>JAVMKO010000002.1:82416839-84966839 GCA_032164245.1 Sternotherus odoratus | reverse complement strand
GTCTAAAACAGGCCTGCACAACTCGGAAAGCAGTGAGGGCCATATTACTGCAAAAAAACCAGCTGCGGGCCAAAAACTCTTGCCCCTCCCCGCTCCCATCCGCTTCCCCTAACCCCTCCCTGCTTGGCTTGCCCCACCCCTACTCAGCCCCCCGCAGGCCGCACAGTGAGCCCGTGTGGGCCACATGTAGCCCCTGGGCCGCAGGTTGTGCAGGCCTGATCTAAAATATCGAAATAGTATGAAACACAATCTAATAAATCAAAGCAGGAATTCCAAACAGGATAGATTGGGAGGGCTTACAGTGAATCAGATTTCAACAAAATAATTTCCTGATTCTTAGCAGAGCTCATGAAAAGCTGGCAAGGTTGAATACAGGCTGGTCTGATAAACTCCTTCAGAACTACTGTCATTTGCTGGAAGTTGTAAACGGCTAGTTTTGGCCAATGTTGTCTGGCATCAAGAGATATTTATAGAGAGAGCTTTTTGCCCAAGTACTTAACATCTAAAATTCAAATTAAACAGTTCTTATTTGGAGATACAGGAATCAGAATCAAATCTGGACTTTGACTTGCTTCTCTCTGTATAACAGATTAAACCAGAAAAGTAAACCCAAACTTCCCTTAAACTTTGCAAAACCTCTAATTTGGATCTATATCCAAATCCTAACTGTGACTCGAGTCCATCTCTAGTTTTAGCACAGTGAAGCAACACTAAGGTTTCAAACAAAAAAGTCCTGCTCAGGCTATAACAAAGGCTCCAAGGCTTCTGTGTTAGATCAACCCCACTAACTTCAGTTCTATCTCCTTCTACCTACCGTAAGCCTTTCCTAAAGGTTGCGGTTTAAGGGAGGCCAACACTATCAACTTGAGTGCCTAAAAACAACTAACCCCATGGTTGAAATATTCAGTAATGCTAAGCTGAAACTATGAAAATCAGGCCACTTGTTTAGGCACTTATCTTTGGACATCCAAAGTCAAAAACAATGGCTTTATTTCCCATGTGTTCATGATCTATAGCCCTGCCCCTTTATCCCAACAAAACACTTTTTATATGTGCAGCAGACTTGAGAAAAATGTTAGTTTGCGGTAAGCCTGATCTACAGTACTGCCTTTGCAACCTGTCACAGAAAACCTTCCACAATCCACAGACATCTCATCATACAATTATTATTTTTATTATTGGCCATTTTGCTCTTCTGTTTGAAAATATTTGGAAAACCTTACCACTTTGTTGATGGGCCCACCTAACTATACTACAAGCAAGAGCAGCCCTGTGTGATATAACATTCATAATCACTTCAATGTCTTATTACACACTGGACCTTTCCTACAATAAATGCTTACGTGGTCCAATAAAAGTACCCTGTACTTCAGAATGATCCAAAGTTTAAAAAAGAAATAAAAAGGGAAATGCTTCTAAAAGAAGCCACACTAATTATTCATGGCACATAAATCACACTCACAACTTTGTGTATCTTTATAATTACAGTTTAGAAGTACATTGCAGTAGGTTATATATAGTACAAATATTAGTATAAATTATCACCAATGTTCCTAATTCAAATACATTCACTTAAGTATGTACTTTTCATGCCTATTCACTTCAGCAAGTACAACAATAATAATAATTCAATTACAGTACACATTGATAAAAGTAAATTTTCAAACTGAAGTATTATATAGGAAAGTTGGTCTTGACTTTTCTGCCCCATTTGCAATACTGACCGCACCACACCTTAAGCGGGAGGGGGGGGGGGGGAAAGAGAATTGTCTGGCTTTCAGGAGGAAGGGCAGAGGCACGGACACTGCTGCAGACACAGAGCAGGTCAGTGTGAGGATGCGGACTCACCCCCTCCCTCCCAGATGACCAGAAGTGGTGTTGTTGGTGCAAGGTGGGTGGGGGAAGCTGGGCAAGGGAAGCTCTCTTTCACCCAGACTAAACAGAGCAGCACTCAAACTGCCACCCTTGAAAGTGGCAAAATAGCAGGTGTGGCCAGGATCCGCTGGATCCACTGTGGGCATTGCAGTAGCAACTCCTTTCTCGGAAGGTTAGGAAGGAATTTTCCCCTCACTGCCAGATTGGCCAAGGATGAGTGAGAGTTTTTTCGCCTTTTTCACAGAGGTTTTGGGAGGGGTGGGAGGAGGACCGGGTTGGGGCAAGCATTGAAGAGACTTAGGCTATGATATTGCAACTCATTCTGTAAGCATGAGGCAGATGTCCAGTGCAAGGACTCTGAGGGAAGGGATAGAGTTATCAGATAAATGGTTTGGTAAAGGATTTAAAGGAGGTGTTTGTTAAAGGGATGAAAACAGGGGGCTGTTTGGGGCTCCTATGACTGGGTCATCAGGGAGCTAAACCCCCACCCTTTATATCCCACCTTAACCCTCATTCAAGGGGTCAGGGAGATGGTAAGGTCCCAGCAGCAGGTCGGCTGGTGGACTAGGATGAAAATGATGGGAGCTGAAGGAAGACCCCCCCCCCCAGTAGATATTGAAATGATCATGAAGTTACCCACACTGTACACTTACCTGCCAAGTACTCCCAGACAATTCATAATAAAGTTATGGCCTAATTAAACCATATTCAGAGTCTCCTGTCCTTCTTCCAGTATAGCGAGACAACAGACACTAGTGAAGCATACTGCCAAGTCTTTAACTAGAGGACACTTTCACCAAATCTCTCTGTCTTTCTTGTTAACTAGAATATTTGCTTTAACTTCAGGCCTATCTCCAGTGAACTTCCAAGCAAATCAAGATGGTCTTAAGCAAAATCTAACAGCATGCATACCACCATCATCTGTTAAAGAGATGCTGGTGGCTTTTGGGAGAATAAGCAAATTATTTGCATTTTAAGTACCTTAAATTGTAAAAATAGAGATTACATGCTAGATGATAAATCTGCAATCAAAAAGCAGAAACATATATAATACACACATAATCTTACTCCACCTAACACTCTAGCATTCCCATATTAATTTATTTAAAATGTATTGTCAACATGTTATATATTTTAACTCATTTTCTTTATTAAAGCAAACACTCGCACCCACACAAACATAGGTCCAAACTGCAAAATTTGGATAGAGAAGTTCAGGAACATTTAGATTTAGAATTGTTGTCTTTGTAATACAAATAAATCTTAAACCTAAAATAGCTGAACCAAACATTTTTTGTTTGGATACATCTGTAGGTATGATGTGTGTAATTAATTGTTCAGTCAAAAATGCAATTCCATGGTGCATTTGATGATTTAGGTACACAACAGCTTTAGTTCTGTGAGCCGACTAAAAATAGTGATTTTAATTTATTCCTGCTGCCTACAATTACTCACAACCATGTATTTTTAAATATTTCCAGTCTATAAAAATTACTAATTTTTGCCACTTCTGTTTATCTGCATTTAGACTTTGATTTGGATAAATTAAGCTCTCAAGTGTTCCTTGCTTTATGAAACTCTGCATGTTGTACACTTCAACACAAATAAATGACTTCTACCATTAGAGGTTTAAATAATGTAATGTATTTCATGCTCAGCCTGAAGCTGGATTCCAATGAAGTTGCTAATGCACGTAATGATTAAGTGTAACTCAAATACTAACTGTGTTGTTGAAAACATGACAGGCAATAATTTGGTCTATTATATTCTGCCATTTAATTGCCTAGTACAGACATTCTCTGACACGTTATGAAGCAATGATTTACAATTATTCAAGCTGCAAAGGTCAGAAAGTGACATTATAATCATCTACACAGAGATCCCTTCTAATGCACAAAAACTAGGTAATACCACACAAAAATAGTTTTACGGGAGTTGCAACTTTCTATTTAGGGTTTCTTAAAGCACACAAGAATAAATAGTTAATTTATAGTAGATTACGGCACTCCTGAAAACCTAGTATACATTTTCGCTGTTCCTATGGATACGTTTAGAAATGAGCATGTTATTCGCAAGGCCAAATGCAAACAAGTACAGTAAGTAAGTAAGTATCCTGATGCTAAAACTACCCACTCAAAAATCTGGAGTTAATGGAGAAAAAAAGTCTAACCAACCATTTATTTGCATTATGTCTGGTATCTTTTGACAAATCAAAGTAGATTCCCATTAATAAAGCTACAGATATACTAACACACCTGCTTTAGCTGCAAATACTTTCCTCAGGTGATCAACCAATGTCATGCAAAGACTGGATTTTATACAGATTCTAAGACCACCAGACTATCTACTGTACCAATTAGAGTGTTAAGATATAAACTGAAGTCATTGGCATCTTTAGGGCTTTTAAAACTCTTCTCAAAGTTGACTGATATTAGTATTTGAAAAGATAATTGAACTTAGTAAATGGTTTAATTCAACAGCACATCTAACAATTTCTCCAACGTTTAGTGAGAAAAGGAGTTTCAAAACATTTCTGGGAGGTGAGGAGTGGGAAGGAAATAAGAACCACAAGAACGGGAAATCTGAGCAAATGTCAAGAAAATCAAGACGAAGGTTGTCTATGCCAAAATACACTGTCGCGTCTTAACGCAGTTGACTATTATATCTGGAATCAGTATAATGATAATATGAAGATAATAATACAGAAGTCTTTTTAACCGTGTGTGCATGTACTCACACATGCTTGTACATGTTTTAAATATTAAAAATATCCCCAGAGACACAAACCTACCTGACACCAATTTTCTTCAGCAGATCCTTATTAAAAAGCCATATTGAAAGACAGAAAGACAGAAAGAAGAAGCACTCTTAGTTGAAAAATGTTACTATACCTCTCCCTTAAAAAAATAAAATCTGTTTCTGAAAGCAAAGGTAATAGAAAAGTAGATGTATACATTGCCTATAAATTCTGTTCAAAATCTAAAGTACAAGAACAATGTATTTTTCATGTTCTACCAGAGGCATAAAATTTGAAAAGCACATGACAAACATAAGTTGTCCACTGGGCAAATGAAACAAAAATTCTAAATCCTGGGCAACCACTAAGATTTGCTAATATAGTGTCTCAAACAAGTGTCTCAGGCAAATTAATAGCCAGATTTTTAAAATTAACTGAGTAGTAGTTGACTACTCAGAAAATAGATACTACCCTCTCAAATAATGGATATATATTCCAGTCGTGGATATGGGAAGAGGAAAACAATCACCACACATCTGCCGACAAGGAAATGAGGAGCAGTTGGTTTATTTCAGATGTTAAAAGATTAGTGTTGTCCAATTTCTCTGTCAAGGAGTTTCTGTTTTACAGCTGGAAAAAAAAACTACACTTAAATTAAAAAAAAACAAACAGAAAATGGTTCTAGTTTTGCTATAGCTGGGTAAATTACCTTTATGTGACATATAGTACATAAAATATATTCTGAGCAATTGAAATGTTTAGACAAGACTAGAAGAATCAACGCTGGTTTGGCATATTTATTTTTACAAATATTTTAGTTTCCAATCCAAAAGGAAATTGTACTTCTTCAAAACAATCAAGTGATATCCTGAGACTACAATAAACCACAACCTAGCACTGACATTTCACCTTGAAAAGATTCCTGAACAGGTTCAACAGCATTTGAAAAACAATTTATCCTCACAGCTAGCAGAGGGCTTATTCCTATGAATCCAAAAGTCAGAGGATAGAATATTAACTACTGCAGAAAAGAAAACATAGTGCAGGACCTTCTGTTTGTGACAAAATTACAGAGTTAATGTTCCTGAAAGATCACTTCACCTCTTAAAGCATGGTTTTTAAAAAGGTAAAATTTATAGCAATTAAACCTAATGAAGAAATGCAGCATGAGCTGCTTATGTTCAGGAACTAATAGGTCCACTGAGCATTTCTAAGATTATTTAGCCATCAATGATAATGAATTGACATTGTCAGTGGTGTTAATGTACCAATGCTCTATAGTGCCACTAATCCGATAGCCAATCCTAGCAATTTTTTTATGTTGCTACTTTATTTTTGAACCTATGTACTCTTCTATCCTTTCAATTAATACTGCAGAAATACAGCACAAGCTATTATACTTTTTCCCTCCCTTCTTCCACATTAAGGATGGCATATTCATTATTTAGTCTACAGTTCAAACTGCATTTGGTCATACCTTATTCTTCAAATCCATTTTAATTCTTCAGGATTGTTAGCTTCAGTGTAAAGATGTCTTTTCCAATTAAACCAGTGTTAATATATAACTGTTAAAATACATTTTTGGTGCATATCAAGTGTAATGTGATGATTATTTAAACTGCAAAAGGACTAAACTGCACTATAAACCAGATTTTTGTGCACAGAGGTTGGTGGTAGTGGAGGATGTTTCTCTGGCTGGTTGTTTTATTATATATAAAATGCACAGATCCATGTTGTAAATGAAGATTAGTGGCACAACTCTATATAAGAATATAAATATATAGCTGTTTGGCTACCAGTATGACATTTCAACAGCATGTAGTAAACAATTAGCATAGCAAAGTGACTAATAGACTTAATTCTATAGCTTAAGTCATACAAATATGTTTTGTTCTTGACAGCTATATGTTTTCTGTTGCAGATTCTAAGAATATTTTAGTATCATGCCAATACTAAATAGGACTGAGCTTTTGATATAAGAAAATGTGCCAAATTCTTCTCACAATTAATTTCTTCTCTGTAGGGGATACAAACTTAAAGATTTGATGATTACAAAATATATTTCTCTGTTGATATGATACATAATATGCTAACTTTTCAATGTGAGTCAATGGGATGTTGAATTGTGAAGTAATAGACAAGTTTGTTGACAACTTCAAAGCAAAGTCTAAGCTTTGTTTTGTCTATTTTTTGTGCACCTGTATTTGTTAATTATCTTTCACACAAAAGATATTGTAATTTATAGGGTAAAAACTGGTAACAGGATTTTTTAAATATAAAATGATGTCTGTTAAAATTTCCTATGTTGCACTGGACTCTTGTAGCAAATATAAAAAGTAACAAAAGTGTCCTACTACTGATCTTCTGTGGACTTAAGGACAAACTTCATATACATTTACTGAATATTTAAATAACTCACCCATCAATTATCCTAACTGAATAAAATCACCCAAAGTATCTAATAACATTCTTTGCAAAATTATTTGTAAAACAGATAGATAAATCAGTGACAATTACTCAGCTGCATTTTCAGCTGAAGATTCGCTTGTCTTTTGAAATGTGAAACTCACTTTGTCCTGCAATAAATATGTATTGCAAATGTTGACTACAAGAACCTCCTGCTGAATAATATCCCTAACATCACACCATACCATTCATGTGTGCAGTGCATTATATAATTGAACCTGCACTGTTTTACACATTAGCCATAAGACCTCTAAAAGCAGGTTACACAGGTTTGCATAAAGTGTTTTTATATGATGCATATATTAGTTAATTCTCTCGCATAATAACATTAAAATATATTTTTAATCAGAAGTAGGGTATTAAAATCCAACTTTGAATGTCCTGTGATGTACCATATATGCCATGGCATTTTAAAACCTTTTAAACATTTCTGCTAAATTAATTAGTTTTGCATTAAGGAGTCTCAATGCCTCCTATTAAATGTAACACATTTGAAGGACAATTAAACATTACGAATGATCCTTCTGAAGAAATAGCCATTAAGAAAGAAAGAAAAACAGGAATTTTTGTAACAAACAATAACACAAACATTTATTAAATGCTTCCATTTTTTTAAAAGCATATTATGCATGTAATATTTTATATCCAGTTGTCCGAAAGTCAGTCTTCTATTTTGTTTTCCTAAGGAATGAAATCCCTAATAGAGCCCAAAGATCTGTTAATGGAACTAAAATTATAACAATACTGGGGGGGAGGGGGGGACCACCACATACACACAGAGTAAAGTCTGTATTATATATTTTTTATGTCTTTAAATGGAATTTACAGTTCTCCCTGGCAATGTGAATGAACATCCTATAATTTAGTCAATTTACAGATTACAGGTTCAAATTGACCTTGTAGCCCATAAAATTGCTCATCTTCAGTGCCGGATTAGAAGTAGGAAAAGAATGTCATAACTGTATTTAAGGAATTTACCATAACAATGGAAAGGAGGATATGCATGCATAATTTTAGCCACTCTTGCTCACATCGCAGTTTTGAATTCTGAAACAATGCATATCCTGCACTCTTCTCCTGGTTAACCATTGCAGAAACTGTTTCAATTTACTCACCCACAGACATGACACTTGTATTCCCTCATCCCAAGGTGCCTCTTGACATGGTTTCTGGCATCTCCGAGCTGAGCTGTTGCAAAGTGGCATATCTTGCACTTGAATGGCTTTGATCCTAAGTAAAATTTAGCATAACATACAAATTGAATTAGAATAATATATTACTCATGGTTAAAGAAATAAAAATTCCTTGGAAAAAATAACCTTTAAAAATATATCCCACATTTACCGTTTAAGTTATCTATTACATACACTTATTTATCACTCCAGGGATACAGATATATACCATAGATTTCCCATTAAAGAGAGTTTCCTTAAGTTTACTGAAATGACATTCCTTAAGCTCACTGAAACTACTCTCATACTGAACTTTTAATAGCCATTTACTTTTTATAAAAAAAATCAGAAGACAATATACCAGGACAATACCATTTAAATGAGGTGATCAAAGTTGTTCTACACCTTTCCCCATTTTCAAAATGGCTAAGTCACTTAATGTCCATAAAAAGTTTGGAGGAAAGATGTAAACTTAAAAATAGCCTTGTTTTTAAATTAAATATGTATGAACATTTAATTTTATTATATTCCTCTGACTTTGAATAGATTTCACAGTAACATTGGTATTTCAAATTTCTTCTGTCATACACAGAAAATGATTCATCACCTTGCTATTGTAATGACATGCAATGTATGACTATACAGTGGATAAAATATTATGCCTTTATGACTGCTTTATGGGTCCAGAATTTATGCTTCTTCTGCAAACCAGAAGTATTGACATTTTGCTTATTATTTATTTTAAGAACAAACTTTATTATTAAATGGCCAGTGCAAACCAATGAATTATAAAATTATTTTTCTAATGAAGTAGAAATTACCTATTCTTTTTGAACGTATCAGGCCAGGAAAAAGTCTGTACAGAAATAATGTATCTTAATTAACACTGACTCCCCCAATCAAGATGAGAAAGTTGCATTACTACTGCAGTATAGTGGTTAAATGTGGCAGATGTCCATTCGTAGGTTACTAAGTAATGACACTTTATTTTAAAGTATGCTGTAACACTTTCCAATTTTCTAACTAGTAAATCTTTAAGATCAATAAATCAAAATCACAGAACTGCATTTAAAATTATGTACAACATGTTCAGAGATTCTTCAAATTATGTTTAGTATGTTTTGTGAAGTATGTCTTCCAATGGAGTTAAGCATAATATGTGATCTTTAATAAATACACATAAAGACTTTGACAAGAAAAATGTTATAATAGATCATACTTGATCAATGAACCTTTGTGCTGTGTCCTTGAAAATAGAATATCCTCCAAGAATACTTTGTTGAAATTGAGGATCTTAGTAAAAAATTTTAGAGTCTTAAATTTCAATTTAAGTCCCAAAAGCTGACAAAAATGAAGCATTTAATTTTAATCTTCTAACTGAAATAAAAAAGTCAACAGTACTAAGCACGGGCAGACAAGGTTGAATATTTCACAGTTCAATGACAATGAAGCCAGATCTCTTAATACTTCCATTTCTACTGTTAGAAGTAGATGTAAAAAATATTTAGCACCTGAATGGTTATATCTAGTCAGCTTTATATGTTTAAATGTCAAAAGCAGGTTGAGAATGTAGCTAACAGTGATCACATTCTATCAATCACACTGAAAAACCCCAGTTTATTTAAATGATCCTGATAAAACTAAATTAAACATTAATTTGGTGACATTCCAAATCAACACTGTATTCTATAAAGGGACCCATGCAAATAAAATAAATTTGAATAGTGTCAATATACCTTCACATTAAATAAAAAATGTTAAAGTTGATGTTCTAACTTATGAGCTTCAAGACTAAATTACACAATTAATAATATTGAATCTATAACCAGATATGATAAAAAAAAGAACCTCTACCAGTAGTTATATTGCCATTTTATTTCATAGAATTCAAATATCCTGTGGATTCAACCCTATGTTATTTTTGGTTTCTCTCTTACACAGATTAAATTGTAAATTTGTTCCTCTTTCTGTTACTGCAGGTGTCCCGCAGGGCTCTGTGTAAGACCTTTGCTGTTTTCAATCTACATGACTCCTTTGTGAAAACCTATAGTTCAGTCCAGTCTTAAGTGTTCATTGCTACAGTGTGCTGGCAATACATAAATGTATTTTTCTGTTGACTGCTCTCATCCAAAAATCACTGAGGCCTTGACAATTTTTTTCCTCACATGTCTGTTAACATCTCCATTTAAACACCATGAAAATTCAAGTAGTGGCAGGCTACAGCCAGTACTTATTGTCTGAAACAAAAACTGCAAAGGTCCTTTTAACTTGGGGGCACCAAATTTGGTCCAAAACCTCTTCCTGGTTGAACAAATCTATATATGCACATTTTATAAGCAACATATAGATTCATAAAGTCAAATCAATGGGGCAAAACTCTGCATTTTCCAAAAGCGTACTTAAAACAATATTTTTGCCCAACCTAGATTTTTCTTGGCCATTATATTATCTCAGTACTTTCTCTTGTTCTGTGAAAGGAGACACATTGTTCATTGGCTTTGCACTTGGTTCTTAATTAATTTCAAAACAATCATAGTACCTTCATTGACAGCACCCTTCTAACCAAAGAGCTTTCATACAGGTATCATATCACCTACAACCTGTGCTGTGGAAACAGAGCAGCTATCGTGTGATAGCAACAGCATTCTTTAAAAGGGAAATGAAAATAAAATACAAAGTACAGAAAATGTAGAAGGTAGAATATAATGATTTGTGGTGCAATTTCATCAGACCACTGGAGTTAATAACCTTAATTCTGGTGAAAGAAATCATGGGTCTCCGGTGACAAGAAATATTCAAAGCCTCAGTTTTAAGCCTCCAAAAATGACATTTTCCATGACATTTTCCAAAGTATTCACTAGCACCATGCTGGATCACTGGTTCAGCAAAGGGTGACCATCTAGCCCATTTTTAAAGGGACAGTCCTGGTTTTGGGGACTTTTTCTTATATTTGCGCCTATTACCACCCACCCCGTCCCATTTTTTTTTTCAGTTGCTATCTGGTAACCATAGCTCAGCATTAACATAGAGTGAGGAGTATCAGAATATGTTATCAACACCATACTTTCTACAGTACTTGGGCGTGTGTGTGTGTGTGTGTGTGTGTGTGTGCCCTCCCTTATTTAGCTTGAGAAATCTGATGAAATCCCAAAGATGACAGGGCTATAGGTGATTTTACCTCAGAAATTCTGATTGTTAATTAAGATTATTGGACCTCCTTGAATTGTAAGTAAAAAAGTCTTCCACCTTTACTATTCCTTTTGGGGGGTTTTACACTTCCTCATTTTCACTTGTCAACATGTGATGGACTTGCTTATCATCTCCTTTCTGGCATAAACATCCCTTCTCATTTGCTATGTGAAAATCTCTTGGAATTAATTTATGGCATTTTGAAAACACTCTGTAGTCTACTATTTGGAATCATTGGTAATAGTTTTCCACCCTCCAAAAAAATACTACTAATTATTCCAAATAGTATAAAAAGTAGGGTTTTCAATATTGGGGGTGGGGGAGAAGGAGAGTGTTCCTGAAGTAAGATTTAGCAAGAAGAGGAATAAGAAATAGAAAAACAACCAGTACTCATCTCGTACGATACAGCTGGTGTTACAGTAGTGCAGGTAAGATAGAGAAACATATTGTACTTGTTTGTCCTGCTAGGTTTAACAAAGACAGAGTATACAGTATAGAACGGTAGGTTCCTTCCTCCTGCCACCATTCTTGCTTACCAAAAACCATTTATTTCTTATCAATTGCTTTCACTGTGATAAGAATGGGAAGAAGAGGTTATATAAAACATACAGTAAATGAAAAATATGAAAACAGGGTTTGGAAGGGTAAGTTCTCTTCCAGTTAACTATTAATAAAAAAGGTCCCAACATTATTTCATTTCCATAAGCAAACTATCAAAAAAGCAATTCATTTTAAGGTGCTAAGAAAAGAGAGTACAGAGTAAAACCTGTTCTGTAACTTTCCTACGAAAATGACTTGCAAAATGATATGGTAGACTTCTTTCAATTCCCAGAAGCCTGCTGTTCTGTATGTTTAATGCCTATCTAAAGCACAATAAAAATACACTTGGTGATCAGACCCACACAAGATGTTAAAAAGTATGCTAACTTTTACTAAATGTTACAATCAATGATGTAACTTATGTAAGTAGGGTTGCTTTGTCATATATTGATAGTTACCTCACTTTCACATCCACATTAACTTGATTTTAAATGCAATTAATACATATAGTCAAGGAAGACTAATGGACTACATTCTGCACTTAACCTGGTGGACATTTTCAAATGGCACAAGTGACCAGTGCAAACCTATTTTGCATTGTAAACGACTAAATAAATCTTAATGGATTAAGAATGATCAGCTATCAACACACAAGGGAAATTAAGTGCTGAAATGCCTACATTGATTATTTTAAATTATTAGCCTTACTCTGTTCTTGAATTTGTATGCTTTTAGTGAGCTTTAACACATTTACAAGACTTATTGACTATAATTACAAGAGAATTCAAGTAATGGACACATCAATTATAAGCAACATGTCTTGACCAGACAGTTGCATAAAGAATTCTAAAGAGAGCTCCATTAGCATCTTCCCCTTAGTTTTATTCAGTTTTATCTGCCTTAAGAGGGCATATTAAGGGCTTATACAGCTGTTCTGACCATGTGAACATGACTGTGCCTCTAAAGACTTAACTTCATATTCAAAAGCTAAATGTTTGCTGAAACATTACACATAAATACTTTATTGACAGGATAGAAATAATGTTGAAAGTACTAAGAATGTGTACGAATAGTCAGTGAAAATGAAATGAATACTGTATTACACTGAAGATGTTTGAAATGTAATGTCCATGCTCCCCTAGATTAATTTTAGACATATTGTCCAGTTATGGCCTTGCCTTCTTCTATGAAAACTTACAAAACTATTTTAGGATTATGCAAAGAATTATTATTCCTTTATAATGTTTCTTGTTTCTTACCTTTTTGTTCTCTTACTTGTAAACCATGCACTAAGTTTCAAATACTGCATGAATTTAAACTATAGCTTCCATAATAAGCCATTATTTAAAAGTACAGTAAAATAAACCTCACAGTTTTAATGAAAATATGTTCATTGAAATGTGAATTTATTATTCAAATCCACTCATAAATTCAACCATGGAGACACCACTTGTCTAAGCAGAGCTCAGTGATTTAGAAAAGCTGTCTATTTAAAATAAAGAATGTATGGCAGGTTTATAGAAACATAGCAGTGAATTTTTACATAAATTTAGAACTACAGCTTATGCATTTTCTGCAAAAATGTTTTTAAATTTTCCACTTAAAACTGAACATAAAAAGGAATGGAAAGTGTGATACAGCACATAAACTAAAGCAGGTGCTATATCCATGTGTACCACATTGACATTACATACCATCTTCTAAAAACTATTTCCAATTTTTAATAACTATTTTCTATGACAAAACTTTGTTGCTTAATATATGTTTTTATCAAGAAATGATGCAACATCAAATGACTGTCACTGAAGCATTAAATGTAAAAGTGTAACTTTTAATTCAAATGAAGTAAACAATTTTGAAACTTTTAGCAACTACAAGGGAGACAAGTTATGAAGAACGGCTAATGCGTTCTCTAAAACCCAAAGTGATGCATAGTAATAACATAAGAACCAATTAATTATTACAACCTGGAAGAAGGAGAAAATTCTTATGATTTTTTAAAGGCACTATGGTAACCACACTTAAGCACTTTTAAGGAAATTACAAGAAACCCTCTGAATCTCCTGCCCTCTGACCACCATAGTTCCTGTCACAGATACTTTTGAATTTCATCAGTGGCTCAGGAGACAGCACACATTCACAATGCTTTATGAATTCTGAATTATCTGAAATGTTAAAGAGATTAACAAGCAAAAGTATGGCATATGCAGAGGAAAGACAGATCATAATCATAACCCACTTTTGTCAAAAGATATTGGCTGCAATTACATACCTGTGTGGGTTCGAATGTGAGCTAGGAAGGCCATGGAATTACTACTTCTGCACATCTTGCCACAATACTTGCACACATTGCCTTGATTTTCCTCTCTTTCTCGGTTGATTTGCTCAGTGTCTTCCACAATGTACTTATTCACTTCCCGCAGTAGTTCTTCATGTTGTTCTTTAATATGAAGAAACAAATTCTGTTCAGAATCAAAGGGCTCAGTGCACTTAACACATTTAAAGGTGGCACCTCCTTCTGGTAGCTCTTCCACACTAGCCTGTTCATTTCTCATGTGACCAGCACTAGCCAAGTGCTGGTGAAGGTTGCTTTCTGTGTAAAATGATTTTCCACACAGTAAACAATGAAAGTGTTTCTCTTTAGAAGGATGCTTCATGGCTATGTGAACATTTAGTCCACTTAAACCATCTGCTAAAAAACCACAGTCATCACAACGAATACGTGTCGATTCCCCAAGGGGATTTCCTTCAGATTTCTTCTTTTTCCCACCACCTTGTGAGGTATTTATTTTTACAGGTACCTCACTAACTTTCATTCCACCTGACATCTGACCTTCATCAGAGTGGTCAGTGGACTCTCCATCTTGATGGCTTTTTAATCTTACTATAGAAGAATCAAACTGGCCAAAATTTTGCATAGCCTTTCCTTTATCATCAGTACTGATAACTGTTCCCAAAACCTCATTACTAGTTTCTTGCATGCCTTCAGCTGTTGAACCATCTGCCTCCCAAATGCTGTTGTTTATAGTTACTTCTGCTTCATGTTTTGCCTCCGTAAGGGCTTCCTCCTCCTCTACAGCAGGATCCCTTCGGAAGCTTCTGTCATCCTCTAAGTTATGTACATTTTGAACAGTATTTCTAATATTTTCATCAAGATTTGACTGCTCTGCTATATTACATGTTTCTGGAAGCACTGGAACATGTGGGGTACTTTCTGTTACTAACTCTTCCTCAAGACCTTCAGTATTTTTATGGTCATTTTCAAGATTTTCTCCATTTTCTTCTAAAGTTTCCCTACTTTTTTCGGAATCCAAGTTTGGGGCATTCATGTCATTTGAAACGTTTTGACTTTCTACAGTACAATGGAAATCTGAATTGATTGGATCTTGCCCATTTTTCTGCAACTCACAAATGACTACCTCTTTAAGAGGTATTATCTCATTAAGTTTAACTTCATCTTTTTGAGATGTTTGTTGGAAGACTTTGTAAAGGGGATATTCTCCTCCATTAGATTCCTCCTCAATTTCAACTCCTATTGCATTGTGGGCAACATCTTGTGTAGAAATTTCTGAAGATGTATTTCCAGTATAGTCAGCTAAGCTTTTCAGAGTTTGATCGTCCTGTGCTTTAGCATTGTTGACATATTTTGTTTCATCTGAAACTGCCTGAAATTCTTCTGTGTTTTGTTGATGATCCTTTGGAGACATAAAAGAGGTTTCTTTGGCAATATCTGTTGTATCTGCTTCCTCTCCAGAGGAAGAACAAACATAAGATTGTCTTTTAATTTTATGCTTCTCCGTTGCTGCGTGCCTAGTCATCTCTCGACGAGTAACCGCATAGTAGTCACAAGCCATGCAGTAGTATTCAAATTCTTTAGTATGCTTCCGTTTTACATGCAGCTCTAGAGAAGAAGACGAATGAGCAACAAACTCACAGTGTACACATTTATTGTCATTTGCACCTGTAACTCTTCTCTGAAAACATGGGTCACCATCTTGAGTGACATTACTTGGCTCCATAAACATACGCTGTTTTATATTTATAGGGTTCTTAGAATACTGCAAATCTCGGAGTTGAGATACATTGTCAACTTCTACCTCAATGGAGTTTCCCTGGTCTTCTTCCTGATTTTCTAAGACTGAAGTATCCAAATCCGATGACTGGCTATCATCCTCAACATGTTCATTCAAAATATCCATTGGGCTGTTGATCTTCTTGCTAATGGATTCAAGATTACCTCCTTCTGGACAAACTACTACCTCGGTGTTTTGTTTTCCATTAGCTTCCATTTCAACACGACTTTTATGTTTTTTGGTGGCACAATGACGTTCCATGTCACCTTTGGTTACAGTATAATAATTGCAAACTTTACATAAATAGCTATACTGGTGACTGTGCTTTCGTCTAATATGTACAGTCAAGTTGGTAACACTGGAGGCCAAAAGACCGCAATGGGTACATGTCCTAGAAATGGTGCCTTTGGGTCTCCCTCTCTTTGGTACATTAGCCAAAACTAACTCACTGTCTTTGGTAATTTCATCTGATGGAACCAGTTCTTTATTTGTGGATGTGTTATCCACAGTAGAGGACAGTGCCTGTATACTTTCTTTATCTAATTCAGTCTTTGCATTGCCAGAAATGGAAGGCTCAATTACTTTTTTAACATCACTTGCATCTACACATACCCTTTCAATACATTCCTCAAAACGTAAACCAATATTGTTTTTCCTGGCATTTTCAAGGTGCTTGCTTCTTTTAATATGCTTTTCCATTCCTTCTTTGCTCAGTGAATAAAGGTTACATGCTTTGCAAAGAAAATGATATTCCTGTGCATGTCGAAGTTTTATGTGTCTTGTAAGAACTGTGGATGATCTTGTTTTATAAAAACACTTTTTACATTGAAACTGGGTTTTATTGAGAACAGAATGCTTTAATTCACTTCCATGATGTATCATGCAGGGCTTTGGGGGCTCATCCTCCATGGTCACTTCTATTTCACGTACAAATTTTTGGAGATTATTATTTGATTCCAGTGTAGTATAAGCTGCAGTTTGCAGAGACAAATCAGTGTTAATCGATGGAGAAGTATTTTGTTGAGCCAATAAATTAATATGCTTCTCAGTCGTTTTATGATCTGTCAGTTCTTCCTCAGTTAGAAAATACACATTGCAAATACTACAATTATGGGGCATACTATGCTCTTCACTCATGTGAGTTCCAAGACTTGTATCATTCAAGCAAATAAATGAACAAAGGTGACAATTAAAGCTGCAAACCCCCATGTGATGTTTATTACTTTGACAGTGTTCTTCAACGTCCCTCCTGATTGCACAGGAATAGTTACATGTTTGACATTGAAACTGCATTTCTTTTGTATGATGTCTTACAACATGAATTTCCAAACCATTTCTGTTCTGAAAAACAATACCACAGTAAATGCAAGTATGCAGAACTTTGTGGTCAGCAACGGGTTTCATCTGAAAATCCACAGTTTTTGTAGTGCTGGGAGAACTGGTATTTGTCCTATCTTGCCTCAGAGCCTGTATTTCTGAGGTAGCCTTACACTGACTGCTAACATCATTATCATCTTCCATTTCTAACTCTCTAGGAGATTTGGGCATTAAATTACTTGGTTTAAGCTGGGTCTTGAAGCTGTGTTTCACCTGCGTTCGGTGAGATTTGGGTTTGCCTCTTTTACTAACACCCAGCAAACAATTTCTTCCTTTAGCCTGCCTTTTTAATCTAAAAGAGCCACTTTGTCTGAAAGAAGTTCTTAGTGATAAAATATTTTTCTTATGTCCTGATCTATCAGATCTCCTCATTGTGTTTAAACTGCCAATTATCTTTTGGGTACTTCTAGTGGGCTCTTGTTTGTTCAAATTTTCTTCTGAGGACCCTGATATTTCTAGCTTTTCAGCCTGGAGTTCATGAATTCCTTCTACACTGAAGGAAAACTCTTTTTCCTCCCTAACAGTCTCTGATTTTTCAGTGGAAATATTTTTAGATGTTATCATTTCCACAAGAAGTTCACTGCCATCACTTTGTTTAGAAAAGGTTACTTTTGAATCCTTCAGATTATTGCTAGCACTTAATTCTTTTGAATCAGCAGTTCTTGTCTTTGATTTATAGGGCCCAGATTTTGCTCTCACTTTCTTCTTTTTGACTGCCATATACTGCTTTTTATGAAAGGATCTTTTTGTCAATATCTGTACAAATCCTCCTCGTGCAGCAAGATGTTGACGCCGAAGGTGCGTCTTGCCAAGGAAATGAGAATGTAGGAGATTCTCCGTACCACACTGAAAACCACAGAGATCACAGCAAAATATTATTGATTGTCCGTGAGCCTGCTTGATATGTGTTTGTAAAGATAAACTGTATTCTGCTTTATAACTACAGTGGGGACACACATGCTCTTTTGGTTGTTTTGAGTGGCTTTCTTGAATATGTTTTTCCAATTCAGAGTAAGAGGAAAAAAACTGATCACAAGTTTTGCATTTAAGAACTTTATCTATATTGCCAACGGTACAGCTAACACTAATTTCTTCCACTGGAAAAGTACATTCAGGAACAGCAGATGGAACTTCTTGTGAATCTTTACTTTCCAAATGAATGTTCAGTGCAGTAGCATCGACAGCTTTGAAATCATCACTGACACAGTCAGTCACTGCTACCTTTTTTATGGCTCCATCTATTATATTATCTGTTTCTGCAATTGATTCTTGCCTAACTGTGAGTTTGAGTGATTTGCCTTCACTGCCACTAGTATGCTTTGAAAAATCCAACTTTATTTTTTTGGAGATAGGTTCATTTTCAAGTTGGTCTCCTTCAGTAATTTCTAGGCTAGTTGATTCTAATAATGCCCTTTTGTTTTTACTATTCTCTTCTCCTTTCTTCTCAAAGCTCCTATGCACTCCATCTGATAAGGCCCTTGTTTCTTGGTTAGATAAGAAATCACATTCAGCATTTTCTACTGAAACATTTCTCATTGAATCTTCTGTCAGATCAGTGTGTAAACTCCCATCAACTTCATCATTCTTCTGATTTTCCTCTGCATCCATTTTTCATGAAGGCAGCACAGAGTACAGTTCTAGTATTAGGGGTAGCTCATTTGGCTGTACTAGTACCTATAAAATAAAAGAGTTTTGTTATTAGTCTTTTGTACATATAAAACAAACATCATTTTCTAATACCCCAGGTATAGGCTAACAACAACAATCCGATCTAAAGTGTTGTGGGGACAGCCACAATTAAAGGTATTGGCCAGCATTTTCAAACGGGCTGCTTAAAACTAGAGACAAGGTGGGTGAGGTAATATCTTTTACTGGACCACTTTCTTTTGGCGAGAAAGACAATCTAAAAGTTATGGCACTTAAATCAAATTCACATTTAGGCCTCTAAATAAAATGGCCATGCTTTAAAGCCAGACTGTGGAGCCATTACTCATTCTGGTGAGCACTTATGTGAGTAAAATCACTGGCTTCAATAGGACTATTTGTGTGAGCAAGTGCTCAAACATGTGAGAAAGGGTTACACAATTTAGCCATAAGTCATATTGTGCAAAGAGAGCTGCAGGTGCTTAGCACCCCTGAAAATTAGGCTACTTTTACTTACGTATCTAAATAAAGATTTAGTTGTCCATACTTGGGCACTCAAGTTTGAAGTCTGACCTTTATTTCTGGCAGCCTTGACATAGCACTCTATGTTACTATGGCCTTCAGCAAAGAGGACAACAGATAATCTACCTTTTCCAGAACTAGGGATTTCAGAATAAAAAAGATGACTAACCCCAAATTAAAAAGGCTCTAAAGACAGAACTGACTGTGATTAAGACCTTGTTGGATAAACTGAAGAATCAAGAAGGACTTGGCTAAATATCATCTTTTAAGCTTTACTGGTATAAGACCCTCCTTCCTTCCTTTGCCCACATCTCATGCCACAGGATGAGAAGAAGAGAATGTGATCACTACTGATGGAGGAAATGAAGCCATATGATTGCCAAAAGGCTACCAATAAAACCACCTGTCATTTCCAAGGGGAAAAGTTAACAATAGGACACACTTTTCAGTGGGGAAAAAACAAGTAACAGAAGTGCCAGAGGGAAGGGAAAGAAAAAACATGTGCTTTCTCTTCTCACAGTTGCCAAAAATCCCAAGCCCCTCCAACACTAGAGAAGCCAAAACTTCCAAATCAGCAGCCGAAAACCTCCTTTTCAATGACAACTGTCGATACAACTCTTCCCCAGCAGCCCAGTGTGATCCTCCTCTCCATATCAAAACGAGGCAGATCCATTTCAGATAAAAATCCTTCAACTGCCCCCTGAACAAATTCTGTTGAAACCAGTCATTTTTGTGTATGTGTGTGTGTGTGTGTGTAATAAAAAGAAAAAACATCCAAACCTGAAGTATACATTAAAATGAAAGTTCAAGTAATAAAGTTGATATGATTTGATGGAAAAATTCATTTTAAATATATAATTCAATAAAAATGTATGTTTTTCTATTTACCTTATGTTACCATAGAAACATCAACTTGCCACTGAACCCAGTGTTAGTGAGCTGCCAAATTTTGGTTCAGTTTCCACTGAATGCATGAGGCCCTGACCAAACCGTATGTGCATTCTGACAATAAAAAATAATTCCAAAGCTGATCCACACAACAGTGTAGAGTAAGCTATCCAAATGTGTAAATAGCAAATAAGAATGATCCTTCTTTCCAAAGAATACATTCCAACAGGATATTAAACTCAAAACTTTGTACCTAAAACAGCTGGGCTACACAGGAAGCTAGAGAATCTGCTTGCTCTATTAATATGTAAGCATTGTAGCTGTAGCTGTGTTGATCCAATGGTATTAGAGAGACAAGGTGGATGGATCAACTTCTCTGGTGAGAGAGACAAGCTTTCGAGCCACACAGAGCTCTTCTCTTCAGCTCTGTGTGACTAGGAAGCTTCTCTCTCTCACCAACAGCAGTTGGTCCAGTAAAAGATATTCCCCCCCCCACACACACACACACTCTGTTTTTCTATTAATAGTCATTTCTGTGAGGCCTAAAAGCAACTCCATGCACAAAAGTTACATGTATTCTACAGACCCATTTTTCAATTGCAGGTCTCTCATTAAACTCAACTATTGACCAGGCCCAGCCCTGCTTAGCTTCCAAAACAACCTATCAAATACTTCTAGAACAGTACAGCTATTTCATGTTTCCAGATACTGCAGCTTTAGCGGTGCTTTTCTGATTCCCATGATTTAAAAAAATTCTTTCCTAATTCAACCAGTAGGTTTAACATTTTGGAAACTACTGCATGGGTCAGAAGTTGAAAAATCATGGCCAGATCATCAGCTGATGTAAATCACTATAACTCCAGTATCTTCAAAAAGAGCTGTATCAGTTTTTACCAGCTGAGGATTGAGCCCTTAAAGTGAGGTTAACTTTGAAAAGTGACTCTGTCCAGCACTCAATGACTACATTTCAAGTGTAATCAGATTGCAAGGTGTAAATATAAACTGTCACTAGTGCAAATTCAATTGGAGATTTGAAAGGCAAGCTGCACCCTCTCTGGCTCATGCCTTACCATCAGTAGCAAAGATTCTGGAACCTGATTAACCTAACTGATTAATCAAAGCATGTGCGTAACTTAACAAGTAGTTCTGTTGAGGTCAATGAGACTTAACCACATACTTAAAATTAAGATATATTGAAAAGTTTGGGCTGAATCAGGGCCTTAAAACGTTTTTTTAATATTCACTGTCCAATAGCAGCATTGGCTCTATAGCACTGACAAAACTTATTTTTATCAATAAAAGTTAGCGAGTAATATTTTGAATACATCCAGGGTGCATATCTACAGAATAACAAGGTCCCATTTTTAAATAACCATTTTCTGACCATTTTCACATTGTAAGAAGGATCATTACTGTAGGCAGAGGTTGTGGCGCAATATCATCCACTGTCATCAATGAAAGCTTTGCCATGGTTAAGCACATACTTAGTACACGATTATCAAATTTTCAATATTTGTTACTTTAAAACCAAATTCTATCAAAAAGCAACTACAAAATGAAGCTGTTCTAATCAAAGAAAGTTATTTTTTTAAAAAAACATACAACTTTTTAAATGCTCATAACACTCAAGAATGTTTGATTAGATTCTTAAGGATATATCCAAGAAATTAATCTACTACATTACTTCAGATTAACAAATTCTTTTGTTTGCAAATTTCCTTTGATTAATTAAAAAGGCATTTTAAGGTTACTTGTGACACTTGGTTATCAGTTATGGGATTCTAAAAGGAGTATGTACTATTCTGAGCATCGGTGCAGAGAATCAGTAAGCTAGTAATTCTGGTGGTAATAATAACCTAGCTCTTACATTGTGATTTCATCCACAGAGCTCAACATACTTTACAAAGGAAGCAAAGTGCTTTTCTTGAATCTGCAAAAGGCACACCTGCAAGTATCACATCATTACTGCACAGATACATACATATACACAAAAAACCAGGAAATGCATACACACACACACACACACACACACATATATATATACACATTTTCCAACTGTATATTACATATTTGTAATTTAATGAATTTGACTGGTATACAGTGGTGAATAACACTAATCTTGCAGAAGTTCTGTAGGATCTTTAACAACAAATGCTCAGGATCTCAATTTGTAAGTCGTATTTGAAAGAGCACATCCAGACCACTAGCTCAGTACATACTCCGCAGAAAAAGAGCCACTTACTGAATCTCCATCACCACTTCCTACAGGCTAACCACACAAATTCTTGCACTCTTTCTGCAATACTTTTCATATATCTATTGGTATGGATGTTGTATCTGCTGAAGTTCAGTAAACAGTCAGTTATTTGGGGTTAGGAAGTCTTGAAAAAAGTGGAAATATTTCACCTCACACTTTTTTCAATTTTTTCTGTCAATCCAAATAGTTAGATATAGTTCCTCTCTGCCAGTAGATGGAGACAGTACAGCTGAGATTTCCAATAGTGTCATTAAAAGAAAGATGGCATTTCCCAATCCTCAGGTTAAATTTATAAAGCAGTAATTTTAAGATCATAGGGAAAACAATTAATAATTAAATCTGTAATGTACGACAAAGCTCCTTAACTCGATGCTTAGTACATTTTTTATTTACTTTTCGGGGAAGTATATGTCAACTTTTTAAGGGAAGGAATCTGGACTTATACAGAAGTTATTTGCTCAATGCATTTAAACCCAGCACCTGAACGTACCTTCAAATAATAACAGCTGAGATGGGGTTCCAGGAGTATTATTTTTATCCGTAAACAAAAATACTCTCCCTTAATATGAGATGACATGGGCCCCTGAGGAAACTAAATACTATGTGGGGTGAAAGAAAGTCTTCTACCAGTTCATAATCCATCCATATTATATTAGGCAGATTCAAATGCCGATAAATGTAGTACTAGCTACTGACTGATTTGACTCTGAAAAGACAATCTTTGAAGTATGGATGAACATATAATTCCCTACTCCTCTAAGTGTTGCTCTGAGGATTATCGTTATGTTGGTAAAAGGGCCTCAGGCTCCTATCTAAACTTAACAGAAGACGCTAGTATTAGAAGTGATACTTCAAAACGGAGAACATAGAGCTGGTCCCAACCTCAAAAGAGGAAAAGAATTGTTGAAAACATTTTACTCCAGTCATTTTTTAATTTGGAAGTTTTCAGTGGCTCAATAGCTGGTTGAAAAACAGTGAAAACATTTGAAGAAGATTTTTCCCTTTCTAAATTATGAAATGTTGAAGATTTTTCACCAACTCAAGGGCATATTGATGAGCTAAAAATGAAAATCGGAGTGTGGAAGTGCACCTGTTGCAGATGCAAGAAACATAGTCTTACTTTCCTTCTAAAGTATTTTGAGATCTATGGATGAAAAGCACTATATAAGAGCTAGGTATTATTACCACGTGAATTCAGTGTACTTACTGATTCTATGCAGAAGATTTTTAACACCTCAGGAAAGAAGTTTACACTTTTTAATTCTAGTAGTGAGCAAAGAGACCTGTTCTTTTGTGAAACTCTCAGAATACCATAAGTGACAAGGAGTCCTGTGGCACCTTAAAGACTAACTAAAGTATTGAAGCATAGGCTTTCGTGGGCTAATACCCACTTCACCGGACGCATGCAGTGGAAGTATCCAGGGGCAGATATAAATAGGTAGGCAAGAACCAGGTTAGAGATAACAGGGTTAGTCTAATGAGGCTGAACCAGCTTGTTATCGCTAATCAGGGAGGGTGAGGTATTCCTCTAGCAGCTGAATTGGAGGTGTGAACAGCGAGAGAAGAGAGACTGCTCTTGTAGTTAGCTAGCCAATTGTAATCCCTATTCAGTCTTAAATTGATTGTATCAAATCTGCAAATGAATTGCAGCTCTGCAGTTTCTCTTTGCAGTCTGGTCTTGAAGTTTTTTTGCTGCAGTACGGTGACTTTTAAATCTGTAATTCTGTGTGCAAGGAGATTGAAGTGTTCTCCTACAGATTTTTGTATATTGTCATTCCTGATATCTGATTTGTGTCCATTTATCCTTTTTCGTAGGGACTGTCCAGTTTGGCTGATGTACATAGCAGAGGGACATTGCTGGCACATAATGGCATATATTACATTGGTAGATGTGCAGGTTAATGAACCAGTGATGGTGTGGCTGATCTGGTTAGGTCCTGTGATGGTGTTGCTGGTGTAGATATGTGGGCAGAGTTGGCATTGAGGTTTGTTGCATGGACTGGTTCCTGAGTTAGAGTTATTATGGCGCGGTGTGCTGTTGCTGGTGAGAATATGCTTGAGGTTGGCGGGTTGTCTGTGAGCCAGGACTGGCCTGCCTCCCAAGGCCTGTAAAAGTGAGGAATTGTTTCCAGGATGGGTTGTAGATCACTGATGATGCATTGGAGAGGCTTTAACTGAGGACTGTAGGTGACGGCCAGTGGTGTTCTGTTGTTTTCTTTAGTGGGCTTGTCTTGCAGCAGCAGGCTTCTGGGTACACGTCTGGCTCTGTTGATCTGTGTCCTTATTTCCTTGTGCGGGTATTGTAGTTTTGAGAAAGCCAGGTGAAGATCTTGTAGGTATTGGTCTCTGTCTGAGGGGATGGAGCAAATATGATTGTACCTCAGTGCTTGGCTGTAGACAATGTGTGGTGTGTCCGGGATGGAAGCTGGTAGCATGAAGGTAGGCATAGCTGTCGGTAGGTTTTCAGTATATGGTGGTGGTGGACCTCCTGTGTAGACTGGTCCAGGCTGAGGTGGATGGTGGGCTGGAAACTGTTGAAATCATGGTGGAATTCTTCCAGAGTTTCTTTCCCATGGGTCCAGATGATGAAGATGTCATTATGTAGCATAGATAGAGAAGGGGCGTGAGTGGACGAGAGTTGAGGAAACATTGTTCCAGGTCAGCCATAAAGATGTTGGCATACTGTGGGGCCATGCGGGTGCCCAAAGCGGTGCCACTGGTCTGGAGGTATATATTGTCACCAAATGTATATATATAAAAGTCAAGTGGTGTATGTATGTATGACTGCGAACTCCTCCCGCACCATTTGAGCCAGAGACTTGAATTTTGGTACAGTGAGGGGTCTTGGGGTCTAGATGCTGGTAAGGGTCAAAAAAATTTCAGATCTCACCTCTGACGCCCCCCAGGGGTGAAAGTCTTTCAGGGCCAATCACATCAGCTGGGCAGTTAGGTGGTGATGATGTCATAATACCCCCCTCCAACAGACACCTCACTCGCTCAGCTCACCCCTCCCTCCTCCAACGGAACCCCGGAGATCCCTCAGTTCTCTGCCCCTCCCCCCTCCCAACGGAACCCCAGAATCCATCAGCTCTGTGCCGCCCCCCACCTGCGAAGGCCCCCGGAATCCCTCAGCTCTGGGCCCCCTCCCCCCCCCCCTGCGACGGATCTGAGTTGGGTTTAGTGGGATGGTAAGTGAGGTGGGGGTGTCGGGTTCGGTCGAGGGGTGAGGTGGGGGTGTCGGGTTTGCTTGGGGGGGTGGGAAGGTGTCGGAGTGGGTGAGGGGTGAGGTGTGGGTGTTGGGGTTGGTCAGGGGGTGTCAGCTGTCTGCCACCTCCCCACCTCCGACTGACCCGAGCAGCGCCGGGCACTTATGCTAGTTTGAAATAATTGTGTGTGAGGATAAAGTCACAGAGCTCAGCAACCACTTGTGCTGTGGCATCATCAGGGATACTATTCCTGACAGCTTGTATTCCATCTCTGTGTGGGATGTTTGTGTAGAGAGCCTCTACATCCATGGTGGCTAGGATGGTGTTTTCTGGAAGATCACCAATGCATTGTAGTTTTCTCAGGAAGTCGGTGGTGTCACGGAGATAGCTGGGAGTGCTGGTGGCGTAGGGTCTGAGTAGAGAGTCTACATATCCAGACAGTCCTTCAGTGAGATTTGATACAATCAATTTAGGTTTCAATTTAAATACAATCAATTTAGGTTGATACAATCAATTTACATATCCAGACAGTCCTTCAGTGAGATTT
This sequence comes from Sternotherus odoratus, assembly GCA_032164245.1. Taxonomy (NCBI): domain Eukaryota; kingdom Metazoa; phylum Chordata; order Testudines; family Kinosternidae; genus Sternotherus; species Sternotherus odoratus. Next base: position 84,940,346 of record JAVMKO010000002.1, on the reverse strand, counting down.
GATACAATCAATTTAGGACTGAATAGGGATTACGAGTGGCTAGCTAACTACAAGAGCAGTTTCTCTTCTCTTGCTGTTCACACCTCCAATTCAGCTGCTAGAGGAATACCTCACCCTCCCTGACTACAGATAAGCTGGTTCAGTCTCATTGGACTACCCGTTATCTCTAAACTGGTTCTTGCCTATGTATTTATACCTGCCCCTGGATACTTCCACTGCATGCATCTGACGAAGTGGGTATTAGCCCACGAAAGCTTATGCTTCAATACTTTAGCTAGTCTTTAAGGTGCCACAGGACTCTGTCACTTCTGCAATTCCAGACTAACACGGCTACCTCTAAGATTCTTTTCAGAATACCATGTCTTCTTTGTTCTTGTGGCACTACTCTAAAAATTTTGATTCATCCAGTGGTCCAAAATTGTTCAAGGCTCTGACCATTTTAGCCTAATTAACAGAGGAGGGACCAAAAAAGTTGATTTCACTTCTTAAACAGATGCAGAAAGCTAACACCTCTAACAGAGGGGGAATGACTAGAACATGGCTTCTTTGAGCTTAGTGCCCAGCTCCATCTTTGATACAGACACCTATGCACTTACTTTCTGGATGAGCCAATCAAAGATATAGCAGGGGAGCAGCAGCTGGAACCACATAAATTGCAAAGGAAAAAAAGGCATACACTTTTTTTGCTTTTTCATGAAGTATAAAGATGTCCTTTGTTTAAGAATTTTTTCTGCTTGTCACATTAGAATATCAGGATTTCTCTAGCTACTCATTGCTCAATGAAGATCGTAAAAAGAGCTATATATGTACCTAAATATGTTCTAAGCCAAAATTAAGCTAGGAAGGGATGGAGTTAAGGTTGAGAGTACATTATAACAATTTAGGATAAAATGCATTACAGAAATGTTGTCATTATCCCAAATTATCCCAGGAAATTCAGAGTTAAGGTTAAACTTAAAAGAAATCCAAGCTCGTAAAAGTTTGAAAATGTATAGTTAGGACACCCAAATAATCTTAACTCTGCCCTATAGGGATATCATAAAGGGACAAAAATAAAATATCTCACGTCTTTAAAATTAGTTTTATCTAGTCTAAGAATCCAAACACCAAATGTGCCATGATGACAATTATATGTTTGTTATAGGGGGTTACTACAGAGCAGCTTTTTTAATGAAGACTAAGCTTATATCACTTAGCTCTCTATTTCCATCTTTTAAATGGCCATTTGAGGAAAAGAATAACATTTAACATATATATGAGTATACACAGACCACATGTTTCTGGTATTTCTTTTGCCACTAACCTATTCAAATATCTCAGTTGAAAGAAGAATGAGGAGTACTTGAGGCACCTTACAGACTAACAAATTTATTTGGGCATAAGCTTTCACTTTATCAGATGTATAGAGTGGAACATACAGTAGGAAGATAGATAGACAGACAGACAGAGAACATGAAAAGATGGGGGTTGTTATACTAACTCTAAGAGGCTAATTAATTAAGGTGGGCTATTATCAGCAGGAGAAAAAATACTTTTTGTAGTGATAACCAGGATGGCCCATTTCAAACAGATGACAAGAAGGTGTGAGTAATGGTAGAGGAAAATTAACAAGAGGAAAGAGATTTCAGTGTGTAATGACCCACCCACTTCCAGTCTTTATTCAAGCCTAATTTAATGGTATCCAATTTGCGAAAGCTTATGCCTAAATAAATTGGTTAGTCTCTAAAATGCCACAAGTACTCCCCGTTCTTTTTGCGGATACAGACTGACACGGCTACCACTCTGAAATCTGTCAGCTGAAAGAGAGCTGTCTGAGATTTTCACTGAAGCAGGTAACACATTCCATTTAGAATACTTGTGTGGTAGCTTGAAAAAGTTTCCAAGTAAAAAACCAAAATGTTCAAACACATTTAAAGAGCAATGGCAAATTAATAAAAATAAAAGCATTCTGATGACACCTGGTGGCCATTTTCACTGGAAGCCTAATACTCTATTGCACTTCATCTGTAAAGGAGCATTTCAAACAGTAATGTGCTACAATTTGACATATGTCTTGAGTAAATACTTTCACTAAAGTAAAAGCTGATGAATTTCCTATACAGAACATATATATTAAAATATGTAAATACATATTTTATGCAACAATTGTGGCTATCCTATTCAGATGGTCAAAATATTTTCAACAATGAATTCACTTATATTTTATTGTTCTTTAATAGATTTTAATTCAGCTCTATAAGTTATCTGAACCACAACATTTGCTTTCATTCTTGATTTCTCAGTCCAACTCAAAAAATGGGAGGAACGTGATTGGAGGAAATGGCCACCTTACTTTTTAATTTACTTGAAAAATTTTAAATGTGTGGGTTGCATCCTCTTTTATCCAATAGACGAGATGCTGTTTCAAATCCTTGCATAAACAACACACATTAGTTCCTTAAAAGACTTCAGTAAAGCAGAAGCAGCAGCCTTCAGTTCTCAGTAATCTTTATACTTCTTCCCAAACAGATCCTGCTTTTTCAAACACAATTAGTACTAGTCACTAGGATCCAGTAAAAAGAACGAGGATACAAATTCGGGATACACATTTCATAGATTATTGGCATGTAGTGCAAGAGAAGCACACCAAACCACAACATTTCTCATTGATGATTTCTCACAGTAGATGCAAGAAGCCACTTTAATCCTCTCATCTCCCTTGCAGCAGAGAATTTCTTCCTTGTAATCTCAGACGATTGTGACCTAAATTTAAACTACTGATGGCTGTGTGCAAATCTTGACTTCCTCCATAATCACTCGCTTACTTTCAAAGTTCCAGTGAACAAACCCTTGTTTCATTCCAAGTCACCAAACATCTGGTAAAGTTACCTGGTTTTATACTGTAAAAAGTTCAAAATGTTACAACTGAAATCTAGTATGATCTTCACCAGGTTCTATGTTGACAGGCAGAAAACAGTAACAGTCTTTCTTCCCCATGCAAAATTGTTTTAATGTGCCAATATTTGTCTCAGTCAGTCACTAAAACTTAGGTACTCCCCCCTTTTTTTTTTAGCAAAGTATTTAAGCATGTGCCTAATTTCAAAATTTCATATGCCTAAAGTTAAGCATGCTTGACTGCCTTGCTGAATCAGGGACTCAATCGGCAACTAAAACTCTCATTACCCCGACGGGAAATATGCATGCAGTACAGTTGCAGGACCAGGTGTGTTGAGAACAAACACCATCCTTTATTAGCAAAAAAAAGATGCAGCTTCATTTTGTTATCCAAAACAACTTCTTTCTTAACACCTTTCTGTAAATAATTAGGAATTCAGTACTAAATCTTCTCATTTCTTTTCAAGTGCACTATGTAATAGCTACGTAATATTACAGTATTTATATACCTCAGCTAGCAGCTTATCACCAAATTATCTCCCCAGTACATAACCAAAGAGCCAAGCAAACATCAAGGCAACAAGAATCCTGTCTAAAGTCACAGAGTGGCTACTTCAGCACAAGGATGGAGTGTCCACCACACAGGGAGAAAGAGCTGATGGATCTATGTATTTGTGAATCCACTAGCTTTGTCCCTGCCTCTCCCCTGGTCTGTCCCTCACCCCAAATCCCTGCAATGCAGTAGTATGTAGGGAATCCAGCGAACTAGGCACTCTGGAATATGAAAAATGTCCCCAGTAGTCATATACTAGTTTTTCTGTATACAGTATGCTCCGGGGATGGGTCTGGATTTTCCCCCTATTCCATGTATGGTGTAGTTTTATTTCAACTACCTACCACTCTGTTTCTAGGGGAAATGTTAGCAAAGCACTAAAACTAAAAATGCTTCTTATACCATGGCAACCAATGGGTTACAATGAACCTTGAACAGTTCTACTTTCTTATTTACCTGGTGAGAGCAATATTTTCTGATGGGCAATCTACTGAAAGTGTTTTTCAGTATCATCTCTAAGGTAATGGTGGGCAAATAGATTGCATTCTGAGCTACGTAAGTGCGAAACTGGATAACTAACATTCCTCCCATAGAAAACGTGCTACACACACTACTGGATAGATCATCACTAACCCCACACACTCATGCAAAGAGGCAAGGGGGCATAAACCCTTCCCTCCTTACTTTCTTGCATACTACCCATATTACGAGTTCCAACATGGGACAGCAAGCAAGTTCTGCAGAGCTGCTGCTTTCCTATCTGGCACAGGAAGGCAGGAAAGGATGGAGTCTTGGATCTGCTCCCTTCGTATACCAGTTGGTACAGCTGCACCAGCATCCCAGGTATAGAGCCAGAGCAGCTTACTTCCTCCTTGGAGCACTGGGGAGACTTGGAGGCTGACTGTGACTCAGACTGTCACAACCTCCTTACTGGGGAAGAGCTAGTCCGCACTACCCCTTGCTCAGCACACATCAAAGTATCTAGCCCTATGTTAGAGTCATTTACACAAGTATTTCCATTCATTAAATTCTACGAACATTTACCAAGTGCCAGAAGGCTTCTCATTTGAGCCACAGTAATCCACCAAGGATACATAAACATCTAAAATTAAATTCTATAGTTTAATTTGCACAGTGGTACAATATCAAACTATAGACCACATATTCTGGACTACCTTGGCTTCGAAAAGTTTTGTTTATAGAAGAGTTTAAACCCAATATTAAATTTAATATTTGTGTACTTTCAAGGGCACTTACATTTCCCAGTATCGTACATCTGTAATAGTATTTTCCTTAATACTATCATTCATATTTTCACTTTCTGTAAAATCCAAACCTTCAACTGCTAATTCACTACTTAAATACTACCTCTGTTGTCATATCTATAGTGTTCTTCAATCTCAAATACCTGTCTCAAATATCTGACATTTTTAACCTATGTCAGAAAAGGAATATATTTGAGGTTAATGCACTGTACTTATACTGTACATTGTAAAATACAGTAAAATATTCTCTTGTAGCTTTTACACCAATTTTTCTAAGCATGATAACATCTGACACAAACATATATTTTCCTATCATACTAGAAAATATAAGATTACATCAGAGACTTTTGTAAAGCATTTGCTATCATATAAATAGCTGACAATACAAATATGTACAGAATCTTATTAGATCAATCACTTCACTTTGACTATTTACCCAGTGAACTAGGTGCTCAAAATATTGATAAAGGCACTTTTAAACTTAATTTAATAAAACAATATGCCATTAGCTATAAATACTGGCCACAATGTTCACAACTGGGTACCTAGCAGTAGTGTCTAATGCCATATTTAGATAACCTAAATGAAAGCGGTCTGAATTTCAAAAGAGCTGAAAACCCACAAGTCCCATTGAAGTCAGTGGGTGCTAAACCTTTGAAAATCGGGCCACTTATATTTAGGTCTTAAATATGGCTTTTGGAACCTAAATTCAGGCACCCAGATTGGAATTTTTCACCCCAGAATTTAGCATGCACAATTAACAAAATGATATAGGAAACAAAGGAGATATAGCCCTTTTAAAAAAAAGTGACCTGATTTAATTAGAAAAATTCAACAACAAAGGCAATTAAGACTGGCCAGTTACATTAATAACTCTTTCTCCAAAGCAATGTATTATTTTTAATAAAAAATTAATAGTTATAGTAGGCTAACCATATTTTTAAATAACTTGCAGATTTAAAAAGTGTCCAACTGTAAAAGGGAAAAAGTCTCTGAATAAAGGTAGCAAATGCACAAATTCAATGCCATTAAGAGGCAGACACACGAGATCCCATGTATCTTGTGCCATTTGTAAAAAGGTTGTTTTATTATCAGTGTAACTAATCACAATGAAGCCATCTCTTACAACCAAAGACATTATAATGAATTTTCTTTACAGCTACAGAGAAATGGGATTTGCTGTTCCATATCAAACTAGAACAGGCTGTATAAATTCTGCTTCATATTTATTGTTAAATGTAATTTTTATCTATAAAATCAGCCATGAAATATTAAAAACTGAAACAACAGAATTTATATCCTTTACTTAATTTAGTTTAAACGGTCTATTCACTAAAAAGAGGGAAAAAAGGTTACATATGTATTATAGCACCCCCGCCCCTTCTCCCCCCAGTATTTCCATTATAAACCCCCTAGTTTCAGGAATTTATAACTCAGCTGTAAAAATTCACTCCATACTGAGAGTTGGTATACTTTTCTTTTAACAAATTTTTAAAAAATAAATCTGTTTCAGAAGGAAGACAAGGAAAGAGTGCAGAGCGGAAAGGAAGAAGGGCAATCAGAATACAAACTTTAATGCTTATACACTTAAGTCAGTAATTAAAGGCCATATACTGCCCTCACTCTGTTTACACAACTGCTCTTGACATAAATGAGACTTGTACATGAGGACTGAAGACAGCACAGTATTTTGCCCTAAATAACATAAAGGGAATAGAGAAGTCTAGTGTTAGTACCAATTACCTCTGGAGATTTAAGTCATCTGTTTATCCACAGAACAGATAAAATACAGGGAACAGCAGTTCATATTTCCCTACATAACTTCCCACCAATTGTGCTGCAGCCTTGTTCCAGTGAGGTTTTACCTCTCTAGTGCAATGTTTCCCAAAGTGTGGTACATGTATGTGATATGCGAAGGGGTTTCAAGGAGTACGCGGCAGAATTTTTTATTTTACTTTATCATAGGATTTTTTAGCAGAAGAAAATTCACTAAAATGTAATATATAAAAATAGTGTACACTTGTACAGTAGAAATACACACAGGTTTACATTGTAACTAATATGATAATGCATTCAGTAACATCTAATAGCACAGCAGAGCCGATGCAAACCACACGTGCGTGTTTCTGCGGCTCAGGCAATATACTTGCCTTTGTGGCATGTGCAGAAGTCATACTGATGGATAAAAGATGAACTACTACTCATAGTAATCTAAAGATTGTAGCTAGTGCATACTTGATGCGTATTAATATACAAGATTTCTCTCTTTTTGTTAAACCCATTTGCAATGGATCGCTGGCTAAAAATGGGAAGTTTGAAATGTACGAAAGAAAATTATGAAGGAAATATGAATCAGTGATAATTATGCCAAAATATGCAGTGATATGGCTACATCAGACAACTGTGATGATAAAACTAGTGAACTGTGTGAACCAGCTTTAAGTTTATTGAACGTATCAGCTGCAAAGAAAACAAAAAAATCCTGAAAATATGTTGAAGAATATCTTAAACTGGGATTTTTGTGGACTGGCGATGAGGTGGAGCCTGTTCCATTATGTGTGATTTGTTACACGACTCTCCCAAGTGAAAGTATGAAACCATCCAATCTAAAATGCCATTTCAATAGCAAACAAAGAATATGAGGGAAAACTTGTAGAATTCTTCGAAAATAGGCACAAAGATCTCCAAAGGTCCCAGAAAACAATTCATAATGTGATGGTAGGTGAAAATATGAAAGCTTTGGAAACCTGCAGCCAAAGTAATGGTGCAAGTTATGATCAGAGACAAGGCTAGCAAAGCTATAGATTGCCCCCCCCCCCCCCACTCATTACACTGTTCATCTTAGAATCACAGATATGGCTGAAAACGTAAAGCAGCAATTATTGTTAAGCATACAAAAAAGAGTCGCTACTATGCACTGCAAGTGGATGAATCCACTGACATTGTGGATTTAGCTAATCTTTAATTGTTTGTCAGATACAAGCTGAATAATGAAGTCCACGATGATATTTTGTTCTGCCAACCTATGGCCTACACATGCAACTGGAGAAACTATTTTTAAAGTTATTGATGACTTTATCAAAAACAATGACTTGGAATAAGCAGGGATGGCGCCAGAGCCATGATTGGTTCAAAGAAATGAGTTGTACGTATTCCAGCTGTTGTGCCAGAAGCAAAATTGACTCATTGTTGCATTCACAAGGACGCACTAGCCACCCAGAACATGCCGGTAGATCTAAAGTAACTACTGGATGAAGCTGTGAAAATAATCAATTTTGTGAAAGGCCACCCTCTGAACGCCCAGCTGTTTTCTCAGCTTTGTGATGAGATGGGCAGTGATTACACACAACTCCTATTTCACACTGAAGTGCGCTGGCATTTGCGTAGAAAAGTTCTGAATTGCCTGTTTGAGCTGCGAGAAGAACTGCAAGGTTTTTTTAGATGAAACCTTTAACCTGTTAGACCATATATACATGACTGGAAATGGCTAAGCAAATTAGCATATATTGCAGATTTCTTTGTTCATTTAAACAATCTCAATATATCCTTGCAAGGGAAACTCATATCCATATTCCATATTTGTTCAAGACAAAGTGAGTGCCGTGGTCACAAAATTGAAACTGTGTCATAAATGTCTTCGTTGTCGTGAACTGAATTCCTTTCCATCTCTTCATGACTAAGTAATAAACTCGACTAAGGAACTTGATAATGATGTGTTGCAAACCATGAAGCAGCACTTGGAATGCTTGCAGACAGACCTTTGTAAGTATTTCCTTGAACCGGACAGCACCTTTGAATGGATAAGGAACCCTTTTATCATCAATGTTCAAACATTGCCAAATAACCTTTCTGCTTCAGAAGAACAGCTCTTGGAGCTGGCTTCAGGTGGCTTCCTGAAAACAAAATTTGAGCAAAATACACTGACATCATTTTGGTTGGGGGTTAGCTCTGAATATCCAGCTCTATCAGCCAAAGCTGTCAAGTATCTTCTGCCTCTTCCCACCTCGTATTTGTGCAAGATCGGATTCTCTGCACTGGTTGGCATCAAAACAAAAAAATGAAATTTTCTTATTGATGTGGAGCCCTGTCTTCATCTTAAGGTCACAAATATTGAGCCAGATATCCCCACGATAGTGTCTTATCAAAACAGTTCTATCCCTTGCACTGAATAGTTTGGTTTGTACTGGAAATTTCTCAATACCAAAATAGTAAGTATTAAAACTAGTGCTTTCTTCACTAACCTAACCAAACCAGTAGATTTTAATTTCAGAGTGAGATATATATATACTAGCGAAAATACCCGGCGTTGCTCGGGTCCGTCGGAGGTGGGGAGGGGGCAGACAGCTGAGCGAGTGCGGGGTCCGTTGGAGGAGGGAGGGGGCAGAGAGCAAACCTGACACCCCCACCTCACTCCCCGACCAAACCCGACACCCCCACCTCACTTACCCCTCGACCAACCCCGACTCACATTTTCACCCCCCCACTCAAACCCAACACCCCCATGTCTCCCCCCTACCAACCACAACACCCCCTGACCAACACCCACACCTCACCCCCCGTAGACCAAACCTGACACACCCACCTCACTTCCTCCCCAACCAAACCCGACACCCATACCTACCACCACAAACCCGACACCCACACCTCACTTACCTCTCAACCAACCCCGACCCCCCTCCTCACCCCCCCACCAAACCCAACACCCCCACCTTCGCCACCACACCAAACCCAACACCCCCTACCAACCCCAACACCCACACCTCACCCCTCACCCACCCCAACACCTTCCCACCCCCCCAGACCAAACCCAACACCCCCGGCTCACTTACCCCCCGACCAAACCCGACACCCCTACCTCACTTATCCTCTGACCAAACCCAACTTGGGTCCGTCGGAGGTGGGGAGGGGCAGAGAGCTGAGCGAGTGCGGGGTCCATTGGAGGGGGGAGGGGGCAGAGAGCTGAGCGAGTGCAGGGTCCGTTGGAGGGGGGAGGGGCAGAGAGCTGAGCGAGTGTGGTGTCCGTTGGAGGGGGGTATTATGACATCATAACTATGTCACAGAGAACAGCAGCTGCCCAGCTGATGTGAATGGGCTTTAAAGAATTTCACTCCTGGGGGGAGTCAGAGGTGAGATTTGAAAAATTTTCGACTCTTACCCTGATTAGGACCCTAAGACCTCTAACTGTACCAAATTTCAAGTCTCTAGCTCAAACGGTGTGGAAGGAGTAAGCGCACATATGTACATACACACATACACCATTTGACTTTTATCTAGATAGATAGATAGATAGATACACACACACGCTGTTCTGACAGACTGTTAATTCGCTTCTATTAATTATTTCTAGTACTATTTCTATATGTAACTATTATTTCTATTAAAATTTTGGTTTCAACTGTATGTAATATAATTTTGTATGTATTTCGAACAAACATTTAATCCAGAATTAAACAAATTAGGAGTGTGTTATAAAAATGTAGCTCCCCCCCAAAAAAAATTATCTTCACCAGAGAAGGGGTACGCCGGTAAAACAAATGTCTCAAAAGGAGTACGCAAATGTTGTGAGTTTGGGAAACACTGCTCTAGTGGAAAGGGGGTAATTCAGTTCCCATGTCCATTCAACCCTTGATCTCTGTGCTAAGACTGTCCAGAGAGGCACCATTAATATAAAACAGTTACCTACCTTTTGTAACTGTTGTTCTTCGAGGTGTGTTGCTCATGTCCATTCCAATTAGGTAGGTGCGTCCTACGTGCACAATAGACGGGAGGTTTTTCCTCTAACAGTACCCATTGGGTCGGCTCAGGTGCTTCACGGAGACACCTCTCCATGATGCTGTACATAGGGCCCTGCCAACACACCGCCACTTCAGTTCCTTCTTGCTATCTTTGCTCTGACAGAGGGGTAGGCAGGTGAATCTTGGAATGAACATGAGCAACACATTTCAAAATACAACAGTTATGAAAGGTAGGTAACCATTTTTAATTCTTCGAGTGCTTGCTCACGTTGATTCCAATTAGGTGACTACCAAACAGGAACTTGGAGGTGGGGTCAGAGCTCAAGGGTGGGTAATGGCATAATGCGAGGTAAAGGTGTGGATTGAGGACTACGTCGTGGCCCTGTAAATTTCCTGGGTCAAAACCTGGGCCAGGAATAACACTGAAGATGCCTGCTCCCTCACAGAGAGCGCTGTCGGCGTGGGGCAGGTTTTTTTTGCCAGATCGTAGTATGCCCAGATACATAATGTAATCCACGATGAAATTCTTTGAGAGGAGACTGGCAGCCCCTTCATTCTGTCTGCTGCTGCAATTAATAATTGAGTAGATTTCCAAAACAGCTTTGTCCATTCAATATAGAAGGCTAGCGTCTGGTGAACATCCAAAGAATGAAGTTTTTGTTCGCATGCAGCTTGGGGTAAAAAACTGGGAGAAAAATATCCTGATTAACATGAAACTGGGACACAACTTTCAAGAGGAAGGTCAGATGTGGCCAAAGCTGAACCTTATTATCATAAGTGTAAAGTGCTGGGGAGGGTTAATGTTACCTGAGAACAAGTGATGTAAGAGCTTCCCTGCCACGAGGGAGGGAGGGAGTTTAGTTTTTAGTTTCAGTTTGCCTGCCGTGCCAGCTTGGGCAAGGGTCCCGGAGTTCGTCTCTAGCTATGGAGAAGGACTCTACTTTCCCTCTTATATTCCTAATTAGCTGTTCTGTAAGTATAATATGTTGATTTCCATAAGCTCTGTACCTATTTAGGGTGTCTCTATCCTTTTCAGAGGGGAAGTTAGAGAACTCTAGATTGTGAAGTTGTACTGTAAGTCTATGTTCTATTCTCTTTTCTTTATTAAATCTTTTTAGTTATAAAGAGCGTTTGGTTTATTTCCCTTAAGGTTCTCTCTGCTTTCAGACTGGGAAGAGAGGGAGGAAGGAGAGTAGGTAAGGGACAAGCTCAGGGTACGAGCTGAAGTGTGGAGTCTGTCTCTCCCTACCTTCAGGTTAGAAGGGGGAGGGGGAGGGGAAGCAGCCTCTGAGTGTCCGGCTCTCAGGGAGAGAGACGGAGTTTAGGGGAGTCCGAGTACCCCTCTCCAGGGCCTTGGAGATTTACTCAGATGGTGGCAGCTTGGGGCACCCCAATTTCCCAGCTGGTATAGTCTGGGGGTGTGGGGGTGTGAAGACTTAACTTAAGCTGGAAGCAGCTGGAGTTAGTTGGTCTGGCATAGAAGAGTCCCCTCCTCTGTATTCCAGAGCACAGAGAAGGGGGGTAGAGACTCTTACACTTATCTTTATAGAACACTGTGTAAGGAGGTTCAGATATTAGGGCCTTAAGTTCAGATACCCTCTTGGCAGAGGTTAGTGTCACCAGAAGACTTTTCATGAGAGACAGAGCAGAGAGCATGTCATGAGTGGTTCAAAGGGTGGTTCCATTAGTTTGGAAAGGACCTAGTTAAGGTCCTAAGCTGGGATCAGCTGTCACACCTAAGGATATAACCTGTCAAGTCCCTTATGAGAGCTTTGGACTATTGGGCTGGCAAAGACCGATCAGCCTCCCATGCCTACGTGAAAGGCAGAAATGGCAGCCAAGTGGACTTTTATTAATGACATAGAAAGCCCTTGCTGCTTTAGCTGCAGGAAATCTATATATATAAAAGTCAAGTGGTGTATGTATGTATGTATGACAGCGAACTCCTCCCGCACCGTTTGAGCCAGAGACTTGAAATTTGGAACAGTGAGGGGTCTTAGGGTCTAGATGCTGGTAAGGGTCGAAAATTTTTCGGATCTCACCTCTGACGCCCCCCAGGGGTAAAAGTCTTTCAGGGCCAATCACATCAGCTGGGCGGTTAGGTGGTGATGATGTCATAATACCCCCTCCAACAGACACCGCACTCGCTCAGCTCACCCCTCCCTCCTCCAACGGAACCCCGGAGATCCCTCAGTTCTCTGCCCCTCCCCCCCCCAACGGAACCCCGGAATCCATCAGCTCTGTGCCCCTTCCTCCCCCACCTGCGAAGGTCCCCGGAATCCCTCGGCTCTGCCCCCCCCGCAACGGATCCGAGTTGGGTTTGGTGGGACGGTAAGTGAGGTGGGGGTGTCGGGTTCAATCGGGGGGTGAGGTGGGGGTGTCGGGTTTGGTTGGGGGGGGTCAGGTGGGGGTGTCGGGTTTGGTTGGGGGGTAAGTGAGCCGGGGGGTGTCGGGTTTGGTCTGGGGGGGTGGGAAGGTGTTGGGGTGGGTGAGGGGTGAGGGGTGGGTGTTGGGATTGGTCAGGGGGTGTCAGCTGTCTGCCCCCTCCCCTCCTCCGACTGACCCGAGCAACGCCGGGCACTTTTGCTAGTAGTCCAATATAAAGGGTATTGTCGAGTTCGTAGGACACATGATTTTGCGATGACCAAATTGTGAATCTCTTCCATTTGGCTAGGTAGATGGCCCTAGTGGACAGTTTCCTACTGCAAAGGAGGACTTCCCTAACTGGATCAGATCAAGCCAGCTCTGTTGGGTTTAGCCATTGAGCTTCTAAGCCGTGAGGTGAAGAGATTTGAGGTTGGGGTGCTGAATGTGGCTGTGATTTTGAGTTATCAGGTCCAGGAGCAGTAGTAAGGTGATCAGGATTTCCACTGACATCTCCAAAAGAGACGTGCACCACTGCTGATGGGACCACGCTGGAGCTATCAATATCACCAAAGCTTTGTCCCTCCAAACCTTAAGTAATACCGTATGGATGAGTGGTATGGGGGGAAATACGTAAAGGAGGTGGTCCTCCCAAGGAAGAAGAAACGCATATGCGCTCAAGCCAGAGCTGTGATTCAGGAAGGAGCAGAATTTCGGGCACTTCCTGTTGTGTCATGTGGTGAACAAGTCTATCTAGGAAATTCCCCACTATCGGAAGACGGTGTTCATGACATCCAGGCAGATGGACCACTTGTGGTTGTGAAAGACCTGCTTAGATAGGTCCACCAACTTGCTCTGAACTCAAGAGAGATAAGACGCCTCCGGGGTATTGAATGAGCTATACAGAAGTCCCACAGTTTGAAAGCTTCCTGGCACATGGGAGAGAAGCATGCTCCCCCATCTCTTCATATAAAACATTGCTGTTTATTGTCTATCATGACAGATATACATCTCCCCTCCAAGTGAACTTGGAAGATAATGGCATGCCAGACGGACTGCCCTCAGCTTTCTGATGTTGATGTGAAGTGAGAGCTCTGCATGGCACCACAGGTCCTCAGTCCCCTTAAATGCACTCCCCAACCCATTGCTGATGCTTCCGTAACCAGTGCCAGGAATGGCTGAGGTCTGGAGAAGGGAACACCAGCACACAACGCTTGTGGGTTGAGCCACCATATGAGAGACTTGAGAACCAACCAGGAAAGAATAACTACTTCGTCTAGACTGTCCCGGTTTGGTCAATACACCGAGGCTAGCCACAACTGAAGAGGTCAGAGTCTCAGTCCGGCATGCTATACTACATAAGTACAAATAGTCATGTAGCCAAGGAGCTGTAGGTAATTCCTGGCTGTGGTGGTAGGGAATTTTCTGAGACCTTGTATGATGTTGCAAGAGTCTGAAAACATGACTGTGGTAGAAATGCTTTCGTCTGTTTTGAGTCCAATACTGACCCTATGAACTCTACCCACTTAACAGGGGACAGGGTTGACTTCTGCACATTCGATAGAAGGCCCGGGTTGTCGAAAGTTGCTCTTATCAGGCTCACATGCTCCTCCACTTGCACTTTGGAGAGGCCCTTGATCAGCCAGTCATTGAGGTATTGGAACATCCACAAGAAAGTGTCCACAACTGCCATCTACTTGGTGAACACTCGAGGTGCTGCCGAAGGGTGGAGGCTACAGGGGAAGACTGTGAGCTGTGATTGTGGTTTGCCATGAACCTGAAGTACCTTCTGTGAGACAAATATGTTATTGAAATATGAAAATAAGCATCATTCAAGTTGAGGGCAGCATACCAGTCCCCTGGATCCAGGGAAAGGATAATGGAGGCCAAAGAGATCATGCAGAACTCACTCCAGTTTCTTCATGAACTTGTTGAGGTCTCACAGGTCTGGGACAGGCCTGATTTGGCTTTCAATATTAGGAAATACCAGGAATAAAAACGCCTGCCTTTCAGCGCCTGAGGGAACTCTTCCACTGCCCCCAAACTCAGGAGCGTATACACCTCCTGCATTAGAAGCTTCTCGTGAGAGTGTCCCTGAAGAGGGACAGAAAAGGGGGCTGAAAGGGAGGGAGGGAGGGAACTAAATTGGAGAGTATCCCAGTTTTACGGTGCAGAGCACCCCATGAACTGACGTGATCTGGGCTCATGCAGGACAGAAACAGGACAGTCAGCACGAAAAGAAGGGAATGGTTGGATCCAATGTTTGAACTGGTGCGTCAGCCTCAGGCGCACCTTCAAAGGGTCTGCTTTTGACCTGAGGCCTGTTTTGTCTCCCCAGAGCCCTGAAACGATGAGGGAGGAGGCTGCCTCCTATTGTTTCTATCACATGTCCTAAAGTAGTTCTGCCTGTTCTGCGGGTAGAAGAATCAAGGCGGGGCTGGAGTTTAAAATGTCTCTGCTGCATAGACAGGTATGCAGAGCCAGGAAATTGAGAGGGACTCTAGAGTCCTTAAGGCTATGAAACTGTGAGTTTGTTTTTTCAGATAAAAGGTCAAGCCCTTGAAAAGGAAGCCCTGGGTGGTCTGTTGGACTTCATATAGGGCCCTAATGCCTGCAGCCAGGAGCTCTTCCTCATGGCCACTGCTGAAGCCATGGTGCGTGGACCAAATCAGCAATGTCCAGGGCTGCCTGGAGTGACACCCTTGCCACAAGCTTGTCCTCCTCCACCAATGCAGAAAATTCTGCCCTAGAGTCTTTTGGCAGAAGCTCTGTGAATTTAGACATAGCCTCACAGGAATTAAATATATATTTAATGAGGATCACCTGGTGGTTTGAAATTCGAAGCTGGAGCCTCCCAGTAGAGTAGATTTTCCTCACAAAGACTCTGATTGGGAAGACTCTCTGTAGGGGGATCTTGGGGGAGCAGTGCCAACTGGCGCTAGGGAGCGGTGCTGGGAACTTGGGGACCGGTGCAGAGCCCCTGCCTGTCCGCTGCCAGAAGGTACTGGTGATCAGTGCCAAGGGGATGGTGAACAGTGTGGTCTCATCGTTGGCTTGCCTCAGGATGGCACTGAGGGTTTCCGGGGTGCCGCTTCTTTCGAACTTAGTTCCCTGTCACACCTAGGTGGAGAAGGTGATGCAGTGAATGCGATGAGTTCTCTCGCAACCTCAAAGGTCTCTGGAGTGGAGGGCGACTCCAAAGCTTCCAGGGAGGGGAGTCTTTGGGAACTGGACTCAACTGACCCCTTGTCGGAGCAGGAGTCAACAGAGCCAGGCTAGGGATTGCTGCAGTTACATAGCCCAACGCAGATCCCACTGCGCCAGAATCTTTCTATGCCAATGAACAGCATGTCAGGCTTCTTCTTCTTGAGGGGCACCGGAGACTGGGAACAGTGGCAAGTGCTGCTCTGTACGAAGGCCGTGTGCAGGGAGCCCTGTCAGTGCTGAGAATCTCTATCTGAGTCCTTTCTTGGCACTGAAGTTTCTCATGTTGACACCGGAAGGTGCTCGGCACCAGCTCGGCTGACCTGGCTCCAAGTGAGCATGGAGGGAAGCCTCAATGACAAGTATTTTGAACCGCTGATCACTGTCCCTCTGAGCTCTGGGGCAGATCTTGCAACGGCTTTTTTGTTGAGATTCCCCCAGACACTTTAAGCATGAAGTGTGGGGGTCACTCTGGGGCGTAGATTTGCCACAAGCTGTGCAGGGTTTAAACCCCAGGGATTGAGGCATGCCCCAGTACCGGGGGAGAAAGAAGGAGGTACGCCCAGAACAATTTCCTACTGAAATTCTAACTATATACTGATAGAGTAACTACAACTACTAATTACTGTTTACAGGATAAAGTCTGAACACTACTAGGGCAAAAGGCTTGCTGGAGCTAGTGAGAACGAACATTCCAGCTAACCATCACCAGCAGTAAGAAGGAACTGAAGTGGCAGTGAGTTGGCAGGGCCCTATATACAGTGCCATGGAGGCACGACTCCAGGGGGTGCCTGAGCGGACCCAATGGGTACTGCTAGAGGGAAAACCTTCTGGCTACTGTGCAGGAGGCACGCACACACCTGATTGTAATCGACATTAGCAAGCACTTGAAGAAGAAAAGATATAACACCAACCCACTAAGAATTGTCCTGAGACCATCAACTCACATCACACAGACCACTAAACAGACATTGGATGACAATTTTCAGTTACTGTTAACCTGCGTCAGATTCAGGCAAACTGGAGGTGAAAAGTTCTGTATCCCATTAGTCATCCCCAGAGTCATCTCTGGAGGAATTTGGAGGAATTCTCTGGAGGAATTCTCTGGAGGAATTCAACCTACTGAGTATGTGGAAAGGAAATGAAGCATTAAAATCTGCAGGTACTGAAGACAATAGGGACTTTCAAAAATGCAAAAATAAGAAACAGGCAAAATGGCTTCAAAGAGGGAAAAATTTGTTCCCAAATTAGATGGTAAAAAGGGCAAGATTCAGACTCTGATAAAACATGCAAGAACAAGATAAAGGCAAACAAAAAGCCATATAAGTTAATAGCAGCTAAAGAGCTAAAGGACATAAGAGCTTTTAATTAACGCAGCAGGGTAAATAATCATAAATGAATAAATTAATGCATATGAATGAGGATTCCAAAATGAACATTAACATGCAAAGTAAAACAAAGATAGGCTAGATAGGGAAAATTATCACTCCTCTGCACAGCCATGTGAGTTCTCCCCTGATTACAGATGTAAGTATGGAAGTGAGAGGGAGCAAGGGGCTGCTGGCCAGTCCTCCCATCTGGAGCAATGTCTGCAGGGAGAGGAGAGCGCCTTGGTTCTACCACATAATCCCAATTAGCTGACTACTAGCAGAGTTGAGTTGGCAGAAGAAGGAAAGAAAATTGTACTCTGGAGCTGCAATATGTCACTTATTCCAGGGGCAAAAGGGAAGCAGAAATTGAGATTCAGCCCTGGTCTATACTACAAGGTTAGATAGAATATAGCCGTGTTAGGTCGATTTTCAAAGCAATCCATCCACACAACCAACCCCATTTTGTCGACTTAACGTTCTCTTAAAATCGACTCTGTACTCATCCCCGACAAGGAGATTAGCATTAAAATCAACCTTGCTGGGTCGAATGGTATTTG
Organism: Sternotherus odoratus; assembly: GCA_032164245.1. NCBI lineage: Eukaryota > Metazoa > Chordata > Testudines > Kinosternidae > Sternotherus > Sternotherus odoratus. The sequence goes on along the minus strand of JAVMKO010000002.1, from coordinate 84,922,424 downwards.
GCCTCTGGGAGCTATCCCAGAGTGCTACATTGTGATCGCTCTGGACAGCACTTTCAACTCGGATGCACTAGCCAGGTACACAGGAAAAGCCCCGAGAACTTTTGAATTTCATTTCCTGTTTAGTCAGCGTGGCGCGCTCAGCAGCACAGGTGACCATGCAGTCCCGGAATCACAAACGCGTTCCAGCACGGACCGAACGGAAGACACTAGGTTTGATCACTGTACGGGGACAAGAATCTGTGCAGACAGAACTCCATTCAAAAAGAAGAAATGCCAATATATATATGCCAAAATCGCCCAGGGCATGTCGGAGAGAGGCTACAACAGGGACACACAGCAGTGCCGCGTGAAAATTAAGGCACTCAGGCAAGCCTACCAAAAAATTAAGGAGGCAAATGGTCGCTCAAGGTCAAAGCCCCATACATGCCACTACTATGATGAGCTGCATGCAATTCTGGGGGATGGGGGGATGGACCCTACCATTACCCCACCACTGTCCATGGACACCTGCGAGGGGCGAGTCTCATGCAACAGGGAGGAGGATTTTGTGGACAATCATCTCATAGAAATAGAAATGAGGAGAAAGCAAGGTTGGCATTTAATAACCAGAAGTCAATTTTATAAGTTGAGTTTAAACTGTCAGTCTTGACAACATTCCTTTCAATTATCGTTAGGTGGAATGACCGGATAATTTTCTATATATTTCTTTGCCTTGCTTATTCAGTCTAAGTGATTTTTAAAGAATCCCAAACACATAGGACTCATCTTCAGTTTGACCCTTGGAGACTCCCATATATATTTTAAAAATTAACAGGACCACTGAATCCAACTACTTTTCAACCTGTAATAATTATTCAAATAATATGGCACTGTAATTCAGTTCTCTGATTTCAGCTCATAGTGAACTTTCAAACAAGTGGTTTATTGCCCTAGATTTAAAATGCAAAGTTTCCATTATATTTAATAATTAAAATGCATGCATGCTGTGTTATGGTTGCATTTGGTGACTGGATTAGTAATACCCCAACTGAGTTAAACAATACCTTTTTCCTATTAGGGCTCATATTACCATATCATCTATTTGTTTAAGAAAAGGGAGGGGGAGGAGCACAGCAAGGAAGAAGGAACAAAAAAGAAATATGAACATCAAAACACACTGAAAGACAGTAAGAACCAAGACAGTGAAAAGACCTGGCATCAGCAAAATGTAAACTGGCAGAAAGTGGAACAGCTGAAGTATTTACATATTTAAAGTTTTCATGTCTTAAGAAATAGAATATTTGTCATTTGTCAATGAGGAGTCTCGTTCAAAGTAAATCGTTAGAATCTCAGCGTCTTCCCTTAGATACAGTCAACCACAAGTTTAGGGAATACAGACATCATTGGCAAAGAATGGACTCTCATAGGCTGTCAACTTCTTAATCAGGGTCTGACTTTGTTGGAAAGTGTGAAATTATGTAATTACCTATGCTTGGCAATTCTGACGGTTTAGACAATTCCAGCACTCAGAACATCTTCTTTCATAAAACAAAATTCCTAGTGCAGTTTTGTCCCAGAGAAGATACTTTATGTTCTTTTTTTCCCCTAACCCTTCAATTTTACTTATGAGAAACAAAACTGTAGTAGTATTATACAGCTACCACTTAGGAAACAGAATTTATGGAGAGTGAAAAACAATTTTAAAAAAGGAGGAAAACATGGTCCCACTAAAGTCAACTACAATGGATATAGTATTTCATCAAAAGCCTATAACTATAGGTCTAATAAAATGTGATTAATCTATCTAGGTATTTATACCACTCCATACCCATCATTATATTATCTGAGCCCCTAAGCAAATATAGATTCCTAACAAACAGTTCTGCACACTGTACAATATTCCAAACATACATTTTAGGGATTACTACTCTTATTTTCAATATAACCTATCAAGACATGGTAGCACTAATTAACCCATTAATTAACCTTAGATATGCATGATTTTCTATGTATATGTTTTGTAAGAGACCAGATACATTTATATAATTCAAAGGGTACTCCAAAACACAATATATTTAGGGTAACAACATTTAAGATAACAGTAACCTGAACGGAGGGAGGATAAACAGACAAACAATTCCTTTCCCCCCATTGGGGAAGTTCAGCATCTTTTTCACCTAGGAATGGGAAATTGTGAATAGCTGGCATTCCTATAATAGGATGCTGCTGTTACTGCTGCCTTATGAGCTGTGTATTACTGAGAGGTAGAACAATGACTTCAAAAGTAAGTCAATCTAAATTCCCCTTCTTCTCTCCTACCTCTCCCTTCTCCTCTGTCATCCACCTACTCAATCTGTCATCTTATTGGTTGACATGAAATGAGCCAGAAGGGGCACTCTAAGACCTATGGCTAGGGATAGAATGAGATGAATAGTCAGAAGAAAAATAAAGCAAATCAGGGTCAGTTTTGATTTTCTGTTGGTCTGGAGGCAGGTTCTATTTTATCCATACCATCAAATTTGGGAAAGGTTTGGTTAGGTTTCCATTATTTATCTCATCTCTTAGAACATTTCAAATGCCCAGTTTAGGAGATACAGCGTGTGGGTCAGATTCTGATCTCAGTCACATCAATATAAGTTGGAGTCAATGCATTAACTTAAGTGAAGTTACACTTGTTCCATGTGGAAACATGGTTCTATGTTTTCTTTCCTTTCTGATTAAATTGCATGAACATACAGTATACTCAAATTAAAACTAAGTAACTAGTACTGATCCTACTGTATTTCACCAGTTGAAAAAAATAACTGTCAAATATTTTTTTAAAAATCACACACACATAAGTGTGCATAAGCAATGGCAGATCTGTTTTCACCCTGGACTACCTATCTAAATTCTTATAATGGTGACCATAGTCACAGTATGTGAAAGCCTACTTACTGTCCAAAATCGGGGGTGGGTGGGAGGGGCGGAGGGGAGTAAACTTCAAGCTTGTTAAGCAAATGTGCTGTGAGGAAGACCTAAGGAGGGTATACTACCTTCTAAAAAATGTTTATTTATTAACCTAACACAATTTAGACATCAAGAGTACAACTTCATGGATTCAGTACATAATGTGCTTGGAGCCAGAAGTGAAAACTCTGTCATACCTTCAAAACAGGTGCAGTTGAAAGATTTGACATTAGAGCATTTATATTCCTATCTTCTTCATTTCTTGTATTGTATTTCCTTCTAAACTATTACAAACTAAGAACTGTAACCTGTTAAAAAAGCACAGTTCTTTTAATTTAAACAAGAAAAATATCCTTTCACAGTTTAGGTAAAAGTTGTAAATAGGACAACTCATAAATTCTAAAATAAGAGTAACTAGGAGGCATTCATTAGGGTTTGTGTTATGAATTCAAAACATGAAGCACAACATGCTTAAGGAAGGCCTTTATTTAAGCGTTCATTAGCCCCTCAACTTCAAGCCTCCAACTTGTAAATAATTTAAAATGAAAATTTGAACAACAGAAAAAATAGAAATGCAATTCAAATTATCCCATTGTTATACTAATAAAATTGAAAACAATAGAAAAGAAGCCTCTTGAAGATCTTGAAGACAACATCCATAAAACATTTTTATGTACCTTATCTTTGAACTAAGGCATTATGCTAGCACTGGATTCAATCCAAAAAAAATTAGCTCAGACTTGTAACAATCAGGCTGTGTACGGTAAAGAATATGTATGCTAGCCTAGCATTTTTTAGTATTCAGTGCAGTTTGCTTCTGACGGTGCTGAAACAACAAAGTATAAAAAACAATATGCTTCTGGGTGCCTCATTTTTTTCCCATTTTGACATCTCAGAAATATACAACCCATTAACAATTTACCATACGTAGGGTGATATAATTTTTTTCTTTTCACAACTGCAGAAAACCCAGATCTGGTGTATCTGGGATGGGAAATATGAAAAGAAAGAACTATGACCTCTGTGGCATCATCTTCCCCACATGGGTACTCCACAGGAATTGGTCTCTGCAGGTGAAAAAAGCTGAGAAGTAACAAGGTGAGGGGGAGGAGGAAAAGGCAAATATAGAGAGATTCACCTCTGCCTTCCTCTGCAACTTCCCATCCTCATCATACACACACCCACACAAAATAAGGAATTCATGGGAAGCAGCCAGTGAATATATCCATGGGAGCACAGCTCTTGTTAAGAATTTTTGGAATTCCCCTGACCAAGCTTTTACTTCACAGTGATCATCTGAACTAAGCTGTAATACACCACTTCCAACTGAACAATAGGTAAAGGTGACATACACGTAGTGTGCAATAGGTGCACACCAAACAGCAAAATGCAGCTCATATTGTCACTGTCGAAAGTGTACAATGGGCAGGTGTATGGTTATGTTATGAACAAGAGAAACACTATTGGAAATACAGTTATTTTGAGAGATACATCTTACTTCTGCATTTCCAAGTGTGTCAACTGCCTAATATGAATCACCAGTAGGGCGTAAATTGTTTGAGATAAAAGACTAAGCACCCTCACAGACAGCCGTAGCTGATTCATTAATGTCTTATGCAGACCAGCCACTAGAGAGGGACAAAGACTCACAATGTGGTAACAAAAAACACAGACATCAAGGGTCTGATTCTACTCCCACTGACTTCAGTGGGCATAGGCGCCAACTTCATGGGTGCTCCAGGGCTGGAGCATCCACAGAGAAAAACTGGTGGGTGCAGAGCACCCACCGGCAGCTTCCCTCCCCCCACCCGCCCTAGCTCACCTCCGCTCCGCTTCCTCCCCTGAGCGCGCGCCGCCACCACTCCACTTCTCCCCACTCCCTCCCAGGCTTGCCGCAAATCAGTTGTTTCGCGCGGCAAGCCTGGGAGGCAGGGGGCTGGAGGGGAAGGAGGCGGGGTTGGGGATTTGAGGAAGGGGTTGGAATGGGGATGGGGAAGGGGCAGAGTTGGGGTGGGGGGTGTGAGCACTCACCGGCGCCAGCTAAAGTCGGCACCTATGTTAATGGGAGCGGGAGCAGGCCACAAATACCTTCAAAATTAGCTCACTAAAGTTCACAAATATTAAAGGGCACGAATGCTCTATAAAGATAATATAATGTCAGACATATAGATAAATATAATTTGTTGAAGAGTCAACATCGTCACCAATCTAATAGAATTCTTTAAGAGGGTCAACAAGCATATGGACCAAGGGGATCCAGTGGATATAGTGTGCTTAGATTTTCAGAAAACTTTTGGCAAGGTCCCTGACCAAAGGCTCTTAAGCAAAGTAAGTTGCCACGGTATAAGAGAGAAGGTGCTCGCAAGGATTGTAACTGGTTAAAAGATAGGAAATGAAAGATAGGCATAACTGGTCAGTTTTCAGAATGGAAAGAGGTAAATAGTGGTGTACCCAGGGATCCATTCTGGGACCAGTCCTATTTAACTTATTCATAAATGATCTGGAAAAAGGGGTAAACAGTGAGATGGCAAAATTTGCAGATGATACAAAATTACTAACGATAGTTAAGACCCAGGAAGATTGCAAAGAGCAATTAAAGAATCTTTCAAAACTGGGTGACTGGGCATCAAAATGGCAGATGAAATTTAATGTTTATATGCAAAGTAATGCACACTGGAAAGCATAACCCCAACTATATATATAAAATGATGGGGTCTAAATTAGCTGTTACCACTCAAGAAAAACATCTTAGAGTCATTGTGGATAGTTCTCTGAAAACATCCACTCAGTGTGCAGCGGCAGTCAAAAAAGGAAACAGAATGCTGGGAATAATGAAGAAAGAGATAGATAATAGGACAGAAAATATCATGTTGCCTCTATATAAATCTACGGTACTCCCACATCTTGAATACTGTGTGCAGATGTGGTCACTCTAGCTCAAAAAAGATATATACTGGAATTGGAAAAGGTTCAGAAAAGGTCAACAAAAATGATTAGGGATATGGAACAGTGTCTGTATAACGAGAGATTAATAAGACTTGGACTTTTCAGCTTGGAAAAGAGACGGCTAAAGGGGGATATTATTGAGGCCTATAAAATCATGACTTGTGTAGAGAAAGTAGATAAGGAAGTGTTCTTTACTACTTCTCATAACACAAGAACTAGGGGTCACCAAATGAAATTAATAGGCAGCAGGTTTAAAACAAATAAAAGGAAGTATTTCTTCACACAATGCACAGTCAATCTGTGGAACTCCTTGACAGAGGATGTTGTGAAGGCCAAGACCATAGCAGAATTCAAAAAAGAACTAGATAAATTCATGGAGGATAGGTCCATCAATGACAATTAGCCAGAATGAGTAGGGATGGTGTGCCTAGTCTATGTTTGCCAGCAGCTGGAAAAGGGCAACAGGAGATGGCTCACTTGACGATTACCCGTTCTGTTCATTCCCTCTGGGGCACCTAACATTGGCCATTGTCAGAAGACAGGATGCTAGGTTAGATGGACCTTTGGTCTGACCCAGTAGGGCCATTCTTATGAAATAATGCAACTTGGGAGTTTCTAAGGCAAATCATTTGATATATGAAATGGTAAAAAAAAAAAGTTAGGAAATGTTAAAAGTGAAAACCTCCACTTTTTCAAACTGATTTTAGGAAACTTTCCTAAAGGGTAGGCAAAAATGGCAAAATTATCCTTTACCACAAGATCGTGCTTGAGAAATTGCCGATGAATTTAGTATAAACTTTAGTAGGGTGGGAATAAAAAATAACAAATGGGCGTTTATTATTATTTATATTTTTTAAGATTCTTCTGCAAAACAGTCAAAGTGAAAGACCAGTGTAAAAAATGTCATGAACCTGCTTCTTGAACATATTGAGGCAAGTGCATAATAGACCTTTCAATAGGTATTTCTGGGATTAACAATAAAAAGTATCATGATCTACATCCTTCAGACATGGAAACTAGGTTTACTTTACAACCCCAAAAGGCAGAACCTTCAGCAAACTATACCTCATGGGACCCAAGACACTATGCATGATACATACACAAATTCAGGGTAAGTACTTAAATTGTATTAACAGCAGACATATAATGAGGCTTTTCCTTTAACACCAAGAACCTAAGCAATCCAAGAATGCTGGAAACCCTCCTTCACTCTGTAAGGTCACAAATTCTAGCTAAGCGGTCAGACAAACTAGTCAGAGGAAAGGTTGGCTTGCTGTAGAACAAAACAAAAGGTACTCAACCGGGCAAGGACACATGGCAGAACTGTTAAAGAAAAGTCATACATCTCCCAAAATAGTATTCACATTCTGAACTTTGCTAGTGCCCTTTTTATGATTTCCCTAACCTTCGCCTCTATGTAAAAAGCAGGTCAGAGTAAAGATGAGCTCTCTGTTACATTAGGGATTGGGGTTTAAATACCAACTAAGAATTGTGGAGTAACTACACTTCTGTAATTCAAAGGGCACTTTAGAAGGACTTCTCTCTAACCAAAAGCTACAGGAAAGTTTGTTTAAGTTTGGAACACACATGACCCTGTTAAAAGACTCACTGTTCATGTAAGATGAAGATAAGAACCTACATTAACATACAGGTATATCCCATCAGCATTCTGTGTAGAATCCTCAATAATATCAGAAGCATAGTTGGCATTTGGAGAAACAGAGCTGACCAGACTGAGACTCACTAGACTCAATAATTCCACGGAACTAAGAAAAGAGATAGACCTTGTCTACACTGCCACTTTACAGAGCTGAAACTTTCTCACTTATGGATGTGAAAAAACATCCCCCTGAGCAATGCAAGTTTCAGCACTGTAAAGAGGAAGTGTAGACAGTGCACCAGCCCGGAGAGCCACGCTCCCACTGGTGGTAACTACTTCCCCAGTAGGGGGTGGTGCTGCAACTACAGAGCCATGTTAAGAAAACACACCCGTAGTTTCCCACCTTAGCACTCTGATTTCTCTTTGTGCCACAAACAAGGCTTGTAGAGTTTCTATGGACCAGAAATTAGAGGTTACTGGTGGCCACATCTAATCCTTAATACTTTATAGTGCTGTGCTTCTCCACTGTTTTAACCTGTAGATAGCTAAATACTTTAAATCATATCTTAGTTAAGACCAATTTTTTATTCTAATAATATCGTAAGTGTAAAGTGCTGGAGAGTAAGACTCTGCCTGGAGAGGGTTAATGTCATCTGAGAACATGTAATGTAGAGTTTCCCTGCCATGAGGAAGGGAGGAGTTTTAAGTCCGTTTCGTTTTTGCTGGCCATGTAGCTGGAACGGGTCTTGGAGCATCTTTGGCTATTAAGATGACTCTGCTCTTCTCTTATATTTCTACTTAGCTGATGTAAGTGATCTTTGATATATTAAGCCTGTGCCTTTTTGGGGTGTTTCTCTCCTTTTCAGAAGGGAGTTAGGGAACCTCAGATTGTGAAGTGTACTGTATCTCTGTTTTATTCTTTCTGTATTAAATCCTGTTAGTTATAAAAACTGTCTGGTTTAATTCCCTTAAGGTCTCTCTCTCTTCACTGGGAAGAGAGGAGGTAGGGGGGGTAGGTAAAGGAATCAGCTCAGGTTATCAGCTGAGGAATGGAGCCTGTCTCTGCCTTCAGCCGGGAAGGGTGAAGGGGAGGGGAATAGCCTCCAGGTGTCTGACTCTGGGTCTCAGGGAGGGGGGAAGCCCGGGGGCCCCTCCAAGATTTTGGAAGTACACCCGGATGGTGGCAGCTGTGGAACCCCAAGAACCCCACTGGTAAAAAAGGGGGGAAGTCTAGGGGTGTAGGACTTAATTTGGCTGGGAAACAGCTAAGTTGAGTGGTTTGGCTAGTGAAGAGTCCTTTTCTCGGTGCTCAAGAGCACAGGGATCAGGGTACCCTACTCTTACATGTGTTCAATTTTTTTTATCGGTAGTTTCATTTGTCCTTACTGGCAGAGGGGAAAACACATCCATAGAAAAAAGGGCAAAGATCCAGAATCAAAAACAAATGTAGGGCTTAAGGATTTATTTAAGATTTACAAAAACTATGTGAACAGCACCTGGCTGTTGTTTTGTTGTCTTGGCAGAGATGCCAAAGAGTCTTAGAAAATGGACCACCTTTTTGCTGCCCCTGAAGAAACCCCACTAGCTCCAGTTACATTAGGCCAGAGAGACAATTTTTTTTTACTTCTGCTGGCCATGCAGTACTTGCTCTATGGCTGAATAAAGGACTTGATTTTCCAGGGCTGCCTATCCTAGGCTTTTCGAGATTAAACCTTATACAATATTGATCTATATCAGGGGTCTCCAAACTATGGCCCGGGAGCCGGAGCTGACCCGCAGTTTCGATTTGTCCGGCCTTCCAGCTGAGCAAGCATGCAGAGCAGAGCCACTGCCTGCTCTTCCCCCAAGCTGCTGCTGGCAGCCCCATGTGCGGAGGGGTGAGTGACCCCAGAGCAGCGGCCAGCGGAGCAAAAGGGGGGTGTCAGCGGCCAGAGGAGCAATCGGGGGGGGGGGGGGGAGGGGTTCGCAGCAGTGGCCGGAGGAGAAAAGGGGGGATTTTGCATATATTTAATTTTTTCACATTTGCTTCGGCCCGCAAAGCCCCTTCAAAAATCTAATATGGCCCTCGTCTCAAAGTTTGGAGACCCCTGATCTATATGATCATCAAATATTTTTAAACAAGAAACACTGTATTTTTGTTCCGTTCATTTTACTGTTTGCTTTGAGTCATTTCCTGTAGAAAGTAACATTTTAAAATACAGTTCCAATGACAAAAATTATTTTGATTTAGCTGCAGCTTTTATCACATAGCAGCTCTCAGATTTTCCCTGGCCACACAGCAATAATACCCTCAGCAACATATTAATGCTTTAGAACATTCTAAAACAAGTTAGAGTTCTTGTTTGGTTAGCTGATGACAAGGTATGTAAACCATCAAAATAATTATATTCGCTGCCCATCTCTTTACACAGATAATATAAAGACTAGAAGTGATAGACACCAAAGTTGGTATTGAAATGGGTCCAGTAGATCTGGTGGTCTGAATCTTGTTACTGTATGTCTTTTCATACTGTGTGAGCTCTGCAGGATACTCGGCACTCTCTGATACACCATGCAATAGTCACCTAGACTATTCAGCATAAGTTACATTGATTGTAGAGGTAACATTATAGTCATGCCAGATTTATTTAATAAATTATTACAACATGGATATATAATCAGATTGTAGCTCTTATATATATAATATATGGGGAGGCTGGCAGTAATTGTATAATCCATACATTTAAAAAAAACTCATATGCACTGACGTGACATGACAATGATGGACTGTGACTTTGTCAGTATGTTTGAAATTGTCAGTTTTATTAGTACTTTGGGAAATGTAATTCAAATGACATAAGTTAAAACATTGAACCAACCCTTTATTATCACTCCTGCAGAAACTTTTCTGTATATTAATAACTTTAATCACCAAGTTGCTTAAAGTTTTCCTAGTTTAAAACTTTTTAAAATGTAAGCTTAGTTGCATCTTGTTATAACAACATACAACATGGGCTGCATATGAGTGAGTTAGACAGACTCTTTTCTTATAGTCAATGGAGCTCTACACTGAAAAATAAGAAGGCATTAATAAAATATGGTTGAGGGTATAAACATCAAAAAAATTAGAAATACAAAGTTATGTTTTCCTTAATAATAACTTTAACCTTTGTATGTAGGCAGTCTTGTATGTTGTCATACTTATGGCCAAATAGGTATATGAAATGTGGCTGAATTATTGTTGCTATGGGGCAATAACTTTGAATTTTCTAGCATTTGTGTATTTAAATTCTCAGCTATTATGTTGCAAAAACTTATTTCGGCGGCGTCCCGGGGCCATTCCCGTGGCGGTGCCGGGACCCCACAGCCCCCCTTGGGGGTCTCGCACACCCCACTTTGAAGAACACTGTGTTAGCATTGAGGTTTGTTGTCGTCTTATGTAAAATAAGAGTTTACAGAGGGGGTAACCCTTTGGGGAAAAAGAAGGAAAAGTGTGTGTGTGTGTGTGTGTGTGTGTGTGTGTGTGTGTGTGTGTGTGTGTGTGTGTGTGTGTGTGTGTGTGTGTGTGTGTGTGTGTGTGTTTCCTTCTTTTTTATATATATGCAGGCCTGGGAAAACTTTTTGGCCCAAGGGCCAAATTGGGGTCACAAAATTGTACGGAGGTCCGGGTAGGGAAGTCTGTGCCTCCCCAAACAGCCTGGCCCCACCCCCATCTGACCCTCACTCCCTGACTGCCCCCCTCAGAACTCCAAACCCATCCAACCCCCCATCTCCTTGTCCCCTGACCGTCTCATCCCAAGACCCTCCACCCTAACTGTCCCCCCAGGACCCCACCCAACTTCCACTGCTCCCTGTCCCAACTTCCCCATCCCCTATCTACACCGTCGACCCCTGGCAGAACCCCCCGGGACTCCCACGCCCTATCCAACCACCCCATTCCCCATCCTCTGACCGCCCCCCTGAACCTCTGCCCCATCCAACCACCCTCTGATCCCTGTCCCCTGCTGATCATCTCCTGGAACCCTCTGCCCCTTATCCAACTTCCCACCCACACCCCGACCCTCTTACCCCATGCTGCTTAGAGCAGCATGTGGTTCCACAGAGCCCGCTGGAGCTAGACACGTGGCTCCACACAAGCCCACAGAGCCACCAGAGCCAGCCACACTGCTGCAGCACTGCCCACACAGCATGCTGAGACTGCAGGGGAGGAGGGACATCGTGGGAGGAGCTGCAGGGGAGCTTCCCCAGCCAGAAGCTCGGGGGCCGGTTAGGAGGGGCCCAGGGGCCAGATGTGGCCCAAGGGCCGTAGTTTGCCCAACCTTGCTTTACATCATAGTGTCTTCAGGCCACACCTGTGTATTATTAAAAAAAGAATAACTAATTTGCCCTAATTATATACATTAGCTGAGCTGCTACCTTCAATAGGACAAAGTCCAGGCAGCCCATGTCTAATTCTTCACACCATCAGCAAATCATTCCTTCTACAAAAATTCCCAACAATTTTTGATTCCAGTTATTATCATTCCATAGATACCACAAATTTGTGTGGCATAAGGAAACAAGGCTTAAAGCAACCCTGTTTTAACGGGATTGCTAGGTCTCATGTTAGACTTGCTGTGGCCCACGGCCCCACCACCTGGGACCAAAGCCCGGGGCCTTTATCTGGGGAATGGATCTCAGTCTTCGGGGCTTGGGAAGGCTCCAGCTTCAGTCCCCCACCCTGGGGTTGTGTAATTTTTGTTGTCAGAAGGGGGTCATGGTGCAATGAAGTTTGATAACCCCTGGGTTAAAGCAACAAAATTATATGGATGCTAAGATACAGCATGAAAGTTACTCTGGGACTTTTTCCCCACATTTTCTTCCCAACCAACCCACCCACCCTTTGAATTGAATATCAGGGGTTATGGGCCTCATCAAAAGTGTTTTAAGACAACACTGAAGGAATAAAGAGTGAAAATATGTGAAGACGCATCAGAAAAAGGGTCCCCAACCTTAAATGGCTGCTTAGGAGAAATTAGAGGTGAAGAGGATGGTGAATCTGGGTCTTTAGGCAGACTGTGTGATTTCTTCAATGTAAGTTTATTTCTTGACAACACATTTTCAAAACAGTTCTTATAAAAAATGAATTTCTTTTATACACGCTCACTCTCCTCACACCCCAAGTTAGGGATAAGTGACCCTTTGCACAATTGAAAACATCCTCTCACCCAGATGTCCCGATTTTTGGATCTTTTTCTTATATAGGCTCCTATTACCGCCCCCACCCCTAGCCCCGCATTTTCACACTTGCTGTCTGATCCCCCTAGGGGTGGAGTTTGCAAGGCACCGCGCACAGGGTCAGGCACAGGGCAGCTTTTATTCAATGCACAGACGCAGCCCGTCTATAAATCGGCACCGAGCTAAGTAAGTGATTGAAACGAATTAAAACAGGAGCCGTTCCGATCCCTACGAGGCGCGGTTGCCCCGCCCAGCGCCAGGTCAGTAAAGGGCCCCAAGCTGCACCTTAGCGCACCCAGGCCTCCAAACGCCCCTCGCCCACTCCCCGCGTTGCTTCCTGCCCCCCGCCCGCACTCGTGCGCGGCAGGGGCCAGGCAGGCCCCGACCGGCTAGAACAGAGGCCCCCGTGGCCCAGCCGCCTCGTGACGGTCGCGCCGCGCCCCAGCCCGCTCAGGACACGCGCCCGGGTCGGGGCGGCCGAGAGCGGGCGGGCCGCGGCCCTGGGCAACGCCGAGAGCGGGCCGGCAAGGCCCACAAGCCGCAGTGCAAGCTGGGAAACAAAGCCGCTGGAGTCCGGCTCCAGACGAGTGTCGGCGGCCGCGCACACGCAACTGTCTCCACAGCCAAGATGGCGGCCCAGCGCGCTCACAGCATGCGCGCTCCCCCTTGAAATGGGGCGCTTCCCGCGCGTCCGTTCTCCGCCGTTACGCAGAAAGCTCTGGGAGGGGCGCGTCCCTCCTCCACCTTTCTGCACTCCACGCATGTGCGGCCACTTGTCGCCACAACTCAAACCGCACGCGCGCAGGGACGGGAAGCCATCCGCATGCGCACTCCCTCACTTCCTTGTTAAGTTTTTTTTTCGTTTTACTGGCGAGAGACACCATCTCAGTAGCCACTGGCGCCAGCCAATCACAGCTCGGTACGCTTTTCCAGTCCTCAGCCGTCCCGCCATTCACACCCCTTCATCGCGTTGGAGGCGGGACATGCAAATACATTGGCTGGTAAACGAGTTCCTGGCCGCCCGCCCACAAAAGGAAGAAAACGACGGCAGCGCAGAGGCCCAAAAAGCCTGGGGGGGAGCGTAAGGCCGATTTCGGCCCAACAGGAGCCGCGTATGCCCATAGGAAGCGCCTATAACGGTTGCAAACGGCAGCCCGCGGGACGGCGCCTCCAAAGGAAGCGAAACGGCCGCTGCTCGCTAGCTTTTACTTACCGCACAGGGGGAGCCGTCCGCCTCCGCTTGTGATGATCTTGGTCACAAGTGGCGCGCCGTAGATTCGCCGTTCTGCGTCACTCTCAGAACGAGGCCGCGTAGCGCGGGGGGAGGGGCAGGAGAGACAGAGAGAGGCGACGTGCGATCACGTGACATATGGCAGGCACAGGAGCGCGAGGGGCTGGCGCGTGCAGGGGTTTGCAAGAGAACCTGGCTCGCTCACCTTCGCTCCCCCCCCGCCCCCCGAACTCCGCGCGGCCGGAGCTGCCGCCATTTCATGTTCCCTGAGATGCTCCCGCTGCAGGGGCTCGCGCACCCTCCTCCAGCCCCACGTGGGGGCTGTGCTGGAACCTGCCGCCCGCGCTGAGGGGCGAGAGGGCGCGGCTGGCGGAGCGTAGGGCATCCCCGATCCCCCGCGGGCTGTCCCGGGAGGAGGCTGGGGCAGAGCGCGGGAGCGACTGGGGCGGGCGGGGTGCGCCCGCTGGAGCCCCCTGCGCCTGTCGTCGCTCACCGCCGCTAGGAGGTTTCTGGGGCAGGTGATTGGGGGGAAATAAACCAGACTCCGGTGCAGTCCCACCAGGCTGGATGGAGGAGACGCGGGAACATTAGCGGGTGTTGTCTGCCTGGCCTCTACCTGAGCGTTCAGTGTCTAAATCAGTGGTTCTCAGCACACCCCACTCACGTGACATCCTCAGGGCCATACTCCTGATATTTATATTGTGTTGATGACTGTGGCCCCATAACAACATACAGACACTTGCAGCCTGCAGTAGTCGGTCACAGTGATCGAAATTACAGACGTGAAACCCCTACTGACAATGTTCAGATTGAAGGATGGCCCTTGCTCTGCAGTGGTTGATCCCTTAACTTTCACTAATGTACCTGTACGACAATGCAGTTGCTTTTGTTTTCAAGTTTCAGAGAGGTAGCCATGTTAGTCTGGAATAGCAGAGGTAACAAAGTGTCCTGTGGCACCGAAAAGACTGACTAAAGTATTGGAGCATAGGCTTTCGTGGGCTAATACCCACTTCGTCGGATGCAAGCAGTGACAGAGTCCTGTTTTAAAGTTGAGTATCTTGGTTGCTAGGAAAACCATATTAGGGCCTTGCAATCTGACCATACTAGGTTTTGAGTCAGTAATCTTTAATTGTTCAGCACCTGCTCCCCAAAGCTCTTTGAAAAGGTAGGCCAGCGCTATCAGCCTTGTCCAGACTGCAAAACTGAGGTGATTAAGTGACTACAGTTGTGGTCAGGAGCAGTACCTAGGCCAGGGGTGGGCAAACTTTTTGGCCTGAGGGCCACATTGAGTTTACAAAATTATATGGAGGGCTGGATAGGAAAGGCCCCACCTCCAATCCGGCCTACTCCCACTTACCGCCCCCTGAGAATCCCCAACCCCATCCCCTGACTGCCCCTTCCAGATACCCCTAACCACCCCCCAGGACCCCATACAATTCCCCTGCTTCGTCCCCTGACTACTGTGACCCTAAAACACCCTCCCACCCCCTAACCACCACCCCAGAACTCCACCCCTTATCCAACCCACCCTGCTCCTTGACTGCCCCCTCCAGATCATCCCCCCAACCACCACGCCGGTACTCCCCCCAATTCCCTCCCCTTACCATAGGTGCTCACCCAGCTCTGGGGGAAGGGGGGAACGTGCAGTTCTCCCCCCCCCCCGGAGTGTCCCCGGCTGGCACAGCTCTGCGGAGGGGCTGAGCGTGCTGCCCCTGGGCTGTGACCCCGTCCCCGGAGTGCTGCCCACATGGCATGGCTCAGGAGAGGGGAGAGTGCGAAGCCCCGGCCGCAGCGCTACAGCGCACAGCTCCCATGGAGGGGCAGGGGCAGTCTCCCCGGCCAGGGGCCAGATGGGATGGTCCCACCATAGTTTGCCCACCCCTGACCTAGGCCAATTCACTGCCATTTCCATACTCTATCCAATGTAGGATGCCATAAGACTCATAGAAGTGTAGCACTGGAAGGGACCTTGAGAGGTTCTCTAGTCCAGTACCCTGCACTCAAGGCAAGACTATGTAATTCCTAAAAGGTGTTTGTCCAACCTATTCTTAAAAATTCCAATGATGGAGATCCCACAGTCTCCCTAGGCAATTTAGTCCAGTGCTTCCCTCCTGACAGGACATTTTTCATAATGTTCATCCTAACCTTACTGCACTGTAAACTCTTTGCTGCTTGTCCTATTTTCTTTGTATCCTATTTTAAAACATATCCTAGTTCTTTTTCATTCATCACATAGAGCCTGCAAACCTTTTTTTAAAACATACTTCGCTTTACTCACTATTCTAGTAAATAAAGTTGGGTATGTACTTGAGAGTTTGCAGAAACAAGGCCTACTCCAGAAGTTCTTATGCAAGCAAAACATCAGTTGACTTTTTTGGAGTTTTATGTGCTTTAAGAACTTCAGGATTGGGTCCTATGTTTTCTGTAATGTTTTGCAACTTGAAGAGGGAGACATTGCTATTGTAGAAATAGCAGTATTAACAAAAACAATACTTGCAAAGGAAGTGTGATATGTAACAAAACTCAGTTATTTTTTTTTATAAGCACATATAAAAACTCCTTTTAAACTAACTGAAGTGTTTTACACAGAGTGACTGTTGAATTAAATTCTAGCTTTAAAGAATTTTAAAACCATTCTGAAAATTAAAATATGTTCATCAGTTGTTTTAAAACCCTCAGGATGTACTTGTTAAAATGTATCAAAATGAGACATGCATGAACTTATAATAGTAGTATGAACAAAAGAAATATATTTGCTTATGTGTTTAAAAGCTATTTAGAAAATGCTATTATGAATTATTCTGCAATTCATATGCTTTCAAAACTGCTACTGATTTTACTGCAAATTTTGCTTGCCTAAAGAATGTAAGATCAGTTTTTTAAAGTCCAGATCAAGTGCTGTATTAATAATGCTGTGCAGTTTAGCCAGCAGAGGGTATACTGTGCACAGAGATAGTTTTAATATTCCCAATCCCATTTCCCTAAACCAGATGCCTGTAGCCAGAAGTTTCAAGTACATTGCTCTCAGTACACCAATACAGTGACTATTAATGTAAGTCTATTTATTTTGACATTATATCAATGTAATTAAAAGCTGAATTTTTTCCCCTTATCCGTATCTACATCTCAGTTTCATTTACGGATAGCCAAAGCTTTCCTGCTCAAACAAAAAAAAAACCCAAATTGTTAAATATTAGAAGTATATAAAATTATTTTAAAATACACAAATTACATTAAAATTTACTGTCAGGAAGAAAGTGGAAAGATAACTTATTAGCTAATGAAGGAAATTAGCAAATTTTTAAAAATGCTAAAGGTAGTTATTAAGATATTTAGAGAAAATAGAATTTATAGTTACAATGATTCTCAATTATGTTTGGTTCAGCTCAACTATATGCTATATTTGGAGAATAGAATGGAGTGGCATAGGGTCCATTCCCCTAAAAACTTCTCCACTCCTACATAACAAACAAGAGCTTTGCTATGCAGTTACATCTGCTAGTTTGATGGCTGCCAATGCAAATTAAAGAAAAGTAAACCAAGCCCCTTAATGTCCAAAATGTGCACTAATTTTGCTCAGATGACGTTTCTGAAACATATGTAATTTCTCCAGATGTCTACATTGCTTATCATCATAAAAGTGATGAGCCTGAACAACAGTAAACAATTCAAAATATTCCCAGAATACTTGAACTAAAAGTGTGATTAAATGGTTTGTATAAACTTGGAATCTTGGTTATAGTATCCTGCACTGCCATGCAAGAAAATAAAGATTGACGCAAATCCTAGTCTCTTGCTTCTGCCAGTCAAAAAGGTTTGGGATTGCTGTGGAGATAGTGTATTTAACCCCTGGCATAGGAAAACTCATGCAGGACCTGGTATGATATGAACAATTCTATGGAAATAGGCTCAGTTGCCCATATTTATATATCAGTTTGTAGTAAGACCTACTGTTTCCCGAACAGAAAATCCAAAGGATTAGTTATTAGGCTTGCTAATGGTCTTGGTAACTAGTAAGAAAGTATGCCCCATGTAGCTTTAACTCAAATTAATAAAGCTGCATAAAGGAAAATTTGGTCCCATATCAGCCAAGTCTCACAAAACTGGGTGTGGGGGCAACAAAATGGGTGGTGTCATTCAATGCTGATAAATGCAAAGTAATACACATTGGAAAACATGCTCCCAACATATATGAAATGATGGGGTCAAAATTAGCTGTTACCACTCAAGAAAGAGATCTTGGAATCATTGTGAATAGTTCTCGGAAAACTCAGCATGCCAGCGGTAGTCAAAAAAGCAAACAATGTTGAGAATCATTAAGAAAGGGATGGACAATAAGACAAAAAAAATCTATATAAATCCATGGTATGCCCACATCTTGAATACTAATATGGTTGTCCCCTCTCAAAAAAGATATATTGGAATTGGAAAAGATTCAGAAGAGGGCAACAAAAATTGTTATGGATATGGAACAGCTTTCATATGAGGAGAGATTAATAAGACTGACTTTTCACCTTGGAAAAGAGATGACTGAGGGAGGATAGAATAGAGGTCTATATAAGCATGATTGGTTTGGAAAAATTAAATAAGGAAATGTTCTTTACTCCTCCAGAACTAAGGGTCACCAAATGAAATTAATAGGCAGCAGGTTTAAAATAAATCTAAAGCAGTATTTTTTCTCACAACACAGTGCACATTTTGTACTTAAGAGGTGCTTGGTTTCCTTTTCTTTAATTTGCATTGGCAGTCCTCAAACTTGCAAATGTAACTTGTCTGTGGAACTCCTTGCCAGAGGACCACTACAGTCTGATGGTCTTCAGGAGTCAGTGACCCGTATGACTGCCAGTGATGAAAGCTGAAAGGAGACACTAGCATGAAGACTGACATGCTCAACACCAATATCATGATCAATGGCAATGCTCACTGACAGATGTGAAAGTGAGAAAGGGTACAGATGTTGGCAGCAACCACCAACTTGTGACAGCCTTCATCAAGTTAAAACTGAGAAGTGTGGGTCCACCAACCAAGGGATATAGACATTATGATATTGACAAGCTAAAGTCCCCTGAAATACAGAAAATCTTCATGCTGCAATTAAAAAACGGGTTTCAAGCACTTGCATACCTTGATGAAGAGGAGGGGAATGCAAATGAGTTCAACAGAAGAGGGACAAAGTAAAAGCAATTTATAAACAGAGCAGTGAAGCCTGTCTAAGCTACAGGCAGAAGAGGAGGAGGAGGAGGTGGATTAAACCCAGCACATAGAATGCCATAGAAATTAGACGAGCCCTGAAGAAAAAAGTTCTAGACACAAACTCCCAGAAGCTAAGAGACAAATACCATGAGCAGTATAGCAGGGCACACCGCGAGGTCAAACACCTTATGAGAGTGGACAAATGGCATTATATTGATAATCTGGTAACACAGGCAGAGGATACAATTGCTGTGGTGAACAAGGAGCTCCCTTATTAAGAACAAGGAACTGTCTTCAAAATAACGTGGCTCATCAATCAAAGACAAGTTCAATAAGGGCTACGTTTAAAAAATCTCAGAAAATTGAAGATTATATTCAGTTAGTGGATCAGCACCTGACCATTTGAGTCCAATGCTGTTTGTAAAAAAAAAATTTAAAAAAACATTACTAAGAAAAGGTGAATTATTTTCTCATATATAGTAATCTCATTTTTAAGCAAAATAAAAGGGAGAATAGTCATATTGTGTTCTTTATCAGATATTTTGTGTTTGTTTTTTCATGCTCAATTTCTTTTTTAAAACTAAGATTAAAAGTTTGAAGAAAAAAAAGTCAGGATAACTGTGAAATCCAATATGTTCTGTAATATGTGTTTATCAAACAAGCAAATACAGATAGTGATAAAGGTTTACTAAGCCATATCCTTTTTCTTTAGACAGTAGCAAGTTCTTGAAGAAAAGCTGCATATAGTTTTGTTCCCTCTATGAAATTGTACCTAAAAAAAAAAACAGAGCCAAAAGTATAATTTCACTATATACAACATACGAGTTCTTCAGATATACTTATATACTGTCTCACATAAATTATAAACAAATTTTTAACAGTAAAGACAATGTTAAAAGCTTTCCAAGGGATGTGTGATAGATTTTTCCATCACCTGAAATCTTTTAATCAAGATTGAATGCTTTTCTAAAAGATATGCTGAAGTTCAACAATGTGTTTTGGCTTGTTGCAGGAATTACTATGGCCTGTATTATACAGGAGGTCAGATGAGATGATCACTATTATCCCGTCTGGCCTGAAAATCCATGAATCTCCATGCACACAATGTCATGACTCATGTAAGATAAATAAATAAGATAAATAAATTAAAACCTCTTTGCCTGTAATTTTGATTGCTATTTAAGCTTGAATCATTAACGATCATGTCACACAAAATAACTAAGGCCCAAGAGAAACTCAAAGTGCCTAAATGACTCTGGAGCCTTGTCCACATTTTAAAGGTATTTAGCCCTTGTTCTGCTCAGTGTTGCAAAGCAAAAGTGACTTAAACATCTAAGTCTTATTTTAAAAAGTGACTTAGCAGTATAAATCTCACTGAAAGTCAGTTTGAAAGTTAAGAAAATTGGAATTAGGCTCCTAACTCACTTAGGGCGAGATGTTTAAAATATTTGGGCATCTAAAGACACCAATCTGCATCTATAGGTACCTAAGTACCTTTTGAAAATTTACCATAAGAACTTAATCCAAAGCCCTCTGAAGTCAGTCAATGACAAGACTTTTACAGACCTTAGCTGGCTTTGGCTCACACCCTAATGATCCAATCCTGTGAAATGTATACATGTTTAACTGAAATCCTTGGTATTACTCACGGAAAAACAATTATTCAAGTAATGTGTTTGCAGAACTGAGCCCTAAATTATACCCTTGGTTATAGTCAAGGAAGTCCTAGGAAAGGTAATGGGAGTCACACACACACACTAATTTGATTAAAGAATTTGGCCCTGTTTTACCTCAGCCACTTGAATAGAGGCTGCAAGTTGTGCTCAAATTCCAAATAAGATAAATATTTCATTTTTATGTAACTATTGTTCATTATCAAAAATAACACTTGTGGTAGATTCCTTGGAGGTAGATTTTTATTTAATTATAGTGTGTTCCTCCTTTTTAGCTTCAAATTATTCACTAAGTTACCTTCCAGTAGCTGTATGTATGAAATACAAATATTAATTATAGTTTCACTAAAACAAAACATTCATGTGCTATCCCTTCACGCATCTTTTATCAAACCTCTCATTAGTTAATGCAGGAAATCACACACAACCAAATGCACCAATATTGTGTTAAAAACTGTGCCAACTTCAGTTAATTTCACTACTGTCAGTCAATAGAACTGCAGTACAAGTGTTGAAGTGAATCAAGGACATAGAAAAGTAGGAAAGAAAGCATCCGGGTGATGGCACACACGTTTTTAACCAACTTGA
This sequence comes from Sternotherus odoratus, assembly GCA_032164245.1. NCBI lineage: Eukaryota > Metazoa > Chordata > Testudines > Kinosternidae > Sternotherus > Sternotherus odoratus. The sequence goes on along the minus strand of JAVMKO010000002.1, from coordinate 84,901,069 downwards.
GTACTTAAAGGTGCTCTTCAACCTGGACATTTTCAAGTGACTAATTTCTAAAAAATCCAATATGTTGTAGTGTGTTATTTGAATACAGTTTTTTGAGAAGAGAAAATAGCAACATTAGAGGTGAGGAGAGGAGTGTGCATTTAAACCACTTCAAAATTGCATTGGAGTTTAAATGTATATTTGAAAAAGTGATGTAAATTCAAGGATAGTTATTTTTTGTTCTTTGTTATTTTTTTTTGTTTTCTTCTGAAATAATATTAACACTGTAAAACTGCAAGTTACTTCTAAATTAACATGTTTATGGTTTTTAAGAAAATGAGTAAAAAATACCTGCTGATCTTTTCATCTTGCCCATGTGCAGCATCATCAGGTCCTCCTATTCCTAGTAACATTATACTCTTTCTAGTCACCTCCTGAAAATGTATGGCAATTGGAATTGTTCCACCTATACGGATCATGTCAGCCTCTTTTCCAAACACTATGGAGTGAAGATAACATAAGCTTTATAAAAAATTAATCTGAATTTCTACAAGCTTAATGTAGTATCTTTCCTGCTTTTATACTTGAATAACTAAAGGCATTCTGATATAAACTTGTTTCCTACATTTTTTGTTGGAGAGTCTAGAGGGGGAGACTTATGGAGTCTTCTTAATTATATTTCCTTTTTCCTCTAAAAGAGTTGTTATGATCTGGTGGTGTTAAGCTTGGATTTAAAGTGCACCTCTTCTTCGATATAACGCGGTCCTCAGGAGTAAAAAAGTCATACTGCGGTGTAGGTGAAACCGTGTTATATCAAGGTAGAGGAGCATGCGGCTGCGCCCCCTGGAGTGCTCCTTTACCGCATTATATCAGAATTTGCCTTGTATCGGACCACATTATATTGGGGTAGAGGTGTATTAGAATTAACCCACACCCATACTTGTGTGTTCTGCCTGTGGGCTGTACTTACTATCTAACTTACATGCCTCTTCCTACAAATGACTTTACAATGGAGCCTTGCACCGACTTGGAGTGCTAAAGCCAATGTTATTCTACAAAAGCACAGGGATCTGTCTCCTAACCACAAATAGTATTCATCTGAAGACAATTTACAGCAGAAACTGAAAAATGGTAAGAGCAATGAATGACACAACACATCTGTGTGTGATATATGTGATCATCAGTGTAGTAAATGTTAATAGTGCATTAATATTGCTTGCAAGTCATATAACATATAAACAAACAATAAAAGCTGCAATGTGTGAAAGTGCAATTCTATACAAATATGTCAAAATTAGAAAGCATTGTGTGGACAATAAGAATATGTGCAGACAGAATAACCTGGTTTCATTTCTGTGGATAATACTTTCAAAAGGTGACATAGTTGTCTGCCAAATAATCCACATATTATAAAACAGGCAAACCTCTTTTAATTGCTTTCCTTGCAGCCAAATACTGAGGTTCATTTGTGTCAGATAGCCAGGGCTTTAATCGTAGTTCACTGGTTACTTTCATGCTGTTAGGACTGTTCAGATCAGCAAATTTCTTGTTCAAATAGTCAGTCACCTAAAAAATAATAATTGTAGTGACATGAAAATGTACTGAATTAAATAAATGTGTGTGTGTGCATTTGTTTGAAATGCTGGCTTGTCAGAGGCACAACTGCCATGCTCAAAATGTTACAGAGACAAGATGGGTGAGGTAATATCTTCTACTGGACCAACAGAATTTAGTCCAAAACAAGATTTCCTCACTCACCTTGTCTAATCCTATGGGATCAACGTGGCTACAATGACACTGCACATTCAAGATGTGAAATAAAGAATCCAGCTCAAGACTCTCACTGCTTGGACACATAATGAAAGTGAAATGTTGACGTGGGAAGAGAGTTCCAGCCATGCTGGGTTTTTGTTACTGTTAGCCCTCTACTCCTCTACTGGCTGATGCAGCGATCTTCATTTTTTTGGTGCTGTCAACAGACCTATTCAGAAGTGAGTGGAGATTGATTAACCCTGGGACCAAACCATAGTTGTGTTAGAATCTGATGGTTGTCTTTTGTGCTTGATTTTCGAAAATGATGAATGCTTTTGGATTTGCAGCCAAAGGGATATGGAGTTGACTGCATATTATTTACATCCAGATTCTGTTGTTGGGATAGATACATTATAGGTAGTGAAACTGTAGTATGACATTTTTAACATGTTCTTTATCATATTTCTTCTTTGAGACATACGTGCCCCTTTATTCATTTCTTCTTATATAGCAGAAACTCAGATGCTCAGTTACAACCAAGCAGTACAAAGTGCACCTCAGGAAGGGACAGAGCATAAAAAATGTAGTCAAGAAACAACTTGCTGCTAAGCATCACAGGTGCAGACCTCATTCATTTTGAAGTGGGTCAGTGCAATAAACACGTGTAGGAGGAATTAATAAAGGAAGGAGCCACATCCTACCTGTTTTGTTACTACAGAAGGCTCCATGTTCAGAGCCAGGCGTATTGAAAACTTTCCAGTTACTTTTGCAGGGATTACAGTCTTTACTCCAGGTTCAGAAAAAGCTCCTTCGATTCCATGGATAGAAAGAGATGGATAGCGTGATCTTTGCATTAACAATTCTTCCTGAAGATGTAAAAAATATAAATATATTAAAGCAGAGGGGGCATCAAAAATAATCTCTGATTAGCAGTTCATTTTACTTCATAATAACAAATTGCATACATGATTCTTAGACAAGCAATCTCATTATTATTTCCACGTAAAGAAATCACTTTTTGTGTATGTATGGGTGCTATATAAATCTGCCCAAAGATTGACTGTGCCAAATCTTCCATGGTTTGTTTTTTCTTAAAGGTAACTCGTAGCAAAATGAAAGAGATCCATTTATTACATCATAATATCTGTTACATATAAATATATCCAGCTTTCAAGCATTTACAGTATCACCACTGTAGAAGTGCATGAAATTCATCTTTCTTAAACCCACAAAACAGGGAGTGAAAGTAGAGTATCTCAGATATAAATATATGTTTGTAGGTATCTTAGCACCAAGATTTAAGGTGCTTTGTATGATATCAGATCAGCCATGAGCATTCAGAACAAACTGCACCACATGGAATACAGATTTTATACTAATTTTGCATCTTCAGAATGCCCAATCAGTGTATTTTCCTTGTGATATGGGCCCACAACTTCCATGAATGGTAATGGATGTTACATGTGCCAACTGGAAGTAAAACATAAGTGACATTCAACAGGGACTAATATTTTAGTTAATAGATGTATTTTAAGGGGGTCCAATCTTTAGGTGAGCTTTTCATTGAAGATTAATTGGAGGGACTAGTGGAAATTGTGTCCATAGTTTTATATGATGGGATACCCAAATCCTTACTCCATGTTAGTCACAGAGCACGACCATTTAAGGTCCCACTTTTGCAGTGGGTATTCTAAGGATTACACACGTTTTTCCAAGAGGTAGGTGTATTAGCAAATAAAAGATTTTTCGGTAGGGCCAAATTCTGCACTCAGATATATAGGTGAAACCCCCACTGAAGTACCTGTTCAACTGAGAGCAGAATTTTGTGCATATAATTCTGACAATCTGTGATCCTATCACAAAGCAAAAGTTGTTCTTGACAACCATCATTTAATATTTACATTGCTGTTTTGTCCAAAGGGCCTAATCTTGATTGCGTCCCATTGTGTTAGTGACACACATAGAAGTAGTTGTCCCCTGCCCTGAAGAGCTTGCTAAAATTTAACAAATAACACACATGGGGTCCCAGCACTGGTGAGATTAAGGAAAGATTCGAAGGAACCCCTGGTTTTAGGGCCTTATTCAAAGTCCATCGAAGTCGATGGAAAGAATCCTACTGACCTTCAGTAATGACTATGATTTATTATCCCAACTGAGAAGCTTGAAACTGGTGAAGGAAAATTCTATTACCAATATAAAAATAGATGTAAATATACCTTAGTTTTGTTACGAAACTTCTTTAATCCATAGCTGGCCTTAATCTGGTCCAGGTCATATTCAATTCCTTCATAGAGTTTCTTTTCTTTTTCAGTGAGAGGAGCTACCGCTTCATAAATTCCAGGGATCAGGATATCACCAGAGGAATCTACCAGGGTGTCTAGAGAAAAATCCAAATGAATGTTAATTGGTTTAGAAAAAGAAGACTCATGTCTAATAAGCACTGCAGGGACAACAGAAATCTGCAACAAAAAAAGTGTCTGTCAAAACTGCAGAGATGGTTTTCAAGTTTAATATCTCCAGTTGACCTTACTGTTATATTTTAATGTCACTTATAATTGCAGTTTTCAAGCTCTGTATTTTTACTGAGCCTAATTTAAGTATTTGTGTAACAATTAACCATTTACACTGTGATTTAGTGGCAGCTCAAGGCACTGTCATGTGGGAGATATAAATTTGAGTCCTAAAACGAATTGCTGTCTCTGGGAGCACAGAAAGTACTTTTTCCTGAGACAGAAAGTAATTTCTGATCCCTCTTGCGGATACATGGGCTACTCCTACACTGTGAGCCAGGAGTATGAATTCCTTGCTGTTGTTGCTACTCCAGTTAGCTCTCAGTGAGCAAGCACAAATAAAAAGAACAGTGAAGTCACAGAGACACAGCTGAGCAATCCTGCTAAATATTTACTTGCCTGAAACTACTGAGTAAGTACTCAGCACAGCTCAGCCATGCTTCCTCTGAGGCTACTTGTGCCTATGCTGCTGCCAATACCCTGGCCACCACTCGTGCAACTCCAAGTACGCTGCTATTTATACTGACGCTAGCTTAGTGCTAGTGTGAGTACATGTGCACACAAGCAGGGGAATAACACCCCTAGCTTGTAGTGTAGACGTAGCCATAGAGAGCTGACAAGGTCCAGATAAAGCAGACTTCCGGAGGAAAAGTCCCCCTGAAGAGAGACTTATGCAGGAGAGGAAGTAGAAGAGGAAAAGGATGAGGGCAGTCAATCTCCGTGAGGCTCTTAGAAATCCAATGAAGGAAAAAAGATGCAAGTTGCTGTACATCAAACTGTGAAAACTTACACTGTACTGTCAATCAGTATTATAATTAAAATTTAATAACTACAGGTGGGTGTTTCTGTTTTGGCACAAATCAACTAACAGTGGGGACAATCTACATATGTAGAAGAAAACCTGTGTACATGTAAATTTGCAAACCTGATGCACATACTGTCACTTTATATACTGTTGTGACAGGCACATTAAAAATGTCCTACAGTGGTCAAACGCAGAGATTAGACACATAAAATTGGGCGCTTTTACTCAGGATGAGCATTTTCTTACAACAATATCCCTCCTTAACTTTTCAACTTACTTGCACAGAATTTTATAAAATATTGGTAGAAAAAACCTAAATACTGTACCCTGGGGTGAATAAATAATGGAAGTCAAAGTAGGTTGCAACTTAAAAAGCAGTGGCCAGATACATTTAAAAAAAAAGTCTGTACCAATCCAAATAAACCTAATCTTCCACATTTAAAAGCTAGCAGGCTGCGGCCTGGTTAGTTCTTAGATAGGTGGGCTCCCCACAATCTCTGGTGCAGGAGTCTTATTACTTTAATTGTTCAATGTCCGTGTACTGCACATTATCTCCTATTCTGAGCATCTCCTTGCTTGATTCATTTTCTACCAAATTCACCTAAAGTCTCTGACCACTTTTGTCCCCTCTCCTTGGAGATTAATGCTTTTATTTAAAGGTTATGACTTTTGGACTAAACTTAGATTTACCTATTACTAAAAGGAGCATTGCTTTCACACTTAGTTTGCAAGCTAGGCCCATTGCTTTTGTATGCAAGTTAAGATGGCCAGGTTTCTTTCAGGAATGGATTATTAACGGACAAAGATACTCTTCATTTGATTAAAATCTCAGGTGTAAAACTCCATTAAAGTAGCTAAAACACATGCTGTAAGAAAATTCAAACAATTAACCTTAGCAAACCCCCACAGGACTTGGAGGGAGGAGCACAAGTTGCAGTAGGAAAGAGTTTGGAGGAGACACCAGGAAGTCTGTTTGCACAAAGTTTGACTGCTAGTTGCAGTTGCAGCAGTTGTGTAAATAGTTGCTTTAATAAAGATCCAGTATAGCTTAACACCACAGAATCCTTTCATGTTATTATCCAGTACATGGTACATGAAACAAACAGAACTGAGGTTGCAACATTGACAAACATATTAAAGTAAAGACATGTTGCTAGTGTTGCCTTAAAATAAATATGAGTTTAATTCTGCCTTGCTACTCACACAGAGTTGTTCCTTTTTTTGTGAGTTGCCCATTTAAATTTACTTGGCCCTATATAATTTAATTACACCATTGGAACAAATGCTGCAGCACTTGCAATTATGCTGTGACACTATTGACATGAACTGGGACTGTATATATCATTGTTCATGACATTATTGACATGAACTGGGAGTGTGTAGATACTGAGGTCCTGTAGTGGCACCAAATCTTATATAAAGGGGGTCAAATAAAGTGTCTAAGACCAGGTTATGGTTTGTTGGTTATGATTATGCTATCTGTATGCATGTATCATTTTTGTATTTAAAATTATAAGTATTGTCTCTATACGGTCTGTATTTCAAACTTGTGCTATGCTGCTGGGTGACACCTCAGACAATTTGATGTCAGTTCTGCCTAGCGTCCTTAATGGCCCATTAAGGACCTACAGCTGACCCACTGAGAGAAGGCAGATACATCTTGTGACTCAGCAAGGCATGCAGGAACATGCTTATGGACAGAACTCTGAGGTTTTTCCATGCCATATGATGGACAGCTTGTCTTTGGGACAAAGAAAGGAGAGATCACATGGCAAGAGACTGTAAAAAGCTCCTGCAGCTCCTCCATCTTGGCTTCAATCCTGCTTCTTACCTCTGGCGGGACTTTGCTACAAATGGAAGCTCTAAACAAAGGGCTGATGACCCATCCCAGCTGTGGATGTACTCCAGAGACTGGATTTGAACCTGCAATTTAGTCTATCACTGCTACAAGCCTGAACTAAGAACTTTGCCATGACTATATGCAACTGATTCCATTTAATCAATTCTAGCTCTCATCGATATCTTTTTCCTTTATGAATAAACCTTTAGATTTTAGATTCTAAAGGACTGGCAACAGCGTGATTTGTGCATAAGATCTGATTTGTATATTGACCTGGGTCTGGGGTTTGGTCCTTTGGGATCGGGAGAACCTTTTTTCTTTTACTGGGGTATTGGTTTTCACAACCATTCATCCTCATAACAAGTGGCACCGGTGGTGATACTGGGAAACTGGAGTGTCTAAGAGAATTGCTTGTGTGACTTAGTAGTAAAACTGAAGTCTTTTTCTGTTTGAATGGTTTGGTTTGCTTTAGAGGTGGAAATCCCCAGCCTTGGGCTGTAACTGCCCTGCTGAAGCAATTTGTCCTACCTGTAATTTTGAACTCTCAGTTGGGTCCTGCCAGAACCAGCATCGTTACATATTCATATTATGGATCCAAATCAGAAATCTTCTTTACTTAGTCCTTACTAAGAAAAAGTCTCATTGGAATTAATAGGAGTTTTGCCTGAGTAACAATGTCAGTACCAGGCCCAGTACATGTAATTCATGTTCTTATATTCCTGTGCTTTTTATTTGTTGAAGGGAGTAAGAACAATATCTTATATGCTTTGAAATGGAACACAACAGAACTAAAACATGAATTATATTCATAGATAATTAAAGTAATACTTACTTAACAGAAATATTAAGTCATGCATTGCTTCATGTAATATTCCTCCGAAGCCCCCCAAATGTAAGTCTCGTTTAGCACACTGCACCTGCGAAAATAGACTAGATGAGCCCACTTGATACTTCCTTTACAAACCATGGGGAAGGCTGTTTAAGGATTCAGTTCAATTCAACAGGAAATGTCTATGGTCATTTTCATTTCAGGCTTTCTAGGTATATCACCACAATTTATATGCTATTGCTTTTTGTTTTGCTTGCAATTTTGTTCTCTTTTCTTCACTGTGGAAAAAAACCAAATGTGCTAATGTACCTTTCTTTAAATCATATTTATTTAACTTTATATTAAAGAATCTATTATCCATTTACTTCTGACACTGACAGATTAGTCTGACAATCTTGAGAGCCATATTTTTGAAAAACATGCTGGATATTAAAAATGAGAACTGACATTTTCATATTTTCTACTATTCCAAATGTAATGTTGAGTAAATTTTTCTGGGCAACCAGGATGAAACTTTCAGCACAAAATGATGTGCCCACGTCCATTTTTATTTTCCTGTCACTGAGGGCTTACTATGAAATAGCACAGTATCTCTGGTTTTTTAGTAAAACATTGTGGCATTTACATAGCTGGAAGCAGACATGATGAGAAAGATGCCTGCACAACACTGGTGACCAATGATAAATCTCTGCTTGCAACTTTAAACTCCATGTATTTCATGATCCAGGATAAATTCCTTGGATATTCGCATGTACAGGAAATCCTTAATTCATTAGCTAATATTTTGTAAAGCCTTTTGAATATATAAAGGGACAAATTCTCCTCTTTGTTAATTTCAGTGAAGTTGCACTGGTACAACTTAAAGGATAATTTGATCCATAATGTGTTTATATGTGAACTTACTATTATTTCTATTTACCACTACTAGAAAATGGTGATTCCTTTAATTCTACCCTATATCAGAGATGGAATCATTTATAAACCTGTATCTACCTTTAACCCTGTGAGTTTATATATTCGGTAGGGCTATTAGTGTTTGGACCTGTATAAATATAAAGCCACTTGATAAATACTCAGGTAATATTCAGTTAATGAGAGTATAAGATCATGCTGCTTTTTTCACTGTACCTCAACAAAGAAATAGCAGTTTCCTCTTGTCCCATAGGTAATACCAGGTTTGTTGCTGAGCCATGTTGAGTCAGTAACCACAATGTAATCAACGTCAGAGAAAAATGTACTATTTCTCTCTTCAACTAGCGTATTTAGCCCAATGGAGCCTACTTCTTCCATACCTTCAAGCAGAAGCTTTACATTAACAGGAAGTTCCTATAAGGAAATGTTTCAACAAGATTGTTAATCAATTGGTTTCATAGTTGCAAATAGCAAACTTATTGATAAGGGAAGAAAAAGTCACATACATGTTTTTGAAGTGCTTCAAGTGCATTCAGCACAGCCAGAACTTGTCCTTTGTCATCAGATGTACCTCGTCCATAGAGATTGCCTTGAAAACAAAATAGAATGAGATCATGATAACTAATAAAGTTAGTTCATTAGGCAAGTGCAGATACTGGCACTGTACAGGTGTAACAGAGGCATAGTTGGTCTTTAGACATTTTATTACTTGTCGTTGTGCACTGAACAAGTAGGAAAGGAAACCCGCTAGACTTTCAGAGCTCAGGATGAATTTGCCAGGATGCCCTTTAGAAAATTATCTTTTTACTTATAAACTGACCATATTTGATGTGGAAATCACTGAGACACATAAATATATAGCCCCAAGATGCAATATTTTACTGAATCAATTTTTAAAATAGAATTACTCTTTCAACTATTAATAAATATAAAATCTTTACAAACTCCATAGTATTTCCTATTTATCATCTTGCATACAACTAAAATAGTGTTTTGACAGGTTGTATATGTAACACAGAGCTCTATGTGGTCTGTAGAAAAAACAACAGTATTTGAATAACAAGGTCTCCTGTAGCCAGGACTAGCTATCCCCATGAGGTTCAAAATGTACCTGGAGTACTCAACCTTTTCTATTCCAAATTCCAGTACTGGATTTGTATTGTAATAATTTCAAAGTCCATATTTGAATTTCATAATTTCAAGGTCCAGATTTACTTGTGGTAAATGTTTATATTGGACACCCTTCCCTGTGTGCTCATTTCTAATTAAAGTTCTTTGGTAGCTGACAGTTGAGTAGACGAAATATTATAACAAGCTGAATGGAAAGGGCTAATGTGAGATTCTCTTCAGCACTGCCGTCCAAAATGGCAGAAAATAATAGTACAAAAGCAATATGATTTTGCACCCTTATTCTGATCAGACCAGGAATGCCCACAAATTCAGCACAGCCATCCATACAGAGTACTCAGCGGGAACATAAACAGTTTGAATGGGAGAATATAATAGTTGATCAAGGGAGCTAAATGTCTGAACCATGCCTCCTCACCCAGAATTCTCCTGCTTTTCTAGCCATGGAGGAACAGAAGAGCATTGATTCTGTGGGTTTGACAGGAACTGGTAGTGAGGCACAAAAGTTGTACCCTATTTGGACACCTCAGGTGAAATCCTGACTGTACTGAAGTCAATAGCAAAACTCCTATGGCTTCAGTGGAGCCAGAATTTCACCTCTAATTTCTGGTGTAGGCATATGTGCAAGATACAATCTGAATTTGGCACAAGATCTTCCCTGCGTCTGTGTTTTTAAGACAAGTGCTTATTTTTGCATATAAGGGGGAAAAAAGTTAAAAGGATTTTAGTGGAAAATCTATTCACAGAGAAAGTCAGCATTTCCAAAAAGGCTTTCTAGTTAACCTGAACCGAATAATATGTTTCTGTGTTATTTGAATGATCTTCCTCTTTATTTTTCATGGTAGGGAAGCTGCTTTAGTATAAAGGGTCTCACTGTATATATGATAAGCCAGTTGCTGAAAGCTTTCAAGCAGTTCAAGCACTTACCATTTTTCTCTGTCAATACGTAAGGCTCTGTTAACCATCCATCCTCAATTTTTGCCGGCTGCACATCCATATGCCCATAAAAAAAAACAGTAGGCTTTTCTGGATCTTTCAGAATGTTTGCCAGAATAACGGGTGGCAAAGAGATTTTGCTTCCATTGGGTAACTAAAATGAATATGAGTTTCATTATATACATTGATAGAGGATTCCAAAACATGCATTTATAGATGATGAAGTCACTGGAGTTTGCACCATGGATGACTTTGATCCTATTTGGCTTGATTTTTGACTGTCTTCTGTTTAGTTCTGTCCTTGTAAAAAGAAGTTTAGAATGACTGCTATACAGAAGCAGACTAGGAGCTGTATCCTAAGGCTGTTATGCAAGTATATATAATTTTCTGAAGCAGGGAATGGTTATATATATGCAGCAAAGGAGTAACAATGCTAGCTGTAGAACAAAATGAGAAATGGTTTTAGGGACGTGCAAACCATTTTGTTGCAGGAAGTAGGTCCTTGTTCCAGTCACATAACATTAAAAACATCACTAGTGTTTGCACTGCCTCGACTTTAAGGGGATAAGGAAAAGTTCTGGAAACTCTAGTGCTAGGAGGCAGATGCTTCACCCAACACCCAGTTCTATTTCTTTTAAGCCTCGGGAGTGAGGAACAGAAATTGTATTTCCTGTTGTCTCCTGGCATCTCCTCTTCTGGGCCTCTGAAAAAGGAGAGGAAAGGATCTTCATAGCTCACTGGCTCTCCTGCCTCATAAACGTGATTTTAAAGTTGTTGGTGGCCCTTTAAATTCTGGCCACTTAATCCACCAGGATTATACTATTGGTGCCTGTGTATATAAAATGAGGCTTTTTGTAGTCTGCATTTTACTTATTGATGCAAAAGCCAAAGAAAAACCATGCTTACAGTTACAGTGGTAATCCATTTTATCGGTGTGCTTCTTCATTTGTACAGCACTTAGATAACATGGCTATAGCCTTAGACAAAAGCTGGTTATAGATACTTAGATTTGCATCCTGAAAAAACACAGTAAAAATATATTACCTCTTGCATGCCCAGATCTACCATCTCAACTGTTCCACCTAGCTTTCTTATCCTCTCTTCTGCCAAAAGCATCATGTTTGTAACCAGATGTCTCTTTTCAGGGTCATTGGAGTCACTTTCTATGGCCACCCAATCTTTGAGTCTCTGCAGGATAAGAAAATTGAAGGTGACGAGCTACATACAGTGTACCGCTCTAAACTGATGTCACAGCCCTCTGAAATGAAAGCTACTTGAAAACATCATTGTGAAGTTGGCAGACCAGGTGCCAGCCCATGCCAAGACCCAGGGCCTTACTGAACACTGACAAATGCATACTTGGAAACCGGTCTGGCTTACTGCTGTGTTAGTACAGTTAAAGTAGATATTAGCACTATAAGAATGTGTTTAGACAATGCTTGTAGGATGCTGCATGTATTAATCCCACTTATAATGCCTGTCTCCCATGGTATACATTTATATTCAGTGTTTTCATTGTAAACCTCTTTAATTATGTAACTCACCAAACAGGAAGTGAAGCATTCATTGGTATAAAGTGCTGGTCCAACAGACAAGAGGGCCTTTCAAACCAGACGAGCCATTATAATGTATCAAAAGGACAAAGACCTGGTTGACTGCCCTTCCCATCTATGCGGGAAGAAACCAGACGGACAAAGACTGCGGTAGAGAGAGAGAACCCCGAAAGCTTTCGGGGGTCCGGTTTTTATTACATGCAAACAGCATAAGGAAGCATAGGTGACAGTGATGGATACGTTTGTTTACTTCCATTCTCATTGGTGGTAAGGACTCCCCGCACCCCCTCCTCCCAGGAAGGGGGCGTGCAGGGGGGATATGGCTGTGAGCCATCCCCCCTCCTGTATTTTCCGTGCATGTCAGCGCTTTTCCATTATATAAGGAGGAAGTCCAAATTAGGGTTATCCGTTATGATAGGAAGCTTGCCAGCAATCCGGGTTCACGGAGAGAATCACTGCGTGGTTTGCCAACACATATGTTTCTCTTCATCTCCCCCTTTTTGCTTTGGAGCTTAAAAGGGAAAGTTTTTAACGTGCGTGCGTGGGGACCAGGGACAACTCTGGAGGCACATAGTGATTAGGGATGGAATACACTGAATACCGCAGCAGGTAAAGATGAGGAGGAGGAGGGCTAGACCACCATACGTAATAAGTTGGTGGAGCCAACTCCAGCCCGGGAGGAGAGAGGAGAGCCAGTCCCACCACTGAGAGAATGGATCTGAATGAATTTGGATTTGAGAGGTAATATTTCTGATCACTAACAGCTGATTCTCTACAGCGTGTGAGTGGTCAGAAATATTAAAACAACACATATCTTGTACCTTTTCACATCCATAATGGTGCAACAATAAAAGATAATCAATGGCAGCTCTATTTTGTAAAAGACCATGACGGAGTTCTACTTGCTCAGAATTAATGAGGGCAATGGCTGTGGATGTAGAATTCAAAGCTTTAACAGCTGCACAGGCTAAGGCATTGATGTTGCGGCTGTTGCGTGAGGCAAGGCCGGGAACACCAACTAGGGAGACGGCTAAAGCAACTGATTCAGTTTTAGTGAGTAAAGAGACATGAGCATTACAAGACGAGTCCAGGGGGACTGCTGCACGCTTACGTCGGGCTAGGTGGTGGCGTTGCGGTAAGATGAAGGAGAGCCTGCTTAAGCAGCAGGTGGTCCCGTGGGTAAGGTTGGCCGGGATATAACTAAATGTTAGGCCTGAGCACGTCCAAAACCAACCTGGGGGTAGGAGGACGTGTTTGTATAGGTATGAAATGTTAACATATGTGAGACAGTTAAGGGACTGAGGCTGAGGGGAGTAGCAGGTGGACGCTGTACAATTTACCATCCGGGCACAGGAGACATTGTGACTGGCTACGTATGGTGTATCAAGGACAATAGCATTAGTTGGGGTTCGTGGGGTCTGAGCTCCCCAATTGTGATAAGCTGAATACCCTAGGTTACGGATAGTACTGTTGGGTTCTAAGCTGTTATAAAACCAAGTACTGCTTTCAATGTCAGATGCCTCGTGGCAAACAGGGATAAGGCAGGTACCTAATATCTGCCCGACGGCCACCTGTTGTGTCAGGCAAAAGCCAGACTGGTTTAAAGTGGTGGCAAATGCCTCCCACAGATTTGGCACTGTGCGCCGGGGGGGTACTGTATAGCCTGAGGAGGGGACAGCATGGGTTGGGGGGCATAAGAGGAAAATCAACATACACATTATTATACACGAATTAGAATGCAGGCAAGCAAAAATTGTCACAATACAATTCTCTGTGGTTTTTTCTAGTCCACAGTCCTTCATGGCAGCATCTACTTGCCCGGCGAGTTTTTTAACTTGTCCCCAGGTCATCGGTGGGTTGCGCGGCCCGCGAACGCGTTGGCGAGTCACAAGAACGGTTGGGTCGGGAGTCAGACTCAGGTTGAAGTCGGGGATGGGATTTGCTAGGCCTTGATGCCACGCCATCGGCCACCCATGGTCTTACGTATCTGGCAGGAACCCACACCGGCCCGGTCTTTGTTGCGACTGCTGCGTACCCTCTGCCCCAGGTGATAAGGGGGACGGGCTCGCTCCACGAGTCGCCGGGTAGCTGACGGTAGACGACCCGGGGGGCTGGTAGAACCTCTGTCTGTTGAAAGTGTTTCTGTGTTCGAGAAAGTAAGCGAGAATCATATGAAAGCAGGTTCAAATGATTAAGCGTAAATAACACACTCGCAAGCCATTCCTCCTTCTCGGGGAGACTAGGGGGGATTCCCCCTTTTTGCTTTTGACGCTCAAGGGCAGTTTTGAGGGTGCGGTTGGCACGCTCGACGATGGCTTGTCCCCTGGAATTGTAGGGGATGCCAAAAGTGTGGGTGATGCTCCAGCGCGTACAGAAATCAGCGAGAGCAGATGAGCAATACGCAGGGCCATTATCTGTTTTGAGGCGCTGGGGAGTGCCCATTACGGCAAAACAGCGAACAAGATGGTTAATAACATGCTTAGCTTTTTCACCCTTTTGCGGGGTAACCCACAAATAGCCAGAATAGGTATCCACAGAGACATGCAGATACGACCATGGGGAGAAGGGGGGAAAGTGGGTAACATCCATTTGCCAAAGCTGATTGGCACCGAGGCCACGAGGATTCACGCCGATGGGGGGGTAGGCGTGTTGAAGGGCACACTGTGGGCATTGTTGGATAATGGCACGGGCATCAGAGAGGGGGAGGGAGAATTGACGAGCAAGGGCCTTAGCATTTTGGTGGTGGAGGTCATGACTTTCTATGGGGGAACAAGGCCAGAGGGCGCGGAGCTGACCATCTGCATGGGCATTCCCTTCAGACAAAAAACCGGGAAGGGGCTGATGACTGCGGATATGAGCTATAAAAAATTGGTGACAACGCGAGCGAAGGAGAGATTGCAGAGTGAGAAACAGACTCAGAAGTGCTGAATCAACTACAGGGGAAACATAACTACCAGAAATACATGAACCGATATTGGCTACATATAAGCTATCAGTGATAACATTGAGGGGTTCATTAGGAAAGTGTGAAAAGGCCAAACACAGGGCAGCTAGTTCGGCACGTTGGGGTGTGGTTTGCGGTGGGGTAAAGCGAGAAGACCACACGCCGGCGATGCACCAGGAGATGACGCCGCGTGTGGGGCTACCATCGGTAAAAACTGTTAGGGCACCTGTGATAGGGAGTGGGGTGAACAAGCATTCAAATTGCATGGGGACATGCCGCACGATGTGGAGGCGAGGGTCTTTGGCTGTGTGATAGGAGAGACGGCCAACAAAGCTAGCTAAGGCGAGCTGCAGGGCATCTGAAAAGGCAAAGGCCGCAGCAGTTTGTTTAAGTGGTATTGGGAGAACAATTTCGATAGGGTCAATGGCAAAAAGGGCAAGGGAGCGCAATCGACCTTTAGTGACTAACTGGGCAATCATTGTCTCTAAAGGGGAGAGGGTACTGGGAGGGGCATGAGGGAGGTACAACCATTCGAGTATGCGAAGAGGAGAGGAGGGAGGCTCCTGGGCGAGAACAGCACATGGCTGCAGCGTATCACAGAGGCAGATAAGTTTGGAAGGGACATCTGCGACTGCACGGTCTACCCACTGGCGGGCCATGATAGAGTTAACTTGGTCCACAACTGCTAACTGTTGCGGTTGTAAGGAAATGAGATCAGAGGGGTGTTTGCCTTGTGTGAGGGCTAAGAATAAAGGTCGGAGGGTCTCAGTGGTAATTCGATAGTAGGGGCGAAGCCAATTAACAGCCCCAAGAATTTGTTGCAGGACTACATAAGTCACGGGGTTTGGGATTTGGATTTTAGGAATGGTTGGGATCGAGTATGAGGCAAACAGCTTGTGACCTAGATACAGAAAGGGATCTTTGGTCTGTATTTTTTCCGGGGCTACTTGCAAGCCAAATGAACTTAAAGCAGCCTGGAGGTCACTTAGCCACGAGGGAGGTAAGGTGGGCCCTGCTACTAGGATATCATCCATGTAATGATATACTAGGAGCTTAGGAAATTTGTCACGGAAGGGTTGGAGAGCCCGGTCGACATAGTGTTGGCACAGGGTAGGGCTGTTTAACATACCCTGGGGCAAGACTGTCCACTGATATCGTTTGGTGGGCCGGGAGTTATTAAGGACTGGCACGGTAAAGGCAAAGTATTTTTTATCTTGCTCCTGAAGGGGTATAGTGAAAAAACAATCTTTGAGGTCAATAACTGCGAGCTGATAATCTTGTGGAATTAAGTTTGGATTTGGGGTACCGCACTGCAAGGGTCCCATGGGTTCTATGATTTTATTTATCTCACGGAGGTCATGGAGCAGCCGCCATTTACCTGACTTTTTGCGGACTACGAACACGGGAGTGTTATAGGGACTAGTGGAGGGTTCAAGGTGATGTGCGACGATCTGGTCGTGGACCAGGTGCGTTAATGCTTCTAATTTTTCGGAAGGCAGGGGCCACTGCTCCACCCACACAGGGGTGTGCGGTTTCCACATTAATGCTAGGGCAGTTGGGTGAATCATGGTGCTGTAAGAGAGGCCCCTATTTGTGACAACAGGTCTCGGCCCCAAAGATTGATGTTAATTGGCAGTATACAAGGGCGAATTTGAGCTATTTCCTTAGCTTCCTCAGGGTCCCACACCGAGAGCCAGCTGGTGCTACGGCGGGACGACTGGCTTCCTCCGACTCCCCACACGGAGGGAGCCACCTCAGAGGGCCAAGCTGGGTCCCAATTCTGCTGGGCAATTACAGATACATCCGCACCGGTGTCCAGCAACCCATTCAACTCCTTACCGTTAATCACATACTTACGAGTTGGCTTACGAACTTGAATTTGCTGGATAAGCGCAGCGACCTGCGGGTGGAAAGAGGGTTCCTGATCGGGTCCCGTCCTGGTGGACCCGAAGCCGCCATATCGCTCGGTGTTCACGGTTCCTCCCGGTGTGCAATAGGGTAAAATGAGAAGTTGAGCCCACGACTCTCCCCTGCTGAGTGCTAGGGGAAGGTGGCCCCAGAATTGAACAAATATAGTACCGGTGTAGTCAGAGTCAATGACTCCTGGGACAACCATGATTGAGCGTCGGTGGGCAGAGGATCGGGGAAGGATGATGCCGACTGTCCCCCCGGGGAGGGGACCCGTGAGCTGCGTTGGCATCAGCAGGACCTCCCCGGGGAGGGAAGAGGTCATATTTTGCATATTAATCAGATCAATCCCAGCACTGCCTTTAGTAGCTGGCGGAGGCAGCTGTGACCCGGCATGAGTAACCCCCGCATTTAGACCGGGGCCGGGGGGGGGCCCGACGGGAAGTTTCCCGACGGGTTAGAGCGACACTGGTTTGCCCAGTGATACCCTTTATTGCACCGGGGGCACTTTTTGGAGGGACGGCCCCCTTCTTTCCTCCCGGGGGGCTGCCCTCCGCCCCTATAGGCTCCACCCCCAGGGGCCCGGCACTCACTACGGAAGTGTCCCGGCTTTTTGCAATTGAAACAATTGCCTGTTGGCTTATTGCCAGCCCGGAGGGCCCCGGCTAGCAAGGCCATAGCATGTGTCTGCGTGCCCACCTCTGCACAAGCCTGGATCATGTCGGCAATGGTATACTGCGCACGGTGAATGACAGTTTGGAGTATCTTTTTGCAATCAGCATTTGCTTGTTCATGTGCCAATCTCATAAGGAGTTCAGCTTGGGCATCGGGGTTATCAATTTGCCTGTGAATAGCTTCTTTCAGCCGATCCACAAATTGGTGGTATGGCTCTGAAGCATGCTGCTTGACGTTAGTGAATGACAGGAGGGGCTTACCAGAGGCTGGGACTCGCCTAAAGGCGCGCTGGACGCAAAGCGCGGTGCGCTGGAAGGACTCCTGCGGGAGTTCAGCCTGCTGTGCGACAGTAGCGAATTGACCAGCCCCATAGATTTGATCAGGTATATTGGCAGGAGTGGCCATCGCCATAGCGGCGAGCTTGAATTCATTGTCCCACACGACATATTGGGCGGGGGACAAGATCATGCGGAATAGCTGTTTCCAATCGTCTGGCACTATTACATAGGCGTTGCCGAGTCCCTCGACAATTCCCATAACATAGGTGGAGTGCAACCCTGACTCTCTAACCCCTTTATTGAGTTCTCTCATGATTGAATAACTTACATAGCTGTGATTCACTCGCTGTCGCCCTTCTGGATCGTCGGGGATGGGTGTATACGTTAAGGGGAACAGAGCTGGGAGCTCCCCCTCCCAATCATCCAGTAAGGGATCCTGTCCTGCACTTCGGGCTTGCTGAAGGGCGGCTTGGACTGAGCCGCAGTGGGGAGGGGAATTAGGAGGAGCACTAGGCGCTGCGAGAGGCAGAGCACTCGGGGAAGGGGGCACTACACGAGGGTAGGCAGGGGGTGCCTGCACCTCGAGTAAGGGAGATGCAACAGGGGGCGCCTCCGCCCGCAGTCGCCCTATTGCATCTGCACAGTGCTGCCAGAGGAGGATGTGCTGAATAGGGGCTCGTGGTTCCCGAAAGAACTGCTCCCCGATTTTGTGCCAATCAGAAATGTCTAGGGAGCCATTATCAGAATACCACGGGCATCTATATTCAACAAACCGCAATAAATCCTCCAGATGTTTCTGTGAGGCAGCTACACATCCGGCTTGCTTGATAAGTTTTAAAAGCTCTTTCGCGTGAGCCTTTTGCTGCACAGATAAATCTCCCCCCATACTCACGAGAGAGCGCGAACGCTGTGGTGCACCAGGGCTTTTCCAGCCGATGAGTCGGGGGACCGGAGTACGCCGATATCACGTCGGGGTCACCAGATGCGGGAAGAAACCAGACGGACAAAGACTGCGGTAGAGAGAGAGAACCCCGAAAGCTTTCGGGGGTCCGGTTTTTATTACATGCAAACAGCATAAGGAAGCATAGGTGACAGTGATGGATACGTTTGTTTACTTCCATTCTCATTGGTGGTAAGGACTCCCCGCACCCCCTCCTCCCAGGAAGGGGGCGTGCAGGGGGGATATGGCTGTGAGCCATCCCCCCTCCTGTATTTTCCGTGCATGTCAGCGCTTTTCCATTATATAAGGAGGAAGTCCAAATTAGGGTTATCCGTTATGATAGGAAGCTTGCCAGCAATCCGGGTTCACGGAGAGAATCACTGCGTGGTTTGCCAACACATATGTTTCTCTTCACATCTACATGAAGAGGAGCCAGGCACCAACACTTGTTCTATCAGTTTGGATTCTGGGGTGAAGGGGATAAAAATCTCTGAAAAGGGGAACTGGATCTTTACGCTGGTTAGAATCTGGGGGTGCAAAGATTCCTAAACATAAGCAAGAGATTCCCATGCTGCTTGGCATGGGTCAGCCCTAAGGGACATATAGAGCTGTTTATTAGAGAGGCTTATGTTACCTTTTAAAATCTAAGACTGTAACTCTTTTCTGTGTGTATATTTACTGTTTTAACCTCACCTAACTCTCATTTCTTACTTAATAAATCTTTAGTTACTTTATTACAGGACTGGCTACAGGCATTGTCTGTGGTTTGCAAGCTGAGTACAATTTACCTGGGATAAGTGTCTGGTCCTTTGGGACTGGGAGTAACCTGAATATATTGTGATCTTTGGTGTAAAACGGCCATCTATCACATAGTCCAGCTTGCCTGTGTGGCAAGCTGGACTGGAATGCCCAGGGGACTGTCTGTGATTCCATGATAAGACTATTATAATGCTTTAAGAGTTCACATTTGTCACTGGATTGGTTGAAATCTAATTGGAGAACATACAACTAATTTGGGGGTTCTGCCCTGCTTTCTGTTTCCCCTGAATCTGGCACTCATGGCCATGAACCACTCCAGACATCTTGATAATAATAT
Organism: Sternotherus odoratus; assembly: GCA_032164245.1. Taxonomy (NCBI): domain Eukaryota; kingdom Metazoa; phylum Chordata; order Testudines; family Kinosternidae; genus Sternotherus; species Sternotherus odoratus. The sequence goes on along the minus strand of JAVMKO010000002.1, from coordinate 84,880,984 downwards.
TAATTGTTCTATCCTCATTCACATAGCTTTTAAATATCAACTATGGCCTGTATCTTGCAGAGCTCTTCATGGATAAAGGGTCCCCTCTCCTATGCAGAACATTCCTGCATTTGGGACCTAAGTGGGTTAAACAAATAAAGCTACAAAATTGAAAGGCGGTTCTACTCTGCAAATTGATTATGGAACCTTCTTACTCTAGAAATCTGCTCCTTGTGTGCCTTTAGGGTCTTCTTTGTTAGCGGTAATAATACGTTTCTATTGTTTTTCACTAACGATAGCCCTGCAGAGCCAATGCAGTTGAGAGAGAGCTGAATTCTACTGCTTCTTGTGCATCATCAGTAGAATTGTTTGTTTGTTAAATTCCAAACAGTTGCACCAATACAAATCCACTGAAGGAAACGGTTTTGCACAGGTGTCCTTCGGGACATATTTCCTAAACAATGAGATGTATAGGGGTCACTGATGGCCTCATTTTGTCATCAGAACCGTTATCACTGAAAGTGATATGTTGAAGGAAAGAACTTAGCTTAAGTTGTAGATTCCAGGTCAAATTTGCACAGCTGACATTTATTAAAAATGTATTTAACATATTTTTATTTGTAAACTGAACACATTTCAGATGGAAATCAAGGAAGGCCCAATTCTGCCAAATGTATTCATGGTGGGTTGTAACTTGTTCCACCAGTTGTCCTGTTGAAATAAGTACAAATGCCTGTGTAGAAAGGTACTAACTCAGTGTGAATTAGGGTTTTAAAAGTTGGCTCTAAAAAGCTATAACCATGGGATCCTATGAGGTCATATTTTAACATTTAGCCTGAAAATTTATGGAAGGTTCATTGAAATTTAGCTTTCTAATGAATTAAATATGAAAAGGATTTATTAAATCAGTACATTGTTCCTTGTGTTATTTATTTTGATGTTTTATTCCTTTAAATGGTCCCCAATTTTACCATGTTTACCAATATGGTATCCTTTATTTGTATTCATAGTACATAGCTGAAGTTGTCTGGGGAGATGCTGGAAGTTTTGGTAGCTGTAGGGAATAGACGAGGCTCTTTAGTTGGATGTTTCTGTTAAAATAATGAGTAGCAGAATAGTTAATTTCAACATTTAAAATGTCATCTTTAGGTTTCCATGTAAAAAAAAAACCTACTGGAAATGAACAAGTCATTTCAAAGGTATTGATTCAGGCTGGCTGCAGAGTGAGAAAGAAAACATTGTCATTTTACACAAAGTGCAGGTTTTCAAGGTTATCTTCACAATCATGAGCACTAAAATATATAAATATTTAAAGCTAATATTCCTGAACACAAACTTATAGTGATGGTCTGGCAAAGGTGCATTTTGTGATAAATTCTGTGATTATAGATGCACGCAATAAAAAATAATTGCTCTGTGCATAGTACTTTTAGAAAGCTAAAGTTTATTAGCGGAGAGAAACAGAAAACTGATAAATCGTCTTACTCCTTTGTAAAACACTGAGATCTATGGATGAAAAACTCTATACAAGAGCTAGGTATTCATTATTATTGCTACTACTCTCTTATGAAAATCATATTAAATATTATTCACAAATAATTCATTGCATGTATATATCACTTTTATCCAAAAAGAGCAAAGAATACTGTGACCAGAAGTAAAATACCAAGTATGCTCTGATGATTAATTGAACCATTTTAGGAAAATTTTTTTAAAAGTCTAGCCAACTTTGAGAATCCATACAACTAGAAATTTACATCAAACATTCTTACTGTACAGCAATGGGCTTACTTGTACGTATTCATTTTGATGTTCTTCAATATACTGAAATATCTGATCTGAAGGCACAGATACTGCTGTAGTAAGTGACATGAACAATATGGCAAGGACCAGGGCAGTCTGTAAAAGAAAACTGAAATGTTGTAAAACAATTTCATCCTGTGATTCTCAGACTTTATACAATACTCAGTCTTTGTGCTTCCAGAAAGTTGTATAGCCATTGCAAAGAATGACCTAGGCAGATTAATTAATACCAGTCTCAGGCAGAGCTTAAAGACGTAGGAAGACATTTATTTCATGTTATTCCAGTTCTAGCTCCGTTCTTGGTCCCTAATAATCAGAGCGCACAGTCTCATGGAGGTTCAGTCTTAGGAGACTGTGTGGCCTACCCTGAAGGAAAACTGGGACCCCTTGGAGGTCTGGCTACACAGAATCATTTCCTCCTTCAGAAGCTAGGGTTACATCACCTAGCGCAGGGGTGGGCAGACTTTTTGGCCCAAGGGCCACATCTGAATTCAAAATTGTATGGAGGTTCGGATAAGGAAGGCTGTGCCTCCCCAAACAACCTGGCACCACCCCCTATCCAACCCCCTCCCACTTCCTGCCCCCTGACTCCCCTCCCGACTCTGAGTAGTCAGAGTAGTCCCCTGACCACTTCCTCCAGAGACCTGCACCCCTAACCACCCCCACCAAGACCCCATCCAAGCCCTCCCATTTCCTGTCCCGACTGCCCTGACCCCTAGCCACACTCCCGTCCCCTAATAGGCCCCCTGGGACTCTCATGCCCAATCCAACCCCCCATTTCCTGTCCCCTGACCACCTCTCAGACCCTATGGCCCTTATCCAACCCCCCACCCTAGCCCCCTTACCACGCCGCTCAGAACAGCGTGTCTGGCCCAGAGCCAGACATGCTATCACACAGTCCCAGCCCCTCAAAGCACCGCTTGCACAACGTGCTGAGGCTGTGGGGGAGGGGGGGAAAGAGTGGGGGATGGGGAGGAGCTAGCCTCCCCAGCTGGGAGCTCAAGGGGCCAGAATTAGCCCGCGGGCCAGATGTGGCCTGCAGGCTGTAGTTTGCCCACCGCTAACCTAGGGTGACCAGACACTCCACGTGAGCTCAGTTACTGACTTAGGCTTTCACCCAGTATTCTTTATCTCGTTAAGAAGCATTTCAACTCAGCTCTAAGCATTTTATTGCTGTTTTTAACTTTACCATTTGTGCCAAATCATTCATCCCAAGAATCAAGTTGTATTTAATGCAAAATGAAAAGCATAGAGAAGTACTGGACTCAAGCTATTAAGCTACCATCAGCACCTTGGAGTAAGTGGAAGGGACTCATTAGTTTGGCTATTTTTTTCAAACATTATCTGCATACTTGGTGCTATTTACAAGATAAATAAGAGACAAAGAAGTTGACCATCATTTGGCTTCTTCACTCGGTACCAAATTGGGTTCCCAGCTCTCATGCTAGATGGGCATAATGAGTGGGATCAGTTCTGGGTGAGGTTCTGTTAAATATCATCAGTGATTTAGATAATGGCATAGAGAGAACACTTATAAAGTTTGCAGATGATACCAAGCTGGGGGGGGGGGAGGGGGAAAGAGTGGGAGGGAGGTTGCAAATGCTTTGAAGGATAAACTTCAAAACGATCAGGACAACCTGGAGAAATGGCCTGACATAAATAGGATGAAAGTCAAAATGGACAAATGCAAAGTACTCCATTTAAGAAGGAACCATCAGTTGCACACATTCAGAATGGGAAATGACTTCCTAGGAAGGAGGAATGCGGAAAGGGATCTAGGGATCATAGTGCACCATAAGTTAAATATGAGTCAAACATCATTCTGGGATGTATTAGTAGGAGTGTGGTAAGCAAGACATGAGAAGTAATTTTTTCACTCTGCTCAGCACTGATTAGGCCTCAACTAGAGTATTGTGCCAGTTCTGGGTGCCATATTTCAGGAAAGATGTTGTCAAATTGAAGAAAGACCAGAGAAGAACAAAAATGATAACTCCTTTCTTAACCTCTGAGGACAGGACAAGAAACGTAAATTGCAGCAAGGTAGGTTTAGATTGGACATTCAGAAAAACTTCCTGTCGGGATGGTTAAGCACTGGAATAAATTGCTGAGGGAGGTTCTGGAATCTCCATCATTTTTAAGAGCAGGTTGGACAAACACCTGTCAGGGATGGTCTAGATCAGTGGTCTTCAAAAGTGGGATGCGCGCGACCACCCCCGGGGGTGCACTAGACTCCGGCGCCACCATCGATCTCGCCCGGGAGACCACCGAACTCGGCAGTGGTCTATTTTTGTACTGCCAAAATGCTGCCGGAGGGCCGCAGGGGGAAAGGGGCCACAGCCAAAAAAACTTTGAGGACCGCTGGTCTGGAAAACACTTCATCCTGCCTTGAGTGCAGGGGACTGGACCAGATGACGTCTCAAGGTCCTTTCCAGTCCTATGATTCAATAAGAGTTTTGCCAGTGACATGGCTGGGATCAGGATTTGGCTTTTAAAACAGTAAACAACCTCTGAAAATTGTGAAAAGGGGGCATCAGAAGACATTCTTTAAGGTTAATACATGCTCCATATGGTATGGCTTAGACTGCTCATTTCCTTTCCTTTGTAAAGCACTTTGAAATCAATGAATGAACAGTGTGACATAAGCACTAGTATTATATCAATTACTTTCACTTATTAATTTTGCTTCAGTGGCTGTGCTCACTCTTTTATTTATTTATTTTTTTCCGTAGCAGAAATAAAGGGCTTTTCTTGTTGAAATTTCCATAACTGGTACCAAATCCTGAGGCCAGAAAATGACATTTCCCATTGATTCTTTAGTGGGAACAAGACTGGGTCCTTACATAGATGAAGTTTCTCTACATTCATGATAAATTGCTTTTAGCCTAGGAAGTCTTGAATTATTTTAATTCTCTATAAAAAGTCAATGGAACCTTTTAAATTTTGCTTTAATTCCTCCCTAAACTCCTTTGAAGTCATTTTGCTCTTTGTAGACTCAGTTCTCTCCTTTATTTTGCTCTGCTTTTAATGATAGCGCTTCTATGTTTGCCAAAACTGCAACGTTATCACACTCTTTACAAACATTTATATAAGCACACATACCCACACAGGACATTTTTAACTAAAAGCAAAATGCCTGGCTCTCTCATACATCCTCTCCCTGGGCCTCCCCAAACAGAATAACCCCCAGCATCTAAATATCATGATTTTTCAAAAATACTCAAACTCTCTTTAGGCTATAGCATAATTATCTTGTGCAACATAACAACAAGAAAGCATAAAAATGAACCAGGAATGTTTTACCATCGCTTTGAAATGGAGCAGCTTCCAAAATTATCTCATTAGTGCACTGATGGTAGAGATGGTCGAACAAGGTAACTGTCTGACCTGTGTTGACTTCCTTTTATCTCAGATTTCAGCAGACTCTTGTCCAATAACCCATTCCCACCCCCCTTCCTTTCTTGATTCCCATTAGTTATTTAGTCTCTGCAAATATTTTGTTAATGATATCTGTAGAACAAACATATGTCACATTTACTTAGATTTGGACTACCTAAGCTGCCATGATCAACTTGCAGATAATGGTGTTTATTTTTTGCCTTCACTAATACCAGTTTACTCAGGGAATAAATCTCACCTCTAAACCCCAATTCTTATGGTTCATTTGAGACAGGTTATGAAGAGGTGTTTCCTTTCCTCAACTGTCTGGATTTACTATAAAGAGAACATTTTTATTAGGATATGTAACCCTGCTATAATATTCTTACACAATTATTTCATGTGTCTTGTGGCAGGAGGTTCTTACTCCCCACTAAGCTCCTCAAAAATCATCATGAGTAAATTCTCACGTGTGAAATGATTGTTTAGGTTCTGGCCTTAGGTGATTGCCAATGCAATTAGCCTAAACTCACAGCAATCCAGCACAGAGCTTCACAGATTGCAGAGGATGAAGAAAAACAAACAGCACAGGAAAAGTTGACTTTGGAGAAATGCTGCAAACAGTTAATGAATGTCAAAGGGCTTTGCCAATATAAACATATGAAATTAAAGGCTCTTTAACTGCTTTAAATTACAGATATGACAGAAACACATTGAAAAACCTGAAAATGCCAGCTAAAGAGAAGAGCAGAAAACTCTGCTGCTCAGGGAGATTAAAGACTTGTAAAAATATGTAGACGTTATAATGAAATCAAAAGGGTTTGAGGAACCTTAGCTGCATTTTTGGCATGAACAGGAGAGGAAAATATCAGCAGGACTAAATGAGTTTTATTGTCCTCTCCCAGCCCAAAATCCACTGGGTTAGAGAACTCAAGTGTTTTGCTAAATGGACTGGAGAGAGAATACACAGAGTTCCAAACTTCAGCAAGTCATAAGGAAAAGCTGAATGAGGGAGTGAGATGGGATGGTTGGAGAGGAGTACTAGTTAGAGTTCCGTTCTTAGCTGTGCTACCAACTTACACCGGTACCTTGGGCACTTCACTTCACTATCAATTCTGTCCTTTTGTTTACTAATCTATGAAATGAGTATAATACTGTTGCCCCTCTGTTGAGTAGTAGCAGATATTGGGGCCTTGCAGGCAAGTTTCCTGTTGCAAAAGAAAACAGTGACGTTGCACTCATATAATGTGACATTGCACTTTATATGATTTTATGAAAATATGCTGATGAGTGTGAATATAATGTAACTGGAATACGCTTCATGCAAAAGGTCTCTTGTAAGGTATCATTACAAAGCTTGGAGTCTGCTGAGTGTGGTCATTCTATTTGTATAAATGGATCACTAGTGTATCTGAAACATAACCCTGAGGTCCTAGTGTAGTTATGCAAAGTGTGGCCATTGATGGTTTGGAATCTTGATGGCGCCCATCAACCAGGACAGTTGACTGTGGATCCTTGTTCTTCTGAGTTGGGTGAGGAGTTGCTTACATATAGCTAATTTATTCCCCATTAATAAATATTCATAGAATCATAGAATATCAGGGTTGGAAGGGACCTCAGGAGGTCATTTAGTCCAATCCCCTGCCCAAAGCAGGACCAATTCCCAGCTAAATCATCTTCTCTACCTACATAACTTCTCACATTTATACTCCATTCAGCAAGATTTCAGGCTGGTACATAAAAGATTTTACCCTTCACATAGCAAGAATATTAGGAAATTACATTATAAGCTTTGCATTTTGACAAAATATTTCTGAACATACATCCTCAAAGCACTCGCCTTATCAACATCTATGAAATAAAGAAACATTTTCTTCAAAACACTTCCCCATTATTAAAGTTTCAGAATAAAGATTTTTAGTGTTAATAAAAGAATTACGTTCCATAAGAATTTTGTGGGGTTTGAATTGGGGTTTTTCTTGTCAAAGAAGGGTTGGCAAGGCCTATTTTTAGTGTTGTTTTTAGCTCCGATAACCCATGCCCACATTCCTCTTTGAGGTTTCCTAAATAAGGATCATCCTTGCATTCATTTACACAATGAATGTTTTTTCCTAAAACAATAATGTTTTTACAAGGTTATTTTCTTGAGATAAGGTTTGCGGTTATACCAAATCTGATATCTTAAACAAAGGGACAGATTAATTCTTTGAAAGATGCTCTTCTTGGTTTGTTTGTCTTCTTAGAGTTATGACCGGTCTTTGTAGCATTTGTAGTTGGCAATTAAAACTTCTATTAAATAGTTTGTGCTAAACACAAATCTCAATGAACATATTTTTAAAATGTAGACTTAGAAAAAGAGCAATTACAAAAGCTGCATTTTAGAGTTTCTTTTATCGCTTTTGGGAGTCATAAACCCGGTGTTACGGCTAAGGAGGTGTTATCTTGCTGAGACTTGTCTTATCTCTAAGTGACAGAAAGCTTCCTGCAATTTCTTTTATTAGACGAAAATCTTATTTAATAAAACTAAGCAATGAAAAACAAGCCTGTGAGGTTTTGGTTTTTTCCCCTAAGGGTCACAGAATAAAGTAATTTAAGGTGTGTCTAAAAACTCCTTAAAGGCAAGTTTTTAATTACCTAACATTATAAGACTAATGTATGATAAATGTATTGCTATTTTCACATCAATATTGAAGTTTCTTCCCCACAAACCTTCTTGCTGTTAAGTTTTGTTTTGGGGGATCACAAAACTAACAACACAGCATTTCTTCAAAGATTGTGCCCACCACAACCTTCATGCAGAGGGGTCTTTGTTTGCCTAGCTGGAAGAAAAGGTATGCTGGCCGGTTAAAAGGCTCCCTTGCAACCATACATTAGTCTGGGGAAAAGTTTACACAGATAGATAGGAAGGGCAGGAAGCAGTAGGAGGCCAATTCTGGAGAAAGTCGCTGCACTGCCCTTCTTGCTGGTCATAAGAGTGGAGAATATTTCTACAGCCCATGCATCCCCAGAGAGGCCTTCTTTTACCAGCATTGACCTGGCAGATACACTGCTCACAGGCTTAAACAAAAAAAGAACTTGCACCTCTATGGGCCATAGTGCGATATAGTGCCCCAACAACACTATTTACTAGATCTTATCAGGCATTTTCCATCAGAATATTTTTGGAGGTGGTAACACTTCTGCATTGCAGGTGGAGAACTTGCACAAAGTGTTTCCATAAGCGGCGAAGAGTCTCTCGCATAACTACAAACAAGACTGATGGTTAGAAATTAGTTCAGCTTTTTAAAAATTCCACCTAGCATTTATCCTGATGTTCTCTTGCAGCAGCTGATTCCACAGGTAAACTATACAAAGCATTTCCATTAATTGGCTCCAAACTTTCTGCCCTTTCTTTGTTCTCATTATTATGCAGGTTAAAAAAAAACACGAGAGGTCCGTTTCCATTATTTATTAAACATTTTATTTTTTTGATAATAGGGATAATGTTGCCAAGAATAACATTATTGCACAAAATAAAGTTCTTTTCTCTCCTATTTCAAACTGGATTGATCATTCTGTTTCTGTGTAAACTAACTATGTGGCCAAAATCATTCCCATTTTGCTTTGACACAGATACAGATTGGAACTAGACACACAATCTTATCTTCCTCATGTAAGTTGTTGTTAAACCAGCAACAAATCTAACAAAAGTAACTTTCTCATATATATAAATGTAGTTTCAACATGCATCACTTGTCTTAATTTTAATTTGTTCTTAACCTAAAATTGATGCATTAAAAGTGATGACAATTTACAGCCAGTTGATTTGGGAGTAAAACACCTACTAAGGTGATACACTATCAGTCTGAAAAGATATTCAGGAGTGACTTTACACTTGACGTATTAAAAATAAGTCACATTAAGGAGGAGAATAATACACTGTAATCTTTAACGATAAACAGCAAAATGGGAAGAGAACAAGATTAAACAGAGAAAGAGGCAGGATCCAAACCTGCAACTCTTTTTTCACCTGAGAGGCTCCATTGACTTCAGAGGGATTGCTCCTGAGAATGAGAGATTGCAGGACTGGACTATTCTTTGCAATGGCATATTCATCTTATTTCTAGTTTTTTGCATAGGAAAAGTGACCAGGCAAGAGGTTAATATGGTGAAATATTTTTCAGCAAAATCATCTGATATAAATTCATACATAGCCCAAAGGAAAGAAGGGGTACTGTAAAGGAGTTTATGTCAAGGAATTGGAATGTGAACAAATCAATGTGATCTTTGTTAAACTGCAAATAAGCAGCAGTAATATGGGGGGTGGGGCATGTGGGGTCACATGCTCCCCCCAGATTTGCTGCTTGGCTTGTACATGGACTGAGCATGCTCAGTAACACTGCTGAAGCCAGCTGCCCTCACTCTACTTCCCCCCCCACACACACACACACTATCAGCTGACCTGGGTCGTGTGTGGAAATAATTAAACTTTATGTTATTAAACTGTGTTTCCTGCTCCCACCACCACCTTGGGCTAAAGTTAAAAACTGAAACATTCAATTCAATGAGCATGAGGCACCTTTGATCCAGTTGTATTGCGCAAGGACTAACTTGATTTGGTTAAACACAGTCTACATGCTAGTTAGGGCATCTTGCAAGCAATAGCAGGCATTTAATTTTTCAACAATTTCAGACATGCGGTGGCCTTCTAAATATTTTATTGTTTGTACATATTTCTCCAGAGTAGTAAAGAGCGAGGTTAGAATACTTGAGCCAATAGGCAGGTGTATAGCTTATTGTCTTGCCAGGATCCATCAGTTTGTAGTCTTCGTGTTAAACACTTCCTGTAACTGTCGTGTTAGACACTTCCTGTAACTGTCCATGCATTTTTGCAATCTCCAAGAAAAGGGTTGCAAACAGTTTTGTTCCTTGAATGTAATTGTACCTGTGCAAAAAAAAAAAAAAAAGAAACACCAATGTTGCTACACAGATTATGCAAAACAAGGGCCTAACCCTGTGAGGTGCTTGACACCCTCAACTCCTATGGATTTCAATTAGACTTGAGGGTACTCAACACTTAGCAAGATCGGGCCCTAGTGGGCAGGGAGAGAGGGAAGGGAAGAATTAAATGCTTGGGTTTCCAGGTTTCCAGGAGATTTAAATTGTAAATCTCCAAATGGTGGGGGGGGGGGGGGCGGGGGGCGAAGTGATAGACAGTAAGACGGAGAATATCTTATTGCCCTTATATAAATCCATGCTGTGCCCGCATCTTGAATACTGCATACAGATGTGTTCTCCTCACCTCAAAAAGGATACTGGCATTAGAAAAGGTTCAGAGAAGGGCAACTAAAATGATTAGTGGTTTGGAACAGGTCCCATATGAGGAAAGATTAAAGAGGCTAGGACTTTTCAACTTGGAAAAGAGGAGACTAAGGGGGATATGATAGAGGAATATAAAATTATGAATGGTGTGGGGAAAGTAAATAAGGACAAGTTATTTACTTGTTCCCATAATATAAGAACTAGGGCCCCCACAATGAAATTAATGGGCAGCAGGTTTAAAACAAACAAAAGGAAGTTCTTCACACAGCGCACAGTCAACCTGTGGAACTCCTTGCCTGAGGAGGTTGTGAAGGCTAGGACTATAACAGGGTTTATAAAGAGAACTGGATAAATTCATGGAGGTTAAGTTCATTGATGGCTATTAGCTAGGATGGTAAGAAATGGTGTCCCTAGCCTCTGTTTGTCACAGGGGGGATGGATGGCAGGAGAAAGATCACTTGATCATTACCTGTTAGGTTCACTCACTCCAGGGCACCTGGCATTGGTCACTGTCAGTAGACAGGATACTGGGCTGGTCGGATCTTGGTCTGACCCAGTACGGCCATTCTTAGCCACAACATGGGAAATGGCCATGCTAGCTTCTCCATCACATCCTACCAAAATGCCTTATCCTAGTTCAGGGGTGGGGAGGGAGGAAAAACCACCTCTAGGGATGAGACAGGAACTGCAGTGTTCTGTGCCAACTTAATCCCTATTTCTTTGCTAAGTGTCTCATACGTTTGTCATTAGTGCCAGCTATGATGGCAAGTCTTTCTCTATGAATTAACAGCATACCAACACAGACAAAACTAAAGGGTCAGGCAAAAGACAATACATTTTCTCTTCCATCCTAAATAGACAGTGTCGTCAGACCTTCCTTTATTCTCATGGTAAGGGGAAAGCAGGAAGGGAGGCTGGAACAACTAACTGCATGAATTAAGGATGCCGTTTAACATTTGGGTTTCCTGACATGCAGCACCATGTGTATTTCAGAAAGATAAGAGGATTTAAAATTTTGTGTTGTGTCCCCTCAGTACTTCTGTCCATAACTTTAATGGGTAGATCTCCTCTGAAAAATGGACTGTTTAATGGGATAGTGGGATTTCATGTTTACTGCCTCTCAGTGATTTCCAGATCAAATGTGCTCAGTTTACAAAAAAAATATATTTTCTTCTAACTGCAGCCCTGCAAATATAATCCTGAGTTCTAAGAATCAAGCTGAGTTCTTCCATCTCATATCATCACCTGTTATAATGGGTCTGCAGCCTTCCTCAGTCACACTATGTGCTTGAAATTATGCCGTCAGTGAAAACCTAACTATCTGAAAGTGTAACACATAGGACCTTGGTAGACATTTCCAATATTGGCAACTCCATGCATTCCTAAGTCATGCATCAGGCTCCAAACAATCATAAAATAAGCTTAAAATGCATGTGATTTAAAAAATAAATAAATGTTGGGTTCTTTTTATTTGCGTTCAGGTGTTGGAGACATAGAGCACACTTCCTTCACATTCTTAAGATTTTCTCCACAATCACAAGGGCCAGAAACTTACAGGGTTTTTTTTTTTGTTTGTTTGTTTTTAAATGACACAGCTGAGATTACCATGCAATCCCTTGATTTCAGCTTCTGGCTGGAACTTTAAGACCCTTTCCTCCCCCCTCCCCTCCACCCCCATTATTATGAGACTGCAATAAAATCATGCAAGTTGGCAACAACACACTTCTGTCAATAGGGAAGAAGGAATAGACACCATCTTATTTCTTTTTAGCCTTGTTTGACACTGCAGGACCAACACAAGTAAAAAGCAGCAAAACCTTATTTTTTGTCATAAGGATAAGTATATACAACTCTGAATACCCCAAAATAGATTCTATTAGATAAAAATAGATAGAGACAGGCTTGTCAACTAGAATAGCACAGCCTAGTATGCTGGGATTGCTGTGGGTGAGTATTAGTACTTCAGTTCCCCCTCTATTCTCTTATGGTGCCTTTTTAAAATTTTAACCTGCTTATTTTCTCGTTTTGGGAATGCTCCCCGTCATCAGCTGCTCCAATTGGAAGCATCATCACACTGTTGTTTGTTATATTCTGGAACGTTAGGGCAATAGGAATTGTTGAGCCATCCCGGATCATATCTGGATCTTGTTCAAAAACTGAAACACATGGAAAGAATGAAATTCTACAGAAGTAAAATGAAGACACACTGGTCTCTTCACCAGACAGAGTGAGCTTAGGCATTCTGCCCAGCACAAACTTTTCTTAGTAGTATTTCTTTTGTAGGAGACTGTATAGCCAGCTGATGTAATAATACCATTACTCACATCTTAGAAAACTATACTAGTCTTTTGATACTATCCTGATTTTGCATTTCAGTACACAGAAGAGTGAGACAGTATCTTTCCGGCTGCCTCTTACCTTGCAATATAGGTCCCAATCCAAGAAGGTGCTTAAGCATATATCTAACTTTTAGGACCAAGCAGTCCTACTGAAATCAGTGACAACTCACATGATTAATATTAAGCGAATGGTTAAATACCTTGATAAATCAGAGCCTCAAAAATCAGCTATTTGCACTGGGGTTTAGGTTTTCTCCTCTTTTTAAAGTACTATAAGTGAGTCTTCTACTTTTGAAAAGTAATGTAACCCTCTAAGGGGGTTCCATTTTTTCTATCGTAGAAGCCACCAGAATCTAACAGTGTGTCAGTGTATATATGTAGCTAGGTCTTGTTTCTTTATATATAGTTAGTAAACACAATTATTTGGAGTCCTGCTGTGTTACATATATTTAATGTTGTATAGAAAGCAAAGATACAGGAAGTGAGAAAGAGACAACATTTTTCACTCCTTCCTAGGGGAAAAGGAAATACCCTCTCTATTGCCCCAAGTCCCCTTAGAATAACCTAAACAAATGTGTTGCAGAGGCGCAGAGCAATCAGGTTCTTAATATTCTTACCATGTTGCTTGGGAATGGAGAGAAGAAAAGAGGACAGGCAAGGGAGGAGGGCAATTCCTGGGGGTTCCAGTAGAAGCTTACAGTGTCCCAGGGGAAGAGAAACTTTAACTCAGATCTAGCAGTGAAAGCCTTGCTTACATTACCTTTCCTGAGGTAGGGAAACAACCATATTTGATATTTCTGAGGGGGAATATTAAAAAGATCTTTTATCAACAAGTGGGAGCATTTACAAGGGGAATGCTTATCTGCATAGTTACCCTCCTCCCCATATACCTGTTGTGCTGCATTTATTTATTTGAGTATTACACCACTGAAATCAGGTATATCATGATATGACAATGGGCAGCACGGAGATGAGTTTTCTTCAGTATGCCCAATACATAAGGCAGCAGTAAGTGGCTACCTGCATCTAAATTCTCCCATGCACTGATGGGAGACTAGAACCATAAAACCAAACTGCAAGCATGTCACCAAACAGGCCCAGTTCATTCACTGAATAAGTACCGCGCCCCGCCTTCCCACATTATCTGGATCTAAATAATGTTCCAAACAAGAAATTCGTTACTTTTAGGAAAACTCTTTTTTCATTGCGCAAGTCACTGCTACATGTTAAAAATAATAAAAGAAAGAACAAACCTGTTTTGATTGCTATTTTTGCTGCTCTATAAAGAGAAGCATTTCTGTCAGTAAGCCATGGCATTGCTCCTGCTGGCACAGACACCTTCAGTTTGTTTGGGCTGTTTCTCTTAGAGAATACATCCTCTAAATATTGTATTACCTAAAAGGAAAGCATCTTTTCATTAACACGGTTTATACATTACATCCTTCAACAACATTATATCCAGAAATTGTGCACTCACAGACACACACTTTCACTCCCAAGCCCATACACAGCCACATAGTGGAAAGACGCAGTTCATTATTCTGGCTGTAAATTTTAAGTGTTGAGAGGATCTCTGAAATTATCAGGAATTTAACGTGTAGAGGACTGGCCAAAAGTTGAAGTTTGTCAGTATTACCTGACGTTCTCCGATTGAAGTGTCCATGTCAGGGACTTGCCGGATTGAAAATTTTCCTATTACTTTTGCAGGTATAACTGTTTTTATTCCTGGTTCATGAAAAGCTCCTTCAATACCATGAATAGAGAGAGAGGGGTAACGCCACAGGTGCATAAGTATTTCCTCCTTTATAATGTAACAAAAACAAAACAAAAGTGAGAATGCCACAGCCATTCAAAATTCACACAATCTACTGAAAAGCTTAAGTATCTTGCATGTCAAATTTGTGCTCGATCACTTCTGCAATTTAGAGCGGATTGATTTGTGATTAAAACCCCTAGCCAGGTAAAGGTCTTTCTAAGTAAACACTGCTATTCTTTTAGTCAACATTTGCCTATAGCATGGGAATATATGAAAAAGAAAAGTTATTCACGAACAACTCTGGTGACAGTAAGAGCGGACAGGTGAAAAAATGGCCTGGCAAGAGTGTCGTGGAGGTAAAAGTGTACAATAAAAAGGAAAATACCATTGGGAGTTCATTTTTGTTTTTCAAATTCTAACAACCAACTGACTTATGAAGTGATTATTTAGCTATTTTCGATTGTCATTGCTTCTATTTTACAGAAGGATCATGAATTGTGATAATCTCTCCATAAACTATATTCTATTTGTTCATAAACGTTTCAATGATAACTTGAGCCTGCTTCTTGTTTGCAAAGTAGTACCTGTATCCTGGGCTAATAAATTCTGAGGCCAATGGCAAAGGAATATGATCGTTACCAAGTTAACAGGGATCATTATTAGGTAGTCTCCAATCAGCTACTAAACCCCCTCAGATCTCCATGGTCACTCACCTTAGAGCTGCTGGCCTACTCAGTTTACAAGGTTTTTTTACACCATCTTGCCCTACACTCTTCATGCATTGGTTCAAATAATACTAAGCAGAATGGATAAACTCTGATGGTAAAGGGAAGAAAAGCTTTAAATAATGGGCAACTTGTATCTAAATAACAGAAAGGGTAACTGGACAGTGAACAATCCCATCCATTCTCTGGAGCAGATGCAAAAGACAATTTATACTGCTTTAACTATACGGATATAGTTTAAGTGGCAAACACTCCCTAGTGTGGACTCAGTTATAGCAATATAAGAGTGCTTAAAATGGTTCAGGAAGTTGAATAAGCTCTACCAGTATAAGGCACTTATATACCACAATAACTTCACACATTGTATATATAGAGGTAATTTTTAAAATATCACATCCTAACTGACATAGGAATACTGGTACAACTTGGGTAGGCCAGTTCCTAGCTGCTGAGTTTTATTGGTATTGTTAATTTTGGGATTGTCATCTTAATATTCTGTCAAAAGCTTCAGGCATCAAAATCTAAAATTAAATAAATAAAACCAGCCCCAAATTATTCAAACTTTTCTGCTGCCATCCACTTTCCAAACCTGTATACAATTTACTCTCTAGTCTATGATTTTTCATAAGTGTTTTTTTTTTATACAGTGTTAGTGTAGCTGTGTTGGTCCCAGGATTTTAGAGAGACAGGGTGGGTGAGGTAATAATATGAATACTAATGAAAGATATTATGTCCTCTACCTTGGCTCTCTAATAAGTATTTTTTGTTTGTTTGGGGGAAGGTTGTTGGGGTTTAGAGGGTTTTTTTGTATTATTAAATTTTATTGACTATCTGCATTTTTTATTATTTCCCCCCAGATGTTTGCATTTGACCAGGTCAAATCTTTTTTTTTTTTTAACTTCCTACCCGAGCTTTGAACTCTTTAGATTCCTGTTTTGTTTGCTGTGTTGAGTTGCTTGAAAAACCTTGAAGTTTGGAGTAATCAGTGAAAGTAATTAATGGGTCATTTAAACTCTTTCTGCAGACCATTAATAAAGATGTTACCATACCTTGGTGTCATATCGGAATTTTTTCACACCACTATTATTTTTATATTCCTCTAGATCAAATTCAGTTGTTTCATACGAATTCTTCTCCTCTTCCGTAAGGGGAGCAACATCATCATAGACTCCAGGGATCAAAATACGACCAGATGTATCCACAAGGCTAGCTACAGAACAGATACCAACAGGAATAATCTTCCCTTTAATTTAGGTCAGTGGTTCTCAACCATCTCCATACTGGGACCCCTCTTTTTCATACCAAGACCCAGTCACATCTAACCAAGTCACTCATTCCCATTTAACAATATGAAAAGGGAGATGACCCCTAACCATCATACTGTACTCTGGCTTGGGGTATTTGCTAATTTACTAAAAAACCCACTGAGTTGCTGTTTGCTGTTCAGTCTTTCATGAAGCTAGTGGCTGACATGGATAAATATTATTCAGTTTATATAAGAATTAGCATAAAATATATCCAATTTCAGAACCCTTCAATAATAGCACGTCAATAAGACTTGGTAGAAGCAGGTCTAATAAACATGGTGCTGAAAATAATGTCACCAATTGGTGGGCCATCTACTCTAGGGTTCCTAACACTGGTAGCACTGGCGGAAATAGTGGGAAATATTTGTATTTTTAACAGACACTGAGGGGCCACATTTAACTCCAGAACAGGCCTGGAGTCAGCAAGGCACTTTAACGTGTGTAAGTTTAAACACCTGAGCTGCTCCACTGAAGTCAGTGGGCCAACTTCACCCAAAAACAAACAAAATCCACACGATGATCCAAACTTCAGGATGCTCACACAAACCGCACTGAACTTTCTGAAGTTCACCCTCACCCATTACCAACTAGTTATTGTCTAATAATATGAGATGCAGTATTACCAAGCAGAGCTATTAGATCAGTCATTGGTTCATGAATGATGCCCCCAAAAGTTCCTGAATGAAGATCTCTTTCTGCACCCTGTACCTGTGTGAATTAAAGGTAACATGTTGACATACAAAGGACATTATTTTAATGCTTTCAGGTCACTGGCTTTCCATAGGGATTCAAGTGTTTGTTTATGGCATCTATTTTTTTTTTTTAAAAGACATATCCTAGGTACTTTTCCCTCTGCTACAATGTGGAAAACTCAGGGTCAGAAATGGTCTCGGGTCTGCTTCTGGCAAATGAAAGGTGACCTAGTGGTTTTGCGGCCGAGTACGAGACAGACAGGTTGAGCTTCAAGTATCATCTGTGCGGCTATCTAGTAGCAGATATGGGTCATTTTTGCTGTTCTGATGGAGTCATTTTTTTTCAACCTGGCTTGAAAGAGTTGTATTCAGGATCTTGAGAGATTTGCTTTTAGTCAAAATAGTTATCTAATAATTTTATGATTTTTTCTGTAATGAGGTTGATGTAGATTTTGATTTGGTTCTCTAGGGATTAGATTGAAGGATGGGGCCAAGGAAGTACCTCCCCGTTACTTACTGATGCAAAAGCTTCCAGCTAGGGAATTTATTTCTCAGTAGCTCATGCAAGTTGGTAAAATCACTTACAATGTACTACTTACTCTGCTCAGTGGCTTCAGAACCTTAGTGTGGCTTCTCAACCAACAGTCCCATTAAGTTGTGCGTTCTGCTTGCAGTCACCATGCATTGGGCAGTCCCTGCCGCACAGGGGTGGGGCAGCAGTGGGGCCTGGATTGTACTTGGGCAGCTAGCCAGTTCCACTACCAGCACTACTAAGGCAACAACTTCTATTTTTAGTGTGCCAACACGATCAAAGCTAGCGCACGTATGTCTACCCGAGCTGGAAACTGCATCTCCAGCATATATATACCCTTAGGATTTAGGAGTAGGGGGGGGGGAGGAAGATTGGAGGACGGAAGGAGAAAGAGAGAATGAAAGTGAATGTGAAATTGTGAGTGAGGAGAAGGACTGGGAGAAGACACAAAGTGAATGGAGCTGATGAAATTAGGTCAGGGAGGGTGTGGAAGTGGGAGAGAATGTGGATGAAGGGTCTTCACTCGCATTCAATCAGTCTGTCCCTCTGTTCACAAACACATATTTACAGAGCACATGGTCATCCTCCACCCCAGGACCCAACCCCCCCAAAAAATCAAATCAATGACATTATCTGGTACCTCCACAGAGAAGCAGATGCTTCCCCGACTCCCATACGTGAGGGCTGGTTTCCTGTTGCTAAGCCAAAGGTTATCGGAAATCACAGTATAGTTAACATCAGAGAAAAAACGCTGATTTTCTTTCTCAATTAGTTCCTCTAGTCCAAGAGATCCTGCTTCTTCCATAGCTTCAATAACGAACTTGATGTTTACAGGCATATCCTAAGTAAAAAAAAAAATCAACAAAGCCTAGGTAAGAAACTGGCATTTTCAATACAGGACTAACGGGGGGAAGCCCCAGGGACCGGTCTAATTAAATTGTCATCTCTTTTGGGGGCAGGGAGCCCCTTTTTGTCCAATGTTTGCCTAGCACAATTGGGTCCTGGTTCACAACTAGGGCTCCTGGGCAGTGCGGTACTATAATAACAACATGTCCCCCTAGAAAGGGAAATCCTGGAACATACAGCCTCAAGGACAACATTCCTTTCCCTTATAAACTTTCTCTCTCTCTCTTCCTTATTCCCCCCACTTTTTTTTCTTGCTCCCTATCATATAGGCTGCACCTTCATTGAAGTTTTCCTCCCTCTCTCCCACTGTCGCAGCTCTACCAATGAAGGGGCTGTCAGTGTGTGCCCTTTGCTAGCACTTTTATCATTGTGTTCTCTAAACCTGCAGGATTAGATGATATGGTGGTGAAAATGAGGATGAGCAGTCTACTGCGGTATTTCCAGTGCCCTTAGTACCAGTGAAGTTGCACAGCATAGGGAGAATTTGAGAAAATCCCTTCAATGCAGGCAAGGCCATACAACAACTTTCATCAAGGGCCAGCAGGAGTTAGAAATGCTCAGCATTCCATTGTGGTTCATTTTGAGGCTATAGAGATTGTCTTTTAAGTTAAACAGAAAGCATCACATTACGTTTCCTCAGGTTTCAAATTTAACACCAGTACAAATCCCTGGACTTTAACGGACTTATGTCAGGGACGAGTTTAGCCTGAGTGATCAGATAAACCAGAATGCTTCGCCAAACAACCACAAAGAAATTAAGAATAAACTATGCACATATATTGTATAATAAATCCTTCCTAGAGAGAGGATTCAGGTGGATAAGGCTTATCTGATTCATTTGTTAAAATGCCAACCTGGACGTTACTGATTTGAAAGATTAGCAGACACAGCCATAAACCAAATCATTTTGCAATAGCTGACTCGGATAGCAAATAACTTAAGATATAATTTATATATTTGCAGGCTAGCCGTTTTCTTTGCTGAATCTCATATGCTGTTGAAAGAATATACTGATCTGAATGAGCATTTTCCAGATGTTTCATATCCTTATTCTGTCCATAGATACACACATACTGATGATAACTTGCAGCCCAGAGCAGAACAGAAAGGTGAAAAAGTAAGCATGACCCACACTTGCTTTAAAGTCAGCTCTTTTACAATTTTAAAAAGCTTTCAAGCAAATGGTCTTCCTGAGTATCACATCTGTTTAATGTTTGCCTTTTTCCTCAGTACCTTCTATAAGGCAGGACAAGGAGGTTGTACCCCCTGCATTACATTCTATCAAATCTAATCTATAAAATAACCCGGCACAAAATGATCTTGGGGAGGGTTTGGAAACAGCATTGCAAATATATTAAATGTGTACTAATACATTAAACCAATTTGTGGAGATGTGGTTACATCTGAAATTCACTCCTGCACGGTGCCACTGGACTACAAAATGTTTCTCTTTGCTACCTACTAATTGTAGTGCTCTGAATGTTTCCACTGCATTTATCCAGGCCAAGACAGGTCCTTTGTTATCTGTTGCTCCACGCCCATAAAGATTTCCTTAAAAATAAAAATAAAAAGGTTATAGCAAACTTTGAGGCCTCTGATGCTGCTTCAGATATAAATGGATGAAATCCTGGCTCTACTGAAGTCAATGGCAAAACTCCCATTGAGGTCACTGGAACTAGGATTTCACAGAATAGTTTTAAGTAAAGGTGCTAGATGTTTCCCAGTAGGGGTGGTACACTAGACCTTTGAGGACTCCAAGTTCAAACGTTGATTTGTGGCACAAGTCTGCTTGCTGGTTTTATTCTAGTTCTTAACAGAAGTTTGTGCAGACCACAACGTTTCGACACAGTGTGGCACAACATGCAGTTGCTATGCAGATGAGGCCCACAAAAAAGAACTGTAGGGATGGGATCACTCAGCAGTGATGTGTGTAGAATAGCCCACTACCTAGAAGTCCTATAGCTGCATCCAGGGGTACAGGCCATGGTATTACTACAAAACTTTTCAGATTGATAAATTTGTACATGTTTATAAAGGGCCAGATTCTGCTCTCATTTACATTGGTGTAAATCCAGAGTAACTGCCATTGAAGTCAATGGAACTACATTGGTAAGTTTGATGGGAATTGGTCCCAAAGAGTGGGAAGGAGTGGGAGTTGTGATTTCTGAGTTCTCTACCTTACTCTTCTACTGACTCACTGAGACCTTGTCTCCACAGTTTTCTCTTCTACGTTGCCTTAGATCCATCTAATTTCTCATGGAAGCATGAAATTAAGGGAGGGAATACGACTGAGTTTCATGCATCACTGTCAGCATGGGTGGTGGGTATAATAGGCTGGGGGGGGAAGAGGGAGGCTAAGCCTCCCATAAGCCAAGCCCTGGCCCCACTAGCGCTCTGCCAAGCCAGTGGAAGCTCAGCTTTGGCTAGAGGCCAGCAGGCAGCTGGGACCAACTGGTGGCCTGGTGCTGGGGCTGGCTGGAGGCCCAGACGGCTTCGGCTGGGGATGGGGGGAGGCTCGGGGCTCCAACGGATGGGGGTGGGGTGGAGGCAGGGCTTTGAACAGAAAAGGTCGAGCTGCAGGACTAGCCTCCCCAATGGGAGGCTCACAGCCGCCCCTGACTGTTGACCCCTGTGGAAGGTCCTTTAGCAGAGCTCTGTGGAACTGCGGTATCTCAGAACTGGGTAGACAGCAGAATGGGAGGAGGCGCTGTTCATTCTGCGTCATCCGCTTCTGACCCAGAGGATTTCAGAGCAAAAACAACATGCCCTGTTCTGTTTTGTTGGCCAAGGCAGAAAATGTTGTCAGCCCACCAGCATCTAAGCAAACCAACCAACCAAAAAAGCAACAAACCCCCACCACATGAAGCCCACAATCAGCAAATCAGCGGAGCCAAAACAAAAACAAAACCAGCCAGCCGATCAAAGCAGAGCAAACAAAAAACACCCCCAAAAACAAAAACACACAAGCAATACAGCAGTATAATGCCCACTGGAAGTTTGCAACCAGGGCGACTGTGACTGACCCGCTTGCCTGCTCCTACAACCATCCCTCGTTAACTCCTGCTGGCTCTTTCCCAGCTGATTCTGTGCCGTGACAAGCAGGACTCAACCAATGACAGCATGGTTCCTGAAAGCCCATTTCCCCCGAACTGATCCCAGAGATTTCCCCAAGTAGCACCTTCTCATACCAGGCCTGAGTTTAGAGGGAACCTCCTCCCACTCCATAACTTAGTGTCATGCATACAAATACTCGTGCCAGACTAATGACTATGTACAGACCATCAGTTTCAGTCAGTGTGTAGGGGTCAGTTTTCCATCCATCTTCTTTTTTGGCAGGTTGTACGTCCACATGTCCATAGAAACACACAGTGGGTTTTTGTGGATCTTTACCAAGTTCTGCTAGAATTAGAGGAGGCAACAGAAGGCTCTGGCCATCCGGCAGCTGTGGAGGAACATTAACACAGTGACAAGGAAAAGCCAAAGCTTTGTGAGAACACACTAGTAGTTACAAGGGGAATTAGAATTGTCAGTGTTCAAATGACCCTTTACTGGTGCACTGAACTCTTCTCAGAGCAGGTTGTCAAAACTTATTTCCACCCTCTCTCTAAAGCTTATACAGAAACTAAGTTCCTCTCCCCAGCCATTGAGCTTCTGTGGTGAAACTGAGGAGCCTATCTAATGTTTAACTGTAACACAATGACAGCACACACTCTTTGCTAGGCCCTTCCATTCCCTCCCAAACTCAGCCTGCAATGGAAATGATAGAAAACGGTCCACAAGTGACATGAGAATGAATCAAAGGCTGTACAGAAGCCACTTTTGAGTTTGGTTTTGCAACAGATTGAAGTTCCAGGCTCTTGGAATCGACTACAAAATGAAATATAAAGCCGTGTTAGTAAGCACCACTGGCAGCTGTTGCACACTGTTCTGAAGACAGGCTAAGGCCTCAAGCTAATAGAGCAGTTTGCTACCACACAAGACCGATTTCTGCACAGGCCAGAGAAAACTGGATGGCTCACAAAAGGAGCAGCAGCTTTCTGTTTCAAAGGAGGAGGGGAAGAATTTGCAGACTGCATTGCATTAACAGGTGCTTTTGGTCTGCATGAAAGGAAGGTAGCTGCTGTATGATACTGGTAAGAGGAAATTTGTAAGAAGTCTAATGCTTTCTCCTTCCTACAGAATGAAGGAAAATGGATGCCCTGTCCCTTTAAATGTTTGAGCTCTCTCCCCCTCCCCAGTACAAAGCCTCACTTTTGGGTTGGTTTCAGTTTTGCTGCAAGAACAATAAAGGTTTCCATGGCAGCTAGATGAGCTTAAATGAGCTTCTCTGTGTCTGTATCTCGTTCTCCGCTGGGGCCAGATACAACATTTGGCAATGAAGGATTTGTATCCCATGCATGTCCAGTGCTCCTACTGCCTGAATGAAAAGAAGACAGAGGAAGGAAAGAATACTGGGGATTCACCCAGAGACACAAGGCGACAGACTGCTGCTTTTGCTACTGGGAGAGTGTGAACCACTCAGCTAGAGAGGGGGAATTGGAAATTAAAAACCGAACAAAAAATAGGCTGCTACTGAGAGCTACTGAAATCAAAGCAGTGAGGGGGAAGTAAGCAACCATATTGACAGCCCATGTGCAAGCAGGCGGACTGAGCAGCAGCTTAGCCTGTCCAGAGAGTCTGCAGACAGTAGAGGGAGCCCAAATACAGCCAAAGGGAGAATTCGACAGTCTGGAGTGTTGGCGTGCAGCCAAAAGAGGCAGACTGAGTGCAGATGCACAGTACCAAAGAAAAAATTCTGTGGCAGGGAAGGCGTCCAGGAGGTTTGAAGTCCAACAGGAGAACAGAGGAATGGCAATTTGTCTGGGCAATGCTGGTGAATTCGACAACAACTGCAAATCATGGGTGGTATATCTCAAAAATCGTGAGTAATTTGTAACTTGCAATTCTGTTCCAGTCAGACGAGTTAGACCAGGGATCCGCAACCTTTCAGAAGCAGGGTGACCAGATGTCCCGATTTTATAGGGACAGTCCCAATATATGGGTCTTTTTCTTACATAGGCTCCTATTACCATTCCCCCCCACTTCCTGTCCCGATTTTTCACACTTGCTGTCTGGTCACCGTATTTCAGAAGTGGTGTGCTGAGTGTTCATTTGTTCACTCTTATTGAAGGTTCTGCGTGCCAGTAATACATTTTAACGTTTTTAGAAGGTCTCTTTCTCTTTCTCTAGATAGCTAAACTATTGTTGTATATAAAGTAAATAAGGTTTTTAAAATGTTTAAGAAGCTTCATTTAAAATTAAATTAAAATGCAGAGACCCCCCCCCCCCACAATGGTGGCTAGGACCCAGGCAATGTGAGTGCCACTGAAAATCAGTGCCGCCTTTGGCATGAGTGCCAATGGTTGCTTACCCCTGAGTTAGATCCTCGTTAACAGTGATGAGTCTGAAGGCGTACGGACTGCTTTATAACCTATTGTATCCACCTATGCCCGGAACTGCCACATACACTGCAATTCATGCAGCAACGCAGGAACATTTCTCTCCTACCCATCAATGGTAGCAAATGAGATCAGTTTCATCAGGCAAGTGGAGAGTCGGTAGCACAGTTCACTGCTGCTCGAAGGAAGCGGTCAGTTCAGACAAATATTAAGTGGTCCCCTCCGTGACCAATTAGTCTCTGAATTATGCAATGAGCAGGTTGTGAAAAAATTATTTAGTGTCTCAGTGCTTACATTCAAGAAGGCTGTTGAAGTGGAAACTGCAGAGGATTCTCTCGACTTTAGCATGAACTGACAAGTTCATCTCGTGAGATGAGACAGAAAACCATCGGAATGTAAGGAATTTCTGTGTGGCCTCTGTGCACAGGCTACACATGCTGAGAAGACTTGCTGGACACACTGGGGCTGCCATTTCATTGATTTCTGCAGCTATGTTACAAGTTCCTAGGGTGACCAGATGGGAAGAGTGAAATATCAGGACACACTCCGTGAGCCGGGGGGGGGGGGGGGGGGGGGATGGAGGGGGGGCGGGGCACCAGCAGGGGGCGGGGCATGAGCGGGGGGGGGGGGGCACCACAGGCAAAGGTGCAGAGCCCTGATCGGAGCCATGAGAGGGGGCACACAGCCCTAGGAAGCTCAAAAAGCCTGTAGAAAGCATGGGGTCAGGGGCACAGGGCTCCGGCTCCAACCCCCGGCCAAAGCTGCAGGACAGACATGGGCGCAGGATCCTGGTTGCAAAGTCAGACCCAGCCTGCTCTGGGTAGAATCAGCATGTGCAGAGCAGGTGCCTCCTTTCCTTGGCTCTGCCATGAGCAAGGTGGTCTGCACACACTCTGCTGGGGAGGAGGATGCAACCTCTGACACTTACCTATGCCCAGAGACTTCCCCCCAATACATGCACAGTGTGTTGTTCACACTACCCCTCCTACGCTCCCCCGCCTGTAGATAAATGCATTATGCATTTTTGTTTAACTTTTATATGACTTTTGTATTATGCCTTTTCATATAATCTTGTTTTAGAAACTCTGTATTGAACTTTGGTAATATGTTATAGCCCCTAAGGTAGTATAATTAAGGTAAAAGAAAAATGTCTCTGCTAGGAGTAGAATAAGATCTTCCCCTCCATTTTATAATCATATAGTGATTACCTGCAAGCAACGGAGGGCTTGCAGGTAATCACTGCTGCATCATGCAACAAGGCTCCCCTCCCCCAAACGCCAGAGGGACCTGTCACCTGCCAGGGGCCAAGGGAGTCCCAGGCTGGGGGTGCTTACCTGGGGTGGCTGTCCTGTCCTGGGGAGTATCTGGCAAGCAGGCAGGTTCATTCGTCTGCTCCTCTCCTGTAGCTGCTCCTGGGATCCAGTGAGGTGGGGGGATGCCTGGGGCTGGGGCCAGCCAGGAAGTATCCAGCAGGGTGGCTGGCTGGATCCAGGTTTGGGAGGTGGGGCTGGGGGGGGGGTCTCTTCCCCCACCCTCTTCTGCTGGCGCCTGCACTATGCATGCCCCACAGGCAGCAAGAAGGTGAGAGACCTGTCCTCCTGGCCATCATCACCTCCTGGGGTGTGGGGCCAATTATGGACTCAGCAGGGGGGGAGGGGCGCAGGAGCAGGCCACGGTAGATGGAGGCTCTCTGTTTCGGTGGGGGGGGGGAGTGGGCTCCCCCCCCTCCTTACAGGCAGCAAGCAGCATGCTTCTGAGGCAGGCAGGGGGGCAGAGACAGAGCTCTCCTGACCTGGGCTGGCCATTGCTTGCTGCTGCCAGCCCACCTCCTGCTACCCCCCTGAAATGCTGTGCTGTCTCCCCTCACCCCCCCCCCTTCCTGCGGGGCCGGCGGGGCGCTGCCTGATTGTGTGGGAGGGTCCTCCCCAGTCTCTGTCAGCCAGAGAGGTGGGGGGGAAAGGACAGGAGCAGGCTGCGATCTGTCTTGGGGCAGGAAGTTAGCTGCAGCACTCTCCTGAGTGAGCTGAAACTTTAGAGATGGGCAGGGCTCACGCAGGCAGCACATGGCTGCCTGGAGCAGTGGGCGGGGCCATGTTGCCTTCATGAGCCCTGCGCGCCAGGGATCATCTGCAAAAATCGGGACAACAGGAGTCCCGACGGGAGTCTGATCGGGACTCGGGACGGACACACAAAAATCGGGACTGTCCCGATAAAATCGGGACATCTGGTCACCCTACAAGTTCCTCTGGAAGAAATCTGTATGGTTTTGAAGATTTATACTGGAGAAAAAAGTTAGTCCCAAAAGGGGTACTTCAGGTGAAATTTCAACTAGATGGACCAGGGCTAGCCAACCTATGGCAAGCGTGCCAAAGGGATCATGTAAACTCATTTTCAACAGCACCCACACTGTCTGGGTCCTGGCCACAGGTCTGCGTTTTAAAATTTAATTTTAATTGAAGCTTCTTAAACATTTTTATAACCTTATATACTTTATATACAAGCAATAGTTTAGTTATGTATTATAGACATAGAAAAAGACCTTCTCAAAAGGTTAAAATGTTTTACTGGCAGGCGAAACCTTAAACTAGAGTGAATAAATGAAGACTCGGCACACCACTTCTGGAAGGTTGCCGACCCCTGAGATGGACAATCCCTTTTATGTGATTGAAGGGAAATATCTACTGCTATTTGGCAGATCATGGCTTGTCCTCTCAAATTTTAGTTAGGTTATTTAGTCTTTGATGGCACTAAATTGGGGAGTCCTCGATAATCTCCCTCCAAGAATATTACAGAAATTAGCATATGAAATTGCAAGCCCAATAGCAAGGATTTTTAATGAATCTGTAAACTTAGGGGCTGTGCCCTATGACTGAAGAATTGCTAATATAGTACCAATTTTTAAGAACGGGGAAAAAAGGGATGTGGGAAACCATAGGCCTCATGTGTATGCAAGGTAGGGTGGTGACCAGATAGCAAATGTGAAAAATCAAGACAAGGGGTGGGGGTAATAGGAGCTTATATAAGGAAAAGACCCAAAAATCAGGACTGTCCCTATAAAATCGAGACATCTGGTCACCTTAATGCAAGGTCTCAGAACAAACTTTGAAAGAGAAAGTAGTTAAGGACAGAGATAAATTATAATTGGGATAAAAGACAACATAGCTTTACAAAAGGTAGATCTGCCAACCTGATCTTTTTCTTTGAGAAGATAACTGATCTTTTAGATAAAGGAAATGCAGTAGATCTAATCTACCTGGATGGCAGTAAAGCATCTGATACAGTTCTACATGGGAAATTATTAAGTAAATTGGATAAGATGGAAATTAGTATGAGAAATAGAAGCTGGATAAGGACCTGGTTAAAGGGGAGACAACAACAGATCATACTGAAAGGTGAACCTTTCAGTCGGGCTGAAGGGAGGTTACTAATGGAGTTCCTGAGGGATAAGTCTTGGGATAAGTCTTATTTAACATTTAACATTTATTTAACATTTATTTAACATTTATTTAAATGTTAGATAAATCCTTCCCACCAATGAGAATTAGCCATACATTACATTACATACACCGTTAACGTACAGATCAGAGTATTTTAAAATATGGCAATGATAAATAGGTACCTTGTGGGAGCCCAACTTCACTAACTCAACAGTGGCTCCTAAAGCTCGAAGCCTGTCTGCTGTTAATTCCACCATTCGTGTTACTTCTTGTCTTAGACGTGGTTGGATAGAATCACTCTCCACGGCTACCCATTCCTTAAGGGTCTGCAAAGGAAGCCAGGAATATAATTAAATGAACCAGTGGGGTACTGAAAACCAGATCTGCACTGTTGCTTGCGCTTTGAACTCAAAACACACCAGATTTGAAGCTGTTTAAATGTTGGCTCTGTCATGGCCATGCTGTTGCTGTAGCCTCTTTGCCTGTTCTATCTGGCAAAGAATTGTCAAGACACTAGATCACTTTCTTGCTTGTTAAAGCATCAGCTCTGCTGCTAAAGTCAGAGTGATCAAAATCCAATTCTCTCATCCATCTTTACAGAGTTTCACTGAAACAAGCCTCTTGATTCCATCAGGGGACCCCCAACAGTTCTGATTACCTTTCTGCTTGTCCCTCAGGCAGCACCCTTTTCACACATATAGTACACCTTGGAGGGGTATAGTTTCAGAGCAAACAAAATGTGCGCCAATGGATTCCTTAAAGATAGGGTGCTCTAGAGAGATTTTGCCTGGGAGCGATCTTTCTGTCTTCTATCCATCGGAGGTAATTCTAAGCTAACTGTCATCATGGGATCTAAACCCGAGTCTAGAAGAATGTAGAGAGGGACCAGAGTAGTATTAAGGCTGTCCATCTAAATTCACTTTGAACTGTGTAATTGTATTTTGCATGAATTGTCTAGCGTCTAGATCGGGGTAGGCAAGCTATAGCATGCGAGCTGATTTTCAGTGGGACTCATATTGTCTGGGTCCTGGCCACTAGTCTGAGAAAGGGGGGGGGGGGGGGCTCTGCATTTTAATTTTAAATAAAGCTTCTTAAATATTTTTAAAACCTTATTTAATTTACATACAACAACAGTTATGCATTATAGACTTATAGAAAAAGACCTTCTAAAAACATCAAAATAAATTAGAGTGAATAAATGAAGACTCAGCACACCACTTCTGAAAGGTTGCCGACCCCTTGTCTAGATAATCCTCATCTGGTTTCAGACATGTCCATGTTACAATGAGTACATGATAGAGTAATTCTAACAATGTGAAATGTTCCTAATTTGACATGAACTAATGTCTGACCCATTCCTCTTTCTTCCTTTTCCCCCCAATGCAAATAGATCCCGCTTTTTTTTGTTAAAAAGAAAAGCATCCCATGAAAGGCTAAAGCCTGGAGAAGAGGTCACAGCCCAAACAAACAAGCTGTGCACTCACAAAAATGCACAGAAACATCACAGGACCGAGGAAAAGAATCCTGAGCCCCACCCCCAATCCAGTAATCTATGCAGAGCTGGCCATGTCCACATGGCAAAGTGAGTGAAGCAGCAGCATATGTAGCCTGTTTCTCCCCTTTATGCAAGATTTTGGCTCAGTATGGATTTGGATACTCTGCGTGGATCTAGTGGTGATGGCCACAGTCCACCAACATTCCCATGTTGCATGGTACACTATGTGCAAAGCCATGACTGATTTCTGCTACATGGAACACAAGAAGAGTACATTGTCCCCTCCATGGACTTTCCCTTGCCTAGCCCTGCTGCATAGTGAAATGTGGCATTTCCAGTAGATCTGAGGCCTTGTGGAAGCCTGCTCACTATTTCCCCCTCAGAAGAGAAAAGAAGTGGTCTCATGAACATACATTGTTGGTTTTTAGTATTTCACTTCTGCATTGTAGCTATTTGACAAGATGTGTCACTCTTACCTGAATAAATTCATTTTGATGAAGATCAATGTATTGGAAGATCTGATTCTCCAACCCTGAGGAAGAAGAGGATGAGGACATTCCTGCCTCAGAGAGCAGCACGATAACAGAGAGAGCCAATATCTGCAAGTTCAAGACAAAATTAGCTATATTGAAGAGAAGACATCCACAAGAATTTGTCAGGTACATTTCACTGCTGGGCAGGCAGCCATAAATAACTGCTGAACAATGGACAGATCAGTCTGCTTTAAAGTTCCACTGCACTAGGCAAAGGCACTTAGCACATGCAGCACACAGAGAGTTTATTGGTCAATCTGTAGGGGGCAGGAAAAACGGTAAATGGGTTTTGCACTATCTGGACTACAAGCAACTTCTGGGAATGATTTTGATACACAAACATTTTCTAAAAAGAGACATTTATTTCTAATGAGACATGAGAAACCATGAAACAATCACAAACTGTAGGTTCTGCCAAACACAAACAAGGGCGGGAAATGCAAACACAAATAGCAACAGCCCAAAGAGATCCGCTTTCTATTCCGACATTTCCAAAAGGAAAAAGGAACAACTAATTCAATAATGTACATTCCACATGTTATCCCTTTAAACAAATTGCATGTAACAATCCTGATGGAGATGTATACGAGGCAATACGTGGCTTTTGTGGCTGATTAAACATGAAGGCAAAGCTGAAACATTAGATAATGCAGAAGTCACTTACTGCCTTGTGTAGTTCCACTGCCACGAACGTTAGAAAAACAAGATTTAACAAGCCGCTGTAGTTAAAATATTGTTCTTGCTTCACAAGGGTTTGAAAATTCTTCTCCCTGCGGTGTTCTTGGAGTTTCTGCTGATGGTTCACTGAGGTGGGAGCTTAATAGCTGACAAAACTTGACATTTGAAGGGTGGGGCTAAAAACGAAATAGTTGGATAGGGAGTGATCTCTTCAGAAAAAGGGATTCTGGGGTTTAAAACAATGAGCTGCCTGTCCAAAAAGTTGTGCTTTAAATTGAGTCCACGAAACATGCTACTGCATGCACAATCTGTAATGTTCACACTTTGATTCCGGCATGTGACATGCAAAAATGCTTTCCTGAAATGTCAGACTCTAGTTTTAATTGCGGTTTCAGTGATGTTTGTGAGAGAACAAGATATAAGAAGTGAGACTGACAATCTTATTTTCACTATCATTCCTTTTTCTCATGTGATGACATAGGTATTGCAGCGCTTCATGGTTCCAGAAGGTACCAAATCACTCTCTTTTACTAAATGTACCTACAGTCACCTAAACCCACCTGACACAAACCCATGCCTTTCCTAGTTGGATGGTTTCTTGTAGGCACCACAGCGGAGGTGGTTCTTGAGGAGGGATTTGAAGAAGGAAAGGGAAGTATGGTAAGAAGCGTGGTTGACAGCTGTGATAACCTAACAAACTAGCAGCCAAGGCATTGGCATAGGGGAGGAAATGGGGGGCTGAGGCAGAAAAGGAAAAGCAAAGAGGGACAAAGTTGTGAAGGGCCTTGTTGGTGACCAAAAGCAGCTTAAAACTTGACGCATTCACAGGGAATCTAGCGAGTGTTAGGAGAGGGTAGTGCAATCTGAACATCGGGCAGGAAAGACAGTCATCTCTACTATTTTATCATTAAAATAGGCAGGCAAAATAGAAAAAAGTGAAGTTTTGTTAATCTTGCCAGACCGTAGGCCTGCTCTCCATTTTTATATGGGCAATATTTCTAGAGTTTAAATTAATCTTCAGAGATTGGAGCCTTGAGCCCTAAAGTCAAACTATGGCCTGCAAGTCTCCCTGAGCTAGAAGCCCATCATGGGCAAACTAACTTCGTGGTTCCATCACATGGAAGTTTGGAGGGTGTGTTGCTGAGTCCACCCTGGAAATAGTGACTATCATTTTTTATGTTGCTCAAACTCCAGTTTGACATCGAAATGGAATGCGAGTCTGTTGGACGGTGGTGACAAGAGGGATGTAATGGTCCAGGTAGTCTTATAATAGAGTCCAAAACCCCAGATCTTAGCCTCTCCCATAACATTTCAGTGTGAAAACTGCTACAAACATCTGTGGCTTGGGGCCCATTTTAGAGTGAGAGATTTTAGCACTGAGACAAAAGGGCTTGTGAGACCAGAATTACCATGCAAGATTTGGGGGACACCTTTTTTTTTTTTTTTAAAGAAGGGAGGAATTAAATCAGACCCAGAGAAAACCCTAAGAAGAGGGTTGGCTCCTTGTTGAAAGGACCTGGCTGCACAAGGAAATGCTCAGCATTAATTCAGAAGGTGCTAGAATATGCCTTCAAACTATAGATATATATTAATGGGTTTCAGTGAGATCACAAAACCAATATGATCAGTGTAGCAATTACATAAAGGAATTATGTCAATTACATAAAGGAAAAACAAAAATGGAGCTTGTCTCATTTTTTTATGATGTATAAAGGAACCTGAAACTTTGCTTTTTAAATGATTCATTTTTCTGCTTGTCTTATGTTGGAAATTAAGTCTGTGGTGGAAAGTCTATAATCACAGGCAAACTAGTGAAATAGCACCACAGAAGTATGAAAACCAAGAGGAAAGGATTTTTAATGTGACCATTTAAAACTCTAGTTTTGTTCAGACCTCTGTCTTCTACAATGAATTAACATTTCAGAGAAAAGATGTCTTTGCGAAAATTCAGCACCCTGGCCATTCCGTTACCGTTTGAGGGCTCACCGCGCACAACCTCCAAGACATGCAGGAGGCTCCCCCAGCAAAGCCAGAGACAGGCAGTCTTGACAGTCCCAGTATATCTAAGTTAAAGCAATTTTTGAACGCTCCTTTGTATTGTATATACAACACCTTCTCAGTCCTGTCTCATAGAACATTTATTTCAGTCCACTTTAAATAAAGTTTAGGTGATCGATTCCTTGTTAATGGTTCTTGGGTCTGGTTTTTGAGCAGTTGCTCTGCCTCAGACATTACTTTTGGGTTAGGGATGATCTTTCTCATAGATTTATAGATTCTGACCATCCAATCTGACCTGTATAACTCAGGCCATAGAACGCCCCCAAATAACTCCTAGAAGAGGTCTTTGAAAAGAAAATCCCACCTTAATTTAAAAATGGTCAGCGATGTGGAATCCACCACCATCCTTGGTAAGTTGTTCTATGGATGTTCTAAGGCTCCATATTTTTCTATGACTTTCTGGGACTTCCTGGACTTCTGTCGTGGCTGATGTTCCTGAGCCAGGCAACCCCTGAGGGCAGTCTCACCCCACCTACCCCCAGCAGCAGGAGTTTGCGGGGGTGGGAGGGTACTCAGGTTTGGGGACTGGGGTGCAGGGCGGTGCTTACCTAGGGAGGGGGAATCCCCAGAACGGCTACAGGAATTCCCCTCCCTCAGCTCCTAGCTCCATGTGCTGCCTCTGCTGGACGAAGCTCCCGCTCCTAATTCCCTACTTCTAGTGCACTGGGCACGCTCGCCCAAACTGAGCATGTGCAGTAAGCTTTGCTGTTGCCACTGCCCTCTCTCTGCCCTTACTTCTACTTCTACTTTGCTGCCTCCTCTTTGGAGGGATTAAAAGGGATCAATGGGGGGGCAAATTGCAGTGTGTGTGTGTGTGTGTCTGAGCAGGGGGCAGAAATTTACTGCTCAGACCCTGACACACACACACACACTGGCCGGGGGAAGAGGGAAATCAAGCTACTATAGGCAGAAGAGGGCCTGGAGGGGAAAAACCAGTGGTGAGAGGTGGTAGCCCGGGTTAAGAGACTGCCAGACCCTGTGCGGGGACAAAACCCCTGTTTAGGGATGGGGAGAGGGGGTAACAGTTACCCCGTGGGATAAGCCACCTGCTGGTCTTACAAATATGGGTGAGGGTGGTGCAGAGGCTTTTTCAGCTCTCCTCACAGGACGTTGCATGTCAGCACTGGAGCAGAGGGAGGGTTCCTGGGGCTGTGGGCACAGGCCTCTGCATTCCTAGACTGTCAATGCTTAGCACCACTCTATCTTATACAAGTGCTTATCTAGCTCCTCTCTATCTTATACAAGTGCTGCAGGGCTAGGTTACAGCTACAGCCAGGAGACTTAATGCTGGGAAATATTGTATAGTACAGACACTCCCTCCAACTCTGCCTCTCATGTTTTGAGTATTTAAGAGTCTTCTATCCGTTTCTAAGTCACTGCAGCTCTTTTCTCTTATAGAACATGCTGCCCACATGGCTGCACCCAATCCCCTGCCCTGGGTCAGAGCCTGCACCCCTCCTGTACCCAAACTCCATCCCAGAGCCTGTGCCCCAAACAGGGCCAGGTTAACCTTTTGTGGGCCTGGTGCTAAACATATTTGTGGGCCCCCAGGGGGACAATGAGGGGACAGGGCAGAGTCCTCAGAGCAAGGGGCTGGCCGGGGGCAATGGGTCATGGCATGGCAGAGATAGCCCTGCTCTACCCAGCCCAGAACAAGGGCACTGTTTACAAACTGGCAGCCGCCATACGCACACTGGCCTGCCTGGCCCTGCGCTGCTGCCATCATGCTTCTTCCCTTTGTGGGTGGGCCCATGCTGCATCATGCTATACCCTCCGGTCAAGCACCCCTCTGACCTCCTACGCCCAGTGCCACACCACCAGAGACCCCCACAAACCCCTATGAGCAGTGCCCTCCCACAGACCACTATGCCCAGCACACACACACACCCCACAGAACCCCGCCACAGATCCTCTCACTGCCCAGTGCCCCCTAGCCAAACACCCCCCCACACAGCCCTCCTACAACTGCACAGTGCGCTGCACTTTCCAACCCAGAGCCCCCACACACAAATCCCCTCACTGCCCAGCGCCCTCCATAACCCCACTGCCACAACTGCACAGTGCCCTGCACAGACCCTCCACACTTCCCAGTGCCCCACACATAGATCTCCCCCACTGCACAGCCCTCAACACACACAGATCTCCCCACCCCCAATCTCCAGTGCCCCTCAAACCCTCCCAAGTACCCAAAACACATGAACCTTCCCCACTGCCAAGCACCTCTCACCCCCTCACTGCCCAGCACCCCCCCCCCCAGACCTTCTAGAGACCTACTCTCCCACACCCTGACCTCCCGTCCACAATAGCTGGCCCTGATGGGAGGCGAGGGGCCAGACCCAGCTGTGTGGATGGGTTAGAGGAGTGCCTGAGAGGATGAGAACTCTGGGTGACGGTGCGGGCTCTGGGGTGAGGCCAGAATTGAGAGGCTTGGGGTGCAGGAGGAGCCTCTGGGCTGGGGCCGAGTAGTTTGGCATGCGGGGAAGAAGGGATGTGGAAGGGGGTTCTGACCTGGGTCCAGGGTTTGGGTTCGGGCTCCAGCCGGGCAACCTCAGGTGACTGCCAGTCAGAGGCACAGCAGGGCTAAGGCAGGCTCCCAGCAGCAGTCAGCATGTCTGCCTCCTGGGCACAGGGGTGGCCAAGCGGTTCTGCCCGGTGTGCGCTGCTTGCACCCATGGGCGCTTTCCCTGCAGCTCCTATTGGCCAAGGTGCTGACCAGAGCCACCAAGGTCCCTTTTTGACTGGGCATTCTGGTCAAGAATCTGGCAATGCTACAATTCACAAATGAAGCCCAGGATTCATATTTTATTCACAATTAGCTTTAAACTGAGTTGAAAAAAAGCAAAGACACTAAAATGCTGTGGGAAAAAGAAGAGCAAAAGATTGACTCTGCAAGTGTGCATTTGGCAAGGATCTAATCCCTTGTTAGCAGAGTTTCACAAAAATCTGGGTTTTTTTTAAAGCAAGAGTGAACATGTATATGAAAAACCGGAAAAGAGAGATCAGAAAATACTCACAGGTGACTATATACTGTAAATCCAAAAAGGAGTTAGTTAGCAACCATGTTGTGCTGTTCATCGGGGGGGGGGGGGGGGGGGGGGAGAGGAGGGGGGGGGTGCGGCTGGAGGGAGAGTGGAATTAAGAGAAGAAACTGCATGGTACTTGTACTACCAACACCAAACAGCAACTTCCAGAAAAGAGATGTACAAGGGGACTTGGTTTAATAAACAGAAGCGAGCCTTCTGGTGACACTAAAGCAGTTCATTGTTGCAACAAAAAACCATCAGGCACTAGTTTCATAGGATGGTACAAGCATGCAGTAGCAAAGGAAAATACAAACAGGATAGTGTTCAAATCCTAATGCATTTG
This sequence comes from Sternotherus odoratus, assembly GCA_032164245.1. NCBI lineage: Eukaryota > Metazoa > Chordata > Testudines > Kinosternidae > Sternotherus > Sternotherus odoratus. The sequence continues at coordinate 84,845,264 of JAVMKO010000002.1, read as the reverse complement.
AGTTGGTATGACCCTAAAGAGCAGTTAACAGCCCCCGGAAAAGTTTAAAAACAATTGTTTTAGAAATAATGCATGATACATTTTTAGCAAATTTTCTGTGTTTCACTTTCCTCTTTTCAGCCAACAGTCATTAGTAAGAAGAGAGAATCTTTGCTTCTTAAGTGTTCTGTTCAGTTGTATCAGTACAACCCATTCTAGGGGGATATATCAGGATAAAGGCACCTATATCACATAGCTATTACTGTTGGTAACAGGAATAAACTATAGAGATGTCATATTTGATCTACACTACAAAGTTTTATAGTTAGAAGTGTGAAAAAAAAGTCATGCAGAAAAAACCAGAGATGTAGATGCAACTATGCCAATGGAGGAGTGCTTCTGTCAGCTTAGTTAATGTTGTTTGGGGACATGGTGTAACTATTGCAGCAGAACTCCTTCTGCTTATGCTGTCTCTCAAGTTGAGGTCTCTGTTAGCATAGCCATATTGGCCAATGCTCTGGTGTGTCAATGAGCCCTCATTACCGTTATACAGAGAATTGTATCCGCACGAGGCATTGTAGCAATTTAATTATTTTGATAAGAAATTTATACCCTAACCAAGATAGGCCTTAGTTGTTACTTGAAGTGACTCTCTGGTTTATGCCATCACAATCGTGTGCTGTGGATTTGGATATGATGCTTTGAAGTCAAGAAGCAATATTTTGAGGACCAAGCAGAGTCAGGAGTGGAGTTGGGGTTTGTTGATGGGAGGTGGATCCTATGAAAAAAAAAACTTCATAAAATGAAAAGGCTGGAGAATACTTGGGTTTTGCCTCATGTTAACAGTAAACTGAACATTTGAAATGAGAAGAGTTTTTAGTTACAGCAGGGGTTAGTCTGGCAAATAAATGGTTTTTTTTTCCCTTGAAGATTAGATCTTCCTAATGGAACTACTATCAATGAAGGCAGTTTAAAAATAACAGAGACAAAAACTTAGTGTTGAGCTGTTCTCCAAAGAGCTTCCTGCCTAGTGCACAGAGAGGCAACCATTTCTTTGAATACAATTCTAACTGAAGCAGTGGGACCCCTTGTGGCCACATGGCTGGTTCTAGTATTCACACATTTCTCATTTAGCAAATTATCCAGGATAGGCTCTGCCGTGTAAAGCTGCTTCCATTGTACTCCACAGGAGCAGAAGGCATTCAGCAAGTTGCAGGAAGGTCTCAGCCTCTCACCAAATCTGGCAGTAATTTAAGCTGGGCAAAGAAACAGTTTCATCCTGCAAAATTTATAATGACAATGGAAGTTCTCCAGGTGAAGTGTTGGCAGGATCGGACATTTGGTTAGTAGATAGATAGATAGCACTTTCACACTTTGATAGCAACTGTTTGAAATGCTGTTTTGATACTTGGTAAGGCCTTTACCAAGACAGATAATAGTTTACCTGTTGGTAGGCTGACCATATTTCCTTGAGACAAAAACGGGACATTGGGATGGCAAAAACGGGACGGGGTTGGGGGGTCTCACCAGATGAAGTCGGTGCAGTGGCTGCAGAACGTGGGCTATGGGGTGCTGGGGAGGGGGGTCGGGGGGCTCTAAGGGGGCTCTGGGAGGGCTCTAGGGAGGGCTCACCAGATGAAGTCGGTGCTATGGCTGCAGAACGTGGGCTGCTTGAAGAAGCGTGCCGTGAATTTTGTGGCTCTTGACCTTGTGGATCACCTTCTGGTGCAGCACCCCCTTGTGGCAGAACAGCGGCTTGGCCAGGCACTCCAGCTCGGTGGGCAAGGTGACCAGTGCCATGGCCCCACCTGCCCCCCCCCCAGCGCCGGGCAGGGGGAAGACAGAGGGGGGACTGGGGGGGGATGGAGGAATAAACAGAACAGAGATGGGGGAGAGAGAGATGGGGGATGAAGAGGATGGAGGGGACAGAGGGAGAGAAGGCACGAAGGTGAGAAGGGAGAGGATGGATGGATGAGAGAAGAGATGGGGTAGGGAGCAGGGGGGATGGAGGAGGCAAGGGACAGAGAGAAGGAGGGATGGAGAGAAGGGAGATGGAAGAGGAGGCAGTGGACAGAGGCAGAGAGAGAAGGGAGGAAGGGAGGGATGGAGAAGGGAGATAGAAGGAAGAGAGGGATGGAGGGATAGAGAGAAGGCAGGAAGGGAGGGATAGAGGGATGGAGATAAGAGGAGGCAGCGGATGGAGGGAGAAAGAAAAGGGAGGAAGGGAGGGATGGAGAGAAGGAGGGAAGAAGGAGGGATAGAGAGAAGAGGAGGCAGCGGGCAGCGGGCTGAAGCCGACGGTGGAGCGGAGCTGTCCGGAGCCGCAGCCTTGGGCCGAGGTGGGGACGGGCGCGCCGGCGGGGGAGCTGCCGGCCGGAAGTTATTAGAAATAAATAGTTCTCGGGCATCTTTTCCATCACCCGTCCAGCAGTGGGACACTGGTGCTGGGCTGGCGAGATGCAGTTTGCTCATCGGCGATTTTGATCTCTTTGCCTTTTCCCTCTCTCTGCTGCCTGCACCTTGCCTGTGTTTTCAGGCGCTTCTGCTGAGCTCCAATACTGGGGGGAGGTGTGACCCCGTGTGTCCTCTGCAAAGACAGACCCTCTGCAGGTGCATTTTTGAGCCCCGGAGCACGGGGCGGCCGCGTGGGGCCAGATCTCGGCTCTCGCTCCGCAGGCTGCTGGCTCAAGAGCTACCAAACAGGGAGGGAGGGTAGTGTCCACAGAGCGGCCCCAGTCTGGTTAGTTCAAGGGCCCTGCTCCCACTGAAGTGTTGCTACTGATCGCAGTGAGGGCAGGATGGGTCCCTACGCGTTTGCCTCTGGAAAGAATAAAGGCGAGTAAAGCCGCGTTCCATTTTTTACAAAAAACGGGACAAAATTGATATTTGTATTAAAAAGACGGCACAGTCTGACGTATGGTCAGCCTATCTGTTGGAGCTATTCCACTTTGACCTAGTATTTAAATTTATATAGGGAGTCTGATTCTATGGTCCAGTTAGGGTGTGGGAGACCCAGCTTCATGTCTCTGCTCTGCCAAATTCTCTCTCTGGCCCAGTGAATATTTAATTTATACAAAACTGAACAGCTCCAACAGGAAAATGAAGAGACCTCCACACAAGAACCACCAAAGTGTGTGGTGGTTAGAGCACTCCTCTGAGATGGAGAAGAGCCTGGTTAAAATTCCCACTCAGCTCTACTAGTGAAGGCTTGGGCCTACATTCCTAACTCATGCAATTCAGGAAAAGTCAGGATATTTATTAGCACTATTTTCTATATTGCATATTAAAACCCTTACCTATTTATGTTCTTCTTTTTGCCGCTTTCTTGAGAGCAAGTGAGGAACTAGAGACACTGAACTACAAGCTGTGCTTTTTATTTTGGACAAAGACAATTTATCCAAGTTGATGAAAAGGTTTGTAAGTAACTAAGAAAGGCTACTGATTGGCTAAAAATGAACTTTTCATTTGAAATTTTGCGATAGCTTTTTAGTTAACCCGTCAACTAATAACGCAGTCTTAAAAAGCCAAGTCACATACACACCAATATATGTGAAATATCTCCCACTGTTTCTTTCTGGAGAATGGACTCGGACAATGAGCTAAGAATCAGAATGTACTTGACCTTGGCTGATAAGCTCAGGACTACAAAGTTGTTTTAGAGCATGTAAGGAAGTTTGGTTTTTTTTAAATATTATTGAAGTCACATCAGAAAGCACTTTTTGCCCAGGATTAAAAATGGTTCATTTAATTGTTTTATCTGAATAAATACTCCTGGCCTGATATTCCATTGTTCTGCACTGTGTACAGGCATGTATGTATACCAGTGGGTGTAAAATGATACCAAAACTGCAATCCTAGTTGTGGTGTCTTTTGCTCTTACACAACACAAAGAAACCACATAGTCACCACAGTGGCCCAAATAACCACATTTACTAAATATACTTGAAAATTCAAGGTCTTCTTATCTACATACTGCTGTTCCGGCTGGTTTCTGGAGACTTAAAAACACTGAATGCCAATAGGGGATTGAAAGGGCTACTACCCTATTCCTATAACATTACTGTTATGTTCACAGCATATGTACAGAGAAATTAGATAATATAAATATTCTTTCTGGCAAGTTGCAATATAAAACTTCTTTATTACTTAGTATTGAGCATGATAACACACAAAAACCAAAAAACAGAGAGAGAGAAAACAGGTTGCCCCTTAAACAGGTTGCCCCTTAAAACAGCCAAGTATAACTCACCCCACCTTGCTTTAAGATGACTCTTTCCAGACTGACACTGATTATGAACTTTGCTACGAAGCCTCCTGGCTTATAAGCAGGAACAGGAACACCCACCACTGTTCACATGATAGCTTGTAATTTCGACACAGCCCTCAGTACACCATAACTGCAACAGTATTTTACATCCACTTTGCCTTCACTTAACTCTGGTGTAAGTGACCGCGCAAGGTGCAAGGCAAAGGAGAATCAGGCCCTCGCTCTCATTTTGTTGATATTTTCCCCCTTTCCAAGGGAATTTCGTATTGGAACGAGTTTGGAAGAGGAACTTGCTACTGTTTCAGATATTTGGGTTTGAATAAGAATTTCCCTCCTTATAGAGGACTCAAGAGTTATGAAATGGGAAATAGCATTTTGTATCTATGGGACCAATGCTGCATTCCTTTCTCAGGCAAAACTACCAATGCCTAGGTAACCTCTCATATCTTCTAGATACAGACAAGTTCGTAGTCACCAAGAGATAGCCCCAGCTGATGGCTCTTAGGTGATTTATGTGAAATCAGGTGGTCTCCCTTCAGTTCACAGAGAATGGGCATCCACATGACCAAATCCACTCCCCAATGGTAAAAATGACCCCACTCCTCTGTTTCAGCAGAAAGGCCAAGATCCTTTGTTAGCCTTATAAAGACTTCCCCCTTCTCCTAACCATTCACATTGGGTTAAATTCACATAAAAACGAACGGGGATTAATACAGATGAAACACAAAGGGGAGGGGTGAGGAAGCTGAAATTTGTTTATTTATATTTAAATGTGCCTACCCTGACCCCAAGGTACAGTCCTAAAACCACCTAATTCTGATCTCAGCTGCCCTGGTTTTAAATCAGTCAAACTGCACTGAGGTAATCCTGAAGCACAATAGTGTCAGTGAGATCAGAAGCAGGTCTATTAGATTATTGTAGCTCAACAGCTTGCTAATGAGTCATAGTATACTACCGGAAAATGCAATACAGTAAAACCCCGATTTAACAGACCCTGATTTAACGGACTTCGGATGCAACAGACAAAATTTATGAGCAAGTTCGATGCATCCCAAATCCGTTTTTCGGGGGCTGGCTGCCGGCTCCTGGCTGCCGCCCGGGTCCCAGCAGCGGGAGGGCTCGCTCCCGGCTGCCGCCCGGGTCCCAGCAGTGGGAGGGCTCGCTGCCGGCTCCCGGCTGCCGCCCGGGTCCCAGCAGCCGGGACCCGGGCGGGCTGGCTGAAGGCTCCCGCCCAGGTCCCAGCAGTGGGCGGGCTGCAGAGCTGCCGCCCCGACCCTGTGGCGGGCGGGCTGCTGCTCCCACAGCTCGTTTTTTTAAATTATTAAATAACAGACTTTTGGATTTAACGGACACCCCCTCACCCAAATTAGTCCGTTAAATGGAGGTTTTACTGCATTGTGCTAAGAAAAAAGGGATTCTTTTATTGCTTATTATTTCACTGTAAATAACTCATGTAATAATCTGTAACATGGAACAAAGTTTAGAGTTCATGATGTATCAGATTTATGATTCTGTGGTCATTATTCCATTTATTGGCCACCATAAACATTACAAACATCGTCTGAAGGCGTGTTTAAATGCAGGCAGGTTTATCTCCTTAAATAAAAGTCTCTCTGGTGGTAACTTAACTACTGGAAGGGTTAAAAACTAAAGAATTCAATATGAATAGTTTGGTTAAATGCTGACAGTGTTCTGGGGAACAGCTGACTAAGTGTTTAAACACTTGAGGGGAAATAATTATTTATTAAACACTCAAGAGAAAAGAATTATTTACAGGCATAGAAGAGAGTGGAATTAGTAATAAAGGGAGAAGATAAAGAAAAGGAAGCTGTCTTAATATCTTTATTTTGAATTTGAGCTTTTCCAAGCAGAGATTGTCCCCAATTATGTGTTTGTACAGTGCCTAATACATTAGGGCATAGATCTCAGTTGAGGTCACTAGGTGCTAAAGTAATAAAAAGACATAAATAAGAAAAAAAATACTATTGTGAGACTAGGGAGGGTATTGGGGGCCCATTTCTTGAGCCAATTAACATTTGACTGAGTAAAAGACTGGAAAATGGACTGCAGGGATCAATCCCTCAATGATGAGGAAAGGGTCTGGATAATGGAATAACGATTTTCATCTCTACCTATTATTTTGTGATTAGTTACCCTCCAACTCACAACAGCCACTTATCAATACCTTGCACTATATTTCAGCTGAGAGGGCAACGTGTTTACACCATACTGATATAGCCACAAGTGATCCCAAGTTCCCAGCTATGCTTGCCTACATTCCACTAAATCTAAAAGTAGTTTAAAAATTCTCTCTTAGAGCTGCAAATGCCAACTGGAAGGCCCCTTCCCAAAATTCCCAGTACACCTCTCACCTGCTAGGGGCACAGCCCCATTCCCTTGCTGAGAGAGTTGCATCAGCTGACTGTATCCTTATTGCTCTGCATTCCAGAGAGAACTTCTCATCCAGCCCCCTTTGGGGTTCCCTCAGAATTAGCCCCATTACCTGTGCTGGATTCTAGGAACAAGATTTTGTTCAGTAACCCAACATTATTATGCTGCAACTTGACAGACAATACAATTATATCTACACAGGTAGTGAAAAGCCCTTTGGGGGCCTGAGCTGACAGGTGGTATATAAATGCTGATTAATGTTAGTGTATCATTATTGGGCAAAGGCCAAGTCAGAAAAGGCTTGGTCACACTGTCAGAAGAAACTCACTCAAAATGATTATCTATAGCCGCCAAGCTCCATGTGTCTTCAGTGGGAACTGGGGATGGGAGGGAGTCCGCAGCACCTTTTAGGATCAGGCCAACAAAAGCCTACAAGGCTCCACACCTGCTGTCACAAGGACTACATCCTTATTACCAAGCCTCTGCTTTCTACCTTGTGGCGTACCTTGAAAGTCCTCTATACACAGAACTCCCCCTGAAGCCAATAGGACTTCCACGCACAGACCTTAAATGATCAGGCCCCAGAGAACAGAAAAGACACTTCTTTTTCTAAAATCCTTCTCTGGGCTCTGCTGTGTCCTGGGATAGAAAAACAGAAGAAGGGCATCCTGCCAGCAAGCTTGGAAATTCATTGTTTTTAAATTCAAAAAGTATTTTCAGAATTTAGTCTCATGTAAGTGACGGTGAGAAATTGTTCTGATCTTGAGACTCTCCAGTCTTCTTTGCTGAGCAAAGCAACATCAGTGTTAGACTCAGGGTGATTAATGCTGTTCGTGCAGTTGAGATGAACACTCATACAGCAGCAAGTGAATGGCTAGGATCTGGGATTATGTTTATTAGATCCGTATGCTACAAGTATCAGTTTAAATGCATATGCAGCACTCCCCTTCTGTCTGGGAGACTACAGATAGAGGCAGTGGAAGTGTGTTTTATTTTCCCCCCTTTTCCTCTTTAAGATCCATGGTTAATTGGCTGAGAAGTTGATACAACTTGCCCCTGTCCTGCCCCTGATTGCTGCATAATGCCCTCTCACTGCTGAAACCTCCATTTAGAGCAGGGGTGGGGAACCTCCAGCCCGCGGGCCTTATACGGCCCGCCAAAGCATTTTATCCGGCCACCGACCAGGGACGGCTCCGCACTGGGGCCGGGAAGCGCCGCGCGGGCCGCTGCCGCCACCGGCCAGGGGCGGCTCCACGATGGGGCCGGGAAGCGCCACGCAGGCCGCCGCCACCGGCGAAACAAGGAGCCGCGGGGAGCCGATGGTCGCGCGTGGGGTGGGGGGGAGAGACCGGGCTGGGTGGGTCAGTTGGGGGGGGGAGGGAAGGAGGTTTGGGGGGGAGAGACCGGGCTGGGCGGGTCAGTTGGGGGGGGAGGGACCGGGCTGGGCAGGTCAGTTGGGGGGGGGGGAGGGACCGGGCTGGGTGGGTCAGTTGGGGGGGGGAGGGAAGGAGGTTCGGGCGGGGGGGGGATCGGGCTGGGCAGGTCAGGCAGGCGGCAGGACCCTGGCTGGCAAGGGGCCAGCGGGGGAAACCCCAAAGCAGTGCAGGGCTAAGGACTCCACCTGCCACTGCTTTGGGATTTCCCCTGCTGGACCCTTGCCAGCTGGGGTCTCAGCTCCCGTTGCCAGCCTGGGCTTGGGGGGGGAGGGGGGAGGGAGCAGCGGCCCGCCGATGACTTTATAAGGGTCAAAATGGCCCTTGGTGGAAAAAAGGTTCCCCACCCCTGATTTAGAGGGAAGGTTCCAACAGCAACCGCCCCTGGGGAAAGGACTGGAAGCACATCTCCATTTGAGCTGTGCCATTATGGATTGAAGGGGAGGCAGGAAGCCAAAGCCAGGAGAGAGGCTATTCTTAGTGCTTGTCAACACTACAAAATTAAGCTGACTTTAATTGAAACACGAGCCCTCAAATTAATGAAGTCGATTGTGTGTGGCCACCCCATGCTCACATGTCTCCATGGAGTGCGTCCTCACTAGCAGCAACTGCATCAGTGCACAAAGCAGTGCATCGTGGGTGCAATCTGCCACAGGGTGCTTCGGGAAGTTTGTGCAATGCCTCATGGAACCAAAACATTGTCGAATGGGAGAATGGGACCATTGCGTTGGCATCCCATGATGCACTGTGCTCTCTCCCTCACATCAACAGCAAGCCCAGGGTTTTTTGCACCTTAAAACCGCCGCATGTGCGCCATAACCCCAAAAGCATGGAGCCTGCTCAGCTGTGCACTCTTGCTGTGAGCATCTCAGATACCTCATGCCTTCTCCTGCAGTATTTCCAGAGCTGAAGTAGAGTCTGCCGCATGGAATGTAGTGTCGTCGTGCAAGCAGCCCTGCTCCAAACCATGGGGAAAAAACAATTCCCAGTTACTGATGGCAGTCACAGACCAGCCACACTCTGGTAAGCACCATTTCTGGCCCTGTGAAACAAGCACTGACTGGTGGGACAGCATCATTTTGCGAGTGTAAGCAGTGTCAGGATGAGTGACATCTGATGGTGAATTGCAGGAATTGCAGTGACTTTTGGAAAATAACATCTTATTTGCTTAAACACACCCACCGCACCTAGCCTGCACTCTAACAGCCCAAATGGTCACTTTGGCTACTGTGGAACCCCCAGTTTCTGTAGTATTGGGGCAAGAATGATAAAGTGTTGATTAATCTGTTTATGTGAATGAGGGGCTGGGACAAGTATTTGGCACTTGGCATGCTGGAGGGACTCGCCATCAGCTAGGTAGCACTCACTAAACAAGGGACAGGGGTTCCAAACACATACACACACACTCACTCACACACACTCTCTCTCTCTTGGCTTCTATACCTTGTGATGAAGGCCTTGCCTGAGGGCCTTATTGCACCTGGCCTCTCTCCCCTGTGGAATGTTAGAGCTGACTTTTGCTTCTATTAGGAGTCTAACTTCAGCCCACTGAGCTGAAGTTGCTTTGGGTCTGGTGGTGCCTCTGCACTAAGGCCCCCCTAGGAGCTGAAATCACTCAATAGCTGAAATCACTTAAGAGCTGAAAATCACTGAGCTTTATCTTAAAGTGGGGGGCCCTAAGCAGAGCAGTTCCTGTGTCGGCTAGTGGAGCGGCTAGCGGAGCAGTTCCTGACACAGCTGGCAGAACAGAGTCGAGCTGCTGACAGAGCAGTTCCTGTGTCGGCTAGCAGGGCGGCTAGCGGAGCAACCAGCACCCCACGGAGAGACTGGGCTGTCGGCCTCAGACCTCGTAAAGGTACCCTTCACTTTGCCTTCCACTTCCACCCAGCCTGGGAGGTAAGACTCGGCAGAGTAACTTTTGACCAGGGACTCCAGGGACTTTGGGGCTGTTGAACTTTTGGGACTTTGGGTGATTTTTGGGGTTGCTGGACTCCAGGGACTTTGGGCTATTGGACTTGTGGGACTTTGGGTGTTGTTTGGGTTGTGGGACTCCTGAACCTACAGGAGAGGACACAACCCAAACTTGCTGGGGAGGGGCAATTTGCTCGCGGGTTGGTGTATGAACCCTAGGTGTGGTGTTTTTCCCTGTTTAGTGATGTCATTTACCTCATGTTAATAAAGATCTTCTGATACACCAATCTGTGCTTGCAAGAGGGGAAGTATTGCCTCATTGAGGTGCCCAGGGGTGTGTGTAGGATTTTCCCAGGTCACTGGGTGGGGGCTCGAGCCAGTTTGCATTGTATTGTTGAGAGGGAACCCCTATTTACTGAACCCGGCCCTTGTTGCTGTCAATTCTGAAGGGCAGAAGGGTTACATGAGTATGGGATGACGAGCAGTGGCTGCGGAACTTTTGAATGCGGAAAGCCACCTTCCATGAACTTTGTGCAGAGTGTTCCCCTGCCCTGCAGTTCAGCAACACAAAAATGAAAGCTGCTTTGACAGTGGAGAAGCGACTGGTGATTGCTATTTGGACACCAGACAGTTACTGGTCGGGGGAATCCGTTTGGAGTAGATAAATCAACCATGGGAGCTGCTGTGCTCCAAGTGTGCAGGGCTATTAATCAACGTCTGCGACGAAGGGTAGTGAGACTGGGAAATGTGCGGATATAGTGGATGGTTTTGCTGTGATGGGGTTCCCTAATTGCAAGTGGGGCGATAGATGACATACATATCCCCATCTTGACACCAGACCACCTTGCCAAAGAGAGATACTTTTCAATGGTGTTGCAAGCACCTGTGGATCACAGCAGGAGTTTCACTGACATCAACGTAGGATTTTCAGGAAAGATTTATGACTCATGCATCTTTAGGAACTCAGGCCTGTTCAAAAAGCTGCAGTGCGGGAGTTTCTTTCCAGACCACAAAACACATCTCAATGTTGTCAGTGGTGACCTAGTCTACCCCTTGTTAACATGGCTCATGAAGCCATACACCGGCTGTCTGGACAGCAGTAAGAAACGGTTCAACTATAAGTTCAGCAAGTGCAGAATGGCAGTTGAATGAGTCTTTGGTCGCTTGAAAGGGCACTGGAGAAGTCTCCTAACAAGGTTGGACTTTAGAGAGAACATCCCCATAGTAATAGCTGCCTGTGGTGTGCGCCATATCACCTGTGGAAAAAAAGGGGGAAAATGTTCTGCAGGGATGAGCTGTTGAGACAGATCATGTGACAGCCATTTTTGAGCAGCCAGACAGCAGGGTAATAAGAAGAGCACAGCAAGGGATGCTGCGTATCCGCAAGACTTTGAAAATCCACTTTAAAAATGTCACAGTCATGTGAGCTGCTTGCATGCATTGTGCTTTCCCAAACCTTCACCGAGCTTGTATCACTGTCCCTGTAAAGCCAGCTCCCTCACAAGCCCACTTCTTCTACTCAGTAAAGAACAATTCTTTCTCACATTCATTTATTTGATTTAACAAACACAAGTAAAGAGGGAGAGCAGAAAAAATGGGGCCACAACAGTGGTACCCCTAACTCACCCAGCAATATCGTCAATCTATCCAGCTACACACTCAGCCCGGCAGAAGAGTCTGTCCTATCTCGAGGACTCTCATTCTGCCCCACCACCCCCACAAACATGATACAATTCTGTGGTGATCTGGAAGCCTACTTTCGCCGTCTCCGACTCAAGGAATACTTTCAAGACAACATGGAACAGCACACTGGTACACAGACACCATCCCACCAGCAGCACAAGAAGAAGAACTCCACATGGACTCCTCCTGAGGGTCGAAATGTCAGTCTGGACCTATACATAGAATGCTTCCGCTGACGTGCACAGGCAGAAATTGTGGAAAAACAGCATCGCCTGCCTCACAACCTAAATCGTGCAGAACGCAATGCTACCCACAGCCTCAGAAACAACCCTGACATCATTATCAAAGAGGCTGATAAAGGAGGTGCTGTTGTCATCATGGACAGGTCAGACTACCAAAAGGAGGCTACCAGACAACTCTCCAATACCAATTTCTACAGGCCACTTCCCTCCGATCCCACTGAGGAATATACTAAGAAACTGCACCATCTACTCAGGACTCTCCCTGCACTAACACAGGAACAAATTAATATACCCTTAGAGCCCCGACCGGGGTTATTCTATCTACTACCCAAGATCCACAAACCTGGAAACCCTGGACACCCCATCATCTCGGGCATTGACACTCTCACTGAAGGACTGTCTGGATATGTAGACTATCTACTCAGACCCTATGCCACCAGCACTCCCAGCTATCTCCGTGATACCACTGACTTCCTGAGGAAACTACAATGCATTGGTGACCTTCCAGAAAACACCATCCTAGCCACCATGGATGTAGAGGCTCTCTACACAAACATCCCACACAAAGATGGAATACAAGCTGTCCGGAATAGTATCCCTGATGATGCCACAGCACGGGTGGTTGCTGAGCTCTGTGACTTTATCCTCACACACAACTATTTCAAATTTGGTGACAATATATACCTCCAGACCAGTGGCACTGCTATGGGCACCCGCATGGCCCCACAGTATGCCAACATCTTTATGGCTAACCTGGAACAACACTTCCTCAACTCTCGTCCACTCACATCCCTTCTCTATCTACGCTACATTGATGACATCTTCATCATCTGGACCCATGGGAAAGAAACTCTGGAAGAATTCCACCATGACTTCAACAGCTTCCACCCCAACATCCACCTCAGTCTGGACCAGTCCACACAGGAAGTCCACTTCCTAGACACCACAGTGCAAATTAATGACGGCCACATCGACACCACCCTATACCGAAAACCTACCGACAGCTATGCCTACCTTCATGCCACCAGCTTCCATCCCGGACATACCACACGATCCATTGTCTACAGCCAAGCACTGAGGTACAATCGGATTTGCTCCAACCCCTCAGACAGAGACCAACACCTACGAGTTCTACACAAAGCTTTCTCAAAACTACAATACCCGCACAAGGAAATAAGGACACAGATCAACAGAGCCAGACGTGTACCCAGAAGCCTGCTGCTGCAAGACAAGCCCAAGAAAGAAAACAACAGACCACCACTGGCCATCACCTACAGTCCTCAGTTAAAACCCCTGCAACGCATCATCAGTGACCTACAACCCATCCTGGACAATAATCCCTCACTTTCACAGGCCTTGGGAGGAAGGCCAGTCCTGGCACACAGACAACCTGCCAACCTTAAACAGATTCTCACCAGCAACAGCACACTGCACCACAATAACTCCAACTCAGGAACCAATCCATGCAACAAACCTCGATGCCAACTCTGCCCACATATCTACACCAGCAACACCATCACAGGACCTAACCAGATCAACCATACCATCACTGGTTCATTCACCTGCACATCAACCAATGTCATATATGCCATTATATGTCACCAGTGTCCCTCTGCTATGTACATCGGCCAAACTGGACAGTCCCTACGAAAAAGGATAAATGCACACAAATCAGATATTTGGAATGGCAATAAACAAAAACCTGTAGCAGAACACTTCAACTTGCCTGGACACACAATTACAGATTTAAAAGTCACCATACTGCAGCAAAAAAACTTCAAGTCCAGACTGCAAAGGGAAACTGCAGAGCTACAATTCATTTGCAAATTTAACACAAACAATCAAGGACTGCACAAAGACCTACAATGGCTAGCTAATTACAAAAATAGCTTCTCCTCTCTCCATGTTCACACCCCTCATTCAACTGCTAGAAGAATAACCCACCCTCCCTGATTGGAGATAACAATCTGGTTCAGCCTAATTGGACTAACCTTGTTACCTCCCACCTGGTTCTTGCCTACTTTTCTATACCTGCCTCTGGACACGTCCACTGCTTGCATCCGACGAAGTGGGTATTAGCCCACGAAAGCTTATGCTTCAAAACTTTATAGTTAGTCTTTAAGGTGCCACTGGACTTTGTTACATCTGCTATTCCAGACTAACACGGCTACCTATCTGATTCTTGGGGAAAAAGGGGTTGTAAAGTTGGAACAGAAGACACATTTTCAGCTATGTAACATAACACTGCATTATAGACCATCAAAGGTCTGTGAATAGGCATCTTCTGTTCTTTGAACCTTCCCCCTCCCATCTCCCAAGTTAAGTGAAAGGAATAATGGACTTTTCACCCACGCCTCAGGGAACGCTTAGGGGAGGGTGATTCTGCACCAGGTAATGTTGGCTGGCTGTCCACCAGGGTCTTCAGAGGAACTCTACTTTCCTGCTTCTGTTCCTGCAGTTCAACCAGACCCTCAATGTATCTGTGTGGTCCCTCATAATCCAAAGCATCTCATCCTGCACTGTATGCTCTCTGTCACTGGAAGATTTCCTGCTCTCCATGACCATGTCTAACTTCTTGGACGGTGAACTCCTCTACGCTCTCAGCTCTGTGTCACTTGTCCCAGAGGCCTTCATTATCTTGGTGAACATGTCCTCCTGCATTTTTCTTCTCCTCCTAATTAGCAAAAGTCTGCTTTCGGGTGTTGATGACACAGTGATGGAAAACATTTCCAGCTGTCAGTCAGGGGAAAAATAAAGGAGTCATTGTCCATGAGTAAAACTTTTCCATAGAAAGGCCATTTTCATAAAAAACCTCCTCTTATGTTATGGCTTGCACGTAGTGTAATTAGAATCCATTCACTGTGCCATTTTGCTGTTCCAGCCATTGTGAGTAGGTCCCCCTGGGTCATGGGTGACCGCATTTTTAATGACGTTTATGGCAGGCTCATGTCAGGAGCACAGGTAGGTAGTCAAACAATGGCTCTTCCCCATAGCACCATGGGATGCTGTTTACAAACAGTGGGGGGCATTTTCACTCCGAAATTGCAGAATCTCTCATGTGGGGCCCCAGTTCCCTATCAGTCACTTGAAACTACTTGCAGACCCATGCCAAGCAAAGTAAAAACACATTAGTGGTCGCGTGGTTTGGCGATCCAGAATGTGTGTGGGGGGGAGGGGTCTACATGCCCTTTCTTTTCCATGTAAGAGCACTTTTAATGAGAACGTCCTTCATTTCCCTTAGGCGACCCTATGTGATATCCATCTCCTGAGGATAACAGAGGTGGAAAGGAAGGAGGTGCTGCAAACGTCTGGTATAGACCCAGTCCTTATGCTGCTATGCTGTGTACCGCAAAGATGCCAGCAGAATTAATTCAGGAGTTGCGCGGGAAAGTGTCCTCCCATAGTGGAAGAAGTGAGACTGCCCTGCCCAAACGTTCCGCAAAGGATTGCAGAGTATCTTCATGAAGTTTCCTAGAGATATTCAGGGAGGATTCCCAAGGAATCCCAGTGGACATAAACAGCCACATAACAGAGGGCCACCCTCTGTGTAGCTGGAGTGGCCTCTTGTAAGCAGAGAACCACAGAACCTCTCTTTTTCTTCACAGTAAACATGGAATACCACTGAATGTGTGTGCCCATTGAAATTTAATGGAGTTTCTTTTTAAAATGTATACTCCCATAGAGGTGCCTTTCCTGGGGTCACAGTCGGACACCATGCTGTCCTGTGACCCACAGGGCTCCAGGGTTAAAAATATTTCCTGGCTCTCGGGGAGAATGGATCCACTCACCTGTCTCCCATTATCCTCCTCTTTGTCACCCACCATATAATCTTTCTTGTTGTCCCTAGACTCACACACCTGTTCAGGGCCCATGTTGCTTGTGGGGGTGCTGGTAGGGTCACCCCTGAGAGTCGCATGCAGTTTGTTGTAGAACCGGCATATGTGGAGTTCAGCACCTGAACGACTGTTTGTTTGCCTCTTGCTTTCTGGTATCCCTGGCAAAGTTATTTTATTTTCACACGGCATTTCTGTGTCTTCCTCATGTATCCCTTCTCCCCCATTACAGGAATGATCTTTGTATAGACGTCAGCATTTCTTCTGCTGGATTGGAGCTCTGCCTGCACAGACTCTGCTCCCCACACAGCGATGAGATTCACCACCTCCTGTGTAGACCAGGCTGGAGTGCGCTTGGGGCATGTCTTCTCCGTGATCAGTGGTGTTCAAGCTGGCACAGTGCCAATGCTGATCAAACAGGAAATGGGAATTCAAAAGTTCCCAGGGCTTTAGCAGGGGAGGGACTGTTTCCTGTGTGCTTGGCGGCAGTGCAGTGAAGTTGAGAATGATTTCCAGAGCAGTCACAGATGAGCATTGTGGGACACCACCTGGAGGCCAATTAAGTTGAATTACACAACACTGCGTCTGCACTATCTCGCAGTCACCCAATAAAATTCGAACTAAGTGCTATGCGAAGGTGGATTATAGAAGTCGACATCAGAGGTGACTTAGGTCAACATAAAGGACCTGGTAGTGTAGACACATATAACAACAAATTGACTTGAGGCGGCTCCCTTTGACCTAACTCTGAAGTGTAGATCAGGCCTTAGTAAATACATACAGTCATCTCCTCTAGAACTTGAAAACAGACAAAGCTCACACCTTAGACCACTCCTGCAACTAAGTCTTGCCAGAAGCCTGAGCAGACTTAGACTTATGGCTTTGTCTAGATGGACACTTAGTTTGCTGCAGGCTAAGGTGTAAATCTACCTCCTGCTAGCTTGCCGTGCAGGAGCTCTCCATATGGACCCTGCTGCTGTACACTAGACGTTCCCTAGTGCACTTTGATCTGCCCTCCTTTGAAACCAGAGTAGATTAAAGTACACTAGGAACTTTTAGTGCATGGCAGCAGGGTCAAACATGGACAGTTAGTGAATGGCAGACAAGTGTGAGGTAGATTTGCATTCCAGCCTGCCACAAGCTGAATGTTCTTAGAGACAAGCTCTAAGTGAGTACCTCCATAGTTAATGAAAGCATTGTGCAGTCTCTAACAAAACTGACCGGTGACTGCACATGACCCATAAGCAGGGCCGGCGACAGGGGGGTACAACGGGTACAGCTGTACCGGGCCCCGGACTTCAGGGGGGCCCCCTGAAGTCCGGGGTGGGTACTCAGTTGTACCCGTTGTCGCCGGGGCTGTGAGCGAGGCGCGGCTCGGGCAGCCGCTGCAGCGCTCACCAGCCCCCTCTCCCGGCACCCAGCAGCCTCCCCCGCCCCCCTTTGCTTCTGGCCGGGCCACGTGGCCGCAGCACATGTGAGGGTTGGGGCCCGCGGCAGGTAGGAGACCGGCGGGGGGGGGGGGGCCTCGGGCGGCGGGAGATCGGGCGGGGGGGCCGCGGGAGGCAGGAGACCGGCGGGGGGGGGAGCGCAGCGGGAGACCAGCCGGGGAGGGGGGCGCGGGCGGCGGGAGATCGGCCGGGGGGGCCGCGGGCGGCGGGAGACTGGCGGGGGGGCCGTGGGCGGCGAGAGACTAGCGGGGGGGCCCGCGGGCGGCGGGAGACTGGTGGGGGGGCCCCTGCGGGCGGTGGGAGACTGGGGGAGGGGCCGCGGGCAGCGGGAGACTGGGGGGGGTGCGGGTGGCGGGAGACTGGGGGGGGGCACGGGCGGCGGGAGACTGGCGGGGGGGGCCGCGGGTGGCGGGAGACTGGCGGGGGGCCCGCGGGTGGCGGGAGACTGGCGGGGGGGCCCCACGGGCGGCGGGAGACCGGGGGGGGGCCGCGGGTGGCGGGAGACTGGCGGGGGGGGGGGGCGCGGGTGCCAGGAGATCGGCCCGGGGGGGGGCTGCGGGCGGTGGGAGACTGGCGGGGGGGGGCTGCGGGCGGCGAGAGACTAGCAGGGGGGCCTGCGGGCGGCGGGAGACTAGCAGGGGGGCCTGCGGGCGGCGGGAGACCGGGGGGGGGGCCTGCGGGCGGCGGGAGACTAGCAGGGGGGCCTGCGGGCGGCGGGAGACCGGGGGGGGGGCCGCGAGTGGCGGGAGACCGGGGGGGACCCCCGTACGGTCTGCCGTACGGGGCCCCAAAATTCCTGTCGCCAGCCCTGCCCATAAGACTGCCACACCAAAAGCAAAGACATTTAGATTTGGGTGCCTAAAGTTTAATCATATTTAGATGCCTAAAAAGTGCCTGTATTTAGGCTGAAATGAATTTACTGAAGCGAATGGCAAAAAGTCCCATTGATTTCAGTGGTTCTGCATCAGGCCCATTGGGGCCTAACTTTAGGCACAAAAGTTTGAAATTTCAGCCAAATTGTTCAGGAGAATCCTGGGAGGAGAGCAAGAGTTCCTATCCTTTTACTTACTGTATTTCAAAAGGGATTAGGTTTCAGAGTAAATTAAAATGCTAGCCTTTCATCTAGAGTTATGGACTCTAAGACCACGCGGAGGGGAAGTGTTCCAGGGGAAACCCCAGGATCACCTAAAGGAGTTTACTGAGCTAATCCTAGTTTCTATTAGATATCCATCTCACTGTGCTATTATATACATAGCAAGAAAAGCCCATCATTAGAGAAGCAGAGATTGTGTGGGTTAGGGCACTGTGGCAGGGTGTTTGACTAGATGATGGCTCTGACCAGTAATATTAGGTCCCAATCCACCAAATGACCTAAGAACACATTTAAATTAAGTACATGATTTTAGTTTTAATGAAGTTAATGGAACTGCTCATGTGCTTAAAGTTAAGGACTGCTTTGCTGTATCCAAACTTTGGTCTCTTTTTTCCCAAGAGCAAATGCACTCCAGATTTTAGAAATGGCGAGAAACAGAAGAAAAAACGTTATATATCAAAGTATACTTGTATGTGTTTTTATTAGAGAAGGGAAGATAGGAGACATGCACGTGGAGAAAACCACGGCCACTCCCACTGGCAAAACAAATAAGGAACAAGAGGGATTTATGATGTGCATATCTTTTTAATAGTAAAACTAGAACAGTTACATCTTGGTGAAAAAAGTCATTGCTATTTATATAAAAGGTAAATCAACCAAAACATGCAGGAGACAATACCATAACTGCTAATATGGTAATATTTTTAAAGAAAAAATATATATCCATAGTTAAGGGAAATGGGGAGGGTATGAGAATTACTTTCACATGTACCTCCTCTTTAATAGGGCTTTGCATATTGTGCTATTTAATATTGTAGCTAAACACAGCCCCTTTGGTTATGCCAGCCAGAGTTTTTTAACTTTCACAACATGGACCTGACTGCAGATCCAGGCTGCCTGCTTCAGATTTCATTTAGCATTTATTTGCATGCCCAAATCTTGTCATCTTGTGGTGGTTTTGGGTTGTTGTTTGGGGGAGGGGGAGGGGTTGGTTGGATTTTTTGTGGTTCTCTCATATTTGAAAATGGACACATTTTGCAGTTGGAGTTCTTTATCTAAATCCAAGGCACCCCGGTAATTAAAAGGACTTACCATGATGTAGTATCGAAGCGAAAAGATTTAGCAATTCTTTCCCACTTCTTCTCTTCCTAGGTGGAAAGCTACACCTGGTTGGTCTTTTTCTTTGTTATCTCCTTTTATAAAAATATATATATTTTGCTCATCAGTGTTAACCTTTTCTCATGCCACAGGTTAATATCCAGGGTTACAGAACAGGACTTTGAACATGTCAACAAAGCTTATGTGTGCAAGAAAGATTGGATTCTGAGTTCAGTTCTGTTATCTATCTAATCTTTCTCTAGGCCAGCGGTGGCCTGAGAAGGAGCCAGTGTTTACCAATGTACAATGTACACAGGACCAATGCTTCAGTGTAGCAAAGCGGTCACTCACCCCAGCGGCGCCTCCCGCTGGTCGTCTCGGGAATTAGCTCTTTCAGCGTCTAGAGCGCCCTCTGCCGGCTGATGTCCACTCCTGCTCCGGCCCCGTGTCCCTCCCGGACCCCGGTGCCCACGAACTGAGGGTGCTGCACCCCTGCAGTACCCCCCTGGTCTTCGGGTGTCCCCTCCCTGGGGAACCCTGCACCCACTATCCCCAACTCGCCTCAGGCTTTGCCTCTACTAGTCACCACGTGCCTCCACGCTCTGAGGCGGACTGCAGTATCAGGCTGCTCATCACAGGCAAGAAGGGTTGCCCAGCTGCTCCTAACAAGTCCAGGGCTGCCTCCTTGCAGCCCCAGTACCCTGTGGGATGGGCCTTCACTAGGCTCAGCAGCCTGGGCCCTCTCACTAGAGCTTTGCAGCTCCCCTGGCTCCCAGTTGCCTTGCCCTTGCCCTGTCCCAGTCCAGGTACCCTGTTTATGGCTCAGGGAGGCTGACTAGTACCCCTGGGTCAGGCCCCCTATCGGGCCTTGCAGACTGGGGCTCTCAGGCTAGAGCTCCCTAGCTCCCAGTGCCTAGCCCCAACCTGCCCCAGTCCAGGTACCTTGCTCACTGCCTCCCCATAGCTAGGCCTATCTCCCTGTGCTTCCAGAGGAGACTGTGTCTTTCCGTTCCCCCAGGCCCTTGCCTCTCAGGCTTTTATACAGGCCTGTGTTTGGGGCGTGGCCTCTCAGCTGAGCCTGTTTCCCAATCAGCCTGGGAGTTTGCAGGCTCACAGCCACGACCCCCCTCCCCCAGGGCTATCCCAGCCCTGGCCGGCAGGGAGCGGGGAGCAACCCGCTACATTCAGAATCAAGCGTTTTGTTTTATTTGTAAACTGAGGTTATACCAAAACGTAGTTGTAGCTGCAAATGTAGGCAGAAAGGGTATTTGGACTCTTTCAGGACAATTAACCTATCAAAGAGATTCTCTAGAGGGGATAAAAATATCTCCGGAGTAGGATACTAAAATCATTTGTGCTCTGTGGCTTCCTAACTAGACAGGGGGAAATATAGTTTGAACAGAGCTGCATTAGAGCTTCCAGACAAAGAGAGAGATTGAATTTGTAGAGAAGAAGGGAGGTGAAAGGTGAGAATAATGTAAGGAAGAAATGGGTTTAGACTGACAACTAGGATTAAATGGATGAGGGCACAGAGTGCTGTGGAAGACAACTTCAGAAATGGAAATGAAACACAAAATAAAGTAAACCAAAGAAAGGTCTATCTTACTAGGTGGTGACTTTGTGGATTTAATCTTTTAAGAGATTTTACATCACACTGTTATATTCAAGAATCAGAGAATTCTTGAATGAATCATAAGAATTCTTGGCTGACATGGAACAACGCTTCCTCAACTCTCGTCCACTCACACCCCTTCTCTATCTACACTCCATTGATGACATCTTCATCATCTGGACCCCTGGGAAAGAAACTCTGGAAGAATTCCACCATGATTTCAACAGCTTCCACCCCACCATCCACCTCAGTCTGGACCAGTCTACACAGGAAGTCCACTTCCTAGACACCATGGTGCAAATTAATGACGGCCACATCAACACCACCATATACTGAAAACCTACCGACAGCTATGCCTACCTTCATGCCACCAGCTTCCATCCCGGACATACCACACGATCCATTGTCTACAGCCAAGCACTGAGGTACAATCGGATTTGCTCCAACCCCTCAGACAGAGACCAACACCTACGAGTTCTACACAAAGCTTTCTCAAAACTACAATACCCGCACAAGGAAATAAGGACACAGATCAACAGAGCCAGACGTGTACCCAGAAGCCTGCTGCTGCAAGACAAGCCCAAGAAAGAAAACAACAGACCACCACTGGCCATCACCTACAGTCCTCAGTTAAAACCCCTGCAACGCATCATCAGTGACCTACAACCCATCCTGGACAATAATCCCTCACTTTCACAGGCCTTGGGAGGAAGGCCAGTCCTGGCACACAGACAACCTGCCAACCTTAAACAGATTCTCACCAGCAACAGCACACTGCACCACAATAACTCCAACTCAGGAACCAATCCATGCAACAAACCTCGATGCCAACTCTGCCCACATATCTACACCAGCAACACCATCACAGGACCTAACCAGATCAACCATACCATCACTGGTTCATTCACCTGCACATCAACCAATGTCATATATGCCATTATATGTCACCAGTGTCCCTCTGCTATGTACATCGGCCAAACTGGACAGTCCCTACGAAAAAGGATAAATGCACACAAATCAGATATTTGGAATGGCAATAAACAAAAACCTGTAGCAGAACACTTCAACTTGCCTGGACACACAATTACAGATTTAAAAGTCACCATACTGCAGCAAAAAAACTTCAAGTCCAGACTGCAAAGGGAAACTGCAGAGCTACAATTCATTTGCAAATTTAACACAAACAATCAAGGACTGCACAAAGACCTACAATGGCTAGCTAATTACAAAAATAGCTTCTCCTCTCTCCATGTTCACACCCCTCATTCAACTGCTAGAAGAATAACCCACCCTCCCTGATTGGAGATAACAATCTGGTTCAGCCTAATTGGACTAACCTTGTTACCTCCCACCTGGTTCTTGCCTACTTTTCTATACCTGCCTCTGGACACGTCCACTGCTTGCATCCGACGAAGTGGGTATTAGCCCACGAAAGCTTATGCTTCAAAACTTTATAGTTAGTCTTTAAGGTGCCACTGGACTTTGTTACATCTGCTATTCCAGACTAACACGGCTACCTATCTGATTCTTGGGGAAAAAGGGGTTGTAAAGTTGGAACAGAAGACACATTTTCAGCTATGTAACATAACACTGCATTATAGACCATCAAAGGTCTGTGAATAGGCATCTTCTGTTCTTTGAACCTTCCCCCTCCCATCTCCCAAGTTAAGTGAAAGGAATAATGGACTTTTCACCCACGCCTCAGGGAACGCTTAGGGGAGGGTGATTCTGCACCAGGTAATGTTGGCTGGCTGTCCACCAGGGTCTTCAGAGGAACTCTACTTTCCTGCTTCTGTTCCTGCAGTTCAACCAGACCCTCAATGTATCTGTGTGGTCCCTCATAATCCAAAGCATCTCATCCTGCACTGTATGCTCTCTGTCACTGGAAGATTTCCTGCTCTCCATGACCATGTCTAACTTCTTGGACGGTGAACTCCTCTACGCTCTCAGCTCTGTGTCACTTGTCCCAGAGGCCTTCATTATCTTGGTGAACATGTCCTCCTGCATTTTTCTTCTCCTCCTAATTAGCAAAAGTCTGCTTTCGGGTGTTGATGACACAGTGATGGAAAACATTTCCAGCTGTCAGTCAGGGGAAAAATAAAGGAGTCATTGTCCATGAGTAAAACTTTTCCATAGAAAGGCCATTTTCATAAAAAACCTCCTCTTATGTTATGGCTTGCACGTAGTGTAATTAGAATCCATTCACTGTGCCATTTTGCTGTTCCAGCCATTGTGAGTAGGTCCCCCTGGGTCATGGGTGACCGCATTTTTAATGACGTTTATGGCAGGCTCATGTCAGGAGCACAGGTAGGTAGTCAAACAATGGCTCTTCCCCATAGCACCATGGGATGCTGTTTACAAACAGTGGGGGGCATTTTCACTCCGAAATTGCAGAATCTCTCATGTGGGGCCCCAGTTCCCTATCAGTCACTTGAAACTACTTGCAGACCCATGCCAAGCAAAGTAAAAACACATTAGTGGTCGCGTGGTTTGGCGATCCAGAATGTGTGTGGGGGGGAGGGGTCTACATGCCCTTTCTTTTCCATGTAAGAGCACTTTTAATGAGAACGTCCTTCATTTCCCTTAGGCGACCCTATGTGATATCCATCTCCTGAGGATAACAGAGGTGGAAAGGAAGGAGGTGCTGCAAACGTCTGGTATAGACCCAGTCCTTATGCTGCTATGCTGTGTACCGCAAAGATGCCAGCAGAATTAATTCAGGAGTTGCGCGGGAAAGTGTCCTCCCATAGTGGAAGAAGTGAGACTGCCCTGCCCAAACGTTCCGCAAAGGATTGCAGAGTATCTTCATGAAGTTTCCTAGAGATATTCAGGGAGGATTCCCAAGGAATCCCAGTGGACATAAACAGCCACATAACAGAGGGCCACCCTCTGTGTAGCTGGAGTGGCCTCTTGTAAGCAGAGAACCACAGAACCTCTCTTTTTCTTCACAGTAAACATGGAATACCACTGAATGTGTGTGCCCATTGAAATTTAATGGAGTTTCTTTTTAAAATGTATACTCCCATAGAGGTGCCTTTCCTGGGGTCACAGTCGGACACCATGCTGTCCTGTGACCCACAGGGCTCCAGGGTTAAAAATATTTCCTGGCTCTCGGGGAGAATGGATCCACTCACCTGTCTCCCATTATCCTCCTCTTTGTCACCCACCATATAATCTTTCTTGTTGTCCCTAGACTCACACACCTGTTCAGGGCCCATGTTGCTTGTGGGGGTGCTGGTAGGGTCACCCCTGAGAGTCGCATGCAGTTTGTTGTAGAACCGGCATATGTGGAGTTCAGCACCTGAACGACTGTTTGTTTGCCTCTTGCTTTCTGGTATCCCTGGCAAAGTTATTTTATTTTCACACGGCATTTCTGTGTCTTCCTCATGTATCCCTTCTCCCCCATTACAGGAATGATCTTTGTATAGACGTCAGCATTTCTTCTGCTGGATTGGAGCTCTGCCTGCACAGACTCTGCTCCCCACACAGCGATGAGATTCACCACCTCCTGTGTAGACCAGGCTGGAGTGCGCTTGGGGCATGTCTTCTCCGTGATCAGTGGTGTTCAAGCTGGCACAGTGCCAATGCTGATCAAACAGGAAATGGGAATTCAAAAGTTCCCAGGGCTTTAGCAGGGGAGGGACTGTTTCCTGTGTGCTTGGCGGCAGTGCAGTGAAGTTGAGAATGATTTCCAGAGCAGTCACAGATGAGCATTGTGGGACACCACCTGGAGGCCAATTAAGTTGAATTACACAACACTGCGTCTGCACTATCTCGCAGTCACCCAATAAAATTCGAACTAAGTGCTATGCGAAGGTGGATTATAGAAGTCGACATCAGAGGTGACTTAGGTCAACATAAAGGACCTGGTAGTGTAGACACATATAACAACAAATTGACTTGAGGCGGCTCCCTTTGACCTAACTCTGAAGTGTAGATCAGGCCTTAGTAAATACATACAGTCATCTCCTCTAGAACTTGAAAACAGACAAAGCTCACACCTTAGACCACTCCTGCAACTAAGTCTTGCCAGAAGCCTGAGCAGACTTAGACTTATGGCTTTGTCTAGATGGACACTTAGTTTGCTGCAGGCTAAGGTGTAAATCTACCTCCTGCTAGCTTGCCGTGCAGGAGCTCTCCATATGGACCCTGCTGCTGTACACTAGACGTTCCCTAGTGCACTTTGATCTGCCCTCCTTTGAAACCAGAGTAGATTAAAGTACACTAGGAACTTTTAGTGCATGGCAGCAGGGTCAAACATGGACAGTTAGTGAATGGCAGACAAGTGTGAGGTAGATTTGCATTCCAGCCTGCCACAAGCTGAATGTTCTTAGAGACAAGCTCTAAGTGAGTACCTCCATAGTTAATGAAAGCATTGTGCAGTCTCTAACAAAACTGACCGGTGACTGCACATGACCCATAAGCAGGGCCGGCGACAGGGGGGTACAACGGGTACAGCTGTACCGGGCCCCGGACTTCAGGGGGGCCCCCTGAAGTCCGGGGTGGGTACTCAGTTGTACCCGTTGTCGCCGGGGCTGTGAGCGAGGCGCGGCTCGGGCAGCCGCTGCAGCGCTCACCAGCCCCCTCTCCCGGCACCCAGCAGCCTCCCCCGCCCCCCTTTGCTTCTGGCCGGGCCACGTGGCCGCAGCACATGTGAGGGTTGGGGCCCGCGGCAGGTAGGAGACCGGCGGGGGGGGGGGGGGCCTCGGGCGGCGGGAGATCGGGCGGGGGGGCCGCGGGAGGCAGGAGACCGGCGGGGGGGGGAGCGCAGCGGGAGACCAGCCGGGGAGGGGGGCGCGGGCGGCGGGAGATCGGCCGGGGGGGCCGCGGGCGGCGGGAGACTGGCGGGGGGGCCGTGGGCGGCGAGAGACTAGCGGGGGGGCCCGCGGGCGGCGGGAGACTGGTGGGGGGGCCCCTGCGGGCGGTGGGAGACTGGGGGAGGGGCCGCGGGCAGCGGGAGACTGGGGGGGGTGCGGGTGGCGGGAGACTGGGGGGGGGCACGGGCGGCGGGAGACTGGCGGGGGGGGCCGCGGGTGGCGGGAGACTGGCGGGGGGGGCCGCGGGTGGCGGGAGACTGGCGGGGGGGCCCCACGGGCGGCGGGAGACCGGGGGGGGGCCGCGGGTGGCGGGAGACTGGCGGGGGGGGGGGGCGCGGGTGCCAGGAGATCGGCCCGGGGGGGGGCTGCGGGCGGTGGGAGACTGGCGGGGGGGGGCTGCGGGCGGCGAGAGACTAGCAGGGGGGCCTGCGGGCGGCGGGAGACTAGCAGGGGGGCCTGCGGGCGGCGGGAGACCGGGGGGGGGCCTGCGGGCGGCGGGAGACTAGCAGGGGGGCCTGCGGGCGGCGGGAGACCGGGGGGGGGGGCCGCGAGTGGCGGGAGACCGGGGGGGAGTTGCAGTTGGAGTTCTTTATCTAAATCCAAGGCACCCCGGTAATTAAAAGGACTTACCATGATGTAGTATCGAAGCGAAAAGATTTAGCAATTCTTTCCCACTTCTTCTCTTCCTAGGTGGAAAGCTACACCTGGTTGGTCTTTTTCTTTGTTATCTCCTTTTATAAAAATATATATATTTTGCTCATCAGTGTTAACCTTTTCTCATGCCACAGGTTAATATCCAGGGTTACAGAACAGGACTTTGAACATGTCAACAAAGCTTATGTGTGCAAGAAAGATTGGATTCTGAGTTCAGTTCTGTTATCTATCTAATCTTTCTCTAGGCCAGCGGTGGCCTGAGAAGGAGCCAGTGTTTACCAATGTACAATGTACACAGGACCAATGCTTCAGTGTAGCAAAGCGGTCACTCACCCCAGCGGCGCCTCCCGCTGGTCGTCTCGGGAATTAGCTCTTTCAGCGTCTAGAGCGCCCTCTGCCGGCTGATGTCCACTCCTGCTCCGGCCCCGTGTCCCTCCCGGACCCCGGTGCCCACGAACTGAGGGTGCTGCACCCCTGCAGTACCCCCCTGGTCTTCGGGTGTCCCCTCCCTGGGGAACCCTGCACCCACTATCCCCAACTCGCCTCAGGCTTTGCCTCTACTAGTCACCACGTGCCTCCACGCTCTGAGGCGGACTGCAGTATCAGGCTGCTCATCACAGGCAAGAAGGGTTGCCCAGCTGCTCCTAACAAGTCCAGGGCTGCCTCCTTGCAGCCCCAGTACCCTGTGGGATGGGCCTTCACTAGGCTCAGCAGCCTGGGCCCTCTCACTAGAGCTTTGCAGCTCCCCTGGCTCCCAGTTGCCTTGCCCTTGCCCTGTCCCAGTCCAGGTACCCTGTTTATGGCTCAGGGAGGCTGACTAGTACCCCTGGGTCAGGCCCCCTATCGGGCCTTGCAGACTGGGGCTCTCAGGCTAGAGCTCCCTAGCTCCCAGTGCCTAGCCCCAACCTGCCCCAGTCCAGGTACCTTGCTCACTGCCTCCCCATAGCTAGGCCTATCTCCCTGTGCTTCCAGAGGAGACTGTGTCTTTCCGTTCCCCCAGGCCCTTGCCTCTCAGGCTTTTATACAGGCCTGTGTTTGGGGCGTGGCCTCTCAGCTGAGCCTGTTTCCCAATCAGCCTGGGAGTTTGCAGGCTCACAGCCACGACCCCCCTCCCCCAGGGCTATCCCAGCCCTGGCCGGCAGGGAGCGGGGAGCAACCCGCTACATTCAGAATCAAGCGTTTTGTTTTATTTGTAAACTGAGGTTATACCAAAACGTAGTTGTAGCTGCAAATGTAGGCAGAAAGGGTATTTGGACTCTTTCAGGACAATTAACCTATCAAAGAGATTCTCTAGAGGGGATAAAAATATCTCCGGAGTAGGATACTAAAATCATTTGTGCTCTGTGGCTTCCTAACTAGACAGGGGGAAATATAGTTTGAACAGAGCTGCATTAGAGCTTCCAGACAAAGAGAGAGATTGAATTTGTAGAGAAGAAGGGAGGTGAAAGGTGAGAATAATGTAAGGAAGAAATGGGTTTAGACTGACAACTAGGATTAAATGGATGAGGGCACAGAGTGCTGTGGAAGACAACTTCAGAAATGGAAATGAAACACAAAATAAAGTAAACCAAAGAAAGGTCTATCTTACTAGGTGGTGACTTTGTGGATTTAATCTTTTAAGAGATTTTACATCACACTGTTATATTCAAGAATCAGAGAATTCTTGAATGAATCATAAGAATTCTTGGCTGACATGGAACAACGCTTCCTCAACTCTCGTCCACTCACACCCCTTCTCTATCTACACTCCATTGATGACATCTTCATCATCTGGACCCCTGGGAAAGAAACTCTGGAAGAATTCCACCATGATTTCAACAGCTACCTCCATAGTTAATGAAAGCATTGTGCAGTCTCTAACAAAACTGACCGGTGACTGCACATGACCCATAAGCAGGGCCGGCGACAGGGGGGTACAACGGGTACAGCTGTACCGGGCCCCGGACTTCAGGGGGGCCCCCTGAAGTCCGGGGTGGGTACTCAGTTGTACCCGTTGTCGCCGGGGCTGTGAGCGAGGCGCGGCTCGGGCAGCCGCTGCAGCGCTCACCAGCCCCCTCTCCCGGCACCCAGCAGCCTCCCCCGCCCCCCTTTGCTTCTGGCCGGGCCACGTGGCCGCAGCACATGTGAGGGTTGGGGCCCGCGGCAGGTAGGAGACCGGCGGGGGGGGGGGGGGGCCTCGGGCGGCGGGAGATCGGGCGGGGGGGGCCGCGGGAGGCAGGAGACCGGCGGGGGGGGGGAGCGCAGCGGGAGACCAGCCGGGGAGGGGGGCGCGGGCGGCGGGAGATCGGCCGGGGGGGCCGCGGGCGGCGGGAGACTGGCGGGGGGGGCCGTGGGCGGCGAGAGACTAGCGGGGGGGCCCGCGGGCGGCGGGAGACTGGTGGGGGGGCCCCTGCGGGCGGTGGGAGACTGGGGGAGGGGCCGCGGGCAGCGGGAGACTGGGGGGGTGCGGGCGGCGGGAGACTGGGGGGGGGCACGGGCGGCGGGAGACTGGCGGGGGGGGCCGCGGGTGGCGGGAGACTGGCGGGGGGCCCGCGGGTGGCGGGAGACTGGCGGGGGGGCCCCACGGGCGGCGGGAGACCGGGGGGGGGCCGCGGGTGGCGGGAGACTGGCGGGGGGGGGGCGCGGGTGCCAGGAGATCGGCCCGGGGGGGGGCTGCGGGCGGTGGGAGACTGGCGGGGGGGGGGCTGCGGGCGGCGAGAGACTAGCAGGGGGGCCTGCGGGCGGCGGGAGACTGGCGGGGGGGCCCCCACGGGCGGTGGGAGACCGGGGGGGGGCCGCGGGTGGCGGGAGACCGGGGGGGACCCCCGTACGGTCTGCCGTACGGGGCCCCAAAATTCCTGTCGCCAGCCCTGCCCATAAGACTGCCACACCAAAAGCAAAGACATTTAGATTTGGGTGCCTAAAGTTTAATCATATTTAGATGCCTAAAAAGTGCCTGTATTTAGGCTGAAATGAATTTACTGAAGCGAATGGCAAAAAGTCCCATTGATTTCAGTGGTTCTGCATCAGGCCCATTGGGGCCTAACTTTAGGCACAAAAGTTTGAAATTTCAGCCAAATTGTTCAGGAGAATCCTGGGAGGAGAGCAAGAGTTCCTATCCTTTTACTTACTGTATTTCAAAAGGGATTAGGTTTCAGAGTAAATTAAAATGCTAGCCTTTCATCTAGAGTTATGGACTCTAAGACCACGCGGAGGGGAAGTGTTCCAGGGGAAACCCCAGGATCACCTAAAGGAGTTTACTGAGCTAATCCTAGTTTCTATTAGATATCCATCTCACTGTGCTATTATATACATAGCAAGAAAAGCCCATCATTAGAGAAGCAGAGATTGTGTGGGTTAGGGCACTGTGGCAGGGTGTTTGACTAGATGATGGCTCTGACCAGTAATATTAGGTCCCAATCCACCAAATGACCTAAGAACACATTTAAATTAAGTACATGATTTTAGTTTTAATGAAGTTAATGGAACTGCTCATGTGCTTAAAGTTAAGGACTGCTTTGCTGTATCCAAACTTTGGTCTCTTTTTTCCCAAGAGCAAATGCACTCCAGATTTTAGAAATGGCGAGAAACAGAAGAAAAAACGTTATATATCAAAGTATACTTGTATGTGTTTTTATTAGAGAAGGGAAGATAGGAGACATGCACGTGGAGAAAACCACGGCCACTCCCACTGGCAAAACAAATAAGGAACAAGAGGGATTTATGATGTGCATATCTTTTTAATAGTAAAACTAGAACAGTTACATCTTGGTGAAAAAAGTCATTGCTATTTATATAAAAGGTAAATCAACCAAAACATGCAGGAGGCAATACCATAACTGCTAATATGGTAATATTTTTAAAGAAAAAATATATATCCATAGTTAAGGGAAATGGGGAGGGTATGAGAATTACTTTCACATGTACCTCCTCTTTAATAGGGCTTTGCATATTGTGCTATTTAATATTGTAGCTAAACACAGCCCCTTTGGTTATGCCAGCCAGAGTTTTTTAACTTTCACAACATGGACCTGACTGCAGATCCAGGCTGCCTGCTTCAGATTTCATTTAGCATTTATTTGCATGCCCAAATCTTGTCATCTTGTGGTGGTTTTGGGTTGTTGTTTGGGGGGGGGGAGGGGTTGGTTGGATTTTTTGTGGTTCTCTCATATTTGAAAATGGACACATTTTGCAGTTGGAGTTCTTTATCTAAATCCAAGGCACCCCGGTAATTAAAAGGACTTACCATGATGTAGTATCGAAGCGAAAAGATTTAGCAATTCTTTCCCACTTCTTCTCTTCCTAGGTGGAAAGCTACACCTGGTTGGTCTTTTTCTTTGTTATCTCCTTTTATAAAAATATATATATTTTGCTCATCAGTGTTAACCTTTTCTCATGCCACAGGTTAATATCCAGGGTTACAGAACAGGACTTTGAACATGTCAACAAAGCTTATGTGTGCAAGAAAGATTGGATTCTGAGTTCAGTTCTGTTATCTATCTAATCTTTCTCTAGGCCAGCGGTGGCCTGAGAAGGAGCCAGTGTTTACCAATGTACAATGTACACAGGACCAATGCTTCAGTGTAGCAAAGCGGTCACTCACCCCAGCGGCGCCTCCCGCTGGTCGTCTCGGGAATTAGCTCTTTCAGCGTCTAGAGCGCCCTCTGCCGGCTGATGTCCACTCCTGCTCCGGCCCCGTGTCCCTCCCGGACCCCGGTGCCCACGAACTGAGGGTGCTGCACCCCTGCAGTACCCCCCTGGTCTTCGGGTGTCCCCTCCCTGGGGAACCCTGCACCCACTATCCCCAACTCGCCTCAGGCTTTGCCTCTACTAGTCACCACGTGCCTCCACGCTCTGAGGCGGACTGCAGTATCAGGCTGCTCATCACAGGCAAGAAGGGTTGCCCAGCTGCTCCTAACAAGTCCAGGGCTGCCTCCTTGCAGCCCCAGTACCCTGTGGGATGGGCCTTCACTAGGCTCAGCAGCCTGGGCCCTCTCACTAGAGCTTTGCAGCTCCCCTGGCTCCCAGTTGCCTTGCCCTTGCCCTGTCCCAGTCCAGGTACCCTGTTTATGGCTCAGGGAGGCTGACTAGTACCCCTGGGTCAGGCCCCCTATCGGGCCTTGCAGACTGGGGCTCTCAGGCTAGAGCTCCCTAGCTCCCAGTGCCTAGCCCCAACCTGCCCCAGTCCAGGTACCTTGCTCACTGCCTCCCCATAGCTAGGCCTATCTCCCTGTGCTTCCAGAGGAGACTGTGTCTTTCCGTTCCCCCAGGCCCTTGCCTCTCAGGCTTTTATACAGGCCTGTGTTTGGGGCGTGGCCTCTCAGCTGAGCCTGTTTCCCAATCAGCCTGGGCGTTTGCAGGCTCACAGCCACGACCCCCCTCCCCCAGGGCTATCCCAGCCCTGGCCGGCAGGGAGCGGGGAGCAACCCGCTACATTCAGAATCAAGCGTTTTGTTTTATTTGTAAACTGAGGTTATACCAAAACGTAGTTGTAGCTGCAAATGTAGGCAGAAAGGGTATTTGGACTCTTTCAGGACAATTAACCTATCAAAGAGATTCTCTAGAGGGGATAAAAATATCTCCGGAGTAGGATACTAAAATCATTTGTGCTCTGTAGCTTCCTAACTAGACAGGGGG
Source organism: Sternotherus odoratus (assembly GCA_032164245.1). NCBI lineage: Eukaryota > Metazoa > Chordata > Testudines > Kinosternidae > Sternotherus > Sternotherus odoratus. The sequence continues at coordinate 84,813,187 of JAVMKO010000002.1, read as the reverse complement.
AAATATAGTTTGAACAGAGCTGCATTAGAGCTTCCAGACAAAGAGAGAGATTGAATTTGTAGAGAAGAAGGGAGGTGAAAGGTGAGAATAATGTAAGGAAGAAATGGGTTTAGACTGACAACTAGGATTAAATGGATGAGGGCACAGAGTGCTGTGGAAGACAACTTCAGAAATGGAAATGAAACACAAAATAAAGTAAACCAAAGAAAGGTCTATCTTACTAGGTGGTGACTTTGTGGATTTAATCTTTTAAGAGATTTTACATCACACTGTTATATTCAAGAATCAGAGAATTCTTGAATGAATCATAAGAATTCTTGGCTGACATGGAACAACGCTTCCTCAACTCTCGTCCACTCACACCCCTTCTCTATCTACACTCCATTGATGACATCTTCATCATCTGGACCCCTGGGAAAGAAACTCTGGAAGAATTCCACCATGATTTCAACAGCTTCCACCCCACCATCCACCTCAGTCTGGACCAGTCTACACAGGAAGTCCACTTCCTAGACACCATGGTGCAAATTAATGACGGCCACATCAACACCACCATATACTGAAAACCTACCGACAGCTATGCCTACCTTCATGCCACCAGCTTCCATCCCGGACATACCACACGATCTATTGTCTACAGCAGGGGTGGGGAACCTTTTTTGTGCCAAGGGCCATTTGGACATTTATAATGTCCTTCGCAGGCCGCTCCCCCTCCCCCCCCCCGCGGGCTGCTCCCTCCCCACCCCCCCGAGGAAGCCCAGGCTGGCAACGGAAGCTGAGACCCCAGCCGGCAAGGGGCCAGTGGGGGAAACCCCAAAGCAGTGGCAGGCGGAGTGCTTAGCCCTGCACTGCTTTGGTGTTTCCCCGCTGGCCCCTTGCCAGCCAGGGTCCTGCCGCCTGCCCCAGTCAGCTCCCGCTATCAGCCTGGGTGTAGGGGGTGATGTTGCTTTACCCCCACCCAGCCTCCCATCTAACTGCTTTTCTTCCCCCACCCCTGGCTGGCCCGGCCCACCCCACCAAAGCTAACCTCCTCCCCCCTCCCAACCCAGCCTCCTGCCCCCCATGCCTGACCCACCCAGCCCAGCCTGCCCCCACCAAGCCTCCTTACCTCCTGCACCCACACCTCGCCCACCCTGGCCTCCCCCCACCCCATTGACCGTCGGCTCCCCGCGGTGCTGGCGGCCCCCCCGAGGTTCGAGCCACCCCTGCCTGGCGGCCCACGTATGTCCCTGGCCGGTGGCTCCCCGAGGTGCTTCCGGACTCTTTGCCGAGCGCGGAGCCGCCCCGGGCCACCAGGGGGGGGGGGCGGCTCCACGTTCGGCAAAGAGGCCGGAATGCACCTGGGGGAGCCGCCCCCGCCTGGCGGCCCACGCGCGTCCTGGCCGGCGGCTCCCCCAGGCGCTTGCCGGCCCCAGCGCAGAGCCACACCCGCCTGCCAGCTGGAGTGCAGAGCCGCCCCCACGCGTCCCTGGCCAGCGGCCTCTTCGCCGAGCGCGGAGCCGCCCTGGACCACCGGGGGGGGGGGGCGGGTCCACGTTCAGCAAAGGGGCCGGGAAGTGCCTGGGGGAGCCGCCGGCCAGTGATGCGCGCGGGCCAAATGGAATGCTTTGGCGGGCCGTATAAGGCCCGCGGGCCGGAGGTTCCCCACCCCTGGTCTACAGCCAAGCACTGAGGTACAATCGTATTTGCTCCAACCCCTCAGACAGAGACCAACACCTACAAGATCTTCACCTGGCTTTCTCAAAACTACAATACCTGCACAAGGAAATAAGGACACAGATCAACAGAGCCAGACGTGTACCCAGAAGCTTGCTGCTGCAAGACAAGCCCAGGAAAGAAAACAATAGAACACCACTGGCCATTATCTACAGTCCTCAGTTAAAACCTCTCCAACGCATCATCAGTGATCTACAACCCATCCTAGACAATAATCCCTCACTTTCACAGGCTTTTGGAGGAAGGCCAGTCCTGGCACACAGACAACCCGCCAACCTTAAGCAGATTCTCACCAGCAACAGCACACCGCGCCATAATAACTCTAACTCAGGAACCAATCCATGCAACAAACCTCGATGCCAACTCTGCCCACATATCTACACCAGCAACACCATCACAGGACCTAACCAGATCAGCCACACCATCACTGGTTCATTCACCTGCACATCTACCAATGTCATATATGCCATTATATGCCACCAATGTCCCTCTGCTATGTACATCGGCCAAACTGAACAGTCCCTATGAAAAAGGATAAATGGACACAAATCAGATATCAGAAATGGCAATATACAAAAACCTGTAGGAGAACACTTCAATCTGCCTGGACACACAATTACAGATTTAAAAGTCACCATACTGCAGCAAAAAAACTTCAAGACCAGACTGCAAAGAGAAACTGCAGAGCTGCAATTCATTTGCAAATCTGACACAATCAATCTGGGATTGAACAAGGATCTTGAATGGCTTGCTAATTACAAAAACAGCTTCTCCTCTCTCCGAGTTCACACCTCCAATTCAGCTGCTAGAAGAATACCTCACCCACCCTGATTTGAGATAACAAGCTGGTTCGGCCTGATTGGACTAACCTTGTTACCTCCTACCTGGTTCTTGCTTACTTATCTATACCTGCCCCTGGACACTTCCACTGCTTGCATCTGACGAAGTGGGTATTAGCCCACGAAAGCTTATGCTTCAATACTTTATAGTTAGTCTTTAAGGTGCCACAGGACTCTTTGTTACCTCTGTTACATTCAAGTTCTGATTCCTCATTTTTTCATTATCCCTATTGCTTTGCTTATGTTATGTAGTAAATGTCTAATTCCATGAAGTGCTTCTACATGATTCCTTTTAAATTAAATTTTCAGTTTCAGTCATCAATTGATGTACATCTGAAGTTTGTTTGCAAAATCTATATATATAAAAGTCAAATGGTGTATGCGTGTGTGTGTGTATGTAGGTATGTATGTTCCCTTACTCCTTCCACACCGTTTGAGCTAGAGACTTGAAATTTGGTACAGTTATAGGCTTTAGGATCCTAATCAGGGTAAGAATCGAAAATTTTTCAAATCTCACCTCTTACACCCCCTAGGGGTGAAATTCTTTCAAGCCCATTAACATCAGCTGGGCAGCAGGTTAACACCTGCTGTTCTTTGTGACATAGTTATGATGTAATAATACCCCCCTCCAATGGACCCCGCACTCACTCAGCTCTCTCCCTCCTCCCTCCCTCCAATGGATCCCGCACTCGCTCAGCTCTCTAACCCCTCCTCCCCTCCAACGGCCCCCTACTCCCTCAGCTCTCTCCCACTCCTCCCTTCCAACGGCCCCCCCACTCAGCTCTCTCCCCCCTCCAACGGGCTCAGCTCTCTCCCCCTCCCCTCTCCAATGCCCCCTCACTCGCTCAGCTCTCTCCCCCCTCCAATGGACCCCGCACTCGCTCAGCTCTCTCTCCCCTCCAACGGACCCAAGCAACGTTATGCCGCGTAAAAAGCGAAAAAGTGTATCAGAGAAACCACATCCAAATGCAAGAGAATGAAATGAATTAGACAAAATGAGACTTCTGAACAAAATTTGTATTAATAAAAAACATTGCAGTCTTTTTACATCCCAGCTTCCAATTACAAATACCCCGAGCAACGCCAGGTATTTTTGCTAGTTCTTTCTAAACTAAAAGGAAGCAACATTACTACTTTTTAATAAGGCTTCCAAACTGTCAATATTATAGCATAGATACAGAGCAGAGCTTCTTCAGATAAGCCAGCAACAGTCACTGTCCATCTATTGTCGAATTTTGACTGGCTGATAGGATAGCAGCAACTTCATATTTCTAACACTGAATTCCTGACCAGATAATGTGAACTTTAAAAAAAGATAACTCAAGGCTATCTTTAGCTCTCTTCTCAGAAAGCATAATAAACTGGAAAAATATTTGTATGCCTAGCAAGACTTAGTTATTAATGTCACTAAGGAATCACCTTCCTTAGAGGTTTTTAAGGTCAGGCTTGACAAAGCCCTGGCTGGGATGATTTAGTTGGGGATTGGTCCTGCTTTGAGAGGGGGTTGGACTAGATGACCTCCGAGGTCCCTCCCACCACGGATATTCTATGATTCTATTATTCTAATGCTGCAAACTAACTGTATCCTTTTTACAGATCCCAGCATTATATCAACCTGCCAGTCCTGTTCAAGCCAAAGTCAGCAGGCAGATTTGAAGGTCTGTTGGTTGTGCACATAGACAAATATGGCAGTCTTGGTATTTGATTACTTGGTGACGCTCATGCAAAAGAATAATTGGAGAGCAGCTTTATTAATAATCTAAACTAAATTATTGAAATATTGCTGTTATATTTTCCTTGCTAATTTACTATGTTTTGTACGTTATGATGCTACTTTTATGTAAAATCTTTTGTAAGTTAAATTGAGGTGATTGTGAAAGCAAAGATTCGTTTGTTAAACATTCTAAAACTAGGATAAATCTCTTTGTATGCTTAAAATTATCATGTACTTATATTTCTGCACCTTTTTATAAGAGAGAAAAGTATTCTATTTTTTCATTGATTATGTTTTGCTAAATATAGAATATTTATTTTAAATTTAGTAATTTCAGAAATAAATTTGTAATTCACATTTTTAATAAACTTATTTTTCATGTGAATAATGTGAATGTCTTGAGTTTTTAGAGTGTCCATTAGTTTCCAAATATTATATAGCTTAAATCCATACTTGTTAATCCCCACAGCAATTTCACTTACACCTCTACCTCGATATAATGTGGTCCTCGGGAGCCAAAAAATCGTACTGCAGTATGGGTGAAATCACGTTGAGGTAGTGGAGCACACAGCCACACACCCCAAAGAGCTTCTTTACCGCGTTATGTCAGAATTCACCTTATATCAGACCACGTTATATCGGGGTAGAGGTGTATATTGATATTAGATCCTTCATAGAATCTCATAGAATTCCCCACCACTGCTACAACTGATTCAGCTCTGTCAATGGGAGTTTTAATGCTACTTGCAACTTAATAGGGTTGAACAACAGTGCTTAAAATGCTAGTAGGCCCTTGCAGCCCTGTTTATATAAGCAGTTCCTCTGGTTGACCTTCAGTAGTAGGAGTGAAATCAGGAAAGCCAATCCCCATGGAGGTCAATGGAAGTCGGGGCGCTGAACACCTGAACTGACACAGCGAGTCCACAGTACCCTGATGTGCTCCCTTATAATGGAAGTGTCAACAAGGGGAACCTCATGCCGCTCTAGCACCCCCAGGCCTTGACGCAGGGATTTTAGATGTAAGCAGTGTCAGGATGAGTGACATCTGGTGGTGAATTGCAGGAATTGCAGTGACTTTTGGAAAATAACATCTTATTTGCTTAAACACACCCACCGCACCTAGCCTGCACTCTAACAGCCCAAATGGTCACTTTGGCTACTGTGGAACCCCCAGTTTCTGTAGTATTGGGGCAAGAATGATAAAGTGTTGATTAACCTGTTTATGTGAATGGGGGATTGGGACATGTATTTGGCCTTTGGCATGCTGGAGGGACTCGCCATCAGCTAGGTAGCACTCACTAAACAAGGTACAGGGGTTCCAAAACCCACTGAATTGAGAGAGGCTGTGGATAGGCTTCTATACCTTGTGGTGAAGGTGTTGTCTGAGGGCCTTACAGGTCTATTGCACCTGGCCTCTCTCCCCTGTGGAATGTTAGAGCTGACTTTTGCTTCCATTAGGAGTCTAACTTCAGCCCACTGAGCTGAAGTCATTTTGGGTCTGGTGGTGCCTCTGCACTAAGGCCCCTCTATGAGCTGAAATCACTTATGAGCTGAGATCACTAAGCCCTGTAGGGGGGCTGAAATTGTATTGCTGAGCAGTGGATGGAGTAGAGCCAGTCAGATCACCACTAGCAGAGTAGCTAGTGATGAGCAGCAGTGGATGGAGCGGAGCTGTCCAGGTCACCACTAGCAGAGTAGCTGGTGATGAGCAGCAGCAGCAGATGCCGCAGCAGACCGAGTGGGAGCAGTTTGGGTGACTGCTAACAGAGTGGCTGGCAATGTGCAGCAGCAGCAGCTGCCGCCCATGGATGGAGTGGAGGAGCCATTTGGGTCACCGCTAGTGGAGTGGCTGATGGCGTACATCGGCTGACAGAACCGAGCGGCTGGAGAAAGCAGAGCAGTTCCTGGGCATCTGATGGAACGGCCTATGGTGAGGACTGCAGCACGACTGGAGAGGCGGGGCAGTCGGCCTCTGACCACGTAAGGTGCCCCATAACCTGCCCCCTCCCTTTCCACCCCAGTGAGGAGGTACAACTCTGCTAATGAACTTTTGAACTCTGCTGGGACTGTTGGACTTTTGGGACCTTGGGTGACTTTGGGGCTTGTGGGACTCAAGAACCCAAGGGAAAGGACACAGCCCATTTGCGTGTGTGTGTGTGTGTGTGGGGGGGGGGATTCTGGTTCATGGTTTGGTTTGTGACTTTTGTTTGTGGTGTTTACCCAATAATATGCCACAGTGTTTCTCTCTGTCATTAAAAGGGTTTTGGTACACTCAGACTCTGTGCTTGCAAGAGGGGAAGTATTGCCTCTTAGAGGCGCCCAGACGGGTGGTATATGGTTGTCCCAGGTCACTGGGTGGGGGCTCGAGCCGGTTTTATATTGTGTCATTAGAATGGAACCCCTGGATACTGAACCCGGCCCTTGTTGCTGCCAACTCTGATGGGCAGAAGGGTTACATAAATTTTGCAAGGAGGGCAGCTTTTGTGCCAGGGAAGCGCCTTTTGCTGTCTCTGAAAATCTACCTAAACTGACAAAATTAGAAGTCTTTGAAAAGTTCACACAGACCCCCTAGAGACTTCTGTGAAGTTAGCACATCCCTTCCCCCTGCAGATTCTGTTGCACCGGCAGGCTCCAGCCTGGGCAGAGCAGGACTTTCCTCATAATTGCAGATCTGAGCTGCTGTGGTCTGTGTTGGGTCCAGGTACCTGAACTCAGAGGAGAGAGCCTGTCTCTCCTGTGCTCTCAATGCCCCCGCCACACACTTCCTGCTGGGTGCAGAGAAGGAAGCACCTGATTCAAATGCAGAGAAAAGGGGACAAGGGTGAGTAAACTGGGAGAAAGCCTAAAGCATCCTGGAAGCTGGCAGGTGGTGAGAGAAACTGGCATTTGGAGGTGATGGGAGGGTGGAGACTGCCTCAGTTTCTCACGGTTTTTAAATAGAGATCCTCAAGGTGGGGTTTATATACCAATTTAGAAGGTGGGAAGGTCAGACACACAGAACTGGGGCCTGTTGACACTCTAGATATCAAGTGAGTTTGTTAGCAGGTGAACTCCAAACATGGTTCATAACCCCATAGATGACATGGCTGCTAAGCATGATTTTTGACCCCATATCAGAGATGGGCTGGGTGTTCTTTTCCTGTTCTACAGGGGGAAGTGGGTGCATGGTGGTTGGGGATTGAACAGGCTCACAGCCACCAATGGTTTTCAACATTTTTATCAATAATCTAGAAGTCCATATCAAATCACAAGCTGGCACATAGATTGGTGTCCTGGTAAATAATGCTGAGGACAGGGCAGCCCATTCAAACAAAACACATTTGAATACAGCAAATGCCCAGTCATGATCTAGGCACAAAGAACGTAGCCAGACCTACTGAACAGCGGACTTGATCCTGGAAAGCAGTGACTCTGAAAACAATTTGGGGCTCTAGAGGGCATGGAACTCAACCAGAGCTCCCAGTGGGATGCTGTGTCAAAAAGGACTAGTGCAATCCTTGGCTGTATAAAGAGGGATTTAGCGAGGAGGGGAAGGGAGGTAATTTCACTTCCGTATATAGCACTGGTGAGATGGCTACTGGAATGCTCTGTGCAGTTCTGGCATCCACATTTTAATAGGGCTGTTGAAAAATTGGAGGAGGTGCATAAAAGAACCATAAGAATCATTTGAGAGCTCGAGAATGTGTCTTAAAGTGAGGTATTTAAGGAGCTCAAACTTATGTAGCTATTGAAGAAGCTATTGAGAGGTGACTTGATTACAGTGTAGAAGTGCCTTCATGGAGAGAAAATAACAAGTACCAAAGTGCTCTTCAATATAGCCGAGAAAGACACTTGGAAGAGAGGAAGGTGATGAGAAAGAGTCAACATGGCTTCACCAAGGGCAAGCAGGGCCGGCGACAGGGTGGTACAATGGGTACAGCTGTACCGGGCCCCGGACTTAAGGGGGCGCCCCCCTTAAATCTGGGGCAGGCCCGGTACGCAGCTGTACCCCCTTGTCGCCGGGCCTGTGAGCAAGGCGCGGCTCCTGGTAGCCGCTGCAGCGCTCATCAGCTCCCTCCCCCGGCACCCAGCAGCCTTCCCCCGTCCACTTGGCTTCTCCTGGCCGGGCCACGCGGCCAGAGCGTATGCGGGGGCCACGCGGCCAGAGCGCATGCGAGGGCTGGGGCCAGCGGGCAGCGGGAGACCGGCCGGGGGGGGCCCGCGGACGGCGGAAGACCGGGGGGGGAGGGCCGCACAATCTGCGTACGGGGCCCCAAAATTCCTGTCGCCGGCCCTGAGGGCAAGTCATGCCTAACCAACCTGATTGCCTTCTATGATGAGATAATTGGCTCTGTAGATATGGGGAAAGAGGTGGATGTGATGTATCTTGACTTTAGCAACGCTTTTGATACAGTCTCCCACAGTATTCTTGCCAGCAAGTTAAGTAGTATGGGCTGGATGAATGGACCATAAAGTGGATAGAAAGCTGGCTAGACTTTCAGGCTCAATGGATAGTGATCAGAGGCTTGATGACTAGTTCTCAGCCGGTATCGAACGGAGTACCGCAGGCGTCTGTCCTGGGGCCGGTTTTGTTTAACATCTTTATTAATGATCAGGATGATGGGATAAATGGTGTCCTCAGCAAGTTTGCAGATGACACTAAGCTGGGGGGAGAAGTAGATATGCTGGAGGATAGGGGTAGGGTCCAGAGTGACCTAGACAGATTGGAGGACAGGGACAAAAGAAATCTGATGAGGTTCAACAAGGAGAAGTGCGGAGTCCTGCACTTAGGAAGAATCCCATTGACCGCTACAGGCTGGGGACCCACTGGCTAAGCATCAGTTCTGCAGAAAAGGGATTACAGTGGATGAGAAGATGGGTAGGAGTCAGCTGTGTACCCTTGTTGCCAAGAAGGCCAACGGCATATTGGGTTGTATTAGAAGGGGCATGGCGAGCAGATCGCGGAAAGTGATGATTCCCCTCTATTCTGCACTGGTGAGGCCACACCTGGAGTACTGTGTCCAGTCTTGGTGTCCCCCCCCCCCACTACAGAAGGGATGTGGACAAATTGGAGAGAGTCCAGCAGAGGGCAATGAAAATGATTAGGAGGCTGGGGCGCATAATTTACGAGGAGAGGCTCAGGGAACCGAAGTTATTTAGCCTGCAGAAGAGAAAAGTGAGTGGGGGATTTGATAGCCGCCTTCAACTACCTGAAAGGGGGGTTCCAGAGTGGATGGAGCTAGGCTGTTCTCAGCGGTGGCAGATGACAGAACAAGAAAAAACGGTCTCGAGTTACAATGGGGGAGGTCTAGGTTGGTGTAACCGGGCCCTTGCCGGTCCTCTTCACAAAACCCGCTGGAGACCAACTTATGTGCAGCACCCATGTCTTTTATTAGCTGTGTCTTGTCGCCACCACCTACTATTTACAGTATATACAGCTCCTACAGATCACCACGCCGGGAGACAGCTAGCTTCCTGGCCCACAAGGATCCAAAGCTCTTCCCTTTCCTGTCTCCCTGGTCTCCTCTTTCTCTCACTCTCTGGCTTCCTTCCTGCCAGCTTGTATAGCTGGCTCCTCAGGCCTGCAGGTGTCTCCCCTCAGGTAATTAGGGTGTGGCCTCCCAGCCAGCTCCAGCTAGTACCTTCTTTTCCCTGGGTCAGGGCTAACAGGGGCCTGGCGTGATCCTCTGAGCCAGCACCCTGTTACAGTTGGATAATAGGAAACACTATTTCACTGGGCCTGGTGAAGCACTGGAATGGGTTACCTAGGGACACGGCGGAATGTCCATTCTTAGAGGTTTTTAAGGCCTGGCTTGACAAAGCCCTGTCTGGGATGATTTAGTGGGTGTTGGTCCTGCTTTGAGCAGAGGATTGGACCAGATGACCTCTTGAGGTCTGCTGTTTTACTGTTTAGCCTGCTTGCTCCCCAGAATTAATAGTGAGCAAGTGGGGAGATTTGGGGGAGCAGCTGACATGCAAACGAGCTGCCCTGCAGTTGTGGCAGTGACGTCACAAGGGCCTTTGGGAGGGACGCCGCTTATTGGGCAAAGGTGATGAGCAGGCTGTGACCTCACAGAGCTCCCTTGACAACAACATGCATAAAAGGGGGTCAGTTCAACGGGAGCCTCGGAGACACCTGTAGTCTTGCTGCAGCAAGCCTCTCTCTTGTTGTGTTCCTGTTGGATTATGACAGGATTTGTCTAAAGTGACCTTTGTGCCAAGGAGCAGCTTTTCGATCTTCATTTTGTATAAAGCAGACATCCCCTGTGTAGAAGGTAAGATTCTCAGTGAAGTTTGCGACCTGGTCGATCTCATCCAAGTTCTAGGCTCGGAAAATACATGTTAAATTGGCAGAAAATGTCCCACATCGGAATCCGCCTCTTAGTAACCAACCTGATTGCCTTCTATGATGAGATAACTGGCTCTGTAGATATGGGGAAAGAGGTGGATGTGATGTATCTTGACTTTAGCAACGCTTTTGATACAGTCTCCCACAGTATTCTTGCCAGCAAGTTAAGTAGTATGGGCTGGATGAATGGACCATAAAGTGGATAGAAAGCTGGCTAGACTTTCAGGCTCAATGGATAGTGATCAGAGGCTTGATGACTAGTTCTCAGCCGGTATCGAACGGAGTACCGCAGGCGTCTGTCCTGGGGCCGGTTTTGTTTAACATCTTTATTAATGATCAGGATGATGGGATAAATGGTGTCCTCAGCAAGTTTGCAGATGACACTAAGCTGGGGGGAGAAGTAGATATGCTGGAGGATAGGGGTAGGGTCCAGAGTGACCTAGACAGATTATAGGACAGGGACAAAAGAAATCTGATGAGGTTCAACAAGGAGAAGTGCGGAGTCCTGCACTTAGGAAGAATCCCATTGACCGCTACAGGCTGGGGACCCACTGGCTAAGCATCAGTTCTGCAGAAAAGGGATTACAGTGGATGAGAAGATGGGTAGGAGTCAGCTGTGTACCCTTGTTGCCAAGAAGGCCAACGGCATATTGGGTTGTATTAGAAGGGGCATGGCGAGCAGATCGCGGAAAGTGATGATTCCCCTCTATTCTGCACTGGTGAGGCCACACCTGGAGTACTGTGTCCAGTCTTGGTCCCCCCCCCCCCCACTACAGAAGGGATGTGGACAAATTGGAGAGAGTCCAGCAGAGGGCAATGAAAATGATTAGGAGGCTGGGGCGCATAATTTACGAGGAGAGGCTCAGGGAACCGAAGTTATTTAGCCTGCAGAAGAGAAAAGTGAGTGGGGGATTTGATAGCCGCCTTCAACTACCTGAAAGGGGGGTTCCAGAGTGGATGGAGCTAGGCTGTTCTCAGCGGTGGCAGATGACAGAACAAGAAAAAACGGTCTCGAGTTACAATGGGGGAGGTCTAGGTTGGTGTAACCGGGCCCTTGCCGGTCCTCTTCACAAAACCCGCTGGAGACCAACTTATGTGCAGCACCCATGTCTTTTATTAGCTGTGTCTTGTCGCCACCACCTACTATTCACAGTATATACAGCTCCTACAGATCACCACGCCGGGAGACAGCTAGCTTCCTGGCCCACAAGGATCCAAAGCTCTTCCCTTTCCTGTCTCCCTGGTCTCCTCTTTCTCTCGCTCTCTGGCTTCCTTCCTGCCAGCTTTTATAGCTGGCTCCTCAGGCCTGCAGGTGTCTCCCCTCAGGTAATTAGGGTGTGGCCTCCCAGCCAGCTCCAGCTAGTACCTTCTTTTCCCTGGGTCAGGGCTAACAGGGGCCTGGCGTGATCCTCTGAGCCAGCACCCTGTTACAGTTGGATAATAGGAAACACTATTTCACTGGGCCTGGTGAAGCACTGGAATGGGTTACCTAGGGACACGGCGGAATGTCCATTCTTAGAGGTTTTTAAGGCCTGGCTTGACAAAGCCCTGTCTGGGATGATTTAGTGGGTGTTGGTCCTGCTTTGAGCAGAGGATTGGACCAGATGACCTCTTGAGGTCTGCTGTTTTACTGTTTAGCCTGCTTGCTCCCCAGAATTAATAGTGAGCAAGTGGGGAGATTTGGGGGAGCAGCTGACATGCAAACGAGCTGCCCTGCAGTTGTGGCAGTGACGTCACAAGGGCCTTTGGGAGGGACGCCGCTTATTGGGCAAAGGTGATGAGCAGGCTGTGACCTCACAGAGCTCCCTTGACAACAACATGCATAAAAGGGGGTCAGTTCAACGGGAGCCTCGGAGACACCTGTAGTCTTGCTGCAGCAAGCCTCTCTCTTGTTGTGTTCCTGTTGGATTATGACAGGATTTGTCTAAAGTGACCTTTGTGCCAAGGAGCAGCTTTTCGATCTTCATTTTGTATAAAGCAGACATCCCCTGTGTAGAAGGTAAGATTCTCAGTGAAGTTTGCGACCTGGTCGATCTCATCCAAGTTCTAGGCTCGGAAAATACATGTTAAATTGGCAGAAAATGTCCCACATCGGAATCCGCCTCTTAGTAACCAACCTGATTGCCTTCTATGATGAGATAACTGGCTCTGTAGATATGGGGAAAGAGGTGGATGTGATGTATCTTGACTTTAGCAACGCTTTTGATACAGTCTCCCACAGTATTCTTGCCAGCAAGTTAAGTAGTATGGGCTGGATGAATGGACCATAAAGTGGATAGAAAGCTGGCTAGACTTTCAGGCTCAATGGATAGTGATCAGAGGCTTGATGACTAGTTCTCAGCCGGTATCGAACGGAGTACCGCAGGCGTCTGTCCTGGGGCCGGTTTTGTTTAACATCTTTATTAATGATCAGGATGATGGGATAAATGGTGTCCTCAGCAAGTTTGCAGATGACACTAAGCTGGGGGGAGAAGTAGATATGCTGGAGGATAGGGGTAGGGTCCAGAGTGACCTAGACAGATTATAGGACAGGGACAAAAGAAATCTGATGAGGTTCAACAAGGAGAAGTGCGGAGTCCTGCACTTAGGAAGAATCCCATTGACCGCTACAGGCTGGGGACCCACTGGCTAAGCATCAGTTCTGCAGAAAAGGGATTACAGTGGATGAGAAGATGGGTAGGAGTCAGCTGTGTACCCTTGTTGCCAAGAAGGCCAACGGCATATTGGGTTGTATTAGAAGGGGCATGGCGAGCAGATCGCGGAAAGTGATGATTCCCCTCTATTCTGCACTGGTGAGGCCACACCTGGAGTACTGTGTCCAGTCTTGGTCCCCCCCCCCCCCACTACAGAAGGGATGTGGACAAATTGGAGAGAGTCCAGCAGAGGGCAATGAAAATGATTAGGAGGCTGGGGCGCATAATTTACGAGGAGAGGCTCAGGGAACCGAAGTTATTTAGCCTGCAGAAGAGAAAAGTGAGTGGGGGATTTGATAGCCGCCTTCAACTACCTGAAAGGGGGGTTCCAGAGTGGATGGAGCTAGGCTGTTCTCAGCGGTGGCAGATGACAGAACAAGAAAAAACGGTCTCGAGTTACAATGGGGGAGGTCTAGGTTGGTGTAACCGGGCCCTTGCCGGTCCTCTTCACAAAACCCGCTGGAGACCAACTTATGTGCAGCACCCATGTCTTTTATTAGCTGTGTCTTGTCGCCACCACCTACTATTCACAGTATATACAGCTCCTACAGATCACCACGCCGGGAGACAGCTAGCTTCCTGGCCCACAAGGATCCAAAGCTCTTCCCTTTCCTGTCTCCCTGGTCTCCTCTTTCTCTCGCTCTCTGGCTTCCTTCCTGCCAGCTTTTATAGCTGGCTCCTCAGGCCTGCAGGTGTCTCCCCTCAGGTAATTAGGGTGTGGCCTCCCAGCCAGCTCCAGCTAGTACCTTCTTTTCCCTGGGTCAGGGCTAACAGGGGCCTGGCGTGATCCTCTGAGCCAGCACCCTGTTACAGTTGGATAATAGGAAACACTATTTCACTGGGCCTGGTGAAGCACTGGAATGGGTTACCTAGGGACACGGCGGAATGTCCATTCTTAGAGGTTTTTAAGGCCTGGCTTGACAAAGCCCTGTCTGGGATGATTTAGTGGGTGTTGGTCCTGCTTTGAGCAGAGGATTGGACCAGATGACCTCTTGAGGTCTGCTGTTTTACTGTTTAGCCTGCTTGCTCCCCAGAATTAATAGTGAGCAAGTGGGGAGATTTGGGGGAGCAGCTGACATGCAAACGAGCTGCCCTGCAGTTGTGGCAGTGACGTCACAAGGGCCTTTGGGAGGGACGCCGCTTATTGGGCAAAGGTGATGAGCAGGCTGTGACCTCACAGAGCTCCCTTGACAACAACATGCATAAAAGGGGGTCAGTTCAACGGGAGCCTCGGAGACACCTGTAGTCTTGCTGCAGCAAGCCTCTCTCTTGTTGTGTTCCTGTTGGATTATGACAGGATTTGTCTAAAGTGACCTTTGTGCCAAGGAGCAGCTTTTCGATCTTCATTTTGTATAAAGCAGACATCCCCTGTGTAGAAGGTAAGATTCTCAGTGAAGTTTGCGACCTGGTCGATCTCATCCAAGTTCTAGGCTCGGAAAATACATGTTAAATTGGCAGAAAATGTCCCACATCGGAATCCGCCTCTTAGTAACCAACCTGATTGCCTTCTATGATGAGATAACTGGCTCTGTAGATATGGGGAAAGAGGTGGATGTGATGTATCTTGACTTTAGCAACGCTTTTGATACAGTCTCCCACAGTATTCTTGCCAGCAAGTTAAGTAGTATGGGCTGGATGAATGGACCATAAAGTGGATAGAAAGCTGGCTAGACTTTCAGGCTCAATGGATAGTGATCAGAGGCTTGATGACTAGTTCTCAGCCGGTATCGAACGGAGTACCGCAGGCGTCTGTCCTGGGGCCGGTTTTGTTTAACATCTTTATTAATGATCAGGATGATGGGATAAATGGTGTCCTCAGCAAGTTTGCAGATGACACTAAGCTGGGGGGAGAAGTAGATATGCTGGAGGATAGGGGTAGGGTCCAGAGTGACCTAGACAGATTATAGGACAGGGACAAAAGAAATCTGATGAGGTTCAACAAGGAGAAGTGCGGAGTCCTGCACTTAGGAAGAATCCCATTGACCGCTACAGGCTGGGGACCCACTGGCTAAGCATCAGTTCTGCAGAAAAGGGATTACAGTGGATGAGAAGATGGGTAGGAGTCAGCTGTGTACCCTTGTTGCCAAGAAGGCCAACGGCATATTGGGTTGTATTAGAAGGGGCATGGCGAGCAGATCGCGGAAAGTGATGATTCCCCTCTATTCTGCACTGGTGAGGCCACACCTGGAGTACTGTGTCCAGTCTTGGTCCCCCCCCCCCCACTACAGAAGGGATGTGGACAAATTGGAGAGAGTCCAGCAGAGGGCAATGAAAATGATTAGGAGGCTGGGGCGCATAATTTACGAGGAGAGGCTCAGGGAACCGAAGTTATTTAGCCTGCAGAAGAGAAAAGTGAGTGGGGGATTTGATAGCCGCCTTCAACTACCTGAAAGGGGGGTTCCAGAGTGGATGGAGCTAGGCTGTTCTCAGCGGTGGCAGATGACAGAACAAGAAAAAACGGTCTCGAGTTACAATGGGGGAGGTCTAGGTTGGTGTAACCGGGCCCTTGCCGGTCCTCTTCACAAAACCCGCTGGAGACCAACTTATGTGCAGCACCCATGTCTTTTATTAGCTGTGTCTTGTCGCCACCACCTACTATTTACAGTATATACAGCTCCTACAGACCACCACGCCGGGAGACAGCTAGCTTCCTGGCCCACAAGGATCCAAAGCTCTTCCCTTTCCTGTCTCCCTGGTCTCCTCTTTCTCTCGCTCTCTGGCTTCCTTCCTGCCAGCTTTTATAGCTGGCTCCTCAGGCCTGCAGGTGTCTCCCCTCAGGTAATTAGGGTGTGGCCTCCCAGCCAGCTCCAGCTAGTACCTTCTTTTCCCTGGGTCAGGGCTAACAGGGGCCTGGCGTGATCCTCTGAGCCAGCACCCTGTTACAGTTGGATAATAGGAAACACTATTTCACTGGGCCTGGTGGAGCACTGGAATGGGTTACCTAGGGACACGGCGGAATGTCCATTCTTAGAGGTTTTTAAGGCCTGGCTTGACAAAGCCCTGTCTGGGATGATTTAGTGGGTGTTGGTCCTACTTTGAGCAGAGGATTGGACTAGATGACCTCTTGAGATCTTTTCCAACCCTAATGGACTATGATTTTATGACGTCACAAGAACCAACGGCTGTCAGCTGAAGCCAGAGAAAATCAAATTAGAAGTAAGGCACTAACATTTAACAGTGAGGGTGATCAATCACTAGAACAAATTACGAAGGGACGTGGTGGAGTCTCTGTTTACTGATGTCCTCACCTCACAACTGGATGTTTTTCGGGAAGGTTTTTTTTAGTGAAACACAAGTTATTGGCCTTAATATGAGGGTAAGTGTGTGGAACTTTGTGGACTGTGAAATCGAGTCCAGATTAAGGATCTAATCACCTAAAAATCTAGGACTCTCTGAAAAACTCAGTGTGGAATGAGGAACAGATTCTGCTGTTTTACTGTTTAGCCTGTTTGCTCCCCAGAATTAATAGTGAGCAAGTGGGGAGATTTGGGGGAGCAGCTGACATGCAAACAAGCTGTCCGGGGGCAGACATCAGCCCGGCAAGGGAGAGGTGGTTGTGGCAGTGACTTGACAAAGTCCTTTGGGAGGAATGCCACTTATTGGTCAAAGGTGATGAGCAGGCTGTGACCTCACAGAGCTCCCTTGACATCAGACGTACATAAAAGGGGTCAGGGCAGGGTGATCCTCAGAGGCACCTGTAGTGTTGCTGCAGCAAGCCTCTCGCTTGTTGTTGTGTTCCTGGTGGATTACGACAGGATTTCTCTAAAGTGACCTGTGTGCCAAGGAGCAGCTTTTGTGGGAGTTTCATTTCGATCTTCATTTTGTATAAAGCAGACATCCCCTGTGTAGAAGGTAAGATTCTCAGTGAGGTTTGCGACCTGGTCGGTCTCATCCAAGTTCTAGGCTCGGAAAATACATGTTAAATTGGCAGAAAATGTCCCACATAGGAATCTGCCCCTTAGTAACTAGCTAACTAATAGGTCTCAAAATGTAAAATGATAAATCATTATTGGGCAGGTATCTTTCTAGTAGGGTCGTGCAGGGATTGGTTCTTGGCCCTATGCTATTTTGATCATTGACTTGGAAGTAAATGTACAATCATCACTGCAAAATCTGCAGATGACAGAAAGATTGGGAGAGTGGTAAATAACAAAGAGGACATGTCACTGACACAGAGCCGTCCGGACTGCTCGGTAAGCTGAGCACAAGCAACATACATTTTAGTATGTCCAAATGGGAGGCGGTGATCCTGAAAAAGATTTGGGGTCATTTTGGCTAATCAGCTGACCTTGAGCTTCCAGCGGGACGCTTTGGCCAAAAGGACAAATGCGATCTTTGGATGCACACACAGCAGAAATCTCAGGTAGAAGTAGTGTTATGCTATACAGTGCACACAGGATCTTTTATAAGAGGAAGGCAATACACCATACTTTATTAAGCATACAACACAGTTAGCATTTCAGCCACACACACACATCATGCATTTTACACACACACACACACACACACATTGTGCACACAGTCCTGCCAGTTGATGTTCTTAGTTACCAGTCTCTTGTTGTTGTTCGAGTCAATCTAATGGCCAGTTAGACTGATCACGACTAAGAAGCTGGGGGGTCTCTGTTGGTCATGATGCTCCGAGGCTTTGCAGGACTGAACCCAGAGTTTCATGGCAAAACATCCATGCTTTATACCTGTAAATTTCCAGTTGAGTCCATGCATTTTGCAATGTCATCCTGTAATCATTAGTTCTTAAGTGGTGTTAATCTTGGGGTTTCCCCGCTGTCATCCGTTGATGGTTATTGTCAGGCTTCCCATCATTATCTTCTATTTGTTGTCTCGCCTTCAGGGATGCCTGCTCACCTCTGAGGTCGTCAATGCTGCATAACATATTTAACATCCGATACTATGGAGGTTTTCTGCTTGTCTGCTTGTCTCCTGGTCTTTTTAAGTCTCTCTCTTTTCTTGACCCCCTCTGGATATTTGTGATGGTTTCACACTTATCCCTTCCTGATGCATGCATTCCTCTTTCACACAAACAAACACACAATCTCTTGCAGACATCTTTAAAGGTAACAGAATATAGAATACATTGTAAATTAAGCCTTGCTAAATCTTATAACTAAAACAATTCACACTGGGGCTTCAGGCCCTCGACATTTCTTTAATCTATTTATCATAGACACAATACAAAATCCTGTCTCTTACTAGCTGAACTTCATAACAGGTCCTAATTGTAATGCATACTGGAAACATCACACAGTTTCAGTCATTTCTTTCTGTTATAGAATGAAATTAAAGTTGACATAAATTCTTATAACAATTAGTACAATTATAAAATCCTGCTCCTACAGTAGAGAAGTTCTATATCTTTGTATTTGGCACGGGTGCAACCACTATTGGAATTCTGGATCCAGTTCTGGTGTCCACAATTTGAGACAGATACTTGTAAATTTGAGATGGCTCAGAGAAGAGTCAGAAGAATGCTTGAAGGATTAGAAAACATGCCTGATAATAGACTCAAGGAGCAAAATCTATTTAGTTTAAGAAAGAGAAGGTTAAGGGATGAGCATAAGGGAACAAATGTATGCTAGTGGGCTCTTCACTTTAGCAGACAAAGGCATAGCAAGATCCAATAGCTGCAAGCTGAAGTTAGATAAATTCAGACTGGTAATAAGACGAACATTTTAACAGTCAGGGTTTGAAACAATTTACCCAGGGTTGTGATGGATCCTCCATAATTGGCATTTTTAAAACCAAGAGCTGTTTTTCTAAAAGATGTGCTCAAATTCACATAGGAATGATTTTGAGGGAAGTTCTATGGCCCATGTTATATGGAAGATCAGACTAGTATAGATGACCAAAGTGGTTCCTTCTGGCCTGGGAATTTATGAATTAGTGACTCTCTCTGGGCATTTGGAATTTGACCTCTTGGGTTCCCTTTCCCTCCTTCCCTCTTGTCTCCTCTTCTTCCCTTTTTTTTTTTTTTTTTTGGTTCTATTTCTCTCTGCTGCTTTTCTTGCTGAGGAGTGTGGGGCTCTTGTCTAGCTCTCATTGTAAGAGGCCCTCACAAAGAGGTGGGGCTGGAATCATGTGCTGACAGTGATCTCCAGCAGAGTGATCTCCTGTGGTGACTAATGCTGTCTTTTGGGTATCTGTTGAGAATGCTCAGCCTCCAGTCCCTGAGAGTCTCCATGTTGATTAGCTGAGTTTGGGGTCATTACTGAGTCAATAGAGAGGAGATTCAGGTCACTGTTGGCTGAATGCAGTGAAGCCTAATGCTCAGTTCAACAGCATTGCTTTGTTTGTCTGGAACATGATCATTTTTTAAGACTATGTCAAATGCATTCTAAAATTTCAGGGAATTTCTAGGCATCAGTGAGAAGAATGTTGTTTATTTTGGTAACGATAGGAAAACAGCAACACCAGAAAAGCCTGATTTCCACACCATGCCCATTAAATTGGTGTTGGAAGGTGAAGGCCATTGTGACTTTAGAGTTAACTCAGCCAGTCGGTGCTACCTCTCTGCAGGTGATTTGCATAATTCAACCCCATTGGTGAAAATAAATCAACAACTGAACCTGCAGGTTTCGATGGGAGAGATGACCAAGGAGTTAGGGTCAAGGTTATTGAAGGGAGGGAGGGAGTGATGGGTGGGTGCTGAGTTACCTCTGATGTCACAATGCTACTGCTCAGGCTTCTCTGCCTGCAGAGCCACATGGGCAGTGACTGCCAAGGGGAAGTTTTTGTTGAGCTGAAACTTATAACATCAGAAGAGAAGAGAGGAACGGTTTGACAATAAAATGTAGGTTCTGTGGCAGTATCCTGTGCAACTGCTACTCAATCAGGGATGGAGACACTATTCCCGCCCACCCCACCACCTGTTAGCTGGGACTACATAAACAAGTGTCCAGCCCTCGAGTTCATCTCCTTTAAAAGTGAGCAAATAAACAACAAATGATTAATGATATTATTTTTGCTGCTGTCTCTCCTTTAACTGAATAAATGCAGTTTATGATTCTCTTGAATGTAGTTGTTCTTCTAAAATCAAGGTCAATAAAAATCAATGCTTGTTTCCAAACCAAACCCCCAAAAAGGATTTTTTTTAAAATTTAAATTGTATTTTTCAAATTTAAATTAAAAATAGGGTGTTTTTTTTGAAAAACCTGACCTATTGGGGATTAAATTTGAAACTATGACAACCAAAATTAATGCCTAAAGTTGCTATAACGTATTAAAGTAATTCAAATTAAGTAAAAAAAATTAAGTGAAAAAGTAGGAAAATTAAATAAAAAGTAGGAAAAGTAGGAAATCAGTAGGGATTCTTGCCCCAAACAGCAATCCATTGTCTTTTTGAGCTCAAAGGCCCCTAACGCTCTTGACCTAAACTAATCTCCCTACTGCCAGGAGTTAGAGAAGTGTCTGCATCCCCATTATATAGATGAGGAAACACAAGAAAAGTTTTATCAACATTGACTTGCATTTAAAACAAATTGATTGATTAGAGAAAGGAAATGTTATGTGTAATTACTGAAGTGACATGATCCATTCTGCTCATTATGTCCTTCGTGATTTATGAACTAGTAGATCTCTTCCTCTCACACCTAGGTTTTATTCATAGATTGAAGGAGGAGAACAAGTTTGCCTGCTTTGCCAGCTCCCAATGGGTTTCTTACATTTCAATGAACTAGTCATTAACAGAACTATTTCAGTACTTTAAAAATAAAGAATTATTCTCTGCAACTTCCAAGGACGCTCCTGCTGTCCAAAGCTGTTTTAGCATTTTGACTAACTTTGGTTCCAGGAACTTAGCCATCACTTCAGTGGTCTGACTGGCTTTAAAACATGGCAGTAAACATGTTCCGTTTAATATAATGTCTTCAATTCTTTTAAACTTATTTGAAGATTTTGTAATAACTGTAGGCCTTAACATAGGTGGTCAATTTCAAAGTTCATTTTAAGCAGATTATTTTTAATAAACCTGTGGTTAATTTAATTAAAAAATTCAGTTCATATTTTTAAAATCATCTATTTTTATCTACCCAGCTACGGATAGAAAGGACTCTTCTGTCATTCCCCAACCCAGGAAGGACTGATCCTCCTCAATCCAACTCTAGGGTGGGCTCCTCTCTTCTTTATTGGGCTGAATTTAAAGCCCCAATCCAAATACTCATGCTAGGAATTTGGATCTGACCTTTGATGGTCCAATGCTGCCTTGCACTTACAAAGCAACTTTTTCTGGGTAAATCTCACAGCGCTTTGCAATAGTGGCTAAGTATTAAATACCCTTTTTACCGACGGGGACTGAAACCTTGAGTGGGGGAATGGCTTGTCCAAGGTCAATAGAAAAACCACCACTGGAAGCCAGGAGTCCTGACTCCCAATACCCCGTCTCACTCACTGCAGCAGGCCACATTCTCTCTCAAAGCCAGGGAGACTGGGAATAGGTGCTGCCTGCAATTGCCAGCTCCGGAAGGGAGCGTTCTTCTAGTGGTTAGTGCAGGAGCCTGGACACAAGACTCCTGGGCTCCATCCCTGGCTCTGTCACTGACTCCCAGTGCAACCCTGAGGCTTCCCCTACCCAGGCCATGGTTTTCGGTCAGTGGGATTGGGGTCCCTTCCCCAGGGCCCAGGGCTTCTCAGGCTTCAGAAATGTGTGTAAATTGCTAGGGGACCTTGAGATGGGAGGCATCCTGCCTGCAGTAGGTCTGTGTTCTGGACCCCCGGCTGTAGGCCTGAGTTTATCCATCCCTTGGCAATAAAACATCATCTTGTTTTCACAGCCACTGACTGTCAGGCTCCCAGATTCTACACCCCGCCCTCCTGGCGGGGCATTGTGCTGCCCAGATCAGCTGCCAGAATCCGAGGGAAAGGGAGAGACCAACTCCGAGCATCTGCCTGCCGGCTCAATACCACTAGAGCAAGTGAGTTGCACTTAGCTTGTCCTCAGGTACTTCCCTTTTCTGCTTGGGGAGGGGCAGAAATGGGGGGAAATCTCCATCCAATGAGTCTGGATTTGCTAACACAGCCCCCTGCAGCCCTTCGCTCTGGGCCTGGACAGCCCTTCCCTCGTATGAGACTGTTCCCAGGCCGAGAGCCTCTGGGGGAGGTAGACCCTGCCAGCTGCTGAACCTCCCCAACCCCAATCAATGAAATCACTGGGAACTGGGGGGCGGGGGGGGGGAGAAGAATGCCTCATATGCTTGGGACCTTGTGAACATTAGCTGGGGGTTTCCAGGGCAGACTCCTTCCCGGGTTCTGTTCTTTCTCTAGCTTGGCAGGGAGTGTGGCCTTGGGCAGGGGCTGGTGGGGCAGAGCTGCTTGTCCAACGTAACTGAAAACCCCACTGCTCGGATGAGACACCCCTGGTGCCTCAGTGGTGAGGGGGAACTTTGGGAGCAGCCTGTCCTGTGAGCTCCTGTGCGTGTGTGTAGATTGCAGTCCCGGGGCCCGGGGGGGGGTGCGGGGGTGTGGTGAGGGGGGGTTGCCCTGGCGGAGGGGAGGTGGTGCGGGGACAGGAAGGCCTGTTAGTGAAAGGCTGCCTTGAATCCAGGCTCATGGCTGCTCCCCTCTCACTTCCAGGATGAAGAGGTTCAGGCAGATGCTCCGCAAGAAGTCAGCGAAAGTGGCTCCAATGGAAAGCGGCTGCCAGCTGGCTGAGGAAGGGAGCAGCCCCTGTGTCCTGGCTGGTGGGGATGCAGGTTCTGGGCTCTCCAGGGGGTGGAAGTGCCCAATATGGCCCAGGAGAACGGCTCCAGATACATCATCAGGCCCTGAGGCACCTTGTAGGCCAACACGGAGGTGCCTCAGGGTGCCCCTGTGCGCGGGGGACCCCGGACAGGGCGGGAACTGGGCAAAGAGGCTCTGGGGCTTCCTGTCCAGGAAGCAGAGGAGCCAGGAGCCCAACTCCAGAGCCCAGACAGGAACATCCCCTTCCCTGGCCTCTGGAGAGCCCAGCTCCTCAGCACCACCCCCAGGGAGCCCCAGGCACCAGCTGGAGGACCCGGACAAGGAGGAAAAGGACAAGGAGGATGAGCACAACAAGGAGGACGAGGAGCATGAGGATGAGGAGGACGAGGAGGAGGAGGAGGAGGAAAAGGACAAGGAGGATGAGAAGCACAACAAGGAGGAGGAGGAGGAGGAGGACGAGGAAGATGAGCCTCCACACGAAATGGCAATTAGCGTCATCCAGAAACATCTGCAGTGCAGAGACGAGGTACAAAACTCCCCTGGCTGAGCTGGCATCGAGTCTGTCTTGCCTCTTGTGCCATCCCCACCCCGAGAACCCATCACCTCCTAATGGGGGCACTTCTCCCATGTTATCTGGGACCCCGGATGGGGGGTGTTTGTCCCACAAAAGCCAGGGTCTCCTCCCCCCACAGACACAGTGATTTTGCCTGTTCTCCCCCATGGAGGACTTGAGCCCTGGAGCTGGTTTGGGTGGGGCGGGGAGGCCCCTAACTAACCGTCTCTCTCTCTCCCCCAACCCCACTCCCAGTGGGTGCAGGACAGGGCGAAGCAGCTCTCCTTCCTGCAGGCCATCCTCACCCTCTGCTACAGCGTGGAACAGCTGGGCCAGGACAGCCTGGAGCCATATTGCTCCAAAGCGGCCCTTGTGGAGAGCATCACGGTGAGTGAAACCCGGGGCCTTGTGGGATGGGAGCCAGACATGGGCCAGTGGGGGGAGCTGGTGGGGCTGGAGGGGGCAGCAGAGGGGAGGGAGGAATGTGGGGGTTGAGCTGGAGAGGGGGTTAGTTTGATGGGGGGGACGGAAGGGGGGTCAAGGTGGGTGGGGGAGGAGTTATGCTGCTGCGTCTCCAGTGCAGTTTGGCCCCCTGTGGGTCCTGAATCTCATCTGCTGCTCTGTCCGCTTTGGGTCTCCCAGGAGCTGGTTGCAAACCTCCTGCGGAAGAGCGAGCCAAGCTCCATCCTCTCCAGCGCCATGGCTGCAGTTTATGCCCTCAGGTACCAGAACCCGCCTGCCCAGGTGCCCTAACCCTGGTGCTGTTCAGTCCCAGAGCCGGGAGTCCCAGATCCTCCCACTCCTAGGTCACCCCCAATTGTGGCTGTTCACATCCAGCGTGTGAGGCGGTGGGAATGTTCACTCTTTCCTGGCTGGTGGTTGATTTCACACCAAGAACTTTACAGTGGCCTTAGGGGGAGGATCGCCGGGGTAAAGGGTTATATGAGAGGGGAAGGTCCAGGGGTGAGATCAAGGAAAGGGCCCTGTTCTAGCCCTGCCACTGACTGGCTCTGTGACTTCGGCCAGGTCACTGCACTTCTTAGCGCCACTCTTTCTGTTTTTGCTGGTCTGGGCCTGTTCCTGTCCCATGGTAGTGTCGCAAAGTCTAAGACAGGCTCCTCTCTCCTGCCAGCCAACTGAAGCCACCACTGGAGCTGGCGGTAGAATGTCATCTCCTGCGGGAGGTCCTGCATAGGATCTACACAATGGGGACAGGGCAGGACACGGCTTGGTTCCAGGTAGGTCCTCCTCCTACTTCTCTATCCCTGGAGCAGGAGTGGCCTGTGGTCCCTGCTCCCTTGGTTTGGTGGAGCTGCTGAGAATAGGGGAGGGGTGAGCAGAGCTGGGAACAGGTCTAGGGTTAACCAAATGGCACGGAGGGGATCGCGTTACCCTCTGTGGCTGATCCTGGCCTTCCCTCCTCATTCTCGGCTCTGCTGCTTGGACTCTGCCCAGGCACCTAGCTCCCATCCAGAGCACTTTGGCTGTTCCATAAACAGCCGCGTACCAGGCCCTCTGCAGAGAACTGCTAAGGGCCAGGACTGAAGAGCCAGGTGTCATTCTGCCATGAACTCTTGCTAAGAGTCTCTGGAGTGATAGGATTGGGAGGGGCCAGGATGTGTCTTTGGAGTCTTGCCAGGGGCCAGGGATCCCCAGGGCCCCCTCCTCCTAATCATCTCCTGATCAGTGTAGGCTCAGATCCCATGACTGTCGGGCACTCCCTCCTCTTGCAGGCTCTGCATGAGAGCTACACAGCCAGCCTGGATCTCATGCTGAGGGGCCTGCTAACTGAAAACCCCACCTGCCAGAAGCTGCAATACCTCCTGGAGGTGAGCACAAGGAGAGGGTCTGGGGGGAATTTCACCTTAACTCTGTCGGCGGGCTGCAAAGAAGAGAGTAGAAGAGCCCTGTGTGACCTGAAAGTGTGGGACCACTGTGCCCCTTTACCTCTGCAGCCTGAGCTGTCTCTGACCAGTGCCGGGCCAGTGACCAACTGCAAACCCCTCCAGCCGCTGTGATCACGCAGCCGGCAGCTTGTGGAGGCCCACACCCAGCTAAATTGCATGAAGGCTCTCCAAGCCCTTCATGAATTATATAGGGAGGAGCCCCAGCAAATCACCCCTACCCCCGCCTGGCACCTCGGAAGTATCCCAGCGTACACTGCTCAAGACTTCCTGGGACAGCGCAAGCTCATTCATTAGTTTGCCACTCCAACAAAGGGTGGTAGACATGCAACGGCCCTTGGTATCCTGAGCTGAGATTCTCCACACACTTCATTCAAAATCACCCTGTTTTCGATACACTAGAACACAGACTGATTCCCTGCAGACAATAGGGATCTGAAGGGATTATAAGTAGTAGGCAGAGATCAAAGTAAGAATACAAATGAACTCGCAGTCTAAATTTTACTAAGCAAGATTTGACTAAAGCAGTATTTCACCCCACTGGATGTTTCAGGCAATTTACAGTTCTTATCACACAGGCTGAGCTCCCTCTTAGCCTGGGACCAATCTCCCCCATTCAAAGGCTTTGTCTTCCCAACAATCTGCCAGCTATTAAGATGGGGGAGGAGAGAGGCCAAATGGTGATGTCATCGACCCTTGCTTACCTTTCTGTCCAGGTGCTTGAAAGATCCTTGCCCTGACATGGGGCGTAGGCAGCCCCCATTTTGAACGCGCCCTCTCTGAGGAGTCTCTGAGGAGTCTTCTTGATGGGCCATCGACACATGTCTGGCTGGTCCTGATGTAAATGTGTCTTGTCAGTTGCTCCTTTGTTGCCATTGAAAGGCTGGCTGTGAGCATCTCCCAACCTCACCGTGTACTTCAGTAACACACACACAGCAGCACTTCATCCCTTCACACACAGGACTAGTACACCCAGTTCAACCGGAGAATACAGTAATGTCCAACAGATCATGACTTCTCAAATGCTACCTCACAAGACATACTTTGTACGGACCGTATCATCATCACATCACAGTGGTGAATATGGGGGTTCCAGGGTGCTATTTCGAGGTACAGAGCGTCACACCAGGTCTACATTGTGTCCTCTCAGCTGGGACCCAGCGGGCCAGAGCTATCAGTGCAGTGCAACGCCGGGGCCCTTTTGCCTTTGCTGGCCCAGAGGTAAGGATCCTGATGGATCCTGGATTTAGAGATGATAGGACCAATCCCAAGACCGAACGTTGTCCCAGTCGGGAGAGACAATGACAGCTCGTGACCAGCAGGACGTGGGCAGCGTCCTGGGTGCAAGAACCCCCTTTTCAAACTCTGCAATTGGCGGGTGTTCCACCCTGAGCACAATGTCTCAGCCCCATGGGGCGGGGGAGAGACTCATTTGTAGAGCATGCGCCTGTCCCCTGACCCTCACCTGTCTCCTTCTCCCACAGCACATCGATTCATGGGTGTGCTCCGAAGTGGCCCTGGAGAGAGAGAGCCATAAGAAGCAGCACTGCCCTCCTCCGTTATGCCACCTGCCTCCCGGGATTTGATGTAAGTGACCTTTGACCCTTCCAGCTTCCTGAATGGGCAAGGCTGGATCTGACAGGCTGGGAGATTTGGAACTACAGGGATTCTTGATGGAGAGGGCTCCTGTGGGGAGGCAGAGTCCAAACTGAGAATCAGCTCTGCTTGAGTCAAGTTCCTCTTCGCCTGGCTAAGTGGGTCCCCTGGATCTGTGAGGGGCTGTGCTCCATAGCCCATTGGGCTCGTGTTCTTCTGGAGCCGCTGGAGTCCTCCTGGAGGGCCCTTGCCCTGGTCCCTTTGCTCCAAGCTCCCTTGGGGGCAGAGAGAATGAGGGTTGTAGCTCTAGTTCCCCTCCCCCAGCACCTGCTACAGAGGAGAGAGACTCCTGGTCCACGGGAGATGAAGAGCTGCAGGTAGAATACTGATGGATTCCCTTCTCCTTCTCCTCCTTCTCCCATCAGAACTCATCTGACTTCCCCAAGGTGGGGTATTTTGTGGCTAAGCTGGGTCTGCACATCAATGACCCAGTATCTGACATCCGCTGTCAAGCCAACGAGGGCATATTCTGGCTGTACCAGCTTCTGCTGCGGCAGAGGGGTAAGAAACCCGGCTAGGAAATGGAACGCTGTAGAAACAAACCCCTGGGAGAGTAACTGCAGCAGGGCAATGGGACCCCGTAGAACTAAGGGCTCTCCTTTTAGACTAACCCTAGCTGGGCAGAAGTGACACCAATAGAAACAAGGTTCCTCCTTTGAGACTGACCCCAGCTGGGCAACGGACCTCTATGGAAAAGTGGTGCCCTTTGTGACTCCCTCGGCCTGGCAATGGGACTCTATAGAAAGAAGCCTCCTCCTCTGAGACCGACCCCAGCTTAGATGATGATTCTTTCTCTTCCCCGCTCCCTGAATTAGGAAGCGATGAGTGTGAAAGTGCCAAGGAAATCGGCTCTTTTCTCTCATGGGACACAGCTGAGCTGCCATGGGGTTGCCAGCTGGTGAGGGGGCAGGAATGGCGCTTTGAGACAGATGGAGGGAAAGAGCCCACAGTGAGGGTAGGGACAGAATCAGGGACCACAGGGGAAGGACACAAAGATTTGCAGGATGTCATCAGCTGGGTATCTACGGTCCGATCCTGATTTCAGTGGGTGTGTGGGGTTTTTCAGCATTACACGCCACCATTAGCAGGGACCGACTCCCAGAGCCCAGAGACTGTAATGGTCAGATGATTTCTGTGATAAATGGAACAATCCCCCTCCATATACTAAACTGCCTGGTGAGGACCCTACTATTTAGTCTCTAAGGTGTCACACATACTGCTCGTTCTTTTTGCGGATACGGACTAACACGGCTACCACTCTGAAACCTGTCAACCTCACAAAT
Organism: Sternotherus odoratus; assembly: GCA_032164245.1. Lineage (NCBI taxonomy): Eukaryota > Metazoa > Chordata > Testudines > Kinosternidae > Sternotherus > Sternotherus odoratus. Next base: position 84,784,811 of record JAVMKO010000002.1, on the reverse strand, counting down.
GTGTCTTTCTCTCCCAGGATGGCATGAGGAGGGAGAAGATCTGTGGTGTTGGTACGGGCTCAAGGACATCGATCACCTGGGATATAAAAATATGGCCAGAGTCGGGGAGGTAAGGTCTCAGCTGGTGCATTGCAGCAGCTCACATGTGGAGCTGTCTCCCCCTGCAGTGGCTGTGCCTAGATACAGGCCAAAAGCCTGCTGTGTGTGTCCAGCTGACAGAGTTCAGCTGGGAGAGGCTGAGGATCCTGGTTCAGAGCCTTCCTAACGGTCCTAGTTTGGGGCGATACATGGATCCATTTCTACATGGCATAAAAGGAAACCTGTGGGGTGTTGAGTTAATGCAGGATTGTATCTCGAGGGATCTGGCTCCACTCACTGTCTCCCTGGAGGACACCCGGGCAAGGACTTACCAGTGCTCCGGAGTCCTGAGCAGGGAGCTAGGCCTCAACCAGAATGGACAGGGGCTCTAAAGGCCCCTGGTTCTGGCTGTGGTAGTGGTGGCTGGAAGCCCCAGGCCCTTTAAATCACTGCCAGAGCTACCGCAGTGGAGCCCCGGGCCCTTTAAATCTCCTGAGGTGAATCTTGCTCCAGAATGAGTTATTGTTAGAGGCCTCAGTGCCTGTGACCTCTTATTGAAGAGGGTACCCTGAGTCATGGACCCCCAAAGTTCCTCAAGGGGAATTAGCCGCCTTGGCTGCAGCATGACTCTTACCAAGTATGTGAGCCACTAGCGGGATTTGGAGCCTGGTTCTGGGCAATCTGCTAAGGGCTCATGTGCTGTTGGTTTTAGGTCTTCAGAGAGATTTTCTCAGAACACCAGCAGAACTCGTTCCTGGATGTTGTATTGCTGGCCATTTACGACCCCTGGCTATGGGTCAGCCAGGCAGGGCTGGTATTAACGTGGTCCATCAAGGGAGAAGCTAGGAGATGAGGTAACCAGAGGAGAATTAATCTAGCTTTGGGGAGGGATCTAGGGCCTTTCACCTCTATGCCAGGAAAAGTCAATCTCTTCCCATCCCCATTCACTGGTCAGGATCAAGGAGGTGAATGAGTTGTTGCAGGTGACATTGTTAGAGATGAATTCAGTTCCATGCCTAGGGTACAGCCAGTTTGTCCCCTGTGGAGCTCAAAGCAGTTCACACCCAGCTTTTGAGCCAGGCTATTTAATTACCGGCATCACATCAACAGGGCAAGCTGCCATTGCTCATGTGAGGGGCGGGAAACTCGTCTAGTGATCTCTGCCAGCCCTTCATACCCCGCAGGGCATTAGACCAGTTCCTAGTGTCCATGTTATCTGAGCCACCAACCAGAATTGCCCCGTCATTGACAGCCTTGCAGGCCCAGGACTGAAAGGGCCATGAAGACTAACCAGGCTGGGCCGAGGCACGTGGGCTGGGGATCCCTTGCTGCTGGCTGGGCTGGGGATCACTTAGGGAAAGGTCTCAATTTCCTCCCACCCCATTTCACTGCTGCCAAAAGCCTCCCAACACCTCAGCTGGAGAAGCAGGGAGTGGCTGAGAGGATTATGGGGATCTGGGCTGCTTCCCAAGCTGGGTTTGGAGGTAGAACAGGTCTCATGGGGGGGACTGAGAGAAATGGGGGCAGGATCTTCATTCTACAATGGTGAGAGTGGGGTTGGAGTTCAATGGAGAGGAGACTGGAATCCATCTAGGGATTGGGAGGGGGAATCCATCCCTCAGACGTGGGGAGAGGCTGGGTGGAACTTTTATTGGCTCCAGGTACTATTAATAACTCTCGTTGCGAAGGGGTGTCTGAGTCTCTGACTTGTCCCTTTTCCCTTTCAGCAGGAGAATGTTACTGAGAAGATTACGGCCCAAGTCTACTCAATCAGGTACTTGGGCCAATGCCCCATGGGACACCATTAAAGTAGTATAAGGGCCCTACCATCAATTAAATGTTAATCCCACCTCATGAGGGTATTACTTCTGGGGCCAAGGCAGACACATGACCAGAAGCAAGGTGTGAGATTTTTATCCTGGCCCAGCTTGTTTAGCAATACTAATGCATTTTTCTTATAATGCTTATTCATGTTATCCAGCACCTCCTGAGCAACAGAGTCTGAGGTCTTTGGTGTTTCCAGGGCAGTCACACTCTGTCCCTGTTTCAGTAGAAACAGACTTATTTTTCCTTTATCCACTTCACTCTGCTTCACGTACATTAGGTACCTTTGAAGCACGGTGCTGTAAAGTTTAGCATTTTCATATTCAGCTAAGTCAGTTCTTTGAAGAATAGTCTTCATTTTAGCATCCAATAAGCGAGTTGCGATTGTTCTGATATTTTCCTCTGCTGGAGGGGGAGCCCTTAATTGTGCCAACTGGCAGCTGGGCACTAGGTACATTTTTTCCGCATGCTCCATTATCGATTAGTTCAAAGCCCCTTGTCAGAGGGATAGCAAAACTTAACAGAGGGCCAATAAACCCTCCAGACTGCTTCACCAGATGTTTCTTTCTTTTAAGCAAAACTCTTTTATTACACAAAGCTTTTATAAGCATGCGTCTCTTTTTCAGCACAAGTACTTGACTTTGTGGTCAAAGGTCCATTTCCTTTTAAGGTACTGAGCGCTATTTCTGAGATGGCTGCTACTAGATTGTCCGAGGCCAAACACAGTATAGCCCTCCTTTGCTGCGGGGACAATTTGCTTGGTAATTTTAAAAGGACTAGGTTTCTCTTCACACAGCTAGACTTGTTTTCAGTCAGCAGCTCCGGCTTTTAAAAAGGGACCTTCCAATAATTCATCTCCTTTTATACTCAGCTGCTGTTCTTTTCAAAGTATAAACTGCCATCCAGTCTGGAGGGAAAAGACCAGTTCTTAGTCTATAAGCTTCTGGTGTGGAAGCATTTAAATCTACCACCAGGTAGCCATAAGGTCTTTTGGTAGCATCCTCAAAAGCTTCTAGAAGAACTGAGCTTTGCGGGGTACATTTGCCAAGCAAGTGTAGCGATTTGTAATTTATCCCTGGAATTTTGAACAGAACCATGTACTCTGTGTTTAGCTAAATCATGCGACTCTTTTTCCCCCTGACAAAATACGTTTTGAACTATATACATAATGCTCAGGTTCCTGTGATGCACATACTTGATAAAGGCTTTCTCGATTTCCTTGCTTTCACAAATAGAGTTCATCAGATAGTCTGTGATAATCATATTTACTTTATTGGTAGGAAACAAAGCGTCATCATCAAAAGCATCAGGCAGCCCCTCCACAAAATTGATAAAGTGATATTTACAAAGCAGTTTTTTATAGAGAGGTTGCCAGCAACTATAAGATCACACAATAGTCTCAGGCATAACAGACAATGGTTGGCATTATTCAACACATTTTTTATAAAGTAACTTTTCCTACAATTGCTGGGCCCCATGAGAATTGCAGAAAAGGGGTGTTTCCACCTCCGTATCCATTTTTAAAGCTGTAGGGCAGGGCTTTAAACCCTTCTCCTAGGACCCTCTTGTAAATTACTTTCTGTGTTTTCTTAAGGGTTTTTGTCTCTATTGGCCACTGATTTCTGTTCCTTACGATAGAGGGCTGCTGCACCTGTCTTTTTTGAAGTGTTTTCTCGCAGGCCCGTGCAATAGTCCAGGACTAGATCTTTCTAACTGTCAAAGTTGATCTTTTCATAGGGTAGGTCTTCACTACCCGCCGGATCGGCAGGTAGCGATCGATCTTTTGGCAATCGATTTTTCATGTCTCATTAAGACACAATAAATCAGTTGCCGGCGGCGCCCCCGTCAACTCTGGAACTCCAGCTTGCTGCGAGGCACAAGTTGGAGTTGACGGGGGAGCATGATGCCAACCGCCGCTTCCATGAGGATGGCAGGTAAATCGGCTGAAGATACGCCGACTTCAGCTACGTTATTCTACGTTATCCCTCCTCCAAGTGAAGACCAGACCACAGTTTGCTATGTTCAGGGTAATACCTTTGACTGTCATGTGGGCCTTTTCATATGTTTTCGGGCCTGCCAACACAAACTCGGTGATGTGTTGATCTGGCGGGATCTCGCTTGTGAGGTCCCCTAAATAATCCCCCAGAAAGGGATTCCAGACACCCTCCCTTTTCACAAATATCACCGAGTCAGTGTTGTGGTACCTTGCAACCTGTTCTTGCAACCTGTCTAGGAGGTTGTATAGTTCGAAACAGGCTGTGAAAACATTGGTATTGCCAGAGACAGACTACGGATCTTTTGTATGCTTCCAAGACACTCAGACTGTTTCATCATCGATAAAGAGCATCCCAAGGCACAAGAGGCTGGAGTAACTGGGCTCGGTTCAAAAAGCCTACAAGCTCCCTCTATGTTTCTTTCATTGCCTCCTACTCGTGTTCCCAAAGAATCCTCACTACAAAACCAAGTCATTTCAGATAGTCAGTCTTGAGCTGCGTCTTGTAATAAAGAATCCCAAATATTGTCCCTGTCATAGGGTTTTGTGCTTTTTCACAACAGGGGTCACAACCGTGGAAAAATCACCCGTTAAACTCAAAGGCCAGGCGTATCACCGGTAACTCCCCCAAGCCACGATCGCCTTCCTCCTCCAGGGTGGTGGATGACAAGAGGCCACCATGCTCATCGGAGTGTCGCATGAGCGGTGTTATACAGCATGGCCAGAGAGCAGCAGGAGGGTGTCAGAGGGGAGCCTTATTCCCTGTAGAGGGAAGAAAGTTTGCCATAGGTTGGTGGGAGCACCTGGAGCCAATTAAGGCACCTGAACCCCCTGCTTTGGTCAGATAGAGGAAGAAGTTGGAGCGGAGAGCAGTGTGAAGGAGTGGGAGCAGAGAGCAGTGGGAAGGTGTTGGAGCAGAGTGGATTGTGTTGGAGCAGAGAGCACTTTGGAGGAGACGTAGCAGAGTAGATTGGTATTGGAAGAGTTGGAGCAGAGTGTTTGGTTTTGGAGCAGAGAGAAATTTGGAGGGAAGCAAAGGAGATTCAATGAAATCAACACTTTTATTTCAATAAATAGTCATTTTCCATCTGAAAAATGTTCCACTGGAAAATTTCCAGCCAGCACTATACTGCAAGATATTCCATTAAATAACATTTAAATGACTTACACATTCCAAGGGAAGAATTTGGCCTTGTATATTCAAGACAAGTCCAAACATCAATCAATAAAGGCAAAGAAGGTTTTAAAACAATGCGGTGTTGTTCACAAGAACTTTTGGGGAGGTGTATCCCTCTTTGAACTCACTGCATAAGCCTTTATCTCAGATTGAACTGCACCCATTCAAATTGTGCATTGATGATATTAATGTGTCACAGTGTTGCATGAGCACTGTGGCGCAGGTGAGAGAGCGAATACCTCAAGTAACCCCAGAGTACGAGCACATTTGGAAAAAGCACAAGAGACCCAGCGGATATTTTACAACGGCCGGGCCAAAGTTCTGAGATTTCAGCTGGGAGAACGGGTGATGGTGCTAGTGTTGACAGCAGAAAGCAAACTCCTGGCCTGCTGGATTGGGCCATATGAGATAGTGGAAGCTATTGGGGAAGTGGACTATAAGTTCAGACAACCAGACCGCCACAGACCAGAGCAGATCTATCATGTAAACTTACTGAAGCCCTGGCGTGACCGAGAGACATGACTGGTCATTTGGAGAGCTCCACCCCAGACGGAGGACCCATAGAGGCAGGTGAGGATATCCCCCGAGTTAGAACAAACAGAGGTCATTGATATGATCCAACAGAACCAGGACGTGGATTGGCGTTGGAGCAGAGAGCAATTTGGAGGAGTTGAAACAGAGTGTTTGGTGTTGGAGCAGAGATCAGTTTGTAGGGAAGCAGAGGAGAGTTTGAAGAAGTGCTGTGGTGGGCTAAGAAGACCAAGACCCTAGGTAAAGGGACACTTGGCTTGTGCAGAGGGAGGGCAGGAAGCTCCACAAGCTGAGGGCAGGAGAGGGAAGTAGCCTAGGGGAAGGAATCACTAGTTCAAGTGGTTTACTGCTATCCCTAGGGCCCCTGGGCTGGGACCCGGAGTAGAGGGTGCGTCCAGGTCCCTCCCTCTCTACTCCCCGACTCTAGGATACTAGTGGGGCAGTTAATACCCTGTTCAGGGGCAAGAAATGGTGCCCTGGCCCCCCCTCAAGAAGAGAAAGCATGGGACCCATCATAATAGTGCCGGCAATTTGCCACAGCAGTTGGTCTTTGGGTTTGGCTTCTGGCATATCCGTCAATGGCTGGGCCAAAGGGATCCCCTCGGCTGCTCCCTCATCCTCTTTGAATCTGTCACTGATGTAGCACTTTCTCCATGGATGGTCAAAAACCTCTGGGGCTTAAACAAAATCTAAAGTTCTCTCTGGGGTGATAAAGGAGTCCATGTTTCCTCTCAGCCTTTCCGCAATTTCTAAAACACGTGTCCTAGGTAAGAGATGGCCTCCTCTGCCTGGCACTGGGAATTATGGGGTGATGGTGCTGCACTCTGATTGGCAGAGGGCATTGGGAGGAGTTCTTAGAGGGGTCACATGACCCTCTTTGGGTGCTTCATCCCCTCCCGCAACCTGTCCCATTTTGGTCAAATCTCCTCTCAGGGTTGTCCTCGGTGGCCAATATCCATCGTGAATGGTAGAGGATGGTGGTAGGAGTTCTTAGAGGGGTCACAGGAACCACTCCCAGATGGGTCACCCCACCCCAGAATTCCCCCCAGTTGGTCAAATCTCTCCTTGGGGTGGTCCCCAGTGGCTGAACCCCCTCCCAATTGGTAGAGGGCAGTGAGAGGAGTTCTTAGAGGGGTACGGAAGACTAGGGGTCTCCAAACTATGGCCCGGGGGCTGGATTCAGCCCACAGCGTCAATTTGTCCAGCCCCACGGGCCCCAGCAGAGCAGGCATGGGGAGAAGCTGCTGCTGCCCCCCTGTGCAAGCTGCTGCCAGTGGCCCCATGTGCACAGGGGTGACTGCCCCCATAGTAGGGCTGGAGGCACAAAGGGGGGTCGCGGCAGCAGCATGGCTGGAGGAGCAAAGGGATAAGTGCCCCTGTGGCGTTGCCAGAGGAGAAAATGGGGCAGAGGATCCTCCAGAAAGTGACCCATGCCCCATGCTGCTTCCGGTCATGTGTCCACCTTGACCCCAGAAGTAATATTGCCATGTGAAGGTGTGACGGTGCTGTTCCTGGTGGAATCCAACTGTGAGTGTCAGATCAGGACAGATTGCTTCCAAAGGGGTCACTACAGCCCAAAGCTGGTGTTTTTCCACACTAAGGCAAACCAAACCAGCCAAACAGAAAAGACTTTGGTCTCACCCCACTGGCTAACCACAAGTCACACAAGCAATCCCCTTAAGACACTCCAGATTCCCAGTATCACCACCAGCAGCCACCTGTCCTGGGGATCAATGGTTATGAAACCCAATGCCCCAAATAAAGAAAATGGTTCTCCCCAATTCCAAGGAATCAGGGCCCAGACCCAGGTCAATATACAAATCAGATCTTCCCACAAATCACGCTGTTGCCAATCCTTTAGAATCTAAAATCTAAAGGTTTATTATACAAGGAAAAAGGTATAGGTGAGGGTTAAGAATGGTTAAAAGAAATCAATTACCGTATTTTTCGCCCTATAAGACGCACTTTTTCTTCCCCAAAACGGGGGGGGGGGAAGTTGGTGCGTCTTATAGGGCGAATGCAAAAAAAAAAAAAAAAAAAAAAAAAAAAAAAAAAGCGCCTCGCTCTCCCGTCCCCGCCGCGCGGGCGGGCTGCCGAGCTTCCCCCCTCCCCGCCGCGGGCGGGCTGCCGAGCTTCCCCCCTCCCCGCCGCGGGCGGGCTGCCGAGCTTCCCCCCTCCCCGCCGCGGGCGGGCTGCCGGGGTTCCCCCCTCCCCGCCGGACAAAAAAAAAAAAAAAAAAAAAAAAAAAAAGCGCCTCGCTCTCCCGGCAGCCCGCCCGCGGCGGGGAGGGGGGAACCGGGACGCTCCCGGCAGCCCGCCCGCGCGGCGGGGACGGGAGAGCGAGGCGCTTTTTTTTTTTTTTTTTGTCCGGCGGGGAGGGGGGAACCCCGGCAGCCCGCCCGCGCGGCGGGGACGGGAGAGCGAGGCGCTTTTTTTTTTTTTTTTTCCGGATTTTTTATTTAAAAATGAGGGGGCGTCTTATAGGACGGAGCGTCCTATAAGATGAAAAATACGGTACATGCAGTAATGGCACATCTCTTGGTTTAGGATTGCAGCAAAGGTAGAATAACTGCAGGTTTAAATCAAAGTCTTTAGAAAGCATCCCATTTAGGGATGGGTCAGCAACTTAGTCCAGAGTTCACCTGTATAGCAAAGTCCATTCAGAGCTGGAAGCAAGACAGGCTGCAGGCTGAAGGTAGAAGACAAAATGGAGACATCTCTCTCAGGCTTTATAGACTCTCCTCTGTGGGCGAAGCCCCTCCTCCTCCTTATGCAGAGTCCAGTTGCAAAGAGGAGGTCCACAGCCACATGGTCCAATCACCAGACTCTCCACGATTCAGTCTTTGCCCAGGCATGTCCCATGCCTGGTGAAGCTCCTCTCCTCGGGTGTGGACACAGTTAATTGTGTAGTTGATGGCCCTTTAATGGGCTCGAGTTAGCACCTGCTTGTCTGAGATTTCACCCAGGGGCCAAGCCTAAGTTTGAAGTACAGGCACCTTTTATCCAATATCCATAACTTCAGTTTCAAAATAGATACACACATATGGTCATAGACACCTGTTAAGATACCCTTCACATAATATTTGGTACCCCAATGATCTATATGGTACCAAATTATTCCAGTAACGTGACACCCCCAACGCAAAATTGATGCAGGTAGGGATGACAAAACAGCACTGACTGCATCCCAAAAGCTACCCCACAAAACAGCACTGACTGCATCCCAAAAGCTACCCCATTCATGGGTTTGTTTTATGTGATTTTGCCAAGAGCTAAAGAAAACAGCTACTTTATACATACAAGCTCTGGCAACTATTTGGAATTCAAGTATCATCCAATTAATATAGATATTAATGGTGTTAATAGCACAGAAATCTTGGCATTTAGCCATGGAAACAATAGGGTAATGTGCCTCAGTTTCCCTTCTTATACTGCACATTTGGTGTGGAATGTCTTTTTCCCTTTTGGAAAGTCTCACCACTGTTCACAGGCCTTAACTGTGACACATTAGTAGAACAAGGCCTCTTTACATAAAGTGTGTTCCCCTGTATTTCTCTTGACATGTCCAAAGGATTTTTCACAAGACTAGGCCCATTGTACAATTTTACAGTTTCAGGTAATAACACAGTAGTTACACAAATTACCATTAGCCACAACAACAATTTCATTGCAAGTGTCCATTTACAATCAGGTTTGTCAAGCCATGCCTTTGGGTCAATACTATTAGAATTTTGGCCTTCTAGGGTCACTTTGTGGTCTTCCTTTGCAAAGTCAAATTCTCTTTTCCCTCCTTGCCCTGAAGGGTCAAATCCTGCTCTCTGTTGCTTAAAAGAACTCCCTGCCTGATTCGGAGGGTTCCCTGAGCTAACAGCCATTAGCAAGCTCTTCTCTCCCCATTCAGTCCAGTAATCTGCATCTTCACAGATAAAAGCAAGCTGCCAGGCTATAGTATGTCTTAAAGGGATACCATTTATTTTCACTAACCAGCTAGTCTTAAAGTTCTGTTCTTTCTTTACCCACTTCTGCTTCCACATGGAATTAGATGTTGGGTTTACCCAGAGACCACAAGTCACATCCATAGTATCTAGAGACGAGAGTATACCAACTACTATACTAACTGCACAGCTGTCCTGCTCTGAAGATACCTTTACCCAGACATCTCTCTGAGCCTGACACACAGGTTGTTCACTTGCAGAATCAGCATGGAGACTTTTTCCTTTGAACAACCTTGTCTCCCCCAACAAGCTGGTTAAACACAGCCACTTGGTTATAGGGCTGTCCCAATTCCTCCTTGCTCTCTGTTGTCAAGCTGGTGGCAGGTAACACACCCAAATCACCTTTCTGCTCTCCTTGTGTCCTGGCTAGGGTATCACTCTGATTAGACAGAGTTGCTACACCCTCTTCCAGCAACACACTAGCAACAGGCAAAATACAAGCACCAGAATCGTCTGGTCTCTGGGATCTTGCTAAGACCTTAACTGGATGTAACCTAGTTATAGAGTCTTCCTCCCCAGCAGACACAAACTTAGGACCATTCCCTTTCTGGGCTTTAGCAGAATTCAAAACCAATTCTGAAACAACTGCGCTATTCTCAACCATCACAGGCTGAAAAGCACCTTCTGTCTGCTCCACAGACAAAGAAGATTCAGAGACACATTCTCCTTCACTAGACACACAGCTTAGGATCTCCCTTCCCTTGTCCCAGCACACAGACCACTGTTTGGAGACTGAGGTAGCTTCCTCCATAGGCAAGTCAATACCCCTGACAGACACAGGCCCACTCCCTACACTGTCCCACTTCTCCACACCGGACACAGGTAAGGCAGAGGGACACTTTTCTTCCACTATCCTCACCTTCCCTTTAGATACACTGCTGCTTTTCCCAGGTTTACTTTTACAAGCTGTACCAGCTAAAACTATTTCACCCTTTCCTTCCTCAGTTAGGATTTCAATCTGCCCCTTCACTTTAACCTGCTGACCCATGAGTTCTTTCTGCACCCATGAGTTCTTTCTGCACAGTATCTAATTTCAGATTTACCGTATTTTTCGCCCTATAAGACGCACTTTTTATTCCCCAAAACGGGGGGGGAAATGTTGGTGTGTCTTATAGGGCGAATGTGCGCCCCGGTTCCCCCCTCCCTGCCGCGGGCGGGCTGCCGGGAGCGTCCCGGTTCCCCCCTCCCCGCCGCGGGCGGGCTGCCAGGAGCGCTCCCGGCAGCCCGCCCGCGGCGGGGAGGGGGGAACCGGGACGCTCCCGGCAGCCCGCCCGCGCGGCGGGGACAGGAGAGCGAGGCGCTTTTTTTTTTTTTTTGTCCGGCTTTTTTATTAAAAAACGAGGGGGCGTCTTATAGGCCGGAGCGTCCTATAGGACGAAAAATACGGTACTTCTGCGACATTAGACAGACATTCAGAAACTTCATTCCCAGGGAAACTGCTTCTCTGAACAGACAAACCTTTAGAACAACCTTCCATAGGCCCGACTTCAGAACTAATCCTCTCCTGTGCCCAGTCTTTGTCAGCTTGACTGAACATAGCTTTGATATCATTTCCAATCATAAGATCCTTAGGGATCGTATCCTTTACTCCCACAACCATGGTGCTCTCAAATCCCTTCTACTTAAGGTGGATTTTAGCCAAAGGCACTCTTACAAAATACTCAGAAAAGGCTACAACAGTTACGTCCTCACCGGGACAGTAATCTTCCTCCCCGACCAGGCTTGCTTTAACCAAAGTAATGTCTGCTGCAGTATCCCTCCAAACCATGCACCTTACTCCATTAACCTCTGCACTGCTAATAAACTCTGCATTATTGCTCCCATATTTAGCTTTAACATGAGTTCTAAGGTCACCTTCTTCAGAGACCACAGAAATAGCATTTGCACACAGGGCACCCTCACCGGACTCTGCGTGGCTTGCCAGTGAGTTTACAACCATAGAATTAACATCTGCCCTGACACTTGGGCTTCCTTTCAGGATTGGGCAATTTGGTCTTGTGTGGCCAAGCACACCACATTGATAGCAAGTGATCTGTTTATCCTTGGTGGGAGAGCTCCTCCCATCTGGACTTCCATGTGCCCCTTTAGAAGGGTCAGGATCAGACCTACCTCTGAACCCTTCCCTCCTCTTGAACTGGGGGGAATGGGTACTAGGTTTCCCCTGGGGTTTACACCCATCTCGAGCCCTGTTTTGGGTATAGGCATCTGCAATCTCTGCAGCCCGCAGGACTGACTCAGGTTCCCTGTCACACACAGCTGCTCTCACATGGTCTGGCACAATGTCTAAGAACTGCTCCAAAGTTATTAGATCGAGCAGTTTTTCAAAATTCCCATGTGCCTTTGCCCCCATAACCCACTTTTTAACAAAACCCATCAGTTTGTGAGCACATTCCACAAAAGTACAATCATTAGACATTTTAAACTTCCTGAACTTAACTCTGTAAGACTCAGGAGTCACCCTGAACCGCCTTAACACAGCATCTTTAAACTGCACGTAGTCCAAGGCTTCCTCATCCCCCAGTTCATTAAATACCTCCCTGGCTTTTCCAGACAGTTTGGTCATCAGGACAGGCATTCGCTGCTCATCAGGAATCTGATGCACCTTGCAGAGGCGTTCAAAGGTCGACAAAAACTCCTCTATATCCTCCGAATCATTGTAGATGGGACACATCTTTTCCCAGTTTTTCTCATGGTGGTGTGGAAGAGGATTACCAGGTGGTGATGACCTCCTCTCCCCCTCCAGTACTTGGAGCTGAAGTTTGGCCGTCTCCTGTTCCATTTTGTGAAGCTCCATTCGAATCTGTGCTAGCTCCCGTTCATGCTCCAACTGCAGTTTATTTGCTGCTTGCTGCTCTAACTTTTTCTGCATTTCCTGAAGTATCCAGTAAGGGTTGTTCTCTCACCTCTTGATCCTTGGCTATTAACAGCTCTCTCAGTTCTTGCTTGGTAGTTTTCTTTCTAAAACTTATTCCCCTTTTTAAACACAAATCTTCCATGGCCTTTTCCCCAGCCGTTCATATGCTCTTTGCTCACTCATTATAACCACTCTTTAACCACTCAAACTCTCAACACCCAAAATTCAAATTTGGACAGCGTGGGGTTCTGACCCAAAGCTCAATTGACCTGGTTCTGTGGATCCTAGCACGACTACGCCACTGTGACGTGCTGTTCCTGGTGGAATCCAACTGTGAGTGTCAGATCAGGACAGATTGCTTCCAAAGGGGCAACTACAGCCCAAAGCTGGGGTTTTTCCACACTAAGGCAAACCAAACCAGCCAAACAGAAAAGACTTTGGTCTCACCCCACTGGCTAACCACAAGTCACACAAGCAATCCCCTTAAGACACTCCAGATTCCCAGTATCATCACCAGCAGCCACCTGTCCTGGGGATCAATGGTTATGAAACCCAATGCCCCAAATAAAGAAAATGGTTCTCCCCAATTCCAAGGAATCAGGGCCCAGACCCAGGTCAATATACAAATCAGATCTACCCACAAATCACGCTATTGCCAATCCTTTAGAATCTAAAATCTAAAGGTTTATTATACAAGGAAAAAGGTATAGGTGAGGGTTAAGAATGGTTAAAAGAAATCAATTACATGCAGTAATGGCACATCTCTTGGTTTAGGATTGCAGCAAAGGTAGAATAACTGCAGGTTTAAATCAAAGTCTTTAGAAAGCATCCCATTTAGGGATGGGTCAGCACCTTAGTCCAGAGTTCACCTGTATAGCAAAGTCCATTCAGAGCTGGAAGCAAGACAGGCTGAAGGTAGAAGACAAAATGGAGACATCTCTCCCAGGCTTTATAGACTCTCCTCTGTGGGTGAAGCCCCTCCTCCTCCTTATGCAGAGTCCAGTTGCAAAGAGGAGGTCCACAGCCACATGGTCCAATCACCAGACTCTCCACGATTCAGTCTTTGCCCAGGCATGTCCCACTAATTTCATTGGGTGGCCCCTAGTTCTTATATTATGGGAACAAGTAAATAACGTTTCCTTATTCACTTTCTCCTTACCACTCATAATTTTATATACCTCTATCATATCCCCCCTTAGTCTCCTCTTTTCCAAGCTAAAAAGTCCTAGCCTCTTTAATCTCTCCTCATATGGGACCCGTTCCAAACCCCTACTCATTTTAGTTGCCTTTCTCTGAACCTTTTCTAATGCCAGTATATCCTTTTTGAGATGGGGAGACCACATTCGTACGCAGTATTCAAGATGTGGGCGCACCATGGATTTGTATAAGGTCAATAAGATATTCTCCATCTTATTCTCTATCCCTTTTTAAACGATTCCTAACATCCTGTTTGCTTTTTTGACTTCTGCTACACATCGCATGAACGTCTTCAGAGAACTATCCATGATGACTCCAAGATCTTTTTCCTGATTAATTGTAGCTAAATTAGCCCTCATCATATTGTATGTCTAGTTGGGGTTATTTTTTCCAATGTGCATTACATTACATTGATCCACATTAAATTTCATTTGCCATTTTGTTGCCCAGTCACTTAGTTTCGTGAGATCTTTTTGAAGTTCTTCACAGTCTGCTTGGGTCTTAACTATTTTGAGCAGTTTAGTATCATCTGCAAACTTTGCCACCTCACTGTTTACCCCTTCTCCAAATCATTTATGAATAAGTTGAATAGGATTGGTCCTAGGACTGACCCTTGGGGAACACCACTAGTTACCCTTCTCCATTCAGAAAATTTACCATTTATTCCTACTCTTTGTTCCCTGTCTTTTAACCAGTTCTCAGTCCATGAAAGGATCTTCCCTTTTATCCCATGGCAGCTTAATTTATGTAAGAGCCTTTGGTGAGGGACCTTGTCAAAGGCTTTCTGGAAATCTAAGTACACTATGTCCACTGGATCCCCCTTGTCCACATGTTTGTTAACCCCTTCAAAGAACTCTAATAGATTAGTAAGACACGATTTCCCTTTACAGACCCCATGTTGACTTTTGCCCAACAATTTATGTTCTTCTACATGCCTGACAATTTTATTCTTTACTATTGTTTCAACTAATTTGCCTGGTATGGACGTTAGACTTACTGGTCTGTAATTGCCGGGATCACCTCTAGAGCCCTTTTAAAATATTGACATTAGTTATCTTCCAATCATTGGGCACAGAAGCTGATTTAAAGGACAGGGTACAAACCCTAGTTAATAGTTCCGCAATTTCACATTTGAGTTCTTTCAGAACTCTTGGGTGAATGCCATCTGGTCCCGGTGACTTATTACAGTTACGTTTATCAATTAGTTCTAAAACCTCCTCTATTGACACTTCAATCTGTGACAATTCCTCAGATTTGTCACCTACAAAAGATGGCTCTGGTTTGGGAATCTCACCACTAAGCTGTCCGCGTAAGTTACTCCTCCGCAGAGACGGAAGCTATGTTGGTAGGAGACAGCACTTGGGTCACTGTGACTTGGGTCACTCAAGGGGGTGGGGGAAGAGGGCTGTCTTTCACACCCAGAAAATTAGATTGAGTTAAGCAATAATGTAGACCTGCCCTGTGTTATACTAGGGTAACATATGGACATCCCATTTGGAACAGTCATGCTCAGTTTGTGTACTGCCAGCCTTCCTCAAGTAGTCTCATTATGTTAACATTGTGATTGTCACAGACTTGCCAGAGACATGAAACAGGCAGGTTCTCTCTCCACTCCCATTCAGGTGAAGTAAGCAGCATAAGCAGCATAGCTGTTTTAATGAGAATTAAAAAGACCATGAGATTGGATGTATTGTTCTGTGTACAACAGGAAGCTTCAGATTTTTTTTTTTAAACAGATGTGAATCGAGCCTCCGTTCAGTGCAGAAGCTGGAAATAACTATGATCCATGTAAATGGAAAAGAATCTGCAGACACTAAACCAACCAGAACTGGTAGGTGAAGGGAGAAAAGTGAGCTGATCAATAACTATTTTCTCTAGTATTTACAAGGAATCAGTAGAGGGTTAACACTAGAGGGGAGTCAACTGGCACAAGAGAGCCCTTAATTCTGAGGCATCTTGGTCAAAATGTAAACAAAATCATCTTCCCAAGACAACAGATGACTAAGTGTTATTTTCTATTCTGGTTGTGTGATTTGATTGCAAAAACCTGAATAGTTATGCTGACCAATTTTCTAGTTGGTTAGTATAGGATAGAAGACATAGTATTGTACTATTAGTTGCTGTTAAGGTAAGTTAAAAAAAAACTAAAATATTCAACTCTCAAGTCCTTTTATTTAGTTAAGCACTCAAATCAACAGAGCCCAGAAATGGAATACATGTTTAATTGAGGGGTTGCTCGGCCAAGGTTTGTTTCATACCCTCTCATGTTGGCAAGCAGCAAAAATAGCCTGTTGAGTGTGGTGTATGGATGATTACTTGCAGTCTGTTCACCCACCAGGTGGTGCTAGGACATTCTACATTTCTCTAATGAACTTCTGGTTTCTGCCATTAAAACAATTCTCATTTCATGTACGCAAGCCACTACTGTCAAGAATCAGAAGGGTAGCCCTGTTAGTCTGGATCTGCAAAATTGACAGAGTCCTGTGGCACCTTATAGACTAATGTATGTACAGTGAAACTTCGATTTAACGGACTAATTTGGGCCAGGGGGTGTCCATTAAAGCCGAAAGTCCGTTATTTAATAATTTTTTAAAATCATTAAATAACAGGACTTTTGGCTTTAACGGACACCACCTCACCGGAATTAGTCCATTATATAGAGGTTTTACCCCCCGGGCGGGGGGGTTGACAGTTCCCGCCCGCCTGAACAGCCCCCCCGCCGGACCCCCCCCTGCCCGCCCGAGGGGGGGGGGGGAAGCCGGCGCGGGGCTGCTTGGGCAATCGGGTCAGCTGCCTGGTCAATTGACCAGGCAGCTGACCCGATCGCCCAAGCAGCCCCGCGCCGGCTCCCCCCCCCTCGGGCGGGCAGGGGGGGGAGCAGCCCCGCGCCGGCTCCCCCCCCTCGGGCGGGCGGGGGGGTCCGGCGGGGGGGGCTGTTCAGGTGGGCGGGGGGGTCCGCGGGGCTGCTGGGGGGGGGGGGGGGAGCCGGCGGGGGGCTGCTTGGGCGATCGGGTCAGCTGCCTGGTCAATTTCACCTGAAATTGGATCGCCCAAGCAGCCCCCCGCCGGCTCCCCCCCCCCCCATCAGCCCGCCCGCCCGCCGGCTCCCCGCTGTGGGCGGGAACTGTCAAGCCCCCCGCCCGGCTTCCCGCAGCGGGGAGCCTGGTGGGACCGGTCACCCCCCCCCCCCCGGCTCGCGGCAGCGGGGAGCCGGGCAGGGGCGGGGAGGGTTGACAGCTCCCGCCGGGCTCCCCGCTGCCGGGAGCCGGGCGGGAGCTGTCAACTCGGCCGCCCGGCTCCCCTCTGCGGGGAGCCGGGCAGCCAGGTTGACAGCTCCTGCCCAGCTCCCCGGGGCGGGAGCCCGCGGCCCCCAATAATGGATTTCGGATGCATCGGAAAGTTTGTCCGTTGCATCCGAAGTCCGTTAAATCGGGGTCCGTTAAATCGAGGGTTTCATGTGCTAATACCCACTTCAGCCGATGCCACTACTGTAATCTAGAGCATTGCTACAATTTAGACAAAAGAAAGGTGTTTGTGTCCTCAACAAGCAAGGAGTGCATAACCCCAGTGGTGTTATGGGTAATCTAATTTAACTCCAAATTGTCAAGTGAGAAGCAAGTAAATCCATTGCAGACACTTCAATGTCCATAAAGCTTTATTCAGCCATGGCTGGCTCTTGGCATAAGAAGCCTGCTACTTCCTCCTCCTCCCCCCCTCTTTTAAACAGCAAAAGCCTCATCCATACTGTTTTGTTTGTTCATCTGACACCCACTAACATACAGGACCACACATTGCCAGGCAACCTGGCCAGATCAGCCTCCTTCTCAAGTCCCTACACTAGTTTTTTTTGTTTGTTTTTTTAGTTATTAAAGAAACACAAACCAAATATAAAATTCTAACCCCAATCCTTTGTCTTCACCCCAGTGAGGCCAGCTCTGACTCATTTCTCTACTTCTCCTACTGTGGTCTTATGCCTGGGGATAGTGTAGAAGGCTGCGCAAGACCCTCCTCCTAAGCACAGACATGTACACGTCACAACCCTCTCCTCTCGACATCCCTCATTGAGAGGTACATGTATTGAGCTGAATAGAATATTTACCCGCTTTCTCCCAGTCACCTTCTTTAGCATGTCATGTATGCTGTCCCATGAGTTACGTCATGGCTGATGTTTTCTTCCTGCCCCAGAGGGGTTCATAGTCATATTTTGATTGTATTAGAGGTAGTACCGTATTTTTCGTCCTATAGGACGCTCCGGCCTATAAGACGCCCCCTTGTTTTGCAATAAAAAAGCCGGACCAAAAAAAAAAAAAAAAAAAGCGCGCCTCACTCTCCCGTCCCCGCCACGGGCGGGCTGCCGGGAGCGTCCCGGTTCCCCCCTCCCCGCAGCCCGCCCGCGGCGGGGAGGGGGGAACCTCGGCAACCCGGCCGCGGCGGGGAGGGGGGAACCGGGGCGCACATTTGCCCTATAAGACGCACCAACTTTTTCCCCCCCGTTTTGGGGAAGAAAAAGTGCGTCTTATAGGGCGAAAAATACGGTAAATATTCTGGATGAACAAAGAGCTAAGAAATGTCAAAGCAAGGGGAGTGGAGTGTTGAGAGATAAAATGAAGTCTTATCTGGAACATTTTTGCATGGTTCAGGAATAAGCACACCTAGAAATTGAATGATTGCATGCCAAGATGGAATTCTAATGACAAGCCAGTATTACACACACACCCTTTCCCCCGCAAACCCACCACACACACTGAGAAGCAAGAATTTCAGAACAAGAGACAAGCTATATAGGAAAGCCTTCCAGCTATTAATGAGTTCTGTGTGGTCAACCAGAAGTGCATGAAGAGTATATCCCCAGCAAGCAGGTAAGATTTAATATTTCATTTCACTCTTAGATGGCTTAGACAATCTCACATCTACAGCAGCTTCCCCAGGTCTGCCAAAGATGTTGTGCAACAGATACAGATCACCTATATCACTCAGTGCTGCACTCCCTCTGCCATATTAAATTCTAGCCATGATGTTCTTGCGCCAAAAAGTCACTTGGTGTCCATGGGCCAGAATTGACCTTTACAGTCTCAGATAAGTATTTGAAAGAAAAAACAGGCACAAGATAGGGACATCCTTTTTTTTTTTTTAATTTAGCAGAATTTACATAAGTACAAAGCCAGCATTAGAAAAAGGTCAGTTTCACTGCATGCTTTATACCCAGATTTGTCTGTGGACCTTGATGCAACAAGCCTGAAAAGCAAGAGCTACATACAAGTTAACAATTCCACTCCGATCCTCATCAGCGAGGCAGCAGAGATGGGCCCCATTACAGCTTGCAGGAATTCCAGTACACCCTTTGTAGCCTGTCACTTTGAGTGCTTCCAGGACTTCCCACACAGTCTAGATTAACTTTCTTCAGCTACTGTGGATGGTCAAGATGTAGAGTTCTTTAGCTGATGAGCTAGTTTAATGAAGTTGCAGTTGTTCAAAACCAAGTGAGAACAAACAAGCCAGGGGAAGAGTGCCTATGGCAGACAGGACAGGTGTGAAGGGATTCAGAACCCCTTCTTGGATTTTGGAGAGTCCTTAGAAAGGGCCTCTCCACTCCTTCTGTGGCTGGGGGATGGAATGGAGTGTGCATGGGAAGCAGTAGATGGGGTGTTCCAGGATATCTAGAGTGGGGAGGCCTGATGCTTTTCCCCTGCAGGAGTTTGAGTGTTGATGGTGAAAAATGGGTGGGGAGGAGGATAGAGGAGGAGAAGTAAAGCTGTAGCTATTTGGTAGTCTGATTGGTCAGCAGGATTTCCAGAACTCAAATCATTCCGTGGTTCACATTTTCACCTTCTTAGCTCAGTCCCTTAGTTGTGATACCTCATATAGGTACGCACCAAGCAGCTTCACTCCCTGGATGTAGTTATACCTGGGGAGGGGGAAAAAAAAAAAAAAAAGAAAAAAAAAAAAGTTTTGTGCATTAGTCTGATCTGGTCTCTTGTGAGCACTGACTGACATCAGTATCGGCAACACCAGTGCATTCTGCCTGCATCAAGAGCATGAGAGAAAAAAGTTAAGCGAAGAGGAAGCTAGCAAGATATGAGAATTGTAAGCAACTGTATGCAGTGAGCATTTAGTACAGAGGAACATAGGCAGTCACAGCTCCTCTACAGAAGGAGCGAAATAAATCCTTTCAGAGGAAAAGGAAAGGGGTGATAGCAACCAGCATCAGAGGTGGGTACTGGTACATTTCAAGGCTCCTATTATGTCCCCAGCTGGTACAGTAACAAGTAGAGCTGTGCAAATAGCTGCTTTTTTAGCTATGGTTGCAATGAAGTGTTTTGGTCAACCAGAAACATTTAGATTTGAGGACCATTTAACGTTTGTATTCTAATAAAACTGAAGGAAATCAAAGCATTTCAGTTTTTTGCTTTGGCTGTTGCCAAAACTGTATTTGTCAAAAAATTTCACCCATTTCATCCAGACACTGGTGTCCCTTACCTGTTCAGTTTCTCATTTTGAGAATGGGCACCATCATCTGCAGCTCCAACAGGAAGCAGCATTACATTTTTGCCCGTCGCCTCTTGGAAGGTCAGAGTGACAGGAATGCTTCCTCCCTCTCTTGTCAAGTCTGGCTCAACTCCAAAGACTAAAGCAAAACAAAAAAAACCCACACACAATAGTTTGTCAGTTTTCCTGAGTTATTGCATCTTCCCCAGCAGGTTTCCTTACTAGATCACCTGCCATCTTTAAGGACAAAGAACTCTGAAGGGCAGATTTGACCCATTGGTGGCAAAATGTTTGCAGCTACCAGGAAGACCTAGCTGGGTGCAAAGGTAGAACTGGCGTCCTGATCCCAACTTCTGGACTTTAATGCTCAAACACATTAAGCCAGGTCAAGCGCCTGGTTCTAGTATGATGCTAAGGGAAAACACCTCCTATTGAACCACTATTTCCTGCACCACCTTGGGTTTTCATCCTAGTATTCACCAAAATACAGTGAAACCTCAATTTAATGGACTATTCGGGCGAGGGGGTGTCCGTTAAAGCCGAAAGTCCGTTATTTAATAATTTTTTTAAATCATTAAATAACAGGACTTTTGGCTTTAACGGACACCCCCTCACCCGAATTAGTCCCTTATATAGAGGTTTTACTGATCATGGGCGGGAGCTGTCAACCCCCTGCCCCCCCCGCCCGGCTCCCCTGCAGCGGGGAGCCGGGCGGGAGCTGTCAAACCCCCCCCCCTCTTCCCCGGCTCCCCTGCAGCGGGGAGCCGGGCGGGAGCTGTCAACCCGGCCGCCCGGCTCGCCTCTGCGGGGAGCCGGGCGGGAGCTGTCAACCCCCAATAACGGATTTCGGATGCATCGGGAAATTTTGTCCGTTGCATCCGAAGTCCGTTAAATCGGGGTCCGTTAAATCGAGGGTTTACTGTATGACCACATACATCTTATTACACCTGCATAGCTCCTTGTTTTCCAGCCATATTGTACAATCCTGACATCTTGTTGCTACATAGATATCATCATTTAACAGGCAAGACAAATTCCCAAATTTTAAATTCCACTGACCTGTCTTCATTGCTCTTCTGCCAGCCATGTAGTGGGGATGATTGAAGTCCGACACCCAAGGTTTTCCACCATGGCCCATGTATACTTTGAATTTATTGGGACTTTGTAGCTCTGCAAACTTCTTGCTAAGGTAATCCTGAACCTTTTGTACCAAAGGATTGAACAATTAGAAGTCTAGGATTAACACATTCAGAAGTGTTGTACAAGTTCCTGTTGGGTTGTCTTACTAGACAGGTGGTAAGTGAAGCTACTGTAGCAGGAAATGTCTTCCTGGAGGCTGTTACACAAACTCAGAGCAGGGACAGTGTCTTCTTGTATATTGAATGCACATTGTGGACAGTGCTTGAATTATAAAACATCAATTAACACATTACAAATGGAGATTAGCAAGAGGCCAACCTCTAGAACAGAAGTAGTAGTCTTAGCTAGTTTAAGAGTTGGCTAGATTGCGGTTAGAATTATAGCAACACGCAAAAGCCCCAGTCAGCTTGGAACCCCACACTGTGCTAGGTACTGCACAGACAACCCTGCCTCAAGGAGCTTCTCAGACGATGGCCAGATCTTCAGAAAAGCTCAGCATCCACCCATGTGGTGGTTTCTGGGTGCTGAGCATTTGACAATCTGACCATGAAAGTTGCCACACCCTGCAAGACCCAGCCTGCCAGCCTTAAGGTGAAAGTTCACTAAGCCAACTCCAGAAGTTATTCACCTTCAGGGGAGCTCAACCCACTAAGTATCAGATTTATGCAAGTGAGATTTTCAAGTGTGTTACTGGAGCAGCCTATCATGCACCCTGGAGTTAAGCTGTAAACTATTTAAACACAACTGGACTAAGACACCAACACCACAGCAAAACTTCAGTTTATAGTCATGTCAGAGCCAAGATGCTTTCTACATCTGCTGGATCCAAATAAAGATCTTGGAAGTAAAGGACAGCAGAGAAGACAAAACCTTGCAACCACAGCAGCAGTTCTAATGCTGTTCAGGCTTGTACAAGGGTGGAAGAGGGGATTTTTTTTTAAAAAAAAAAAGCAAAGATTCAGCCATTTCCAACTTATACCTGTTTGACAACATCTTCTGGAGTCATGTCTGGCACTAGCCTGATTGAGAATTTGCCAATTACTTTCCTTGGAATCACAGTCTTGGCTCCTGATGCAGAAAAGGCTCCTTCAATTCCATGGAGAGATAAGGATGGGTACCTCCACCGGTGCATTAGGATATTTTTCTGCAGAAAGATGGAAAAAGGTTGAGTGTTAAGATTACAGGAGAACAGCCAAGAGTTCTGTGGCTGTCTAGAAGTTACTTATAGCCACCACTTCAAGACAAAAAAGTAGTTACCCAAGGCAGGCAAGACAACCTGCATTAACCATGACTGCCTGCACAGATAGCATCTGAAGCAGCTATTTGAACAAGATGTCCAGATACAGTCTCTGAATTAGTCCTCTCCGGAAGAGACATTTGGAGAATTCCTACCTGAAAATTCAGTTTAGGCCTGATAAAAGCAGTCTTGAAAGGAGGCTTTTGCCCAGTGGTGGTAGGGTGACCAGATGCCAAGTGTGAAACCATCAGGACAGTGGGCAAAGGGGGTAATAGGAGCCCATATGAAAAAAGCCCCAAATATCTGGACCATCATTATAAAATTGAAACATTTGGTCACCCTAAGTGGTGGAGTACCAGCTTTTCTAAATAAGTTCCATTTGATGCATAACTTTGGAACTGCCACTTAATTCATAGAATACCAGGGTTGGAAGGGACATCAGAAGATCATCTAGTCCAACCCCCTGCTTGGAGCAGAACCAATCCTCAAATCATCCTAAAGAATTCATCTTGAAATCTCATTTCCCTAGGATTTGTGAGTGGCTAAGGTGCTCAGAGAGTAGGAAAAGCTTTGCCAACTGCTTTGATTCTTCCTTCATATCGAATCTGGAAACAGTTGGTCGAGTAATGTTTATATGGTATTCCATTTTTGGCATCCAAAAATCACAAGACAACTGGTTCTCTTTGTGCATACCATTTACTCTTTGTTACAGCCACTAGGGATGGCATTTGAGATTGTCACTGGATGTGCAGAACTGCCAGCGAAGCATAGGGTCAGCTTGGGAAGTCAGTTTTGTTGTCAGTATTTGACAGACCAGCATGGGGGGGGAAGGGGGAAGATAAGTGCAAAATTTGTGGGCAAGGATTATACAAGACTGAGAAAGCAATGCTCTGCGTTTTAGGATCAGAGCTAAAAAAGCCTAGGAAACTGTATGTGAAATTTGCAGACCTGTGTAGTAAGGTGCCAGCATATTACATGAACAGCATGTACAGGAATTCCATGTTGTTTTGGAATGGTCCCATTATTCCTATTAAGAAGTTATGTATGATAAATTCAAACTTAGCCATCTTGTATCTAAAGTTTGAGTGTCTGGTGACAGGTTAATAACTAGCTAAGGGAATTTGAGATTATGTAGTCATACTAATAGTAATAACCATTAGAAAAAGCACCAACATTTGTCAGTTGCATCTGAGATACTAGTGTTTCATCTACATTTAAT
The DNA here is from genome assembly GCA_032164245.1 of Sternotherus odoratus. NCBI lineage: Eukaryota > Metazoa > Chordata > Testudines > Kinosternidae > Sternotherus > Sternotherus odoratus. The sequence goes on along the minus strand of JAVMKO010000002.1, from coordinate 84,761,080 downwards.
AGGTAGAGAAATAGGATAGCTGTTGGCCTTTTAAGAGTGATTGTTGTATCTACAATACCCTTCCATCTATATCCAGGCTCAATGGAGGAAGGCTGCAGATTGCCTTCTCATTGGCTCTCACAGGACATTTGGGGGAAGTGTGACTGCTGCTAGGAGACTGTAGATCCAAGAATGTGTAAAGGAAAGACACTTAGTCTAGACTAACCCAGCTAGCCAAGATCAGTTCTCTTCCTAGAGACTTTGAATATTACCTTAATATAAGGTACAGCAAGACGGAGGTGTATCAGGTCATCTTTAAAACTAGTCTAAGCCACACACTACAAAAGATGTGTGTTTGTTCTATGGTGACAGGGTCTGTTACTGTAGGTAGCAATTCTGCAGTGGGGATGAGCTATTTTACACAACAGGAAGAGACACTTCCATGGGAGATCTATACTATGTACCCTCTGGGATAGGTTTTATAGAAAAACCTAAAGGCACTTTTCCCCAGTTCATTACAAATGCAGGGCATACTAGAATGTGCAGGAGCTTTTTGATGCTGAAGTCAAATATTCTGCCTGTGGAAAAACTAATTACAGCTGCCTCAATAGATGACTTTAGTGCCAAAGTATCCCTCACAGATGCAGTGAAGTCTTCAGGCTTCAAATACCTTCAATTTGTACAGCAGAAAGACTAAACTTTTGAGGAGAGACAGAAAAAGAAAATAAGAGGCACTGCACCTTTGTGTCATGAAGTAGTTTTGTTGCTCCCACATCTTTTGCATATTCCTTCAGGTCAAAGTCAATCTTCTCATACAACTCCAGCTCCTCATCAGTAACTGGCGCCACTGCCTCATTAATGCCAGGAATGAGGATTTTCCCTCTGTTATCCAGAAGAGAGCCTGCAAAAGAAAAGCCTGCAAAGATCAGGGTCTGAGACCAGACTTAAGTACAACTCTTACTTGCTTTCATGTTACTCTTCATTTGAAATCTTGGTTTTTTTAAACACTTCCTTTAGTCAGGAGACTAAAAGGAAGAAGAAATGAAGTCCTAGAGACAGAGATTAGAGACTACTCTTGCAGACTAGTTAATCCCCTGAAAGCCTTCTCTATATACCATAAATAGGGTGGCTACCACTCTGTACAACCCAATTAAGAGACACTTGGCAATTCTTCAGGTCAACTCTACTTTTGAAGTGACTCATGCAATAGGTATATTCAAGACCTGCATTTCCTTGAACTCCAAGCCAGAGGCCTAGTTACAAACCTTTGTCAGACTGTTTGAATTCAGGCTCCTCCATGGAGTTGTGGATTACATTTTAATAAGATGGCTGGCAAGGAAGCAGCCATTTACTGACAAGTCTGAGCTCCAGGAGCATAAGTCAATGTCTTCCTCCGCTTCCCCTAAAACCTTGTTGTTTTGATGTTTTTCCATTGACTCCTTCCTCAGGTGGGCATTTCAGCATCTAGAGCATTTTTCCTGCAGTTTCTCCTGCCGGTCTCTCCTGGAATGCCACCATTTTAGTGGGATTGACTAATTTTAAAAAAAGTCAATCAAATAGTGGCCAGTAAATTTGACACTGGAGCCCTTTACAGCATAAATTAACAGTTTTAACTTGAACGGAAAAACTTCTTTATTATGCATTTATTTATATGGCAGTCAGTCAAACATGGACTGGGCACATTGATGCTGTAGCATAAAGGCAAAATGTGTTTCTCTTACCCATCAGAGCAATGAGATCGGTCATGGCCTCATGTACTGAGCCACCATAAACTCCAGAGTGAAGGTCTTTGTCACTACATTCCACCTGGTTTGAAGCAGAGATGCTTGTAATCAGACAGACATTAGTCAGTGTTTTTAAATAACCCCCCAATGGCCTATACCCCTAGTAATGACCAGCAAACACACTGAGGTAGCAGAGTGCTATAGTGCAAGCATCTGGAGCAGAGAGTTTATTATCTGAGTGTGATAGCAAGAGGCCTCCACCAGCATTGGGGCCCTGTTGTGCTAGAAACTGTACAAGTGTAGCATGGGACATTTCCTACCCCAAAGGCCTTGCAATTGGATTCAATGCCCAAGTGTACAGTACTTACAAAAACATCTGTTGTGTTGTTCAACCTATGGGTATCTTAGCTCACTTATAGGAGGTCAGTTGCCTGGATTAAAAGGTCCATGCCACAAACTTGACATTAGCAATGATTCAAACGTCCCTAATGCCAGCAAAATATCCTGTACAATGGTTTTAGAGGGAGTTGTTCATGGGGAGGTGGGGGAGCTACGCAAGGGGCATACAGGAATAGAGCAATGGATGTGTCAGGATATTAATGCCAAGAATTAAAAAAACAAACAGCTCTTCAAACAAAGAGGAGATTCAGTTTGTGAGCAACTTAACTGTGAAATACAGGAATAAGAGTTTACTCTTCGGGTCTTTACCTCTATGAAAAAGTAGCAGATTCCCCTGAGGCCATATGTAATACAGGGCTTCTTCTTGCCTAGCCAGTAGTTGTCAGAGATGCATACATAGTCCACATCTTTGAAGAAAGTGTCTTTTTGAGCAAAAATCAGTTCATCTAGGCCTTCCGAGCCAGACTCCTCCATGCCTTCCAGGCAGAACTTTATGTTCACTGGGATTTCCTTTGGAGTGAAACAAGCATGAAAACATTCATCAGTGCTCAGATACTGTTCATGCAGATTTGTTATGAGTTCTTGCAATTACAGTGTAGAATACAGGCACTCTCGTTCCAGACCAGAAATACTAGTGTAACTTTATGAAAATCTTGCAGTTCTACTGATGCAGAGAGTCTTTATTGTCAACAAAAGCTCAGAAAACAGGCCAGACTTGCCATGTTCTATTCAAAGAATAACTTCACTGCTAGAGTGGGATTCACAAGGGGGACTTAAGCATTGCAGCACATAACTTTTCAGCACCCTCCTGCTTTGTGGAATTCACAACCCTGAAACAGAAACCCAGGCTGCCCATACGATGCATAGGGAGAGTTGTGTCAAAGGGGATTCATGAATGCTGTGCAGAAGACCAATTGAGCTAGCCAGTAGGAACTGCTGAGAGGGGTGTGGCCTAAACCCTTCTCCTCAAAGGCCCATGGTACTAGGCCAGAGGGATGCATTTCCCTCTACTCAGGACTCACTCCTGGAGTGACATGCCTAAACCAGGCAAGTCCTTTTTCAAAGGGTTAGTGGTGGGGATGCCAGCAGCCCCCATCTGAACCTTTAGGCCAGTGGTTGAGTACTCACCAAGATATGAGACCTGGGTTTGAATCCTCACTTTGCCTGATGTGGAGCAGGGATTTCAATTTGGGTCTCCAACTTCCCAGCTGAGTGCCATGACTGCTACAGAGTCACTTACTCTCAAGTGCCAACAGGAGAGAATGGGATGGATGCCCCACAATTCCCCCATAGCCCAGTGGATAGGGAATCTTCTGGGATGTGGGAGGTTCAAGTCCCTGCTCTACTTCAGATGGAATCCGAGCCCCAGGTCTCTCAGCCCAGTGTTCAGAGCACTCCTCTGGGTTGAGGTTTAAGGGCACCCCTGCTCCTTTTGTCTGAGTGAGATGTGCTAAGAGAGCACCCACTGGATCAAGTCCCAAAGGCTCAATGACAGCCTAATCTGTGAATCCTATGAGTTGGGTATCCGACAGATGAACTGCTGGAAAGGGTCAGGTCTTGGGCAGCACTGGGCCAGTCCAGCTACTGGAATATAGGTGCCTTCCCAAGGCACACAAATTCCTGACTTTAGCTACAACTTGATTCTGTAGGTAACCAAGCTGGTAGTTGGGAATGCCAGTGGTGCCCAACTACAGAATTCAGGCATCTCAGTCCTCCTTGTGACTTCTGTGGTCCCTTTAGTGCTTGTTCCAAGAGCTAGTTGCTTTTTCAGCAGTTACGCTCCATTCTTTTCTATAGAAACATACCATCTTGGCAGTGATGAATAGTACTTGGAGAGATCTTCCCCATCCATGATCTTAGTTATATTTTGTGTAATTCATTGGGTTAGAATTAAAAGGATTTTTGCATTTAATTAGCTTTCAACGAGAGTGATTGTGTAATATATATTTTTTTTTAATACACACACCCCTCTCTAGTTGGATGTACCATCTGAGGCAGTCGGCAAGACATTTAATAAAATAAATAGTTAGCCCCCAAGACAGTCATCCACATTGATACAGGTGGAGAAATGGAGGCAGAGGGACACAGTCTGCCAGAGACAATAAATCCAGATCGCCCAGACAGAGGCTATTATCAAAAGAGGCCCATAGAGACTGCCAGCTACAGAGAGGACAGTTCCATCTATTCATATTCCTTTGAAATCATAGGCTGGTACCACATTTTATTTAAAAAAACCCACACCATGCATGCTACTTTGAAGAGCATCAGCTTTACTGTTCTACTAGAAGATGGGGGTTGTTGACGCTTAGTGATTTTCAACCGGCAAGCTGAACTACATTTCTGATCATATTCCTATTTCAAGTTAGATTACCTTCCTAAAACTTGGCAGAGTTGCCAATTCAGTGGCAGTCTCAGCTCATCTGCCCCTCCCAGCCTCAAACTGCAGTGTTAGTTTTACTCCTCAGAGTCAAACTTAAAAATCAGAGCAGCTTTTGACAAAAAGCCCTTAGTGGACCTTGCTAGGCTTGAGTGATTCTCCTGCAAGAGGTTCCAGACTTTGTACTTTGTCTCATTCCAAGTTTGGCTGATAAGAAACATGGAAGGAGTAAGAATAAAGTGTCCTAACTGCTGCTCACACAGCTGACGAGTCAATTTAGTTATGCAATAACTTAATTGAGCGATTCGGTTGACAACCCCTGCACTAGACTTGTGACCTGTGGCTAGGACAACCTTTGTACTGCCTTATACTAACAAGTGGAGTTTTGCAGAATATACTTTACCTGTTTAGTTTGTTGATAAGCTTCTAGGGCATTCAGCCAGGCAAGCACTGGACCTTTGTCATCTGTTGACCCTCGCCCGTACAGTTTTCCTACAGCAGCCAGGGACAGGAAGAATTAGATACAGCAGAGAAGAGAGTCTGCATGAAATCTTGTGCATCCCGCTTGTCTCAGATAAGACTTGCCTGTGTGGGTCAAAGTATAATACACTAGCAATATGCTGCTCAAATCAGACAGACATTCTTAGCACTAGTGTGTCCTCCAGCTTTGCTTTGGATTCTTCCAAGCTGGCATTGCCAGCATCACTTGACAGTTTAGGCTCAGAATTACAGCCTAGCATCAGGTTGATCAGACATTACAATTTTCCATTAAAAAAAAAAAATCTTTACAAGATTGAAAGTTTTTTCATAAAAATTCAGCAGAAAAAGCATGGTTGGAGAACATGCAAGTGATAGAGTCCCAAGAGCTCCAAGTTGACTTTGTACTTATCAGGGACTTGGTCCTAGACTGTCAGACAGTGAAGCTAATACTATCAGGAAAAGTACTCTAAATCCTAGGTACTAAAGGACTCTGATCTAGTAGAGAAAGATAAGAACTGGTGGCTGGAAGTGGATGTCAGACAAATTCAAAGGAAAATTAAGGCATGTTTTTAAATAGTGAAGGTAATTAAAAAACTGGAACAAGCTACCAAGAGAAGGGGTGGATTCTCTGTCTCTTTAAGTCATTAAAATCGAGACTGGATGACCTTTCTGGAAGATATGCTTTAGTCTAACAACTCAGTAACTTGTGTGATACTATTTTCACCTCCTGTGTAATGATCCCTTCTGGCCTTAAAATCTGTAACTTGGCATAGAATTCCTTCCACTCCCCCAAACATAGTCAGAAATATGGTATTCTGCAGGGTACTGCTTTTTAAAATCATTTAGTGTTTGAAGTAGTATTTTGTAGACCAAGTACACCTTCATACCAATAAATAGAATACACTGGGTGTATACATTTATTTTGCTAGCAAAATAAATGAATAGTTCAGAAATACACTTCTTTATAATTAGTGCTTTCCTGCATAGTTCAATGTCCAATCACAGATACAACTGCATAAATTGCTATCAGTCTCATTGTTCAAAAGCAACTACAGCTAGACTGATTATTTGCATGCGAGGTCTCAGCCTTGTGCATTTTGAAGTCTAATCAAGCATTTGGTGCGGTTTTATTAAAATGCTACTTTAGCCCAACATTTCTGAAGAGACCACACACATATACTTTCTCGCTAAACATTGGTAATAGTAGAAAGGACATGTTTTTGCTACATTGAAATATTTAGAAGACTTGAGGGTTGTTAATACCATTCACTCAAGCCAGAAGTTTAACAATAGGTACCTCTTGAAGTACCATGAGCTCAGCCCTGGAGTCTAACCAAGTAGTGCTCAGCATGGCACCCAAGAGTAAATATTTCTATATGCCTCTTCCATCCCTACAAACCTAAGACCAGCCTGGGCTGGTTCAGGAAGCAGAACAGAGGAGTCTCAGGACTCCTAGACATGTTACACAGTGGAAGGATTGCCAGATTGCAGCAGAGCTCTGGCTATGCCCCTCATGTACCAGCACTGGCAAGGCAGAACCAGATCCATCAAGCCTCAGGTTTCATTACACTACAGGAACCATCTGCCCTTGTTTTGCAGGTTTACTACCCCTTTGGCCCCCTGTGCCAGTGGAGCAGCAAAGAACCAAGGACACAGTGCAGCCCTTTGCTCCATCTACCAGCAGTGATTTAGACAGACTTTTCTACACATGATCAAGTCCAAGTTACTCTAGCACATGAAGCTGGCTAACACCAAGTGATTATCAAAAAGCGATAAAGGCTAAAGTAGCCTGTTTGCGAAGCACTGATTAATGGATATGCATCAAAGTGAACAAGATCAATTTAAGCTAGCGTGGCCTATCACACACCTTTGAATCACAAGACCATAAAAATAACTTGTGATCTACTGAAACACGGAGAGGGACCATCATAGCAGGTCTTAAAGTATTTTCAGCACGTTTACTATTGATGGCTGTGTGTGAACTGAAGTAGTTGTAAGATCTCAGTAAGAGGACTGTGGCCCCCACCCCATAATCCTTGGGCACGAGTCTGTCCATGGGGAAAAATTCCCCCAGGCACAGGTTTTGTACAAGGCAGCTTGCACTGTTCTGTGATGCCCCCTAGTGCAGTGGCCAAACCTCATCTAGCTAAGCCGAAGCAGACACCATAATGGCCATTCTGGCTTGTGCTGCAAAGCACAGGGCAGCCTAGGGAAGGTGCTGTAACCATGGTACAGGGGACTGTTTGTGTTATGGTTTTGTTGCCTGCTGCAGCCCAGAACAGAGCTACTTCCCTTGTTCTGGCCTGCTAGTTTGGACAGCCCTAGTGAACAGCTTAGAACCACTGAGTTACCATGGAAACGGATGGCAAATTCAACACTGCCATTTACCTGTGGGTCGGAGGGAAACGTGAAAGCACTGCTTGGAGTGTTTCCTTCCCTCTCAAACAGGTCTAACTTGGAGATCTGAAGGTTCCTATTTCCCCCCTTACTTCAAGGGCAGGGCTTGTTTACCATTTTGTTCTTAACATATTTAGAGGAAGGTTTGAAAGTTAGTGCTGCAAGCTCCTCCATTCTCCCCACAAGGGAGTTCATCCCAGTTTAAGATAACACTTGTTCGAAAGTCTATAGCACTTACCATCTCTTTCTACCAGGGTGAAGGGTTCACTGTCCCAGCCATCGTCCAGGGCTGCAGGTTGGACATCCAGGTGCCCATAAACACACACTGTTTTCTTTTGTGGATCTGAGCCAAGTTTGCCAAGAATAATTGGAGGTAATGGGATCTCGGTTCCATCAGGGAGCTGGAAATAAGAGAAATTTTAGCATAGAAGGCATTTTAACAGATGAGGGGTAAAGTACTTGGAAGCACAGTTTTTAGATCCATGATTTTGCTTTGTAGAGTAAATATCAAAGCATGCACACATGGTTTTGTTAAAAACAATGTATGCTTTGAGTAGTTTTGACTGTCTCGCTCTCTCTCTCAAGTTTTTAACAACAAAAACCATATGCAAGTAGCAAAATACGGAGGTGTGATCTAAACTACATTGGACTGTGAAGTTAACACTTAATATTAACATACTTGCCTATGCTTAAGAGGAAATCCTTAGCCACATATAGGGTAAGTTGTTTAAACAAGATGTTTAGAATTTGACACCTAATGTTTAACTCTGCATATGAAGAGCTGAACTCAAGTTTAATGTTAGATTCTAAACTCTATGGCTCTCTCCACATGAGAACTTTTTACACCAAGTTTGTTACCAGTTAGTGGCATGCTTGGCTCAAACTCTGGCGTGTACCCATACATGTGATTTACACTTAAAGTAATTTTATTAGCCATGCTTCTCCCACGCCAAAGGCCTGGACAGTCTAATCTTGTCTAGTTGACAAGACAAAAAAGATTAGAAGACCCGAACTAGGCCTGTTGAAGTGGTTTGATTCCAGTCTAGTGTCCCCTCTGATTTTTACACATCCATGTAAAGAATGAATTGTTTTATGTGCACCAATATGGGTGCACATAAAACAATTCACATGGTGGGAGTAGAACTGAGGGTTCAGAGTGTGGGAGTGGGTTCAGGGCTGGGGCAGAGGGTTGGTGGAGGGGTGAGGGCTCTGGCTAGTAGTGAAGGCTCTGGGGTGGGGTCAGGGTTGAATTCAGAAAGGGGCTCAGGGCCAGGACGGAGGGTTGGGGTGGGGCAGGGCAGAGAAGTTTGGGATACAGGCTGCCCAGCTGCCATGGCAGCTCCATGCTGGGGCTTAATAGGCAGGTGCACAGCCACATGGCTTAGAGGGAACTTCACTCAGGTCATCACTAGACCATCCCAGAGCCCAGTTGGTCCATGTAAACTGCCTCACTGTACCACCACATTCTACTTCGCCAAGGGATAGCTGCAATCCTTTCTCCCCCTCCCCCCCAAGTGGAGAGCACAGTAGGCGTGGAAACAGACGGATAAGCATCAGCTGTGAATCAGAACCATCATGTGGCTACAACCCATAAATAGGACTGGTTTAACCAGGTAAAGTGCATCACAAACCACTTACAAAACCATGTCTGTGCACATAGTAGAGGCCAAGCCTAAGAACACATTAAGTTATTTGTTGAAGAGTTAGGCAACAAGCCATGTGTTTATTGTACCACATAAATAAGGAGATTTAATATTTATATGAAACCAAGGCGGTCTTAAAATACAGGTGTGTTTAAATGCACTTCAGTAGTGAACTGAATACAGCAGCCTGAAATTTTAAATTCACTGGATGAATTCCAACAATTAGGGTATATGTCTATTCTACTCACCGGATCAGCAAGTAGTGTTCAATGTATCGGGGAATCGATTTATTAAGTCTCATCTAGACGAGACTAATCAATCTCTGAACGTGCTCCCCATTAACTCCGGACCACCAGCTCCGCAAGAGGAGTAAGCGGAGTCGATGGGGGAGCCGCCGTGGTTGACTTGCCGCCGTGAGATCGGCCAGGTAAGTCGAACTAAGATATGCAACTTCAGCTACGCTATCCGCGTAGCTGAAGTTGTGCATCTTAGTTCGACACACCCCTGCCCCGTCCCCCAGTGTAGCCCAGGCCTTAGGAAACTCCTTAGGTGAGCAGGTTTTTTTGAGGGGCAAGAAGTTCAAAACAATTGCTTTGAGTCACGTCAAGAAATTCATGACAGATGCTTCACTTTCAGTACACAGTCCTCATAGCCTTCATTTGGCTACAATTAAACAGTAGACCCCTGGAGCCAAATCCTATTCCTTCAGTTGTTTTTGATACTGCTTATGTGTAATAAGCATAATAAGGCTAGGGCTGGTGCTATTTAGAGAAACAGATTTATAGCATCGTGTTCTTTCAGGGATCTAAGCTTGGACGGACTCCATTAACAAAAAGTTAAATATTTGTTAGTCACCTCACTACCTGGAACAATCTTGAAGGAATTTAAAGCTTAAGGAACTAGATTTTAGTCTAGATAGAAAATAAATAGTCTAAAGAATGATCCTTGCCCTATGTATGAGGAAGAGCTATTGACAGGAGACTGTGTGTGACCAAAGAAGCCACTGTTCTGTTGGAATGGTCTGTGCTGTTCCAAAAGAAACACCCTAGACATAAATTTAGTTTACAGGACAAAAGTACTTTTAACTTTTACCAAGGAAGTCACATGCATTGCAAGTATAAGGGAAAACATGCACGGTCAGGCGTGCCATTTTCCTGGTAACTGCAGTTTACCAATTTAATAGGAGACATATGATCAGTGTTGCTTTGGCAACATCTAGCCCTGCCGGGAATAGATGTAGCATATTTTAAATTATAGGTTCTGAGGGAAGAGGAACAAGATTTTAAGCCCAGAAGACTCAGTGAGAGAACCTATCAGAATAGCATCTTCTAGTCATGTATGGGAGCAGTGTGTGTAAAAGTCAACGTTTAAGATCTGATGGGCTGGATTTAAGTTGTGTGGTCACACATGTTGTAACTTGTTGCTTGTACTGTGACTCCCTTCACATCCAGTTGTTCCTTCAATACATCCCAGACTCTTGTTACTACAGGGCTTCAGAGAAAATCCCAGCTCCCAGAACATACACAATACAGGGATCAGGTCTGAGATCTGAAGTGAACTAGTTCTCAGCAGCTAAGCAAGTTAGTGAATAAAGAGAAATATGACCCTGCTCTCGTTTTGGCAATTGCTGGTCACCCACACAGCGGTTGCAGCCTATAGATCCCTCAGAAAGCAACCAGCTAAACTGGCAAGCAAAAAATCCAAGTATTCTGTTTGAGGATTATTTTCTAAAAATGGGGTAGCATCTAGGTGAGCATCTCTTCATACCTTTTGGGTACCAATATTCATCAGTTGAGTTGTGCCACCCAGCCGCTCGATGTCCTTGGCAGCAACTTCCATCATTCGTTTGATTTCATCCCTCTTCTCCGGCCATGCCGACACACTCTGGATTGCCACCCATTGGGCCAGCCGCTATTTAGAGGGGGAAAAAGAAGAGTGATTTTACAGCATGTGTGCGCAATCCGGATTGTTCAGAGTAGCGGAAGAAAGACACTTTAGAAATACATTACTTAATATGGAAAACACAAAACCACCAAGCCCCAATATTAACCCTTTGTTGTACAATTTCATGTTTTACAAGGCTTGAAGTGATTGACTGACATTCTCGGTTTTAAGAAAGGGTCAGTAATATACTATGGCTGCTACAATTGGAAAAGCTTCCCCCAGAACTGGCTTCTGAAGAACACGCCCTCCCCATCACATATGTTAGCAAGGAGGAGGAGGAGGAGGAGGAAAGTGTTCGCTCTTTAAATCCACTACACCAAAGACGTGCCTTAGCTCAAGTCTATACAAGGTCTTTCTACTAGTGGGGCTTTGTTTCACCATCTAGTACAGGGGTGGGCAAACTACGGCCCGGGGGCCAGATCCAGCCCACGAGACCATCCCATCCGGGCCACCGGGGAGGCAGCCCCTCCCCCAGAGATGTACCGCGCCAGCACCGCTGCAGGCCCGGGGCTGCGTGCGCTCCTCCCGCCCCCTGGAACCATGCCCTGCGGGCAGCTGCTGGGGCAGGGGGTTGGGGCTGCGTGCATGGGCAGCACTCTGGGGACCAGGGCTGCAAGCTCTCCCACCCCAGCCCATAGAGCCGCACGGTGGGCAGCCGCTGGGGCGGAGGGCTGAGGCTGCACGCTCCCACCCCCTTCCTCCAGGGCAGAGCTGAGTGGGCAGCGCTCTGGGGGCTGGGGCTACCACCCCCACACCATGCCCTCATAGCCGCACGGCACAGGCAGTGCTCTGGGGGTCTGGGCTGCAGGCTGCCCCCAGTGCCGAGCAGGCAGAGCTCTGGAGGCCAGGGAGCTGCACGCTCCCCCCCTTTCCCAGAGCCATATCGAACAGCCATGTTAAGGGGCTTTGTTGGGGTAGTCAGGCAGCAGAGTGGGTTGGATGGGGTGGTGGTTAGGAAGCAGGGGTGGATAGGGGTCAGGGAGCAGGGGAATTGGGTAAGGGGTTGGGTCCTGGGGTGTGGTTAGGGGTCTAAGGGCAGTCAGGGGACAAGGTTTTTTTTTTGGGGGGGGGGGGGGCGGGGGGTTGATGGGTTGGGATTCCAAGGGGGCACTCAGGGGCCGGGAAGTGGTAGGGGGATATTAGTCCTTCCCCTTACCACCAAGGGCCCCAGGAATACAGTCTTGGGCACCTGTGCAGATTACACCTGTAAGCTCATTGACACAAGACCTGTACAAAGTTTAAGCACTATATTGCAGTTAAGTCCCTCCCGAGTTTTTGATAAGAGAATTGCAATACAATCCTCATTTAGTAATGTGTGAAGATCTAGCATGCAGCAGCCTATTTTCTACTGTCCAGATACTCCCAGAGTGATCAGATGATGTCAAAGGCATTAGCCAAGGGAATGTTTGGTAATGCAGCGATATTTCCAGTTTCTTCACATTTACTGAAGTAGCAGCACAGGACTGGAATCTAGGAATTAGCAAATCCTGGCTCTGACACCAACTCCTTCTATGCCTTGTTCACAGCAAGTTGTTCATTTTCCCTGCTGTAAGAGCATTTACTTTGTAGGTCTCTTGTGAAATTCAGTCACAATTTATGATGCATTTTTTAAATTATTGTTCGTAGTATAACATTTTCCTACTTGCTCACTAGAAATTTAGACATTTTACTAAACTAGGGTAGCATCGGATTATATTTAAAATTATGCTTTACAGACTCTCCAACCACAAATTACATGCTATTTAAAATCACAGGGATGGACGGACAGTAGAACCAAAGGATACAAATCACCAAGCTGTCCTTTAAGTCAGTCTCATCTGATTACATGCTTTTCAATTTCATCCAAATCTATTTGTCCTGTAGTACAGCAGAACTAAGTCATTTAATAGCTGTGTTGAAGAATTCTTACCTGAACATAGAGATCCTGGTGTTCATCAATGTACTGAAAAAGTCCTTCAAGGACAGACATTTTCTGATCAGAATGAAGTTGCTGAAAGCTCTAAGAGGAAAAAGAAGTAGTTCAGCCTCCAGAGCCTGAAGTGTGATACACCAAGCTGACAAAGCTGTTCAGAGAAACCAACTTCCTCTTATAAGTTTAATACTACAGCTCCACCCTCCTTAGAAACTGCAACACAGCAAATCTAGTCAAGTCATGGGAGTCTGAGAATGTAGGAGGGCAACTTGCTGAGACAGTCCAGAGATCACATGACAGAGTGCAGCTGAACAGAAGCAGCGTAAATAAAGCAGTGACAAACTTGGAGACCACTAGTATGAAAGCTTAATTCTGCCAAAATAAATTAATTACCTTATGCAATTAAATTTGAGCAGTTATCAATTTAAAACCAACTTATTCTACCAACATCATGCATCCTGCTTGGTTTTTTAAAAATCTTTAAACATCCCTTTTTGTAAAGAGACTATTTCCATTACAATATGTAAATTGTCATTTTAATCTGAAGTGTTTAGAGTATTGTGCTTATTCTGTATTGAGTACTCTTTCCAAAGCTGTATTTTAGAGAATTAGTCAAGCCATGAATTGGAAGGAATTTAACATATTGCAAGTTTAAATACAAAACAGCACTTAGATAGCAAGTGCTAGTACAGTAAAACCTCCATTTAACGGACTAATTCGGGTGAGGGGGTGTCTGTTAAATCAAAAAGTCCGTTATTTAATAATAAAAAAAAACCAAGCTGTTGGAGCAGCAGCCCGCCCGCCACAGGGTCGGGGCGGCAGCTCCGCAGCCCGCCGGGCCCCAGCTGCCGGGAGCCGCCAGCCCGGGCGCCCGCCAGAAATGGATCAGGAATGCATCAGACTCTCTCAGAAATTTTGTCAGTTGCATCCGAAGTCCGTTAAATCGAGGTTTTACTGTACTTCTAAATACCGTGTTGCCATTTACACTACACCACCTCTTGCCCCTTCTTGTACTCCTGCAAACTACTAGAGCACCTGTATAGGAGCAGATATCCTTTCCACTGCTTGCAAGGGAGTTAAGGAACAAGAAAGTTTCAGGGACAGCTAGTTTTATTATGCTTTGAAATTCTAGCGTGCCACTCAGCCTTCCAGAGTAGGTCAAGAATGACTAAGTAATAGTTATTTGCTACAATTCATGGAATCACTCAAAAGCAGTCTGCAGAGACTAACTGGTCTCATCATATTACTTAGCAAGAAGTCAGTGCATAGACAGATGGTGTTGTGTTTTAGCAGTTTTGTGTTGTTGCGGGGGAGAAGAATTAAAATTCCTTTAAAAGGTTAAAGATTCTTCACCTCTTTCCTACCATGGGAATAATCACCACTTTTTCAGTAGTTTGTTTTGAAATCTCTCATTCAACCCACCCAATAAATACAAAAAGAGTAAGTTCTGGTGCAATATTAAAAAGGATCTGTCCTAAAAATGAAAACCATTTCAGATAAGAGACTTAACCAGGGGATTTCTAGCTTGTTTTCCCTGCAATAAAAATAAGCTTTACAAATACTTCATGGGACTGCATTTATTTCCAAATATTTAGATGCCAAAAGTGTACCAGCATCGGACACAGTCTCTAGGACGAAAAGCTTTGAGTACACGGTGAGCATCTACATGGTAGAAATTGGTATTTTCTGCTTTTGCAAAAGAAGTGACCGGCCTATTCAGCAAGAAAAACTTGTACTGGAGTGTCATAGTCACTAGGATAGGTTCCCTCGCAGAAAACTCTATGGCAGGCCCATTTCAGTAGAAACGGGGAGGAGGTCTCTTCAGCCTTCCCGCCCCTCCACACACAAAGCTGCACATTTATGGAAGCACTGATGTCACTCTCTCCCATTGCTGAATGGAATGCTAACAGTTCACTTTATTAAGTGCTGTATTCCAGTAAGTCAAATAACTTCAATTTAAGGGTGCCAGTGCTTTGGACCTCAAGGAGTATAAATCAGACTCTCAGAGCTGGAAGGGACCTCAAGAGATCATCTAGTCCAACCCCCTGCTCAAAGCAGGGCCAATCCCTATTTTGCCCCATATCCCTAAATGGCCCCCTTGAGGACTGAACTCACAACTCTGGGTTTAGTAGGCCAATTCTCAAACCACTGAGCTATCCCTTCCCCCCCATATAAACAGAGCCCTGCAAATATCTGCTTTATATCCATGGACCATGTTTGTGGGTCAGCCACAGATATAAAGCTGTACAGGGCTCTACACTTAAGCCACCTATGTTGGGGGGTTGCTTCATAACTGCATATAGTGGAACATTCTTTCCCCAGTAGAATGGGAACACACAGACATGGAACTGCAGAAAGACTTTACTTAGTCAAACCCTAATGCCTTTCATCTGAGCACTCATTAATATGGTTAACCGGTTAATACTGAAGACACTGACAAGATGTGAAACAAAGCCATTGCATTTTGAGGGGGAATCTGGGATTGTGAATACCTATGACTGAATTTGGTCAGAGTCTCAACTCTTCCCCCCCCTCCCCCCCCAAAGTCACAAATTCTCTAGTGATCACATTTTTCCATCTCATTCAGCATTCTATCCAAAAGAGCCAGGAACTGATTCAGCCTGGACCCAGAGGAAGGAATGTCATCTACACATAGAACTCTTGTTCAAATCAGGATCAAATCAACTTAGCCCATCAGATATAACAGAGAAGCCAAAAAGCCACAGCTGTGATGGCAACATCAATCATCTCCAGGTGTAGTAAGTGAGCCTACTATGTGTAATTCACTATTATAATCCAGGGAGATTGTCCAACCTGATCTTGACAAACACCTGTCAGGAATGGTCTGAATAATACTTAATCCTGCCATGAGTGCAGGGGACTAAACTAGATGACCTCTCAAGGTCCTATGATTATTCACATACGTTTTCCCCTTTAAAAAGGAATTAAATGCAGAAAGTGAGGTCAGTGCTCCATGGTTGAACATTAAAAATTCTAGAAGACTAACACAATAAAAAAAATGCTGAGCTGTGGTTCCTATAGCAACACCAGTGGGTAAGTAGGAATATCTATGATGTAAAGATACTGTGTTCAGTTAGGCAGAATTATGGTCTATATGGGAACCATGTTTGAGTCAGCTGGTAAAAATGTAGATCTCTACCACCCCTCACCCCAGAATTGGTTTTAAGCCACTCTTAAAAGTAACACTAGATCATGCTAGCCTTGCGAGTCATTACTGAAAGACTCATGCCTATATTCTGGAAGGACCTTGAGACTCCTGCCCTCTGGACTTCCGAAGGTGATTGGCTAGTCATACCAAAGACAACATGGCTAGAATATTAGAGAGTTATTGATAAGTGTTACAAAGGAACCAGCTAAATACTATAATAATGCAGAACTATAACTATATAATAATGCAGAACTATAACTATATAATAATGAAGAACTATAACTATGAAGTACTGTCACTAATTTCTCAATTTTCTTTTTGCATGACCATTGAGATTATACCATTGCACAAGTTATGCTTTTCATAAGAGGGCATGTATCTTGACTAAAGTAGGAGGGAGTCTATTTAATAGTATCTGCTCTAGTCTAGCTGGAAGACATAGACCTATTCACAGCTAAAGTCGGTAGATATTCTGCTATTTTATGCTACCAACTCTTTTGGCTTAGATGGGGGAACTGCCCTTTGATCCACAAATAAGGCATTGCAGAGAAGACACCCTATTGACATATCCTGAAATGAAAGGCAGGAAAACGTGAGTTTCTTGAAGCTACAGACCCAGACATGGTGCATCCTATGGTTACCAGTTTCCATGGTCACATGGGCAGGGAGTCCTATTGGCCCATGGTGTCTTGGCACCAGGAATATGCCTGGCCCCGCTCCAGCAATGTTTGGGGCTGGGTCTCTCCCTTTCGCCCCCTGCCCTAGCCTGGAGCCTGTAACCCCATCTCATTCCCACACCCTCTCCTACCCCCAAACTCCTTCCCAGAGCCCACACCCCAGCCCTCCTCCACCCCTGAGGTCAGTCAGTGCCAGCCACAGGCTAAAGAGCTGGGCACTAGGGCCAAGGCTAGATAAATAAGTCGGGACACAAACTATCTGGTGAAGGAAACCCCCAACCATGGGCAGAGTCTGGGTATTTAAGATGCAAAGGTCAGACAAGACAGCACACTGCAGTGGCAGGCACGTCATGTCCCAGTGTGGCCCCCAGTCCCCACCCACATCGAGAGCCCCCTGCTGCGGCCGCGGAGAGGGGCCGGGAGGGCTGGTTAAACGGTCCCTGCTCTCAGAGCGAGGGACGCCGAGCTGGGGAAGAGACAAGGATCTGCTTGCGGCCCGTGCATCTCCGAGAGGGATGCCGCCACGGAGTCCTGCGCGGCCTGGCAGGGGAAGTCCCCACCCTCCGCCAAAACAGGCACATCCCCACCCGACTCACCACCAGGCGGAGCGGGGCAGGTCTCCATCTGCGAGGCCGCAGGCCGCCACGCAGCAGCGACCTGCAGCCGCGGGACAGAATCAGCGCCGCGGCCATGAGTGACCCCGCGTCCCTGTCAGCTGCTGCAGATTACTCCCAGCAGCACCGGGGGCGTGGGGGGGGGGGGGATTTGAATCCCCCCCCCGCCTCGCCATCTGGCCGCCCGGAGGCTCACGGGGAAACCCAGCCTGAGCAAACTTTGCTAGACCGGGTGCAAAGCGACCACCCCAGCCCCGAGCTAGGGCGGCCCCCGCGGCTCCCAGGCCGAGATGGGGAGCCCGGTTCCGCCCCGGCTGCCACTTACCCCGAGCAACCTCACCACGTGGCACCGGGCGATGTCAGCCAAGCAGGAACCTTTCCGAACCCTGCGGCCAGCGGGAGTTTAAATCCCCCCCGTCAGCCCGCCCCTTTGGAACGCCGCGGGGCCCAATCAGCATCTGCCTTTGCAGCGGATGGTAGACGCAGGAAGGACCAGGGATGCGTCAGAAAGGAAGGGGGCGGGGTTATCTCCGGGGCGGGGCGGGGCAATGGGAGTCCCAGCGGGCGGCAGGTTGAGGGGGGAAAGGAAGGCGCTGGCCCGAGGCCCGCTAGGGACGCCTCTGGTGGCTCCTTCCAGCGGAAGCCACTGCCAGGGACCCGGGGATGGGAGCGGATCCTGGGCTCCTGGAGAAGGGGAGGGAGGAGAATAATGTAAATGAATGAGGGAAGGGTGGTCCCCTGCTGTGCACAATCTTCCATTGCAACTGGACACGGTCCCAGAATTATCAACCCCAAGTGTTCAAAAACCACAAATCAGTTTGAAACAACGAAACCACCCAACCCCAGGCGATTAGTTTAGAAATAGGGATTTATTTTTAAAATGGCTCTTTTTATTTGTCTTCTGGTCGTTTAGGCTTTACCATGCACTCTGTTCGTGTTTTAAGTTTCTTCACAACCATGAGAGCAAGAAAATGTGGGGTATTTTTAATGAAAGGTGAAATTCTTACCTAATTGCATTATTCCAGCAGTTGGGGCTTTAAGAAAAACATCAAATATTGTGAGATTTGAAATAAAGTTGTGATGTTGGTTATCCTGGATAGCTAAACAGTCTGTTCTCAAGACGGTGCTTTTATTGGGCAGCTAGCTCCCTCAGCACTGCATTTTCTGCATTGAGTATGAACTAGCATGGGATTCCATCATCTCCTTTACTAGGAACAATAAATGTGTTGCCTTTACATAGTGTTTCATCCACAGAGCAGAGGTAACTATATAAAGATGGGTTCAAGAATAGCAGCCGTGTTAGTCTGTATTCGTAAAGAAAGTGAGGAATACTAACCAGTTTATTTCAGCATAAGCTTTCGTGGACTATAGCTCACTTCATCAGATGCATAGAACGGAACAGAAGTAAGATGCATTTATACACACAGAAAGAAGAAGAAAAAAAGTTGTACATTAGCATACCAATTCTAAGAGGCTGTTAAATCTGGATGGGCCATTATCAGCAGGAGAAAAAAATACCTTTTGAAATGGATATCTGTGTCTGCACTAGATAGCAAGTGTTGAAGATAAATTAACTCGGGAAATGCAATCAGTTAGTGTAATGAGAGAACCATTTGCAAGTCCTATTTAGACCCTGGTTAATTGTATCCAATTTGAAAATTAATTCCAGTTCCTCAGTTTCTCGTTGGAGTCTGTTAGTCTCTACGGTGCTACAAGTATTCCTTGCTTTCTATATAAAGATGACGAGGCATAATCATCCCTAATTTACAGATAGATTAACTGACCTAGAAAGAGGTTAGGTGACTTATTCAAGGTCACACAGCAAATCAGTGGCACAGATAGAAAGAGAACTTGAGCCTTATGACTCTTTGACTCACAGTATGTCATATCCATACTGTTGAGTGTATGTAAGTGAGAAAGAAAGATATTACACTGGGGTTTGTGGATGTCTATCTGAGAGAGGAACTGAAAGATCCCATGTCAGTCTGTGTGTTTGTGAAATAAGGCCTGGTGGTGGAGGGTGCTACCTCGGCAGCCATGGAGACGCAATTTCTCACTTTATTAGTAAATAAGTACAGCGTGTGTGGCAGTGCTGAAAAATTCCCCAGGATGTACCTCAGGGTCTGCTTGTAAGGGTCTTCGTAACAATTCAGTCTGTGGCCTCTGTTGAGATTATCAACAAATACCTCAATCCTGCAAATTGTTCCATGCAGAGATCCATTGAAGTCGGTGGGGCTCTGCACAGGTGCAGGACTCTGTGTGGAACAACTTTGATTTCTGTGACTGAGAAATGTGGCTGTGCTCAGGGAAATGGACTTACTTCACTTATTAAGCCACCTAAAAGCCATCAGTATCAGGTTTACAATGGCACCAATGGTGCCATGCCCACACTCAAAGGGGCTCTGGTACCCGGACCAGCCCTCCCTCCTCTCCACTCTGCTCTGAGGGTCCCACCCCTCCACTTGGACTCTTTCCCCTGAGGCCTTACTCACCGCTTGCTCCTCTCCTTCCCACACTGCTTGCTCCTCTCTGCCCCTCACCCACATGGAGGTGGGTGGTAGGCAGGGCCTCAGGGAAAGAGGCTGAGCAGGGCAGGAAGAGCAGGGGGCAGAGTGGACCACAGTCCAGGTGCCGGGGGCCACAGGTTAATCCAGCCTGCATCAGATGTTTGATCACTTCAGACAGGAGATAGATTTAAACTGGTGACCTTGATTAAAAGGTGAAAAGCTCACTTGAGATCTCTACGAATCCTCTGAGACCTCCAGTCCCTCAAACTCAAAATCCAAGATGAACATTTGTAACAATTTAGATTATAAGCTCTTTGGGGCTGAGGCTAGCATTTCATTAAGTGTGTGTAGAGTGCCTAGCAAAATGGGCCCAGTTCCCTTACTGGGATATCTGGGCACTGCCAGCGTACAAATAATAAAGAAGTGATACCAACTGAGCAAAACTAAAACCAATCCAAAACTAAGATCCTATTTCACAGAGGGTCAGGTCAGTATAGCTACGTCTCTTGGGGGTGTGGATTTTTGGTGATACTGATGTACGGTTCTAATGCAGACCAGGCCTCAGATTCATTCTATTCTGCTGTCCGTGGCTCTCTGTATTTCAAGCCTATAAGTAGGCCTGGCCTGACATGGATAGTTAAATGCATCGGGAAAGGCCTTAATTTTTTGGAAGTAAATGATCAAGCTGAAAACAGGATGTTTATGTTAAGATGAGTAAATAGGTCAGTAGACTAAACAGACAGGCCTCATCTACACTAGAGAATCAGGCTGGTTTAACTACAGCCGTCAGGGGTTTAAGTTCTCGTGTAGACAACGCTAGGTGAACAGAAGTATACTTCTGCTAACCTACTAGCTACTGTCTGTCAGGGCGGAGGATTACCTACAAGGATGGGAGAACCCCTCCTGTTGGCATAGATAGTATCTACAACACACTGAAGAGCTACAGTGGCACAGCTGCAGCAGCACAGCTGGGTCCCTATAGCCTTTTAAGCGTAGAAAACCCCCAAGATAAGAGGGAGAACACTCAGGGAACCATTTACTAGGAACAAGATAAGAATGGACAAGATGTGTCAGGAATGTAGAAATAAGTTAGAGTAAGTGGAGCATGGACAGAGCGTACTGCACAGTGATGGATTCCTGGGAAGTAATCAAGCCAATTTAAAAATATATAATGCAACGCATAGGTGCTGACTCTGTGGATGTTTCAGGGCTGGAGAACCCACAGAAAAAAAAAAAAAAAAAAGGTGGGTGCTCAGCATGCTCCGGCAGCCCCCCCATCAGCGCTTCCCCCACCACTCAGTGCCTCCATGGTTTGCAGGAGGCATTGGGTGGGAGAGAGAGGATCAAGTGCCGGATGCGCTTGGGGGGAGAGGACAGAACAGAGCAGAAAGAGGCAGGGAAGAGATGGGGCGGAATGGAGGCAGGAAGAGATGGGGGGCAGGACCTTACAGGAAGGGGTGGAGTGGGGTGGGGTCTCAGCAAAGATGCGGGGAGCACCCCGGCACATTAGAAACTTGGGTCATATGATGCAATGTGATAGCAAATGATAGCCAATACAATACGATGTGTAAACATAATAAAGAGAGAGAGTTTTTGTGTAACTGGTGTCGTCATGTTCATGCATTTACTGCCCGCCTTCCTGTGTTTAAATCTAATCAGTGAAGCATTGCTGTATGCCAGATAAAGATCCCCGAGTAACAAAGTTTGAAGTCAAACTGAGTTTTTGGGAAGCTGAGTGGAAAGAGGTCTCAGAGGGAATCCCAACAAAGCCCAGCTCTCTGATTAATGAGCCCTGTCTCCCACTGAATGAGATTGATTGTTAGAGTGAAAGGAATATTTTTGTCATATATAAATGGATTTGAAATTGATTGATTTTTGTATTGAGTTTTTGTTTTCTGCACACAACGGCTTAAGTGAATTGGTGACATTTAGTTGAAAAGACTATCATGTTTAGGGTGAAATCCACATCCAAGGAATGCTGTCTTTACATAGGCAGACAGGGCATG
Source organism: Sternotherus odoratus (assembly GCA_032164245.1). Classification (NCBI taxonomy): domain Eukaryota; kingdom Metazoa; phylum Chordata; order Testudines; family Kinosternidae; genus Sternotherus; species Sternotherus odoratus. The sequence goes on along the minus strand of JAVMKO010000002.1, from coordinate 84,739,252 downwards.
AACTATCAGAGAGATTCTTAAGCACCTATATACATAGGATACCTGCTAATAGTTTGATTACCTTAAATATATTAATCCAGGATAATGACTTGGAAGGTTTAAGGTACTGGTTTCAGCACCGTCCTCTCTCCTTTCATATCTTCCCCTCAGGGCCGGCGACAGGGGGTTACTACGGGTAAAGCTGTACCGGGCCCCGGACTTTAGGGGGGCCCCGGTACACAGCAGTACCTGTAGTCATCCCCCCTTGTCCTGGAGAGCGGGAAAGGGGCGGGGAGGGGGCACGACTCTCCTCCAGAGCGGACGAGCACGCGTCCCCGGCAGGAGCAGTGAGCCCAGCCGGCGGCAGCGGCACAGTCCGGGGGAGAAAGTGCGGGGGGGGGGGGAAGGGAGCAGCAAGGGCGGCTCCCGCCGCTCCCGGGCTCGCGCCAGCCGCTGTCAGCTGGGGGGGGGAGCACCGGCTGAGCTGGGGGGGCCCAAACGATCAGAGTAGGGGGCCCCCAAATTTCTGTCGCCGGCCCTGCTTCCCGTGACTAGGAAGGCTGCTGAAGTTAAAGTCTGGAGATTGTACTTGGATCAATGAATGTATATTACTCAAGCCAGCACATCCAGGTGACAGAGTGTGTGGTTTTGCCTCTCCGTCCTCACAGCTCTGTCTCTCTCATTCACTTCTCAAGATAGCAGGAAATGCTCTCAGGCTGTCTGCTTCACACATACATGCAACCGCATCACACGCTTCCTGAAAGCAATTTAAGGGCACGGTGCACATTTACAGTTACATCTGACCGTCCTGCCTGAGCTCGGCAGGGGAGGCTGCTCTCGGCCCCTACCCCGCTTTCCCAGAGCCCGGCATCGGGTGCCTGAGCTCCACGGAGGAGGCTGCTCCCAGCCGCTGAGGTTCCGGGAGAGGGGCCGGCAGCAGCCTCCCCCGCTGGGAGCTCAGGCGCACACAACTGAGGCTCCGGGAGAGCGGCGGGAGGGGCAGGAGCTGCCCCCCCGGCCGAAGGAGCGGAGCCCCCCCCCTACCTCCCGAGCGTCTCCCCCCCCGCTCTCCTGCAGCCTCAGCAGCCTGCATCTGAGCTCCCGGCGGGGGATGCTGCTCCCGGTCACTTCCCTGCTCTCCCGGAGCCTCAGAGTGCGGCGCGGGGCTGCGCGCTCCTCCGGGAGAGCATGTGCAGCCTGGTAAGGGGGCCGGGAACGGGGGGTGCGGTGGTGCTTAAGGGGCAGGGAATCCCAGGGGCAGTCAGGGGACAGGGGGCTGTTGGATGGGGTGGAGGTTCTGGGCAGGGGATGATAAGGGGATGGGGAACGGGGAGGAGGTGAGGTTGGATAGGGCATGGGAGTCCGGGGGGGTGTGTCTGTCAGGGAGTGGGGGGTGGATAGGGGTCAGGGCAGTTGAGACAGGGAGCAGAGGAAGTTGAGAAGGGGGTAGGGTCCCGGGGGTGGTGGTTGGGGTGTGGGTGGGGTCTCGAGAGGGGGCAATCAGGGGACAAGGAGCAGAGGGGCTCAGCTAGGGGATGGTTCTCAGGGGTGGTGGTTAGGATGGGGGGTCCTCAGGAGCAGGCAACCACAGGACAAGGGGGGGGGGGGGAGTTGGATGGGTCCGGGATTCTGAAAGGGGCATAAAGTGGGAGGGGATCGCATGGGGGTGGGGCCAGACTGCGGAGGCACAGCCTTCTCTGACCCAGCCCTCCATACAAGTTCTCAACCCCAATGTGGTCCTCAGGCCAAAAAGTTTGCCCACCCCTACCCTAGTGGGAGGGCGCAGCCTAGTCACTGGAGTCCATATACTAGGCTCCTATGACAGTGTGGCCCAATGGCCAGAGTCCCTCTAGATTCTCCTCCCCTAGTGGGAGAGTGCAGTCTAGCGGCCAGAGTCATATGCTACGCCTCAATGGCAGGGCGGCCCAATGGCCAGAGTCCCTCTAGAACTAGATTCTCCTCCCCTGGTGGGAGAGTGCAGCCTAGTGCCCAGAGTCCATAAACTACACCTCTATGGCAGTGTGGCCCAATCACCAGAGTCCCTCTAACCTCTGTGGGGTAAGAGCCGAGTCAAGGAACTATGTCATCAGGAAAAAGGGGGGGGGGGTTAGTGACCCCTGCTGAGGGAATGGCTTCCTCTGCTAGGAGGGAATGGTTAACCCTATCTGTCTCAGTGCGGGGCCGGTCCGTCCCGTCACCTTGTCCTTCATCCATGTGGCCCGGGGTTCCCTCTCTCAGCCCTGGTGCTCCTGGTGCCTTTCTCAGGGCAGCCATAATGGTGTTTCCATACACAAAGAGGGAAGCAGCAGTATATGTTTCTCCATGCTAGATCTGCAATGACTCAGTGTTCTGCACCACCACGCTACCACTTTATAATCTAGGGAGTCTGTACTACTTAAAGGATGCTTCTGTGAAGTTTAGGAAGAAGTGGAAGAAGCATACTATGGAGGAGGCACTACCTCCTCTTATGCAGCCCAAACTGTCTTCCCACGTGCAGGCTCTCCTCCACAGGAGGAACAAGTGGAGCACTTGGGGGCCATTAACGCTAATGGATTTTTAACATTATTACTAAAACTGTAAGAAATACAATTGCCAAGTTGGCCTCCAGTCCCATAACAAATATAATACGATATTGGATGTATGAAAAACTATATAGTACATTATCCTAAATAAAACCAATTAATTGCAAAGCTTAATAGAAAATTGAAAGTAAATAATGGATCACTGTGCATTTTTTTCCATGTGCCCTCATTCATAATTCACAAGGAAACTGCTAGCACAACTCCAAGGAAGTATCAAAGTAATTTAGTCATGAGGAACTAATATTGAATGTAGGACTGTCTATTAATTGCAGTTAACTCATGTGATTAGCTAAAAAAAATTAATTGCGATTAATTGCTGTTTTAATTGCACTGCTAAACAATAGAACAACAATTTAAATTGGTTAAATATTCTTGGATGTTCTACATTTTAAAATATATTGATTTCAATTACAGCACAGCATACAAACTCTGCAGCACTCACTTTATATTATTATTTTGATTACAAATATTTGCACTGTAAAAGTGATAAACAAAAGAAAATGTATTTTTCAATTAACCACATACAAGTACTGAAGTTCAATTTCTTTGTTGTGAAGGTGCAATTTACAAATGTTAATTTTTTTTGTTACATAACTGCACTCAAAAACAAAACAATGTAAAACATTAGAGCCTATTAGTCCACTCAGTCCTACCCCTTCTTCAGCCAATCACTAAGACAAACAAGCTCATTTACAATTATGGGAAATAATGCTGCCTGCTTATTTACAACGTCACCTGAAAGTGATAACAGGCATTCACAAGCACTTTTGTAACCAGCATTGCAAGGTATTTTACATGCCAGATTTGCTAAACATTCATGCTTCAATGCTTCAACCACCTTTCCAGAAGACATTCTTCTATCTACACTGATGACGCTCATTAAAAAAATAATGCGTTAATTAAATTTGTGACTGAACTTCTTGAGGAAGAACTGGATATCTCCTGCTCTGTTTTACACAAATTCTGCCATATATTTCATATTATACCGTGTTTCCCCGAAAATAAGACAGTGTCTTATATTAATTTTTGCTCCCAAAATTACATTACATTACATTACGGCGAGAGGCAAAACTGGAAGTACGTCTTATTTTCGGGGGATGTCTTACTTTCGGGGAAACAGGGTAGCAGTCTCAGATGATAACCCAGCACCTGTTGTTCGTTTCAAGAACACTTTCACTGCAAATTTGACATAATACAAAGAAGATACCAGTGTAAGATTTCTAAAGATGGCTACAGCACTCAATCCAAGGTTTAAGAATCTGAAGTGCCTTCCAAAATCTGAGAGAGACAAGGTATGGAGCAGGCTTTCTGAAGTCTTAAAAGAGCAACACTCCAATGTGGAAACTACATAACCCAAACCACCACCACCACCAAGCCTCCCCCCCCCCCCCTCAAAAATCAACCTTCTGCTGTGGCATCTGATTCATATGATGAAAATACACGTGTTGGTCCACACTGCTTTGGAGTGTTGCCGATTAGAACCCACCATCAGCATGGATGCATGTCATCTGGAATGGTGGTTGAAGCGTGAAGAGACATATGAATCTTTAGCACCTCTGGCACGTAAATTTCTTGTGACGCCAGATACAACAATGCCATGTGAATGTCTGTTCTCACTTTCAGGTGACATTGTAAACAAGAAGTGGGCAGAATCATCATGTAAATGTAAACACACTTGTTTGTCTGAGCAATTGGCTGAACAAGAAGTAGGACTGAGTGGACTTGCAGGCTCTAAAGTTTTATTTTTGAGTGCAAGTTATTTTTTGTACATAATTCTACATTTTTAAGTTTAACTTTCATGATAAAAAAGATTGCACTACAGTACTTGTATGAGGTGAATTGAAAAATACTATTTCTTTTTGTTTTTTACAGTGCAAATATTTGTAATAAAAAATAAATATACAGCGAGCGATGTAGATTTTGTATTTTGTGTTGTAATATATATGAAACACAGGGGAGAGGGCCAGAGCAGAGGCATGCAGAGGCATGGCAATTGGCTGTTGAGCAAGTGCCTGAGCAGTGCAATGTGTAAGGTGCCTCCTTACCTCCCCTCCCCCCCGGCCTTCCACACAGGGTGGGAGGTGAACTCTGTGGATGAACTCTGTGGATGAAGTCTGGGGCTGCACTGGCCAAGGACAGCAACTGTGAGTACAAAGAAGAGATGGGCATGTTAAAGGGCCTTCTGGGTTACTGGACTTAAGACCCCAAGGGGAAAAGGACACTGCCCAACTTACTTGGGGGGTAGGTTTTTTGCTCATGGTTTGTGTTCATGAGCTCTACTTGCAGTGTTTTCCCAAATTAATGCTGAGTTAATTCCCTCCTTTTATTACAAGTTTTTGCTACACTGAACCTGGCCCTTGTTACTGCTGGCTTCACCTGGCAGAAGGGTTACACATGTGAATGTAAAGGGGCAGAGAAGCTTGTTTCCAAAAGATGTATTTCCAGTTTACAAAACCTCAAGTATGTAGTATCAAAAATATCCACATGGTGGTCCCTTGTGCCTGCAATGAAGACGCCTTTAACCATATGCATATTTGTTTCTCTTTTCTCTCCTAGTAACAGAAAACATTCAAAACTCTGGAGACACCTGGGCCAGATTCTTTACATTTAAAACACAATAACATAACAAAATGTAAGCTTCAGACCTTCTCTATGTTATAAAAGTTGCATTTGTGTAATGAAATGGATTTCAAATCAGTCTATTTATATAGGTGCAAACCTGTAATGTAAATGCAATGAAACTGGTGAGCACCTATGTAACTAGATTAGTTTAAAATTGAGTTTAGCATTGTAACTTTTCTAAAATAGGCCAAGCCTTTAGAATCTTCCCTTATCTGGAGCACATATGTCATACACGGATATAGAAAAAGGGAAGATTACCTCTCCTTCCCTTTTGCTCTACTATGTATCTAAATGCTAAATCCTGTCCTAAAATACCCACAGAACTATCGTGAAAACATGGAAGAATTTCTGTGTGTTTGAAGGACTTTGGATTCATGGCATCTATAAATAAATATATGAGATGAAAAGCAATGGAGAATCAGACCTGTATTTTTTTCTCTGTATTGATGTAGTATGAAGTCTTTGTGTGTTAAATAACCCTAGCACAATTTTAAACAGGTTACGAATATAGATTGGGCCAGTGGTTCTCAAACTTTTTTTTTTTTTTTTTTTTTTTGCAGACCACTTGAAAATTGCCAAGGGTCTCAGCTGACCACTTAATGATCTTTCCAAATGTTGTTTGTACCATTAGCTAACTATTGAAAAGTGCTTTGGATAAAAGTCCTATATATAAAAAAATAAACCATGTTTTTTGTTCTACAAATAAAAGCACACAACTCATATTTTAATATAATAGTCTTACCTTTCTATTGCGACAGATGTGCCCTCTCTCCCTTATCGTGGCAGCCCCCATGCTCTGGCTGGGAAAGAAGTGGGGTCTCTCCCCCACCACAGCAACCCCTGAGCTGGGACTGGGAAGGAGGGGGGGTCTCTCCCCCACCACGGCAGCCCCCGAGCTGGGGCTGGGAAGAAGGTGTGTCTCTCCCCAGCAGCCGCAACCCTAGAGCTAGGGAAAGACGCCTCTTTCTCTGGCCGCCACAGCCCTGCACATCCCCAATTCCCCCCACCCCCTCTTCTCACCGCACTGCCCCCTCACACCTATCGCCTATTCTCCCCAAGGCCACCACCTCACCTTACATGTGCGTCTTCTTCAGGGTCTAGGCACCTAATTAGTGGAACCATGCCTGCGCGTCTCCACTAATTAGGTGGGTGTCTCTTCATTCTCTTGTGTGCAGCTGCCCAGGCAAGCACCTGAGAGGACGACCTGAATGGAGCTTGTGGACCACTGCTGGTCAACGGATCACAGGTTGAGAACCCCTGGTTTAGGCAGTTTAAAATGTTTATTCAGTTGTTTCAGAACCCCAAATGAAGGAGAACACAAAAGGGCCAGGTTCAGCAAGTAGCCTTATCTATAGTTATGGGTTACTTCAATCAGTCACCCACTCTAAAGTGAGGGTTTACACCTCCCTTAATCTGTGACTGTTCAGCCCCAAGACTGACTTCAGCAGAGAGGTTATCAATGGAAGGGGGACCCCAGGGTGTACAACAGGGACAATACACTGTGCTTTTGATAATAATTTGTTTAGCTGATCATACAACAATACACCCACTGCAAACTGGTAAAGGAGGGAGAGAGAGACACCAACACAGAATACTTGCATTATTCACACCAATGTTATGGAAGCACTCATAACATTACCCATCATCCTCACCAGTGTCATCATCCTGGCATCACGCAGTTCAGGCTACTCCTTTTATGATGTGTTACGCTGATGCACATTGGTGTTCATACATAGTTATGAAGATTTTTTTACCCCTTTTCCTTATTTGAACTTGTACACCCCACTACTTCTGGGGTGCCCTGTTTTCCATTGGCTAACCTGTTAGTTCCCCTTATGCCAGGGGTGTCCAAACTTTTTGGGAAGAGGGCCAGATTTGGTAAGGTGAAGATGTGTGAGGGCCGACCCCCTCCCCCCCCCGCCCATGCTCCGGCCGCGCTCTTGCTCTTCTCCCCCCCCCCCCCCCCGCTCTCCTCCCGCCGCTCCGGCGTGCTCTCGCTCCCCCCCCCCCCCGACTTTATAATCAAGTGCCCTGTTGAATGAATGAGGTGTGAATGAGGAAGGAGAGACAGATCAAGGACAATCAAACTTGTCAAGTGGGCTGACTAAGAGCAGACATAACCCTCAGGGGTTAGCACCAGACCAGAGAGAAGCAGCAAAAAGGAGCAATGTACACAGACCCAGATTTGCAGGAGAGGGAAGCTGCTATAAAATAGCGAACTTGGCAAAAATTTTATCTTGCGCCTCTGCCCCCCCCCCCATTCCCTTTTCCTGGAGCACTGCTTATTTTAAACTTTTTAAATGAATATTGCATAAGGTAGCATTGCATATTAGAATATATGTTTGGTTTGTAATTTCATTATTTACCTTATATATTTAATGAAAATAAATGAATAATTTGATAGTCTTGATATTGTTGTTCTTTTTATTTTGCGCCCTCCACCAGACATCCTCCACAGTCCACACCAATCCTCACAGCCCAGCATCCCAAACACTCATCCACACTTGACCCTGCCCCCCTTCCCTGGCCACACTCACCAGCTCTGGAGGTCTCTGGCTCCAAGGGGACTCTCCAGCCAAAAGCACTAGCTCCATTGCTCCCATTGGGAGCTGGAGCAGGGCTTGCAGGGGGGGGGGAAGAGAGCCAGGAAGTATCCAGCAGGTAGGTCCGTGGCTGGATCTCGGTTGGGGAGGTGGAGGGGGTCTCTTCCCCCCACCTTCTTCTGCTAGTGCCTGCAATCAGACCCCACACCCCCGCAGGCAGCAGGAAGGTGAAAGACCTGTTCTCCTAGCCATCATCACCTCCTGGGGTGTGGGGCCAATTATGGACTCAGCAGGAGGGGGGAGGGGGGGACAGGAGCAGCCCCGGTAGCTGGAGGCTCTCTGTCTTGGCGGCCCTTAAGCCTCATATCTCATATCTACTGATTAATGGCTCTAATTAAGGAATGAAATCAAGCATGTGAAGACAGGGGATCTTTAGGTACTTGTTTGGTAGTTTTCTCTTCCTGGCACACAACTCATCTAAATATCACTGCGCTTTCATTTATTACAGAAAAAAGTTTTTAAATGCCCTGAAAACTATTTAAAATGCAATTTGCTAATTTAAAAGTAGAGATGATGGTAGCTATTCCCTGCAAAGTGGGAAAGCACCCTGTTCCCCGGCAGACATGCGGGGCTCCTGCCACTTGCCTCCCCCCGGCACCGGCTCTTCTTCCCCCCCCCCGGCCGCGCTCTCGCTCTTCTTCCCTCCCCCTCCCCTCCGGCCGCGCTCTCGCTCTTCTTCCCTCCCCCTCCCCTCCGGCCGCGCTCTCGCTCTTCTTCCCTCCCCCTCCCCTCCGGCTGCACTCTCGCTCTTCTTCCCTCCCCCTCCCCTCCGGCCGCGCTCTCGCTCTTCTTCCCTCCCCCCCCCCGTCCGCGCTCTCGCTCTTCTTCCCTCCCCCTCCCCTCCGGCCGCGCTCTCGCTCTTCTTCCCTCCCCCTCCCCTCCGGCCGCGCTCTCACTCTTCTTCCCTCCCCCTCCCCTCCGGCCGCGCTCTCGCTCTTCTTCCCTCCCCCCCCTCCGTCCGCGCTCTCGCTCTTCTTCCCTCCCCCTCCCCTCCGGCCGCGCTCTCGCTCTTCTTCCCTCCCCCCCTTCCCCCTCCCACCGCTCCGGCCATGCTCTCACTCCCCCCCTCCCCCGGCTTGCCTTGCCTTGCCTCGCCTCGCCTCGTGCCCCGGCCCCGGCTCTGACTCGGCTCTTCTCTGCCGGCTCTGCCTCGCTTCGCCTCGTGCCCCGGCCCTGACTCCGCTCTTCTCCGCCTCGCTTCGCCTCGTGCCCTGGCCCTGGCTCCGCCTCTGCTCTTCTCCGCCGGCTCCGCCTCACCTCGTGCCCCGGCTCCGCCTCCGCTCTTCTCCCCCGGCTCCGCCTCCACTCTTCTCCCCCCCCCTCGCCTCTTACTGACCCCGCCCCTCTCCTTCGGCTGCGGCTCCGCGCACTGGTTGGCAACAGTGCTGGCGGGCCGCATAGTATTGATTTTAGAAAAGCGTCTGCGGGCCGGTTAAAATTAGAACATGGGCCTCAATTGGCCCCCGGGCCGGACTTTGGACATGGCTGCCTTATGCTCATTAACATTTACATTACTTTATCACCCCCATTGTAAAAGGCAGTAGCCTTAAGGAAGTCTCTCACATTTCACCCGGACTGCCAACAGTCATCTTGTGGGGTCTACTAATCTTTCCTCCACATTATTATCCAAACTCAATAGTTCTTTTCAAAACATCAGCATATCCCAAACATAGACAAAAGCTCAGCACATTTTTTATTATTAACTTACTTATGCTTACTTACTTTATACTATAGCTAATTTAGCCTAAATCCTAAAGCCTATTTTGGCAAAGCTAAATATTTTACAAGCTTGAGTCCTTAGGTCCTGTGTTACAGCATTAATTAGTATTTATATTTCACCACTATATCTTCAATATACCTGGTATCTTGTGTCCTTGACCACAAGTACGAGTATAACTTGTAGCCAAGGACACAAGTTATCCTAGTGGCTGTACATCACAGCTCAATTTGACGGAAAGAACAGAATTTTTTGATAGGTGCCTTTCACTCCACTGACATGCATGCAACATGCTACAGTCCAGGGGTTCGCAGACTCCTTTCTGTGACCCCTTTCACATACTGATCCTCTGAGTGCAACCCCCCCCCCCTTATATTTAAAAGTGTTTTAAATGTATATTTAACATCATTATAAATGCTGGATGCAAAGTGTGGATTGGGGTGAAGGGTGACAGCTCGCACCCCCCATGTGATAACCCCCCATGAAAACCCTGAGGGGTCCCAACCCTTAGTTTGAGAACCCCTGTGCTACACCATACAGCTTTTAGGGAACCTAACCTCTTGATGACAGGCAATGTGAATTGAGAGAGGAGAGAGCCCCAGAGATTACATGATCTCTGGAAGTATTGGGATTTAAAACATGTTTGGTATGTGGAATAATATTCCTGGTTTGAGGGGAGGTTTTGGATCCTGGTTGTTTTGTCTAATCCAGTCTTTTCTATCTAGGCATGTATACCACAGTCATTGTCACCACATCCAATTCTCTTCCTGAAATGACACTGTTTCCAGTTGAGAGGGACAAAGCTGGCAGAAGGTCAGACGTTGATTCCAGGTTAATATCTGAAGAGAAGAACAAGGCCAGTTGTACATCTAATACATGTAGACTGGTGAGAGGACAAGGTCCTGCCCTTGTCTTCTGCTCTGTCTACACATACTAGTCAGAGATCTTCAGATGTTTAACCTCACTGTGTAGTTTATTTATATTGCTCTCCCCACCACCTTACTGATCCATACACCACATCATTTGTCGCTTCAGTTTCTCCTCAGTCATCTGCCAAAGAGTGGGAAGAGGTCTTTCCACCCAGAGATCCTTCTTGGCTCTGGCTCTCCTACTCTGACCCTCTCCCTCAGCACTGCCTTCCTGTGCTTTCTTCTACCCTCCGTGGTAATGGGCTAATTAGCTCTTTAATCCTCCAGCGCATTCTAGTCTGATAATTAGGCACAGTCAGAGGTGTGGGGGGGGGAGGGGAGGTGTGTGTGGGGGGGGTTAATTGGTGTTTAAGTGATCAGTGTGCAGGCTCAAGTATTGGTTCCCAGAAGTCTGTCACAGGTGGAATCCATAAAAGAAGAAAAGAGAATAAGGAAAACAAAACTGGTTTGGGGTCACAGGGGAAACTATACCTATGAAACATCTGCAAGCAAGTGAAATACAATCAAAGTAGGCCATGATCTAGTATAAATCCCATCAAATCATGACATACAAATATGAGAACATTTTTCCATTTACACACTTTTCTTGTTCAAAAGAATGAATGATTTCCAGTTTCCCATGCAGCCCCAGAAGTTTCTAAAATGAATTCTTTCTATTATACCATCTGTCTCACCGTGGTCAGCAATATAAACAAACAGCACAGAATGCGGTGAAAATGTTGTTAACAGCCCACAACATTTTATTTTTGATTAGTGGTATGAAGGAGGAAAATACATTTGGTTTCACTGCTAGACCTAGTGCTCAGCAGGAAAATTACATGCCTGAAGGATATGTTCAAATGTACGCCAAACCTTGTGATGTTTCCAGATTACTCAACTTCGCCTCAGGAAATCAGAAAGAAATATTTATATGCTACAATGTATTTTTGAACTGCAGTCCAGTGGGGTTTGCAAGTTTTCTGAGCTTCCAGCAGAAATAGTTGATTCGTTTGTGCTGAGTGGAAGATAACTGAAACCATATCACATTTTCAAAGACAAGTCCCACAACTTTCATGCTGACATTAAATAATATAGTAGGTAATGAGATCAATGAAGTGGCTTTTTCAGCCATAATGAACCACCTGCACAGTTCATTGATTTGGGTGGGTGGTGGCTCTTATTTATTTATCCTTTTTAAAATCAGATAATGAATTGCATGCTCATGAAAATGAAGGCTAAGGGCCCAATCCTGCTATGGGCTGAGCAAAGTCAATTCCTATTGAAGTCAACTGGGGGAGGGTGTACTCAGCACCTACCAATATTGGGTCCTAATGAACTTGGCTTCAGCCAGGTTGTAGGCACCTTGCCAGGCTTCTTCACACAGTTCTGCCAAGGTATCTCATTTCTGGGCCTCAAACTCTCTGGCTCTTCCAACCCTGAACTGTGCCAAAATGCATGGTGGTTTTGTGATGTGCCCAAATGGAGATGAAGATGAGACCAAGAATGTTTTCATTCTCTCCTCTCCAACTTTTCAACAATTTAATTGGACATGAATTGATACATTTATCCCAGGTTTATTTTTACTATTCTTTATGGCATTTGCTTTGACTTGAGGCCTTCTGTTTAATTTTCATCATGCTTATTTCTCAATCAAAATATGGCAAAAACATTGCTTCCTCTAGGAATATAGTCTGTGTAAGATTGGCAATGTGACAGAATCCTATTTCTGCTTCAGAGTCTATAACTTTTGAGGGATGCTGAAGGAAAATTGCTAAAGTGAATGGGTACAAATGGATTCATATTATACAGGACCAGTATTACTCTTAAAAATTAAAAATGGGCTCAGATCAATATCCCCCATCTGAATTTTGGTGAAGTTTGAATCCAGATCTGAAATTTGCAGTTATATCCTCATTGGTATAATGGTCTTTTATCCAAACTCTTGGAAATGTTTGGCTCCATTCCTGAGCCACGGCTTTCTAGCTCTAATCCCATTCAGCTCAAAAGGTCCCCGGTGTTAGTACACATTACAGTATAACTACAACGCTACATAGACATCATTATTCTTTTGGTGCTTAGTTACCAATAAAGGTCCAGAGGTCCTTTCATGCATAAAACTCCCTCTAAAGTCAATAGAATTTTTGTATCTTCAAGAACTGCAAAGTTAGGTGAAACATACAACTCCACTGACAGAGTGCTCTATGGAAATCTCCTGGAAGGTATCCCTTCAGAGCTTTGTTCCTGTGGGTTTTGCCACATTATGAATGGGGGGAGGAGAAGGAGGATGTGGCACCAGATGTGTAGGTTTGATTTGCTATCAGCAGAGATGTTTTTGGGAGCAGCACCAAAAATATAAAGACAAAGAGAAACTTGCCAGCTATTGTAGCAGATTTCTAACTGTATTTGTTTTTTAACGTTTTTCTCCTGCCTGAATGTCTCCAATGTTGTCAGAAATCTCATGGTCCCAAACCAGCAGAGCAGAAACTTTAGTCGGATGGGTTTGAAATTAAAGGATCGGACCTTGAGTGAGCATGAAGGGAGCCATCCTGGGTTCCTTGCACATTCCAAACTCCCACTGATTTCAGAGGGTGTTTTGAGTGCAAAAGGAATGCAGGTTCAAGCCCCAGAAGTCTGTTTCCCCTTTCCAAGTCACAAAATCTACATCAGGAATCACTCAAGTGTGTTTCAGGACCAGGGTCAAAAAAGAATGATACTTATATAATATCTTACAAACATTAACTAATTATACTCCTTGGAAGTACCATAGTTCCATAAGGGGTGTTATCCTCATGCTACTCATGGAGCTACTAACATACACACACACACACACACACACACACACACATGATTCACATTTTCAAAAGCAGCCTCTAATTTTGTGTGGTGCCTCAGCTACTGGATGCTCATCTTGAGACAGGTAGCAGTCACAACCTGGCCACACAAATACTGGGCACACACTTAGAGACTGCTTCTGAAAAATTCTCTCTCACAGTAAGAACTGGGATTAAAAATCCAGAGCTGCTGGCTCCCAGCCCATTGCTCATTCTACTCACATCACTAATTCCCCTAAAATCACATTGTGCCCCCAGCATTTCAAATCAAGTCTACCTTTCAGTAGGATGGAGAAAAACATATTACAGTGCCTGGGTGTGGTGCTGTGTCAGCATGTAGATGTGGAAAGATGGGGAGGAAGATAGAGGGAAAAGGTCAATAAAACAGAAATGGTGGCTAGTGCTAGTGTTTCAGCCCCGGGGGCTCTTTCAGGATGAACTAGCAGTACTTTTGTTTTCTTTTTCTTATTTTTCCCCTCCCCCTGACAGCCTCAAGAAGGCTTCAGGGCTAAAGTGTCATCTGTAACCTTTTCCTCACTCCCTCTATTTTATGTCTGTCATCCACTTTTTAAAAGCTTACTTCAAGCCCGGCTCCATCCTGCCGGGAGGGGGGGAGGACCGAGGGGGGGGGGGACCTGCTCTAAGCATGGAAAGGTGTGGGCAGCAGCATGCTTGCTACACACATGATTTTATCCCTGCAGCACAGGAATTCCTTGCTGCTTTGAGAGGTAACATTCCTTTGTGGCAATAGACCCAACTTTCTTTGTAGAGTCTTGGGCCAGGCAGAGAGAGATTTCTCAAGATGAATTTGGACATGATGCTGTCACACATACATCTTTAGAGTTCACTGTGCCCAGCTATCCAGTACTGACCACCGCTTGGTGAAATTAAATTAATTTACTGACAAAACACCCCAGCAGTGACATACTCAGTGCATATATTATACTATTGTATTATCTTTCACAGTTTGCCCTTGTCCTTTACTCTCGCTCCACCTGTATGCCATCCTCTGCCATTCTTATTCGTATCTTACTTTGTGGGTAGTCCCATTGAATTCAGTGCATTTTATTGCAAGGAGCCCGATCAGGAAATGAGGCACAATTCCATAAGAGTGAGGGCAGAAGAAGCTGAGCCTCTCGTCAATGCCGTATCTCACAGTGGGCCAGATTAAGATGCTCTTGCTATGTTGAGTTGCACCTTATTCTATGAAAGTGGTGGGCTTACCCCAAAGAGTTAATTATGACTTAATGGGATATGGGTGAGGGGGGAGAATTGATCCCAGTGTTTTCTGAGTGAGGGCCAGACTGCGCCCAGCCCTGTGTGCCTGCCCAGGAGTGGGGCCAGCATGCAAGGATCCTCCTTCTCATCCGACCCAGCACAGGGGCCAATCATAAACGCAGTCTTGCTCTCACTGAATGAAGCTAATGCTCCCCCCACACACACACACACAGTCACACCAGCCTCTCCTGCAGGGCAGAGAGGGGCCCACGCCTCATCACACCAGCTACTGGTGGAGCTTTCACTGCTGTGGTGAGGGTGAGGATAACCACACCGTGCCCTGTCTAGAACAGTGCCCCAGTACCTATGCCCTAGCCACCCTATTGAGCTGGGGAGCCTACACACCACTCCCAATGAACAGTCACTATCCCCCTACCCCCGTGTGCTTAAAACCACAGCTGCGCTCGTAAAATGTCGGCTCTTTGGGGGCAGGGACCTGTTCACTTTGTTTGTGAGAGGGCATTGGGGTGCTGTGCAAATAATACAGGTCCCCAGGGTTTGAGCTGGTTTTACTGATGAAGGGTAACACGCAGTGCTTAAAAAGTTCAGAGTAGTAGCCGTGTTAGTCTGTATCCGCAAAAAGAACGAGGAGAACTTGTGGCACCTTTGAGACTAACCAATGTATTTGGGCACAAGCTTTCCTGGGCTACAGCCCACTTATTACTCAAACCTTCTTGCCAACTGCTTGAAATGGGCCAGCCTGATGATCACTACAAAAGATTTTTTCTTCTGCTGATAATAGCTCACCTTAGTTGATTAAGCCTCTTAAAGTTGGTATGGCAACCTCCACCTTTTCATGTTATGTGCCTATATCTATATATATAAATAAACACACCTTCCTACTGTTCCACTCCATGCATCTGATGAAGTGGGGTTTAGCCCACAGAAGCTTATGCCCAAATAAATCGGCTAGTCTCTAAGGTGCCACAAGGACTCCTCCTTCTTTTTGCTTAACGTGTTTGGGGGAGGGGGGGGGCAACACGCGGTGCTTCAAGTGTGCAGGTGGGGGGGGGGTGAGGGTGACAAGGGATCACAGACCCAGCTAAACATCACATGAAATAACATAAACCCAGCCGCGGGCGCGGAGGGGCGCGGCTTGAAGCGCCGTCTGACTAAAGCTGCTATTCCCAGCTTGCGACAGGCTCCCCCCCCCGTTCAGCCACTTTCCGCGGCACACCGGCTTCTGCAAAATTGTAAGCGGGCCCGTGGGGTGCTTTTGCCCCCCCCCCCCCCGTGACCCTCCCGGGCATTCAAACGGCATCAGTGATGCTTCAGGGCTCAACTTTTATCCCCCTTCCCCCGGAGACGCTTCACGCGGCGGGGCCGTCCGCCCTCGGGCTGTCTCGTGAAAGAGCCGAGCCGCCGCCAGCGTGAAAAGCCTCCCAGGGGCCGCTCTCATCAACCCCCCCCCCCTTTATCCTTGTGTGTGAAACTTCGGGGGGGGGGGGACTGGTAACTCCCGCGGGGGTTGGCGGACACGGGAGACAGCAGACGAAGGGGGCGGACCTACGCGGCTTCAATTCAAAGGCGAGCTCGGGCTGCTCGCAGAAGCATCGGCCGGTGCAGGGGCCGGAGCGGGAGTCAGTCCCGGGCACACAGCGCGGGGCTCGCCCCGGGGGGGTGACACGCGGGCGGCGGGGGCGGCTCTGCCGGCACGTTGCCCTTTGCCCGCCGCTGCCCATGGCCGGGGCAGATCCTCGGGCCCCCGAGCCTGTAACGCCCGGGGGGCGGCGGGGTCCGTTGCTTTCTTGCGACGGCTCCAGCGACGGATCCCAACAAGTGGGCGCGACGCTGAGCTCCATGGAGCCCCCTCCCGCCTCCGCCTGCTGCACCGGCCGCGGCGTGTGAAGCCGCCCCGGGCCGGGCGGGACCATGCGGGGGGGCGTCTTTGGCTTCCAGCGGCGGAGGCTGAAGACGTGGAGGCGATGCGCGCTCCTGCTCTGCCTCGGCTGGGCTGCCTGCTGGCTGCTGGGCGGCACCTTCCTCGCCCTGCTCCCCGGGAGCGTCTTCTCCGAGCGCTGCACGGCCGAGAAAAGCCGCCGGATGCTGGCGAGGCTGGTACGTCCCCGCGCGCTTGCAGGGCAAGTACCAGGTCAGCGCGGCGCCGGCAGCGCCAGGGCCCTAGGAGGCCACTTTGCTCCTTGATCCCCCTGCACACTGGGTGTGACCCTCCCCATCCCCTGTAAGGTCCCGGAGTCTGTTTCATTTCTCCGTCACTCTCCCCTGCCCAGACCCGTCCACACTAACCAAGCGAACTAACCGGAGCCTCATTCCACCCCCTGGGGGGGGGGGGAATAAAGTGTCACTTGAAATAGAAGCGGGGGGAAGAGGGGATGGAGCCCACCGACGATGCCTCAGTTCCTCCACTCAGGGGCTTAAAAAGGCAACGCGTAAAACGTCCCGAGTTTCTTTTAAACTCATCGTCTTTCCTTGGCGTTGTTATGTTTTGATGTCTTCATTTTCCTTGATGCAAAATATGGTCCAAGCATCGTTCTTTGCGATACAGAGTATTGGGAACCAGTGAATGTCGGATGCAAGAATACTAGATCCGCGAATGTGTTAATGGGAAAGGCGAGTACCTCGGGTTGATGGAGTAAGTTTACAGTGAAGCTTCACAGTGTATAAGGGAGAGAGCAAAGCAGCCGAAAAGGGGAATTGGGCTGAAGAGCTGCCACTTGCCAAGGTTTTACAATGCTGAATGCATTTTACTCCTACCTAGCAGGGTAATGTCAATTCAACAAGACAGAGCACTTCCTTGGTTGGACTAAAATATTTCTAAAGCATCTTCTAATGGATTTTTAAACATAGGAGAATAAAGGTTCTGGGAGTTAAAACATCTGCAGACCATATTCAGCTCTTCTTTGGTACTGTCAAACAAGGTAGTTTAATACTTTAGGTTAGCTGAAGTAAGGTACTGCAGTTTGAGATATGGGCGACTGTACTTCTGAAATATTTTAGAAAGGGTCTTCAACATTTCACAGGCTTTCAAATAGAAGGTGATTTCTCTACAAGCTTTTTAGGCAGAGATCACATTCGGTTCAGAAATCATCTTTAGGTTATGGTACACCACATATTTTTTCACCATAGGGGATATTTAAAATATTTATTAAAATAACCAAGAAAGAAGGTGAGACTATTCAGTCAAATGCGGTGATTTGAAATTCTGTAGAGAGAAAAGTGGAGCAGTGTGGGTTAAAATTAACAGCCTGTGTCTTTTTTTAAAAGGTTTGGGTTAAGTGGGAAAAAATCCAAATGCAAATTAAATAATCTATTATAGTAGCAAGCAACTGATGATAATAAATTTTCCTATGTTCTAGATAATTAAGGAAGACTAATTATACATAGGAGCCTTGCCAACTTATTTTAAACTGCAAGACATTCACACATTCATACATTCACATTTCCCTCCCAGGGACTAAGCCCTGAGATTTCAGGGAGGAGCCATTTGGACACTTGTCTCCGCTAGGGCGACCTCATGTCCCGATTTTATCGGGACAGTCCCCATTACTAGGCAGTTGTCCCACGTCCCGACCATACTTTGGTCGGGACGCCCTTTTGTTCCCATTTTGGGACCTTCAGAAGAGCCCGGCGCCCGAGGAGAGCTGCTGCCTGCTTGCAGCCAGTGCCTGCAGGCAGAGGGAAGTGGGGGTGGCAGAGACAGAGTCAGGGGAAGACAGGCTGCGTCCCCTCCCGCGGCAGGTGAGCTCTGCAGGGGCCCTGCATGCAGCCAGGGCGGGGGGGAGGGGGCAGGGGCAGAGAACCCCCCTCGCATCCTAGCTCCAGCCGTCCCCACTCCCGCGCCTCCCCCAAGGGTCCCCTGGCCTCCCCTTGCTGCCCCCTTAGACCTTCCCGGGCCAGGAGCAGTCAGAAGCCTCCCTTCTCTTCCCTGCAGCAATTGCCACCGCAGGGTCCGAGTGCCCGGCCACTTCTGCTGCCAGTGACGGCTGGCTGTGAGTGAGTTTGCTGCTGCGGGAGCAGGAAAGGGGGGCCCTGCCCCAGAGCTTGCTGCTGCTGGCGGGGGAAGGGCAGGGGGAGTCCTCCTCTCTGGCCCCAGTCCCAGAGCAGCCTGCCTGCACCCGTCCCAAACTCATCCCCAGCCCTGCCCCACCCCAGAGCCCACACCCCAGCCAGAGCTTACCCCCCCACCGCACCCCAACTCTCTACTCAAGCCCTGAGCGACTCCAATACCCCAAACGCCTCATCTCCAGCCCCAGCCAGAGCCCCCATCACACCCCAACCCTCTGCCCCATCCTACATTACATTATCCAATATTCATTTTAAAAAATTATAATAAGCAATGCTCCTTCTAGGGGTTGTTTAAAGATAAGGTCGCAGATTGTAGGAATTATTAAACTACTCCAGCAGAGAAGTTTTTTCTTACTTGTAAAAGAGAATGATGATTTGTTATTAGATACCTCAAAAATGAGGCAAGAATTTCAAAATTTCACATGCATTTCTGGAGTCTCCTAAATTACGTGGACTGCAGTGTGTGTGTCCATCCTGATTTGCATGCGCATACAGTATATGTATGGGAGGACACAAAATCAGGGCATACACATGCACATCAGAGTTTGTGTACCTGGTTCTTCTTTCTGGCATCTATCAGTGCAACATTCTTTTTCAGGCTGTGAGAGCAAAAGTGGTACCTGTCATACCTGGCCTTCTAATGTCCCAAGAATCACTGGCTACAATGTCATATGCTAACCAGTTCATCACCTCTTCATTCACCCCTTGCACCATTATTGGATTTAAGATTCCATCCTGTCCCTAATACCCAAAGTCCCCAGTTGACAATGTTACCAGTTCAGTGTTATTCCCTGTGCTAACTGGGGAATGTTTGCACAAGAAAACAAAATGTCAATTTTGGTGATTGTTTAAAAAAAGATATTTTTATATTTAACTTTCAACCTTGTCTAGCATCAGAGCATATTCTCCTGGTGCACACCTCAGATATTATTTTAAGAAAATAACAGCACTTTAATGTTATGATCATGTTTCCGGTACATAGAACAAATAGTAACAAGTTAGGTTGGGGTCAGGCAGTCTTTACACCTATTAAACAGTTGGAAGTGTCAACCTGCTTGTTTAAACAAAAGTTCAAATGCCAGAAAGCAATGAGGGCAGCCAATGTTATCAAGCCACCTCCCAGCTGTTTGGCTTCCTTCATCAACACAAACTATTCTCCCTCTACCCCACATCTGTGATCATCTTGTTGACTGATCCACCCCTAACAAAACAGTCTCTGCAGCTGCACTTCTGGAAGTTCTGAGTGAACACAGAAGTATGTAAGCCGCCAACATGTCTAGAAGTGGAGGAATGGAAACAATTAAGGGGAGGTATCCCTTTAATTCTGTCATGCATTTGTAATGACCACACCACAACCAAGTAGCAATTTCCTTGGGTTTTTCAAATCAAGATTATCCAAAGTCTATTAAAATTACCTAAGGATATCTGATATGTTCGTCCATACATTTTAAAGCACGTCAATTTGCCTGACAGACCTTAACTGAAGAAGCCTTTCTGTCTTACAGAATGAATAAATATATTTATATTTATATATTTTTAAAAGCCTGCATATTCTGGGTTCCATAGATTATATCTGCTGCAGTCACCTACCTTATATTATTGGGGGGTGGAAACCCTTTTTCATAGTGGGTAGTAACTTAGTCTACAAACAGTCCCATTGACTTTGATGGGATTTCACATGGAATAAGGTCTTCACATGAAATTTACAGTAAGAGACAGAGCAGTAGAAGGGGCTGTAAAAGCCCCAGATCCAGTTGGAGGAGAATTCCCCTGGTGCAGCCACAGGCCATCTTCTGAGTACCCCGTCCCTCACGAGCCCTGAAGTAGAGGTTATTTGGGAACATGGCTGGGCTGGGAGGGGCAGAGTGAGGGTAGGGCAGAGGTACATAGTGCTGTGGAGATTCTGGGCAGTGCCGCCACCCATAAGGAGATGAGGACAGACTGGCCTAACTCAGACAGGGATGTGTAAATTATCCCGGGGGAAGGGGGAGCTTCAACAAAGATACCAAAATCTGACCCATAGATCTTAGAGATGGCAAACACCTAGTATTGTAGGTCACCTATGCTAGCCCTAGGCCTGGCCAGAGAAAAACCAGTCCCTCTACTGTCATAAGAATCACTCCCTTTGAAGTGATCTCTAGGCATGTTTGAAAAATCACAACCTTACCTGAGAGTCTAAATATGGTGTTTGTCACACTGTAACTAAAATGACCCTTGTTCCCTTTACCCATGAAATGCTCCTAGACTATATTCTTCTGCTGTGAACTGTTTTCTTCCTTTGCTCTAGTGTCTTGACTACAGCAAAGGAGCCCTGACTGGCGACCTCTGTGAAGACTTGTGTGTGGCACAGAAGCTGGTGTACAAACAATGCCTTTACTATGACAGAGGCAAGAAGGTCATCCAAGCAGACTGGAAAGGCCAGCCAGTCATCTTGAAATCCAAAAAGGAAATCTTTTCTAGCTACCAGCGCCTCAGATTGCTCGATGAAGTGGAAACACAGCATGTTCCTGAGACAGAGCTTCTGCTGATGGTAGCTTTGGAGGTCAAAAATATACTGGGTCTGGAATTATCTAACAACACCGTGGGCCCCTTATGGACCAGGAGGAGAGGTTTGCATTGGAAAGCACAAGTGGCCAGCATGTGGTCCTTACTCCAGCAGGAAGAATATATCTACTTCAGTCTACTGCAGGACTTCAGCAAACATGTCCTACGGGTCATCGGCTCCTGTGGCCACTTCTATGCTGTGGAGTATCTCACAGCCGGACATGCCTGGCACAAAACTATTTTTCCTTTGGAGGATGCAGTTGGTCCCTCCTTCACTGGCACTAAAAGCAAAATGAAGGCAATCACTGACATTGCACTCAGCTTCCTAGATATGGTGAATCATTTTGATAATGATTTCTCTTACCGGCTTCACCTGTGCGATATCAAACCTGAGAATTTTGCTATCAGAAATGATCTCACGGTAAGTTAGTACTTGGGTTATGTTGTCACAGTTTAAGATCAAGTTCTGAGCTGATAAGAGCATATGAAAAAAATGCCCCCCATGTCATCAGAGCTGATTCCTGAGTGCATGAAGAATCTAGTCGCTTTTTTTAGTGCTAAAAAGCTACTTTTTTGTGGCTTTTTCCTACTAACCTCAATCTGGCAAAGAGAGAGTGTTGAGTTCTGTCCTTTCATGTGCATTATGAAAAGAACTGTTTACTTGTAATTAGTTATACCTGTGCAACCCCACTGAAGGGAACAGGATTGCTCAGGTGTTACTGAGGATACCACTTGAAGGCCGTGACTTTGCAGAGCTGTCACCGGGGGCTGAATCAGTCCCACAGAAACTATTGCTGGGGATGATGCTCAGGAGGGCAAGAACTCGTGTGGAATTTCAAGAAAAGGCTTGAGTTTGCAGGACTGAGAGTTAGAGAAAAACATCTTTTGTGCTTTTACCCGGAGCACATTTGATCTGGAAACAATTGAAAAGCAATAGATCTGGAACTGCATGACGCCACTCTTGCAGAGTCACCTTTCAACTTTTCAGCATGGAGCTGTTCTCTTTAAGATTGAAGGATTATATATGATTAGAATGTAGTGGTATTGTTAACCACATTTCTGGTCATATTTCACATTCATTCTGCAGGCAGAAATTCAATTGATTTCAGTGGAAATTGTGTGCATACACTCAAGGCACTGTATATACATAGGTAACAAAGTGTGTTCAAACCATGCATGCAGTTTCCAGTGAGATCAATGGAATTTCTGCTTCTAATGAATGTAGAATACTTACAGAAATATGACTGCTAATATCAACACTTACCAAGCATCCATGTAACACTTACATCTTCAAACTGCTGTACAAATATTACCTAAGCCTATAGCTGTTGAAAGCAATTTGAGTGCTTTCCCCCTCACCCTTTAATTAGCAGTTATTGTTTATTCAGGTGCAATATGGGAGTTGAGTAGGGAATGGTTGGAGAATTTCAGAGAGAAGCTAAAAATATCCCATCACTTCAGGAGAGGAAGATGCAGTGGAGATTCCTCGGATAGGTTTTGCCTACCATCTTTTCAGCCAGATGCAGCATGAATGCTACACGGTGCTTTAATTGGACCTGACATGGTCAGTTTTGGTATCTGCTCAGGACTCAGGAGACAAGAGATTTCACCGAGGAGGAGTGAAAGAATATTGAGATCTTTTCATTACAAGACCTTTTAGTGGGAGACGCTTCTCTCTGATTCCTTCCTACCTTCTAGGTGTCCAAAATGCCAGGACGCCCCCTCTGGATGAGGAGAGTTGGACATGGCCCTTTCTAGAGCCTGGCACTGTCCATCAGTATTGGTTAGTGGAATTCTCTAAAAGGCAACATTGTGAGAAACTGAGGGTAGCTTGCTGCCACCTTTGCACTTGAGCTATCCCAGGATTCAAGATCCGGCCCATTTAGTGGGGAGCCTTGTCGAAATTGAAACTGTAAATCATAAAAAGGTTTTGGGTCTGGACTTGTAAGTTTTTACTAATAAGATAATCTGTTACACGAGTGATCTCAACAAAACCAATGTCTCTTTGTGAGAGTAATGACAACTCCCAGGAGTAAGGGTTGAATAAGCTAATCTTAGCTATCCTTTGATGTTCTAATTATTCCCTTCATATTATAAGCAAATCATTTTGCTTATAGGTTAGACAAACACCTGTCATAGATGGTCTAGATAATACTTAGACCGGCCATGAGTGCAGGGGATTGGACTAGATGACCTCTCCAGGTCCCTTCCATTCCTATGATTCTATGATTCATTTTTTATCTTGTCATTTCTTGCATTTTATGATAGAATAATAAACTATCAAAAACAAGACTAGAAGAGTGTCCCTCCATTCCCATCCAACATAAAACAAATGCTGCTGCTAGTGTACAGAAAAACATATCTAGGGCAAAACAGTCCTGCCTCTGGATTCATTTCCAAAATAACCAGATCCTCAGCACTCACTCCAGCCTCCTTATGCTGCCCCTCCAATGCATCGTGGCTGGAAAGCTGCCCCAATGGAGTAGCTAGGGAAATTCTCAGCTGGCACAGAGATGGTGAAGCCATCTCTTGCCACCCTCTTTATATAGAGGACATGTTGTGGGGGGATGGAAGGGGAAATGGAGCATGTTGCAGTCCCGTGATGCTTGCCATCAGACCAGTACCTAGGAGGCCACTACCAGCCAGCATAGGTTACAGCAGCTCCGAGGCAGCTTTAATTTATGCCAGGGGACAAACGGGCTCCTGACTGCCCTCAGGACCAGGAGGGCCATTTACCTGGGTCCTACATCAAGCACGGTGTGGCCAGCCATGAGGATCTGGCCCACTTCACATGTGAGCAGAAGTAACCCCATTTTCCCAATAGCATTTAAGAGTGAAACCACAGCAGGGACAAGGCATTACTGACTCTAAGAAAGTAGACATAGTTCTCATATATACCTGCATGAACTTGTGAAATTCCCCAGGGTACATCACTTCTATCAAGCTTTCCAAGAAGCTTAAAGATACTTGGAGTTAAAAGGTGTGTTTAGTTTCTCCAAGATCTGAGTTCCCCTCATAGGAAAAAAAATTGCAAAAATTAGGCCTTATCCTTGGCTTTGGTTTGAAAAGTCCACGTGGCCTTTTGCCAAGTGCATACATCTGAAATTCCTGGGGTCAGTCCAGCTGTCATTCAACAACACATTTCAGCTCTGCTGCTATTTGGGCGGCTTAGTTCTATAATTAAAGCCTCCACAGAGTAATTCAAAGAGCTGTGCTTTGTCCATGTTCCAGACATTTCCCTCTATACCAGTTTACTTCATCTGTACCAGATGGGCTTCTCTGGGTGAAGGTTTACCTTGTTAGCTGTTAAGGTTGAATGTCACTCAACACAGCGCTGGGGTGAGACCGTTCTCACGTCACTGCCCCCACTACGTGCCATAGCAAGTAGCTGTCATCACACAGAGGGCTTGCCTTCCCCCTTTTTTATTTTTGTAATTTTTAAGTAAAAGGGGTTATATTGACAATCCTGGAGACTCTACGCTTCTACCCACATGAGAGTTATGAACCAAACACCTGCAGAAGCAGTGTGGTCCTTTTTGCATTGCCCAGCCAATATTTCTTAAGCCTGAACTGGAGCGACAGACCTGCGTAGCAGTGGTTGTCAGCCAGGGATCTGGGGCTCCCTGGGAGGCCCCAAGCAAGTTTCAGGGCGGCCAATAAGCAGGGCTGGCATTAGAATTGCTGGGCCCAGGACAGAAGCTGAAGCCCAGAGCTCCGAGCCCTGCCACCTGGGACTGAAGTCGAATCCTGAGCAACTTTGCTTTGTGCGACCCCCTGTAGTGTGGGGCACCGGGCAATTGCCCTGCTTGCGATCCCCAGTGCTGACTCTGGCTTTTATATGCAGAAAAACAGTTGTTGTGGCCCAGATGGGCCTTGGAGATTTTAAAGCACGTTGGGGGAGGAGGGGAGAGAAGGCTCAGAAAGAAAAAGGTTGAAGACCCCTGCTCTAGAGGTCAGATGATCATTTAGGCTTCACATCCATTTAGTCCTTATTCTCTCTGCTGACCATCAACCTGCTGTGGAACACTGGTGGATATATTTCCAGATAAGCAAAGGGAGAATCATGAATGTCACATGAATGCCTATTGAAGGAGCAGACATACCTAGCATATCACAGAGCTCCCTTCTGCAAATAGCACATAGAGCTTGGAGTGACACTGGGTTATCATTACTGCAATTACTGTTAGTTAGGTGAAGTCGGGCCCACTCACCCCAGAGAGGAGTTTTACTCATTGACTTAAAAGTATTTTTCTGTTAGCTGGATATCTTCTACTTTGGCTGTTCTTGTTAAAAACTCTTGCTGCCCAGCTGATAACAGAAATCTAGGTTATCACTGGTACTTATGTAGCCCTGACAATTTGGGAGCACTTCTCAACCTTTAATGTATTTTCTCTTCACAACACCCCTGGGAGTAGGGTGACCAGACAGCAAGTGTGAAAAATCGGGACATGAGGTGGGAGGTAATCGGAGCCTATATAAGAAAAAGTCCCAAATATCAGGACTGTCCCTATAAAATTGGGACATCTGGTCACCCTACCTGGGAGGTCAGGAAATGCTATCATCTCATTTTAGATGGAGATTAAGGTACAGACTGGCTAAGTGACTTGCCCAATGTCACACAGGAAGTCTGTTGCAGAGCAGGGACTTGAACCCAAGTATTACAAGGCCTAAGCTATAGTAGCCAGACTAGCCCTCCTATTTCCTTCTGATTCTAATTCTCTATTGTGAGGACACTAGAATCACTTGGTCAGCAGCTGCTGCTTTTTGAGGGAATGATAGCAGCAACATGACACTGCACTAGGGTGACCATATTTCCCTACGCCGAATATGGGACACCTGGTAAAATTACTCGTGCTCAAGCAAGTTCAACGGCAATCAATCAGAATTATGCCGTACAAACATTCAAATTAACATCAAGTTGACTGAGCCCCCATTAAAAATAAATACTGTGTAGCTGGATTCCTTAAATTTACCTTTCCTGGGGCCCCAGCCCAGCCAGAGGCAGTGAGGGAAGGAAGGGGCCTGCCGGCCAGGCTATTGATGAGATGAACGCTCCGACCAGGGCCTGGTTCTCTGTGCAGTACTGGGAGCAGGATGCACTCCACCGGGGTGGGTATGGAGGAGCAGAGGGGCTTCGGGGGGAGGTGGGGTTGTGAAAGGACAAAGCAAGGAGAGAACAGCAAGAGTGGGGGCAACTTATAGGGCCGATGGGGGAGAAGGGGGCAGCAGAGACAACATGTAACCAGCTGCCATCTGGCGCCTGCCCATACTCACTAGGCACCACAGTGCACAGCCAGTGCCAGCCAGAAATGGGATGGGGCCCTGTTGGCTGAGAGCTGGCACGCCGCGGAGGCTGCTCTGACAGACCAGTGCGGGAACGGCTGGCCCCACACACTGCATCTTCACCCCACCCTTCACCAGCCTTTCACACTCATCCCCATCATCAGCCACTGGATTCTCCCACTCACCACTGGTGGCTGGGCAGTTGGTGAACAGGGATCCAGCCAGCAACAGGAGAGGACCCACCAGTACTGACGGGGGGTGGAAGGGTAGACAGAAAATACAGGATAGTTTGCCTGGTTTTAAGAAAAAAATCAGGCTTACGTACAGGACTGTCCCTTTAAAAACATGACATCTGGTCACCCTACACTGAACAGTTCCATCCTTCAGTGCATGTGTCACTTTTGATCTGTTTATTTGCTCATAGGTGGTCGCCATTGATGTGGATATGGCCTTTTTTGAACCCAAAATGAGGGACATCCTCGAACAGAATTGCACAGAAGATGAAGACTGTAATTTTTTCGATTGCTTTTCAAAGTGTGACCCGAGAATCAAAAAGTGTGGGGCAGAGAGGGCCAACAACAACCTACAAGTGAGTGGCTACAGATTTATTATGTGTACATTTCCTTTTCAAAAAGACCAGTCAGAGGCAGCTACAGAATAAAACATATGGCATGAACTAGAGCTGGGCGAGGTCTCGACAAGTATGTTTGATGTACATTCATCATAGCCAGTTTTCAGAGTGGCTGCCTAAGTTACATGTATAAACCCATCTCTGTGAATGCAAGCTGGCCCCCACATTCACCCTTCCCTTTCGGCATGTGTAATGTCTATCTGCATGTAAGAAATGTGGAATTTATGAGCCCAATCCTTCACAAATCTAAACTGTGCTCAGCTCTAGTATGGAGGGGGAAGCCACAGGGCTCCAGCTTCTTGATTGCTGCAGGGTCAGCTGGCCCTGGAGCAAGGCATCCTACTCTAGGGTGACCAGATGTTATAGGGACAGTCATGATTTTTGGGTCTTTTTCTGATATGGTCATCTATTACCCCATCCCACCCCACCTCTACCCCTGATTTTTCACACTTGCTGTCTGGTCACCCTATCCTGCTCTAACTTACCCTGCTGACAATGCCAGCAGAGGATCAGGAATAGCAGAGCTCAGTTGTGCTACATTCCCCCTGCCTGCTTTTCCCTTGTTGTGCTTGGAATGCAGGAGTGGGTGAAGTAACAGGGGGAATTCTCCACTGGGAATCTCTGGGTTGTTCAGGCCACTGCTCTGCACAACAGAACAAGGCGGCCTTGGAAAAACTGGGCCTTGGACTCCACTTGAGGCAGCCTCTTCTGGAGACTGGGCTGATTGTGAGCACAGAAACAGTAATTATCTGCACAGTTTGTTTTGAAAGATAAGAGGAACTAAGATGGGGGAGCTACAGCATGTGATGGTCTTGGATGTTGTCAGTGCTCAATAATTAATAACAACAGAGGCAAAATGGTAATACAAGACACCAATAAAGGGAGTCCCTGTCCTGTGGAGTTTAGCAATCCCTGTTCAGTTTGCTATTAAGTCACAAGTGAAATAAATGAAGTGTCCTCCAGCTGATCCTTAGTGGGCATTTGTCCATATCTTACATTACAAGTCTACCAAATACAGCTCAGCTAAACAGGGTGGCCCATGGTGGTAATGGATAGGTACGATTGAAGGAGGGTTGAGTAGAATTGCCAGGGACAGCTTGTAGAGTGACTCATACACTAAGCTTTGCTCTTATCAGTGTTAGAGGCATTTTGACCTCAGCTGTAGCAATAGTTTTTACAGTTTACAGTTACCTAGAGGCGCAAGTGTCTTATTTGCAGCTCCGGAAAGACAATCTGCTCTTTTACCTTTTCACAGGTCATCTGTGACAAAATATTCCGTCACTGGTTTTCTCCACATCTCAGGAGACCCACAATTTCCTTCCCTCTGCAGTTGCAGTTGCAAAAGGCTGTTCATGAATGTGCCGAACCAGGGTCCAAGGACTTGACACAACACCAGCAAACATCTCTGCATTCTCTGTCTGAGTTATACCATTTGCTGCAAGCCAGTCAAAGAGAACTTCAACAAACAGATGGGTAGCCTTTTAAAAGCCACTGGTAACAAGGATATATAATAATCATAATTTCCAGCATTCTCTCTCTCTCTCTCTCTCTCTCTCTCTCTCAAGCCCTATCCATTGCATTAATTATTACAGTGTATAGATTTTTTTTTACTATGAAAATGAAACTCATGACTGAAGATGCAGTGAATGTTATTAATCCCCTTTGAAGTGTGGTATTGTTTTACATTACATGGACACTAGTCTGGCTTGTTTTTTTTGAAGTCACATTAACTCTCCCCAGTGCCATTCTGTCACTGGTTGCCCATAGAGTTGTGGTCTCCTGCTGAAATAACATCCAGCTGAGAGCTGACCCCAGGCTGATGAGATATGTATCTGTGGATGGTGCTTTGAAAATGAGAAGTGTAAATGCTTAGCAGAACTAATATTAATTTCAAAGAGAGGCATGAGGTGTCCTTTTATTTCACCACAGAGTGAGGCTCTGGTAGGTAGGGTTCAGGACAGAGTACTCTGCACAAACAGACAATTTCTGGCAATAGGGAACTGCATAGACACATGGCTGCTTTTGTACAGACTTCTCCTTGTGCTGCTCTCAAAGGCATTGCTTTTCTTTATCTTATGCAACTGGAGCCCTAGCTGACACTGCTGGAAAAAAAATACATCAAGCTGCTTAGGGATTGTCTAAACAGAGAAATTTACTAGCATAATCATAGTGGTAAAATTATACTGCTGTGGTTATACTGGGATAGCTCTTCATGCGAACACTCTTATTCCTTGTCTGGTTGAGTTTATTTCACTTTGGAAGAGGTAGATGGGACACTTTAGCAGGCTACAGTGTAGAGTATCACTTCCTTCCCTTCACCATCATGGAGAAGATTGTGGAAAAGAACAGGGAATACTGATAGCTTTTATGGAGTCCATGCTAAAACGTTTCGGCTTTATGATGATATTTTAGTAACAAAAGGAATTTTGCATGAGAAGTCATGATCTGCAGTCAGTGGGACCAGTTACATGAATAGGGATTGCAGGATTAGGACCTTAAAGCTGATTTCCAAAGTTCTCTAGCCATGGAGAGTCTAACAGACAAGTTTAGAAGCTGTCTCAGTTGTGTACTGGTGCTATGCCCTTCTGCCATTGCTGGCAGATTATAGGACTGCATAAATGAGGCAGAGACCTTAAAAAACAAACATTTTACAATTTTAACCAGAAGATCATCAGATGGAACTTTCCAGTTTAGAGACTGGACCTAACCCCCCAGTGTAGACAGGAAGAATTCTTTTGTCAACCTAGTTACTGTCAACCGGATTGGTTAGTAGTGATTGATCTATCAGGGATCGATTTATCGCATCTAGTCTAGGGTGATAAATCGATCCCCGAGTGCTCTCCGGTCAATGCCAGTACTCCACCACCACGAGAGGCACAGGCAGAGTCAACAGGGGAGTGGCAGCAGTTGACTCAGTGCCGTGAAGACGCCAAGGTAAGTCGACCTGAATATGTCAACTTCAGCTACACTATTTGCTGAAGTTGTGGATCTTAGGTTGATTCCCCCCCCTGTCCCCCGGTGTAGACCAGGGCTGCCCCTCGGGGAGGTGGATTATCTACAGTGATGGGAGAACCCCCTCCCATCACATTTTATGTTTACAATGAAGCCTTACAATGGTGCAGCAGCTGTGCCACTGCAGCCTGTTAAGCATAGACATACCCTTAGTGCACAGCAGGCTAATGTGGGATAGATTTACACCCCAGTATTTTTCTACTTTGAAACTGCTTTACAAACATTAATCTTCACAACAGCCCTGAAGCTTGCCAGCAGTCCTATTTTATCCATAGGCCTTGTCTAGCTAGGAAATGGGTGTTCTTTTTAAAGAATGTTAGCTCTTGTGATTTTAAACACCTCTTAGCACCTAAAAATGTGTAGTCTAGGGTCCATCACGACTAGCTATCATGTTCATAAAGGTGTTAAATCCTTTCTACGCTAGGTGCTATATCATGTAAGTCCTAAGTAGTGTTTCAAATTATGTTAGCTTTTATACTAGAGAGAATGAGGTAAAGATCTTGCCTAGGGCAAGGCCAAGGAATTGGGCCAGGATTAGAACTCAGAAATTCTTGGCTGGTAGAATTTGACTTAATCCACAACTTTTTTTAAGAAATCAGACAGACATTTTTTAAATAATAATCCTCAGCTAAAGTAGGAAATGCATCAAAAAGTCCAGGCCCTGTCACAAAGCTGAGGTCACCCATGATGTCATTAGAAAAAGTAATGAAACTGATTGAGGAGAAACAAAATCAAATAGGATGGAATCTGCAATTGCTGATCTGAATCAAAGAAAGATGCGTGCAAGACAAATGCATTAAAGATTGTGAGGTGGTCAGATCCTATGTAAAGAGGGCCAGTCAAGTACCATAAAGGAAAAGTCAGGGAAAAATAGGTAAAAAAACTACAGCTCAGCTTCTGGTCGGCTCCATGTATAATGCTGCCCTCTTGCAATTGGCCACAGTAAGGTGCCTTACTTCTAAGAGATGGGGATGGGGGCAGAAAACTCTGTTAGCTCAAATGGAACAGGGCTGTGGGGCTTTTGGGATTAGGATAGAGAACTCTGTTACCCATGCTGCACGTGCGCAGTAGAGATCTTTGCCCTGATCCAACTATGGGAGCTGGATTGGGCCCCATAAATAGCCACTAATTTGTTACACTTCCCACCAACAAAACCACCAGTATTCCACAGCAAGAGGCAATGATGGACCTAGAAAGATCAGTACCAGCTTGTGCTCACCCCCAACACTTCACAGAGCCTGAGCATGGACCCATTGGCACACTGGTTTCCCGGACATCCTCATTTCCTTCTCTCTGCTGACTCCAGAAAATACAATAGAGGAGGAACAACAACAAAATCAATTTTTGACATTTTGTGGCAATATTGCATACAACCATTCACCACTGTGGATTCCCTTTCATAGCCTCAGGTTTGCATTTTGTGCAGTGGAGCAAAACAAGGGTTGACATGGTTATTTTAATCTTAAAACAAAACACAGCAGCAAAATTTTAGAGTAAACCTTACTTGGTTCCCCAGGAGACTCTCTCTCCTTGATAGGGTTTAATAAGTGAAATCACCTATGAAAATTTTCTCTGACTCCCTGAGTGCTGAGCAGTAGGCCACCGTCACCTGACATGGACCTCAGTTTAACTCATCACATTCTTCCCTGGCTCATTAGGTTTGTTTAGTCTTTTCAGGTTACAAAGCACAATCCTCATGAACAATCAATACCTCAGAATATTGAGTAGCAAAGCATATGGATGATTTGCACTTCGTAGGGCTTTAAGGTTGCCTCAAACTAAAGCAGCAGGCCCTGGTTCCCTGAGTTTTGGTAAACCTTCATTGGCAACTGGAAAGTCTAGGAGAACCTTACAGATTGTAAGACACAATGGGCCTGATTCTCCATTGTCCTGCAGCGTGTGAAGTCATTTAAATCAGAACAAAGTGAGAACCATGCTTCTACTCAAATGAAAGGCCAGTACAGATGGCAAAATATTTTACACTTGCTTTGCATGGAGCAAATGACTAAAGATGCAAGGCAGTGAAAAAAACAGGCTCTGTGTCTCCATATGATAGGGGCAGGGGAAGGCAATAGGCTTCTCATTGCTTATACCTTGTGTAGCTGCTTACAATTGTTCAAAGTGGATGTAAAATGCAGCCAAATAAAATAGGAGCATTTTACACCCACTTTCCATAGGTGTAACTAGCTATGCAAATTGGAAGACAATAAAGAACAAGCCCAACTGGTCATATTCAGTCTTGAGGAAAGAAGATTGAACGGGGACCCGAAAATCTTCAAATATGTTAAGTGATGTGCCAAAGAGGCTGACGATCAATTGTTCTTCATAGCCACTAAAGGTAGGATGAGAAGTAAAAAGCTTAATCTACAGCAAGGGAAATGTAGGTTACAGATTATGAAAAACTTTCTATCTAGAAGGACAGTTAAGATCTGGAATAGTTTATCATGAGAGGCTGTGGAATCCCCATCATTGGAGATTTTAAAGACAGGTTAGACAAACATCTGTCAGGGATGGCAGTGCGGGGCATGGACTAGATGACCTCTTGAGAGCCTACATTTATATGATTCTACATAACCGTGTACTTTTTAAGTATTGATGCATCATTATAATATTACCCAGGCTTGGACCCCTGAAGAGTGCAGTGAGTGATCTGATCCTTTTAAACTCTGTGATTATTTTTTAAACACCAAATTGTGTATGATAAATGGTGAAGGCTGCCAGGATGATGTGCATATCATTCAGTGCCTATGATTCAATGCATTTCAAAAGTATTGGCTGCTAGTGCTTTTAAAATGCATATAATCCAAAGTATATTATGAATACCTGACATTTTTTCTTGCTACTTCCTTATAAATTAGAACTATAACCAGGTTAGAAACATAACTCCTATCATGCTTAAGTTGGTCATGATTTCTCCATTGGTTAATTCTATAGCAGGTAAGGACCACATTTTCTTGAGTTTATTATGGGTTCTTTTAGAGGTACTATATATATATATACCTTGTTCTACAAAATCACTAAGAATTTGATTAGCCAGTGGCTGAAAACTCAACATCTTGTTATTCATGATTTATTCTACCAGGAGCACCTAGGAGCCCCAGTCATAAACCAGGACTCCACTGGTGCTAGGGTCTATACAAACATTACGCAGAAAGACAGTCCCTGCCCTAAGGAATTTACCTTGTAAGCAAAACATCACTGGAACATTTCAGTTAGATTGCCTGGTGTGGTTCATTTACATGGAAAAACACAGGCCATACCTCTCTCATTTCCCCTTAATGTATTAAACTCACTTTCCCAGACCCCAAACAAACATGAATCTGCCTTATTCATATAACGCTGTGATTCATGAATGGGGAAGAAAAGCTACTTCTCCCTCCCCCCCTGACCTTTCATGTATCACAAATCCATACCAGCAGCATCTAAGTTACAGAAAAGAGCAAAGATAGGTGTGTTTTTTTTAATGGGGATTTCAGCTCCATGCAAATGCATGAAAAAAAAGTACTTGTCTGCCCACTCCATGCACACTCTTGTCTATTTTATGCTTCTGTTTTATATAATTTTAAAAAACAGCACTGGGCTGCTTCTCCATTCAAATATGAGAAAGTTTTCACCACTCCAAAATTGCATGTTCATGCAAGATCATTGGTTTTTGGGTTTTTCATTTTCTAAGTGGACTTTATTTTGGTGCATCCGATACAGAATTTTACATCCCAATTTCCTAATAGAGTCGGGGTTCTTTCAAAACCTGATTTTGAAATCTTTTCACTGGCTACCAATTTTGTTAAGCTTAGAAAAAGTGTCTCTGTGTGTTAACTCTTAGATCATTGCCATTTTCCACAATAGTGACAAAATAACTGCATAAGAGGACGTATACACAGTTCCCAAGCAATTAAGTCTGTCTCTAGGGTCCATGCTTATTAACAACACTATTCTACTCTTTTAGAATTACCCATGGACAGCTATCAATGGCTACATATACAGTACATGGGGATGAGCAGAAGGACTGAGCTCCCACCACCTTGTTGACTTCTAACAATATGGCCTTTATAGTCTATCTTCTACTCTAAACCCTCTTGTAAGGCCATTCGCCAAAGAGCGGAGTTACAAAATAGAAATACAGATATTTCCCATTTGACCCAATATTATGCATGTGCAAATGAATGCTACGGGAGATGTGTATATAGCAGCTCTTTCCCAAGAATTAAGACTACAACTGACTCTTCACTAAGTTCTTGTGTGTTACTCTGTGGATATGAGGGAACACAGAACCACTCACAGGAGAAAATCTCTAAAAAGCTGTACAACCCTGGCCTCTTTACTACCTTCAACATACAAATAATCACAGGATGTTAATTCCTATGACACAAGCACAGCACACATAGTAACTCCATAAAAACAGCATGGATATCTATGAAGCTGCAATACTTTTATTTTCCCTAGTGTGGTTAATAAACATATTTAAAATGTGATTTGTAATGTCTACAAGAACATAAAATATTTAATATAAATAATGACAAATGAACAGAAATTATGAAATATACTCAGCCAAATTCAGCTCTTTTACACCTGTGAAAACCCACTGGTGTTGGATTTTCAGAGGAGTAAAATAGCAGACTTTGATCCAACAAATATCATTATCAAAACACTCTCAAAATATCATATGAATTGTATTAAATTAGGTCAATGTAATATCACTGAACAGGCTTTACATATTGCAAGTAAACTGTGTATATGTCCATTTCCCTGAAAACTAAAGAAACAAAGTCAAGGTTCAGATCATATAGTGATAAGCGCTATAGAAATACCTATAAAATACAATTTGCATTAAATACCCAGGGCATATCCTCAGTCTCACATCATCTTATTTGTACGCTTTTCCTTTGTATAAATATGTGTATTAAGTAACGTATGACATGTGGGAGAAAATCCAGTGCTTAGGCTTGACTTTGATCTCACTCTATACTGGTGTAACTACTCTTTGACTTTATTTACTCCTGATTGACATCAGTGTGACAACAGGATCAAGTTCCATATATTTAAGAGGATTAAGGTAGGAATTATGTGGATAATCATCTCATTTAATTACACGGCGTGGTACAGGCCAGATCGTCCTTTCAGCTCACAGCCTTATGTAAGAGGCAGCACAAAGCTGCACTACCCCAAAAGGAGTCCAAGTAAGGCAGTACACCACAGCTAGCATGTTGCTACTATCAGGAATCAGCACCTGCAGCATAGCCAGTGCAGCTGGCCCGTAGTAGGCTGCCTGATTGACTATATTGCCTTTTGCCTGATTGATTGGAAGAGTCAGCAGTCTAATGCTTAAGCCCAGTGGCTGCTAAAAGCATTTGCTTATGGCTGTGATCGCTCTACTTGTCACCTTGTTTCTAGTCCTCTCCCTGCCCAATTCCAGGTAACTTGGTCCTGACCTTTGGGGCTGCTTCCTGCTCTGATCATTGAGAGTGACTACCTCTGTCCAGGTTGCTTGAGAGCTTCCCCACCCCAAATTGACTCAGCTATGCTAGTTGGTGCATTGGGCAGAGACACAACTCCACTCATTCCCCTTCCCCTTTTTATCCAACTCGAGGAGACGGGCAGAAGTACGGGGTGTGCAGCTACTTTTCTTTCCCTGCACCTGAAGCAAAGATGTGGTAAGATCACACTGGGTTAGGTGGGTGTGGATAGTTTTCACCTCTTTATGCCCCTGTGCAGGCCTGTAGAGGCCGATCAAGACCAATACCCGACCATAGAAGCTGGTCAAGACCTGTTGGTTTAACATTTTAAAAGTGACTAATCATTTGGATGCCCAACCCAAAGCACCTTAAAAAGACCTGGTTTCCAGAAGGCAAGTGCTCAGCAATTTCAGCCTCTTTAATGTATCTTAGGTTGGGCACCCAAGAGCCTTAATAGGTCTTGAAAATTTAGGCCACTGCATACAAGGGAAATATAATTGAAAGCATGAAATAAAAAGGGTTTATTTAAAAATAAGCTTATGAACTAAGAAGAAATCGCAGCAGCAGGACTAGATGGCTCAGGAGATTGGCAGGGAGCTGTGTAGTTTTATACTGCTATAAGAAAGGCTTGAAATGGGTAGTGGTTCATTGGTTCAAATTCAGTAGTGACCAACAGCTATCTAAGAACTCCTCTGTAAACTCTATGGCCGGGGTTCTCAACCTTTTTCTTTCTGAGCCCCCCTCCCCATATGCTAAAAAACTCCACAGCCCACCGGTGCCACAACAAGAGTTTTTCTGCATTTCCAGTAGATTAAAAATTGGATTACATTGCTAGTTATATAAACACACACACATATAATATAAAAAAGAAAAGGGTAATATAGGTAAACAAATAAAAAACAGAATATTATTTTTTTACTTACGCAACATGAAGCTTGTTGCTCTTGCTGACCCCTAGGCTGGGTGACCTACTGAGGTGAGTCAGGGAGTGAAGGTGGTATTGCCACCCAGGGCTGAGACCTGGTTTATTTTGGAAGATCCCTGAAACCTGCTTTCAGCATCCTAGGGGACTGCAGACCCCTGGTGGAGAACCCCTGCTTTATGGGTCATGGTGAGTTTAGCCCAGTTCCCGTGGGAAAGATGTCTGCGTCACAAAAGTCACCACCAGAACTGTCTCAAAGTGGCACCTTTCTCAGTCTAATTAAAGAAGGTAGCAACTGGAAGAATATGGGCATGGAATTAGCTTTTCCTCACTAAAGATGGTCCTTCCAAGTGGTGGCACCATTGTAAGGGTGTTGGGTGTATGTGTGTGTGTGTGGAGAAGCACGTGCTGTCACTCTCCATTGTGTTCCTTGTATGAGAATAAAAGATCACTTCATTTTGAAGGTCTGGCATCTGTGAGAGGCACTACATTTCTATCAGGAAGGACAATAATAGAAACAAATGCAGTAAAGTCAAAGTTCCTGCTGCCTTAATTTCTCCACGTTCCCTGTAGCTTGGGGGTGTTGACAGCCTTTGTTGAGAAGAAACTCTTCTCATAATATTGTCTGTTCAAAACAAGATCATATAGTTTGAATTGAATACCATTTGCTTTTTAATGGGGAGACAAATGGAATTTGCACTGAGTAATAGCTTCATAATCCTGGAGTTTCTCTGAAAAGGATAAAGGAAAAAAATTGTGTTCAGTTTTATCAAATTTTAAATTAAGTCACTGAGGAAAGGTTAGGGTAAAGCATCATTTGGCATTAAAGAGGAATAATAATGCCAGATCTGTAGGCGCTGGCTTTCCCGGGGCTTTTGTACATATGAGAATAAGATCTGTAAATTATAAAATGATACTGAGACCCATTCTAAGAGACCTTCACCATACCATTTCTCCATCCATCCTTGTACAAGACATGATATTGTTCTACACAGTTTATCACCATTTTTAGAGGCTTGAATACACTTGCTTTTCCCCAAAAGAAGAACTAAATATAGCTGATACAGAAATTCTTTTACAGCAGCTATGCCAAGTTGTTGTTTCTAAACACGTCTGTGCTGAGAAGAAATGGGCATGTATCCATCTTGCCTTCCGGCCAAGCCATTTAACCAGAACTGGGAATACTGACAAAGTTTCTCAGTCTCTCTCTCTCTAACATCATTGTATAAAATAAAGCAATCCTTTCCAGCTATCAGTAGGGAAACAGAAAGCCACAAAATGGTCATTAAAATATTATGCTGCAGTTTTTTTCATGAAAGAAGCCAACAGTTGTGCAGCAAACATGCTTTCATAGTTATAAGGGGTAAATGTCAATATGTAAATCAATATCTGGCTGAATGCCATTGGCTTCTGGATGGTTAGCTGAAGACTGGAATCTTGATTCTTTTATTGTGTCCTGCTCACAATGGTACAGAGCCAGTGCTAAATAACCAGTGTTGCTACTAGAAGGAATCAAACACAACCATGCAAATCATGAAGCCCCTGATGAACATTTCTGCGCATGGCTGCTTCATGTAATCAGTCATGGAATTTAATGAGGCACTTGCAGTTTATAGATAGCCTACTTCCAACATAAAGTGCACTGAGAACACAATGCGCGCTTCTTAAAATTCATCAGTAAACCATAACCTAGAAAGAGCTCACTGCAGCACACAATACATCGAATCAGTTTATAATTCCAAGTAACCATATTTCCCAGATAGATGATCTACAATGAAATTGGAGGTTAATTCAGAGGCCAGCAAGGTCTCCTAAGTAGCAGAATAGTAAAAGGAAGGAGGGTAGTTATTTTGAGTTAATATGTTTTATTCACAATTGATTTTACTTTTTATAAGTGAAGTAGCCACTGGAGTCAGTAGATACTTCTGACATGTGACAAGAGCAATTACCTCTTTGTACACCTGTCCCACATTACATGAGTTGGGTCAAGAAATAAAAATCAGCCTCATACCAGTGCTTCTAGGTATTACACCAGTTTTATTCTCCAGAATTTACTAGGCTGGTTACCCCTTCTCCATGCATGGTATGTTCCTTGCAGCCTCATTAAGCTCACAGACTTGCTTATAGTCAACATCAATTCCCGAATGTCAGTCCAGAAAAAATGTCTGCCTTACTTTTCCGCAGCAGAAACACGATCTGAGGGATCCAGTGGCTCCCTCCTGTGTCCTGGGTGAATGGTCTCCTCTTTCCTTTCCTCCTACCTTTACTTTTCTCCAGTGCCTTTGGTTGTTTCCCACCTGCTGCTGCTGCTACAGTTGTAGTGATTACAATAGTGGCTTTGCAACTCTGCTTCTAAGTACATCTCAGCCAGTGCAAACGGTTGGTGCCAGCTGACCCATCCCTGAACCCCTCCTGTAGCTGAATGCATCTTTGAAAACCCCTCCTAAATGCATCTTTGAAAACAGCAGCTCTATTGACTCTAAAGCTTGGTTTACACCTAAAAATTAGATCTGACCTAGCTACATCGCTCAGGACTGTGAAAATGTTTATGCTCTGTGAGACAGGTTGACCTAACCCCCAGTGTAGACAAAGATAAATCAGTGGAAGAGTTCTATCACCTCTCGGAGAGCTGGATTAATAATATCCACAGAAAAACCACTTCTGTTAATGTAAGAAGTGTCTAGACTATGGAACTACATTGCTGAGTTAGATGCAGGACTCACTGAACTAAGTCTATGGTCAGTGTTATGTAGGAGGTCAGTTTATGTGATCAGACTGATTTCTTCTGCCTTTACAGTCTACAAATCTATTCCCAGTTTATCAAAAATGGCCAGGCTCATGGTCTGTGGCATTATCCTGTCCCAGGGCTCTGCGTGTTGCTTGTAACTCTCCTGCTAGGGGTGGAGTTGGACAATCCAGGACTATTCTTACTAAGCTGCAGTGGTTATCTAGCTGAATGTAATCAGACATGCTTCTGGATTACCATCTAGTTCCATTTTAGATGGGTGTTCTTGCCAGCAAGTTAAAGAAGTATGGACTGGATGAATGGACTATAAGATGGATAGAAAGCTGGCTAGATTGTTGGGCTCAACAGGTAGTGGTCAATGGCTCCATGTCTAGTTGGCAGCTGCTATCAAGTGGAGTGCCCCAAGGGTTGGTCCTGGGACTGTTTTTGTTAAACATCTTCATTAATGATCTGGAGGATGGCGTGGACTGCACCTTAGCAAGTTTGCAGATGACACTATACTGGGAGGAGTGGTAGATACACTGGACGGTAGGGATAGGATACAGAGGGACCTAGACAAATTAGAGGACTGGGCCAAAAGAAATCTGATGAGGTTCAACAAGGAGAAGTGCAGAGTCCCGCACTTGGGACGAAAGAATCCCATGCACTGCTACAGACTAGGGACTGAATGGCTAGGCAGCAGTTCTACAGAAAAGTACCTAGAGATTACTGTGGACAAAATGCTGCATGTGAGTCAACAGCGTGCTCTTGTTGCCAAGAAGGCTAATGGCATTTTGGGTTGTATAGCAGATCAAGGGACGTGATCATTCCCCTCTATTTGGCATTGGTGAGGCCGCATCTGGAGTACTGTGTACAATTTTGGGCCCCACATTACAAGGATGTGGAAAAATTGGAAAGAGTCCAGTGGAGGGCAACAAAAATGATTAGGGGGCTGGAGCACATGACTTATGAAGAGAGGCTGAAGGAACTGGGATTATTTAGTCTACAGAAGAGAAGAATGAGGGGGGATTTGATAGCTGCTTTCAACTACCTGAAAGGGGGTCCTAAAAAGGATGGATATAACTGTTCTCAGTGGTAGCAGATGACAGAACAAGGAGTAATGGTCTCAAGTTGCAGTGGGGGAGGTTTAAGTTGGATATTAGGAAAGACTTTTTCCCTAGGAGGATGGTGAAGCACTAGAATTGGTTACCTAGGGAGGTGGTGGAATCTCTTTTCTTAGAAGTTTTTAAGGTCAGGCTTGACAAAGCCCTGGATGGGATGATTTAGTTGGGGATTGGTCCTGCTTTGAGCAGGGGGTTGGATTAGACATCTCCTGAGGTTCCTTCAAACCCTGATATTCTATGATTCTGTGAATTACAGATATTGTCAGCTACTGAGTAAGCAGCTGGAAATCACTGCCATTATTCCCTGAATCTATAATACATTCCAGGCTATATTATCTTGGACTAGCATATGTTATTGCCACAGCAAAGAATTCTGTCAAATTTCGTTATGTGATCCATTCACTAAGTGCATCTCAAGCTTCACAAGAAATTGGCTATGAATTATTTTGTAACCATTGACTACAGCATGTTGACTTTA
The DNA here is from genome assembly GCA_032164245.1 of Sternotherus odoratus. Lineage (NCBI taxonomy): Eukaryota > Metazoa > Chordata > Testudines > Kinosternidae > Sternotherus > Sternotherus odoratus. The sequence goes on along the minus strand of JAVMKO010000002.1, from coordinate 84,698,534 downwards.
AACATCTGGGATTAATATTTGAAGTCTTGGTCTAATTTTGTCATAACCTGTAAATATCTGACACTCGCCTTAAAATTTTCCCTGGAATGGCATTCCTTGGAGATTTTTAACACATGTTATAAAGTGTAATCTGTGTTAAGATTGAGCAGTAGTTGTACAGAATAGAAAGAGAGAGGTAGATTGGTATTGTTAGTTATTAGAAATACATTTCAAAGCAGCAGGAAAAAAGGAAGCTTCATTCTGCTCCACTTTTGTTGCTGAATATAGTTTGTCAGTCTTATGTCTTGTAAACATCTCATTCTCTCTTCCCTCCCTCCCCACAAATGTACAGTAGTTATGTCTCACTTGCCAGAGCCTCAGTGATGTAAATGGATACAGCTCCACTGAAGTTAATGGCATTGCAGCTATTTGGGTCAAATCTGAGGATTTGGCCTAAAGTGTTTAAAGCTGAAAGAGTGGAATATTGCCTATTCCTGGCACAAAGACTTCATGCTTAGGCAAAGCAGATGCACAAACTGGTCACTCTTATGCGATACATATTGGTTGGCTGACAATCACTGCTTTAAGGACAGCATTTTTATAGTGCCTTTCACCAAAGGGTAGAGCTGGTAAATTTTTGATGACAAACTTTGAAAAAAGTGAAGAGTCTTCATTACTTTCCACTTTTTTTTGCAGAAATTTTCAAAACAGAAAACTCCAAGCTAACTGAAAATAGAAAAACGGCTTCAGATCACCCCGTTTCACTGAACATATTAACTCTAAAATGGGTGCCTAGCGAGGAATTGTGGGGCAGATTGTCATGATGTAATCTGGCGTAAATTCAGTGAGTTCAGTGGAGCTACACTGATTTAGAGCAACTCAGATTCTGGCCCTGTATATACAGTTTTGATCTGGCACAATAGGTACTACTGCTCAAGGCAGCTGGAAATGGAAAGAATAAGTGATCACTGATCTGTGTTAGTTCTTTTGTGGATGTCTTGTAAAGAGGCAAGTAGGTTTTGAATAACAGGATGTGAACAAATGGCATTTCTACCTTTTTCCAGACAGAATACAGAATCCATCTAATATCTTACTTCTTAGAGTTTGGCCTTCCTTAAAAGAACACAAACCTCAGCCCTTTCTCCCCAAACCTTGCCATTCTTAGGCCTTTCTGGTGAATCTCTGTATTTCCATTCCTCATAGCTTCTGACCAGAGGCTTGCACCATCTCTTTTATAGCCTGGTGAGTCAAGAAGTCAAGCTTGTCATAATGAGTCAGCGAAATTTACTCCACAGTTTCACAAGAGAGCCCTGTGGGGTTACAGATTGTGCCATCTGTTAAATGGGGCCATAAGGAATCCCAGGGCTAGTGGCTGCTTTCTAAAGACTGAAACTAAGAAGCATTTTATAAAATGCATTTGGTTGGCTATTTATTTAATAAGAGATTTAAATATGAGCTTTCTCCATATTTCATGGCACCAGGTGCTTGTCTTGTTATCTGCCTGGGAATGTACAGGACCCCATCTCCACAGTATCTGAGTATCTCACAAACATTAATGGATTTACTCTCACAGCACTCTTGTGAGGAAGGGGAGTCTATTATCTCCAACCCCTTTTTTCACACAGATGGTGAACTGAGACCCAGAGAGATTCTGGATCACTAAGTGCCTAACTGCACCTCCAGGTGTCTAAATATCTTTGATATCTGACCCTAAGTGACTGGCTCAAAGTCACAAGAACAGGGGCTTGAACTCAGATCGCTCCTGGTGGGTGCTCTAACCACTAGGCAATAGGCTACTCTGAGATGGATTATTCTCAGTCTCTCCTGGTGAAGTTGTACCATTTTGCAGAAATATTTATTCACTTGCCAAAGCACAAGATAATGATTTTGTAGCCTAGAGATTAAGGTGTCCCTCTGGGGGTGAGGTAGGAAAGTTGAATTCAAATCTGATTCAGAAGCAGGAGATGTGGATTCAAGTCTGACCCTGCCAGGTGAGTACTGGAATCACTCATGCTATAGAGATGATCTCACTCTTTAAATTTGGCTCAATTAATATTTAAAATAGTGTATTGATAAATAAAATATTATAAGTATGTATACAAAGGTAGAACCTGAATGGCCTAAGCCCTCATAATTAGAGTACTCATGTAGGAGTGGGGAGTTCACGTCCTTTCTGCAGTGTGAAGTCAAACCTGTGTCTCACAGGCAAGTATCCTAATCATGATAATAAAGGGACACAGTTGTTTTGGCCTGAAATGAGCTTTTCCAATTTGCTGACAAATTCTGAATATTTCAGAACCAAATTGGCTATTTCTACTGATTTTTCCATTTGCTGACCAACCCAAAATAGTCAAAACATCTGCCCATCTCTCCTCCTGAGTTTCAGGCCATATCCACCAAACCACCCTTCCTCTGTGCCTGGTTTGCATTACTTGTTGTCGTGACAACATATACCCTGCACAGAAGCTATTGCTCAACACAGTGGTTCTAAAACTATGGTTTGTTGCTCTCCTGTGGTCTGCAGAATGGAACATTTTGAGAATCAGGCAGTGGTGATTTGGTTGGCCAGGATCCCTCTACTACACAGTACTCGAAAGAATGGAAAAACTACAGTGGAGAAATACTGGCCATCTTACTTTCAGGAGGAAGCAAATACAGCATTGTGATCTGAGTTTATAAATTGGAGACAACATTGCAAAAGGAAGGTAGTGGTGAACTCTGTTGAACTGTGCTTGGACCAATCCATTCACCTCAATGTCTCTTAGACACTGTGATCCTGGATGTTACCAAAGAGAATAAATGGTGAAAAAGAGCCAACTTTGGCTGAAAGAGATGGATACACATTTAATACAGTGCTTGGGGGAAAATACAGTCTCCCATCTGTGGAGTTACAGTAAGGAGCCTCACACTGATACTTTTAGATAATACCTGGAATGCTGCATGAAGAATTTGAAACTGAACACAGGAAGTTTGCTTAACATGAAGGCATTGAGTAAATTGTTAGGATGAATTATTCACAGGCATGGAACAGAGCCAGTGAAAACAGACAGTAATCTACCAGAAATTGTAGAATGGTTCTGAGGATTAATTGCTACAAAAAGTTCAGTGCTCCTTTACTATTAGATTTAAGATTATCTTGAATTTTATGAATGTTTACAAGTCCACCCATTCCAATGGAAGTAGCTGGACACAAAATTCCACAGGTAACGGTAGAGGGTGCTATGTTGGTGGGAAGTATATTTGTAGCAACTATATTTTAAATCACCCTTTCTGGTACTATAATTATGACTCATGTTAGTAGGGATTGCAAGTACTATTTATATAATAATTTTAGTTAAAAAATTGTATTAATAAACAAAAATCTTACCAATAATAAAGATCAAAGTAATAAAAGAGATTCTTTAAAAACATTATGGGAAACAGCTTTGTCAAAATCAGTTCATGGTTTCTTGTTCTACCATTCAGTCCTTTACATAAATAAAAGTGTTTTTTTTACTCTGTTCTTTATACAATATTTTTCAAAAATGTGCAGGAAATTACAGTAATTTTGTTTACAAATCAAAACACATTAAAATCAATGGGCTTTGGATAAATGATTATGAATCATTCATAATTCATTATTGTTCATTTGGGATAATTCATACATTAGTGCAGACATGGTTTGGAATATACAGAGAAAGTACAAACTACAGCAATCTGGGCTGCAAGCAATTTCCTGGCACTCCATCACCAGTAAAGGGATTGACTAATTAGTATGGTGTAACATCAATTCTATACCCCGCTGGTAAACAATCACAGTCACCCAGAATCCAGTAAAACAAATTTAAGCGCTTAGGTCATGATCTTACAATGGACTCTGTATGGGCCTCCCACTGCATCCTCCTGGAGCCCCATTCAAATAATGAGGCTGGGCATGGATGCAGGAGTCGGCTCGTGCTGAGCGTGTTGCCAGATCGGGGCAGTCTCATGGCCCTCACCAACTTGTTACCCAAATGGGACCGCATGGCAAACACATCAATCATCTTCTGCCTCCCCCAATACAGCCCATGCGGCTGTTCATTCTATCAGGAAGTCATGAGATTTTCCAAAATCCAAGCAATGAGGAAGATTTTCCCTCTCCATTCCTTTTTGTTGCTCTTGCTGACTTTTTCGCTTCCTCTTCTCTCTCTAGGGACTTGTATGACCCTTGTCCCCATAGTATCTGAGTGCTTCACAGTTATTCATGGATTTTAACTTTGCAACATGCTGTAAGGAAGGGAAGTGTTATCTCCATGTTATTGATAGGGTACTGAAGCACAGGGTTGATTAAATGTCTTCCCCAAGATCACACTGATCCAAAAATTGAACTTATGTGAAGTCTAGTGCCCCTGTTCTCTGAGCATCCTACCCACCTATCCACTGCCCTTTTTGGGTACTGTTCATCCCTCTTGTTAATGCTTCTTGTTATATTCTGCCTGTTTTAGTTTTGCTTTATGCTGCCTTTTGTGCCTTGTGATGGGGTGTACAAACCCTGAAGAAGTTAAAGGACAAGACGGGTCCCAGGTTGCCCTGCCCCTCCAGACCTGCAAAGCATGCTCCAGGTGGAGAGGAAGCTCAGAAGGGGGAGGCTAAGGAGGAAGACAGACCCATACTGAGGGCTCCTGAACAAGGGTGCTGAAGATGGCTGCTGAGCCCTTCAGGAACTGAAAGTTTAGCTGCCTTTTCTTTTCTTTTGCTATCTTATATCGGACTTGGAGACCTGGTGGGAGATGGATGGTAGGAAGTAACCTAGGGAGGCAACTAGGAAAGCAATCCAGGTGTTGGCTCTCAGAGGGCCCTGGTTCGGAGCCCCATACAGGGAGAGGGCCTGGGCTCCCCTACCAACTGCCCTTATTGCCAAAATGGCATAAGGCTTCACTTCTACCCCAGACCTCCTCCAGTAATGGGATGGCAAGGACTTTGAAAACCCTGAGATGAAGCTAAGCCATATACAAGGCTGAAAACCCTTTGAAAACCCTTCCGCTGGGAGGCAGGGCTGGAAACTGGTTGCCCTGGCCATCTGAGGACTCTATTATATGCCTGTTTTTCATCTGCATCTCTTTGCTCTTATTTCTTCTTTTTAAGCTCTCTGCAGGGGAAGCACAACAGTAACACTTTACACTGAAGGAAACTAGCACTGCCCAGATGGGACAATCTGGCCTTGACCCTAGTATATATGGAACGAGGAGATAATGCTGGCTGCAGCGTTAGCTATTTAGGCAAGTTAGCAGATGTCATAAGTTACAGTAGCCCGTAGGCTCTCCTTAGGTGTTTGGATAAGGTTTCTTGAGGCAGTAAAATAAGATTTTCTCATGTAATATACAATAAGATCCAGTTTACTTTGTTTTTATTATTTTTTAAAAAAAGGAAAAGTGCCAAATTCAACTCTTCTCCCCTCCAAAGTGATGGTGGCGTAGTTTGCAAGCCATGTACAATAAGTGACACTTTTTTTCTAACTGCAGTGAATTGAAATGTGTCTAACAGTAGAAGACCCATAAGCATCTATGAGCACTACTCCTGGCTCCTCAGCTGTCACCTCTCTTGGGCAGAGACCTGCATCTCTCAGCTTCCTGACCAGAGGTTTTTCCAGGCTGCATTGTTCTCTGCTCGAAAGTGGCTGTTGTACAAAGCACTTATGCATGTGCTTAAGTCCTCCTGAAATCAAAGTTCAGCACACATTTAAGTGCTTTGCCTAAATGGATGTGATTATTCACGTGCTTAAAGATAAGCATATGCCTAAGTGTTTTGTCTTTCTCCTTCATGCAGGGCCTGCTCCAAAGCTCATTCAAATCAATGGCAGTGTTTCCAATGACATTACTGGGCTTTGGACCAGGCCCCTAGTTGTATCAGTTGCAGTGGAGCTACATATGCAACTAAACAGACTTGGAAGAGTTTTGTCTAGGCTCTGAACAGGCCCATAGTCCCACTGAAGTTGATCGACATATCTATGTAGGAGACTAAACATACAGGGAGGAGATTTTTCTGGATCAGGCCTTTAAAATCTTTCTTTGGTGCTGTACACTTCAGATATGCACAGTGGGGATCGAGAATTTGATGGCTTTAAGATTAAAGGTGAAAAGAGAAAATATACTTTTGTTCTGAGTTAGCAAAAGAAGAGGATGAATCTATTCTGTATTTTTCAAACACGAAAGCTGCAAAGAGGCTTAGAGAAAAAGCCTTGAAGATTTTAGTCTTTCATAAAAGTAAAATAATTAAAGATTTTCACAAATTCATTTATTTTCACATAAAATATTCTATTCCAGGCATGCCAGGAAAGCTGTTTCAGAAGTTAGTCATGTAAAGCAAGCAGCTGTGTACTGATAACAAGGCACAAACTGGCATCTCATTCTAAATTCAGTGCATAGCAATTCACTAAGCCAACAAACTGAATTTGTAATAAAATAAACAATAATAATAATTTTGTTAGAGTACAATTATTAAATTGCAACATGTACCTATTTTGCAAGAGAAATATTATAAAAATGCTTTGCAATGTCTGCAGACTGCTTGCAATCTTTTAAAAATAATGGTCTTATGAGTGAAAAACTTCAAAAACCTTTGATTTAATTATTTTTAATTTAATAATTGAAGACTGAAGAAGAGACACCATTAATATATGCATTTTTAATCTAGGATATTTATGGGATTTGTGCTTGCTATCAAAACTACTATCACAGAATCATGATTAATGGGTTTTTTTCAGTGCTCATACTGCTTGCTGCAATGTCTTTCAAAGCAATTCATAATATAGCTTGCTTGCTGGCTTTCAGAATGAATACTAATATCAGAAATATCTGGAGAAATACATAATTTTCATGATTTTTTGCTCTAGTAACATTCATAATTTAATTTTGTATTTACAATTCAGTTTTATCAAAGGATTAAAATGCAACCTTTGGGAGTAAATATGTAGAGGGGGAATACATTTTGGAAGAACTAGTTGATTTAAGGGCAGTTTGCTAAGTGCTTTCTCCACTTGATAGGTGGGTCCAGGGATGGAAAGAAAACAGATAGACAAATCCTGCTGTCAGTAACAAGAGTGTAGATCTGAAATAACTCTTTACTTCAAAAATGGCCCCCTTGACTTCTCATCAGAATGACCAAAGCTTCTATTAAACCTAATAGTGGAGTCTCATACGTTATTGCCATGAGAGGTTTTGATTTCTACGTAGATGATACCTGTGACACGTGACCTCATGATTATCATGACAGACAACTCTGGGGAGGACTGAGGCTTCAATCTGACCAATTAACACATGATAAAGTACAACTTGCTTTGTCTATACTAATTTCAGAACATATCCATTAGAACATTCTAGAACACCCAAAACACCCTTTATTCTAGGAAAGATATATCCTGAATTATTGTGTGGTGAGAAATTTCTGGTCCCAGAGAATTTCCAGAAAGCCTCAGACAGTCCTATTTTAAATGTATTTCACATGGGATCAAATTTAAATAAAGCAGTATGCACTACACAACGTACAATGTGTACATTTTCCAGAAGCAAAGTAGTTTTGATTGGGATCCAGGCATTCTGAATTCTGACCTTATCTCTCATTGACTTAATTTGTGGTCATGACCAAGTCATTTAACTTCCCTGTGCCTCCTGGCATGTAAAACAGGGATAATAATATTTTCCCACTTCACAGGGATATTTATGAGGATTAATTTATTATTGTTTGCAAAAAATGTTAAAGGCAAAAAACACTCTGTGCTAGGTTCCATTACCCATAAATATTTGAAAGTTCCTTTAGTTTACGAGGTACTAACAAGAATTGGTAACATTAAAATCAATCTATTTATTTAATTTTGCTTTGGTTAATGAAATAATAAAATAATAACAACAACAATGCTGGTATTTCAAGCTACTGCATATGAACTTTGGTAGCATTTCTAATCTGGCCACCACTGAAAAAGGAGGTGGTGATAGTAATTCCCACTTTATAAATTTTAGCCCAGTGATTATGGCATTCACCTGAAATGTCGGGGACACAGATTCAATTCCCCTCTCTGCTTGGGGGGGGGGGTAGGGAGGAAGAACCAGGATGAAAGAAGGAGAGAGGATTTGAACAGGGCTCTCATTTTGAATGTGGGCAACTGATTGGTCCTTCCTAAGAGGAGTACTTTGCATTTGTCCTTATTCATTTTATTTACTTCAGCCCATTTCTCTAGTTTGTCCAGATCATTTTGAATTTTAATTCTGTCCTCCAAAGCACTTGCAACCCCTTCCAGCTAGGTATCATCCACAAACTTTATACGTGCTCTCTCTAGGCCATTATCTAAATCACTGATAAAGATATTGAGCAGAGCTGGATCCATAACTGATCCCTGCAGAATCCCACTCTACATACCTTTCCATCTTGACTTTGAACTACTGATAACTACTCTCTGGGAATGGTCTTCCAACCAGTTATGCACCCACCTCATAATAGTTCCATCTAGGTTGTATTTCCCTAGTTTGTATATGAGAAGGTCATGCCAGACAGTATCAAAATCCTTAATAAACTCAAGATATATCACAGCTACCGCTTCCCCTCTATCCACAAGGCTTGTTACCCTCTCAAGGAAAGCTATGGGTTCTTGACAGATCCATGCTGACTCTTACGTATCACCTTATTATATTCTCGGTATCTGCAAATAGATTGCTTAATTATTTGAACCATTATTTTTCCGGGTAATGAAGTTAAGATGACTGATCTGTAATTCCCCGGGTTGTCCTCATTTCCCTTTTTATAGATGGGCACTTTATTTGCTTTTTTCCAGTGCTCTGGACTCTCTCCCATCTCCCAAGAGTTTTTGAAGATGATCAGAAATGGCTCAGTTTATCCCATATCTCTGTGCTTAGAGCTCTTCTGGAGGGAGTGTGTGAAGCCTGTTCAAATTCTTCTCCTCATCCCTCCCCCCCCCCTTCTCGGCAAAGGAAGGAATTGAACCTGATTCTCCCAAATGAGCACTCTAATCATTGGACTAAAAGTTATAAACTGACACTGCTTTTGCCTTCTTCTCGGGCCACTCTGTGAGCAAGGCAGGCACCTAACTTATTTCCACAAGAAATTACTTTGATGCCTAATTCATCTTACTTTAGGGGAGGAGTTCCTGTTCATTGATCACTAGACATATATGGGTGCCTCCTTGCAGCCTGGACTTAGAAACCTATCTCCGTGAGAGGGGCAGTGCTTAGAACAAACTCCTATCATTAACATCTCCCACTGAATACCTTAGGCAGCTTCTTCCTTGGCTTTTGGGGATCCCAATGTAAGTCAATGGAAGTTTTGATACTGGCTTTACTGGAAGTGTACTGGGATCACAGAAATAATTCTGTAGTACAACCCATTCTGCCATTTTTAAGGTTAGTCACACATTAGGGTTACCAAAATGGAGGTAGTTCACCCCATAATGCTTTATGGGAATATGCTTATGAATGTATACATGATATAACTGGAATATGTTTTATGTTTTAAAATATATCTGTAAAGGTTATGATCTATGGCATCTATTCATCCTATTTGTATGCATGTATCATTTTTGTATTCAAAGCTGTGAATATTGGCTGTGTACTAATTTGAGTTTAAGTAGCTTTAGTAAAGCATTTGGTCAACTTCTTGCGATAGGAATGTGCAAATTAAGTGCCCAATCAAAAAACATTTAACTGACAATGGATCTTGGAAGACTCCAATCCCCATAAGAAGTGTACCTGAGGACATTCAATATAGCATGTGGGTAATGGCTGCTGCCTGTAAAAATGGAGTCATGCATGGACATGTGACTTGCCCATGTGACTCCAAAACTCCATCTTGGAGCTGGATTTTGCCTGGGGGGGGGTGGTGTCTCCACCCACAAGGGAAAGTCTATTTAAGCCCCTGGGAGATCTCCCTCCATTTGTCTTCAGGTAGCTCAAGAGATAGCCTCTCCAACCCCAAAGGATACCTGAATAAAGGACAGTAACCACAGGGGTGTGAGTAATTGCTGGACCCAGTCTAGGAAACTAGTCTGTAAAAGAACCTTACTGGAACATCTCTGAGGGTGAGATTTCATCTGTAATTGCTTTCTTATGGTATTAGGTTTAGATTTGCATGTCTTACTTTTATTTATTCACTTTCTTCTGTCTATTATCACTTGGAAACACTTACATCCTACTTTTTATATTTAATTAAATCACTTTTAACTTATTAACCCAGAATATGTATTAATACCTGGGGGGTGCATGGTGGAAACAGCTGTGCAATTGTCTCTATCAGTGTTATAAAGGGCGAACAACTTACGAATTTTCCCTGTGTAAGCTTTATACAGGGTAAAACCGATTTATTTGGGGTCTGGACCCCATTGGAAGCTGGGTACCTAAATGTTGGAGACAGGAACACTTCTTAAGCTGTTTTCATTTAAGCCTGCAGCTTTTAGGCGATGTGGTTCAGACCTTGGTCTGTGTTTGCATCAAGCAAGCATATCTGGTTCAAACAAGGCAAGGTGCTGGAGTCCCGAGCTGGCAGGGAAAGTGGGCTCAGCAGTAGCCCCAGCACATCAGTTGGCAGTTCTCAGGGAGTTTTCTGTGATCCAACCCATCACAGTTACATCCATGGAGTATTTGCAGAATTGGATCCTGAGAATGCCATCTTACATATGTACTAACACAAAACAGTGTGTGACAGACCACCTTCTCACCCCCCTCAGGAACACAGGCAGGAAACCCTTCTTTGCTCCAAACAGTGCTCTTTAATTTACAGTGCAGGACCCCACCACCAATATATACAGCTTAAAACAGTTCTTCAACTTAATTTACAACTCTATCAACATCTACAGTTTACAGCTCTCAATAGCTCCACAGGTTCTGGCTCTACAAACTCTATATAGTTCAGCCCCTAATACAATAATACACACACAGCTCTTGATAGCTCATACAAACACACTCACACCCTGGGCTTTCTTCCTGGCAGCCTTATATCCCCCAGAGGAGGCTGCCAGGTGCAACCCATACAAGTTGATTGCCCTGCAAGCCAGGTGGCTAATTAGCCTTCCTGCCAGGGAGGATTGCAGAGGGCTTTTCTCCCTCTTAAAGGGGCGGCAGGCTGGGTCAAGCCCACCCTGCCACAAGTGTAAAGGAATGCTTTAGAGTTGCACTGACCTTTGAGATTAATTAAACAGGAAGAAATGTAAAGACAGATTGAAAGCCACAGGGCATGCAGCAGCAACAGCCCCCCAAAATAATTAAACACAGCAAAATCACCTTTGCAGCTGGGTTTCTTTACTAAACTAGACATTGGTATTTTTTTATGTGACATGAATTCCAAAACCAAACTTTTTTAAAACAAATGACCATAGATGTTAGGATTTCTTCTTCTAATTAAAAACAGTTATCTAACTACTATTCTTTTAGCACATTCTGCAAAGCTATAGAACTATGTATGTAACTGAATTACTGTAAATGACTCAATTAAGATAATTAAAGACTTTGTGCAATTGTACAATTATGCCCTTTTCACATTACAAAAAGGCAACAAAAAGATTAATGTGCTATACCTTTTCTGCAGCATATGCTGGTAGTAAATCAAATGTTTCTTATACTGCCTGCAGCAGATATAAATTCAGTCTTGGCATACTAAAGTAAAGAATGTTACATCATCCTTTTCAAGTCATTTGGGTTTTGTTTTGATTGTATGTTAGGAATATTCACATGCCTTTCAAACAAGCTGTGGGAGTATTTTTGTAACATCAAATTCTACTTTCTAGGGACATTTGTTTTAGATTAATGTAGCCATTTTGATAAGTGGGGAATTAAGGGGCATGAGAATTTAGCTCCGTGTGAAATCACAAACTCTAGGCACAATAAAAGAGCCCATTACAATAAGGAACTAATCTTGCAGTCTTTAATCAAGCAAAACTCCCATTGATTCTAATTACCTGAACAAAGAATTATAGTATGGGATCTTCAGTGTCTCTGCACTGACTAGTTTACAGTTTAATTTTAATAAAATAACACATTACAAGGGAGTATAACAAATAAAAGGAGATGGGAATGGAGCATGAGGGTAAAAGTAACAAGAACGTCTATTCACACAGATTAGTTACATGCACAGCTTGATTGTTCTGGGTCAAAAAGATTTTTTTTTTCCCAAATAAAGGGTATAAAGAAAGGTGATATCATCAGTCCTGCTAGTTCGGCTATAAATTGAGACATTAATCTGAAAAGGCCATGCTTTTTCTGGGAAAAAGAATAGTAACTTAATTTACATGCTCAATAAATCTTATTAACTCTTTTTAGGAGACACCCAGTTCCTCTACAGTGATGGCTCATGGGCAACAGAATGACTCTTCCAAACTCTATGCAAATAGATCCTGACCCAAACTTGACTCCCTTGAAATGAAAGCCAACCACATTAATTACTTTCTGTAGCATATTCCCCAAAGTGCATCATTCAAGGTGGAGTTCTAAGCACAATGAAGTTTTATAAAGAAGATAGGTATGGACTTCATTCTGATGCATGTTCATAACTGTTCAGGGCAGAGCATCCATAAAATTGTGGGACAGAAGAATGACAGAAATAATACTGAATTAAATGCTACTGAACTAAATAGAGTAGTGGTGTAACAGTAAACAGGAGAAGCCATGTGGTTTAGTATGGAGGGGTGCTAGACTGGGAATCAGGAGACTTGGGTTCTGTTCCTGTTCTGATACTGACCAATTGTGTGTTCCTGGATGACGGCATCACCAGTCTGTGCTGTCTTACGTGCCTATTTAGTCTGTAAGCTATTCAGAGCATGAACTGTCTCACTATGGTTATGTCTACACTCTGAGCGAGGAGTGGATTCCCCCACTCATGTACACATATTTGCACTTACATCCTCCTAGTGCGAGTATAATTAGCAGTGTAGCAGAGGCACAGCTAAGCCATGCCGCTGCTGCTGCAGATATACTCCTTGATGAGAGCTAGCACGAGTGTGTCCACATGATGAGGGAATCGCACTCCTCATTTGCAGAGTAGACATAGCCTATGTGTTTGTACAGTGCCTAACACAACCTAGTCCCAAGCTAGGTTGGGACCTCAAGGTGCTTCTTTAATACAAACAGTAATCAGTGTAAAATGGCACACTATCTGAGAAAGCATTCAAATATTGTCCAAATCACAAGCTAGTCCATAATGAATATGTTCAATGATATTACCTGGCTTTCCAGATTTTACTGAGCCATCTAGTTTATGTGGCCATTTATACTTAAATTAATGAATATGAATAATGCATGCAATAGAATAGTGAATTGTTACATAAGTATTTATTCAATTTTTATGCAAATAGAAACAATAACATGTACTTTTTTGCAATAAACTATTTTTAATATTATACACATTAAAAAGGAGGCTGCGTTATTGTTCTAAGGATTCTGCTCCATTATGCAGCATTAAGCAGTTGTGGCTGATTTGAACAAGTTACGCTTTACCTCAGATTTCCCTGAGGTACTGTGTGAAACTGCATTATAAATTGAATATTGTTGAGACCTGAACAACACTTGAAAATAAGAATATGTTGCTAAAATGCGGCCAACAGGTCTATTATAGTGTGATAGTTTTCTTTAATATTGCCTGTCTTAAAAATGAATGATGCATATTTTTATTGTCACCTCATTACTGGTAAACATGATGGATAGGAATCTACCTAAGAAGGCATGGAAAAATGTTCTTTTTACATATAAAGGAATCACCAGGTTCATCAGAAGAGCATCACCCCCGCTTCCACCTCACTCCCCACTGAATTTATACTGCTGTAGTTATTTACCTGACAGTATTACCAGCATATATTTTTTCTTTTTAACAGTTTGTCTGTTATAAAAAGTCATCTAAATGTAAGCAGTGTCAGGATGAGCTCCACCCTGACATCTGGTGGTGAATTGCAGGAATTGCAGTGACTTTTGGAAAATAACATCTTATTTGCATAGACACACCCACCGCACCTAGCCTGCGCTCTAACAGCCCAAATGGTCACTTTGGCTACTGTGGGACCCCCAGTTTCTCTGGTATTGGGGCAAGAATGATAAAGTGTTGATTAACCTGTTTATGTGAATGAGGGATTGGGACATGTATTTGGCCTTTGGCATGCTGGGGGGACTCGCCCTCAGCTAGATAGCACTCACTAGCCAAGGGACAGGTGTTCCAAAACCCACTGAATTGAGAGAGAGAGTCAATGGACAGGCTTCTGTACCTTGTGGTGAGGGCCTTGTTTGAGGGCCCCATACAAGCCTATTGTATCCTGTCTCTCTCCACTATGGAATGTTAGAGCTGACTTTTGCTTCCATTAGGAGTCTAACTTCAACCTGTTGAGCTGAAGTCACTTTGGGTCCTGTGGTGCATCTGTGCTAAGGCCCCCCCTACTATGAGCTGAAATCACTTAAGAGCTGAAAAATCACTGAGCATTATCTTAAGTGGGAGGTCCTAAGCACAGCAGTTCCTATGAGCAACCAGCAGAGCTGTTCATGAGACGGCTTGCAGAGTTGAGCAGCTGGCAGAGCAGTTCCTGTGTCGGCTAACAGAGTGGCTAGTGGGGCAACCAGCAGAGCTGTTCGTGAGACGGCTTGCAGAGTTGAGCGGCTGGCAGAGCGGCTAGTGGGGCAACCCGCAGAGCAGTTCGTGGGACAGCTGGTGGAGCAGCGCAGCAAGCGGAGCAGCAGCATCACCCCACGGAGAGACTGGGCAGTCGGCCTCAGACCTCATAAGGTACCCCTCACTCTGCCCTCCATTTCCACCCAGCCTGGGAGGTAAGACTCTGCAGAGTAACTTTGGACCAGGGACTCCAGAGACTTTGGGGCTGTTGGACTTGTGGGACTTTGGGTGATTTTTTGGGTTGCGGGACTCCTGAACCTAAAGGAGAGGACACAGCCCAAACTTGCTGGGGTGGGGGATGCTGGTTCATGGTTTGGTTTGTGAATCCTGGTTGTGGTGTTTACCCAATATAATGCCACATTGTTTCTCTCTGTTATTAAAAGGGTTTTGGTACACTCAGACTCTGTGCTTGCGAGAGGGGAAGTATTGCCTCTTAGAGGCGCCCAGAAGGGTGGTATATGATTGTCCCAGGTCACTGGGTGGGGGCTCGAGCCGGTTTTGTATTGTGTCATTAGAATGGAACCCCTGGATACTGAACCCGGCCCTTGTTGCTGCCAACTCTGATGGGCAGAAGGGTTACATAAAGTTGAAACATTGTGCATAAGATCTCATCACAGAAGCAGATTTTTTTTTGGGGTGGACAAATTTTGAAAAAGAAAATGAATTTAGATGTGTTTAAGTTACAAAGCAGAAAAAAAGTTTTCTGCTATGACACCTTTCAATGCTTTTGTAATTTAAAAACTGGATTTAATATCTTTAAAACTCCCATCAGCTAAATGCTTCTTTATTCTACTTTAGCTTACAGGTTAATATCTATCTAATCTACACGTCGAGCTAGGGATGTGATTCCCAGCTCACGTACACCTACTCGTGCTAGCTCTCATCAAGCTAGTGCGCTAAAAATAGTAGTGTAGCTGTGGTAGCACAGGCAGCAGTGAGTGGTGACATGAGCCATCCAAAGTACACACTCATTGGCTCCAGGCATGCTTGTACGCGGGGGGGGGGGGGGGGGAGCCATCTTGTGCTCCTGCTTGCTGCTACTGAAGCTACACTTCAATTTTTAGCATGCTATCTCAGTGAGAGATGTGTATACCCTTAGCTCAAAGTGTAGCTATATATTTCTAACTAGAGAATTAATGACCATGTATATAGCTGATTTCAAGCTGGCTTGGACTGGTGCCCATGTATTTGGAGCCATAGATTTTTCCATTACAGCAGTACATTTACCCATTTTTTTTAAAATTTGCAGAATTCTGGTTCTATTACTATCCTTCTTTAAATTTTTTAAAAAACCCTCAGTGGCAGAATATCTAGTTAGTCATATAAAACTGAAACCCAGCAGGACAAAGCAACGTGTGTGTGGCCATAAGATAACACATGCCCTGAAGGAGATAGGAGATTTGATGTAAAACTTGATACTTTCAGTAGCCTACAAAGCATTTTCCCCCATGGGAACTCAAGTCTTGAAATCCTGAAATATAATTGAGGAGAAGTCGTCGTCGTCGTCTTCTTCTTTTTTTTTTTAACTACCAAACAATAGAGAGCCATCAACTGAGAAGTGTTTGAATTGTACAAATCGTACAGAACTTTACACTACTGGTTGCAAACTTACAAGGATAGACAGGAACTCACTGAAGGAAGGCAGCACTATTCTTTATTTCTGATTTCCCTCTGCATACCTATAGCACATTAAAGTAGTGCTTTTTGCATGAGTGGAAACTTGCCTCACTCTTTTAAAATTGTAAATACAGTAGCTTTAAAACATTCCATAAATATGTAGGTCCTAATGCAGTAAAAAAAATCACTGCTCTGAGACTATTGCAATTGGTGTTGCATAAGAACTTAAACAGATATCTGCATCGTTTTGGGCTGTGCAAGCACGGAAGACTTTTTAGATAGCAGCTTCACAACTGGATAACCTGTTCTTTATGATTCTGATTCAACAAAACACTTAAGCACATCTGTAACTTTTAGCTTGTGGGCAGTGCCAGTTGACTTAAATGGAACTACTCAATTTAAAGTTACATATGTATTGTGTTTTCCTGGATCAGGGTCTATGCTTGCTAATACTCATGCTATGACATAAATGCACAGTTATTAGGGGGAAAAAGATTTTCTGGAATAGTGCATTTGAACAGCAAGTTACTGTGTTAGAGCACAGTCCTGCAAACACTTAATCATATGACTGACTTGACTCATATGCATAGTCTTGGTGAACTCACGGGGCCTATTCAGATAAATAAACATACTTGCATGCACAAGTGCTTAGAGAGTTAGATCTTTTAGTGAAAAGAGCTACCAGATGTTTTAGTTAAATTACTACATTGGCATAACGCCCTCTGATTGAATACTTTAGTTGCATAGTAAATATGCAAGACAGGACATCTAAAGTATTTTTAAAATAGTTCGTTTATTTAAATAGTGGAATATGTTGTCATTAATTAGGGCAGCACAATTAAAGCCAATTAAGCTTTGGCAATCTGTCCCCCTAAATGAAAATGGGATTATGTTCCATGGATTTTGACATGGGAATCTAGACTACGCAATGGAAATTATCCCTCATATATCAGCACTTACGTAATTTGGCAACCAGGAGTGACCAAAAGTTGCTGGCCAGTTGAACTGTCTGTACTAAAACAGCATTTTACTTACTCTACCTACTCTGCACATTTATTAACATCTGTAATAAAATATGGTGTGTGTGTACATATCTATACATATCTGGACTGCTGTCTAGCTGTAATACAATTAAAATTGTTCTTGAAGTTAACAGCTTGATTCCAGGAGCTGGGATTTCCTAAACTTCTACATGTGAACAAACTTAAATGAATTTATATGTTGTTTTTCATATGCAATTGTTTTCTTAATATTTTTACAAAAGTGAAATATGCCCAAGAAAAAAAATCAGAGCTCTCAAGAAGCTATATTTGTCCTCAAAAATATCAAAAGCCTTTTTGGAACTATTCTGATCAATTGGGTAAACTGCATAAGATTAGATTGTCCTGAGCCCTATTGCCATAGTGAAGGAAAGTAAGGGCTCCCTGCATTAGGACAAGATGTTGGGTGTGGTTCTCCATTGAGCACAGGGACTAAATAGCAGCTGCTTCTCTTCTTCTCTCCAACAGCTCCCCACCCCCCAGAAGGTGGATGGGCTGAGAAGTAGGCTAAGCCAAGGCTCTGTGCTCTCCTTTCCCCAGGAACTGGCTGGATGCACAGGGGAAAGTAAGCTGCACCCATTTTGTTGTGTCCTAATTGATTAAGGAGGCAGTATCTGTATATAGTTTTAATGTAAGATTCCACAGACCATTGGTTTAATTTGTAGTGCTCACAGCTTCTCCCTTTACAGGTAACTGAACTCTCTAGTCCAGGGGCAGCAACCTATGGCACGCATAGGCCGTATGGGCTAACTGAAATTGTCCCTTTTAATATTTGGGGACTATGGCCACTATTCCCATGTAGCTGCCATTTGGCTGTGCCTGCAGTGGCCCTACTCTTCTAGTGGCTCTGTGTTCAAAGAGTCTTGATTACAATTAAATACAGAGAAGCCTCTGCCCGCCTGATGGTGGCCTGGCAGATGAGGGCATATAGAAGAAGAAACTGAGATGGCCTCTTGTAGCCCCACTCCATAATTGGGGGGGAGGAGAAGGAAGGACTCACATGTATGGTGGGTATCATAGGCTGGAGGAGGCTGAGCCTCCCCAAACAGCCAGGTGTGGCCCTGTCCGTGCTCCACCCCCAGTCCCCCTTCTGCTTCCCACTCTGTGGGTAGCTCTTCTCCTGGGCCGTGGCCCTGGCTCAGCCTGGGTTGGTGCTGGGGCTGCTTTGCCCTCCCGGTGCTCTGGGGCTGGTGGGCGGGGGTCAGGGCTGAGACCTTGCTGCCTCCCTCCCAGTGCTCTCAGGGGCTGGAGTTATGCTGCCTGCCTGGTGCTCTGGGGGGCGCTACCCTGGGGAGGGAGCCAGTGGCCATAGAAGAAGTGGCGCTAGGGACTAGACTCCCTGAGCCAGCAGTTCACTCACCACCTGACATATTTCAGCACCTTCATACCACAAGTAAAGCAGCAGCAGTCCACTGTTTCTCCTATCCTTTTACATTCCATTTAATAGCATTGTCATCCTCCTCCATGTCTCCATCCCTCTCAAAGCAGCAACAGTTTTCTTCTCTTCAACATCACACACACAAACATATATTAACTAATACAGGTGATTGTCACGTTACTGGAATAATTTGGTACCATATAGATCATTGGGGTACTGAATATTAGGTGAAGGGGGTCATAACAGGTGTCTATGACCATATGTGTGTATCTATTTTGGAACTGGAGTTATGGATATTGGATAAAAGGTGCCTGTACTTCAAACTTAGGCTTGGCTCCTGGGTGAAATCTCAGACAGGCTGGTGCTAACCGGAGCCCATTAAAGGGCCATCAACTGCACAATGAACTTTGTCCACACCCGAGGAGAATCATTGAGAGTCTGGTAATTGGACCATGTGGCTGTGAACCTTCAGTTTGCAACCAGACTCTGCATAAAGAGGAGGAGGGTCTTCGCCCACAGGAGGAAGTCTATAACGCCTGGAAGAACGTCCTCCATTTTGTCTACCTCCAGCCTGCAGCCTGTCTTGCTTCCAGCTCTGAATGGACTTTGCTACACAGGTGGACTCTGGACTAAGGTGCTGACCCATCCCTAAATGGGATGCTTTCTAAAGACTTTGATTTAAACCTGCAGTTATTCTATCTTTGCTGTAAGCTGAAGCCAAGAGATGTGCCATTACTGCATGTAATTGATTTGTTTTAACCATTCCTAACCCTCACCTATACCTTTTTCCTTGCATAATAAACCTTTAGATTTTAGATTCTAAAGGATTGGCAACAGCGTGATTTGTGGGAAGATCTGATTTGTAAATTGACCTGGGTCTGGGGCCTGATTCTTTGGAATTGGGGAGAACCGTTTTCTTTGTTTGGGGTATTGGTTTACATAACCATTGATCCCCAGGACAGGTGGCTGATGGTGGTGATACTGGGAAGCTGGAGTGTCTAAGGGAATTGCTTGTGTGACTTGTGGTTAGCCAGTGGGGCGAAACCAAAGTCTTTTCTGTTTGGCTGGTTTGGTTTACCTTAGTGTGAAGAAACCCCAGCTTTGGGCTGTAGTTACCCCTTTGGAAGCAATCTGTCCTGATCTGACACTCACAGTTGGATCCCACCAGGAACAGCACCGTCACAGTGATCTAATAGTTCTTTCCCCCTGGGCTGATAAATATTTGATAATTTATCAACAGTGGATCATTCTATAATTTATTTTACACTGAGCCAATTGGATCTACAATAACTTTTATTGGTCTTGATTTACTGTAACATAATAGAAAACACAAAATGAGAACAAGAACTTTTTAAAATATAAAAACAATTCAAAATAATCTCTAAGGTAGTCAACTGGAGTGTAAATGTATAGAGACAAAGAACATTTATGGGATAACAGCTCCCAGCAACTAAGTCAGATATAACAATAACTGATAATTTAGCAGAAAGGAAACATAACCACTCTGCAACCCATCTTGTCTAATTGTTTCACTACAGAAATGTACACTATCAACGTAGTCAGAACTGTGTAGGGATGACTGTTCTGCTGTATCTGAAGTGCTTTTGCATTCTAATGTTCAGCAGTCATAAATTTCGCTTCCAGTTCTGTGGGCTTCCTTGGGCCTGAGTTTTTGTAATTTGTGTATAGGTCAGATTCTATTCAAGTACCCAGTTGCCTTTGGGAATTGGCATAGATAAATTAAAACTATGCTGATGACTCTCACTTAAAAAGGAAAAAAAATAGGTGGAAAAACAAGGAAACAAACTTTCTTATGGTTCTGGCAGAAAAGTTCCTTCTCCACACAATGAGACAAATGCAAACAATGAGACCTGTTCTGTCTTGTGCCTAAACAAATTAAAATGCTGATTTAAATAGAATCCTCACAAAATCCAAAATGTCTTTAAGAAAAAGACAAAGCTATTGTAAAAATTTTGGTATATATCATTTTAGATTAGACTCCAACAGAATCAGTCCCAAGATGAAAGAGTGTGTTCACCTCAAGAAAATGTTGAGCTACACTGTGTCAAAAAAGTTATAGGAGCTAGCATTGTGACATTTGTTTCTTATTTTCTTCTATTTCATAAGTGTTCAAAGTATTATTAAAAAGCATACTGGGGGGACAATGTAATAATCCATTCAGTAAAAGTCAAAACAGTATCTCATCTTAGTTACATTTACTCTGATACAATTACACAAATGTCTCTGGCAGATATCCATCTCTCTTGTGATTTGCTGGAGAAGGCTATCAACAACTGGACTTAGAAGGATCTTTTATATAGTGATGTTCATTCCAAGGAAATGAAACTCATTAGACACCATGAGAGTTAAGGATTCCAGCATCAAACAGAATCTGATTAGTCCCCCAAAGAAAGATACTGATGATTTAGTTTCAAGCCATTATCTAGACAAAGAGAATAACTTATTTAGTATTTTGTAAGTTTTAGTCAAGAAGAAAAAGTCTGGGGAGTTGGACAAAGCAAACAGTAACTGTGACAAGGATTATGATTTTAAACTGACAAATGGTTTGAGAGAGCTTAAATTTGCAAACAGGTATTTTAAAACTTAATCTCTGAAAGTGACAAGTTTTAGATAAAAATAATGGGATTTCCGCCCCATATAATTAAATGTCCAAATCCATTTTTGAGGCTCATTAACTTGAACTGTCAAGAGGGGAAATTTGAACAGTGACTCACTTGTATTGAAAGGTATTTAATGTTCATTTTTTAAAATCTTGTACCAGGTACCACTGACTAAAGAAAACAGATCAGAGATCTCAAAGCCCATTTGTGACCCTAGTCACTTCTGTATTCACACTTTACATCCTTCTGTAATAAAGTTTGTACAAATATGCTTTTTGTGGAATCGTATGAAAGTGAACGCCACACTGGTCATTAATATCATTGTAAAATGATTGTTAGTTGTATGTGTAAGTTACTAATTCCCTCTATATGATGTTACTAAAATGTATTTGGTCCAGACAAGTCTGGGAAGTGGCTAAACAGGTTGTTTCCACACACAAAAAAGGCCAGAGCCTCCATCCAGGTGTAGCCACAGACAATTAGCAATCACAGTCAAGTGGCCATTCATTGGCATACTGGATGCTGCAGGCACAGATTAATGTGCATTCTAGAAAGCACCAGTGGGAAAGAAACCAGCAGGTAACCTTTTTCCATCAGATGCTATCAAGGCTGATTCCTCACTCTAGCACTTGGGAGTGCAAGGATTCTAAGGGCTGGTCCCCACTACGGCTTAACGTCTACTTTAGCGACGTTAAGTCGACATAAACTTGAACCCGTCCTCACACGGACGCCATTTGCATCGATTTAAAGGGCCCTCAAAATCGACTTCTGTACTCCATGAGAGGAGTAGCGCTGAAATTGACCTCTCTGGGTCGATTGTGGACTAGTGAGGATGCATGGGATGTTATTGGCCTCCAAAGGCTGTCCCACAATGCTCCATTCTGACCGCTCTGGACTGCCTCACTGCTCCACTGTGACCGCTCTGGCCAGCACTCTCAACTCGCTGCTCTGGCCAGGTAGACCGGAAAAGACCCAGGAATATTTGAATAGCATTTCCTGTTTGGTCAGCGGGGCCAGCTCACCTGCACAGCTCAGTCGCCATTCAGAGAAATCAGCAGCATAAGCCGCCATGCAGACCTCAGCATCACAAGACGCCATGCAGAGCTCAGAAGCACAGGAGACCAGCCAGAGGAAAAGAGCTCCAGCATGGTCCACTCGTGAGGTGTTGGATCTCATCGCTATCTGGGGAGAGGAATCCGTGATGTTGGAACTCCGCAACAACAAACGGAATGCCAACACGTTTGCCAGGGTCTCCAAGGCCATGCTGGAAAGGAGCCACAACAGGGACGCCCAACAGTGCCACGTGAAAATGAAGGAGCTGAGGCAAGCGTTCCAGAAAGCCAAAGAGGCAAACGGACACTCAGGGGGCCCGCCGCGGACATGCCGGTTCTACAATGAACTGAAAAAGATAATGGGGGGCGTCCCCACCACCATCGCACCGGTCTGCGTGGACTCCACCGATGGGATAATCATCAGGCCTGAGGAGGATTCGGATGAGGAGGACGGAAATATCACGGAGCAGCAGGAGGCAAGCGGAGAAACAGTTTTAGCAGACAGCCAGGAGCTGTTTATCACCCTGGAGCCGGTACCCTCCCAATCCTCCCAAGGGGGTACCCCAGCCGGTGAAGGAACCTCTGGTGACTGTGCTTTTTTAAGGGATTAGATGACTCATGATTTTTAAAGGAAGCATTTATTAATGATTAACTTGCCCTAAGGACTTGGCGTGCATTCATTGCTGGTCCCTTTTTACTCAAACAGTTTGTCAATATACTCCGGTATTGAGCGGAAATCCTCTATGGACATTTCCATGAAACTTTCGAGGAAGTAACGAACCTTCTGCAACAGATTTCTGGGGAGAGCAGCCTTATCTGGCCCCCCGTGATAGGAGACCATCCCACGCCACGAAATTAGTAAATATTCTGGTATCACTGAGTAGCACAACATCGCGGCGAATGGACCAGGACTTTGTAATGATTCCAGCAACATGCGTTCTCTATCTCTCTGAGAAATTCTAAGGAGAGTGATGTCATTCATGGTTGCCTGTTTTAAATATGGAATGCAATTAGTAGGGAGATAAAGGTTCCCAACTGCAAAGTAATCTTTTCAGCAGAAGACGGAATGCGCATGCCCCCCCCCTCCCGAACGTGCGCCCCCTCTTCCCCCAGCCAGCCCGTAGCAATAGCTGGCAGGGATTTTGATGAGTCTGTAAGCGTTTGCTTCTGCTGAAGACCCCCAGCCAGCCCGTAGCGAGAGATTTTTGGGCTGCTTCCTCAGCCAGCCCTTAGCGAGAGATTTTTGACTTTGTTTTGTAGTTCACGGTTCACTGGGAGCCACGCGGTGGGGGGAGGAGGGATCCACGTGGTGGTGGGGGGAAGCGGGTGGGGTTACTCTAGAATATTCAAGTGCTTCTTTTAAATATGGCTTAGTTTACCATGGCCGGCTGCATGGTGATTTCAGTAGCCGTGCTGTGTTGACGCTGTCTCATGTGTGTGAGATGCTTCTGTGATTTTTGTGTGAGCCATCCAGTCACTTTTAGGTGCGGACTATGACCTTGTACAGAAATCATATCAGTCCTGTGAATACTGTGGTTCCCAATTGCATAGTACTCCCATTGTGATCCGAGAATGTATCTGTCTCATAACCTTGTACCTTTCTTTCTTTGCCCACAATTGCTGCACATTTATCTCTGAATCCCCACTCCTGCCGTTCACACCGGCTATCACAGATACGAAAGCGTAAAAAGAAAACGCGTGATGACATGTTTAACGAACTACTGCAGAACTCTTGCGTTGAGGCCGCTCGGCAGAGTGAATGGAGGGAAAGATTGCTACAATCAAGGCAGGAATCAAGAGCTGCAGCAGAAAAGCGCGAAGAAATGTGGCTGGAGCGTGAAGAAAGGCGACAGGAGCGCGAAGAAAGGCGGATGGATGCTTTGCTCCGGATAATGGAGGACCAAAGCGACATGCTCAGGTGTCTGGTGGAGCTTCAGCAGGACCAAAGATCGCCTCTACAGTCTCTGTCTAACCACCTCCCCAAGTCCCATAGCTTCCCCACCCAAACGCGGGGTGAGAACCCGGGAGGGGAAGCTCTGGGGACCGACCCACTCCACCCCACAAGCCAGCACAAGCAGCAGCAGGATGAGTTTATCTAAAAACTTTTAAAAGCTCCTGTCTTGGCCCTCCCCCCTCCTCTCTACCCTTTTCCCCCTCCTCTCCCCGCTCCTCCACCACTGCGACTGCTGCTTTCCCTCCTCACCCACCCTTCTGGGCTACCTTGCCAGTGATCCTTGTATTTGTGTTTGTGATGAAGCAATAAAGAAACCATGATTTTTAAAACAGTGAATTTATTTCCTCTGCAAACATCGGGAGGGGGGAGGGAAAGAGGGTGCAAGGACGGCAGGCTTAGGGCTGAGCAGAGCAAGGGAGCGGGTTGTCAAATGCCATCTTGGGCACTCATAAAACTGGTTTTCAAGGCGTCCCTGAGGCGCAGCGCCTCATGGTGCGCTCTTCTACTTTCCCTGCTGTTTGGCTGCTGGTAAGCAGCGGACAGGAAATTTGCCTCTGCCTCCCAGCCTGCCATAAACGTTTTTCCCCCTTGCTCTCACAGAGATTGTGGAGCACAGAGCAAGCAGTGATAACAATGGGGATATTTCTGTCGCTGATGTCTGAGCGAATAAGTAATGATCTCCATCGCCCCTTGAGTCAGCCAAATGCACACTCTACTGCCATTCTGCACTTGCTCAGCCTATATAGTTGAACAGCTCCTGACCCCTGTCCAGGGCTCCTGTGTAGGGCTTCATAAGCCAGGGCATTAAGGGGTAGGCTGGGTCCCCAATGTTAACGCTCAGCATTTCCACCCCACCCCCCCCACGGAAATTTTCTGGTCGGGGAAGAAAATCCCTTGCTGCAGCTGTCTAAAAATCCTAGAGTTCCTGAAAACACGAGCGTCATGAAGCTTTCCCGGCCATCCCATGTACAGGTTGGTGAAACGTCCCTTGTGGTCAACCAGTGCTTGCATGACCATAGAATAATATCCCTTCCAGTTTCTGTACTCTGTGGCCTCGTTGTCCGGTGCCAGGATAGGGATATGAGTCCCATCTATAGCCCCACCACAGTTAGGGAATCCCATTGCGTCAAAGCCATCTATTGTACCTTGCAGGTTTCCAAGGTTTATAACCCTAGGTAGCAGCAGCTCGATGATTGCCCTGCTTACTTGCATCACAGCAGACCCCACTGTAGATTTACCCACCCCAAACTGATTCGCAACTGACCGGTAGCTGTCTGGCGTTGCAAGCTTCCAGAGGGCTATCGCCACTCGCTTCTGAACTGTGAGGGCCGCTCTCATTTTGGTATTCTTGCACTGGAGGGCCGGGGAAAGCAAGTCACAAAGTTTCATGAACGTGCCCTTACGCATGCGAAAGTTTCTGAGCCACTGGGAGTCATCCCAGACCCGCAGCACTATGTGATCCCACCAGTCAGTGCTTGTTTCCCTGGCCCAGAATTGGCGTTCCATGGCATGAGCCTGCCCCACTGCCACCAAATTTGCCAGATTGTCGGTCGCCCTACTTCCAAAAATGTCAGTGTCCCTGTCCCTGCTGTGCACGTCCAGATCCATCTCCTCATCACTGTCGTCAAGTTCCAGAAAGTGCAGTTGGTTCCGGATCGCATTCCTCTGCAGACGATGCAGCATAAAATTCACAACAACGCACGAGGTCTTCACAACGGCCAGTACTGCAGCGGTGGCATCAGCTGGCTCCATGCTTGCAGTGCTATGGCGTTAGCGCGGCGCGGAGAAAGGGCGTAAATAATGGGATGCCTACCCACAGTGCAGCACTTGAAATGGGGTCGGCGGCGCGAAAAAAGGGTGCGAAATTATGAAATGCCTACCCATAGTGCAGCACTCGAAATGGTGCCTGCTGGGGACTCCGGGAACTGTGGGATAGGTACCCACAGTGCAACGTTCGCTATGTCGACGCTTGCAACAGTTGTGCGGACAGACACTGCCGACTTGCTGTGCATTGTGGGGACGCACAAAATCGACTCTAGACAGTCTGCTTTAAAAAATCGACTTAAAGGAAATTGACCTACTGCTGTAGTGAAGATATACCCTAAAAATGAATACTGGCCACTCCCAGGGTTACAGCTTTTTTCTGACCTGGGATGGGTAGATGTGGTCAATATTTAAGTGCAAAAACCCCTTTGAGAATGCAGGAAGGCACACTTTGGAATTCCTTCCTGTGGAGTACCTTTAAGCCTTTTCACACACTCCCCCCCCCCCCCCCGCCCCCATCCCCTTCTGGGGAAGAGCTGAGAAAGAAAACAAAGGAAATCAGCTGTTGCCACCAGCTAATTAAACAACATATGCACAAACCTCTTAGGGACACAAAACTAGGTTTCCTTTGATTTTAAAAAAATTATCCAATCATATGTGAGTTTAAGACAAGTCTGAGCACTTCTAAAAACAAGAATCTTTTATAATTCAATATACAGCTTGTTTGCCATACAAGGCCAGACAAGCAAAATGAAAAGACCAGTTATCTGCAAGTGTTTGAAGAAACCGAGAACTCTGGCTTTGTTGTATGTTAGTATTTTACCCTAGTACACAGCTTTTTATCATGTAAGGCAATCTCTGTACAGACAATTTATAAAGTAACTGTGATCCTTAAGAATAGGAGATGACATATAGAGTATTGTTTTTATTAAAGAGAAGAATCTTTCAGGTTTATAACACAGAAATACCTGATTTTTCTTTCTATGCTCCTCTACATCCACATTCGAGATAGCAGGCTTACTTGTTTTGGATCTCTTTGACTTTGAATAACCTCCTCCTTCTTCCTGCTAACAAGTAATAAAGCAAGTTAAATTAAAGCACTCAGTGCTGAGTAACACTAAGCCAACAGCTAAACTAACAAATGTCATTTCTTCATTTACGAAATTGTGATTGAACAGTACAGGAAACAGAAAATAAGCATACATTTCATAGATTAATTAAACAATGTTCAAAATGTGGGGATAATGTATGGTATGTAATGGAAGATTAAATTAAAACCGAAACTGCTTAAAATATCTTTTTAAATGTTGGATCAAAAATAATGGCCAAGCATTCCAAGAACAACTAGTGACTTTTGAGTGCCCAACTTTAGATACCTTAAAGAGGCCTAATTTTCAGAGGATGGGTGCTTAGATTAAAAGTGATTTTCCAGGGATAGACATGTTGCTCTGGATTGCGCTCAGTCACTATGAATTAATGAAACAGAACACCACATAGTTAAGGGTTAATTTGGAGACAGGCGTTCGGAAGTAAGGTCATAACTAGTGGCAGTTTTGCTACTCAGAATGGGAGGGGAAGAAGAAAAGTAAATAACTAAGAATGAAAGAAGATATATGGATGAACAACTTTGAGTCTAGATGCCTCAGCCCTTAAAAGTTTATTGAAAGTTAGGAAAAATTATGATTTTAAAAGGGTCATTATGACTTCTGTGTTTTGTAGAAGTTAGTTACAAAAAGTTTAGATAATAGAGTGTACTTCGGAGCAGTCTTCTGGAGCTATCCTGGGAGAGATGTTTTTTTCTAAAATCTTTACAACCCAGCAGGGAGGCGTTTGGCCAGTGCTGATGAATCACTGATTACTTAATAACTTCTCAGAATACAGGTAAATATCTAAGATGTTCTAAACCTATTTATTATGGCTGTGTGCTTAAAGCTAATAAACTGCTTTGCCAAAAGCACGCTTACTTGCATTCAATCCTTGATCAGACAGAATCACTGTGTTCCTATTGATTTATTCCTAACACTGCCTGGACTGAAATAGTTACTTGGGGTTTTCAGAACACTAGTAATGTAACACACAGTGGGACCAGTGGTTAATATACTTATTAATGATCTAGAAAAAGTTAAAAATTATAAGGGGGCAATATGTGCAGAAGTTGCAAAATTATTTAGAATAATCTAGACTTGAACACTGAAGAACTCCACAGGGACTCAACAAAACTAAGTGAATGAGCAGCAAGATGGCAGATGACATCTATTGTTGACAAATGTAAATTAAAAGGAATAATTTGAACTACTCATACACATTTCTCGGTTCTAAAATAACTATAAATGCTTAAGAAAAAGATACTATTATTTATGTTCCATGGTCATGTGAAAAGGAAAAGGCATTGCAACCTCTACAGGGTTAACAGGTCACATGGCTGCGACTGGGTGGAGTATGAAACGGGGCTGGGGGAAAAGCTGAGTCAAAGGGGAGCTAAGAAGAAAGGTGCGCATTTTCTCCTGTCTGGCTAAAGTGGGAGAAAGTGCTTGGGGAATTATTGTCCAGTGCTTTTAAGTCCATTTTTTGTTTATTATAAAAGAGTCTTAAAAGTCCAAACTTTAATCCTTTATTTCTGTTCCCTGGCTGGTGAACTACACACCAATTTGCAAATACTCATAATGCAAACTAACAGTTAAAACATAAAAAGAATGAATGGAAAATACTACTGAAAATATTTGCCACAGTATAAATGAATGGTATTCACCTCACATTTAATACTCTTCCCTTTCAGTTAAAAATGGATAGAGTAGAAACCGAAGAGGTTCGGAAATAGGCAACAATATGGTTATAAAAGTCATGGAAAGACTTCCACCAGAAGAGAGAGAGCAAGAAAGAAAATATTAGGACTGTTTTATTCAGAGAGGAGACACACAAAAAAGGGATATAAAATACATGAATGGTATTTAGCAGTTATGTGGGTTCTCCTATTAATCCTTTCTGATACTACAAGAATAAGTGAATTAAAAGTGAAACTAAAAGACAATGAATTAAAACCAGTAAAAGGAAATACTTTTTTATGTTTTACACAATGCATACCTAGCCTATAGAATTTATTGCCACAGAATATTACTGAATTCAAAAGTTTAGCAAGATTAAAAAAGATGAGACATTTATATAACTGAGAGCATCCATAGTTACATTAAAATAAATGATACAAATAATAAATTATACAAATCTGGTGTTTCAGGGCACAAGCCACCTACTAACAGCTTGGGGCATATTCAGGAATTCTTGCACCTTCCACTCAAGTATTAGCTACTGGTCACCATTGAAGATGGAATACTGGACAAAATATACCAGTGGTCTAATGTAATAAAGCATTTACTATATACCTAGTTAGTGCTGTGTGAATACTTACGCAGTGCTGACAGTCAATTAAGCTGATAGTTATGCACCTCAATTTAAATGTCTTAATACTTTGGATCAAGGAAATGATGGCAATCTGTAACATACCTGGATTATCCGCAAATAGCAATGACTATGGAACCATAAAATTAATCAGTCTCCAGTGTTTACATGTATTGATATTTGAAATAGACAGAGTCTACATTTTCTGCAATAGTTTCTTTGAATTATGATTAAACAGAGTAAAATACATGTGTGGAACAGGATGTTCTAAATTGATGGCACACTCTTCAGCAAATAGGAAAAGCTTTCATGCAGTCAGAAGATTCCCATTTATAAGACCATTAGAAAGTGGATTAATAAATCCCAAAAACAAGTTGTATGGTACTCTGAAAGTCTTTCCTAACAAGATTTTTATGTGGAATCAGAAAAATTATTTTTATAAGCCCTAAAATAAAATATTTACATTAAATAATATTGTTAACTTGATTAGTGTTACTACATATTTAATTTCTGAAGGAGTATGTTTTCAAAGTTTTAAAAGTTGGCTAAATAAATTCTGAAAACACAGGAATGAAATAAAAGTTTTACTTTATCCAGTCCATAAGGGATTTCTTGTATTCCATTTAACTTTAACTGGTCAGTATTCTAAAATCAAAAAGTACATAGTGTCTTCTTCATCACTTAGTGTCTGGATGTTAGTGAGTTTTTTACCTGCCTTCTTTTGCCACAACTTTTCTTTGAAGTTGTTTTCAAACGGGTCTCCATCTTTGAGTAAATCTGTTTTGAGGCCACTGCTTCACAATGCAAGGGATCATTCACTGTAAACATCTTAAAATACAAAAGTTGATATACCCTCATTAGTTAAAACTCCAGTACTATTGTAATGGTTATCATGACAGGACTTCTGATTAACTTTTTTTGGTCATCGAATTTCACCATTACAATCCATCCGGACTTGTAACTTCTAAAACACTAACACCAATTTGAATTATGCTGATAAATCTATCACTCATTGTCCAAAGAATAGACCACTATCAAAACCACTATTCAGAAAGTCACAATTACAAGGGCATACAGCTCAGATGATAAAACAAATCATGGTCTTTTATTGTAAAAGGAGGCAATGGTTAGAGATTTTAATACAAATTACAGCAAATTTTAGAAATACACAATCTACCTGGCAGAACTAAAATACAGCTTCAAATGCAATGAACAGTCTAATTACCTTAGTGCGCGCGCACACACACACACACACACACACACACACACACACACACACAGAATTGGTGAGAACTAGAATAGGTGAAACCTATTATGTAATGTACCTGCTTGTAGTTGACTTCTGAATGGTGATTGGTTGTCTTAGTGATATACTCCTTTGCTGGTAATAATGATTGTCGATGTTCTTCTCTTTTGGCTCTCTTTACTGTACTGTTCAAAACCAATCTGAGAATATTTAACCTTGCTCCTTCAGTTGGGCTCTTTGTTTGATGCTGTGATATGCTAGTGTTCACAATTTCTTTGTCTGACTCAGAAATTTGTATATGTACTTTCTTTGACCTGTGACTTTCCTCAAGTATTTTTGTGGTGTTTTGATTTGATACCATTCCCCCATTTTTTGTAGTAGAACTGAGTAGTGCAGGTTTTTTCAAAACCAGACTGGCATTTGATGTCTGAAGCATTGATCTGTCACTAGCAGAGAATGAAGAATAATTCAGATTCTCAGGTTTGCTTTTACTTGAATTGCTACCTAAAGATGGGCTATTAGAAAAAGCAGAATTTGCCAAGTGCTTACCAGTTTCTTTTTTCTGGTCACATATAAGTTTACCACTTTTTACACTTGCTTTCCCAGTCATTCTCTGAGCAACAGTGCCATTAGTAGGATTTTTGAATGACACAATTTGGACAGGTTTGTATACCTGATTTACATTGGGGTTGCATACAGTTATTTTAGACACGGTGACATTTCTAACTATTTTTGGAGAATGCTGTAAAACACTCACTTTTCCACCTCCTTCATTGGGTATTGTGGTCTTTACATCCATTTGCAACAACTTTCCTTTGAAAATAGGTATCATTCTAGAGGCATTGTTCCTTTGAGAATCTACAGATGAATTCTTAGACATTCTTAAGGATTCGGCTGAGTGAACTGGTACCCCTAATGCTCCTGGAGTCTGCTGCTGCTGTTTACTATGCGCTGTTTTCTTCATGGCATCAGCAACAGCATCCTCTGGACATGGGATGAGATTTGAGAAAACACACTGTTTTGGCTGATTGATCAAAAGCTCCATCCTGTGGCTAATTCCTGAACTGCATTGTGAAGACTGCTGCAAAGTCTCTCTTCTTGGAGGTGCTTGCATCAGAGACACCTGGCATATCGGTTTGCTAGTCAGATTTGCAGGCTTGGCACTTATTCCCTGAAACAAACAGCAGTTGCCAAACTGATTCAAATGAATGAAGAGAGTTAGTTTACAATGTTATAATACCTTAGTCTGTATACAATATACACTGAGCACATTTTGGTGTTGGTTATTTTACAATTTTATTTTTTTAAAACAACCTAGAATTAAGAACATTGTATGCTTGCTATTAAGACATTTAAGGAAAGATTTTTTTCAGCTTGATAAATGAGAAATAATATGTATGCGAATATCTGATTGTCATGATGGCAAATATGTTGCACGATATATATCCTTTCAAGAAAAAACAAAAAAGCATGCCACAAGTTATATAAAGAGATTACTTAACCACCACTGGAATGGAACCCAGCAACCTTTTAACATCACATAGCAACAATAAAAGACACAAGGGAAAATTTTCTGTTACAAATACAAGTGGAGAAGCCATTCGGTAATGTGCTCCTTTCATATCTGTTATATCAGATCATTTTATTCCATCTCACGGAAAAAGGTCCACTGAAAGGGAAAAAATACTCTGAAAATTCTGTGCGACTTGTCACAATGAGTTTCTGCTACAATATCTTCTTTGAGGAAAAGAGGTCTAGAGCCCATAGGGAGAGATCCAGTTCCACTCTTCAGGATATTATGACATCTGCATGCAGAGCAAACTCCTCTGGGCTGCTCCTCAGTGCAGCTATTGTGCCACAGGAAACCAAGAAGCCTTTGACTCCTTAATCAGCAGATATGTTCAATCAACCCTCTCTTTAAATGAGTACTAGCTGCTATCCTTCAAAATCAGTTTTGCTCTGATTACAATCATCTTCCATTAGGACATTCTCCTTAATTGCAGAGTTAGCACAGATGGTAATACTATGGCTATGCCCTCTGTCTCAAATCAGGCTGACAAACCACCTGAAACCTCACAGAACTCTGATTGTGTGGTTTTTGTATGCAGAGATTTCTGCAGTTTTGAGGGATGAGGGATAAAACTCACTAGATTCAGCCTCCCCATTCTCTGCTTATAAGTTACATTTGGTTGATAAGGCACTTTTTGGATTGCCACATTTCTCAGAAGGGGAAGACCTAATCAGTCATTATTTTAGAGCAGTACTTCTACAACTGTGGAATGCAAAGCAATTTCTAGTGGTCCACACAGAGATGGCTGACTGCCTTCCCTGTCTCTAGTTACTTCTACAAACATCTAGACTCTTCATAACAAAGAAATGCCTGGATGCCTGTGAAAACTGTGGGAAATTAGGAGGAGCCATCCTAACTTTCTTCATTAGGAGCTGTAGCTGCTGGAAAGAGAGGAACAGGAGCCTCACTCAGACACCAAATCTTAACATTTTTGAAGCTCTGCAATTTATACTGCATTCTTCAAATTCTTTGTTTTTTAAAAAAATAAAGATTTTTTTTCCACTGACAAGATAGTCAGCATGTGTGCTACTGCTCTGCAAAGTCTGGAATTCATATTTCATATAGCCTATTGTAAATTCTGCTCCTTCCCATCTTCTTCGCCTCTGAAGTGTGAACTTCAGTCTGACTGGAACCATTTAAATGCTTGCAATAAGTAGTTCAGACCACATATTTACTCACTTTCTTTTTAAAAACAAGGACAAAAATATTATTGTGATATTATGGTGGCAGAGCTAAGATAAAAAAAATCATGAAATGGAAGCCTTAGATTCCAACATAATTGTTAATTTGGCTACATATCACTTCCACATCTTGTTATGCAGTTATGATGTGAACAGTAATATGTTAGGCTAGCCGTTTAACTAGAAAAACACAGGTATTAACAATTATTCATGATGAGAAATACTTCTGTATCCTTGCAGTGTTCTGAAAATTCACATGAAAAAAAAACACGTATTATCATGAAGAACACTGTGCCCATCAATATAAATATTAATATAAAAATAAAACTGCTTACGTGCACGGGAGGTTTGGTCAGTTCCTTTGTGGCATACAATGCTTTACTTGTCATTTTTACTGGAAATCCACATAGATGAAGAAGTTTAGACTTTAGGTCAAAAAGAAAAGAGCTTAACACGCCTTCTAAATCTATTCTAGTAAAATATTGTACTGGCTGGCTTCTTATGCAACTTAAAGGGTACCTGAATAAGTGTTAAGGGCTATGTAAGATGGCTTTTAGCATTTTGTATAATGAAACTGTTTATCCTTTTCTTGAGTAAAAGCTTATATACACACTAGAATTTTTTCAAAAGAAATTAAAACAACAACAAAAAACTTTATTATTTTTAAAGGGACCAAAATTTTAGTGGTTTTAATGGTTTTAGAGATTTGAAAGTTTTAATTTTTTTAGGCTAAATTAAACCATTTTCATTCACATTGTGAAGTAGTTTATTGGTTGAGTAAGTCCTGTTGAAATCAATGGGTATTATTCAACAGAAACCAGTCCTTTACTTGTAATATCCTCCTGGTTTTCTTCATTTCCTTCTCTGGATATTTTAACTATTTTCTCATTCTAAGGTAAAACTCAATATGAATCTTGGTTTTTAGTCTTACTTCTTTCTTTGTGAGCATGATTCTAAAATCAGAGTTTCCTAATTAATTTGAACACCCCTTACTGACAGTCATTTCAACAGCAACATAAAATGCCTGAAACAAGTATTAGCAATGCTATTATTTTTTCAGTGTTTCAATGATTCAGGGGTGGATTAAAAAAATTAAAGATAGAACATGGAGGATATTCCTCACTGGATTGCACAAACTGCAAAAATGAGGCCTAAACTAATTGATAATATCCTGTGAAGGGTAATCTGCAAAAAAAAGTATTCTGTTAGTGCCATTTCTTGTTTCCATATCAAGGAGGCCTGAAAAGATTTATTTTTTATAAAAAGGGGGGGTTTTCTGCTTCTTTTAAATTATAAGGTCATAGGTCATCTAGCCTGTTTTTCCGGGAAGACGTGATGATTTTGAGGAATAACTTCACAGATATTATGGAGGTGAAACCAGACTTAGGCTTCAATTATGAAAACACTTAAAATGTGCTGAACTTTAAGGATGAGAGTACTGTAAATGTTAGCAGAGCCTGTGTGGTGAAGTAATTTTATTTAGATTAAGATTTACTAAAACTTATTTTTATTTGGTGGGCTTTTTTGTTTGTTTTTGTTATTAAAGCCTATTTAACCCCCTATGCCTGAACAAAGAGGCTGAAGAAAAATTATTCTCTCAAAGATTTGGCATCCCAGCTCCTACAAGAGTTCCCAATCCATATCTCAGGGTCCTTCAAGAAACATCTCCAAAAAACAGGGAAGATCAGATTTGACATTATTTGCTAATAACACAGAAAGACTGAATTTAATATTTTGGACCGTATTTTCTGATGACATAGCCTCATTCACTTCAATGGAATTACAACTGCAGTGTAATGATCTCTACTTGGATTCGAGTTAGGATCTTGGCTAGCATGGTAAAGGAGAAGGCAATCCAACACAAAAGAAAATATATGTAAAGGATATGTAAAGAGCCGTTCCCCTATCAGTTTGAAGTAAACACTGCAATATATTTTTGTCTCTCCGTGATCCTCTGGAAGGATATATCCATACTAAAAATAAAATACACATATAAATGGAATATTATTATAAACAACATGATTAATACAAAAACATTCAAAAAGGAGATGAAAGAAAAAAATTCATATGTAATTATGTTCTTTCCTACCAGATTTTTCCAGTGCATCTGAAAGTCTTTGTATGAACGAAAAGGAGACTCAGGTGGAATTATATGGCTAATACTTATAATCTGACCCATCTTCATGCTGTACAGGGTTAAAGCAAAGACAGAATGCTAGATATCACTAATACAACCCACAGCATAGTGAAAACATAGTTATCTGGAAAATTGTTTTTGTTGGAAGTTAAACAGAATCTTACCTTGGCAAGACATAGCACCAGTTACCTAAAATGGAGTGTCTCTCAATGACTGTATTTTTATTGTTTTCAAATATTTCTAAGATGTTTGCTGAAATGTCAAAGTCTTCTAGCTTTAAATAGAAAAAAGTGTTTTTGTTATTTTCAAATATTGCTTCATTTATACAGAGTGAAAAAAGGAACATGCAAAACATCTAACATGCATTCAAATATACTACAAAAACTTCTACATGAATATTCATTCATCAGTCATTCTAAAATTAGCAGTTTGCAATTATATTTACATTATCACATGGCAGAGTTTGTTTCAAACTTTTCAAAGCTATGCTTTCAGGAACTGTCTAAAGAATTATATGACTTAAAGGCTAGTAGGTCATATGGAGATACTTTAATATGTAAGGATATTGGATCCAGAAGGACTTGAAGGACAAAATAAATGTCCTCAGACTAAAAACATCCTGAATATCACTGCCGTACTTTTAAATTCTACTCAGAAACCAATATATTCGAATGGTGGACAACCTAGTGACAGACAGTATTGCGGCATAACCAGGATAGCAAAAGATACCAGCAAGACTACCAAGAAGATCTATGCCTTTGCTTCTTGGAAAATCAAGAGAGATGCCCAGATATTCTGAGAGAAGACATGATGGAGCTAAAGCCATAGACACACTTAGACCTGGAGAAACATTCTTTTCTGACTCTCTTGTTTGTTCTGGTTTGCATCCACCCAGTAACAGAAGGGCCCTTTCCGTCGCTGTGTCTATCTTCAGACTCTAGAAAATTATTGATAATGAAATTACATCATGTTAATTTCCATCATCACTGCCTGTATCATTTTCAAGGCTGATACCCTAAAGTTGTCATTGATTAGTATGTTGTCTAGCTAGGGGAAAAGGTGGAATTTCTTTCTCTTGAGAGCCAAAGATATTCTAAAGGATAAAAATGGATTGAAAATGCTTGCTTTTGTAAACTAAGAAGTTATGAGAAATTTAGTACTTGTACCAGATCAGCTAAGGTTACATGGCTATCAGAGCTGATGCTAATTTCTTAATACTGAAGTATGGTTTCCTGATATATTTGCTAACCATTAGCATGACCCAGATTCCAAAGAAGCGCTGTGCAGACAGGACTTCTTTGATAGTTCTGATGGCTAAAACTTGATAGATGGTTTTGAATACAAGATGTTACTCTAAGTCAGGGGTAGGGAACCTACGGCATGGGTGCCAAAGGTGGCACACGAGCTGATTTTCAGTGACACTTACACTATCCGGGTCCTGGTCACCGGTGTGAGGGACTCCGCATTTTAATTTAATTTTAAATTATGCTTCTTAAACATTTTAAAAAACCTTATTTACTTTACATAAATTACTTTACTACAACAATAGTGTAGTTACATATTATAGACTGATAGAAAGAGACCTTCTAAAAACATTAAAATGTACTACTGGCATGCAAAACCTTAAATTAGAGTGAACAAATGAAGACTCGGCACACCACTTCTGAAAGGTTGCCGACCCCTGTGAGTCTAAGCTATTATCGGATTAAAGTGATATAAGGATTATCTCCTGGGGAATCCTGGAGAATACTATGGTATAAGACGACCTAGTGCCATAAAGACGTCCATCCACTGTAATCATCATGCACTGTGTGTAGACATACTTCTATTCTATGGAGACTACGAGGAAGGGATCAGAGACCCTGATTTCAAATAGGGTTTTTGGTGTTTGTGGATGATACTTTAATCTCAATGGCTTCATCTGCCTCTATTGCTACTAATTCAACATCTTCTCCGAGGAGGACTGTTCTGTAATATCTTTGCCCAGCACTCCTGTCATAAGTATGAAGTAACTTAGAATTACTGTTTTACCTGTGAAGGGTTAACCTGAAGCAACCCAGAGACGGAGATGATGTAATCAATGGGGAATGAAAGAAAAGGGTTTTACTTTCATTTTGCTCCCGGGCTTTTTTCGTTCTCTCCTTGGCTAGCTCCGGTGTGTGTCTGTGCTGTTCTCACCCCTATGTTTCTATTCTACAATTCTATAACCATCTAAGAAAGCCAAAAGTCCAGCAGTAAGTGTTTTGTTGCTTGTCTGTATCACTTGATAATTGATCCATGGTGCTGCTTTGCTGTTCGCTTTAGCAGTGGAGAAATTCCAAGGGTGGGGGTCAATGAGGCTTGTGTGATTCTGTACCAGGGATCTGTACTTCTTCTGTTCCTTTTATTAAAATCTTTCTTTTAAGAATTTGACTGTTTGTTCCCATTGGATTGATCCTGGTTTGGATCACGCATGTCTCACAGCAAGTGACGGTTTGAGGTCTTTATTCTCGAATCTCTCCCAGGTAAACTGGAAGAGATTTGGAGGGTGTTACTATCGGGGTTCCAATTTACCCTAACCCATGGTTTTGGGGGCTCGAATTGGTGGTGGCAGCGTTTTCCAAGCCCCAACTGGAGAAGTTTGGGTTTGGGGGGAAAAGTTTTAACCTAAGCTGGTAAAATAAGCTTGGGGGGTTATTTCTTCTTTCATGCGGGGTCCCCACATCTTTACCCTAGAGTTCAGAGTGGGGGAATAGACCCTCGACAACTCCCAAATTAATGTATGTTTCATGTGAAAAATCTACTGTCCTTGGGGAAATAGTGCTTTCCTTTTTCCCTACTCTGTTATTATTTTCTTTGAAATTCTCTTCAAACAGTAACTGTAAGGAAATCTCACAGCTCTGACATTGATTGGAATGACTGTCAGACTTCCATGAGTAAGCCATATCCAATAATATATGATATATACAGGGCCGGCGACAGAAATTTTGGGGCCCCCTACTCTGATCATTGGGGGTCCCCTACTCTGATCGCCTCCCCCCGCTGGGCTGCCATGGGCTCCCGGCCCCGGGTCTCCCCAGCCCCGCTCGCTGGCCCCCGCCCCCACGGAGCGGCGCTCATTCTATCACTCCTCTGTGGAAGCCAGAGCAAGGCGCAAGTTGGACGCCAGGCGCCTGGTGGCCGCAGCTTGCCCACGTGCTGCGGGGATGAGCTCGGGATCCGAGCCCCGAGGCTGGCCAGGGCCCCCCAGCCAGGCTGCGCCTCGGGAGAGCGAGAGCGAGCGAGCAGCCTGCCCCCCTCCTCCCCGGGTGGCAGAGTTTCCAGCGGGCTGGACCCACGCTTGGGGGGATTCCCTGGTTCCGGGCTCGTGGGCAGTGGGAGCAGAAGCCGCGCCCCGGTGGGCAGCTGTAGGTTCCCCACCAGGCCAGGGGGGCTCCCCCGCGCAGGCTGTGCGTGTGCTGGGGCAGGCGGGCGCATTGCTCCCAGGCCGGCCCTGCCCAGCCTGTGGGGGCTGAAGGGAATCGGCCCGGGGCTGGGCAGGGAGGAGCCCGCACCTATAAAGACTGGTGGGAGAGCGGCCGGCCGCGATAAATCCACCTTCTTCCTTCCCATCAGACTTTCCACTGGGGCGCCGAGGGCGGGGCCAGGCTGCTCAGGTTACACCGGAGCCTGCGCGGGGGCTCTGCGATGCCACGTCGTTCCGCCCCCCGCCCAGGCCCGACGACAAGGGGGGATGACTATGGATACAGCTGTGTACCGGCCACTGGACTTAAGGGGGGCCCCCTTAAGTCCGGGGCCCGGTACAGCTGTAACCGTAGTACCCCCCTGTCGCTGGCCCTGGATATATATATTTAGTACAAGATGAGGATAAGTAACTAACATGGTGCAGGTCCAATGGCAATTGGGAGTAAACATCTTGATCCCCCATGTCCGTTTCAAATAAAGCATACCAAATAAAATACAGCCAGTAAAAAAAGTGTGAGTAGGATGAACAAAGTTAGCCATAGAAATTAGAACTGTTCTATACCTTGGGTGGTGGCAGTTTAATTGTGCAAGCCTCTACACTGATGCAAAGTTGGGTCTCTGAAACATTGAGGTCCATAACTGAAATAAAATCAAAACCAAAACCACTCTGTACATCTATATAATTGTCTATTAAGTGAAAAGGTAAAGCCAAGATGCTTATTTAAAAAAATAAACCCTCCAATCATTATGCTCAGTGCAGCAGTACCAAAAGGTAACAAGAATTCCTCATTATGTATAAAGAATGAATTATATTTCAATTTTTAAAAATCAAAATATACATTTGCTGGCTAATTCCTAATATCAGTGACTAAATTTCACTTATAAAATTTATGTAAACATACATAATTGCATAAAGCTCACGGTTCTATGTCCAAATGGTCACCTGAATGCACAAATACCAATTCACCTGGGCAATTACCTGCTCCTGAAAATATTTTCCAGGTGAAAATTTAGCTGCCAATTTTTTTTAATTTAGTTCTTAAAATGTATATTTGAGGTCTAGAAATAAAATAAATATATTTTTCTATATATTTATTCAGAACATACTAAGGAACAACCCCACTGTGGCCTGATGTTTTAAGAACTGTAAACTTAAGGCAATTAGTCATAGTTACTCATTTTATTTTACCTATGTTCATCAAACCTCCATACCATTTGTGCAGTCTGAACCACATTTGGCAAAAATTAACTGTTCTAACCAGGTTCTTTTAATCATATACTTCAATCTATGAACATAGGTTAAAATTAATAGTATAAAAATAGTCCTCTCTCTTACAGATGTGCAATTAATTTGAAAACTGTCCATATAATTTAAAGAAGAATCTGCCAGCAGGTATCATATGATTAAAATTATTTGTAGAGTGCAAAATGAAAAAATATTGTGTTGATATACTAAGACCATGGCAGCTTTAGTACAGTCTTACTAATTTCTAATATACTTAAAATATTAACACAATATTGTACTTACCAACAGCATTTTGTCTTCCCATATGAGACAAAAAATTGCTTCCTTAATAAATAAAATAAGTATGCATTATTTTTATAAAATGTATGTATAAACCTGCCATTCTTTAAGACTTATCTCAGAAGTACTTTATGTAACAGAAATGGACCAAGTGCATAGTTTATTTTGTATGGCAGGGTTGCTGTGTAGTTTGTTCCTCACACAGAAAGGAAAAAAAAATTATCAGTGAATTTTTCATTGAATTAGAAATGGCATGTAAATCTACAAAGAAATATGTATGAAAGCACAACTCCTATATAGATGATTATCTTTCAATAAGGAATTTGTAGACGGAATTGTTTTTCCATTAGGTAACAGTTAGTAATGCAACTTTCATCACCGTGTGTGTATGGGGTGGGGGGGGGCACTTTGTCTGGACAAGTGGGAATGCTGTGACTTCTTTAAGGTTTCTCCACTCCTTCAAACTAGGCGGGTAGGGAGAGAGGGGTATTACCTAAGCTAGGGCTGGCCAGAGTGGGTAAAATAAGCCACTGGCCTCATGCAGAGCAGGGAAAAGGTATATATGTTCTGTCCTGCCAGACAGAGCCCTCTCTCATGGATCAGCAGTTCTGATCCATTGAACAAATGTAGAACTGGGTTTTTGTGGTCTATTGTGGGCACTGTGCTAGTTGCCTTTTTCAGGACTGGGAAGGAATTTTTCCCTTATCATCAGATTGCCCAGAATAGTGTGGGATTTTTCACCTTCCACACACCTTCAGGACCTGATTGGGTCAGCCAGGAAGTAAGGTTAAAGTTGTTGCAATGTGGTTGGTAGCAGGTGTCCAGGGCAGGTAATTATTCCACAGGGAGTCTGGTTCTCTGATTAACTGGAGTTGGAAGTGGACTTAGGGGAAGGCATCCCCTAAAGACATTGGGGAACAGGGTTGGGGCTCCTAATGTCTGTTACAGTGAGGAGACAACTCCCTTTCTCCATCCCCTTAACCCTCACATAAGGGAGAAGCGGTGGGGTCTCAGCAATGGCTGCAATCAATTGCAATCAGTTGGAGGGTAGGGGCTGATAGCAACCCTCCCCAAACAGGTGGAAATGAGTGAGAAAGGAATATCAGCAATAACTGATAGGGGGGAGGGATAGCTCAGTGGTTTGAGCATTGGCCTGCTAAACCCAGGGTTGTGAGTTCAATCCTTGAGGGGGCCATTTAGGGATCTGGGGCAAAAAATCTGTCAGGGGACAGTACTCAATCCTGCTAGTGTAGACAGGGGACTGGACTTGATGACCTTCAAGGTCTTTCCAGTTCTAGGAGATTGGTATATCTCCATTTATAAAAAAATTATAAAAACTCATACAGTGCAGGTTAATTCCCAGATTAATTAAGCTACTAAAGTTGCAGTTTAAAAAGCCACATTCCTCATATTTTGTTGTTTTTAAATGTCTGGAAGAAATTCCTCAGGCTCAAAAGGCCAGCTGGATAGAAACATGCTTTGTGTTCTTCCATCCACCCAAATCAGCTGATAGATTAAAAGCAGCCCCAGTGCTACCATGTGTTTCACAAGAAAAAGTTTTAGTCTAAGCAATACTATGAAATTAAGAACCAAATAGTGGCCTTGATTCCAATGGAGAGGGGCCACTGACAACAGATGGGTAGAATGTCTCATAAAGTACCCAAGGAAGTTGGGGGTAAAGATACTGAATAGTGCTTCTCATACTGGCTGAAGAAGGGTTAATGTGTTCTTTGTCTCCACTCTCCCTCATACCAGCCAGCTGGCCATGCCCCTTAGCCATGGAAAGCTTGTGGAAACATTCTGCCTAGGTCACATGCAACTAGGATAACCAGATGTTCCGATTTTATAGGGACAGTCCCAATTTTTGGGTCTTTTTCTTCTATAGGTTCCTATTACTCCCTATCCCCATCCCAATTTTTCACACTCTCTGCCTGGGCACCCTACATGCAACGCACTTGGTGGAAGAAGGAAATGGACAGCTTGAACACTTCTCATTAGCATATTTATACATAACAAGATACAGTATAACCTTGAAATGTAAAATAAATACTGTAGCAATATCATCCTTTGGGTAGATAGGCTATACACCCCAGAACGAGCACTGTAGGTGCTAAAGGTTTACTTCAATAAAAGCAAGCCAATTTCACACCATCTGAGAATCTGGCCCTCTGATTTTAATTCTTTTTCTTGAATACACAGACTGGTTTTAAAGGGGTGTAAATCTGTTTTGAAAATAGTCAATGAAGAAAAATGATTCAAAATAAAATAAAAGATTCTGATAACAGTAAGACTGGAACTAAAACAGAAAAATGCATTTTTATCCTAATTTATACTGTTGAATAAATCCATGCTATTTCTGTAATGGATGAATAACATGTGGTTGTGTTAGAACCACATCCACTGGTGTCTGATTTTCTACATTTGCTTATTTGCCACTCTTCTCCCCTTGTTCAGCTAGTAGGGGAACAAAGATTAACAACATTTATCCTTATGATACTTGGTGGAAAGGCATGGTCGTAAATCATGTTGCTTTCATCCTATGTAAGCGAAGTGTACAACTTCTATGAAACAGAAGTGTTTTTTATGAACAGCTGATTTTGAAACCTATTTCGGTATTTTCATAAATTATTTGCTGTACTGCAAAATTTGATTTAGAAATTAACAACTGAATAGGCTATGGTCAATTTAAATGGTTATTAAATCAATTACACAAAGGAGAGGGGAGACAGAAAATTTGAATTATTTGTCCTTTTATATTATTCATTTAAAAATTGAACT
The DNA here is from genome assembly GCA_032164245.1 of Sternotherus odoratus. NCBI lineage: Eukaryota > Metazoa > Chordata > Testudines > Kinosternidae > Sternotherus > Sternotherus odoratus. The sequence continues at coordinate 84,655,251 of JAVMKO010000002.1, read as the reverse complement.
GAGATAAAGAAACAATCATAGAAAAACAAACAAAATTGAAAGACTAATAATCAAAGAGTAGGCAGCATAAGCATGGCAAGTATAATTAAAAAAATAATAAAGTCAAAGGGTCATACTCTGACCCAGTTGAGTAAGATACCTTGTACTAACAGATGACCAGCCTTATTCTAGCTGGGGGCAAGTCTGGTTATAAGTGTGTAACAGAGACATGGTTGAAGGATGGCTGGGCCAACTCTCTCTGGAGCCTCAATCTAGTAATATTAACCAAGGAGGGGAAAAGGTTTAATTAATAAGTAGATTTTAAAGCAATTAAATCAAGGTTTTATAAAAGATAATCTGTCATTTTGGGACAGATCCTGAAAGATGCTGTACCCTTTATTATAGTTGGAAACTGCAATAGAATTGAGTCCCTTCGGATTTGGCCTTTTACATTTTACTGGACACCAACATTAAGGTGCATTCTAATGCATTCTGGGTTTTTGGAGGGTCAGAAGGTTGGAGGGGGGAAAAGGAATGACTGAATGAGCTACATACAGTACTTTTAAGTGGATACTGTTAATATCTCATTCCAAACTCTAAGCAGTGATTCCAAACATGCACATATATCAAACCCAGCTACCTGTCTAGCCCGAGATCAAGGGTTTTTTTTTTTTTCTTAGAGATTACAAGTTTCAAAGTTTGGTTGATAAAGATAATTGTGTTGACATAATATATCTAGACATCAGTAAAGCATGTGACTCCGTCCCACATGACAATCTGTTAAAAATAACACTAGACAAAAATCAATTTAGCCTATACTAAATGCATTAAAAACTGGTTAGCTGATAGCTCTCAAAAAGGATGTTTCTAGTGAGGTTCTCAGTCCAATGCCATTCAAAACCTTTATCAGTGATCTGGAAGACAATATAAAATAATTGCTAATAAAATTCTTGGATGATACAAAAAATGATAGAGTGGTAAATAATGATGCGGTCAGATTAGTTATACATTTGACATAGATCAGTTGGTAAGGTGGACTCATTTGAACAAAAAGTGCTTTTATACAGTCAAATGCAAGGTTGGACATCTAGGAACAAAGACGAGTGGGCTACAATGAAGATGCACATGCATGCTTACAACTTGGTTTTGAATATAACTACTGGCTTCCTAATCAGCAGTTTCTGAAAGTCCATACTTACCAGTACAAATGCAAACCATAGATCACTGGCAATGTAGCACAACAGAATCATTGCATTGCATACATTGCAAACAAAACAAAAACAGGTCATGTACAGGGATTCACAGTTTTCTATACTTTACATTATTTGGTACTGTAAACCAATCCTGTAATACATGGCATACATATTTTGTGCAAAATTTAAGTAGGGGGGATATTTTCTTTTGGAATGGGAATTGCAAGCACTGTGACAATCACCAGTTTTTACTACTGGGATCACAAGTACTGGCAGCAATGAATAAGTGTAACAGTGTGAAGAATCACTTACTGTAGCTCCATGTTTCTCTACATAAGCCTGACATTTTCCTGTTTTGTAAAAAGATATCTAAACAAAAACAAAAAAGAATGATCTGAACCTTTAGAAGTTAAAAGGAGTATTCAACAATTACTGGTTCAGTCTTACCACATTCTGTACTAACCATTCTTTCAGAGTCAAGTCCTTAATATCTAACTATCTTAATTTGTTGTTGTTATTGGTAGGGTTTTTGTATTATTGTAGACCCTAGAAGCCCTAGTTGTGGACCAGGACCCACTATGGCAGAAATTTCTAATAAAAGTGCTTTGAAACAACCTCAACTGTCCTGAAGTGGGGCTGGTGACTGAAAAGATCCATAATGGACCCAAGATGGCTGCTGTTGGTCTCTTCCCTGGCTGATAACTCCATTCTCAAGGTCTGCGGGGAAGAGCTATTTTTCTTTCTCCCTAACCAATGACCAAAATAAAATATTTAATTAATGCAGTTGGATAAAAATGTCTTCCCACAGGGCTGGCTCTAGGTTTTTCTACAACTCTGTACAACTCATGACATGTGGGGTCCCATTATATTCCCCCACCACAGTTTCTGAGGTTCTGCTCATGGCACTCAGGAAGAAGGAGGGAATTTTTTTTAAGTGACAAACATAAATTATCTCTGGTATTTATATAGGAAAAAATACAATTTAAATTACATGGAAAAATTTTCAGCAATGTTCATTTCAATTTTTGCTGTTTAGGAGCAACAATTATATGTTCTATTAGATTTTGTATATTCATCTTGATACGAGAGAGATCTTTTTATACATTAAAAAGTGAATACATAAATTAAAGTCATTCTTCAGTGTTAGACTTCAGGTCTGACCCAACAGCATCTTTGTTTTATAAGAACTAGCTCATTAATACGTGAAGTGAACAATAGTTTAAAAACACCAAGCACGATATTTTAAAAATACATAAAATATATAGTAGTATTTAACATTAAATAATTGTGTATTTTAGTTTACAGTGAAAGTTAAGAGATTGCCCTTACTATGTAAATGACACTCCCAAAGCATTACCAAATATTTTGGGTAAAATCCTGAACCCACTGAAGTCAACCGTTTTGTAATTGACTTCAGTAGGGCCAGGATTTCACTTCTCCTGAACACTCAAAGCACATTTCACTGTACTTCTCTATATAAAATGATGACATACATTACTTAACACTGTCCTTTCAAAGGCCATTTCTTCCATAGACAAAATAATAGGTCACAGACATTACTGGTGTTAATTTACGTATTTTGCATTAACAACAATTTATATTTAAATTGTATCAATTTACTTAAAGTAGTTCTGCTAACAAAACAACTTGGAATCTAGAGATAGAAATATGGTAAGTATCTGAGATTTTATTACTGACCGACATTACAACTGAAATTTGATTCAGTGTTCCAGGAACAGGTGAGGAAAGGATGTCTTGATGAAGAAATAACAATTTCCTACAAAGATAAAACTTTTCAAATTTAATTCTGTACTTAATTTCCTCTAAATTGGGGTTGGCATCTCAGCGTTAAGTGACATTTATTTTAGTTATATTTTCCTAATGCTTAACTACATTTTCCAGTCGTTCAGTAGAAAATGCTGGATAGCCCAAGTTACTGATTCACATCCCAACCAGACTGGTCAGTCACAAACAGTTGTCTGATAATTGTTTGGAGACCTTTGTGAGAAGAAACAAAATCCACATTCAGAATTGGCACTCACTCTCTCCCAGAAGATGGGAAGGTAAATGTGAAACAAAACAAGAGTTGGCATGGTAACTGGAATATGTTGGGAATGTGAGTGTGCTTTTTGGGAGAGTATTACCACTTTATTCCTCATCTCAACCTCTGTAAAACACTGTAATCGCTCAAGTGAAACATTCAAAGAATTCCAGCTTTGCATAGGACTATGGACTAACTTTCAATCTTTTATTATTCCCTTACTAATTCAGTAGTCCACTCAGGACAAGTGACTTAAAATTGAACATCTTTACAAGCTATCAAGGATGTTGTTTCCTTTTTTAAAAAAGGACAATCATCATGTACTTTAACAGAATAGCTATAGAAAAAATGCATTCTGTAATAAGTATGTCATAACTGTTAGGAACTTTACTGATCTTGTTACAGTTAACTACTACTACTAATGAAATATTTTAACAAACAAAAAATTTACTTCTGAGAATGCAAACCCTTATTTGCCTTTACCTGCAAATCTTCATCTGTGTATTCCTAATCTCATTTTCTGCCAATTTAGAACTCAGTGTAACCTTAATAGCACAGAGTTTTTGTAACTCAGGCAGACTGACGAAGAACAGCGACTGGTGTCTTGTGTCATTCATCTTATATTTTTAACTGTCCCAACTCAGCAGCTTAGTCTTTAATTAAAGAAAAATATTATTTCATTATCAAAAAGAGGAGCCTGTTATTAGGATATTGTGTAATTATGAGATAATGCAAACAAATTCATAAATACAATTGTATTCCTAGTAATATTAGGTGGGAGTTTATAACATATAATAGCTTAGACATTTCATGCATTTTATAACACAGTAAGCATAAACTTCACAGATGATGTTAAAGTAATGATATGGGTCCATCTTATGTTCACAAAAGCAAGAAACCTAAGAGTTAAGGCAAGAATGCCATTGTCCTTAAGTTCCTCTGTTGTGTCAACATTTTGGACCAATCAATGCTCTGTGATCCATGAGTGGAGACTGCTCTCTGTCAGGATCTTCCCTTCCCGTTTGGAAAGGGGAGTCAGCTGCCTCTACGCTGTACCCTTTCCCTTACCCCAGAATCCCAGCAGGGATCGGAGTCAAGCAATGGTAATAGGTAGGCTGAGAAAGAGATTGCAACCCATGACACTAGACACACATATATAAAGGTCCCTTCCCACGCACCGTGCTAGAAATACAATATATCCTATGGGCTTTATTACATTTCTGTGTCCTCCACCAAAGTTTGTCCTCCTTTTCAAACTATAGAGGAATATTATATTCTACATGGTTTCTTGTACCATGTTCATCGAGTACCTGAGCACTTTCTACTTGTGAATGCAACATCTGTCACATATTATTTGTTTCCATCCTCCACATAGAAGAAGTACAGTGAAACCTCCATTTAACGGACTAATTCGGGCGAGGGGGGTGTCCGTTAAATGAAAAAGTCCGTTATTTAATAATAAAAAAAACCCGAGCTGTCGGAGCAGCAGCCCGACCGCCACAGGGTCGGGGTGGCAGCTCCGCAGTCCGCCCGCTGCCGGGACCCGGGTGGCAGCCAGGAGCCGGCAGCCAGCCCGCCCGCTGCTGTGACCTGGGTGGCAGCCGGGAGCCGGCAGCCAGCCCGCCCGCTGCCTGGACCTGGGCGGCAGCCGGGAGCCAGCAGCCAGCCCGCCCACTGCTGTGACCCAGGCGGCAGCCAGGAGCCGGCAGCTAGCCCGCGAAAAATGGATTTGGGATGCATCAGACTTGCTCAGAAATTTTGTCTGTTGCATCCAAAGTCCGTTAAATCGAGGTCCGTTAAATCGAGGTTTTACTGTATGTACAGTGCAGTGTTTTGTTTTGGTAGGGATTTTTTTTTTAAATATACATGTAGCTATGTTTATGTTACAGAAGGCATGATCAACAAAACATGCCCTGCATTAGGAATGGAAAGTGGTGATATTTGTGAGGATCATTAGGAATTCATTCCACAGTCTCACACTACTCCTGAGAGAACTATGTCTCTGGCAAAGATGAGTTTTATCCTTATATTGCTGCTAAAAGACACACACAGCTGGAGTTTCCTAAGCACTGAAGGCCAACATCAAAGCAAGGAAATCCATGCCGAGAATTCCTCCTCTTCAGCTCCCTTGTGCTGGTTTACCCATAGGAATGGATGATTAGGAAGCAGAGCCTCAGCTGGTGTAAACTGCCATTGGTTTCACTAAAATTAATGAAAGCTATAACAATATACATTATGTGCAGATTTGCCTTTAGTTAATGCATTTCCAACCAGATAAAGTCTGAAGGCTATAGTGTAACCTGTTTGGAACTAGATCACTTATGACACAACAAGTTAATGAACAGCAAAGCAAATGTATTCAATTAACAGAAATATTCCAGAAAAAAAAGAAATAGTTAACTAAGAAAGACTACTTATATCCAACTCCTCATGCAGTTATTGCCTGATAATTATAGCTGTCCTCATACTCTCCCTCTCAGCCGCTCAAATAATCATGAAGAATGGAATGGCCTTACAGTACCAGAGCAGCAGAAATAGTAACAATAATAATGCAAACCCCTCGTTAAAATTCTGCAAAGTTACAATTCATCTGAAAAGATTATTTGTAAATTATAACTTTAAGAAATCTGGACAAACATTTATTAAGGAATACATATTACAGATTAATTTTACATTTGTAATTTTACTCTAATGTATACCTTGCTTAAAACTGAACCACATTTATCTAAAGAGTTTAAGTATGATTAAATCTGTGGCCCAAAAAACTGAGACACCAGCAGTTTATCAATTAAATAATCCCATGCAAATTAAAATGCAGGGTAAAATGTAGAGCTGTACATCATTCAACCTCAACCAGACTGAAAGCCGAAACTAAGGGCACATCTAAATTGTCCTGCAGTTTGGATTACAGGGGTCTGAATAGTAGTGTGCACTAAATGCTGTGCTGTAGCTCCCCTAAGTGGATGCTGCAAATCTGAACTGTTTCTTTGAAGCTGTCTGAAAAGGAACAGCTATACTATTCATGTATAGTAGCAACCTATTAGTTTCTGCCTACAGTGTCCACATGGGGGAATTACAGCACAGCATTTAGGTGTGAAATACTAGTCACACTCCCATAGTACAACTGCAGGGTAGTGTAGACATGACCTTAGCAGAGTGACATGCGAGCTGAATAAGTAAACAGTATTGCTAACCCAAGCGTTCAAAAATCACGAGAAGAGGAATGGTGGTTGGTGGAGGCTTCACTGGTCCCTTCTCCTTTTCCCTACTTTCCCAGCAGTGGACCAAAGAGTCAAAACAATTTCAGATCGAAGAATTAAGGTTTTAAAAGCCAAAAGTTTGGTCACGTAGGCATCCTGATACTCAGTTTTCTGTACTGTGAAAAGTGATGTCAGTGTGAAAACTGCACTTTAAGTCTTAGAAGATGACCATTTTAATAGGTATATATATGCATATAGAACTGACCCTACTCATCAGGCCAGTGGCCCAACTAGTCCAATAACCTGTCCTTCTTGGTATCAAATAAGAACATAAGAACATAAGAACGGCCATACTGGGTCAGACCAAAGGTCCATCTAGCCCAGCATCCTGTCTACCGACAGTGGCCAATGCCAGGTGCCCCGGAGTGAGTGAACCTAACAGGTATGATCGAGCGATCTCTCTCCTGCCATCCATCACCCCCCTCTGACAGACAGAGGCTAGGGACACCATTCATTACCCATCCCGGCTAATAGCCATTTATGGACCTAGCCTCCATGAATTTATCCAGCTCTCTTTTAAACCCTGTTATAGTCCTAGCCTTCACAGCCTCCTCAGGCAAGGAGTTCCACAGGTTGACTGTGCGCTGTGTGAAGAAGAACTTCCTTTTATTTGTTTTAAACCTGCTGCACGCCAATTTCATTGAGTGGCCCCTAGTTCTTCTATTTTGGGAACAAGTAAATAACTTTTCCTTATTTACTTCCTCCACACCACTCATAATTTTATATACCTCTATCATATCCCCCCTTAGTCTCCTCTTTTCCAAGCTAAAAAGTCCTAGCCTCTTTAATCTCTCTTCATATAGGACCCGTTCCAAACCCCTAATCATTTTAGTTGCCCTTCTCTGAACCTTTTCTAGTGCCACTATATCCTTTTTGAGATGAGGAGACCACATTTGTACGCAGTATTCAAGATGTGGGCGCACCATGGATTTGTATAAGGGCAATAAGATATTCTCCGACTTATTCTCTATCCCTTTTTTAATGATTCCTAACATCCTGTTTGCTTTTTTGACTGCTGCTGCACACTGCGTGGATGCCTTCAGAGAACTATCCACAATGACTCCCAGGTCTTTTTCCTGATTGGTTGTAGCTAAATTAGCCCCCATCATATTGTATGTATAGTTGGGGTTATTTTTTCCAATGTGCATTACTTTACATTTATCCACATTACATTTCATTTGCCATTTTGTTGCCCAATCACTTAGTTTAGTGAGATCTTTTTGAAGTTCTTCACAGTCTGCTTTGGTCCTTACTACTTTGAGCAGTTTAGTATCATCTGCAAACTTTGCCACATCACTGTTTACCCCTTCCTCCAAATCATTTATAAATAAGTTGAATAGGATCGGTCCCAGGACTGACCCTTGGGGAACACCACTAGTTACCCCTCTCCATTCTGAAAAAGTTCCATTTATTCCTACTCTTTGTTCCCTGTCTTTTAACCAGTTTTCAATCCATGATAAGATCTTCCCTCTTATCCCATGGCATCTTAATTTACATAAGAGCCTTTGGTGAGGGACCTTGTCAAAGGCTTTCTGGAAATCTAAGTACACTATGTCCACCGGATCCCCCTTGTCCACATGTTTGCTGACCCCTTCAAAGAACTCTAATAGATTAGTAAGACACGATTTCCCTTTGCAGAAACCATGTTGACTTTTGCCCAACAATTTATGCTCTTCTATGTGTCTGACAATTTTATTCTTTACTATTGTTTCAACTAATTTTCCCGGTACGGACGTTAGACTGACTGGTCTGTAATTGCCAGGATCACCTCTAGAGCCCTTTTTAAATATTGGCGTTACATTAGCTATCTTCCAGTCACTGGGCACAGTAGCCGATTTAAAGGATAGGTTACCTTACTTCAAGAAAGGTACAAGTAACCCCATAGTAGACAATTATGGTATAACTTGCCAACAGAGATTTTTTTTCCAATCCCCTGTCAGTTAGTGGTTGGATTACAGTGAAAACAACAGAACACCACTGGCCATTACCTACAGTCCTCAGTTAAAACCTCTGCAACGCATCATCAGTGACCTACAACCCATCCTGGACAATAATTCCTCACTTTCACAGGCCTTGGGAGGAAGGCCAGTCCTGGCACACAGACAACCTGCCAACCTTAAACAAATTCTCACCAGCAACAGCACACTGCACCACAATAACTCCAACTCAGGAACCAATCCATGCAACAAACCTCGATGCCAACTCTGCCCACATATCTACACCAGCAACAACATCACAGGACCTAACCAGATCAATCATACCATCACTGGTTCATTCACCTGCACATCAACCAATGTCATATATGCCATTATATGCCACCAGTGTCCCTCTGCTATGTACATCGGCCAAACTGGACAGTCCCTACGAAAAAGGATAAATGCACACAAATCAGATATTAGGAATGGCAATATACAAAAACCTGTAGGGGAACACTTCAACCTGCCTGGACACACATTAGCAGATTTAAAAGTCACCATCCTGCAGCAAAAACACTTCAAGACCAGACTACAAAGGGAAACTGCAGAACTTCAATTAATTTGCAAATTCAGCACACACATTCTAGGATTGAACAAAGATCTAGAATGGCTGGCTCATTACAGACATTGTTTCTCCTCTCTCCATGTTCACACACCCCATTCAAATGCTAGAAGAATAATCCACACTCCCTGATCGGAGATAACAAACTGGTTCAGCTTATTTGGACTAACCTTTTCACCTCCCACCTGGTTCTTACCTACTTTCCCAGACCTGCCTCTAAACATTTCCACTGCTTGCATCCGACGAAGTGGGTATTAGCCCACGAAAGCTCATGCTTCAAAACTTTATAGTTAGTCTTTAAGGTGCCACAGGATTTTGTTTCCTCTGCTATTCCAGACTAACACGGCTACCTCTCTGAGTGAAAAAAATAGTACCGTAATATAACTGCAGGTAGCCACATCATCCATATAAATACCAAATATGAAGAGAAGCACAGTCCAATAGGCCAATACTACACAATGAAGATAGGACCCCCCCCCCCACTTGTTCATGAGTAGGGTGGCCAGATGTCCTGTTTTTATAGGGACATTCCCCAGTTTCGTCTTTTTCTTATATACGCTCCTAATAACCCCCCCCCCACACACACACACACACACGTCCTGATTTTTCACATTTGCTGTCTGGTCCCCCTAGTCGTGATTCACTTGCAAAGGGGAAAACTCTGCCCCGCCCGCACAGAGGCTGTCAGCGGGGTTCGCTGGGGGAGGATGGGCCAGGGCAGCCCCTTGCCCCTGTCCCCACGCCGCCCCTCACCTCAGCGGGGCACCGGTCTCACTGGGGGGGGGGGGGGCGACGACGACTCGGCCCTCGAACCTCGCCTCGCGCCTTTCTTCCCGTTCCCGCCTTCAGCGCGGGCTTCGCGCAGCTCCACCGAGGGGCGCGAGGCTGCCGCGTTGGCGGGCGTCGGCCGGGGGAACCCGGGGCTCGATAGACGAACGAGCCTGGCGGTCGCGCGCCCGCCTACCACTGGCAGCACCTGCCTAAGGCGTGGCTGCGAGAGACGGCGGCAGCCACAGTCCTCCTGCTGGGTGGCGGGGACGGGTGGTTGGCGCGAGGTGCCGAGCTCCCGCCCTCTGCCAAGCACACATCGGCATAAGGAGCCCAAACACGCGCCGCGGATGTAGCCCACCCCTTGGCGAGAAAACCAGCCTCCTGCAGACCCTGCTCGCCGCAAGTTGCGGCGGGAGTCCCCTTGCTCCCCCCATCACCGCCTCGCCGCTCTCCCGCCCTTGTTCAAGATTTCAGCCTCTGCCCTCTGCTCGCCCAGGGCCGGGTTCCCGGGAAATGCAGACCGCACAGCGCCCCTGCATCCCATGCCACACGGCAGGGCCGGTAGGAGAGGAGGAGTCACATTAAATCCCTGCAATGGTCCTGAAGGGCCACGGGGCACACTCTGTGTGAGACTGAAACGAAATGAAACGCTGCCTGCACACTATGCCCACGGTACGACCTGTGGGGCTCCCGGGGCACTCGTCAATTACTGCCACGTGGGCGAAACTATGACACTGACAATCACCGGATAGTCCCTTCAGGCTAGGTGTAGATAAAGTGGGAGGAGGTAAGGCCATTGCCTTGCAATCCATTAGTGTTCCTGAAGTATAGCTTGCATTTAATTAATAAAAGTTGCCTCAATACATTAGCAAAATGAAATTACCCAGTAGGAGGGGAATTACACATTTCTGTCGCAGAGTTTTAGGATTACTGCATTTCCTCTTTTCAATGGAGGGTTGTCTGCTACTACTTGATACAGTACTGGAGAGTTTTGACTTCACTGATTTGCGTAGCTGTAACAATCCCGCTACCGTTGCAAATGGCATAACCAGGGGCACAACATGTTTACTGAATGGCTTGGCTTGGAGGAAAAGAAACCTACATTTAAAGAGACGATCAAATCAACAGTTCAGAATTCACAGATCAGTGTAATGAAATGGATTTGCATGGCTAAAGATTTAAGCTTTGCCAAGCTAAACAGTTATAGCTGGTTGGAAAATTTTGATGAAAAACACAAAAATGTTTTTGTGCAATTTTACCCTCATTTTCAACCAGTTTCATCAAGCCAGGGGCACAGAATAGTACTTCATCTTAGGCAGTAGTTGTCTACACAACATGCCTTTTTGGTGGTAACATCCATTTCTAAACAGGCACTATATGGGTCAGCAACCTATTGCCTGTTTAGAAATAGCTGTAACAATCCCGCTACCGTTGCAAATGGCATAACCAGGGGCACAACATGTTTACTGAATGGCTTGGCTTGGAGGAAAAGAAACCTACATTTAAAGAGACGATCAAATGATCCCCAAAATCGGGACATCTGATTTTTGACATCTGAGTCTTTGTGTTTATGTGTGTGACACTCCTGGACAGCAGGGCCATGTTAACAGCACGTGGGGTGTAAAGAGTTAATCCCCTAAGAAGAAACAGCTCTCAGAGCCAGCTGATCCTATACAGTAAAACCTTGATATAACAGACTAATTTGGGCGAGGGGGTGTCCGTTAAAGCCGAAAGTCCGTTATTTAATAATTTTTTAAAATTATTAAATAACAGGGCTTTCGGCTTTAACGGACACCCCCCTCACCCGAATTAGTCCGTTATATCGAGGTTTTACTTATCACGGCAGCCGGGAGCCGTGAGTCAGCCCGGCTGGGTCCTGGCTGCTGGGACCAGGGCGGGAGCCGTCAGCCAGCCCGCCCGCCCGGGTCCCCGGCTGCTGGGACCCGGGCGGGAGCCAGCAGCCGGGACCCGGGCGGGCTGGCAGCGGGGAGCCGGCAAGCAGCCCGCCCGCTGCCTGGACCGGGGAGGCAGCAGGGAGCCGGCAGCCAGCCCGTGAAAAACGGATTTCGGATGCATCGGAAATTTTGTCCGTTGCATCTGAAGTCCGTTAAATCGGGGTCCGTTAAATCGGGGTTTTACTGTACTGGGGAGTCGGGGTCTGCGGAAGGGTCACTGGAGAAAGGGGACCCAGCAGTGTGGGCAGGCCTCAGCCGGAAGGGGCGGGGCTCAGAGGCGCAGGTACCGCCTGGGGTATTTAACGCTCGCAGCGTCACGTGATCCCGAGCCTATGAACGGCCGTATGGTAGGAAGCGTTGGTCAGGGCACGAGACTATGACCTTCCCGTCCATGCCCCCCCCCCCCCCACCCTCCGGACCGTGACGTAACAGTTTCTTAGAATTAAAGTAAAAAACAGGCTGTAATACGGGGAAAAGCCCCCCATTCATCATTCAACCAATGAGGGGCCGGCGAGACAAGGCGGAGGAGACGGGCTCTGATAGGCCGGGCGCCGCCTGAGATCCAATCAGCGCGCACGCGGGGTGATAAGCCTGTCCCGGGAGGGGAGGGCGCTCGGAGTCACTCCGCCGTCGCCGCTGTTCCCCGGGGAGGGTCGCGCGCTGCTGGCCATGGCGGAGAATGCCTGCGAGGCGTGGCGGGGCCGTTACTACCGGCTCGAGGAGATCGAGACGCACAACCACAGCCAGAGCACCTGGATCCTCCTGCACCACCGCATCTACGACCTCACCAAGTTCCTGGAGGAGGCGAGTGCCGGGGCCGGGAGCCCGCCGCGCTCGCTCGGGCGGCTGGAGAGTTTAAATCCCCGGGCCGGGGGGGGGGGGGTGTCCCAGCGCCAGGCGCCGCCGAGGCCCCCTGGCAAAGCACCCGCTGCCCCAGCGGGTTGGGCACTCGCAGGCCGGGGCACCTGGATCGCCCTGTCCCGCTCGCGCGTCGGTCTCGGGGGTCAGAGCCCGAGCAGAGAGGGTTGCGGCTCCGCGTAGGGGGCAGGGCGCGGTCCCCCATTGGGAGCACGTGGGGAGATCACTGGAAACCAGTTTGAAGAGTCACACGGTGTGCGGGGGAGGCGGACGTGCCAGACGGGGAAGGGGGGGGGGTTGCTGCTCAGACTAGTGACTTTTGATCTTGAGACTTGGTTTGGCCCAGCTGGGGCGGGGGCTCGAACAATGCAGTTGGCTCTTGTGCAGCGTTTGCTAGAAAGCAGCCTTGTTGCCGGAGGCTGCAGGTTTGGCTGCTCGCTGGGGATCGAGAGGTCAAAACCATAACCCCGCCGCATTCTTTGTGCAGTTCAGCGCATGCGCTCCGAGACCCGCCCGGTTTCAACACACGGGTCCCCCAGATGTCCCCATGGTTCTCCTGGAAGCCTGATGTGTTGAAAACTTCATGTCCGGGCCATGTGATGTAATTTAACCTGGTTTCACTCTGTTCATTTTAATGGTGTCTGCCTTTTTTTCCCTTTTAAAGTTCCTTTAAGCAGCCTAGAAAAGCTACATTTAAGAGATGTGAACGTGAAGTTACTGCTCATTCCCTAACTTCAACAGCTAAGCTTGGAGGCTTGTGTTAAAATAATTTTTAACTGCATGATCACCTTTATGTTTTCAGAGCCCCTGACTTTTATTTAATGAATGAATGTGATGGTGCATAATTGACCTTGTTGCCAATAACTTAATAAAGCAGCAATGAAGAGAGCAGTTGTGCACTGTAAAAATTCCCTAATCAATTTTTTTGAAAAAATCCTCTTCATTGTGATGGTTTTAAAATGAGATTATCTAATTTAGCAATGCATTCATCTGGTATCCTTGGTTCATTTCCTGTGAAGTATTCAACTTGCATATGATGGCCAAAATTTTGCTCTGCTATTCAAAATATGCACAGGTCTGATGATTTCAGTTAATTCAAGGGCATTACTCCAAATTTACTGCAACTTTGAATAGATTTTGGCCCAGAATATAAATGGAGAACTGAGGCCTCTATTTATTTCAAAATCCTCCTTTGGTATTTAAATGTGCTTTAAATACTTGTGCTTCAGGACAAAAGCAGAGTACTTAAAGGTTTTGTCTACACAGAGGTACCTGGCTTCAGAGTGGTAGCCATGTCAGTCTGTATCAGCAAAGTACTTGTAACTTTAATAGCTGGTGCAGCTTTAGAGGTAGAAGCTATAGTGTAAACAGAATGTACCGTATTTTTCGCCCTATAAGACGCACTTTTTCTTCCCCAAAACGGGGGGGAAAAAGTTGCTGCGTCTTATAGGGCGAATATACCTATTCGCCCCATCACACACACACAAAAAAAAACAGTGCGTGCGCCCCGGTTCCCCCCCTCCCCGCCGCGGGCGGGCTGCCGGGGGCGCCCCGGTTCCCCCCTCCCCGCCGCGGGCGGGCTGCCGGCGGCGGGGAGGGGGGAACCGGGGCGCCCCCGGCAGCCCGCCCGCGGCGGGGAGGGGGGAACCGGGGCGCCCCCGGCAGCCCGCCCGCGGCGGGGAGGGGGGAACCGGGGCGCCCCCGGCAGCCCGCCCGCGGCGGGGAGGGGGGAACCGGGGCGCTTTTTGTGTGTGGTGGGGTTTTTTTGGTTTTTTGTTTTTTGTTTTTTTTTTTTTCCCGGCTTTTTTACTTTAAAAGTCGGGGGCGTCTTATACGCCGGAGCGTCCAATATGACGAAAAATACGGTAGTTGTCTTTACTACCATTTATGTGAAATGCTCAAGTTATAAGTCTGTAGTAGTACCCACTATTGGTGAGCTAATACCCACTTCTTGCATCCGATGAAGTGAGTATTAGCCCACGAAAGCTTATGCTTCAATACTTTAGTTAGTCTCTAAGGTGCCACAGGACCCTTTGTTACCGGGGTTATTTTCTGTGGTACACCAAGCTCCCCGTGCCCCTTCTCTCCCCCTACTTTATTTCCTGTAGCTGCCAAGCTCCCTGTGCCTCCCGCCTCCTCCCTGCCTACCTCCAGGTGTTTCCCACTGCCAAATAGCTGATGGCGGTGCCTAGTGCTTTCCAGGAGGGAGCAGGGAGCTGTGCACTCAGAGGAGGAGGCAGGGCAGGGACAGGATGGGACCTCATGGAAGGGGTAGAGTGGGGGTGGGGCTGGGAGCAGTTGGCGGGGCGTGTCAGTGATGCGGCCCTCGGGCCAGTGCACTAGTCTTCATGCAGCCCTCGTGGTCATTTGCGTTTGAGATCCAGATATAACCCAAACCTTGTTAATCTATAAAGCTTTCTTCATTGGGGGTAGGGGTTGGATTAAAGTATAAATCTGAGTAGTTTTAGATGTTGTGGTGAGAATGAGATCTGCCTGTAATGTAGCTCCGGCTATTGCTGTCACCAGTGGACCTGCACCTGTGCTGAATGATGGCCATCATACTTGCTGGTGCAGGCAGCGTCCATGTGTAACTGATGATGAAATCCTGTGGGTGGAGAGAGATTTCATGCAGCTAGTGAAATTAGCAATTCCTTCTGACTAAGCAAATTTTCACCTGGCAGGTAGTAGTGCTAGAAAGGTAGAGATAGCCAGTGAACTTCTGGCAACAAATGAAATGTTTGCTCAGAAACAACAGCTTAAGTTATTCTCTCTTCCCAGTGTGTGTAATGCAATTTTTAAATGTTAAAGGGAGCAACTTCTGTACAAACATTTTGAAGCTAACATGGCTTATTTTCCATTTACCGTGAAATGATTCCAGTTTTAATATCCATAGAACTGATAAGCTGTGTAGAAATAGTGTGTGTCAAAGAATAACTTGTCCATAACCAGAATTTGCAAGATCAACTACCAGTGTTGTTCAGGCAGCAAAGGAACACTTCAGTGTAAGAGCAGAATTTGATCCTAAGCAACTAATGCCACTGCCACGAGCTGTCAGCTTCCACCCCAAACTCCACTTTGAATCCAGCATTATTAATGGTGTTAAATTAAAAACACTTTTTTATATATTTATAAGGTTGGGGGGGTCTTACTCAAAGGCTAGCTATGCGAAAGGAGTAACCAGTACAAAAGAATGAGAACCACTGCTCTACTGAGCCAAAAAAGATTGGGACCACAGTCTTAAAGTTCTGAGGTGGTATTTCAATGTCTTTGAATGGATGTTTCTGAAAGAGCTTTATTGGCTTTAGTGCTATGCTTCGTGTACTATTGGTTAAGCTTGTAAAATCTTAAGGTTAAAGTGATAAATCAAAACAAATTCAATTTCTACATGCAAGCTTGCTAACCCATTTTCAGTGCTGGACCCAGATCTGAAAATTCATGGATTTTTGCTTTAACCCACAGTATATGGAAAGTTGCTTAATTAGAATGGCTAACTTCATGAAGCTTTGAACTCTGACCTAGAAAAGGATTAATGACTTGTACCACTTGGAGGGTTTCAGAATATTAAGTAATAGTTGACTAAGCTGAGAACAGTATTTCAGAAGTTCAATTTATTTGACAAAAAAATTTCTAATTACTGTATGCTTTTGTTCAAAGTAAGTGTTTTCTGGAATTTAAGGCCAAGTCTAAAGTAGAAAATTTTGCTGATGTCGTAATTTCAGTTAGGGGTGTGATTTTTCTATTTTGCAGTGTTATACTGCCAAAACCCTAGACTAGATGTGGTTATAGCATCATAAAAGTGCTTTCGGTGATGTAGCTTAGTTTGCTTGGGGAACTAAGCAATACAGAAAAGGCTGTGTCTACACTACAAGGGTTTGGTATAGCTATACTGGTAAAATTTTTGTAGTAAGAAATTTCAAGATTCTCTATTAAAGGAAAAAACTCTGGGAGCAGCATTTTTCAGCATCACATGTTGTAAACAAATATCAGATAATCAAACTGAAATCATTTACTGTAAAGCAGGACTGAAAATTAATTTGCTGGTGTTACATTAAGCTATTAAAGTAAACTAAAACAGAATCTTAACACAACTTGGAAACTTGACTTTTGATGATTTTCTAATGGAAAAGTCATTTCTTTCAAGCCTAATCTCCATTGACAAGGCCTTAGTTGTCACTTTCATTTATTAAGAGGGTGTAGTACAGTATTATGTTTCTTTTTTGTCTTCTATGGAGAACTGAGCACTTCAGTGGGGATGTTTGTAGGTATGTGAGTTTGTTTATTTAATGAGGAAGATACATGGCAAGAGCTTCACTGACATGTAAAATTTAGAAACATTTATATTTAATAAATATTTAGTATAAATAAATCACTGGGTTATTTACTATATGGATGGCAAGTATGTATGACTAGCTGAGGTTTGATTTACTCTTAAGTTTTACCAGCAGAACTGTCAGTAATGTGAAAAAAAATTACAACCCTAATGGGGATAGATGTGATTATACTGGTAGAAAATTCCATTTGCTAGTATTTATTACATTTGGGGAAGTGGCTCAAACTATACCAACAAAAGAACTCTTTGGCTAGTATCAGCTGCATCTCTACTAGGGAAGTCTGTACTATAATATCTGTAGTGGTAAGCCCTTTTAAATGTAGACAAGGCTTAAGTTAGTTGCTGTGGATAAGAGATCTTACTTTTAGGGCCTAAGTAGTCTTTTTACTAATTTCAGTTGCTTTCGATCAGAATCGATGTGTGGATATAAATATACATGCTCCCAATTGGTTAAGAGCTAGCATATTTTAATTTCCTTTTACTATTTGTTGCTATCTTGAGCAGAGAGTTAGTTTTAATTACAAATTATTTCCTTCCCACTTTCTCAAGAAAGTATTTATTTACCTAATGGCTGGTAGAATACTACTCATGACTTTTGAAACAATGTCTGAAGTGGTTTTCTCTTCTTTCTTGGGGCTATTTATTTCCAAGCATAGTATATGTAAAAAGATTCAAAGCTTTTTTTTTTTTTAAAGCTGGATTAACCCTTTTTGAATACTTCATTATGCAAGTGACTTCTCTGTCCAACAGGTTCTGTTGATGGTTAAACGAACTGTAAATGTCAAAGGTAGTCAAGTTTAGTGCTCGCTTACCTTTGTCCTGGTATTTCACCACATAGTTCTCAAAACTGATTCATGGGCAGGATTTGTAATGAATGCCTCGCTTGCCTTGTGTAATCTCTCTCCTGCATACTCTTTTTAACCTTTTTCAGCTCAGTTGCTGTGCATAATCTTTACTCTTTGAACTTGTTTAGCCTCTCCCTCTTTTGCTTAGTCATTGTGGATAAGCACAGATCTGACTTGTTTAAAGAACTTTTAAAGTTATACAATAAATATATTTACAATAATGAGAATTAGTACAGTTTATGGGTATTTTGGCACTGCCACCCTGCTTGAAAGTGGTAGCAACAACTGTTTCCTTGTGATAAGAGTGAGCGGGGATTATTTTCTTAATTTTGGAAGTTGGGCAGTAGGCTATAATGCCTGTACACAGCTCAGAGCAGCTAAAGTGTGTAAACAGAGCTTTTTGCCCCCCTGTGATTTTACAGTATAGGGTCTTTTTGTCCATCTTGGTTCAGGCATGGCTGAATTTAGATAACAGGAGGAAATTTGTCTGCCAGTAATTTTTCTTAATTCATATTTTATATATAATATACAATTATATCCCCAAATCTATATTAAAAACATTATGCTTGCCAAGTAAAACACGTAATGGTTAGATTGCCTTTGTAACTTTAATTTGGCTTCCCTAGTGTGTTTGCATTACAGTAGATGATTATATACTATTCTTTTCCACAGCATCCCTGGCTCATTCTGTGACTGGCTAGTCATGCCATATTTTTATCTTCCCCTTTCAATGTTTGGCCTCTGGCTTTAATTAGTGTACATCTCATTCAAATATATATATGCCACAGAATAGGCTTTTAATACCTTATCTAAATGGTGGAGGGTACAACAAAAGATGCTATAAGCATCTCTTGTTGTGAGAGAGAGAGATATATCTCACACAGAGATGCTTATAGCATCTCTTGTTGTATCCTCCACCATTTGGATAAGGTATTAAAAGTCTATTCTGTGGCTCTGTTAAAATAATTTTTTTTAACTGCAGTGGTGCAAGTTGCTAGTATAAAAATGTTTCTGAATTGGAAAGCATGGTGTTCTCTTGTTCTTATTATGGCTGAGTTCCAACCCACAACTTGATTCATAGAACGATTTATCTTTACCACCTGGTAAGTACTTGCTGAGGAAACCCAGAGTCCCCTCAGTAGTGTGTCTCTGGTTGGCTGTCTCTGAGGGGAGAGAAGTGAGGAAGTAGTATGTTGTCACAGATAGGACCTACCAAATTCATGGGCCATTTTGGTCAATTTCATAGGATTTTAAAAATCATATATGTAATGATTTCAGATATTTAAATCTGAAATTTCGCAGTGTTGTAACTGTAGGGGCCCTGTCCTAAATGGGGATTGTGGGGTGGTCCCAAGGTTATTATAGGGGGAGTCTTGGTATTGTTACCCTTACTTCTGTACTGCTGCTAGTGGCAGCGCTGCCTTCAGAGCTGGGTGGTCAGAGAGCAGCAGCTGCTGGCTGGGAGCCCAGCTGTGAAGGCAGCGGTACCGCCAGCAGCAGTGCAGAAGTAAGGATGGCATGGTATGTTATTGCTACCCTTACTTCTGCACTCCTGCCTTCAGATCTGGGCTCCTGGCTAGCAGCTACTACTCTCTCGCCACCCAGCTCTGAAAGCAGTGCAGAAGTAAGGATGGCAATACCCTGACTCCCGCCTACAATAACTTTGCAGGCCCCCCACAAACCACTTTTGGGTCAGGACCTCCAGTTTGAGAAATGCTGGTTTCTCCTGTGAAATCTGTATAGTATAAGGCAAAAGTACAAAAAAGAACGGATTTCATGGCGGAGAACAGATTTCATAGTCTGTGATGTATTTTTCATGGCCATAAATTTGGTAAGACCCTAGTCATAGATACTGGCTGGTTTAGGGAAGTGGTAATAGAATTAGGAGGTTTTCACTTAATTTACTGGTTTATGAATTGGGTTCAGTGTAACTTAATTACTAATTACATATAAGTCCAGTTGGCCGCATTTACAGAGAAGTGTTGAATGGGTGTTGAGAGAACAGTTCTCATTCTCTTTCCATCCCTCTGGTACATCCAGAATAGTTTAAATTTAAAGTGAGGAAGTTTGCATTGCTTTTGGCTCTGCTACTCCTCTCATCAATAAGTAGAAGACTTCATCATCTTACCTGAGCGCTGATTTTGCTTTTAAAACGATGTCGTCATTTGTGCATTTCATATTAACTCTACCTTGTTGTTCTTGGACACTGTCAGTTGAAATCTCACAGGTCCAACTTGTACTTCTTATAGTTATCAGAAATAACTAAGGCAGAGAAGTTAATACTCTTCTATCCCTCTGGTACATCCAGAATAGTTTAAATTTAAAGTGAGGAAGTTTGCATTGCTTTTGGCTCTGCTACTCCTCTCATCAATAAGTAGAAGACTTCATTCTCCAGTAACCTGTGGGCATCTTACCTGAGCGCTGATTTTGCTTTTAAAACGATGTCGTCATTTGTGCATTTCATATTAACTCTACCTTGTTGTTCTTGGACACTGTCAGTTGAAATCTCACAGGTCCAACTTGTACTTCTTATAGTTATCAGAAATAACTAAGGCAGAGAAGTTAATACTCTTCTCTTTTTCAGGATTAGTGCATTTGATAGTTTTTACACAGCAGTAGCAGATCTTTTTCATGAAGAAAATATGGTTGTGAAGCCACATCAGCAGGGAGAATTGAGCAGATGGAAGCATTTTGAATGCCAGCGTTCCTTTGCGCTACATTATGTGTAGCTGTAAGACTTCTGAGGTAGCATTTCAAAAGCAAGGTCTCTAGTTTTGGTTTACAGATACTAGGGAGACTCTAAAGATATATAAAGCTTTAATAAAGTGAAAAATCATTTGTTGCCCTCATTATTGAAGTCCATGGCATGTAGTATGTTAAGATTTGTTTAATCTGTCACAAGAAATGTAAATAATCCAGATGTAGGAAAAGTGTTATAGTATTGTCTAAAGTTAATTTGCTTATGTATTTAACTTTGTGTCATTCTTGACTAGTTCTGTCAGGAATGTCAGATGCTGCTTCTAGCAATTGTTATCCAGGTGGACGTTTTGAATGAAGAAATTGTAGTTTAGAATGTAGGAAAGAAATCAGTTTTGCAAAAGGGAATTGGGAGAAAATAAGGGAAGGGATTTTATTTTCACTCAGTGTGTAAACCATAGGGATCTTTAAAATATTAAAGAAAATTAAATAGCCTTTAGTATATGCCTCATGCATTTTTTTCATAATCAGTCTGATTTAACATCTGAAAAGTTCTTCCACCTCCTCTGACTTCTTGAAAAACTAGATTTTCAGTAACAGTGCACGAGATCTGAAATTTTTATTCTCTCACAGCATCCAGGTGGTGAAGAAGTCCTAAGGGAACAAGCGGGAGGAGATGCTACTGAAAGCTTTGAAGATGTTGGCCATTCCACAGATGCCAGAGCGCTGTCTGAGACATTCATTATAGGGGAGCTTCATCCTGTGAGTACATTATCAGTGTACAAATATTAACGTCACTGCAATTTTCAGTGTTTAGACATTTCTGTGATAAGCACACTAAAAATTGAGCTGGTAATCATCTATGATAGCCATACTTATTCCACCATACCACCTAATTTTGGGTGAAGCCAGACTGCTCTTTCCTGCTCAGGCAGAAGATAATGTGGTATCAAATCATGGTAAAGGTACAGTTTATCTCTCCTCTTTGAAATGCATTAGAGCCGGGTTTTAAATTAGATTTTCAAACAACACTACAGAACACTAAATCATACTGCACTCTCCAGTCTGAACATCCTGATCTCCTTAAAGATATAATTCTTTAAATTAGTATATCTGTGAATTTGTGTAAACCTTTTATAAGGAGTAGCCATCTACTGTAAGCTGAAATTGGACAGGGTCCCGCATAATCCATATCTGTGCCATTATTCATTGGAATAGAAGTGAATTTCAGAATCTATGCTTCATTACTTAAAAAAAATTTTAAAAAATCTAGCCCTTTTGGTTGTCAAGGGAATATTGAAAACAGGATATTATAAATGATTAAATGGTTAAAACAGTTCTGAATCTTCACCTCCAGCTTCTTTTTTGATCACCATGGAAAACACCACCATCCTGCCTGTTACTTGGGCCTATAACCTGGGCATCACCTTTGATTTAGACCTCTCATTGGTTCCTTGCATTCAGGCTATGTTTAAGTCTTGGTGATTCTTTTGCATAACATCTCTAATATACAACCGTTCCTGTTTATTCACTCAGCTAAAATTCCTCCAGACTCTTATCAACTCATGTCCCCGTTACTGAAAAAAAATCTTTCTCTGGCCCAGACAAATGTAATCGTGCCCCACTAACACCATTCAGAATGCTTCTACGAAGGTTATTTTCCTAGCCCACTGTCTCTTTGACCATTCACCCTGTTTGTATTCCTCCATTGACTCCTTTTCTCTTTCACATCAAACATAAGCTACTTTCAAGGTCCTTCATGGCCTATCCTAACTCTCCTTTTCTCTGATGCCCAGAAAAATTGGTCAGTGTTCAGGTTTGCTGGTGCGTTGCCACTGCCTATTGTATTAACCAGTATTGTCTCATTGTTTCCTTCTAGTGCTCCTTTTGTCTGTATGCATCTCTTGCCTCTTAATTTACTTTGGAGTGGAGAGCCTTTCTTTTTTGTTCTGCTTCTTCTTATACATCACCTAGTACAATGAGGTGATCCATAACTAGGGCTCCTAGTTGCTGTGGTAATACTACTACAACTAAAATGATCCAGTGTGTTTCCCTGAGGCCAGAGAAAATTTGGAAAAACAAATCTAAGATGAGCTGCCACATTCTTCATCATGGGTTATTCTGAAACAAAGATGACAGTATCAACATTAACTATTTTATTTTTGGGTGTCCTAGTGGAAATATGCAGCCAGTGTGCTAACCCTAAATTGCTTCACACCTCATGTAAAAGACCCAGCTGTCCCTCATTTAACTGCCAATCTCCAGCTTCTGTCATCTTGACAACTTTTGTGATTCTGTTATGCATACAGTTATCTGAGGTATAACAAACAAAAAACACTGGCTTCATACTGTGTGTGGTTTGTAATTTATGGATTTATAAACTGCCTTTTAAAAACTTATCTGAGTCTGTCACAGACTTTTAATCTGTTGCCTTAGGGTGCTGTAGAGAGTACAGGTCCATTGCAACAGAATGCCACAAAGCACTTGGGTCCTTGATTAGTTTGCATCTATCTGTTACATGTGTGAATGGTGGAAGGGGCTATCAAATCAGGGTAACTGTTCAGTTTGTTATGAAGTAGACTAAAGGCGTGTGTATCTTTTAGGAACATAGAAAATATAAATCTGCTGGTGCATAAAAGGTATTGAAAGGTATTGGAGAGTTGCATTCAGTTGAATAAGGAAACATTCTGGGAATTATTTCAAAGCAAATGATGTCGTCGTCGTCATCATCATCATCACTCCAATAACTGTGTTGGTCGTTGGAGCACCATCATTGATGAACAATCAACTAATAGTCTCCACCCCTGATGATTGTGTGTCTGTGTTTGAGTCTCCGCAAAGTCCATTCCTGTCCACTCTTTTATGTTGTCAATCCATCTCTTCTTCTCTTCCCCTGTACCATCCGTTGGAGGATGATCTTGGATAGGCCAGATGATCTTGTTACATGGTCATACCACTTCAGCTTGCACTTCTTCATGGTCATCAGAAGGTCTTCATATGTATGGCCCCGTGCATTGAGTGGTGATATTGCAGATATCTTGGTGACATGGTTGAAGTAGAAGATGCCCAGGATTTTACTGAAGTATCTCATCTCTTCTACCTGTATTTTCCATTGAAGTTCTTCCGTAAGATTACATGTCTCTCACGCACTCACTGGTCATCCCCATTTTTCTGTATGCAACAGCTTCAGTTTGGATTCCAGGGAGATGTTCTTATTCCTCCAAATTGGCTTTAGCTTTGCCGCTGCTGCTGTTTGCACAGTTCTTGCCAGAATTTCTGCCTTTGATCCTTCATCAGTGATTTCCCCCAAATACTTGAACTGTTTCACTGTCTCCAGCTCTTGTCCACTGACAGTGATATGTGAGCTGATCCTGTCATGTTGGTTTGTCATCAGCTTGGTTTTCCCTGCATTGATTTTCACGCCGTATTTTGCAGAGGTTTCATCCAATCTTTTCACAAGGTTGGCAAGTTCATCTTTACTGCCTGCCAGGCTGTCAGTGTCTTCAGCGAACTGAAGATTTGAGATTGTTCGCCCCCCAGTGCTGGCTGTGCATAAGTGATCTTCTAGGCCGGGGCATCAGTCATTATGTGCTCCAAGTACATATTAAACTGTGTGGGTGAAAGAAAGCAGCCTTGCCGGACTCCAACAGTGGTGCAAAACCACTTTCCAATTTGTGCCATTGACGAGAACTGCACTGCTGGCCTTGGCATATAGTTGTTTAGTGGTAAGAATAAGCTTATGATCAACACTGTACTACTTCATGGTTGCTCAAAGAGCTTAATGCCCTACTCTGTCAAACACCTTCTTGAAGTCATCAAAGATGTGGTAGATGTCCTGTTAGTGTTGTAAGAAATTCTCATATAGAACACAAAGGTTGAAAATCTGTTCTGTGGTACTACTTCCAGCACGAAAGCCTCAGTGGTGATGATCTCCGCTTGTGGCTTCAATCTGTTCAATATGACTTTCAACATCACTTTGCTGGGATGGCTAATCATGCTTATGGTCCAGTAATTTTGACACAATTGCAGGTTCTCTCTCTTTGGTAGAGTGATTATTAGTGACTGTCTCCATGTGGAGGGCCACTCAGTGATCTGCCAGATCTTGTTGTGGATCTTGGTGAATACATCTATTACTATTTCTCCTCTGAATTTCATCAGTCCATCTGGGATATTATCCATACCTGTAGCCTTTCCGTTCTTGAGTGATTTCACAGCTGTCTGCATTTCTTCACATAGTCGTGGAAAGTCATCCTCCTCTGCTGGATCAGAGATGTCTACTAGGATCTCCATTTGTATACATTAGAGCAGTAGTTTGTCCACCTATTGACTGTTCCCTTCTTTGTCTTGAATTGTGTTAGCTTCGGTCCATCTTTCCTTCCTCATATCTTTTACAATCTGGAACGCTCGTTTGCTATTTTTATTATTGATACTCTCTTCAATTTTAGAGCATCATTTTTCAATCCATATCTCCTTGGCCACCTTCATTACTTTCATGATCTTTCTGCCAATCACTCTGTATTTATCATCTCCCTCAGTTCTGTTCTTGTCTCTCTGAAGTTCTTTTCTAATATCAAATATCTGTAGTGTTTCATTTGACCCATGGTTTTGACTTCTTACGATGTTTCCCAAGGATGTGCTTTGCTGCTTCGTTCATTAGTGTTGAAATTGTTGATCATTGTTTCTACATCATCTTCTAGAGCAGGGATCAGCAACTTTTCAGAAGTGGTGTGCCGAGTCTTCATTTATTCACTCTAATTGAAGGTTTCGCGTGCCAGTAATACATTTTAACATTTTTAGAAGGTCTCTTTCGATAAGTCTAGAATATATAACTAAGCTGTTGTTGTATGTAAAGTAAATAAGGTTTTTAAAATGTTTTTGAAGCTTCATTTAAAATTAAATTAAAATGCAGAACCCCCCGGACCAGTGGCCAGGTAGTGTGAATGCCACTGAAAATCAGCTTGCGTGCCACCTTCTGCACGCGTGCAATAGGTTGCCTACCCGTGTTCTAGAGCAAGCAGCCGGGCAAATTTTCTGCCGACCATTGCTTGGAATAACTCTGCAATGTTGCCGTCTGAGTCTTTCCACATCAGACTTGTTTCTGGTGAATTTTGGCCTGACTATTTTCCTTAGCCGCAGCCAAAAATTTAGCATCACAAGGTTGTGATCACTTCCAATATCAGCACGGGGGGGGGGGGGGGGGGGGAAGCTCCTTGTTTTAGCTCTGTTAATCCCAGAATGAAATTGGTTTTGCACTATGATGTAGTCGATCTGGCTGTGATTTAGACCATTAGGTGTGTGCCATGTTGATCCATATGCATGTTTTATGTGCTCCTAATGTGTTTGAAAGAACCAGATTGTTACAGCTGATAAACTCCAAAAGCCTCAATCCTCTTTCATTGGTTATTGCGTTACAGAAAGGGCCACAATAGTCTCTTCAACTTGCCTGTGCGTCATTACCTACTTTAGCATTCCAGTCGCCGTATACAATCAGGATATCTTTCTTGTATACCTTATCGAGGATGTCTTGGAGCTGATTGAGAATGAGCAAATTGTAAAAATCTTCATAGTCTGTTGTGGCGTAGACTTGTACCACTGTGACATTATATGGTGCTGCCTTTAGATGGATGGAAATAAGCCTGCTGGACATTGGGCGGCATCCAAATACTGAATTATTGATATACTAGTGTAAAAGCCTGTGTACACGGGCCAACCGTAAGGGCTCGCGCACCCCCCCAACGCCCCCCCCGTCGCCCGGCCCCCCTCCAAGCCTCCCCTCGCCCAGCCCCCTCCTCCCTGCAACGACCCCCCCCTCGCCCAGCCCTCTTCCCCCCCCGCTCAGCTCCCTCCCCCCTCATCTCCTCGTCATGCGCCCGACAGCCCAGCTAACTTTATATGTATAACTGCTCCTTGGTGCTCTAGCTCCGTGTGAGAGGATCGCTCAGGCGGGCACGCACGGCGGCCATTTTGTGCCTCCGAACTACAACCCCCAGCATGCCGTTCGTCAGGACCGTCTCTACTGCGCATGCCATTCGTCCGGGCCGTCTCTACTGCGCATGACGGCTTCACACACACTTTTCTAGCCGATTATAATATAGGATTTATGCACAAGAAATCCTATGCCGTTGACATGTTTGTCCCCTCCACTGTAATAGAGTACATGGCCTTCTTCTGTTAGTGCGTCTCCAAAGTTCTTCAATCTGACCTCAGAGATTCCTAGGGGATGCCAGGTTTATTGTTCCATTTCATATGTGATTTCTTTCAAACTCCCTATTTGTCTGAATGTCCCTACATTCCATGTGGCTATGATGATGCAACCTCTTCCACGCATCCTGTTTGTTTGGGGTTACACCAGTAGTATACTTGTTGTGTCTGCCCTGGTTGGAGACTGATGGTCATTATTAATCCAGAGTGCAATCAGTCCAATATGGGCATGGTTGACTTGGTCATCATATGTTGTATCTTGGGCAAATTTCTAACCTGGCAGAGCCTATCCTTCTCCAGGCAGCCACCTTTTAGTCCTTTCTTACTAGAAGCAGGAGGCCTATTATGTCTCCAGATCCACAACCTCTAAATAGCTTACAGCAGTGGAAGGCAGCTTCATGATCTTGAGTCTATACTGTGAAAAAAATTAGTGGCACAGCATTAACTGAAACTAGTGACCTCAGAAATTCTCTCTTGTACACTTCATTCTTGTCTAATCTTTTTTTCCCTTACTTTCTTGTAGGATGACAGAGACAAAGTTCAGAAACCATCGGTAAGTGTCATCACTTTGAAATCTCAAATCCAGTGTTTCATCTGGACACTGAGGGGTTTTTTTTGCAGAGTGTACTACTGAGACGCAAAAGGACATGAAGGTCAAGTTTACTTTAAACGACTTTAAGGTTTTATTTTTAAAGTACTGTACTCGCCCTGAGACCCCCTGTCAATCTGTGCAGCTTTCCAGTAAACATTTCCTATTGGGTAAAAATGTTTTTTTCTGTTCTTGCTAACCCCCGCCCCCCCCAAACAAAATAGGAAATTAATTCCAATCTCTAATTCCAATTAACTATTTTTTCTAGTTTTTAAGTAAAAATAATCTTGTGTTAAGTGTAAAAGTTAAACTTTTAGGCAAAGGTTATTAAATTGTCTTTAAGTTTTGTATGAACTGTTGGGGACAGAGTTGAAGCGTTTCTAATTACCTCAACTTTTGCAGTGTAGCTTTTGGCAAAATGGACACAACTCACAAATATTACAGGCATGACAGTTACCACACCTATACACAATTAAGATGAAACTAGAATAAAACTGCATCAGGTCTGAGTTAATATACCTTCTCTATCAACACCTGAAACATTTTAGGTTAGGTAAACACAGAATACTACCACCATGGATTTTTTTTTAGTGCTACTTCCTTATTTACAGGACATGCATTCATAACAGATGCTTTTGAGTTAATCTACAATTAAAATAAAGCCGCAGGAATTAGTAGAAGTGGTGCCAGCAAGTTGACAGTAAACAGCAAATTATGAGGGCCAGGTCTTGTTTAGATTCTGATGCTAGTACATCTGTAGTAGGTGCAGCAGAATGCCAAATAGATTAAACTGCAATCTTGCTTGCTAATTATCTCCTCCAGAACTTAGTTTCCTGCAGACTTACCACTCAGTCAGGGATGTCTTGCTGCAATTATAAAGAGAGCACTAATTTTGAGAGCCCCCCAACTAATTTTCTTTGAACAAAGTATACATTTCTTATTACTCTCTAAAAATATTTTAAAAGTACTCTAATAACATTAACTCACCCACAGTCTATGTATTCTATACAAGAAGATTCCAGGATTGGCACTTTCTCACTCTGAAGCCTGTTATGAGTCTAGAGTCAGCGTAAAGCTCTGGAAACAGCAACAAGCATAATCAAGGGCTTTTTTTGTTCGGAATATCACTGGGTTTTGTGATCTGCCACCCCCTCCCGTTTGTTTTCCCTTATTTTGACTTTACAAATTACACCCACGTGGTGCACAGCTTCAGTAAGACATATTTATGCCATGTCAAGAGTCCTAGAGCAGGCGTTTTGATCCTTTTTCTTTGAGGTCCTCCCAACATGCTTTAAAAACTCAAGGCTTCAGCTGGTGGAAATGGGAAACAAGCCTGGGGTTTTGGGCTTCAGCTGCCCGGCAGTGGGGAGGCTTTGGGGCTTCATCCCCACTGGGTGCCTGGGGCTTTATGGCCCCCACTTTAGAAATGCTGTCCTAGAGCATCCTGATATGAGTTAATGTACAGTTAATTTGCATACAGCCATTTCAGTGGTTGTATGGGGGATACTGTACAGATAGTGGAGTACTTAGGCCAACCGCCTCCTGCACAAAGCAACACAAATCTCCAAGTACAACCCTCCCAGACAAAAATCAATGAAACCACCCACACAGCAATCAGCAGACAAAACAATCTAAGCACTTTCAGTCCCTCATGGCATCACAAACCCCTCATTCACCACCCACACAAATCTATACAACTCTCCCATAGACAAATCAGCACAACCACCCACACAGAAAAACAACCAGCATACACAATAATCCTAAATATCACTCTCAAATCTAAAATGTTTGAGTCAGTCTGAAGTGATGGACACCGTTACAAGCATAGGTAAGAGACCTTTTTGTTTAGAATATCACCAGTTTTCAATCATCGCTGGGATTCATGGTCGGTTAACATCCAATTTTTTTAAGTTCCCAGTGGCTTTTAGGTACATGGCTTTACGGATTACCTCTCTGCAATCGCTTAAGCTTTCAGCTACTAGTAGTAAATTAGTAAACTAACTGCTACGTTGAGCAGATTTTAATGAGACATTAACTTTATTTTCTGACTTTCTGTTGAAATGTGTAACCTTGGCATTGCAGTTCTTTGTGTTTTACTATCTTGTTTTTAAAAACAAAAATTGCCGATGCTGGTTAGCATATAAATGATTAAATCTTGAAGTCCAGATGTTCCTGAGATAAATGGGATGGTGAATGAGTGAATTCTCACAATTTCTCCTGTTGTTTAGCTGAGGAACTGTTAAGGGCTGGGTTAACAGGGCAGCAGCACATTTGAAAAATGTCATCAAAGAATATAAACACTTAGGATGTGTGTTCTGTTCATGCAGGTTTGTGGGACCAGGCTCTTTGTGTTTCTGAAGGATATACACAGAGAGACTTCACTCTTTCAATAAGAATTGGTATTCCTTTTGTGAACAGTCCCAGCATCCTGAGTTTTAGTTGAATAAGGAAGACTATGCATTGTCATATCTCTTGTAACATCACTGGGCTTTGTAAAGTGTTGGCAAATGCTTATGTGTATTCAGTAGTGACTTTTTTCATTTGCTGATAACTTGTCTTTAATTGGACTCTAAAGAGTGGATAAAATCATGATTAAAAACATTTTTTAAATCAATTTTTAAAAAGCTAGTTTTTGTATTTCCATATTGATAGTTTTTTACTTTCGTCCCATCGTATAGCCCTAAAACACCTACTTCAGCAATTTGTACTTGTTTCCTAATTGTTAGTGGAATTTCAGTTTTCCATAGATTTTCTACTAAAGTTTCACATTTTAGATCTATGCTGAATGAGTAGTCCAGGAGCTGTTGTTGTTTTTTTCCTGTGAGAACCTCACAAAATTGATAAGCAAGTTGCCTATGCTATCTTTACAACCAATATGGTCTTCTGATGTGTTCCATCTTCATAAATCAAGAAAACTGAAATGTTTTGACCAGACTACTCCTCCATTAGGAGTTGCTGTTCGAAGTCACTGAGATTTGTGCTCCAAAGTCATGTAAAGTGTTTTTGAAAATTGCACCCTTATATGCATATCCAGGGGTTAGAGGAGCCTAAGTTTAGGCTCTGGATTTCAAAATCACAGTAACTAAAGAAGTCTAAATATCTAACACTAAAGCAATATGGTTTTGACCTGACACCAATCTAAGGTCACTAATGTAGTTGTTGAATACAGTGTTAACCCTTAATACTGAATACTTATGCACATGCTTAACTTCAAGCACATTGGTAGTTCCATTGCTGGGCTACACATGTGAGTAAAGCTATATACCTGCTTAATTCAGAGACTATACATTCAATATTTTGTTTTTTCCTGTAGCAGTTTCTTTAAGTTTGAATAAGACATCCTAACAGCAGTGGCATTTAAAAAATAATAATTTATTATTAACTTTATAGTTGCAATAGCACAAAATTTCAAATTAGTTTTACAAAGCTTCAATATGATGTAATTAATCTAGTGAATTAATCACTCCACCCTCATTCTCAATAAGGAGTATTTAGTTTGAATTATTGGTAACCAAGAAGCCTTGGTCTTAAAATGATTGTTTTTTCCACTGCAATAATTCAACTTTTGAAATGTTTACCTGTGATTGAAACCAAGCATAGAAAGTTTAGGCCCCAAAGAATATCTAAACATCTAAACACCTTTACTACAGGCGTTAATGCAACCACTAACTAGTACGAAAGGGACATTAAAAAAACTACTTGGCAACAATTTTAGATAACCTTTTTGTTATAAATGAGGTACAAATTACAGCAGGAAACATGGAATCAGAATGTTATCTACTTAACAAATTGCTATTGAAGCTTTTAACTATAAGACTGACTTCATCCAGGCACAAAACCTGTATTTGTTTCTTGCTTTGGCTAGTTGTTGGGAAAAGGTACAAATGAAAGTGTTATGGTGAATCTATTTCCTTTAGCCAGTTCTCTGCGGGAAGGTGGGGGGAAATTGCCACTCACGTTCAATATCTTAGTTATGACTTTGTTTTTCAGGAAACACTTATTACCACTGTGGACTCCAATTCCAGGTACAGTATGGATTGTAATGTCATAAATTAAAACAGAATGGTGCTTCATGGTTGCCCTTCTCTAATTCAACGATGTGGGGAAAAAATACTGTTCAGTTCAAACTACTAGCAAATAAAATGGTGGATATTAGGGGCTTATCAATGCTAGGAAGTTAATTTGGAGTAAGATAAGGAGTAAATTTAAAGCAAAAAAGCATGAACTTCCTGTGTGGATACTCTTTATTCTAGAATGAGTGTGTCCACACAGGGAGTAACTTCCCCTGATATCATACCATAGGAATGGATGACATGTAAAGGCTGTTGCCATATGTCAATCCTAGGTTTCCTCTCAACAATCTCCACGACATGTTGTGGTCTTACCGTGAAGATTTTACACTTCATCTTGAAGTTAAGAGTTTATCTAGTTCTAGAGAAGAGCTGGTATGCTACTAATGCAGGGAATGCTTGGTGATCTTACTCACTAGTGCTGCTGCTGTTCTGGGCATTTCAACACAATCCAGCCAAAACTTCATGCATTAATACTGTTCATTACATAGAGGAATCCTGTGATTCAAGAACCTTACACATCACTTCCAGTGGAGGAATTGAAGTTTTATTGGGAAAGCTCACCTGTATCTGCTCTTCAGTGGACGGCACTGTTCTGTGGTGACAAGCCATGGCTTTAAGTTTGACTGGAATCTTATTGTTCTCCAATCAGCAAACTTATAAAAGCTTTATTTCAGTCTCTCTGAGCACATTATCATGTTGCTGGCAAGAGCATGTCACCAGCATTTGGTACCAACCTAATCACTCTCCCAGTCAAAGGCTCTCTTATTCTCATTTGAAGAGTGGAAAAGGAAGAGATTACAAAATAAACTTTTATAACCAATAGAGTATCTCATATGTAATTTAGCAGCTGTTAGCCAATACATGAAGATAATTCTCACTGTGATTCCTTCTAGTTGGTGGACCAGCTGGGTGATCCCAGGAATAGCAGCAATTATTGTGGCCATGATGTATCATTTCTACACGTCAGAGTAAGAATCCTACTGAGAACCAATAAAAGGAGAGACTGATTTGGGAAAGAAAACAGAAGACATCTTAACCCACTACACTTCCTGACAAAAGCATAATAGCTGAAAAGAGAAATTTTTAAAATTGAACTTTTCCAGAAAACTTTCTGCTGTGCACTTTCTTCTTAATTCTACCTTTTACTCACTGTTAAGGTAGTGTTTATCTTTTGTATAACACTGATTTATTCTCTAATGAACCATTTGAGATAATGCTGATTTCTGTATTACAACAGACATTAGATATGTACCAACCTGAAACTTGTAATGTTGCTTCTTTTATGTTTATTACGGTTCTATCTGAATTTAATATGAATCCTTCAGCCCTAAATAATTATGAAAATTGATGGGCATGTGTCCATTGAAACACCGTTCATTTTACCTTTTTGCATAATTGCATAATTCCGTTATTTTTGGAAAACCATCAGTGAAGCATAGTGAAATTAAATTTAGGATAATGTTTATATGAGATCCCAATTATTTCCCTATTTTGAAAAAAACCCTGCCTCTTTCTGGGGAAAATATTTTATGTAAATTCTATAATAGGTAATTTTTTTAAGTGGAGCAAAATATTGCTTTTAGCAACTAGAGCTCTGTACTGATATGACTGTAATTTATCCTACAACTTGTCAAACCTTTAGGAAGTCTTCATCTTAAAGCTATGGTTCCTAGTGAGTGAAACTGATTAACTACTTGGAAGGAACATACAACTTATACTTATCATGAAATAACTCTTTGGGAGAGGAATCTTGCTGTTTGCATTTTCTAGGGCAGTGTTTTTAACTTCTGCTGCTATTTTTTCTACAAATTAATATGTACAATACTCATGAATAAAAGCAAATCCCTGATGTATCTTTACATATTCCTATAAATTCAGATTTTCTGTCTCAAATGTATTAATTCCAACTCAGCAGATGGATTTTTCTATGGGTCTGTCTACAGAGCAATGTAAACCCAGGATTAGTGGGCTTGAGTCAGCTGACTTGTGTCAGAACCCAGGGCTTTAGTGTCCACACTGATTAACCTGGATTAGGTTTTTTTTAACCTGTGCTTGAACCTGGGGCTCTGGTGTCCACACTGCAGTATACACTCAAAATAACCCTATCCAAGAGTGCCTTGTGCCCTGAACCCCACAGTGTTGACACTCCAGCCCTACAAATGTATCATTGTGGGAAAACTGCCCACCCTGTTTTATAACTGATGGTGCTGTTGATGGGATTCAGGTGCCAATAAGGAGCACATGCATACATAAACTGCATAATTAGCTCTTTGGGTGGCTGTCAGTAGAGTGAGTGCAGTTTGAGAAGACTTTATACTAATCTTCATACTATTCATACTTATACTAATTTTCATCTAATCTGAGAACTGGATTCTCCACTAGTCAGAGTCACATTGGCAGGAAAATGTCCATGTGCATTTGTTCTGAGGATAATTAGGACATCAGTATCCAGGGCTGTCAAATTATTACAATGAAACTTTGTAATTCTTCATTTTTAAAACGAGGTGTTTCTGTTTGGTTTTAATTTATTTTTGTCTGGTTTTAAGATTGACATAAATTGCAAGTTTCACTGGAAAAACACATGTTGGCTACCATGTATGTATCCATGCAGTGTGCTCCAGCACTCCTCGGGGGTTCGTTATCCTTGAGACAGTGGAAGAGGGACCAAGCAGCTGCCCTAAATGGGGAGAGACAGCAGACCTGTCTCGGGACAGTAGCTGGAGATGACCCCCTCCCCCCCCCCCAATATCCTGGCAGTCAGGAGCCACCTCCTGCCTATCAAATTTGCTTCCTGTTCTGGCCATGCGCCACAGCAGCAAGGAGGAACTAGAGCTCCCACTGGGAGGCTGTGGGGAGGTTTTGGGGCTGACCCCTACTCACTGTCCTCACAGTGCACACTGCCTGGTCACCCTTACACATGCAGCCCCAGGGAAAGCAGTAAGGGTCAGAGAGTGGAGCAGGACTCATGGGCTGCACTGCAGCTCTGGGGCTGTTTGTGCAGGGGTGCCTGGGCAGTGGTGGGGTGCCAGCTCCCAAACCTCCTCCAGCCTTGTGTGATGGCGGTGGTTCTAGTTCCTCAATCTGGTGAGGTTCTGGAGTTTGCTCCCGCTCCATGCCCTGATAGTTCATGCTGCCCAGCTGTGTTTGCACGTGAGCTCCTGGGAGCAATGACCAGAGAGTAGATCTGGACCAAGCGCCTGCACTGAAGGGAGGGGGAAGCAGCAGAGCTCATGGCTCAGCACAGCCAGGACAGGAGCTGCTTTCTAGCTGTCAGTATGTGCCACAGGGAGGAGTATGATTTTTGGGTCCTAAGTCAAGCTGGGACTGCACATAGGACAGTAATAGGCCTTGTATCCTAGGTCACAACTTAGCGGGTTCAGACCCTCCAGCCCTAAATTAGCACAATTGATGTGTGAACGCAGGAGGGGTTAGGCTTATGTTGCTATGTGGGCATACTGTAAGTCTTTAAAAGATAATAGTGTGTGTGTGAGCTCCCCGGCAGGGACAGGGAGTTCTTCCAGCCCTGGGGCTGTGGTGGGGACACAGAACTCTGGCCCTAGTGCCTAGATTTTAACAAGACTGTAATTGTTAGAACCTCTAATGGAATATTATAAATTAGTAACTGAATTGTCTTCTATTTGACACTTTAAAAAGAATTCTAAATAGCTGGAAGTTCTAGTAAGAAAGCATTGATATCCTGGCATGATTAATGGTTTGCTGCATAATCTGTAGTTGTAAAAAGTGTGAGTAATGAGGTGGTACAAAAATCTCTCAAATTCACTACTTCAGATTATAGTTGCAATCAGAGCAAATCGTGAGGAATAATGCATTGGGTGAAAAAAAATTGGAGCTGTCAAGGCAGCGAGCCAGCCCTATAAACAAAAGCAAAAAAATGACCTTAGATTTTTAGCAAAAATTAGTATCACCTATTAAAATGAAACTGTCAGAAGAGTAGGACAGGATTTTCAGAAGGGCTTAAAGGGTCCAGATGCTGATTTCCATTAAAGAGCAGCTTTGCTTCATTCGCCTGCACTTTTTTACAAATAGAATTATAGGACTGAAAGGGACCTTGAGAGGTCATCTAGTTCAGTCCCCCGCTGTTTGTCTAACCTGCTCTTAAAAATCTCCAATGACAGAGATTCCACAACCTCCCTAGGCAATTTGTTCCAGTGCTTAACCACCCTGACAGGATTTTTTTCCTAATGTCCAACCTAAACCTCCCTTGCTCCAATTAAGCCCATTGCTTCTTGTTTTACCCTCAGAGGTTAAGAAAAACAATGTTTCTCCCTCCTTGTAATAACATTTTATGTACTTGAAAACTGATAGCATGTCCTTCTTCAGTCGTCTTTTTTCCAACTAAACCACGGGTTCTCAAACTGGGAGTCACAACCCCCCCAGGGGGTCACAGGGTGATTCCTGGGGGGTCACAAGCTCCTGCTACATTTGGTGGCATTTCAGCGGCCGCTCCGAATGCAGGAGTGTGTCTGCCGAAAAGCCGCTGAGCAGAACACTTCCGCTTTCGGCTGCACTTCGGCAGGCACGCAGAGGAGTGCTGCAAGTCTGCCAAAATACCGCTGAAACCGGAAGTGTTCTGTTCTGCGGTATTTCGGCAGACATAACCCAGGGCCGCAGCACGCGCCTAAAAGGAAAAAGGGTCCTCGAACGTAGAAACTTAGAAAGTTTGAGAACCTCTGAAGTAAACAAACCCAGTTTTTTCTATCTTCCCTCATGGGTCATGTTTTCTAGACCTTGAATCATTTTTGTCACTCTTTAGTCTCTCCAATTTGTCCACATCCTCTGAAATGTGGCACCCAGAACTGAATACAATACTCCAGTTGAGTAGATGGTTTAAAGACACAGTAAATACTATCACATTTGTTCTTGATTCCAGACTGAACATGCCCTACTTTATTCACCCGCAATTTCACTTCCTTGGCTACTTCTATGATACCCGAGTAGTCATTCCTTACCGGGCAGTTTCTAAAAGTCAGAATTTAATTAAGATTAACGTTTTTTTTTTCTTTCATACACCCATTCGATGTAGATTCAAAAATAAAGATGGGTAAAAATTCTGACACATCATCTATACCAGGCTTCCCAAAAAACACTTCTGTTATTCTGTTTACTTTTTCATCTCACCTTGTACAACAAAAATAATCAACTCTGCTTCTATAGATGGACAATTTATATTCCATACCCCAGATGTGTGGAATTTTCACACAACAGTGTCAAGAAGAGTTAAAATGCATCAAAACTTAATGTCACCATTTCTATTTGTTCTAGGCTTTCTAAAATCTTTTTAAATTTAGTGTGTGACTGGTTCCCCCTAAATTTGCACATAAAACTTAGCTCAGACACAGTTAATATTTGAGCTAGTAATCATTTGGCACTTAAACAATATTGATTGTTTAATTTAGACTCCATACAAGAGATTAAATTTACAAACCACCTTCTATAAAGTACACAATATGTTCATTTTTATAGACTCATAGATTTTAAGGTCAAAAGGGACCATTATGATCATCTAGTCTGACCTCCTGCAACACAGGCCACAGAATTTTACCCACCCATTCCTATAATATACCTCACCTATGTCTGAACTATTGAAGTCCTCAAATCTTGGTTTAAGGACTTCAAAGTACAGAGAATCCTCCATCAAGTGACCCATGCCCCGTACCTTCCTGCTGCAGAGGAAGGCAAAAAACCTCCAGGGCCTCTGCCAATTTGCCCTGGAGGAAAAGTCCTTCCTGACCCCAAATATGGCGATCAGCTGAACCCTGAGCATGTGGGCAAGACTCACCAGCCAGACACCCTGGAAAGAATTCTTTGTAGCATCTTAGATACCATCCCCTCCAACCTTCCATCATATGCCACCAGGCCCCTCTGTTACCATAGTCAGATCAATTGCCAAAATTATGTTTTCCCATCACATCATCTCCTCCATAAACTTACCAAGCTTCATCTTGAAGCCAGCTAGGTCTTTTGCCCCCACTGCTTCCCTTGGAAGGCTGTTCCAGAATTTCGCTCCTCTAATGGTTACAAACCTTCGTCTAAGTTTGAGCCTAAACTTCCTGTTGACCAGTTTATATCCATTTGTTCTTGTGGCCACATTAGTACTGAACTTAAATAA
This sequence comes from Sternotherus odoratus, assembly GCA_032164245.1. Lineage (NCBI taxonomy): Eukaryota > Metazoa > Chordata > Testudines > Kinosternidae > Sternotherus > Sternotherus odoratus. The sequence goes on along the minus strand of JAVMKO010000002.1, from coordinate 84,617,791 downwards.
TTTTTCTCCCTCCCAGGTATTTATCCCTCTGATATATTTGTGGAGAGTAATCATATCTCCCCATAGCCTTCTTTTGGATAGGCTATACAAGCCCAGCTCCCTGAGTCTCCCCTCATAAGACAGGTTTTCCATTCCTCGGATCATCCTAGTAGCCCTTCTCTGCACCTGTTCTAGTTTGAATTAATCCTTCTTAAACATGGGAGACCAGAACTGCACACAGTATTCCAAATGAGGTCTCACCAGTGTCTTATATAATGGTACTAATACCTCCTTATCCCTACTAGAAATACCTCACCTAATGCAACCCAAGACAGTATTAGCTTTTTTCACGGCCATATCACATTGGCGGCTCATAGTCATCTTGTGATCAACTAATACTCCAAGGTCCTTCTCCTCCTCTGTTACTGCCAATTGATGTGTCCCCAGTTTATAACTAAAATTCTTGTTATTAATCCCTAAGTGCATGACCTTACACTTCTCACTATTAAATTTCATCCTATTCCTGTTACTCAAGTTCACAAGGTCATCCAGGTCTTCCTGTATGATATCCCGGTCCTTCTCTGAATTGGCAATACCTCCCAGCTTTGTGTCATCTGCAAACTTTATTAACACATTCCCACTTTTTGTGACCAGGTCAGTAGTAAAAAGATTAAATAATATTGGCCCCAATACAGATCCCTGAGGAACTCCACTGGTAACCTCCCTCCAGCTTGACAGTTCACCCTTCAGTATGACCCTCTGTTGTCTCCCCTTCAACCAGTTCCTTATCCACTTTTGAATTTTCATATTGATCCCCATCTTTTCCAATTTAACTAATAATTCCTCATGTGGCACTGTATCAGACGCCTTACTAAAGTCAAGGTAAATTAGATCCACTTCATTTATTTTATCTAAAAAGTCTGTTACTTTTTCAAAGAAGGAGATCAGGTTGGTTTGGCACGATCTACCTTTTATAAAACCATGTTGTACTTTGTCCCATTTGCCATTGACCTCAATGCCCTTAACTACTTTCTCTTTCAAAATGTTTTCCAAGACCTTGCATACTACAGATGTCAAACTAACCGGCCTGTAGTTACCCGGATCACTTTTTTCCCCCTTTCTTAAAAATAGGAACTATATTAGCAATTCTCCAGTCATACAGTACAACCCCCGAGTTTAAAGATTCATTAAAAATTCTTGCTAATGGGCTTGCAATTTCATGCCCTGCCTGCCTCCCCCCCCCCCCCCCCCCCCGGCCCCTTGATTTAGTCCCATTAAGCTGTTCGAGTTTGGTTTCTACCTCGGATATGGTAATATCTACCTCCATATTCTCATTTCTGCTTGCCATGCTACCTTTATCCCTAAGATCCTCATTAGCCTCATTAAAGACGGAAGCAAACTATTTGTTTAGATATTGGACCATGCCTAAATTATCCTTAACTTCCACTCCATCCTCAGTTTTTAGCGGACCTACTTCTTCTCTCTTTGTTTTCTTCTTATTTATATGACTATAGAACCTTTTACTATTGATTTTAATTCCCTTTGCAAGGTCCAATTCTACTTGACTTTTAGCCTTTCTCATTTTTAAAAAAACTGCAGCCCAAAAATATTTAATGACTGAATTTCTATAATTTTTTTTGAGGGTGGAGGTCATTTTCACAAGGATCTATTTTCAATTGCAGTTTAGATTGGTACCACAAAGACAATAAGCTTTCAGATAAAAGGGATATTACTACATACTGTAAGCCATGTGCATAACACCTCAGTTTTAAGAGTAATTCACAGACACTCAGGCCCAGATTGTCCTCTTTAGATCAGTTGAAAAATCCCCTCAATTATGCAGCACTCAACTGGCCTGTATTGTAAGGGGCTAGGAACTTGGGAAACATACATTAGCCCTCTGTTGCTTATTTGAAAATACAGTTTAGGACTGTATTATCTCTTCTGTAGAACTAACCTGGGGACCACCCTTCGTAGCATTACTCCAATCCAGCTGAACTACCAGGGGCACAGACTATAGGCCTGAGCTCCTATGTATATGCTACATTAGAGGACAAGAACTGTAGCCCTTCCCCCAGCACCAGTGAAATGGGATAACTTCCAGTAGCAGTTCTCCAAATGTTTCTTTTCCCAAAGCCCTTTCATACAGGTTTTTCTGGATGAGCAGGGGTGTGGTGCTGGAATTTACGTTTGACAGACACATGTTATATAGGTTAAACCATAACACACACATACATACACAGCAGTACACTCATCATTTAAATGACAATCTATTCACTGTCAAGCTATCTGAATAAATGTATCCACAAGTTCTTGGATACATCTGGCGGGGTCACAAAGCCAGGGCCATGGCAGCGAGAGACACCACATCTGTGCTAACATGAATTTTGTGGCTCTAGTTATACTTTAATATTCTGGTCATTGGAACAAAACCAGCATAGCTAAACCCTCTTAAGTTAAAAGTCAGTCAGTTGAGTTCACTGTACTGCCCCTTTTTCCTTTCATCCTCAGATTTTCTTTCCTTGACATCTGGCATGTTGAGATTCTCATTAAATTCTCCTTTGACTCCTATGCATGTTCTTTCTCCTTTTTTGTCAGTGTCTTTAGTTAGAATCCTATTTCATTAATATAAATAGAGCCTTAGATTTTACTGTAGTTTTTCTCCAACAGGGTGAAAGGCTAAGAAAATACAGTACTACTTCAGAGTTACGGACATCTTGGGAATGGAGATTTGTCCGTAACTCTGAAATGTTCATAACTCTGAACAAAATGCAGCTCCAGCTCCATAAGTTCAGGCTCCAGGCCAGGTTCCAGAGGCAGTCAGGCAGTTTCCTTGCAGACAGCTTCTTTCCTGGGTTGGGCAAGCTTGTCCTCCTTCTTGCATGGGTGGGGAGTGTGAGAAGGGATAATGGTGAAAACAGCCCCCCCGCCCCTTCCTGGCCAGAGGAGTGGGGCTGAAAACAGGACCCAGGGCTTACAGGTAAGCAGTGCAGACTCCAGTGCTGCTCCTGCTTTAGCTGCCTTGGGTTGGCAGTGGGGACTCACATCTTTGCCTGCAAATCTCAGTGTCTTCGACTCCTAGCTATAAGTCCGTACTCTGTGCACGGGAGTAGGGGTGGGAACAGGCAGCCCAGATGTGCCTACTTTTAAAATGCAATACTGGCATAGTACAGAATTTGCATTTTGTTTGGGTTGGTTTTTTTTGGTCTCCACTGCTGCCTGATTGGTTACTTCTGGTTTTGCATGGTGTCTGGTTGACGTCAGTTCATAACTCACATATTTGCGGTTCTGCTATAGGTTCTGGGGTGGGACTAAGGGTCAAAGTTTTGCAAAATGTGATCCAGTAGTGCAGGAAAAACTGAAGGGGATAAAAATGCTATGAGATCCTTTTCTGAGATGTTATAAAATGCTCTCTTGAAGATGAGACATAAATAATGGCAGTCACTTCTTGGGCTTGACAAACAAGGCCATTGCCTTCCAGTTCACAGTACTTTCTACTAGTCTTTTGTTCCAGGGTTTAGAGTTGAAGATTATTAAATCAGTAGTCCAGTGCCAATGAATTTCTGGTGTATTATGTGGAGCAGTACCTTGAATTTAAAGGAGTTTCAGAAGCCAAAATGAAGGGATTGTGCTCATGTTTCTAGCACGGACAAGACCTGAAGCAAGTCCGTCTGCTTTGGACCACTGCAGAAAGAGGCCTGTCTTAAGACTCTTACATTAGGTGATCTCTATCGTTTCATATTATATTACATTAGTTTTCATTCCTATTATATTACACATTCCAGCTTTGAATGACCCTCTCCTTGTGTTGGTGAAACAGCCAAAACATTTTTTATTCATGAGAAGTATTTGGTACTCAGTTCACAAGAGGAATTTAATATAGATTTTTCTGTTCAGTCTGAGCACTGGCCAGACCTGTTCTTAATCCTCCATTTAAGTGTAATAAGACTTGAGAGTTTCTTCATCTTTCCAACTTTTTTTCTACAGCTGGAACACATAAGTAGATTAGAACCATTAGTCTTCAGGGACATCCAAATATTAAAATACAGAGTTCGCCATTTGAGACTGTGCCTGGAATAACAACAGTCCCTGCCTCCAGAATTACTATTATCATCCCTGGTTGTGTCATTTCTTTGCCTGAGCCATGTAGTTTCACTGTACTCATGCAGACAATGTAGCCAGAAAACTTAATATTTGTTTTGTCTGCTATGAGGAAATTGGAAAGTGCAAACCACTGCAAGGGAAAAACGCCACTCACAATTTGTATAGGACAAAACTAGGACAGGGCATTGGTGTAAGTAGGCACAGAACCACAGAAACTGCTGGAGTAGTCCAACAAAGTCAATGGGAATTTCTAAAATAACTAACCACCTCTTCCAATAGGTCTAATCAATATCTCTGTCTGAGTGGTTGATTGGGTTTAACACGATCAGGCACAGCTCCAATGACCTCAGTAGATTTGTACCTGCTTTTGTAAGAGCTGAATTTGGTTCTATGTTGTTGATTGGTTGAACCGACTAGGTTACATTTCTATAGCTTTAGGAAGATAACTCTTAAACTAGAGCAGGGGTGGGCAAACTATGGCCCGCGGGCCACATGTGGCCTGCCGGCCATTTTTATTCGGCCCGTGAGCATAAGCTGGGGGCACAGGGCCAGTGCCACGGGGCCCTGCGCTTCCCAGCTGTGGCCAGGCCAAGGGTGGGGAGCCGCGGGGCACCGCGCTCTCGGCCCGGGCAGCCGGACACAGCACTTTGAGCCGTGGGGCCCTGAGGTCCCTGGCCTGTGGCCGGGCTGAGGGCGGGGAGCTGCAGGGCCCCGTGCTCCCGGCTGGGCCCAGTGCCGCGAGCCGCAGGGCCCAGGGCTCCCGGACAGCCAGGCGTGGCCAGCCCCGGGGCCCCACACTCCAGGCCAGCCAGATATTCTGAGCAGCGGCGAGGTAAGATAGCCGGGCAGGGGCGGGGGTGGGGCAGTTGGCTAAGAGGGCAGAGGGTCTCAGGGGGCAGTCAGGGGATGGAGAAGGGGGTGGGGAGGTTGGATGGTGCATGGGAATCCCAGGGGGCCTGTCAGGGGGTCAGGGGTGTGAATAGGGATCAGGAAGCCGGGGGGCTGGGTAGGAGGGTAGGGGGTTGTGGTGTTTCAGATGCTGCTTGTAACTCTTAGGACTGGGAGACTGTAGGACAGGAAACAGGAAGGAGGGGGGAGGAGTTGAGCCAAGTCTGAGTTAGAGCTACAGAGGGGTGCAGCAGCAGATCTGCAAAGAGGTTTCACCGTTGTTAAATAAAGTCTTGAAGTTTGTTAGTACCTTGCCTGCTTGATACAACATTTTGGCGACGAGGATGGCCCTTCTGCCTCTGAACCCACTGGCACCCTTTCTGCAAAGCCCCGGTGAGCCTCCAATTGCTTTTACTGCCTGGATCCATATGTTTGAGACTTATCTGCTTGCAATCAGTGCTACAGAGATTTCTGAAGTAAGAAAGCGTGCTCTGCTAATCCACTGCCTTGGAGCAGAAGGGCAGCGTATATTTTACACTTTCCCCCTTGCAGATGATAAATATGAGACTGCACTCACTGCATTAAAGAACTTTTTTGTTCCAAAAGTGAATGTAGTAGTTAATCGCTACAGATTTTGCCAGCGTGAGCAGAAACCAGGGGAGACTATAATGCAGTATATTGCTTCTCTGAGGAGTTTGATTGTAACCTGTGACTTTGGGAATATGGCAGATGAGATGATTAGAGACCAGCTCATTCAGGGGACAGGGAGCAGGGGGGCTTAGATAGGGGTTTGGGTTCTGGGGGGGAAGTTAGAGTGCGGGACTCCGGAGAGGGCAATCAGGGGACAAGGAGCGGAGGGAGGGGGGAGGGTGTTGGATGGGTTGGGGGTTCTGAGAGGGGGCAGTCAGGGCAGGAAGTGAGTGGGGGCCGGATAGGGGCGGGGCCAGGCTGTTTGGGGGGGGGCACAGCCTTCCTTATCTGGCCCTCCACACAATTTTGAACCACAGTGTGACCCTTGGGCCAAAAAGTTTGCCCACCCCTGAACTAGAGTGTACCTTGCAAACCACTTAGAAAAAATAGGAAGAAGTAGTGAGTGCACAGAAGTAAGCAGTGAAGAGAGAGAAGAAGGTTTTCTTGACTGTCATTCCTCCAAACTAACCAGCACTGCTCAATTTAAAATGGAGTCTCCTCTTTTCACATGTAATCAGCAGTAATAAAGACTGTCCAGGCCACATTATGCTCTCAGATACACCTGCACAACTCTAGTAGGTGGGAATCAGGCTTGTGCAGGTGAAACTGAGAGCATGTTCAGGCCTATGAAATCCTTATTACTAGTGATGTAGGCAGGAAGGAAAGAATTAACCTTGTTTGACTCTTGGAGCTCAGAGACACTTTGTACGGCTCATAATTAGTAAAACTATCTTTATTTGTAAATGTAGGAAATCTAGAATGCCTACATACCATTTTTCTAGAGTCTCTTTTCAGAGCTGACCTGCACTTCAAAGTAAAATATCCTGCATTAATCTTAAGAGAAAAAACAACATGAATAAATGATCTCCCTTTAATAAAGGGAAGCTGTACTCAGGCAGCCATGGCCACAGAGTTTGGTGAGTGGAAAGATCTTATGTGTTTTTAGCTACAGTGGAACCCCACTATAACACAACAGTTGGGATCCAAAAAAAATCCTATCGTGTTAAAAGCGGGGTCACCTTATAGCGAGGTTTCTCAGTATTTTTTTAAAAAAAGTTTCTGTGTTTCTCTGGACAGAGAACTCAGGGGCTGCAAGTCTCAGTGTTCTCTGTCCCCAGCAGGCATGGGCCGCAGCTTCTCTCTGCATTGTCCAGCAGGGGAGAGAAGCCACGGCCCGCGCCTGCCAGGGACAGAGAACAGCAGTGCCCCCAGCCTGCGGCCCCGGAGTTCTCTGTCCCTGGCAGGTGCGGGCCGCGGCTTCTCTCCGCACTGTCCAGCAGAGGAGAGAAGCTGCCATCGCCACCACCAAGTGCCAGGACATAGGGACATATCCAGGGAGCCACAGTATGATCGCCCTATAACCGAATTGACCTTATCGTGGGGCATGTTAGACCGGGGCTCCACTGTATTTCAAACTACAGAACTAACTTTAGATCATAAGGGACATAACAAAGCTGCTTCTTGAGAAACCGTTATTGCTCTAGGACACTGGGTCTCAACCTGCAGCCCAATCAGCACAGAGCTGGGGCCCATGTGACCGCCTCAGGGCCATACAGGTAGTATTGGATGTGTCCCACAATGGTAAATAGATTGAGAACAACTGCTCTAGGAGCACCTCCACAATTTGAATCTGTGTGCATCACTTCCTGCTTGAAGCCTCATGTTTCTTTTCAGAACAGAATTAAAGTGTTTTGTATCCACTTGTATCAATTGTGATAACTGAGAGAAAAGAACTTCTGGGACTCCAGAGAGAACATTCCAGTGGCTTCACCAATAGAGAACTGAGAGCCTCAGCCCAAGCAATGCACAGTGCAGCTCAGAAGTGGTGCGGCTGAAGCTGCCTTTAAGTCCCCTTTATATTCTTCCGACCATAAATTAGAAGCTGCTTTAAATTATGTTGGAAGCCAGTGGCCAGATGGGGAGTAGGCAGGCATTGATGGGATGCAGCGGAGTATGGATCACACGCCCTGCACATCCTAAATGATGTGTGGTTAATGCTGGTTTTATGCCATCTGATAATCCCTTTATGCTGGGAATATCTTCCTGTGACAAGCTCTGACATTTTTAGAGTCCCAGTGTGCCACTAGGGCAGTGCAACATTAAGGGGTGAACATAGTCCTCAGTGTTTCTGGTAAATAAGGTAACATCTCTAGAGGCTTTCAGCTGGCAACTAAAAAGTAATTAAATGTTTGTAAATAATGTAACTGAATGATTTAGGAGAAAGCATACCAGCTTTAGAAATGCTAAAAATATGCTGCAGTTTGAAGCAGAGAGATCTGTTGTTGGCTTTCCTGTAGACGTTAAAACTGTCCTTCTGTAGTACGACTGGGCTGACACTTTTCCTCAGTGCATTACTTTCTCCTGTAAAACCCAGTCACTGCATAGCTATTTCTGATTAACAGGATGTCAGTGGGCAGAATAGACTGTTTGCTAGTTTCTTTACTCCAAATCCTCCTAGAGCTATGTCTTGTAAAATAAGTCACACCTAGAATTAGTTTCTCTCAGCTCTGTCTTCAAAAGTTCATCAACCAAAAGACCTTACTGAGTCTTGAATATGTAGAACTCTGCAGAAAATTCAAAACTAAAGCCAACTAGAGATTATGGATACTGCGTACAAAATACCATGTATTAAGAGATAGCCGCTGTTAATTTCATGCGTTTGGACATGAATCTGGTCCTATACTTAAAGTTCAGGTGTTTTTGCCTTTGGTGTTTTAGCACAGCCTTCTTCAGAAGTAGGCCTGAATTGTGCATGTTAGATTAAGTTTGAACTCTTCCAAAGTTTGGGGAGGGAGAAGTGGTGCTAATGGTTTTGATTTAGTATTGATCGTTTGGGCTCATTTATAATTCCCTCATGCAATCCCAGACTTCTTATTATTATGCAAGTGATAATTACTTCAATCCAATTATCAAATCAACAATAACTTATTTTTGGAGCTCCAGTCACTAATCTGAATAACAATAATGCTATATTAGAGATGATCATCAATTTTTATTATTCATAATATCTTAATATGCTGTGATTCCAGTGCAGTACCGTATTTTTCGTCTTATAGGACGCTCCGTCCTATAAGACGCACCCTCATTTTTAAATACAAAATCCGGAAGAAAAAAAAAAAAAAAAAAGCGCCTCGCTCTCCCGTCCCCGCCGCGCGGGCGGGCTGCTGCGAAGGTCCCCGGAATCCCTCGGCTCTGGGCCCCCTCCCCTCCTGCGACGGATCTGAGTTGGGTTTGGTGGGACGGTAAGTGAGTTGGGGGTGTCGGATTCGGTCGGGGGGGTGAGGTGGGGGTTTCGGGTTTGCTTCGGGGGGTGGGAAGGTGTCGGGGTGGGTGAGGGGTGAGGGGTGGGTGTTGGGGTTGGTCAGGGGGTGTCAGCTGTCTGCCACCTCCCCACCTCCGACTGACCCGAGCAGCGCCGGGCACTTATGCTAGTAATACAATAAATCAATTAGAATATAAATATTGTACTGTACTTACATTTCAGTAAATAGTATATAGAGCAATATCAACAAGTCATTGTATGAAATTTTTGTTTGTACTGATTTCCCTAGTGCTTTTTATGTAGCCTGTTCTAAAACTAGGCAGATATCTAGATGAGTTGATATACCCCTTGGAAGACCTCTGAATATCCCCAGGGATACATGTATCCCTGGCTGAGAAACACTCCTCTAAGACACATTGGCAGGACAGGCTATGTGGACAGCTTGCAAGTTGCTGGCCAGACTGTTCCTGTTCTGTGGCCTTCAATCATGGAGATGAATCTGACACTTCTTAAACACTAAATTTGATTAAAAGAATAGCAATGTACTTGTATTGTGCCTTTCATCCTAAAGGATCACAAGGCACTTTATAAATATCATATTCTATAGGGATTTGTTAGTCATCTGGTATAGAGACAAAGCTATTCAGCATTAGCAAAATAATGTCCTTCTTAAAAAAATAATTTCTCATTTCAGAACCAGCAGTCAAGAATGCTATACCAACTGACATGCCAAGAGAATTTTAGCTAGAAAGTATGTTGTGTTTGAATATGGCCAAGACTCTTCACATCTCTACAACGAATGCCATAGGGTATTTTTAATGACTAAATGGTCAGGACCCGATTTTATGTCTGCTCTGAAAGACAAACGGAAGGCATATTTATTAATTGCAAGAGATGTTTCAAACCACAGCATTCTGAACACTGAACTTTGAAGATAAAAATGTTACTCTGATTTCTATTAACATTGTTGATTTCTGTCATCAAAAGTTCAGTGATCAGAATTGTCACAATAAAGCAATGAAGTGTTATCCATAAATCAGAGTTAGTGTGCTGGTTTAGAGAGAGAGATGCATCCAGAGTTCTGTAAATTGTTGACAAGCCAAAAGAAAAATGAAGGCAGGTGAACTTCAGCTTAATAAGGGAGTTAAACTTGGAAAATTAAAATGAACATATTTGCTTTTGACAGATAGTTGATATCTAAAAGTGGTCATGTGTAGAGCTGCCAAGACTGTGGGAAAATCTGAAAAACAATGTTACATCTTTTGGATGCTGGGCAAAACCTAGTTGCTGGTGCTTTTCAGAATAGGAGGCTTGTTAGCATTGAAGTGATGGTCCTGTTTGGATAGCTACATTCTGCTTACCAAAGTTCTCTCTTTCTTTTCAACTGGACATAATGGCCCTTTCATTATGGCTGTGTACATTACGACATCATCATACCAGAACTGTAAGAGCCCCTTAAGTAGCCAGGGAGAATAATCCCAGTGCATTCACTGCATAGGACAGGGAAGGGTAAACTTTTTGGCCCGAGGGCCATATTGGGGTTCAAAATTGTGTGGAGGGCTGGGTAGGGAAGTCTGTGCCTCCTGAAACAGCCTGACCCCATCTCCTATCCGACCCCCACCCATTTCCTGCCCCCTGACTGCCCCCCTCAACCCCCGACCCATCCAAGCCCCCCTGCTCCTTGTTCCCTGATCGCCCCCTCTGGAGACCCCCCACTCTAGCTGTCTCCCAAGATCACACCCCTTATCTAAGCCCCCCTGCTCTTTGTTCCCTGACTGCCCCCTCCTGAGACTTCCCCACCCTAACCACCACCACCCGGGACCCCACCCCGTATCTAAGCCCCCCCCCCCACTTACAGTGCTCAGGCAGGTGCTCCAGCCTGGGAGCCTGGAGCCCCGTGGCTTGCTGCTCTCAGCCTGGCACCCACTGGCACCACTCCCCCGGCCCCGAGGTCACAGGCCAGATAAAAATGGTCAGCGGGCCGCATATGGCCCATCGGCCGTAGGTTGCCCACCCCTGGCATAGGACATTTATAGGTGGCTTATAGTAAGTCCTGGTGTAGAGGGCACGACTGGAGTAGGGTTGAGGTGTGTTGAGCCATTTTGGGTAGCTCCAGGTTGCAGGTCTATGATAACTTAAGACTGATCTACATTTGAAAGTTATGCTGGTATGATTATATTGGTTAGGGGATGTAATGATATCGATATACGCCCCAATGTGGAGCCAGTAGTACTGGTAAAAAGCACCTTTATTTTGATATAACTGTATTCACACTAGGAGCATTGACCTGTATCAGTTGGGAATGTGCAAAATCACATACCTAACTGACACAGCTATGCTGGCAAAAAGGCCTAGTATAGCACTGCTATATTGGAAAAAAAACCCTATTTTGTTTGCAAACCTGATATAGGCTATATCAGCAAAAGACATATTTTTCCAGTGCAAGCTGTGTCTTCACTAGGGGAGTCTGCTGTTGTGTCGCTCTACTAGAAACCCCTTTCTAGTGTAGACAAGGCTAACTACTCTGATGTAGCTAATGCTGTTTAACTTTCTAGTGTAGGCAAGACCATAGAGAAGCAGCGTAGGCTGTCTAAGGCAAGATCTATACTTATAAACTTTTGCTGGCATAGTTGTGTTGGTCAAGGGTCTGAAGAGGTGTGGTTTGTGCCTGACACAGCTGAACCCCCAGAAATCCCTAATGTAGACACAGTTACCCTAGCTTGGTGCTATTTTGCACTTCAGCCAGCTTAGTTTATTTCACTTTTGGAGGGTGGGGAAGGGAGGGTGGAATAAGCTATATGGGTGTAAGCAGTGTCAGGGAATTGCAGGAATTGCAATGACTTTGCAGTGTCAGTATGGGTGACATCCAGTGGTGAGTTGCAGAAATTGCAGTAGCTTTTGGAAAATAACACCTGATTTGCTTAGACACACCCACCGTACCTGGCCTGCACTCTAACAGCCAAAATGATCACTTTGGCTACTGTGGGACCCCCAGTTTCTGTAGTATTGGGGCAAGAATGATAGAGTGCTGATTAACATGTTTATGTGAATGAGGGGTTGGGACATTGATTTGGCCTTTGGCATGCTGGAGGGACTCGCCTTCAGCTTGGTAGCACTCGGTAAACAAGGGACAGGGGTTCCAAAACTCACTGAATTGAGAGAGGCTGTAGACAGGCTCAAGACCTTGTGGTCAGGGCCTTGTCTGAGGGCCGCACAGGCCTATTGCACCTGGCCTCTCTCCCCTGTGGAATGTTAGAGCTGACTTTTGCTTCCTTTAGGAGTCTAACTTCAGCCCACGGAGCTGAAGTTGTTTTGGGTCTGGTGGTGCCTCTGCACTAAGGCCCCCCGCTATGAGCTGAAATCACTCAAGAGCTGAAATCACTTAAGAGCTGAAAATCACTGAGCTTTATCTTAAGTGGGGGGCCCTAAGCAGAGCGGTTCCTGTGCCGGCTGACCCGTTCCTGAGACAGCTGGCCGAGCAGTCCTGGTGCCGGCTGACCCGTTCCTGAGACAGCTGGCCGAGCAGCCCCGGTGCCGGCTGACCTGTTCCTGAGACAGCTGGCTGAGCAGTCCCGGTGCCAGCTGACCCGTTCCTGAGACAGCTGGCCGAGCAGTTCCTGAGCAGTTCCTGAGACAGCGAGCAGAGTCGAGCCACGGGCAGAGCAGTTCCTGTGTCGGCTAGCAGGGCGGCTAGCGGAGCCACCAGCACCCCACGGAGAGACTGGGCCATCGGCCTCGGACCCCATGAAGGTACCCTCCACTCTGCTCTCCACTTCCACCCAGCCTGGGAGGTAAGACTCGGCAGAGTGACTTTCCACCAGGGACTCCAGAGACTTTGGGGCTGTTGAACTTTTGGGACTTTGGGTGACTTTTGGGGTTGCTGGACTCCAGGGACTTTGGGCTATTGGACTTGTGGGACTTTGGGTGATGTTTGGGTTGCTGGACTCCTGAACCCACAGGAGAGGACACAGCCCAAACTTGCTGGGGAGGGGCAATTTGCTCACGGGTTGGTGTATGAACCCTAGGTGTGGTGTTTTTCCCAGTTTAGTGATGTCATTTACCTCATGTTAATAAAGATCTTCTGTTACACCGATCTGTGCTTGCAAGAGGGGAAGTATTGCCTCATTGAGGCGCCCAGGGGTGTGTTAGGATTTTCCCAGGTCACTGGGTGGGGGCTCGAGCCAGTTTGCATTGTATTGTTGAGAGGGAACCCCTATTTACTGAACCTGGCCCTTGTTGCTGCCAATTCTGAAGGGCAGAAGGGTTACATGGGCAAATGTACAGTTTTTCCTATATAAGCTGTAACCACACTAGGAGCACTTTGCCAGTATAGTCTGACAGTCCAGGGTGCTCACCTGCAACCCTAGATTGCTGCTCTATGTGCCACTGCACTTTCAGAAGGCACAACTCATAATCTCAGCCAGTATTTGCCTTCACTTCTTGTTTCACAATATGCTAATGTGCTGCAGCAGTGCTGTGCACTGTTAAAGAGCTGCTGTGTTTCACCTGGCTGAACTTCAACTGTGGGCAAAGTTGAATTCAATGGGAATACATGTGTACTTAAAATTAAGCACAAATGTATGGGCTTTTCTGGATTGGAACTAAACTGTTCAGCACCTTGCAGGTTTGACCTCTCTATGCAGAATTAACATCAGTGCAATGTTAAGTGTGAAACTCTCTCTTAGTTAAGGCTGAGGAGCTAAGGTTCTGCAGCACTGTCAACTCAGGTGTATGGCACGTTCTGTAGTTAATGGATATCAAATTAGAGTATGAAGAATGCATTAACATGCACATTGTAAAAGATTACAGGAACAGAAAATATTACATGTGGGCAATGAGGCTGAATTAAGGATGTGGCTAGAAACCTTAACTCTGCAACTTCATGTGTTTTGTTTTCTCAGCCTTAACACTACATTAGTAGGGTTTTTTTCATTTAATTTCCTTGTTTGTTTATCAAACTCATTTGAGAGAGTACAGACAAATTATTTGAGGCATCTTAGTGTGTCTAAATAACTTCAGAGGCATTTTGGTGTAGCCAATCTGCTGTTGTGACACAGCCATAAATGAAATACTATTTTAATCAGTTAGCCCAGAGGTCGGCAACCTTTCAGAAGTGGTGTGCCGAGTCTTCATTTCTTCACTCAAATTTAACGTTTCATGTGCCAGTAATACATTTTAATGTTTTTAGAAGGTCTCTTTCTACAAATCTTTAATATATAACTAAACTATTGTTGTATGTAAAGTAGATAAGTTTTAAGAAGCTTCATCTAAAATTAAATTAAAATGCAGAGCCCTCCCCCCCCGGACCGGTGGCCTGGACCCGGGCAGTGTGAGTGCCACTGCAAATCACCTAGCATGCCACCTTCACCACACGTGCCAGAGGTTGCCTACCCCTGAGTTAGACCCTGGTTCAACAAAGAAATACTTAGTGTTAATCACATGCTTTTTAATTGTGTGTGTGTGTGGAGGCAGTGGTTACAAATTCATAACTTTAAAATTCCTTCATTTTTGTTTTTTTAAATTATGATTAACTTCCTTTTTCAGTGACATGCAGCATTATGTCAGACTTGAAATATTAAGCTTTGGGACATTTTCATTTTTTTTTAGTTATGTGAATGCAAAATTTAATTTGGAAATGTGGGGGAAAATGTTCTTTCTCTCACTTGGGTTAACTCAAAATTGGTTGAAGCAATTGTGCTTATACGTATACACTTCCCCAAAAAGTATCTTTTTTCACAGATCAAGCATTTCAAAAGGAATTGGAGGATGTGGGAAGTAATTTTAAAAGGGGGACAAGGGACTTTTCGAAGGAAACCACTTCTATGACTTGACTTTGAAATAGTTATTGATTTTAATGGTCTAGTCATTCATTTTTTAATGCAAAACTCCTATTGACTTCAGTGGGGATACAATCCATAGTTTTAAACTCAATTTAAAATCAATCCTTCAGGATGGAAGACATTATATGAGTGCATGTATGGGGTATGTAAATATATGTAAATTTTAAAAAAAATGCAGCTAACTTTGGTGAACACTAGAGCTAAGCAACTAAGGAAGAGATTTCTCTCTGGTGGCATTGGGCACCTAAATCTTTTTTGTGCTTTAAAAATCCCAGCTCAAAATATTAGATAAGAAAGAGTAGGTTTCTTTTCTTTTTCTTAAGTCTCTAATATCTTGTGTTGTGTGGTGAACTTGGGTGTGGATTTTGTAATTTTGCCAAAATTTACAGGACTGAGAAGGGTGGAACCACAGATTATAAAATGGAACAGAGAATACTTCTCTTGCCCAAATAGTTATTGATAAAGGAACAAGATGTCTTTTGTGGGATAGAGGCTTAACCAGTTCTTGCCTTCTTTGTTCAGATAGATAGAATTACAGCAGTGTCTTTGTTATGTTGGTCAACCTGAGCTTCAGAAGCCCTATTTCAGTGTTCTCTCAGTTAGGCCTAATTTACAGTGTTGGTGATCACCTATGATTCCCATGGAGAGTGAAGGACAAGGAAATTAATTGAACAATAAAGATCAGTCTTATCTGTGTTTCTTTTTTAAAATAAAAAATTTTAATTCTAAAGTTTTGAACAGAGGGTAGCAAAATATATCATCACACTTTTAAAGCTTTTGGATCAAATCCAACACAGCCCCACTGACTTTGGTAAAGGTGCACAGGCTATAAAAGTCAGGAGAGAAGGGGTTGGTCCCTGTGTGTTGAACCTGACACCTTGGTGAGCAGAAGGGTATTGTGATTATGACTCTATAATTGACACATTATCTGTTTAATACCCAATTCCTTGGAGGACTATTTTAATGTATTCAAGATTAAGAATAGGGAGAAATTTTGCAAACCCACAATAAAAAAGAACATCTTCTAAACTATATGCATACTTTGTCAATACTTTTCAGGGCAGGTCTGCTCAGCTTCTGTCTCACAGAGGGGTCAGTGGTGTAACTAGCTATAGATTAGAATCCTTCAGATGATTGGTTCATGCAGTCTGAAGGTGGAGTGGGTTTTAATCATGCAAATTTCAGGAGAATAAATTAATCCCCAAACTCCTCCCTCGTGCAGGCATGCTTGTGTGGAATGGCTACAGGCAGATCTGAATACCACTACAGTACTAGTAAGATCTCAGTATCACTCTGAAGTGATGTGACGGAGTGCAATTCTCTTGAAGGAGCATCAGTCTGTAACCATATCAAGCATGTATATGCAAAGTGAAGCAAACTCAGACATCTTGAAAGCAAGGGCATCTGAAGACAGAGGATCAGCATTTGTCTGGATCTGCAGGAACCTTTACATTTAATAGTTGGCAAAGAGAGACTCTATAATTAAAATGCACGTACTTGTATCAATATGTGGGATAGAGAGGCAAGGTGAGCTCAATGACTCTTCATTGTTAATTGAGATCTTGGGGGAAGAGAGTGCTTTATAGGCTCTAGATTAATTTTATTAGGAGATTGGAAGTGGAAGGAGAGGAATAAAGAAAAGAAGACTTTTTTAGTGTAATAAAGCAGCAGTAATGTATTCAGTACACAAAACTGTGAACAGAAGAGAAGATGTTAGATTTTTAGGCTCAGCCAGCTCCGTCTACGACCCTAACAAAGAAAGGAACCACCAGAGTGCTATACACTGCTATTCCTGGGGAGCCTCTCTCTCCCACAGATTCCATACAGACAATAAAGTTCACATAAATCTGAGTGAAAGGCCAAGGCTAAGTGCCTGATTTTTCTGCTGCTGTCTGGTGTCTGTGCAGAACCTTAATAGAAGCCCATGTTCCTTCCCCACAACTGAAGATGAAAACCCTGTCACAACTGAGTAAAAACCCTATTGGGATTCCAAACCAACCTCTTAACTCCACGCTCTCCCCGACACCACTCTCATCCATTTTTGTTTACTTGTACTTTGATTGTTGTCTCCTGAACATGAAGGGTTCAGAGTCCATTCCGATGGGAGCTGGCTGACCCTGTCACATAGGTGGAGGTTGCAAGCATGAATTCTCCCACCAGGAATCTAAATTATTTGTCGTAGCACCTAGAAGCCCCGGTGGAACCCCTTTGTGCTCAGTGTTGGATAAACACAGAACAAAAAGATGGTCTTTGCCCCAGTGATCTTACAATCTAGGTATAAAACTAAAGACAACGTGTGGACAGAAGCTGAGAGTTGGTGCACAAGGAAACAATGAGACAAAGAATTGGTGAGCATACGTCTTTGAACATAAATTGGCTCCATTTAATTAATGCTTTGCTTTGTTTGGGGGCTCTGAGTCAACACAGTCTGGAGTAATGCTACATAGGGAGCGTGATCCAAACTCCATTAAGTCAGATTTAGGCCCCAATTCTGAAGACACTTATTACACATGTTTAGTTTTACTCACGTGAGTATTCCCATTGGTGTTCAGTTTTGTGCAAGTAGAAAGTTGGCAACCCTAGTTACAGGCTTTACTCCATCCCCCTCCCACGGCAGATTTAAATGATGAAAGCATTCTTTTGTGTGAAATGCAATAGCTTATTGAGACAGCGATTACAGGAAAAGAAGTTTGGTTTGTGTTCTCACTTCACGTGAGGTAGACACATTGGCAAAGCTACAAAGAGTAAAGCTCCCCTGTAAATGCCCTGTAACACGCATCCCTGCAAGCTGGTAACCGTGAATGCTTCTGGTCCCCATTTCAGAGCCATGTTTTTTTTCTGCACTTTCAATGTGTCTGCTGGTGAGATAAAGCAAAAATCTAAGACTGAGAAATTGATCCGTTTTTGTTTGGAGATTATGAGGAATAGCTGCACAATCTTCCCCACTGGTATAGTTTACAACCCCCTTCCACTCCTCAACACTTTGGGGGGCTATTTTGGTGAATAACTTCCTAGCGTATCTTGCTGGTCTGCCCTTTGTCATTTTAAATAAGGTCATTCTCTGCCTCCTAATCACCCACCTCATTTTAAGGTCATCCAGAGTCAGGACAGCCTAAAGGGGATTACTATAGAGCCTGCCCCCACATTCACCCCACTAAACCCTCCAATACCAGGTAATCACCTCTCCGGCACAGCAACACTTCAAAGCCAGACAACCTGGGCCTGATAATCTACGCTGCTATTTTTAGTCCTGCAGCGTGAGCCCCACAAACGAGGGGCAGTTGATCTGGTCTCAGAGACTTGCTGTCACAGGGATTTTTTTGGCTGAGTAGTCGTACTCCAAGCAACTTCCCCAACATAAGAGAGGAAGTTTGGGTCAGAACAGGGAATTGAACCTTCTCCGGAGTCTTACCTAGTGTCCTAACCACTGAACCATCCTGCCTTTTTAAGGCATCCAACCATTAACCAACAAGAGTGAATCTGACCCTAGGGAACCCTTACTTCACTGACTACTTGTGTGATTTCTAGCACGGTAATCTAAATGAAAAATGTCAGTATCTTAAAATAATAAAAAAAACCTGTGCAGTAAAACAAAAGGGAACCAAAGAAGGCACACCCTCGAGAATGGTTTGTAAACCCAGCTGGTTTGGGAATTCATGACTAAGTTTTGAGTTGTAGCTTTTAAAAAATATAATAAACCCAGAACAGGAAATAAATGAGGATGCTGTCAGAAGGTTTTATAGGTTTTATAAAACCTTTCCCTGCCTTCAGTCAGCTCTTTGCCAATAGTTTATGCTAGTGTGGATGCCATTGATATTATTAATACCATCCTCCTGAATAAGGTGACTAACTCAGTTCCTGAACTTTTGAAATCTTTAGCAATACACTACTCTATACATCCTGATTTCCAGGGCACCTATTATTTTGGTATCTAAGTATCAAAAGCCCAAAGTGTGTGTGAGTTGTGGTGGATTTCTTTGTGTTTGGTTGATGTCAATTGCTTATGGGCACTGGTTCTCAGAAAGGCTTGTGTAGAGTCTGGTACCCCAGCCTTTATGCTCTCGAGTACAAAGGCTGGGACTCTTCACTAGCCAAACCACTTAACCAAGCTGCTTCCCAGCCAAATTAAGTCCTACACCCCGAGACACCCCCCTTTTTACCAGTGGGGTTCTTAGGGTACCAATCGCTGCCACCAATCGAATATACTTCCAAAACCTTGGAGGGGCCCCCGATCTTCCCCACCCCAACTTTGTCCCCCTCCCTGGGTTTCAAAGTCAGACACCTGAAGGCTGCTTTCCTTCACCCTCTGTCTCTCTCTACCTGAGAGACAGACACCTGGAGACTGCTTCCCTTCACCCTCCCCGGCTAAAGGCAGACTTCCCCCACCCCTGTCTCTCTCTCTCTGAGAGACAGACACCTGGAGACTGCTTCCTCCCTCCCCCGTCTAACCTGACGGTAAGGAGAGACAGTCTCCACACTCCAGCTAGGCCCCTAGCTGCCCTGGTTCCTATTCCCTTCCCTTCCCCCTTTCCAAACTGGAAGCAGAGAAAAACCCTAAGGGAAATAAACCAGACGGTTTTAACTAGAAGATTTAATAAAGAAAAGGGAATGAAATAAAGATACAATACACTTTACAGTTGGGGTCCCCCACTCCCTTCTGAAATGGAAAGAAACACCCCAAAAGGCACCGGCTTATTAAAAGAATCAAAATCACTTACATCAGCTAAGTAGAAGTACAGTACAACCTCGATTTAACGGACTAATTCGGGCGACTGGGTGTCCGTTAAACCCAAAAGTCCGTTATTTAATAATTTAAAAAAACCCAGCCTGCCCAATTAATCCTTAATTCGAAGTTGTACTGTACTTCCTCAACAAACTGTACAGTACTTAAACAAAACAATAACAACAAAAAAACGTGCCCTGGACCCCCATGCGCCCCGGGCCAGTCCCCGCTGGCGGCCAGGGCTCGGGGATCCAGCCGCCGCCTGTGGATCACGGCTCGAGCCTCGGGGCTCCGTCCGCCACACTCCTCGGGGCTCCAGCCGCTCCCCGGGGAGCGGGGCTGGATCCGCGCTGCTCGGGGCTCCCCCGGGGCTCGGGGCTCTTGGTGCCGCGCTCCCCGGGGCTCGCGGCTTCAGCCGCCGCCCGGGGAGCGTGGCTTGATCTCCGCTGCTCGGGGCTCCCCCGGGGCTCGGGGCTCCACGCGCCGCGCTCCCCGGGGCTCGCGGCTTCAGCCGCCGCCCGGGGAGCGTGGCTTGATCTCCGCTGCTCGGGGCTCCCCCGGGGCTCGGGGCTCCACGCGCCGCGCTCCCCGGGGCTCGCGGCTTCAGCCGCCGCCCAGGGAGCGCGGCTTGATCTGTGCTGCTCGGGGCTCCCCCGGGGCTCGGGGCTCCACGCGCCGCGCTCCCCGGGGCTCGCGGCTTCAGCCGCCGCCCGGGGAGCGTGGCTTGATCTGCGCTCCCCGGGGCTCCCGGCTTCAGCCGCCGCCCGGGGAGCGCGGCTTGATCTGCGCTGCTCGGGGCTCCCCCGGGGCTCGGGGCGCCGCGCTCCCCGGGGCTCGCGGCTTCAGCCGCCGCCCGGGGAGCGCGGCTTGATCTGCGCTCCCCGGGGCTAGGGGCTCCAGCTGGCTGCCAGGACCCGGGCGGCAGCGGGGAGCCAGGAGCCGGCAGCCCGCCCGCTGCCTGGACCCCAGCGGCAGCAGGGAGCCCGCAGCCGGACCTCCACAAACGGATTTTGGATGCATCGGACTTTCTTAAAAATTTTGTCCGTTGCATCCGAAGTCCGTTAAATCGAGGTCCGTTAAATCGAGGGTTTACTGTATCAAAAAAAGGTAGAGCCATCTTTATAGCCAAAGATGGTCTAGAACCCTTGCCAGCTACCTTGGCAAGCTTCCTGCCTCATGTGCAGCCAAGATGGAACTAACTGTTTTGCTCCTTCCTTCTTCCTGGGCTGGAGGCTCCTCTCTCCCTCATGGCAGGGAAACTCCCACGTTACCTGTCTCAGACAACATAGCTCCCACCCAGGCAAGGCACACTGTATTAGATAACATAGCCCAACCCAGGCAAGGCACCCTCCACCCTTATACAGCTTGTCTTCCACTATGACCTATACACAGTCAGGCATGGGCTCATGTTGAGATCTTCTGGAAAAGAGTCCCATTGCTAAAGCATTGCCACATACCACATCCTACCCCCCAGGACCGCAGCATCTAAATCTGGGCCTTTCTAGATGCTCTGTCCTAATATAGTCATAGAATCATATAAATGTAGGACTGGAAGGGTACTCAGTAGGTCATCAAGTCCAGTCCCTTGCACTGAGGCAGTACTAAGGAGTATCTAGAGTCTAGAGTCTAGACCATCCTGACAGGTGTTTTGTTTAGCATGTTCTGAGAAACCTCCAATGACAGAGATTCCACAACCTCCCTAGGTAATTTGTTCCAGTGCTTAACTACCCTGACAGTCGTTAAGTTTTTCCTAATGTCAAACCTAAATCTCTCTTGCTGCAATTTAAGCCCATTGCTTCTTGTCCTGTCCTCAGTGGATAAGATGAACAATTTATCACCCTTCTCTTTATAGCAATCTTTAATGTACTTGAAAACTATTATCACATCCCTCCTAAGTCTTCTCTTCTCCAGACTAAACAAACCTATTTTTTTCAATCTTTCCTCATAGGTTATATCTTCTATACCTTTAATCATTTTTGTTGCTCTCCTCTGGACTTTCTCCGATTTATCTACATCTTTTCCAAAGTGTGGTGCCTAGAACTGGACACAATACTCGAGCTGAGGTCTCATCAGTGCTGAGAAGAGTGGACTAATTCTGCTTGTGTCTTGCTAACAACACTCTTGGTAATATATCCCAGAATAATGTTTGATTTTTTTGCAGTAGTATTACGTTGTTGACTCGTATTTAGTTTGTGTTCCACTATAAGCCACAGATCCTTTTCTGTAGTACTCCTTCCTAGGTAGTTAATTCCTCTTTTGTATTTGTGCAACTGATTATTCATTCCTAAGTATAGTACTTTGCATTTCTCCTTATTGACTTTTATCCTATTTATTTCAGACCATTTCTCCAGTTTGATAAGATCATCTTGAATTCTCCAAAGCGCTTGCAACCCCTCTCGTGTTGGTATCACTGCAAACTGTATAAGTACTCTCTATGCCATTATCCAAATCACTTATGAAGACCTAGAATAGAAGTGGACTCAGGAGAGATCCTTGCAGGACACCAGTCAATATACTCTTCCAGCTTGACTGTGAACCACTGATAGCTATTCTTTGAGAATTGGAGTAAAGTTTTTCAACCAGTTGTACACTCACCTTTTAGTAGGTTCATCTAAGCTATATTTCCCTAGTTTGCTCATGAGAAGGTCATGTGAGACAGTAGAAAAAGCCTTACTAAAGATATGTCACCTCTATTGCTTCTCCCCTATCCACAAGGCTTGTTACCCTGTCAAAGAAGAATACTGGTTTGGTTTGATATGATTTGTTTTTGACTAATTCATATTGACTGGTACTTATCACCTTATTATCTTCTAGTTTGTGCTTACAAACGGATTGATTATTTGTTCCATTATCTTTCCAGGTACTGAAGTTAAGCTGACTGATCTATAATTCCCTGAGCTCTTTTTATTCCCCTTCTTATAGGTAGGTACTATAATTGCTCTTTTCCAGTCCTCTGGGATTTCTCCTGTCCTCCACAAGTTATTAAGGATAACTGCTAAGGCTTCAGATCTTTTCAGCCAGTTCCTTAAGTATCTACAGTGTATTTCCATCAGGCCCTATTGACTTGAAAACAGTGAACTTATCCACTGTGTCTACACTACAGAATTTACAGCGGCACAGCTGTTCTGATGCAACTGCGCTGCTGTAAATTCACTCATGTAGCCACTCCATGCCAACAGGAGAGAGCTCTCCCATTGACATAATTAAACCATCCCCAGTTAGTGGCAGTAGCTATGTCAGCAGGAGCGGCTCTCCCACCAGCATAGCGCTGTCCACATCAGTCCTTATGTCAGTATAACATATGTCGCTTGGAAGTGTATGTTTTTCTCACCCACCCCTGAGCGACGTAAGTTATACCGACATAAATGGTAGTGTAGACATATCCTAAGTCACTCTTTCCCTACTTAAGACTCAGATCCTACCCCATTTATGCTGATGGTCACTATGTTAGTCATCTGATTGCTGCTAACCTTTTTAGTGAAAACTGAAACGAAAAAGGCACAACACTTTGACCATCGCTGCATTTTCTGTTGCTGTCTTTCTCTCTTCATTGAGTAATTTACCTACTCTGTCTTTGGTCTTCCTCTTGCTTCTAATGTATCTGTAAAATGTTTTCTAGTTACTCTTCTTGTCCCTACCTATTTTAATCTTGTTTTGTGCCTTGGTCTTTCTAGTTTTGTTCCTATATATGTGTGTTGTTTGTTTATATTCATCCTTCATAATTTGACTTAGTTTCCACTTTTTGTTGTGGATTGCCACGTAGCGTAGGTGTAAATATAAACGGCAGGCTGTTATTTACCAGGCTGTACGTGGCAATATCATATGTGTTCGGAATACAGGATAGGAAGGAGCTACTAGGCAAACTGCGGACACAGGAAGAGGCCAGGGAAAGAACTGGGGGAGGAGGGCTGGTTTCTCAAGTTACTGACTTTAACATCTCTATGCCTCTTTTTAGAATTTCAGGGTTGTTGAAGATCTCCTGGTTACGCCAGCATGGTCTCTTGCCATACTTCCTCTCTTTCCTCCACATTGGGACAGTTTGCACTTAGTAATGTCTCTTTAAAAAACTGCCAACTCTCCTGAACTCTCTTTTCTCCTTATATTTGCGTCCCATGGGATCTTACCTACCAGTTCTGAGTTTGCTTCAGTCAGCATTCTTGAAATGCCTTGTCTTTATTCTGCTGTTTTCCCTCCTCCTACCATTCTTTAGAATCATTAAATCTATCATTTCATGATCACTTTCACCCAAGCAGCCTTCCCCTTTCAAATTCTCAGTCAGTTCCATCCAATTTGTTAGAATCAAATCTAGAACAACCTCTCTCCTAGTTGCTTTTTCTTCCTTCTGTGATCAAAAGTTATTTCTCATGCATTCCAAGATCTTATTGGATAATCTGTGCCCTGCTGTATTACTCTCTCCCCCCCCCCAAGTCCTGTGCTTTGGATAACTTTGTTAGTTATTTAAAAAACAACATAGTCTACCTCTTTTTCCTGGGTAAGTGGTCTATATTAGTATCAGAAGGGTAGTCGTGTTAGTCTGGATCTGCAAAAGTGACACAGAGTCCTGTGGCACCTTATAGAGCATGTCTTCACTACCACTTTAAATCGATGTTAACGACGTTAGGTCGAAGTAAACGTGTACCTGTCTTCACATACATGCCCTTAACGTCGATGTAAAGGGCCTTAAAGATCGATCTTGGCACTCCAGCCTAACCAGAGACATAAGGCTAATCTCGACATTCCAAGCTCGACCGTGGGCTAGTGAAGACGGAACCCGACATCAATAGCCTCCAGAGGCTGTCCCACAATGCTCCATTCTGACCACTCTGGACTGCCTCGCTACTGCTCCACTGTGACCGCTCTGCACTGCACTCTGAACTCGCTGCTCTGGCCAGGTAGATAAGACCCGGGAACATTTGAATGCCATTTCCTGTTTGGTCAGCGTGGCCAGCTCACCTGAACTGCTCAGTCGCCATTCAGAGCTATCAGCAGCACTAGCCGCCATGCAGAGCTCAGCATCACAAGACTCCATGCAGAGCTCATCTACCCTGGAGACCAGCCAGAGGAGAAGAGCTCCAGCATGGTCCACTCGTGAGGTGCTGGATCTCATCGCTATCTGGGGAGAGGAATCCGTGATGTTGGAACTACGAAACAACAAACGGAATGCCAACACCTATGGAAGGGTCTCCAAGGCTATGCTAGAAAGGGGCCACAACAGGGACACCACACAGTGCCGCGTGAAAATTAAGGAGCTGCGGCAATCGTTCCAGAAAGCCAAGGAGGCAAACGGACGATCAGGGGGCGCGCCACGGACATGCAGGTTCTACAATGAACTAAATGCGATAATGGGGGGCGCCCCCACCACCATCGCGCCGGTGTGCGTGGACTCCACCGATGGGATCATCGTCAGGGAGGAGACTGATTCCGAGGAGGACGAGCATGAAGAGGAAAATCTCAAGGAGCAGCAGGAGCCCAGCGGAGAACCTGTGTACCCAGAGAGCCAGGAGCTGTTTGTCACCCTGGAGCCAGTACCCTCCCAAGCCTCCCAGGGGGGTAAGTGTTTCTTTTTTAAGTGATTACATGACGCGTGATTTTGTAAAGGAAGCATTTATTAATGAGTAACTTGCCCTAAGGACTTAGCGTGCTTTCATTGCTGGTCAATTTCTACTCAAAGAGTTTGTCAATATACTCCGGGATTGACCAGAAGTCCTCCGCGGACATTTCAAGGAAGCTATCCAGGAGGTAGCGATGAATCCAGCGCAGCAGATTTCTGGGGAGAGCCGCCTTATGTGGTCCCCCGTGATAGGACACCAACCCACGCCACAAAAGTAGTAAGTTGTCTGGTATCATTGAGCAGGCTAGCATTGCGGCGTATGGACCAGGACTTTGCATGGACTCAAGGAGCATGCGCTCCCTATCTCTCCGAGAAATTCTCAGCAAAGTGATGTCATTCAGGGTTGCCTGTTTGAGATACGGACTGCAATTAGTAGGGAGATAAAGATTCCCAGCTGCAAAGTACTCTTTTCTGCTGAGGACCGACCAACCGCCCCCCCCCACGAACGCTGACCGCCCCCCCCCAGCCCGTAGCGGTAGCTAGCAGGGAATCTGAGCAGTCTGCACGCGGTTTCTTCCGCTTCAGATCCAACGCGCACACACCCCCCCCAGCCCATAGCGGTAGCTAGCAGGGGATCTGAGCAGTCTGCACGCGGTTTCTTCCGCTTCAGATCCAACGCGCACCCAACCCCAACCCCCCCCAGCCCGTAGCGGTAGCTAGCAGGGAATCTGAGTAGTCTGCACGCGGTCTGAAGAGCCCCAAAAAGACCTTAGCCCTCAGCGAGAGATTTTTTGGCATTTGCTTTGCAGTTTGCGGTTTCAGTGGGAGCCAGCCACGCGGTGGGGGGAAGGGGGCGGGGTTGCTCTACAGTATGCAGGCGCCACTTTTAACTTACCATGGCCGGCTGCACGGTGATTTCAGAAGCCGTCTTGGGCTGAGGCACGCATATGTGTCTGAGATGCTCTGACTTTTCTGTGAGCTTCTCAGTCACTTTTATTAGGTGTAGAACATGACCTTGTACAGAAATCATATCAGGACTCTGAATACTGAAGTTGCAAATGGCATAGTATTCCCATTGTGTACCGTCCGAGACTGCATCTGCCTCCTAACCTTGAATGTATCTGTCTCATAACTTTCAAACTTTCTTTTCCCACACTCGCCCACAGATGAACAAGTATCTCAGAATACCCCGGCCTCCTCCTCCCGCCCTGCACCGCAGAAAAGAAAGCGTAAAAAGAAAACGCGAACGCGCGATGAGATGTTCACTGAACTCGTGGAGAACTCGCGCACTGAGGCAGCCCGCCAGACGGACTGGAGGGAAAGAATGATACAGGCAAGGGATCGAGAGAGAGAGGAAAGGAATCGAGAGAGAGAGGAAAGGAATCGAGAGAGAGAGGAAAGGAATCGAGAGAGAGAGGAAAGGAATCGAGAGAGGCAGGAATGGAGAGCCGCTGCAGAAAAGAGGGAACAGCGTGAGGAAAGACGCATGGATGCTTTCCTCCGCATAATGGAGGACCAGAGCGACATGCTGCGATCTCTGGTGGAGCTGCAGCATGCCCAAAGACCACCTCTGCAGCCCCTGTGTAACCACCTCCCCCCCCCCCCAACTCCCATAGATTCCCCACCCAGACACGGGGTGAGAACACGGGGGGGGCAAGCTCCGTGGGCCGCTCCACTCTACCCCACAAGCCAGCAGAAGCAGCAGCAGCAGCAGGCTGACGTTCTCGGAAAACTTTTAAAAGCTGCTGTGTCTTGCCCCCCCCTCCTCTCCCCCCTTCCCACCCCCACCCCCTCCTTTGCCCGCTCCTCCCCCACTGTGACTGCCGGTTTCCCTGCAGGATACCAGGACAGTGATCCCCTGTATTTGTATTTCCGATTAACCAATAAAGGAACCATGATTTTTCAAACAGTGATTTTATTTCCTCTGCAAGCATGGGGATGGGGGAGGGAAAGCATGGGGAGGGGGGAAGGGGGAGGGAAAGCATGGGGAGGGGGGAGGGAAAGAGGGTTCAAGGGCAGCAGGCTTAGAGCACAGCAAGGGAGCAGATTCTCAAACGCCATCTCGGGCACTCATAAAACTGTCTTTCAAGGCGTCCCTGAGGCGCAGGGCCTCACGGTGTGCTCTTCGACTTTCCCTGCTGTGTGGCTGCTCATAAGTAGCAGAAAGTAAATTTGCCTCTGCCTCCCAGCCCGCCATAAACGTTTCCCCCTTGCTCTCACAGATATTGTGGAGCACAGAGCAAGCAGCTATAACAATGGGGATATTTCTCTCGCGGATGTCTGAGCGAATCAGTAAGGAATGCCATCTCCCCTTCAAGCGGCCAAATGCACACTCCACGGCCATTCTGCACTTGCTCAGCCTGTAGTTGAACAGCTCCTGACCCCTGTCCAGGGCTCCTGTGTAGGGCTTCATAAGCCAGGGCATTAGGGGGTAGGCTGGGTCCCCAATGATCACGATCGGCATTTCGACCCCCCCCCCCACGGAAATTTTCTGGTCGGGGAAGAAAGTGCCTTGCTGCAGCTGTCTAAAAACCCTAGAGTTCCTGAACACTCGAGCGTCATGAAGCTTTCCCGGCCACCCCACGTAGAGGTCGGTGAAACGTCCCTTGTGGTCAACCAGTGCTTGCATGACCATTGAGTAATATCCCTTCCGGTTTCGGTACTCGGCGGCCTCGTGGTCCGGTGCCAGGGTAGGGATATGAGTCCCATCTATAGCCCCACCACAGTTAGGGAATCCCATGACAGCAAAGCCATCTATTGTGGCTTGCAGGTTTCCAAGGTTTATAACCCGGTGTAGCAGCCGCTCGACGATTGCCCTGCTTACTTGCATCACAGCAAAGCCCACTGTAGACCTACCCACCCCAAACTGATTCGCCACTGACCGGTAGCTGTCTGGCGTTGCAAGCTTCCAGAGGGCTATCGCCACTCGCTTCTCCACTGTAAGGGCTGCTCTCATTTTGGTATTCCTGCGCCGGAGGGACAGCAAGTCACAAAGTTCCATGAAGGTGCCCTTTCGCATGCGGAAGTTTCTGAGCCACTGGGAGTCATCCCAGACCTGCAGCACTATGCGGTCCCACCAGTCCGTGCTTGTTTCCCTGGCCCAGAATCGGCGTTCGATGGCATGAGCCTGCCCCATTGCCACCATTTTTGACAGATTGTCAGTCGCCCTACTTGCAAAAACGGCAGTGTCCCTGTCGTCCCCGCTGTGCACGTCAGTGTCCCTGTCGTCCCCGCTGTGCACGTCAGTGTCCCTGTCGTCCCCGCTGTCCTCGTCCATCTCCTCTTCACTGTCGTCGGGTTCCGGAAAGCGCAGTTCTCCCTGGATCGCATTCCTCCTCTGCAGACGGTGCAGCAGGAACTCAGCAACCGTGATCGAGGTCCTCACAACAGCCATTACTGCAGCCGTGGTGTCAGCGGGCTCCATGCTTGCAATGCTATGGCGTTAGCACGGCGGAGAAAGGGCGCGAATTATAGGATGCCTACCTACAGTGCACCGCTCGGAATGGGGGTGGGCGGCGCGGAAAAAGGGCGCGAAATTTGGAAATGCCTACCCATAGTGCAGCACTCGAAATGGTGCCTGCTGGGGGATCAGGGAACTGTGGGATAGGTACCCAGAGTGCAACGCTCGTCATGTCGACGCTTGCAAAAGTTTTGCGGACAGACCCTGTCGACTTACTGTGCCTAGTGAAGACACACAACATCGACTGTATACCGTCGCGTTCACAACATCGACATAAAGGAAATCGAACTACTGCTGTAGTGAAGACATACCCATAGACTAACAGATGTATTAGAGCATAAGCTTTTGTGGGTGAATACCCACTTCATCGGATGCAAGTGGGTCCAATGAAGTGGGTATTCACCACAAAAGCTTATGCTCTAGTACATCTGTTAGTCTATAAGGTGCCCAGGACTCTTTTCTATATTAGTCTCCTACTATGATATCACCCTTGTTTTTTACCCCTGTCCATAACAGAGATAAGGCGGATAACAGAGACTTCCAACAGGTCTGCCTCTTGCAGCTTTCTTAACAGTTAAGGCTGTCTCCATAGCAGCTGCATCCTAAAACTGCAAGGGCTTAAGGACAAGGCTTTACAGTCTGTTCTGAAATTGATGTGATCCACTTTTATGCATGCTGTACCATAATGTAACCTTGAAGTGATGAAAGAATAGATCCTAGTGCCTACTTGCATGCTCAGGGCCGGATTAAGACCTTTAGAGGCCCTAAGCACTGAAAAGATTCTGGTACCCCCATATACCGTATATGTAATTCAAAATAAAAACAATAGTAAACCGTAAAATATATATATATTCTAATGAATAAATATCATTATTTGTATGAAACAAAACACCTATTATTCCATTGCTTTCTTGCCTTGAATATACATAGCATTGTAAATCTGGCACTGGAAAAAAATTCTATGGGCCCCTCTTTACTTGAGGCCCTAAGCACGTGCTTATTTTGCTTAATGGTTAATCCAGGGCTGTGCATGCTTGAGAAGAGGGGGTACTGTTTCCTGTAAAAGATATAATAAAGCAATTTATAGCGAAAGTGTCAGTCTGCATGGCCATGAACTAGTGCATGGATGATTCCGGCACAATCATTATGCTTTGAACCACCTGCTTGAACAAACTGCTGTTCATTCAGCTGCTGAATCATTCCAAGCAACAAACATTTTCGTGATGGTAGAGACTGTTCCTAGAAGATACTGGCATCATTCACATATTGATGACACATGACTGAGTCCATGGCATCTCAGGGCCTCTATCTCCCTGAATATTCTCATGGAAAAGTCAGAATAGCTCTCACTGATTTTGGTGAATTCCTTTCTCCCTTAATTTTTCTCTCTGTCAGTCTGCCTTTTTCCTATGTGTTCTCTCTTCACCTTTCCTCTGGTTCTTTCCTTGACTTACCACAACTTTCTAGGATGGAGATTAAGCCCAGAGATCCCTCATATTTGGCACCAATGGCATGATTTATTCTTATGAATCACTCGCAATTATTCATTAGGCTTTATTATCACTATTATTTGTATTACAGTGTTGAGTGCCAATGCCCCTATTGTGCTAGGCATTATCCAAACACGTAGTAAGAGGCAGTTCCAGCCCACAAAGAGTTTGCAGTCTAAAGAGACAAGACAGACCAATGGTGGGAGGTGCAACAAAGGCCCAGAGAAGTGAAGTGACTACCTAGCAGGTTAGTGGAAGAGCTAGGAACATGTCACATTTCTGTTACCTTTGGGATCTGGAGCTGATAAAAAAAGAATTCTCTGTACTATTTTTTAAAAATGATTTGAAGTAAACCACTTTTTTTTAAAATCAGTCCAATCACCTTCAATTCCTTATCCCAATCAGCCACATCTGTTTTTCTTTTCCCATCTGTTAGAAGAGATGATTATGGATACTGTTAACCAACAGTAACAATGACCTTAAATCCTACAGTAATCATGGTTGCATGATGACTACAAATTAAGTAGCAAATCAAGGACAGTTTTCTAGACCAGTACATTACAAGTTGCCTTTCTACATTCCAGGAATCACAAATTTTCTCTGTTGTATTTTTTTCCTGAAAATTTCTTCATAACCTTGAATGTTTTTATGTGTAATTTACTCTTTCAAAGTACAGCAGCTTGGCATGGCCTCTAAAACAATTCCTGAACACACTCCAATTCATGACTTGTTGCAATTCCTCTCTCAATGAACACAGGTTTTCCCCCAACTTATTTTTTTTTAGCCGACTAGGTTCTATAACAGCACAAGAAAATGCTTTTTTTCCATCCTATTTACTAAGGAAATTAGAATTTAAATATAAATCACCTTTCTTAAAAATCCTTTTTTCCCAAATTCATCAAAACAGAGCAAAAATGCTAGGTATTGTCACTGAAACTTTTACATAGTTTATGAATACTGTACATTTGATGGCTAAATAGTTGTTAATCAGTTGAATATCTTCAACCTTTCAGAGATTCAGTACTAAAAGAAGAACATTAATATTTATCTGAAATAGTGTTGGATTAAAGCCCATTAAGCCACATTAGGTTGAGAAAATACCACACCAGAAACCTCTTGAGATTTTTGTTTCATTTTGCTGGGATGTGGGGGAGTCCTAGGGCTTTATCTCTTTAATCAATGGGTGTTGTGTTGCTTGCTTCTCCACGGGCCCAATCCAAACTAATAAGGTCAACTGAAAGGCTTTTCCTGAAGTCAGTTGAATTTGGATCAGACTCCAATACACAGAAAGCTTGCTCAGCTAATTAGTTGCAGAGTAGTGGGATGATGAACATTGCAGAACACATCACATATATGGAGAGTAAGCATCTCACTGTGATTTATAAACCCACCTATAATATTCCCACAACCAGATGAATGCGTCTTGGCATCCAGGAGCTGCAGAGTTAGGACTAGGAATTACTGTCACTGAGTAAGAGAGAAAGCCATACTACCCCAAAGCTTGCTAGGAATCCAAGTCTCTATGCTCTGGGCACCTAGCTTCTTTCCAAAGCCTAAGCAGTCATCAGTGCTGGTTCCTCCTTTGGCCTCTCTGGCATATTTCCTGGGCACTGACTCTCTTCTGCTACACCTTCTTGGAAATGGGGTTTCTCAGTCCACCTGACGACCACCACTGACCCTTCAAGATACCCTAGTCAAACACACCCTTTTCCCAGAACTCCACCCGTGGTGTAGGGGGAAGGGTCCTGCGGAAGAATGGCGAGGAGTTGGAGCAAGTAATGGCAGACTGACAAAATAAGTGGTCAAGGACAGTGCACAGATGTGATGAGTGTGGGGTCAGCAAAGCAACATCCTGGTAAGGAACAGCTGTAACAGCTGTAAGCCCAGGAGCGCTAATTAGGCATATATTGATTTGTAAACCGGCTAATCTATAATAATTTATATACTCTCGGCCATACGTAACCCCAACCAGCCGTGGAGAAGGGATGAAAACCTCTGTGAGCAACTCCGATGCCAGAGTCTCACCTGATCAGCTGTCCTGAGCTGTCAGAGGATCCCCATCACAGCCCCTCCGTGCATCTCTGGGGCTCCCTGCGCTGATTGGAGTGTAAGTTTCCCCTGCCTATGCTGAAGTAAACTGTCATTTCTATGTCTTACAGCAGACTGAGTGTCGTTCTTTCCTTGACACCTGAACATTACACTCGGATTTTACGGAGCCCAATCCCTTTCCTGTATACCTGAGTACACTATAACTCTTTCAGGGACACACCGTAGTTGTGAAGCAGTCATAGTATAACACCTTTATGCTCTTTTATATTTAATCATGCACAGGAGATTACAGATCATGTCCTTGCCTCAGTTTCTTCATTATTCCGGGGGCATTCTTTGGGCTAGGGTTTGAGTCCCTTCCATTGTCCAGAGTCATTGGGGCCATCTGGGCTTAGGAATGTGGACAGACGCCCCCCTTTCTCATTAAGCTGTTACCGTTTGGTGACTTCTCCCTAGAACTCCTTATACAGTTTCTGTGACCCTGCTCTTTCCTTCTCCATGCTTTCTCTTCCTGTCTGGTCCTGTTCCTCTGTGTTTCTTTAAACTCCACCTGGTCTCTTTTGTTCTCATACCAGTAAGTTTCCTTCCCCCTCCCTTCCCCCTTCCTCCTTGAGAGGAATAATCTAAACCGTTTTTTTCTAATGGTACAGCTGCTTTTTAAAAACAATCTCTCTGAGGTCTAAGTACCATTATTAATCTTAAGTATTTCCCTTTGTATCAGGTTGTCTCCATGTACATGTTACAGGCCCTGTCAGCAATGGTGGATCCACATAGTATAGGCCCTTATAATAGAGCAGTATTTCATAATACAACTTCACAATATCAATCAGAATTCATGAATTGTACAGATATAGCCCCATTCATCACAAGTAGTAAACCTGATCTAAAGTGCAAGATCTCTCTCTCTCCTCTCAATCTCTTCCCCCTTCTCTCTCTATATATATTTTTGTTTGGAAAAATGGAGTGCCATATAGAGAGAGTGCGCACAATTATTAATAATTTGGAATGTGACAGATACCTGATTCAAAATTGATTTGAACACAATTCCAGCCTCCTTGTTACTTTGTTTCTCAAATATTGGCCCTCAAAAAAAAAAAAAAGAAAAGACTTCATAATGATCAAGCAGATTTAAGTAACAATACAATTTATCTAAAAACAAATGAAACTTTTTAAAATACAACATAATTAAATATAAACAAAATAAATATTTACAATTATTAAAATAAACTGAAATCCCTCTCCTAAATTCCCTGTGTCCCCAAACTCATGGTGAAATCAGTGAGAGTATTTGGTGCACAGAGAATGCAGGATCTGGATTTTGAGATATGGCTACTGACTTGATATAAAAAAAGAAAGCTATTTATGAGAAACGTAATCAACAGAAGTCATCATCATTGGTGATCCCTTGATTCAAGGATAATTTTCCCCATGGATTTACATATGGGCCTTGGGATGACTCAGGAGTCCAATCCTGGAACCACAGATTCTCCCACAGTAGTAATATTTCAAAATCCTCTAAAACAGTTTGCCAAATATCTTTTCTGGTGCAGGGGAGACAGGGCTGGTTTGTTGCCAAACATGCAGCTGTTCCTGGCAGCATTGGTGCTGGAACTATTTTGATAGCGGGGGTGCTGAAAGTCATTGAATAAAACTGTAAACCTTGTATACATAGAAACCACTCTGTTGCACCCCCAGGACCCCTTGTTCTATGCCTGGTGGGGCAGCTGCCTATTGAAAGAAAGTTATTTCTTTTTCCTTCCTTCTCTCAATTTCTCTCTCTCTTCAGCTTTGAGAGCAAGGCGCTTCTTCACAAAGCGAGCCACTGCCTGATGGAGAATGTGGTGCCATTGAGGTGGGTTGGTGGCTTGCTCCTCCCCGCTTGTGATGTCCAGAAGTAACCTACAGGATGTGTCACGTGACCTATCTGTGCAAAAGCAAAACAGGCATGTGAGTAGGAATCACATAATCACATACCTCTTGCATTCATATTTACATTAATATAATACAACTTCTGAAAAGTTACTCTAGGAAAGAATTTCTGTCCCATCTGGGAATATATTCAGCTGGCTTCCAGTCAAGTATTCCCTGCCCTTTAAAATAGTTTGCAATATATCTTTTCTGGTGGGGGGCAGGGCTGGTTCCACCTTAGCCAAACATGCAGCTGAACCACACCAGGGACTGCTTGAAATACTTGTTTGATGGTTGCTGTCCATGCTTTCATGCCACATGGTGTAGAGAGTGAACTGTTGTGTGCTGAGTGATAACTTAAGCCAAACTGGAGAATCAGGATCTCTCTGAATCTCTTGTGGCCCTCACACAAATGGTAAGTCCTACTCTCTTCCTGCATAACAGAAAAGCTATAGTCACTGTTTCTCTTTTACCACAGTCACTACTTGAACTGCTCCTGGTCATTGTCATCCTCCAATTCATTCCTTACCCTATCCCTGAATAACATTGGTAGGGGTTTGCCCAGCAGTCATTCCCAACGTATGCAAAGGAGGGTTATACAAGTTGTGGATCAAGGGCATGTCTCAGGAAGGTAAGCTGCATTAACTAAAGGTGTGATGTTAAATAGCATTAAACTCTTGGGTGGTGCTTTCATTCAGAAGTCAAGTGGCCTATAGCTGAAACTAAAGCAAACCTAGGCCACTTGAAACTAATGCACTTTAAAATCACACTTTCATTTGGTTTTACTTCCTATGAGCATAAGCCCCAAGAGCGAGACAAAACGGACCTGCAGTTCCGCATGCTCTGGGTTTAAGACAGGTCTTGGAATGGCGAGGTGTTTGACCTTTATCCTTAACTTGAGGCTTGTTTTGCATGCTTATATATGCATGCTTTACCCTTCTATGTTCTACAGGGCACGTTAAGGCAATCTGGAACACTATGTAAACCATGATGCTCTGTCCCAGCAGGTCTGCTAGCATGCTAGAATAAGTTTTAGCCCCGCAAGCCTGCATCACTGGATAAAGGCTCTGAGAGACTCTGCTGTGTGTTTTTTATTCCATTGTAGACATCCTTTAATAAAACCAAACATCTTGGCAACATATTAAACTTACCATGGCACAGGGAACCTGGAGTAGAGTAGGGGGGACATTACCGTGTGTGGACGTGAGGGTGACAATCCTATCCAAGTTTTGTAAAATAACTATTGGCCAGTGAGTCAGATTCTGGGCTATATCTGTCTCAGGTCAACCTGTCATCTAAGAGTTGAGATGCAGTGGATTTTAAGCCTTAAACTAACTTTATATTCTACAACTGAATAGGAGAAAAGGAATACTCTGAGATTTCAGCAGAGAGAGCTATTGGCACAGTGTATATTGTGAAATGGGAAATCAACACACTATTTTTTTCAGCAGCGTGCCATAGTCATGTGCTATACCACAGTCTTAGGATGCCCAGACAGCAAGTGTGAAAAATCAGGACAGTATTGGGGGGGGGGAGGGGCAGAAGGGGGGAGGGTAATAGGAGCCAATATAAGAAAAGACCCCAAAATCAGGACTGTCCCTATAAATTGGGGCATCTGGTCACCTCAGCCTGATCTCTTAGCCACCCAGCATTTTTTCCACTCTCTCTCTGAGTGTGTCTGTATTTGTTTGAGCTACATTATTCTTGCACCGAAATACATAAAAGTCAGAGACAAATATCTAAAAAGCAAGCAATGCATATGTTTTTTTT
The DNA here is from genome assembly GCA_032164245.1 of Sternotherus odoratus. Taxonomy (NCBI): domain Eukaryota; kingdom Metazoa; phylum Chordata; order Testudines; family Kinosternidae; genus Sternotherus; species Sternotherus odoratus. Next base: position 84,582,077 of record JAVMKO010000002.1, on the reverse strand, counting down.
AAAAGAAAAACTTTAGAGCCTTTCCAGGGTGCTTGTTAGTATGATCATTAAACAGTGTTCATACTGAACAATATCAATAATATCTTGACAGTACCCCTGGTAACCATCTACACTAATTTCCATACGTTGTACTGCAGTCATTGGGAGGGGAAAAAGAAGGTGATAGTTTTCACGTTCATTAAATGTTTGTGAAAATATTTAGCACCATATATACATCTATGAAAGATGAACATGTTGAATCCTTGTGAATTTTTAATCTGAAAAATACTGAATATTTTAATAACATCAAATTTCACCATTAAATATTTAAACAACTCTGGTAAATTTTAATTGTATGAAAGTGAATGTAAAAATGGCGTCTTCCTACTCAACAGATCTGCTCCCAAGACTGCTTAGTTTAGCAATCAAAATAGATTCTCACTGCTTTTTATTCCTGTCATAATCACACCAACATAACAAAGGTCCCATTTCAGTAGGGAATCTTAGCAAAATATTCCCTTTGATGAGATCATTGGTTCACATGCTAACTCCTTCAGCCTAAATGTAGAGAGAATCAGGGCTCCAGCAGCTCATTCTAACATCATGTCCAATAAACTTACTCTGAGCTGCAATGGTTAGAGGAACAATAGGTTTGGCTAAAATTCCTAGTGTAGTTGCTGTCTAAAAGAAAAAGAGAACTGAAATTCTTGCTTAAGTATTAACAGAAATTAAGTGCTAAGGGCTTGACCCTGGACCACTGACGTCAAGGGGAATTTTTTCCCTTGAATTTGATGGGAACAGAATCAAGACTTTAAATTGCAATTATGACACCAGGGAAATACATCCAAGCAGAGCTATGGTCCTTACTGATATCAGAGGGCAGAATTTGGAGATAATAGGTTACACAGATAAAAATGAGACAATCTGTCCTGCAGAAATTAAGTATTGATGATGCAAGAAAAGGAAAGAACTCACTATGATTTTCAGCTTCTTGGTTGAGTTACAGGGCCGACAGTTGGGATAAAGTTTATTTGACCTTTTAAACTCAACAAATGTGCTAAGGCAATTGAAAGACAATCACAGATCTCCAGTATATTTATCAAAGTCCCTTTTTAAAGAAGGTTGGCATTTTTAACATACTTTCATATTTATATTATATTATAAGTACTACAGATATAGTATGTGACAGAGAGACACAAACACATTTGCAATGCTCTCATGATTTAAAAAAATACAAGCACTGTTCTATCAAAATAATTTTGCTTTAGGGGACACTCAAGCATTCCTTGCCCAAGCAAACTCTCACTGACTTCAAAATCCTCTCTCAGTTCAACTTTCAAATTTTAGATGCAAGAGGCCAAAGCATCTTTGCTTTTTTTATCTGAATATTGCTAGAAAAAAAAATTGAACTAAAAATGGACCACAAAAGCTTTAGAAAAATGAAGAAGAGGAAGTCTTTTGTTAAATGGTCTGGATAGTTGGTTGTTTAAACTTTAAGGTATCATAGGGCACGTAAAACTGACTTAAGTGAACAACTCCAGAGATGAATGGGTCCTCCTCACAGCTCATGACAATATGTTTCTCTGACAAGGATGCAAAATGAAGCAGGGCAGAAGGTATCCTGAAAGGATTAATCATGACCAGTCCAACTGAGGAAGAGAATCCAGAAGGAGTCTTGTCTGAACTCATTTTAGATGACAGTCTTGAGAAATATGGTAGGCTATCTACTAGCAGATAACCTGACAATCAATCACTGCTGGCCTTGGAGCAAACCAAAGTGACTATAAACTTTGTGCAAGAAACGTACAAAGAAGAATGTTTCTCTGCCCAGATCTATCATGTCAATCAAATGGAAAAAGATACAGCACACACTTTTTTTTGTTTCCATTTGAGATTTATTCTCCTTCCTCTCTGTCAGCTGGCTGCCTTCCTGAGTCTTGATGGAAGTTAGAAGTACTGGACCAAGGCAACTGCTTAACTCCAAGGGGCATAATGGAGTGAAGATTAAATGTTGCAGATTTTTCTTTGTCGTTCGGCAGCACTTACAGTTCAGCACTTACAGTTCAGCTGCAGAGGGGGCACAGTTTTACAGCAGCTGGGCAATAGAAGCTCATGCTGAATTTGAAATAAACTGTTCACTGCACAGGAAAGAACATCTCTTCCTGCAGTTGACAGTTATTTGGGGTATCAGAGCTATGAACTCAGAGCAGGGGGTTTGCAGCCAGAAGGCATAATTTCAACTTCTCAGGAAGCATATTTTTGGTGGAACAGCAGTTGATATCCATCATTACTTGGCATGAACATTTTGTATGCAAAGTGAGTTTGTTCACAGCTGAATAGCACAAACTATACAATGTCTGCTGCTGAGTGTGTATTGGAGCAAGCCCCTCAGAAAAGCACCAAGGGCCCAATACTGCTAGATGATGAACTCTTCCTTGCAAGGTGCTGAGTGTGACTTCAATGGGATTTGAAGGATGTCCTTATATTACCTGATTTAGGCTGCAGCTCCAGGTATGTCTACATATGGGGCTTATGATGGGGGTGAATTAGGCCAAGTAACCTATAGGCTGCACCTGGAGGAAAGCCAGTGAGTGCTAAGGCTTCATCTGTGGATGAAGTCCAGCTGTGGGAGGAGCTGGGCTGGGTTTATAAACCCAGGAAGCTGGTAACTGAAGGTGGTTGTAGAGAAATAGGCTGAAGTCATTATTTAAGAGTAGGTGTGAGGCCATGGGGTTCTGTAGTATTCAGTTACTTTCTGGGAGGAGGGAGTTTGGGTTCATTTGGAGAGGGAGGGGGTAACTAGCTGTAGGAATGAGTCCAAGGAAGGAGCAGTATAGTTGCCAGGTACAGGGTCGCTGGCCTGGTGGGTGGGCAGGCCTAGGTCCCTTACTAGCTACTGGGGAAGTGCCAGAGAAGACTGCCTGAGACCAGTTGTGTGGAAGAACACTTGTATACCAGAAGGGGGTTATGTGCTGAGTCACCTGGTTGGAGGAGCAACAAAGAGTCTTGTAGCACCTTATAAGACTAACAGATCTTAGGAATCATGAGCTTTTGTGGGCTAAGACCAACTTCACCAGATGAATGTTGTGAAAATCTCTGGAGGCAGGTATAAATATGCAGGCAAGAAAGCAAGGTAAATCCATCTGATGAAGTGGGTCTTAACCCATGAAAGCTCATGATCCCTAAGATCTGTTAGTCTATAAGGTCCTACAAGACTCTTTGTCACTTTTGCAGATCCAGACTAACACGGCTACCCCTCTGATACTGGTTGGAGGACTGAGTCATAAGAGGAGGCATGGGTTCCAGCAGGAGAGGGGCTACAGACAGTGAAAGAGATTTTGTGGTGGAATGCAATTGCTAGAAGGGGGTGGGAGGTCAGCTGCACAGAACTCATGCCCCAGACCCCCTGGAGGTGGTGCCATCTGTGGTGAGCAGAGTGTCCTGTCACAGGGCTGTTTAACTGGGGTGTAGATGTCTGGGTTCAGACTAAAGCACAGGTTCTCGGACCCTGTGAAGTGGGAGGGTCCCGGAGCTTGGGCTGCAGCCTGAACCTGAACATCTACCCTGCAATTAAACAGCACCTGAGTTAGCTGGCATAGGCCAGCCAAGGTAAAGCCCATCCACTTTCAAAGAGGGGGAGGACCTTTCCCCCCCCCCGCCCATCCCAGCCCCTGCCTGTGTGCCCACCTACTGTGCTCATCACTATAGTATTTGAGTGCCTTGCAAGAAAAGAAAGGAAGAAGTTCATCCTTTTTCATGTTTTTTTCCCTCATAGCAGCTCTGTGCCAGTGAGAGGTACTGTGTTAGCTCTTGTGGTGGTTGTTAATCACTGAAGGAAAACTAAGATATAAAGATGGGTCTTGTTCTGAACAGCAAAGCATATGATCACCCTGCCCTCAGGAAGGGAGTTCCACAGCCATAGTTGCTGCAAAGCTCTTCCTTAGCCATCATTAGTCATACTTTGTATGGCTAGCTTCATTGTTGAGGAGCAGAATTGTTGTCAGGGTTGGTCCTGACCTGCTATAACTTAAGGATAACAGTTTATCTCTATATAGGTTTTTATAAGGTTTCCCAACACTGTAATACAAGTGCCTGCCTAATATATGTTATAAAACTCTGTATAAATTTGCAAATACTGATTGAGCTTCATAGGAAAGGCACCACACATAAATATGGAATTTTCAAAAGCCAACATTGCCTTCAGAGTCAATGTTAACTTCAGTGGGAGAAGTTAGGTTAATGGTGAATGCTTTTTAAACCCCCACTTACAATACATTGTATCACTGCAAACCTCAATGAGCATCAGTTATATGTTGTTGGTATTTTAACAAGGGCACCCACAAAACCATTACCTGTCACCTTCTGATAAGCCCTGTGACCAGTAGGACATGCACTGTAGTCAGGGGTATGAGGGATTGGGAAATCAATCGTTTTGTTATTTAAATAGTAAACATTTTCTCAAAGTGTTTTTATCTTGGTGGTTTATGATAGGAAGGAGAACCTGTGGGTGTATGTTCGCTGTCTTTTGCTGGAAATAGTCTTTGTTTTTGGAATGTACATTGATAGTATATATTGTTCAGCCTGAACTGTAGGGGGCTGTAATGGGGCATGTTCTGTCCCCACCCTCTGATGCACATAAACCTCTTAGATTCTCCAGTGAGTGGTACTTCCATGTTACTATTTTACTATCCCGTCACCAGCATGAATACAGCCTTATACAGCTAAGTATTTACAGTGGTTTCTTGCCCTTTCTCACAGGGCTTCAGAGATCTTCCTCCATTAAGATCTCGGCACATATTGAGTCCATCTAACCCAATCCTCTCTCCTTCATTGCCTTCCTATGTCTTTTTATAGCTCTCAGTTGATGGCTAATTAGCTGATCAGTCTGGGGGCTGATGAACCAATTAGCTGCCTATTTCCCTAGCAGCCTTCTCTAGGGGAATTAAATAATGGTGTCTAAGTGATCAGAGGGTTGGTTTATTTATTAGCCTCCAGCACTCTGTCACAGGGCTAAAGAACTATTGGGAATCCAAGGATACTCCCTTGTTAATATTTCAAGGGTAAAATATTTGCTCTTCAGCAATACCTTTGGTTAAGTCCTTCCAGCAGAGATGATTTAATATTATCAAGTGATGGAGTCAGCTCCTTGGAGGCAGGGAAAACATCTCCACCTCCATGACACAGAGTGGATTGGGCCTTCTACCTCATCTATACTTCATTAGCAGCTTTGGTGGGTCCTCACAGGGAACAGGTGTTTCCGATCAAGAATGGGGGTGGGGAGAAACAGTAAGAAGCTGTGGCTGAGAGGAGATGGGCAGGAATCCCAATCATCTGAAAATACTTTTGTGACTCAACCACCTTCCAGCTCATCTATTCCTTGGATAATGCACAAGGAGAGATGCCAATTCTTTATCAATATAAGAATTGACCTTTAGTAGTCATCAGATAACCGGGCTCTATCAGTTTAACCAAAGATAGAGCAGCATAATGCAGAAAGCCTTATACATTACAGATCTGGAGAACAGGCTTACAGTGATTACATCATTAGCCTGCTCCAAATTGAGCTCAGTTTTTCTCATTTATATTCATCTTGTTCATGACAAATCAACAGTTCTACAGACCTAACACAGTTTTATCTCGGTTTTGTATGTAACATTTTAGATGTTAGTAGACCATAGCGTACAAATAGCATTACACCATAGTGATATTTCTACTAACTGTACGTGACACACAGTTCATGTATGGCAAACCTTAACAGAGCACACCTCTTGCTGCTGACATTTCATATGTACAAAGGTTACAACAATTTGACTTTGTTACCTCTGCTATTCCAGACTAACACGGCTACCTCTCTGATTCTTAACAATTTGACTGCTTGTGAATTTCCACAATAAACTAACGGTATTCTGGGAATGCAGTTTATTGTTATACAACTTAGCCTCTGTACTATAAAGCATTCTGTCCATGTCCTTTTGACTGAAAATGAAAAAGTAGCTTATATTCCATAAAGCCTTTAGGACCTCTTTCCTGAGGTTGCAGGATTCTTTTCTCTTTGGGTACCGACTGTTTGAATAGAAGGTGTAGAGTTGGTTCTGAGGGGGCAAAACAAAGTTAGTTCTCTTGAGTTTTACTACTTTTATGGAAAATGTGACAAGACTGATGCAACAGTTTGCAACTCAGGGCAAGTGACGTCAAAAGTAAAATGAAAATGTATGCTTACATTTCATGCTCTGGCTTTTTGAGCTGCCTTTTCATTGCTTTACAAATACAATGAAAAGGAAACGTTTTGAAAGGCCTCAGCCTGTTTTTAAAATATCCTGAAATAACCATGGATGCAAGAACTAGGGATGAGCCGTGCAATAGAATGTCGGTGCTAACTAAGGGTAGGTCTTCACTACCCACCGGATCGGCGGGTAGTGATCGACCTTTTAGCAATCAAATTTCTCACGTCTGATTTCTCACATCTTAATGAATCGCCCGCGGCAGCCCCGTCGACTCCGGAACTCCAGCTTGTCACAAGGCGCAAGTTGGAGTCGATGGGGGAGCGCGCCGCCGACTGCCACTGCCATGAGGATGGCGGGTAAGTTGGCTGAAGGTACGTATCTTCTTATTAATGTAGCTGAAGTTGCATATCTTCAGTTGACCCTCCCCTTCCCCCCAGTGAAGACCAGCCCTAAGACAAGTAAATGGGTCAGTGAGTGGAGACCTAGTCTGAACTAGCTAAAGTAATAGGAGGGAACACCCAGGGAACCATTAGGAATTAGATTAAAATAGCTAGAGACATAAAAGGTGACAATATTCTACAAATATATGAGAAACATAGGAAGACCAAGGACAGGATAGACTTATTATTGAATGGGTGTGTGGGGCAGGGAGACATGATAAATAGCGTTTTTGTTTCCGTTTTCACCAAAAAGGTTAGTAGTGATTGGACATTTAACATAGTGAACACCTGTGAAAATGAGGTAGAATCTGAGGCTAAAATAGGGAGAGAAGAAGTTAAAAATTACTGAGACAGGTTAGATTCTTCAAGTCCCCATGGCCTGATAAAATACATCTTTAGATAACTCAAGAAGCGGGGTTGGCAGGTTTGTATAATTTTTTGTGGTTCCTACAAAGTAACCAAGCCAATCCCATAACGTGTAAAGTAGGGCTGTCAGGTGATTAAATTTTTTTTGCATCGGCCCTGTTCAGGCCCCACTTCTCTTGAAAATTAGCTGGAAGCACCATGTCACCTTATCATAGGCAGTTTGTGCAGAAATGAACCAACTCTTAAACTGGTATGATGAGTAATACCCCCAACCCTTATTATCTTGAGCACACAACAATGAACCCACATATAAGGCAGTGGGTCATTCAAAATAGATCTACATCCCTCCAAGAGATGTGGTGGGTGGGTCCTGAGGAATTCAAATGGAAGCACTAGTGTATTATGTCATACTTCAGGCCTGGTTTTCAGCTCCTAGTAGAGAGGGGAATTAGAATGGTATGACTCTTTCAACCACTTTATTAACTATACTTACTAGTTTTCCTTTTGTACTTATAGCATCCTCAGTTGTTGGAAAATCTTTGACCAGCTGAGTTATTGATCAAGTGAACCTAGGTATCCATTTTATACATACATTCCTATTATATGCCTGTCTCTTTAACATTCTCCATCATGTGACTTTGCTTTGCACATTGTTTATGAATACTATAATTTAAGTTCTCTGATATTTTAGTCGCAGATGCTCTCTGAGATGTCATCCTTAGCAGTGAAACAATTGCTCACAGGGAAGATGAATATTCTATCGCCATGACCTGGATAGAATAGAGACTCTTTTACCATGTGGGTTTACATGTTTTTCAATGGAGTTACGCTGACTTACACCAGCTGAGGATCTTCTCTCTCCCCTCCCCCAGGTTTCTAGTGTATTGTGATGTGAATAGTTGTCTAATTCCAGAACAAGCTGGGGGGGACTGCTTGAAGAGTGCAACTGACAGGGGTGCACTTCTAGGAGTCAGAGTAAAACATAATTCCTCTAAGTATTTAACAATGGGAAGTATGTTTCTTCCTGCTCCTCTGAGCTGAATATGTAAAAAAACTGGCACTGTGACACCACATTGTATTGAGTGAAAGGAATAAGACTCTTTTCCAGTAAATGGGTCGTGGCTCCAAGTATTTAGATAATAGTGTTTCTATTTAGATAGGGAAAGTAACAGACATCTCCTTTTTCAATCTTCTATCATTTGAACGCCAATTAAAATCCCCATATCTTGTATATATTACCCCCTCCTTTTCAATTCCTTAATCTTTATAGATGCCCATTTTATGTCTTAAAAAACAAGATAATTCAGAAATCTAGGGCAGAGCATGAAGTTTAACTTTCACTTTCTAAACCTCTGTGACACTCACATGACTGCCTCCAAGTGTCCATATAAAGTGAAGTGGGAGAACAGATCAAGCATTCTGGGCGTCTTATGCTGTAACTTCATTTGCTCTCAGCTTTGCAATGATGACAGATCCAGGAAAGAGTTCAGCTGCCTCTTCAGGGTAAGTCATTGTTGCCAAACATGCCATCATTGTGAGAAGTGTTGTGAAAAGATTAAACTTCAATTTTTTTTTCAAAATGTTGATTTTTTTTAAGTGAAAATATTCCAGTTCTAATTTACTTGTTGTTTGCAAACAAATTATTAAGTGTCAGTTCATTAACCTATAAAGCCCTCTAATAAGTGCTATGATGATTACACTTAATATTTTATCATTGCATTCCCTCTATTTAATATTTTGTCTTGCGATATATTGCATGGGGAATTGCAGTATGGGATTACAAGCTGAACATCTACTTTCTCTTTAATTTTGTCAATAGAAAAATGTAGTAAATATGCTGAGAAATATTGTTTTTTTACACTTCGATATTTTCATCTACTCTGGAAAGAAAATGTTTTGAGACTAATGGGCCATTTCTGCTTTACTGGGGGGATAGGTGTCATTCAGCTCTACTTACTATATTTCTGTGATTCGTGGCCACCTCTTTGTGATGCAACACATTAATTGCTATGACTGTCTGTACTTCTATTTTTAAACTTCTTTCTCTTGAGGTAAGATCAGTGTCTGTTTACTGACTTTCAGGAATGTCATGGAATGAGTCACCCAATTGCAGACCAGGGTGAAAGTCACTCACTGAAAGTCACAAAGTTTTTCCATTATGGGGCCAGGACTCTGTAATAATCAAAGTGATGACTCCAAAGAAGCCTTCCCAGGTTTTACACAGGACCCTTCTTAGCTGCAAAGATTTTTACTACTGCTGCTTTCTGAAGGTCCACAATCTGGGCTAGCTCATGCTCTGTTGAGATGGTTGCAAGGCTGAATAGCCTCTCCTGTGTCCTTGTGGAGCATAGATGTTGTCATAAGTGTGAAGTGCCTTAGAATGACTGTTTTACCTGTGAGGGGTTAACCTGAAGCCAAAGAAGCTATGACGTATTAAGAATGCAAATTTCTAGGGACAAAGGTGTGTTAGTTTCACTTCTTCTGTCCGGGGCTATTAGGCTGACTCCATCTTCTCTTCTCTCCCGGCTTTGGGAGAATGTAATCTCCTTCCTATTCATCTCTTTGAATAAGTTGCTAAGTTAAACTAACTGTAAGTAGGATTGTTGATTGTATACACTTACAATTGATCTGTGGTGTCCTTAATCTCATCAGAGGGAGAAATCTCAAGAGACGGGTTAAGGCTAGAAACTTAAGTATCTGTGAAGTCTGTATAAGTGTATGCTGTTTTTCTCTTTTCTTTAATAAACCTTTTTTTTGTTATAAAAATTGTCTGGTAATTCTAGTGAAGGGATCCTAGCTTTGGATCGGGCAGCTCATGGTTAGTGAGGGTCTGTGTACTTGAATCTCTCCTAGGTAACAGGGGGGAGGGGCTGTGGCTCGGGGTCTGTGTTCTTTTCTCTCTCAGGTGGCTTAAGGGAGAGAGGGGGGTTTTAATGTGCCCCACTCCATGGTCTTGGAAAATCACATTGATGGTGGCAGCGGGTCCCAATCCCCAACTGGAGGAGTTTGGGTTTTGGGGGAAAAGATTTAACTTAGGCTGGGAAAGTAGCTTAAAGTTATTTGGTCTTGCATAAGAGACCCCCACACTTTTACCCTAGAGTTTAGAGTGGGGGAAGGGTATTCTCTTACAGATGTGTTTTTAATAACTTCAGCTTGGAGAAGCTGTGTTCTCCACTGGCAACTGTTACATGAAGTGTTAGAAGTATGCACAGAGCAACAAAAGCATTTGGAAAGAGGGTGGACATCTTATTTGTGCACATACATTCCAGAACAGCCTTTGGAGTTGATCCTGCTGAAATGTATCTTGAAAGGGCTTTCAGTTCATCACCTAAATCACTCAGATCAATATCTCACATGTCATCGTGTGTCAACACTGTCTCTAGTGCCCTGCATTGCTGGTATAGGTCTTCTTCAGGAAAATTGAGAAGTTTTGGAATATCATACAACATCCTAAATGTACTGCTGTGTTCCTTGAGCTGTATGAAAGGTTCTTCAACAGACTGTATTGCACAATCTAGAATCTGGTTAAAGAATTCGACTTTGAATTGTTGTTTGGGGTCTCTTATGGGATTATCCCATGCCTCATAATCAAAATGTCATCTTCTTCGGTGACTCTTGTATTCTTGAATGGGTGGGAAAATAGCTTCACTGTGAAGTTCCTATGCCAACTTCTGTGCACTCTTCAGAATGTTTTGAAATCCCTCATCTGACTGGTAAGACTATAGGTATGACTTTGCTTTGTACAGTTGTTCCATTGGTCCAGATATATCAAGCTCAACACCTTGGAGACTCTTGCTTACAAGATTTATTTCAAACAGTATGTCATGCCATAACACTAAGCCACAGAGAAATTTGAAGTTATGTATGTTTCTGGAGATTCCATTTCCCTCTGCCACTGGTCTCACATGAATAGTTCCTGTCATAGCATTATCCTCCATAATGGTAACTATGGCTTAATCTATCTTCCCAATTTGGTGTTTGAAGGCTTTATTGCCTCCACTCAGCTTTCCCATCGTGTGGCTCTCAGTGGCTTCAGTGTCAGAGAGGATGGTCCCAGATGTTGCTTCAAAATTTGCCATCAATGAATTGATGCAGAGAAAAATACATAGATGCTTTGAATTATGTTAAAAAATTCACCAGCGTCACTAGAAGCTGATGCTGCATCACTTTTGACCAACAAGTTCAATTAACGAAAACTGCATGGGACAAAAAAACTTCAGGGTTTAACTCTCAGATCCGTGTCTGTGCTTCTCTGTTCTTTCCTCTCATGTTGGCACCATTATCATAGCCCTGACCTCTCATGTCAGCTATTGCAATTCCTGCATCTTCCAGCTTTTTAAGAAGCACATTTGTCATATCAGCTCCTGTAGTATCATCAGTGTCAATAAGTTCTAGAAAATGACAGTCACCATTGCAGGGACATTTTCACTAGCTTCTATTGTTGTTACAAAATGCACCATTAAAGTCATTTGTTCCATATGGCTGATGTCAGGTGTGCCGTCCAGAATCACAGACTAATATCTTGCTGACTTCAGATCTGCCAGTCTTCTGTTTGACTTTTGTTGCCAGTAACTGTATGTGATCTCATTTTGAATTGTTTTTCCAAAGTAGTGGTGTTTATATTTCTTGGGTGGTGACTCTTCTTAGATGCTCCTGGAATACAGCATCATACTCAGCCATCAGCTCCACAATTTTAAGGAACTTTCCATTGTTTGGCACATACAGCTGATCTGAAGTGCCACGCAGTGCTAGGTTTTGGGTAGCAAGCATTCTCACAATGGCAATGAGCCTTTTCAGAACATTTTGCCAGTAAAGAGACTCTGATGCAATATTCTCTTGATGCTGATCATCTATGGTGGCCCTTAACCTTAGTCTCATCTCAAGCTCTTTCCACCTATGGAATGCTCTCTGGTTATTTTCTGCCTTCTCATGGCATGCCAGATTTCTAGCCAGATTTTTCCAGTCCTTTGTTCCTGTAGAACCCAATGTGGCTGGAACATTAGACTGGAAGGGTTTGCAACAAAAACAGTATGCAGCATTCTGGGTTTTTGAGTACATAAGCCATGGCCTTTCCACTTCGTCACCATTGGGGATTTCACACCAGTAATGTGTTGGATGGAAAGTTCTATTTTCAGTGTCTTTGGGGAACATGAGGTTTTTCACTTGCTGTGGCCCATGCAGTACAAGGAAATCCCTCAGGCTACTGGGTCCACAGTGGGTCAAGTGGGTCCACAGTCCTGGATCATCTAGACTTAAGGAATTCAACTCAGCAGCAGCTGTTTCTTGTGCCTCCACCAGATTGTTCTCTGATCTACACTTTTCTTCAGGAATGTGCATGGTTACATCCATTTGAGATGGAGATATGGATGCTGCACTAGCTGCCAGGTCACCTGCACTCTGACTAACTGGAAGATCAGGCATCTCCCCATCACTCTCATCCTCACTGGGACCGGAAAACTCACTGAACATTTGTGTCTATGTATCTCAGGCGAGCTCCTTCCTGCTCTGATAGAAAAGCTTCCTTTGCTTTCGTTTTTTTTCTGAATGCTGCCCCAGAGGGGTATTTGCTTCTTTCACTCATGACTGCTGTTCTATGCCAGCTATAGTGGCTCTTAGCACTCAATTGAAGGGGACAAATAAGCAGACTGGTACCAGGGCCTGAGTGAGGGAAGATGTCAGTGTCTTAAGGGCCAAACTGGCTTCTACTCCTTCAGTTGGCTGCCTGTTCTCCTCAGGTGGGTTCAGGGAAGCAGAGGAAACAGGAAGCTCCCTGGCAAGTCTATTCGACATTGACTCATCTGGAGTAGTGTGTCCAGTTTTGGGGACCACACTACAAGAAAGATGTGGAAAAATTGGAAAGAGTCCAGAGGAGGGCAACAAAAATGATTAGGGGGCTGGAGCACATGACTTTTGAGGAGAGGCTGAGGGAGCTGGGATTATTTAGTCTGCAGAAGAGAAGAATGAGGGGGAGGGATTTGATATCTGCTTTCAACTACCTGAAAGGAGGTTCCAAAGAGGATGGATCTAGACTGTTCTCAGTGGTAGCCGATGACAGAACAAGGAGTGATGGTCTCAAGTTGCAGTGTGGGAGGTTTAGGTTGGATATTAGGGGAAAAAATTCACTTGGAGGGTGGTGAAGCACTGGAGTGGGTTACCTAGGGAAGTGGTAGAATCACCTTCCTTGGAGATTTTTAAGGTCAGGCTTGACAAAGCCCTGGCTAGGATGAGGTGCTTTAATAGCAGTAAATCTAAGTTCCTGTTTGGTCCTTTAAGTGAGGTGCATTATTAAGTGAATATATTTTATTAAAACTGCTTGGAAATGACGTCATCAAAAAAAAAAGAACACTTGTGGAAGAAAAGAGAGTTTTCCAAGACAAATGGGAGGATTTCTATTTTTTCACAGAGGCAAAAGATAAAATTCAATGCCTTATTTGTCAGTGGGAGGAGGGGGGAGCTGTGTGCTCAGGGGAGGAGGCGGGGCAGAGGTGGGACCTCATTGAAGGGGTGGGGGCGTGGCCGGGGGCAGAGAGGGAGGTGTGTTAGTGATGTGGCCCTCCGGCCAATGAACTAGTCCTCAAGTGGCCCTCATAGTCATTTGAGTTTGAGACCCCTGGTTTAGAACAATGCTGCTGTGTTTGATCCTAAATAAAATACACTTATTTTTCTCACTGTTGCCAGCTCTCATGATTTTTATTCTTCATAGTGTCTCAGCTTCTGGAGTCAGGTGATTATCTAAAAATCTCAGTTTCGATTTAACCAAAAGCACATTTCTAACTCTCACTGTTGTGGAGGAAAGCTTGCAAGCATGAAACACAAATGCTCAAAACTAAGAAGGCAAATAAAAAGAACCCCACATTTATTATTTTCTAAATCTTATGAGTTTTGGGAGCCTGAATCGTGATTTTTGAAAGCTTGGGGCTGGCACTACTGTTTCATTGATATAAAGAAATTGTGGGGGGGAAATTTGGGGGAGAGTGTAGAATATTGGGCCTACAAGAACTGGCAGTGCTCTTTGAAAGTTCAATGTGAATTCACTGTGGAGATTCTTCTTTTGCAGGGATTTTCAAACAACTAGGCCCAAGGCTGTGTCTGACCAGGGAAAAGAAGAACCTGAAGAGGAATATGGGCCCCAGGTGAGTATTCCCTACTGAGCTATTACTGATTATAAGCAGGACTAGACTTAAACTGTTTTGAATCTTTCAAAATGTGCTGCTAATGTCTACTTAAAGAAAATTTTGTCTATTGCATAATGCAGGATTAATGTTCTGCGCAGAATTTAATTTTTCCTGCAGACTTCGTGTTGCAGAGCTGCTGGCTGCTGCTAGTTTCTGCTGGATCTAGCAGAGCCCAACCCCGCTTGGTAACATGTGCGACTGGGCTCCTCTCTGTGCAGTAGCTCCCAGAGCGACTGAGCTGTGCCCCACGGGGAAGGCAACAACACCTGGGAGCAGCAGAGAGGGGGCCACTGCTTTCTAGGATGGGAGACTTAGGGTAAAGGTGGGGAGGACAGCTGTGGTGTGTGTGTGTGTGTGTGTGATTCAAGCAATTCTGAGGTTGACCAAAACTTTAAATTGTCATCCCCCCTTCCCCCCGCTTTTAGCAGGTATAGGTCATCTCTGCCCAGTGGGACAATAATGTAGCTGTGCTTTGGGAGGGAGGGGATGTGGGTATCTGGCCCTGCAGCTGGGGTCTGTGTGTGTGTGTGCAGGTGTCTGGCGTGGCAGGGACCTGTGTAACTCTCTCCAGCACACCCAAATACCATCTTGCCACTCACACTCACACACTCCAGAACTCACCCCTCCTCCTGGCAGTATCCTGGCACTATTTGGGAACTTGACATATGGTAACACTATAGGGGTAGGGCAAAAAAAAAAGAAGTGAGAATTGACTAAAAGGCCAGAGGGGCAGAGTTTTCCCCCTAAGATATGCCCAGCTGGCACACGTGACACAACCAGACTGAGCCGCCCAACAAAAGCATAACAGAGAAATAGGAATGGGGTTGTCCTAGGGGTTTCTTTAACACTACTCCTGGGAGACTCTTTTTCAATGTCTGTATTGTTACAGACATACTTGCTGACAGATATTTTAAAATTACAAAATAATTGAAACTGACATTTATTGTGTTATTTTGACAAATAAAATATGCTGAATTTTTAATTTAACTCCTGAGGGAAATCTGCTCCAAAAAGTCTCTACACAGTTGGACTAGTATAATTACAATGATATATTTCAAAATCAATTTAGTTAACCTGGTACAAATCCCTGTATGGACATCCTTGAAGCCATGTAAACATGGTTTGTATTCCTTAATTCAGTAAGGAATTGACTTAAGGATTGTAGCAGTAATTTTGTTCCTTCTGCATGCTGGTAGTTCCAGGAAGAATTCTATTTCAGGAAATAGCTCCTGAAGCTGTGCAATATTGTGTGCAATTTTTTCAATCTAACCCTAACCCTATAAGCTCTTTCGAGTAGGACCTATCTCTTTTTTTCCTTAGGTCTATAAATTATGGTACCGTATAAAATTCATTTAACTATTAAAACAAACAATACAACACACAGACAACTTTTGATTATTCATTTATGATATTCATTGCGTTTTAAGTAGAGATAAAAATTTTGTGAGATCCATCTCCAACATCAGAATTGGTCAAAATCACCACGGCACCAACTCTGACTCCTGTTCCTACTACTTTTTTCC
Source organism: Sternotherus odoratus (assembly GCA_032164245.1). Lineage (NCBI taxonomy): Eukaryota > Metazoa > Chordata > Testudines > Kinosternidae > Sternotherus > Sternotherus odoratus. Next base: position 84,566,370 of record JAVMKO010000002.1, on the reverse strand, counting down.
ACTGTTCTGGTACAAAGCAGGAAGATAGCTGCCTACCCTGGGACCAGTAAGTTATTTCAAATCTATTCTATAGACCACCACCTATTCACCTGAACTTTAGGCACCCATATTTGAAAATGTTCGCCAACACTTTATATAGTAAAGTTGATTATATGTAACCCATACTTCTGGGTGTGATGTTCTGTCCCATCTAGTGACACCAAGACCACTTAGAGAGAGAGTTAAATGAGTCTTCTCTATAGCCCTAGCAAATGGCCAGTTGGCTTTTAGCTCATGCAGTAGAGGCTCATGCACTAGGCTCCCGAGATGCAGAATAGACATCCATCTCCAAATATTTCAGACTTCCCTGTGTATCCTTGTGAATTATCTGGAATTCACGCCAATTAGTGCTCAGGCTAGTTAGAACTCTGCCAGAAGGTCAATGCAGCCCAATGTAAAATGACAGTGAGGGATATAATTTCAATGAGATTTATACCTGAATTACATAAACAAAATGTACTATTGCATAGTGAGTGGTTTTGTGGTTGAAGAACAAGCGATATAGCTGAGTTAGTACAAATCTGTAAGAATCTGCTCAACAACTGAGGCCCATTGCTCAAGCTTGATGTTATAGCTCCACTTTAATCCAAAATGGATCCGTGTGGCCTCACAGATGTATGTAACCTCCTCCTAGGAAGTGTGAGTCCTCACCCCCAAAAGCAACATATGGCTCTTCATTTTTATAGAGGTTAGCCTGGAACAAAAGCAACAGTGTTTTGTTTTGTTTTTAAACCATCAATGTCTTCTCTGAGGCTGGATTTTATAGTAACATAACTGTTAATGGCCAATGCTGATCAGTTGCTCAGCTGATTTACAGTTTGAACACAGAAATCTTACGTGACACAGAAATCCATTTCCAAAGGTATTTTTTTCTCCTGCTGATAATGGCCCATCTACATTTAACAGCCCTCTTAGAATTGGTATGCTAATGTACAATTTTTTATTTTTTTTCTTTCTTTATGTGTGTATAAATGCATCTTACTTCTGTTCCATTCTATGCATCCGATGAAGTGAGCTATAGCCCACAAAAGCTTATGCTGAAATAAACTAGTTAGTCTCTAAGGTGCTACAAGTATTCCTCACTTTCTTTACAGTTTGAACATAGTGGGTATGTTGATTTTTGGATTGTAGAAAGGTTTAGAATCATGGATGGGAGTTAAGTTGAAATCTTAACAACCATTACATAAAAACCCTGGGAAGAGCCGCTACTTCCCGCTATCTTTTATTGGATTAACTTCTGTTCAGTTTATACTGAGATCCTCTCTGCTGTGTAAGCTCAAAAACTTTTGTCTCACTGTAGCGGGGTGACCACCCGCTCCCCCCCTGAAAAGGGCTGAAGCAGCCCAGGGAAGGGGCTGTGGCTGGGAGCCTGCAAACTCCCAGGCTGATTGGGAGTTTGGCTCAGCTGGGAGGCCACGCCCCAAGCTCTCAGGCTACATAAAAGCCTGAGAGGCAGGAGAGAAGCAGTCAGTCTCCTCTGTAGCCAGAGGGAGACAGGGCTTGGCTGCAGGGAGCCATTAACAAGAGTACCTGGACTGGGATAGGGCGTGGGCGAAGCAGCTGGGAGCCAGGGAGCGACCAAGCTCTAGAGAGTGGGCCCCAGCCTGCTGAGCCTAGGGCAGGCCAACCCACGGGGTACTGGGGGTTGCAAGGGGGCGGCCCTGGGCTGGTTAGGAGCAGCAGGCCCAGCCCCTTCTTGCTGGTGATGAGTAGCCATGAGACTGCAGTCAGCCTCAGGGAACTGAGGCAAATGATGACAGGCAGTGGCGGTATCTGAGGCAAGTTGGGGATAGTGAGTGGTGGGTTCCCCCAGGGAGGGGAGACCCTAAGACAAGGGGGGTACTGCAGGGGTGCAGCACCCTCAGCAAGGGGCTCCGGGGTCCGGGAGGGACGCGGGGCCAGAGTGGAGAAGCGGATGTCGGCCGGCAGAGGGCGCCCCGGGGTCAAACGAGCTGATTCCCCAGACGACCAGACGGCGGCGCCGCCGGGTGAGTGGACGACACCGTTACACTCACAAACAGAAGTTAGTCCAGTAAAGTATTAATTCACCCTCCATGTCTCCCTAATAGTCTGTGACGAACACGGCTACAACAACACTGCATACTCCTCATTATGTTGGGTTTTTAACTTTAGGAAAGGCATGGAGTTTCAACAGTAAAACCTTCAAAAGGGCTCTCATCCTTTCCATTGAATCCCAGTGCTGTTTAATAGATTGTCCAGTGTTCCTTACTGCCAAACAGATGGTTGATGTCACAGGAGACGTTTAAGCAGCAACTCTTATGATACATATGGGTAACATCAAACAGTAGGCCAGTTGAATGATTGCAATTATCCCAGTACTATGTTTTGAGTTTAACATGCAAACTCCCTTTTTGTGGAAGCCTTAATAATAAAGGGTTTCACTTCCATTTCCACTGCTGTAGCTTCTTAGCAAATTAGCAACCGACTGTATAAACTGCAATGTTGTGATTCCACATAGAATTTATAGCTGGGCATCAAGTCAATGGCCATCAAAGGGGAAAAGTTTAATCCAGCCTATAAATCAATTCCAACGTCCTCTATTGAAGCAAAACTGCCTGTGTTTCATTCTGATCAACTAGAACAGCTGGAAACCACCCAGCGCGTCAGAGAAAACAGTTTCTGGCATACTCTAGCTCAGGCATATGACAGGAGTGGGAGTCCGACAGTAGTTGCAAATATTGAAAAACAGCATGCTGCAAGTGTAATCCTGTGTATTTTTAAACTCAAAATAGTTTGCTCATCTATGTGTATATCAAACACAAGAGACCAACTTCAGACATCTGATCTACCTCTCTAAAACCAGATCCTTGACAGATTTAAATCAGTGATGCTCCATTGATTTACACCAGCTGAGGATTTGGCCTTCCTTATTAAAATAGGTAAGAAGCAGGAATAGGCTATAGCATACCCATTTAATAATGATGATCATAGGATAGATCCCTACCAGAGGAAAGCGATTGTACAGTACAGCTTGCTTAAGAGACCAGTAGATGGCAATATCCCTTATCTTTATCAGAATTAGAAATTTCTTGAATCAATATATGCCAAGGAGTTTCTCAGTAGTATGGAGACCCAAGGAGACCCCATTATCTAGCAATTTGTGTCTTAAAATATTGTCTCACTTCAAATTCCAGTTAGCATGAGGCTAGAGAAGCAGGGTGGATAGGTCTAGACAGAATGTCTAGATAAATTATTCAATTGTTCCCAAACGGAAACTACCAGTCAGATTCTCAGCTACTGTAAATTGACATCACTCAATTGAGGTCAATGGAGCAGGACAGTTTGTACCAGCTGAGGCTCTGACTCAATGCTGGGTGCATGTATTAGAACAAATGGCTTGCAGATTAGCTCCTTCCAGCTTCTGAAATGTTTGCAGTTTGTCACATGAGAAGTGGTCATTTTTAGGACCCAAAGTTATTTCTGATCGTGCTGCTTTGGAAACCATTATGTAAATTGGGACTGGCCATGGAATTGTCTAGTGTAAACACCTGTATCAGAAAGAAGTGGTGTTCACACATTGCAATCCTCTTTCTTGTTTGGTATTAGGTCAAGGAGGGTGAGGAGGGTGGCTGAAAGCTCCTGTTTTTGGTACTATATGCAGGAGAAAGGCACATGGTGACCAATTCCCCTTGTTGCCATACAAAGAAAAGATCATCAGAATTTTATAATGTGTTTTAGCAAAACAACATCTAGCCTTGTTCTCAGAAACAGCCAAACCATTTTGGCTGAATTTTTTAAAAACAATTCAGCAGAGGAAGACACTTGGCATAGGAAAACTGCAGCCCAAACAGTTAACATGTGGCAAAGTTAAAAGCAACTGAAAACCAGGTCTTGTAATGTGAAGTATCATGGAACTTTAATAATAGGAGGTGCTTCCAGCCCCACTCATGAAAATAGTTCATATTGCAGCACATAAAATAAAATAATAATACTATAGACACTGGACCATATATCATTTGTAAGTGCTTCACTCTGCTCCAAATCTTCATTGCAGCAATATCATCTGATTCGAAGTAATTCTGTCCAGCAGCTGAAAGAAAAAGGGGAACAGCCTTACCCACACAAATTCCATACAAATACTACACTTTCTGAATTTGTTAAGGAATTCAGCTACCTTGGAAATGGAGAGCAACTTCCTGAGAAACACAAATCTCTGGCAGGTTAGTATGTGACAGGATAGTAATTTCTAACTGCTCCCAAAGCCTCCATCTTATTTATTAGTTACTAGCGAAAATACCCGGCGTTGCTCGGGTCAGTCGGAGGTGGGGAGGTGGCAGACAGCTGAGCAAGTGTGGGGTCCGTTGGATGGGGGAGAGAGCAAACCTGACACCCCCACCTCACCCCCCCGACCAAACCCGACACCCCCACCTCACTTACCCCTCAACCAACCCCGATTCACATTCCCCCCCCACCCAAACCCAACACCCCACGTCTCCCCCCTACCAACCCCAACACCCACTGACCAACACCCACACCTCACCCCCCATAGACCAAACCTGACACACCCACCTCACTTCCCCCCCCAACCAAACCTGACACCCCTACCTACCAACACAAACAAACCCAACACCCCCACCTCACTTACCCCTCAACCAACCCCGATTCACATTCCCCCCCCACCCAAACCCAACACCCCACGTCTCCCCCCTATCAACCCCAACACCCACTGACCAACACCCACACCTCACCCCCCGTAGACCAAACCTGACACACCCACCTCACTTCCCCCCCCAACCAAACCCGACACCCCTACCTACCACCACAAACAAACCCAACACCCACACCTCACTTACCCCTCGACCAACCCCGACCCCCCTCCTCACCCTCCCAACCAAACCCAACCCCCCCACTTTACCCCCCCACCAAACCCAACACCCCCTGACCAACCCCAACTCCCACACCTCACCCCCCCAGACACCTTCCCACCCCCCCAGACCAAACCCAACACCCCCGGCTCACTTACCCACCGACCAAACCCGACACCCCCAACTCACCCCCCGACCAAACCCGACACCCCTACCTTACTTACCCTCCGACCAAACCCAACTCGGGTCTGTCAGAGGTGGGGAGGGGGCAGAGAGCTGAGGGATTCCGGGGTCCGTCGGAGGTGGGGAGGGGGCAGAGAGCTGAGGGATTCTGGGGTTCCGTTGGAGGGGGGGAGGGGGCAGAGAGCTGAGGGATTCTGGGGTTCCGTTGGAGGGGGGGAGGGGGCACAGAGCTGAGGGATTCCGGGGTTCCGTTGGAGGGGGGAGGGTGCACAGAGCTGAGGGATTCTGGGGTTCCGTTGGAGGGGGAGGGGCAGAGAGCTGAGCGAGTGCGGTGTCTGTTGGAGGGGGTATTATGACATCATAACTATGTCACAGAGAACAGCAGCTGCCCAGCTGATGTGATTGGCCTTTAAAGAATTTCACCTCGGGGGGGCGTCAGAGGTGAGATTTGAAAAAATTTCGACTCTTACGGTCATTAGGACCCCAAGACCTCTAACTGTACCAAATTTCAAGTCTCTAGCTCAAACGGTGTGGAAGGAGTAAGCATACATCCGCACATACATACATACACGCACGCATACATACATACATACACCATTTGACTTTTATATAGAGTAAAACCTCCATTTAACGGACTAGTTCGGGCGAGGGGGTGTCCGTTAAATCAAAAAGTCCGTTATTTAATAATAAAAAAAAAAGCTGTCGGAGCAGCAGCCCGCCCGCCACAGGGTCGGGGCGGCAGCTCCACAGCCCGCCTGCTGCCGGGACCTGGGCGGCAGCCGGGAACCGTCAGCCAGCCCGCCCCGGTCCCGGCTGCCTGGACCCAGGCGGCAGCCGGGAGCCGTCAGCCAGCCCGCCCGCTGCCTGGACCCGGGCGGATTTCGGATGCTTCAGACTTGCTCAGAAATTTTGTCCGTTGCATCCGAAGTCCGTTAAATCGAGGTCCGTTAAATTGAGGGTTTACTGTATATAGATTAATATGGAAGGTTGGGTTGTAGTAAAAGCATACATTTGAATGAGATCCAGTTACTTGGTATTGAGTGTCTTTTCAGATTATGAACTACTATACAATGAACGTAAAAGAAAATGCCATCTGGTCTGATTTTGGAGAAGACCACATGCTTTTTACTCTATTTCTCTAATGCGAATGTCCATAAGCTAGCTGGCTCTGGGCATCAAACAGTCTCTGAGATAGCTTGGACTTAGCTTGTAAAAACCAGCATCTGAAAACATCTGCAAATGGATAGAGCGCCAGGGAAAAACATAAACTTGGACATAGTATTTTTTAGAAGTTATGTTTATTCAAAGCCTTTCATCCTTAGAGACCCACTGTTACTGTTACATGTGACATCACATATATTCATAAGGACTCTTTCTGATATTATTAATGTTCTTCTGCACTATTTCAGTGATACTGCAAGCTGCAGATAAATGTAAAATCCTATTTGAATTTGACAAGAGGTCAACAACATGCTACAATAGATTTTTGTCAAAATACATTTAAGTGGGTCTTGGTACGTTGGATAAGGCTGAGTAGAAGGTGTTCTTTGACAGTGTCTGCAGAAATCTTAAACTAGGGTTGCCAACTTCCTTCTTACACAAAACTGAACACCCCTGCCCCTCCTCCAAGGCCCCACCCCATGCTCACTCCATTTCCCCCCTCCCTCTGTCGCTTGCTCTCCCCACCCTCCCTTCCTCCCTCATTTTCACCAGGCTGGGGCAGGAGGTTGGGAGATGGGGAGGGGGGTAAGGGCTCTGGGGTAGGGCCAGGGATGAGGGGCTTGGGGTACAGGAGGGGGCTCCAGGCTGGGGGGTGGAGTTGAAGGATTCAGAATATGGGAGGGAGTTCTGGGATGAGCAAGGGGGTTGGGTTGTGGGAGGGGAGTACAGGATCTGTGTGTGGGGACAGGTTCTGGGTGGGACCAGAAATGAGGAGTTAGAGTGCGGAGGAAGTGAGGAGTCCATCTGGGGGTGCAGCCAGGGGATGAGGGATTTGGAGTGCAGGAGGGGGCTCCGGACTGGGGCAGAGGGATTTGGAGTGTGGGTGTGGGATCTGGGACTGGGGCAGGGGGTTAGAATGTGGAGAGGGGTGTGAGGACTCCAGCTGGGTATGTGGGCTCTGGGGTGGGGCTGGGAATGAGGGGTTTGGGGTTCAGGAGAGGGCTCCAGGATGGGAGGGTGGGACGGAGGGATTCGGAGTGCAGGAGAGGGCTGTGGGTTGAGGCAGGGGGTTGAGGTGCAGGAGTGGGTATGGGCTCTGGCCTGGAGGTGTGGGCTCTGGGGTGGGGCTGGGGATGAGGGATTCACGGTATGGGAGGGGGCTCTGGGCTTAGTTTAGTGTCATCTGCAAACTTACTGAGGGTGCAATTCATGCCATCCTCCAGATCACCAATGAAGATATTAAACAAAACCAGCTCCAGGATTGACCCTTGGGGCACTCCACATGATACCGGCTGCCAACTTGACATTGAGCCATTGTTCACTACCCACCGAGCCTGACGATCCAGCCAGCTTTTTATCCACCTTATGGTCCATTCATACAGCCCATACTTCTTCAACTTGTTGGCAAGAATACTGTGGGAGACCGTATCTAAAGCTTTGCTAAAGTCAAGGAATAGTACATACACTTCTTTCCCCTCATCCACAGAGCCAGTTATGTCGTCGTAGAAGGCAATTAGGTTAGTCAGGCATGACTTGCCCTTGGTGAATCCATGCTGACTGTTCCTGATCACTTTCCTCTCCTCTAAGTGCTTCAGAATTGATTCTTTGAGGACCTACTCCATGATTTTTCCAGGGACTGAGGGGAGGCTGACTGGCCTGTAGTTCCCCAGATTCTCCTCCTTCCCCTTTTAAAAGTTGGGTACTACATTAGCCTTTACTGAAGTCCAGCCTATATTCTGCTGCTCTCCTTCCTTCCTTCCTTCCTTCCTTCCTTCCTTCCTTCCCAGATTCCCATTCACTTTTGCTTCCCCTACTAATTCTTCCCTGTTTCCTCTAGCAGTTGCACCAGGAAATTATCCCCTACACTTTCCAAAAAAACATCCTGGATTGTCTGTGCACTGCTGTATTGCTCTCCCAGCAGATACTGGGGTGATTGAAGCCCCCCAGAAGAACCAGAGCCTGTGATCTAGTAACTTCTGTTAGTTGCTGGAAGAAAGCCTTGTCCACCTCATCCCCCTGGTCTGGTGGTCTATAGTGCATGCCCACCATGCCGTCACCCTTGTTGCTCACACTTCTAAACTGAATCCAGAGATTCTCAGGGTTTTCTGGAGTTTCATACAGTTCTGAGCAGTCATACTGCTCTCTCACATACAATGCAACTCCCCCACCTTTTCTGCCCTGCCTGTCCTTCCTGAACAGTTTATATCCATCCATGACAGTGCTCCAGTCATGTGAGTTATCCCACCAAGTCTCCGTTATTCCAATCACATCATAATTCCTTGACTATGCCAGAGCTTCCAGTTCTCCCTACTTGTTTCCCAGGCTTCTTGCATTTGAGTATAGGCACTTAGGATAATTTACCAATCATCTTGCTTTCTCAGTATGAGGCAGGAGTCCTCCCCTCTTGCGTTCTCCTGCTTGTGCTTCCTCCTGGTATCCCACCTCCCCACTTACCTCAGGGCTTTGGTCTTCTTCCTCTGGTGAACATAATTTAAAGCCCTCTGCACTAGGTTAGCCAGTCTGCTTGTGAAGATGCTCTTCTCTCTCTTTGCAAGGTGGAACCTGTTTCTGTCTAGCACTCCTCCTTCTTGGAATACCATTCCATGTTCACAGAATCCAAAGCCTTCTCTCTGACATCACCTGCGTAGCCATTCATTGACTTCCACAATTTGACGGTCTCCATCTGGGCCTTTTCCTTCCATAGGGAGAATGGACGAGAACACCACTTGCACCTCAAACTCCTGTATCCTTCTTCCCAGAGTCACGTAGTCTGCAGTGATCCACTCAAGGTCATTCTTGGCAGTATCATGAGTGCCCACATGGAGAAGCAAGAAGGGCTAGTGATCCGAGGGCTTGATGAACCTTGGCAGTCTCTCTGTCACATTGTGAATCCTAGCTCCTGGCAAGCAGCACACTTCTCGGTTTTCCTGATTGGAAGGGCAGATAGATGACTCTGTCCCTCTGAAGAGGGAGTCCCCAACCACCACCACCCACCGCCTCATTCTCTTAGGTGTGGTGGACGTGGAACCCCCATCCCTAGGACAGTGCATCTCATGCCTTCCAGTTGGTGGAGTCTCCGTCTGCTCCCTTCCCTCAGATGTATCATCTAGTCCACTCTCCGCATTAGTCCCTGTAGAGAGAACATGAAAACAGTTGCCCACCTGTATCTGTACCTGTACATGGATGCTCCTCTTTCTTCTTCTGGAGGTCACATGCTGCCAAATTTCCTCACTGCCCTTCTGTCCCCGCTGCGCAATAGGCTCTGATTCTTCAGAATGTTGTGCCTGCAGAAGTGTATCCTGACATCTGTCCAGGAAATCTTCGTTGTCTCTTATACAATGCAGGGTTGATACTTATTTCTCCAGATCTTGAACCTTCTCTTCCAGTATGGAGACCAACTTGCACTTTGTACAGACAAAGTCACTTCTGTCCTGTAGAAGACAGACAAACATGGCACATCCTGTGCAGGTCACAACAGTTCCGATTGAAGGCTTGCGTTAGTCATTGTATCTGAAGCAGTTCAGTTATTCCTGTATTCATCACTTGCATGGATTCTAGTATCGCCTCCTTTGTATCATACAGAACAGTGTATTTTCTCTAAATCATGAGCCTGTCAGTGTGTCACTGATATAAATCATCTTGTTCATTTTTTGAGGAATCCCTGAAACTCTCTATCAGCATGCAGGTGTCCTTTCATAGGAGGCTGCTAAGCACTGTAATTGTCTCTTGCTTTGACATTATCAGAGACATAGATCAAGCCCTAATTTAAAACCGAAAATTTCAAAATTCTGCACCTTGATTGGTGCACTTAGTCTGCTCTGTGATTATGAATAAGCCTAATATCTAATAGAATATGGCACTAGACATGCACTTCTCCTATGATTGTATTCAGGCTTTGTAACTCTACATCACTGGTTCTCAAACTATTTTATGTTTATCACCAGTGCTCAGCAGAGCCTGGTAGTCCAAACAGGGCTTCTGGGAGGGGAGGTGGATTAATTAGATGGTCTCTCTTTGATCACATAGTCTAAAGAAAGAAACGGCTGGATAATCCCAGCTCATCCATACAGACACCTGTGGTCTGAAGCATCAGGTTAGTCACTGGACATGGAATTCTCCCCCCATGTTGTGCGTTTGTCATTTATCTACAAACAAGGTGTGTGGGGTTGTGTTTTTTTTTTTGCAGGACGAATTCATGCCAGGAGATCTGCTGGTGCAAAGCTCTTCTTCTATGATCTCTGGGGAAATGGAATTAAATTACAAGTTATGGCCAATGCTAAGTGAGTAAATGTTACTTATGAATAATGTAGAGTGTGCGCACACACACACACACATACATACACACACACACACACTGCTTTTTTAAATCTGTTGCAGGGACTCTGGGAAGGCTGCTGGCAGAAACTGTGCAGTGAAGCAGAAAGAGAGAGAGTAGCTTTAGGAATAAAGCTGTTTACCTTATTTTAATGAAGTTCCTTGTTCAGAGTTAAGCTGTGCAGTGAAGCAGAAAGAGAGATGGAGTAGCTATAGAAATAAAGCTGTTTACCTTATTCTAATGGAGTTCCTTATTCAGTGTTAGAAGGAAGCAAACCTTTCTGTGGTCCAAACTAAAATTCAGATCCAGATCCAAACTGCCATGAACTTTGTGGTTTTAACCCCTTATTGATGGTGCTCTTCTAAGCAGCTGCTCAATAGCTCCTAGGAAACTTAATTAATTAATATTTGCACAATGCTTCGAACCGAATAAAACTCTATAGGGGTGACCCAAAGTTCACGGATGTGATGAGTCTTCCCACTCACTTCAATGGACAGTCCTAACCATTGCCTAATTAAAGGCTATGTATTTTTACTCTTTGGCTGGGCAAACTATTTGTTGTGAATAATTGTTAGTCAGATTTGGCTCTTTTCTGCTCATGAATTACCACAACAGATTAGCTTCTATACCTTGTTCACACTTACCATGGAAACATTCAGCAAATAATTTCGATCAGAGTTCAACTTGTTCATTGTTCTTGAACTGTTTGCTGTGATGTTCTATTTTGATTGGACACATAGAGGGGAGGTAGCACCTTAGCTAGGGTAAATCAACTCTTGGATATCAAAGGAGCTATGCTGGTTTACCCCAGCTGAGGATGTATTTCCTGAATGTGTGAGTGTGACTCTTATAAAATCCAGTTTTCTGGTGTGTGATTGGGAATAGGAATTTGAAATATGCTTTCTGCTATATTCACTTAACGTGCTATTGGGGCAAATATTCCTGCTCGTGAACAGGCTATTGGCAGAAAGAAAATACAAAAGGGATGTGAACAGTCAAGGTGAATACGTGTGGAAATCTGAAAGAATCTTTGTGGCTATTTGCTGCACTTGTCTGTCTATTTTTGATGATTGCTTGCCTTGTGAAAATGATGAGATTTTAATTTCTATTAACCAAACGAGTGGTTTAGTGGAGAAATCCTTTTTTGAATAATTATAGCATCAAGGGGAAAAATGCACTGTAACTCAAATTTGGGTAGTATAGTTAAAGTTGATTGATCTTTTCAATCACATCTATGCAGTTAGTTAATAGTGTAAATTCATAGTGCATTTCATTTAGGTGAATTTTTATTTTAATTATTGTTGTAATCTATTGTATTCTACCCACAATAACCATAAATCTATTTCAATCAAGAAAGAAATATATTTGGATAGTTCTTTACAAGTGTAACCCTTCTGCCCTTCAGAATTGGCAGCAACAAGGGCCGGGTTCAGTAAATAGGGGTTCCCTCTCAACAATACAATGCAAACTGGCTCGAGCCCCCACCCAGTGACCTGGGAAAATCCTAACACACCCCTGGGCGCCTCAATGAGGCAATACTTCCCCTCTTGCAAGCACAGATCGGTGTAACAGAAGATCTTTATTAACATGAGGTAAATGACATCACTAAACTGGGAAAAACACCACACCTAGGGTTCATACACCAACCCGTGAGCAAATTGCCCCTCCCCAGCAAGTTTGGGCTGTGTCCTCTCCTGTGGGTTCAGGAGTCCAGCAACCCAAACGTCACCCAAAGTCCCACAAGTCCAATAGCCCAAAGTCCCTGGAGTCCAGCAACCCCAAAAGTCACCCAAAGTCCCAAAACTTCAACAGCCCCAAAGTCTCTGGAGTCCCTGGTGGAAAGTCACTCTGCCGAGTCTTACCTCCCAGGCTGGGTGGAAGTGGAGAGCAGAGTGGAAGGTACCTTCATGAGGTCCGAGGCCGACAGCCCAGTCTCTCCGTGGGGTGCTGGTGGCTCCGCTAGCCGCCCTGCTAGCCGACTCAGGAACTGCTCTGCCCGCGGCTCGACTCTGCTCGCTGTCTCAGGAACTGCTCAGGAACTGCTCGGCCAGCTGTCTCAGGAACGGGTCAGCCGGCATCGGGGCTGCTCGGCCAGCTGTCTCAGGAACGGGTCAGCCGGCACCGGGGCTGCTCGGCCAGCTGTCTCAGGAACGGGTCAGCCGGCACCGGGACTGCTCGGCCAGCTGTCTCAGGAACGGGTCAGCTGGCACAGGAACCGCTCTGCTTAGGGCCCCCCACTTAAGATAAAGCTCAGTGATTTCCAGCTCTTAAGTGATTTCAGCTCTTGAGTGATTTCAGCTCATAGCAGGGGGCCTTAGTGCAGAGGCACCACCAGACCCAAAACAACTTCAGCTCCGTGGGCTGAAGTTAGACTCCTAAAGGAAGCAAAAGTCAGCTCTGACATTCCACAGGGGAGAGAGGCCAGGTGCAATAGGCCTGTGCGGCCCTCAGACAAGGCCCTGACCACAAGGTCTTGAGCCTGTCTACAGCCTCTCTCAATTCAGTGAGTTTTGGAACCCCTGTCCCTTGTTTACCGAGTGCTACCTAGCTGAAGGCGAGTCCCTCCAGCATGCCAAAGGCCAAATCAATGTCCCAACCCCTCATTCACATAAACATGTTAATCAGCACTCTATCATTCTTGCCCCAATACTACAGAAACTGGGGGTCCCACAGTAGCCAAAGTGATCATTTTGGCTGTTAGAGGGCAGGCCAGGTGCGGTGGGTGTGTCTAAGCAAATCAGGTGTTATTTTCCAAAAGCTACTGCAATTTCTGCAACTCACCACTGGATGTCACCCATACTGACAGTGCAAAGTCATTGCAATTCCTGCAATTCCCTGACACTGCTTACACTAGGATGGTTTTAGTTTAACTGTGCTAAAAGTTATTTTCTACCTTGGACAGATAGCTAATGGTTTGGAAAGGATTCTGCATTTCTAAGTCAGTTGCTTCTTTTTGTCAGATTTTTTAAGTCTGAAGACCTTTTCACTAAGACCATAGATAAGCTGCGGCGAGGAGATATCATCGGAGTTTTGGGATATCCTGGGAGAACCAAGCATGGAGAACTTAGTATCATAGCTACAGAAATAACTCTGCTGTCACCATGCTTGCATATGCTGCCTCATCTTCATTATGGATTCAAGGATCAGGTAACTTCAATCAGGGAAAATGGCTGGAGAGCCCATCAGTAGCTGCCTAGAAGCAATTGATCCATAGGATTTTCTTTTGGTTCTTTTGTACATGTAAATTCATGTTGGCTTGTTTTTGTCTTTTTTTGTCTGTTTTGGCTTGTTTTTGAACAGAAAGCTATGGATCTCATATAATACCTTGTATTAATATAACACTTTTCAGCCCAACCTGCCACAAAGTGCTTTATGAAGAATCTATGTACAAACACCAATACTGAATTTCAGCCACTGCTGGAGTGCGGGAGAGCAGAAGCCAGCTTGTACAGAGAGGGATGGGGAAATTTTGTATAAGGATATTCAGGCAGTTATTTCCAAACGAAATGGATGGAGAGTGTGTATGTGAGAGAGAGATGGGGGGTGGGGGGGTGAGGGCGGGGACAGCCTGATGGAAGGCAGACAGACTGTATCCCATGAACAGAGCAATCAACAGGGGAAGGACCAAACTGTGAGTAAGATTCGGCTGGAAGCCTGACACCCCCTTCCCGTCTTTCCCCCCTTTTCCCTTGGCTAGGGGCAACAACTGGACTCTGAGTTTTGAAGCCCCCATCTCCCGCTCTGGGGGGATGAATTACTGAGACTTTGTTTTCCCTTCAGTTTGGGGCATGGCCCCAGCCTTCTGCTTGCAGTGAAGGTAGAATCGACCCGGGGAGACTAATTTGAAGTGGCAGTCAGAAGGGACATAGCCACCCCATCCTCTCTCCCCTTGAACTCCCAGATGGGACCTGGTGGAGAATGAGGGCCTAGGTTCCCCTATGCTTCCCTTCTCTCCCAGCCACCTGAGAGATCCCAGAGGACTTCAGGGGACAACGAACTGTGACTTGGCTGCTGGGCCTTCTGGACTGCCCAGAAGAGTAGTCCCAAGACCCAAGAGAGAGTTTGGCCATGGCCTGACCACTAGGCCTGATGGCCCCCAAATGAAGCCTGCTACAACACCCTACAAAAGGCCCCATCTCAGAGTTCTTCATGGCACTTAATATACTTACTGTGAAGGCTGAGTCAGACTTGCCTAATTTGAATCTACAGTTCAAGGGAGTCCACGTATTCCAAGGCTGATGCTTAGACCACAGATACATCCCTGTATTGTTTGTTTATACTTGGTTAATGCTATGGTTCAAAAGGAAATAATTTGAGACAGTTAAACTGAAACATACCTTCTTTTTAAAAAATTGTGGGGTTCTATTTTTTAATTTGGATTTCTGTTTGGCAGGTGGTAACATATTTGCTTTCTTCTTGCTCCTTTCTGGAACAGGAATATAGGTTATTCTTACTGAGTCAAAAGAAATGCATACAATGTGGTAACTCGATTAATTTTGAATGTTGATTTAATAGCTGGATATTGTGCTTCATCATTATTTATATTACCATTTTCTGTGATTCTTTGTAGGAAACCAGATATCGTCAGCGTTACCTAGATTTGATCATGAATGAGAATGTGAGGCAGAAGTTTATTACCAGGAGTAAAATTATCACTTACTTACGAATCTTCCTGGATAATCTTGGATTTCTTGAGGTATAGCCTGAGAAGATGATTGACATAATGGTTGCATTATGTTATGACATATTTCATGATTATTCAGATACTTAATATTTTCATGGCCAAGGCTTTCAAAAGAGACACATGATTTTGGGTGCCCACCCAACCTGAGACATGTTTAATGGGTCTAGTTTTCAGCTGAAGGATGCTCAGCACTTTCTGAATATCAATATCTCCTAAGGTGTGTCAAGTTGGCGCACAAAATCATTAGTTGCTTTTGAAGACTTTGGCATATGTGTTCAAAGGACTGTACAGACATTAATTCTCCCCACACACTACACAGAGGTAGGTGAGTAACTATTCTCCGAGCTTTAGAGAGTGAAACTGAGAAAGAATGGTTAAATGACTCGCCTAAGGCCAGTATCTCATGACTCCATTTCTGACCTCATTCCTCTAGATCAGGGGTCTCAAACTCAAATGACCACGAGGGCCGCATGAGGACTAGTGCACTGGCCCGAGGGCCGCACCACTGACACACACATATACCCTCGCTGCCCCGGCTCTGCCCCCACTCCACCCCTTCCATGAGGACTAGTGCACTGGCCCGAGGGCCACACCACTGACACACACCCTGCCCTCGCTACCCCGGCTCTGCCCCCACTCCACCCCTTCCATGAGGACTAGTGCACTGGCCCGAAGGCCGCACCACTGACACACACCCCGCCCTCACTGCCCCGGCTCCGCCCCCACTCCACCCCTTCCAAGAGGTCCCACCCCTGCCCCACCTCCTCCTCTGAGCACGCAGCTCCCCTTTCCCTCCTGGAAAGCGCTAGGCACCACCAACAGCTGTTTGGCAAACAAAGCAAGAGCAATATAGGAAGTCCAGAGCTAGAAACACGCGCGGCCCAGCCAGGCAGCAGAGAAGCCTCCACTTCTGGCCCCTCCGTCCTGCAAACTGCTATGGGGGGACCGGGGGGAGGGGGGGCGCCATGAAGCTTGGCGGGCCGCAGGGAAGGGCTTTGCGGGCCGCATGTGGCCCCCGGGCCGCATGTTTGAGACCCCTGCTCTAGATCATGCCATTTTACATGGTATAAAAAGTATCCTGTTCATTACTGGAAACGGCTTGATTTGCACCGATCTGAATAACTAAGTGAAAGACATTCACATGTTAAATTAATCTATGCTAAATTAATCTGTGGGTGATACAAGCAGTTGTATCTTTATGGAAGATACATGTTTTTAAAATTCGAAGGCAGGTACTACAGTGCCATATACAGCAAGGATGTCCAAAGTGTGGCCTGAAGGCTACGTGTGGCCTGCGGAGTTCTAATATGGAGCCTGCAGCTGCCCTCCAACTTGCTATGTCTTACACATAGATGAGAGGTCCATGGAGAGGAGTGATTCCCCAATGCAAATTCCTTTCAAATGCAAGAAAAAAGCCCAAACTAATAAGCAATATCTATGTTTGGTTTCTAAAGTAGTGATCTGTAATTCACGTCCTTTACCAGGCAAAGCTCACACAGAAATCAATAAAGACTGCAGGGGCAGACCTGGATGTAGTCTTCAGGCTGCCATCAAATTGCCAGTGTGGCCCTCGGGATCACTAAGTTTAGGGCCCCTGATCTATCTGACACAGTGTGTGTGTGTGTGTGTGTGTGCGCGCACATATGTTTACAAATTCAACACATACTCAGTTAAGGAGTCATAACAAGTGCCTCCATTATATATATGGACACATACTCAAACAGTATGGACATACAATCTTGTCAGTGTTCTCTTGCAGCATTTTAATTCAAATGAACATACCTCAATGGAATATACAGAGATATTAGTTGCTGGAAAGTTATTGTACCTGATAGTTTATGCTGAATTTGCATCTAGTTACTGTACCAATTCTGAGGTCTTTTGTAATCCGTGCCAGTGGGAGTCAGAAAAAGGACCTCTTTCAATGTGGTATGTTGGAGCCCTTCAGCAAACCTGGTGTCAAAAGACCCAGGAACCACTTAGATCATCTGAATGTTTAGTGTTTCCAGTGCAGTGACTGATTATTTTACAAGGCTGGGTATTGGGATACCCCCTACGTGTGGAGCCTGCTTCACAGGCAGTTTAAAATGTTCTGGCACCTGCTGGGTGCACTAGTTTGCTTTTTGCTTTTTAAAGAGGTCTTTATGTAGCTTTTATATCTCCTAGTTGACAGTATTATAGGAGAAGCTGGTAGTGATCCCTCTACTTGGGTTGTCCAACACTTTTCTTTTTTAAAGTAGTCTTGTGACTTTTTTAAAAAAAGATATTCTAAGACCTACATTTTTTGCAGCAGGGCTTTGAAATTCACCAAGGAGAAACCCCTCAGGCTAGAAAAGTGCCGTTTTTATCCCATAAAATTCTGTTAAGGTTTGCCGAGATTTCAAGTATTAAATCACAACTACCCTTTCATGCCTCAGGAACATTTCAGCACCATGCCCTACGTCCAAACCAGCAGCACATGTTGCATTGGGAATGCCTGATTGCTGCTGGAGCAGCTGGTTAGGAAAAAAAGAACTAGGTTGGGCTTCCTTCCATTCCAGACCCAGAACATGGCCCCAGTTCTGACAGAGCCCTACCTGGGTACCATTGAAACTTAATCAAAATCAAACTTTCTCTGTGAAACGTTTTCATGTTGATGAATCTGCATTCTCCAGTTGCAACAACGTTCTGTTAGAGACTTTCCAACCAGCTCTGCTCCTAAGTCAGTTAGCGTATATCTACGCTGGAGCTGGGATGTGTGATGCCTAGTGTGGGTAAAAGTCACACTAGCTCTGCTCAAGCTAGCACACTGAAAATAGGAGTGTGGAAGTTGCGGCATGGGCTTGGGCTAGGTACCTGAGTCCAAGCCTTCCCAACCCCGGGGTCCGAGCTTGGCACAAGTCACTGCCCGTACTCCATCATCCACATTGCCTTTTTGAGGGCTCTAGTGGGAGTCTACTCATGCTAGGAATCACACCTCCGAGATGTGTGACCTGAATATGGGGCTTTAGGCAGGAAAGACTTAAGCACATGTGTAAGTTCAAACTTGTGAATAGTCCCTCTGAAGCCAATAGTTCTACTTGTGTGCTTAGTTATCCAGGTACTTAGGAATGTACTGAATCAGAGCAAGAGTGAAGTTGGGTCTTGTCTTCTTCAGTGACAGTGTTCTAGAACAGTGGTCGCCAACCTTTTGGTCCCCACGGACCAGTAAAGTCAAAATTTTGAATCCCGCGGACCACTAACACCGCAGCCCCCCCCCCCCCCCCCGCTCGACCGGCGCGGCTCCACCCCCCCCCCCTCGACCGGCGCGGGCTCCCCCCGCCTCAGCAGCGCAGCGCGGCGCGCCCCCCCCCTCCCCCCGGCCTCAGCGGCTTGGACCCCCCTCCCCCCGGCCTCAGCGGCTTGGACCCCCCCTCCCCCCGGCCTAAGCGGCGCGGCGCGGCTCGGACCCCCCTCCCCCCGGCCTCAGCGGCGCGGCGCGGCTCGGACCCCCCTCCCCCCGGCCTCAGCGGCGCGGCGCGGCTCGGACCCCCCTCCCCCCGGCCTCAGCAGCGGCGCAGCGCGACTCGGACCCCCCTCCCCCCGGCCTCAGCGGCGCGGCGCGACTCGGACACCCCTCCCCCCGGCCTCAGCGGCGGCGCGGCGTGACTCGGACACCCCTCCCCCCGGCCTCAGCGGCGGCGCGGCGTGACTCGGACGCCCCTCCCCCCGGCCTCAGCGGCGGCGCGGCGTGACTCGAACCCCCCCCCCGGCCTCAGCGGCGGCGCGGCGTGACTCGAACCCCCCTCCCCCCGGCCTCAGCGGCGGCGCGGCTCGGACCCCCCTTCCCCCGGCCTCAGCGGCGGCGCGGCTCGGACCCCCCTCCCCCCGGCCTCAGCGGCGGCGCGGCTCGGACCCCCCTCCCCCCGGCCTCAGCAGCGCGGCGCGGCTCGGACCCCCCTCCCCCCAGCCTCAGCAGCGCGGCGCGGACCCCCGGCCTCAGCGGCTCGGACCCCCCTCCCCCCGGCCTCAGCAGCGCGGCGCGGACCCCCGGCCTCAGCGGCTCGGACCCCCCTCCCCCCGGCCTCAGCAGCGCGGCACGGACCCCCAGCCTCAGCGGCTCGGACCCCCCTCCCCCCGGCCTCAGCGGCGCGGCGCGGCTCGGACCCCCCTCCCCCCGGCTTCAGCAGCGCGGCGCGGACCCCTGGCCTCAGCGGCTCGGACCCCCCTCCCCCCGGCCTCAGCGGCGCGGCTCGGCCTCAGCAGTGCAGCGCAGCCCCCCAGCTTCAGCGGCGCGGCTCGGGCCCCCTGGCTCGCGCGGCAGAAGACGGGAGGCAGTAGCGAGCCAGCGCTTGCTGGCCGCCGGGGACGGAGCAGGACAGGCGCCCGCAGCCTCTTGCCTGCCCAGAGGGGCGGCCATGAGGGAGCCCGGCGCCGCGGACCACCAGAATTTTCCCACGGACCACCAGTGGTCCGCGGACCACCGGTTGGCGACCGCTGTTCTAGAATATTGATCTTGCAACTGAAAAGTCTCTGCCTTCCTCCCCCTTACATCCTGTCTTCAACACCATTTTTTTTAGTGCAAAATTAAAAAATGTGGATTTGTGCTGTCAGAAATGTGGCATATTTGTAGAAAAAACACAAACAGTTTCTTTCTGCAGGTGAGAAACTCACCTTTTAATTTTGTGAATAAAAAAAAGTCACAATTAGGACAGATCATTATTTTGCGGGAGGGTTGCTTTTTTATTACAAACTAGTGACAATATTGGTGAGAATCTTTTTGTACGGCTCATGTTACTGTACTTTTTCTCCCTTTATGGTTTAGAAGTGTTAATCTATTTCTTGACTGTAATAGGCTGAACTCATCTCTTACTCAAACTCCCATTAAAGCATCCATGTGGAAAAATGTAATGTGTTTCCAATCTAAATGTCTGTCTGTCTAGCTCATCCTCCTGCTTCTTATCTGCTTCATAAGTTGTAGGGGAATTGCTCTTTTATAGGTTTTTAAGGTGAGAAGGGACCATTATGGTCATTTAGTGTGATTCCCTATATATAACTCAGGCCACAGGATATCACCCAATATTTCCTGCATCAAGCCAGGAACTTCTGTTTCAGTTACAAAATATCTTTTAGAAAGACATCCAAACTCTTTCTTCTTTTAAAGGTGGAAACTCCCATGATGAACATGATAGCAGGCGGTGCAGCAGCCAAACCTTTCATCACACATCACAATGACCTCGACATGGACTTGTACATGAGGATAGCTCCTGAACTATACCACAAGGTGCAGCAACTGTATAATGTCAGTTTACATGACTAACAATGATCTGCAATGCTCTCACCTTCCCACAGAACAAGATTGTCCGTATATTTTTGCATTATAGTGTTATCTGTATAATATTATAAACAGGTTAAGTCCCAAAACTTGGACTCTGCTATACGAATGACATAGCCTTCATTTTCTAGATATCAAGAGGTTCCCACAGGTAAGTAGATTACTAATGTTTTTAATATATATGTAAATGAAATAAAAATTGTACTGCTGGTAATGACAAATTGTTTTGGAAATGTTCTGTGATGACTAAGTGTATCTATTTGACTTAGGAATCAGTGTCACTCCTCTGTGGCTAGGTAGGAGTTATTGAATCATATCTCTCACAGTAGTGGTGCTGCATGATTTAAAGCTACCTAAGTCTTCACCGATCTGCCTGGAACATTTGCAGTTCATTTACACTTAGGAAAAGCAAATACCTGCCAATTGCAAAACATCTCTTTTCAAAAATGGGTTTAGACTTTGTGTTTTACATATTGGTTCTCAGTCCCAAATACTAAGAACCCCCCTTCTGTAAGTCCCCTCCCTCAGCAAACCAGCCATTGGAAAGCAACAGACAGTCACTGGGAGTTGCATATACAGAAGGTTTGCAAGACTGGACTCTAATTTTAGGCTGGGTCTTATTATTTCAATGAAGGACTGCAATACAGGATTGTCAGAAAAAACTGACAAAGATCACATCCCTATATATACTGCGTCACCTAACATATAGTGAATAGTCTGGCTAACCAGCCTTTGTTAAACACTTGTTCAGTAAACCCTTGATTTAACGGACCTCGATTTAACGGACTTCGGATGCAACGGACAAAATTTCTAAGCAAGTCTGATGCATCCGAAATCCATTTGTCTGCCTGCCGGCTCCCCGCTGCCGCCCGGGTCCAGGCAGCGGGCGAGCTGACTGCTGGCTCCTGCCTGCGGGCGGGCTGGCTGGCTGCCGGCTCCCGCCTGCCGCCTGGCTCCCGGCAGTGGGAGGGCTGGCTGCCGGGTCCCGTCTGCCGCCCGGATCCCAGCAGCTGGGACCCGGGCAGGCTGGTTGACAGCTCCCAGCTGCCGCCCGGGTCCCGGCAGCGGGCGGGCTGCGGAGCTGCCGCCCCGACCCTGTGGCGGTTGGGCTGC
Source organism: Sternotherus odoratus (assembly GCA_032164245.1). Classification (NCBI taxonomy): domain Eukaryota; kingdom Metazoa; phylum Chordata; order Testudines; family Kinosternidae; genus Sternotherus; species Sternotherus odoratus. The sequence goes on along the minus strand of JAVMKO010000002.1, from coordinate 84,544,756 downwards.
TGCTCTGACAGCTCTTTTTTTTATTATTATTAAATAACGGACTTTTTCATTTAACGGACACCCCCTCGCCCGAATTAGTCCGTTAAATGGAGGTTTTACTGTAATGTAAATTATTCCCCCCCCCCGCCCCTCCCGAAGAAAGTCACTAGGGAATAATCTGGATCTTTTCCCCAGATGCTAGTAGTTGGAGGTCTGGAGAGGGTATATGAAGTTGGACGTCAGTTCAGAAATGAAGGAATTGATCAAACCCACAATCCAGAATTCACTACGTGTGAGTTCTACATGGCTTATGCAGATTACAATGATCTCATGGACATCACTGAACAACTGCTGTCAGGTATGCCCTTGGGTGATAATTGTATACATTAATTAATGAGTAACTTCAATGGTTTGGGTTGGGTGACAGCCACTCAAAGATCTCAAAGGTGTGGGAAAAGGTACATAACTTGTATTTCCCAAATAAAAATGCAAGCAATTGACCAATATAAAGGGGAAGAGGGGGAATAATACATTCCTGCTTGGATAATATTGAATAATTAGACCCAGGGAGCAAGATATGAAGGGACAGGAGAAAAATTTCCCTGGCTCCCTTTTGCAAATAAATTGCTGTATATGATTATCAGGTAATGCCTAGTATGTCTTGATCAGAACAAGTTATACTGCAGCATCTTGTGTAAAAGTCCAGGAATTCAGTCAGGTTAAGATTACTTCTCTGATACCTCCCATTTTACTTACCCTAAGGCATGGTGAAGCATGTGACAGGTGACTACAAGATCACTTACCATCCAGATGGCCCTGAGGCAAAGGCAGTAGAAATTGACTTCAGTCCTCCTTTTAAACGAGTCAGAATGATGGAAGAATTGGAGAAAGTCACAGGAGAAAAAATGCCAGCACCAGAAAGTCTGGATACTGAGGGTACATTAAATCTGTCAGGGCTTGTCTCTGGGTTTTGAATGGTGTAATGAATTAAGTAGTAAGACATTTTCATTTTAAAGTTATTTGACATTTCAATGATCACTCAAGAAATTTTTGTCTCACAGGATTTGCAATTGCATGATATTATCTCATTTCTTGTAACAGCATATTTCACACCCTGGTAAAGTTTCGCCTCTATGGTGAGGAAAGAAGTCTCTGTGTGTCTCTACCTTAATACCAATATTTATCATAAAGTGTATGGTTTTCCATTTAGAGTCACTTTCCCCACTTATTGATGCCTTTTTCTTGAATATTCTTTTGAGACAGAAATGTTCTGTTCTCTTTTTTCAGACAAAAGGAGATTTCTTTCGTTCTTTCTTTCTTTCTTCTTTCTTCTTTCTTTCCAAAATTGGTTCCACTATGTTTAAAGGATAGAAATGTGAGAAGACATTTTTGTAGTGCAGTGAAAAATTACTGACTACAAAAACGCCAGCCCTGGCATATCAATAGGCCTCAGTGAAGGATGAGTTGCTATTCTGGTGTTTAAAAAAAAATGATTTAGTAATGTAAAAAGGTTTTCATATGGTTGCACAAACACACAAGTTTAATTTGCTTGATTATATTAGCATGAATTACTTCCTACCCAGGTCCGGGGTGTAGCAGATCAGAAATACATACCAGTATATGTTATATGAAGTAACCTATATCTATATGAGGATTCGGATTAGAGGGCTCTTTATTCCAGCCCTGTGGAAGAGGAGCCACAAGGCAGGAATGAAAACGTAGCTGGCTTCCCGCCAGGGGAGCCCAACTTCTGTGTAGAAGTGAGGTGATGTTCTTGGTCAGGGATCCCATACCCCAATAAAGGGGAAAGAAAGAGGAGCTGCCTCAGTGCATCTTATTCGACACATGCTTCTGGCTCTAAAGGGACTAGCAATTCTTCTTGGAACTTGTCCAGTGAAACAAATTTTGAGAAGCTGGTGAAACTGCTATGAGTTCCCAGATCTCAGCCAATGATTTGGATAAATGGGGATCATGTAAATTAAGGGGAGCAACTTAAGAAAGCCGTTTATGCTGGGAAACATAATTGTGATTCAGTTGTGATTAAATCGAAGTTGGATAAACATTATTATTCTGTAAAGGTTTTCAAGAATGGTAGCAGGCGAGGTGATTTAAGATGAGGAGCAGAAACATGAGCGTGCTCTGGAACTAGAGGAGAATTGAAATTAACTCCTTGTGCAAGGACAGCTCAATTTATCTGCATGCATGTTAATGCCTCTCCAGTTAGTTTAGCTCTAGTGAGAGTGGTCTCACTGTGAAATAACGCATGAACTCCACAGTTGGTATTCGCAGCACAGAATAGCTGATTTCCCACCTCAGCATTACTTGCCCAGTAGCACTCAGACTTCAAGTCGCCACCATGGCGACCAGTTAGAACAGGCGCTCAAGATCTTTGTTTATAGGCGGGAGTCAGATTAGGGGCAACACTCAGGTTATAGCTCCAGTTAACACTGCAGGGAAGCCCAAGCCTGAAATTCAGTTGTCTCGGGGAACTAGTCATGTGGTATAGGATTATTCAGTTCTGTCACAGATTCAAATAGAGCCTGGAATCCAAGTGACAGAAGAGAGTTGTCTCTATCAGATGATAGTGGTGCAGTGGCCTATCTGAATAAGTTGGAGCCTCTTTGGATAGGCTATGGTATTGCAGTAACTGCTGTCTTAATTGGCACCTTTGCCCTTTTAGCTGAGATTCTCAACAAAGAGTGAACAGGAGTGGAGATTGCCCTACACTGACCTCCCCTGACCTCACACTGGGGCAGAGTTCCACGGGGGGAGTGGAATTGGAGGAAGCTGTTGCCCATGATGTACTTGGTCTGTGGATGGATAGCTGTTTAGATAGATGATAGATGTTTATACATGACAGATCTGGCCTGAAAATCTGACACTTTTCACTAACTTTAAATTCCCTGACACTTTCCTTTTATAGCTCCTATTCCTATCTCCCTTATGGAGACAATTGCAAGCTTGCTTATGAGGCGGTTTCCAGAGCTTGTATTTTTCTGCTATGTCAAAATTTAAAGTGTAAGCAGCATTGATACTGAATGTAAGTCCAAAATGCACCTTTCTTTTGTTCCACTGCAAACAAAATTCATTTGTAACTAAGCTCCTTTATTGACACACATAGTTATAATTATTTTCATTTACAGAAGCCCAACAGTTCCTTGACAAGCTATGTTCAAAGAACGGAATCCAATGTTCTCCTCCTCGGACTACAGCAAGACTTCTAGATAAGGTTTTCTTGAATTCCCCCCCCCCCCCCCCCACACTTATATATCATTTTTGCTACATTTTCCAACTTTTAGTTACATAATACTTACAAAATCTTAATATGCTAGGCTGTGGGTGTTGGGATGACATAAATTCATATTTCTGTATCATTCTTTATATATAATATTGTATATATAAATCACAGATCTACATATTATATATACATATAAAAAAAACTTGGCTGAGATTTTACTGAAACTTGATCAAAAATATTTTCATCCTATGGTTCTTCTAGAAGATCCTTTAGAGATGTTTTAGTTAGCTTGAAATAGGTATCAATAATTGTAGAATTATTCTGTTTTTTTCAACTCTATGTTTCACAACATTCCAGATAGCCTAGACCGTGTGTACATTGTGGTTCCATCATAGTGCATAGAATATGCTAGTAACTAACTAGAGTGATTTAGAGCTGTGGGTTTTCAAATGTGAGTTGTGTGCTTGACTGCCTGAAATCCCTCTGAAAACCTCAAAATATTAGAATGGATTATAGATTTCTTTTTTCCTTTTGTTCCCACTATTGAGGAGAAATAGCAATATCCCTTCTTCTGAAGTTTAACTTCTCCCCAACTCCACTCACACTGATCAAATTGTGAGGTCTTTATTCCATTCTCATTCTCTGAAGACCTTATTGCCATCTTTGATGCAGTCAAGTGACCCTTATCTTTGAGTCTTTCTACCCAGTAGTCTTTGAAGTCTGTGTCCTCCTGATTCTACTACTGCTTTAATGTATTTTCAGTATTAACTTTCATAGCTCTTCATCCTCTCTCATGTTGTCTGTCAGCTTCTCTCTCACAATGAGCCCCCAAAATGCGCTCGGACTCAATGTCGACTCCAGTCTGTCTCCAAAGTGGTTTTAGGGCCTGCCAATACCCCTGAAACTAGTTGACCCTGACAAAATTGGAATAATCTCTCAAATATTGGGATGAATGGAAATCCTACTGGTCCCATCTAGGATAATAAGATGACACTGAGAACAAAATGAAATGCAAGTAAAAGGGAAAAACAGAAGTCTCTGTCTCTTTGCAGCTGGTAGGTAAGTTCATTGAAGTTTCCTGCATCAACCCCACATTCATTTGCGACCATCCCCAGATCATGAGTCCACTGGCTAAATGGTATGTAACTTCAGTGCACATGTTGATTCTTTTAACTTGAGCTAAGCATGTATTCAATTCATTTCAGGGTTCAGTAAAGCTATCTATTCATCTCAGTGTTTTTTCTATTGAAAGCTAAATTGTGACTTCTGTGTTTTGTTAACTATGGTATAAAAGTTAGTCAGCTGCTGGTGCTGTAGTTGAGGTTTTTGAGTACCAGCAAAATGAATCCCCTCAAGATACATTACTTTCATGGACCCATGCTCAGGCACAATTATGTACGTAAGGACATAGGACTCAAATTTTCAAACAGTTGTTTATGTGCATGCAATTGAGGTCATTAATATGTCAAAATAACGGGATTGTTCCCAGAAACCAGCTACGTAGATCTCTGTTACATGAACTATACTCATACTTATTTGCAACTACAAAACTGAGGGCACAAAAGTGGAAAACTGATTAAGGCCAGGATGCAAATATGTCTCAAAGTCCATAATAATTTTTTCTGGAGAAACAGCCATTTTTCACAGGCACTTTTTCATCCCCTGAAAGAGAGAAAAGTGGTTGTTGCAAGAAAGAAAAAAAATGTTTAATTTCCATGACGATTTCACTGTTTTGGCCCTGACTTGCTGGTAGTGAGGTTTTGTTCTTGTCATAGCTCTAATAAGTATGAAATAGTTTTGCTTCAGAAAATAAGTGGCATATGGTATAATTAAGTGGCTTTCTACAGAACTAGGGGAAAGATGTTTGAAAATGTTTGACCCTAAGTTGAACTCTTAGGGTTGAACTCTTTATTGGAATTTTTGATCCTGATCTGCAGCAGGACACCTAAATGTTAAATTGTGCCTCATGATTTGTCTTTTTAACCAGGCATCGTTCAGAGAAAGGCCTGAGTGAACGTTTTGAACTCTTTGTGATGGAGAAGGAGATTTGCAATGCTTACACTGAGCTCAATGATCCTGTGAGGCAGAGAGAGCTTTTTAAGGACCAATTGGAGGTAACATCTTTCAAAATTTCAACAGTATGAACTAAAATATTATATTAAGAGCAATGAATGCAAGCTCTTGCCTTGAAAATTAGCAGCCACAAGGCAATATGTTGTGAGCCAAAATATGCTGAACTATCTATGTTCTCTGCACTGCACCTGAATTATTGAGGTTTTCATCTAAATGGTCATCTGCTTTCAATTGGGTGTGGGTAAGATATAATTTTAAAAATTCCTTTGACTTTTATTAGTCACCTGCCTGATTTAAAAACCCTGTGATAATTACAGAAGCATGGTTAAAGATGAGTTTTCTTTTCACTTCCACAAACATTTTTGTCTACATTTATTTAGCATGTTATGAGCTTTTTCAGAAGGCAGGAAAATGGTTTTCTCTAAAAACCCAAATTATAAAGAAAAATGTTATTCAGTTTCAATTTTTTTCTAGTTAGTGATTGGCTGCAGAAGGGAAGGTTTAAATTTAGTGCTTAGTCAGTTCTTCAAAATGTTTTGGGCCTATGACACCCATTACCAGCAGAAATCGTATTGAGCTTTTTGACTTCCTAGCCATACTGTATTTGTGTCACCTTCCTACATGATGCTGCATTTGGCTAACATTTCCATTCTGAAACTTGGAGGTGGAGTGTGCTGACTGAGCATACCACCACTTAGATGCCTTGTCAATTCCCCAGTAAAGTCTACTCTATGGAAGTACCTGAAGTATCGTCTAACTTTATATCCAGGGTTAAGAATCCTCCCTGCTTAAACAGCCTCACCAACGACGCTTTAGCCAGCTGGAAAGTAACTAGTATTACACAATGAATTGTCTAGCAGAAGGCTTTCCTTGGTGATTAAATTATCAGAATATTTCCTGGAGTCCTGGGATTGGGGCTTCTGCCTCAGAGGTTTAAAAATGTTTATCAGAGCTCTGCTCCAGACAACTGCAGCTGACTTTAAGGCCAGGTTTTCCTATAGCCAATGACCATTTTCCATCCTGCCATCATCAGCCTAAGGAGTAATCTCTGCCTTTCTGAGCTGCTCCTAAGGTGATATTACTTATGTTTTTTAAGTATTGTGTTTTATCTTGGGGAGAAGCTAATTGTAGAACAAGTTTATATAGTTCCATAAAGACTGCAGCTCTCCTACTCAACTGTAACTCAGTCAAGGAGAGATACAGACAACAGCTACCCAGACCGAATCAATATACCAGCTTCTTCCCTGCTGACAGAAAATGCTGCAGCTTCAGCAGCACTTGTCAGTAGAATATCAGGGTGATACTTGGGACATTCAGCATCACTAAATAAAGCTGGTACTGCCCATCTTTTACTGTTGAGTTACAAGTGCCTAGAAGCTCGCCTAACAGATATTTGAAATACTGTGTATTTATATTGTTTTGGGGCCTTAGGCTAAAGCAGCAGGTGATGAAGAAGCCATGAGTATTGATGAAAACTTCTGCACAGCATTGGAATATGGACTTCCTCCTACCGCTGGCTGGGGGATAGGAATTGACCGTCTTGCCATGTTCCTCACAGACTCCAGTAACATTAAGGTGGGTTAGGCTGTAATTAGAAAACAGCAAAAGGTAGATCAGTAATTTTTATGTGTATGGTTACTGTCCTGCTATCTTTTCCATAAAAGGCAAAATATTATTTTGCTTCTGTGCAGCTCTTTGCTGTTTGTAAAGCAGGCAGAAATGTGGATGCGGGATATAAAATGTCCTGTACTGCAACTTTCCCCAACCTTTGAGATGTGTCCTACGCCCAGGAAATGCGAGGTGTGTGCAGGGTTGCATGTGCATCCTTACTGCAAGTGCTGCTGCTTAGGGCATGGTTGCATACGCCTCAGCTTTCCCCTTCATAGTGAGCGATGGGGTGGAAAGAGCAGCCAGGCTGCTGTGAAGCCCAATGTCACTCTGGCAGCCACCCACCAACTTCTGAGTATCTCTGCCCAGGAAAAAGGTGAGATGTGGCAGTTGCTACAGAGTGCAGCTCTGTCACGTTGGGGGGTGGATGAAACCAAAAAGAGTTTGGAACCCCAGCCTGTTTCTTTCTTTGTGTATTCTACAGCTCCCTGAAAAGCGGTGCAGTACATAAAGCTCTGTCCTTCAGTATTAGACACATACAGTTCCTTGCAGTAAATTACAGTAGGTCACTAGCATTAAGGTCAAATTCAAAAAGCACTTTCCCATATATTTTAGAAGCATGTCTCCCTCCCCAGTACCTAAGAAAGAAACCAGGTATGGTCTGTCTCTGTACCCTCATCTGGGCCAAATGTGGCCACTCGTTGAAGGATTATACAAATATTACCTTTGTCAGTACCTCTTTTGACAACTGTATTTGCAACACCCATCCTTAACTAGGGGGAAGGAGACTGGGCATAGAGGAAAATACCAATGTTGGTCCAGACCATGAATGAGGAGAGCAGGAGTTGTCAGTGTAACTACAACTTAAATTAAGCCTTAACTCTGCATCTCCAGCCAATGGTGCTGAGATGTTAAGAGAATGTAAAGGTCCTTCAATTCCAATGTACAATATGCAGCATTTAGAAGACCCAGGGTCTGATTCTCACTTACACAAAAGCTCTTTTACATTGATCTGCAAGTAAATTATATTTACTCCCTCTTTAGGACTCCTTCACTACTAGAACCGGATAAAAGCGCCTTGATTGTGAATAAGAATAAGATTGAGAGTTTGTTTTATCAAATTAACTGAAGTGAATCTAAAGCCAATAACTAGTGTTGCCAATTCTTGTAATCTTATTGCAAGTTTTGTGATAGTTGATGTTTAACTCACCTCAGCATTTAGATGAGAATCTCAGCTTTCTTCTCCCCCACCTCCAAATTTTTAACCCTTATAGTTGGAGAGAAGCTAGAAAAAATGACCCAAGTGCATTAAAGAGGCTCAAAAATTGAGACTAATAAGAATCCAACATTTTTTAAATCTCATTTTTAATCCAGTTTATGATTTTTCATAGTTTTGGGTTTGGCAACACTGACTTGTGTGTGTGTGCGTGTTTTCCCGTCCTGCTTTAGGAAGTGCTATTCTTCCCAGCGATGAAGCCTATTGAAAACAAACCTCAGTCAGAGAAACTATAGAACTGCGGTATAGTTTTGATGTAAAGGCGAAGAACTAACCTGATGTCAGAATTTCACAAGGAAGTTTACAAGAGCATTGAGACAACTTTTTAAAGGAAAATACATCAATACAGAGCTATTCTACTGCAAAAATATGACATTTTACTAGCTAGACTAGTAACATATAGTGACACATTTTGTAAAGGAAAAGTACTGTATAGGGGTAAAATCTTTTTCAAGGCAGAATGCACAGTCAAGGTTAGCAGACTTAAAATTAGATCTGCCAGCTGCTTGTGTGTAATGTTTTTCCTTTGCTGTGGCTATCTGCTCTGTACTTGTACTGACAATAAAACCCTTGGACAGCAGGTCTCTGTAAACGTCAGTATTGTCCCTGCTCACAAGAATGGAAAAGATAGGCACAAGCAGGGAAACATTATGTGCAACCCTGAAGCTTGCACATGAACATTGTGTCTTAATGGTTTACTTTTTATTGCTGTCGTGATAATGCAGGAGTGATTTTGAAGACTCTGAAATAAAGCAGAATGTTAAAAGTTGGGGAGCTGGTGTGAAAGATGCTGACTCCATTACTTTCAGGGAGAGACATGAGAGATGAATTTGGACCATTGCCTTTATTGTTGAAAGTGACCCTTTCAAGATTGACAAGCATGTATTTTTACCTACCATTGCAGTCATTAAAGTTACCACCTGTTGGAATCTCCACTTCCACAATTATCCCCTATACTTGGAATAGGAGAACTGTAGAAACAGCTGACAAAAGTTCAATTTAATAGCTTCTGCTGTAGTTAAAATTGAATTGTGGGGTTCTTAGCCTTGACAAGCTTCCTTTAAGGAACAAAGGAAATGTGTCCCACTTCTAAGGATAAGTCCAATAAAGGAGATTACTTCAACTACCTTCTCTCTTTAATACTGTCGAACCAACATGGCTCCAACAATCCTGCAAGCAACTTCTTCTCTGTCACTCCATTGAAGTTCACGGATGTGAATTTGGTTTGGTCAGTCTTGATTGATATTACTAACCTTGTAATCAGCCTCGTCTTCAACATAACCAAACTCTATTTCACATAACTAAAGACTAAAATGCTTTAGCATTCATCAGATTTGTGATTAATCTGTAACTGCACACCTATGATTTGTGTCCATTATTTTTTATTAGCAATGTACATATAATTGTGACAGATGTGGGGTTGCTGTGTATTAATTCATGAATACTATATTTGCAGTATGGTTGTGCAATCGCTGTAAGGTAGGGTCTCCAAACTTTTTGAGATGAGGGCCATATTAAATTTTTGAATGGGCTTTGCGGGACGCTACTGCAGCCCACCCCCCTTTGCTCCTCCGGACTCAGCCACGGTCCCCCGCTTTGCTCCTCCGGCCACGGCCGTGACCTCCCCCCCCCTCCCTTTGCTCCTCCAGCCACACCATGGGATCACTCACCCCTCCGCACACGGGACCGTCGGCAGCAGCTCACGTGGGGGGGGGGGGGGCAGCAGCGACTTCTCCACGTGCCTGCTCAGCTGGGGGGGGGGGGGAAGGGCGGGGGGGACAGGTGGAGAAATTGACGCTGCTGGCCGGATCTGTCCCCCAGCCCATAGTTTGGAGGGATGTTTTCTGTTTGACTAGTGTTAAGTCAAAAGGGGCAAGTTAGTTCCTGCTTGTTTTTGCTATGACTAGACATAAGATACCTCCCCATAAACCACTTCAGGATTAAGAGAACAAGGACTGGGCTATTAACTGGGAAGACCAACCTGCCTTAGGTCTGTGTTAAGAGAATTATCATGCCTAAGCTTAAGGACTAGAAGGACCCTAAACAACTGGAATTTGCAAAGGTATTTAGCTACTTGACTCCCCTTTGGTATTACCTAAATACCTTTTTGAATCCCATCCTTAGTCACTCTCTAGAAAGAGAAGTGGGTAGGAGTCCATTTCAGGGGAATGGCTACCAAAGCCACTGCAGAGGAAATCTGAAGAAGTTGGGCTTACTTGACTCCCAATATAGGAACAGTAAGCTGGAGGTAGGTAATCAATTTAAAAATCCATATTCAAAGATTGTACGGTCACTGTGTTTGAACCAATGGTCACAGCTCCCATAGTGCAGAACTATGGAAATTGAATTTAAACGGGCTTTGCTGAGCCAATCCTGGTTAGCAAACAGGGATCTGTAACACAGGTTCTGGTTTCTGTAGCTAGAGAAAGGTGAAAGTTTGAGGCTTGTCACCTTTTGGGGTGCACTGAGACCCAGAGGGGGATGGGGGTACATCTAACCCTGCAACTGCTACAAGTGTATATATTTCAATAAATAAAAAAACCTCCATGTTTGTATCGGAGTCCTGCCTGAGGTTTTGTTTTGCTGAGAACTCATGACTATTAAATCCTCCCTTTCTGTTAGCAGTGGACTTGATAAAAATAGACACATCAGTCAATATATTTGTTCAGTATCACTTTCTCTATTTTTCTTACTTGAGACTTTCAACCTGCATTGTCATGCCAAAAGGAATATACATATAACTTCTGTAGGAAAAGAAACAGAACATTATGGGTTGAGGTATAACTACTGATATAACTTTTAATTTGTTAAAATACATCTTAAGAAAATAGCACACCGCTTAGTAAATTCTGATATATTTTTTTTAAATTAAACTATTTTGGACTTTATCTTTAAAGCTGTTACTTCATGATTTTTTAAAGTCGTGCACACCTCATTGGATGCATTTTTGGCTTCCTTTGCAAAAGTATGGAATTCCTGGCAGCTATGCTTGATATTCTATTTTTTTTAATTTCCTGTTTTCCCAAGGGATCATCAGCCTAATCAGCTCATGGTTCTGTTTACATGTACAACTGCCCTATTCCCTTTTGTGCCCCTGATCTGAATTCTGTAGTATGATGTGGATATAACATTTATATTTTGTCTTAGTTATCTTCAGTGTGTGTCTAATTATGGGATAGTCTATGCTCCCTCAACTAGTAAAATCAACCACGAAAAAATTCAATATGAATGTTATACAAACCACTAAATGTGGGGGGGGGGGGAGGGGGTTGTGTTGCAGGCCAGCAGTACTGCCCAGTGGCAATACTCCAGTTTGCCACCCAACAGCAAGAGTCTGTAGCCACTTTGCCTAGTTGCTATGGCCAGTGATAGTGTCGTCCAATAGCAAGAGTTATGGCTGCTTGGCTTATCAGCTCAAGCCAGTGGTGGTGTTGCCCAATGGCAAAAGATGATGGTTGGGGGGTAGGGGAACCTAAGCTCATCCTGCTCCACCAGGTTTCAACCCAGGATCCTTCAAAACAATGGTCCAGATACATGGCCTAAGGGTTGATGCCATTATGCCTGTTTCCTTAGTCACTTCCTACTCTTTTCTGTTCCTCCATCTATGCCACAGGTCTGTCTTGGGGTTCCCCTCACTCTCTTTTTTAGGTCACGCTCCAAAGCATTTTCCCTTATCTGCAGCCACTCATCACCCTCAGCCTCCACTGTTGAAAGACTTGCAGCAGCTTGACTGTGAGGCCTGGGACTGGTTGCTTGGAGCTCTGGTGGTGTCCCTGCTGGAGGCACTTAACCTAGACTGAGCTGCTCCCTTTTGAACTCTTCCCACCATTGGGATCAGGCCTGGCAGGGGCAAAGGGGTGCGACTGTCTGTGGCCAGAGAACCTCCTTAACCTTCACCTCACCAGTGTGGGGTTTGTGCCTCCCCATCATACACAGGCTCCCAGTTTAAAAAAAACAAACCCTCTTCCTTAGCCTACAACATATCCTGGGGCACAGAGCATTGTACGGAAGTGAATCAAGGGGTGGAGGAATCAATTTGGCTTTTTTGGTCATTTAAACAAAGTCTCTCTTAAACCTCCTCTGAGGAACAGAGATATTTGCCTCATCAAATAGGGGAAAGAGATTCAGATCTAAGGGCACCACAACTAAAGAATGAAGACCTGCAGCTCTGAAGATTTGTTACTAGTCATTCTGGCCTGGTTGCTAAAGCACCTGATGATCAAGGAGATACCCGGTACCAAACTGGCATTGTTTTCCATCTAATAGACAGTGGCCGCAACATGAAGTTCTGCCATACAACTACTCCTCGTAGTTAGGTAGGGACTGTTTTGCAGCCCCAAACCCCCACAGTACTGAGTACTACAATCAAGTCTCCTCTGCTGGCTTAGTGCCAGGACCAGGTCCTATATGTCAGACCAGCTCAAAGTTTGTACCTCCCTCATTCTATGGAGTCTTCTTAGAAGCTGCTAAATTTTATTGCTTTTCATCCTAATCTCGTTGGGTCCTGCAATACTGTGATGTGTATTCATAGCTGCATCTGCAATAAAGTCTCCTTGCATTGTTGATATCTTCTCATTTTATCTCACTATAAAACACAGAGGCTGCACATAAATGAACAAGTATTTTTCTACATTTTGTATGTCATTCTTTATTGAAGTGCTGTTGTAAAATATAAACAAAAGAAAAATAATTTTGAAATGTTGGAAGACAATATTAGGGGTTGTGTGTAGAAATACTACCCAGCATTGAATTCATTGTACAACAATTCTTTCCTATTTCATGCCTTTTTGCCATAAAGGATGACACTATTTTTAAAATTTCATTCACTTCAAATCCTATTATTCTTTCATTATAAATACACTGATCGTGACCAACTCTCTACTGGCCCCAGTTACACCTATGCAACCTCACTGCCTTCAATGAGATTCCATGGATGTAAGGGAGTAAGATCATGAAATTGTAGATGGTATGCTGCATCACTTGGCATTCATTTGTACAATGACTGCACATCATTCAGCACTCTTCAAGAACTGTCATAGTGAAAGAACCAAGTTACTATCTATTATCTTCAATTACAATGGTTCTTCTAGGATAGGTCTCAACGTCCACAAATATGTAACGGTACTCATATCTTCTGCTTTCAGGATTCTGTAATAAGGAAAAACATGCAAGGGTTATTTTTTCCCCTTCAGCAGATTAAGCATCAGGTGATGCTTGTTGGCTGTATAATGAATTGAGACAATTTTACCTCTTTCACTTCCACGTGGACTGTCCCTTGCTTTCCCCGTTCTGAGCCCTCAATGTAGAACTTCAAACGCATGTATTTCAATCCATCTTTTACATACTCAATGTGACTAAGAACAAGGAAACATGTTACACATTCTGTGTATTGCAGTTTGAGAAGCCATGCACATTACAGGCACAATTATGTGAAGTGAAACATCTATACTGACAACAATTTTGTCTAAATGTATGATCTTACCTACAGCTCAATGCCAAATTGTAATTGTATGGACAGAAGGTCTTAACTCTCACTTGTTAGACATAAGATAAAGGAGCTGGACTGTACTTTAAAAAAACACCACCACAAAACTGTGGCCTTCTTGATATTTTAATGAATTTGAGTTAACACTCACCTAGAAAAGCTATATTGGGAGGGAATGTAGTCCAGTGCTTTCAAGAGACACTGACATGATCTTTTAGACAGCAAAGTTGTTTAACCTAGCACCATTTTAGGTATCTGAGGAACTACTGTGTAGGTCCCACTTTCAGATAAATTCTGTGGATTCTAGCCATACACATGTGCACTCCATATCAGTCGTTTGTTGGGAGTTAAAATTAAGAGCAAGAATGTTGAGGTAGATATGTTACTCTACTCTTAAAGACTGGAAAACAAAACAAATTAAGGCTTATGCATAATGGTGGTTGACTCTGGTTTTATTCAGCTTTAGGAAGCTGGTACATGGGGAAGAAAAAAAATATCCAAAAGCGAGTAGTTTTATTGGCTCTGAAGTTTAACTTTGATAGACTTGGTGGCTGACTAAAGAGAACTTTCTTGTAGATGTCAAATCTTAAAAGTTTCATTTTGCTCCACTCTTACTAGTCAACAGCCAAACAGGAGTGTGGAATAAGCCAGGACTTTTTTTCAGGCATGGTGACAGTACGTAGCTAGTTCCTTCTGCTTGGAGTTGCTTCTCTTGAGGTCACTACCATCTCCCAATGGGATCTAATTAATTACCTTTATGCTAATAGAGGACCTCCCCATTCTGGAAAGTCTGGGTTCAAAAAGTCCACAGATCCAAAAACATACCTAGTCAGTGAGCAGGCCAATAGGTGTTCTAAGACATGTAAGATCATGGGTCAGGCCACAGACTTTATTGCAACCTTCCTCAGAAGTCATGACTCAAAAATAACTTTAAAAGAATGCACAGCTAGCAAAAAGTTGGTACTGAAATCATAGCAACCAATTACCTCTTCATTCAGCTATGGCCCGAGAAATACAGCTCCTGTTTTTACAGACACATGATTAAAACTTCCCTTTTACATTTTGGTATTCAGCAGCTCAACTGTGAATAACATTTTTGACACACAATTTGGTAAAAAAAAAAAAATCTTTAACTGGGAGAAATTCTTTTTCTTAAAAAAACCCCTCTCAATTTTGGGGTTCAGTTTTTCTATGCAGGTCCATCAATCTACCTCACACTAAAACCATTTTTGTAAACTGAAGCCCTGAGGCCCAAGTGAGGATTGAGACCTAATCGTGTTGGGCACTGTACTAAGCCATAAAAAGTCGATGCCCCCAAAGTGCCTATAATTTAACTTAAGAAGAGCTAGAACAAATAAGA
Source organism: Sternotherus odoratus (assembly GCA_032164245.1). Taxonomy (NCBI): domain Eukaryota; kingdom Metazoa; phylum Chordata; order Testudines; family Kinosternidae; genus Sternotherus; species Sternotherus odoratus. Next base: position 84,529,737 of record JAVMKO010000002.1, on the reverse strand, counting down.
GAGAAGTGGGAATGTAATACATTTTCACACTTTCAGAGGACAACATATGTTTCAAAGGTGTTGTGTGAGATCAAAATAATTAGTGTACAGTATGTGTAGCATCAAATGTTATGAACTATATAACTGAAAAGTGGTCAGTGTTGGACATAAACAGATATTCTGCTGCATCACATTAAAACTTAACTAAGCATCTTCATTTTAGCATTCTACCACTAAGATGTTTCTTTAGTTTCCTGCCAGTCTTACAAGAGAAGAAATTAGACTAATTGGAACAGAGGACATTCATGCATCTTTACATTTAGGACACAGAAAATAAACCTATACTTAACTGACTTAAAAAAAGAGAGAGCCTTTTCTAGTGTTCTCTCTTAAAAAAAACAAAACACCTCTCTTCTAGGTGGCAGTTCAGGAAACTTGGTCTAGCTACTCTTTAAATAAAACAGACCACACCATAATACTTTACAATTAATACAAATTGTTCTGCGGGTTAAATGATCAGCATAACTATAAATAGAAGATGAAAAATATTGTCACTATGTTTGCAACCCTAATAACTCAAATTCTGTGCTCTCAGAAAGATGAGCTTGGAAAAAAATCTTCCACCTAAAATTGTTCTCAAATGTTCTTTAACCCTAGAAAAACTTGCTATGTGCCATGTAAGAAGCCCACATGAAGGTTGCTCAGTTCCTTTCATAAATGACAGAGATTAAATATATCCTATGTAGCTAAATCAGTCTAGATGTAACCTTTGCCCAAAGCATCTTTCAAGCAATAGGTGTTTGTATAGAACAAATGCAAACAAGTACCTGACAAGCTGTCGTCTTCCTCGTCGCGTTGACTCACCATAACCTTTAATGGGTTCACCAAAAACACCTATTACCTAAGAAAAAGAACAGAGATGTGATATAGCATGTCTAAAAGGTCACACTCAAACAGATACTCAAGTGTCATCCCACCTCCTTGTCTGAAATAAGCATTTGGTGAAACCAAAATTCTCCTATACTATTGATAGTGATAACCCAAGAATTTAAGAAACAAACTAGGAGAGAGCAGCAGATTCATATCAAATAACATTTCTATATTTCAATGGATTTCTTTATAAACTAGATTATTCAATTATCCTTAAAATCGAATAAAGATCTGCATTATGAGCATCTATCTTAGCGGATGGAATTCTAACTTTCACTTGTACTATATGCATACTATTTACTTTAGTCTTCCCAGGATTACACTATATTAAAAAAAGCAAAAATGCACTCCCGTGTCAACAGAGACATTGTATCAGAGTATTTCAAAGTCGCAGTTTAAAAAGTAATCTAATCATCTAAATAGCAATGATTCCTTTTATTAGAAACTACAAACACACGGTTTTGTCATTTCTATAAATTTAGTTCCAAAGCACAGAAAAAAAAGAAAAAAAAAAATCAGCCAGGTTTTCAAACTTAGTTTAGTCAGATCAGAGAGGAAGCATATATGGCACCAGGATGAGGTTATCATTTTTATAAGCCTAGTTCCAAAATATAGATCTCTATATTTATCTTTCTAATATTTTTGCTATTGTTAGATGAATCCCATTGACACCTTATTAATATTGTCTGGAAAGCTATTACACACAGTTATAGCTTTGTCTGAAAATGTGATTTTTAAGGTCTAGCTTTGGGTTGATTTTTATTTATATCTAGCTAACCTACGCAACCACATGGTCTTATTACTGTTAACTTAATCTTTCCCTCCTTTCTATTATTTGTTAAAGTCACAAAGTCGACTTTATCAAGCTAAAGTCGATTTAAGCCTGTACCCGTCCTCACATACATGCCCTTAAAGTCGATTTAAAGGGACTTTAAAATCGACTTTGGTACTCCTCCCTAACGAGAGGAGTAGCGCTGAAATCGACCTCTCTAGGTCGATTGTGGGCTAGTGAGGAGGCCATGTGACGTTAAGCCTCCGACCTTCCGAGCAGCTCCGCGGACGCCCCCCCCCGCGCCCGCCCGAGCAGCCCCGCGCTGGCTCCCCCCACCCGAGCAGCTCTGCGAAACCCCCCCGCCCGCCAGAGCAGCCCTGCGCCGGACCCCACGCCCGAGCAGCTCCGTGAAACCCCCCCGCCCGCCCGAGCAGCCCCACGCCGGACCCCCCGCCCACCCGAGCAGCCCCGCTCCGCCTCCCCCGGCCCGCCCGAGCAGCTCCGCGAAACCCCCCCGCCCGAGCAGCCCCGGGGGGGGGGAGAAACGGCGTGGGGCTGCTCAGGCGGGCACAGGGGTCCGCAGAGCTGCTCGGGCGGGCGGGTCCGGTGCGGGGCTGTTCGGGCGGGCGGGGGGCTGTTCCGGCGGGTGTGGGGGGGGAGGGGTCCGGCGCGGGGCTGCTCCGGCGGGTGGGGGGGGAGGGGTCCGTGCGGGGCTGCTCCGGCGGGCGGGGGGGGAGGGGTCCGGCGCGGGGCTGCTCTGGCGGGCGGCGGCGGGGGGGGGGGGGGGAGTGGTGTCCGGCGCGGGGCTGCTCCGGCAGGCGGGGGAGGGGGGGTGTCCGGCGCGGTGCTGCTCGGGCGGGCGGGGGAGCCACGGAGCTGCTCAGACTGGGGCTGGTCCCCTGGGGAGCGTGCCTGGCTGCCCCGAAAGGTGGTGCCAGCTGGGGACTCCTGGCACTGTGGGATACCTACCCACAGTGCAATGCGGGCTATGTCGACCCCTGCAAAAGTTGAAGGACAGACACTGTCGACCTGCTGTCCTTTGTGGGGACACACTAAGTCGATTTTCTAAAGTAGACTTTAGAAAATCGACTTAAGGGAAATCGACCTACTGCTGTAGTGAAGACATACCCTTTGTTTCAATTTTTTTGGGTGAGAGGAGCATGTCTTCCTGATTATTTGTACAATATCTAGCACAATGGTGTTCTGCTCTTAATCAGACTCTTGTGCAGTACCACAGTATAAGTAATAAGAGTATATCATTTATGAAGAAAGCAGTCAAACTACATGGTATACTTTAGTGGGCACCAATTCCTATTATATTGAGTGGAATTCTGTGCGTCTGAGTCAACCGGAATTTTCTTTGGATCTTAATGGTTCAAATCTTCCATTCAAAGAGCGTGTAAGACAGCAATGAATAAGAAATCCTTTTTTTTCCAACTTTGAAACTGTAATTTAGGTTTGAAAAACAACCTCTGGGTGAGATCTGCATTTCTCCAATGCATCGCCATAGATTTTACTGGGACTGGAGGAAGAGAATAGTTCTTTAAAAATCACATAGAACAAACCACCTGAAATAGAGGGAAACAAAAGCAAATAAAATGAGAACCAATCTAATCTGATGAACAATAGTGAATAAAGAATATTTACATATATTTATATAATTTTTTGTATAACCTGTAACACCAATCCCAACGAGCACCACTATTAAGTAGGTAAAATCCCTTCCAGCTTCTTTCACTGTAATAGAAAGAAAAAATATAGTAATTACAGTGTTAGTTAATAAGATTAGCATATTTGTATCATATAATTTTCTTCTCTTCTATGTGTCTGTTTAAGAGTCAATTTGCATTTTGATAAGGGGGAAAAAAAGTCAGTTTTCAGTCCATTCCTTCTGTTATACCTCAGCTGTAAAATAAAGAGACCATGAAAAGCTTTTGTCAGTTTCATCAGAATTTTTTTTAAATCTTTCAACTAGTTGAAACCCAGAACAACCTGTGCTATTGTTCTCATGTTGACATAAGAAGCCATTTTCTTCTAAGTTTAGTAATACATTTTCAGCTGTAAAGTATTCAAGTTACAATATAACATTCATTTATAGAATTTTTTTAACAAAAGTATGGGGGAAAACAGTCAACACTACTGACAAAGTCTGTGAATGAGGAATTATCAAGTACATGAGTAATAAAAAGCAAGGATGCCACAAAAGCATATACTTCATGTAGTCAATTGTAAATTTATAATATTTCATCATGTACAAGAGTTAGAAGTCTTATTATGAAACCTCATTACAACCGCTGCTCTAAAATCTTTCGAGAAGTGGGAAGAGATCACCAATTTATGATGCTTATAAGATGTGCTTTTTAGCAAATTCAAATTAGTGAGGAAACTTTAACAACCTCTTCTCCCACTTTTCATAGCCACCTTATCAGCTGAGGAGGCTTTGTCCAAAGAAAAGTCCTTTCAGTTTCTGAAGCTGTGTAACAATCACTTTTTGCTCAAAAAAATGAATGGGTGGAACTAGGGGTCATATGATGGAACTGTTGTCATACATTATATAATTACAACCATAATAATAATGTTAGAAATAGATAACTGAATTACTATAATTCCAAGAAAAACCTTCTAATTCTACTCTACCTCTACGCAAAGTATTTCATTTTTATTTCACTAGTAGTGGAACAAAGAAGAAACTGCTAGAGCCTTTAGAGAACTAACTGGCTTACTATAACATAAAGCTACATGTTGTAACTACTTGATTGACACTCAAAGTATTCAAGATCAGTTAAGATGTTACATATGGATATTCACCTATGTCTATCAGCAAAAGTGGAACCTTCTTGGCCTTACAGAAATAAAGTTACATGATTTAGCATTGTATTTATTCTACTAAAGAGTTAAGCAAAGAATTATGAATGCCCAACACAGTTCCTGGAGATTAATACCTAGTTGGTTGAGACCTCAAACTTGGGATCTCCAAACATGGACCACATCACAGCCTCTTACTGGCCAACGTCTTTACCAGTTGGAACAACATGGGCTGCCTCTCTTTCCACTGGTGATCAAATGACAACATCGGTGGCAACGACAATATATTAATTATGTTCTTGGAAATGCACTATTAGGAAAGCATTCACTATTTTTAAGATGTACCAGTTGTAAAGGAGGAGCTAGTACCATGTGATCAACCAACTCTGCTGGCAACCCGCAAATGGCCCACTGTTTAGAAACTGCTTTCTTAGGTCATTAAACACAGGAAGTCTTAATCTTTAGGAAATGACATGGACCTAGAATTTATATGGGCACTGATGGACAATCAATTACAATTCAGTGATATGAGTTTGAGTCACCTCTACATTCTATGCAGTTTTTTTTCCTGTTTGAATTGATGGATGATGTTCAATCTAACACCATCATTGGGACTATATGGAAGAAATCCACAAAAGTGAGTTACAATTTCCATATTAAATAGGGATTGATGAAACTGATATCAAATATTAAGCTAATATGTAGATGTGGAAATTATTAGATACAAAGCCCTTTCCTCCCACCCAAACTAAAAGAAAAAATATTTTGTTATGATGTTAATAAGAAAATTTGATGTGTGTGTATTGGAGGAAGAAAATGATTTTAGAAGAGTTAATGAACAGTCTATCTGAATTTTTATCAGCCTTCAACTTAATTTTTTTCCAGGGGCTCTGAACCAGGTATCTTCCCTGTTTCCCAATCTATGATTGTATCTGACTTGGGTGGCTCTTTGTAGAAGCAGAGATTTATCCCTGAGAATCTGCTTGGAAAATGTACTTTTACTTCACCTCCTGGCTTCCTTTTCCATGGAGAAGTGGAGGCAGCAGGACTGGGATGGTACCAAAAGCTGACTGCAGGCAGGCAAAAGGCAAGGGAATGGGAATGCAGTGGTAAACCTACGCATTTTGGGGGGGGGGGGGGGGGGGGAAGGGGTGTTTGTCCAGTCATAACTGGGGAGATAGATGGAGAGTGACTGTGTGTTACTTAAGAGGATCCTACAAAATATATTAGGCTAACTCCAATTAGTCTAAATATAAGAGGCCTGCCACTTAGCTGTTTAGAATACATTAGAAAGTGTGTGATAGCATGCAAAATACAAACCGAAATTTGCACAACTGGAGCAGTACTGTCTAGTGTATCAAACATTTTGGAAAGTTGTCCAAAAAACAAAATCCCTATTGCTAACAACATCACTAAAGTTGAACTTGAATTAGCAACACATGCACTTTATTTTTTCTTTAGACAGACATGTATTCAGAGTCCTCCCCATGCCCTAAAACATTTAATGCATCAGATTCTTCCTTCATATGCACAGATACCACTCCCAATAAAGTCAAGAAGAGCTGTAAGTGGAAATCCAAAGGAAATTATACTGTGTGTGTATAATATACACACACAAGTTAAATGTTAACACTCTATGAAGTCATGCAAAACAATGCAATGTGTACACCAGGGAATGAGCTGCAGTAGTGGGAACCACAGTTTTTAATTCCTTAGTTCTGGGTGCCTAAAATCTAAGTTGCAAGGCTGCAGCTAGTTCCTACAGCAACAATCTATGAAAACAATACATGTTGCTTCTAATTAATACCGGCCAGGCCACAGGCCCACTTACCTTTCTGAGCAGCCGACACGGGGGCGCCTCCTTTTTGACTTCTTTGCACAGATACTTGTTTGCTTTTATTCCCAGCTCTCAGGGACCCCTCTTGGGTCCAGATGTTTTGTTTAGCAACTTTGAAAAATATACGAGGGCGCAACACAGACTCTCTGTGGGAAAATTCCTGCCCCCACCTGAAACAGCGCCAAGTCCTCAGAAACACCTTCCCAGGGGGTGCAACCAACCACTTTCCAGGAGAGCCTTGTAACTTCTCGCTGCATTGAATAACTCGCATAAACGAAGCAGAAAACATGATGAGGCAAAACAAGTCTTAATATGTTACCAACAAACTAAGATCTATGCAGATTAGTTGAACTAGAGCTTCCCTTGATTGCTGCATAGATCTATCCTACTGCAGTCTGCGCCTAAGCAGCACATGCATAGTGTGTGCACGGAAGGTGCAGCCCTTACAATGAAAGAGAATTAGAGCAGTCTCTCACTTTGACTTTTGCTTTTACCTTGTTGATTTACTTTAATTGATAAACCTACATTACCCTTTGCTCGCTGACATTTGCAATTTCCTCGCCATTGCGTTTGCAAAGTTCTCTGGAAAAAATACCACGAAGCCCTGGAAATTGTAGTTCACAGAAATTCTCTTCACGTCTAGAGTTAATAGTGGCTTCAAGGAAAAATGACTACAACTACCACAATGCAAAGCGTCATCCCCCGTTGATGAGATCAAATTACACCCGACACAAAACTACAGTACTGTCCTTTCAATTCACTGGTTCCGGTACAGATAGCACATAAAGTGGTAGGGGAGGCTGGATGTTTTTTAATCTCTTTTAACTACAAGTGCTTGTGAATGAAAAATGGCGTATATTTTGTTCTGTTTCTTCTATTTTGATTTTTTAAAATGTTTCCAACCATCTTCTCCGTAGGAAAACATTATGACCTTTCAATAATGCAAACGGTTTGGGTTTTTTTCAAATAAAGTGGTAAAAATACTAATTTGGAAGTATTTATTCCTTTTCCAGCGTGAATAAAATGAATCACATTAAGGCCTCAATCCCACAAAGATTTACATACACCTTTAGTCTCATTGTCTTGTTGTTTTTGTCATGGAAACTGATGGATGCAAAATCTATTTTAAAAAGCCCTGATCCAGCAACTGGATCAGCATATATGTAACGCTGCCCCTATGGTTTAAATTCTATTTTATTATTTTTCCTCAGTTGAATAACATGTACATAAAACTCAAATACAATCAAATACATATTTATGAATTAAAATTGATCAGTAAATAATTATAGAAAGCCACCATTCAAAAACAGCTGTAAAGATTTTACTCAAACTTTCTAGGAAAATTCACACACAAAAGGAATTTGTTTAAGGAAGTTCTGAGCAATGAAAAAGCTGGAGTTATGACAGTTGGAATTCAATCACAACTTTAGACTCTGCTGCCTCTACCATGGAAGCTATAATAATGATAATAACAACAATAAGAGAATTTTACTTTAAAACATCTTTAAGTATCTGTTAAGGGTTAAAAGTATTCAGCTCAGATTTAGCTTGTTAGGCAGAAGTTTCTCTGTCACACTAAATTTATGGCATTCTGCCACTATCTCTTGCTATGGCCTTGTATTGAGTCTCTGTGTTCTGTTCTCACACGGTTTGCTGATTTTTAGTCGGGTCCGCCTTTATCTGAAGATTATGCGTCTGCTATTTCTGTATTTGCTTAAAAATGTGCTGTATTCATTTTATTAGAATAGTGTATCTGATTAAGAAGTACAAACTATATTGCTAATTGTTGAATAATGAATTGTCTTAAGAAAACAGATGCTGACCCAGAGGCTACGTATTTGCTCAAACTCCTCCTTTCTTCTTTGTACCCTATAAATCTCTCATGGTGTCTTAAAATAAACTGAGCCTTCTCCCCTCCTTCTAGTTAAGGGGGAGCGTGCCTTGATCACGGCTGTGTTATGTATCTCTTCATTGGTCTCTGACTGTTTGGTAGCTTTACCTCCAACTCCACTCTTCAACCGGGGTTTCAGGTAAGGGTGAGACGCGCCTTTTAAATTCCCTTAACATATCTATATATCCCATTCCATAAATAGTTGTAGTCCTTTATGTCCTAAACTACATCAATGGACTATTGAGATGGTGGTTTATTGTTTATCAATTCTTTGTAATATTAGATGCATTTAAATATTTTCTTTATGCCCTACCTACATAAAACTTTCATTGGAGTTTAAATCCTGTGCTGAATAACTTAATACCTACCATCTCTGTAGTGCTTCACATTTTCAAAGCACTTTAGAGCCTTGCTGTTAAACTCAGTTGGAAGTCCCATGTAGGTGAGAAATCTAACACATAGATTGGACTTTTGCACAAAATTTGAATCCAGACTTCCCAAAATGTGAGGGTTGTCACAAAATCAGTGTTGAAGGACATACGAGATCAGTTCTGTTGGGTTCCAGAACATGGGCTAAAGGACTCCCCACACCCTGGGATGAAGGAAAGCAGGTACCCTGCCACAGGGTGTTCAGATGCTGAGTTTTGTTTTACTCCAATATAGTGATGAGGGGACATCTCTAAATTTGGATTCTGGGTTATCAGTGAGTCTATCTCTAGTTAGGTGTAGTGATAGGAGTTACATTTCACCTTACATAATAATATTCTGGCTTATAATTATGTCTCCACCTCGTGAGTGAATGCAGTGACTATACCAACCTATTATCCCTAAACCTTCCTCTACATCTGCCATATAACCTCACACTGAATTTACTGCCTGCTGGTGGATGTAGTAGTGCCTGTCTGAATATTACCATGGTTACCCTGAAATTCCTATTTATTTATGTATATAGCTCCATAGGTTCCCTTCTCTGTTACATATGCAATCGTTTTCTTTGGTCCAGTCTATATCATGTATCCAGTACCCTTTAGGTTGCTGTATAAATAAGTTCAAAAGATCACCAAAGCCAATAATAAAAATAATACTTTGGGGAAGTGGTCACAAAACCACAACCCCCAGCATGGTTATTATGAAAGTATCAATTGCAGCGCTGTAGCATAGAAGTTTTGCACTTAATGCTGAGATTCAACTCCTTTGTAATGTATAAAAATTATACGTTACTCTTTTACACAATTACTCTTTGAAAATAGGTTGAATTATCTGAGAATTTACAAGTAAATGCATTCATTAGTTTAGGAATTCAAATTATGTGTCAAACTCATTTTGTTGTCCCAAATTAGCTCTATAACAATACACAGAAGCTTCAAGCTCCCCACATAGTTAAAATTCACAGAAATCTTATGTATAGGCCTTTTTTGGTGGGTTTTAAAGGACAGATAATAATTGTTTTCCAATTAGTCTTCATAACTGCAAGTTTCTTCTTCAGCAGCGGCTGAACGATAAAGTTCTACTATAGAGAATTCAACCTGGATCTGCCTCTTTCAAAACATCTATGGCAGTTCTCAATGAGCCTGAAACCATGGGTTGTCCTCAGGTGGCCATTCTCAATAGCTCTATGCCTCCTAAAGAGTGCGGAGAGAACAATCTTGGTTTTACTCTCATCAAAACAAATGGCCAGTTTGAAAGAGGGCACTTCTTTGGGGGTTTCTCAGAAGAAGTTTGATGCAGCAGCCTCTTCAGACAAGCTTTCAGGGATGAAAATGGGGCAAAAATGAGTCAACCATTATTAATCCTATAGTCTTCTTTCCAAAAATCTATCCATTGCACTGAATCTGCTCCAAAGGGATAACAGGAAAGAAGGGGAAAATTGGTGTGTGTGTAGGACAATGTGAGTGTTGTAGAGAGGGGGGAGCTGGGCTGTGTGTGTGTGTGTGCAGGTGAATATGGGGTGTAGATGGGAAACTGGCTGTTGTGTGCCCTGTGGAAAGTGGAGGATTGAGGGAGTATAGAGATTGGGGGAAGCAAAGGTGGGAGGACTGAACTGGGTTCTGGAGAAGAGGGCTCTGAGCTAGAGGGGAATGCGCTTATCTTTTTGTTGCCCACTATGGGGCGGATTGAATCCAGGGATATTTTAGGGTGCAGTTGGGGGTGGAGCACTCTGCACTGGACTGCAACACTTATGAAGGGTGGAGCTCATGACCAGATACAGCCCTAAACTGCGGCCTTTTCTGGGCTGAAATTTGTGTGTGTGTGTGTGGAAATCTATAACTAGGATGTGTGTGGGTGGAAGGGCCAGGCCCTTCAATGGGCTGCAACCTGTAACCTCAGGCTGGGGCGAGGCCGCAGCGGTCTCCGTCCCTCTCGCCCAACTCCGCCCCCGCCCCCGCCCCCGCCCCGAGGCGACACCGCACGGGCTGGCGTCGGGCTCCGCGGTCACCATGGCGACCGGACGCGGCTGGATCCTGCAGCAGCACAGCCTCGGGCTGGCGTGGGCCGCGGCTTCTCCCCAGCGCCTGGCGCCCCGCGCCCTCCCCTGCCGGAGCCCCCTGCCCCCCGCGGCTCCGGGCCCGGACCGCGGCAGCTCGGCCGAGAGGCTCAGGTAACCGCCCGCCCGGTGGGGCTCGGCTCGGCTTCTCTCCTCTCCGCACCGGTGCCGGGGGAACGGGGCGCGGCCGCGGGGTTGAATTGCGCGGTGCTGCCCCTGCACTCAGGCCCGCTCCGGATCTTCCCCCTGGCCGAGGTGGCTGATGGGATTGTTCACTCGGAACCCTAACGACGGCGCCCCCCTCACTAGTGCTGAAGGGGAAGGGGAGCTGCGCAGTCTGCGGGGAGTGGCAGCTTGTAGAGCTACTTCCCCTCAGGGCAGCGCTGGGGAAAGTGGGGCCACTTTTTATGGCTTCCCCAGTCGGGTCATCCACTGTGGGGTGGGAGCGGGTGGGAGCCCCCGGTCCCCGAGTTTGTCTGCTGCACTCACCTGCTGCGAAGGTTGGACCCATGACGGCAGCTGCATAGAAAAGTTTCAGGAAAGTAAGTGCCTAGGAGGGACTCCAGTAGGATGGTCAAAAGGAGAATAATGCCCTTCTCATTCCTCCTCTCCGTCCCGGTGACACTGACTGCACCGCTTCAGACCCCTCGTGTGTCAGGCAGTGGTCTTACTGCCCCTCTTATACCTTTTTGAAACCAAAGCTTCATCAGGGGCTAGGACACCACCAGAGGTGGCAGGTTCATAGTAATTTTGGTGGTGCCCAGAACCTGCCCCCTTGCTCAAACTCAGCCCCCCACCTGCCCGAGGCTCTGGGAGGGAGTTTGGGTGGGGGAAGGCCCTAGACTGGGGCAGGGGATTGGGGTGCAGGAGGGGTGCAGGCTCTGGGAGGGAGTTTGGGGATCAGAGGGGGTGCAGGGGTTGGGATGAGGGCTGTGGGGTGTGGCTGCAAATGAGGGGTTTGAGGTATGGGAGGGACTCAGGGTGAGGAGTGTGGGGGCTGAGGGCTCTGTCTGGGGTTGGGAGGTTTGGGGTGTTGAAGAGGCTCAGGGCCGGGGTTGAGGGTTCAGTCAGTGGGGGTGAAAGCTCTGGCTGGGGGTGGTGGGGGTGGAGGTTTCCCATCGAAAAAGGGAAGGGTCTGAGGTGGAAGGGCAGGCTCAGGGTCAGTCTGCCCTGGCAGTAGACATGGGGGGCACTAGGACCCTGCGGCAGCAGTTGTTGCAGGGAGGCAGCACTGAGCTGCATGGAAGAGATAGGGGCGCTCTGCTCCAGGGCCAGGGGAGGTGCATGGGGGCAGCAAGGAGAGGCTGGGGGAGGAGTAGGGGGAGGCGGCGGGAGGGGGTGTGTGACGGTGCTGTTCCTGGTGGGATCCAACTGTGAGTGTCAGATCAGGACAGATTGCTTCCAAAGGGGCAACTACAGCCCAAAGCTGGGGTTTTTCCACTCTAATGTGAACCAAACCAGCCAAACAGAAAAGACTTTGGTTTCGCCCCACTGACTAACCACAAGTTACACAAGCAATTCCCGAAGGCACTCCAGGTTCCCAGTATCACCACCAGCAGCCCACTGTCGTGGGGATCAATGGCTATGAAAACCAATACCCCAAATAAAGAAAACGGTTCTCCCCAGTTCCAAAGAATCAGGCCCCAGACCCAGGTCAATATACCAATCAGATCTTCCCACAAATCACGCTGTTGCCAATCCTTTAGAATCTAAAATCTAAAGGTTTATTGTACAAGGAAAAAGGTATAGGTGAGGGTTAGGAAAGGTTAAAAGAAATCAATTACATGCAGTAATGGCAAATCTCTTGGTTCAGTCTTGCAGCTGTAGAATAAACTGCAGGTTTAGATAAAAGTCTCTGGAATTCACCCCCTTCTAGGGTGGGTCATCAATCCGTTGGTCAGAGCTTCCACGTGTAGCAAAAACCCATCCAGAGGTAGATGCTAGCTGCAGATTGAAGACAAAATGGAGACATCTCTCCCAGGCTTTATAGACTTCCTCCTAGAGTCTGGTTGCAAAGTGGAGGTTTCTAGCCACATGGTCCAATCACCAGACTCTCCAGGATTCATGGTCCAATCACCAGACTCTCCAGGATTCAGTTTCTGCCCAGGCATGTTCCATTCCTGGGGAAGTTCCTTGGGTGTGGACAGAGTTCATTGTGCAGTTGATGGCCCTTTAATGGGCCATCAGGCAGGCCATTCAAGTTAGCCCCAGCTTGTCTGAGATTTCACCCAGAAGCCAAGCCTAAGTTTGAAGTACAGGCACCCTATATCCAATATCCATAACTTCAGTTCCAAAATAGATACACACATATCAATGGCATATTCATAATCCGCCCTCCATAACCTGGTCAGAGACACCTGTTATGACCCCCTTCACATAAGATTTGGTACCCCAATGATCTATATGGTACCAAATTATTCCAGTAACATGCCGGTTGGATGGCAGCAGGTGGGGCCGGGGAGGGGGACACCGGGCCCCAAATATTGGTGGAGCTGGGCCCCTGGGCTCTGAATATTGCTGGTGCTTCGGCACCACGAGGGAATATAATTCGCTTCCCCTGGACACCACAGTACCTTTTTGAAACCAAATCTTTATCAGGGATTAGGACAAGCACACCAAAGGTCCATGAGGGTTAGGCAGCAGTGGTTAGTCAAAAGGCTTTTTAGAAGGGACTACAGGAGGAAGCTAGATCTGGTATTTTTGTTCTGGTAGTCTAAGGTTGGTAAAACTATCCCTAGAAGTGTGTAGCAGAATTGCTGGATCTTGTGGTTTCATCGTGAATCCCTCGATATATGTATATTGTTTTCTTAAAGTCGTAGCTCCTGGAGTCATGCAATTATGTGAACATTTCTAGTTTCCAGCCATAATTGGTGTGTGGAAAAGCTTGAAGACATGAACTTTAAAGGCTCAAAAACAGAAGCAACTGAACCTGTTCCACGGTCCCCATCCAAAAGTAATTTTAAAAATTTGATGATCACCTGACTTGTGATTTTTTGATCCTTTGGGGCTAGTAATACAAGAGAAGAAACTACTGACTGCTGCTACTCACTGTTGGGAATCATTGTCTTTTTTCATGTTAGGCAGTCAAAACTATCTTGGTTGGTGCCAGTATCTGCAATAATTGAGGACCCAATTCCACAAACACTCAAATGCATAAATGTTTGCAGGACTGGGCCTTAATATTGCATGTCTTATTGACTCATAGACTTTAAGGTCAGAAGGGACCATTCTGATCATCTAGTGATGAACTCCTGCACAATTCAAGCCTCTTTTGTCATGTGTTCAAATCTTTCTGGAATATTCTCTCTCAAGGGTGGCATTTTTCAGGTTTGTTCATGGCACAAAGATATTTTGTTTGTTTTTTGGGTCGAAAGCTTGAGTGAAATTCTGTGAACTGTTTTTGGGTTATGGAAAATGAAACTCCCTTTTTCTATTAAAGCAAATTTCTAACACCATTCTTATATATTCCTGTAGCAAAAATGGCAGAAGTTTAAAACTTGGCATGGATTTTCTATTAAAAGAAGATGTGCTTTTATCTGGTTTGATTTAACAAAATATGACTATTTGAAAATTTCATGCTGAGATTGACATTTATTTTAAATCTCTTCTGTGGCACTAATTATTGTAGCATCTGAGCTCCTCATAAACTATTATTATTTTTCCTATCTTAAGGGAGTATTGCAAAGTTGATATTATCCCTATTTTGCAGATGGTTAAACTGGATCATAGAGGGCCATGACTTCACTTGTGAAAGTGATCTTCAATAAAATGGTAGGGGGAATAAAGTGTCTTGAACCTTGTGTAGTTATTTACATCTCTGTAAAGTAGTTGTAAAAGGCTAAGAAATCAAAATTCTCCACTCCTGCTGTTGGAAGTGTTTAAGTTAGAAGGGGTGTAAAGGACTAACCGAGGTGAAAGGCCAAGCAGACTGCAAGAAATATGTATTCACGAACACCAAGAATATATTGTTATTCCCGACTTTAAATATGTATTTGATGTAATTCTCTCGTTCCTATTTCCCAAAATTGCAGTTTTCCATTACAGGCAAATGTAGGTCCAAGAAAGGTGTCCACATGAAAAGCTAAGGCAGTGTAATCAAATCACTTCTGAAGAGGTTCAGGATGACTGCTGATGGTCACATAAGTGTTGCTAAGGAATACTTCAGCTTTTCTGTGTTTGGGGTGCTATCTTAGATGGGACATTGTAGTCGAAGGGGCCTCCAGAAGAGGCATGTATAGTTTCATATTAAATTGGTGAGTAAATAGCTAAGAGGCATAGTGAAGGCAAAAGATCCAGAATGGGGAGTAGGGGAGATTACATATACCAAAGCCCTGGAAGTAAATTCTAGTAGTCAGAAAAAGTGAGCTTCTCACTTCCTGCATCACTGCTTATGACGTTTCAGCGCATAAGAGTGAAAGAATGACAGCAGGGGAAAACATGTGAGTGACAATTTTCAGGTATGCTTAATGTTAAACAAGACTTACAGTCAATGGTACTTTTAAAATAAAACAAAATGCCAAAACTGCACTGAACTTGTTACGCAGCAGTAAAGTTGTGCAGTTAAAATTATGAAGTCTGGATGTGTAAATCGTAACTGGATAAATTCTATTAAATTGTTATTTATTTCTTCGGTATTGTTTTTCTCAAAGTGCTTTTTGGTGATATATTCGGGACAAGCTTTCTTCTTTCGTTTGGCCTGATTCATTCAGCAATGACAGAGTCCAGTGTGTTTGACTTGTGACGAATTTCATGGAGATGGCCTCATAACAGATAGATTGTGGTATTACTGAATGAATTGTACAGGAGAAGAATGGGAAAGAGAAATCTGAGTGAACAGAAGCTTAATTGGTATTTACCAATGGAAGTGTGGGAAACAAAGGAAAAAATATGTGACAGTTAAACAAGATTTCCCATTATAATTGCTAACTGACACGCTACCACCAATTCCTTCTCTATTTCTAATAAAAGTAAACTCCAAACATTCAATACTAGAATCTCCAAATTTAATATCTAGTCCATATCCAACATTCACATTCTGTGACATTTATAAAATTGAGGTTTGCCAAGTTCAACCAGGTGCATGATTGATAAGGCCAGATCTACACTGGGCTTGGAAGGGGTTGACCTAAGATACGTAACTTCAGCTATGTCAGCAGTTCTCAAACTGGGGATCGTGATCCCCTGGGGGTCGCCGAGCGCTTCCAGGGAGGTCGCCAGCTCCCGGCGCCACTTAAAAGCTGCTGAATGAATTACTTCCACATTCGGTGGCTTTTCAGCAGACATACCGAGCGCCAGTGGTGGGCCGTCAGGGCCTGCAAGGCCTTCTCTACTGGCCTAAGAAAATATCTGAATCACAGACTGATGTTAATTATATTTTGTCCATAAATACTTATTAAATATTTCCAAATGGTCTGTCCGCTTCCTTTCATAGCTTTTCCCCTGGTTGTGCTGCTTCCCGACATGTATTTTCATATTAAAGCATTTAACCAATCACATTTCAGCCATCATTTGTTGCTAGGCAGGGTCAAAGTCAAAGATGTCTGCCTGGAGGCCTTCACAATCCATTCTGCGGGCCCTCTAACAGAAAAAAAATGTCGATTAAACTGTTGCTTTAACCAATCAGATTTTAAGTTGGTGACACCAGGGCCCTCTAGCAGGCGTAAGGCAACGTCACCGTATTCACACCCGTTGATTGGATAGTCAGATAGCGTACCAGCCAAAGCTAGCAAACGAACCGAAATATAGTTCTTCTTCGAGTGCTTGCTCATGTCCATTCCCATATGTGTGTGCGCGCCGCGCATGCACAATTCCGGAAAGCTTTCTCCCTAGCGGTACCCGTAGGGTCGGCAGGGGCGACCCCTGGAGTGGCGCCGATATGGCAATGTATATATGCCCCTGCCGACCCACCCCCCGCTCAGTTCCTTCTTTCCGTTATTGGCGGTTGCTGGAACAGCTTCTCTATCTCTCACTGAGTTCTTTAGCGGTATCGTTCAAATAGTTATTTGTTAATAGTTAGTTATTAGTTATTGTTAATTAGTGTTAATTCATTCTAATAGTAGGTAGTATAGTTTTGGCAGTTTATCGGCGCCGGGGCATGCCTCGTGCGCCAGGCTTCAAAGTCTGCGAGGGCTGTGGAAAGCCGATGCCCGTCAGTGACCCGCACTCTGAGTGCCTCAAGTGTTTGGGAGAGGGCCATCAGGCAGATCGTTGTGCGATTTGTAGATCGTTCAAACCTCGCACTAAAAAGGAAAGGGACTCTCGCCTGAGGCTCATATTAATGGAGTCGGCACTGCAGCCCCAACAACAGCCTCCACAGGAGAGCAGAAGTGCTCCGGCGTCGGTGAGGACCCCGGTGGCACCAAAGGCTAATTCTAAGAAGCACCGGCACCGTTCTCCGCACCGGTCCGGTACCTCGAGACGGCACCGGTCGCAATCTCCGGTGCCGGTTAAAAAACCAAGAGGCCGTTCCCCTGGTCGGAAGACACAAGGGGAACCAGCCGCGGCACGGCATTCCTCGGGTCGCCCTGACGAGTCCCGTAGGCTGCCTGTACCTGCTACCGAGTTAAGGGAACGAACCCCCCTCGGTGCCGCACCATCCCCTCAGGGGGTCTTTGATGAAATCACGATGCCCACGACCCCGGACATCTTCGAGGCGGCACAAGATTTCATATCCCTGACGAGGGAGGCGGCCCCACCACCGCACCGATCCCGTTCGCAGTGCCGGCGCCCGTGCCCACAATGGTAGTGCCAATAATTCCGGCACCGTTGATACCTCCAGCACCGGTGCCGTCCGTCTCGACGCCGGACGTGCGGCCCGGTCCGGCACCGACGACCGAGGTAGCGCAGGAGAGGGGATTTTCGGCACCGGAGGCCCGAGTGGTCCCCGCTCCGACACTTCCGGCACCGGAAAGGGGCCGATGGGGCACGGATTCCTTGGGCAGGCCCACGGCACCGGACGGTACGGCACCGCCGTGGCCGGTTTCAGACTACTCCTCTGAGTCGGACGCACCGTCCTCTCGGTCGGACCGTTCCAGGCGCTCATCTCGCTCGCACCACCATTCACGGCACCGCAAACCGTCTCGGCACCGGAGCCCGGTACCGTGGGTCCCGCACAATCAGGGGCAGATTCAGTGGCCCTTTTGGACTCCCTGGGCGTATCACCAGGCCCAGGGTCCGCCTTCGACAGCCGCCTCACTGCCGTCAGTGCCGCGAGGGCCCCCAACGGCTACAGTATCGGTGCCCCCCTCGGGACCGGAGGAGGCGAGGCCAGGAACATCAAGGGATGACAGACCACCCCCCTCGATGTCCCACGACGAGCATGACGCCGCTGCCCAGGGGCCTTTGATGACAGCACCTCAGGAGGAAACAGGTTTCGCGGCCTCATCCTCTTCCTCCCCTGACGAGGCCGTAGCAGGGTCCTCCTCACCGACCCTTCCGCCGATGGACTTGAGGGGCCACCAGGACCTCCTCCGTCGGGTAGCCCAAAACCTAAACCTCCCAGCGGAGGAAGTGGAGGAGGAGGCTGACCCGACAGTGAACATTTTGTCATCGGCTGGACCCACGAGAGTTGCCCTACCTTTTGTTAAAAAGGTCACGTCGATGGCAGATGCGCTTTGGCACACGCCTTCCTCCATCCCACCTACCGCAAAAGGTGTAGAAAGAAGATATTTCGCTCCTCGTACAGGCTGCGAATATCTCTTCACGCACCCTCAGCCAGGCTCCCTTGTGGCGGACGCGGTCAATCACAGGGAGCGCCAAGGGCAAACGGGGTCAACCCCAAGGTCCTTTGAGGCAAAGAAATTAGACCTTCTAGGAAGAAAGGTGTATTCTTCTGGGGCACTCCAATTGCGTATCTCTAACCAGCAGACAGCGCTGAGCAGGTACGCCTTTAACACCTGGGCAGCCATGTCGAAGTTCAAGGACAAGTTGCCAAGCGACTCCGGGTCTGAATTTAAGGCCATCATGGAGGAAGGCCAGCTGGTTTCCAGGGCAGCTCTGCAGGCAGCCCTGGACTCTGTAGATGCTTCGGCACGGACTATGGCAACAGCCATAGCGATGCGTAGGGGGGCCTGGCTGCAAGTTTCGGGGATTCCGCCTCCAGTCCAGGCTTCCATTCAAGATTTACCATTTGATAAGAAGGGCCTCTTCTCGGAAGACACCGATAAGAGATTGCAGTCTATGAAAGACTCCAGGGCCATGTTGAGGTCACTGGGCCTACATACGCCGCAGACCGTTCGCAGGCCCTTTAGGCCCCCTCCGGTAGCCCAACCGCGTCCATTCCCTCCACCCCCTAGACGAGATCAGATTAGGAGGGGAGGCAGGGGCAACGGCAGGGGTCGCCCTCGACCAGCCCCTAGGCAGGGACAGCATAATTTGGGCCCCAGGCAACAGTCAGGCAACAGACAGGACTTTTGAAGTTGCGCCCGAGGGCAGCAAACCAGACTCCACCGCTGGAATTACCCGTCCCTTTGTGAACCGTTTATCCCACTTCTACCGGGCCTGGTCCTCGATCACCAAGGACAAGTGGGTTCTCAGCCTGGTAGAAGTGGGATATTCTATCCAATTCTCTGTTCTCCCTCCCACCCACCCCCCGTGCCCGTCCCTCTTCAGGGACCCATCTCACGAGCATCTCTTAGAGCAGGAGGTCCAAACCCTCCTGTCTCTGGGTGCCATAGAGGAGGTTCCTCAAGAATTCCGAGGCAAGGGTTATTACTCCCGCTATTTCCTTATTCCGAAGGCCAAAGGTGGTCTTCGCCCCATCCTAGACCTGAGAGGCCTCAACTCCTTCATAAAGAAGCTGAAGTTTCGCATGCTATCCCTAGCTACTATAATTCCAGCTATGAATCAGGGAGACTGGTTCGCTGCCCTCGACCTAAAAGATGCTTACTTCCATATCTCCATTATTCCATGCCACAGGAGATTCCTAAGATTTGTGCTGGGGACCCAGCACTACCAATTCACAGTGCTTCCGTTCGGCCTTTCCTCGGCCCCAAGGGTGTTTACGAAATGCATGGCCGTAGTGGCAGCATTTCTCAGAAGGAGGGGCATACATGTCTACCCCTACCTAGACGACTGGCTTATCAGAGGGAGCTCGAGGGAGCAGTTGTCAGCCCACATAGAGTTCCTCAGAGCCACTTGCCACAGGCTGGGCCTCATTATAAACGAGCCCAAATCGACCCTTGTTCCTACCCAAACGATCGAATTTATCGGAGTGATATTAGATTCGGTGCAGGCAAGGGCGTTCCTACCTCCCTCCAGGGCCAAGGCAATCGCGAACATCATTTGCCCCCTCATCAGATTCCCCATGACGACGGCAAGGAACTGCATGGTGTTGCTAGGCCACATGGCGGCATGCGCCTACATAGTGCCGTATGCGAGACTCCGCCTCAGGCCTCTGCAATTGTGGTTCGCGAGCGTATACAACCAGCGCAGAGACCCGCTGGACCTCATAGTGACGCTACCACTTCAGGTCCGTCGCTCCCTCAGCTGGTGGCTTCAACCCCAGTCTCTGACCATAGGGGTTCCATTTCTCAAGCCCCAACCGGTGGCGACATTGGTGACGGACGCGTCCGCCCTCGGCTGGGGCGCACATCTCGAGGAGTTAACGACCCAGGGTCTCTGGTCCCAGGAGGAGCTCGACCTCCATATCAACGTCAAAGAGCTCAGGGCAGTCCATCTCGCATGTCAAGCATTTCAAGGTATGTTACAGAACAGGTGTGTATCAGTCCTGACAGACAACACAGCCACCATGTTCTATATCAACAAACAGGGTGGTGCTCGCTCTTCTCGCCTATGCAAGGAAGCCCTCGCTCTTTGGGACTTCTGCATTGCCAGGGGCATCTCCCTCACAGCCACTTACCTCCCGGGGACCCAGAACATGCTGGCGGACACGCTCAGCCGCTCGTTCAGAGGTCACGAGTGGTCGCTCAGACCAGATGTAGCCCACTCGATTTTCCTAAGGTGGGGATTTCCCCTCCTAGATCTGTTTGCCACAAAGGCCAACAGGAAATGCCACAGGTTCTGCTCCCTCCTCAACCTGAGTCCAGGGTCAGAGGGGGATGCGTTTCAGGTATCGTGGAAGGGCGGTCTGATGTATGCGTTTCCCCCGTTCCCTCTCATCCACAAAGTCCTGCTCAAGGTGAGACAGGACAGAGTATCCCTTATCCTTATAGCACCGGCGTGGCCTCGACAGCATTGGTACACCGTGCTGATGTCCATGTGTGTAACGAGCCCGTTCACTCTCCCCCTGTCGCAGACCCTGATATCACAGGACCACGGCAGGATGTTGCATCCCAACCTACAGTCTCTCCACCTCACGGCGTGGAATATCCGTGGCTAAACCCTGTCGAGCTCCAGTGCTCGGACGCTGTCAGGGAAGTCCTTTTGGGTAGCAGGAAACCATCCACAAGGGCAGCATATACGGCCAAGTGGAAGCGCTTTTCGCTATGGTCTCAGGGGAAGGGAAGGGACCCCCTGTCCTCGTCACTCCCCAATATCCTAGATTACCTCCTTGAGCTAAAGCAACAGGGATTATCTCTTTCCACTGTCAGAGTACACCTGGCGGCTATATCAGCCTTCCACCCAGGTTTCGGGGACACCACAGTTTTTAGCAACCCCTTAGTTCTTAGGTTTCTTAAGGGATTAGAAAGGTTGCACCCCCAGGTCCGTCAGCCGGTGGCCCCTTGGGATCTTAACCTGGTCCTAACTGCATTAATGAGGCCTCCCTTCGAACCTATGGCCTCTTGCCCACTGTCTTATCTTTCTTGGAAGACCGCCTTCTTGGTAGCGATTACTTCCGCCCGTAGGGTGTCTGAGCTTAGGGCACTAACTTCAGAGCCACCCTACACTGTCTTCCATAAGGATAAGGTTCAGTTACGCCCGCATCCGGCTTTTCTCCCCAAGGTGGTCTCCCCATTTCATTTAAACCAGGATTTATTTTTACCAGTATTCTTCCCCAGACCCCACTCCAATAATAGGGAAAGAATGCTTCATTACTTGGATGTCAAAAGAGCTTTAGCATTTTATATAGAAAGAACTAAGCCTTTTCGTAAATCTCCACAGCTTTTTATTTCAGTGGCAGAAAGGATGAAAGGATCACCAATTTCCACCCAGCGCCTCTCAGCTTGGATTACGTCTTGCATTAAGCTTTGCTATAACCTTTCCAATGCTACTCCCCCAGCGTTGACAGCGCATTCGACCAGGGCCCAGGCAGCATCCACAGCATTCCTGGCGCACATTCCCGTCGTAGACATCTGTAGAGCAGCGACGTGGTCATCGGTACACACCTTTACTTCGCACTACGCCATCGTGCAGCAGTCAAGGGAGGACGCCGCTGTGGGTCAAGCGGTCCTGTCAGTAGGAACTCAAGGTACTCCTCTCCCTCCTCCCAGATAACTGCTCGTAAGTCACATATGGGAATGGACATGAGCAAGCACTCGAAGAAGAAAGAACAGTTACTCACCTTTCGTAACGTTTGTTCTTCGAGATGTGTTGCTCATGTCCATTCCGAATCCCTCCCGCCTCCCCTCTGTCGGAGTACCGGCAAGAAGGAACTGAGCGGGGGGTGGGTCGGCAGGGGCATATATACATTGCCATATCGGCGCCACTCCAGGGGTCGCCCCTGCCGACCCTACGGGTACCGCTAGGGAGAAAGCTTTCCGGAATCGTGCATGCGCGGCGCGCACACACATATGGGAATGGACATGAGCAACACATCTCGAAGAACAAACGTTACGAAAGGTGAGTAACTGTTCTTTGTGTTGGTGTAATAGCTATTTTATCACCCCACAATGGCTGAAGGAGGAGAAGAAGTTGATTTGGTGGCAGATTTACTGTCAAGGCCATTTTCAAGACGGACTTTTCAAGAAAAGCTGGACATTGTTAAGAAAGGTCGGACAACTCCGAAGCTAGCAAGCCTGTCACAACCTGGAAGAGGATTTGTCCGCCACTTTCAGTTTACGAACTACGAGCGGTACCCCTGGCTCACAGGGTCCGAGGAACACTGCAAATTGTATTGCTGGGAGTGCTTGTTATTTGCCACTGATCGACATGGTGTTTGGAGCCACACTGGGTTTGTAAATTTGACTTGCCTAACCAAGGCAGCAACGAGACACCAAAGCACTGCCGGACACTTACAAGCAATGGTGCTTCTTCTTCGAGTGATTGCTCACATGCATTCCACTATAGGTCAGGCACGCGCTGCGGGCCTGGTTGCCGGGCAGATTTTTCCCCTAGCTGCAGACTGGGCGAGCAGGGAGCCCCCTGGAGTGGCGCCACTGAGGCACTCTATAAGTAGCCCTGCGACACAGTCTGGCCCCCAGTTCCTTCTTCACCGCTCGCGCTGGTAGTCGGAACAGGAGTACTGCTCTTGAGCGTCCTCCTTATCTCCTAGCTGTTATTCCTATTGTTCTCATTAATAGTTGTTGTTAAGTAGTTGTTAAGTAGTTGTTAAGTAGTTATAGTGTAAATAGTTAGGTGCAGGGGATTTCCCTGCCACCGGAGCCATGTCATCCAAGGCTCCGGGATTCAAGCCATGTGCGGAGTGTGGGAAGCCCATGCCTGCGGGGGACCCACACTCCAAGTGCCTTAAGTGCCTCGGGGAAGCGCACTTGGCAGACGCCTGCAAGATCTGCAGGGCCTTCAAACCCAGGACCCGCAAGGACAGAGAATCCCGCCTGCGGCAGATCCTGTTAGAGGCGGCTCTCACTCCGGACTCGAGTGCGGCACCGGGCCCCGCACCCAAGCCGGCGAAAGCGAAGCCTCGGCACCGGTCGCGCTCCCCCAGTGCTAAGCGCAGAAAGGACTCGGACCCGCGCCCAGCATCGGCACCGGACCGCGTGCAGCCTCCGGCACCGCTCACGCGCCCACGGTCGCCGCCGGGGAGCCGACCAGAGGCACAGCCGCCCGCACCCGCACCGACGACTCCGGCGCCGCAGGAGGCCCCGTCGAGTCCGGTGCCAGTGGTCTCGCCACTCAGGGTGCCGATGCCGCAGCAGCTTCCCTCCACGCCGGAGGCGTTCGCTGCTGCGAGGAGGTTGCTTGCGGAGGACACCCCGCAGCAACCTGTCCGGTCTAGGGGCAAGCCGCCCATGACCGTGACGGAGATCGCGGCTCGAAGCCCGGCGGGGCACGGACGCCGATCGATCTCGCGGCGCCGATCTAACTCCCGGTACCGGTCAGCTTCCCGGCACCGGTCGCAGTCTCGGCGCCGCAATGAGTTGAGACCATGCTCCGGGTCTCCTCATGGCCGATCGCGCAGATCGCGCTCCGGCCGCCGGTCTGAGTCCTGGCGCCGGTCGGAGTCCCGGCACTCCCGCACGGACAGACGCCGGTCGTACTCCCGGCACCGGTCGCACTCCCGGCACCGGTCCGTCAGCTGCCGCAGGGGCCGCTCTGGACGCCGTTCGCCGAGCCGCTCATCTTCCCGGCACCGCTCGTCGTCGCGGCACCGGTCACGATCGACACGGCACCGATCTCCTCGGCACCGTTCGTCGTCGCGGCACCGCAGACATCGGCGCTCCTCATCCAGACGGCACCGCCGCTCGCCCCGGCACCGGACCTCATCGCGGCACCGGCGATCAGCCCGGCACCGGTCGTCATCGCGGCACCGTGGATCCCGCAGAAGTGGATCCAGCAGCCGTTCATCAGAGGGCAGTCGCTTCTCCCGGCACCGGTCGAGAAGCCCTCGGCGCCGCAGGCGTAGAGAGTCGGCTGGCACACAAACCCAGCATGACTCTCCGCCCAAGGCCCTCCAGTCGGCCACCATAGCGGCTCCATGGCACTCCTCTACCTCAGCGTCCCCTCCAGCTATGGGACCAGCCCCAGCCACCCTAAACCCGACCTGGCCAGAATGGGTGGCATGGGAGCATGACCAACCGGGGGAAACCCAGTCCGAGCCGGGGTTCCCAGTGTGTGCGAGGGCTGCTCGGCAGGACCTACCAGGGCCATCCTTGGCCAGCCAGCCGTCGGCAATACACAGCCCCCGAGAGCCAGGGCCTTACGCCTCCCCAGTGGGGGTTGAGGCGGTGGCGGGCACCTCTTCCAACAGCCCGCCCGCCCTGGAACTCTCGAATTACCAGCACCTCCTCCAGGCAGTTGCCAAAAATATGAACCTGCCCCTTGAGGAGATCCAGATGGTGGATGACCCGGTCACCACCATGCTGACGAAGGGCACCCCGGCACGTGTGGCTGTGCCATTTATTAATACAATTAAGGCACACACCACGTCGGTTTGGAAGACCCCAGCCTCCATCCCCCCCACCGCACGGGGGGTAGAAAAGCGCTACTTTGTCCCGGCCACGGGCTATGAGTATTTGTATGTTCACCCTACGCCCTCCTCCCTGGTGGTGGAGTCGGTGAACAATAAAGAGCGCAATGGACAGGAGGCCCAGGTACCTAAAGCCAAAGAAGCCAAGAGGCTGGACCATTTTGGCAGGAAGGTCTACTCCTCCGGGGGCCTCCAACTGCGAGTGGCTAACCATCAGGCCCTAATGAGTAGGCACCACTTTGATACAGTGGAGGCCCTCAACAAATTCGAGACCGCTCTCCCCCAGGAGAGCAGACAGGAGTTTAGGGCCCTTCTGACTCAGAGCAGGGATATCTCGAGACACACCCTGCAAGCGGCCCTGGACTCAGCGGACTCGGCGGCCAGGACTATGGCCTCGGGCATAGCCCTTCGCCGGGCAGCATGGCTCTCCTCATCCAGCCTTGCCCCGGCGATGCAGTACAAGATCCAAGACCTCCCGTTTGAGGGACAGGCCCTCTTTTCGGAGGGCACAGATGCGCGGCTCCAGGCCCTCAATGACAGAGGGGTGACCCTCAAGGGCCTCGGCATGCACGCCCCGGGGCCGCAAAGGCGCCCCTTCGTCCCTCCGCGCAGGAAGTTCTTCCCTCCCGCACGCCAGCCACAGGACTCCTCCGGCAGGAGAAACCGCCCCTTCCGCAAGCGTCAGGGGCCCAGGCAGGGCGGGAAACAGCGGGGACCTAAGCCTTCCCAGGGGCCTCGGTCCAACTTTTGATGGTGCGCCCGGGGGCAGCTTAATAACTTCAGTCCTGGATCCTCCCTTTGGAGACCGTTTGTCTCACTTCCGCCGTGCATGGTCAGACATCACATCGGACCAGTGGGTCCTCCGCACGGTGGAGGTGGGATACTCCCTCCAACTCTCCTCCACTCCTCCAACCCACCCACCTCCCTCGTCCCTCTTCAGGGACCCATCTCACGAGCAACTGCTTGTACAGGAGGTCAGGTCGCTCCTCGCACTGGGAGCCATCGAACCTGTACCACAGGAGTTCAGGGGAAAGGGGTTCTACTCCCGCTACTTCCTAATCCCCAAGGCGAAAGGGGGCCTCCGGCCCATCCTGGACCTGCGCGAACTCAACACCTACATGATCAAGTTCAAGTTCCGCATGGTCACCTTGGGCACTATTATTCCCTCTCTGGATCCGGGAGACTGGTTCGCTGCCCTCGACATGAAGGATGCCTACTTCCACGTGAGCATCAAACCCTCTCACAGGCGCTACCTCCGCTTCCTAATAGCGGAAGAACATTATCAATTCGCAGTCCTGCCCTTCGGCCTGTCCACCGCGCCCAGGGTATTCACGAAGTGCATGGCGGTAGTGGCGGCGTTCCTGCGGCGCCGCGGGGTACAGGTATATCCGTACCTAGACGACTGGCTGATCCGGGGCACCTCCAGGGTCCAAGTGTCGGACCACGTGCGTCTGGTCATCAACACCTTCGACCGCTTGGGAATCCTCCTCAACGAGGTAAAGTCCACCCTGGAGCCCACCCAGAGCATAGAGTTCATTGGGGCCCTACTAGACTCCAGGGTGGCAAGGGCATCTTTGCCCCAGCCCCGGTTTCTCGCCATCCAGTCGGCTATCAGACAGCTCCGCAGCGGTCCAATGACCACGGCCAGAGTCTTCCTCAGCCTGTTAGGTCACATGGCGTCGTGCACCTACGTGTTACAGCACGCCAGACTGCGACTACGCCCACTGCAATCGTGGCTCGCAGTGGCCTACCGGCCAAGACGGGACAGTTTGGACACCCTCCTGTCTATTCCCAACGCCACCTTATCCGCTCTGACCTGGTGGGAAGACCAGAGCAATGCGTGCCGAGGGGTCCCCTTCCTCCCCCCCAGCCCGACCATGTCCCTAGTGACGGACGCCTCGTCGATGGGTTGGGGAGCTCACCTAGGGGATCTCAGGACACAAGGCCGCTGGTCGGAGTCAGACCTCTGCCTCCATATCAATGTCCGAGAGCTGAGGGCAGTCCGACTTGCGTGCCAAGCGTTCCGGGACACGCTACGGGGTCACTGTGTGGCGGTGCTGACGGACAACACCACAGCCCAATACTACATAAACAAGCAGGGCGGGGCCCGATCCAGTCCCCTGTGTCAAGAGGCGATTCTCCTATGGGAGTTTTGTATAGCCCACGACATTCACCCGGTGGCCTCTTTCCTCCCCGGGATTCAGAACACATTGGCGGACCACCTCAGCAGGTCATTCATGTCCCACGAGTGGTCCCTTCGGCCGGATGTCATCCGACCGATCTTCCTGAGGTGGGGATTTCCCCACATCGATCTCTTCGCCTCCAGGCAGAACAGGAAGTGCCTCCAGTTTTGCTCCTTTCGAGGCGGCTCCCGGGGATCCCTGACAGATGCCTTCCTCCTACCCTGGACGGGGCACCTGTTCTACGCGTTCCCTCCGATCCCGCTTCTCCACAAGGTGATCCTGAAGATCAGACGGGACAGGGCACACGTGATCCTCATAGCCCCGGCCTGGCCCAGGCAGTGCTGGTATGCGTCCCTCCTACGGCTGTCCAGGGCCCCTCCCATCAGCCTCCCGCTGTGGCCCGACCTGATCTCGCAGGATCACGGTCGCCTCCTGCATCCGGACTTGCAGTCCCTCCACCTCACAGCTTGGCTACTCCATGGCTGAGAGGTCCTGAGCTCCTATGCTCGACTGAGGTACAGACGGTCCTTCTGGGAAGTAGAAAACCATCCACCAGAAGTACCTATTCAGCCAAGTGGACTCGCTTTTCTGCATGGTGCAGACAACAGGATATAGTCCCAAGTGAGGCGGCTATCCCGCGCATACTGGACTACCTCTTAGGCCTTAGAAACCAGGGCCTTTCTACTTCTACCATACGCGTCCACCTCGCTGCCATATCGGCTTTTCATCCGGGCCAAGAGAACCACTCAGTCTTTTCAGACCCTGTGGTATACCGTTTCCTCAGGGGCCTGGATAAACTGTACCCGAACGTCAAGTGTCCCGTTCCACCCTGGGACCTCAACCTGGTGCTCTCACGCCTTATGATGCCCCCGTTCGAGCCCCTCGCCACGTGTTCCTTACTCCACCTTTCCTGGAAGGTGGCATTCCTAGTAGCTATCACCTCGGCTCGCAGAGTGTCAGAGATCCGTGCACTGACCTCCGAGCCGCCCTACACTATCTTCCACAATGACAAGGTGCAGCTACGTCCCCACCCGGCCTTCCTGCCTAAGGTGGTTTCTCCCTTCCATGTGAATCAGGACATTTGTCTCCCAGTCTTTTATCCCAGACCACATACCTCTGGAAGGGAACAACAATTACACACGTTGGACGTTAGGAGGGCTCTTGCTTTTTATTTAGACAGAACAAAGCAATTCAGGAAATCAACGCAACTTTTCGTAGCAATTGCGGAAAGAATGAAGGGCCAGCCAGTCTCCGCCCAAAGGCTCTCCTCCTGGATCACCTCGTGCATTCACACCTGTTATGAACTCGCGGGCAAGCCGCTTGAGAGAGTAACAGCACATTCCACGAGAGCGCAGGCGTCCTCTGCGGCCTTCCGGGAAGGAGTCCCTATCACGGACATTTGCAGGGCGGCTACCTGGTCCTCCGTCCACACCTTCGCCGCCCACTACGCCATAGTCCAGCAAACCAGGGACGATGCGGCGTTTGGGTCAGCGGTCTTACGAGCAGCAATGGGTCCACCCGACCCCACCTCCTAGGTATTGCTTGTAGTCACCTATAGTGGAATGCATGTGAGCAATCACTCGAAGAAGAAAACAGGGTTACTTACCTGTAACTGTTGTTCTTCGAGATGTGTTGCTCACATCCATTCCAGACCCGCCCTCCTTCCCCACTGTCGGGTTAGCCGGCAAAGAAGGAACTGGGGGCCAGACTGTGTCGCAGGGCTACTTATAGAGTGCCTCAGTGGCGCCACTCCAGGGGGCTCCCTGCTCGCCCAGTCTGCAGCTAGGGGAAAAATCTGCCCGGCAACCAGGCCCGCAGCGCGTGCCTGACCTATAGTGGAATGGATGTGAGCAACACATCTCGAAGAACAACAGTTACAGGTAAGTAACCCTGTTTTTCCAAAACTTTTGGTGAAACCAGAGTGGATCTACAGCTGAACGAGCAAGTGCGCAGGGAAACAGAGCTCCACAACGAAAAGGTGAAGAAAAACAGGGAAATCTTAAAAAGACTGATAGACTGTGTCATTTTTTTGGGTAAGCAGGAACTTTCATTTCGGGGACACGATGAAAGCACTGGATCCAAAAACAGAGGAAACTATGTAGAGCTTCTTTCTCTCATTGCTGAGAGCAACACGGATTTACATTGCCACCTGTCCACTAATAAAGTGTTTACTGGGATGTCGGGTAAAATACAAAACGACCTGATCACTGCTATTGCTGAAGTGATGGGAGAAGAGATAAGAAGTGAAGTTAAAAAAGCACCGTTTGTGTCTGTTATGGTGGATGAGACGACAGACGCGAGTAACGCAGCGCAGCTCGCACTGGGCCTGCGTTACGTAACGGGCACAGGTGTCAAGGAGCGATTTGTCAGATTTGAAGATGTTACCAGTGGGAAGCGAGCCGATGACATTGCAACTCTTATCATCCAATTTTTGGTGGAAAATTAATGTCTGGGTAAAGTTGTGGCACAGTGTTTTGACGGCGCAGCGGTCATATCTTCTGGATTAAATGGAGTGCAGGCTAAAGTTAAAGAGAGGGCACCTTTGGCTTTATTCATACACTGCTATGCACATCGGCTCAATTTAGTACTGACTCAAGGGGCCTCAAAGCTCAAAGAATGCAAGATCTTTTTCGGCCACCTCAATGGCCTTGCTGCATTTTTTTCTAGATCGCCTCGGCGCACGCAACTACTGGACGAAATCTGCCAGCGGCGTCTCCCTCGTGTGCCACCAACACGGTGGCAGTACACATCCAGAGTGGTCAATACAGTCTTTAATAAGAGAGATGCTCTAAAGGAACTGTTTGATCACATTCTGGAGCATCATGACGAGTATGATGAGGACTCAGCGCGCTGTGCTGATGGATTTAAAGCACGTCTGGATGATTTTGAGTTTTGTTTTTTGCTTCACATATTTAACGGCATTTTTGAGTATTCAGACGTGCTCTTTTCAATACTACAGGACAAAAAACTGGATGTGCAGTTTTGTCTGGCTAGGGTAAAGGAGTTTTGTGACACCGTTGAGCGAGAGAGAAGCCGATATGAGGAACTCTACGAGGCCACTGAACGCACCGCCGGCGCTCCGAGCGCACGAAGAGGTCAAGCGCAAGATCCTCGCGCGCACTACCGCCAACTCCACGGCAGGATTCTGGACAATATTATTTGCCAGACACAGACCAGATTTCAAGACCATGAAAAACTGATGTTTGTCACCCTCCTCAACCCCCAGAAGTTTCCGGAATACAAGAAAAATTTCCCGCATGCAGCCTTCTCCAGTTTAACACAGAGCCATGGAACACTTTTTGATCTGTCTCGGCTAAAAACAGAACTGACTGTAATGTATGCCATGGATGATTTTGCAGGAAAATCTCCCACTGATCTCCTTGACTTCCTTCGTCAGAAAAATCTGAGTGAAAGCATGGGGCAGCTGTACACATTTGTATGTTTGGCGGTGACCATTCCCGTGTCCACTGCTTCTGTCGAGCGGACATTTTCAGCCCTAAAGCGAATTAAAACTTATGCCAGAAATACGACAGGGCAGGCTCGACTTTCAGCGTTAGCTTCAATGGCGATAGAAATGGACTTCTTGATGGAACTGAAGCACACGGATAATCTGTATGACAGAGTAATTGAAGTCTTTTTGAGGAAAGAGAGGACGATGGATTTTGTCTACAAATAATCCGAATTTTTGGTGAGTAAAATGTTGCTTTTTTCCTAAATAATATTGCGACTTTATGAGGATATTATTGATGGGTTTTTTTTGGGGGGGGGGCGTGTCGCAGCTGTAGCTGCAGTATTAGAAGACTTGTGCACCCCTAATCTTTATACTGTATTTCTACATAATAAGATGATTTTTATAACCATAAAATAGTTATTGAGGGGTGAATTGATTCAGACGGAGTACTACTGAAGGCCTAGGTGTGAAATGCACGGTCCGCCACTGCCGAGCACCCAGTTTGGCTGCTGTCGGGAGTGCTCGGCATGTCTGCTGAAAAGCCGCAGAATTCGGAAGTAATTCATTCAGTGACATACAAGGGTTGCCACGGCAGCTGAGCAAGGTAAAATGGGTTGCAGTTCTCAAAAGTTTGAGAACCGCTGAAGTACGTGAATAGTGTAGCTGAGGTTGATGTATCTTACCTGGTGTAAGAGGGGTACCCCTGATCCCTGTGCTCTTGAGCACCGAGAAAAGGACTCTTAACTAGCCAAAACCCACTTAACTTAGCTGCCCAAATTAAGTCCCACACCCCGAGACACCTCCCTTTTCACCAGTGGGGTTCTTAGGGTTACCAATCGCTGCCACCATTTGGGTATACTTCCAAAACCTTGGGGGATCCCCAAACTTCCCCACCCTAACTTTGTCCCCCTCCCCGAGGGCCAAAGTCAGACACCTGAAGGCTATTCACCTGGAGGCTGCTTTCCCCCTCCCCCGTCTAACCTGACGGTAAGGAGAAACAGTCTCCACACTTCAGCTATGCACTTAGCTGCCCTGGTCCCTATTTCCCTTCCCTTCTCCCTCCCCAGACTGGAAGCAGAGAAACCCCTAAGGGAAATAAACCAGACAGTTTTATAACTAGAAGATTTAATAAAGAAAAAGGTTAAAACAGAGATACAGACACTTTACAATTTGGAGTTTTCTAATTCCCTTCTGAAATGGAAAGAAACACCCCAAAAGGCACAGGCTTAATAGAAGAATCAAAATCACTTACATCAGCTAAGTAGAAGTATAAAAGAAGAAAAGCTGAGCTATCTCCATAGCCAGAGATGCTAGTTGACCCTGGTTCTGGCCAGCCAAGATGGAACTGAACTCTAAACTCCTCCCTCCCTCATGGTCTGAAGGCTCTGAGGACACTGCTGTCTCAGATGACATTAACCCTCTCCAGCCCTCCACACCCATGACACCTGGGCGGTGAGTCGACCTGACATTTTTAAAATTTTGGAAACAGAATCAATATTGTCACAACTTTAACTACAACTTGCTGTGTCCTTTGAAACTGACTAGATTACTCCTTCTCTAACTACAGTGGTTGTCTCCACTTTGCATATACTACAGGTTATTGAGGCTTCAAACCTGAGTGCCACAAATTGAACAGCTAATGAATCAACCATTAAGGCTGTTAGGCTCAAGCTCAAAAGTGCATTTTAATATCTATATATATAAAAGTCAAATGGTGTATGTGTGTATGTATGCGTGTATGTACGTTCACTTACTCCTTCCACACCGTTTGAGCTAGAGACTTGAAATTTGGTACAGTTAGAGGCCTTAGGATCCTAATCAGGGTAAGAGTCGAAAAATTTTCAAATCTGACCTCTGACGCCCCCCAGGGGTGAAATTATTTAAAGGCCAATCACATCAGCTGGGCAGCTGCTGTTCTCTGTGACATAGTTATGATGTCATAATACCCCCCTCCAATGGACCCCGCACTCGCTCAGCTCTCTGCCCCCTCCCCACCTCCGACAGACCTGAGTTGGGTTTGGTCGGAGGGTAAATGAGGTAGGGGTGTCGGGTTTGGTCGGGGGGGTAAGTGAGCCGGGGGTGTTGGGTTTGGTCTGGGGGGGTGGGAAGGTGTCGGGGTGGGTGAGGTGTGGGTGTTGGGGTTGGTCAGGGGGTGTTGGATTTGGTGGGGGGGTAAGGCAGAGGTGTTGGGTTTGGTTGGGGGGATAAGGAGGGGGGTCGGGGTTGGTCAAGGGGTAAGTGAGGTGTGGGTGTTGGGTTTGTTTGTGGTGGTAGGTAGGGGTGTCGGGTTTGGTTGGGGGGAAAGTGAGGTGGGTGTGTCAGGTTTGGTCTGCGGGGGGTGAGGTGTGGGTGTTGGTCAGGGGGTGTTGGAGTTGGTAGGGGGGTGATGTGGGGGTGTTGGGTTTGGGTGGGGGGGTGAAAATGTGAGTCGGGGTTGGTTGAGGGGTAAGTGAGGTGGGGGTGTCGGGTTTGGTCGGGGGGGTGAGGTGGGGGTGTCAGGTTTGCTCTCTGCCCCCTCCCCCCTCCAACAGACCCCACACTTGCTCAGCTCTCTACACCCTCCCCACCTCCGACGGACCCGAGCAACGCCGGGTATTTTCGCTAGTAATGATATATGATGGCTCTAGAAAATGTGTGTATGTGGGATTAACATCTGGCATGTAGCAGGCAGCTGTATCTATTTTGTCAAGAAAGTTTTTCTAGTATTTGGGCTGATTTCTTATCGTCGTGCACACAGTGAATGGGAATATGATTGAATTAGTTGATGAATTAGGGAACTGTGAACTTTTTGTTTTGAAAGATGAAAAATAATAAATGGAATACAAGTTTTTTAAAACAAAGGCTTTTAAAAGGTGTAGAAGTAGAGTGGAAGATTTTCAAAAGCACTTTTGGGATCTAGGAACACCTCAGTGACTTTAAAATGGATGTATGTTCCTAAATCCCTTGAGTGCTTTTGAAAACCTCCCTCAGAACACAGAAATCTTAATGACATTGCTTAATCCAAGATGATGTAATTTCATCCCTTTTTCTAGACAGCAGTATTGCTAACCTGTGCACAGCTAAAGATTAGTGTTTTCTTTAACCTGTTAAGGGTGGAGTTCTGTGTTCCAGTTGCTGAGAAGTTTTAATGACAAATGCAAAGTGATATTTTTTCCATTCACAATAAAAAATGTCAGCTTTGATCTAAAATTACCTATTAACAATAGTAGACATAGTCACACATATCTGACCTTCAGGATCATATGTGACATACACTTGAAATGTTATTACTGATCATGCTGGTCCATTAGAGCAGTGGTTCTCAATCAGGGGTACACATAACTTTGGGGATACACAGAGGTCTTCCGAAGGGTTATGTCAACTCATCTAGATACAGTATTTGACTAGTTTTACAACAGTTTAAAGCAGGGTCTCAAACTCAAATGACCACGAGGGCCACATGAGGCCCACTTGTACATTAGCCTGAGGGGCGCATCACTGACACCGCCCCACTGGCCCCAGCTCTGCTCCCGCTCCTCCCTTTCCATGAGGCCCCGCCTCTTCCCACCCCATCTCTGCCCTCATTCCAACCCTTTCCCCTGAAAGTAGCATAGTATGTATTGAGGTCAAAGTTAATTTTTGTTGCTTATCTAAGTCTTATTTATGCTCCATGACCCATAAAATGTTCTTTATTACCCATGTGTATTAAATGTTCTGCTGTTCCATGTCCATCCAAATTAGATTTCTTTTTAAGCATCCCCAGCATCAGTTGGTTGCCTAGAAACAGAGAGTTGGATTGACCAGATATTTCAATGCCAGCTGACAATCCGAACTCTGGGGCATTAACAAAGAGAGTATAGGAAGCTCTACTCTGTGGCATTACAGAATTAGTGGGTGCTTGGTTGTCAGAGTCTGATTAGGTTTCTGAGGCTCCGTCTACATATTCTATTATTTCTTCCAGAGTTTTTGGGGAATTTGATGATAATTAAGAATATTATGACTATAGAGGTAGTTTCAAATATACTTACTGTTTTGGAAACTTAGGTATAAAGCGTGTGGTGGGTTAAGGTATGTGGCTTTATTTGCACTTGGCACAAGCATGCTACTTTTTTGTTTTGTGGGAAGAAATGGCAATTTGTTTCTCACTTCCAGCATGTGTTAAAAACTAAATATATAAAAACAGCAGCAAAACTCACCTGTCTAGTGATTTAGTACTCCCATGATTGCAAAATATATACTTTTACACAAAAGCAGATCTGAGGTGGTAATATACTTGCATATTTTAGATATGATCCAGGTTTATTGCTTTGTGAAATTTTTCTTGGGCTCTGACAAATTCAAAGCATAAGTAGCACCAATTTTTATTTTTATTAACATACCAGAGTTAGGTGGGTCAACAAAAATGTCCCATATCTTGGTGTTAAACCTCTGTTTAGAAGTCTGAGTAGCTTGAGTTTTTAGCAGAATTTCTTCTGGCATATGATTATGCTGGTCATGGTGGAGTTGCTCTTTGTAACAAGATGAATGGATTGTCTTCATTGGTAAAACTGGGTATTATCATGGCACCATTCATCTCTGAGTACAACTAGAGATTGACCTGAATGGTCATAGCAGGGCCATATACTCCAGGCCCCTTTCCTCCCATCAGCTCGATTATTTCTCATTACTGAAGTGCTGATTATGAAGTGAAACACTGGCCATGTAACATGTCCTTCTGAATCTTGGTTCTGCTGTGAGGCATAGTACATATTACTACATATTTTTTTTTTCAGTTAATGATCCTGTGACTATTAACAACCTTATCTTTGTGTCTGTAGTAAGAAGTCAGGAATCTTCACTGCCATGTCTGCGAAACGATCTGAAACCCAAAATATTTTCATTCAAAGGTATTGTCAGAAGATGGCTGTGAAATCAAAATCTTGTCCATGCATAGAGAGGTGAGTGAGTATGTTAGTGGCTTCAATGTGATAATCAAATTTTAAAGGGATGTTCTGCTCTGAAATATAATCATGTTTAAAAATAGCCTAGTGGAGTTCCATGTTTGTATCTCAGTGACTTCCATACCAAATATTCTTAGTATAAAAATGAATGGAGCTGTTTTTACCAGCCTACTTTGAAGCTTCAAATTGGGCTTTGAGAATTAAACTGGGTCTTTTTTCATGCATTTTCGCCATTTAATTAAGGTTTTACTAGCCATACTAGTTCCTCAGTTACCTGTGTGGAACTTCATGTCTTGATGGATGCACCATATCACTTCTTAAAATCAAGATTGTTACAGCATTAGTTTAATAAACGGCAGTTTTAAATTAAACTTTTAAATACTTTTCATGGTGAGAAGTGTATTTAGCACGGGAGTTTTAGAATGATGGGGTGGGTAAAATGGGTAGCCTCTTCCTTCAGAACAGGTCTTGAAGATGGAACTATGCCTCTGTGCCTGGTAATGTTACAGAGACACCCGCAAGATAAAAATCACATTTCTCTCTGAAAAATCTTGTACCTACTGTTGTTACAAGTGATTTCTGAGATTATTGTAACTGGAAGATTAGAGAAACTTCTTTGAGTTTGCTTACTTTGTACTTTGATAGCCGTTTGTGTGCAGCCATTTCCCTCATTTTTCTGTGTGGCTAATTATTTAATCACTTTTCCCTGTTGTCTTTGTGGGTCTTTCACACAGCAACAGGGAAAAGCATTTTCTAAAATTAAAAAAAGGGAAAATGTAGCATTAAAATCCAAAATTGGTGGTTGGGACTCTAGAGCAAGGGAACTACTTGATACTATATTTAGCTCTTTTTGTATCTTACTAGGTATGAAGTTGTATTGGGACCCCAGGTAATTACTGGGGTGGCTAGCCCACATGGTGGCCGGTGTCACGATGGCTTCACTGCTTCAGTATCTGAGCTAGCTAGATTTAAACTAAAGCTCACTTTAATCAGATTCTGTGGTTGCAAGTGGCCATATCCTTAGATGTTGAGTTTTTAACATATTTCCCTTAGTATTTAGTGGTATTGATCGACCTGTGTTTGGAAGATCACAAACTGCTGGAGTAAACAGTAGTCTTAAATGTGCAGCTTCTTCACAAGAACCTCAGCTGACTTGCTCTGACCCACAGTTGATTTGCTCGGTCACTTGCAAATGGACATAGATATCAGGAAAGATCTTCAAGTTGCTGATTCCCACAGTAGCTCCTTTGTTCAGTGGCAGCAATGACACTGGAGTAGTGCAACACTCAGAAAAATGAGGACAGTAGAATAAGTTTTATTTCAAATTTTTGTATTGTGGCCAAGTGTTAATCTGATGGCCTGGAGCTTCCAACCCCTAGAGTTTAGAAAAAGGATTCATGCCCCAGGCTGTGGTATGCACATTCCAGCAGGTGACTGCGAAGCAGCAGTAGCAGTGGGATTTCAGGGAAGGCACCTGCAGTTCACTCAACAGTGGTAGACAGATTTGTGCTTTCAAAAGTGTCCTGAAGGTGCCTGCAAGTCCTATTGAAGTTAGTGGTAGTTTTTACATTGACTTTAATGGCAGTTAGATTAAACCTTTTACGAGTACACATGTGTCACGGAGTGCCCGGGCGATGGTCTGGAACCGCTCCCTAGGAAGCAAGACAGGACTTCGGGCGAAGGGCCCCTTCTTCGTATACAGCCTGTTTCCAAGGCTAGGAGCTTCATGGGTACCCACTTCAACCTTCCTGGGTCTGACCTTGGAGCATTCAGCAACTTCTGCCTCTCCGTGTGCTTGCCCCAGCAAGCCCGCCTGGGCGGGGTCCTGAGGGAGCCCATGGATTCTGCACCCCAAATCCACAGTCAAATGTGACTCTGAGCCAGCCAGTAAAACAGGTTTATTCGATGACTTCTATCTGGTCTAACCCAGACCATACAGCGAGCGTGAGCCCTCAGCTGGATCCATCTTGGGGGGCCAGAGAGCTAGGACAGCTTGCCTGGAGCTCTCTGCCCTTTCCCAGCCAGACCCAGACTGCTTCAAAACTCCCCCTCCAGCCCCTCCTTCCCTTTCCTTTCCTTTGTCTGGTTTCCGGGGCTGGAGGTATCACCTGACCTCTCTCCAACACTTGGGGTCAGATTACAGCATCAGGGATGCATACCTTGAGAGGGGAGGGCGTCGCCTCCTTGCTTCCAGTGTCAGCCCCTATTCCTTAAGAAATGCATAGGGGAAACTGAGGCACACACACACAGTACTCCCACTTCACCACAACATGGAACTGAGGAGAGATACAGCATTCCACCAAAGTTTGGATTAGAGTAGTACTGTTGGTAAAGTATCTTGGGACCTGACACCACATTTGAAAGGTGATAATGAATACACAAGATTCAGGGTTATATTTGAAAAGTATTAGTGGTGAGTGACTGAATGTGGAGCCATGATTTGAAAAAGACTGTGAACCTTGCTGGGGGTGGGAAGGGGTGAACAAAATAATTTTACATAATTTGAATGAATTCTCTATTACTTTTCAAAACTAGATTGGCTTAAAGCTCAAAAAAGTAACATGAATGCATGAGGAACTAGGCTTTCAGTTAACATCTTGTGCCACTTCAGTAGGCTGTTGTGAAGTTCAGTAAGCAAAGGCCTTAGATCAGAGCAACAAATCAAAACTGATAAGGCTGCAGGTTAATGCTCTAGGTGAAACACAACATTTTACAAAGACAGGTTTGACATGTGGATTTATGAAGTAGTGGCTTCTCTCTCCTCTGTTCACTTTCCTGTGCTGAGGAGTTAAAGGTTTTAGCCACTTGTCAACTCTGTTTTGCAAATAAACCCAGTAATATTTTCCCTTTCTTTTTGTTTTCAGTATGCCATCAGAGATACTCCTAAAGATATTTTCTTATTTGGATGCTGTATCCCTGTTGTGTATCGGTTGTGTGAATAAACGCTTCTATCATCT
This sequence comes from Sternotherus odoratus, assembly GCA_032164245.1. NCBI lineage: Eukaryota > Metazoa > Chordata > Testudines > Kinosternidae > Sternotherus > Sternotherus odoratus. The sequence goes on along the minus strand of JAVMKO010000002.1, from coordinate 84,491,262 downwards.
GGCCAACGACAAGTAAGGAAGGGGGGGAAACGTAATCTCAATCTCACAGCAGTTGGGTTAACCTGAGTTATATGAGACTTTTTAATTTAGTTTCATTGATGCCAGGGAATTGATGTAAGTACCCAGCAGCTATTTTTCTGTTGTATTGCAATCTGTATGGTAAAGTTTCAATATATTGCATGCACTTTTAGCTGTGTGAGTTCCATAAAAGTTAATGGGACTTACGTGGCTAAAACAAAGCACACTGCTTTGAAAATTTACCTGTTTGCATTTATTGCTTTATAAGATCCATTTATACTTTTCTTTCAGATTTAGATAAACCAGCACAGGATGCCAGGCTCCCTCCTCACAGGCAGGGATTTTCACACCTTCCTTTCAGGTTCCTTCTTTTTCATTCCAGTTTTATTCCTGCTTTGTTGCAGGGGGTTTACTTAGCTAGGCAGTTCTGGTGGTGGTTTCAGCTGCTTCCATTTATCATAGTGCAATGAAATTATGTTTGATCAAAACAGGAGGAAAAAAACTAATAGAAAAAGATGTATCACAAGGGTATCAGTTCAAGGGGCTAAATTCCATGTTCAATTATGTTCCTTGGGTTACAGTATAAATATAAGACTCAGTTCATAGTGAACTCCCACTGACGTCACTGGGAGCTTTGCAGATGGATCAAGTGGCGAGGCCAACCAGTATGTAGTAATTAAAATGTTTAGGTATCATTTTTCAATACCCTGTTGTTGTATTTAGCATCACTTGGGGAGAAAATCTGCTTCCCTGTAGACCCACTACCATTTCTCCAATTTCTCCCACTCCATTTCCTAGCCCATTTGCTAAAATGATATGCACTGAAATTGTTACTGTTGTCATTGAAGTGTCATCACTGGGCTTTGGAGCAGACTCCAGCAAAATTAAGGAGTCAGGGAAATCCACGGCTCTGAGTTCCGGTCTGAAATGTCTGCTTGCTTCTGCTGACATTCACTGCAGTGATTGCATTTGGTTCCCATATGGTAGATTTACTTTGCAACCAGGAGGGCTAGAAATATACTTGGTAAATAACCTCTGATTTCATTTAATTTTAAAATGTTGTTATATCACAGAGGCCACATAAATGCAGGTGGGGACCCCTGGTTTAGGGAGCTTGTGGCCTGTAATAACTCCTTTGCCTTTCCCCAGCTACTTTCTTCTGCTCACACCATGAATGACTGCAACTACTGCCAGTGGGAGAGACTGGTGCATGCCTCCCCCCTAGTTAGTAAATGCTGTACTAGATGCATCAGAGATGTTTTGGACCTTTCTGAGAACAAGGGTCTCCTTTCCTATCTTAGCCTCCAGTGCTAAACATTTTCAGCTCTTTGTCCTGCTTCTGGGATTTTCTCTGAACTCTAACTTCTCCATCCTGAATTCCTTTTTCAAATCAGAGTCTAGAAGGGCTAGGGAAGAGAAGGAGACTTGAAAGTTTGGGCTGCTGGTGGTGCTCTTTGCAACCTCTTACAGGGAGCCTCTCTGCAGCTCCCCAGTTGTGCCTCCCAGCCTGTGTGCCTTAAACAGCCTCAGCTCAAAGAGTTGAATAGAGGAAGCGTCACATAAGTCTTACCTGAGTTAGACCATCAGACTAATGTTGATTTCCCAGAGAATCCCCTACAAAAGGAATGATGTACTCATAAGAAGAGAGAACTTTGTGGAAATGTTGTGTAGTGACTTACATCAACCACTGAGGGCATGAGAAACAGGCTGGTATGAGAGAGACTGACTGTTCTCTTGGACAGAGGTCAGCCTGGGAGACAAGTAAGCCCTGAATATTTTATGGGAAAAGACTCAGAGAAACGTACTAGAGCAGTTTAACATAGTTTTCTTCTGGGGAAAAAGCGGGGACTATAAGGAAGACCTGGCTGGCCAATGGATGTGAAAATCCTGTGGTGAGGCTAATTTCTAAGTGAGAAATAAAACATCATAATGTGTCTTTGGTATAATTACTATGGATTGTGCTGTTGATATTTTGGAAGCACATCCTGTTCATTATTTGTAAAATTGTATTCAAGGGATAAATGGTAACATATTTATTGCATACTGTCCCCCTCTCCCTTCCCCTCATCTATAATGTGTATGATTTTAACATGCTTTAATGAGGAGAAGACAGCCCCAGAGGGGAAGAATTAGAACATGAGGAAGGAAGGGTACTTTTTGAATGCATACAAAAATGCATGAGAAAGAGAGATAGATGTTGTTTAGTGCTGCAGCTCAAGACTAGGGATTGGGAAGTCCTGAGTTCTTATTCTGGCCCTGAAATGGACTTTTTTTAGGCATTGCTGTCTCATTTACCCCATAGATAAGTGATACTTACCTAGTTCCATGGGATATAGTGGGGATTAACTAAATAACATTTATAAACCACTCTTGATGTGGCAAAGTGGCGACTATTGGGTGGTGAGGCGCCACTGTAGCAGCTTTGACGCCACCCTCTTCTAGTCATAGTGCAAGGGATGTGGTTTGGGACAAAAAGGGGATGTTCAATACATCCCTGGTGTGCCCAAGCTGCTGGATTAGCCCTCAGGGACATTAACAGCCAGCACAATTTAAAACAGCCTTCTAATTTGTACCATGTGACTGCCCTGGCAGTAAGTTGTCTGAGGACAGGTGGGGGAATGCAGCACAAATGGCACTTTTGCATCTCCCTCTTGGTTATGATTATGATGTCCTTACTCAGTCTTTGCTGAGACATTCCCACTGATCTCAGTGAGAATGGATTGAAAAGGTAATGAGTAACAAGAAGGATATATCTCATGTATTATGTGTCAGGTAAAACTTTTTATATCCAACAAAAATATCAAGATGCGTATAAAGGCCCTTTGGTTCTCATTATGTGACTTGTCTTTCCCCCAGCAATCTAAATTCAGCATATTCTCACTCATACAGAATATGAGGTTTAACAACAGACTAAAAGAAGGGGAAATTATGAATACAGAAGGACATCAGCCACTGAGGCAAAACCTAGATGTTGGGACTTTTTAGAAATGATTTTTATTCCCTTTATCCACCTAAATCAATCAAAGCCAACTTGGTCTTAAAGTTGGATAATATATTCTTTCTTAATAAGATTCTCAATTCCTGAGATGCATATGCAACTGTATATTTTAATTCTGATGCTGGTGGGTCTGTTCTTTACTGATCTGTGCCCTCACTGGTAATAACTCTTTATGAGATTCACTTTGTTTGTCTCTTGAATATTTTTTCCAGTGTGATCTGGTTCAAAATTTACTCCAGTTTATTTCCACCCAAAAGAACAAATTGGAAAACTAATTCCGTTGAAAGAACAGCTGTCTTCCTTAGCCATACTATGATTCAGGATAAAAAATCGGGATACTGGAAGAATGAATATATCATGAAACAAATAGCAGCTGGCAAAACTAGAATAATTCAGCTTCTGAAACCTATAAACTTTTACACTGGCCTTCCACTTAAAATTAAAGAAGCTATCAAGTAAGTAATGTCTTGTTATAAAGTGTGTTTCCTCCCACGCTACATTCAGAATGTTGGCATAGTGATTTTATGTGGTATCTGTGTATGTGGAAATAGCGATGCGAATTCAGATGGGGAGATGCTCTCACAATTTCATTAATGTGATTTAGTCACAAGATAAAACTTAATTAAAATAAAAGTGAAATAAGAAATCTCTAAGTTTTGCTTGCAGGGAAGAAGACACTTTAAGAGAAATTACCTTGTTTATTTCCACTGAAAGTAATGGGAAGGATTCCAAGGAATCCCCAGGGACATTGCTGACTGAATATCTGAAGTTCCATATGTCATTCTTATCACTTCTGACAGGTTGTTTTAAAAACTTTTTTATTATTTTGACTTCCTCAATAACAGAACATATAGTTTGAGTTGGGTGATTGTACTGAAGGACAGAAATGGAAAGGAACATCTAATGGAGCAGATGGACATCTCTTTTAATGACACATCTATTACTATATTTTGGTATGGTACAAACTGGCCATGTTTAGACACCTTGTTAACTCTGGAATTATGTGGAGTGACACCATTGCTTTTTGACCAATGTAAAGTTCCCACCAAGAATAGGTGAGTTTAAATTAAAGTATTTTTATACAATTAAAATATTGTTGTAGTTATCCATGTGGAAACTGCCTCACCTAAAACTGACCCAACCAGTGAATTACTTTAGTTCTTCTACAGCCTATCCTAGGAAATCTATTTCTTGTTCTTCATTGGTGCCAGGGGGTTCCAGGGAGAATGGAGAATTTAACAAAATCATATGTTCTCTATTACAGTATTATTTTATGAACTGAGTAGGTATGATATAGTGATTGGCTATGCGCAATACAGAAAAATAAAGACACTTCCTGTCTTGGAAAACTAACAGTCTAAGCATAGATATAAATAAGACACAATGATAAATCCAGACCCATGGAAAACTTATAAGTAAATATCCAGTCAGAACAATTATTTTTCTCTATTTAATCATATATATTAATCTAAGACATTTGTTACACAAGTAAGAAAATGTTGTTAAAAATATTTTAATCTGATTTTTTTTTTCAGAACAAATGTGTATGTTTAGAAAAATCTAATACGAATAAAAGGAAGGTTTTAATAAATTATTTAAAAACATACATGATAGGATTTCTTTGGTGTAAGTGGAAGGGTTTCAGAGTGTTAGTAATTCAAATGTTTATGTGTGAGACGTGAAACTGGACACAAGAATATGGTAGTGCATAAAACCTGGAACACAATCGTGTTGGTCTAGTGTCATTGTCCAGGAAGAGCAAGTGATGATGTATGTGGAGAAGAGAAAATTATATATATATATTTAAATTCTTTGATGTTGTTGGTAACATGCCCATTGTCTCTCTTTACCCCCCACAACCTCGTCTGCTTTCTAAAATTGGTGATCTAACTCACTGTCATCTGTTAACTGAATTAGTTTACAAAGTAAATGTTTTTATATCCGGAAAGAAGGGTTTTTGAGCCTGTTCTCCACAATCTGGTTTATTAGGGAAGGTGGTATGTTTGTAGTCCTAGGAACTTAAACTAAAAGTAGATTAGTTATAGCCACTGAGAGGTGTGTGACTACGATGAGAAGAAGACCTTAAGCATATAAAAAGTACAATGTTTTCCTTCTTTTTGGAAAATGTTGGCTTATTTTGGTTTCCCTGGGTAACTTACCAATACTTGGCTAGAACATTTAACAATGTATTCCAGTTAACAAATCACAGCGAATTAGACTTCTGATTTTAAAGAAAAAGTATGTGTTGTTTTTTCATAGGGCAATCTGTACCATCGAGTTCCCTAGGATTATGAAACTACATCTAATAAAAAATGCAACATTTGTTAAGACTATGTAGTCCATTGCCTTTTCTCTTAAAATAAGTTTTCTTATAGAATTCTAATGAAGCACTATCAGAAAGGAAGTCTTTTAATTTCCTGGAGAGGAGAAAATTAGGTACTGTACTTCCATAATTAATAGGTCTGTTCAATTGACTCATCCTTTTTATACAACACTTGTGGAATACATTAGTAGCCAGTAGTTTAGGGACAACACGTTAAAACTTCCTCTCTTTTCAAGGAGAAACTTCTGTGTCATAGTAAAATGGGGTTTGGGATCAAAAGGGAAGTAGATTGCACCCTTAGTTTTGTATTATACTGGTTAAGTTTGTCAACAAAAGACATATGGACAACCTGTTCCTCTGACCAGGATCCCCTTGCATTTGTGTGTGAGTGTAAGAAATGTAGGCAATGTGGCATCTGGGCCATCCCAAAGAAGCCTCAGAACGCCTCTTAAACCATGCTTTCTTCTGCTTCAGCTCTACCTTTTCAATTTTCCCCCTGGCCTTAGGGCTTTAGTCATCACAACACTTCTGTTTTCAGTACTTTTCTCATTTATTTAATGCTGCAAAGCATCTAGGGCTACAGTTTGTACAAAGGTAAAATGTAAAGTGTTCTAGAAAACCAGAAAAAAACTGCTCTTTAGGCCCTCTTGAATGTAATGATAAAAAAAAATGTGATTGTTGCTTTGCAGGTACTTCTAAATATCTCGAAGCATGCAATCCCTCAGTGCTTTTTGCTAATCTTATTTGACTTATTATTTCTGATAGTCCATTAACTGAGGGAAATAATGCCTCCATAAAATTTCTGTATGACAAATGCTTGCCCATGCTCAAAGCATGACAATTAGCAAAGAATGGCCAATGACAGGACTGTTTCACTAAAAGAATATTTCAGTTCGTTATCCCTGTTGCCCTAAAATCCAGGGCAATTCTGTTATTCCCATCTCCTGTTTCACATGTTAAACGTTTACATTTATTTTTTAAAACTTAAAAATGGTATGTTTAGCAAAAGAAGATTCAGTTGTAAATTTAAAAAGAAGTTAAGAAAAGTGGGGTTGGAAAGTGGGTTGGGTTGGGCATGTTTCTTTAGATACACGGTGTCAAAGGCTACAGCCTTACCCTCCAGCTTCATGCAGTCAGAAAGCTATCACTTTTGTCTTTTTTATTTTTCATTGTAAAAACCATCATTGGTGGGTTTCATACTGTACCCTAAATTGTAACACTTTCTTTATAGTTTACAGGTAGAGCAGTTTTTGTTTGATTAGATTTTTTTACATTTCTGATCAATTTATTTAGGCAAAACTCTAAAAAGCAAACTAACACTTTTTAAAAAAGAACTCCTTTCAGTATTTAGGAAGCTCAGTCGTGATTAGTTTTTAATTGTAAACCCCTTCTTTACAAGAGGGTTTTGTGTAATATTGCTATTCTACAAGAACATATTTCTTCACATTTTACATTTCTTTAAACTTTTTTTGGCAATGTTTTTTCTTACTATGCAAATCATTTAGCCAAAAAAATACTAAGATCTTTATTTCAGCTATGTCACAGAGATGATGATTATTTAGTTAGTTTAGTAGATGATAATTATTTAATTCTGCAGAATTTTTAGTTTTAGTTTTGGAGCCTGCAGAATCTGAATTTCAGTAAAAGGACGTGTAATCTTGTATCCTAAAAAATTACGCTTTTGAAGATCTAGGAATGAAGAACTGAGTATTACAAGCATATTCATGTGATTGGGACGTGTTTGCAGCTGCAATCTCCTGTCAATGGTATCCTGCTTTTTTTAAAACAAACAAACAAACAAACACACACAAACAAACAAGCATGGGAAGAGTGACGCTATGGATCTTTACAAGGGTCTTTGTGGAGAATGAGCAACTGCCAAACAATATCTTGTGCAACTTTTCTGATGGGAAGGATTGAACACACTAAAGAGCCACTCTTGGCAGCCACTTACATTCCTGCAAACAGCCAACAAGGCAGCAGTCAATGATCTTAAATATATATTACCATTGTGGTTTTACACCAGATTTTGATCTTGGATTGGTAGGGTATAAACAACCTGAAAAATACAACTGTATGCAGTGGTGCTCAAACTTTTTGTAGTGGTGACCCCTTTCCCACACCGAGCCTCTAAGTGCGACCCTCCGAGGGGTCAGGCGGGGGATGGGGGGGGCGTGCCTGCAGCCCAATGTGGCAGGGGCCAGACTGGGAGGTGTGTCCAGCAGCCCCCCGGGGCAGGGACTGGGGTTGAGAGGGGGTGCCTGTAGCCTGCTGGGGCAGGGGCTGGGATGGGGGGGTTCCAGCAGCCCACCGTGGCAGGGGCTGGGCTCATGGGGGCGCTGGAAGCCCACCTCTGGAGGGGCCGGGGCTGGGTCGGGCATGTGGCAGTACCGGCAGCCCACCGCAGCAGGAGCCAGGGCCCGGACCGGGCTCGCGGGGCCGCCAGCAGCCCACCAAGGCGGGAGCTGTGGTCGGGACTGGCCTTATGGGGGTGCTGGCAGCCTGCCGCGGCGAGGGCACCGGCTGCCTGCAGCAGCAGGGGCCGGATGCCAGCAGCCCACGGCAGCATCATTGTTCGGGGCCGGCTGCTGGCAGCAGGGGCTCCTGATCCCCACAGAACCGGCTCATGACCCCCAGAGGGGTCCCGACCCCCACTTTGAGAACCAATGGTATAGTGCATGATGTTTCTGTTCAAATTTCACTTGTTCCAAGAAAACTTTACCTTCCTTAGTTGCCTACTTGATGTGATGAATATTTCATGATTCCCTTTGCTATGGAAACATTTGCTTTATAATGACACATTTGTTAATAAAATAACCCTCTGGGCATTTAAGAAGTTTAGTGAGCATATCATTTCTTCTTGTTGAACTGTACAGTGGATATGTTATACCAGCCTGTGATAGATTTTGGTACATACCCTTATCAGAGATTCTCTTCCCACTAGGCTTTGCAAACCTGCTGGTAAGTTGCTAATTAGACTTTTTACTCCTTCTCATACTGCACAGTTTCAGAACAATGTGTTTTAGTGCCCAGGGAGAAAATGAAAAGTGGCTGAACTTTCATATTAATAATGGCACACTCATGTCTTTCTTTACCCTGCTATGTCTCATCAAAGACCTCGACGACGTTCCTTAATTGCTGAGTTCAACCTTACTAACTTCACTAAAGTGACAACAATGATTGGCTCTGACATGCTTGTGGAACTTTTCCGTTTGAACCCAGGACTCCTGGTGGGTCTCTGGAAGGTAAGACTAAATTTGGCTACATCATGTTATTCATTATGGTAGCCTGAAAGGAAAGATGGACAAAACTCTGCCTTTTTTTTCTTTTGTAAAGATCAGACCTATAGATGCAGATAAAGAAGATGCGTGCAAATGACTTTCATAGCCTAATAGGAATCCACAGTTAGGACCCCAGTACTATTTTGCAACATCTTCATTTAGGCTTTTAAAAAATATAGGTTTCTAATTATTTCTGTGTGACATTCAGATGTGCATTGTACAGTTTATTTTCCTCTTCCAGTTTTTGATATGCCAGGGATTTTTTAAATTGACATAGTGTCACAGTTCAAGGGCAAGCTGCAACTGTGATTGCTCCCCAGACTTTCTGTGGGCACTCTTTGCAAGAGACAGGCCCTGATCTGCACTTCTCCCAGAGTGCTCATCAGGCTACAATACCACCTAGTCTCACTGTACTGCCACAGTTACAGGGCATGAGATGCCTTAGGCCCCTTTACAGTCCTTTATAGTGGTCTCCTCAGGTGACAGTGCTAATTATAACGTAAAAAAATAAGATTAATGAACTGCTGCTGATACTGCAGAGACTCTTTCTATACGGGTAGCTAGCCAGTGGTGCTTTATGTATTCTTGTGCGGGGACAATATGTATGGTAGCATTTTATGTGAATAGTGGCCCACATATAACTATTATTAAACTTGTATGAATACTTTGTGGTAATCTTGCAGCAGCAAAAGAAGCAGCATTTATCTGAGGGCTTTAATGCACAGTACTTCCAGGTGAGAAATGTATTCATTGTAATTAACTTTTCAGAAAGGCAAAGGAATTGCTTTTGTTATGGCAAGTCTTCATCATCATCAACTTATTGAGAGAAGCACTTTGGGCTCGGCCACTATGTAAGTACTGGTTTCTCTTTGCCTGCGGATGCTAGGGATGATCTTTAAAATAAAGCATTGAGTTTGAAAATTAAAATTGATTGCCAATAAAGAAAGTTCAGTAACAACTGTAGTTCCCTCTAATCAAGAATAAGAACTCTGGTGTGCACTAGAGTTGCAATAGCTGGTTTACGAAGTGATTTGGAAGAGCCTATGTTTTTCCATGCTAAAATGTACTGCGGTGAAGTAATACATTAAAGAGACACTGTAAACTTAATTACATGTATATCTGAAACCTTTCACTGTAGCTGAAAGAGATTGGAAATTTTTATGTATTTTTTTCCTTTCTGTTTATTTTAGTCACTTTCTACTGATGTGTGACAGACCCACAAGGAAGAGGAGCATTTTAAAAAAATAGGAAAATGTCATTGTAAATCCACAAAAGTGGCAGGGTGATTTAATTTAGAACCTGAATCTTCTTTTAAATCTTATTGAAAAAGTTATTAGATCCTAGTAAACAGTGTCCTTTAAATAGGTGTATATATAACACCATATAGTAATGGAATATATTAATGTGTGAGGAAAAGCTCACACATGTTAAAATAGTAAAAATAATAGAGGTAACAAAGTCCTGTGGCACCTTAAAGACTAACTATAAAGTTTTGAAGCATAAGCTTTCGTGGGCTAATACCCACTTCGTCGGATGCAAGCAAGCATCCGACGAAGTGGGTATTAGCCCACGAAAGCTTATGCTTCAAAACTTTATAGTTACTCTTTAAGGTGCCACAGGACTTTGTTACCTCTGCTATTCCAGACTAACACGGCTACCTCTCTGATTCTGAGTAAAAATAATGGTTACAATGATTACTATGTCAACTAGCCTCTTTGAGCAGCTCTTTTTTTTTTTCTTCTTCTTCATCCCCTTTCCTCCTAGGCCGAAGGAGCATTTTATCTGGCGTAGATGTGCTCTCTTCTCTCCCCCTCTTCCAGCCTCTTCCAATATAATGCAGACAAGTCCATCTATTAGTTTTACATGTACACGCTTTAGGTGTATATAGTGGTAACTTTAGTTAGCTGCCTTTGACTAGTCTTTACAGCACATTAATAAACCTTATAATGAATATGGTAAACTATTGTGAAAACTCAGAGAGTCAGAAATTTTAGTAGAAAGTAGAACACCTGGACTGCTAATTGTTTGCCCTTTTCCAAATCCTTTTAAAATGCCTCCTCTGCTGAAACTACTCAGCATTAGTTGCCGTGCTAAATTTGTTTTTCCCCACCTGATTTCTCTTGATTTTATTTAAGACAATATATCTTGCCCCCTCATAAACCTATACTGGATGATGTTGACCCGGAATATGGACTGCATGGCTACAAACTACATATTGATATGCACAGCGGAGGACATATTTACATGTGTGGTACATTTCGCAATCTGTTCTGCAGAAAAGGTAGAGTTAATGGGATTTAGATGTTCTTCTTTAAACATTCTTCCTGGGTTCATTTCCCTCCCATTTATATTCAACTTCTTTCTGTTCAAGGGAGAAAATAGAATTGGCTTTTAGGATAAACTCGTTTTTTCTTTCTTGCATTTTTGTTGTGGAATTCTTTTGCTACTGCTGGCAAATTGAGTCTAGATATTGTAATGTCTGTTGTCGGATTGTTTTTTTTAAATGCAGGCTTCTGGATTAAAAATAAAACTATTATTTACATTTCAAATTGAAATTAGGATAAAGCATCTTGGTAACAAACAAAGCATTTCCTAAAACAGAATTAATTTTATAACATATTAAACAAATGCAATAACCAAGACTTGATTTCAATGTGTTGTGTTTTTTTTAATTTATTGCTCTTCTGCAGTTACTTAAGTTTGTTTTAACTAAATGTGATTTTAAAAAAGGTTTATTGTTCAGATACTATTCAACTTAATAAGCATACTGTGATTCAGAGAAAGTATAATTGTTTGGTCTACTTCTCTAGATTGAGATACATTATTGTTATGGCAATCAATACAAAGTGGTGAGAAATTGCATGTTTGTAAATAATTAACAATTTTTATTTCCTTAGGCTTAACAATAAAGCATGCCCATGCAGAAGCTCTGAGTGTCCTAATAATAATTAAACTTACAATAATAATCACCCTGCAGCATTAAATAATAACATATGTATAAATGCTGCCAGTTGGCAGCATTAAATAATTAAATTCAGATAACAATTTCCCCAGCCAACAAATAAAATCAGAAAATCCTCTTTTCTCCCTCATCCTTCCCCTCTCCTGCCGCCCCCCCCTCCCCCTGTAAGCCCCTCTCAAATTACATGATGAAAAATATGCATTCCTTTTTATGGTAGATGCAAGCGTAAGGAAACTTTTTTAAAATTTTAAAAATCATATATATATAGAACAAAATCTATATCCTATGAACAGTTGTTTTTTAAAAAACGAGGTAAGCAATTATTACTGCTTCATACTATTTTTCCAATAAATTGCTAATATTGATGCTTGTTATCAAATTTGCCCATTACTTTGGGGTACGCTCATTTATTAGGGTTACTCTTCTGGCGGCTGGGATGCTGTAATTCTATCAATGTACTACTTATGTCACTTGTGTTCTCATATGGAGCTCTACTTTCTGCAAGTTCCCTCCCAGTGGAGCTATTCTGCAGGACCTAGGTTCCCCAGGGCTGGGTTCCTCCAGCCCCAGAAAACACACAGACACACACTCACTCTCTCTCTCTCTTCCTCCCCCCCCCCCCCAGCCCTCTGCATTGACCCCTGGGGAAGCCTGGCCACCTCGGTATGGTACCCGCTGCCAGCCTGGGTGAAAGAAACCCTGGGCTGAGGGGGGCTGGCAGCCGAGACCTGGCAGGAGCCTGCTGTCAGAACCCCAGACCGAGACAGCCTGCCACCACTCTGGGGTTCTGGCCTGGCTCCTGCTAGCCAGATTCTCAGCCCTCTGCCAACCTGGGTTCCTTCACCCAGGCCAGCAGTGGGCGCTGAGTGGGACCAGCGGACGGGATCCTGGCTGGCAAGGCACCAGCAGTGGGAACCTCAGAGCGGCAGTGGGCTCAGCCCACCGCCGCATGCCACATTTGGCACACGTGCCATAGGTTGTCAACCCCTGGACTAATTAATGTATCAGTTGTGTGTGTGTGTGTGTGTGTATATATAGCAAAATAATTCCCTTTGAATAACCCATCTGTAGCTGAAAAGTCCCAGGCCAGTCTCTCACTTCTCCAGTCATTGCACTAGCAGAGATGACATTCAGAGTTTCAATTTCAGATATGCTGAGCAGTGCACTTGACACCCAACCACCTTTCTCCTAAAGAGTTACTTTTATGGCTGACATCAACCATATTCATCCCTTTGATTGGCAGTTCAGCTCTATTGGCCTGCTGAACCCCCTCCTCCTTCTGTTCCCCACCAGTGCTCTTTGCTTCACTCCATTTCAACTTCTCAGCTGCTTTGCCCAGATGTTGTGCAGCTATCCTTCAGTCAGCTGCTATGGCCTCTGCACCTCCTGCTTTCCTTATCTGGAAGGCAAAAAACCTTATGCTTGTCTACATCGTACTTCTGCTTGTCTTGATCTTCCGGGCAGTAAGGATTTTTCCAGTCTGCCTCTATATTGAGGCTTGAAAAACCCACTCATTCTTCACCTAGAGCAAATGGAAATATTTCTTGCGCAAGTGTAGGTGGGGTTGGGTAGCCTTTATTCCCTTCTGTTGGGAGGAGGAGGGAGGTACTGGACAAAGGAGCAGAAGTATCACTGATTCGTTTGAGAAGTGGAGAGTGGAGGTGGGGTGGGTAACAAAGTGAGGGGAGAGCCGCTGTATTCCTCATCGGAGGGGAATGAGGAGCAAATCATGAATTCTGTGAACTATAGGAGGGATGAGGAAGCAATAAGCAGGGTGTCCCAAGGGTTTTCTGCATACTCGGGAGAAGATGGGGAAGTAGCCCTGAAAAGGGTGGGGAGGAGATTGCATAATTGTTTAGATTTGGACACATGGAATCCATTCTGAGGGGAGAGACAAAATTTTGATGCATTGGGAATGGGACTAAGTCTGGATTTGTGGTCAATAACAGCAACATCAGCACAGGAATTTTCTAGCCTGGCTGTACACATCTAAAATGCCAACAGTTCTATAAATCTGTGTGTGTGTCTTGGGGGTCTCCATAATGAAGGAAGAAGTGTAAAAGGTAGATCTGAATGATTAATGAATTGATTTATTCATGAATGGTGAGTTCATTTTTTAAAAGCGTAAATTCTCAGTGACTGTTATATGCATCAAATGATTCAACTGGTGTTAGTGAAAAGGTCAGAGAAATGGTCAGAGCTCCACAGAGTCCTGTAAATTAAGAGAGTTGCTGAGACCGTGGAATTTAAGTGCATTGTCTATAGCCAGAACTTCCTCCAGGATGTGAGGGTAAAACTTTGATATGTAAAAAGACATGCAGTAACCCAATGCCATGGTAAAGTATTTTGTTTATTTTTTTCTTCAGTTGTTGGCTGGACCTCACTGTTCCAGGTGATGGGTGAAGTATTCCATATGCAGTATTCTAGTTCAAAGATGCATTTATAGCCTCCAGGATGTAAAGCTTCATTTTTCTCACTTGTGAATGTACACTTAAGGAGTGTTTAAAGCAGGGGTGGGGAACCTTTTTTCTGCCAAGGGCCATTTGGGTATTTATAATGTCATTCGCGGGCCACTCACCCCCCCGCCCCCCAGGAAGCCCAGGCTGGCAATGGGAGCTGAGACCCCAGTTGGGGTTTCCCCCACTGGCCCCTTGCCAGCCGGGGTCCTGCCACCTGCCCCAGTCAACTCCCACTATCAGCCTGGGTGTAGGGGGCGATCTTCATCTACCCCCGCCCAGCCTCCCCCCATCTAACCGCCTTCCCTCCCCCACCCCTGCCTGGCCCAGCCCATCCCATCCCACCGAACCTAACCTCCTCACCCCTACCACTCCCAACCCAGCCTCCTGCCCCCCCATGCCTGACCCCATGCCTGACCCCTTCATGCATACCTGACCCCATGCTGCTTGAGGCTTGATGCCTGACCCCATGCTGCTTGAGGCTGCACCACCACGCCTATGTGGGTGGGCACTGGCTGAGGAGGGGCAGTGGCACGAAGTAGCAGCAGCCGCGCCTGTGGCGCGAGCGAGGTTGATTGGCGGCTCACTGACCCAAGCTGAGACTTTTCCCGCCCGCCCACTGGGAGCGTGCCCCAGCAGCGTGCAAGACCCAGGACACGCCAGGGCGCAAGAGGGAGCGCGTGACCCGGCAAGTGCAGCCCTGCCCAGCACGCGCACGCGAGCCGTAGCTTGCTTTGGACACCGTCCCCCATGTGCACTTAGGAATGCTCCGCCGGGGCACGCTTGCTCTGTGATTGGCCCGGGCTCTGAATCCTGTGCGCCGGCTTTGTGCGGCTGGGGCCCGTTGAGAGTGGGAGGGGAAACCCCGCGCACGGGGCACCGCCATCTTGGATAAGGGGGATATGGGGGCGCAGTAGAGCCGTCACAGCTGAGCCTGTGGGAGCCCCGGAGAGAGGCAGAGACCCAGCCCAGCCGCCGCTGCCCAGCCCGAAGCAGAGCCGTACAGAGCCCAGAGGGGACTGGGCTGCCGCCGCCATCACTGAGGCGCGAGCTGCCCCTGCCTGGCGGCCCGCGCGCATTCCTGGCCAGCGGCTGCGGCGCGTCCCCGGCCCCGCTATGGGCTGGACAAAATGATTTGGCGGGCCGTATAAGGCTCGCGGGCCGGAGGTTCCCCACCCCTGGTTTAAAGTATGAGATCTCTTTTTATCAGTTCTAGCTTAGATAATAGAGAAGCAGTTCTAAGAAGAAATGTATTACATGTAGAATAGCTTCCCCAAGTGGTCCATCAAGGATGTAGGGATTCCTTTTATTAATATCCTGTAATAATTGTGGTGTCCTGTATGTTCGTTCTTTATTGGTGGTATGGTTCCGTCAATTGCTTTATGTTATTTCCATGAAAATGTGATTGATCCTGAGTGGGTTATGAGAGCAGAAATAGTCATCCCATTATAGAATCTGACTTGTGGATAAGTGAATATCATTCCTTTGGGGAAAATGCTTATTAAATAAATTTGTCTTTTAAAGTGCCATTTGCAAAAGCTTAGCTTCAAATGGAAACTCTTAATGGTCTCTCTGTGCTAACGTTAGGTATTTATCCTGATCTAAACTCTGTTGTATTGGATTTATATTACCTAGGTTTGGAATTTGACCTCTTCAAATATCCATTAGCCTTTCAGATATAGAGAAACAAAGTAAAATCCTTAGATAAGTTACCTTCAGCCTGGTTTAATGTATGATGATTTTAAAAAGCAGCAAAAATTTTAACCCTAAATGAAAACTTTTTCATCGTATAACACATTGTAGCAAGGATTCCCCAAATATATATGTGACCCAGGGTACCTGGGGAAATCCCCACTGGAAATGCCAAGGTCAGAGCAGGCTGCAAAAGGGAGAGCAGATACTCCCAGGACTGGTGAGTAATGCTGAAGTTAAACTCCCCAGCCAGTCACAAACTGCACTTCTGATTCCTCACACTGGTGATCAAGAAGCAAAAAAAAAGAAATCACACAGCCCCCTTTATTTTATTCCAGTTGTCTGGCTCCCTAGGTACCTAGGTCCATTACTGTGAGAGTTATTTAAAAAACTCTGCTCACATGTACAAAATGTTCTTCTGACCCCAAAGGGTCAGCTACATTATCAGGTCAGTATAGGTTTGGATTTTACCCAAAATACTACTCTGCCTGCCAATCCTTTAGTATTTAAAACTAAAGGTTTATTATAAAGAAAAAAGAAAGAACAAAAAGAGAGATATTAAATGGTAAAGCAGTCACATACATATAAAAACTTCAAAATCCAGATATCAGGTTCCTAGGAGTATTTGTGAGTTTGCTGGCTTGAAAGTCCCTCTGGAATACATCCACAGCTTGGATGGGTCATTCAGTCCTTTTTTCAGAGCTTCAGTTTGTAGCAAAGTTCCTCCAGATGCAAGAAGCAGGAGTGAAGACCAAAATGCAGAAGATGCAGCTGCCTTTATAGTCTTTTGTCATGCGGCCTTTGTGTTCTTTGTTTCACATACAAGCAGCCCAGCACATGGCTTGAAATCCTTGAAATGCCCCTGCATGCCTTGCTGAGTCATAAGTTGTATCTTGGGGTTTCTCAAACAGGGTCGCGACCTTCCGGGGGGTTGCCGAGCACTCCCAGGGGGGTCCCGAGCTCCTGCCACCGTCAAAAACCCACCAAATTGATTAGTTCCGCATTCGGCGGCTCTTCGGTGGACATACCGAGCGCTTTCGGAAGCGCTCGGCATGTCCGCCGAAAATAGCTGCCAAAAGCAGAACTAATCAATTTGGCAGCTTTTCGGCGGACATACAAGGGTCCGCTGTGCCGCCTAGGAAGAGAAAAAAGGGTCGCAGTTCTCAAAAGTTTGAGAACCGCTGGGTATCTGCCTTCTCTCTCAATGGGTCACTAGTATAGCTGATAGTTCTTAATGGGCCATCAAGCAGGTTAGGCAACGCTGATGCCAAACAGTCTGGGGGTGTCACCAAGAAGGATCGCACAAGTTTGAAATATAGACATACATATCTATAACTCATAATACAAAGGTGATAAACACAAAAATGAGAGAATCATATCTGGAAAATTATAACTTTTTTTGCAGATACCTCACATGGTATATTTGGCATAACTCATTACAGTTTTACAATATTAATATTCATAATATTCTCAAGTATACCCCAGATTCCATGCAGCGTCACAATATAGACCAAAAATTCAGATATTGTCCAAGGTAAGCAGCTAATTTTGTATTATTGCACCTAGCTTTAGGCACCAAAGTTTAAACATTTTGACCATTGTAAATGAGAAATTGGTATTTTATTTTGTTCCGTAATAGAACTAGTGTGTTAAAATAATATGTAATAATACTTTGTCCCTTTAATTTGAATTGTTTTCAATTCAAGGCCCTCAAAGCACTTTACAAACATTTGTAAATGGAGGGAGAGAATTTCCCCTCTCTGTCTCTCACTGCTCTATTTCTGAATACCATATGTTTCTCGCTGAGGATTTTGTTGGCATAAAGTTTTAGATGTGAGATAATACAAATGTCCATTTTGGTAGCTTGCCAGAGAAATCATGCAGTACATATATCATCAGTTTATTTTCAACTTTGTTGGGATATGGGCGAAAAGAGAGAGCAGCATTGTTTTAAAAAAATGTAAACATTTTATTAAAGTTAATGTTAAATTACAGTGAAACCCCGCAATACCACGATGATCAGGGTCCAGAAATATCGACCGCAGTAAACGCGGGGTTGCAGTATTGTGGGGTTGCGCTACATCAAAGCGCTGCACACTGCCGCCATTGAGCGCCACGCGCTATAAGCGGATTTGTGGTATCGCGGGGCGCGGTATTGCAGGGCTCGACTGTATATAATACATAGGTTGAGAAGAGTGTCTGTACATCTGAGTATAGTGCTTGGATTATCCACAAATACAAAGTTTGTTTTTTAAAAGTCATAAGATACATAGTACATAATGAACAACAACCCAAATTTAGGTGAATACATTTAAGAATACAGTTTAGATATTAACATCCAAGTATTCGGGTACATCACTCATGAAAGTTGTACAGAGATTTGGTTTTGGAAAGCAAGATATATCACAGACTATCCAGGAAGTTTTTAGAAAGTGTGGGGACAATTTCTTAATGCAAGTGCTGGAGGAACAAACTAGGGGCAGAGCTCTTCTTGACCTGCTGCTCACAAACCGTGAAGAATTAGTAGGGGATGCAAAAATGGATGGGAACCTGGGAGGCAGTGACCATGAGATGGTAGAGTTCAGGATCCTGACACAGGGAAGAAAGGAGAGCAGCAGAACATGGACTCTGGACTTCAGAAAAGCAGACTTTGACTCCCTCCGGGAACTGATGGGCAGGATCCCCTGGGAGAATAACATGAAGGGGAAAGGAGTCCAGGAGAGCTGGCTGTATTTTAAAGAATCCTTATTGAGGTTGCAGAAACAAACCATCCCAATGTGTAGAAAGAATAGTAAATATGGCAGGCAACCAGGTTGGCTTAACAGTGAAATCCTTGCTGAGCTTAAATGCAAAAAAGAAGCTTACAAGAAATGGAAGATTGGGCAAATGACCAGGGAAGAATATAAAAATATTGCTCAGGCATGCAGGAGTGAAATCAGGACGGCAAAATCACACTTGGGGTTGCAGCTAGCAAGGGATGTTAAGGGTAACAAGAAGGGTTTCTTCAGGTATGTTAGCAACAAGAAGAAAGTCAAGGAAAGTGTGAGCCCCCTACTGAATGAGGGAGGCAATCTAGTGACAGAGGACGTGTGTTGCGGGGTGCTTATCTCGTCGCCGGGAGAAACGAGGCTTCACACAGGTGGCTAGATGGAAAGTGGTGAGTTTATTGAAGGGAGCGGCATTACCGTTCTGGGGGCCCCGGTCAGCACTGCCGTGATACAGGATGTCTGACACACCCAGGCGATGTTCAGAGAAGAAGCCCAACCCATGAGGGTGTGTCAACACAGATATACCCGTGCTCATTTGCATCTCATACATATTCATCTCATTAATAGCAAGCAGCAAGCTAATTGGTTGATTACACGCTATTTAGCACTTGTTGATTACGCTGTCCTGCCTCAGTTTCCCCATCTAGTTTCCCACACATTCGTAAACACTCACACAGCTGGGACACTATTCCCAAACACACAACAAGATAACAGAAATAAGGCCATTCTCATAGCTGATAACACCATTACGCCCTCTCCTGGAGTTGACTCAGAAGCGTAAATACGCCCCCTAGTGGTTGCCCGTCACAATTATCTTTCAGTCACTACAACGTGGTAAATGTACTCAATGCTTTTTTTGCCTCTGTCTTCACGAACAAGGTCAGCTCCCAAACTCCTGCACTGGGCAGCACAGCATGAGGTGGAGGTGACCAGCTCTCTGTGGAAAAAGAAGTGGTTCAGGACTATTTAGAAAAGCTGGACAAGCACAAGTCCATGGGGCTGGATGTGCTGCATCTGAGGGTACTAAAGGAGTTGGCGGATGTGATTGCAGAGCCATTGGCCATTATCTTTGAAAACTCATGGCGATCAGGGGAGGTCCTGGATGACTGGAAGAAGGCTAATGTAGTGCCCATCTTTAAAAAGGGGAAGAAGGAGGATCCAGGGAACTACAGGCCAGTCAGCCTCACCTCAGTGCCTGGAAAAATCATGGAGCAGGTCCTTAAGGAATCAATTCTGAAGCACTTAGAGGAGAGGAAAGTGATCAGGATGAGTCAGCATGGATTCACCAAGGGCAAGTCATGTCTGACTAACCTAATTGCCTTCTACAATGAGATAACTGGCTCTGTGGATGAGGGGAAAGCAGTGGATGCAGTATTCCTTGACTTTAGCAAAGCTTTTGATACGGTCTCCCACAATTTTCTTGTCAGCAAGTTAAAGAAGTATGGGCTTGATGAATGGCCCATAAGATGGATAGAAAGCTGGCGGGATCGTTGGGCTTAATGGGTAGTGATCAATGGCTCCATGTGTAGTTGGCAGCCACTATCAAGCGGAGTGTCCCAAGGGTCGGTTTTATTCAATATCTTTATCAATGATCTGGAGGATGGTGTGGACTGTACCCTCAGCAAGTTTGCAAATGACACTAAGCTGAGAGGAATGGTAGATACGCTCGAGGGTAGGGATAGGATACAGAGGGACCTAGACAAATTAGAGGATTGGGCCAAAAGAAATTTGATGAGGTTCAACAAGGACAAGTGCAGAGTCCTGCACATAGGATGGAAGAATCCCATGCACTGCTACAGACTAGGGACCGAATGGCTAGGCAGCAGTTCTGCAGAAAAGGACCTAGGGGTTATAGTGGACGAGAAGCTGGATATGAGTCAACAGTGTGCCCTTGTTGCCAAGAAGGCTAACGGCATTTTGGGCTGTATAAGTAGGGGCATTGCCAGCAGATTGAGGGACGTGATTGTTCCCCTTTATTCGACATTGGTGAGGCCTCATCTGAAGTACTGTGTCCAATTTTGGGGCCCACACTACAAGAAGGATGTGGGAAAATTGGAAAGAATCCAGAGAAGAACAACAAAAATGATGAGGGGCCTGGAGTGCATGAGTTATGAGGAGAGGCTGAGAGACCTGGGATTGTTTAGTCTACAGAAGAGAAGACTGAGGGGAGATTTGATAGCTGCTTTCAACTACCTGAAAGGGGGTTCTAAAGAGGATGGATCTAGACTGTTCTCAATGGTACCAGATGACAGAACAAGGAGTAATGGTCTCAAGTTGCAGTTGGGAAGGTTTAGATTGGATATTAGGAAAGACCTTTTCACTAAGAGGGTGGTGAAGCATTGGAATGGGTTACCTAGGAAGGTGATAGAATCACCTTCCTTATAGGCTTTTAAGGTCAGGCTTGACAAAGCCCTGGCTGGGATGCTTTAGTTGGGGTTTGTCCTGCTTTGAGCAGGGAGTTGGACTAGATGACCTCCTAATATTCTATGATTCTGTGATCAATGAGTGAAGATTGTCCCTTAGTAATTGAGCATTTAAGTTAGGTTGTCCATTTAGAAAATACAATCCATGAGGAAGTTATTTCAGTTTCTTTCCTGACTGTGCTTCTCATCGGCACTCCAGCTCTTCCATCCTACGGTTGCCCATGTCCAGCGATGTGTTCTATGTTGATGTCCCTTGACCACCTGATGGCATCTGAAACCATGAGTTGCTGCATCAGCCAAGCATAGTGCTGAATGATTCCGCATTCCTGCAACTTGTTTGTTACTGGAGTCCCATGTGCCCACGGCTCTGATGATCAGTGCATGTGTCTGAACCTGGTAACCCCCAACTCCCAAGGTTTCAGTAAGAGGAGTGTATTTCTCCACCTTTCAAGCTCAAGCATCATGGAAGGACAGGGTCCTGTTATTGAAGGGCACTATGACATCATAGAATATCAGGTTGGAAGGGACATCAGGAGATCATCTAATCCAGGGGTCTCCAAACTACAGCCCGCGGGCCGGATGCGGCCCGCGAGGCCCTCTCATCCGGCCCGCGGAGATCTTTTTGGCTATTTAGGGAATTTTTGGCTCTCTCGCTGGGACGGCTCCGCGCTGGGGCCTGGAAGCGCCGCGCGGGGCGCCAGCCGCGGGGCCGGGACGCGCCGCGTGCTCGGCTGCCGCCGCGGGGCCGGGACGCGCCGCGTGCTCGGCTGCCGCCGCGGGGCCGGGACCCGCCGCGTGCTCGGCTGCCGCCGCGGGGCCGGGACCCGCCGCGTGCTCGGCTGCCGCCGCGGGGCCGGGACCCGCCGCGTGCTCGGCTGCCGCCGCGGGGCCGGGACCCGCCGCGTGCTCGGCTGCCGCCGCGGGGCCGGGACCCGCCGCGTGCTCGGCTGCCGCCGCGGGGCCGGGACCCGCCGCGTGCTCGGCTGCCGCCCCGGGGCCGGGACCCGCCGCGTGCTCGGCTGCCGCCCCGGGGTCGGGACCCGCCGCGTGCTCGGCTGCCGCCGCCGGCCAGGGACGGCTCAGAGCTGGGGCCGGGACGCGCCGCACAGCCACGCAGCTACAGGGGGCGAAACAAGGAGCCACCCACTGCCAGGCGGCGAACCGGTATGTGGGGAGAGACCGGGTTGAGCGGGTCAGTTGGGGGGTGGGTGGGAGGGAAGGAGGTTTTGGGGTGAGAGACCTGGCTGGGTGGGTCAGTTGGGGGGTGGGTGGGAGGGAAGGAGGTTTTGGGGGGAGAGACCTGGCTGGGTGGGTCAGTTGGGGGGTGGGTGGGAGGGAAGGAGGTTTTGGGGGGAGAGACCTGGCTGGGTGGGTCATTTGGGGGGGGGGGTTGGAGGAAAGGAGGTTTTGGGGTGAGAGACCGGGCTGGGTGGGTCAGTTGGGGGGTGGGTGGGAGGAAAGGAGGTTTTGGGGTGAGAGACCTGGCTGGGTGGGTCATTTGGGGGGGGGGTTGGAGGAAAGGAGGTTTTGGGGTGAGAGACCTGGCTGGGTGGGTCATTTGGGGGGTGGGTGGGAGGGAAGGAGGTTTTGGGGTGAGAGACCTGGCTGGGTTGGTCATTTGGGGGGGGTTGGAGGAAAGGAGGTTTTGGGGGGAGAGACCTGGCTGGGTGGGTCAGTTGGGGGGTTGATGTGTAGTGTTCATGTGTAGTGAACAGGTGTTCATGTGTAGTGTTCATGTGTAGTGTTCATGTGTAGTGAATAGATGTTCATGTGTAGTGAACAGGTGTTCATGTGTAGTGTTCATGTGTAGTGTTCATGTGTAGTGAACAGGTGTTCATGTGTAGTGTATCAATGTGTTATTAAATAATAACTGAATAAAATAATATTAAATAAATAATTAAAAACAACATCCATGTTTTGATTCTTTTTTATTTGGACCTAGAGTGTGTTGTCGGCCCCCGAACTGCTATTTGATAGTTAATGCGGCCCTCGGGCTGAAAAGTTTGGAGACCCCTGATCTAATCCAACCCCCTGCTCAAAGCAGGACCAATCCCCAACTAAATCATCCCAGCCAGGGCTTTGTTAAGCCTGACCTTAAAAACCTCTAAGGAATGGGGATGCTTGCAGCTACACAGGATGTGGGATAGCGTCTCGTTGGCATAGCCACACTTTCTACATTGCTTGTCCCAGTTCCCGTGGTGGACATCTCTGTTCAATGGCATGCAGTTGATCCAGCCCCTGTGGATGAACCTCCAGTTAGCAAATTCGGTGAAGCTGCCCCCAGGGAGGAAGTGGTTGCTGGTGTCCCACTTGCAGGTCATCTCAAACGCCTTGCCCTGGTCTGGCTTCCACTTCAGGTTTTCCACATAATGGCAGCATGACATCCTTCAGGGTCTTCTCCAGCATGGGTCTGTTTTTTGGAGTGAGGATTGTGTGGTCGTTTTCTTCACCTGTGGCACCAGGACTCCCAGCTCCTGGGTACTATAACAAATTCTTTCTCATCTGTGAATTCCATGGTTGTCACTATACTGTGTACCACAGCCATTTGGAACTGCACTGTCACATCGAGGATAGAAGTCAGGAATGCTGGCACAATTTTTATAGTGAGGGTGCTGAGAGGTGAGAGGTGGGGAGGGGAATAGAAGTACTTCCTGGCTGTGTTGTGAAAGGTGGTGTCCTTTGGAGATGCTGGGTGAATTTAAAGCTGTCCCCATTTTCCCTTCACTAGCAACAAACTTCAGGGAGACAGCCAGTACTATAAACACCTACCTTCCTAGTGTAGCAGAGCCAGGCTCATGCAGGGAAGATAATTTACACCACCTTTTGTGTCAGCACAAGTGACTCCAACCCAGTAAGTGATTGAGATCATCATCTGTAGAGGGCTAGACCTGGTGTTTCCTTTTCCTTCATCAGTATGGTAAAGAACTCCAATGGCACTCCCTCCTCCCTTCTTGCTCAGGGTGATTTATCAGCCTTAGTATCTCTTCTTCAAGGGAAGAAGTTTTTATGTTGTGTGTCCTATGAAGAAGTTCACTTATTTTATGAAGTGATAGTTTGTCCTTGTCAGATATTTATGGATTATTAAGATAAACACCAAAATATAATCAAGCCTCTGAGTTCTCCATTTAATATTCCATGTCCATTAGAAAGGAAACTTCCTATTTAGGGGAAAAAGCCACAAGAATTCTTTCCCTCTTGGTTAACAAAAAGACATTCCAGATACAATATAAAGGCTATATGTAATTGTAAGTAATCCAAACAATATTTTCTAATGGTTGTACTAACCAATGAAAGTGAATCTTTCTTTGGGAGAATAACAAGACAAGAAAGAAACATAAATCATTTATTTAAATCAAAGTTTTCCACCTGCTGGTATAAATAAATGCACCCTGGAATCGATATTAGTTCAGCATGATATGTTGCATCCGACAAAATGGACAAAAGAGGGATAATGAAGCACCGCTTCTCTTCTCCTCTGATGTTAAGCCTGATGTTTTTGTTGTATTTGAAGGGATTGAAACATTTAGTTGCTACTCTTTATTTGCATTCTTTTAAACTCCACTGGGTTGGTCTCAGATTTCAGTATTTGAATAAAATGGAAATCCTAACCCCTCCCCATCTTTTGTCACCTCAGAAAATAAACTAATCCTTTGCATCTTTGAGACATGCTGGCTTGGATTTTTCAGCTGGTTGAGTATGAAGAATTATTGACTCTTGAGAAAGTGTCCTATTCATGTGCAGGAGGTGAATAGAGGGTTTAGAGAAAGGGAATTTTCTGACCTCTACATTTCCTGAGTGGCTGACCTAGTTTGATTTGTTGTGCTGTAACTATGCATGTATTGTTAATCTTTTCAGATTACATTCGAAATGGATACTTGAGGCTTACAGCTATAAGTTTAAAAAATAATTCACAACATTTACCTCTCACTGGGAAAGTTGGTTTCTTCTGGAAAACTGATGTGTTTGAAGGCAATGTACAGGTAAATTACTAATGTTTTGTTTCTGGAAATAGTTATTTAAAAAAAAGGAGTGATATATGCATGCTAAATATGTTACAAAGTTTTTTGGGTAGTTTAACTTTTAAAAAACCTCATAAAATACAGGTGTTAAGGAGGTTGTAAAGCTAATGCTGTTCTTGAGAAATGCCTGCCTAGGACTCTGTTGTACTAAATTCCTAAATGAGGGCTGTCCACAAACTACAAACACACATATTTTTAGTAAGGACACTTAAGTAATTTACTGCAGTACTGTGACAGTGTTTAAAAATACATTTTTAACATACTTAACTTTTGTAGATTGGAAAACCTTTATATAAGCACACATCTGAAGCAATCTGTGTACAGAGCTTTCAAACAGTCCTAAAAATGAATATATACTAAAGAGTTTATGCTTTAATTTGACATTTTGATGATATTGTTCTGACACAAACAAATACAATTAATAGGAGTTGCCATTTTTCAGTTAGGCAGGATGAGCAGAAAGAAGTACAGTGTGATGAATGAGTTAATGTTTGGTTCTGACATGTTAAACTACCTGCATTATGCTTTACAGTTTTAATCAGTTGTCCTGTGCAACAGTGAATGTTAAATTCCGCTTAATTCTTTAAAACAATGTACAGACTAGATTATAGAACCTTACATACAAAATGTTATAATACAGTACATACAATCTTCAGAATTAGCTTTCTTTGTCTTGATGAGACTTAAAATACGGGTGAAGTGTGAAGAAAATCAGTTCAGTAAATTCAAGGGTCATAGATTTTAAGGGTGTCTGACCTCTTGTATAATATAGGCCTGTTATGAAAGTTCAAATCTTCAATCTTCAGATTGTTTCTCTACACAACATAGTTATAATGGTGTGACCCATAAAAATGAAAATGTATGTCCTCGTTCAGAGTACAGGAGTAGTTTTAACAATTCTGAACTCATTGCTGATTGCCAGTGACACATCACCTTGTGTGTGTCTGTCCAGTATTTTTATACCTGAAGAATGATAATGTACAAGCCTGAAATTACTTCTTGCATCAAAACAACCAATAATTCTATATGTTGACTGATGTACACCTTGATATTTTATAGTCTTGTGTAATATTTTTATACATTGTTTTAAAGAATCATTTTTTAAGTATTTTATTTAATTTTAGTATGTAATTTTAAAGGAAGATTCAAATATCATATCTGTCCCTCTGGAAATCAAAGACCTCTACAGCCTCTGCCCATTTCTAGAAGGTTAAGCAGGGGGATGTCTTGCAGTATTTTTAGTTTAAGGCTGATCTCTGTTTTGTGGACGTCTGTATTTTTCTACAGTCATGGAACTCTTTTAGCCTGTTTTGGGATATTGCCTGGTCCATGAAAGCCCTGGGCCAAAGTTTAAACTCCACACGCTTGTTCATAATGGAGGACATCTTACTATTTTAACTAATAGCACACTAACTGTGATTATTTATAGATATAGTTTTAAACATTGCTTATGGTATTGGCTGGTATCACCATGTGATTGGCGGGAGGCTACCAATGGCATTCGTTGGCTATAATCCCATTGGTTGGAAACCTTTTCAGTTAAATAGATTGCAGTCCTTTTAGAGTGGCCATTGAAATGCTGTGAATTTTACTTTGACTATCTACCTATGTGCTGAATCTTGCAGCCTGGAGAATTCCCCCTAACATCAGTTGTAGTTCTGCCTAATTGTTCAAGGACTATGAGATACAGCTCTGCGGTAATTATGACATTCTGCACATAGAAAAATAATGTTTTTTGCTTATGTTTTTAGAACTGTTCCATGATGGATGTGACCCTCTTGGATGAAACCGAAAAACCCTTCTGGTGTTTCAGTGCCCCAGTCTACATGAAACTTTTTTCCAATGCATCCTGCCTTTATGACTATATGGGCGACAACTATAACGTAAACTATGTGGATTCAGAGGGGAAAGTCCATGTTGAGCTGGTTTGGGTAGAAGAAACCAAGGAATACTATATAGTCAATCTGGTTCTTTATCTAAGCACTGAAAAAGTTAATCGCTGGTTTGGAACAAAATACTGATTCTAATAATTTGAGCTGTTACTTTCCCTGCTGGTAATTATTTGATTTGGGGGGAGGGGTCGGGATTAAGGTTGCAATGAACCCTACAATGCAAGTGCTACAAGTTGTTTCTTGCTTTATTTATTGAAAACTAGGAAGTGTAATCACTTCTTTATTTTTATTATTGTTTTCACTTTTGTTATTGGGGAGGGAAGTTTAAACATAAAAAGTAATGGCTTTCCTATGAAGCACCATGATGTGTGATAGTCTCTGTTGCAAGTACTGGGCATGATAAGGGTAAAAAGAATCAGTGTCACTCGGTACAGTATTATCTGGCATAGTCAGATATGTAATGCTGCTTCTGAAACAGATACTGTAAATATGGCTGTGCTCTGTCTCCATATTGGTATGTTCTACACTGTTTCTAAGAACTTAAAAACCACCTTGAAAAACTCAACTCCATAAAGTCTGAAGTAACAAAACAATCAGCCTCTGTGCTACTCTCCTTTAGATGATTGAGAAACTATTGCTAAATGACCAAACTTATGCAGAGGAGGTATTTTTAATCATAATTTGTCATTTAAAATTCACTGTGGTAGAGGCTTTAAAGATTTAGGTTGAAAGGCACAGGAATGACCAATGTGGGGAAGGCTTTTGCCAAGGGAAAGACTTCTATAGAACCCTTTCTTCAAAACTGACTGTTAAAACTGCTGTTGGGTCAGAGGGGAAAAATGCAATTGTTTTAATTTGGTTGCATGTATTGTAGTCCCTGTCTGAAAGCATTGAAGCCTTTAGTTAGGAACTGAAAGTGATATGTTGGCCCCTAAATAAGGGGTCTGATTTTTTTTCCCCCCAGAGGAGCTGACTGTCATCAGTTCCTACTGACATAGTTAAGATTCAGTTACTTAAATAGAAATGATCGGTACCTAAAATATGGCTTTTAGTATTTATCTGTAGGCTCTTGTTTGAAAGTTTTGTTTTATATTTACCTTTTAGAGTCCAATCCTGTATGCCTTACTTGAAATACATTGGGAGTTTTGCCTCAGGGAGATATGTGGCACTGGCACAATTGTGTCTTTATAGTAATGTGGATAACATTAATGTATAGTTTGTTACAAATAGATATTATGTTTTGTTTCTAAGTGCTTCCTAGATATGTGTTTATTTACTTCCTACCTCTCTATTCACTTGCATATATGAACCAACTATTTAAACAATTTCTGTGTTTAAGTATTTGTCCTTTGTACTACAGATAATGATTCTTTTTGTTAACTGAATTTTTAAACTTGTGTACTGTTTTCTTTGAATTCAAAGATACTAAGTAAAGAAAATAGAAAAGGTGGGTTGGTTCAGCAGTATGTTTACAGTTTGAAGTCTGTGTAACCTCGCCTAATCAAGAAACAAAATGCACATTTTTAGTGGCCTGTCAACATTATTTCTGCTTCAGACCAGCCACATCCTATTCTCCTTCCCCATCCCACTCCCCTGCCACTGCCTTTCCTGGCTATTTTATAATGATGGGCGGGGGCATGCACAAAGAGTCACAAGCAGGAGCAAGGGACTCCCCAATAATCATCTCCCTCACCACCTGCAGCTTCTGCCCTGGCCCCCGCCCTGGGATTCCCTCGTCCAAGCTCCTCCTCCCCCATTTCTGCCAAGGTAGGAGTTGGGCTGAGCTCCGCTGAAGAGATGTGCCTGGGAAAGGAAAGCCAGCTAACACTTCCACTGAGCCCCACTAGATGGCACCCAGAGAAGGGAAGCTGGGCTGGCAGCAGAGTTCTGTGAGAGGTAGCCTAGGAAGCCTGCAGAGTCCTGTCCCTTCCTGGCCCGCAGCCTCCAGTATTTGGAGCCTGGAACAATGGGCAGGGGTGGGGGAAGGCAGCAGGGCACTGAGGGATAGGTGGGGAACCAGAGGAGACAGCAGGAGCTAGGGGGATAGGGGAAGAAGCAGGGCCCAAAAACATTGGGTGGAGGGCTAGTCCTTAAAGTGCCCTCCTCCCCAAAGTAGTCATATTTAAATTCCTGCGCATGCCCTTGAAGACAAAAGGACCCCTAGGGTT
This sequence comes from Sternotherus odoratus, assembly GCA_032164245.1. NCBI lineage: Eukaryota > Metazoa > Chordata > Testudines > Kinosternidae > Sternotherus > Sternotherus odoratus. The sequence goes on along the minus strand of JAVMKO010000002.1, from coordinate 84,462,262 downwards.
GCCAACTTTTCTAATCACACAAAACCCAACCCACTCACTCCATCCCCCGTCCCTCCATCACTCCCTCACCCGCACTCACTTGTTTGCACCGGGCTGGGGAGGGCCCCGTAACTCTTAATTTAGCATGTTCAAGGCGAACACTGATAATCGGAGCTGACTGGAGGACCACAATTCCATTTTGTGGCAACTCTTGAGATTTTGGCCTTTTTTTTTTTGTTCCGCAGTGGAATAACAAAAGCTTTCAAATGTTTTCTCAGAAACAGAATTATGTCCAAGGCCCTGTCTTCACTACCACTTTAATTCGATGTTAACGACGTTAGGTCGAATTAAACGTGTACCTGTCTTCACATACATGCCCTTAACGTCGATGTAAAGGGCCCTCAAGATCGAAATTGGAACTCCTGCCTGATGAGAGAAATAAGGCTAATCTCGACATTCCAAGCTCGACCGTGGGCTAGTGAAGACGGAACCCGACATTAATAGCCTCCAGAGGCTGTCCCACAATGCTCCATTCTGACCGCTCTGGATTGCCTCACTGCTCCACTGTGACCGCTCTGCACTGCACTCTGAACTCGCTGCTCTGGCCAGGTAGATAAGACCCGGGAACATTTGAATGCCATTTCCTGTTTGGTCAGCGTGGCCAGCTCACCTGAACTGCTCAGTCGCCATTCAGAGCAATCAGCAGCACTAGCCGCCATGCAGAGCTCAGCATCACAAGACTCCATGCAGAGCTCATCTACCCTGGAGACCAGCCAGAGGAGAAGAGCTCCAGCATGGTCCACTCGTGAGGTGCTGGATCTCATCGCTATCTGGGGAGAGGAATCCGTGATGTTGGAACTACGAAACAACAAACGGAATGCCAACACCTATGGAAGAGTCTCCAAGGCCATGCTAGAAAGGGGCCACAACAGGGACACCACACAGTGCCGCGTGAAAATTAAGGAGCTGCGGCAATCGTTCCAGAAAGCCAAGGAGGCAAACGGATGATCAGGGGGCGCGCCACGGACATGCAGGTTCTACAATGAACTAAATGCGATAATGGGGGGCGCCCCCACCACCATCGCGCCGGTCTGCGTGGACTCCACCGATGGGATAATCGTCAGGGAGGAGACTGATTCCGAGGAGGACGACCATGAAGAAGAGGAAAATCTCACGGAGCAGCAGGAGCCCAGCTGCAGCGGAGAACCCGTGTTCCCAGAGAGCCAGGAGCTGTTTGTCACCCTGGAGCCAGTACCCTCCCAAGCCTCCCAGGGGGGTAAGTGTTTCTTTTTTAAGGGATTACATGACGCGTGATTTTGTAAAGGAAGCATTTATTAATGAGTAACTTGCCCTAAGGACTTAGCGTGCTTTCATTGCTGGTCAATTTCTACTCAAAGAGTTTGTCAATATACTCCGGGATTGACCAGAAGTCCTCCACGGACATTTCAAGGAAGCTATCCAGGAGGTAGCGATGAATCCAGCGCAGCAGATTTCTGGGGAGAGCCGCCTTATGTGGTCCCCCGTGATAGGACACCAACCCACGCCACGAAAGTAGTAAGTTGTCTGGTATCATTGATCAGGCTAGCATTGCGGCGTATGGACCAGGACTTTGCATGGAGTCAAGGAGCATGCGCTCCCTATCTCTCCGAGAAATTCTCAGCAAAGTGATGTCATTCAGGGTTGCCTGTTTGAGATACGGACTGCAATTAGTAGGGAGATAAAGATTCCCAGCTGCTGCTGAGGACCGACCAACACCCCCCCCCCCCCCCCCCAAGCCCGTAGCGGTAGCTAGCAGGGAATCTGAGCAGTCTGCACGTGGTTGCTTCCGCTTCAGATCCAACGCGCACCCAAACCCCCCCCCCCCAGCCCGTAGCGGTCTGAAGAGCCCCCAAAAGACCTTAGCCCTTAGCGAGAGATTTTTTAGCATTTGCTTTGCAGTTTGCGGTTTCAGTGGGAGCCAGCCACGCGGTGGGGGGAAGGGGGCGGGGTTACTCTACAGTATGCAAGCGCCACTTTTAACTTACCATGGCCGGCTGCACGGTGATTTCAGAAGCCGTCTTGGGCTGAGGCACGCATATGTGTCTGAGATGCTCTGACTTTTCTGTGAGCTAGTCAGTCACTTTTAGATGTAGAACATGACCTTGTACAGAAATCATATCAGGCCTCTGAATACTGAGGTTGCAAATGGCATACTACTCCCATTGTGTACCATCCGAGACTGCATCTGCCTCCTAACCTTAAATGTATCTGTCTCATAACTTTCAAACTTTATTTTCCCACACTCGCCCACAGATGAACAAGTATGTCAGAATCCCCCGTCCTGCTCCTCCTCCCGCCGTGCACCGCAGATAAGAAAGCGTAAAAAGAAAACGCGAACGCGCGATGAGATGTTCAGTGAACTCGTGGAGAACTCGCGCGCTGAGGCAGCCCGCCAGACGGACTGGAGGGAAAGAATGATAGAGGCAAGGGATCGAGAGAGAGAGGCAAGGGATCGAGAGAGGCAGGAATGGAGAGCCGCTGCAGAAAAGAGGGAAGAGTGCGAGGAAAGACGCCGGGATGCTTTCCTCCGCATAATGGAGGACCAGAGCGACATGCTGTGATCTCTGGTGGAGCTGCAGCATGCCCAAAGACCACCTCTGCAGCCCCTGTGTAACCACCTCCCCAACTCCCATAGCTTCCCCACCCAGACGCGGGGTGAGAACACGGGGGGGCAAGCTCCGTGGGCCACTCCACTCTACCCCACAAGCCAGCAGAAGCAGCAGCAGCAGCAGGCTGACGTTCTAGGAAAACTTTTAAAAGCTGCTGTGTCTTGCCCACCCCTCCTCTCCCCCCTTCCCACCCCCCCCCCCTCTGTCCGCTCCTCCCCCACTGCCACTGCCGGTTTCCCTCCAGGATACCAGGACAGTGATCCCCTGTATTTGTATTTCCGATGAACCAATAAAGGAACCATGATTTTTCAAACAGTGATTTTATTTCCTCTGCAAGCATGGGGATGGGGGAGGGAAAGCATGGGGAGGGAAAGAGGGTTCAAGGGCAGCAGGCTTAGAGCACAGCAAGGGAGCAGATTCTCAAACGCCATCTCGGGCACTCATAAAACTGTCTTTCAAGGCGTCCCTGAGGCGCAGGGCCTCACGGTGTGCTCTTCGACTTTCCCTGCTGTGTGGCTGCTCATAAGTAGCAGAAAGTAAATTTGCCTCTGCCTCCCAGCCCGCCATAAACATTTCCCCCTTGCTCTCACAGATATTGTGGAGCACAGAGCAAGCAGCAATAACAATGGGGATATTTCTCTCGCGGATGTCTGAGCGAATCAGTAAGGAACGCCATCTCTCCTTCAGACGGCTAAATGCACACTCCACGGCCATTCTGCACTTGCTCAGCCTGTAGTTGAACAGCTCCTGACCCCTGTCCAGGGCTCCTGTGTAGGGCTTCATAAGCCAGGGCATTAGGGGGTAGGCTGGGTCCCCAATGATCACGATCGGCATTTCGACACCCCCCCCACGGAAATTTTCTGGTCGGGGAAGAAAGTGCCTTGCTGCAGCTGTCTAAAAACCCTAGAGTTCCTGAACACTCTAGCGTCATGAAGCTTTCCCGGCCACCCCACGTACAGGTCGGTGAAACGTCCTTTGTGGTCAACCACTGCTTGCATGACCATTGAGTAATATCCCTTCCGGTTTCTGTACTCGGCGGCCTCGTGGTCCGGTGCCAGGATAGGGATATGAGTCCCATCTATAGCCCCACCACAGTTAGGGAATCCCATGGCGGCAAAGCCATCTATTGTGGCTTGCAGGTTTCCGAGGTTTATAACCCGGTGTAGCAGCCACTCGACGATTGCCCTGCTTACTTGCATCACAGCAAAGCCCACTGTAGACCTACCCACCCCAAACTGATTCGCCACTGACCGGTAGCTGTCTGGCATTGCAAGCTTCCAGAGGGCTATCGCCACTCACTTCTCCACTGTAAGGGCCACTCTCATTTTGGTATTCCTGCGCCGGAGGGCCGGGGACAGCAAGTCACAAAGTTCCATGAAGGTGCCCTTTCGCATGCGGAAGTTTCTGAGCCACTGGGAGTCATCCCAGACCCCTGGCCCAGAATTGGCGTTCAATGGCATGAGCCTGCCCCATTGCCACCATTTTTGACAGATTGTCAGTCGCCCTACTTCCAAAACCGTCAGTGTCCCTGTCGTCCCCGCTGTGCACGTCTTCGTCCATCTCGTGCACGTCCTTGTCCATCTCCTCCTCACTGTCATCGGGTTCCAGAAAGCGCAGTTCTCCCCAGATCGCATTCCTCCTCTGCAGACGGTGCAGCAGGAACTCAGCAACCGTGATCGAGGTCCTCACAATGGCCATTACTGCAGCCGTGGTGTCAGCGGGCTCCATGCTTGCAATGCTATGGCATTAGCACGGCGCGGAGAAAGGGCGTGAATTATGGGATGCCTACCTACAGTGCACCACTCGTAATGGGGGTGGGCGGCGCGGAAAAAGGGCGCGAAATTTGGAAATGCCTACCCATAGTGCAGCACTCGAAATGGTGCCTGCTGGGGGATCAGGGAACTGTGGGATAGGTACCCAGAGTGCAACGCTCGTCATGTCGACGCTTGCAAAAGTTTTGCGGACAGACACTGTCGACTTGCTGTGCTTAGCTGTGCCTAGTGAAGACACACAACGTCGACTGTATACTGTCGCGTTCACAACATCGAAATAAAGGAAATCGAACTACTGCTGTAGTGAAGACTACCCCAAGTGTCCATGTTTTTTTATCGAAACCTGAGCTTTTTGATTTGAGAAGGTAAAGAGGAGCTGTATGCATGTATGATAGGTGTAGCTGTAACCTGGTGGTTAGGGGGTTTTGGTCCGGGAGCCTGAGGCACAAGTCCCTGCTCTGCCTGAAATTCTGCTGTAAATTTCATCCCAGATCACTTTATAATGATCTTGGACTTGGTTCTCCCACATCCCAGGCCTGCGCCCTGATTACCAAGCTATAGACCAAGAGAGAGAGCATAGGACTCTCCCCCTCCCCAACCCTGCCACCTGATAAATATTGTATGATGAAATGGGTACATCTTCACAAAACATTTCAGCTTTGATGAAACTTCATTTCCTCGAAAAATGTTCCAGTCTAACACCGATAGGTTGTCTGTCTGAGGCTAAATAGTCATTTACTTCTTCAGTACAAAGAGAAGTTTCTGTAAGGTACACTATTAAATTGCACTGAAATTATATTAAGAAAAAATTAATTCTGTTTTAGTTTTAAAATAGATCATTTGGTTATATAGCATGAGGCATCTTTAAGGAGTGGCACTTTTGAGACTTAAGCTTTCGTGGGCTAATACCCACTTCGTCGGATGCAAGACTGCTTGCATCCGACGAAGTGGGTATTAGCCCACGAAAGCTTATGCTTCAAAACTTTATAGTTAGTCTTTAAGGTGCCACAGGACTTTGTTACCTCTGCTATTCCAGACTAACACGGCTACCTCTCTGATTTTTATTACTGACATTGGCACAAAAAGGGAGAGTATGCTAATAAAATTTGTGGATAACTATGTTGGGAGGTATTAGGAATATGGAGGAGGATTGGAATATCATACAAGAAGAGCTGGATGACCTTGAAAACTGGGTAATAGAAATAGGATGAAATTTAATAGTGCAAAGTCTAAAGTTATGCACCCAAGGACTAACAGCAATAATTTTTTCTATAAGCTGGGGACTTATCAGTTGGAAGTGACAGAAGAGGACAAATACCTGGGTGTGTTGGTTGATCACAGGATGACTGAATCATTGATGTGATGCAGCTGTGAAAGAGGCTAATGCAGTCCTAGGATGCATCTGGTGAGGTATTTCCTGTAGAGACAGGGAAGTGTTAGTACCATTATACAAGGCACTGGTGAGACCTCATCTGGAATACTGCACACAGTTCTGGTCTCCCATATTTAAGAAAGATGAATTCAACCTGGAACAGGTGCAGAGAAGGGCTATTAGGATGATCTGAGGAATTGGAAACCTACCTTATAGGAGAGTCAAAGAGCTTGGCTTGTTTAACCTCACCAAATGAAGGGTGAATATGATTGCTCTTTATAAATGTCAGAGGGATAAATACCAGGAAGGGAGAGGAGTTATTTAAGTGTTAATGAGGGCAAAAGAACAAATAGATATAAATTGGCCATCAATAAGTTTAGGCTTGAAATTAGATGAAGGTTTCTAACCCTCAGAAGAGAAAAGTTCTGGAACAGCCTTTAAAGGGGAGCAGTGGAGCAAAAACCCAACTGGTTTCAAGTTGAGCTTGTTAAGATCTGGAGAGCAGGAGAGTGCTTAGAATGGAATGTAGCTGCTCTGCAACTGCTAGCAGCAAATATCACCAGCAAGAATCCCAGTGATAGGACACTAGATGGGGAGGAGTCTGAGTTACTACAGAGAATTCTTTTCCAGTGTCTGGCTGGTGGGTCTTGCCCATATGCTTAGGGTCTAACTGATTGATTGCCATATTTGGGGTTGGGAAGGAATTTCCCCCCCCCCAGGTCAGATTGGCAGAGGCGCTGGGCTTTTTTCGCTGTTTTCTACAGCATGGGGCATGGGTCACTTGCAGGTTTAAACAATTGTAAACGGTAGATTCTCCGTAACTTGAAGTCTTTAAATAATGATTTAAGGACTTCAGTTATTCAGCCAGAAGTTGCGGGTCTATTACAGGACTGAGTGGGTGAGGTTCTGTGGCCTGCAATGTGCAGAAGGTCAGACTAGATGACCATGATGGTTCCTTTTGGCCTTAAAGTCTATGAGTCTACATAACTCTTGGAAGGAAAAAAAAGCAAGTTTGCCAATAGGTTAAATGATCATTTCAAAGCCTGAGTTTAATATCCTACATTGGTAGTGTTTTTGACTTAAAAACAAAACAGAAACCTTCATTTTTAGCAGACTTTGTGGCATGAAAGATGCTGGAATGACAGACACTGAAGTGCTCTATGCACAGTCAAGTGCTGCATGGGCAGCAGCAGCTCAAACTGCCTTACCAATTTGTCTCATGTCTGACTTTAAAGGGCCACCTTTAATGAAAAAAGGATAGTTCAGCTTTCATATCCTTTCAGTCTTTGGCCTCATTTCACTAGGGTGCAGATTAGGTTTGGTTCCATTGATGTGATGTGAACACACTTGTCTTCTAAGGCCTGGCGTGAAACCACCAAACTCATTTTACATTGTAACCATCCACTGGCTGTTTGGTGGCCAACCTTCTACCAGTACTGACTTGAAATGAATTTGTGTTAATATTTTATATTTCCAGTGTAAAACACGTGAGAACTTTTATTCATTTAAATGTCTTTTCAACTAAAATGCTATATCATGCAAAGGAAATAGTGTAACAAACACAATGTGACAGCATAATAAAAACTGATCAAGAAAATATATTTGCTGTAGTCTCTAAAAAAAAATAGAAATCTAAGTATCTAACATTTGTTTTATTAAGGGAGCCCATGGGGAAAGGAATAACAATTCTTTAACAGCCTTACCATTTATCAACTTGCACACAGTGAAAGTGGAGAACAGTTAAACTGGGAACAATTTTATTATAGGTTAACTCTCATTAGCTACTTGGACTCTACAATGTTGAATCCCAAAAGAAACTACTTTCTATTCCAATTATGTTCAAACCTTTTCCAGGGTATGAAAAATCCACTTACCCACAGCAAAGTTGGGAACAGACTTATCCCTAAACTACCGTATTTTTCGCCCTATAAGACGCACTTTTTCTTCCCCAAAACGGGGGGGGGGGGGGAGTTGGTGCGTCTTATAGGGCGAATATCTTATAGGGCAACAACAACAACAAAAAAAAAAGCGCCTCGCTCTCCCGTCCCCACCGCGCGGGCGGGCTGCCGAGGTTCCCCCCTCCCCGCCGCGGGCGGGCTGCCAGGAGCGCTCCCGGCAGCCCGCCCGCGGCGGGGAGGGGGGAACCTTGGCAGCCCGCCCGCGCGGCGGGGACGGGAGAGCGAGGCGCTTTTTTTTTTTTTTTTGGTCCGGATTTTTTATTAAAAAACGAGGGGGCGTCTTATAGGCCGGAGTGTCCTATAAGACGAAAAATACGGTAACTAACTTTTAAGTTTAAATATTATGTTCCTAGTTGTTAGGGTTGTGAAGATATTTGGAATAATGTAAATCAGTGCAGTCCTGCTGTCTTTTTGGGTCTTCAGACCAACAACTTCTATGCATTTCTTACTACTTATGAGGGCTTGTCTACATTGCCCACTGGATCAATGAGCAGCGATCGATCCAGCGGGGGTCGATTTATCATGTTTAGTTTAGACACGATAAATCGACCTCCGAGTGCTCTCAAATTGACTCCAGTACTCTATTGTCATGAGAGGCGCAGGCGGAGTCAAAAGGAGCATCAGCTACTGACTTACCGCAGTGAAGACACTGGCTGCTTTCAACTATCTGAAAGGGGGTTCCAAAGAGGATGGATCTAGACTGTTCTCAGTGGTAGCAGATGACAGAACAAGGAGTGAGTAATGGTCTCAAGTTGCAGAGGGGGAGGTTTAGGTTGGATATTAGGAAAACATTTCTCACTGGGAGGGTGGTGAAACACTGGAATGGGTTACCTGGGGAGGTGGTGGCATCTCCTTCCTTAGGAGGTTTTTAAGATCAGGCTTGACAAAGCCCTGGCTGGTCCTTCTTTGAGCAGGGGGTTGGACTAGATGATCTTCTGAGGTCCCTTCCAGCCCTGATATTCTATGTATTACCTGATAGGAGCTTGCATGTTGTTCTGTTCCTTGTATGGTTGCATATTACTGCTTTTTAAAAGTAAAAAACAGTGTCTTGAAGCTCTATTAAGAACAATGGGATATGAAGGAAATAGCATTAGTGGTTAAAAGGGGGCAAAAAAATCAAATGTTAAAAATAATTTTGAAAACACTTTTATTCAGTAACCATTCTTATACCCTTTTAGCCTGTGCAAAGTTACAGGAAGTAGTGGGGACAAATCAGGCCTAGAGTCCTCTCTGTGTCTTGTCGTCTTTAAACAACCAAAGAGAATTGACAGGCAAACGAAACCAAGAAAGACCCTGGGATTAAATGTGAGCAGAAAGACAACATCCATAAAAATACTGACTTGACATGAGACCATAAATCAGACTATTTCATAATTATTTATTATGGAGTTTCTTGTGCCTTCCGCTAAGGAATCTGATTCTGGAGTTGTACTTTTGGCTTAGATTAGATGGTCAACTCATCTGATCTTCTGTGGAAGTCTCTAGGACATACTTCTACTAGTAAGTAAAAGCAAATCTAAAAATGAAGAAAGCTTTTTATTTTTATACATTTTCAAAGATAAACTCATCTAAGTGAAAAAGAGAAACTGCCAACCATTTTAAATGTGTATATATAACTAATACAACAGAACTTTTAAAAGGGCAATTAACTTGGTAGTTATGTTTATTTTATTACATCTATAATAGTGTTCATTCAATGAAATGAGCTTAAATTGCCTTGAAAAGGGATCAATGGGTATGAAAGGGTGATTTAACCAAAGGGCTTTCCCCCCAAAATGATTGTAGCAATGTAGAAATTGGTCTTTTTTTTTTTTTTAAAGAAAGCTACATCAAAATGTTAACCCTGTTGTTGTCATTGGTATCTACTGCATAAATAAATTATTTGTGTCCCATGGTCTTGCAAGGGATCCACCGGGGGAAACCCCAAAGCGGTGGCAGGCTGACTGCTCAACCCGCCGCCGCTTTGGGATCTCTCCCCAGGCTCCTGCCAGTCGGGGTCCTGCTGCCTGCCCCAGTCAGCTCCTGCTGCCAGCCTGGGTATAGGAAGCCCAGGCTGGCAGCGGGAGCTGAGACCTCCTCCCCCGCTGACAGGAGCCTGCGGGGAAAGTCTAAAGTGGCAGAGAGCTGAGAAGCGGCGGCAGCGGCCGAGCTCTCAACCCCCTGCTGCTTTAGCCAGGGTCTGAGCTCCCTCTGCCAGCCTGGGTTTACTACACCCAGGCTGGCAGCGGGAGCTGACTGGGGCAGGTGGTGGGTCCACCACCATCCCCCCCCCCCCCACCACCCCAGGGCGGCTGGCGAACTCCCCCCCCCCCCAGTAGACGCTTGATTATCCAGGATTTTAATCGAGTCTACTGTACTCCAGAACAAAAATCCCCAATTGTTCCAGTGCATTGAAAAAACACACTTAATGGAAGGTCTAAATTGTAGGTGGGCCTCCACCTATAGTCTAAATTTACAGACATCCATAGATAAGGAACTTGCACATAAAGATAAGATTCCACCTGGGAAGGGCACCATGACGTAATTTAAATGGAAGGCACCTACACATCTGAGGACAGACTACAGATTTGTAGGAGGGTGTGGGGTGAAGCTGAGGGGCAAAGACTGTGAAGGAGAAGAGGAGGATGAGGGTTGGAGCAAACAGCCCAGTAGCACAGGGCAGAGAAAGTCCTGTCAAAACTGTAGAAAGTTCTCTGAATGTCCAGAGGTCCCTGCTTTGAGTGCTTCTGCTTCTACCAGCTGGAGTCTCTGACTGGTTCTTCTCTGAAACCCACATTAGGTGGAGATGGCATCTGGGTCATAGTGTCCCCAGCATGAAGGGACATGTCTCCTCTGTACAGTATAGGGTAAAGGGCAATGCTGTGGAGAGGGGTGACCCTAGCTGGGTCCCGCTTTACCACCCTCCTCAGTGCAACATTCCCTGCTTTGGCATATGTAGCTTTACACTATGAAGTCTTCCGCTCCTGTCCCACCCACCACATTAGTTCCTACAAAATACAGTTAAACATATAAATGACAAGGTCTGCACTCACTTACATAACCAAAACACACCAATGGGATCAGCACCTTTTGTAACAGGACAGATTCTCATTCTATTCTCAAGAGCAATCTTCTGCTCAACACCATGCTAACACAAACCTATGGAACTCTACCACCAGCTCAGGCTACAGCCTCCTCCTTATTACACATTTAATTAACAATATATGAAATCAGAAATGTACATCCAGCCAGCTGCACATTTCTATTACAAAGAAAACGAGACAAAAGCTGAATGGGTGGGTGGTGGTCAGGTGAGGTCAAAGTGACAAATGAAGTCAATTCCCTACTGCTTTATAACCATTCATCCCTTAATTGTTCATTTCTAGATGTTTCTAAACACTGAGTTTTTCTTAATGTAAATGTATCTTGTTCTATTTCTTTGCAAAAAAAGGGTCAGTTATGGTTGGTGTAGCTGGGCAGTGACTCACCCCATGGCGCCTCCTGCTGGTTTGTCCAGGGAATTAGCTCACCAGCATCTGGAGCGCCCTCTGCAGGCTGATGGTCCAATTGCTGCTGTGGCCCCATGTCCCTCCCAGACCCTGGTGCCCTCTTACTGAGAGTGCTGCACCCCTGCAGTACCCCCACAGGTCTTAGGGTCTCCCCTCCATGAGGAACCCACCCTCTATCCTCACCTTGCCTTAGTCTAGGCAGCTGCCAGTCACCACTTGCCCCCGTTCACTGAGGCAGACTGCAGTATCACTGCCACTCATCACAGGCAAGTGGGTTGGTCTGCTGCCTCTGCATCTGTAGCTCTGGGCTGTCTCCTGCAACCCTAGTACCCCTTGTTGGGCCTTCACCTAGGCCCTGCAGCCTGGGGTTTTCTAGGCTGGAGTATCCCCAGCTCCTCTAGCCTTGCCCCGCCCCACCCCACCCCTGCCCTGCCCCACCCCACTCTAGGTACCTTATCAAGCTCCCAGCAGCCAGGCCTGTCTGCTTCCTCAGCTAGAGAAGAAGGCTATCTTGTCTCAGCACCAAACTGAGCCCTTTTTATCAGGGCCAGCTGGCCCTTAATTAAACCAGCCACAGCTGTGGCTGCTAGGCCTAATCAGCCTGGGAGCTGCTTGCCCCCAGCCACAGCCCTTTGCAGGGCTATTTTAAATCCTTTTAACCAGGAGTGGGGCAGTCACCCCACTACAGTGGGGCAGGGGGGAGGTTGTAGAACTCCAATACTACACAAATTTGGTCTGAACTTGTTTTGTTTGGAAATAATTAATATGCACTGCACAAAGAATTGCTCTCTCATGGCTACATTGATTTACAGTACTTCAGCTTGCACTGAAAAACAAATTAATAATTAGAATAAAGGAATGTTACTTAGCTGGTTATTAACCATTTTTCTTCCCCTGATATTTTTATATTTTAATGAGCTCAGCTGTTTTGACAGATTCTCAGCATCAAGAACCCATAGAAATGAATGTAATTGGAAATCATCCATATGTAGAACAAATGTAACGTTAATTACAGGTATTTGATCAATACTTCTGACTTGTAGTACATGTATTTCCTTCTCAATGGGTCTGCACTTTCAGATTTTGTAAAGCTCCAGTGCTTTGTTCTCTCACAATATACCTTTGAGAGATTAAACAATGTCAATCAAATCCAGGGCCTAAACTCTCCAGTTCCATCTTCCCTCTGTGTTTACAAACCTTACAGTTTTCTCCTTTTATTATAATCATCTATGTTGACCAGGCCTGCAATAAGTACAAAGTATCTCTACTCCTTCTCTGCAGACATTTTAGAGATGCTACAAGATGAGAAAAATTCCCAAGGGGATATGACTAAGTTTGAAAATAAGAAAAGAAGAAGTGATGCACTGACATTCAATATATCTTTCCTTATCACAGACAGCTTACTACAAATATCCTTGCTACCACCATTTCCATTTTGATTTATAACGGAGGTAGAAGAAAGGAAGTTAGCTGATCAAATTTAACAGTTCACTACAGCTATAAAAATAACCACAAACTGTAGTTTAGAAACTCTTCTGTTGTGTTGTCATCCCAATTCTTAGTGATCTGCAGAAAAACTATTTCATCTGTGCAGTTTTTAGTTGTCTTATGTAGTATTAGTGTGAACACATACTAAGTCATTTCAAGTCACCTTATTCCCATTCTTTTAAACATCTCTTCTCTCTGCTCATAACCATACAAATAACTAATTTTATTCAATAAACAAGACATAGGAATAATCTGTAGCCAGAACTCAAACCATAATTCAACAAAAACAAATTAAATCTGTAGATATTAACATTTTATTGAATATGTTTGTGATTTTCTAACAGCTAAACAAGACTTTTCAGCTTTTTCGTTTTTGCATTCAGATGACTATAAAGCAAAATATATTCACTGAGTACTCCAAACAGTGAAATAAACATCTCTGTGACAGTCATTCTAAAATGTGTTTAGGTGCATGAGCTTACCACAATTAGAAATATAATTATGTATATTTGTTAAAATAACACACAAAATTTAGTCTGATACCACAAACATGATTCTAGTGAAATTAAGTACATGCCTGAGTGTCTAAAGAAGCAGAGCCAGAAAGATTTTGATTTGCAAAGCACATGAGGAAAAGTGTAACAAGATAAACTCATTACAAATGCTATGTACTATTTCCAACAAGCTTACGGTATTGAGAACATTTTGTGCATTGTGGAAGCAGATCTTGTTCTCTCAGTAACTACTGAAAAGACGTTGCAGGAGCATATCTCTGGTGTAAGATGAAGGGAGAACACCTTGGTCCCCAGGCCACTCCAAAGGTTCCAGTGATCTGCAGCTCCTGTGATAAACTCTCTGAATTAAAAATGACTGAGTTAAGTACTGAAATGTTCCAGCACCACCTTGATATTTACTGTTAAAATGAAGAGGGACAAATCCGTAGCTGGTGTAAATCTGTGTAGCTCCATGTGAGTATGCACTGTTGTTGTAGTGGTGTCAGTACCAGATACAGTAGACTCTCGATTATCCGGGATGATCGGGAAAACCTTAATCCCGGTTAATAAAATCCCGGATAATCAAGCGTCTACTGGGGGGGGGGGGGGGCTCGCCAGCCGCCCTGGGGTGGTGGGGGAGGGATGGTGGTGGTCCACCACCTGCCCCAGTCAGCTCCCGCTGCCAGCCTGGGTATAGGGAACCCAGGCTGGCAGCGGGAGCTCAGACCCCGGCTAGCAGGAGCCTGCGGGGAAACTCTAAAGTGGTAGCAGGTTGAGCGCTCACCCTGCCGCCGCTTTGGGGTTTTCCCCCCAGACTCCTGCCAGCCGGGGTCTCAACTCCCGCTGCCAGCCTGGGTTCCCTACACCCAGGCTGGCAGCAAGTTGAGACCCCGTCTGGCAAGGGATCCACCGGGGGAAACCCCAAAGCAGCGGCAGGCTGACTGCTCAACCCGCCGCCGCTTTGGGCTCTCTCCCCAGGCTCCTGCCACCTGCCCCACTCAGCTCCCGCTGACAGCCTGGGTGCAGGGAACCCAGGCTGACAGCGTGAGAAGACTGGGGCAGGAGGCAGGACCCCGGCTGGCAAGGGGCCAGTGGGGGGAAACCTCAAAGTGGCGGCAGGTTGAGCGCTGAGCCAGCCGGGGTCCTGCCTCCTGCCCCAGTCTGCTCCCGCTGTCAGCCTGGGTTCCCTGCACCCAGGCTGTCAGCGGGAGCTGAGTGGGGCAGGTGGCAGGAGCCTGGGGAGAGAGCCCAAAGAGGCAGCGGGCTCAACACTCAACCCCCTTCTGCTTTAGAGTTTTCCCCTAGGCTCCTGCTATCTGGGGTCTCAGTTCGTGCTGCCAGCCTGGGTTTCCTACACCCAGGCTGGAAGCAGGCTGAGACCCCAGCTCGTAAGGGGCCAGTGGGAGAAGCCCCAAAGCAGAGGCAGGCTAAGGTTGAGCCCGCTGCCGCTTTGGGGCTTCCCCTACCGACCCGTTTAGACATCCCGGTTAATCGGCAGCCTGGTTAACCCGCGCCCGGATAATCGGGAGTCTACAGTACTTCATTATAACTGGATTGTCAGTCAATCACAGTTGGAACTAAGCAGGCTCAGCATTCCACAGTCACCTGTATTAATTCACTGGTAATGTTTTGCAAGCTAGGAGTCATTATTCTGCCTTGATTTCTCAAATGGTGAAACTGGGCAAAATTACATTTCAATGGGAGGAGGATTTAAAGTTTGTGATTCATATTGATAGTTAGCCTTGACTATTAAAATACGAATTAACCTCAGGCTACAATGAATGCTTTGGAATTATGATACAAGCTGTTGTTTCATCCCTGTCTCTCACAACAAATCTGTACAGTAAACCCTCGATTTAACGGACCTCGATTTAACGGACTTCGGATGCAACGGACAAAATTTCTAAGCAAGTCTGATGCATCCGAAATCCATTTGTCGCGGGCTGGCTGCCGGCTCTCGGCTGCCGCCCGGGTCACGGCGGCGGGCGGGCTGACTACCGGCTCCCCGCTGGCGCCCGGGTCCAGGCAGCGGGCAGGCTGGCTGCCAGCTCCCGCCTGCGGGTGGGCTGGCT
Source organism: Sternotherus odoratus (assembly GCA_032164245.1). NCBI lineage: Eukaryota > Metazoa > Chordata > Testudines > Kinosternidae > Sternotherus > Sternotherus odoratus. The sequence continues at coordinate 84,446,991 of JAVMKO010000002.1, read as the reverse complement.
GGCTGCCGGCTCCCACCTGCGGGCGGGCTGGCTGGCTGCCGGCTCCCACCTGCCGCCCAGGTCCCAGCAGCCGGGACCCGGGCGGGCTGGTTGACAGCTCCCGGCTGCCGCCCGGGTCCCGGCAGCGGGCGGGCTGCAAAGCTGCCACCCTGACCCTGTGGCGGTTGGGCTGCTGCTCCGACAGCTTGGGTTTTTTTATTATTAAATAACGGACTTTTTCATTTAACGGACACCCCCTCGCCTGAATTAGTCCGTTAAATGGAGGTTTTACTGTACTGAAACTAATTCTATGGCCTTATAAGCCTGCCCCAAATGCATGGCTGCTGAAGCTAACTGGAAACTGGATGAAATCTGGTGTTTGCCATTTTCCCTATATATTATTTCTGAGTTTTGGTAATTTCCACTATCTCAGATATAACAGTAATGCAAATAGATTTAGACCCTCTTTCTTTAGTACTTTAGGAGATGGTAGTGAATTATAAGGTAGTAAGGCAAACATACTATCTAGGCTTAAAATAATTTTTTCCCCACAGCCATAAAATGTATGATGACTGACTGGAGCTATGACTCAGTGCCTCCTTTTGAAATTTGCAGTTTGACTGTCTTCCAAGGATTAAGCTTTTTGAAACAATAGAATTGGAAACAAACGGACCCAAGTAGGATTTTAATGCAGTGACTTTTCCTGACACCTACGCCACAAGCTCTGCAGCAAATTTCAGACATGACACTTTCTCATTTTATCCTTTATTCTTATTTCCAGCTCCCAGCTAGTGCACATAATCTTCTGCAAACCTTGTTGTGTATTTGGCATTCCAGACAGGTAGTATGTGAAGTGATCACCTCATCCTTTTTATTTTCCCTTCTCATTTCAGTGTGATGTATAAAATGACACATGCTGAGTTGGACAAACAGAAGCTTGTACAGACTGAATAAACTGTAATTGTTCATCCTATTTTTCCCCGTACAAGCAATGTTGGTGACTGGAATTTGCATAAGATTACCTTCAGTGAAGTACTATTTCCTGCTATTTGGTTGCTTTCTCCCAAGGCATCAAAATGATTGGCAGCCCAGCTGTCCTTGCAAATCACAGTTTCCATTATGTGTATTCTAGCCTTGCCCATAACCCCCTTTCCCCATCACATACACTTTTGATAAAGGTTTTTGTATTAGTGAAAAACTAAACCTTGGTAGTAATAATGTGGGATAGGCTTGATAGATAAGGTACTGCTCAGGTCCCTCCTGTCCTGGTTCCTCCCAATTGGTAAATGATCTTGCACCCTGAGCCTAAGCAGAAGGTAAAGAATTGCAGGGTTGGGGCAGGTCTCAGCCTTTGAAAATAATCTCAGCATCCAGGTGTTTGGCTGTTCCATATTTAACAAGTCAGCCTTTTCTTGGCCCTCTTGTCTTATATTACACATATTTAAAGAAACAAGTGGCCCCAGCCCTTAGGGGCAGTGCTTCGTGTATGAACATACCAGAGCTCAAGAGAGTTGTGTTAAACAAACATGGGAAATAGGTGTGGTGCCCAAATTGATGTGTGTATGGTAGGTGAAAGCCTTTATTCTCCTTAGGGCTACTTTTGACACACACACACACACACACACGGTGGGAACTGGAGTGAACTATCCAGAGAATGGTCTTGATTAGTGTAGCCTCTCTTTTCCACCACTCATGAATTATTTTTGAATTTGAATTTCTTAATTGTTGCCAAACAGATTATGCAAAAATATATCTGCTAATGAGTTATTCACAAATTATTCTACTCAGCAATATGATTATTTGTTGTTCATTGTTTGTGATGTGTGACTAGTCATCTAACTCATGACATTGTTTCTGCTCTCATATTACGTGAATAATACTTTCATAAACAGGTGTGAAAAGCATGTGTGTTGATGATGGCTATATGAACACTTCAGGTGCATGTCTGTCACAGAAAGCATGTTTGTATAAGTATTCATGAGACTTGAACTTTCCATTAACATTCCTGTAAGAAATCCTTCTCCTCTTGGATAAATGTTTATAGAAAATTAATAAAAAGGTTTGCAAATACTCTTGAAGTGAGTTTGTGGTTATTCCAGTGACTAATTTTGAATTCTGTTGGCATAGTATTTCCTCACTTTTAGTATTTTTTTTAACCTGTTGGCTTCTGTAATTAGGCTTTTCCAATGTGGTAGAATACACTGATGTTGATCTCTTGAGTCTGGTATTCAGAGGTGCTGAGCGTTCAGCTCCTAGTGACTTGAGCTGGATTTGTGGGTATTCAGCAGCTCAGATATTTGTTAGGCTTTCAGGTCCAGATTTTCCTGGCGCCAGTTGGTTAAAACAGTCCCCCCCCCCCCCCAGTTCTGAGGCCTGTAATATGGCATTGCTGTAGCCACTGCTTTATTAGTTCTCTGCATTCACCTGTTTAAGTGCTTAGACACTATAGCAGTGAGCCTATAAGCCATTAGACATACAAAATGTTCACCACTGCTCCTTTTATATTTTGAAATCAACTTGTCTTCTGGAGTATTTTGGTCAGAGTGCAAATGTGGAAAGAATGTTAGACGACCAATTCATTAAATACAATCCTTCTCAAAGCCCCAAATCCAAGAAACAAGATCTGAGCAGGGAGGGCCTATATAACTTCCACCTGATTGAATAAAAGGTGTGAGGGCTGTGGAAATGTCCTCCTTTTTTGGGAACTCAAAAACTGTATGAAGAATACTGCCTGTTGTTGACAGTAGGAGTAAGCCTTGGGCTTTCCCCCCTTCCCTGGATGTCACTGCCCTCAATTGGCTTGAAAACAGGTTGGCCAAACTACTGTCTGCAATGAAAACAGAAAGGAACTAGACATTGGGTGAAATCCTGGTTTCACTGAAGTCAAATGGCAAAATTCCCTTTGAATTCAGTAGGGCCAAGATTTCATCCATGGTATACAAGAACATCTAAGAAGCGGTTCAGTATTTAGCTCTTTAAAAGGGGGTTGGCCAAGCCCATGTTAATGGACACATTTTCCCACCTTAGTTGGGTGTGGGATAAGGGTTAGATCCATGGTTGACATCCATTGGCATAAATTGCAAAAGCGCAGAGGTCTTCTCATCTTAGCACAATACCTTTAGTGGTAGGCAGACTAAAGGAATGATACTACAGAAGAGATTTCAGCCATTGGCAATGACAGAGTTAAATTGATACCCATAAAGCACAAATTTTATCACGTACAATGTGTATGTCACCTGTAATCTGGAAACAGGGACTAAATTAATATTCGATAAGTTTAAATCATAAATCAATCACACCACAAGTGTTTCTTGTCACATACAGAATAATGTACCCTTATTATTCTGAACATATGATGTACAGTGAGACAAATCACACAGATGTGTAAATATGAACCGCCATTACAGGTATTGAATAGTATCATTGGAGACTAAGGCTATATCTAAATTACACATGACTAGTGGTGGAGTATAGGGTATGTGTAGCTACGTGCTGCATTGAAAAGTAAAGGGGAAGAGTAGAGTGGTAAGTGTATTTGCTAAAACTTACTACAGCTTACTAATTCAACAGTTTTCAGAGCGGTATCTGTGTAAGTCTGTATCAGCAAAAAGAATGAGGAGTACTTGTGGCACCTTAGAGACTAACAAATTTATTTGGGTATTAGCTTTTGTGGGCTAAAATCCACTTCATCAGAATAATGGAGTGGAAGATACAGTCAGAAGAGAGAGATATAGATAGAACATGAAAAGATGGGGATAGCCATAAGAGACCAATCAATTAAGGTTTGGTTCAGAGTTATGAACATTTCAGAGTTAGGAACAACCTCCATTCCCAATATTTTCATAACTCTGAGGTTCTACTGTATTAATTATTTTGCCAGTTGAAAATTAGCTTGTAAAGTAGCCCAATTAATTAATTTCAATACATAAGGCTTTTAAAATTATATTCGGATATTCATATTGGTTAATTTTGTCAACTAGATTTTGAGAATTTGGATCTGTAGACTGTGTAGCTGACACATTTCTGGTTTACATTTTAAATGAATTTAAGGTTCTTGGCAGGCTCCGAATTGACTGCCCTTGAGATAGAAGATTTCTGCCCTTCCAGAGAATTTGTACAACATGAATGACAGCAGAGTTCACCAACTCCTAATCTAGGGGTGCTAACCTTGAGGGGTCCAAAATAGTTCAATCCCCATGCCAGTTCAATCCCTCTGTCTAGACGGGTGCTAATTTTGCATTTTAAACAGTAACTGTAGAGGTGAAAAGTTGGCATTCCAACTCTCTCTGGCTTTTTAAAATGAAATTACCTCAAATATGTGCCTGAATATAGTGTTGGCAATATAAGCCCAACTGCCTGAGAGGTGCTGAGCACCTGCAAATCCGGTTGATTTCAATCTCCTTGAGGCAGGATGTGATTAATGATTTGTACTATTCACAAAAAAGTGTGCTCAACACCCAACAAAACACATAGAGAAGGCCCCTGCCTCAGAATGAAAATCTAAATTGCAGACATAGCAGCATAAGGGTCAGAGAGAACAAACCTGGGTGTAGGGAGGAAGGGAAATAAGTGTTACATAAATAAGATCATGTGGCTTGGTTAGAGCAGCGGTTCTCAAACTGTGGGGCACAACCCCATATTAAATGGGGTTTCCGGTGCTGTCAGACTTGCTGGGGCCAAGCCAAAGCCCAAGGACTTCAGTCCTGGGCAGCGAGGCTCATGTTGAGTTTTGGCTTTGGTCCCCCTGCCTGAAGCGATGGGGCTTTGGCTTTGTCCCCCTCCCCCAGCTGGGGCAGCAGAAATTGAGCAGGTTCAGGCTTTGGTCCCCCAAATTTTTGTTAGAAGGGGGTCATGGGGCAATGAAGCTTGAAAACCCCTGGGTTAGAGAATGCCAGGAATGGAGGACAGTGTGCAAGATTGGTGTGTGAGAGGACCAAAGGAGTATCAAGGCTGGTTTCTTTGCAGGAGGAGGGCAGATGAGGTCAGAAAGGTCAGACACATAGCAAAATCTGGCCTTAGAAAACAAGGATAAGTTTGAATTTTTTACTCAGAATGATGCAGATTCAGTGAAGTGAGTCAAAGGTTGGAGGTGAAATGTGTATAGTAGATGAGACGAAAGAGGCTTTTTGTAGTAGTCATATAATGGACAGACTAGAGGTGATCAAGAAGACCAGAGAAAAGGAGTTACAATTTTTCATTCCAGGAGGTGCTTAGACACACAGATTTTGTTTAGCCATAGAGACAGAGAAGAAAGGATATATTTTAGAGATGTTACAGAAGCAGAAGCAACAGGATTAAATCCTTTTAGGTAGAGGATGAATTTGGAATCACAGACGATCCCCTAAATTTTGTGCCCAGGGAGACTGACAGGTGTTCTCAATTGGGTTGAAGAATGGGGTCGGGATGGGGTGGGGAAGGAGGATTTAGAAGGAAAGATCAGAAGCTGTTTTAGCAATCTTGAGTTTGACAAGACAGCAAACTATCCAAGATGATATGCTGGAGAGACAATGGGATAGAGATCAGGTAATATTTTAGCAGAGATCAGGTGGAGAAGTAGACCTGAGAGCTGTCAGCACAGAGGTGATAATTCAACCCAAGGAAGTGGATGAGATCTATGGAAAAGGTGATGAGGGGTCAGAGAAGAGACCACTGAAGGACAGCTGCAGAGATGAAGAACAGAGAAGAGGAAATGAGCAAAACCAGACCAAAAAGAGCAGTTGGAGCACACCAGAAAAGTACTAGGAGAATATGAAAGGCTGAAGTTGGTGAGAAGCTGGGAGCACTGCATTTCTAAAACTCTTGGACATGGACAGCTGAAAATTGCACAAAAGTAATACTTTAGCGCTTAATTTATGGTAATGTGTAAATTTAAGAACTCTCTTCTTTAAAAAGTCTGCACTTTGGGCTATTGCTTTAAAAAATGTGGTTTCTAGTTTGATTTAAAGTAGAGTGACTGGCTTCAGGGCATCCTTCCAATAACTTTGTTGAAACAGGCTCACAAAGGGAATACGATATATGACAACTAAGATATTAAAAAACAAAGGATTTACACAAGAGTAATAAAGCAGAAAAAAGTAAAGCAAATGACTGTACCTACTTATGAAAAGCTTGAAGTCCTGTTGCCACATCATTTGCTTTTTGTATTCTTGTTTGTTTCCTTCATTGTCTGTGTGGGAGGGTTTAGTCAGTTATCTAAGCTTGTTCCTGAACAATGCACACAGATGAAATATCTTTTTCTCTGCTTCCACTGCATCACTTACCCTGTTCTTGTGAGGTTGAAAGTATTACAATAACTACTTTTAAACTGGAAGAATAAAATGCATTCTCCATTTAATGGCTCATGATCAAGTTACGGTGAAAGGAATAATTTTGTGTGTCTCAAAAAGCAAAAATGACATTTTCTAAGCATTGGACTTGAGAAACATAATTTGAAAGGGAGTTGAATGGATTTTTTGGGCTGGCTTGGGACCCCCATCATTTCTATGACTATCTAAATAGCTAGATGAATATTCATATGATAGCCCACCACTCTCCATTGGCCCCCATTTTGAAACTCTCCAAGGAAGTATTATGAGGCTTGTCATACACTTGATTTTTAGTGGTTGGTTTTTTTCATTTAACTATAACTGTCTTACATTTGACTATCTCAAATCACTTTATAATACCATGGTTGTGTATAAGCAGAATCAGGATGAGTTCTACCCTGACAGCTGGTGGTGAGTTGTGGAAAAGAACTTTAGGGGCTGATCTTGTTTGCATAGGCACACCTATCCTGCCTAGCATGAGCCCGCAGCAGCCCAAATGGTCACTTTGGCTGCTGTGGAATCCCCAGTTTCTGTTATTGGGGCAGGAAGAATAAAGTGTTGTTATCCTGATTATGTGAATCAAGGACAGTGGAGTGTACTTGGCCTTTTATGATGAGGGTCTCGCCACCAACTTAGTAGCACTTACTAGGCAAGGGACTTGGGTTCCAAACCCAATAAATGGAGAGAAAGGCTGGGGACAAATATTTGTACATGGTGGTATGGGCCCCTTCTTAGAGCCCTAAATGCCAATTGCACCCCTTCCTCTCTCCACTGTGTACTAGCAGAGCTGATTTTGGGGGTGGGAGGGATAGCTCAGTGGTTTGATCATTAGCCTATTAAACCCAGGGTTATGAGTTCAATTTTTGAGGGGGCCGTTGAGGGATATGGGGCAAAAATATACTGGATGACTTAATTGGGGATTGGTCCTGCTTTGAGCAGGGAGTTAGACTAGATGATCTCTTGAGGTCCCTTCCAGCCCTGATATTCTGTGATTGCAAAGATGAATTCACTTTGGGCCAATGGTGCACCAGTACTGAGGCTCCCCTACTATGAGCTGAAATCACTGAGTACTGTGTTAAGTAGTAAGGGGGTCTGAAGATATATTGGTGAGTGGCTAGCAGAGAGCAGCAGCTTGCAGGATGGCTACTGGAGAGGAGCAGCTGGTAGAGAGGAGCGGCTTGCAGTGAACGCTTGGAGGGCAGTTGACTGTTAGAGCACATATGGTGCCCCTTTACCTCTCTCCCCCCCCCCATAGCCACACAGGCTGGGGGAAGGGTTTGAAACTCTGCAGATGAACTTTTGGACTCTGGGTGACTTGGGTTACTGGATTCAAGAACAAAAGGGAAAGGACACGGCCCAGTTTGCTTGGGGTGGGTTTTTGCTCATGGTTTGTGTAAGAGTCTCTACCCCCCTTCTCTGTGCTCTGGGGTACAGAGGAGGGGACTCTTCTATGCCAGACCAAATAACTCCAAGCTGCTTCCCAGCCTAAGTTATTCTTTACACCCCCAATCCCTCACACTCTACCAGCTGGGAAATTGGGGTTACCCAAGCTGCCACCATCCGAGTAAATCTCCAGGGCCCTGGAGAGGGGGTACCCGGACTCCCCCAAGCCCCCTGATTCTCTCCCTGAGAAAAAGGGACCCTCACGCTGTTTCACTCTCCCTTATAGCCCAAGGCAATATAGCTACAGCACTCTGGTCTCACACTCTCTGTGAGATTCCCAGCTTCAAGGCTCAGATCACCTTACTAGAATTACCAGACAGTTCGTATAGATATAAAAAGTTTAATAAAGAAAAGAGCAAGCATATAATTAAGACACTACACAGGTATAGAATGTTCTAACCTCAATCTTCTTGCATAACCCAACTTCTCCCCCCCTTCTCCCCCTCTGCTAACTACACAGATAGAGACACCAAGGATCGAATGCAAGGTTATTATGCAGGATACAATCTTACTTACTATTTTAGCCAGTTATGAAGATATACAGGGAAGGGACGAGGTGGGAGGGTCCATAGCTGGACAAGGGTTCTGAGTCAGTCTAAAGCCCAGACCAAACTGAACTCCACTTTCTGGTCTCTCTGTGTCTAGCCAGACTGCTCTGACAACACTGCCCTCTCAGATAAAATTAACTCCACACAGACAAGACAACCCTCCACACTTCTGACAGTTTGTAATATGAATCCCATTTGTGGTGTTTACTCAACATAATGCCACATTGTTATAAAAGGCTTTTGCTACACTCAGACTCTGTGCTTGTGAGAGGGGAAGTATTGCCTCTTGGAGGTGCCCAGGGGGGTGGTATATATTTGTCCCAGGTCACTGGGTGGGGGATTGAGCTGGGTTTGAATTGTGTTATTGGAACGGAACCCCTAGATACTGAACCCGGTCCTTGTTGCTGCCAACTCTGATGGGCAGAAGGGTTACATTCGGAAACATGAGAAATTTCTGCATTACTTTTATGACAAAATATGCATGACTCAGTTTCCCCACTCAATTTGTTATTATATATTCAGACAGAAGGGGTTAATTTGTTCTCTGGGACAGAAGCATAAGAGATGGGAACTGGTCAGGTAGGTATGTCTGGGGGCTTGTCCACACTGGAGGGGCACAGGGCTACAGTGTCATATCTGCAGCCCTAACATAGATGGACTTGGAAAGGATTTTTCAGTCACTGTAGAAACACCGTCTTCCCAGGTGTCAGGAGCTAGGTTGATGGAAGCATTCTGTCTACATCAGGGGTTAGGTTGGCATAACTGCAGCACTCAAGGTGTGAAATTTTATACTCCTGAGTGACGTAGCTCTGTCAATCTAAATTTTTCGTGTAGGCCAGGGCTGGCTTGGTATGAAGAACTATCAAGAATTGTCAGCATGTGAATGGAGTAACCTGAGAGATATAATGGAAGACTAACAAATGGACATTAACTTTTAATGGCTGCTGGACATGTGAAATCAGCATGTCTAGAGCTTGAAACAAAGAATGGAGGATTCAGGAGAAGAGCTGGTTGGAGATTTTCAGGTGAAACAGGAACTGGAGATGCAGAGCCCTTGGAGAGATGGGCCTTTCTGAGAGATGGTAAGAACTATGCTTCCTGGTATAGTGGGAGGGATGGAATCCTGGATTTCTTAGTCCCAGAGAGGCAAGTTGTGCTGCTAGCATGGACATGCATTTAAGCTTTGCTTATTTGTTCTAACCTTAAAACACAGTGTTCCAGCTGCCTAAAAAATGCTGTCTTGTATTGAAAAGGCTGCAAACAGCTGCTGGTTGCATTGCTTCCAAAAGGTAAAGCCTCTATCAGGAGTTCAAGTTTGTCTGGACTTCCTGAAGAAGTCCTGGTGAAAAACAGTGGTGGTGGAGTCAAGGCCCAGACTTGGAGTAATGCAGCTGCAGAGCTCCCTCTTGCAAAAGTGGAAGCCTAAGCCCTAGAACTAGAAGATAGAAACTCCCAGAGAGACTGTAGCTGGCAGAGGCAACTCACCCTGTGGAATCGGAGACACTGTTACTGGTTATCATAGTGTTAGACACTGTAAATATATGATCACACACACACAAATTAGTTAAAAGAACATTAAGGTTGCAAAGTCAAGCACTCAGAAATTAGGACATGCTAGAATTCAGGCTGACTGTGTGTGATGCTCCGTACGTGGGGGGAACACCCTGCACCTCCATGTTCATCCTTATAATATGATTGTGTGGTATACAATGCAAAGCAATGGGTGTCTTCGGAAGGCTTATGGTGCACTGAGTGGTGGTGTTATAGTAATGTTATAGGTTGTAATTTCAAGTGTATATAGTTATGAGGTTTAAAACAAGCCCAGGCAAAACTCTCCAGGAACAGAGGGGCAGTTCATATAATCATCTACTATTTTTAACACAGGACCCTTGCCAACTCAGTCCCAGTCTCCTCCACTGTTCCTTTTTTCTGAGATCCAGCATTCTATCTACTCTGTCTCCTTCTGTAGGTTGCCACATTGAGCTCTGCACTACACAGAGATTCAAACTCCCATGGAAACACATGGCTTCCATTGCCTCTAGAGTGAAGAGAAGTGCGGGCTGCACTTTGACCCGAATGTATACTTTAAAATTGAATATGACATATGAGTGAGATCATAATTCTTCTTATGCATCATGTCTGGTGTTGAATTTTTTTTCCCAAATAAGTTGAAATCAAGTGAATACTTTGAAATGGGTATTCAGATACTTTGAAGTGGGTATTAGCCCATGAAAGCTTATGCTTCAATACTTTTGTTATTCTTTAAGGTGCCACAGGACTCTTTGTCACTTCTGCAAATCCAAACTAACATTGCTACCCCTCTGATTCTTGACTTTGAAATAAGTTTCTCATGCCAGCAGATCTTTGATCGAGGAGCAGAGACTAAAGCGTTTGTGCATTTTAAAACTTTTCACCCACCTACAGTATGAAACTTGCCATGTATTCAAGTGATATCGTAACAATCTATAATTATTTTACCCTCACTGCATTAGAGCTGTTAACTTTCCCACACAATTCAGGAAATCATATGGATTTAGCCAGAGGGTGTTCCATTTTACCAAAGAAGGAAACCATTGAAAGCAAAGTATTTAGGGAGATGTGATTCCTCACAGGCACCGATCATGCATTGTTTTTATTGTATTTATAGAAAGATACACTCACTTTTATCCTGACACTGGCTCTGTTGCAATTTTGGATGTTCTTGATAAACCTGTGATTAGGTAAAATCTCAGGCTAATTTTTGTTTTATTTTGTTTAAAGTAAGTTTCTAGCTATCATGTTTGTGGGGAAAAGTTTGAAAATGTGGCCCAAGTGAACTGTGAAAGCTCAGAAGCCTGAAGGCAAATAATTGTATTGTCTTTAAATATCATGATTTTATGGGGGGAGGGGGCTGACTCATATTTTTGGAATCCTTTGGTTGGCAATACTGGCCTTTGACCCATGCTCTTACCAGGTGTTAGAACCCTGAGTGAAACTGCTGACTGATTCCTTCTCACTCACCAAAGCTCCTTAATTCGAGCCAGGAAAAAAGAATGGAGGTGGGAGTGGCTTTCTAGCCAGAAAGAAACAGTCCGGGATAGCCAGGTTGTGGGACAGAGATAACAATAGATGGTTGGGTTGGAATTGCCTTTATGGAACCCTAGCGCCAAATTACAACAGGAGAAAGGGCCAGCCCTCCAGCCCAGCCCCAGCGGGAGTGACAGGATACCTCATTTGTATTTCCTGCTGGTAGGCTAAAAGTCTGAGGTTGGGGACAGGTCTGAGAGCAGCTTCTCTACATGTGGCCACTACGGATTGCGTGGGGCTCAACTTGAGGTAGCACATTAAAAGTAGCAGTGTGGACGTTGCTGCAGAGGCTCAGCCTTGCCACTCAAGCTTGGACTCGCCCAAGCCTCCACTAATGCCACAATAGCCACATTGCTAGTTTTAGTGCAGGAGCTCAAGCCCCATTAGCATAAGTCTGACTACCTGGGCTGAGAGGCACTCCCCCAGCTTCAGTATAGGCATACAAAAGCTTGCACCACCTGTGAGAATAGGAGCACCTGGGCTGTTTGTCTGCTGATAAAGGCATTAGAATGATTTCTTAGCTCCTCAAAACTATAGATGAGTTCCCCCACTCAAGATAAGGGGAAGGAGGGGCATTTGGAGCTCATTGCTAACATGTAAAGCCCCAGTAATAGGAGGTCCCCAAAAAGGCAGCTGAGTTTAAGTGTTAAGCCAGAATGAGGGTGCTCTGTCCCAGAGCAGGGTAAAGCTTGAGCTAGTTTCCAGGTTTGTATTGTGCCCTACACTGTACAGAATGTAACCCAAGACTTCCTAAGTCATACTTATTTCTTGCTTCCAAAATAGATGCACTTAAATTCGGGAAATGTCTAATAAATTAGACCTACGGGCAATTCTTTATTGTTTTACTGAGAATACGCTTGTTATTGAATGGCTGTAAGCTCTTTAACTTTAAACCAGAACAAGAGAAGGCAAATTGCAATAATTATGGTCATTCAGTGACCAGAATGTTTTCCATCAAATTATACATTTGATGCTATATCATTAGGGACTGGTATACTGTACATTGAACTCTGAAGAATGGAGAGGGTATTAATCAAGCATTAGCAGCAGATAATTTCCTTTAAATGTGCCTTGGTACCCACATAAGAATGATTGATTCCTACAATGGGAGACTATGCTCAAATCCAGTGTGGCTATATAAGAATGTAATTTTGCCTTTTCTTTTAGGCTGATGGCATTTGTAAGCGTTCCCAGCTGTGGTGGTTGTTTCTGGGGGATGTAGAACTCCACTCATCAAATTTGCTGATGCTAAGATCTGTTAGCACAATTGAGTGAGTGAAACCCCCTGACCCAACATGCTCACGGCCATTTGCACCCACTATCCTTCCATTTTAGGAAGACTGAAAAGTGAAGAGGTGACTACAGATTACCACATAACAGGTGGCCAACAGTCATTTATTTTTCTTATAATCATGGATGGATGTGACACTAAATAATAGTTGGGCTTGTTCCTTAGACCAAGTGGTCAGATCTCTCTCTCTCTCTCTCTCTCTCTCTCTCTCTCTCTCTCTCAGGTGAATGCTGCCGAAATTCTATTGCCCCCTATTCTCATGCTATCAAAGAGTTTTGGTGATCTCATGTAAAAATGATGAGATCCCCTAAGTGAACTTTACACATACTGAATTTAGTGGTGGTTCTCCTATTACCATTGTGCTTAAATTTCAAAGCATAAGCAGTTGTAGTTATAAAATGTTTTTATGGATAGCATCCTTTGCAAGCTGCTTTCCAGCTAAAAAAAAAAATCAAAATGTTTCAAAAAGGCAGCTGAAAATGAATATTTCTTTAGTGTTAAAAGCTGTCCGTCATAAAAAGTGGTTTATGAGGATAAAAGGATTAAGAGATATGGGACAACTTGCTGCCTGTTTTCGATACCTCAAATAGTTCCGTTTTTAAAGATGGACTAAATGAGATGAACAGATTTTTTTTTGAAGTAACCTTATCACATATCTTCAACTATGCTTCATCCTCCTTTCCTTTTGTATTTGCCACCTCTGGATATTTAAATACACAACTCTTACCATACAAATTATATGTGTATCTTAAATTAAAAATTAGTATCTGAATAGAAATGAAGTGTGTTCCTCCTAGAGATTAAATTGTTCCTGGGACAAAGTAAAGAGACTGCTGATTATGGCCCCTGATGGACAGGCTAAGGTGGGTAGGAATAAGAGTTTAGATATAGAGGACCACAACTATTAGTGAATAAGAGCACATAAAAATTAATGCATACTTCAGTGGGAAGCAAATTTAGGGATCTTAAAGAACAGGTTATGGGTTCGATCATAAAGAGTGTGGACATTGGATATCTCTAGATTACCACTTGGAATATGTAAAATTAGAGCCACTTTGTACAGAAGGGGCTCTGAAGCTTCGTTTCTGGGACTGCTTACACCACTGTTCACTACATGAATGAGGGAGACCATTTCCCTCCTGCTGCACCTCTTCCTTTATTCATTGAGATCCTGATTCTGTGAGATCCTGAGCACCCCCAACTCCCATTGAAGTCTGTAGGGGTGAGGGATACCCAATCCCTCAAGTATTAGACCCTAACAGCGGGCAGTAATAGGAGATTTGCCCAAAGAGTTTCTGCCTTGAATGCGTTTTTTCCTTATTTTATCTTCTGAGTTGTGGAGAGGGACTGAATTTTCATAACTGGTAATAGACTTCAATGAAGGATTTTTTGCAAAGGTTCATTAGATAATTATTAAAGGTCTTAGTGTAATTCCTCTTCATATTATTAGGAGTTGTACACATGTTTTGGGGTGAAAGTAGTACCCATTTATAGGCATGAAAGTCATTCTGAAACATTCTTTTAACTGAGAGAGGTCATTTGAACTACAATTCCCAGAACACCTATGCTGATCTAACTGAAAGTTCCCAAAATAAATCATAATCCATCATTTTGAAGCCAGATTGATGTTAATGTTAGAAGGATTGATTGTGACTTTACAGAATGCTTTAGTACACATTTTTTTGTTACCATCCATATATTAAATGGTTATTTCCATCTGAGAGGTCTGATTATTGCATGAAGTGTCTGACCTTCTCTGTCAGACACTATTGCCTCAGCAAAACCTATTAGTTCGCACTCAGCATTGAAACTTGTCCCTACATTATCCTGATTATAACGTAACAGATTCTGAATCAGTAAAGTTGGTAGGGATTGAGTTTTTTGTGCTGTGTTTTCAAGTCCTACAAACCTTCACTCCATCCCCTTTACTTATACCGCTGATTCCAAGGAAAGCTTTTATTTTTAACAAATACTTCTCACTGAAAGGCAGCCCATTCAAGCACTAAAGATTTTTGGTTGAAGGTAATTCTTGCCCCGATTAACCAGACAACTAAATAAAAATGTAGTAACCCAGGACTCCAGTTTTGTGAGAAGTAAGAAGAACTTTAATTGCAAAAGTCCTGTTCGAATTCTAGAAGTCATGATTTCTCAGGCGTTCTGTGTTATGCAATGTGACTCAGCCCAGCAGCTATTGTTAAGCTGATCTTGATTAGCAGAATAGAAATCTAATCATTTGCTTCTATAATATCTAAGGTAACAGGGATAGATCACCACTTATTACTGTAGTAAGGATGGCAATAATTAGCATTCTCATTGTGTACCCCAAGCATATGAAATTCTTTTCTGGTAAACTGATCATTCAATCAGCAGACAATATTCAAAGTCCTTTTAGGGCTGAATTTCAGTCACTTCCCAGCCACCATTCCTGAATGAATTCCATGCTCCACTGTTTGCATCTTTGGGCTAGTCCTGAGAATACTAAAACTGAATACTAAGGGATTGTCGGCAGCCCAGTGTAGCATTATATATTACTCTAGTTACTGATAGACAATAGAAGCTAACAACATGAAACACAGGCAAATGACTTGTGTGCCAGATTAATCAAGAAAACAGTTTATTAGAGCATAAGAGTCCTGAGTCTGCTATACAGCAGTGAAATGCTGATATTGTATGAACTGTGCGATCCTTGAGCTTCAAATCCAGACCTGTGCTAATGACTGCCCACTTATCAAGGCCTTCAAAACAGCTAGTTGGCTGTCTTAGCTTTCTTCTCTTTCAGAGCCAGGCCTACAGTTCTATTGGGAGGCCAGAAAAGCGAGGTTTGGGGCCACCAAAATTCAAGCCATGAACATTTGCATCATGATCCTTCCTGATGATGGAACTCCAAGGATGCAATGACATCACCGTATAAGCACCAAATAAGCACTCTTTCTCTGTCCCCTCTCTCCCAGCTCTTTCCCTGCTTCACATTTCTCACCCGGATATTTCCTCCCTTGAGCCTATCAAGTGCCTTCCCCTCCTTCTGTACACACCCCATCCCCATAAACTCCCTACACATAACGTCCCCCCCCCCAAGATCTTTCTTTTCCTGCTTCCTTGCTCAGAAGCCACTGTGATTCCTGTATGGGTGAGACAAGATGCTTGAGAAAACTGGGATATATTCCAACTCTGAAGGGTGGCCTTAGGCTCCAGATTCTTAGGGAAAAGTTTTATTTAGTTTTCACCTGCACCTGCTTAAGAGCGGTGTTCTTATTTCTGCATAGGTAGCCTTTGAGACTACCAGATCTGGCTATTGAGATCACAGTGCCCACAATGTAAGCTCCACATTGACGGCTAGGCCCCTTAGAAAATAGGGCACAGAGTGCTTAAGGCCCTGGCATACCTGTGGTGTACCAAGCATGTGCTGGAACCTCTGTCAGATGATTAGCTATGATTTACAAGGAAACACTCTAATGGGAGCTTGTAAACTTACCGTCTCTGTGGGCAAAGCCAGGGGCAGATTCTCAATTCCATGAGAAATAATGGGAAGGTTTTTTTTTTAAAAAAAGTTTTTTTTTCTCCTGACCTAAATAATATAGAGGAGTCTAATGGTTGTTGGAGTGAAATGTAGCCTCAGTTACCTACGTGCATTCAAGGTGCTGACTCAGTATGCAAGAAAGAGTCTGACATTCTCATCAACTGATCAAGTGATGATCAGTAACTTCCCAGTTATATGTAGATATCCTCTGAGGCTTTCAGATAATCAGCTGTGATTTATATTTCAGTTCTGAATTCTTACACAGCTTGAGGGTGTTAAGAATCTGAATTTAGATTAGACAGACAAGCCTGGATCTATTTCTCTTCCAAAAATCCCTGAAAGTTTCCTAAATTAAATTGCAGAAATTTCATTTTGATCCACTGAAATATTGCAATTAACAGGTGACTAAAGTTAAGTTGCTCTCCCAACTGTTTATCCTTTTGGTCTCCCTTACTTTTAACATAAGGTTGTGGCTTGTTTTAAAATGCAGCTTCTGCTCAAACAGATGCTGTGTCTGTATTTAGCTTTTTATTCCTTATCTACTGGCTGCTGTTGAAACTCATTTTGTCTAGCTAGAGGGATGGATCTCTGTCTTCCACCACAGCCAGTATGGAATGTTATACAAAATGCTGACATGGGGTTTAAAAAAAGCTGTACTGAAACCAGATTGCTGCAATGTCATGGCAAAGTCACAAGTTGTCCAGCTAATAGGATGCTGCAAGCAACATTGTCCAGTTACAACTGGTACTTGTGTAAGTTACAATTACTCCCCTAGGACTTATCAGATAAGGTTGTTGAACACCAAAATGTAAAGCTTTCACTTGTAGAGAAATGGAGAAAGCGCTGATGTTATAAGAGAGAATTATCACTCATCCCTTCTTCTGGATGTTAGTTATGTTTACAATAAACAGCTTACCAGAAATCTGAGTATATGATACAGTGGTTGCTATTTGAATAGTCTTTATTTGCCCACTGCTACCCCAGTAATCTCAGATACTTGTGTGGTGATGGTTGGCAAATTCTGACATTTTAATGGTGACTGCTGTAGTTAACTTTTCACGGTTTTCTAAAAGGTGCTAACTTCTCAGCTTGATTGGAAAATACGTCTTTTTTTAATTCTCCAAAGTGCATGACCAAACTTAATGCAGTGAACCTCAGGGGCTACATTCGAGAGCTGTCACATTCATTTGTAGCTACTAAACCTAGAGAGGTTCTACATATTCTGTGGCAACATGGCGATATACAACTGATGTGAGGCAAGGGCAACGGAGATGGGGCGCGTATCCATGAATGTCAGTAAGATTAGCATTAGCAAATGCTACTGTGAGTAAAGAGGGCATATTTGTAATACAGCTATACTTTGCAATCTTTTTCATATCTGGAGCTCTTCTTCCACTCCAGGACTGCCATGGGATCCCTCAATTCCCCCCCCCCCCCCCCCCGTGCCCCCGTGCATATTTGCCAATATGAGAAGGGTAGGGTGGATGTGACCACTGGTACTTGTTTGTGCCCCCCCATCCCAAATCATACCCCCAAGGTTGAAAAGCAATGTCCTATTCTACCCTAGAGAGAAGCATAGGACAAATCAATGCTAGTCTGATGTATTCAACAAGGGCAGAGACACCTGTGGCAAGGAAAATCCTGGTCTTCCTGAGCAAGTGATTCAAAGCATTCCCATGTGAAAAGCCAGGGACTCCAAGGTGGAGGTGGAGCTGCTGATATTAAAGGCACATTCTTCATCTAAATGAGTGAAGAAACATGCATTGGTGGACTTAGCCTAAATAATGCTAAAATGTTTTGATCATTAATAAAGTTATGTATGTCTGTGCTATGGCAGAACAGGTTCTTCCATCAACTTAGCTGCATCAGCACTGGAGATTAAGAACATAAGAATGGCCATACTGGGTCAGACCAAAGGTCCACTTCCAATGGTGGCTAATGCCAAGTGCGTCAGAGGGAATGAACAGAACAGGTAATCATTAAGTGAACTATCCCCCTAGTGAATCATCAAGTCACCCATTCCCAGATTCTGGTAAACGGAGGCTAGGGACACTGTGTTGTTCTATGGTGCTCGAGGCATGACATTTTTCACAGCCATGAGCAATGTAACTAGATCAATCAAATTTAAGTGTAGCCCATACCTAAGTTACTTTGTTTCACTGCTATTCTCCAAAGCTTGTTGGTGAATTGTTCATTGTTAATGATACGGCATTCAAGTCATAAGGCTACTCTGTTTATTCCTGATATCACTGGGCCACCTACAGTGGAAATACCAACAGTGATGACAGTCCAACCTACTGTCAAGAACTGATAGCTGGAAAGCCTTGAAGAACTTTATCCTCCAGTAGCATGTTGTGAATGGACAGCAAGTCTTCATGTGTGGACCTTTCCCACGAACAATATTAAGTTAGACAGAAGACACCTGTAGTTGCATCCAGTTGTACTGAAAAATACAGTACTATCCTTTTCCAGAACTCTTCTAACCAGCTATTCCCAGGCATCTACAGTTGCCCCATGAAATTGACAGCTGACCAGGTCATTGGAGGGGGAATTGCTTTGACTGGCAGCAGCAGCAACTACCAATGTAACACTGACAACATCCTACTAAACTAAACTTAGGGCACAACTAAATTTCTCCACTTTTTGCAAGGCATGGCAGGCTTTGTAATCTGCAATGACACCAAGTATGATGCTTGGAGGGCTTTCCAGTATTGCCTTTCAATAACACTTCTGAGTTTTGTAAACCTGTAACTTTCATTTGAAGAGCTTATTGGGTTTCCTTTGTAACTATGGACGATTGGTATCCAAATGGCACAGACCTCCCTCCTTCTTATTGGCCGTATGCCTTTCTGAAAAAAATCTTTGCACACTACTGCAACAACTCCTTCAAAGTACTGCCATAGTGGGCAAGCTTTCAGGTGAATGTTTTAGTCTGAGGTTGCCATCAAAAAGAGAAGCAAGGTATTGCTTGTTAGTGCTTTGTTGCTTGACCATTTCCCCGCACTTGGAAAAGTGCAGGGAAATGTATTGTAATGCAATTAACTTCTTCTTGAGGGACCCCTGAAGAGCCAAAGGAGCTGTATGCATGTCTTGGGAGGAAAGGGAGATAAAACAGAATGCTGGGCATCTGGTTGCCATAGAATGGTGAATTGTTTAACAAAATATGTTGATTTCTGTAGCATGTTGGGAAAGTGTTACATTCCATGGTGGCAGAACCACAGAGTTCACAGGGCTATGAATGAGACCGTTGACACCTCTTAGAGTGACCTATTGTGTCAGATTGCCTAAAGGTTTGGGCAAGTACTATTTCATCAGTTTATGCCTGGTTTCTGTTTTCAATCAAAGACTAGAGACTTTTTGTTTTAAATAGAAGGCAGGACCCGAGGGATGAAACTGGTGTGTTAGAGAGTACATCTCCAGCACTTGTGCATGAAAACATTTCAGATGAGTAGTTGTCTGATTCTTCACATAATAAATAGTGTTTAAAATATATAGAACATTGATTTTTGCTGTGATTGCCAATGAAGTTATCAGGTATGGGTCTTGAGCCACCAGATTGTTGTACATTTTAGATTCTCAGCAGATTGTGAAGTTGTCCAGTGCTACAAACCTTTGTTCATTACTGGTTTGGATTTGAACTAAAGATCTAGCCATAAGCCAGACTCTCAGCTATATTACTTTTACAGATGGTTCTAATAGGATTGAAACACACTAACTGAGATACAGGGAAGCTACCGTACTCTTCCTTGTTCTGTGGAGAAACTGAGGGCTTGAGTCTCAAGGGCCCTTAATTAGTATCTTTCATCAGTATAAATGTGCTTTGAATCTTCTGGTAGAACTGCAGTTTTTAGAACAAAAGCTTTTCATTGCATCTCTCAGTGCAGTGAGGTCTACTCCAAAACCACCTAAAGTCCATAGGATTCCTTCTGTGGACTTTGGAGCCAGCCCTAAAACAACAATCCACTAGGTTTCTTGTAGAGTTAAACTCCAAAAGGTGAAGAGCAGGGCACTTTCAGCAGAAGGCCCATCCCTTGGGAATCCCTGCTTAGTATACCAAGTGCCTGTAGAACTGTGAATAGACAGGTAAACTCTGAGTGTCCAGGTTTGGTGAGCTTTTTACAGTACAGTGTAGGACTGATCTGTTTGGTCAAACTTTTCTAGTGACTTTGATATTAGGGAACAAGAGTGGAGGGGCAGTTAGAGGGGGAGGTGGATTGGAAGACATGATGTGCCTTTTCAGTGGATGTCAAAAAATGTCAAAAGTCCTGTAATGGAAAAGTATATGTAGAATGCCTGTCATTTACTGTACAGTGTATATACACAGTGAAATTACCCTTCTTGTCAAATCATCACAGCTGGGAATAAAGTTTTCTTGAAGAAAATGCTCTTTCAGCTCTAAATGCTTTTTGCCTTAATAAAAAGTATACTTGGGGGAAAAAAAGCCCATCTCTTCCACAATACAAAAATCATTCACTTAAACAATTATTGGCCTGTCTCCGCATGTAGTTAGGATTTCTTATTGGGACTAACTGTAATCCTCACCGCCCCCAAACAAACAAAAGATGCAATTTAAAAGATATTCTAAACTATTATCTCCTACATCTTTATTAAGCACGATTTCTGATTGGGGTGACATTGCTATTTCTAAAGTTCATGAGCAGTGCATAGACTGTAGTGATGGAGAGCATAAGGTGCCTTGAGAGATAGCCAGAACCTGTGTATAACAGTCCATCTTCCTTCAATGGCGGAAGATAATTGCAGAAATGCCATTTGCGATGTACAGTAAAACCTCGATTTAACGGACCTCGATTTAACGGACTTCGGATGCAACGGACAAAATTTTAAAGAAAGTCCGATGCATCCAAAATCCGTTTATCGAGGTCCGGCTGCCGGCTCCCCGCTGCCGCCGGGGTCCCGGCAGCGGGCGGGCTGCCTGCCGGCACCCGCCCGGATCCCGCCTGCCGCCCGGGTCCTGGCAGTCAGCTGGAGCCCCTAGACCCGGGGAGCGCGGATCAAGCCGCGCTCCCCGGGCGGCGGCTGGAGCCGCAAGCCCCGGGGAGCGCCGCCCCTGTAGCCCCAAGCCTCGGGGAGCGAGCCCTTAGCCCCGGGGAGCGCGGATCAAGCCGCACTCCCCGGGCGGCAGCTGGAGCCGTGCTCCCCCGGCGGCGGCTGGAGCCGCGAGCCCCGGGGAGCGCCGCCCCTGGAGCCCCAAGCCTCGGGGAGCGAGCGAGCCCCTAGCCCCGGGGAGTGCGGATCAAGCCGCACTCCCCGGGCGGCAGCTGGAGCCGCGCTCCCCCGGCGGCGGCTGGAGCCGCGAGCCCCGGGGAGCGCGGCGCCTGGAGCCCCGAGCCAGTGAGCCCCGAGCCCGGGGAAGCGCGGCGCCTGGAGCCCTGAGCCCCGGGGAGTGAGCCCCGAGCCCCGGGGAGCGCGGCGCCTGGAGCCCCGAGCCCCGGGGAGTGAGCCCCGAGCCCGGGGGAGCGCGGCGCCTGGAGCCCCGAGCCCCGGCCGCCAGCGGGGACTGGGGCCGGGGTGTATGGGGGTCCAGGGCAGGGTTTTTTTTGTTTTATTTAAAACCTCGAATTAAAGTAAAAAATGTAAAGTAAAACCTCAAATTAAAGTAAAACCTCAAATTAAAGTAAAACCTCGAATTAAAGACTAATTGGGCAGGCTGGGTTTTTTTCTAATTATTAAATAACGGACTTTTGGGTTTAACGGACACCCAGTCGCCCGAATTAGTCCGTTAAATCGAGGTTTTACTGTATAGTTAAGGTTTTGTCAACAACCTTTACTGATAAAATCTGTTCTTCAAATCTTTGCTGCAAAAGTTTGCTTTGGGCTGAATCTTCGCCTGGATTCTCACCCTGAGAGCAAGTCTCCCCACCAGCCTCTTTGAGTTGGGAAAGATTTTTTTCCTTCTCTTCCTTCTCCCCCCTGCCCCTCTGTGAGTCTGTTAGCTTCATTTACTATTTATAGATTACTTCCTTCTCCCTCCAACTAAAAAAAGCCATGTTAAAATAAAATGTACAGGCTGGTGTTTTAACCCCCATCAGACAGTGTTTACTCAAAATTCTCAGCCTTAAGTTTCACCATCAAAATTAGCCTCCTGGTGCCTATACATTACAGTATTGTATTATCCATTGTGTACATCCTTTGTCACGTGGTTTCAGAATGCTGGTCAGCGTGAAGTCATAATTCATCTTGTACTGAAATGCTCATTAAGCTCTAAGCATCCCAGCAAGCTTTTTTATTCAGTTCGATTTGTGCCACCCCATCGGAGACACTGTAGTTGTAAGGTGCTAACTTCGGGAATAATTTAGCTTCTTAAATAGCATTTTAAATCCCTGGACAACAATGGCATTTGCTTGTTACTAGAAATAATCCTCAAACTAATTTTGATTTCTTTAACATCTATGAATACAGCCCAGACTCATTTTCAGGAAACACTTTGAGGGGCAGGTCTTCAGCTGGCACAGAGTGACATTGAAGTCAGTTATGACAGTTTACTGCAGCTAAAGTTTGTTCCTTATCATATAGTGGGTTATAGCAAATTTGAGAAAACAGAAATTACAATTAAAGGGCAGTCATCTCTAAAATTTTACTCTTGTTTGTGGGATTCTTCTCTTTCTTCTCCTCTCTGCCCCTCTATGAGTCTGAAGATTATTTTGATCTTCCCTGCAATGTAAGTGGGACTAGTTGCTTGAACAACAACAAATAAATAGTTTTAGGGCTCTCTTAAAAATGTTATTTGAGTGCTCTCCTGTAAATCCTGTAGTGATAGTGCAGAGACAAGTGCTGTAAATGAGAGAGGGAAGGACATAAAATGGAAGGATGCTTTTAGAGGAGGTTTACTGATCAACTATAAAGCACTGAATCTTGGTGCGTGTATGATATAGTGCTTTAGAATGCCCTACTAATCCTCTTTCATTTCTGGTGTGGTAGCTAAATATATGCATATGTATAAGCACTGTAAGGATGAAGTATGTGAAGCACATGCAGTAAATTATCAGAAAGAAGATGGATCCAATACTGAATTATTCAACAGATATACCATGAAATGAAATATCAGATCTAGAGCTTTTTCCCTTCTTTATCTTGTATTCGAGAATTTCTGTGATTATACTAAATAGACTTACTATTAAGATAATTGTAGGGGGTTGGGAATACAATAAGTGCATTTCTTTGAAAAGAAACAAAGTTAAATTTAACATTATTGCTATGCAATAAGTATCTTGGCATATTCAGTAAGGCACATTGATTGTAGCTTGTAGCTGCTTGTTCTGGGTTTACCACACTTAACTGCTTCAACATACATTAAGACCCATGGCCGTGGCTTTCCAGGCCTGAACAGGAAGCTATGACTGGGTGGTGGAGAACTTTTTTTTTTAAAGAATCGTCACAACGATCTCTGAGCCCTAGTAATCAGTTTACATTTTCATAACCAAGGCTAGACTTACCTTTTGTAAAATGAACATTGTAACCTGAAAATTTATAGAATCTTCCAGATCAGGAACAACTCTAAACTTGAAGGCTTAATGGACATTGAACTATAGTTATTCCTAAACAATTAGATCTGTAAGAATAAGGCAGCTCCATGCTAGCTGAATGTGGTTTCCTTTGGTTTGGAAATTACTCTGTACATAATCAAGACAAACACACACCTGTCAACCAAACAATACTACCCACTATCTAGATATCTTAGGTACTTATAAGCGCCACCCCTTCACCTTAGTATCTGAGCATCTCACAATTTTTTAACATATAGTCCCGTGAGGTAGGGAAGCAATATTATCCCCATTTTACAGATGGAGAACTGAGGCACAGAGATCATTGTTCACAAAGGGATTGTCTCCAAGACCTCTTTCCACTTGGCTTCCAAGAACTCAGTAGGACTTCAGACTTTGTCACGTATGTATCTTTATTTGGCATATAGCAATGCTTCTTTGAGTTGATCAGACTTAAACACTGAGGGTTGATGCAGAATATACCAGAGATCTACATTGACACTGAAACCCTCTCCATTTATATACAGTTACACATCTCATTGTGTTTACTACATATTGCACCACAATTTTTTGGATGGGCTTGGTTACTTTGTGGTAGCCCATCCCCGTACAGCATACTGTCCATGCTCAGCCAGCCTACTCTTTACCTCCCTGACTTATCTTGTCCATTGGTATCTTGTTGATAATAAATGATTACTTGGGTATTCCCCTTCTGTCTCTTAGGTCATAGCTATGCTACCACTTATGTTGGCAAAATGTATGTCACTAGGGGTGTGAAAGACCCCTCCTAGTGACAGACATTTAGCAGGCCTAAGTGGTAGCATACACAGCACTATGACATAGCTACCACCGCTTGCTGAGGTGGTTTTATGTCAATGGGAGAGCCCTTTCCCATCGTCACAGAGTGGCTACATGAGCAATTATACAGCACAGCAATCGGTACTGCTGTAAGCTCGCTAATGTAGGCATATCCCTAGTTAGCACAAACATCCCATTTTCAGCCTGCTGACCTATTTACCTGCCTAGCTTTGTCTTCCAAGAAGTGAGGCCTCTCCCATGTTTGTGTAATAACTTATGTCAAGCCAGCCTACCTACACTTTGGGCTATATC
This sequence comes from Sternotherus odoratus, assembly GCA_032164245.1. Taxonomy (NCBI): domain Eukaryota; kingdom Metazoa; phylum Chordata; order Testudines; family Kinosternidae; genus Sternotherus; species Sternotherus odoratus. Next base: position 84,422,230 of record JAVMKO010000002.1, on the reverse strand, counting down.
TACACTGCACTTTGGTCGATAAAACTTTTGTCGCTCAGGGGTGTGAAAACCCCACAAACCTGACCACTGACAGTTTTACTGAAGAAAAGAGCCAGTGTGGACAGTGCTTTGTTGGCGGGAGACGCTCTCCCAGTGACCAAGTTACTGCCCCTTGTTGGGCATGGTTTTATTTTGTCAGCAGGAGAGCGCTCTGTCTTACAGCAGCACAGCTTTAGGGGCACAGTTGTGCTGTTGTAGGCTATGGCTATGCGGTAATGCTTAAGACCCAGATTTTTAAAGGTATATAGGTATGGCTTCTTTCAGCACTGCAACCTGACTTATGATGAGCCTAAGTCTCATTTTCAAAAGTGACTTAGGTACGGAGTTTTAGAGTAGTTGCCATGTTAGTCTGTAGCCACAAAAAGAATGAGGAGTTCCTGTGGCACCTTAGAGACTAACCAATTTATTTGGGCATAAGCTTTTGTGGGCTAAAACCCACTTCATCAGATGCATAGAGCGGAACATACAGTAGGAAGATCTCTGTACACACACACACACACACACACACAGAACAACTTCCTACTGTATGTTCTACTCCACGTACCTGATGAAGTTTTTTAGTAGTGGACAAAACTGGCTGAGCTGTGTGTTGGGGGTGGGAGATTGATAAGAACAGCAGGTGAACATACTGCAGTCAGGCTGCATTACAGGTAACTCATATCACAGAAGGGCTAAGTTACTCTCTAGTGCCAAACTTTATTGCCCATCCTTAGTAGGACCACAAAGCGAAAGCTGGGCAGCTTTGCATTGCTTTTGAAGGGAAGACGCACATTAAAGTGATGTTCTAGAAGCAAGACCATTCCATGTTAAATAAAACAAAAATCAACATTTAATGAATAAATGAGACCAAGGCTTGTTGTGAGTAAATATATCAATATTCAGTCAAAACATTTCATGGCTTTTCTATAACAACAAGTTAGTGCATGGGAAGCCAGGGTGTGAGTCTACAATCTGAGGGAAGTCAGTGAGAGTACAGGTTCCAGAAGGCACAATAACGATTGACCACGTATGGGGAAGCCACTTTAAGCTGATCAGAGAAAGAGGGAGCAAAGACACAGCACATTTCCAAAAGTTTAACAATGTTGCCAGTTGAAAATAAAATGGAAGGAAGGAGATCATACAGTATTAAATAGCCCATCCCAGGATGGGGACAGGGGAGGGTACGAACTGCTGTCCTTCAATTCCTGCACCAAGACGGAGATGAAGCAGGAAACAGTGGTATCTAATTGATAGAACTATGCATTCATTCCTATGGTTTTAGGCAAATACAGAAGTGTTCCAGCCATGCAGTGGTGGTGGGGGAATCCTCTTAGTTTTATTGTGTAGCTATTGTCTACTTTAATCATATGTGTTCTTGAGTAGGCCTGGTCTTTACTCAGACAAACCTTCCCTGGAAGTTATTGCACTGAATTCTGCAGCAAATGAGTAATGTTAAGATACAGAGTCTCTCTCTTTCACACTTGGTTATCATTTCACCTGCATAAAAACAAGTCATGTAAAACGCTACCTAACCCGTATGGCACCAATGAAAAATGCACAGAAGTAGTGACTATAGCAGATGGAAAAACTGTCCCATAATGTTCAAGACAAGAAAGGGCCTACTTCTGCCACTGAATAATACCTCATTCTTGTGAGTGGTCCCATTATTTTTTAGGGAAGCATACACAATGAACCACTTTTCTGCATTATGTAAATTACCATACCTCCATTGAAGTCAGGGGTGCTATACCACTTAAAACCAGATGATGATCTTGTCTACAGTTTCTTTATAAACTGCAGTAGTCTACTAGGAGAATTTCCTGCACTAAGCCTAGTAAGGATAATAAATGAGCTCCAACTTACTGCAATATTACAAGTATATGAGCCAGAGTCTCAACTGATATAAATAAGATCAGAATTGTCCCCAGCCATGACTTCATTGAGGGTTCTCCTAGTTCCAATTTCAGGCCATTAGAGGCGAGTCTTGGTTATACATCTATGATGTGCTAAGATTAAATGCATTTCCTTGTTACATGGTTCTAAAGTTAATAACTGAAACAAACCCATACATCTTGCTGTGGTCTTCTCATCTCAGTTCCTGGCCAATGGGGGCTGTGGAGTCAGCGCTCAGGACGTGGAGACCCATGTCCCCCTCCCCCAGGTGCTGCAAGGATGTGCCAGCCACTTCCAGGAGTGGCATGGAGACAGGGCAAGCAGGGAGCCTGCTTTAGCCCCACTGAACTGCCTACCAAGAGCCACCCAAGATAAGTGCCTTCCAGTTTGAGTCTGCACCCATCATCCCCTTCCATACTCAACCCCCTCCTTCACCCAAATTCATTCCCAGAGCCCACCTGCACCCCAACCACCTAAGCCCCATCCCACAGCATGAACCCTGCACTCCTTCCCACACTTCTGCCCTGAGCCTCCTCCAGCATCCAAACTCCCTCCTAGAGCTTGCACCTTCTCCTGCATCCCAACCTTCTGTCCCAGTCTCAGCCTAGAACAAGCAACTGAGGGAGGGGGGTGGAGTGGGCAGGGCCCTGGAGAAGGGGCAGGGCAAGGGTGTTTAGGTTTGTGTGATTAGACAATTGGCAACCTTAGGACCAGAGAACACACTGAAAGCAGGTTCAAGAGGGAATTGGCAACAGGAGCAGAGTAAGCACAGGTGTGGACATTACACATGTGAACATGACACTGTGCTACTGCTGACTCCCCTGTCCAATGAGGAAACACCACCATTTGGAGAAGCCTTATTGGGCCCAGCTGAGCTTGCCAGGTTGCCTAGAGACCAGGCTGAGACCCAGCTGTGCTCCTGACACACACCTGTAAAATTTAACAACCACATCACACCCTTTTAGAATTCCTTCAAACTTGAACCAAGGATACCATCTAAACCTACCCATCGTTACACCCACAGACTGCTCTGTCATTCCAGTTCACTGCTGACAAATACCAATGGGAAGAAGATACCAGTGCCCTGCTACTGACACAACCCGATCAAAATTATACAGAGTAGAACCTCAAGGTACACATGCATCTTTTTCCTTTGATCACTCACATGGGGGATTCAGACCCAGATTTCCTAATATCATAAATATACCTCTACCAATCTGTCCATCTAGTCCCTACATTCAGTATAGCGATATATAAAACACTAAAAGCAAGTAGAGTGAATGAAGATAATTCCCAGTGGTTCTGGCCAGCTCCATGGTGCCAGAACAAAGGTTGTGTGAGTGTTTAACCTCATATTTCCTGGTTTTCAGAAGCTTAAGCTTTGTTGAACTCAATATTTTGTAAAGGCACAAGTGATCACTGGGCAAAATTAACTGTGTGGTGTTGAAGTTTTTTTTACCATTTAGTAGTGAAATGGTTTCATATGAGTATCTGGCATGAGTGGTCAGTGGTCTTGAATGATGCCAAACAATTTTGTCAAGGCTAGTAGCACTTTTATATTTCTTTTGATAAAATCAAATGCCTTTTGGTGCAGGCTTTACAGTGTATGTAATGACTTGATATTTTCCTTTCATCAGAGTGAAGAGGGTTCAACTTTTGTAGCATTTACATTTACTTCTATATCTAAGGCAAAATGAAATGTATTTCATGCCCAATAAAGTGGGTGGATATTTTATTTGATTATATAATTGTTTATCAAATTGCATGGGGCATAAATATGAGTTGTTGCTCTATGACTGGGGAGAAATCCAATCTATTTTTTTTTTAACGCTGATCATTCAATTTCCAGGAAGATTGAATTATTCTTTTACTTATGAGGTTATAAATGAGTTTGTTCAGCCTGTTACTGACACAAACTCACTCATCATTATTCAGATGAGTTTCAACTTCTTTTAATTGCTAGCTTGCCTACAACTTTTGGAGAACAGCCAGAGTTAAGGATGGAAGAATAGGATTAAATAATACTTTTATCAAGGCCTCCTGTACTTTAAGATCTTTATTCTTTTCAACATGTCACCCTATCCCTACATGCAGAGGCTTCCTGCTTGAGGTGCTTAAAGGTTTCCTGTATGGTGACCATTAGTAGTCAATACATCGTGGTATCTGAGACACTGATTATGTCCTGATACTTTGAAGAGGTGAATTGTGAAGACTACACTTCCGGAGGGAAAGCATTGTCTAGGGGCTGGTCTTCACTACCAGCCGGATCGGCGGGTAGCGATTGATCTTTTGGCGATTGATTTCTCACGTCTTGTAAAATTTCCCTAAGTGCCTAGGTTACTTTTGAAAATAGGACTCTGGCTCCTAAATCAATTAGGCTCAGATCCTCACAAAGAATTAGGTGTTTAAATAGCTTTTTGAGGATATTTTTGCAACATTTTCAGAGTTCTGTTCCCATCCTCAGCAGTGTGCACTGCTCCTGAATTAGTGTTCAAATTCCTCTTCTACCTAGGGCTCACTTGCTAGGTAACTCAAATGGCTGAGATTCACAAAGCTTTTGGTAAATCTGGGCCTGGTTTTGCATTACCATGAAATGAGTTATGATTTCACATTGAAACCATACAAACTCAGTTTCACTGTGTTCTCATTCCAAGCCAGGCAATCTTAAGGAGAAACTTAGGGAAGCAAACCCATGTGATCTGAAACAAGTAGGGTGGAGAAAAACTGGTTTTACAAAACTGCTGAGTTTCACACAACTCATAATATAAGAACTAGGGGCCACCAAATGAAAGTAATGGGGAGCAGGTTTAAAAAAATAAAAGGAAGTTCTTCTTCACACAGTGCACTGTCAACCTGTGGAACTCCTTGCCTGAGGAGGATGTGAAGGCTAGGACCAAAACAACGTTTAAAAGAGAACTGAATAAATTCATGGAGGTTAAGTCCATCAATGGCCTTAATGGATGGGTAAGGAATGGTGTTCCTATCCTCTGTTTGTCCAGAGGTGGGTGATGGATGGCAGGAGAGAGTTAACCTAACAGGTAATGATCAAATAATCTAAGTCGGGGGCACCTGGCATTGGCCACTGTCAGTAAACAGGATACTGGGTTAGATGGACCTTTGGTCTGACTCAGTAAGGCAATTTTTATGTTCTTACAATATAACTCTAATAAGCTTTTTGGAGTTTGGGGAATGTGTGGGACTTGGATTTTGCTGGTGTCACGCTGCAGTGTAATTCAAGAGTGGCTGTCTGTAACACTGATACAATGTAACTAGGAGCAAATTACATGTTGGAGGCTGTTTGTAAGCAGACCAGGAGCAGTAGCTCTCACAGCCAAGCAGTGTAAAAGGCATCCCAGATTAGAGGTGACACAGATGTTTATCAGGCTGAATTGGGTATGTCACAGTGGGGCATTTAAAACTAAAAAGTTGTTTTCTTCATTAGTCGAGTCTCCTGAGGAAGCTTTCTTTTACAGCTCAACTCCGTAGGACAACAGCAATTCTGCTCCTTGTCCTGAGCTTTGTGACTCATCTAAGTGGAGCACAGAGTGCATTTTGGAGGGTCACAAATGGAGATCAGGAATACTTGTAGCACCTTAGAGACTAACTAATTTATTTCAGCATAAGCTTTCGTGGGCTATAGCTCACTTCATCGGATGCATAGAATGGAACAGAAGTAAAATGCATTTATACTTTTTTTTTTACTTCTGTTCCATTCTATGCATCTGATGAAGTGGGCTATAGCTCACGAAAGCTTATGCTGACATAAACTAGTTAGTCTCTAAGGTGCTACAAGTATTCCTGGCTTTCTTTACGGATACAGACTAACACGGCTGCTATTCTTGAGCCTGTCACAAATGGAGATGTAATAGCTGGTTCCTGACCCATTTATGGCTTTGAAGAATAAGACCTAGATCCTTAATTGGTAACAGAAGTATGCTGGAAGCCAGTGGAGGGATCTGAGCACCATCTTGATGGGCTCATAGTGACCAAACAAATGAGGAGATGAGCATTTACATTCTGCACAAACTGAAGCCTCTTTGTTGCTTCCACATTCAAATACCTTTGCAGTGAGTTCCTGTACTTCAGTATGGAGGTGAAACAAGTTGTCTGGCCCTTTAAGTGTTACTGGGTTTAACCACATGTACCAGACTAGTTATCCCTTGCCCCTTCCAGAACTGGTCCTGATTAGTTTTAAAAGAGCTGAAAAATTCAGTTTGAGGAGAGGAACCACAGTGAGCAAGTTGGGCTCCTTTGGCAGGCCATGAAATAGTGTCTGGAAAGACTCCAGGGAAGCAGCTTGGTTGGGATTCAGGGCTTTATCCCAGGGAGGAGGAAAAGGTAGCCCAGAGGGGCTGAGACTACAAAGGTCCTTCCCCAAGTCCTTTGGAAGTCAAGACTCTCTTCCAGAACCACCGAGACTGAAAGGTACCCTAGCAGTGTCTGGAACTGAACATGGAGGGCAAGATGAAATGAAGCTCAAGTGGGGTGAAAGTACTTCTGGTTTGTTTGCACATTTATTTCCCTGAAAGGGGTCTGTCCTTTTGAGAGTAACCCAGCCAAAGGGGTGAGCCACATTAATACTGAGAGGCACAGAAAACCCTTGGGAGGAAGAAATTGAGGCTGGGAGTGCCACAGTCCACCAACAGAGGGCACTACAAGACAGGCATTCCCTTTGAGAGGAGGATACAAATACAAAGATCTCTGCTCTTTCCTCCCAGATGCGGGTCTAGCCACAGAGTCTTCCATTGAGCTGGTGAAGTGTATATGAAAGCTTTCTTGCCATTTGCACCACTTGGCCATCCAGTGTGTGTGACAAAATGTGCAGGACTCTGGGGACCATGTAAAAGAATCATGTGTCTTTAGTTAAATGGGCTATTCAAATGTTTACTCCTCCTGACCTATGTAACTCTGGTTGTACCCAGGTTGAGTTTGAACCAGTTTATCTCTTCATGGTACCTTATGATGGCATTGGCTGTAGCTGTTTGAAAATTGGAGGGACAGGAGCATGTCAGTGGTGTATTGGTAGCAGAACTCTGCTGTTCAGCTTCCTAGAACTGTTCCCAGCCCTGCTCTCCTGTGGGCTTCGTGCTATAGAGTTAAAGAAGCAATGTACATCTTTATAGGTATTATGTATTCCGAGACACTCTTTGAATTACAAGTATAACTTCTGGTTGTAAAGCACTGCCTCAGTCAACAGGGTATCTTTAGTGAAGAAGCACATTTTCTTTTGTGTAAGAAAGATAGTATCTGTCCCGTATGTGTGTTGCATGTACATGATAGAGGGTGTCTGGGTTTCCAGTAGTGCCTCCTGCTTAATAAATATGGAGGGCGATAAATACGGAGGAGAGCCAGTGGAAAAACGCGTACTGTTTGTGACATTCTTAACATGAACTGTGACCTTATAGATCATTGTTGCAACCAAGGTCCTGTAGTTGCACCAAATCTTGTATGAAGGAGGTCCAGTAAGATGTCTATTGAAAGGTTGTAATTTGCCAGTTATGATTATGCTGCCTGTCTGTCTATCATTTTTGTATTTGAGGTTATAAGTGTTGGCTATGTACTTGTATCTCAGTGTGTTTTTAATTCTAAGTAGCACCAGTGAAGCATTTGGCCATCTTATTGGGAAGGGACTCTTCAGATTAAGTGCTCAGTCAAGAAACACTTAACTGACAATCGACCTTGGGACCAATCCACATGAGAAGTCTTTCTGGGAACGTTCAAGGTAGCATGTGAACAATAGCTGCTCTTCCTGTAAAAAACGGAGTCATGCATGGACACATTACTTGCCCATGTGACTCCAAACTCCATCTTGCTGCTGTGATTTTCCACAGTAAGAACAAAGAGGTGTCCTTCCATATGGCAGCGGATATAAAAGGCCCTGGAAACTCCTCCATTTTGTCTTCAATCCTGCTTCTTACCTCTGGAGGAACTTTGTTCCACTGAAGCTCTGAACAAAGGACTGAATGACCCAGCCAAGCTGTGGATATACTCGAGACTTGATTTGAACCTGCAGTTTATTTCATCACTGCCACAAACCTGAACCAAGAACTATGCCATTACTATATGTAATTGATTCCATTTAACCAATTCTAGTGCTCATCTAGATTTTTTTCTTCTAATGAAAAATCCTTTAGATTTTAGATTCTAAAGGACTGGCAAACAGTAAGATTTATGGGTATGATCTAACTGGTATATTGACCTGGGTCTGGGGCTTGGCCCTTTGGAATCGGGAGAACCTTTTTTCTTTTACCGGGGTATTGGTTTTCATAACCATTCATCCCCATAAGAACTGGCCCTGGTGGAGATACTGGGAAACTGGAGTTTTCGAGGGAATTGCTTGTATACCTTCCGGTTAGCCAGTGGGGTAAACCCAAAGGCCTCTCTGTTTAGCTGGTTTGATGTGCCTTAGTAATAAAGGAAACCGAGCTTTGGGCAGTAAATGCCCTGCTCTAAAGCAATTTGTCCTGAATCGATACTCTTTTGTGTCCCACCAGAGGCCACATTGTTACACTGTTATAACCCATTATTAAACAAGAGCCCTATGTAGTAATCCACTAATCAGACTAGAGAATACTTACTTTAGCCAAGTCTCATTAGATTTACATGTTGAGCTTTAAGCAGTAATTAGTTTTACTCTGAATCTCCCATCCCAAGGGAGGCTCCATTTTTGTCTTCCCTCTTACTCTGTCCAGTAATCCCTTTATAAATGTCTCATGAGATGAATGTCTTGCCATACACACTTATCTGCAGTTTAGCTGGGAATCTTCAGTATTTGTGTCAATTTCTTCACTGATAAATGCTCTCAATTCTTGCCTGGTCTCCTTCGTGACTGTCTAGCTTAGCAGTAGAAGGGAATGGTGATGAGAAGCAGTCTGTTTCTTTTACTTCATTTTCCTGGCTATGATTTGTTGCCGATATCAAGATTGGTTCAAGAGAATTTGGGGCTGCAAGCCCCTAGATTTCAAGTATGCCTTTCCCACCATACTTCGAATGGATCGACCATGTCCGCTTTGGTGCGTACAAATAAAAAGAGGGGATGTGTCCAGGGCTGGTGTGTGTTTGTAGAAGGAGGAAAGTTGTGACTAAAAGTTGAAAAGGAGGAGGGGTAAATGTATATTTGTTCCTGTTTAGAACTCATCAGAGCCCAGTCAGCACAAGACCGCTTATCCATACATGTGGCATTATGGTATGGGCAGCAGTACCCAGAAGTTGCAGGTTTGATAAGTGTTAAAATCATCCCTGGCAGTCAGAAGCATCTGAAAACATGCCAGGCCTTGTGTTTCATTGCTTGGGAAAGTTATCTGGCATTCACATGCTATTCTGTAATAGCATTCTGTGTCCTTGATTAGGGGACAGGTACCCCAAACTGAGTTCAATGCTGCAAATAGCAGAGCTGCAAAAACCGTCTGACAGCAGTTTTCAGTCCATATTTAGAAGAAGCTAATTTAATGGAACTGAAATATTTTGTGAGCATGTATTGCCTATGTCAAAACTGTTACTGGAGGCCACCAAATTATATATTTTTGTTTTTTGATTAGTAAGGTTTTTTGGTTATAAGTCAAAGCAATTTCAACCTTATTGAAACCACTGCTTGCATCCGACGAAGTGGGTATTAGCCCACGAAAGCTTATGCTTCAATACTTTAGTTAGTCTTTAAGGTGCCACAGGACTCTTTGTTACCTCTGCTATTCCAGACTAACATGGCTACCTCTCTGATTCTTAACCTTATTGAAGTTACAAAGAATCCTGTGGCACCTTAAAGACTAACTAAAGTATTGAAGCATAAGCTTTCGTGGGTTAATATCCACTTCGTCGGGTGCAAACCTTATTGGGGTTTGAGACTGACTTCTCATTCCAAATCAGGATGACACCAAATTCTCAAATCTTGAAATTTCCAACTGACAGGAAATGCCATTTTTTGACCAGTTCTAGATGCCAAGTCTTGCTAATTTAGCATAAGTCCTGTGATATCTGGGTTTTTTCCCCTTAAAACCCCAGTTGTTGGATTCATATGGTTAATATGAGAATCTCAACTTTCATTTTAAAACATTGTTTCTAGCCCTCATGGCTCTGAAGAAAGGCTGAAAAATGTGAACCCTAAAAGCTCATACCAGACGTCACATAAAGACTCCAATTTGCTTTAAAAAAGCATGTGATTTATAAATCAGTCTTGTGGGTTTCTTTGGTGGGCCTGACTCATTTCTGAAGCACCTGAGGGGACAAAACTTCAAGTTCCCTATAGGCAGCCGCATTGCCTGGAATTGCCACAACACTATATGTTATAACAGGGCATTCAGGGACTGTAGGCATACCATAATTCTCCAAAAAGGGGGACACTTTTTGGAATCCAATGCACTCACCTTGCGCACACCCACACCATACATAATTTGAAAGCTTACTTTATGTATTTTTACATAATAATATAGAGCTGTCAAGTGGTACTGTAAGCCTGTAGGCGAGATGAAACAATGGTACATAAAATGAGTGTTCCTTTTTTGCACACTGCCACATGATTCTAAATAAAGACCTTACCATTTAATTTAAACTTCAACACTTCAATGCGGTGGCTTTTGATCAAAATACATTGGTAAGACTTTCTGTATGGACAAGTATTCTTTCCTCAGAAATAATGAAGTGGTGTCGCGTGTTGCAAAAATGGCAAATATCAACATTTTGCTGTATATTAACATGAAATGTTTTCATGTTGCTAATTCTTAATTGTCAAAGTATCTCACAAGTGGTGATTATAGCTTTCAGTTGAAAATATAGAAACTTGCTGGTCAGATCAGTCTCTCACTAATGGTTGTGTGCCAGTAGCAGCAGATTGCATATTCATAGGTTGTACTGCATAGTAAGTAGCTATAAATGTGAATTCCAAATCTAGTGCTTCTCTAATTAGAAGCTTGGCTACATACAACATAGAATTTAGTCTGCCTGGTAGAAGGTTTCTATTTGTAATTGTCTATGCATATAGCATTAGCCCTTTTAAATATTCTATAAACTAGCTTTTTAATTGAGATTTATGCCAGTATTAGTGTTGGAGATGACAATAGAGAGGTTCATATTATAGATATTGAAAAGCTATGAGAGAAATGGCCTAAGAGAAAACAGTGAAGACAAAGTCCATAAACAAGTCCTTGGTTCTGGGCTAAAGAAGGGGGAAGAGCATTTTGCAGCTCTTACTGAACGAGTTGTTAACATGACAAACCTACTTGACCCTGAATCACATCCATGTATCTACTGGAGTGTGGGTAACATCAGATGTACAAGTGTCTCTATTGAAAATAGCTCCATACGAGGATCAGCATATGGTCCAAAATTGCACCCAAAGATTTAGCTTCCTCTGGAGATCGAGGATGAAAAGAGTCATTACACCAAACATGTCTTAATTTGAGACTTTTACACTGAGGGGAAGTGTGCCCTGCTTATGTTTCTGGGATAATGGAGTAGAATAACAGGTTCCCTCCCACACCCCTGATTTCCTTTTATTTTCTCCTGTCCCTCACTGTGGGGGTGATGAGATTGAACACAGCATTCTACATTTTTAAAGCACTTGACAAACTTTGGCTAAAAATCCCCTCTCCTCCTCCTCCATCATGAAGGATGATACGTCACGGTTCTCACCTTGTTATCCCCTGCCTCCAGGGGCTGAAAGAGCTGCCCCACAAAGGACTCCCTCTCACTAAAGTACTCTGCTCTGGGTTTACCCCAGGCCTTTCTTTGCTTTGTGAGTTAACAATTCCCCCAAATCATTCCACCTTTATGTCCAGTCCCTGATACTGGCTACTGTCACATTGCAGATCTGCACCCAATGGTGCAGCATACCTCAGTTTTACCTCAAGCCACACAGCACTTGTGAGCGTTTATGATAAAAAAAAAAGATCATTTTAATAAAGTAAGAATATAGGTTTGGTGGTGGTATAAGAGTGGTGGAAACAAGTGGTCACAATACAAAACAGTCCATAAAATGCAAATCTGAATTTACACATATCACTAGTTTAACTTTCGGGGGAGAAAAATACTGTTATATAGGAAAGGTCTTGTTTGCAGAGCTAGCTGATTTCACAAGAATCAGGACCCAAACTTCATGAAAACCTTCTTGGTCCCTAAAGGTTCCCCCAGTAAATAGATCTAGAGTGCTTCTCCCTTCTCTGTTTTATATTGAAAACAGCCTCTTATTTCTATTTATGGCCAGGGTAAAGTTCTGTCTGTCACAATGTTCCTTTTTCAGCTCCAAGAGATCTTGATTATTTGGTGGTGCCTCTGATGGCTTCCATTGATGACTTTGGGCAGGAGCAAGACTAGTCAATTTAGCCTTGCATTACCTTGGCATCAGACTAGGAAGGAATGACAACTCCCTCTTGCTTGACTGGCCCATCACTAAGGCACAAACTCCAAACCTGCACTCAAGTCCATAAGGCGTATGTCTAAGGCATACGTTCAGTATAAATACATTATTCCTCAAAAAGTACAGCAACATACACTTCACAATGAGTCTTGACAAGTCACATGCTTTTTATAGATACTTGTCCTGGTATTTTTCATAGGTTAATACTCTGCAAGGCAGATTTAGTGTAAGGAGTTTTAGGTTTGAGTAAAGAGCTGTTTCCAAAGAACAGGGGACCCTTTGCCAAGGGGGTCTGTGTCCCACCAAGGAAAAGTGTTTTCTCCGTTCAGATAAAGAAATTGAGCTGAAGCAGTTAAGTGACTCTTTTGAAGTCCCAGAGTGTGCCAGTTTTAGATCAGCAAATAATTTGATTTATTGCAGATATTTAAACCCTTTTATTTAAAAATATCCAGCGAGCTCATCACAGTCCCAATACTTTAAAATCAGAAGCTGATTTCCTACTCCTGCAGCCTTTTCTCATTAATATGCTGATGTCCTACAAAAATGAAAGGCTAGTTTTACCTCTGGCGATTGGCTGAATTTAATTAGGATTCACAAATGCTCCAGCTGACATTCCTTGTGCTTTGAACTAACTCCATTTACATTTGTGTTAAAAAAAATACTTGGATCCCACTGGCTGAGACAGAGATTAAATGGATATTTCACATAAATATTATGTGGTGATTCATGGCCATTTTTAGTAAGGTCTGACCAGGGCAGCCAGCTAATGAAAGTCAGTCCCCAGGTGTGTAATAAACAGCACAATTAAACTACCATGGGGTGTTATATTTCTATTAAAAAACACATTTGAATTTAAAGCACTCAGTATAAATCTGTCCAACTGGTTCTGCTCAAAATCTGCTTCTAACTAGGCAGTAAACCTGAATAGAGTCAACAATTGAATGTATTATGCAAGTGTAAAGTGTCTTTAATATAAATCCTAACAAATACATCAAAATGCAAAAGATTCATACAATTTTTGTATTTAAAACAAGGAGTTCTAAACTGAAGTATTTTTGAATTAAAATATATTGTATCATCATTTCTTTAACCCCCTGTCTCTACCCAAACCAAAACCCCCTCTTTTCCAAAAGGAGGGAAATAGATTCTCTCAGCCAATTCAAGTGCAGTAAACCTGAGATCAGAATCAGTACAACAGGGTTCTCTCTTGGCTCTTCTGTACTGGGGTTGCTGTTTCTTTCTTTTCCCATTGCTGTACTGTTCCTAATGACCTAATCCTGTATAGTGAATACTATAGTTATCCACTAGGAGTCTAGACACCAAAGAAACGAAAATATATTCTTACCATCCTTTGCATCTTGAGTCAGTCTATGAATTCCATGGTGATGGTGGTCTTGATTGCTCTGAGTTTGAAGAGTGAAACAGTTTTATGTAGCTCCCAGCAGAAATATTCAACTAAATAACAAATTTATCTATCTAATTGTTGATAGTTTAACTGTCTGCTCTTCCTCTTAGAGAGAGACCTGGTAGGTGAGGTATTGGACTAACTTCTGTCAGTGAGAGAGAGACGCTTTCAAGCCACACAAAGCTCTTCAGGTCTCTCTTTGTTGTCCATTCTGGAGCTAAACTTAAACGTGGGGGTCTAAATTTAGTTAATATCAGGTGCTGGATTTAAAGCTTGCCATGTAATGTCTTATTGTCTTTCTAGAATGAGGCTCTTTTTGTTTTGGGATGATTCTTGATCCTTGTATGGACACTATTTATAAATCTAGCTTCTGCTAGAATATGCGAATCCAGAGTGGGAAGAAAAAAGCAGCTACACAGCAGCTCACAGTACTTCTAGTGTTCCTTACATGGAGCTACTTCCAATTTGTCTATGGAAAACCCCAGATTGTAATTCTATCAAATTGATCTGTATTGTCTAAAAATGCATTCTCAGTCTCACTACAACTTTAGTTGATGTTTAGTAACCAGTCAATGGGGTTTGACCATTTTGAGGCTGCAGCTTCAGAGAGGGCCAAAATTTAAAATTGCATCTCTTTGGCTTGCTTTTCTTTTCTTGTTGGTATCATGGGTCCCATAAAGATAGCAACTAACCCAATAAATCAACTGCAGCAAATTGATATCTAAGTCTGACTAACACCAAAATCAACAAGAGCTGAGAGTTCATCTTCCTATTGGTAAATCCTTTTCTTATGACAATGTCGCTTTGCACCCCACTTTTCTACACATTTACATTGATCCTGCATCCTGAAATATGAGGAGTGTAGTTGGGGAAAGCCCCTTCTTTGGACAGACTTGCAAAGCTGTGGAGAAAACAGCTGACCTAAATTGGCCTTAAAATGTTCTTGCTTGTTTGCATTGCTTTGGTACCAGCACTGTTTTGAAATACCTGTGAGCTGAAACAATGATCTGCAGCATTGGGAATGCAAAACCAAATGGAGCGAGTCCCACTTTGCTTCAGTACACAATATGGTTTTAAATGTAACGAAAATCAAAGTTAAACAAAATGGAAACCTCTCAGAGTATAGTATTGCTAGGTTTCCTTTTGGGAGGCTTATAAATTGTTTGGACAAATGAATGATGAGGCCAGGGAGAGAGTGATGTACAATGTACATATTTTTTTTTTCCAAAAAAGGAATCTGTGTGCTGAGAAAAGGAAAATTAGCCTAGACTTTGCTTAAAAGCATAGGGGGAAAAATAGACACATGGTGTATCTGAAACCTTTCAGCAGGCATCATTTTAAAGACTGTAGTCATTTATGGTAATTACTTTTTCATTTTGTGTTTTTACATTATCTCCTTGCACACAGATTGATTCCTGTGAGGTAAGATCATGTCTAGGGAGATGACAAAAACAAGGACAGATTTTATTTTCTCCTTGTTATCTACTTCCAGTTTCCTATGAGGAATAGGATATACCTTTTTAGCATAAGTTAGGGGGAAATTAGATTGCCAAATCTTTTAGCATAGCATGGACTGATAACTGAGTCTACTGGACATGACGTTTTTATGTACAATAAATCACAGCAAGAAAATCTGAAACAAATTACTACTTTCCAGGAAAAGCTTTTTGTCTTTATTTTCTTTAAAGAAAGCCTTAATACTCCCCCCTCCAAATTAACCATCTCAATTTTGATGATGGATCCGATGAAGTGGGCTATAGCCCACAAAAGCTTATGCTGAAATAAACTGGTTAGTTTCTAAGGTGCTACAAACTCTTCATCTTATTTATGGATACAGACTAACACAGCTGCTAATCTTAAACCCATCTCAATTTTGAGGCTAGTTAAATATATCTGATTTTTCTGAATGCATCCAGTTCAGTTCTTGAGTCCCTTGTTGTTGCTCTTAGCTGTCTCGAGGTGGAATCTCATGATTCTTCTATTCTTAACTGGGAACTGAGTCAGGCTACCCTATATATACCAACTGCTTATCACCCTGGGGGTCTAACTGGGTTCCAGGCACCTGCATTTTATCCCTTGAGAACCTGTAACCACTGATAACAGTCTTCTTAGAACAAAATGGGTGGATGTGTGGTGGGTTTGTTGTTGTTGGAGCAAAGCATTAGAAGAAGTTGCTTTTAAATGTCTGATTATTTTACCTACGCTGCTACCATTCCATAATGGATAACTACGCAGGCTTTGCTTCTTCTAAAAGTGCCCCCTCTGTCCTCTCTAGGTTCCTGTTTCTGTCTTTCAATCTGGTTCCCTCACATCCCCATAAGTGTCCCCCCCCTTTTTTTTAAATGTAAACCTTTGTTCTCCAGGAGTTTAAGTGCTGGAGGGCTTTGACTTTCTTCTAGTCAAACCACTTGTGTAGACTGTGTGGGGATCCAAGCTAGAGTCATCCAAGTTAATGATTCTGGCATTGCCTTCCTGCTATCTGCTAATCCTGCTATCGCCTTCCTGCCCGACCTATTCCAAACAATTCCTTATTGAGAAGCACTTGATCAAAGATGCTTGGCCAGCATGAGGCCAACATACAGTATTGATCATTTATTACAGGTCACCCCCATATTTGTCACAGCAAGTCTCTTTCATGAGCTTTTCTTTGAACCCCATCTGTTAAGCTGCTTGTTTTGCCTTTTAAGAATTTGTACAGCTCCACTCTAGTTTAGATCTCTTGATCTCATCTTCTGTAGTTACACTGCCTTCTCCACTCTGTCAAAATGTAAGTCTCAATGCCCTACTGTTTTTCTTCTAACTTCTTTATCTACTTCTTTGCCTTCTACCTAGCCGTCTCCTGTGCATGGAATACTGTTCCTCAGCCTAGTTTACCAAGCTGTCTGCCTCTCCCTGATCAAACTTCTAGTTACATAGGAATAGTCATGCCAGATTGGACTCCAAGTTCATCTGCTAGGTTATCCTGTCTCTGGTGGTGGCCAGTTTCAAATAAAAGTGTAAGAACCCCATGTTGGACAGATGTGGGATAATCTGCCTCCCTACTAGCGGTTAGGTTGAGACCTAAAGATTGGCTTAACACTGGAACAAGAAGCTTAATATCCCTACCAATTTTTTGTTATTGTATCAATTGCTGTTCTGTTCTGGCTTCTCTTGTCACCCAAACAAATATCCAGCTCCTCTTCTGAATCACGTTAATTGTTCGGACTCAGTGACTTGCTGTGACAATGAGTGGCACAGTATTCTACTCTGTGATCAAGTATTTCTTTATCAATGGTGTTTGCCATTTATGCTGCTTGTTATTCATTTTATATTCTTTTTGTCACCTTTCTAAATTAAAAAATCACAATCTTTTCAGTCTGTCTTCATAGTTGTTTCCCTGTCCCTATTCATTCATGTCATCCCTCTAATCCTACAATATCCTTCATATGATGATCCGCCTAAAATTTCACTATTTCTGTGATGCACACAGTATTACCGATCCCAGCGTGTTAAAAAGAATCATGAATCCAACCCACAGAAATCATGAGTTTGATTTAAAAACAAAGGCTGTGTGTGTGTGTGTGTGTCTTTTGAGCCTCCAGAGTTCTTATTTTCTAGCTTTTCTCAGCAACCATAATGGCTAGAAATACTTCAAATGAAAGTTGAAAATCTCACCAAATGAGTCTGGGAGACATTGCACAAAAATTCCATATATGAGATTCCAGATTAAAGTCTGCCAACATTGATAAACAGTAATGTGTATAGTCAGTGTTTACTAGAATATCCTGAATTTTGTCTTCTAGATTTTAAAATGGGCCTATCTTCTATTTTTGTTAATCACATTGTCCAAACTTAATAAATAAATACATTTAGATTATAACAAAAATATTGGAAGGGATCAGAGGTTCACATTTTATGCCTGTTTCACAATAATTTTTTGAGGGGGACTCTTGTTGAAAGACCTAATTCCACATGTCTAAGCTACATTTATTTATATAAGTGACATCTGTCTTGCATATTCATAAAGCAATGGATTTTAGTCTCATAAGCTGTAGTAATTCTTGTGCCATAAAGTGTTATAGCCGCAGTGGTTTTATACATCAGAATTCATTCTAGAGAGTACTTGTATTATTAGCTTTCCCACCATAAAAAGTATTGAATGCAAACAGTGAAAAATGAAACTTTATTATATGGGAATAAAAAGAAGTGGCAAGCAGACGATAGGAAAATAATAGGTAATTGGTACACCATATGTTTCCATCATATCATCGGGGATCTGATCCAAAGTCCACTGAAGGCAATGGGAAGTCTATTGATTTTAATAGGCTTTGGATCTGTCCCCCAAAGCTGCTGCTTAATTGGTCATTTCAGTATACTTCTAGGAAAAGAAAAGAGCAGGAATAAGCTAAATCAGGAATATTATGACACATTACTTTGCCTATTGCATGCACTTTTGTACCTTTTATTGTAGCATGGGAAGGGCATGCACAAACAAACTAAACACTGGGCATATAAGAAGAAATACCATTTAGTGGATTGTGAGCCTCCAGTCTCTCTCTCTCTCTCTCTCTCTCTCTCTCTCTCTCTCTCTCTCTCTCTCTCTCTCTCTCTCTCTCTGTGTGTGTGTGTTTAAAGTAGGTTCAGTGTCTGGAGGTAACCATAATGTTTACTTTACACTTTTAAAAAACAAACACAACTCACCCAGCAATCAGTTCAGTTGAACTTCATGAGCATTCCAAGCTTTACACGAGTTGCCAAAGTCAGGAAAAGACAGACCCGGTGGGTAACACCCACCCAGAATATAGTTACACACTGATTGGGTTTGATTCCCTGGTGTCCATTTGTGATCACTGTTCATTCCAGATCTGGGGGAAGGTTGCTGTGTAGCACAATGTTACCTCTGCCATCTCACTTTTTCCTTATTGCTTTTGATTGGAAGCCTTTTGTGGTTCCTGATAACATGAGGAAAGACCTTCTCATAACCAGGGTAGAATGTCTGCCTGGGGTCATTTATGTGTAATACTTTAAAAAGAGGTAGGATTTGAGGAATCAAATTATTCTGACATTCCGGAGTGCTTTGCAAAGTAATCTTGGGCATCATGTCATTTTATAGTACTTCCCAGAAGCTGAATCTTAGATGTCCTGATCTGAAATTTAAAGAAAATATGGGATCCAATTTGTGGCATAGAGCTGATGTTCTTGTATTCGGTCTGTGTGATGAGGGGCATCTTCTGAGGTGTGAATTCTTCAGGTTAATGACAGATACATGGCTTTACATATTTCTCCTTGTGGTTCTTTTTGACTTTCGAATGCAAAAAAGGGATCTTGCTGTACAACTTACTCAGAAAAATTGAATTGGTAACTGTCAATTTATCAAACCATTATCTACTCTTACAATCAAATAAGAGTGTGGCCTGTCTGAAATGTACCTAATTTATATTACTTTAATGTGAAAATTACACTTAGTCTCTTCACATGGTCTTTGAGTTACAGTATGTCCAAATTCTTTATTGCTTCATTAAAAAAAAAAAAAGAATAGTCAAAGAATGTAAAGCTGGTCATATTGAGTATATGCTCACATACACAACTTAATGGGTCCCGTATCCTAGACCCATTGACTTAAGCTAGGAATTTAGGACTCAGTAAAGACTACTGAACTTGATCCAAATCCCAATTACAATCAATTGGAGCTAGAATGGAATAAGGACTGCATGACTTGGCCTAATATAAGTCTTGTATATAGTGTGGCTAGGAGCTATTGATCAATTTCCAGAGTGCAGCTGGAATCTTGAGGAGATTGTTTTACTCAAACTGGCCTCTCTGGATACATTAACCACCTCAATGTAGCACATAGGGATAATTCTGGCTCAGAAAATGTTTGGATTTATTTGTAACTCTTGAAACATATAACTTTGATTTTTCTCTTGCTGAAGCATATGATCTTTGCAATATCTATTGTACCATGTTTCTTGTCTATTGCCATGATAAATGTCAGCAAATTAAAATCTGTAGTAAACTTTTAAACCATGTATTTTTAATACAGAAAAGTGTATTTGAGCTATGGCTGGCTGAACTTTAACACCTTCTTCTGCAAAATGTGACTATCCTAGTGCTATGGCTGTGATAAAAGGAGCAAAGGAACTCTTAAAATGTTTTACATGAAACATTTTATTTCAAATGCTCCTACAATGTTAGCACACACTGTACATGCACCCAGGGCTGGTGACAGAAATTTGGGGCCCCCCTACTTTGATAGTTTGGGG
Source organism: Sternotherus odoratus (assembly GCA_032164245.1). Taxonomy (NCBI): domain Eukaryota; kingdom Metazoa; phylum Chordata; order Testudines; family Kinosternidae; genus Sternotherus; species Sternotherus odoratus. The sequence continues at coordinate 84,402,324 of JAVMKO010000002.1, read as the reverse complement.
GGGGGCCCAGCCCAGCCGGGGCCCCCCCAGCCCAGCCGACAGCGGATGGCCCCCCCCAGCCCAGCCGCCCCCCCCCAGCCCAGCCGACAGCGGCTGCCCCCCCCCCCCAGCCCAGCCCAGCCCAGCCGGCGCTCCCCTCCCCCCAGCCCAGCCGACAGCGGATGGGGGACCCCCAGCCCAGCCGGCTCCCCCCCCCCCAGCCCAGCCCAGCCGGCGCTCCCCCCCCTCCCCCGGGCAGCGAGAGCTGCATGAGCCGCCCTTTCTCCCCCCCCCCCCCGGACAGCGCTGCTGCCGCCGGCTGGGCTCACAGCTCCTGCTGGGGCCAGGCTCGCTTGTCCGGGGGAGAGCCGCGCCACCTCCCTGCCCCTTCCCCGCTCTCCAGGTCCGGCGACAACAGGTGCAGCTGTGTACCGGGGCCCCCCTAAAGTCGGGAGGCCCGGTACAGCTGTACCCATAGTACCCCCCTGTCGCCGGCCCTGCATGCACCAAATAGACTGGTCAAATTGGACCTCTTGTATAGCTTTGACTGTTTTCTGCCTGAGAACTGCCTTTCTCCTCCCAGATTTCAAATGCCTTCACTGGCTTCTCCTAAGCATCAAATTCAAATGCCTCCTGTGCTCCCCTTTTGCTAAGACTGAATAGAGATGCAATGTGGAGCAAGGAACAGCCCCTTGAGCTGTATGACTCTGACACATCTACCAAGTACAACAGTTGCTGCGTTCCTCCTTTCTTTCTGAGGGGATAGGTAACTTGCTACTGGCCAATCCAGCTACATGCATTAACGAATAAGAGGGATGGAGCCAAGGTTCCATCCATGCCCCCTACCTGTCAGGCTAGGAACCCTACTTACACCTGTCTGGGAAGACCCAAGGTCTAGGTAGCCCATGCAGGGTCCCCAGTGGAGTTCTTAATTTTGCTTGGATGGGCAGGTAATCTAAGGCTCAATCCAGCATCAGTCAGCTCCTCCTCACCACTCTGCACTTGTCTCCTTTTTGCTGTCTACTTTCAATTCCTATGCAAGTGGTCATATAACTTCCACCCACTCATCTTCAGGAAGCCTATTAACCCTCCTCTTGCCCTTTAAGTATGAAAATCAAAGTAATAGAAAGATGTTGGGGGTTTCTAATATAACCCCACCCCAAAACCTTTGAAACTATAAATAGAGGTGCAGAACTTCCCTTGACAATCACTATTTTCTATTACATGCTCACTGTATGAAACAGTGGAAGTGTCAGGTCCACAGATTCCAGAGGAGAGAACCTTCCTGTCATCTGGTTTCTGACCAAGACTTGGAATTAGAAAAATTAGCATCCCTCCTCCTCCTCTATTTTAAAGGGACAAAACACTTTCTGTGCAAATGCTTACATACTGAGAGACAGATACATCTGCCTCCTGGGCAGGTCAATACTGTTCTGCAGCTGGCTGGGAGTAAAACAGTGTTGGGGGATTCTTCAGAAATACACAAGGTACTTTCCTCAGTGGAAGTGGCATATGCTTTCTCTTCATCTGTCACAAATGTAAATGAATAATCTCTGCTCTTAGAGCCCATTACTAATTGAATGCAGTAATTTAGCAGTAACTAGAAGCTTGTATAGTACTCGTCCAATGCAAAAGCTGCCCCTGGACATATCATCCACTGTTGTGATTTATGGGCAGAAGACGAATGACCACAGCATACTGTATTCATCAGGCTGTGATCACTGCAAAGAACAGAACTGTTCATACTGAATTCCCCTGTTTCCTATTGACTGCAGAATTTAGCACTGTAGTGTTGAGTCCCTGGTGTATACTGGGAACTGGAGACAAAAAACAATTGTATGTGTATCATTCTTGTTACAGAAAGACCTTTTTATAGGTACAAAGGTCAAACTGCATTGAGACTAATGAAACGTCCGCCAGGAACTTCAGGCTTTTTGCTGCATTCATTTCTAGGCACAGTTCTAGCTTGGTCAGATGTTACCACCGATGATGTGCTCGGAGTGCTTTGAGACCTGTAAGGGTTGAAAGATCATGAGGGTGACCTCTAAAGTGTGCAACGTCATTCCTATCCCACATGGTCAGATGCTGAAGCACAAGCAGAATGATGCAAAACTGGTTCAGTTACACAAGCTGGATGGAGATGACTTGTCCAAGCCAAGTCAGCCCCAGTCTGGTAAAGTTCTTTTGATAACATGGTGAACTGTGGTGGTAAAAGCTGGGTCAAGAGCTGACACTCTGCTGCTGGAGGTCTTGCAGGAGGATTAGGAGTGTCTTCATGATAGTCTCTGAGCAGTTACAGTTTTTCAATAAAGCTGTGGCCAAAGGCCTTTAGACCAAAGCTTCATGTTCAGAAGTTTTTTTATTGATGTTGTGTGTAGGTGCCAAAAGCAAATACTATAAGGAATGCAGCAAGTACTGCAGTAATGGGTACTGTAACAGTGTATTTCACAAATCTATCCAAATGGCTTGGGTGAGGGGAACAGTTTCCTAGAAAACCAGTGGCAGCTTTTCTTTCTTAAAGAAGGATGGATTTGTCTAATATAACCTCTGTTCAATTGGAACTCGTATATCAAAATGAACTTACAGTAGAGCCAAAATACTGCAAATGCTATGAACATGATGGGCCAAAAGCTTGAATAGTTTTGTAGCAGGGCGGAGACTCACCCCTGCAGCACCTCCTGCTGGTCCGTCTGGGAATTAGCTCACCAGAGTCCGGAGTGCCCTCTGCAGGCCGATGTCCCGCTTACTGCTCTGGCCCAGAGTCCCTCCCAGACCCTGGTGCCCTCTTCCCTTGGGTGCTGCACCCCTGCAGTACCCCCTCAGATCTTAGGGTCTCCCCTCCCTGGGGGACCCCTACCCTCTATCCCCACCTTGCCTCAGTCTAGGCAACTGTCAGTCACCATTTGCCCCCGTTCACTGAGGCAGACTGCAGTATAATTGCCACTCATCACAGGCAAGGGGGGTTGGCCTGCTGCTTCTGTCTCTGTAGCCCTGGGCTGCCCCCTGCAACCTCAGTAAGGGTATGTCTTCACTACAGCAGTAGTTCGATTTCCTTTATTTCGATGTTGTGAACACGACTGTATACAGTCGATTTTGTGTGTCTTCACTAGGCACAGCTAAGCACAGCAAGTCGACAGTGTCTGTCCGCACAACTTTTGCAAGCGTCGACATGACGAGCGTTGCACTCTGGGTACCTATCCCACAGTTCCCTGATCCCCCAGCAGGCACCATTTCGAGTGCTGCACTATGGGTAGGCATTTCCAAATTTCGCGCCCTTTTTCCGTGCCGCCGACCCCCATTACGAGCGGTGCACTGTGGGTAGGCATCCCATAATTCGCGCCCTTTCTCCGCGCCGTGCTAACGCCACAGCATTGCAAGCATGGAGCCCGCTGAAACCACGGCTGCAGTAATGGCCGTTGTGAGGACCTCGATCACGGTTGCGGAGTTCATGCTGCACCGTCTGCAGAGGAGGAATGCGATCCGGGGACAACTGCGCTTTCTGCAACCCGACAGTGAGGAGGAGATGGACAAGGACGTGCACAGCGGTGACGACAGGGACACTGCCGTTTTTGGAAGTAGGGAGACTGACAATCTGTCAAAAATGGTGGCAATGGGGCAGGCTCATGCCATCGAACGCCGATTCTGGGCCAGGGAAACAAGCACGGACTGGTGGGATCGCATAGTGCTGCGGGTCTGGGATGACTCCCAGTGGCTCAGAAACTTCCGCATGCGAAAGGGCACCTTCATGGAACTTTGTGACTTGCTGTCCCCGGCCTTCCGGTGCAGGAATACCAAAATGAGAGCGGCCCTTACACTGGAGAAGCGAGTGGCGATAGCCCTCTGGAAGCTTGCAACGCCAGACAGCTACCGGTCAGTGGCGAATCAGTTTGGGGTGGGTAGGTCTACAGTGGGCTTTGCTGTGATGCAAGTAAGCAGGGCAATCGTCGAGCGGCTGCTACACCGGGTTATAAACCTCGGAAACCTGCAAGCCACAATAGATGGCTTTGCCGCCATGGGATTCCCTAACTGTGGTGGGGCTATAGATGGGACTCATATCCCTATCCTGGCACCGGACCACGAGGCCGCCGAGTACAGAAACCGGAAGGGATATTACTCACTGGTCATGCAAGCAGTGGTTGACCACAAGGGATGTTTCACCGACCTGTACGTGGGGTGGCCGGGAAAGCTTCATGACGCTCGAGTGTTCAGGAACTCTAGGGTTTTTAGGCAGCTGCAGCAAGGCATTTTCTTCCCCGACCAGAAAATTTCCGTAGGGGGGTTGGAAATGCTGATCGTTATCATTGGGGACCCAGCCTACCCCCTACTGCCCTGGCTTATGAAGCCCTACACAGGAGCCCTGGACAGGGGTCAGGAGCTGTTCAACTACAGGCTGAGCAAGTGCAGAATGGCCGTAGAGTGTGCATTTGGACGTCTGAAGGGGAGATGGCGTTCCTTACTGATTCGCTCAGACATCAGCGAGAGAAATATCCCCATTGTTATTGCTGCTTGCTCTGTGCTCCACAATCTCTGTGAGAGCAAGGGGGAAACGTTTATGGCGGGCTGGGAGGCAGAGGCAAATTTACCTTCTGCTACTTACGAGCAGCCAACCAGCAGGGAAAGTAGAAGAGCACACCGTGAGGCCCTGCGCCTCAGGGATGCCTTGAAAGACAGTTTTATGAGTGCCCGAGATGGCGTTTGAGAATCTGTTCCCTTGCTGTGCTCTAAGCCTGCTGCCCTTGAACCCTCTTTCCCTCCCCCCTTCCCATGCTTTCCCTCCCCCCTCCCCATGCTTGCAGTGGAAATAAAATCACTGTTTGAAAAATCATGGTTCCTTTATTGGTTCATCGGAAATACAAATACAAGGGATCACTGTCCTGGTATCCTGGAGGGAAACCGGCAGTCGCAGTGGGGGAGGAGCGGACAGTGGACGGGGGGGGTGGGGTGGGGGGGTGGGAAGGGGGGAGAGGAGGGGTGGGCAAGACACAGCAGCTTTTAAAAGTTTTCCGAGAACGTCAGCCTGCTGCTGCTGCTGCTTCTGCTGGCTTGTGGGGTAGAGTGGAGCGGCCCACGGAGCTTGCCCCCCCGTGTTCTCAACCCGCGTCTGGGTGGGGAAGCTATGGGAGTTGGGGAGGGGGGGGAGGTGGTTACACAGGGGCTGCAGAGGTGGTCTTTGGGCATTCTGCAGTTCCACCAGAGATCGCAGCATGTCGCTCTGGTCCTCCATTATACGGAGCAAAGCATCCATGCGTCTTTCTTCGCGCTCTTCCCTCTTTTCTGCAGCGGCTCTTGATTTCTGCCTCTCTCGATTCCTTGCCTCTATCATTCTTTCCCTCCAATCCGTCTGGCGGGCTGCCTCAGCGCGCGAGTTCTCCAGGAGTTCACTGAACATATCATCACGCGTTCGCGTTTTCTTTTTACGCTTTCTTATCTGCGATGCATGGCGGGAGGAGCAGGACGGGGGATTCTGAGATAATTGTTCATCTGTGGGCAAATGTGGGAAAAGAAAGTTTGAAAGTTATGAGACAGATACATTCAAGGTTAGGAGGCAGATGCAGTCTCGGACGGTACACAATGGGAGTACTATGCCGTTTGCAACCTCAGTATTCAGAGGCCTGATACGATTTCTGTACAAGGTCATGTTCTACACCTAAAAGTGACTGAATAGCTCACAGAAAAGTCAGAGCATCTCAGACACATATGAGTGCCTCAGCCCAACACGGCTTCTGAAATCACCGTGCAGCCGGCCATGGTAATTTAAAAGTGGCACTTGCATATTGTAGAGTAGCCCCACCCCCTTCCCCCCACCGCGTGGCGCCCACTGACCCGCAAACTGCAAAGCAAAGGCCAAAAAATCTCTCGCTAAGGACTACGGTCTTTTTGGGGCTGTTCAGACCGCTTGCGGACTGTTCAGATTCCCTGCTAGCTATCGCTACGGGCTTGGGGGGGGGGGGGGTTGGGTGCGCGTTGGATCTGAAGCGGAAGCAACCGCTTGCAGACTGCTCTGGCTCCCTGCTAGCTACCGCTACGGGCTGGGGGGGGGGGTGCGGTCAGCGTTCGTGGCGGGGGGGGGGGTGCGGTTGTTCGGTCCTCAGCAGAAAAGAGTACTTTGCTGCTGGGAATCTTTATCTCCCTACTAATTGCAGTCCGTATTTCAAACAGGCAACCATGAATGACATCACTTTGCTGAGAATTTCTCGGAGAGATAGAGAGCGCATGCTCTTTGACTCCATGCAAAGTCCTGGTCCATACGCCGCAATGCTAGCCTGATCAATGATACCAGACAACTTACTACTTTCGTGGCGTGGGATGGTCTCCTATCATGGGGGACCACATAAGGCGGCTCTCCCCAGAAATCTGCTGCGCTGGATTCATCGCTACCTCCTGGATAGCTTCCTTGAAATGTCCGCGGAGGACTTATGGTCAATCCCGGAGTATATTGACAAACTCTTTGAGTAGTAATTGACCAGCAATGAAAGCACGCTAAGACCTTAGGGCAAGTTACTCATTAATAAATGCTTCCTTTACAAAATCACGCGTCATGTAATCCCTTAAAAAAGAAACACTTACCCCCCTGGGAGGCTTGGGAGGGTGCTGGCTCCAGGGTGATAAACAGCTCCTGGCTCTCTGGGAACACGGGTTCTCCGCTGGCCTCCTGCTGCTCCGTGAGATTTCCCTCCTCCTCATGGTCGTCCTCCTCGGAATCAGTCTCCTCCCTGACGATTATCCCATCTTTGGAGTCCACGCAGACCGGCGCGATGGTGGTGGGGGCGCCCCCCATTATCTGATTTAGTTCATTGTAGAACTTGCATGTCCGTGGCATACCCCCCGATTGTCCGTTTGCCTCTTTGGCTTTCTGGAACAATTGCCTCAGCTCCTTAATTTTCACGCGGCACTGTGTGGTGTCCCTGTTGTGGCCCCTTTCTAGCATGGCCTTGGAGACTCTTCCATAGGTGTTGGCATTCCGTTTGTTGTTGCGTAGTTCCAACATCACGGATTCCTCTCCCCAGATAGCGATGAGATCCAGCACCTCATGAGTGGACCATGCTGGAGCTCTTCTCCTCTGGCTGGTCTCCAGGGTAGATGAGCTCTGCATGGAGTCTTGTGATGCAGAGCTCTGCATGGCGGCTAGTGCTGCTGATTGCTCTGAATGGCGACTGAGCTGTTCAGGTGAGCTGGCCACGCTGACCAAACAGGAAATGGTATTCAAATGTTCCCGGGTCTTATCAACCTGGCCAGAGCAGCGAGTTCAGAGTGCAGTGCAGAGCGGTCACAGTGGAGCAGTGAGGCAGTCCAGAGCGGTCAGAATGGAGCATTGTGGGACAGCCTCTGGAGGCTATTAATGTCGGGTTCCGTCTTCACTAGCCCACAGTCGAGCTTGGAATGTCGAAATTAGCCTTATTTCTCTCGTCAGGCAGGAGTTCCAAATTCGATCTTGAGGGCCCTTTACATTGACGTTAAGGGCATGTATGTGAAGACAGGTACACGTTTAATTCGACCTAACGTCGTTAAAATCGAATTAAAGTGGTAGTGAAGACAGGGCCTAACCCTTTGTTCGGCCTTCCCCTAGGCCTTGCAGCTGGGGGGTTTCCAGGCCAGAACTTCCCCAGCTCTTCTAGCTTTGCCCCAGCCCTGCTTTCCTCTAGGTACCTTAAGCTTCCAGCAGCCAGACCTGTCTGCCTGTACTGCTAGAGGAGACAATCTTTCTAGGCCCCTGCCTCTCAGCCCTTTTATAAGGGCCTGGTCTGTTTGGGGCATGACCATCCAGCTGAGCCTGCTTCCCAATCAGCCCAGCTTTTTCCTATTCAGCCTGGGAGCTGCTTGCCCCCAGCCATAGCCCTTCCCAGGGCTGTTTTAAACCCTTCTCCACCACTACAAGTTTCATGACGTCTTTTCCTTTCTTTCCCCAAATGGACCACTCCTCTGCTTATAGGGGAGGAGAAAAATTTGTATGAACTTCAACTCTAAATCTAAAGTTTCAGACTTGATCCAGGAAATGTATTAGTCTCAGGAGAGGAGATGATTTAATTAAAAAAATTGGCAGAGTCCATGGAAAAACTAAGCTTAAACTATGGGTTACTAGAGTGCTTTCTTAAAAAAATACAAACCTCATGAGTTTATTTTGACGTCAGGTATTTAAAAATCTACACTGTTGAGATTTGGAAGTTCAAACAGTTTAATGTTTCATGTATAATGAAGGGGGATCTGAAGAATTTTTTTTTATTTGGCCAGTTACTTGATGAAAATGAATCAAACGTTGTTTGATCTACAATATTGCAAACTAGTATTTGGCAGCAACTGGGAATTTCATTTATGGTTTGTTTACCAGTCTTTTGATGATTTAATTAGTGGGCCATGATCTTTTTGAGACCAAGGTTAGACTTGAACTGAATTCAGCAAGGTACATACTCCTGTGAGAAGTCCCATTTACTTGACTCGGACTACTGACCAGCTCAGATTCAGCATGTGCTTCATTGCTGAAACAGGGCCACAAGATGTGTGCACCAAATTCTGGTCCGTAGTGAATAAAAACGTGAATCTATTCAGACAGATTATCATTGTCTTCAATGGGAGTTTCCTGGGGAAAAGTCTGAAAGAAAACTGACTGAATAAGAGCCAGTGGGTGGCCCATTTGTCTTGCATGTGTCTCTCTGTGTGTATAATATATATAAAAACAAATAAACAAACAGCTTGGATTACAGAAGCTAGGGGATGAAGAATTCTCCCTATGTTTGTGTGCATAAGGATCTTCATACCACCGCCCCCCTTCCTTAAGGTCTAGGGTTCCATCCATGGGGAGGGGCAGGAGAGTATAGTAAAGGATGGTTAATCCAATATGGAGTCAGGCATCAATCCACACTCCGTTGGTAGCAGGAAATATGCTGAAATGGCAATATGTTCTGTGAGAGAGTGTGTGGGTTTTTTTCCCCTGGAACCACAAAATGAGGAAATAGATATCTGAAAGAGCAAGTAAGATGTAGACATTTAATGGCAATTATTTCTCAACTCTGTCTTGAACCACTAAATCTGTTATGTTTTCAATCAGTAGGAAAATCTGAATATTGGAAATTGGAATATTGGAATTGTGTAGGCTATCACAATTGATAGCTTTAGCAGCCAATCATTACATAATATATCATGTAAACAGCAAATTACATGGTGTCAAAGAATTAAAGACAGGACATTTGGCTCTTAATTAATATTGATGGACTTCAGTTCTTTATTAGAAACTAATAGTCAAGCTAAGATTATATAATAAAAATTATACACACTTATTTTCAATTTATTCTGCTATTAAAAAAGCTAAACCCGTCAGCATTGGGTTAATACTCAACATAGTATCAGTGCAGGAGGAAATTTAGATGTGTATTTACTTGCTGTTACAAATTATCAAAATAAAAATGTTTTGGTTCTTTGAATCTATAAGAGAACAAACAATTGAAAATAATGGTATGCTCCACAACTTTACTCCTGGGGTGAGAATTCTGCACCTAAAAATTCTGTACACCATATTTTGAAATGTTGAATATTTTATTGGTCAAAATAACACTATATAATCACACCAGTTTCAATTATTTTGGTAATTTTTTTTCAAAGGATCTGTCAGCAGCTATGTCTGTAGCAATACAAGCACAAAAAGAATTTTCCCCAGGAGTAGAGAGCTGATCTGAAGTTATTCTCATTTATATTGATATGAGAGCAGAACCATGTACAGGGTTATCCTTTTCTTTGGCTGACCAGCTGGTGAGAACATCTGGATGAAAATGCTTATTAACAAAATAGGAGTGAAGTCTTGGAAGGAGCTGCTGTTAGAAGTCAAATTACATTTTGAAAACTCAGTTTCACAGGTCATGCTGAACCTTGGTTAAGCCACACTAATTTAATTTACATGAATATAATATGGCTTAGTTTAAAATTGACTTCACTAATGTCTTTAGGCACTGCTCATATTCCTTATGCTAAACCATCATTCAAGAATTATTATATCCCTCCTCCTAATCCACACACCAAACTTGTGAATATGAACAAAGATCAGGGAAGTCAAGCACTTTGAAAGTTACCTGCTGTTTAGATTCTAGATATTGTGCAAGTAGCACCAAGACCGATTATTATACAAGCCTAATACATAAAAAGGTTAATTTAGTATCTGTTGGAATTAAGGGTGTCACAATGCTGTTTTTCAAATAAAATGGTTAGCTATTCCTTTAGGCAACAAGTCTGAAAAACGTATAGCATATTACTTTCTTGTTGTGCCTTTAACAAGGTTAGATGAGTGTCACTTGAAGTCAACATCTTTCAATCACTTTCATTCCATTGTGATGCAGGTTTAAATAGCTCTTTACCTGACTGCAAATTGTACATGTTAGCTAGGTAATTTATACTTGGTACAGAAGATTTTTTTTTTTAAATCAAAAGCAGCAATGTTTGCAATTGTGTTTTTTCCTCTATATGGAAAAATGACACAGTACTATCCCAGTAGAAAATACAGGGACTTCATAGTTCAGCAGTCTATCAGGGGATGCTTGATTTATTCAGTTTATTAACCTGTACACTGCAGCTTAATAACAGAGAGGCTTCTTACACATGGCAAATGATCTATTGGGCTTACAAAGCATGTGTCATATCAAATTTCTAAATGGCATTTATGAGAAATTTAAAGTGGGCAGGGGATTAAAATATACAATCACTGGGTAGCACAAGGACAAAGTTGTAAGCAGTGCATTTGGTTTAAGTAATTTATTACTGTGGCATGTTTCAATGTACAAATACAACCTGTATAACCTAATGAATAATTTAGACCAATAGTAAATGTGAACCAAAGGATTTCTATTCCAAACTTCCTTGGGAGGAGGTGATACTCCATACACTATTTAAAAGTCACCAGCCTCTTGTAGGTGGAAATAGAAAAGAGACTACAAATGAAGTGTGTGGTGTGTGGAAATTACATTAGTAGTCTTGTCGCTTCTTTTTTAAAGATAAATTGGCTTACCCAGGATTCGTCTTAAAAAGACAGCCACTCTAACCTCATTGTTTAGTGTGAATATATAAAGAAATAACAGCATCTGGCAACAAGTATGTGGTTACCAGACTAAATCTAAATTAAATACACATCCTCTGACTTAACTAGTGTAGACATGGTCTATGTCAGCAAAATTTATGTTGCTCAGAGGTGTAGAAAAAGAGCAGCCCCCTGAGCTATGTAAGTTATGATGGCACAAGTGGTAGTGTGCATAGCTCTGTCGGCAGAAGAGCTTCTCCCACCGATGTAGCTACCGCCACTCCATTGAGATTGGTTTATGTCAATGAAAGAGCTCACTCCCATCAGCATAGAGTGGCTACACAAGTGATCTTACAGTGACGCCATTGTAAATTCTCTAATGATGATGTAGCCTAAATTAAATTACCTATAGAAAGGGATGAGGGGAGGATTAAGATGTCTGAAGGCTGCAATGGAGTACAGTAGAACCTCAGGAATGGGGGTTGCTCATAACTCTGAAATGTCTGTAATTCTGAACAAAAACATATTATGTTTCTTTCAAAAGTTTACAACTGAACATTGACTTAATACAGCTTTGAAACTTTACTTTGCAGAAGAAAAATGCTGCTTTTAACCATCTTAATTTAAATGAAACCAGCACAGAAAGTTTCCTTACCTTATCATATCTTTTTTTTAAACTATGCCTTTATTTTTCGCAGTTTGCATTTAACACAGTACTGCACTGTATTTACTTTATTTTGTATCTGCTGCCTCCTGATTGCATACTTTAGTTCCAAATGAGGTTGACTGGTCAGTTTGTAATTCTGAGGTTCTGCTGTAAACTGACTCTCACTCTGTCTTCCACTATTTTAGATGCCTTAACCTCCTGAACTGGAGATAGCTCTCTCGTGGTGATATATTCTATTTTTTCACCTCAGATCTTCTGTACTTGCCACTCCTCTTAGTCTTTTAGTCTTCCCCCCTCCCCCCAAAGATTGAACTGATTTGAATGTAGCATTGAGCAGTGTCTTTCTCTTTGAGAATAGCTTGTAGTGTGTATTCTGTTATGCGCTTGGCATATACTCAAAACTTTTTATATAAAAAACTGAAATATTCTTTAAGGAAGATTGTGACGTAAGACTGTTTTACATAGAATCTGGAACTTTTACACAAGAATTAAACAGACACTAAGCAGTCTGCTCCTTAAGGCCAAGATGCAAAACTCAACCCTTCTTGCTCAGCTCTAGGCTGGCTTTTTGCAGACTGACTGCATGAAACCCAGATTGCATGCCATCCTACAGAGCTCCCCAGGCTGCAAGCAGGACTATGAAACCCCTCACTTTTAAAGTGAGGGCTTCTAATTTTAACATCATTTTCACTATATCATATTCAATATCATGGTAAAGAAACCTATATGTAAGGTTTTTTCAACTAAATGAAAACAAAAGTAAATCAGAAATAAGGGTTATAACTTGTACCTACTCTAGGTAACAGCTAGTGAATAGCAGAGTTAACAAAGTCCTGTGGCACCTTAAAGACTAACTATAAAGTTTTGAAGCATGAGCTTTCGTGGGCTAATACCCACTTCGTCGGATGCAGGCAGTAGAAGTGCTATTCCAGACTAACACGGCTACCACCCTGATTCTTGACAGCTAGTGAATAGGCACAGATGAAGTAAATGTTTGTGTATTACTAGTTTATTGCCCTGTGCATAGCATGGTTTTCAATAATATATTCTCTATAAAATCCATGTTCATAAGGAAATCCTATAGCTAGAAAGTCTCTATACAAGTGTATGAAATGAGGCCTCTTTAAATGAGTGAAAATTTGAAAATAGTGGGTTTTTTTCCTCCAAGTTTTCAGATAGGTTGTTCTTGAAGAATTCCCCTCACAATTATTCACCCAAACTTTTCCCAATTCAATTTACTTAGAAAGTTTGTATTAAATGATATTTAGCATGGAAGTCGAAAAGCAATATGCTTGCAATTACATTGTGCTCCAGCTTTCCTTAGATCTCCTTACAGGAAGAAGCACTAACAACGTTAGAGAAAAGGGAGATGTCTTTGTACATGGAGAAAAGAGCGTAAGTGGAAATGTTGCTCATAAATGAATGTAGAAAGTGGCAGTCAGTTTAGTCTTAGAGAGAGCTTAGCTATAGGGGTCAGTGTATAGTGACAGGGATATAACTTTTTTCCTACATGTGACTTGAGCCAGGAACTAAGCTCAGTCTTAACCAGTACTCAAGTATTTCTCACCTTTTATTACAATTTACCTTCTATGGAACATAGGCCTGGGTCCTTGAGACCAGTCCTCTATAGTCACAGACAACCCTGCCATAGCGTCCCTCTCAAACTTATGAAGTTCCATCTTAAAACTTGCTCCTTTGTTTGCCCCCCACCACTCATGTTGGAAGGCTCTTATAGAACCTCCCTCTTGTGATGGCTAGAAAACAACTTCTTCTTTCCAGCCAGTTTATACTCATTCATTCTTGTGTCAAGATTGTCTTAAACAGTTTTTCTTACACCCTGGTGCTCAGCCTGCTCCAATGTGTTTATAGAGAATAGTTATATCGGCCTTAGTTTTTGTAGGCTAAACAGGCTGAGCCCTTTTAATGTCCTCTTGTAAAATAGGTCCTCTGTTCCCCTGATTATCCTAGTAGCCCTTCTACTCACTTGCTCCAATTTGAACCCATCTTTCGTAAAGATGGGTAAACAGCTTTGTAAACAGTAATCCAGAAAATGTCTTTCCAGTGCTTTGTACAAAGGCTTTAATACTTCTATCTACTGGAACTACCTGGCCTGATAAATCATAGGATGATAATTGCCTCTTTCATGGCTGCTATTCTGCACCAGTTAAGAGATTCAAATAGTCTTTTCAAAGGCAAGTGTTAAAGGAGGGAGCTTTGAGACATCATGGTACTTTTTTTTATCCGCCCTCCTGTAAACTGCAACCAGAGAGACTTGCCCCCAATCTATATGTTTGACTTTCCCAGGAGTGATTGTCTTGCCAATACATTGCAGGACAAAGGAACAAATTGCAATTCCATTTTGTCAGTTGTTTGGACATTTTAGAGATGACAGCTTCTCTCAGGGAAAGCATTTAACACCTTGGAAAGAAAATTCTTGATTATAGCCTTAGCTGGATCTGACAATCTCTCATATTCTTTTTTAAAGGGTATTACCTTAGATGTTCCAAATTACCAAAGGACTGAGACTTGATGGAGAAGTTGTCAATCCAGTTACTTTAAAAAAACAGCAGTTACTCTGTTGTGGAATACTGTAAATGAGTCTTAGCTGTTTTAACAGATATTTAAGGTAAGGTTTTCATTTAAAACCCCAAAGTACAGTATCTATCTCTGCATATTTTTTTGGCCAGCCTTAGGTTTAGGCCTAGTAAGGTTATTTGTCTGCAGTCATGTTTTAATCAAGAGAAAAAACTTGAAGCAGGTGAAATTTTTATAGAGCTCCTTGGAAAAATACTCACTCACTCCCATGAGTTTCTTCCATCAAAGTTTGAATTTCAGATAAAAAATTTATTCAGAGAATTGAATTTTGGAAAACTTCAGCCAACTTAATATTAGCAATGGATGCCCTGAGGTTTAAAGTGTCTGTAGTCAGAGAAGTGACCATTTTTACTACTGTTAAGTTCACATTCAGATGGGAAAGAAATTTATCCAATTTTTTAAAACAGAGGGAATTAATTTAACTCCCTCTTTCCTTGAGGGGGAAAAAGCTATCTTCATCCCCTGAAGTTAATGCAAAAGTGTCTGTTTTTAATTTACTCATTTTTTTCATAGTATCACATGGTACCATCCTCTTTTATAACAGCACATAATATATTTGAATATTTTTCCTATTATCTCACCTAACTCTCCCATACTTTAGATTAAGGCCACTATTTCTTGTCCTATCTTTGGTGGACATGGTGACCGACCATGATTCATAACAATCTTCGAATATGTTAGGTTGTCTCTGTCATCTTTTTCTCAAGAATAAACATGCCCAGTTTTTAACTTGGCGTAATAGGTCAGGTTTTCTAAATGTTTCATAATTTTTGTTTCTCTTCTTTGGGCTCCATTTTATATCTCTCCCTCTCCCTCCCCTAAAGTGACGTCCAGAATTGGTTACGTTAGTCCAGCTGGGTCTGAGTCTACTGAGAAGAGCTGGACAACTATCTCTCATATTACATAATATGCTCTCTCATGAATACATCCCAGTATACTGTGTGTA
This sequence comes from Sternotherus odoratus, assembly GCA_032164245.1. Lineage (NCBI taxonomy): Eukaryota > Metazoa > Chordata > Testudines > Kinosternidae > Sternotherus > Sternotherus odoratus. The sequence goes on along the minus strand of JAVMKO010000002.1, from coordinate 84,387,141 downwards.
GTTGGGATTTTATTTTATTTTATTTTGCAACTGAATCACATTGACTAGTATTCAACTTGTGAGCCACCATAACCCTTGGATATTTTTTTTAGCAGTACTACCACTTAACCATTTTTTATGGCAACAATTTTAACCGGGCCATGGTGGTTTCCCCATCACCTAACATTTTAAATTCAAAATAGGATGTTTTTTTCCAGAAAATGCTCTGAGTTGTTTTTTTTTTTTTGGGGGGGGGGGGAGGAGGCAGTTTTTGTGGCCTGTTATGTTAGTCAATCAGAAGGGGTCACTTTAAATCTATTAACCTATTCCCCATTTTGTAGTTGTGTGCATTTGATTTTTCCCCCAGTCCCTTTTCCTAAGTGTGATGCTTTGCATTTTTCTCTTTCGAATTTCATCTTGTTGACTTCAGACCAGTTCTCCAAAGTGCTAGAGACCCCTCCCAGCTTGTTGTCATCCAGACACTTTATAAGCATACTCTCCACTTCAGTACTCAAGTAATTAATGAAAATATTCAATGGTACCAGACCCAGATAGCAGGTCATGGTGAAATTGAACTGATTTTTAATGGGCATCTCTTTTGAAAAGTACCCACTTCCTTACACAAGAATAAACTCTTCTAATCCTGGAAGAGCCTGCATAGGTCAAATGCAGGCAAAAGCAGTTCAGGCTTCCTCATGCTGTGCCTCCCAATGTACCCCTAGACAGAAAGAGATCTTGTTTTATAAGTAGTTCAGTCTCTAGGTCTTTGCCTTTCTGCTAATATTGTCTGCTTAGGAAGCATTGAAAATGGTAATGGTACTGTCTCTCCCACCCAAGCTGTTGTGTCCCACTGTGCTGAACTGGCACACCTGGAAGCAGTACTTATTTTAACACTGCTGAGAGCATTCTTCCAGCTCCGGTGTAAAGTCTCTTCCTCTGATTTTTTTATTTTATTTAAAAAGAGAGGGAAGGCCGAAAACAGGTAGAACAGTGAGAAGAGGACGAGGTAGTAAAAACCTGGACAGAAGAAAAGCATTAGTGAAAGGAGAAAGGAAGGAAGAGAATGAAACGTTTAAGCAAAGTGGGACTGTGAATCATACTCATAGTAAAAAGCCCTTTTTTCTTCCATTTACAGCCCTATAAAATAGCCCAGGCAGTGCCACTTCAAGGAGGCTGTTTCCATCTTCCGTTACTTTTGATAGCATCCTCCTTGCAAGATCCTTTGTCCATAACAACACAAAACTGCCCACCTTTGATAGCTGGGTGATTTAATGAGGGATAAAGAATCAGATGTGCGCACACACTTTGTTTTTCTACTTGCCATATGAAAATCAGTCAGGTTTATTGGTCCTGCATTGTCAAAGCTCATCTCCAGTAACAGGAGGGGAGAGCATTTTAGGGGGTGTAGGCAAAGGAAGCAAATATATAGTCTAGTTGCATGGCTATTCTAGACACCTGCTCATGAGGTTATTTAAGGGTTACTAATGACCTGCAAGTTCTTTTAACAAGCACTTATGATCATAACAATTTTGCCCTAAAAATCAGATATAAATCTAGTAACTCTGGGGTGGGGTGGAGAATGTTGTATGGAGTCCTGCCTGTTACAAAAGATACACTAGTGATCAAATCGTTCCTGTATGATTTTTAACTTTATCCCTTTTGGACACTCCTAAGTATGTACCCCAGTATCTTGAAGACTCTTGCAACTTAATTACTTACCAAACCACTCTAGGGAAACTATCCATTTTTGAATAGTGTCACTGCCATGACAGGTAATGTGTAACCTCACAAGCTCTAGCTGATTATTGCTTTGGATCACATACAATCCACAACCTATAATATAATAGAAAATATTTGTTCATTTTCCATTTTGGGATCCAACTTCTTAATACTGCTCTAATAGGAATCCCCAAATAATACGGTTATAGTTTAATAAGTTCTCTTTCTTGGCATGCATGCATTGTTCAGTTTTTGAAAAAATACACAGCTGTTAGTTTCCTTGTGCTGAAGTTCCCTTTTTGGGGAGCTGTTGCAGCAGAGTTTGCTTTCTGCCTTAATCTCTCCCTACACTGAGTGGTTTTTTTTTTTGGGGGGGGGGGGGGAGAGGATGAGAAGGCAGAGTTATTTGCTGGGAGCTTGGTATTGGTGTTTTGGGCTGAGATCCCTGAAAGTGGGGATTTGTTGAATGCAAATTATAACTAACTGTTGCAGGACTGGTACATATGCATAAATTAAACCTATATTATACAAAAAACCAACCCAGACCCCATGTCATTCATTGATTTCCTCAATGGGAAGCTGTGACATCTCACTCTGTCAGAGACTTGCAATGCTATATGTTCTTGTAAGCAGTGGATCATGTTTTGGAGTTTTCACAATTCCTGAATAAAAGCTTGCTAAATCTTCTTATTTCATGAAGAAGTGTCTGAGAAACGTGAACACTCTTTTTAAGGTAATCAAATAAGGTTAAACCCTACAAGTGCAGAGTTTCTGCCAAAGTTGATAGACCCAATATTACTATTTTTGTGTTTATAATGATTTTAAACAGAAGTGATGTGTAAGGGGGTCTTGTGGGGTCATGTCCCCCCCCCCCCAAATTTTGCTTGCCTTGTAATAAGCACGCTCAGTAACATCTGCTGAAACTGCTGCCATCACTCTGTCCCCTCCCCCCCTCTCAGCAGATATGGGTCATCTCTGGTTTGAAAACTACATACGTTTCTCTTATGTCTGATTTTATTTTTAAAAATATTTTAGTACTCTCTTCCTGAGAATTCCAGCTGCCCAGTACGCCAAAGCAACTCTGTAATATCTTGCCTGGGTCAGTGGGGAAAATAAATTGGCTTCAGGCTTCCAGCAGTTTAATAAAACGTCAATATAAAACAATTTTTGGAATTATGAAAGCCAAGTTGGCAGCAGTCGCAAGGGCCATGTTTCAGTGCTGAGGGTCTTTCACAATGAATACATCAGATAAGTTACTTCAGTCTCTTGCTCATGGAATATCTATAAACAGATTAAATCCTAACAAACATTCAATAGAATGGAAACATTATTTTGGCATGTGGTTTAAATAGAGAGAGAAATGTTTGTGATCAAAGTATTTCTTATTCATTGTCCGAGCTGTGCTGGGTAGTTGCCATTGGTCAAATAACTCAGATAGTATTGGTTCTGTGGTCTGATTGTCTGTGTGTGTGTGTGTGTGAACGATATTTGGTTTCAGTACACATTCATACACATTGAAGTTCATTTTCAATTCACATTCATTCCTGGGACATGAACACAGTTTTAATAGCTTTAAAACCATCACACCAGAATGTATAGCATCTACAAAAAATTGCTTCTTACATATTGGAGGGTTCTTTTCCTTACACTGTTTAAATTTATACATAAACACAATGCTTAGTCTTTCCTTGACACCTAGTCTCAAGAATTGTTGCCCTTCTCTATGAGTCCAAAATGACTCCTGCTAAAGTAAAGTACCACAGTCTTTACTTTTATTGAAATAGGATCAGGTCCTGTATTAGTATCATTTATTTAAAGGAAGAAAACCTGCAAGTGACTAAAGAATTAAGCATTTCCTGGGGATTTATGGCTTATCAGAAGTTGAGGCACAGCTTTCAAGATTTGTTCCATTCAGTCTATAAATCCCAACTTGCTTTTTTCCTAAGTATTGAAGGGGGGGGTCCTCTTCTATGCTAACTGTACAAATGAAATGATCACACGTTACTTTTTGTAGGAGTTTTTCGTGAGTTGTGACCCATTGGTGGTATAAGGACAGAATTGTTTTTTGCTATAGCAGCTGCTAAATATGGTGACCAGCAGAAAATGTGAAAAATCAGGACAGGAGCTGGAGGGTAATAGGGGCCTATATTTTTTAAAAAAAAAGACCCAAAAATCAAATCGGGACATCTGGTCACCCTACTGCTAAATGATTTACTATCAATTCTAAGCACCAATTTCTGCCTCCCTTCACCTTAAATAGCACTTCAAGCAACTCAGTTGATGTCAATGGGATTAATGTCATTGACTAATGGAGGAAGAATGTAAGTCATTGAGAGGATCAATAATATCTCACTGATTAGAAGTGGTGCTACTCAAGGTGACTAAAAGTTGTAAATCTGAACCTAGTATGAATGAGTTCATGCAGCTGATAAATTGGAAAACTGGCTAATGGATAGGTATTCATCCTCTAGAAATGTCCTGTTTCACAGCAGCGAAACAGCACAAGCATAGAATTAATTTTGCCTTTATATTTATAAAATATCTTTAATCCAGAAGGTTGTATGAGGACAGTATAAAAAGCTCATTCAGCTACCGCTGAAATGCAGCCATTTCCGGGGTAGAAAATGGCAGGCATTCTGCATCAATACCAGCCACGATACAATATATTTCTAAGGAGTAAACATATTTTCCAATTACAAAGACTGACACAATTTTACATAGACAAGATAGGTGAGGTAAAATCTCTTATGGGGCCAACAGAGAGAGACAAGCTTTAGAGTTATGCAGAGCTCTTGGGTCTGGGAAAGGTACTGAGTATCCCAGCTGAATAAAAGGTGGAACACACTGTTTAGAAGAAGCAGTTAAGACATTGTAAGAGACCATTAAGCGGACAGTTAACCTCTACTCCTCGGACAAAAATGGGGGGAGGAGATTGGGTGTGTGTGTTGGGTTATGAACTGTAAAGACAGTGGATTTATGGCGTTAGGTCTATGACTTTTAGTGTCAAATAAGCTTATAAATTTAAACTCCTGGGCTTGACTTTCAAAGGTGTTGTGCAGGTTTTCTTTCTGAGGATGGGGACAAAGGTCATACATGGAGAATTTTGGATGTACAAAATGAGAAGTGCTAAGTGTCCCAGCTAAGCATACAATTCAATAGTTTAGAATAAGTAGGTAGAGTTGTGTGTGATGATCATAAAGTTAGAAAATGATGAGACCTCTGGGGATGTTTTCTTACATTTGCCCAGGAAGTAGATATCACTATTAAGTTTTACTTCTCTTTTCTTCATGTTGTGGAACTTCCATTTCAGATGGTGAAATTCACTGCATTCAACCTGGAAGATACTGTTGTAGCTGTGTCAGTCCCAACATATTGAAGGAAAAGAGATGTTTTGCTTCTATTTTTTTTGAGCAAATGCAAGAAACAAAACATCCCCCCTCCCGAGATCTCATCTGTAACCCCTTAACAACTCCATGCTAAAAACCTGGTCAAACTTGTAGTTAGCTCTGACACTTTGTACCTTTCCCAGACCCAAAGTAGAGGTATTTTCAAGTAGAGCTTGAAAGCTTGTCCTTTGTCAATAGAAGTTCGTCAAATAAAAGTTATTACCTCACCCACCTTGTCTATCTAATTTTAGGCTTGCATAGAGTCAGTGGAAATACTTTCATGTTTTACACTAAGTGTCTGATATTAAATGCATGGCTGGGGGTTGGGATCCTTGAGGGAAAATGTCAATTATTGACTCGGCACCACTAGTTCTCAAAGTTCACTTTATTTTAACTGTTACTGCTGAGGCCCTATCTTGCTTATGTTATGAATGAGCTCTGACGAGATCAGAGGTAGTGAGAAAAAGCTTCTCCTAATTATTTCAACAGAAGCACCAAATCCAGCAAAATTGCTGCCTGAGTGGGAAGTGTGGGAATTTCCTTTGAAATATCCCACTGCACTGGATGGACTGTTTCTGACAGGGCTTCATGCCTTGAGTATTCCAAATTTCAAGGGCTGCAGTGTGTGACGCTCTTTGGCATTTTAATTTTTCTTGAAAATTTTTCGGTTAGTTTGAAGTTTTATTTAAAACTAGGTTTATCCAAATAAAAAATTTAATAAAACAGAATGCTTACACCCCCTTACAACCACACTACTGATGTTGGTGACACAGAGAAGAGCCGCAAATGTTTGAATACTGCATGCATATGTGATTGCCTCATCTCAAAAAAGATATATTGGAATTGGAAAAGGTACAGAAAATGGCAACAAAAATGATTAGGGGTATGGAACAGCTGCCATATGAGCAGAGATTAATAAGATTGGAACTTTTCATCTTGTAAAAGAGATGACTAGGAGGGGATATGAAGAGGTCTATTAAAATCATGATGGGTGTGGAGAAAGTAAATAAGGAAGTGTTATTTAATCCTCATAACACAAGAACTAGGGGTCAATAAATGAAATTAATAGGCAGCAGGTTTAAAATAAACAAAATGAAGTATTTCTTCACACAATGCACAGTCAATCTGTGGAACTCCTTTCCAGACGATGTGGGGAAGGCCAAGACTATAACAGGGATCCAAAAAGAACTAGGTAAATTCATGGAGGATAGGTCCATCAATGGCTATTAGCCAAGATGGGCAGGGATGGTGTGCTTAGCCTCTGTTTGCCAGAAGCTGGGAATAGGTGACAGGGGATGGATCATTTGATGTTTACCTATTCTGTAATTCCCTCTGGGGCACAGGATGCTGAACTAGTTGGATCTTTGGTCTGACTCAGTATTGCTGTTCTTATGATCAAATCTAAATGAAGAGCCCCACAAGAGTAACAAATCGCACGGTCCAATGGTTAGAGCACTAAGGTTGGACTCCCAGGTTCAGTTCCCTCTGTCACAAACTTCACATGTAATGTTGGGATCCCATACTTCCTATTTAGCTCCCCAAAATAGGAATAATAGTATTTTCCTGCCTCACAAATGTGACATTGGGCTATAGGCCATGAAAGCTTATGCTGAAATAAACTGGTTAGTCTCTGAGGTGCTACAAAGTCTTCCTCATCTTATTTATATCAGACCATGAATTCAATGTAATTGCACTTGCGGCCTTAGATTCCACCAACACTTTAACACCTCACTTTCTGGCCTAGATGTTCTGTAGTACTGATGTATGTGTTAAAAACTGTTCCCATGCTGGACACTAGAGATGACTGCAATTCACTGAGTGCAAGGTGTGTTTGTAAAGTCTTTAGGAAATATTTTCAGGATGAAAGGGACTGTAGTTTAGAAAATGTTATTTCATTGTAAAATGACTTGCAGTGGACTTTTTTTTTCCCAAGTGCTTGAATTTTATAATGGGCTGGATTTGTCTTTGTTATATGGCTCTAATAGCAGGTATTAAATTCAATTGATTGGTATATCCAATGTATAATCCAGGAAGATTGCTTTAATCAAGTTGGTTTCCTTACAGATGCACAGAGGAGGAGCCTGTGGCAAAATGTGACAGAGAAAAACCAAGATGCTGTTATGTGCCAAAGGATATCGTTGAAAGCAACCGTGCTGTAGCTATGTGTGAGAACAAATCACCTGTGTTACTAGTAGGGTAAGCGAGATTGGGAGTAAACTCATTATTTTCCAGACATTAAAAAAAATCACTTATGACTGCTTCACTGTGAGCTAAAAATAGTAAATGCTTACTATGGAAGCTAGGTAGGTAGGATTTAATTTTTTTTTTTTTTAAGGATTTGCTGTCTGGTTGTAGAATGCTTCCACCAATTAAGCAATCTTAACAAGTTGCAGGGAAGCCTGGAGGTTCAGCACAGTAGGGACTGGATGCCATTCAGCCAACACCTTTCTGTGTTCTTGCCACCCTATTATTGAGTAATGAGCTGTCTGCTGAACAGCCGTGTTACAGCGCCTGATGGCCCTACTGGCACCTGATTCTCCATACAAAAATAATGTTGGTATTGCAGAAATAAGTATTGATTTTACTTTTCCCCTCTGTCCCAGAGGATCATCCAGTTCTTACTGCTTTATTTCTATAAACTCACAGCCACGGCAATGATGGTAGCAACAAAGCATAAATTCCACAGTTATTCAGGAATCTGTGACAAAACATACTATTGGATGGGCTTTGCCAGCATAAAAGGCCCATGGGCTTAGGAGTCAGCATCAAGCTGACTGCTTTGGCAGGAGTTCTGTGTTTCTTCTATCAGTGGGGTGATATTGCAAACTAAATTAATGATGACATTCCCTCTATTGCTATATTATGAAAACTGAGTGCAGTGGCTTTTGCGTGTACATTGTTGTTTGTTAATGGGTAATCAGAATAGCTGTGGTATTACTGGTCTTAGTGATGCTAGGTTTCATGCCTTAAACCTATGCCCTTGTCTGATCAAATTATCTACCTTAGCAACTACACACCCATTACTGACGAAGATACATGTCTGTAGGGTGACCATATTTCCCTTTGCTGAATATGGGACATCTGATAAAATTACTTATGTTCAAGCGAGTTCAATGGCCATCAGTCAGAACTATGAAGTACACATGTTCAAATTAAGATCAAGTTGACTGAGCTCTGCATTAAAAAGAAATAGTGTGTAGTTGGATTCTTATTTACCTTATTATCTTGAAGACTTTAGGGTTCACACAGAGAGGGGTGACACACATACATGGAGAGGTGACACAAACACACACTCCCGTATGCTTCTCTCACATGGGTTGGATCTGCCTGGCGCTCTCTGCCCTCCATGCCGGGCTGGGCCCCTTGGTATGGCCTCTCCTAGTACCTGGCTCTGCATCTTCCTGAGGCAACACAGGAGGGTGGGGGGAGAAGCACACAGGGTCATATGTCCTCCCCTTCCTCCCAGATTTATTCCAGGGTTCATACCAGAATGTGGCTATCAGCAGCCTTTTGGCACTGTCTGTGTAGGTGTGCATGGGGAGGAGGGAGAGGGAGCTACTTTGTCACAGGGGTGGGGAAGGGATGACCTGGCCCGTGTCTTTGCAGAGCTCATCTCTTCTTCTTCCACACTCCCGTCTCCCCGCCGGCTGGAAGCAGCTTGTCCTTTCCAATCTGCATTGTGTGGAAAGGCAGATAACTCTTCTAGGCTGCTGCTGGCCATCAGTATAACCCAGGTGCCTCCTGTCCCCTGGCTACAGCATGGGCAGGCAGGTGTTAAGCTCTAAGGATGCTTTGTGCACCAGGCCCAGGGGACCCGACTGCAGAGGCTTCAGCGAACCTGGCCAAAGAGGTGGCTCATTAGAGGAGGGTGCCTAGGGAACAGAGCAGCCCCACACTCCCTGGGACAGGGCCCAGGGTAGAGGGTGAGCCTGTGGAGCCTGCAGGTTCAGGGTGTGAACAGGATGGAAATCGCTTTCCCCCTGCCACTCCAGAGCTTAGCTGAAGGGTGGAGAGGCTTCCCATGCCAATGCTGTGCAGGGCTTTGGCCCATCCAGGGCTCAGCTCCTCCTGGCCAGCACCAAGGGCCAAAGGGTCTTGGGCTTTCCCAGTTCGCCAGCCCAGCCGGAGGTGGTGGGGGAAGGGAAGATCCTGCCAGCCAGGCTGTCGCTGATCTCAGCGCTCCGACCAGGGGTTAGTTGCACAGTACTTGGAGTGGGATACGCTCCACTGGTGCGGATATGGAGGAGCAACGGGGCTGTGTGGGGAGGATGAACGGGCAAAACAGGGAGAGAACAGTGATGGGGGAGCATGTAAAGGGCTGATGGGTGGTCAGCAGATGTGACACATAACTGGTTGCTGCCTGGTGCCTGCCAGCACACACCAGTCATCACAGCTTGCAACATGCAGCCAGGGCCAGCTGCAAATGGGACTGGGGGAGGGCGGGGCGTGGGGTCCTGCTGGCCAGGAGCTGACATGCAGTGGGAGCTGCACTGACAGACCACCAGGGGAAATGGCTGGCCTTGTATGCTGCATCTTCGCTCCACCACCAGCCTTGCACACCCATCCCCATCTTTGGCCACTAGATTCCCCTCCCCCCCCCCACTCACTGCTGGTGGGAGAGTGACTGGCAAGCAGGGATCTGGCCAGCAGTGTGACCCACTAGTACCGATGGAGGGGAGGAGAGATTAAAATGGGAAAATTGACCTGTATTGTTAAGAAAAAATTGTGACCCCTGCAGGATAGCTTTAATATGGCACTGACCCTTTAAAAATGAGACGTCTGGTCACCCTACGTGTGTGAGGGGGAAAGAGGTTCTCAGCTGAGTACATAAATCAGGATTGCTCCATTAACGCCATTAGAGAGAGGAAAGACATAGGTTACTGACTAAATTGAAAGTTTCCTTTCTTCCACCCTCTTCCTTTGCAGAATTAAGGGTGTGAGATTAAATAGACCAAAGGTTTGGATGAATACAATATCAAGCAACTCCATGTTGTCTAGCACCTTACTGAAATAATGGAGTCATCCTTGCTTTGTTCAGTCCATTAACATATAGTTCTAGCTTTTCTTCTCTAAAATGGACATTAGTTTTTCAGCCTGCTATATTATCACTTCAGGACACTGTCTTTCCCTGGCCCAAGTGTTACTTTCATCAGAATATGATATACTTACATATTACAAATAAATGGTAAGGGGATATGCTAACTAACACTTGCTGAGGATCGGTGGGACACCTCACAGGAGAGGTTCTCTAACCATTATGGTCTCGCAGTTCACTTCCTCCAAAAAACTGACCTCTCAGAATTCCACCTGTATGTGCTATGGTTCCCTCATTTTGCTTGGTTCTCAGGATACTTCATCCTCTACACCGGCATACTCCACAGTTCAATAAATGCTGTCTCATGGCAAATGAAGGTACAACAGGTATTTAGAGACTCATATGAAGCTGAATCTCTGCTCTCGACTCCTTCAGTGAATTTTCATTTGCTAATTGCAGTTATCACCACTCAGTATATTAACTGAGGTTATGACGACGATCATCTGGCTAATAATATACAAGGCATTTTTCCACCTCTCATTTGGTAACCCATTAGCATCATGTATCCCCATTCTTCTTGTGCCAGCTATTCTCAGATTAGTCAACACTAAAGGAAACTAGATTGAAATTGGTTTAAAAACCTCTTATTTCAAATTGTATAGCTCTGATGCAGTCATGCCTGACTGAGGTCATGGAGATGGAAAGTTTATAGCCCATCCCAATTTTTATCCTTTCTTTTTCTCTGCTCCATTGTGCCTGTAGTAAGTAAAGGCAATGTAAGTAAAGGCTAAAGGCCTACTTGAGGGCCCAGTCTGAGGCCTGAACTAAAGTATGGTCAAGCCTCTGCTAATATAAAGCAAAGTTTAGCTGTGAGTAAAAAGGCTGGTTCAGCATATAGAACTTGGCCGGGACAGGGCTGATAACGCAAGAATTCATACTCATTATAAGTTTTAGTATAAACACATATACACTGTACCAAGGTACATTAGAAACCAAGAACATTCCTCAGATAACAAGGAACAGGCTGACCCATCCCAATGACAGGGTAAAATGATGGATAGAGTTGTTTTGATCAAACCAACAGGTACAAGGTGCGAGGCGGTCCCTAACTACGTAAAGGGGCTGCACCTTACTACGTAAGAGGGTTGTACCTTGCTACGTGGAGGGGTTGTACCTCCATACGTCAGGAGAGAAGTGTAACTTGTTCTGTATCTCTATATAAGCATGGGTCACTGGACTATTTGGGGTCCAGCTCGGAAGGGGGAACGGCGCACCTGCCGTTGAGCTGAGTCCATTGCCGAGCGTCGCTCTCTAGCTGTATGTCTGGTGGACTCAGGAATCCGCTAGAAACAGAAAGGGTGTCAGGGTCGCAATAAACCCTGGCCGAGGTGCCTTTGTACCTTACTAAGACTCTGTGGTTATTGGGGGTTCTCGTCGGGTCTGCTGCATCAGCTATCTGCGCAGAGCTGGGGCAGCACACAGAGGGAACACACGCACGCAGCCGAGTGATATCAACAGGAGAGAGCAGAAACACAACACCACACCATCTCCTACAACAGTGCCTTTTGAAGTCAGGAAGATATCGGGTAGGATGAGGTCTCTTGTAGATTCTTTGATCAGTTACTTAATTATTTTTCATTACAGTATGCTACTGATGGCTAGAGAAATAAAGAATGGCAAAGTACTGCCATGAGCCTCTACCTTCAAGGGACATCAATATTTTCTGTCAGATATATTGGGGTGTGTGTGTGTGCATGTGCGTGTAAATCTTCATTGGTCTTCAGCTGTGTTTGTAAAAGTTCCTGAAACACTTTATTTCTAATGCTTTTTAAAATGTCATTTATACTTACTTTGATCAAAAGTATAATCCCCCCTATTCTCTTCAAGCGTATTGATGCACAGAATAAGGAAGATACAGATGAGAAAACAAGTACTTTATATTGATATTGTGCTGTCTACCTAGAAAGATAAACAACTTAGTGTTGAGCTTTGTGTCTTGCTGCATTCTGGTGACCTTCCAAAAGGACTATGCTTGCTTTTTGGAAATGTTATCATCTGCTTCTGCAAATCTCATTTCAGGCAGTATTTTTTTTTTTTTTTACATGAAAACAAAACTGATGTCAGTCTACTTTCTTTGCATTTATTTCAATCACTTCTCTTCCTGCCCACTCCTCCCAATTTGAAACTGTCATTGCACCTCTTCCCTCCAGCATGTGGGACAGGATGTGACCCTTCATTTTTTTTATGCTCTCAGTACAGTAAAACCTCCATTTAACGGACTAATTCGGGCGAGGGGGGTGTCCGTTAAATCAAAAAGTCCGTTATTTAATAATAAAAAAAAATGAGCTGTCGGAGCAGCAGCCCGCCCGCCACAGGGTTGGGGCAACAGCTCCGCAGCCCGCCCGCTGCCTGGACCCGGGCGGGAGCCGGCAGCCAGCCCGCCTGCTGCTGTAACCCGGGCGGCAGCCGGGAGCTGGCAGCCAGCCTGCCCGCTGCTGTGACCCGGGTGGCAGCCGGGAGCCGGCAGCCAGCCCGCCAGAAATGGATCAGGAATGCATCAGATTTGCTCAGAAATTTTGTCCGTTGCATCCGAAGTCCGTTAAATCGAGGTCCGTTAAATCGAGGGTTTACTGTAACTCTAAAATAACTCTAAAGTAACTCTGAAATTCTATGATTCTATGAATAAGGACCCAACTTTCTCCAACAGGGAATAGAAGTTTGCCTGAAATCCTGGCCTCAATTAAGTCAATGGGAGTGAAATGGGGCTCTGATTTCAGCTCTGAATTTTGGCTCAGATTCTCTGTGGTTCTCTACTGATGAAGGACCTGGGTTGCTTGTTCTGTATGGAAGAAGCTAAAGATCCTACTCTCCAATCCATAATTCTTCGTTTTTCCATAGGAATCCATGCCTTCCTAGGTGTTTCCTTCTTGCTATCCAGTCTTCTCAGATTTCAATAGGCTCTGGACAGTAAGAATCTTGTTGTGCTTTGAGGGCCTTCCTTAACTACCTCCTGGTCCTTTAATTTCTTAAAAGAGATCTTACCCATCATCATGCTGATACCAATCCTATAGTAACCACAAACTAAAGCAGTGGTTCTCAAACTTTTGTATTGGTGACCCCTTTGATACAGCAAGTATCTCAGCATGACCCCTCCTCCTTTATTAATTAAAAATAAGTTTTTATATTTAACACGTATAAATGCTGGAGGTAAAGTGGGATTTGGAGAAGAGGCTGACAGCTCATGACCCCCTATCTCACGTAATAGGGGGTCATGACTCCCAGTTTGAGAATCCCCGAATTAAAGGTTTAATTAGAAAAGAGTTACAGATCATACACATTCAAGTGATTTTCTTTTAGGGTTCATAGATGCGGATCATAGTATTGATGGAAGAAACTGTTACCTTGCAAAAGTCTCTATCTGGCATTATCTAAACTTGGTGGGGGGGGAGGGGAGGGGGAGGAGGGCAGGGGGTTTGAGATTATCAGTTCTTGTTTAGAGCTTCTTTGTTCCTAGAAATCTAGTCCAGAGAAATGAAGCAGGAAATGAAGATGAAATGGAGATGTCTCTGCTGCCTTTTTATATCCTCTGTCATGTGCATAGAATTTAACTCTCATACAAAGCTCAGAGCCCAGGTGCAAGGAAAATCACTGGCCTAAGATGGAGTCACATGAGCATATCTGATGTCTATACATAGTTTACTGATCCACGGCATGATTATTGTCCCTTGGCGTATGAGGTATCTGCAGGAAGAGCTATCTGGGGGGGAATGGGTTTCTTCTATGGCCCATTGTGGGAGATAACTGACCTTGATGATTGGGCCAACAATACATAGCTGTCTAGCCTGGATGTAAATTTTACCTGGGAGTGCTAGTCAGGTATACAACATGTGTAAATTTGCCCATGCATAGACAATATTAATAACTTCAGATACAAAGATGATAAGACCTATAAACAAGATAACCTACTTAGCAAACCATAACTTTTCCACTGACACCTTACATGACCTACTCTGTACAAGATGTGTTGCAACTGTATAATAGTGGCATCAACAATGATAAAAATACCCTCAATCATACAGTATCACAGCTCCTGAACAGGAATCTGTACATACTCAGACTGACATGTTCTTATGCTTATAAGAAGCACACAGAATCTTTTTTAAAAGGGGATAAGGCGATACGCCACATTTATTGAGTAAAGTCAGCATATACTTCCCTTCTCTCTCGCACCAAAAGGTTCTGCAGCTGGATTTTATAGTTACCAGTTCTTAGTGTTGCTTGGTCAGTTCCAGTGGCCAGGTGAAACTGCACATGGGGGAGAGGAGCTGGGCCTCTCTCTAATGCGTTCAAAGCTCTGATGTTGATGCAGAACAAAGTCCCAGGGCAATACACCCTTCTTTTATAGTGATACATTCCCATACAAGTCTATGGACCTTGCTGTGTCACACCGGAGTTGTCAATCACGAGGTCTTCAAGGTTACTCTTAATTTAACATTATTTTGAGTTGTTACTGGGAGGATTCACAGCCGTTTCTTATCTGTCCCTTTAGCTCAACTCCTTATCTAGTCCTTGGGGTGTATCCCTTTGCTTTAGGGTCATCAATCTACCATCCGGGTGATTGATAATAAAGTTGGTACCTCTTGATTCCTCCACTCCCTCATGACCAGCCAGCCCAGTTTTCATTTTTCAGTTAATTACCATACGTTCTTCACTCACACCAAACAGTAAATAAGGCAATTGTAGCTATGAAACTTCTATTTTTCTAAGAACAAATGTTAATACAATGAACAAAAAAGAATCTCAGAACTATTTCTCCTCACTAATTCAAAGCTTGCAAAATGGAGTATAATTTTACGTGAGACAATTTCTTCCCATTAAGCTTTTAGTCTACAATGTAACTGGGGAAAGAATCTTTTTCGGTGCTGGAGACTACGGTCTGCTTCATTATTAACCAGAGTCTGCCTTGAGTTGTAGGGGGCCTCCTGGAAAACCCAGTCAACCATGGGCAACTTGCAGAGCTGGAGAGAGATTTAATTGTTGTATAATGTTGAATGTGACACAAAGTGTTTTGTGGTAATTACTTAAATCCTTTAGGGAACTGAGGTTTTCACTTTTATCATGATGTTGGGTGGGCCAAACTCATTAATAGTTTAACTCCATTGACTTTTGTATGAACTAAGCCTCTTCTCTTCAGATAGAGCCCAAATAAAGACCTCCAGGCATGATCCTGAATGTGAATCCTATACAAAATGGCAGTGCTCATTCAACCTCTGTGTGTGCCACAGCTTTCTTTGTCTAGAGGATCAGCCAGTGATACCTCAGCATTGACATTGTACATACTCTTCCACCTCTTGCACAGCCAAAGACCTGGTGTGTGGCACAAAGTATAATGATCCATAACAACAGACACAAAATACGACAGAGTTCATTCCTTTGGTGCAAGTAACTTTTTTTAGTTTAGTTTTTTGATGTAAAGAAATTTCCAGTGATAAATTTGGTGTCACCTCACTTTTATGTGGGCTATAGATAACACTGAAGTTTGAGGTGCTCTCCATCAGGGTGTTGTCCCTAGTTGTCCTACTTTAACATTGCTAACTTGCAATATAGTACACATAGAATTGGCTAATATGTGTACCATTGCTTTCTACTGCATGGGAGTCTTGGCTGCTCAACTGCATGTCACAGACCCTATGCTACTAACAGACAACAGAAGCCCATCTTTAGTTCAAGTAGTAAGGGATGTCACTTTCTGAGCAGGAGAATCTACAGCAAGGAAAGGTGAGCCAGGGGCTAGGGTATTACTTTGAACTTGAGAGACTTCAATTCAGTTTTCTGCTATTCCATAGGCTTCTTGTGTAACCTTGGGCCAATCTTTGTCTCAGCTCCCCATCTATAAAACTGGGATAACAGCACATCTCTACCTCACAGGTGTACTGAGGCTAAAAACATACAAATTGTGAAGTACTTATGCAATCTCCTTTAGCATAAAATCTAATTAAGGGTAATTATACTATGTTCTATTCCCATTGCTCCCATGAAATTGAGTAGCTGTAGGGTGCAGCGTAGTGACAAGAGGGAAATATTAGGTGGTCCAAGATTTATGGTATAACATACGCCCTGTATATGGAATTTCATTGCCATAGCTTTTGCAGAGGGAGACACTAACATTTATTACTGCTTCTGAAGACAAACAAATTGAAACTCCACAAAAGGGACGGTCATGCCTCATCAGACAGATCTGGTCATTCCAAGGCGCACAGCCTTGAACAATATGCTGAATCATCTTCTTGAATCTATGCTGGCCCAGAACAATGAAATGTCCCTCCTGAGCTGCATTAAATTGTGACAGAGTTGTAAATGTCACATTTTGTTCATCCCCGAATCAATCCGAGATTTACTGCACAGCTTTACCTCAAACGCCTCTTCAACCCGCAGAAACAAAAATAAGGTTGGTTGTGAAGAGCAAACCTGCTGTTTAGAAGATGTAAAGGTTGGAAAGTTTTTTTTTTTAATGCTAATTTGTGTGTGCACAAAATTGCTTTCCTGATCTCTTTTTCTAAGATTGATATAGCTACTTCAGGCAACTGCATTTCTAATAGAGCTGGCAGACCACCACCACCCATTTATTGGCAAGAATTCTGAATCCCACACATTCATTAAATACTTGTGTTTTGTGTATGGGCCAAGAAGTAATGTTATGCTACCCTTGCTGAATTAGCAGTGAATACTCCATAAGATACAGAAAATCTAATGTCAAGGTGACTTCGGAGAAACAAGAAGGATCTGAGCTCTCATAGACTTTAAGGCCAGAAGGGACCATCATGATAATTTAGTCTGAGCTCCTGCATGTAGCAGGCTGCGGACTCAGAAATGATCTGGAAAAAGGGGTAAACAATGAGGCAAAATTTGCAGATGATGCAAAACTACCCAAAATAGTTAAATCCAAAGGAGAGTGAGAAGAGCTACAATGGGATCTCAGAAAACTGGGTGACAGGCAACAAAAGGGCAGATGAAATTCAGTGTTGATTAAATGCAAAGGAATGCACATTGAAAAATATAAGTATACATATAAACTGATAGGGTCTAAATTAGCTGTTACCATTCAAGAAAGAGATCTTGGAATCCCTGAGTGGATGTTTTCACAGAACTTTCCACAACGTACAGCAGCAGTTTAAAAAAAGCAAACAATGTTGAAAATCATTAAGAAAGGGATAGATAGGAAGACAGAAAATACAGTATGAAATTGCCTCTATTCAAGTCCATGGTATACCCACATCTTGAATACTCCATGCAGATGTGGTCGCCTCATTTTAAGAAAGATGCGCTGGAATTGGAAAAGGTTCAGGAAAGGGCAACAAAAATGATTAGGGGGTTGGAATGGCTACTGTATGAGGAGGGATTAATAATAGTGGGACTTTTCAGCTTGGAAAAGAGACGAATAAGGCAGGATATGATCGAGGTCTATAAAATCATGACGGGTATGAAGACAGTAAATAAGGAATACCTTGTCTGGTGTATTCTCTGACTCCATTAGCCTTTTCGTGGCCTTATCACATTGGTGGCTCATAGTGCGATCAACCAATACACCAAGTCTTTCTCCTTCTCTGTCTATTCCAAATGATAGTCCTAAAGTGCATGACATTGCACTTTACACTATTAAATTTCATTCCATTTCTATTATTCCAGTTTTCAAGGTCATCCAGATCTTCTTGTATGATATTCAAGTCCTCCTCCATAGTGGCAATAATGCTGAACTTTGCAGATGACAAACTTTATTATACTCCCACTTTTTGTGCCAAGATGATTAATGAGAATGTGAAAGAAGGTTGGCTCCCAAGACTGATCCTTGAGGAATTCCATCTTAAGCTCCTCCCAGCCTGACAGTTCACCTGTCAATGTGACCCACTGTAAATTCCCCTTTATCCAGTTCCTTCGCTATATTTCAATATGTATATGAATCTCCACCTTCTCCACTCTAACTAATTTCCTATATGGAACTGTATCAAATGCCTTGCAGTATTTGGATTTCAGTATTTCTTTTGTTTAAAATGTCCATTATCTTCTCAAAGAAAGAGATCAGGTTGGTCTGGCATGATCTACCTTTTGTAAAATTATGTTGTATTTTACTCCTAATTACTTTTTTACCTCCTGTATCCTTAACAAATTTTGAAATAAAGTAGTTCCAAGACCTTGCATGCAATTAAGGTCAAACTAACAGGCCTGTAGTTTTTCAGGTCACTTTTTTCCCTTCTTAAAAATTGGTGTTATATTAACAATGCTCCAGTCTTAGGGTATGATCTTGAGTTTACAGATTCATTAAAAATACTTGCTATTGGGGTTTCAATTTCATGTGCCTGTTCCTTTAATATTCTTGGATGGAGATTATCTGGGCCCCCGATTTAGCCCCACTAACTTGTTTAATTTTGATGTCCATCGTGGAGGTGATAATTCCTACTTCTATATCCTCATTTCTGGTAGATATCCTGCCACTATCCTTAAGCTCCTCTTCCTGTCTGCTACTGACTGTGCTATCAAGGGGAAAGTTACTCCAGAGGCCAGATTCTTCCTTCACAAGTGTGACAAGGACATCCCTTGGCGCAAAGGGTCCTCTGTTCTTCACAAACAACTCTCACCTCAGATCTGACAAATTCATGACACCAAGCAAATGTCTTGCAGGATTCCTATTTATAGTAATGTGAGGTATCTGCAGAAAGCTTATTACCTATCAAGATTTTATAGTCCTTATGAGGTGTATGTATGTATGATTAATGAACTATGTTTTGTATTGAAAAGATGCTTTAGGGACTTGGCTTAAACAGTAAAGATTAGTTACTGAGATGTTTCGGTAATGGCCAATGTGGGCAAGTGGGAGTTCCTACCCTGCCCTGTCTGGCAAGTGATGCCAATTGTTGAGCCTTGTGCACTACTAAGATTTGGAATGGGAAGTCATCATAGGCAAAAGACTTAAAGGTGTTTTTTTGGGGGGGCAGAGCAAGGCTGCTTTCATGAACGTTTTGGATCCTGGTTATTGATAAACCAGCTAGCTCTGCAATAGACTGAGCTGGATGGGTGGGCGGCAACCTACTTTATTTGATAGGAAAACTAACTATTGATAAGTGTAGACTCAAGTTCATGCTTTATGATTTTCTTTTGGAGGTGTCTCAATTTACCTTCAAAGAACAGGCAGGCCCTGGAGAAAGCTTGAATGCAAAAGTTTATTCGCTAGTGAAGTGAAGCCACAGAGATAGCTCTTAAATTATGGCTTCCCCTCATACATCATTACAAGGCTTTTTATATGGTTCTTTACATGGAGGAGGAGCCATTTGTGCAACAACCAACCCCGAGTGACAAATTGTCGAGCATTTTAGGTTTAACATAAAGTTGTCATACTCACTCTAGATACAGATCTATATGTGTCCTAGAAACTTAGTAAAGCCTCAGAGTTAGCAGGATGGCTTTTTTTTTTTCATTTTTAGCGATAGCTTCACGTTTTTTCATTGGTCTCAAAATGATTTGAAAGCTTATTGAGCTAATAGTGGCTATCCCAAATTTTTTAAAAATAAGCATCCCAATTACTGGACGGGGGAGGCTGTGTGTGTGTGTGTGTCTACATGCACTAGTTTGCATAGTCATCTACATTTTCACATCTTCAGCCCTGAACTGCATTCATGCTTTGGGCGTTTTTTCATAAAGAACTTGGACACATGTAACAGTGCATGGGCTCTATTGAGTAGAGCATTATGAACTGTGGGCCAGTGCTCTTCTGCCATTTAGTCGTCTTGCAGGCCTGTGAAATGATGCTTTGGTCAAAGGTTGAACCTTCTTCTTTTTTAAAGAAGGAGAATAAATATAAAAGAAGAAAGGCGTCTGAGACGAAACTGGATTCCATTCAGTTGAAGAGAACAATTCAATCAGTGATTTTTAGGTTTCTTGCTGAGTAGCAAGTCTGACTTTGACAACAGAGCCTTTGATTAACTTCATCAATGCTTCCCATCAGTCTCTCTGAGTTTTAGTAGAAGAAAATGTTGTCAGACCCCTGTTAGTCAATACATATGGTATGCCTCACACCTAATGTGTATTATAGCCAGCATCTGGGTATTTGTTAACCGAATAATATATTTCCCACATTTCTGTTCATTCTACTCACTTATATAGAGAACTATATAGTATAGATAAAGATAGATATATCCCACCATACTCTGCAATGCTAAAGATAGCATTTGGCATTAGTGAATATAATACCTTGCAAAGGCAAGATAGGTTTGCTCTATGTTCTTCTAGAGGTTGGAAGGTACCTTCACAGACAACTGGTTTGAAACATAGTGTCCAAAACAGTGATAAATAATGGTATACATGGTAGGAGGAAAAACAAGGTAAAAAACTGGTGAATTTTAGTCCTGAGTGACATATATAGTGATTTTTAAATTTGTAAACAGGTCTGGCGAAATAGAGGTAATTTTAGGGGTGTATTTTTGAAGCACATCTACTGAGTAAGGTGAACATGCAGCAATATAGGAATTGCTTCCCAAAAGGAAAGGTACGAGTGCTTCTTTTGTATGGCACTGATTTTTGTCTTAAGCAATACATTGGCTAATTACTGATTATTTGGTCTCTAACGTTTCTAATATTGAACTGCAAATGTAGTCAATCAGCTATACATTATAATCAAAACTGGAAGGTACATTCACTACAAACCACATTGTGCCCTCTGCTTTGCACCTGGAGCTCCTGTTGCCTTAATTGGGAAATGTGGGTTTGTTTTAGTGGGCAAAACTTAGCCTCATATGAACCCTTGTGAATAACATACATCGTGTCTCCATTAATTGGCTTAAACCAATGTTCACTTGTAATTGCCTGATTTAACTTCCCTCCCCCAGTAAGTATTAACTTCTATAAAAATCCTGAATTTGCTATCTTCTTCTCCTTTATTCCTTTTCCCCACAATCTCCTTGTTACCATCGCTAATACATTTTATACTTTATATGAAGGCTGGGACAAGGAAAGTTCTGTGTGTGTGTGTTTTGGGCGCAGGGGAAATTCCCAAAATATTGCCACACATTCTGATTCATTAGCAAACAGAGGCTCCAGCCCTACCGGAAAGGCTAGCTATAGAGTATAGAAATGACTATTTGCTGCATGGATCTTTGAAAAATCTTGTGGTACTTTCCTGTTGACAACAGGGCCTATTGTCAAAAGTTTTGTCCTCATAATGAGTCAAATAACTAAATACACTTGAAAGTTCTTGTGCTTACACATAACATCCCTTGGGGAAAAGGGTTATTTCCGTGTCTCAAAGCTTGTTGACAAAATACTGCTCATTCAAAGTCACATGGGACTTTTCAGCTAGTGTAACTGTCTCTCACTGAAGCTGAACCACTGCATTCAGTATTCTTTTTATGTTTGTTGGAAGGAAAAGTTATATTATTAACCTATTTCAAGCAACTCCCAGAGAATTCAGGGTACTTAATCTTAACTCTGTCCTCTTTTACATGTCTTTTACAGGCCTCGAATAGCAGACGAGCAGCCAATGCACATACTTGACACTAGAGTTCCATTGGGATCTCTGGCTATAATGGTACAGAGGCTCTCTCTCATTCGGAGTGAATGGTACCCTCCTAGTAATGGCCAATAATACTGATGCTGTGTTAGTTAGCATCCTATGGCTATCACCTGGAATATACTGAGCATGTTGAGTATATCTCTTAACTTACTCCTAATTTAAAAGATGTTATTTCCTCACTGATGAGATTTTTGCAAGCGATGGAGTCTTATGCTGAGGTCTGTACCAAACCAAAGGTGGGGAATGTTGTCCTGCTTAATTCAAATCCATGTAAACATTGTGGGTTTATTTACCACTGAAATTCAGCCACTTATGGAGAGGAATAGGGCAGTTGTCTAGAAATCATACTAAGTGAGGACTGATCTACCTCCCAAGGTCTGTGAGAGTGAAGGACTGTTTTCCAGAATAGATTGTAGATGATTGATGATGTGCTGGAGAGATTTTAGCTGGGGACTGCTTGTGATAGCCCGTGGAGTTCTGTTATTTTCCGTGTTGGGCCTGTCCTGTATTAGGTGACTTTTGGGTACCCTTCTCACTGTATCAGTCTGTTTCCTCCCTTCCAAGTGGGTTCTGTAGTTTTAAGAATGTTTGATAAAGATCTTGTAGGTGTTTTCCTCTCTGAAGGATTGGAGCAAAGACCTTGGGAGGCAGACCAGTCCTCGGTTACAGACAGTCCCCCAATCTGAAGCAAATACTCACCAGCAACTACACACCATACAACAGAAACACAAACCCAGAAACCTATCCCTGTAACAAACCCCATTGCCTACTTTGCCACCATATCTACTCTAGCGACAACATCAAAGAACCCAATCATATCAGCCACACCATCAGGGGCTCATTCACCTGCACATCTACTAATGTGATATATGCCACCATGTGCCAGCAATGCCCCTCTGCCATGTATATTGGACAAACTGGACAGTCTCTAAGTAAAACAATAAATGGACACAATCAGACATCAGGAATGGTAACATATAAAAGCCAGCAGGAGAACACTTCAGTCTCCCTGGACACTCAATTACAGATTTAAAAGTTGCCATTCTTCAACAAAAAATCTTCAAAAATGGCCTTCAAAGAGAAACTGCAGAGCTACAATTCATTTGCAAACTTAATACCATTAATTTGGGCTTGAATAGGGACTGGGAGTGGCTGGCTCATTACAAAAGCAATTTTCCCTCTCTACCTCCTCATCAATTATTGGGAGTGGACCACACGCACCCTGACCGAATTGGCCGTGTCAGCACTAGTTCTCCACTTGTAAGGTAACTCCCTTCTCTTCATGTGCCAGTATACTTATGCCTGTATCTGTAATTTCCACTCAATGCATCTGAAGAAGTGGGGTTTTTTTTTACCCACAAAGGCTTATGCCCAAATAAATCTATTAGTCTTTAAGGTGCTACCGGACTCCTCATTGTTTTTGTGGATACAGACTAATACGGCTATCTCTCTGATGCTGAAAAGTTTGTATTCTGCTAAACACCTGCTGCATTCCTATCCATAACTGGCTGCATTTTAATGATAAAGTGTGTGTGTGTATATATGTGATCTATATATCTGTGTCTAGACAGTTTGATATAGACCTGTGGTTTAAAATATGCTTGTGGATCCTTGGGATTAAAGATCTATTAATATAGTGGTAAGTTATTATCCAACGGAGCAGCTATTACCCATTTTGCCAAGAGATGACAGTGCTTGGCTTTTGATTCATTTGTCTTCTCTCTTATTATTCCTGTGCTTTGTCAATTCCTTCCTCCAAACAAGAGGCACCAGCATTTTCAAATCTACACTATCTATAGAAGGCATTAAGAATATTATTAATCTTCATTCAGTCACACCTTATTCTTCTGCGTGATCTAAATAAATGAACTGGGCTGTCATTACTTTGGCATGGCATGCTTGGTGTACTGTACATCACAGAATATTGCTGCAGGTACATTCAACAACAAAACTGAGCTAACACAGTATCAGTGGAAGAAGACCTTAGAATAGCAACTTGGCATTAAACTTTTCCCCAGAGAAATATCCTCCTCCTGTAGCATAAAGAGTGCTAATTAATAGGGTTAAGAACATAAGAACATAAGAATGGCCATACTGGGTCAGACCAAAGGTCCATCTAGCCCAGCATCCTGTCTACCGACAGTGGCCAATGCCAGGTGCCCCGGAGTGAGTGAACCTAACAGGTATGATCGAGCGATCTCTCTCCTGCCATCCATCACCCCCCTCTGACAGACAGAGGCTAGGGACACCATTCATTACCCATCCCGGCTAATAGCCATTTATGGACCTAGCCTCCATGAATTTATCCAGCTCTCTTTTAAATCCTGTTATAGTCCTAGCCTTCACAGCCTCCTCAGGCAAGGAGTTCCACAGGTTGACTGTGCGCTGTGTGAAGAAGAACTTCCTTTTATTTGTTTTAAACCTGCTGCACGCCAATTTCATTGAGTGGCCCCTAGTTCTTCTATTTTGGGAACAAGTAAATAACTTTTCCTTATTTACTTCCTCCACACCACTCATAATTTTATATACCTCTATCATATCCCCCCTTAGTCTCCTCTTTTCCAAGCTAAAAAGTCCTAGCCTCTTTAATCTCTCTTCATATGGGACCCGTTCCAAACCCCTAATCATTTTAGTTGCCCTTCTCTGAACCTTTTCTAGTGCCACTATATCCTTTTTGAGATGAGGAGACCACATTTGTACGCAGTATTCAAGATGTGGGCGCACCATGGATTTGTATAAGGGCAATAAGATATTCTCCGACTTATTCTCTATCCCTTTTTTAATGATTCCTAACATCCTGTTTGCTTTTTTGACTGCCGCTGAACACTGCGTGGATGCCTTCAGAGAACTATCCACAATGACTCCCAGGTCTTTTTCCTGATTGGTTGTAGCTAAATTAGCCCCCATCATATTGTATGTATAGTTGGGGTTATTTTTTCCAATGTGCATTACTTTACATTTATCCACATTAAATTTCATTTGCCATTTTGTTGCCCAATCACTTAGTTTAGTGAGATCTTTTTGAAGTTCTTCACAGTCTGCTTTGGTTGTCGAGTGATTAAAAATTGTGATTAATTGCATGACTAATTACGTGATTAAATAATAATAAATACAATTTATTTAGATATTTTTGGATGTATTATACATTTTCAAATATATTGATTTCAGTTACAACGCAGAATATAATTTTACAGTACTCACTTTATATTTTTGAATACAAATATTTTCACTGTAAAACACAGAAGAAATAGTATTTTTCAATTTACCTAATACAAGTACAGTAGTGCAATATTTTTATCATAAAAGTTGAAATTACAAACGTAGATTTATGTACCAAAAAGCTGCATTCAAAGACAAAACAATGTAAAACTTTAGAGCCCACAAGTCCAGTCAGTCCTACTTTTTATTCAGCCAATCGCTAAGACAAACAAGTTTGTTTACATTTACGGGAGATAATATTGACCTCTTTTTGTTTACAATGTCACTTGAAAGTGAGAAAAGGCATTTGCATGTCACTGTTGTAGCTGGCATGATATTTATGTGTCAGATGTGCTAAAGATTCATATGTTCCTTCATGCTTCAACCATTCCAGGGGACATGCGTCCATGCTGATGAGTGGTTCTGCTTGATAACAATCCAAAGCTGTGCAGACTGATGCATGTTCATTTTCATCATCTGAGTCAAATGCCACTTGCGGAAGATTGATTTTCTTTTTTGGTGATTCAGGTTCTGTAGTTTCTGCATCAGAGTGTTGCTCTTTTAAAACTTCTGAAACCATGCTCCACACCCACTCCCAATCAGATTTTGGAAGGCACTTCAGATTCTTAAACTTTGCTTAGAGTGCTGTAGCTATCTTTAGAAATCTCATGCCTCCCTCCTCAACCTTATCTTCTTGTCCCTGAAGAGAAGTTTGTGGCCCATCTCCTTCAGCTCCAGCCACTCAATCTTGCTGTCATGGCTGATGGTGCCAGTGTTGTAGCCACCAACAAGATCTACTGGGAAAGGGCATAACATTAAATATATGGTAGAATGCGAGTAAAACAGAGCAGGAGACATATAATTCTCCCCAAAGGAGTTCAGTCACTAAGTAATTAATACTCAGTCACTAAGTAATTATTTGTATCAAGCATCATTAATGTGGAAGCATGTCCTCTTCAGTGGTGGCCGAAGCACGAAGGGACATATGAATGTTTACCATATCTGACATACCTTGCAATCCTGGCTACAAACGTGCCATGTGAATTCCTGTTCTCACTTGCTAGTGACATTGTAAATAAGAAGCGGGCACCATTATCTCCCATAAATGTAAAGAAACTTGACGTAGCAATTGGCTGAATAAGAAGTAGGACTGAGTGGACATGTAAGCACTGAAGTTTTACCTGGTTTTGGTCCTGAACTCAGATATGCTGTCCCATACAATTTCAATGAAACAGGCTTTTATTTATTTATTTATTTATTTATTTTCTGAAGAGTAAAATTCCACATGTAAGAGCTACACCTATTTCCTTTGTGGATTTAGGGACAGGGAGAAACCTAGAACTTTTTATCATATCAATCACTAAATACCTTTTTAAAAGAACTTTAAAGCCCCAATCTTTCAAACAACCTTGTGAGTGGCCCCCTGTGCCAGTCTGAGCCCCATTGGAGGTGCAGAGTAGGGATGGAGGTCAGTCCACATAATTTCTCTTTGCAGAAATGGGACATTGAATTCCCAAAGTGTCAGAATTGCCTCTTCCACCTTGCCTGCCTTCAAATAAGTTAACACATCTTCAATTAAGTGATATAGTGCACTTTTTTCCACTGAAGCCCTGCTTCATGTAGTGTACACACTAGACTGTGTAGTGAATGAGGAAGAGTGGTTACAGTAACCATATTGAACAAAGCTGTAGATTGGGTTTATAGACTCGTACGTGTGTTTTCACTTTCATTTGCTTGTAACCCTTTCTAACTCTGTTCCTTTGATTGTAGCCTGGCTGTGAGCATCCCAGGTTGGTAGTAAAGCATTGGGAGACACCCAAGGTTGCAGGTGAAGTAGTGACAAAACCCTTTAATTGTTTAGATTGTACCCCAGAACCATGACAGAGTATTTAAAAAAACAACCCCCCTCCCACAATTCACACAAGCTTATTGTGAAAAATTTACCATGCACATGCAAAGTAGTATGTGGTTTCCTTTAAAACCCTTTTAGTTAGGCCAGTGAAAGATTTTCACCAGTTCACTGAAAGATTTGGGTGTAGTTGTCCAATTTCAAGTTTCTGCCCACTTCTGCTACGATACTAGAGCTGTTCAAAAAGGGGCTATTTTTTGTACTCTCTAATTGCAAAATAAACTTATATCTATAGAGATACATTTTGCTTTCATGTATGTATATAGAGCCAATCTATAAACACTGGAGATGGCTGGTGTACTGCTCGCTATTACTTTTGATGCTGTGGGAGAGTAGACAGTGGTAGCCAGAGCGCCTTGTGACAGAGCAGGAAGTGCCTTGCCAGGGGCAGCCATAGCTAAATGGTTCCGTGCAAGTAGGCCATGTCTACTTCATAGCTATGGGCCTACGGCCAGGAGCAAATTAAGGTTTCTGTGCTTCTAATTCTCTTTCACACTTCATAGCTATCAGCAGAGAGCTCTTTGAGATGGAAGAAGCAGAGTCCCATGTGAGCAGGTGCCTCCTTGCATAACAACAGAGGGCCACCGCACTGGGTTGTTGGGTGCTGCACTCCAAACCACAGGGCAAAGGGAAAGTAAAGCACTTTAAACTGGCAAGACTATGAGGTGCCATAGCTGCCCCAGCCAAACAACTCATCTCTAGTTTAATTAATGGCTCACTGTAGCGTTTTCAATAAAACAGAGCTGACCAGGAGTTCCAGGAGTGTTGGTTCCTCTCTTCCTCCCCAGGCTTGTTTGGTGGTAGGATAGAATAGCTAGAAGTTTCTCCATAGTTTTCTGCCAGGCCCCAATTCAATGGCTTTGTACATTTCATCCCAATGAGGATATAATGGCAGATGTGCTAGAAAAAGGCTCACTGTGTGGTAATAACTTATGTATCTGTGGGGAATGACAAGCGGCTGCTAAATTGGACATTTTAGTGAAACCTAGTTTCTAGATGAATGCAGCAATTTTTCTCTTCACTGAACTTTCTGTATTTTAGCCTAGCTATTCAAGCAGAAGAAAGAATGAACACCTGCTCCCTGAGACCAGTGGAGATTATGGACGAGATCATGCAGATATAATGCCATTTACACTTGGAGATTAACACCGCCATGTCCTGATTAGTCCTAAACAGGACTTGGAAGAATACGTGCCTCTAATGTCTAGGCTGCACGTGTACAAAGGGTTATTTAATAAGGGCTAAACGGGGTTATCTCACTTAATGTAACAGCACTTTCATATCAGGGATCAAGAAAAGTTATTTCTGTCTTACATAAGTGCTCTTTCATATGGCTGTAGATTTCCTGTATTCAGACTTGAAAGAAGTCAATGATAGGCTCAGAGGCACAAACATGCAAAGGTGTATATATTTAGAGTAAGCAACTTTTTCACAGTTTGGGGGCTCCCTCTAAAACCATTCATCCTCTTTCCAGAGAATCAAATCTCTTATGAAAAGGTTGACCAGTGATATTAAGAGCTCCTGGCTTCAGCTGGGAATCCTGGGGCTGGAAGGGTTTCTGCTGTGGATCCTGAAATGTGGTTCTCTACTTGCCTGTATTTTGGCAAACGTTTCATTGGTTACAGGCACTTGCCAAAATATTTGGCTTCTTCGAATTGCTGCTTTCTGACTAGAGTAAGGGCACATCTATAGAACAGTTATGGGCGGGAGGTGAACATGCCCTTCGGGGAGGTTAGCCCCCAAATTCCACACCTCTGCCAGAGGCCCTGTCCCCTCTCCCTTGTCCCCAGCCTCAGCACACCGGGCGGGCAGCACAATTCCAGCATTGGGTGGTGGGTCACGGCCCCACCCTGGGAGTCTTGTGCACGTTGTGGCCCCCAGCCCCCAGCCACAGAAGGGAACAGCAGGCACATGGGGACTGGGGGTGGAGTGTGGGCAGGGCCATGCCAGACTGTTTGGGGAGGCACAGCCTTCCCTTGCCTACAGCACTTGCTCCCCATGAGTGCAGTTGTGGAGTGTGATAGTTGCCCAAGTAGCCATACCTGAGCTAGCCTTAACCTAGATAGATCAGGACCTGGAACAGTGAAGCTACAGCAGGGAATGCTTTCAGTGCAAGCTCTGCAAGTCTGCCTGGAATTCATGGGGTGAGCACGCACTGCTGCAGCGTCGCTGCTCTGGTTAACTAAGTTTCACAGAGCAACTTCCAATCAGCTCAAATAGGGGTTGCTGGTTTATAGCTGCTGATGTGCTAAGCCCACCAATGCAATCCCTGAAAACCCAGGAAATATCCCGTTAAAGGAACCTTTTACGTTCTTTGACATTATCCAGTCAGTCATACTGATAGACTATATGTCTCTCACTGACAGAAATGGAATGCACCCAGGCAACTCCTGAAACTCCCACTCTATAGCAACACCGGATTCCAACCTGTGTGTGTGTGTGTGAGAGAGAGAGATGTACAGGAGAAACGGTTGAGGCTAGGTGTGTGCATGTGAAAGGAAGGGGGGGGGGGGGACTCAGTCCAGATGTGAGGAGCTGGGGCAGACAGTAGGAGATCAGATAGCAGCCCAAAGCAGGATGGGAGGCAGTTGCTGAGAGCTGATCTGGGCAAAGTTCTGGCAGGACTCTCCTTGTGCCACCACTGTTACTCCCCTTTTGGTGGTCTCCATGCTTGTGATAAGGGGGGAAGTTCAGCTTCCCTGATAATTTGCCCACTCATCATAGCAGTGAAGCATTGAAGCTCTTTCATGGGAAGAGAAGTCCTAGCAGTGTAACTGGAAGGTCCATAGGAGAGCAATCGAACAGTTACAGCTGTCTTCATCTTGGTATGGTTTTAGGAAGCAATGAGATGAGGAGATTGTCAGGTGGTAGTTACAGAGCAGAGTTAAAAACTCCAGTGCTAGGGCACCTCATGCCTCTGGTGACCATCTTGTGGTGGTGTTTTAGCTAGGCATAAAATAGAGCAGTTCTGAAGACCAATCTGTCCCCAGCATTTTTGTTGGAGGAGTGGAACAATCCCACTCCTCTGCAGCCTGGAGTGAAGGTCTGGAACAGTAAAAAACTGGGCTAAAAAGCTGTAAATCATGGTATGAATGGACAGTGTAAACTGTTGATATATTTAATCACCGAGTCCCTTGTTTCTGCAAACAGGACTTCGAAGATAAAAGGATACTCAAGGCAGGACTGAGGCTATCACAGTGGCAGTAGAAATAGACCCCCTTCTCCAGCCCCATCCAGTGAAAATTGAGATGCAGGTAGTGAATTTATTCTCCCTTCTTTCATTGGTAAGGAGCAGTAAATGATTTGTAACATTTCTTCTCCAATTAATGTTCTGCGGGGTGAGGAAAGCCCATAGGACGGGCCATTATTTTTGTGCCTGTAATGATCAAGCTTTAACATTTTTGTAGAACAAAAGTTAATTACTTTACCTAAATCTAACAAATGTGGAAGGACTGACTGTAGGCTACTGAAGTTCAATAATAAAAACCTAAGTCTTGCCTCACTTTTCACTGGACAATCTCAAAGCACTTTACAATTTACAAAGATCAGTGTCATTTTACACATGAGGAAGCTGAGGTGTGGGGAGGTGATGTCTTGCTCAAGAGACTCAGAGGGCTTCTAGTAGAGGTGGGAATAGAACCTAGGTCTCCTGGCTCTATCCACTAGATTATACTGCTTCCCAAGAGCATTTTGGGGTGAACAGTGATCATGACTGATGCACCAAGATCACATTCACAAGAAGTGATAGTTACATTTTTGAGCCCTACCTTTCCCCTTGTGGACTTTGTGGGTAGAGGGTGGGGAGAGACAGCCTTAAGAAAAACATAATGAGGGGAGGGAGAGAGGGAGGAAAAACCCAAGAACTTCTTGGAACATTAGGCTTCTAACTTTTCAATAGGCAGCCCCACTCCCCTATGATATTTTAAGCTAATGAAAAGTATTCTTTCAACTCTTTGTGAATATTGTCAGAGTGATGGATGTACTGTCATAGCTAAAATGGAATGCAGGAGGTTCTGTGTGGATGGCGTTAGATCTTATAGGAAGTTATTAGCTACAGAGGTGTATAGAAAGAATAATTAGTAATTTCTCCCTAGAAGAAGAAAGGGACAAATGGTAAGTTGTTGGGTTTTTTAAATTAATTTACTAGATCGGATCAGT
This sequence comes from Sternotherus odoratus, assembly GCA_032164245.1. NCBI lineage: Eukaryota > Metazoa > Chordata > Testudines > Kinosternidae > Sternotherus > Sternotherus odoratus. The sequence goes on along the minus strand of JAVMKO010000002.1, from coordinate 84,356,197 downwards.
AGTTAATTTAGTCCACTATCCTGTTTTCAACAGTGGCTGAAGCCAAATGCTTCAGAGAAAGGTGCAAGAATCCCCAAATGGACAATTATATGAAATAACCTATGGAAGCTTCTTTTTAAGTCCTGGTTCACTGGGTGCAAATCAGTAAATTCTCATTCTGGACATATCATGTGTCAAGTGATAGTGTCCATTTGAAGTATGCAAAATCTCTCCAAAACCTGTACTGTTTCAGAACATTCAATTCTGGTTTAAAGTGTGCCCCTGGCAGTTACCGATGATAAAAAGACAAGTTGTTATAAACCAGTGTCTCAGGTTGAAGGCTTCCACGGTAAATTGCAGACTGTAGTATTTGCAAACAAAGTTTCCTTCAGCATAGAAATGCAGCCATCTCTGGGATGTGTCAGAAAAGATCAGGTACAAGGAATTTGTACAACTGTAAGTAGTGGGGAAGATTCAGCCAAGGATGATGGCAAAATCTTTAATCCAATAAAATGTAGGAGAGTGCATAAACTTGGTTTAAATGACCTCAAAAGGATTAAAAGGCAGGACAACTTTGTTGGGTGCAGTTCATAGTTGTTTTCTTTTGCTGGTTTGCTTGTTTGTTTTTAGCATTAGGCTCTTGTTGTTGGTTTTGAGATGGAATATATATATGTGTTGCTTCTGTTGCCTTTCAAGCCTATCATACTTCTGTAAGGCAATAAAACAAGAATGTTTCAAAATGATAGTGAAGAGAATGCTGTTTGGTGAGTGAAGGTCCATCAGTGATTTATAATACCTCTAGGATACCACAGTAATTATTCAGTTGCCATTATTGATAGCACCAGCATGGGTGATGGTGGCTATTGGCTCAGTAATATTTGGATGACATTACATTAATTAGAAAGTTTCATATTGTTTGTTTTATTATCATTGTTTGCTTTAGGATGTTGAATCATAACTTCCAAATGAATAAAATAAGTACATAGCAATAATAAAACTCTGCTTGGTGATCCTAGTTACCATGCCGACTATCTATTTGTTTTCAGAAGCCAGTCTTGAGTCTGTTTGGAACGTGGGTTACCATGATAGCTCCAGGGAGTTTCTTTGTTCTGTGCTTTGTGCAATCCACAGGATTATGAACTCAGCAGAACTGTGGAAATTGTAAGGTTATTTTCAGATGGAGGCTTTTTATTTTTTTGTTAATGGTTTTAACTGTTGAACTATATGGTGCTTCATTTTTTTATTATTATTATTTTAATTATTATTAAATAACTGTGGGGAATTGTGGAGAGAGATCAACAATAGGGGACAATTATTATCAATACAACAGAATGACAATTATTTAAAAATAGACATTGTGATTCAAAATTAAAGCTTTATAATTGTCAAAACGCAAATTGTGAATGTCACAGGTCAAAATATACAAAGTAAATATCTTTAAACGAAACTAAGTTCTCAAGTAGCATTATCTTACTTTGCCTCTCTGTAACTTTTAAATGCTTATCGGTGGAAGTATTTTGTCAGTTTGTGTGTACAGTGAAATTGACTCTTACCAACATTTACTGATAAAATTCTAATCCTCTCAATCCTAACTATTATAAAGATCTGTCCCTGCAGTTAACCTGACGGCAACAATTGTAAGCATCTGCCAGTAGATGGTGCAGTTTGTAAAAATATTCACTCACTAGGAAGACTAGAGAATGAACAATTTAATTTGGTTCAGGGTGGTTTCTGGAGCTTAAGAACCGACCTCTTCCTTTGGAAGCGCATGTTAAGGTTTGGCTGAGTTTGAGCAAAATATGAACATGGCAATCCAATATTGCAGAGCTGCCATATATTCTTGTAAATCTAGCAACACAGTAGTGTCTCTATTGTAAGAGCAGGAGGAAAATGTAAGCCCTGACAGAACACCAACCCTTCTGTGTATCTCAAAAGAAACAACACAACTTCAAAATAATATTTCAAATATTTAATGAGCTTCAAGAAATGCTTAGATTTTCTGCTATTTTACAATACTGTACACCCTGCGTGGCGGATCTGAGCCCTTGGATGAGTGCTGTACCTTCTAAGTCATCTTCTCGTCCTACTTGAGGGAGCTCTTCAGAACCCTTTTGAGGGCATATGCAGCCTGACCTGGAACTGAGACTGCAATCTCATTGTAGATGGTAAACTCATTGTAAACTCAGAAGGTTTCTTTTGTACATGGATCTGTATCTGCAGTGTTTCCCAAAGTGTAAGGAATTCTCTGAGGCACTGAGCAGTTGTTTTCTGTTCAATTTTTTTAAGAAAATGAAAGAAAATGGTTGCAAACAGAACCTTCACAACGTGAAGCAAATATGCTCATACTAGTGCCTGAGTTTGCAGAAAGCCTGAAACTGTAGTTGTGAGGTATGAACTTCCCCATTTATTTCAATGGGTACTAATTCAAAGGCCAAATATTTCTTCTCAAATAATGACATTAACTAAGTCACTGCAGGTAAGAAAGAGGGGAGAGTATTGTTTTATTAAGATCTACACCAACATTTCCCAAAGTGCAGGGCAAATCCCCTTGGTTTGTCTCTGTCTTGTGGTTGGAGACTGAAAATGTTCAGGTAACTCTTAACCATTTTTATATTGTATGTAATTCTAATGACATGTACCAGAGATGAGAAAGGGGTATGGCTGTGTGTCTCTCTCCCTGTATATAAGTTGCGAACCCTAGAGGTAACTTGGTAGAGGTATGGGGAAGAGAAAAGAGGATAACATGATGGTGGATCTGGTATAGTTTTGTGAGTTAGGATTAAACTTGTTCAGCCAATCTGACTTGAATCAAAATATCTTGGCTTACATTTTCAAAAGTCACTAGGAAGACTGGGTTGCTCCATTTCTGGATACCCAACTTTTGATACCACTTTTCAGAAGCACTGAACTCCCACCCTTTGAAATCCTTTTCCTTTAAACTGTGCTAAACTGGGGACATGTGATGCTCTAGGCCAAGCTTGAGAAAAGCTGATATTTATTATGTGCCCGGCAACTAAAAGCAGCTGACAGAGAAGCGATACACTTGTAATGGCTTCCATCCTAATTTTTCAGGCGGTTCAGCTAATTTAGGTTCATCCAGGCTTTTGGAAACTCTACATTTCTGATAGATCTACCTAGCCTGTCTGATTCCTTTATATCAGCAACTAGCAAAAATACCTGGCGTTGCTCTGGGTATTTGTAATTGGAAACTGGGATGTAAAAAGACTACAATGTTTTTTATTAATACAAGTTTTGTTCAGAAGTCTCATTTTGTCGAATTAATTTCATTCCCTTGCATTTAGATGTGGGGGGGGGGAGGGGGGAGAGAGCTGAACGAGCTGAGCGAGTGCGGGGTCCGTTGGAGGGGGGAGGGGGGAGAGAGCTGAGCGAGTGGGGGGGGGCGTTGGAGGAGAGGAGGGGGATGAGATTTAATTTTTTTTCGATTCTTACCTGAGGGGGGAGAGAGCTGAGTGAGTGCGTGGGCTGTTGGATGGGGGGAGGGGGGAGAGAGCTGAGTGAGTGCGGGGGCCCTTGGAGGGGGGGAGGAGGCAGAGAGCTGAGCGAGTGCGGGGTCCGTTGGAGGGGGGTATTATTACATCATATCTATGTCACAGAGAACAGCAGCTGCCCAGCTGATGTTAATGGGCTTTAATTAATTTCACCCCTAGGGGGCGTCAGAGGTGAGATTTGAAAAATTTTCAATTCTTACCCTGATTAGGACCCTAAAGCCTATAACTGTACCAAATTTCAAGTCTCTAGCTCAAACGGTGTGGAAGGAGTAAGGGAACGTACATACACGCATATACCATTTGACTTTTATACATATAGATGAAAGATTTTCCTTTTACTCACCACCTCCATTAGGAAGCATTTTACACCAGTATCTCCAACTAACAAGCTGATTTATTTAAAATAAAAATAACAGACCAATGTCTGCCAAGATTTAGACTTGTGAAACCTGACTCAGAACTCCTAGATTTCCAGCCAAGTCCTCCTGAAGCCAACGTTGCCAATTTTTACCCTTACCAACTACCAGCTGTTCAGCATGCAAACAAGCCAGTCCCTCCCAAATCATTGTGGGACGTGTCAGTTGCTGCCACGTTACTGAGCATGATTTTAAAGGCCAACATCAGTGAACTTGTCAAGTAGAAGGAGGCCTGTTTGTTAAACTCTGAATCTCTGTGTGGTGAAGAAGAGCGAAAATCAAGAACGAATGAATTCTCATGAAGTGCTAGCTACTCCTACCTTATTAATGGGCTCATAGACTGGATTTCACTTCAGTTACTGTCCATTATTTGATCCTCTGGGTGGCTGGGGCTGGGGGTCATTTTTTAGTGTTATGTTTCCTAGCAGTGAGATATACTTGAAGCTTTTGGAAAAAAATGAAATTATTTTATGATCAAAATTAAAAGAAATCTGTTGCGCCTCATACAGCGCAATGTGAATTGTAGGAGCCTTCTGAACTCTCCCCAAGAAGTAGATGCACTGAGCTCACAGCTTTTCTAATTAGGCAATTTATCATGGATGATGGGGAGTGCTAAGAAACAAGGGCTTAAAAAAGCAAACCAAAACCACTCACCAGTTGCTAAATACATGGCCTCTATCCAATCCACTGATGCTCGCTTCACATTGGCGTCCTGGCTGACTTTCCACCCTCCATTGTTCATGCAAGAGAGCATCTCAGGAGAAAGACTCAGGCAATCTGGGTTCTACTCACCTCCCCCATGATTTATTTTTTCTACTTGTAAAAGGGGGTTAATATTTACCTATTCACAGGAATGTTGAGAAATTGAATTCAGTAAAGTTTGTAAATCACTTTGAGATTGTATAGAAGTGCAAAATATCATTTTAACGGTCAAAGCCTTTTCCTATGATACGCCCGCCATCTAGAATAGACTTTCTGTAGCTATCCATCACTAGTACACCTTTTTTCAGTTTCACCTAAAACATACCTTCTATTTCTAACCTTTGCTTCTTTACGTCTCTCTCCCATTGTTACCCTCTAACTGTATTTAACTCAGTAGACCATTTTGGGATGCAATCTGTACATTGGGTACAATAAGAAATACCATACAAAGTGTGTGTGTAAGTAAAATCTTGGAATATTTTTCTCAGAGTAAATTTATTTTGGAGTAATAATCTTTCAGACTCAATCCTGTATGATCTATTTTTTTTATTTCCACTACCACTGCTATAATCCTGCCCCACTGATTAATCTAGTCAGCCTAACAAATCTGTCCCATGTAAATAGTTTTCACACTCAGCCCTCAGACACTATGCCTATTCAAGGGTCCTGCCAACTATTACCTACTTGTGATGCCCCTCTGGGAACAGCCTTTCATGGACCACTATTCCATTGAGCTTGCCTAGGTCAACTATCCTGTTCCTTTAAAATAAAGAAAAGTCCCAATTCTACTGCGTACCAGCATAGGCAATACAACTGATTGTGTGTGTGTGTGTGTGTGTGTACGTGAGAGAGAAAATCATGTCCTTGTCAAAAAAAAAAAAAAAAAAAAGTCTGTCGGTAAATTGGTGTTCAACATGCACAAACTGTGGCTTGCCTCGAACTGCACATTCTTCTACTTAAGGAACACATTTGTCAATCATCTATTACATTTTACCATGGATTTGGAAAAGCTCTGAAGATGTATTACCTCAGAACTTATCACTGTCTTAAAAAAAGAGAGAGAAAAAACAGTGTTTGCTTTTCTATAGTGCATTCTATCACTTTTTCACAGCCCACTGTATTAAAATGATTAATTGCTCAGGCTCCTTTCAGAAAGCCTCCTCTATCTGATAGTCTAAATGGAGGGGAGGGGGGGAGAAAGGGGATGGACGGACAAGGAAAACATGTTCTGGGCCTGACTTATAAAATAATTTGTATGGTTCAGAGCTATGAAGGATTTATATATGTTCTGCAACAGAGGAACTGTAGAGGAGAGAGGAAGATTTTATATGCTACCGGGCTTGCCAGAGCAAAGCATTACAAAGGTCAAGACTAATTTTAAAAGAACTTACATCATCTCTTTTTGGCCAGTGTTAGGAATTTGATAGTGACTAATGTGTATTGGAACAAATACTTGGATCAAAGAGAAATTAAATATAAGACCAGTCTAGAAATTATTTGACACTTAGGAGTTATTAGACTGTGCTGTCTGGCAATGGGAACGTGCATATAGTATGTAGTGTTGGTGGGCTTGAGGCTGAGTTGATTTATACCAGTGTAAGTGAGGAGCAACTCCAAACGAATTCAGTGGAGATACAGTGTGAAAACTTAGTGCCAAATCATCTCCTCTAGCATGAGACCCTGTGGGGAAAGGACTCTCTCTTGGGGTGGAAAAAATCCTCAGAGAGACTACTTCAATTTGTCCTGTTGGGGGCGTGGTCTGCCACCTCTGTCAAAAAGGGTATGGTGACTCCCCACAAACCTAACCAATCCCCTGGGATTCAAGAGATACCAGGATCATCTCTCAGAGAGTATGCGCCTTGTGCATCAAGCCAGCATCGAGCATTGGGGCATATGCACTGATGACAGGATATCAAGGAACAATTCTATAAAGATCTTGAGCAAGATCATTCTCCTTGGAGATTTTAATGCTAGCGTTGGACATGATCTCTGGAATGGCAGAAAGGTATGATCTCTGGAATGGCTAACTCCAAAGGCATCCTCCTCCTGAGCAGAAGAACATGTCATGGTCATCATGCACACCCTCTTTAGGCAAAGTGAGAAGAATTAAACCACCTGGAGTCACTCTCACTCCAGGCATTGGCACCTTCTTGACTATGTTATTGTCAGAGCTTGAGATTGGAAAGATGTCCGCATCATGAGGGCTATGCATGGAACTGATGGTGATGGTCTGGCCAACAGTCTTGTTAGATCAGTCATGAATTTCCAGATTGCCAGGAAAGATCAGTAGGAAAGAAATTCAACATAAAGTCCCTTGATGATGTAATGACTCGGGAGAAATTCCAGCAGCCTCTCCAAGAGGTTTTCTACTATGCCTACAACCAATTATGATAATGAAAATTTATGGAAGGGATTAAATGCTGCCATTCTCTCAATATGCGCTGAGTCCATTGGCTATGTCATCTGCCATCACCAAGGTTGGTGTGATGAGAATGATGCTGAGATTCAAGGTGTGCTTGACCAGAAAATCTTATTGCATATAGCACTCCTTTATGGATGTGAAACTTGGGTGACCTATCAACAGCACCTTAGAGTCTGGAAAATCCTTAGCATCAAGTGAGAAGATGGCTGCACTAATGCCAGCATTCTCACTGAAGCCAATGTCACCAGCATTGAAGCAATGATTCTCATGCACCAGCTCTGCGGGGCCAGATATTGTATATGGATGTCAGACGCTCGCCTTCCAAAACAAGTCCTCTACTCTGAGCTCACCCAGGGTCAGAGATCATGTGGTGGTCAGAGGAGATGCTACAAGGATGTACTGAAAGCGTATTTCAAGAAAACTGATGTGGACATCACAAGCTGAGAGGAGCAAGCCACCAGCCAATCTCAATGGCACCACCTCCTTCATCAAGCTGTGGCTCGCTTCGAGGAGAAGCGTCTTGCCCTCAAAGCTGAAGAGAGAGAGAGAGAGAGAGAGAAGGAAATAAAAAAAGAAGAACTTTCTTCCAGCAGGCAGCTGACCTGACAGGAAATAGATGGATCTGTGGTTCCTGAATTGGACTCCTGAGTTATCTTAGGTCCCGTATGTAAATCTGTCGTAAAGATCCTCCTCAAATCGAGGGATCGCCGGTGATGACTGGCCTTGTGCACCAGCTCTGAACCACAGAGGGCTCCCCTTCAGGGGAGCTGGAGCTCCCCTACCAAAGACTCCCACTTGGCTGAGACAATCACTGAGGATCCCAGCAGTGTGTCCTCTGCAACATCTAGGGAGGTGCTGTGGAGAGTGCCAGAGAGACACCCGAATGCCCTCTTCTGCACGTGGAGGATCTATCTGTTCCGGATCCAAGGGGTTCACTTTATTTTCAACACACACCCATCAGAAGAGTAATTATATAAACTTAAGAAAACAGAACAGGTCTCCTCAGCTTCTTTGTCCTTATTGATCATTCACACCCAGAAGATCATAGAAATGTATGGCTGGAGAGAACCTCAAGAGGGCAGCTAGACCAATGGCTCTCAACCTTTGCAATATACTATACACCTTTCAGAAGTCTGACTTGTCTTGGGTATCCAAAATTTCACCTCACTTTGAAAACGAGTTGCTTACAAAATCCGACATAAACATACAAAAGTGTCACAGCACACTCTAACTGAAAAATGGTTTACTTTCTCATTTATACCCATACAATTATAAATCAATTGGAACATAAATGTTGTACTTACATTTCAGTGTGGTACCTGAGCCAGTTTTTTACTTATGAGCCTTGTCTGAAGCCCGAGCCTCAGGTGGTGGTGCTGAAATATGTATCTCAGCTCCATGGGGCTCCCCAGGCAGTTGCCTGCTTGCCACCCCCTAATGCTGGCCCTGCACTTGTGATCCCCCTAAACCCATCCCATGACCCCCCCTGCTCCCTGGGAGCTGCAACCCCTAGGTTGAGACACACTAATCTAGATGAGTTGAATATGCCCTGGAAGACCTCTGAGTACCCCCAGGGGATGTGTATCCCTGGTTGAGAACCACTGAGCTAGACTGTCTTTGCTGCTCTGAGGCAGGATTATGTATACCTTGGTCAATAGAATGTTGTAGATCTGACAAGATATGGGGCATAACAGACTCTGGTATGGAAGCAGCTGGAAAGCAAACATAATGAGAAATATTCCTCCCTGGTAGCATCTTGCTGTCAGCAGAACTTTTGCCTTCACTTCATTTCTTTCCTGTAGCCAGGCAGTTGTGAGCCTGGATGATTGGCCTTGTTGCCATGCTCCTATAGTTATTACTTTACCAATATCCTTTGATGCCAAAGACTATATTTGGATTGTTTTGAAAGTCATGTACAAATGCCTCTTGTGACACACTCAGACTTTGAAATGACAGGAAATGCATTGTCAGGCTTGCTTTTTTCCTTTGCAGATCTATGCAATAGCACTGATTGCTGCTTACTGACTATTTTGTACTAGGAGCTGTAATACATGAACCAAAAAGGTCCCTTTAAAGCAGCCAGAATTTTGGTTCTGAACTACTCAGACCTCTTGGATCTGCAAAACTGAGCTCAAAATTTCAAAAGGATAAGCTGTCTCAGGTGATATCTTGTGCTCCTTGCTTCCAGTTTGGTGGAAAAAAACATGTGAATTGGCCTATTTTGGAACTTCTGCTTCAACAGGCCCCTTCAAAATGAGAAATATATATTTTTTAAAAATGCTGTTCAAAGAAAAGTTGAATTGGATTATTAGGCACAGGTTTAGGCTGGTTTTGCATTTCACTTCTATAGAAGGGCAGCATGTTGCTGCCTTGTGACAAAACTGAATGACAAATACTGAATCTTTCTCTTACTTTGCAAACTGAGTTTTATCCAGTGCCCATCAATGAAAAGGCTCCCTCTGACTTTTTGTGGATGCAAGAATAGGTTGTGCAACCACAGAATCCCTGTATTGGAAACGTTTAGGACCAGTTTTTCAATGAGGCCTCAATCTGGTCTCCACTTGTGCATGTGCAATTTTGCACAAGCCACTGCTGCTTCTTTTTTTTAACACTAACATTGGTAGCTGAAGGAGAACTGCAGTTTGGTTTTCTGCACACAAATTATATCCTTCATGGAGGATTTAGCATCTAGTACCTACCTTTGCAGGTGTTAGCACTCAACAGGTATACACATTAATATAACTGCATGCACCCAAATGAAGGATACTCTTTAGAAAAGGTGGTTCTTTAATATATTTTTGTCACTTAAAAAAAACAAGTTTAGCTTGTACAAGCTTAGCTTGCAGGCTACCAAAGGCAGGAGGCATTGCTGGACTTTCTCAATACTACTGTTGAAGACACTATTAGGAATTTTGATGTCTGGTAACTTCTTAACAAGAACCATGGAATATGCTGCCACTGTGAGGTTGTGGTTCCTTGACTGCCGCCCAGAACTGGCTGAGGGAGGAAAAAATCCTTTATTGTGTTGAATTTTGGGAATACAAAATTTGTAACATTCCAAAATGCATTCATGTGATTTGCTAGAACTAATTTGAAGACAAGAGTATAGAATCCACTGGAGTATATTCAAGTAAGTTCTTCTTGGAAACTATAACCTGTTTATATAGGCCTAAAAGGGGAAATGGAGACCCAAATAAAAAAGAAAAGTCATAGTACTGCAACATTAATAGTTAGAAGTATGTTAGCAGAAAATAAGTCTTTATTATAAAAATAAAAAAGTGAGAATCAGGGAGGAAGAACTGTAGACAAGTGTAAATGAGTTACCGAAGGCATATGAAAATAATCATAGAAGCAAAAATGTATGATGTGAGCATGGTAGTTGAAAACAGGAGCAATAATACATTAGTTTTTTAAATCTATAAAAGGGAAGCAAGAGACGAGATCACTGAGAAGTGAAGCAAGGGATTCCTGGATGGAGGCTATAGTAATGGCTTAGGAGTTGAATGTTGATTTCAAAGGTGCACACATTAGGAAAGATGAATATGTGCAAATAAACATGCTGTTAGTGTACAATGGAACTAGGAGACAAAGGTGGTTTAATTACTATTGGCATTATGCTTGCAAAATGTAAACCTGAATAAATCTCTGGGCTTGGCTAGTTCACACCATGGAATATTACATTTTGATAAGGATCTTGCATACATATTCAGTCCCTTCCTAGTATCATGCATCTTAAGCAATGACTGAAAAGTGGCTCATGTAAAGCCTCAGTTTTGAAAAGAGAAAAGATGTGAATCAGGAAATAATAGGCCATTTACCAAACCCAGACACAAGTAAAATTCTGGAAACCCTTCTGAAATGGCCTATCTAGCTGGGGGGCCTGCCTACTTGAGAGAGTCTCTCTCTCTCTCTCTCTGCCATAATATGCAGCTGAAGTCAATGGAGTTGCTCAGGAATGAGCTTCCAGGATATGTGAGAGAGCATCTGACAAGGTGTTTTTCAAGACACCCCTCAGATTTGGCACTCATCCTGGTGTGGTCTGATGAACTTAATCTGTTGATCTTTTAGAAGATACTGTGGGCTCCCTCTTTTGACAGGGACTTTATGGGAGGGCATATTGCTGGAGGGAAGGTGGACATTTTGAATTGTTTGTTGTCAGGTGGAGTTTGTTGTGGGTTTTGTTCTTCTGTTGTGATTTATGTGGTTAAATAATTATCAAGGGCACTTGAAATAAACTTCTTTCTGGTTTGGGACTTGCATCTGCTAGCAAGTAATTTGAAGACTGGTTGATGATGGAGGAAGTTTGGGGATGGGAACCAACATAGTTGTACAAAAACTTGTTTCTGCCAGAGTACCATGGTGGCTTCCCCCCCCCCCAACAGAGGCTAAAAAGAGAATATTAGGGTTATTTATTCCTTGGCATAACACAAGAACCGAAGGTAACCCAATGAAATTATTAGGCAGCAGGTTTAAAACAAACTTAAGGAAGTACTACTTCACACAATGCACAATAAACCCGTGGAACTCATTGCCATGGGATGATGTGAAGGCCAAAAGTATAACTGGGTTCAAAAAGAGACTTGGATAAGGTTATGGACATGTCCATCGATGGCTATTAGCCAAGATGGTCAGGGATGCAATCACATGCTCTGAATGTCCCCAAACCTCTGACTAATAAAAAATATATGGAAATATGCCTATCTCATAGAGCTGGAAGGACCTTGAAATGTCATTGAGTCCAGCCCCCTGCCTACACTAGCAGGACCAAGTACTGTCCCCTGACAGATTTTTTGCCCTAGATCCCTAAATGGCCCCCTCAAGGATTGAACTCATAACCCTAGGTTTAGCAGGCCAAACCACTGAGCTACCCCTTCCCCCACTATTAGACGCTAGAACTGGATGACTGGGGATGGATCATTTGAGTATTGTCTGTTCTGTTCATTCCTCTGAGGCACCTGGCACTGGCTCGTCAGAGAGGATACTGGGCTAGGTGGACCATTGGTCTGACCCAGTATGGGTGCTGTTATGTTCTAAGGGGAATGGGCATGATAACATTTATTGACTTTTTGTCCTTTGATTAAGTATGTCAGCCTAAATGGTTCCTGGGTGCCTCCACTTAGGGGCTTCAATCCATGTTTAGGCAGATAAATAAAAGTGTCCTGATGTTCAGAAGTATTGAGCATCCACAGCACTGATTGCCTTCAGTGGGAATTGTGGGTGCTCAATATCTGTGGAAACTAAGCAAATGTTATTTACCAGCCTAAGTATGGATTTCGGCCATACCTTCAGCCATACAGAAGTGAATATTTTGGCCTTCATTCTTAGGCTGACCAACTGAGTATCAAATGTGACATGATCATACTGAGGCACTGCTACATCAAAGCACTTAAGTATGTGCTTAAGTTTCATTGAGGTCAATGGGATTTAAACAGGTGCTTAATGTTAAGCATGTAGTTTAGTGCTCTGCCAAACAGGGATGTTTTGATTAATCGGGGCCTGAAAGCTGATTAAGTGGACATGAGCAAAAAATAATAATCAGTTTTCCTGTTGGTGCAAGGCAGGGGTAGTTGGCAATTGATCTTTCCAAGCTTAGTTTCCAATGGTTTGGGGATGCTACATTTCACAGTGTTCACAGCAAGTACTTGCAGTCCAGCTGGAGAACGAAAACACACACACAAAACAACCTCCCAACTACGTTGACCAATCAAAATAAGCAACACACCTCAAATTGAAAATATTCATGGGCAAACCACAGAGCAAAACATGGGTAAAACTATTCATTGAGTAAATTTTAAATCAAATAAATGAAAAGATATCATAGTTTTCTCTGCCAGCAGAAAGAGAGGCTTGATATCTTTTAATTACTCTAATTATTCATTGCCAATTATTTAGTAGACTCTCTTTGTCTATGGACTGATTTTAAAAAAGGCAAAAAATACCGGGAATTGGCTTGCTTGGAGGGCTGCAGGGAATGGCCTGTCTTGTATGTAGATGTGGGTCCAGTCCCTGACTCTTGATAGAATACTCTGAATTTAGATTTGGACTCTGAATTTGAAAGTCAGGGCCTGGATTTGGACCTTGACAAGGCTCATTTTTAGTGTAATATCGTTTTCCGTTCCTGTACTTGTACTGTAAACTCTTTTTAGAGGGTGCTGTCTTCTTTGTTAGGTGTGCTCAGTACTAGCAGAGTAGGGGGTCTTGAGTCCTGTCTAGGACCTCTGTGCACTACCACCTTATTACTGCTGCTAGTAGTAAATCAGCATGTATCTGAAAAAAACCAACAACCCGCTAATGATGGACAAATCCTGCAGTCTTTTTAATCAGGCAACAGACTAATTGATGTTAATGAGACTTTTATATAAGTGAGCTTTACAGGGTTGCTAGCACTGCACAGGAGTTGGCTCAGTGCTAGATATGGAAGCATCCTACAGCATTGTCAGCTGCAGAGGTATGTGACTATGGAGTCGGAGAGCTTGCATTTGCCTTTTAACACTGAAAGGAGAGAGGATTCTGTAATGAAGTCTGTGTCATTAGTGGAGAACATCTTGTGTAAGCTGTGCAGGTCAGTTATAATCTACTTTTCTCCTTGCCTCTGAGCGTTGATCTTGGTTCAGGGACTCCAGATGGAACAGCAAGTTTGGGCTGTTTCCATGAACTAGAAAATGGATTGAAATCACACACCTGCTATTTGGTAAGTGTTTAGTCTTCTATTGTGTCAAGGTCAGTGAGCTGTACAAGCAAAGAAAGCCCTCTTAAGTATTGCATTTACCTCCTTTCATTTTTAAAAGTCTGGTGTTGGCTTGGGTGAATTTTATTTAATATCCTTAAACTAGAACCTTATAAAAATTGACTCTATAAGATATATTGTGGGAACAATGCTTACTAAGTTTGGGCCTGCTTCTAATTTTCTTCCTTCATGTCAAGCTTCCATTGATTAGTTTTAAATCAATGGGGGGTTACAAGTGGACTCTCAAACATTAGCTGCATCAAAGCTGTGTACAAAAGAAATATATTGGTATACACGATGTAACCCCAGTTTTTCTTGCCGAGATTTTTGGAAGTACATTTTCTGCCTGTCTCTGATGTTTTTCTACAATAGGCATATAAAATTGAGTTAGTATTTTAAACTCATGAGACATGGCTCTTTCTCGTCCTTGCTTTAAACCAATATCTGACATCAGCATTTCAAATAATCCAGCCAATCCAATCTCGAACACCATGTAACTCTGCAAGTATGCTGGTGCAAAACAGAATGAAATTAAGCATAAGTATTTTAATTTTAATCTAATCTAAAAATGATTTCATGGTAATGTTGTTTTGTTTTTATCAGTGCATGTTTAAAAACTTTGCTCCCAGGATAAGAAGAATGCTTATAACTATGGGCCCAACCTTGCAAACTCTTCCTCAAATGAACAGTCTTGCTTGTGCTTCAAAATTGAGCCCAGAAGTTTTATTTTATTCAGGACTATTAAATAGTCTCATTTTATATTCTTGGAGCCTGATCCAAACCCCAGTGGAGTCCCTAAAAAAACTCTCACTGGCTTCAATGGTACAGTAAATTGGGTCTTTGTTTTCTTTCTGCCTCCTTTAACTGCACGCTGAGGTGAGTGTGAGTGGTTAGTTGCAATAGTGACTCTGCTGACTTTCAGTGGCCAAAAGAGGAAAATTCCTTCCCCTGCATCCCTGCAGAATCATAGTGCAAAGTTACTCAGGCTGTTCGCTGGAATCAGGGTTTGCTCCCACATGGTTTACTTTACAAATTCACTATAGAAAATGTTGCCCAGATTAAAAGAATAAATACCACATTGATGTGAGCTTCCTATGCTAGTACTTGTCATGTGTTTCTTGCTCTGGGGCTCTCAGATTCTGTGTTTGTCCTGTCTGGACACCATCAGCTGTGGGGTTAGCTCCCACGATGTCTTTTGAGTAGGTGGTAAATTTCCATACACCTAATACCCAACAGTTACCCACAGCACACCAGTAAAATATGCCTGGGAACCATGGGATAAATAACAGCAAAGTGATAACTATCTCCTGTGAGAGTTGCATGGTGGGAATTTTCACAGATTTACTGTATATATATGTGTTCCTTTATCAGTGATATAAGCTCTGCCCCCAAGAAGTTCTCAAGATGATAGGTGTAGTTAGGAATAATTAGACAAAGAGTAGTGTAAATTCCGGTGGGAAGAAATATTTCTATATTTAATTACCTTAATTGTTTTCTGGCCAAGCTTAGCTTATTCCATATATAAATACTTTGATAAAGCATAATGAATCTAGCTAAGTGTTTATCCACTGCTGCCCGGTAGGACAAAAGGTAGCAGACTTCAGGTGAGGAATATCACTATATTCACAGTATGTCACTCAACCCTATTACCTGATTAATTCTGCTTAAGCACCGGATCCTCTATGTAACGTTCTGAGCCTTCTGTTTCCTTGTCTGAGCCTGTGAGATTGGCGGTAGAGGGGCTACTTGAGGAAAGGTCAGGCCCTGAAATCAATGGTAGGTTTATTGTCAATTTCGGTCAGAGCAGGATTGAGCCCTAATGCCATGCATGATGCACGCTGGGGTCTGACTTTCTACAACACCAGATGAAGTCAGATGTTCTTTAAAAGTAAAGAGTTCCAAAACCTACAATGGAAAGTGGAGGCAGAAATGAAAGAAACTTGTCTCATGGGTCAGAGAGATGTTGAGGATTGGTTCCGCTTTGAGCAGGGGGTTGGACTAGATGACCACCTGAGGTCCCTTCCAACCCTGATATTCTATGATTCTATTCTATGATTCTATGTTGTTTTGGGAATTGGAGTCGCTGGAGTTATAGATAACTACAAAGACAAAGAAAGAGCTATTGAATGTGATGCCACCTCAAGATGTAAGAATGCATTCAATATGGTCGTGACTCAGCACTCAAGACTGTGAATCATTCCTCATTATGACGACCCCACTGTTGGAAAGCCTACCAATTTCCAAAGAGGAGTGAGGTGGGAAGAGATGTAGACATAAATAGATGAAAAGGTCATACTTCAGAAATACAAAAGACAGAAGGAAGTTTCACCCCCCTTAAGATATCAAGTTTGAATTATTTTTTATATTCTCTGTATTTTTATATGATACTTTATTTTATTCTGCAGTGGGATTAGCTTGATTTTCACGATCAAGGGCTCTTTGAGTGGAGTTTTTCATACACTTTATTTTGCAGGAAACTATTTGGTGGCTATGTAGAACTTTAACTCTTGCTTTAGAACGATGCAATATACTTGGTTTAATGCTGTGGAGGATTTTCCAAAGAGTGATGTTGATATGTGAAAGACTGAAAAAGCAAAGAGATGAAATGAGAAGAGAGAGACAAGGGGAGAGACTCTCACCCATTCTCTGGTGCCTATATGCCAGATAAAAAGCCCAGAGTTGCATAAAGTGGTCGTAAAAGGTTGTATTCAACTGAGGGAGGAGCCCCCTCCACAGCCCAGGACAGACACTGCAGTGACAGCCTTAAGGTTGCCTTCTGAGGATTCCATTGCAGGCGTTGGCATATGGGGCGTGCACATGGTTGCCAACTTTCTACTTGCACAAAACCGAACACTCTTATCCCACCCCTTCTCTGAGCCCCCCCCATCACTCACTCAGTCACCTGACCGGCTCAGGGTGTTGGGGTGCAGGAAGGGGTACATGCTCTGGGGTGGGGCCAGAACTGAGGAGTTCAGGGTGTGGAAGAGGGCTCCAGACCGAGGCAGTGGGTTGGGATGCTGGAGGGGGTGCGGCCTCTAGAGTGGGTCCGGGGATTAGGGGTAAGGCATGCAGGTGGGCTCCAGGCTGGGAAGTGGAGCCAACGGGTTCAGAGTATGGGAGGGGGTTCAGGCTTTGGAGTAGGGCCAGGGATGAGGGGTGTGTGGTGCAGGAGGGGGGCTGTGGGCTGTGAGGCAGAGCCAAGAGGTTTGGAGTATGGGATGAGGCTCCAGGCTGAAGAGGGGGTTTGGGTTGTAGGAAGGGGGACAGGCTCTGGGTTTGGGGTGTGGGTCTAGGGTGGGGCCAGAAATGGGGGGCTCCATGTGGGAGAGAGAGGGCTCTGAGCTGGTGCTGAGGGGTTCAGCGTGTGGGAGATGAATCAAGGCCAGGGCAGGAGGTTGGGGTGCTGGGGAGGGTCAGGGGTACAGGCTCTGGGTGGCGCTTACCTCAAGCAGCTCCCGCAGTGGCATGTCCCCCCTCCAGCTCCTACATGGCCAGGAAGCTCTAGCAGGCATGCTGCCCCATCTGCAGGTGCTGCCCTATCCATGGGTGCTTCCCCGCAGCTCCCAATGGCTGCAATTCCCAGTCAATGAAAGCTGCGGAGCCGCTGGCTGCCCTTATGTGTAGGAGCAGGAGATATGCTGCTGCTTCTGGTAGCCGTGCGGAGCCATAGCAGGCAGGGAGCCCGCCTCAGCCCTGATGCACCACCGACCGGACTTTTAACGCCCCCATCAGCGGTGCTGACCGGAGCTAGCAGGGTTCCTTTTCAACCAGGCATTCCAGTCAGAAACTAGACACCAATCCTAGTGCGTGCCAGACATGGAACTTGAGGTGGGGGGAGGGGGTGCCAAGTTGGGTGGTGTGACATTGCACATAACTGTAGAGATGCTGGACAGTGCTGCAGCCCAAGGAGGATACAGTAACTAAGACTCCCAGGATCATCTACACCAGGGGGCTTTCCAGCTCTCAGAACAGCCCATGATTTGCAGGGCATGAGGGTGACTTATCACTAGTCCCCCGCTGCCTCTGAGCTGTGAATTCTTTGATGGATCTTTAAAGGCTCAGACCGGAATCTCACCCAATGTCTGTGGGGAAAAAATTTGGAGCAAGGGGTTTTAGGAAGCCAGGAGGGATGTGTATTTCATTCTTTATTTTCACACACAGAACTGCAGTGTAATCATGATGGTTTTGTTTTTGTGCACAATAGATAGATAATGTAAGGGTTGGAAGTTTTTAATTGTGCCAGGTGTGTTGAATGGGTTATAATTAGATTCCATAAGCAGCATCTGTTTAAAAGGGCCTTGATTCTGCTTACATAGTTATGTTGACAGAATTTTTTTATTTCTTTTAAACACAGCAAGGTATTTTGTGTGGTAAATACCTGCGGCATGTGTAAGACTACCTCATTTTTCATAACACTGCATAATAAAATCAATACAAGTGTCAAAAAGGTTACTATATGCATTTATTGTTTATGTTGATATCCAAAACTAAAGTTCAATTTTCAAAATGTGTACCCCAATAGGATTTCTGTATCCTCAGCTAGGGACTCTGTATGTACTTCAAGCACAAAACCACGCCACTGTCCCTACTGTAAGCTGTTAAGGAGGTTTTTGCCATCTGGCAATACTGAATTAAGGATCATAAAGAAAAGGGAGGGGCAAAGAAACAGACAAGGTCTGTGAAATAAATCTGGATGATTTCCTAAATTAGGGCAGCCATTATGAAGATGTTTGTTATTTTATTCTTTCACGTATTCAACTTTTGAAAATTATCAGTGTTGCTTTCTTCATTCAGAATGGATTATATATTCCAAAAAGCAATAAAAACATTGTCCCTTGTAGGCATCTGGTAATTTACCAGTGCCTACATACATCTTTAATGTGGCAACTGAGATAAGGAAAAGAAACTGGAAAGTAACCTGGGGCCTGATCCAAAGTGCACTATTAATGTTTCACTGACTTCAGTGGGTTTTGTTTCAGGACTCAGTGAATGGTAAATGCAAATTATGAAACTTCAGTAAGAGTAAATCATAAAGAAGTGAAAGAAAAATGCTGTCTCAGAAAATGTATCCTTTTAACCTTGCTTTGTTGTGTCCAACTTTCCCAGTCACTTCGTCTTACAATCTCTTGCAACAGAGACATGGGTTAAAATTTTAGAGGGCCCAAGTCACATTTTAAAAAGTGAGTTAGACATTTAGAAGCCTAAGTTCCATTTAAAGTCACTTGTTTCTTTAGGCTCGATACATACCCGTGGTACAAAGAATCATTGCAGTATTCCTGAGCTCTTTAGAAAGCCAGGCCATGAATTTAAAAAAAAAAATCAAAGCCCAAAGTTAGGCTACTAAATCCACATTTAGTCACCTCAGTGAACTGATTTTCAAACTTGCTGAGAACCAGGTAGTTCTCAGTGACACCACTGTGAACTGCTGGGTGTGCTGCATATTTATTTCAGTATCTAAATCTATAGGCTTAAGCTCCAAATTAAAGCTGCCTGGAGGCCAACAATTCTGTTCTGCAACAACTATCAAGATTTCAAAATCCCTCCGCTGCCAGCACACACATTGGAACAAAACCAAACCATTTCAAATGTTTTTGCAAAATGGAATTGTGTTGAAGTGTTGCTGTTTTCCGCTCAGAACGAATGGGGTTTTGATTTTGTTCTCACTGTTTTAGAAAATCAACTCTCTCTCGCCCCAGAAGAGTGCGAGAGTCCTGGACCTCAGATATTTTCCCAAACAAATACTGCATCAAAATCAGTGTCTCCATGAAACGTTTTGGCTTATTTCAGCTAAACATATTTTGATGAAGACACATTTAGTTGAAAATGTTCCAGTTGGCTCTAGTCCTAACTTTAGACTCCTGTTTTTTTCCTTGTTGTCCCAAGGAGTCAGTTGTAGGCGGAGAGACTGTTCTATTGTCTTGTGAACAGGAAAAGAGGAAGGATAATCTTTGGATAAGGTACTGGACTTCCTATGTTGCCTTGGACAAGTCAGGTTATCTCTTTACCTCCCTTTGTCCTTAAAGTGGGGAGAGCTATACATGCTTTCTTCCATCCTTTGTGTGACTTGGCTATTTAGATTGCAAGCTTCTCAGGGCTAAGACTGTCTCTTTCTATGCATTTGTGTCTGTAGCACAGTGGGGGCCCTGGTCTTGATTGGGGTCTCTAAGCACTACTGTAATACAAATAATCATGTGTGACTTTCGAAAGCCTACACATTGAGTCCTTGATAGTGTCAGGAATAGAGCTCCAGGGCCTGTTTACATGAATGCGCCTTCATACTGCTCTGGTGATAAACAAACATGAATCAGAATCAGTTTGGTGTCCCAGCCTTTCAGTGTATTACCGTATTTTTCGCCCTATAGGACGCTCCGGCCTATAAGATGCCCCCGAGTTTTTCAATAAAAAAGCCGGACCAAAAAAAAAAAACCAAACAAACAAACAAAAAAGCGCCTCGCTCTCCCGTCCCCGCCGCGCGGGCGGGCGCTCCCAGGGGCCCCGGGGCCCGAGCTGCTCTCATTCCCCGCCGGCCCCAAACACATGCGGGTGGGCTCGAGGGGGAAGCGCCGCCCCGCCCCGCCCCGCCCGCCGGGCCACCTGCAGCCGCCCCAGCTCCAGCTGCCCGGTAAGTGTTTCATATATTCGGCATATAAGACGCCCCCCCTAATTTTGAGATTATTTTGGGGGGTTAAAAGGGCGTCTTATATGCCGAAAAATACGGTAAATCACAGCTGCCTCATTCAAAAAACAAATATATAGACCAAAAACAAAAACAAACAAACAAAAAAAAACCCAACAGAGACCAAATGTGCTTGTTGGAAAGCTGGCGAGGTGCCATTGTGTACTCAAGTCACTTGGAGATCTTTGTCTTAAGCCATGGATGTAGGAAAAGATGCTGAAAATGTTTTTATTCTCTCAAAATGTTAATGTACGAAGGATATTTTATATAACGTTTGTAGCAGAGCAGATATTGTTATTGGCCGACTTGGAAAACTATTTAAAGGATCAAGGGCAACATTCTTCTTCTTCCTCTTTATTTAACATTAGAAAAATCAAATGTTCCTCCCTTTATATCGGAATGAAATCAAATAACCAAGTTTTTTGCATTGATTTTCAATACAGTTGTTAGTGAGCATAATTGAAAGCATGGACAGTAAGGTGTCCTTGCTATACATATGGTTTGGAATAGAACCCATTTACTGGGATTTTCAAGGCAACATTTTTTTACAGTCTGTTTGTGATTGAAGGCAAGATTAAATGTGTTTACTTAATCTGTGTGTATGTCCCAAGTCTTGAGAATTCTCTGTTTCACAAGAAGTTTTATCCTCCTTTTGTCAGAGTGAAAAATATACCTGAAGCAAAATGTTTTGTTAAAGCTTTGTTAAATGTTAAACATTTGTTTAAACGTTTTGTTAAAGCTTATATACAATGGTAAGGATAGGCCATCTTACAATATGTCCTTAAGGTAACTTGCACTGCTTTGGAAGATTGTCCCTGACCATTCTTAATGTTTCTGTTTTCTTCAGAATGAAAGTTTAACTACTTGCCACCCTTCCTTGTGAGCTAGCTACAAATCCAGTGTTGTATAAGTACGTGCAAAGCTAATTTTCCTTTCCATGAAGAATCTGCTACTACTTCATCCTTTCGTTCTTTGTAAGATGAAGGGATTTAAAACTCTGACTAATGAGCCGTGTATTGTTTAAATTTTGAACATAAATTTAAGCACTGAGGACCAGATTCTGCCCTCAGATGTGCACGACCATGTGCATGAATCAAAGTCCAGATTTAGTTCTAACCGTTTAACTAATGAGCTACAGTAGTAAAGGTATACAGGGACTCCTCTAAAGTATGAGCATTTTGAGATTTGTTCTTTAACAGTGACTTGCATTCAATTCCTGCTGTGTTCAAGGATTTTCTGACAGCGTTCATCTTGATTAGAGATACTGCAAAGCACACAGTGGGGCTTTAGGACCTTTGTCCTCTCCCCACCCCAATAGTCTTCCCCACATCTCTGTTGCAGGTGCAGAGAAATATGTGCCTGGTAATTCTCCCTCATCTAGTAATTTTCCCCCTTTACACCTCCAGGTGGGGGGAGAATAGTGGGGAATAAGCAAAATCTGAGTTGTTCTCCCATGTGCTGGGCAGCACACAGTAGAACCGGTGGGGATGGGATTGGGTAGTGATCAGCTACTGGCACAGGACAGTCCTGGATAATTCCTCCTGGAAGCTGAGTCTCATGCCTTCCCTGAGGTGCTCGCCCTTGGGTTATGGTACAACTGTTTGCCACCCATTACACATGCACAATTACATTGTAAATGCGTAGGATATGTCATCACTACAAGTGGTGTACACTGCTATAGAGTAGACACCACCGTGTCAGAAGGGGTATTTCCATCTCTGTAGTAAAGCCACCCATTTGTGAGACATTAGGTAGGGTGATGAACGATTTCTTCTGTTGATCTAGCTGCATTCCAAGGGAGGGGAGGGGGAAATAGGTTGACCTAACTACATGGCACAGAGCATGGCATTTTTCACAACCCTAAGAATGTAGCTAGGTCAACATACGTTTTAGGTGCTGCAGACCATTGCGAAATAGGGAACAGAAACATACCATATGACTTATAAAAACTAGCCAGTAAGATGCTGGGCATGACTGTCATGTTGTGTGTTTATTATACAGTGTGTAACGCCATAGGCTCTGATAGGATTGGGACCTCTAGGTGCTACTCTGATATAAATGGTTGTTTATAATCACTGCTTATTTTTGAACATTGAACTCCTGTACTGAACCCCTAATGCCATAATTTGCAGATCAAGAATTATTCACTGAAATTGTTCAGAGACTTACACTGCCCCCCACCCCCGACTTGCACTGAATGATAGCTTGCTCTGAGAATTCCTCCGTGTGACCATTGGGATAAGTTACTACTCTGCAGGAGTTAAACTGGCAGAACTGGAGCCTTTAGCAAATAATTTTGAATAATGAATAAATAGGATAATTCATAAGTGGCGTAAATGGGGGAATTAATCAAATAAACGACTTGCTTCAAATTATTTGTTTAGCTTTAATCCTGATGTTGTGTTTGCTTCACTGTCAAGCTCAACACAAAAATTTCAGCAAATTTTCAAGTGCAGATTTCTGTCTCCAATACATTTTTTTAAAACTTCAGTTTATTGGAGATTTGTATGTATTGCGCAAAATCCAGATCCACAAAGCAAGATTTAAAATGCAAATTAAAAAAAATGAGATCCACCAAAATAAATAGATTTTAGAAAAATATATATCTAGTCTGAGTAACACAAATCACTATTGTTAGAAAATCATACTATAGGGGAAAATCCTGACTTGTCAGGTACATGGAGTGGAAGAAACTCTGTTAGGTTATCCATCTCTACATTTTATCAGTTTGCCTACCACAGTGTTGGGGATAAATAAAATATTAGAAATTAAAGAATGTATTGAATTGAACATTACCTAGAATACATAGGATTCCTTGAAAAAGGGAAAAAGCATTATGGTGATCAGATAGTAAGTGTAAAAAATCTGGACGGGGGTGGGGATAATAGGTGCCTATCTACAAAAAAGCCCCCAAAATCGGGACAGCTGGTCACCCTAAAAGCATAGATTTTAATTAAAAAGATAAAGAGATTGATTACTCAATTCCTTCGGACTATACACTATTTCTGTCTTAAGCAGAAATCGATGGCTTATCAGTGATCTTAGTTCAGTCACTAACATTACCAAACAGCAGGTATTTTTATAGCCTTTGTTCACAGGTGAGCAATGTACAACAGAGCCTCAGATCTCTGTGGTAATAAAATGGCATTCTTAACACTAGAGATAGGTAAGAACTGGAACAATTTATTCGAAAGGCTGTACTGTCTTTGGGGTGGTCAAGAAGGGTTTACATTTCTGGAATAGGTTATTCCTTCACGTGACAGAAATGAGTGAACATGGATACAGAATACTCAATTCAATTGGGTCTTATTCACTTCCTATACCCAGTGAGTGGGAAGCCACCAGAAGGGGTCGTTGTCACAGTCCTACATGCAGTTCCTGTTCTGGCAGGCATCATGGAGCTCGTTGCCCCAGCCTAATAAGTGGGTGGGACTGGCCAGAGAGGGTGAAGGGATCAGGACGGTAGGGATGTACCTGAATTCAGCACACTTCACATGCAGCCATCTGGTTCAACTATACCCATTGCTGACATATACTGTTAGCAGTGGGTGTAGTTGTCATGTAAAGGCATGAATAGCTGCTGGTGTGCTGGCCTGGTAGCACAGAGTAGACACAAACACACACTATTCCTTTGCTTAATAGATAGTGTTATCCTTTTCCCCTCACTTCTCCTTGTTAAGAATTAATAAGTGTTGTGGCTGCATAAGAGTTGTGGGGATCTAAAGAATACCTTTTGGGTAAAGAAGTGTTATCTCCTCCTCCCTTCCTTTCCCAGCTACATAAGCGAGCCCTGTGTCATGGCCCCTTTCGCCCTCCCCAGCAAACTGCTGATCCAAGGAGTTCATGACTGCAATTATAGCAAAGAAGTGCATCTTCAAAGTAAAACGTATTGGTAGAATATGTTAATGAGGTAAATAGTAATCAGGGGTGGGAATAATTATATTCAGCATAGGCTTATTAATATAAATTGTATGGGCATTCATATTATTCCATAAGGGTTTTGGGGGTGTTGCAATAAATGTAGGAATTTACATACTAATGTCGATAAAAAGAGTATGATGTAACTAATCCAGTGCTTACTGGACAATTGGGTCCAGGGGAACAAGTACGGCAAGAAAAAAGCCCATCTACTCATATCTGCCTCTGGGTCAGCCTGTTCTTCTTCCAACCTGGGAGATCTGGGTTCAGTCCTGGCTGTGCCATGGACCTGCTGTCTGGTCTTGGGCAAGTAACTTGGGGTATGTCTACACTGCAATTAGAAACCTGCAACTGGCCCATGCCAGCTGACCTGGGCTGGGGGGCTTTTTAACTGCAGTGTAGACATCTGAGCTCGAGGCTGTGGCCCCAGCCCAAATGACTACACCACAGTTAAAGAGCCCTGCAGTCAGAGTCAGCTGGCAAGGCCCAACGGTGGGTGTCTAATTGCAGTGTAGACATAGTCTTAGTCTCTGTGCCTCAGTTCACGGTCTACAAAATGACTATCCCAGGGGAGTTGTGAGGATAATTACATTAAAGATTGACAGGCCCTATAAATACCATGGATGGATGGATTCCAAGCTGCTTCCAGCCCTGTATAAAACTTCCCAGCCTTAAGCTACTTCTTTCTGCATCACGTGGCTTAAAAAAAACCCAAAGAACCTTTGCCACCAATGAACAGGTGGGTGAGGACAAAGGCTCTGTGTGTGGCTGGAGGTCCCCGCCGCTACAGGATGGACAGAGACAGAGTCGCTCGCTTTAGTGGGGGCCTTGGAATTCAGTGAAGTGTATTGTTCAGTTTAATAAGTAGGAGTAGTAATAAAATGTTTCCCGTCTGTATCTGAATAGACAATTTATTAACCTGATTTTCAGCGATGCTGAGTGCCTGCAACTCCCACTGACCTCAGCTGGAATTCTGGGCAGTCAATCCTCTCAGAAACTCAAGCCCTATCTCTCTTGCTCAAATGTAGGAGAACAGAGTATATACTATCCATTATCTATATGTTGTATCAAGTATTCAGAGACTCTGAAGGCTGATTTCTCTGCAGCTCCCCTATATTAATTTATTGGGCATGAAAGACATTAGACATAAGTTCTGGAACAGCATGTTTTCTAAGGAATATGCTTATATTATAAGAGTGAGAAGCAGACACCCACTATCAGTCACTCATGAGTGACTAGGAGCAGGATCTGGGGGCTGAAATTGAGTAAGTTAATTGGATACATTTATGTGAGTTAACAAAAGATATGTCAATGCCAGACATACTTCGTTTACATCACTCCTTATGAATCCAATTAATCCACGCATTGTCCCAGGTGGAAAATGGTTCCTGGCAAATGGGACATTATTTCACCAAGCATTGCAATGCCCTGATCCAAAACTTTTTGAGATAATGTATTTAGCTTTTCTATTTTGTCTACAGCACCTTTAAAGCTCTAATGACTCTACTGTCTATAGAGAGCAACGTTATTTTATGTTCAGTTCAATGTAGATGGCCAGAAGAGACATGCAACCTGTGTGATCCCAGATGTGCTCAGTCTTGCAGAATGAAGGCCTGTACAAGATACCATCACAAATTACATGGGTACTTTTACATGGAATGGACAATGAGTCTTTGAATATTACATTATTATAATGTCAAGTTTTCAACATGCATGGTGGATGCTATCTCCACTGTTCAGCAGATGCTCTTTCCTGCTGAATGTCTGAACAAATTGCTATGGTTAATCATTATTTATTTGCTTCTGGTAGCTTTCACAATATGCCAGGCACTTTCCAAATATAAGAAAAGGTTAATTCTCTGCCTCAAAGAGCATTTAAATTTTTTAGGGATTTATAACTCAGCCATAACTTTGTTTCAGGCTCGAACTAGACAAAATGAGTATCATTGTCAAAGATACTTCAAACATTTGGATGCTGAATTCCCATTAAAGTGAATTCCCCAACATGGGTAGCTTTTGAAATGCTATCCTGTGTAGTTTGGGAATATTTTTATATAATATATAGTCATCTTTGAATTATACATGTGTAACAAAATTGAGAAATTTACTGATTTTAAATGCTTCTTACATTTTTGTAATTAAAATACCATTGTTTAATATATTAAAAATGTAAGCGAATTGTTCATAATTTTGTAAAATGTACAATAGTGCCTATTCAGAGCTTTATAATATGACACACACAAAGATGATTACTTTGAAAAGAAAATGCTGTAACACTCAGGTTTTGGCATTTAAAAACTGTCTGTGCTGAAGCAGTAATAATTTTCCAGGAAATTACAGAATGCTATTTAGCATAGTTAGCACACATCATAATGAGTGTTATTTCCATAATTGTGAGAATCATGGTAGTAATTCTAGCAAAGTTTGTTTTTATAAAAATCTCTTCTGTCGACAGATGTGAACTTTAGGAGGAATCTGGAATGTTGCCCCGACAATACCAGTTACTCAGACTTTGTTCTTTGTTTTTTGTAGTGCAATCATTACAGCACATACAAAATAGAACAATGTAGGCACCATGTAGTGGGTAACACTGTACTCTTTCATAACCCCTTTTTTTCCCCCACTGGTGGATTTTATGGGTGGGGGGCATTTATATCATTTTTATTTCTCCATTTTCTTGTTTCTCTCCCTTTTTATTTCTCTCTTTTGATATTCAATTAATTTATAGAATGCAAAAACTACAATTTCAATCTAAAGAAATCCTTCTCCACTCCACTGCATGGTGCCACACTTGCCTTCTTGCCTACAGAGGTTGCAAGCTGAAAGTCTGTGGGATTTTTGTGTTACAATTTTGTATGTGGTAAAAACTTGAACTTCACTCATTTCTATAACACAAAATCCAGGCTGTGAATGACACAGAGGGACAGAGTTCAGGTTACAGCCTTGGTCTGTTCCCTGCAGCATGGTGTGGGTAGTGGTGTCTTCATACAGCCTGACCAATGCATACAGCAGCAGAGGGTTGGCCATGGAAAGAGGTAAGAGAGAGGCCTTGCATACACCCTCTGCAAGGTATTGTTGGCAGAGATGTTTTTTTTCCACAGAAAATGTATTTATTTATTGGCAAAAATTGAAAAAAACCAAGAACACTTGGCTGAAAATTGATTTGAAAATTCTCCTACAAGTCTGGATGGGATGGCAGTATACTTGAGCTTGGGAGGTGAGGGAAAAAGAGAAGAACAGCTGGGAGGGACCAGTCAAAGACCCAACAGTAATAGCCGCTACCGTGGTAGATATGACTTTTGATTGAGAGCAGAGAAAGAAAAGCTGACAGAGCAAGACGTACAGGAAAACAAATAGAACAGCCTAGCAGGGTTTGAAGGTCAAGGAAAGAGGAGCAGTGGAGGGAAGAGTTTTAGAAACCGAGAAGATTAAGTCAGGGCTACACCCCGCCACACAACGAGGGGCGCTGGTTGCATACAGAGAGGAGTGTCTGGCATACCTCCCCACCAGGAACTCCTATAGCTTCTTTCTTTTGGGGCTGCAGCAGATGAATGCCTAATGGGCATGCAGGATGGTGTAGTGGATAGCACACAGCACTAGAAGTCAGGACTCCTTGGCTGTATTACCAGCTCTGCCACTGACCTGCTGTGTGACCTTCAACATGCCACTTTACCCCTCTGTTTCTCTTCCCATCCTTTGTATGTCTTGTCTATTTAGATTGCAAATTCTCTTGGTCTGGGACTGTCTCTTACTCTGTTTTTGTACAGTGATCTCAGCTGTGGCTTTGAGATATTATTGTAATACAAATAATAAGCATGGTAGTCTTTATTCTTAAAGTCAGTCTGTTATTAGTTTTCTCAACCCTTTTAGCAAATAAATGAGTTCTCTTACTTCTTGGCATGCCATTATTGTAATAAATCCAGAATACCATTGGAATAAAAATATGCATGTAATTAGTTCTCTTTCAGTTTATTCCATTAACATATTTTGTATTATATTTTCATTAGTACAATTTCCATTGTCATAGTACAGTAAAGAACTGTGAGATGCAAGGTAACACTATCCCAAACACCATGTATGAATTATGCATGAAGAGGGAAAAATACAAATCAGCCTCTAAAAGCTCTGACAACCTTTCCAAGTGCCCATATTTATATTTGTACGTGCAATTAACTGGTATACAAATGCTCTACACACACACACTTGGGGAATAGCAGGCCCATAAGTGGGTGTTCTTGCGAGTTTTGCAGGTTCGTTAACAAAGGCTGATTTTATAAATGCAGCCTGTTGTGACTCAGACAAGGCAATTTCTGTACATTTTCTGTACCCTCTCACTTACTGGTTCTCAAACTTTTTGTATCGGCAACCCCTTTCACCCAGCAACCCTCTGAGTGTAACTCCCCTTAGAAATTAAAAACACATTTTTATTAGGGCTGTCAACTAATCATAGCTCACTGGAGCGATTAACTCAACAAATTGTGATTAAAGAAATTAATTGTGATTCATCATAGTTCTTATTGCACTGTTAAACAATAGAATATGTTTATTGAAATTTATTAAATAGTTTTGAACGCTTTTCTATATTTTCAAATATATTGATTTCAATTACAACACAAAATATAAAGTATACTCTGTTCATTTATATTTCATTTGTGATTACAAATATTTGCACTTAAAAAAACAAAGGAAACAGTATTTTTCAATTCAGCTCATACAAGTATGATAGTGCAATCTCTTTATCGTGAAAGTGAAATTTACAAATGTAGATTTTTTTTGTGACATAATTGCACTCAAAAATAAAACAATGTAAAACTTTAGAGACTACATTGTCAACTCAGTCCTATTTCTAGTTCAGCCAATTGCTCAGCCAACCAAGTTTGTTTACATTTTCAGGAGGTAATGCTGCCCGCTTCTTGTTCACAAATGT
The DNA here is from genome assembly GCA_032164245.1 of Sternotherus odoratus. Lineage (NCBI taxonomy): Eukaryota > Metazoa > Chordata > Testudines > Kinosternidae > Sternotherus > Sternotherus odoratus. The sequence goes on along the minus strand of JAVMKO010000002.1, from coordinate 84,326,921 downwards.
CAGAACAGATGTTCCCATGGAACTGTTGTAACCGGCATTGGAAGATATTTACATGCCAGTTATGCTAAACATTCATATGCCCCTTCATGCTTTTGCCACCATTCCAGAGGACATGCATGGTGCTCACTGCTCAACCCCTGGCTCTTCCCCAGGTCCCAGCCCCACTCCACTCCTTCCCTCAAAACCCCCACACCTTCCCCTGAGTCGTCCTTGCTCCTCCTCCTCCCCCCCCGCCCGAGCCTTCTGCACACCACTAAACAGCTGATTGTGGCAGGCTGGAGGCACAGGGATGGAGGGTTAGGTGGTGATCGGTGGTGCTACTGGTAGGTGGGAGACACTGGGGGCGTGTGGGGAAGGTGAGAACTGATGGGCTGCTGATGCGTTCCTATAGATCTTTGGCAATGAACATTAGTAAATTCTGGCTCCTTCTCAGGCTCAGGTTGGCCACCCCTGAAGTAGATTGAGACTCTATTCTGTGTCTTTAAAGGATCAACGTCTAAGAGAAGAAAAGAAGTTTATTTCCTATAGCAATATAGACTGAAAATAATGTTCTCGTACTTTATCGCTGACTTCCAATTTTTTGGTGTCTACTCCTCCCCATTATCCTACTTTGGTAACCTCAAAATATTACAGTTTCTAATTTATTGCTTTGCGCGCAAAAATCTTAGTTTATTTAGAGGTAACAAAGAGTCCTGTGGCACCTTAAAGACTAAGTCTTTAAGGTGCCACAGGACTCTTTGTTACCTCTGCTATTCCAGACTAACATGGCTACCTCTCTGATTCTTAGTTTATTTAGAATTGCTAGGTTGCTCAACAGCAAATTCCACCAATAAAATCCCAATATTTCTAGAAGAATCACAACTTAAAGCAATTGTGTGACGAAGGAAAAGTGTCACAGAAGTAGTTATTTTTTTCTAAACTTGAACAAGGATTTATATTAAAATAAAGGAAACGGTATTATCCCAAGAGCTACTCTCTACCATTCACCTCAGAGCTGCTGCTTAAAGAATTTTGCAGTCGTAGCCTGTCTGCCTTCCTGATATTAATTTAAAGAAACAGTACACATATATCTCCTCATACCTTCCTCTTCTTTTTTTCCCATTACAAAATGTTTTAAGACGAACGAATACCTAACAACAAAATTATAGATTCACATGAGTTGCTACCTTCTCTGCTTGTCCAGAGCCAATCGTTTTCTGGTCTTAGAGAGTTTTGTCAAATTGATCACTTGAGTTATCAAATCCCTGAGGTATAGACTGCAGGCGGTAGATTTCCAAAGGCACAAAGGGGAGTTAGATGCCCTCTTCAAAGGCATGTGCATACTCGAGTGGTCTGCAAATAAGGGAATCATGTGCCTAGGTGTAAACGGAGAAAAGGATTGGACTCTGGCAGGGGGATCTGCAAGCCACTGTGTGATTCCCTCTGGGGAAAAGGTATTCCTGGCACTAGGTCCAAGGAACACCACTTTCATACTCCCGCACTGAACTGCCTTAAGGGCTGGATTGAGATCCGGGTTGTTGTGTGTATTATCTTATGCTTGTAATTTAAGGCAGTTGTGTGGAGGGTAAATGCACTGTTTATTTCTGGCAGCCCCCGTAAAGCCATCCTTTGTTATTCATTTGGCACCACACAGCCACTGTGCTACCAAACATCTAGGGGATATACCACGGCACTCATAGTGATATCTTCCACTAGGGTTGGTTACAAAACTTGTTCTTATTCCCAAGGAGCCTCATCCGTTCTGACACATTTTAGGTGGTGGTATTTCAACTAACAGCTGACAGAGCTCCTCAACTCCACAGCATCACCTACTAGCTTTTAACTATTTCTGGTTTTGCCCTTATCTCAGCTTTATTAAATACATGCTCCAAGAACTATCGTGTTTTTTGTAGCGTACAATTTTTTATTTTTAACTTTTTAATCTAACAATTGTGTTCAGAACTTGTTTTTAACCTTGTGTATGTTAAAGGTTTTAACCTTAACTTTCTTTCTTTGTTGTCTTATCAACTAAAATGTCATTCATATAAACTTCTGCTCTCTTCAGGCCTTGCAGAATCTCACTCATTTTCCTGTGGGAGATTTCGGAGGTACTTTGTAATATCGACTGGCACAAGCAATATTTCCTGAAAGGTGTTATGACAGTTGCGCTGTTAGAGTGGAGAATCATCTCGCAGAATTTACCACGGTGACAAAAATATTTTTGCATCAGTTAACGTGAAGATTATATCTTCTGTGGGGAGGAAAAATGTTTCCCTTATTCTTTTATTGAGCCTCTTTAGGCTTGCACAGACATGCCCATTTTTCTCATAATTAGCACCATACGGACACTTCATTCAGTTATTACACCAGTCTTCTCCATCCTGTCCATTTCTCCCATCACTCTGGAAAGCAGTGAGGTCAGCACATGGGAGATGGCCACCTCTTTTAGCACCTTTACACCTTCAAGCAGGCCATGTGTTGAGAACACCAGCCCAGCTTTCTGACGGTTTTGTGGTATAATGGAACTACATTTAAAGAGAAGGGATCATATCCTCATAAAATTGGTGTAGCTTTGACTTCAGCTGTCATAAATCAGCAATGCTCCCCTGAATACCGGACCCACTTCTAATTTTCCATGAGGTGACAGTGGGGCTTTAGGGCTGTGGTAGAAACCTAGAGAAGGCAGGAAGTCGGAGTTGCATCCATAATTAACATTTTGGATTTGTACAGCATTTTTCAAATGCGGCCACCATGGCTCCATGAGGCCACCAGGTGCTTTTATGATGGCCACATGGGTGTGATTGAGGGGGTAAAGTAGAAGCCCCTCCTCTCCCTGTTGCTCCTAGATGCACTTCTTGGTGTTGGTTGCTGGGGCAAGGATTTCCCCACCTTTCCAGGGTGGTGGGGCTCAGGCTTTGGGCTTTAGCCCCGGGGTGGTGGGGCGGCAGGCTCAGGCCATCAGACTTTGGGCTGCATCCCCAGGCTCTGGCTGTATGGCGGTAGGTCCCAGGCTCCGGTCACGTGACTTTGGGCTCCATCCCCAGACCCTGTCCCTGGCCATGGGGCTTCAGGATCCAGCCCCTTGCTGCTTCCCTGGCACCCATCCCCATTGTCCTTGGACCCTTCTGCCTCACCTAACCCCCAATCCAGGGCTTAATTTGTCCCTAGGCTTGCCAGGGCTGTGAAAAGAGATACTTGTGTGTTTGTTAATATCACTTTTCACAACAGACTTACTAGCTAGCAATAAATAAATGACAGTGATGTGGAGATGTGCATGTGCATATTTATTTGTTCTTTTCCTTAAGCTAATTAAGTATTTTAGGAAAAAGTGTGAGAGCGGCCACCAGCAAGAGTTGGTGGCCCCACTCTGAGGCCACCATAAAGTTTGTCCTGAGAATCTCTGGGTTGGTAGGCGGAATACCTGACTGTCTGAGTATACTGATGGTCAGATGGCTCTATGTAAATATCCCTGTCACTTGGTGTATTTTGAAAACTTAAATGTTGCTTTTTAAATGTTGAACGTCTTTATTTTTAATAAAGATATTTTCTGGAAGGTTGTCTGAAAGGCTGCAGTGGACTTTTTGGTAAATATATACATATATATTTTTAAATAAGTGATACTTTGATTGAAGGCTGAAAACCTTTTGTTGCTCTCTGATAAAACTGTGGCCTATCATGCTGCCCCCTCATCCATTTCTGTGGGTTCTTTGTCACGCCCAGTGCCTCCTTTATTTTGCTCCTGTGACCCTCCCTCTCCATTTCTTCCTCCTTCCCTGCTTTCCCTAGCCACTCAGTATGAGGTAAAGCACCGAAATAAGCACCTGACAAGGGAGAAGGAGTTGAAACGACATTTTATTTGAACATTTGTGCTTCATCTGTGATTATTTCAGTGCTTTGTACCTGAGCCGTGAACTCAATAGAATGAATAGGGCATTTATCTTTCAGCACTCCTGTAATGGGTTTTAAGTATTAGCTGGATTAACATTGCATGCAACAAACTGAAGTATTAGATTAGAATGCTATAATTCTGTTGTGTCGTTGGCTTATTTTGTAAACTTGCAAATCAGCTGAAAATGAGAAGTTGGACACACTCATGATACAATTTCTCCCAAAAAATACAACAGGGCTCAACTATAGTATCACAACTACAGTGATAAATTCAGTCCACTTTCATGCTATACAGTGATTAACTAGCTCTTGAAATCTGCATAGATCTCCAGTGATTGCTATAGCCTGCATGGTGACGAAATTGCTCATACCTACTGAACAGTTATCACCATACATCACCATATGAAGACATCAGTCCTTTTCAAGGTTAAAAGGATATTTCTCAAAAGCTAGCATTGCTGCAGTTCCGAATGGCAATAATGAAAGCAGATTTTCTTTAAGCAGCTATGTTGCTGTTAGGGGGCTCCTAAGTGAAAGAAAAAATGGCATTTTAAGGGTGCTGATAGTTAAATGGAAAACATACAGGACATAATTATGGAATACATTTATCTGCAGAGCTCATCTCCTCTTAATTTCCCGAGTTCTCAAAAACAAGAGGCTGTAATTCACCAGGCACATAAACACTGGGATTTTTTCCCCCTTGAGCTAATTTCCTATTTCAAATGGAAATCAAAAGTCTTCATTTGGGCATATGCCTCTGAGTTATTTCTGGCCAAATTAACACGGCAGGATGACAGCGCACAAACTTTTGCAACTACTTTTCTGGTGTCAGGAATAAATTATGATAATGTAAAGGGGAAAAGTTCAGTGAGTCCTCAACATGTTCATTTGGCAAAAGACGTAGTCAGCCCTTCTGAGGGCTATATTATCACTCAGAATTAAATTAATGAAAACCATACATATTGCACCAATACGGAAGTCTTATTTGGGCAAGACTCCCAAGATGGAAGGCCAGTCTGATTAAGAATCTGTGCTATCCTTCAGAAGGCCTGGGCTCAATTGCCTGAGCTGCCATAGACTTCCCCTGTGACTGTCGACCATCACTTGATCTCTCTGTGCCTCAGTTCCCCATCTGTAACACTGGGGGGTTAGATTTCCTTACCTCATAAGGGTATTGACTATGGTAATACCCAGGCCTGGTGGTATATGATGGAAAGTTGGAGGGGATGGGATCTAAGTTACTACAGAGAATTCTTTCATGGGTGTCTGGCTGGTGAGTCTTGCCCACATGCTCAGGGTTTTAAAACAGGTCCTTTAAGTATTATCTCACACAAATGCTAAATTTCTTATGATCTTAATAACGGAGTAGCACAATTCCTCAAACTTGCAGTGTACTTGAACCTCACTGAATCTTGTTCAAAAGAGGCCAAAGAAAATGGCATACTTAATGTGTTTGGATTTCTTTCAAGGTTAACCTTAACTCAGAATTCCCTGGGTTTCTAATGTTTATTTTAGATAATTACAAAATTTCTGGGAAGTGTGTTGCTGATTTGTATAGTCAACCGTAAATCTGTTTTAACATAGTTTTCATCTGGGAGCATATTTACACCCACTTTTGCAAAGCTGTGCTTATAGAAGTGCACATATGTACTTGTGGGCAGTATCCACTACATATGAGTAAGCATGTGAATATCCCTAATGCATGCATTCCTATAAATTAGATGCTAATTATTTGAGGGCCTGATATAAAGCCTACTAAAGTAAAAAAAAATCTCACATGGATTTCAGTGGGCTCTAGTCTAGATCTGGTCCATAATGATCAAACTCAATCAAAGCCAATTAGAACTAATACATTCCTCTGAGTGTGTGTAAGGAAGTGGGAGATGTGCATTGTTGTCTCTAAACATGCATTGTTTAACATGGCTATTTAAATAGCTTCAAAATATAGGATAAGCCAAGATAATATTTGTAAGTGATTTGGAGTTAACATTAATACAATACTGATAGGAAAGTTAAAATGAAAAAAGTAGAACTGCAACATTTCTAATGATTTTAACATTGCTAAAATTTCAATACCACTTCAGTTATGAAGTCATTTTGATATACATATCTTCAGTTTTGTAGGCATTAAGATTTTCTTATTGGAAGCTTTTGAGTGTGTGTCTATATGTGTATGTGAATGAAAAAAATATTTTAAATCACATACTAACATGTGCACCTATTGTCATTTTCTCACTGTGGGGGAAAATACAGCGTGTGTGTTAGAAGTTAAAATATAGTTTTAAAACAACACCAACATTATTTTTAATTTTGAATCTTTTTAGACTGATCTGTTGGCAGATTCAACACACAAAACTACCTGGACTCCTTGGTTTGTGCTTGTTATAAATCTGAATTAGATTGTTTTCCCTTTACAGATTTACTCCTTGTACATTGCACTCGCTGGATTATTGAGTTAAAGTGAATATTAGCTAGAAACTAAAACTGCAGTTTTTCAGCATTCAAGGATTGTCTACTAATGTCACTATTTTTGTTTTGCAAAATTAGCTAATTGTACATATAGATTTTAAATAGTAAAGGACTCCTAAAGGGACAAATTCTGCCTTATGTGTAATAGCTGTCTGAAAGCCAAAAGTAGACCATCAGTCTAAACTCTGTTTTTCCATTAAAATCCAATTTAATATGTCTATATAAGTATTTCTAGCCTAAAATAACCTGTGTACAATTGAGCAGCCACAAGATTGAAATAGTTTACCAAAAGGAATATATGTTTGCATGAATTTATTGGTTTTCTTACAACAAAGTGGACTGGCGACTGCTGGAATCCTATGTGGGCTGAATAATACATTGAAGAGCTAGTTGCAACATGAAAGGCAATTAATCTTAAAAGCAGACAAAAAAATACACGCTCACCCTCACCTGGATTTAGGAGATGGTCAGTGTGAAGGATGTACACTGTATGGATTTTAAATAATAAATTTCCATGTGTGAGAGAGAATGGAATGTGAAAGAGAGCTTCCACCTCATAACAGTCTGTAATGAAAATAATACAGGTTGCCCTATTCAGCTTGACATAGCAATCCATTCTATATGTTCATCTGAGAAGTCATTACTGTTGGCTGAACACAATGTACCAGCCATCAGGTAAAGACTTATAACAATAACTTTGTGTCTAGATTTAATGAAACAAGCGCTGGTATGTAGTAAGTTGCTTTTGGCAGAGAGCTAAGTATTACACACTGGGCCCTGAAAGAAGGGGCAGGAGGTGACCTATCTAAAAACATTCACTTCGATAATGGGATAATTGCCCGTAGAATAATAGCTTCCTTTAAAAACTGGGAAACTGCTCCCCCACATCTCAGGAGTAGGCTGCAAGAGAGAATCTGTAATTGTCTGTGGGTTTTGGCCCCTGCTCACACATTTTAATTTTTAGATGTTTCTTAATAATGCTATATCCTTTTGGATACTGTTTAAATGGTAAACTGGCTGATGCAAGCCAGGAATGTTATTATGCTCACATGCTCACATATTGTGCTCACATATTATGTGGTAAAGTGGCTGATGCAAGCCAGGAATGTTATTATGCTCACATGCTCACATATTGTGCTCACATATTATGTGGTAAAGTGGCTGATGCAAGCCAGGAATGTTATTATGCTCACATGCTCACATATTGTGCTCACATATTATGTGGTAAACTGGCTGATGCAAGCCAGGAATGTTATTATGCTCACATGCTCACATATTGTATGCTCACATATTTTCCTAGATTTTTTTTTTTAAGGAAAAGCCACAGTGCGAATCACTGCCTTTTTATTTGATCATATCATCATCATTATACCATTGTATCTGCCATGGTATGATGAGACTGCCTACAATGACCTGGAGCCAATCTGTGACTGATAACAGTAAATATCTCCAATGGCCAGTGATGGGACACTAGATCGGGAGGGCTCTGAGTTACTACAGATAATTCTTTCCCAGGTGTCTGGCTCAAGGGTCTTGTTCACATGCTCCGGGTCTAACTGATTGCCAGGGTCAGGAAGGATTTTTTTCCCCCACGTAAGATTGGTAGAGACCCTGGAGTTTTTTCGCCTTCCTCTGCAGCATGCATCATGGGTAAATGGTAGATTCTCTATAACCTGAAGTCTTTAAAGGATGATTTGAGGACATTGAGAGATTATGGGTCTATTACAGAAGTGGGTGGGTGAGGGTCTGTGGCCTGCAATGTGCAGAAGGGCAGACTAGATGATCATGATGGTCCCTTCTGGCCTTAAAATCTATGAGTCTATAACTGCCTCCAACCTACTTTATCTAATGGATTAATTAAATGAAAATGATTGGCCCAGAGGCTTGCTGAGCAATTAGATTATCATTAGTTAAAAGATGTGTTTGGATATAGACCAATGTTAATCAAATATCTCTCTCTGATCCAGAATATTCACATATTATAAATACTAATAACCCAGCTAGTGTATGTATGCACTACTGTAATAGAATCATAAAATGCAGGACTGGTAGGTAAGATTGGTAAGACTTGATAGGTAAGAGCATAAGAATCGCCATACAGGTCCATCCAGCCCAGTATCCTGTCTACTGACAGGTGCCCTGGAGTGAGTGAACCTAACAGGTAATGATCAAGTGATCTCTCTCCTGCCATCCATCACCCCCCTCAGACAAACAGAGGATAGGGACACCATTCCTTTCCCATCCTGGCTAATAGCCATTAATAGACTTAACCGCCATGAATTTATCCGGTTCTTTTTTAAACCCTGTTATATTCCTAGCCTTCACAACCTCCTCCAGCAAGGAGTTCCACAGGTTGACTGTACGCTGTGTGAATAAGAACTTCTATTTATTTGTTTTAAACTTGCTGCCCATTAACTTCATTTGGTGGCCCCTAGTTCTTATATTATGGGAACAAGTAAATAACTTGTCCTTATTCACTTTCCCCACACCACTTATAATGTACATACCTCTATCACATCCCCGCTTAGTCTCCTCTTTTCCAAGCTGAAAAGTACTAGCCTTTTTAATCTCTCCTCATATGGGACCTGTTCCAAACCTCTGATTTTAGTTGCCCTTCTCTGAACTTTTTCTAATGCTATTATATCCTTTTTGAGATGAGGAGACCACATCTGTACACAGTATTCAAGATGTGAGTGCACCATGGATTTATATAAGGGCAATAAAATAATCTCAGTCTTTTTAGATGATTGATTCCTAACAGCCTTTTTGCTTTTTTGACTGCCGCTGTACACTGCGTGGATTTCTTTAGAGAACTATCCATGTTGACTCTAAGATCTTTTTCCTGATTAGTTGTGGCTAAATTAGCCCCCATGACATTGTATGTATAACTGGGGTTATTTTTTCAAATGTGCAGTACTTTACTTTTATCAACATTAAATTTCATTTGCCATTTTGATGCCCCAATCATTTAGTTTCGTGAGATCGTTTTGAAGTTCTTCACAGTCTGCTTTGGTCTTAACTATCTTGAGCAGTTTATCATCTGCAAACTTTGACACGTCACTGTTTTCCCCCCTCCTCCAAATCATTGATGAATAAGTTGAAGAGGATTGGTCCTATGACTGACCCTTGGGGAACACCTCTAGTTACCCCTCTCCATTCAGAAAAAATGCCATTTATTCCTACCCTTTGTTCCCTGTCTTTTAACCAGTTCTCAATCCATGAAAGGATCTTCCATCTTATCGCATGACAACTTAATTTAAGCAAGAGCCTTTGATGAGGGACCTTGTCAAAGGCTTTCTGGAAATCTAAGTACACTGTGTCCACTGGATCCCCCTTGTCCACATGTTGACCTCTTCAAATAACTTTAATAGATTTGTAAGACATGATTTCCCTTTACAGAAACCATGTTGACTTTTACCCAGCAATTTACATTCTTCTGGGTGCCTGAAAATTTTATTTTTTTACTATTGTTTCAACTAATTTGCCCAGTATGGATATTAGACTTACCAGTCTGTAACTGCTGGGATCACCTCTAGAGCCCCTTTTAAATATTGGCATTACATTAGCTATCTTCCAGTCATTGGGTACAGAAGCTGATTTAATGGACAGGTTACAAACCATAGTTAATAGTTCCGCAATTTCACATTTGAGTTCTTTTGGAACTCTTGGGTGAATTCCATCTGGTCCTGGTGACTTGTTACAGTCAAGTTTATTAATTAGTTCCAAAATCTCCTCTAGTGACAATTCAATCTGTGACAATTCCTCAGATTTGTCATCTAGTGCAGTCCCCTGCACTCAAGGCAGGGCTAAGTATTATCTAGACCAGCGGTTCTCAACCTGTGGGTCGCGACCCCTTTGGGGGTTGAACGACCCTTTCACAGGGGTCGCCTAAGACCATCGGAAAACACATATTTCCGATGGTCTTAGGAACCGAGACCGCTCCTCTATCCGTCTCCAGGCGGGTCCGCCCACATGCAGATACGCCCACATACGAGTACCCGGCGTGATGACATCATCGCACCAACCCCATCATATACACCCCGTACAACTCGCGGCGACAGGGGAAGGGGCGCGCCGGTCCCCCGTCCCTGCCGCGGGTGGGCTCCAGGTTGCGCGCCGGCCACCAGTCCCCGCAGTGGGCGGGCTGGGGGCTGGCGTGCAGCCGGCAGCCCCCCCGCGGCGGGGACGGGGGACCGGGGCGCTCCCAGCAGCCCGCCCGTGGTGGCGATGGGGGACCGGCGCGCAGCTGGCAGCCCCCCCCCCGCGGCGGGGACGGGGGACCGGGGCGCTCCCAGCAGCCTGCCCACGGCGGCGACGGGGGACCGGGGCGCATGCGTGGTTTTTTTTTTTTTGGTGGTTTTTTTTTTTTGTAATTCGGCGGCTTTTCGGCGGAGGGGACCTGGGCGGCAGCGGGGAGCCGGCAGTCAGCCCGCGACAAATGGATTTCGGATGCATCAGACTTGCTTAGAAATTTTGTCCGTTGCATCTGAAGTCCGTTAAATCGAGGTCCGTTAAATCGAGGGTTTACTGTACCTAGAAGGTAATCCGATAAGTAACAGACAGCATGTATTTATCAAGAACAAGTCATATCAAACAAACAAATGTCCTTGTTACCCTGTCAAGCCTTGTGGAGAGCAGGAAGCAGTAGCTGTGATATACCTCAACTGTAGTAAGGCTTTTGATACTGTCTCACATGACCTTCTCAGAAATATAGCTTAGACGAACCTACTATAAGGTGAGTGCACTACAGGTTGGAAAACCATACTCAGAGTAGTTCAATGATTTGGATAATGACAGAGAGTACACATATATAGTTTGTGGACAATAACAAACTGGGAGAGATTGTAAGTGCTTTGGACAACAGGATTAAAATTCAAAATGATCTTGACAAACTAGAAAATTGGTCTGAATTAAATAAGTTTGAATTCCATAAGGACAAATATATATACTCCACTTAGGAAAGAATAATCAATTGCACAAATACAAAATGGGAAATGATTGCCTTAGAAGGAGTACTGAAGAAAAGGATCTGTTCTTTCTATCCACACTTCCTTTAACTTCCTTTAACTTGCCTCCAAAACAGTTGTAAGGGACTCTGATTTGATGCTGAATTGTAGAGCTACATCTGTAAGTATTCTGTCCAGACCAATCAAAAACTCATTGATCAAAGTGGAGTGATTTTGAAGGCTAAATTGTTAAGTAGCATGCAGTGCTTTATGTAACTAATTATAAAACTGTAGTTTATGTAATGCCTGAGACTTACATAACTAAATTAACATAACATATAAGTTAGATACCAATATTTGATGTTTGCAGTTCATACTCTGTAACATAGTTTTTATAAATCATATAATCACAACCAAATATTGCTTATGTAATTGCTCAATGCAACACACATTTCAAATTGGGAACTTTACAATAGAACCTATAACTCAGAATTTGTTAGACAAATATTTGAGTATTTAAGCTAAAAGTTTGTTTTTCTTGAACATTTGCATTAGCAAAGTCAAACTACTCAATTATTCATTAAAAGCAAACACAATGAAATTAAAATTTGCTTTTGAATTTTAATGAATATTTGGGGAATATTTTCCCTCTAAACAGCGAGCTCTGGCTGGGAGAATATTGTTGAATCTATGAAACAAATCTACGCTAAGATATTAACCAAAATGAGTTTGATTAAGCAGTTAAGTGAGGTCTGGAACATAATTTGGCACAGAACAACAGTAGTAATCCGTACTGCTTAAATGAGGACATAAGGGTTGAGATAATATGGTGAATACTGCTTTAACGAGGTTGCATTAATGAGAAATCACACACCTATTAGATGTCAAGAATCAGAGAGGTAGCCGTGTTAGTATTAGATGTCTATTTAAGGGCCTTATACTATAAAGAGATCACCTTCCATTCAAGTTTAAGGGTATGTCTACACTACAAAATTATGTCAACCTAAGTTACTAGCCACTGCAGTAATTACATTGCTTTTGCATGTCCACACTATGCTTCTTGTGTCAGCAGTGCATGTCCTTACTAGGAGCGCTTGTTTGGGTTGGCTGTCAGTGTAGGGCATTGTGGGACAGCTTCTGAAAGCCAGCAACAGTCAATGTAAGTAATGCCGGGTCTATGCGGACACTGCATCAATCTAACTATGTCAACCTAAGAACTACATCACTTATGGAGGTAGAGTTCAGTTGGAATAGAGGGCGAGTTACATCAGTGAGAGAGAAATTTTAGTGTAGACAGGTCAATGTAAACTCAGCCTAATTGTGTAGTGTAGACCAGGGCTAAGTCAATAGGAGTGAACCACTCTGGGTAGAAGTGGTCAAAATATGCCAAATATCTTTGCAGGAAATTTTTTAAAAATTCCATTTTCTTTTACAATATTATTGTTTTTAATAAAACAATAAACAAAAATTGAAAACTGTTCTTGGTAAAAACATGAACTGTTCAGCCAAAATGTGATTAAAAAACTTAGGGTTTTTTTTACTGACAGCGCCTTCGTGGTCAGTATCTGTTGGGTTGTTTTGGTAGTGAAACTGCAAAATTTTAATCCAAGTGAAATGTTTTAGTAAAGAAACTACAGCTGATTAACATTTCAATATCTATCTGACTTGGTAGCTAAGAAGGTTATAAGATCAGGCCCTAAATTGTCTATCATGTTTTTTTCAACAGAAAATGAAATTAATAGGCAGAAGGTTTAAAACAAACAAAGTATTTCTTCACACAATGCACAGTCAACCTGTGGAACTCTTTGCCAGAGGATGTTGCGAAGGCCAAGACTATAACCTGTCTCAAAAAAGAACTAGATAAATTCATGGAGGATAGGTCCATCAATGGTTATTAGCTGGGAAGGTGTCCCTAGCCTCTATTTGCCAGAAACTGAGGATGGATGACAGGGGGTGGATCATTTGATGATTACCTGTTCTGTTCATTATTTCTGGAGCATCTGGCATTGGCCACGGTCGGAAGACAAGATAGTGGGTTACATGGACCTTTGGTCTGACTCAGTATGGCCGTTCTTATGTTCTTGAAATATTAGGGCTTGGTTACATGGGCACTTTATAGCACTATAAAGCCTCCAGGAGCGCTATAACTCCCTACCCATCCACACTGGCAAGGCATGTATTGCGCTATAAACCCACAGTTATGCCGCTCCTGGTAACCCTCCATTCCTTGAGGATTAACAGCTATTGCGTATTCACTGCTCCGTATTATCGCAAGTGTGAATGGGCATTAAGATTACTATGCTATACGTGATGTCTGGTGACACGTCTGAGCCATTTAAGGCAATTGAGTCTCTTCCATTTGTTTTGAACTCGGCAGGAGGAATGCGGAAGTACCTTTTCAGAGTTACTCTCTTAACTCTGCAGATAAGCACTGCAAATGTTTACAGAGTGAGCCTGTGTGACCGAGAAAACTAGCAGGCTCTGAATTTCAAAGGACACCCACTGACAGGACTCTCAGCCCATAGAAAATCCCCTCGCTCTCTCCGTCCGCATACACACATGTTCCCCCTCACCCTCCTCGTTTGAAAAGCATGTTGCACCCAGCTGAATGCGGGGATAGCTGCCCATAATGCACCACTCCCTGTGCCGCTGCAAGTGCCGCAAATGTGGCCATGCCAGGACACGCTATAGCGCTATACCTATTGCTGTATAGGGGGACAGCTATAACCGAAAGCACTATAATCCCGTAAGTGTAACCATGCCCTTTGATTCTTCCAAAAACCTTACGGAATAGGGGTATGAAGTTCTTTTCTCCCAGCTGTAAGGAAAAAATGTATGTTTTTTTTTTAAATACACATGAATTGTTTAAACCAGAAAAGAGAGACAAAATGCCAAACTAGCTGAGGTCGCAATTTAGGGTAAGTTTTTAAGGTATTTATTTTAGGTGTCTTAGGATGCAGACAGAGATTCAAGAGGAGTTAGGCATCTCACTTGCTGTACAATTATCTTATGCTTCTGATTAAGGCAGTTTACTGTTTGTGGCCCCAGATTAGATTACACTGAGTTTTAAAGATGCTTTAATTTTTATATTTGTTTCCTTATGGCACCTAATGTTAAATAGACAAAAGTTGTTTTTGCTTGTGGATATTTTTATTACCATCCAGGATACTTGCGGTAGTTGGCGTTTCTTGCTGAGTTAGAAAGGTCCAAGAGTCCAAAGGGACCTGTGGTTAGACCCCAGAAGCAGCTTAGTTGAGGAATAAGTTAGGCTGATATTTCTCTTGTTTTTTAAGATAAAGGGCATGGTTACACTTACAGCTTTATAGCGGCTTTGGTTATGCCTGTCCTCGTATACAGCTATAGGGATAGCACTATAGCGTGTCCACACTGAGACCCGCCAGCGGTATAGCATGGCCACATTTGCGGCACTTGCAGCGGCACAGGGAGAGGTGCATTATGGGCAGCTATCCCAGCATTCAGCAGGATGCAAAGGGCTTTTCAAACAAGGGGGGTCAGAGGGAACATGTTATGTGTATGTGGAGGGAGACAGCGAGGGGATTGTTGTCCTCCGGAGAGCTGGTCAGCAAGCTTGCTAGTCTTCTCTGTCACACAGCTCCCTCCGTAAACATTTGCATTGCTTATCTGCCGAGTTAAGAGAGAAACTCTGAAAACGTACTTCCGCATTCCTCCAGCTGAGTTCAAAACAAAGGAAAGAGATGTCAATTGCCTTAAATAGCTCAGGGCGTCTCCAGAGTTCACTTAAAATGTTTGAAGTGTTAATACCCATTCACACTGGAGATAATATGGACCAGTGAATACGCAATAGCTGTTAATCCTCGGGGAAGGGAGGATTACCAGGACTGGTATAACTGTGGGTTTATAGTGCTCTATGTGCCTTGCCAGTGTGGACGGAGAGGGAGTTATAGCACTCCTGGAGGCTTTTTAGCACTATAAAGTGCCAGTGTAACCCAGCCCAAAGTAAATAAGTATGGACTACATCCAGTGGGCCCATCTTTTCTTCAGAGTCGGGTGGGAGGTCCACCTCCTTATAGGGACGATGGAAGAAACAGAGTGGGGGGTTTCAGGAGTGGTGAATGGCAATACATGAAAAGCCTCTTTTGAAAACATAGGAATGTTTTCCTTTCACAGCTTCTCTGTTCATTCGCTGTCTCGCTGCATGTGCATTTCCAAAACGTGTAGTTAGCACGCTCTTCAACTGCCTAATCATTGAGGGAGGGACAAGCTGCTCCGTAGTAGATGGTAAAGGGGCCTCTGGCAACTTGCAGTTCTGGAGTGTCAGGAGGGCTGTTTCTCGGACCCATCTTGACACTCCAAAGCAGTGGATTATTTTTTTAAATTGGCAGCACTGCTTCCCCTCTGGAATGTTGTAGAATCCAGCTCCACCTCCTTGACTTCCTGTGCTCCTGTTCCTCATGCTTCTCTTAACCACATGGACCCAGCCGCTTATCCCCAAGAAAATCTCCCAGATGTGACTTACTGAGCTCCAGCTTGAAATACCCCAGATAACTTGTCTGTCACGTATAGTAATTGTCAGTAATTCCAAAAATACAGTGGGATTAAACCCTTAGAGATATTGGAAATGTGCTGAACTGTAGACTGCAAATGACCTGAAAACATTGTGTGTGTTTGATTCTCTACTAATGTAAGCAGCTTATCAAGTATCCACTGTGATTTATTTTTTAATTCTCCTTTGGCACCTTAGACATTTGTCTAGCTCCTCAATTGTACTCTTAGCTCTTCTCTGTATGCCTCTGACAAATGGTCAATGGTATGGCTTACTAGTCAATGCACAGTATGCACATCGACAGGGCCATTCAGATTTGCATGTTCTATGACTTGGGATAGTGAGGGTTAAGACAAATGATTCTATTGACCTGGTTTTTACAGACTGAGGAGATGTTTGTGAATCAGGCTCCCTCTGCTGAGATTATTTTACAGAGGCTGATGTTTGCTTTTAAAAAAATCTGATTTATACATCACTAGCAGATATTATAAAGACCAGAGCAGGCTGGCGATATAAATAGATGAAATATTTCATTCATTTTCTGTACTGCTTACAGTATAGTCCTGATAAAAAATAAAATAAACTTTATAACACAGAAAGTTCATTATTAGGATTTACTGGGGGGGCGGGGGGGGGATGGTTAAAACACTGGATTTTGTCATTATCTTTTCCTCCTTTTAAACTCTCTAATACTTCATAATCCCCGCCAGGGCATGACCTTTTCTGAGAGGGCTGGATGGCTGCCCTTGACAGAGCCTTTCAGCCAGGACACACTAATGACAACTCAAAGATGAGCCAGACATGAGACAAGCCAGCAAAAAATGAAAATCTGAATGTTTCCTTTCCCCCCCACCTTCTCCTGCATGCTTGGAGGCACCAACTTGAAAATGAATATATACACTTGTGATACAGTTTAAGGGAAAAGGAGAGGGGCTGATGTTTTAATTTTTTTTAAAAAGGACGCTTTTCAGATCAAATGTACTTTTGGCACCTTTTCATGATGGACCTTCCCACTTTTCTCTTGAGGGAACTGCATCAAATATATATAATATATATGGAAAGACAGGAGCAGAGGAAGCACAATGGGTCAGTTTATGAGTTCATCTAGACTAGAGAGAGTCCTGTTTTAGGACACGACTTTTTGTGTTTTAACCTAGGATTTAAAAGTTTGGAGTGTTTTAGACTAGCATTTGCAGTCATGTTATTTAATGGAATTTGTTGGCAATCAATTAACTTGAATTACAAAAAAACAATCCCTCTGAGGGATCCATTCATAATTTTTTCCATGAGAAATAAGCCATGATACCCCTACTAAGCCAGCAGGATCCTAAATGTGGGCATAAAAGACCCCCATTTAAATTAGTAATTGTGATTTCATGGAATGGCCTATGACCAGGTCTACACTATAATCTTACTTTGGTATAACTACATCACCTGAAAAATTCCCCTCTCCGCCCCCGAGCGATGCCGTTATACTACCTAACCCGGGTGTAAACAGATCTATATCAACAAGAGGGCTTCTTCCATTGACATAGCTGCTGCCTCTCTCAGAGCTGGATTAGCTATATATATGGGGTGCATGTAGTCACAATCAGAGAGGTAGCCGTGTTAGTCTGGAATTGCAGAAGTGACAAAGAGTCCTGTGGCACCTTAAAGACTAACTAAAGTATTGAATCATAAGCTTTCATGGGCTAATACCCACTTCGTCAGATGCATGCAGATCCAACGAAGTGGGTATTAGCCCACGAAAGCTTATGCTTCAATACTTTAGTTAGTCTTTAAGGTGCCACGGGACTCTTTGTCACTTCTTTGGTTACAATGTGTCTCATAAATAGGGCTACATTTTAGTCACAGGTATTTTTAGCAAAAGTCATGGACAGGTCATGGGCAGTAAACAAAAATTCACAGCCTGTGATCTGTTCATAACTTGTACTATATGCGTCTGGGCCAGCCTCACTGGCCACTGCAGAAGTCACGGAGGTCCTGTAAAGTCACAGAATCCATGACGTCTGAGACCTCCAGGACAGACTCACAGCCTTACTCAGAAAGAGTGAGTTCTTTGGTAGCATTAAACAATATAAAGAGGATCCAAGTAGGTGAGGGAGAAATTCAGCAAGTTTTTCTCCTGAACTTTGGTTGTTGCAATTTGTTGTCCTGCTTATCTTCCTGCTGCTTTACTCAGTGGACTTTTCTTCACTACGGGGGGAGGGATCGATCTTTTGGCCATCGATTTATCGCGTTTTGTCAAGACGCGATAAATCGATCACCAGCAGTGCCCCCGTCAACTCTGGAACTCCAGCCTGCCAAAAGGCGCAAGCTGGAGTCGACGGGGGAGCGCACTGCCGACCGCCGCCGCCGGGAGCTATTAACGTAGCTGAAGTTTAACATAGCTGAAGTTGCGTATCTACAGCTGATCTTCCCCTCCCCCCCAGTGAAGACCAGCCCAGTGTTCCATTAATCTCTCATCTGCTCTGCTTCTCAAGTGCCTGAGATGTCAGATACAACAAAAGGAAGAAACCGAGAAATCAGCAGATGCACTTTCGGGTAACAGAAGGGAGGAGCAGACTGTGGAGACAGAGTGAAAGGCAGCATGGAAACCATTAGCAAATCCATAAAACCTGGCAGGTCTGTCCACAAATGGAGATGCTTAAAAACATCTCAGAAATAATCCTGTGCTCTTGAGAAATACCAGAAGGTCACTAAGGCCCATTTCTGCCTTTCCTCTTATTCCACAGGTAATCTTGCTGAAAGAAATGAATGCAGTACTACATAGCATGAGTAAAGATAGTAGAATCTGGCCCTATGTATTTTTTGGGCACCCATGTGTGTCCCTGGATTGAAATGTTATTTGGAGACCAATGTTTGACTTCTTATCCCCATTCACAGGCTCTCTAAATGTAAAACTTGCCCTTACGAAGGAAGTCTGCTGTATGCTTTAGATTTGGCAGCTATTTTTATTTCTCTTTCTAAAATAAGAAGCATGAAAAACCCACTGTCTGAAATCTTTGTTGTGAAAGGTTATCACCTTGACTGAAACTCCTGCAGCGTATCCAACACATGATTATTTTCCAGGAGTTTTCCCATTTATTCAACTATGACCATCTTGCCAAAAGAACGTCAGCAGAGACTAATGCTGTCTTGCTTCTGTTGGCTTTTTCACTGCATGCCAAATGAAGACTAAAATAGTACACAGGTAACAATAGAACACCACTGGCCATCACCTACAGTCCTCAGTTAAAACCTCTGCAACGCATCATCAGTGACCTACAACCCATCCTGGACAATAATCCCTCACTTTCAAAGGCCTTGGGAGGAAGGCCAGTCCTGGCACACAGACAACCTGCCAACCTTAAACAAATTCTCACCAGCAACAGCACACTGCACCACAATAACTCCAACTCAGGAACCAATCCATGCAACAAACCTCGATGCCAACTCTGCCCACATATCTACACCAGCAACACCATCACAGGACCTAATCAGATCAACCATACCATCACTGGCTCATTCACCTGTACATCAACCAATGTCATATATGCCATTATATGCCACCAGTGTCCCTCTGCTATGTACATCGGCCAAACTGGACAGTCCCTACGAAAAAGGATAAATGCACACAAATCAGATATTAGGAATGGCAATATACAAAAACCTGTAGGGGAACACTTCAACCTGCCTGGACACACAATTACAGATTTAAAAGTCACCATCCTGCAGCAAAAAAACTTCAAATCCAGACTGCAAAGGGAGACTGCAGAACTTCAATTCATTTGCAAATTCAGCACACACAATCTCGGATTGAACAGAGATCTACAATGGTTGGCTCATTACAGACATTGTTTCTCGTCTCTCCATGTTCACACACCCCATTCAAATGCTAGAAGAATAATCCACACTCCCTGATCGGACATAACAAGCTGGCTCAGCTTAATTGGAGTAACCCTTTCACCTCCCACCTGGCTCTTACCTACTTTTCTATAACTGCCTCTGAACACTTCCACTGCCTGCATCCGACGAAGTGGGTATTAGCCCACGAAAGCTCATGCTTCAAAACTTTATAGTTAGTCTTTAAGGTGCCACAGGACTTTGCTACCACAGGTAACAATAGTTGCTGTTTTTAATGTGGCACAAAAAAACCTGGTAAATGTGACCATATTGGAAAGACCCTCTGAAGTAAACACTGCATGTTGTTCCTTAGGCAAACTTAGGGTATGTCTTCACTACAGGAGTAGGTCGATTTCCCTTAATTCGATTTTCTAAAGTCTACTTTCTAAAGTAGACTTTAGAAAATCGAATTAGTGTGTCCCCACCAGGACACCAGGTCGACAGTGGTCGACACTGTCTGTCCTTAAACTTTTTGCAGGGGTCGACATAGCCCGCATTGCACTGTGGATAGGTAGCCCACAGTGCCGGGAGAGCCAGACCCCCCCCGCCTGCCCGAGCAGCCCCGCGGACCCTTCCGCCTGCCCGAGCAGTCCCGCGGACCCTCCCGCCTGCCCGAGCAGCCCCGCGGACCCTCCCGCCTGCCCGAGCAGCCCCGCGGACCCCCCCCCGCTCGCCCGAGCAGCCCCGCGCCGGACCCCCCCGCCCGCCCGAGCAGCCCCGCGCCGGACCCCCCCGGCTCGCCCGAGCAGCCCCGCGCCGGACCCCCCCGGCTCGCCCGAGCAGCCCCGCGCCGGACCCCCCCGGCTCTCCCGAGCAGCCCCGCGCCGGACCCCCCCGGCTCGCCCGAGCAGCCCCGCGCCGGACCCCCCCGGCTCGCCCGAGCAGCCCCGCGCCGGACCCCCCCGGCTCGCCCGAGCAGCCCCGCGCCGGACCCCCCCGGCTCGCCCGAGCAGCCCCGCGCCGGACCCCCCCGGCTCGCCCGAGCAGCCCCGCGCCGGACCCCCCCGCCCGCCCGAGCAGCCCCGCGCCAGACCCCCCCCCCCGCCTGCCCGAGCAGCCCCGCGCCAGACCCCCCCCGCCTGCCCGAGCAGCCCCGCGAACCCGCCTGCCCAAGCAGCCCTGCGCTGGACCCCCCCGAGCAGCCCCGCGAACCCCCCCGCCCGCCCAAGCAGCCCCGCTCCGGAGCCGGCCCAAGCAGCCCTGCGCCGGATGCCCCGCCCACCCAAGCAGCCCCGCGAACCCCCCCGCCCGCCCAAGCAGCCCGGCGCCGGTCGATTTTAGCGCTACTTCTCTCGTCAGGCAGGCGTTATAAAGTCGATTTTGAGGGCCCTTTAAATCGACTTTAAGGGCATGCGTGTGAAGACAGGTACACGTTTATTTCAACTTAACGTCATTAAAGTCGACGTTAAGTTGTAGTGAAGACATGCCCTTAGTTTGACCCTGCTAATCTTTCAACACAAAGCACTGATTCATGCTCTGAGGAACAATAGCCTTTATAGAGAGTGACCAGATGTTCAGATTTTTGTAGGGACAGTTCCAGTTTTGGGGTCTTTTTAAATATAGGATCCTATTACCATCCCCACCCCCCGTCCCAATTTTTGACACTTGCTGTCTGGACACCCTACCTTCATATTACAATTTTGCATCTAGTTTGAAGGGATGCCAATAAGCTGATTTTTAGCTGCAGGCAGGCAACAAAACATTTGCCAAAACATTTCAAATCGGGATAGTTTTTTAAATGGTCTATAATTCAAAGGCATTTTGACCAATTTTATAGACTTTAAGAAACATTTCCTTTGTTACCTGAGTAAATCTGTCAATTTTTTTAAAGCTAAACCAATTTTGAAGCCAAAGTTGAAGTCTGTACCAAAATTGGGCTTTGTAATAGAAGGTAGTTGCAGCCTGAACTGTGGCAATGCAGCTCCTTTTCAACTGCAACCACACTGGGAATATGACATGATATTCTGGCCAACTCGTTCTGGAAACTGGAGGGGAGTTCGGAGGAAGAAAAATTCAAGTAGTTAAATATGTATAACCTACATGGTAAGCAGTTGAAGATGTGGCCAGAAGATTCATGGTGAGGGGGAGTGAGATGAGAGAAGCATTAGTTTCTTCCTGTTACAGAAAATGGAAGCATACCCTAGGAATAAAAAAGGTTTATTGTTTTACAGTGAAACCTCGATATAACGGACTAATTCGGGTGAGGGGGTGTCCGTTAAAGCCGAAAGTCCGTTATTTAATAATTTTTTAAAATTATTAAATAATGGACTTTCGGCTGACAATGGACACCCCCCTCGCCCGAATTAGTCCGTTATGTCCAGATTTTACTTTTATCACCGTCGGGAGCCCGGCTGCTGGGACCCTGGCGGGAGCCATCAACCCGCCCGCCCGGGTCCCGGCGGGGGGCTGGGGGGTGTTTGACAGCTCCCACCGGGCTCCCCGCTGTGGGGAGCCCGGCGGGAACTGTCAACTCCCCCCCCCCGCCCGGCTCCCCCTGCAGGGAGCCGGGGGGGGGGGGAGTTGACAGCTCCCGCCGGGCTCCCCGCTGTTGAGCCCGGCGGGAGCTGTCAACCCCCCCCACCCGGCTCCCCGCAGCCCCCCCTGCTGACTACAGGAGTAATTAGTAAACCGTTCCTGAAGAATGAATTACTAAAATCTGTCCTGAATATTGAAATTTGCATAAACAGTGAAGCATCATAGTACTGTTTTTATAGTATTGAATAGCCTCTGACAACTTGCCAGTTAATGGGGAGCCCGGCGGGAGCTGTCAACCCGCCCGCCCGGCTCCCCGCAGCAGAGAGCTGGGTGGGAACTGTCAACCTCCCCGCCCGGCTCCCCCTGCAGGGAGCCGGGTGTGTGTGGGGAGTTGACAGCTCCCGCCGGGCTCCCCACTGTGGGGAGCCCGGCGGGAACTGTCAACTCGCCCGCCCGGCTCCCCGCAGAGGTTGACAGCTCCCGCCCGGCTCCCCGGAGTCCGTTAAATCGGGGTCCGTTAAATCGAGGGTTTACTGTATTGTTAACTATGTCAGTTGTAAAGGAAAACTGCTCTAAGTATAGGTATAAATGATTCAGACTTTTTTTAAAAAAGTGTCTTCCTTTAAACATATCTAGCCTGAGAAAATGTTAAAGTTCATTATGGTTTATTAGTCCCTAAGTTTATATACAATTTTGCTTTATTTAACAACTGTTTGTTTGACTATTTACCGATGCAGCAATATCCTAGCAATTGGTGCCTTAGAAAAACCTCAGAAAGTGAAACTATATATTCTTCCTTATTAGGGAAACTTTACTTTGGTCTTTGAAGCACCTATTAAAATGCACAGACCAGAGCTTTTAATTTTCTCATTTACAGACGCTGCTTGACAGGTGCAGGGGAAATCTGTTATTTCTGAAGTGAGAGAGAATGTACAGCCTGTAATTTCCACATATTTATTAATTGCTGAGAGCACATGAAATAGATTTGTCTGTTGCACCCACACACGTTTTTAGTTTTCTCTGCAACTAGTTTAAGAATACTCCCTCCCATTCTCGGGGGGGGGGGGGGGGAGAGGAGGAAGGGAGAGAGGAGGGCATATTTGGCCACACCAGAGGGAGAATGTGGAAGGAAGAGGAAGAATGGAGTGCTTGTGTCTGAAAACTGCCATCCTATCTTCATGGGTTGGGAGAATGTTGCTGGTCAGGCCAAATAGAGATTGCACTGCTCCCCGCGTGAAAGAGGACCCCCAGCTAGAAATGTCTGATCTGAGCCCCTCCCCTTTTTCAGGTTCATTGCATCCATTGGCTGGCCAGGAGGGGGGAAACTGAAAGCTGATTTGTCCCCTCCCCTTCCCATTAATTTAAAACTTCCATGCTTAGGGTGACCATACTTCCCAAAGGGAAAATGGGACACTGAATAGGGCTAGCATTCTGCTTTCTGTGTATATAAATGCATCTTACTTCTGTGTGTTCCATTCTATGTATCTGATGAAGTGGGTTATTGCCCACAAAAGCTTACCTATGCTGAAATAAACTGGTTAGTCTCTAAGTTGCCACAAGTCTTCATTGTTTTCTTTATAGATACAGATTAACACGGCTGCTAATCTTAAACCTAATAAATGAGCATACCCCAAAGTAAATGGCACATCTGGTAACATAAGGTTAAACGTGTTTTATTTTTATTATTGTTTATTAATTTAAAAAAATTACAGGGAGGACTGAGGTGTATTGAGGACTATGTTGGAATTGCAAGTTATCACTCTGTGTGTATGTGTTGGGAGGAGGGAATTTTGATCCTGCTTGTAGGCTAGAGGACTCCAGGAAACTGTGATCAGAGTAATTCTGGAGAGAGCCAGCTTAAAGCAAGGCGGGATGAGTTGTGCCTTGCTACCTCTAGGGAGCAGCCTATTGTTTTCCTCTGTTTTTTTTTTTTTTTTTAAATTCTGGTGTATTGTCACTCTGAAAGCCAAGTAGTAAAGAAGTGTTATGTCACAACCTTCCAGCAAGACTACTTTATGTTTATATCTAATTTGCTGTGTGTATGCTGTGAACATACACAAGGACTTGCTTTTTATCATGCTTCTTTGTCATTTGTGCTTTAGACTCCTCAGGTTCAGTCATATGTCCTTTCCTCAGTAGGCTGTGGAAAGGACCACCAGGCAGATACAGAGAAGCTAATGGAGGGAAACTGCTTTTTTGCAATTGCCTGATTAATGAATCATGTAAGCGCTGGGTGATGAGGCATCCTAGTTTAGTTTAACTGTCTAAGTCGATTAAACTGAAACTTTGATTGTCATATGCTGCATGCAGTGTTTAGGCTCCCACCTATAGTGCTCTCCAAAGATCCCCAACTGCAATAGAAAGACTTTTGGACTATTATAAAATATATTCCATAGTTTTCTGGAATACATGGAACATATACTTCCTTTTCTAAGAACTGTCTCATAAAGTGTGTGTTTTGGGAGAGAAGGGAGGGTGGGGAAAGGCTATGTTGACTGACCTATTTAAACATATTTTTATATGCATGTGTTTCTGAAGACTAAAACCAGATTTAATGTTGACATGTACCCATGAAACTTTATATGGTCTATTCATATTAGAATATGTGGTCTATTCATATTAGAATAACACTATCTTCAGTATCATGTGTTGATAGAAAAAAATCGGTCCAGAATGAACTTATTCAGGTAATCATACCACATCCGATTTATATTTATGCAGTGCTTTATTCAAGACCACGCTACTATGTAACGAACAGGCACTCTGAATTCAATGGGAGTCATTCCATTGATGTTAATGGACTTTGGATTACTTTCTAATGCAGGGGTTCTCAAACTGGGGGTTGGGACTCCTCAGGGGGTCACGAGGTTATTACATCGGGAGTCGCAAGCTGTCAGCCTCAAACCCAAACCCCACTTTGCATCCAGCATTTATGTGTTAAATTAAAAACACTTTTTAATATATTTAATTGTGGGGGAGGGGTTGCACTTAGAGGCTTGCTTTGTGAAAGGGGTCACCGGTAGAAAAGTTTGAAAACCATTGTCCTAAAGGAATAACTGTCTATATTGTAACAAGGGCAAAAATGAAGCAGAAATTGAGAGGAGTTGGGACTGATAAAGCACTGAAGTCTGAAGAGCCTTCTGGAGGTTGTCATTTACCTCATCCTACCTACCATGGTGGCTTCTTGTGTCACTGCCAGTGATTTTACACTGGTGTAATGCCACTGGAGTTACCTGTGATTTTCAGTGGCAGAAGAGAGAACAGAAACAGACTTAGCCTTGCAAACTCCAAATCATTTTTTTAATAGGCAAGTAAAATATAATTATTTTTAGAAGGAATCTTAGCAAAGTATAGGTGAACAGAGTTTGTGACTAGCTTGGTAAATCTCCACAACAATATTGCAAGGCTGAGCAGGCCGGTTTCTCTCCACATAATAGCCACTGTAACAGGCAATAATGTCCTTGATATGGAACTAAATGATTCTTCTGAAGCAGAAAAATGGTTGTTTTTTTTTAAAGTGTGTGTGTGTGGGGGGGGGTCGTGCGGAACCTTAGGAATCTCCAGTGGAAAACAAGAAAAGCCTAGAAAGCTGTATTAGACCATAGTGTGGAAGACCCTTTATCTCACTTCTAAACTTGAATGACGGTAGAAATGACAACAATATTTTTGTAGAGGATGAAACTGGTGAGAGGCAGGAGTTTCTCAATGCTTAAAAATACAAAGCCATTTCCTTTTGCATCCTTTTGCTATGGAAAAGAAATACACAGTATTGAAAATTCAGCAATAGAAGTAATGGGCAACTCATTTTGTAATTTTCTCTTTCTGACAATGACAATACCTTGAACTGGCTAGGCACCTTTAATGAGACAGACAGCTCTGTGTGTGCTACACATGGCCCAGAATACATTGGAACGATTGTAAGATTTGAACCATATAAAAGGATATCTACAAATAGATCTTCTTTTGTAAGAAGTTTCCAGAACTTTTCTTGATGCTGGTCTGCCAAAAGTGGGCTGTTCTGTAAAAAATTGTTGATGCTCTATGTGACCTGTTTGTTGTGGTGGGTGCTGTGTGACTGTGAGGGGTTTAATGTCGGATGTTTACTGTAAGACTACACTGGGTTAATCAATAGGGCTGCTGGGAAACAAACAGAAATGCAGAACAAAGATTTGAGATGAGACACATCCCAGTAGACACTTCTCGGAGGTTAAGAGATGACACCTGACTTATTAGGTGACCAGGCTTCAGCAAGGTCACAGTTCGTTTTGCCAATGGTGGAAACTAACAGCCCAGAAGGACTACAAACAGTTAAAAAGACCCCTGTGCAGAGATCAGTGAGTTGCTGTTGAGGAGCTGTTCAGACTTCACATACACAAACACCCCCGCTGGGCAGAAGTCCGAATAAATTAAGCCTTCCTTGGCTCTCCATCAGGGCGGTGGGATAGATATACATACATCATGTTTATTGTTTTAAACCAGATTTCTCTTGTATTATGCTTTTGTTCCTACTATTAAGATTAAACAATAATTTGGTTTTAAAAAGGCTGTCTGGTCACTCTATTTATCACTGGTCACAAACTCCCAAAAGGAAGAACTGCAGATGTTGAACCGGTTGGACCTTCTGGGTAAGCAATTGATACACAGAGGACTGTAGCCTGGTCTAAGAATGGGAGAATCATGCAATTCCACTGCAGGACAGATAAAGGCCTGAGGCCTGCAGGAATGCACTCAGATACCCCAGAGAGAGATGAGATGCAATGAGCCCTGTAACTGGTGACAGCTGACTCCCAGCATATGGTTTGCAAGGCATACTAGCACTTCTGCAACATAAACACCCGTGTGCATTAAAGATATTTAATTACTTATTGCATTCATATCTGAAACCTTTAAACTACTTTAAACCCCTGATTTTTTTACTTGGGGAATAGTAGTTTGACTCCAATTCATGTCACATCAAATTTGTTTATTATGCTACGTACTGGTAAATAAGCTTTTGTATTTTAAACACTTTGTAAAAGCTTTTTGTTGATTGGGAAAATTGCAGGGCCTGACTGTGCTTCTGTGATCCACACAAAAAGTGGGGTCAGACGCCACCGTGGAAATAGTCTCCTAATCTATTTCCACTGATCTGGGCCACCGTATAGGTGGGATGTGGCTGGAGGGATATGGCGAGGCCTAGTTTCTAGCAGACAAGTAAATGCAATCAAATGTGCATTAAGGGGGGAGTTTCAAGGGAAGCCCCTATCTAGGGAAGCCCTGAAGGCACAAATCCAGAAGAAAGAAACTCCCCAGAAGAACACACCATGGACACAAACCTCGTGTGGACCCTGGAGTCACTGGCCTCCTATGGATTCCACAGGTTCAAGAGAGTTAGGGGCTTGACCTGAAGCCTGTTTTGTGTGAGGAGAAAAGTGTGTGGATTTGTGTGGAACAAAGTGGGGAGGAACTCCACAAAAATGTCCTACTGTTTAGCCTCCATGGCTTCATTCCACTCTGTGTCTGAGGAAAGGCCAAGATGGGTCTGTAGATGATAGACAATGAAAACAGGAGGAAGAGGAAGATGGTCTTGGGTCTACAGACCATTGGTGTGGTAATCAGGAGGACTGGGTTCAATTCCTGGTGCTCACCCAGACCTCCTATGCAACCTTGATTCGGTTACTCAATGTGTCTGATTCTCAGTTTGTCTGTAAAATGGACGTAACAGTACTCTACCTCAAAGAGGTGGTGTGAGGGCAACTCCAGCAATTGAGAGATGCTCAGTGAGAAGCCCCACTGACAAGCCTATGAATAAATATAAACTAGAGAACTGTGAGAAATAAAGCAGGTGATGACAAAATAGATAACTAGGAAACAAGTCTGGAAGGTAGAAGGAAAAATCCAACGTGCTTTGCAAATGACCCATGAGTACATTGCACTCAAGACGGGTGCACATTTTTGTTTTCCATGTAAAAGAAACAGTGGGCGTTTTCAAAGCTTTTATATTTCTACTAGAAATACATTTATTAAGCCAAACCTTAGGTGGTTTTAAATAAGGAGGCTTTTTACTGCACACTAAAAGTGCTGGAGTCTATTTCATTTAGAAGCAAATGACAGTGTATATATATTACTTCCTTTTATCGTGAACCATGTGGATTACTTAACACACACCTGAAAGTCCGATTTTGCAGCACACGAGGTTCCTTTTATTCATTTATTCTATTCACTCACTGTGTCACTCAGGTCAAGGTAGCCATGCTGATCCACCAAAACAAAGTAATTCATCTAACTCCTCTTCTCCCAATTTGTCCTGCTCTGTACAACTATTTGTATCTACTGTAGCAGTAGAAAAGAAAGTGCCTTTCACCATCAAGGTTTTCCTCCCACTCACGGTGAATATTCTTAATACTCTTTTTCTTAAAATTCCTTCAGTTTGTATGTGACCATAGGAAACTTACTACTTTACCGCTTCTGCCACTAGTGTCATTTCTCAGCCTCACCTTTGTGGGTGATTTGTATTTCATCTTCCAAACACAGCATTTTTCCACTTCCACCATTGGTGCCCTTTGCAGAATGTGCTGACCAGCTTTATATTCACGTGGGGCCTTTTCCCGTCTCGTTGTTTTAGGGATTATCATAGTTTACAAAAGCTAGATTCTAACAACAAATTGCCTGGAGTCAGGGGCAACACATAGCTGGACCACTCCAAGAGACGACTGAGTTGCAGTTTCTCTCCCTCCCTGGCTTAAGGCAGTAGCAAGTACTTTCCCTTCCTTTGCTGCCTGGTGAAGGTTCTACTGTTCCCAACTGCCCACTCCTGACATACTTGGGGAGCCATGGAGAGTCAGCACAGCCTTTGGAGACACTCCTCCCATGCTATTATCCTATGATGCAGGTAAACCTACAAGGTGCCCAGTGCCTCTGTGCTCCCTCTTTGGGTTTTTTTTTTAAGGGAAGGTTGCAATCTTGTGCAATAGAAGTAGATAGATTAGACCATGTATGGCACTTTTTAATGATCACTCTTAGCAGGAGGGAGAAAAGAAAGCCCATAGAGGCTGGAAATCTTTCTGACACAGAATGTGGTGTTCACCAAGTTCTATCAGTGCACAGTGTCAATGCTTGAAGGTTTAATATTGCTGCTATTTTAATATATTTGACTATCAGTGCACAGTGTCAGTGCTTGAAGGTTTAATACTGCAGTTATTTTAATAACAGCAAAAAAGCTTAGATAATACATACTAATCGCTGTCAAATTTCATCTTCAAATCAAAGCTACTTTGGTATTATACAAGCATAAAAGTGCTTTGGGCACCCACAAACATTTTAGGGGTCTGTATTATAGTCATTTGAAGAGTTTCCAATCTTAGAGAGTTTTTTGTTTACAATAATTTTGAAAAATAATTGCATCTGAGTTGGAGGGTCAATTTTGACTAAGAACAAATTTCTGCAGCGGTTCTAAACTTACAATAGAATTGATAATGGAAACTGTAACTTGCCCTTAATTATGGTTGCACAAATGAGCAACTAAAATTGTGAAGTGTGTGTAATAGCAATAAGGGTGTTTAAAATGAGATTTAATGCAACGGAGACACTAGCTTTAACCTTGCATTACCCACAGTTTTAAAATGGTCTAGGGTAATGATGCTTATAAAAGTGTCTGGACAATAATGGACACCCTGGGCAAGTTCAGAGCAATGGGAAAGTAATGTAATGTCATTCTTAGCATAGCTGCTATATTTGCTAATGTGTAGTTGTTGCCAAAGATGTTAAACCCAGATAACTGAAATCGAGTAGAGTTGATTCTAGGGAATCCCTCGACACCTCATAAAAAGGATATTTAAAGATTATGGCAAGCAGATAGCAAGGTTAAAAAAGCAGGGATTGTGATAGCAGACAGCTTCAGACTAGACATGAAGTAACTGAAATTTCCTATGTTTTTTTTTTTTTTCTTGAACAACCAACTCTGAATAGCTCACCATTGTGTGTTGCCAGGAGTCCATTCTTTGGCCATGGACTTTGCAAAATAATACAATTGATGGCTCCCAAGTGAGAAAAACAATAGCAGCCATATAAACAATAAGTGCTCCTGCCTGTTCAGGAGTAGTGGTAATGTTTGGAAACATTGATCCCCGGTGCCAGCTTAGAGCCATAATGAGGATAATACCAAATGAACCAAAAGCTGCTTCAACACGTCTCATCCATTACCTAAAGTAGCGTTATAAAACTAGTAACATATTGACTTTGTTGTGACAGGTTAATAATTACTGCCATCAATGCTGCAAAACATTTCCAAATAACTTCTCTTCTGTGTATATTATGTTGTCTACTACTGTTTTTTTTTAAAATCCATTGTTCATCCTAGTGCTGATTTAAGAACATACTAGTGGCCGCATTGGGTCCATTGGGTCCGTATTGGGCAGTAAAGGTCCATCCAGCCCAGTATCCTGACTACTGACAATGGCCAATGCCAGGTGCCCTGGAGTGAATGAACCTAAAAGGTAATGATCAAGTGATCTCGCTCCTGCTATCCATCACCCACCTCTGATAAACAGGGGCTAGGGAAACCATTTCTTACCATCCTGGCTAATAGCCATTAATGGACTTAACCTCCATGAATATATCCAGTTCTCTTTTAAACACTGCTATAGTCCTAGCCTTCATAACCTCCTCAAGCAAGGAGTTCCACAGGTTGACTGTGTGCTGTGTGAAGAACTTCCTTTTATTTGTTTTAAACCTGCTGCCCATTAATTTCATTTGGTGGCCCCGAGTTCTTATATTATGGGGAAAAGGAACTAAGAAAAGTTATTTACTTTCTCCACACCACTCATAATTATATATACCTCTATCATATCCCCCTTTACTCTCCTCTTTTCCAAGCTGAAAATTTCTAGCCTCTTTAATCTCTCCTCATATAGGACCTGTTCCAACCTCCTAATCATTTAAGTTGCCCTTCTATGTACCTTTTCTAATGCCAGTATATATTTTTTGAGATGAGGAGACCACATCTGTATGTAATACATATGAAACTCTGGTACAGTAAGGCAGTAGCCATCTTGAGAAAGGGTAGTAGGAGTGTAGTGTTGTCAACTATGATGTTTTTTTCATGAGTCTTGTAGTTTGGGGATTTTTTTCTTAAAGTTCTGAAGACATATGAATACACTAGAATCTCAGTTCTCTCTCTCTCTCTCTCTCTCTCTCTCTCTCTCTCTCTCTCTCTCTCTCTCTCTCTCTTTTAAAGTAAGTTTCTAGCCGCCTTGGTTGCAACCCCCCACCCCAAAGAACCTTAAAATATAAACCCTAATGGCTTCAAACAAAGAAAACAAATAACCCCTGTCAGGATTGTCTCCCCACTCTGAACTCTAGGGTAAAGATGTGGGGACCCACATGGAAAGAAAAAGAAATAACCCCCCAAGCTTATTTTACCAGCTTAGGTTAACATGTTTCCCCCCAAAACACAACTGGTCATGTGGCGGGAATTGGTTCACTGCCACCACCAAACTCATTTGGGGGAGTTTGGAACCCTTCCTTCCCCTTTCCACAAAACCCCCAACTTATTCCCTCCCTGGGAAGCTGTTTGAGGGAAAACCCCTTGCCTGAGACGTACCCGATCCAAAACCAGGATTGTACACCATGGAAAACAAGCCATCAGATTCTTAAAAGAAAGATTTGAATAAAAAAAAAAAAGAAGAAAGGAATAAATCCCTTGTACAGAAATCAATAGAAAAACCCACTTGCATCACAACAGCATCAAAAAGGACTGACCCCTCCCTAGGGATTCTCCCACTGCTGAAGTTTAAAAGTATAAAGAACACAGCTAATTTCCACACTGGAGAATTTATCAAGTGATCGAATTCAATAACACTTACTGCTGAACTTGACTTGTAAGACTTGTTAGAAGATTATAGATAGGTAGAGTAAAAGACATAGGTGTGGTTCATCCCATAGCTGGAGAGGAACAGCCCCAAGAGATAAACCCAAACTAAAACTCTCTTTGTCTTCGAGGTTGATTAGGTTCCTATTGGTCCCTATCCCCCTCTCAGATTACCTTTAGCTTAACCCCTTACAGGTAAACAGTAATTCTAGGCTACTTTATACTTATGACAACCCCCCAACATATTCTTTTAAAAACATAAACATAAGAACACTCATGAGTTTTAATCTGTACTCATGATTTTTGGCAGCATGACCTCATTACAATATTGAAGTAGGGTTGATTATGTTGCTATCTATGTTAAGTTTTGAGTATGTGGAAGGACACATTACAAACTTATTTTGAGTTTGGAGAAGTATAGTGTCTTTGGAGACTGATTCTGAGACAGCTGGTGGCACAAAAATAGGGATTTACTGTTGTCTGTTGATAGGAATGATCAAAAGCCCAGTGACATCTGTGTGAGTGTTTCCATTGACTTCAGTGAGCTCTTGATCAAGTCTTCTACCCTCAAATCCCTTTCATTTCACTTCTTACTTTGGGACATTCTTATCAAGTTAGGGGAATGTTCTCTCTGGCTCTCCTGATTGGTTAGTGTAAAATTGCCTCACTGTGGAATCCAACCTCTTGGACTTGGGGCAGAGTGTATGCTATCATTTAAGACTGTTTTTTAAAACAATGGCCTGTGCTAAGCTTGAAGGCACATTGTGTCCTGAACCTCTCAATCTGAAGTGAGATGAGACCATTATTGCACCCCTTAATAGAATGCAGCAGGTCTGCTTGCCTCCTCACATGCTCATCTCTGCTAGCTGAGCTAGAGAGGAAGGGAAAGTGTCATCACCTCACTTCCTGCAACTTCTGGTGCATTGGGTGGCAGTGCTAGCCTTGAACGGTCTTTGTGTGGAAACCTGGTCCCAGTAATATCAGTGGAGACAGGATTTTCCTCCTTGTGTTCAGTTGAGTGTGAGGATTGTGAACATAACCACTCTTACCCAGGTGGGATAATGAAGCTCAAAGCACCCTTATAAAGAGGGGGGGGGTTTAATGTCAAAAGAACATTATTTAGAGTTGCAAAACTAAGCACTCAAAATTAGGATATGCCAGAATTGAGGTTGCCTGTGAATTATGCTACAGTCTTTAATCTGGTCACAGACTATTTTTTTCTACAGGATCTCTGACTCACTCAGTGCACGTAATTGATAGTGCTCTCATAATGATCACCTTTTAAATATTTGTTTTATCCTCATTGTTCACTTTGTGGCCTGATGCAGTAATGACAGCACACTATCCAGCCCCTGCCCTGAAGGCAGAATTATTAATTTCCTTGTGGGTTTTTCTCTGATGCTCATTACTATGATAACTGAGTGCTTCACAAACATGGATAATCTGGGCAAAACCTCTGTCAGGAGAGGGTGATATTAGCCTCATTTTACAGATGTGGAACGGAGGCACAGATAAATTAAGGTAAAAATATCCATTAATTTTGGGTGCCCAGTTTAAGATGCCTGGGATCTGATTTTTGTTTTTAGAGTACTAGCATTATATGGCATTACTTATGTTCCAAGCAGAGTCCAAAGTAACTTCAGTTTCACCGTGAGTGCTTATGTTTAGGTGAGTGGCTTAGCATCACATGGGAACTCTGTGGCAGAGGTAGGGATAAAAATCTAATTCTCCAAGGCACCATTTGACTCCCTCAATCATGAGAGCATCCCTTCTTATCCTGAAATCTCCTATCTGATTCTCTACACACCTTCTAATTTATGCAATGAAGGAGGCAGGGGTTCTACAGACAATAACATTCCTTTCTACAGAAGCTTGATTTATCCTCAGAGCTTGGTGCATTCTATGTACTGCGGGAGGGAGGAGTCCTGTGGAAAATACGATATGTATAATACAAATTGGATCATAATGCATATACACAAGGAGGGGTAGTTAAGTTTGCACAGCCTTAATTCTAGCATTCCTTCCCTTTTGAGTGCTTGTGTTTGCAAATGTAATGTTAAAAGAACATTTTTGTGTGTGAAATTTTCCAAAACAATTCAGAATGAGGAGACATCCAGAAAGGAAATTTTCAACCTAAATAGTTTGCAGATTCACAAAAAGCAAGAGAAAACAGAGTCTTATAATGGAAAGTGTTGGGCAACCTTAATAATTGGTGACGCTACCAGCCCCTTCTATAATATTCAAATATCAACAGAGAGAGAGAGAAGGAGAGGGAGATTTAAGGCCTGATTCTGTTCTCATTTGGAGTCAATGTTACAGTATTGTAATATTGTTGTAAGAGAGATCAGAATCTGTCTCTTTAAGAATTTTCATAAAGAATCTAATAGCAAGACTTGATACTTAGAACTCGATTTTAAGTTATCATAGTAAGTGTAACCATGCCCTTTGTGACAGGCATGCACAGGTGATGTGCAGGAAACACTAGCAAACCTTTACAAGCAGTGGTCTGTAGCCTAGTCCAATGTTTTAATGGAATAACCAGTAAAAAACAAACAAAACAAAAAAATGATGAAAAAGGCCAGAGCTTACTTTCCACATGAAGAAAGAGAAATTCGGGTGGAAACTATAATGAAGAAAAATACAGTGTCCAGAGCTGAAAAGTGCATGGTTTTTTTTTTTGTTTTTGTTTTTTTTAGCCTTTACTGAACATCCCTCAGTGATCAGGCCTAGATTGTCTGGGTCTCTGCAGTTTCTTAGAATTGCTGAATCTGCCACTGAAGGTAAATCTAATTTTCAACCAACTCCATTTTACTTGTGGAGAGTTTGTGTCGTTCTAATCATGGGTGAATAACAAGCTTGAGACCATAATGAACAGTGACTGTTCAGCCATAAAACCAAAAAAAGATTAAAAGGCACCCCATGCAACAGCTGCATTCAAAAATTAAAACACATCATCGACTGAACGGCTGGTCTGCCAGAAGCACATCTAATAAGACTGGTAAAATGTAGTTTGATGTCTTAAAGCAGTTGCAAGGAACTAAAGAGATTTGATTAGCTGGTAACATTTATATAGTGGAACATTTCTCAGATCAGTGCATGGAGTGTGAGCATTAACATTCATCGCAATTATGCATCAGTATAGAATGACAATAAGGGGCCTTGAAGTAAAGCAGCTTTTATATTTTTCTGAGAGCTTGGTACAAGGCTATTCCCAAGACGGAGTGGACACAGATGTATTTGACTTTTCATCCTGAAGCACCTCACAAATTATATATACAGACAGCACCACTAATATGCAGCGCCTCTGGGGTTTTCAGAAAGGTTAAGCAGCGGGAGGAGGAAGGTGAA
Source organism: Sternotherus odoratus (assembly GCA_032164245.1). Classification (NCBI taxonomy): domain Eukaryota; kingdom Metazoa; phylum Chordata; order Testudines; family Kinosternidae; genus Sternotherus; species Sternotherus odoratus. The sequence goes on along the minus strand of JAVMKO010000002.1, from coordinate 84,291,559 downwards.
GAATGGGCTGGGCATTGTATACTTGATTACAGAGTTTTAAACTTTTCTTTAATTGTAATGACTAGGTATAATGTCATTTATTTGCTGGTACCCATCATCCTGTTGCTAAATGTTCCACCACTGTGCAGTATTTCTCATTAAAGATACTTGGATTTTACATTTATGTACAACAGAGTGACAAAGCCAGTGTGGTCTCTGGGGAAAAGTCTGTCCTTCCATCTTCTTGTTATGTTTTGATTCTTGAGCTGCAGTATTTCTGATACCAGGGGTGAAATGTCCAGAATAATGAGACTAAAAATAGCTTTAGAGCAAAAGTACAGTGCTTGGTTTGGACAGTTCTGAACATGAAATGATTCAAACTTATCTGAATAGAAGTGATATTGTACCCATTTTATAGATAGGGAACTGAGGCCCAGAGAGACTAAGGCCCAGACCCTTAAAGTATGTAAGTACCTACATACCTTTGAAGATCTAGTCCTAGATGACTTGGTCATGGTCACATAGGAAGCCTATGATAGAACAAGGAATTGAACCTAGATTTTGTAAGTCTGAAGCAAATACCTTGACCATCAGTCTTTTCATTTGTTACTTGAGTTTGACATCCAGGGATCTGATTCCCAACTGCTGTTAGAAAATCAGATAGCAGCAATAACTTTCTAGCATCTGAGTTTGACCAGGGATTACAACAATTTATTTGGGATGTGAGAGGTCGCTATTGTTATCCAAACCTTTGTCATTTTAAAATGAGACTGCTTCTCTGGGCTCTAGATGAGGCCCCTTAAATCAGTGAAGAAACAGAAGTGTCTTTTACAGCTTTCCCCCTATTCCATTTTGTTTCTTACAGCTGTCCCCTTACTCCATTTTGTTTTTGTTCTCCTGTGGCCGCCCCTCCCTGGCTGTTAAGTTGTTTACCAGGGCCACTGCCCTTCTCAAAGGGAGGGCCCCTTAAGTTGTTTACCAAGAGCCATTGCCCTTCTCAAAGGGATGGCCACTTGTGCTGCATGCTAAGTGGGACAACTGCCCTGTTCAAAGGGTTGGTCCTGTTATCACCTTGTTAAACCTGGGCTCGGTGTAGGGTAGGCAATGTCCAAAGCTGTAAGACCTAATGTGTTTTTGAGATCCTGAGCATGAGTCATAGGCCTCATGTGCTTCTGAGTCATGAGGTGGAATTCACGCCTATGGTCCAGGACTCTGCCCAGGCATGTCTCTATGCTCACCTGCAGTTTTTCCCTGTAACTCCTCCCCTGTGACAGAGGGAGCCTATCAGGATTACTGGCGGGGAAACTGCCTGAGTTTGCCTTTAAGAACAGGCATTTTTGAAACAAACATCAGAAAGGTTCCTGCATTGCTACCTGGTCTGATCAGCCAGGGGTTCTGGGAGGTCCTTTCTCCGCTCTCGTTTTATTTTTGAGCGTACCCCCGTTTTAGCCCCCCCCCCATGAAGAACGAATTGCTGCCTGAGAGACCTCCTGATTATCAAGACCGTGCCGAGCCCTCCTTGCTTCTTCTGATGCTGTTGCTGCTTCTGCCTTTGCTGCTGCCTTGGGGACTGGTGAGAATCCCTCTGTGTAACTTTCTATACTTAATTACTTTAGCTGCTGGCTCTGTTTCCCCAACACACAGACTCAAACTAAACCTCTCTTAAACTCCTTGGTCTGTGTCTTAAAACCTCTCTCAAACTAAACCTTGGTCTGTGTCTTAAATCCTCTCTTAGACTTAAACTAAACCTTGGTCTGTGTCTTAAAACCTCTCTTAAACTCCTTGGTCTGTATCTGTAATCTGTTTCTTGCTTTGCAGCACCTTTTCTGCTAGAAATAAGCCTGTGCCTTCCTGGACTGTACCTGGGCACACACCACCCTGCCCTCTGAAACTACCCCTAATATAAGGTGCACCCATTAGGTTAGATTTTGTCTTTTAGTCTAGATAAGTTGTAATTTCATTTTGCATAGCTGTAGTTAAGTTAGGTTTAGGAAATTGCTTGCATTGTACCCTGTAAGTTAGCCTTAAAGAATTGTTGCATTGTGTTTTGTTACTTGCTAATTTGTGTAGTTTGGTTAAGTTAAATCATAGATAAGATTTTACTGTGTTTTGTATAATTGTCTCTCTGCTGTTTAAACTTGCAGCCTGTCTGTTCTGTGTCTCCCTGAGTCTAAATCTCCCTCCACCACGTGCTCCTCTTCCCCATCCCCCAACCTTACTTATCTACCACTTTCTTTCTCTCTCTCTCTCTCCCTCTCTGCTGTTTAAACTTGCAGCCTATCTGTTCTGTGTCTCCCTGAGTTTAAATCTCCCTCCACCACGTGCTCCTCTTCTCCCATCCCCCAACCTTACTTCTCTCTCTCTCTCTCTCTCTCTCTCTCTCTCTCTCTCTCTCTCTCTCTCTCTCTCCCTCCCTCTCTGCTGTTTCAACTTACAGCCTGTCTTCTCTCTCTCTCTTTCTAGCATAAAACCCCATTGGTCACCCCTTTTCTCTCTAACACACCTCACATTTTACATTTACATTTTTACCTAAAATTGTTGGTTATTTAACACATTTTACCCATACTGTTAGTTGGTTATATGCTGCTGTGACACACTCTTTACATAGAAATTGTTAGCTACCTGTTACATTTATACTTCAGTGCTAATTGGTTACCCACTGTATTGTACCCCACTGTATTGTACCCCACTATTGAAACCCCCTATCCCATTTACCAAAAGAAACCCCTCCCCAATTGTCTACTTTAACAAACCCCATACCCCTCACTATTGAATTTTCCCTGTTTTTGCATTTTCTTAATAAAGTTTATTTTGCACCCCACCTGTGTGGTAATTGCTCCCCAAGATCCCATATACCTGCTGGCAGGGACATGGCGACACGAACAGGATCTTGGGGTAACAATTACTGCCCTCCCTGTCCCTGGAAAGAGGCCAAGACCTCTGGGACAGAGGAAGATCAGACCAACCACCTACAATACCACTTGCTGCAAAGTAAACAGCAGCCTGAGGCCCTAGAATGGGTCTGTACAATTGGCAAAGGCCAGAGCTCCAGGGTGTATACCACCCACCTGGGGCTCATGGATGTGGGGTGCCTCTTAACCTGCCACCCCACATTCAGGGCCAGCCCTGCTGATTCCAGCCTCCGGCCAGTCTGCACTAAGACAGGAGAGCCAGCCGCAGATTCAGATCCCACCCGCCTCTGGAGAGAGGTGGGAAGGGTCATGAAAGCCTGCGGGGGGGGGGGGGGCATCTAAGCTTGCCCCTGAACCTCGAATTTTGCAGGGGTCTCCCACCCACCAGATATTAACCGAACTGGTGCAGAAGGTGGATGAAATTTGAAAGCCCAAGAGAAAGTTGGCAGGGACAAGAAGCAGGTACAGATTTATAGGCCTGCTTGTTAAATGATGTCTCTTTCTAGGAGCACCTCTAGGAGCTGGTGCTTAACTATCTGCACTTGTTGCTTATTGGTTTCCAAGTGGAGCCTGGGGGATTGGCTTTGATCTATGAAGCCCTAAATGTCTTAGCAACCATCTACCCCAGAAACTTTCTTTTGAGATCCACCTCTAGCTGTGATCAGTAGAGATGTTCAAGGTGGAGCTCCTATGGCTCGCTGGTGAGTGAACTAGTAGAACAATGTTGCCTGAAAGGGCGCCTCAGTTCTGCTCCAAAATAGGCCTTGCCTATAAAAAAGTCCATCAAGAGAGAGTTTTGGAAAAGCATAATTGTGAGGCTGGTTTGTAGTGTGGTGGGTGATTTGCAGTGGTTGTTTTTTCTGCGTTGTTACTTTTGACTATTGAGGTTAGGGTCTGTAATTCATCATAACTGTTTATAAGCACATGTGAAGGCAACTCAGACCTGAGATGGGTACAGCTCTTTCACTTCCTTTTGTACAAATCAAAAGAAATAATAATTAATATCTATTAACACAGAGGGAGAATGGTCCAGAACTAGTCCATGGTTTGAGAGAATGGAATTCAATTCTTTGCTTGCCCTTTTGTGAACTTGGATGAATCACTGTGTTCAGTTCCTCTTGTGTAGAACGGGGATAATAGTGATGCCCTACCTCACAGGGATTTTGTGAAGATAAATACAGTCAAGATTGGGATGGTCAGATGTTACAGTAATGTCAGCCATATAACTACTAACAAGAACCCAGTTTCTTCGTAGGATCCCTGACGCGCATTGTTTGGTGTGTCAGTCAGTCAGACTTCTCCACCTTTCCATGTGGTGATTTGCTTTATTACACTTTTATTTTTGCAAACCATTAGACTGGGGTCCCCTTTAGCATCCTCTGTCCCCAAGGAACTGGAGGAATCACAAACAACAAGAGGAAAATGGGGGTGGAAAGAGGGAAGAAATAAGGAAATGTAAGCTGGTACAATCTGTAGTTTTCTATTCATCTCAATAGAGACTGCAATGCTGCATTTGAGCCACCACTGGCTGCCATGTGGGGCTATAAATTAGCTTTACCTCCAGACTTGATCACAATTCAAAATGGTATTATTATGTAGTCATTGCTGGTTTCTTCTGTCCTGATGAGATTCAGAAAAGTGAAGGTGATTCTGTCTTTAGGGCACACATGTCTATTGGAAACAAGTACTGAGAATATCTACAATGGGAAACTGAACAGCCTAAGGGTTCCCTCTTAGCTGACCTGAAAAATGACATCAAATATATTATTTATTTTTTAAAACCAGGAATATAAGATTGCTCCATTTTAGGTGAGTTACAACAACATGGGCATCTAGGTAGATTCCCTGTTCTACTTCTGTTCTATTAAATGTCACTTTCTTGGTTGTGGTGTTTGCATCTGTGGCACCCTAGGCATGGCAGAAAATTTGAAACTTTGGTGGTAGTTCTGGGAAATGTCCCCTAATCCTGAATTTTAGGCCCAAATTCTTGGGTGAAATCCTGGCTCATTGAACTCAAAGAGAATTTCAATTTGAGAGATATGGTATCAAGACTTCTATCATCACCTTGTAGAGCATAAGTAGTGGAAGAGGTTTCTCCCCCCCCCCCACACTCTTTCCCTTGGTTCTCTTTCCATTTTAGATTTGCCTAGAATTAGGGGATTTGAGAGCAATAAAAACACGTTCTAATTTGACCCTTTCAGTGTCTGACTTCTTTGGGCACTTTTAGTTACAGGTGAATTGCTGCCCCACATATGCTGTGCTTTTTGGAAGCTACTGTCTTGGTTGTAGCAGGTACACGTTCTGCTTTGTTCACTGATAAAAAATGTAGTCCCCCTATCCTGCAAATTGTTCTAAGCAGACAAACCTCTTCACCTAACTGAGGCCTACGCTGTTATTTTAAAAATGCTGTTGGCCTAGTGCAGAGTTCAAACCTGGGTGAAGCTGGTTCCCTAATTATATTGACATTAGGTACTAGCCTGTCATGGTCCCCAGTCGGTACATCCTCATCTCTGTAAAAAGCAGCCTTAATGCAGTATCCAGTAATGATTATATGCCAGATCCCACAGACAGAGTACTGACATTGACAAGCTAGAACCAGGGAGGTAGAAGGCATAAATCTAAAAGGTAAGGCTGTATTATGAAGCTGTTTATGAGGTAAATATTCTGTTTATATTACTGTTTGGATCAGGACTCCATCTATAAAAGGCAGAGCAAGTTGTCAGTCTGTTTTGGAAGTGTCTGGCCTCTACCATAAACTCCTGTCTTCAGAGTTGGCCAAAATCACAAGCCATTACTAAAATTAAAGTTCAGAAAATTGCCTCTCAAGTTGCATAACTATGAACATTTTTTTCTTGTCAATACCATTAATAAAATGATACGGAGCCAAATAGTTACTCAGTTGAACCTTTCGGAATTGAAACAATTGGTATGCGGAGCAGCGGAGGACATACCTAATTGTCTCTTTGCACTTGACTTGGCTGAGATAGTTCTGCTGCAGCATCTACCAAATGGAACGTGTTAAAATCATTCCATCTAATTGACTATTTAGTGACAATCTCAGCTCTGTTAGTTTCTGACGTATTTCTAGTGGGGAGATGTCAAGCTGGACGCATGTGCATGTGGCTGAGCTAATGTAGTTGGTTTTAGTTCAATGCAGTGTGTATATTTTCATGTGACAGTAAAACTGAAACAGCAATGTGGATTTCCTTAAATTCATAACAAAGTTATGTTTGAACCAATGGTGCAATCCTCACCCCACTGAAGTCTGGGGTAAATCTCTCTCTTTCACTGCAGTGGGGCCAGTTTTGTCAGGCTTCTGGGTGGATTTTATCTTTGGCTAAATGGAACCATGGGAAAGTCCATTGTGTTTCTTTACAAAGAAATACCCTACATTGTAGCTTTACATCTTTTCCATACTGGGTCCTCTCTGAAATCCCTCCTGTCTAGCTAGGACCCCCATCCCATGTAAAAAAATGGGAAAGGCAGGGTGATTACCACCCTTGCCACCTGATTTCAACCTTCAGGTTGAGAACCCATCACTACACAACACTGGATAGCTAAAAGTGAAAACAGAAGGTTTTTACAGTAACTTCTGAAACCAAAACCGTTATTTATTTTCAGCAAAAATGGGGCCTGTGTCATTAATAGCTCTTTCTCTTCCCTTATTTTTTAAAAAATATACCAAATTAAGAAGCTTACAAAATTCTACCAATGTATGCAACTTTGCCCATAATACCGTAACTTTGTCTTCCCCTTCCTCCCACTGCATTCTACAATTGTTTCTTACATTGGCTTGGTCTACTCTACAAAGTTAGGTTGACACAAGGCAGCTTGCATCAACCTAATTGTGCATGTGTCTGCATTTAAATTTGCCTTCCACTGATGTTGCCTTCCACTGATGTTTTATACCTACATGTAAAGCAATCATCACACTGTTTCTACTAGGCGACAAAAGAGCAAGGCCAGGTAGAGCACACTACAACACCATCACACTACTTTGGCTCACTCTGAATCAACACAAGCACTCCTGATGAGTACGCTTACAGGCAACACAGAGAGCCAAGTACACATGCGCACAAGTGATGTACTAACTGTGGTAGTTGTATGCCGATGTCACTGCCATAACTTTGCAGTGTAGACATGGCCTGCAATTCAAAGGGATATATAGGTATATCTTTCTTAGGCCTTGTCTACACTGAAAAATTATATTAGCATAACTACATCAGTCAGGGTTGTGAAAAATCTACACCCTGACAATTGATACTGGAATTAGGGGTGATGCATGTGCTTCTGCACCCCCTCGCTTGAAGTGGTTTCCACTTTCGGCACTCCCACTATAAAAATTGTTCCAGCACCATTGATCTGGACTGGCATTGCTATGCCAACAAAACCCCAAGTGTAGACACAGCTATGCCAATAGAAGAGGACTTCCATGGATATGGTTAACTTTGTTTGAAGAAAGGGTATTCCTACACCTGCAGAAAACAGGTAGGCTCTGTCTACACTACAGGCCTATGCTGGCATAGCTATGCTGACATAGTTATACCAGTATAGTGTCCATAATGTACATACCTTTAGGCTTCTTTGAAAATCCCAGCCTAAGGGGATTAGGTACAAAAATTCTCTTGAATCTCATTTTAAAACCCTAAATATAATCAGCCTGACTTTCAGACTTCTACTGTCCTGATTTCACTTTTCAATTACATTTCAATATGATTTGGGAAGTTTGAATCTCTCAGTTCTACATAAAGACACTCACTTTGGGTGTTCAGGTCTGAAAACTTTGGCCTCCATTTTTAGACTTAAAGGACTAGATATTAAGAAGCTCAGAGGAGTGCTTTGTTTTACTTTCCATGAAGAACTTAACACTCATGGTTATTAAAGAGCCCATTGCATACTTGGCAAGAAACTCCTGCTTTTCTGCTTGAAGCTTGTGTGAAATGTTGCACTGTTTGTTTTACTCCAGAGAGAGCTGTTACTGTGGTGGATGAAGTGATGCTGCTGTAAAATCTCAAATCAGCTGGAGATAGTAAGCAACAGGCATCTTTCAGGGTGAATGGTGTTACATCAATGCAGAAAAGCTGATGGATGTGGTTCTTCAATAAAAATGAAGTTTTTCATATAGTTCATTATAAGCCTGTCTAAAGACATTCAATTACGCAAATCTGTCTCTCACTTTGGGTACATAATTATGAGCAACATATGCTTTTGTTGACATTTAATAGACATTTGTTGACATTTCATATTTCTGTATGTAACTACAATAATGTGGGTACTCGGCTTTTGGGCATGGTTTTATTACAGACAGCATCCTTTCAATCTAAAATGAAGCAGAAGGGGAAAATGTCTTGACAAGTTTTCATAGGAACTCACAACACCTTTGAAGTCTTATAGTATTACTAGAGGTGGGGAAAATATTCCTGTTGAACTTTGATCTCAATCAGATTGAACCCTGTACTCACTCACTCAGGCTCAATTTATCTTGTGAATGAGGGAGATGAAATTAGCAAGGGGGGGAAGTGGGAACACTACTTTAATATCCCTCCTCCCCCAAAAAAACAACAACAAAAAGCCCACTGCCTGGCCTCTTTCCTCCTCTAACTGTTACTACCCCCAAAACAAAGCCAACAGATCCCCCCTGTGACAATTTACAGTTGGATTTTATGTGTTCTTTTATTCATTCTCGCCCGGGGTTCAGTGGGTAGCTACTGACCTGCTTTGTACCTGTGATTAGTAGTGATAAGGTACACCTGGCAGGAAGGCCTCATCTTGCACCCTCCACAGTAAAGGGAGCTGTCAATACCTTTCCTGTGTAGTCGGTGAATATTAGAGTTTATCAAAATAGTTTGGAACTAAAAGGGTTTTATTTTATACAAAATTTGCTTCTTTTCTAGTGTATTTTTTGGTGAGAAACTGGGACTTTAGTTTTTGATTTTTTTTTAATTTCTATTGGTAACAGAAAACATTTAAAGACAAATTAAAAATTTTCAAACCCCTTGAAATAGAATGATCTTCACCATTTCAAACATTGATTTTTCACTTTTTGACCATCTCTTATAATTAAGATCTGAGTTTTCATCAGGTTGGGGGGCCATGGCCCCTCTTGACAGCACCCTGAAGATAGGAAAGAGGACGAGTGAGGGTAGTCCATCACTCCCTGCTTTCTAGAGGAGACTTAGAGCAAAAGAGTGAAAGGGGGCAGCACATCAGGGTGGGGCACATATGGGGCCTGAAAGAGCACATAGGAGATTGTGGGGCAGAGGATGTCTCAGAGTGATCAGGAATACAACTCTCAATCTTTGTGTGTCTGGCCAGCCCTGAGATCTCTGCTGGGGAGGGAGCAGTAGGCAATGCAACATCTTCACCCCTTATGGCCTAATAGGGGAAGGGGGTTGAAGAATAGGCAGAGAGAGGTGGGTTGCTGTAGTGAGCAGCTTCTTCTCAGCTGGCTCTGAAATCAAATGGTTGAGCACTTAAGCCTCTGGGAAGTGTTGAGGGGCCAGTCTGACCTTCAGTTTTGAGTGGCTGCCTTTAGCCATCAGGTAAGGGAATAGGAAAAGACAGCCAATTGGAACAAAATTTCCCACAGACCAGGGGTTACCCCACAGACAAATAGAAGAGTCAGAAAATCTATAGGCTATATTGGGAAGTTGGCAGGGCTGAACACACAATGTAAAACAATAAACTAAAAATATTCCTAAGGACTGCCAGTGTTTATACCCTTTTATAATTTCCTTACAGTAAAGTAACACTGCATTAAATCTCTTCTCATTTTAAGGTTCTAAGATTCAGTAAGTATTTCTTAGCAATATTTATTTCATTTTACTGTGTATACGGTATGTGTTTTAATACTGTGTGAAAGTTTAGTGTGCTCTCTCTCTCTCTCTCTCTCTCTGTCTGAGTGTGTATATATATATTTTGCAAACATTGAATTAAAATTTTATTCCAGTATTATTTCTTGAAATGAATCCTTAGTAATTTAGAACCAAGACTAAGAATGACATGATGCACAGAGTGGAAAAGAAAACATATTTTACAGTAAATTACTAGACAGAGAAATACTACAGCTGTATAGTTGTCCCTTGAGAAAGTATTCTCTCAATACTGGGTGGGCCATGAGTTATATGAGTCCTGGTGTCTGAGTTCCCAGTGGCATGCATTCTGCTTCAGGAGCCAGTTAATTGCTGCCTCACCTACTGAGGATCCTGATCCCCTTATACCTTGAGGAACTGGTTCCTCTTGTGCATGCCAACAAGTAGGCCCTCCATCTGTTGTCTTGGAGGTACCTCCTGGCAGAACCTCTTGGTTCTACCAATTCAGAGACAAGAGTTGCATTATTTTTTTCTTCCTTTGAAAGAAGCTAAGAAACCTTCCACCACATAGCACAATTTTTCTGCAGAAGTCTACAATATTATTATTATTATTATTTTTAGCATTTCAGGAATGTGACTGTTACACCATACTTTCTGCTCAAACAACTTTTGCAGCCCCCAAGGTAGGAGCATTAGGCAATGGAAAGATAAAAGTAGTTTTTTTAAAAGTATAATTTTTACAGTGTATCAAGGGAGCTGTAGGCAGGCTGAGGGGGAAGAAGGGAAGGTGCAGTTCCTCCCAGGGGCTGTGTTTCCTATTGTTAATGTCTTCTTTAAAGGCTGACTGTCATTTGGAGAACATAGTAGTTTTCCAGGTAGTAGAATGGAAAAGAGAGATGGCTTTGCAGTCCTGTGGAGGAGATCTGGAAATCCATGACAAAGATATTTCAGCTAATATTTGCTGAATGGAGGGGTTTGTTGGTCAGCTATGAAGGTAGAGAAAGCACATTTGTTCTGCTGTTGAACCTGGAATTTCTGCTATATCAGAAATTAAATGAAATATGCTTACAGGACTGGGAGGCAGTTTGAATGGAAATATTCTAAGCTAGCAGGAGGATCTTCCATGGATGGGAAGAAATAAACCACTAAGAAAGCCCACCCTCCTTAAATACCCTCTGCATTGCCAGAATATCTGACACAATTTCAAGGAAAATTATGAACAAATATTGATTTTGTTGTAAAATATATTTTTCGCATCAGCTCCCCTGTTCATCATTGTGGATTAGAAGACCTAATACATTATGGAAGAATTCTTTTATCCCCTGGCAGTGATTGGTTTATGAAAGATACTTAGGAGTTGATTGTGAGGAATGAATTGGACCTTTGTAATCTAAAAGTGCGAGCCCCTACTACTTGAGCTGGAAAGCAGTAACAGACAGATAACCTTTTTTCATGAGCCTGCTATGAGTTGGTGACAAACATACTACTGTTGCTTTATACTCAGACAAAGGGCAGTGGTTCTATTGAGTTCAGGGCTTGATTGTAATGTGGATGAAACTCTGATAGTATTCTAAAGTTTAAAACTATAATAAGCAAAGCAAAAAAAAGAGATCTTTTTGATGAGTTTACTACGAGGTTATTTTTAATGTTGGTGATGTCAAAAAACCCACAAAAGCTCCCAAAAACAAAAGAAAAACCTATTCTAGCTATTCTGAATCCCAGGATCTGACTCCAGTGCATCATTCTTCTATGCAATTCAGAGTCCAGTCAAAGAAAATATTCATAACAATGGGTTTTTTTTTGAAATTCATCTGTTAATTCTGCTTTAAGAGAGTTTGCAGCTACAGAAGGAAGAAGGTATATTTAAGGGCTAATAATTGTGGTAAGAAGTATGCAAGACTAAATTGCTTGTAGGTGATTAAATTAGAAAATGAATTTAAGGTTTGATTGTAGAAGCTATTTGAGCATAGGAGCCATTTGTTACCTCTTATATTCCACTAAGAAAATTACTCTAAAACAGGAATGAATCTAAATGTTCAACCAAGTAGAACCTTTAATGAAATATGTAAGTACTTATTTAGCTGTGGGGGCTTAAAACCTGTGCTGTTTCACCATATTCTCCATTGGTGTCCATTTCAGAAGCAGACTTGGGTGAAAAATGAGTAGAAAATAAAACCAAAAAAAGTGAACAACTATTTGGAAACTATTTGGTGTGAAACTAGAACGATGTGAGTGGCATGGCATAATGTTCGATTTTGGGTATTGCAAGAGAACAGCATTTGACTTTTCTGTGCTGGTTGGTTGAAAGTCTCTTATCGAATAATATTCCATACATAGAATTAATTCTTCATAGCCTGTTGAGAAGCATGCCTCTAGTCATGTGTTTGATTTCCCAATAGTAATATCCAATAATTATGCATGTAGATTGCATGGGAGGAATAGGAGTAGTGGCCCATTTATATAACATAGGGAACACTGTGTCTAGTCATTGTTTTCACAAATATCAAAGAAAAGAGAGCTGTAGAAGTTTGATAGTAAATTGATAAATTAACAGAGCTGTAATAGATGCACAAGTCAACAACAACTTGATCAAAGTGGCAAATATAGATCTATCAGAATAATTCAGAGGGCTCAAAGTTATTTGACTTTGAAATACGAGAAGACACAGGCTCACATCTGGAAACTATCCATGAGGGACCTTTTGGAAGAGACTGGGTTCAGGTATGCACAGTGAGTGAAGACAGAGTAAAGGGTGGGTGGGAGGGAGAGATGACTAACACAGAAAGACATAGAAACATAAAAATGCACAGATGGGTGCACAGGTGTAAGATTATGCTAGACAGCTCTTGTCTAGGAAGAGTTGGAGACTTTTATCATACATCTCTTATGGAATTTCTACATACACATACAGCAAAAGTAATTGATGTCACTGAGGGGTATGTATAACCAGAGCAGTTATCTGTTAGATGTGGGGGCTGAAGAAGAGGCAGCTAGTTCCTCTATATCAGAAGTAAGAAAAATAGCAGGATTTGGTCCTTCAGTACTGTGGGCTCTAGGCCAGATAATTTCTTTGGTTTTCTGTGGTAGGAAGAATGAGCCACGGCTTCTCATTTGGCTGTTGCTCACTGAGTCTTTTAATATTGATTTATGAAAATCTGGATCAAAAAGCAATGTATTAGCTTACAGAGAAAGGTGATCTTAAGGATTGGGACAATTCTGTCACTGAGTAAGCAAGTGCGGTAGAAATGTCATGGGTGCTATTCCAAATATTTGGGTACCTCTGAACAAGTGAAACTTGCAAGTCTCTGGACCCTCTTCATTCTGTTATATCTGTTTTGAGATAAGGAACCAGAACCGAATGCATTACTCTAAAAGAGGGCATTCCAACAATTCATATAATTCCATAAAATGTTGGTATTACTTTTGATCTCTTGTTGTGGTTCCTGTGATATTTCCTGGACGTCTTCTCTCGGGAAGGAATTTCATGAGAACCTGTTCTTGTGTGATCTCCACTCTGTTTTGCAGAATGAAAGGGTCAGATTCAGACTTGCTTCAGAGTCCAGTTGTGTTGATATAAGTGAAAGTTGCTCCTACTTACACTAGGTATGAATTTGAACCAGCAGGTTCAAATTTAATTTGGATAAATGTTCAGACTTTTAAGTTTATATTTGGACCTAAATTCTTAGTATTTTTGTTGACTAGCAATCATAACTTTACACTTAAACTATTTTTATTTTTTTGCCTGGTCCTGTTCTCTTTCTAACTGCACACCAATATGTTAGAAATTAAATGTTGAGTAATATAATTAAAGAACAATGCTCCCTGAAGTTACAATTAACTATGACCTTTCTTGGTTGAAAGTCATAGAGTGTAGATGTTTCAAAATTAAAGGAGAAGTGACTATAGATGAAATCAACAACCCAACATGTTTAATATTTCAACACAGGCTTTTTCAACTCATTAGATTCTTGAGAGATGTTTTAATTACTTTGTTTGCCATCCATAATGTCTTTTTTATTAAATAATTTTTAAAAGCATCTTTTTGGAATGGAATCAACCTGAAACTGATCCATATGGACAGCTTAAAGTATTCTTCACTGATACATTAATCCTTAGCCTGGTTTGCTGTATTTTAATGGAGCTGTGTAAATAGCTTGGATGAAATCCAAATAAGAGCAAATTTCACAAAGAGTTGTTGAATCTCTTTTTGAGTGTCTAACATCATTATGTTGGTAAAGTGGCTGGGAAAATGGCGCTTGGTCACAGATCATGTTTATACTGAGCAATTAGCAGAATTAACAAATGGAGAAAATCAACTTTCCTGGATGTAATGGTACAAAATTGGGAGTTGTGCGGATCTGCTAAAAGAGCAGTTTCCTGAGGTAGGCATGCCATCTCTCATTCACCTTTGCAAGCCAATTACAAGACCTTTAACTTGCTGATTAAGCCCCCATTCCAGTAAAGCACTTAAGCACTTAATAGTCCCAACAGGTAGGCATCTTTTAACTCAAAGCCAATAGAACTATTTACATGTTTAATGTTGCTTGCCTGTTCAAGCGCTTGCTGTGTCACAGCTGAACTATACCTTTTAAATCTCTATGGGCATGGTTAGACTGGCGCTTTGCAGTGCTAAAACCCTCCAGTAGCGCTATAATTTTTGTACCTACACACTTCAAAGTGAGATTTTGCGCATTTACTCACTGTTTAAAGCGCAAGTATTAAACTTCCTTTTCGAGAGGCAGAAGGCTTTTAGCGCTGGCACTGTAGCACAAGGTTGGGAATGTGGACACCCATGGGATCTCTTGCATGCCTCCGAGCCATGTAAAGCCATCAGCAAGTCATTTAAGGCCATCAGCAAGCCATTAAAGACAATCAACATGCCATGTAAGGCAAATGACATGAAGTGTTGTTTTATAAAAGCGGAAGTAGCTTTGCAGTTTCTCTCTAACAACTCACACAGCTAATAACCAGTGAAAATGCTTGCGGATGGAGCTGTTTGTCTTAAATACAAAGCCTGTCAGCTTTTGCTAAGGAAAACTCACTCTGTGAACAACTTCCCAGTTCTCCCTCACCCCCCTTCTTTGCAAAGCACGTTGCACCCAGCTGAATGCTGGGATACCTGCCCTATCCCGCTATTGTCACTGCCGCCAGAAGTGCTACAAATGTATCCATTCTTTAGTGCTACAGGGTTTCAATCTGCACAGGCTCTAGCGCGATACCTATTGCGTTACATTGGGAAGCGCTACAAAAAATGCGCTATAATCGCTAGTCTAGCCATACCCAGTATGTGGAAAATTGTTAGCATCATACCACCTTACCACTATAGTAGATTCCTTATTTGTTTCCTCTGTATTTTTACTTGCTTTCTCCAAGCAAAATTATTTTAAAATGATTTTAGAAACTGTGGGCTATTGCCTCATATTAGAAAAACAAGATACAAAACCATTGTATCTAGTTTTTTAGGCAGTTGCACGAACCATTGCATTCTATGGAATCTGTTCTTACATGGATACCCAGGATAATTTGTAATGATCAAATGAAAATATTTTGCTGTGAAATATTGTTGAAACATTTACATCTTCCATAATATTAAGCATCAAGCTTTTTTACATCTTGTTTAGTTTAGTACTTTTATTAACATAGTTTCTGCCCCTATTCTTATTTCTAGCAGGGAGCTGTTGGGTAACCAAAAATTGCTTATGATTCTTCTAACTCAGCCTCAATCACTGCTAACTCCAAAAGCTTGATAATCCTTGCAATTTGTTTTTCTCCTCTGTGGTTGATTGCTAGATAACAGCGCCTTTTCTAGCTAGTACCAGCACGATTCCCATAAAATAGGTAATTAGATTGACACTTTTAAAGCACAATGACTTAAAAGTACATAACTGGGTGCATTCTATTTTTACTTTTGATTTAAAGTACGCAATTTTCCACATTTCTCTTTTCATGGATTTCCCCCCCCTCTCCTTGCACATTTATCCCTGTAAATCTCATTCATACAGCTTTTAAGATATTTTTTCCCCTTTCAAATGAAAAACCAAACCAAAATGGATTCTTTGTGATTTCTTTGAGTGCATATTGTCTGTGAACAAGGGAACATAGAATTATTTAGGAAAAGATGGAAAGTAGATAAATCATGGGACAGCACTAATTAAATACAGAAAGTAGGTACTCAGGTTTGTTTGCAGTGAAGTAATAGGGAGCTGGTTTTGATTTTTTTTCTCCCTCAACACTCCCCTCCCCAAAGTGTTGATGTGCCTCTTAATGCATTGTCATGGGGACTATTGGGAAGCTGCTTACTGTTCCTTGTGCTGACCCAGCTCTGATCAGAACTACAGCAAACTAGAGGTTCCTCTAACTTAAGCCACTGGTATATGGTCCTTTATGCCATTGAAAAATCAGCATAGCTGAGTGGAGATCTGCGATCCCTGGTCCCTTGTCTCCCCAAATATTCCTTCAATGCTGGGATGTGTGGTGGAAGCTAATAATGGGGGTTGTTCTTCCTGGTTTATGCCAGCTGGGAGTTCCCCTTCTTCAGAGGAATTTTCCACTGCTGAAGTCTGGTCAGAATCTGACCCCTTCGCACTGTCTGAATGGGCTCAAGGGGGCCAGAATGTAATGCAGACTCTATCCCAATGTCTTCCCTGGGAACAGGCCCTTAATGGGATAAGCTAAGGAAAAAAGAGCCTTTTTTTTTCAAGTCATTGGTTTGAATGTCACTCAAATTTGTTGGCAGTGACCTATGTGGAATTACATGATGATCTCAGTCATGTAGTGAGTGAATGGGTGTCCACATCTTTAATAATGATCTCAGTACTAGTGGTAAAAGATGGGTGCAGAGATCAGAACTACCTTTTCATTCTGAGAGGAGGCCTCTTCTAGGATAGGGTTGTAGCACACAGATGGAGCAGTGCAGCGTAGCTTCCTTTGGCCATTATTATTATTACTGTATTAAAGTTGCACCTGGAAGCCAGGGCTCCTTCATGTTAGGCACTGTACAGACATATAACAGAGACAGTCTCTGCCCTGGAGAGCTTATATTGTCCAACTTACCTCTTTTAATTTTTCTATAGTTCTTTTTAAAAAAATGCCTGTCTTTTATTAACCAGGATGTTTTGAGACGAGACTCCCTTGCAGAATCTGAGAGGCAGGGTTGACAGTTTTTACAGATGTGTCAAGCTGCTTGCAGATACACCAAAATTGCCTGTTTATCTGTGGATACCAGAGCCACCAAACTGGCAACTAATCATCTATTTAATGATCTGAAAATGTGATGCCCATCATAATTGGGGAGACAGCCAGGCATTGAATGAGAGAGTATTTTTTTTTTTAGTCTATTGTCACTGTATTTTCTTGTGTTCGACCCTTCACCGTAGTATCTAATTTTATATTGTTTGCAGGCAGCTTAGACAATGTGTCTGTCTTATCGCTGGCATTTATAAATATATTTTTATTAAGTTCTAATCTTCCCTACTGAAAAGAATTAGTTGGCAGTTTACATAATGTCATGTGCATAAATACACTCTGTGTGAACAGCTTTTTCACAGCAAGGGTGCTAAATGAATCTGAGACGAAACAAAAAAACACAGTTCAATCATTAAAAAGCTTGTAAAAGTAAAAAAAAAAAAGATATTTTTATTGTAGAAATTCTAGCTTTATGTTTAGGTATTTTTTTATCAGTCTAATAATAATGTAAATTTCTTCATCCATTTCAGGAAGTAAAACTTTCCCTGATAAATTATCTGCTGTGATAGAAAACTGGTAGTATGTTTGGAGTCTAAAGGCTTATAGCATCTCTGAGAAAATCTGATTGATTGATTGATTGATTAATATAAGTAGAGATGGGACAAAATCAATTCTGAGTCTTGCCAAGCCTATGGAAGTGGGTTTAAGCTAAGAGAGGATGCTAACCTGATGTGGTAGGGTGTGTGTAAGGGGTGTGTAAGGGTCCCACCCCAAAGACTTTCCCCCAAGGAACTTAGTGCTTGATTTTTCTCAGTATACCAGTATATAACAAGAGGAGGTGGCTCCCATTAAGATCTTACATTCTCATTAAGACAACACATAGCAAGTGGGTGTAACAGCTTGCAAAAGTCAGGGAGAGAATCCTAATCCCTGGCATGTATATGAAATTAACTCTGTGAGGCTTGGGGGAAAATCCCTTTCTAACCCCAAATCAATTTAATCCTGATAACAGAGTCTACCTTGTGAAGTGTAAAGCACTCTGGCCTCAATCCAGCAAAGTATTTATATATACGATTAACCTCAAGCATGGGGCTGGTTCCATTGACTTGAATTGCACTACTCACAATTTTAAAGCTATGCATGTGCTATGCTGGATCAGGATCTATATATTAAATTTGGGATTATTATTTATGCTGAGGTTCTGTACAGACAGTCCATGCCCTGAAGAATTTAAATGCAAGACGGGCGCAATAGACAGGATACACTGAACATCCCAGAACAGAGAATTTCTAGGATTTTTTTCCTGCTAAAATGGTAAAATCAGGAAACTAGAATGGACCTCGAGAGGTCTCATCTAATCTAGTCATTAAGTTAATGACTCACAATTAAACCAAGACTGAATTATTTACACTGCTTTACACTCCCCTATAAACCCAACTTGTGCTCTCTGTTTCTGGGATCCATCCATCCGTTTGCCAACTATAGAACTAGGGTTGTATTAGCCCTCTAATAGTTTGTCCCATTTCCTGAAGTTAAAGTGACAGTAGGTATGTGGTCTAAATGAGATGTTAACTGAAGTGTTGGTACATGTGAATAGGGAATGTGTAGTGGAAATATATTCCAGTACATATTCTCTTGAGTAGGAGTGCACTGACTGTTTTCCTTTATAAATCTAAGGACCATTTATATTAAACACTTACAAAGCACGTATTTCAATACTGACTTATAAAGAACGTATTTCAATACCTTTTCAACTCATTGGACTGTAGAGAACATTTGGTTCTCCTGCCAAGATGGAAGTAAAGTCAGAGTTATTGACTGCTATAGAAATACTGAAATTGAAACTGCAACAGTGTGCCTTAAATTATTTGCTCCTTTGGGAGGGATTTAAATTAGACATCAAACATATTTACCTTCTCAGGGTTTGCTTAACAATGATGGGATTTCCCTTTTTAAAAGAAGCCACAGAATGGAGTTGTAGAGCTTCATGGGCTTATGCAAACAGCACTTTTCAAAGGACAGAATTGATTTGGCACAATTTGATGGGAGAGACAAATTACCTGAATCATTAAAATATGTAGAAGCAAAGACGAGTGGGGTTGTGAGAGGAGATAGCGATACAGATCTAAATTGTTGTAATTCTTAGTAAATTATTTTGGCATCAGATTGCCTCCCACTCAAATTTCATTATTTATGATGATAAAAAACTAAATCAAACCTCCTTGAGAACACTTTTTAGTATAAACAAAGTAAACACATTAATGGTGTCCATTTGGCTGATTAGGATAAAACTAAGCAAGGTGCACTTTTAAAAATATTTTTAGTAAAATAGGAAAAGTTGAAACAGGCTTGTGGGCACAAAGCTTTACCCTTCTAATGCATTTAAATTTCATTAAATTGTGTAAAACCATTTAAAAAGCTGGCAACAAATGTGCTGAATCATTTCTTGGCCTGATTTTGAATGTGTGCAATTTTTTATACTAACCAAGAGCAGCATGGTAAGACTGTTTTTGATTCAATAATTTGACTTAATCAAACTGGTATGAAACATACCGCAAGGCAGATACTTAACTTTTGCTTAAATATTTGATTTTTTGAAAACCTAAAGGTCCTGATTTCATCAGCAATCTCTGAAATCGAGAATAATCAATAAATGTACAGGTTCTTCTTTATTTCTATTTATCATCATCCTTCCAAAAGTCATATCTTCATTTCTTCTCTGCGCCCCCCGCCCCCCAGGCCTTGACTTCATCATATTTCCTGATCACACTCCCAACATTCAAATCCTTATTTTAATCACATTTATTCAATGTTAAAAATCCACCAGAATAAGATATAATGGTACAAAAGGGACATTGTTGTACTAAAAACCAAAAAAAATCTCCAGTGACCGAAGTAAACCCATTTTCTGGCCAGCCATTGCATTGTGGGTTTGTTTGGAGACAATTGGTGTCATCCACAAATATTGTAAGCACACTACATTATCCAAGTCATTAATGCAAATTTCAACAGTATTGAGCCTCAGTAGATCTGCCCTCCCAGCCTGACAGAAAACCATTGCTAACTACTCTTTGAGTATGGTCTTTCAATCAGTTTTGCACCCACTCACCTTACAGTAATTTCATTTAGACCACATTTCCCTAGTTTGCAATGTCATGTGGGACTGCATCAAAACCTTATTAAAATCAAAATATATCATGTTTACAGCTTCCCCCCCATGCACTATGTGAGCAACCCTGTCAAAGAAGGGAATTAAGTAGGTTTGGCATGATTTGTTCTTGCCAAATCCAAGTAGTCTGTTCCTTATACCCCTATAATCCTCTAGGTTTTTACTAATTGATTACTTAATAATTTGTTCCAAATCTTTCCAAGTGTCTAAGTTAGGCTGAATGTTCTATAGTTCCTCAGGTCCTCTCCCCCCCCCCCCCTTATTAAAGATAGGCATTATGTCTACCCTTCCCTAGTTCTCAGGGACCTCATCTGTCCTCTGTGAGTTCTTAAAGGCAATTACTAATAATTCTGAGATTGCTACCCCACGATGAATTACATCAGGCCTTACTGACTTGAATATATCTAATTTATCTAAATATTTTTAATCTCTTCTTTCCCTGTTTTACTTCCCCTTTGTTGTTGCTAAGTTTCTGGTTGCCATTCACCTTTTTATTGAAGACTGAAGCAAAATAGGTATTGAACCCCTCAGTCTTCTTGATGCTATCCATCCCAGGCTAAATAGAGAATCTATGCTTTCATTCCTCTTTCTCTTGCTCCATAGAACCTCTTATTAGTACCTTTTATATCCCCCACTAAATGTAACTCATTTTATGCCTTTGCCTTTTTAATTTTGTCTCTACATGCTTATGCTATTTTTAAAAAATTCAAAATTAGCAATTTGTCCATGTTTTCACTGTCTGTAAGATTCATTTTTTATTTTAAGGTCATAAAATAGCTACTGGTGGAGCCAAACTGGCTTTTTATTATTCTGCCTATCTTTCTTTTGTATCATGATTGGTTTCTCTTGTGCTTTTAATATTGTCTTTTTGAAAAGCTGCTAGATCTTCTGAACTCCTTTTCCTTTAGATTTTTTGAGCACATGTGTGTGTGTGTGTGTTGGGGAGGGGAGGAGGATTGACTTGTGGTTGACAACACTGATGATGGAACAGAGGATGGTTAACACTAGCAATAGGTGATTTAGGCAAAAACAAGTTGCCCAAAGAATTTTTAGAACAATCTGTAGCAGTAGTCATGATTAGTCTCTCGATTTCCATTGTTCATTACATTAGAAATGCACCTGCTTGACACTCAGATATTCCTCTCTGGTCATTAGAATATTCCCCTCTGTTTTGATATGGATATCACTGCATCACACAATTTACCTCAAGAATTGACACTAATTTTAGTAGGAATTATCTTCAGTTGGGTAACATGGTCCCAGAGACTGTGAAGCCAAGGCTAACAGATGTTGGGTTTAAATTTAAAAAAGAAAATCATCATCCCAGGCTGTCACCTTCTTGCTGACCAGTGGACAATCTCCATTTTTGGGAGTAGGGTATTGTGTATATTTCAGCTTGCTTAATGCTTTAAAAAAACAAAGATTTTCCCAAATAAAAGAACTTAGTCTCTTTCACTGTCTTGGAAAGAAACTCAGGATTGCTTACAAATGATTGGCTAACAAATAAAAGAGGAAAAATTGGTAATGAATATTACTATAGTTTGACCACTTACAGGGTGTATCCCCTTCCCCTCAAGAGTCTAAGTACCACAGAGCACGCAGGTGGATTTACTAATAACCTTTAATTTTGTGCCTTGCTTCCAAGGATCTAAACAAGTTTTTGTAGTCACAAAAACCCACTGAGGTGGTAGCAAACCTATATGTGGTTTATAGAGAGAGTAAACTACAGAATATCGGATCAAGTGACTTGTCCAAAGTCACACAATGGATTAGTGTCAAGGCTGTGAATCTAAGAATTTGGACTCACTGTCCACTCTATTGTAACTATCACTCTCCTCTCAAAACAAGCAAAAACATGTTCTTCCTATGTTACTGTCCAAAATGGGTACATCTAGAACAAATTTATTATTTGCAAAATGTTATTGACTTTAATGTGAATAGATTTCAAAGGAGTTCATCTCCCTTTTAGGCATCTCACAGAAATAACCAGAACTCCCATGAGAGCTGATGCATGCTGAGCAATTTTGAAAATCTGGCCCTTCCATACCAAGTCTGAAGACAATTGAGAGCTGTGTAGCTAAATGATGTTTTACAAATCTTTCAGCTAAATCAGAGGTTGAAACTGTTTCTCAGTGAAAGCACGTTGATTTGTCATATATCCTGCAGAATTTTCAAGTCTATGTAACAGTGAGTGGCTTATTCTGATATAAATACAGTAAACCCCCGATTTAACGGACCCCGATTTAACGGACTTCGGATGCAACGGACAAAATTTCCGCTGCATCCGAAATCCGTTTTTCGCGGGTCCCACCTGCGGGCGGGCTGCCGGCTCCCGGGTCCCGCCTGCGGGCGGGCGGGCTGCCGGCTCCCGGATCCCGCCTGTGGGCAGGTGGGCTGCCGGCTCCCGGATCCCGCCTGCGGGCGGGCGGGCTGCCGGCTCCCGGGTCCCGCCTGCGGGCGGGCGGGCTGCCGGCTCCCGGGTCCCGCCTGTGGGCGGGTGGGCTGACGGCTCCCGCTCGGGTCCCAGCAGCCGGGACCTGGGCGGGCGGGTTGACGGCTCCCGGCCGTAAAACCTCCATATAATGGACTAATTCGGGTGAGGGGGTGTCCATTGTCAGCCGAAAGTCCGTTATTTAATAATTTAAATAATTTAACGGACACCCCCTCACCCGAATTAGTCCGTTATATCGAGGTTTCAGTGGATGTAGTTATTTCAACTGCAAATATTTTTGATTTTAAAGTTCTCGGTTTAATTCCAGAATAATATAATACAAATTACTATATTAACCATAGATTTAAAATATCCTCTTTTTTATTATAGGTTTCAGAATGCTATCGATAAGTACACACATAAAAATTGATGATTCTAATAAGAGTTAGGGTACACACATGCACGTGTTGAATTTTGGTAATAAAGTATTGATTTCAGGGTTTTCTGTAGTGTTTGTTACCATGATATCTAAGTTATACACATAGAATGAACTTTCTGGACTATGGAATTTAAAATGGGCTTCATTCCTCACATATTAATTACAGTTACAGTACCATAATAATCAAGAAATTGATTGGACCATTAGCAAGAAACATGATAAATATGAAAACACTTGACTGGAGGCCCACAAATAGGGGAATGGTGTGAGGGTCTATGAGTGGTGTTTACAGAATGTAGTTGGACACGGTTGCAAGGTTTGCTTTCAGAGGTCTGGTGCAGACAGTAGAGAGAATATTGTTCTGATCTTATATATTTGCTCCTATAGTACAAATCGTAGACTCTACCTAACATCTGCAAAAAGAACGAGGAGAACTTGTGGCACTTTCGAGACTAACCAATTTATTTGGGCACAAGCTTTTGTGGGCTAGAACCCACTTCATCTGATGCATGGAGAGGAACATACAGTAGGAAGATACATAGATATATACAGGGAATATGAAAAGGTGGAGGTTGCCATACCAACTTTAAGTGGCTAATCAATTAAGGTGAGCTATTAGCAGAGGAAGAAAAAAAAACCTTGTAGTGATAAGCAGTTGGCAAGAAGGTGTGAGTAACAGTAGGGGATACTTAACATGGGAAAATAGATTGCAGACATGGGGAAATAGATTCAGTTTGTATAATGACCCAGACACTCCCAGTCTTTATTCAAGCCTAATTTAATGGTATCCGGTTTGCAAATTAATTCCAGTACAGGAGTTTCTGGTTGGAGTGTGTTTTTGAATTTTTGTTGTTGTTGAAGAATTGACACTTTTAAGTCTGTTACTGAGTGACCAGGAAGATTGAAGTGTTCTCCTACTGGTCTTTGAATGTTATGATTCCTGATGTCAGATTTGTGTTCATTTATGAGTAGAGACTGTCCGGTTTGGCCAACATACATAGCAGAGCGGCATTGCTGGCACATGATGGCATATATCACATTGGTTGATGTGCAGGTGAACAAGCCCCCGATGGCATGGCTGATATGATTAGGTCCTGTGATGGTGTCACTTGAATAGATATGTGGACAGAGTTGGCACCAGGCTTTGTTTCAAAGGTAGTGTTCCTGGGTTAGTGTTCTTGTTGTGTGGTGTGTGGTTGCTGGTGAGTATTTGCTTCAGGTTGGGGGGCTGTATGTAAATGAGGACGGGTGTATCTCCCAGGATCTGTGAGAGTGAGGGATCATCCTTCAGGATAGGTTGTAGATTTTTGATGATGCACTGGAGATTCTTTAGTTGGGGGCTGCAGGTGAGGGCTAGTGGCGTTCTTTTATTTTCTGTGTTGGGCCTGTCCTGTAGTAGGTGACTTCTGGGTACCCTTCTGGATCTGTCAATTTGTTTCTTCACTTCATCTGGTGGGCACTGTAGTTTTAAGAATGCTTGATCAAGATGGTTCTGGGTGCAATGGTAATGGGACTCTGCAGGGGATCCAGGCCAAGGTGGTTGGGGCTCAGTGTTGGGTGAGGCACTGTGGAGGATCTGGGTATGAGGGGGTCTGGATACATGGGGGTTGGGCAGATTGGAGAGCAGCTCCCTGTACAGGGATCCCTCCCCCTGCAGCTGAGGAGCGATGGGTGAAGAAAGTGGGAGAAGGAGGGCAGGAGGGGGTTTGCAGATTTACCCCCGGATTTACCTCTCTGCTGGCTGCCCTGGGCCCCCAAAACATACTGCTGGGGAGGGTTGCACAACTGCTCTTGTGGCTTCCCTTTGCTTCCACATCAGAAAGTTATTTTTCTGCTGGGAAGGAAAGAAATCTGCAGGGGACATAAATTATGCATGTGTGCAGTGGTACATAATTTCCCCAGGAGTGAAGTGGTAAATGTTGTTGTTGTTTTTGTTTGTGTTTATAATAATAATAATAACTATTACTAGAATTTTTAATAGTAAGATTTAACATACATCTACTTTCACCTGCAAAAATAACTTCTGCTGCTTTTTTTTGTGACATGGAAATCATGTGAATTTTTTGTGTTTGGCAATCTGTTGAAGGCCATTTGTTGAAATCCTTCCAACCATCCTGATTTGGCCTTCTGATCACACAGCCAACCCAATGTGCAAAGGTAGCACTCATGCAATATGGCACTTCTGACAATTGTAAAATAGTTCTAGATTGGGGAGTTGTATAGTCAACAGTGAGTGTGTTTATGGATGATAAAGAATAAGAAATTGTGGCAAGAAATTGGGGAATGAAATTAGAAAATAGAGTACTGGGGGGTGGGAGGGAAATCCCAGAATATGTGCTTGTTGGTTAATTCCCATGTGTGTAAGTATACAAATATGTACATTATTATTTGTGTGTGCATGCATACAATATATAAAGTACAAAAATCCATATTTATGGAAAGAAATTCTACAACTCACTTTTGAGTATCATGGGTACATTTGAGTATCATTGGGTTCAATTGTGAATCCAATGTATTTTATTCTAATCCCAATGTATTTTATTCTAATCCCAATCTATTTTTTCACATAGGGTGAGTGATAGCTAATCTGTTTTATTTATAATTAAATTGCTTTTACCTCTGTTCTTTAGAAACACATTCTTTTTAGTGACATTTATGCTAAGCTAAGAAATTCACAGCTTGTATAAAATAAATAAAACTGTAGCTTTCATAGGGGATTTATTGGAAATTACTGATGATGACAGGTGATGGCACTTAACATACTGAAGAACCTGCATGGATATGATGAAACAAGAAAAAGTTAAATTCTCTGTCCTGTGTGAAGGAAAATCACTCCTTTGGAAAATGGTTAACAAAAGAGAACTGCTTAAATGATGGTAAATAACAAATGAGCATTGTGATTATTGCTGTGCCCTAACATCACCTCTAAGCCACCTGAGCTTTGGTTGTTGACTTTAGATTCTATCTGCATGTTTGTTTAAATGACCCTGCATGTTGTCAATGCTCCCTGAATGTGAATTGCTGTGGATAAGAGAGGTCTATACAGGTGATAGGTGGTATTTTGAAAAAAACAAAACATGAAAAAGCAAAGAAAACAGAAGGTCTATTGCAACCAAAGAATAATATGCAGCGGCAGTCAAAAAAGTGAACAGAATGTAGGGAATCATTAAGAAAGGGATAGATAACAAGACAGAAAATGTCATATTGCCTCTATATAAATCCATGGTACACCCACATCTTGAATACTGGATGCAGATGTGGTCGCTTCATCCAAAAAAAAAAAAGATATATTAGAATTGAAAAAGGTTCAAAAAAGGGCAACAAAAATTATTAGAGGTATGGATCAGCTTCCGTATGATGAAAAATTAAAAAGACTAGGACTTTTCAGCTTGGAAAAGAGGTGACTAAGGGGGGATATGATAGCCGTCTATAAAATCATGACTGATGCAGAGAACATAAATAAGGAAGTGTTATTTATTCCTTCTCATAACACAAGAAGTAGGAGGTCAACAAATGAAATTAATAGACAGCAGGTTTAAAACAAACAAAAGGAAGTATTTCTTCACACAATGCACATTCAACCTGTGGAACTCTTTGCCAAAGGGTATTGTGAAGGTCAAGACTATAACAAGGCTGTCATAAGGGTAAAAGTGCTAGAGAGGGTTGTTCTGCCTGTATGGGGTTAATGTTACCTGAGAGGGAGTGACGTAAGAGTCCCGGACCACGAGGCAGAGAGGAGGTCCATCAATGGCGATTAGCCAGGATTGGCTGGGATGGTGTCCATTGCCCATTCCCAGCTTCTGGCAAACAGGCAATGGGATTTATCACTTGATTACTTGTTTCTGTTTATTCCTTCTGAAATACCTGGCTTTGGTCACTGTCAGCAATGGATACTGGGATAGATGGACCTTTGATCTGACCCAGTATGGCTGTTTTTATGTACTTATGACTATATACAACTAGAGCTGATGATGTTTGTACAGTGGTTGCCATTAAAAAGTTATCATTAATCTGTAGTTACCAGGCGGTTTTATCTAAGTTGTCAGGGTATTGTTTTTGGTGAGGGTAAGATCCACAGCTGGTATAAAAAGGCATAGTTCTGTTGGGTGGACCTGTACTGATTTACACCAGCTGAGACTCTGGTATAGCAGAGTAAATAGACTTGGAAGATAATGACAATATATAATTTGGGTTAAAAATGGAAGCAAAGAGAGGAAAAATAAATGTATCCACCCAAATATCTTATAATCTGTGGAGCTGGTCCTGCAAACATACAGTAAAACCTCCATTTAACGGACTAATTCAGGCGAGGGGGTGTCCGTTAAATGAAAAAGTCCGTTATTTAATAATAAAAAAACCCGAGCTGTCGGAGCAGCAGCCCAACCGCCACAGGGTCAGGGCGGCAGCTTCGCAGCCCGCCCGCTGCTGGGACCCGGGCGGCAGCCGGGAGCTGTCAACCAGCCCGCCCGGGTCCCGGCTGCTGGGACCTGGGCGGCAGGCGGGAGCCGGCAGCCAGCCAGCCCACCCGCAGGCGGGAGCTGGCAGCCAGCCTGCCCGCTGCCTGGACCCGGGCGGCAGCGGGGAGCCGGCAGTCAGCCCGCCCGCTGCCGTGACCCGGGCGGCAGCCGAGAGCCGGCAGCCAGCCCGCGACAAATGGATTTCGGATGCATCAGACTTGCTTAGAAATTTTGTCCGTTGCATCCGAAGTCCGTTAAATCGAGGTCCGTTAAATCGAGGGTTTACTGTATATGCATATGAGTTTTTCCTTTGAAGTCAGTGGGATTATTAATATGGGTAAAGCTAATTATGTGATATTATTTATTTGTATTTTCATAGCACCCAGGAGTCCTAGTCATGGATCAGAATCCCATTGTGCTAGGCACCATAAAACAAAAGATGGTGCCTACTCCAAAGAATTTACAAAGTACTAGAGATAAAAAATTGAGATAGACCAATGGACAGGGGAATACAAGGAAATAGTGTGACATTGTTGGTCAGCGTGATGGGCAGTGTTTTCAGCATACAAGCAGGCTATCTGTTGCCAACAATTTTTGTAGGCAACATGTTAAAATAAGGTTTTGAGGATGGTTTTGAAGGACAATAATAAGTTTTTTGCAGATGTTTGCGGGGAACTTCTCCCAAGCTAAAGGAGCAGCATGGAATGGGAGAAAACATGAAGGGACTTACCTGAAAATGTAACAAGTGGGCAATTGAGACTGGCATCCTGGCCTGATCAGAGATGAATTGTAACAGCAAATTGTACAGTCATCAGACTGTGAGACATGAAGTGGGCACACACACCAAATGTTTCGATTTTAATGTGATTAACAT
The DNA here is from genome assembly GCA_032164245.1 of Sternotherus odoratus. NCBI lineage: Eukaryota > Metazoa > Chordata > Testudines > Kinosternidae > Sternotherus > Sternotherus odoratus. The sequence goes on along the minus strand of JAVMKO010000002.1, from coordinate 84,263,301 downwards.
AAACATCAAACTTTGGACATTGTTTTACAGAGAGGGGGGAAACACTGACATTTGGAGCAGAGATATGGGTGAGTTACTAATTTTTGCGTGTTGAAAAGTTAAGGGGTAGGATATTAGCTGCCTTAAAGCTCTCTAACTTACATTTCATGGTCTCTAAGGTAAGCACTTGCTAGAGCACTAAAATGAATAACAGAAATTTGAAATCTGTCTAGTTTTACCTCAGACTTTGTTTGACATATTCAAAATATGTAGTGGCTAAAACCTCTTTGTAATGCTTGTCCCTAGAGTGACAGATGACTTAAGTTACCAGTGCCTTAGGCTGTTGAAAGTTATAAATGGATTCCTTTTAGCTTGTTCATTACCAATTCTGTTTTTACTTCAGAGCGAACACTTTGCATATCAAGTCAATCAATAGGTTTAAAAACCCAGGTCAGGTAACAACTTACTTACCTTAAAATACCAGTGCTGTACTTTCATATTATTTAGGATAAGGACTCTGGGGCCAGTGGAATGGAGAAAAGGGTAAATAAATAAGATTAATAGGATCTTACAGCTGTGGGCTGCATTGGTACTGCTGTGCACTGTAAGCTCTCTAGTATAGATGTGGCCTGAAGCTCACACTCCTATTAACATATGTCTCTGATGATTTGCAGCAAAAATAGAGGATTTCTGATAACATGGTTTGCATCTATGCAGGGATACTTCTCTTTTTCTGGATTTTGAACCATCATTTCTGTCAGTATAGCCTCCATTGAGAATACCTGCTGAGCTGCTGCCCATGTGATTCCAGAAATGATATTAATGATGGTGAAGGAGGTGGTGATGGAGAGGCAAAGAGGACTACATTTGAGACATAGACAAGTATTATATTCCAAAGAAAGAAAATGTTTCTGGCCATGCTAGGAATGGGTATACTATTTCAGATCAAACAAAACCAGACACAGTCCTGTATCCTTCACAAAAATTGAACATAATTCAAACCTTTTTTGATAGTACATTTTTTTTGGAGAACTTATTTTGTAAAACGTTCCTGTACATTTGTACTTCCTGATTCCAACTGGAATTGAAAATTAAAATGAAAGGAGAAGCTGTATTTGCAAGTTTTATAGCCCAAATGAACATAAAAAAGATCATATCAGAAATCATGGAGAAGATTCTATTTTGGAGAATTCCAGTTCAATTTGTAGATTCCATAGGTTTGGATAATTACTAGGTTTGCATTTGAGGTTTGCTTGTATCATCTAATGTTCATTCTGTATTAGTATTATGGAATACATATATAAATACTTTGTATTTCCATACTACCCTCCCTCCAAGGATATCTGTTTTTTCTCAAGCATTAATGAATTAAATCTCCCAGACTCTCAGAACTTGTCAGAGCATATGTTGGCAAAAGGAACTATGCCACCATCCTGGACAACACTAGCTATGCTGACAAACACACTCATTGACATACTTGCATCTACACAGGGGTTTTTGCCAGCATAGCCATGTCAGTTGAGGGGAGACGTTGACACTAATCTTTGTCATACAGACCAAGGTTCAGCATTATCCCCATGTAGCATACAGGGAACCCCAGGCACAGGAAGGTTAACTGACCTGTCCAAGGCTAACAGACTGTGGGCTGCAGAGCTAGAAGCAGAATTTTAGATTTCCTTTTTTGTGATCATGTTGTTTTAAAATGATTGTTTTGTGGCATGACTTAAGAATTCTTATTAATATCATTCACAGTATGTATTTGTATTTTGTAGTTGCATGGGCTGGAAATGGAGAGTTTTCAGTTGATACGTGTAAAAGCATATGACTCTTTGCTTGACAAATTTTTTTAAAAAAGTTTATATCACTGACCTAGACTGCATTTTACCACAGCCAGGATAATGTCCTAAAAATATCTTCATACCAATGGGACTGGAACCCTTCACAAAATGTCACCATAATACAGAAATATTGGTGTAGCCGTCACTTCCCAGATCATATTCTCAGCCCACATCCTATGGTTACCATGGCGATTACATTCCTAATATGTGACTCACAATAGGATGAGTTCTCAGAAGAGAAAATAGTGAATCATGGTGCCAGGTTTAGGTTTTAAATTAATCCTAGTTTTTTACAATGCTTAATGTGCATGGAAATACTTAAATTTTGCTTTTTAATTAAACTGAATTGCTTGACAAACAATGGGGCAGTGAGAACAAAAACGTATTTGCTTCCAAACTAAGGCAAGGGTGGATTTAGGAAACATGTCAGCTCAAAAACACTTTGGTGTCCATTGACTAATAAGAGTTTTGTGGGAGAACTAGGATTCAGGAAAACCCAGTTCTACAATTGACTTTTCCAGTTACTGCGTGCCAGTAGTGTGAATCTGGAGCTAAATTATGAATGTCAGTGAAATAACACCAGATTTACATCACTATAAGTGAGAAAAAAATATGCACCCCCCCCCCCAAGACATAAATGGGGCTTCCCTAACCTGCCATTTTTCCAGAGACATAATTAAATACTCGGCTCAATTGCTTCATGGCAACAAAGCTTGTAAGGATGGATGGTGAGAGCTAAGAGAGCATTCTCAGTGAATTACTGGGCATTCCATCATGGGAGTGGGTTCTCCTTTGGTTGATGAGGGTCTTTAACTTCTACCGGTACCATTACCAGAGGACAACAATTTTCATTTTGGGCTGTTGAGTTTCTGCAATGAAGGCCACGGTAATAGTAGCTCTACATAACCTTGTTTAGATGGATAGCACCGTGGCCACTGATTCCGGCCCCCATTCTCTTTCAAATATGTTCCTCCTTGAGAGGTGGGGAAGGCGGGAACGGAATGTTAAAGCAAATGTGCTCACTACTGGATGGAAATGTGGGGAACAAAAGGTTAGGGTGCAGCACTTATTTCAGGCTTTTTGGGTTGTTGTTGAGCACCACATTGATCAGCCTGCTCTTTCAATCACATCCAGCTTGCTGCTGAAGCATTTGTCAAAACCTTGTAAATTTTTCTCTCTGCTGATACTGTGGAGAAGATTCAGTTCACACCTGTATGGTCAGATATAGACCATTTCTTTTTTAACTTCTCATCCAGAGTATGACAGCTCTGTTACAGGAATGTCACCTATAGCTGCACTAGAATCAATCTCTCTGGTGTAGGGCACAATTTTACTCTTTCTTGTGGCCCAGGCAGATCTTTGAGCTTGTGCAAATCCACATTGAGTTCAGTGGCATGGGGCACTTTTCAGTAATGCATGTAGCTCTTATATTTAGCGATTAAACTCTGTAATGAAACAAAGCGATTAAACAATGTAATATTTACATAACTCTAGTATTGAGCCTGATGTTGGCTTCAGCTCCCTTCATCCCTGCAGTCTGAGCTTTACATTTCAAGATGGACGTTGATCTTTGGTTTCTCTAGACACATTGCACATCTTCATATAACAAGAGCAGCTATTCCACACAAGATAGGCAAACACTTCCCATTGAAGTCAGTGGTGCTTCATATTGGAGTAAGGACATATGTATGTAGATCTAATTGCAGTATTGAGACCCCAGAGTATTATCTCCAGCACCAGTTTGTCTTTCATTAAATGAATGTATGATTGATAAACATAAAGAAAACTAGAGCATTTGGTACTCCTGCTGAAATATCTCCAGTGACAATCACATTTCAGTATGCAGATGAGACGGTGTCCTTTATATGGATATTGGTATTATTTTGAATATGTAAATTATTTGTTTCCTAAACACATACCAAACTGAGATCAATCAATCTACACTCTATTTAAGTGTATACTGATTGATACGTGTTAGATGGGTACTTAGGAAATAAATTAACAGAGAACATCATTAATGTTTTTAGGGTTAAATAGAATAAAAACAGGTACTAGCGTGCATAACTTTCATTTTACCTAATTATATTTTAAAAGAAACATTTATATTTTGGGTAAATGCCATTTTATGCATGTGGGCTAGAACTTTCAAAGGCACCCCAGTCCCATTTTGAAAGTGACTTAAACCTTTTAGAGCCAGATTTCAAAGATATTTAGGAATCTAAAGATGCAGACAGGTACCAGGTAGGATTTTCAGAAGTGCCTAAACAGGATAGATGTCTAATTCCTAGGGAATAAATGGGAGCTAGGCATCTAAATATTAGAAGAACATTATTTGGTCAGAATTTGCCAATTCAGTAAAATTGGGATCTTTCATGGAGCCAGTCCAAAGTTCTGATGGGCATCCAGGGTTGGTGGCGTTGGAGCAGCTAGATGTGCCAAGTGCCGCGCAGCCAGGGAACACAGGAATTCCGTGGTCCATGGCTATGATGCAGACAGACATGTGACCTGCCCAGGAACCAGGGCTCCATTCCCTTTTGTTGAGAATTCCTATATTTTTGTTCCTACATTCTGTTCCATTCTGTGCATCCGATGAGGTGAGCTATAGCCCACGAAAGCTTATGCTGAAATAAACTGGTTAGTCTCTAAGGTGCTACAAAGTCTTCCCCGTTTTATTTACGGATACAGAATAACACGGCTGCTAATCTTAAACCTATATTTTTGGTTTTCCTAATTGGAATGAAACCAAATTTTGAAAAATCAAAATCCACAGTGAAGCAGAATTATCTTTCTCTGCACAGCTCTACTAAATACCTTTGCAAATCTGACCCATAAGCGCCTAAATACCATTGGCTTTCAATGAGATTTCAGCAGTTAAGTGCCCAAATCTCATTTAAAAATGGAACTTAGTCTCTGAAGTCACTTAGCCACTTCTGAAAATTTTACGCTTGGGGCCATCATTCAGAAAGACTTCAAAGAAAGAGAGAAGAGTAATATAGATTTCTGCTTAACTTTTTTACTAGCTGGCTAGTGAGAGAGAAGCAGATTCCATCTTAATAAATTCACTGTACATGCACTGATAATGCAAGGAGAAGATTCAATATATTCAGTCATAAATGATGAATCAACACCTAAAATAATTATTTTCAATAAAGATTAATTGCTTAGGATGTGGAAATTATGCAATCTATATGCATGTGTTTTAGTTCAAGACTGAATAATAAAATAGGATTTAAAGAAAAATATATCAAATTATGGAATGCATTAACCTACTATAAGATATAAAAAAATCAGATTTATGTTGCATTTTGTGGTGACTAATTTTACTGCAATAAACACTAATTGTGCATACATACATTCGAACAAAAATGTAAAACCTTGAATATTTAGCATGCAGATTTATGAAGCATGCAATATAAAAAAGAAGAAACAAAAGATCTTTCACACTTCCATATACTTTGAAATAATCAAGACTTGCTAATGCAGGGATGAGCAAACTTTTCAGCCTGAGGGCCAGATGCGGGTATGGGAATTGTATGGTGGGCCATGAATGCTCATGAAACTGGCGGTAGGGGTGCGGGTGGGGATGCAGGAGGGGGTGAGGGCTCCGGCTGCGGGTGCAGACTCTGGGTGGGGCCGGTATTGCAGAGTTCAGGGTGCAGGAGAGGGCTCTGGGTTGGGGTGCAGGGCGGATGAGGGCTCTGGGGTGGGGGTGGGGATGAAGGATTTGGGGTGTAGGAGCTGGCTCCAAGGGGTTCATAGAGTGAGAGGGTGATCAGTACTGGGGTATGGGGGAGGGGTGTGAGGGCTTCAGTTGTGGGTGTGGGCTCTGGGGTGGGGCCAGGGATGAGGGGATTAGGGTGCAGGAAGGAGCTCTGGGCTGGGGCTAAGGGGTTCAGAGGGCGGTAGGAGGATCAGGGATGGGGAAGGGGATTGGGTTGCGGGAGTGGGAAAGCGGGGAGGGCTCAGGGGTGCAGGTTCCAGGTGGCGCTTACCACAAACAGCTCCCAGAATTATGTCTCGCCTCTGGCTCCAAGGCGCAGCCAGGCAGCTCTGCGCACTGCCCTGCCAAAGGTGCCACCCCTGCCGCTCCCATTGGCCACAGTTCCCGGCCAATAGGAGCGGCAGGGGTGGCACCTGAGGACAGGGCAGTGCGCAGAGCTGCCTGGCCATGCTGCTGCATACTACCTATGTACTTCTGAGCAGATGAGCATTCACATTTGAAAACATGATGTCAGAGCAAACATTATCAAAGGCCTGAGATATACAGTGAAATAGTGATGGCGCTGAGCTGTCCTCATCCCAGAAAAAATGGTAAATAGTAGATTGATAGAGAAGACAATGTAGCAGTTCAAAATAAGCTATTTGCCTGTTGTATGCAATAACTTTGTCTCATGTTCACTTGCAAAGGACCATGGTTTAAAGGGTTTAAAAACAACACCTGAAGCATGGTTTTAAGCACTTTTTTGTCCAGTAAAAGATTTGGGAGGTGGCCTTCCTTTTAACCTACAGAATGTTTAATAAAAGCATTTATGAGGTTATAAAAAGGGGGCCTAGTTGGGGCTGCAGTCAGGAAATCCAGGGACTGAGGCACGCCATGATATGGAGATTGCTATGGCTCCACCACCCCATCATGGCCTCACTATCAGCTTGCGTCATCGGTGGCTGGCTTAATAGCTAGAGTCTGAGCCTGGTGTCAGGAATCAGAGAGATTTGTTGATCCAGGATCAGGAACCAGAAGTCAGAAGCAAAATACAAGACTGAGTCAGAACCTGGGTGTCGGAGGTAAAGCCAAAATCATGAACTAGGCATCAGGAGCACCATAAAGAAACAGGATGTGTAGCAACAGCTATATGGAGTTCTGGCTAGTTGCAAGGACAAATTTCATCTATCCTCCCTGGGTTTAAGTAGAATGCCTGGATCAATCAGGAATGTTCTATCAATAAGGCCCTCCATGGTGGTGTGTGAGAGTCCCTGAGGCTCATGAGTGTTTCTGCTGCCAGAGCTGTTAGCTGGTGACATGGAGGCAGTTGCCACCCGGGACTTTGCAAATTCAAGTTCTAGATCCACTGTACCTTACACTCACGCCCCATCCTCCACCTGGAAGGGCAGGAAGGGGTCTCTCCAATCCCAGAAAATAAGGTACAGCAGCAGGAGCTCCCCTCCTTTCAGGGATAGCAGCTGAGAAGCATCACTTAGCCCAGTAGCCCAGAATGGTGTTGGTTGATTAGAGTGGCCCCCACTACCCCAGCACTTATTGCTAACCATGACATGCATGGGGAAGTTAGGTCCTGATAATACCACCAAGCCAACTAATTATGACGCTATGGGACACTGGAGCATCAACACAGATATGGTAACTGGAATGCTGAAGTACACTAGGAACATATACAGTCTTATCTTAGCTTAGCTGACTAGGGTTAGAGCCTACCCTAGCATTGTTGAATGGGCCTGCAAAACAGATTTTCACGTCCTTCCACACAAACACAGATCGTAGCAGGTGTGTATCTGCTTGGATTGGTGGGATGAGTCACTGTGCTTCCTCCTGTAACACAGAGTTCTTTGTTGGGTGATGTTGCTGGGGCCCCAAACTACTTCATAGGTGCAGTTAACCAATCACTGAGAGGAATGGGGCAAGGCAGGTCACACCAGGCAGAGCAATTGTTTTAAGCTGCAGACTCAGGTGTTGCGCCATCATTTATGCTCAGTTGATATTTTCAGGTTTTAATTCACAATTGGGAGGGCTAGAGTCTTACTTTTTTACAAAAATGAAAGTGGAGAGTCTGATGTAAACATTCAGGGTGGTAGCCGTGTTAGTCTGGAATAGCAGAGTTAACAAAGTCCTGTGGCACCTTAAAGACTAACTATAAAGTTTTGAAGCATGAGCTTTCGTGGGCTAATACCCACTTCGTCGGATGCAAGCAGTAGAAGTGTTCACAAACAGGCAGTTATGGAAAAGTAGGTAAGAGCCAGGTGGGAGGTGAAAAGGTTAGTCCAATTAAGCTGAGCCAGCTTGTTATCTCCGATCAGGGAGTGTGGATTATTCGTCTAGCATTTGAATGGGGTCTGTGGACATGGAGAGATGAGAAACAATGCCTGTAATGAGCCAACCACATGTGACTCCAGGAGCTGAGCCTTAGACATGGGTATATAGTGCTTTTGCCTCCATCCAGGCTTGGGTGTAGTGCTCCGTGTATTCCTTAATCATTTTATATTTCCTGGGTGGGGTGCAGTAGGCATGTGGCATCAATGATTTCTCCTCCCGCCACACTGAGTTCTCTCTTAGGTGGTAGTGATAGGTCTCCAGATTACTACAAACTATTCCATTTGACTTCAGACAAGCTGCAAGAGTCCCCAAAATCAGTAGGTTAAAATCACACAACAAAAAGCATGTTGATATATGAAATTGCACTTTATTTAACTAATCTTTTGTCACACTATCAATAACAGCCTTTGGCAGAGATTAAGCCAACCAGCATCCAGCATTTGATACCATTTCTCTATTTGTCTTTAAGGGCAGGCAATAATTTCTATGCTGTTCTTCCATCTAGATTTCACATGCCAGCTCCAGAAAGTTATTTTGCTTAACAGGTGGCAGCCAAACTGAAATCTAGGCAGTGAACTGGAATGGAGTGGAAGAAGTTTTAAAGAGGATGAAGACAGACTTAGAACTTCCAGGCAACTGCTTATTTGTGTGGCCAAGATCTAACATCTAAAAGCATTGTTTGGAACCCTGCACTTTATAGCAAATGTAACTTTATTAAATTCTTGCCACATCAGTATTAAATGTATCAACTCATTTATAGATAAAGACCATCTTTTATGCTAATACATTATTGCAAAGATCTGTTCTCACTGGATGTTTATTTTTTTGTCCAAATACACTGTGGCAAAGATGTGAGATTCTCTAGAGAGGCGATTTCTACTGAAGCTATGTACAGGAATTGCTAATTCTCTTTACAACACCATTCTGACAGAAGTTCATCTGCTGTCAGGTAGTTATTACATGTGCAGTCAGCAGCTAGTGCAATTGCTGATGTCTGTTGCTGAGAGACTAGAAGGAAACAAAAACATAGGGTGAAATAAATATGCTTATGCAACACAGCCAATTGAAAGTGCAATACAGTAAAATCTCGATTTCACGGACTAATTCGGGCGAGGGGGTGTCCATTAAATCAAAATGTCCGTTATTTATAATTTTAAAAAAACGAGCTGTCAGAGCAGCAGCCCGCCCGCCACAGGGTCGGGGCGGCAGCTCCGCAGCCCGCCTGCTGCCGGGACCTGGGCGGCAGCCGGGAGCCAGCAGACGGCCGCCAGGGAAGGGGACCGGGGCCGCAGCAGGGAGGGGTCGCGGTCTGATATGGATCCGAAATTTTGTCCGTTGCATCCGAAGTCCGTTAAATCGAGGTCCGTTAAATCGAGGTTTTACTGTATTGTATAAAAGGCCATGTTTTTTTCAAAGATGCTTTAATTATGCATTTTTGATTAAAACAAAACAAACCAAAAAAACAAAGGAGATTTGAAAAGAATGAAAATGTCTCTAACTTCCTGTAAATAAACCAAGGTTATTTGGTTTACCTCTCAGGAAGGTAATCGTGGTTAGACGTGAGTCTAGCAGTTAATTTTGCCTTCTTTGTTTTACAGATCTACAAATGTAGCACTTTAATATCATATATTATAAAAACAGGTGATAATGATTGGTTTTGTTGCACAGAAAATCTTAGATGGTGTTCATCCAAAGCCCAATGAAATTGCTGGAAGGGCTCTTATTGACTATAAATGGTCTCTACTTTAAACCATACATTGTAACAGTTAGTGAACACTCAAGGATAAAGCTGGCTTAAAAAGGGACAATTTGTTTAAAAAATTCTCTCTTCTTCCAATTGAAAAAAATAATCATTTCATTTCTTTCTATATTACTTTTTTTCCCCCTCTATTAAGATCTACTCAAGAGACAAGTGGGATGGGAAAAGGCACACCACATAGTCTGAATCTGCTTAGAGTTCTGGAAACATCTAGTTCATAGGAGACAATGGACACTGACATGGTAAGTAACCCATAGTAACTTTCAGTGAAATCCTCTGCTCATTGAAATCAATTGGAATTTTGTCATCAACTTCAGTGGGGGTCACGATTTTCACTTTGGTGCATATCCATCCAGATGGCTTTGGGCCTAAACCATTTATAAAATCTAAGAAAAGGAAATATTGGAAAGGCAGAATTAGAAACTCAAACATTGCAACATCATGGTAGGTGAGCAAAATGCAAAAGTAAAGGTGATCTACAGTAAATTAGGATTTTGTAACCTTTCAGTCTGAAGGATCTAGCCCCCCAATCATTCAAATTGACTTCTGTAGGGCTTCACACAGATGCAGAGGTCAGCCTACTTGGCCCATCTTGCAGGATTATGCCTAAGACATTATTGAAACAAAGATTTTTAAGTATTTGATTTTTCCTCTTAGTGTCAGTTATCCTGACAGAGGGAGACAGGAAACTTTTTGAATCACTTGATAACTTTGTCATTGTACCGTTGTGGCAGGAATCAGCAGCTGGCACTGGTCTTCCATTTTTTTCTTTCTCAGTGTGGAAGCAAGTGTTCAGTCTTGGAGAGACACATTTTGATAATTTTTGCAAGGTTGTACATAGAGACAGGGGTCCTTTTTTGTGAGAGTGGTAGGAAAGAGTTGGCTCTCTGCCTTTGTCTCTGGTTAGAATCAATTTTTAAGGTAGAGAATCAGAGAGGTAGCCGTGTTAGTCTGGAATTGCAGAAGTTACAAAGAGTCCTGTGGCACCTTAGAGACTAGCTAAAGTATTGAAGCATAAGCTTTTGTGGCAGGTCCTGCCCCTGGACACTTCCACTGCATGCATCCGACAAAGTGGGTATTAGCCCACGAAAGCTTATGCTTCAATACTTTAGCTAGTCTTTAAGGTGCCACAGGACTCTTTGTAACTTCTTAAGGTAGAGTTACTCCCTGAGAATTAGTGTTGGGCAGAGATTTCTGAAAGAAGAGGTTGCCTGCTTGCTACCTTTGTTCCAGGATGGACGTATATACGTAAAACAAGTTATGCTTAAAATATCCTCAGACTCCATGTCACTGACTTTTTGTTTTTTCCCTCCAAAGAGACTCCAATTTGCAAGGCTCAGGACATATCCTACTGCTGGGGAAAGGAATAACATTGGTATCTGCATGTTTCTAAGAAGAAGGGTCAATAGATCTAATACTGAATTCTAAACCTGGAGAAATGGAGAAGTTAAAGCACAAGTTAAAGTAATCCACACAATAACAGGCATCAACTTTCCCCAATTCTTCTATTATTGATTTTTTACATGGATGCAATCTTATGTGGAACAGAGGGATTTCTCATATGTTTGATCCTACAGCAAGACTGGATAGCAAAAGGAAAAATGCAGAAGCACTATCATGAACTGTTTCTTTTATTCCCTATTATACATCTTGCTTAACATCAGTGAGTTGCATCATCAGAGAATGCAACAGGTTTCAAAGAGATAGGAAAGAGCTGCAATATTCAAATATGAGCAAGATTTCAGCTTCCTTGTCTATACAGGTCAGGGGAGTTAAAACTCAGGAGATTCAACCTATTATAAATATATTCAGAAGTAATATAGTTTGGATCCAGATCCAGTTTCAGATTCTGTGCACTCCAGGTATTCATGGGAATTTCTAGTTTGGGGTCAGATCCATCACTAGCCAGTAGAATTATTGAATTGTCTGTGTTTATTTAGCACTTTTCTGCATTTGGCTCAACCCACTGGGTGCCAAGGTTTGCTATTATTTAAAAAACAATACTGGCAGTATTCAAATAGCTGAATGCTGAAAAATTATGAACAAGCTGCAACAGATTCAGAGGTGGACATCTGCTACGCATCAAAATTCACATGCACCATTAGTGTGGCATCACATTGGAAATCTCATGATATTGCAGAATAACCCTTGGTTTCACATAGGCTGTTCTTGTGCCACTTTGTCTTCCTTTGATTAGATTCCAAGATGAGCTCTGTGACACCAGGTGGCTATGTTTTGCTTCCTCTTCACTCAGGGGAAATTTGTATTGCTCCTTTGACCTGTTGTTGGCATATCAAGTCTGTTTGGGTTTTTTTATACTTTTTATTTGATCTAAAAATGCTCAAAACTCTAAGATGAAAGAAAGAGAGAGAGAGAGAAGTTTAGCACTGTAGATATGTTTTTTTAAAGATTAAATAAAGATTTGCTATTTAAATATTCAGGTTAAACACACAGGGCTAACTGGGTTCCACCTCCTCATTTCATAGGTCCCATGCCAGAGTTTGTGAGCCCAACAAGGAGCAGGACCAAAAATATTGTATCATTACATGTTTCCTGTACATTGTTTTATACAAAGCGAGGAGAAAACTCAATTCACTGGGGGGTGAGGGAGAGCAACACGGTGTTGGTTGATTAGAATGGCCCCCACTACTCCAGCACTTATTGCTAACCATGACTTGCACAGGGAAGTTAGGTCCTGATAATACTACCAAGCCAACTAATCATGACCCCATGGGACACTGGAGCATCAACACAGATATGGTAACTGGAATGCTGAAGTACACTAGGAACATATACAATCTTATCTTGCTTAGGTGCACTAGGGTCAGAGCGTACCCTAGCATTCTTGAATGGGCCTGCAAAACAGATTTTTATGTTCCTCCACACAAACACAGATCTGGAATGCAGACTGGTGATTCTGAAGAGAGTTGGTGACATATTTTGGAGTGGGAGAGACAGACTTAACTGATTTATTTGCCATAAAAAGTGTGTATGTATGAGATCTCTAGGTTATGACCTTCTATCTTCCACTCTTGCAAGTAGACTCCCGCTGCTTATACTGGGGTCTCTATGCAAGTACTGGAAGGCCCTATTTTCTAGCTAAAATGGAGCTCTGTGGATTGTGAGGCCCTCTGCTACTAGAGAGTTTTGTGTGCTTTCTGGTGAATTTTTAGCATTATGAAGCACTTCATAAACACCAACTTAAACTAACACTAACCTATTTACTTGCCATATACATATAAGATCTGTATTATTTTTGTTACATATATAATTTTCTTAATATGGGGAGCTGAGCATGCCCTTTAGCCTAGACCTTGAGGGGACTTGGTGCTTGGGGAAGTACAATACTAAACATATTTCTTAATATGTTCTTGAGACCAGGAGAGATACTACCTGCTGCTTGGGGTAAGAATCTGCCTGCACACTGTGCATCAGAAGGCAGGAAGTAGCCTTGAGTTACTAATACCTTATTTCAGCAAAAGACTTGCTGCTTCTGAGCTGTTACATTAACAGCAGTGCCTAATCAGCAAATTAATCTGGGTTTCCCACAGCCACTCTGCATTCCCTTCAGTAATTCCATCTCTTTCTCCAGCTTCATTGTCCTGACACCAGAGTTCACGTCTTGACCTTCTTTATGTTCTCTTATTCTTTCCCACTACTGATTCAATTACATTTACCAAACTAATCTAAAAAAATTTCTATCATGTCAAAACAAGCTAAATAAGGTAGTGGAATATGGTCTCTTTCATTAAATTATTAGTAATTATTCCTGTATTCATTAATTCAGGGCATAAGAAAGGCAATGGGGAGAGGGGAAAGAACTATTTCACACATTTTTAGGCTATCAATAGCTTTTAGTGGAAGAAGGCACCTTTCAATATCCCAATGCTCAGTGGGCAGTGATTGAGCTATCGATCTATCGGGGATTGATTTATTGCGTGTAAGTAAGTAATGTAGACACAATAAATCGGTTCCTGAACACGCTCCCCATTGACTCCTGTACTCCGCCTCCGCAAGAGGTGGAAGCAGAGTCGACAGGGGAGCGTCGTCGTGGACGGCTAGGTAAGTCTACCTAAGATGCGCTTACTTCAGCTATGCTATTTGGGTAGCTGAAATTGCGTATCTTAGGTCGACCCTCTCCCCCCACTGTAGACCAGGCCCAATTAACTTACCCTAGCAGGGTGATTTACTGTTTCATTATTTTGGCCTTGAGAAATATGTTTTTTCTTTTTTAATTGAAAAAGAATGTATGTGTTTCATTTTAAAGTTGGCAAGTGTGGGACTTTCCAGATTATTTTTATCTTTGTATATAGTGTTGTACATACTGTTCTATGGACTCGTGAAAGAAAGGTCTTATTCTGAATTTTACCTAGTCCTTTTTTTTTGTTTATATTTTGAGTTAGATAAATAAATTCAATAAAAAATTGAAATGGGTTTTTTATTTCCATTTTTTATATAGGACACATAGAATGATTCCATGAACTTCCAGTGCAAGGGTCATCTCTGCGGTTGCCCTCAGATGTGAGTTCTTTCAGGATTGTCACATCTTAGTAATGCACCACAGCTAAAATACACGAACATGCCTTTTGCTTTAAAGTGAATTCCATGCTATTTACTTAGTTTTGTAACCTAAACTCTAAACCTTCTGGGTGAGCATTCACTCTGTTAAGCTGTGTGTAAGTATATTTTGTGTCAAGAAAATATAACATCCTCTGTTTTATGTTGTGTTTTGAGAAGCAGACTGACACATGAGTTCTTCAAGGCTAGAGGGGAAGATTGTGGGGAGACAAAAGGGCAAAACAGACCAAGTTTCATGTTTTTCAGCTTGTATGATGGAGTTCACCCTGATGTCATATAAACAAATGGATTTCTGCCATCCACATCAAAATCCCTAAAGCTCTTGTTTCTGTACAGAATACATTCAAGTGTTTTTTCTCTTCATATATTAGATATATTACTAACTTATTTTCCAAGCTCACATAAGTTATTTATTTCATTGGCCAAAGAACATCCTGGCAGGAATCTTGCATGTTTTTAATTATTACTTTATTATTTTTATCTATACAAGATAAGGACCAAGTCCTGTAGTTCTGAACTATAACCTATTTGAATCCTCTGTGGACTGGGCACCAAAGGGGATGTGTAACACACACTGAACAGTGGGTTAGGTGTGTCTGACTGGCAACATCCATAATGCGCAGTATGGAAGGGTGGGACTTCAGAACAAGAGACCACAAATGACAGGGGGCGATGTACTTCATAGGCCGCACAGTGAGGCAACCAGGCCCATGAGATAATCAGAATATGAATCATCAAGAGTGTCTCTTCTAATCCTTGAACCTGGAGAGAGAAGAAACCAACCACATTACTTTGAGAGATTTAGGTGTTGGCTGGGTAGAGGTAAACACAATGAGAACAACCACTGCCTAGAATGCTCTTGGAGGTCCATGTAACACTTTCCTATAAGCCCTTGCTTTTCTAGTGTAGTGCTCAACAAGAATTGTCTTGGGGGATGATAGACATGAAGGGGTAGGATATATGAATCAGACAGTGTATGTTAATGTGTATCGAGAAGGTGTGTGTTGTGGGGAATTGAGGTTGAGAGTGAAAGGATATTTGAACGTGGGATAACAACCAGTCGCTACAGAACATCAAAATGAGAATGTGCACCTTTGAGGAGTTGTGTGAGCAGCTTACACCAACTGTTGCATCAAGCCACTTGCTTTTGGAAACCCATCCTAGTGCAGAAGTAGATGGCTATTGTGATTTGGAAGCTGGCAACAACTGACAGCTACTGGTCAGTTGCCAACCAATCGGGTTGGTAAATCAACGGTTGGGCAGTAGTTGTGCAGGTTTGCAAAGGTATCAATATTGTCATTTACCCACAGGCGGTGGTTGTAACCCAAACCCCTGAAATTATAGTGGATTTCAGAGGATGGATTTCCGAACTGTGTGTGGACCATTGATGGAACACACATCCCTATATGTTGCCCACCAAAGGGTTCACTGAATATGTGAACCACAAAGGATATTATCCACTGGTTCTACGTGGCTTAGTGGACCACATGAGCACAAATATTGGACATGTGGGAAAGGTTCATGGTGCTCAGGAAGCTGAATTGTACCACAGGTGGGAAGAAGGGACTCGATTTCCTCAAAACAACATGCCTATCTGTTATGTTTCTATGCTGACATTTATTTTGGGGGACCCTGCATAGTGTGGGTCATGAAGCCTTATTCCAATGTCACTGACCCAAGAAAGAGGGAATTAAACTACAGACTGAGTAGCTGCAGAATGCTGGTGGAGTGCACCTTTTGGTGTCAGAAAGACCATTGCTGATGCCTCCAGACCCATGTGGATGCCAATGTGGCCAATACAGTTTGGATTATTGTGGTGTGCTGTGCTTTGCGTAATGTATGTGAGACTAAAGGAGAATTTACAGCAAGTGGGAAAAGATCTGTTTTTCACAGCCTCTACAGGAGCCAGATCCCTCCCATGTGCCTACAACTCCTGGTTCACCAGGGAAATTTATGATAGTGTGTACTTATACATCACTGAATGGCAGGGAACCAGAAGGTGACTTGGGACTAGGATGACCAGATGTCCTGATTTTGCAGGGACAGTCCTGATATTTGGAGCTTTTCCTTATAGAGGCATCTATTACCCTCCACCCCCTGTTCTGATTTTTCACACTTGCTATCTGTTCACCCTACTTGGGACTGTGCTGAGGGTTGTGATACTATGGTGCTGGAAAGAGCTCAGTGCAGTTTGTTTGTGTGTGTGTGTGTGTGTGTGTGTGTGAGAGAGAGAGAGAGAGAGAGAGAGAGAGAGAGACAGAGAGACAGAGAGAGGGGAGAACTTTTATATCTTGGGGTAAGGGTCAGGCAGCAAAAGCATCTATGCACTGAGGGAATGGCCCTGGAGGACAATTGATAACTGTGACCTTATACACACCTTTTACCCCATCCATACCCCACTATAGAATGGTTATGGGGCCATGTATGTACTCAGTGAAGGCATGTATGTACCCAAACCCTTCACATGTGCTAGTTTTTGACATCCTAGATTGTCCTTCAGTAATGTGCTCCATAGCTTCAGACGTGGACAGTATGGGGGGAGGAGGTCAATAATTTGTCATTTAGTCTCAAAGTCTCTCAACTGGGGCTTTGCCTTTCATAGATTTCCTTAATCTGGTTTCAGTCCATGATCTTTGGTCGAATAATGGTATGGAATTATATAGAATCTCTTCAATGAGCACTTTTCCTCATCCAAAAGGAACTTATATTTCTTTATTTTTAATTTCGATTTCTTTCAGCAGCCATTACACATGGCAGAGGGATATATTTCTGTTTAAAAATATTTTTGTTGGCCGCATTCTGTAGTGAAACAACTCTTGGGCTGACAATGGGTTTTCTGGATTCCTGGATCCAGATGATAATTTATGCATTCTCCCACAATGTCCTTCCCAAGATACAAGACAAAATGCTAAATAACACAGAATGTTGCATTTAAATGTTCCAGCAAGGCAAAAATCTGGCCATCAATAACATTACAAGATACTGCACATGTTAATTTTTGCCCAGAAAGTGGTGCAATGAAAAAGGACAGCATTTGAAAGGAAAATATTGTCACACACACACTTACTACATATAGTATGAATAAGTATTACAGGTTCTTCTTTGGATTCACTTTTCATTGTTGTTCTTGAAATTGAACGAATAATATTGTTTTGTTTTATTGTATTTTGTTCTTTGACCACCCAGGGTTCTGAAGTAAGTGGCTTTGAAGGTAATGCAGTTAAAGTGAAACTTGTTTCAGGAAACCAATAGAAACTGCTCGGTTAAAATAGGTGATCTTTTAATGTGTGAAACAATTGCAGTTGGAATTTTAATACAGATTTTGGGCTGGTCTCTGAATAAAGGAGTTTCTTAACAAGATTCTCTTGTATAGATTTCACTGTATATGTGGCCTTGGAATTCTAGTCTCTATCATTTCTCTTCTTTTTCCTTTAACTTCTCATGATACAAGTTTTGAAGGAATAATGATTCACTTAATGATATGGATGGATTTAATACTTGCTATATAACTTGGCGTCAGTCTGTACTTTCCCAGCCTTTTTGTTTCCTTCCCTTTGCTCATCCTTTAAATGAAGGATTTCAGCTTCAGACCATTCTTAGTTTTTCAAGCCCTACTTTTAGGCTTCTCTAAAATGTCTCTCCACTTTCATTGCCTCAATTTCTTTCCATTGTATCTCTCTGATTTTTTTTGTCTTGCTTTATACAGAAGAGTGTGGCTCCTTTAGAACTATTTTTGACAACCTTTTCACCAGCTCTGTCGTCATGCCTGGAAATAAGGTAACATTTATATAATCAAGTCATGCTGTAGACATGACTTTTCTATACTTGAATGGTAAGATGAAAGGTAAAAATACCACATTTATGCTAGTACATGCAATCAAGTGGTCACACAGAAAAGTTAAGTAACAGGATCAATAATGAATAGCTTCTCTCAGAGTCCTGATTTTATTAAAGATAGATTAAAAGCAGAGATGATGATAAAAGAAGGTAGATGGAAAAGTGGTTTTCATAAAGTTAAGTTCAAAAGCATTCTGCCAATCTATTTCCCGAACTACACACCCAAGTTTGCAAGACAGTAATCTTAGCTGCATGACTACTTTTTGTATGTGCAAATCAAATATCTCCCTCTCAGATCCACAAGTGCTGATCTTAGTTTTAAGGTGTACAAAACCTTGGATACTTAAAATTGTGCATGCCAGTTCAGAAGAAGGATTGAGACAGCTTTGGATATTTGACCATAAGTGTCAGATTTTGTGATTTGTCACTTTTGGCCTGTGCTGACAGCCAGGAAAATCTACTGTGCATTCACAATAGTCTTGCTGCTAGTACAATTAGAAGTATATGAACTCAGAAACAAAGTTCAAATATTTGCTGCAATCCCTGTGCTTGCAATCTCCCTGCTTAAAAGATGACCAAATGTTCATCTTTAGTAAGATGTAGTATTGCAAGAATGGCAAGAGTTCACAGAAGCCAGAAAACAGTCAAAGGGAATACAGACCTGCAACTTATTTGCCTGGTGTGAATCACATCCTCTCTGTGTTTTTCCCTATCTGTAAAATGGCAAATGTTTGCAGAGAGAAGTCCCTGACTTAGAAGCCCAGATCTTAACACATATTCTTTATGCAAAAATTTTGGTCTTAATTTGGATCTGAAGTTTGCAAGTTGATTCCAGCACTATTTACTTACCTCCTGGACTTCACAGGAATGCTATGAAGGAATAATTACTGTGTGTGCAGTGGTCTGATTGTTAAGTTCAGAATAATAACTAATTTTGTGTTTGGGTGTAACAATTGGCCATGAAAGTGCCTAATTTTTCCACCCTGGTGCAGATTTAAGGGCTCAAATGGGGGATTACTTTTTGTGCATATGTTTGAAAATTGGACTTTCAGTAGTCAGTTCATTTCAACTTGTCTTTTCCCAGCCTCTTAAACTATAGGTCCAATCCTGCTCCCATAAAAGTCAGTGACATTTTTGTCATTGCCATCAGTGGGACTGGATTGAACCCTAGGACACTTCAACTTTGTTCTTTATCTTTCAGACTTCTACAAACACATGGGCCATGGGACTGATGGATTTATGTACAATTTTACTCCTAATTCAATGACTCATGGGCTTTGAAAAATTACTGATTAACATTTATGACAAGCTCCTTCTCTGACTAAAGGATTTTACATTAAGAAGTCATTAACACTAATTTCCTTTTTCCATAATTAAAAGTTTATAATACTGCATTGCCTAACAAGTAAAAAAGCCATGTGTTATATTAATATTGCATGATAATGATTCATTGCATGGTAATGAGTCAAAATGTGAACATGGGAAGTGAGCCTGCTTTGAAAAATGATTCAATTTAATTCCAGACTTTGGTTGTACCTTCATCTTCTTCCATGTTCCACTTTTTCCTCAGACTAGATTTGGTGCTCATCTTTCCCCCCCCACTGCCCTTTGCCCTAATTCTAACTTTTTTTTGTCAATTCCATTAAAAAGCACTAAAATTATGTTTTATTTAAATGATCTATATTCAAAAATATAGAGAGATCCTGGAGCAGTCAGTCAATTCTGATTAGGTTTAGTAGGGGGAAAAAAGGAAAGATGATGTTGTACTTTAATAATTGTATATGTCTTTGATAAATAGCACTTGCAAATCGGATTCCAGGTAAGGAAGGAATGAACAGACATAATATTAATAGAAGCTCTCTCTATATATATGTGAACTTCTTTTTTTATCTTTTGGCTCTTATTTAAAACTCTGAACAAATACTAAAGGAAATAAGGAGGCTATTTCCGTTCCTTGGTACTTGCATGCAAGGCTTTTGATGATTATTTTTTTTTAAGTTGTGATAGCACCTGGAGGTCCCAGTCTGGGTTCTGTTGTACTACTACTTTACAAATGGGTAAAACAAAGACTGACCATTGCCCCAGGAAGGTCAGCATTTAGGATTATGACCATATGTAACAGTAAAGACAGACAGGTATCTTTTCACCAGTAAGTAATCTGTGATCAAAGCAATCACAGATGAAAGTGAGCTATAAAGTTCAACTCAGCATTGACTCTAGTAGCCAAATGTTCTGAACAGAAAATAAATGTTATCCTCAGTGAGTGGGAAATCAGGACTTTGCTATTGGCTTCTACAAATGGATCATATATATATTGAGTGGTAACATAAATCAAAGTAATGCTTCAGGCAAATCTAAAATTTGTCCAATCAGGGGCAAATCCTGCTCACCTTGGTCATGTAAGTAGTTTCATTGAAATGAATGGAATTTTTTTCATGTAAGTAAAATGAACAGGAGTTGGTCCCTGGATTGCATTTTCTCTTTGCATCATAACTTACAAATAATTATTCACATAATGGTAGTTTATAAATATATTTATTCCAGAGCATTGGTATGCCAGCCCATTAATTAAATCTATATTTATCAACCTTCAGAAAAAATACTAATTTCATTACGTAATACTGTATTGCTTACAAATCAGAGAGTATGAGGGGAGCCCAATTTGAAAATGGAGTGTCAAAGTGAAGAGGGACCAAGACCACATTTGGTATTATATTGGTAGCTAAGGGCCAGGTTGATTTGCACTAGCTGAGGATTCATCCCCAGGACCATAAACTATTGGTTAGTAACTTACAGTAAGTGCTGATCTGAGAGTCCAAATGCAAAAATGGATAATCAGGTTGGAGACACTAAGTCCACCATGTGCCTGGATAGGAAATATTAAAATGTAAATATAATTTAGCATGAAAAGGAAATTGAAACATGAGTGTTCTTTCAAATTGTTTCTGACATCTCTCATTGTGTTCCAGTGAGGTTTTCTCATAAGTTACCTAGCTGGAACATGTACAAGCGGGTAGTCTCTCTCTCTCTCTCTCCTCCCTTAAACAAAACAAACAAACAAACAAAAATCCCCAAAAATCAACACCTGAAAGAAATGAAATCTAGTTTTCAATTCTTGATCATATCATTCTTTTTTTACTTGCATTTGTTTTGTATTTTGCTTTGTTTCCAGTGCACATGGACCTGCTTCTCATTAACACTAAATCCCCTTTACAGCACTCTGGCAGTATAGATGAACCTCCAAATGTGTATAAGTTACATTTGCACCCACTTTAAGGGGACCATTTTACACTGTCATTATACTGTAAAGTGGTCTTAATGCAAATGAGAACCAGGCTCATATTTAAAAATCAGCTGAGTCCAGAGAGTGTGAGAAAAACCTGGAGCAGCTGCTCATGAAAATTTAGGTACAATCTCCATGATAATTATAGGTTGTTGGAGGATTTTATTTTTAAATTATTCAAATGTCTATAAAACCTCAATTCCTGGTGATTCACAATTATACCTGAATTAATAATTGGTCCCTCAAATCAGGCAAAAAGGAAGATAATTACAGGTGCTAGATGGCATAGACCTTCCAGTTATCCTGGGGTAGTTCGTTCCTGCTATTTGGTGGAATAGAAAGAAAGAAATCTAAATAGACCAGAGCAGTATTTGCAAATTTCTTACATATGCACAGCTTTGGTATTCTGTGTACTTGCATTGAAACTGTATGATAACTTTTGGCACCTAGGAATTGCTATTACCTACCTAATTACCATCCCACTTTGTCTGTAGTTTAATAAAGTTCTTAATAGGCAGATAGTGTAGGCTAGTGATGTGGAGTGATACTTTGAAATGTTATAGATTAATTATTAGTGTTCCATGGGTTAGGATAAAATGTAGTTGGTTGATAATCTTTGAGTAAGAAGACAAGTGAAGAAGATAATGAAAATATGGTAAATATTGGAACTGATGTAAGATTGTCTATTTACTTTGGATATTATTTCAAAATCTGACATAAAAAGAAACCTGTTCAGTTATGTGCATTTTGTTCTTCTGTAAGGATAGAATTTGTTGTCATTAGTAAGCAATGTTCAGGACTGCACAAGCATAACCAACTCAAAATTAGGAGGATAATTATACTTTATGATGTCTCCTGCTGTGGCAGAATTTATGACTGATATTAATGGGAGGAAAGTAACAATTACTGCTCTATAATAATAGGGAGATGATTTTCCATTCACCAAATGAAGGGAAATCTTTTAGTAATCAGCTCAATAAATGTCCATTTCAGTGTTTTAAATTGTATTTTTTTCACTTAAAACTAGAATACTTCAAATTGAAAAATCTGTTTCACAGGTTTGTATCATGAGCTTATGAATCTCTTAAAACTCTGTCTAAGTATTCAGAAAACTTAATTGGTACAGAATGAGAAAGTTAATCACTAACAGTGTAATTTAATCTTGGAGTATTCTCAATATCGTAAACAATATCAACATCTACTGATTAGAAAGTTGTAATTCAATATGTCTCTCCCCTCATCCATCATTGCGTATATAACAAAATGATACTGTGAGCATCCACATCAAAGGAGATGCGGGTCTGTCTGCCTTCTGACTAAATGAAGAACAATGCTGAGGTATACAAAAACTTGTCAGAAAAATGTTTCCTTGAGGTTATTTGTGTCGCCAGTTAGTATCCATTGGCTGCCCAGACCTATGATCAGCAGCCCCTTAGTGGTTGGATGGATTCTTCCTGATGATCTGGCACATGTTTTGACAGCCAAGCAGTGAAGTGTTGAGAGAGAAAGTGGCCTCTCCGCAGAATCAAAAATATACAGAGCCATTGAACATATAAAGGGTGCTCCTCTCCCCCCCCCCAATACTTTACAGTGACTGGTGTCTTGAAGAAGAAGCTGGGGGAGGGATATGTACTACATTGTCATCTTTATTATTTATTATATTACCATAGTGCCTAGGAGGCCTAGTCATGGACCAGGGCCCCATAGTGTTGCTGCTGTACAAACACGGAGCAAAGGGACAGCCCCTTCCCCATGGAGCTTACAATCTAACTATAAAGCAAGAGACAAATGACATCTGCAGACTGGGGAGTACAAGGAAACACTGACAAAAACAGCATGATAGGCAACAGCCTTAGCACAGCAGCAGTTTAGCCTTTGTCAAGATTTTTGTAGGTATCAAAGAAAAGGAGAGTTTTAAGGAGGCAGCTTTGCTGATATTAATGGGCGCTCTTCACAAGTCTGAGTGGCAGCACTGGAGAAAGTATGAAAATGTTGTATAATAATTATTTGTATTTCAGGAGCACATGGATGTGTCGTCCCCCCCCCCCCCCCCCATGGTGTGAGGTGGGTACATACACATAATAGGAAAAAGTTGTTTCCTCAAAAAGCTTGCAATCTAAATACCTTACAGCCAAAGGACAGGAGAAAGGAAGTATTATTATCTCAAACAGGGGACCAGGTCACTGATAGATTAAATAACCTGACCAAAATTACTCAGGAAGTCTGCAGTGGATCCAGAATTGAACCAATATATACTGAAACTACAGTCATTCTTCCTTCCACATTATATTCTATCTTTAACATATTTTCTCTCTTTAAAGCACTAGCTAAATGTTGTTTAATTGCAAAAGTTAGCTGCACAGCTGTTCAGTTAATGAGAACATATGGAATAGTTTATACTCAAATGTACACCACAAAGCTGTAATTCAGTTATGGGCTTCACACTGTAACACCATTAGAGAATATAAACACAAAGAGCCATACTTTAAGCATCAACTAGAAAACTCCCTAATTAGGAAGTTCCTACATTTGTTAAGCTCCTTGCTGCAACACATCCTGATCCTCTCTGGTAACAGTGGCGGTCCAGAAACTCTGACCACCCCAAACCTCTTTCTCCATATAGTAAAAGATAAGAACATATTATAAATCAATGTACATACATATTGCAATTCAGAATAACCTTAAAACTATCTACACGACTGTGTCCCCTTATTAATTTCATTTAAATAGTCCTGAGCCATATTCTAAAGATCAGGTCTTTGATAGGGTGTGACCAGTCTCCAGACTGTGTTCTCACTTCTGTTGAGTTTGTGTGTGGAGGTCCCTGTGGAGGTGGCCTCACTTTCTCACAGAGTTCCTGCAGGTTCCAGATCTTCATGCTTATGTTGGGAAATATTGAAGAACCACCCTATTCCTTCAGAGAAGTCTTCTTGGAGCCTGCAGTATGTAGGATCTAGGAGTTTGACACATTCTGAACAATTGTACATGTCTGGAGACTTTTGATCCAAAGTTTGTTCCCTGGCGTCAGTTCAGGAAGTGCTTTTCTTATGTGTTGAAGTTTTGTTGCTGCCTAATTTTTATTTCAGCATCCCTTTTTCAAAATTTCTTCAGGTCAGGCCATTGAGATTTAAGCTATATTCACCTTCCCATGAGAGTTAGTCTATGTACAATCAGGGTTAATTGATATGCCAGGAGTGCTTTATATGAGGCCACATTTTTTTGCAAAAGTCTTTTTAGACTTTGCACTGCTCTTGAGTTGAATTGACTTAGTTTCTGGCAAGTCTCATCTTTTAATAGTTCACCTCTAATTTGTTGAAGTTGGTTGACAGATATTGGAATTGCTGCCAGAACAAGGTCCATATAGAGTGAGACATCTTTCTCTAAAGCCTTTTCTTCTTCTGTTGGTACATGACATAGAGTGTCTGGTGCTATGAGTACTTAGTGAAATGGTGAAAGAAAATTGTATCAGCTTTGGTTGAAATCTTTGAATCCTAGGTGCGAGGTCATCTAGTATTTTGAATCCAGTAATGCCACTAAGGGCCTGTGGTCTGTTTCTATATTAAAATTCAAACCAAACAGATATGAGCCATTTCATAGGCCCAAGTGACTTTTCCACTCGAGCATACTGTGGCTCAGTTTCTTCAAGGTTTCTTGATATGAATGCAACAGGTCTGTGCTCTCCTTCTGGCCACCTTTGTGTGAGCACTGTTCATAACCCATATGGAGATGTATCCACTGCTACTATTGTTGGATATTTTAATGAATATTCTGACAAAGCAGGTGGAGATTGGTATGCTGTTTGGAGTTGCCCACGAGTCTGAGTGCCAACCTCAGGACAGACTGAATGGGAACAGGGCACAAATCCCAAATTAGTTTTATGTTCTATAATTAGATTTCACTAATCAAGTAACAAGCGTGAACTCTTAAAACAGTAAACAGACTTATCACAGAGTCACAGACAGTGCCCCGGAGCACGCCAATTTATCTTACCCCAGGCAAGCCTGCTTCTGTGACACAGTCCTTTATACCAAAAATCACAACAATATATTCAGTTTATTCTCAGTCCCAAAGAACCAGTCATTTACCCCAGATCAACTGTACCCTTGATCTCTCACCAAAGACCATGCTTTTAGCCAAATCTGTAATAAACTTATTAAAGATTTATTAAGTAGGAAAAGGAAATAGAAGAGTTATTTACAGGATTAAAGCAGGTACACACACAGATAAGTTATAGTCTTAGATTCCAAAAGATAATAGGCATTTCAGTAATAAACCAAACTTCATGTGTCCTTTAGGGCTAAACCAGACAAACGAATGGGGGTCTTTTGTTTATGTTTAGTGATCCTTTCCCCTTTAGCATCCAAACAGCAAAAACAATCAACTTTCTCTTTTTCAGGGATTTTTATCCCCTTCTCCCCAGTCCAAGCTTAAGGGATGGGTTCATATGCAGGTCTCCTCTTCATGGAGGCAGAGAGGAATACAATTAACAAAGTCTTCTGATGTTTTACATTGGTTTATTCAGTTTCAAAGGCCTTCTTGTTGGGCAGGACTCAACGCCATCTGTAGGAAGCCAGCAGTAGGTTTTCTTCCAGTTTGAGTTAAGAACATAAGAACGGCTATATTGGGTCAGACCAAAGGTACATCTAGCCCAGTATCCTGTCTTCTGGCAGTGGCCAATGCCAGGTGCCCCAGAGGGAATTAACAGAACAGGCAATCATTAGGTGATCCAATTCCTGTCCCTCATTCCTAGCTTCTGAAAGACAGAGGCTAGGGACACCATCCCTACCCATCCTGGCTAATAGCCATTGATGGGCCTATCTGCCATGAATTTAACCAGGTCTTTTTTTTACACAATTACAGAGGTTAAAAATTCAAACATTTGCTATTGCTTTGTAACATGGGATACAGATAAGTGATACTAATACATGCAACATCCCACAAGCTGTTCATAAGGTCTAAACACCAGACACATTCTTATAACTATTTGAAAACACTAACCCATAAGCAATCCAGGCCGCTTTCCAGCAATGCATTTGTCAATGTTCAGTGAGGCCTTGGCATGAGTTTCCACCTGATATGCTAGTAGTTTTTTTATTAAACACATTTTGTTTTGTGCTCCCCCTGATGTACATACCGTGAGCATAAGGAGATCTCTTCCAGGTTTTCTTAGAAGAGTTCTGTAGCAGATGGGACTTTGGAGGAAAAACCTACTTTATTATATAGGAAATCAGGTTTTTAGCTTACTTCATAATAAAAGACCCAGGTTTGCATTTTATAATTTTGTCGTGTTTTAACCAGTTGCTTCCGTCACTTCCTCTCACTTTCAGTTATATCTTTAGTCTTTCTTACATTCACCTACTTTTTTTTTATTGTAAGTCATCAGAAGTGCTGTGTGGTTTAAAATAGTAAATTGGGGTACATCTTTGGGTGCAGAGGATCTGGAATTTCTGTGAGTAGCCATTCTCAGGGGATGTATATCACAGGGGAATAAGGCATAGGGCCTCAGGAATTAGGGTGCACCTACTGTTAACTTGCAATGTGAAGTTAGGTATAGCCCAGAGCACGGTGGTTGAAAGGCTAGTAGAGTTAGGGAGTGGATGCTCAGCTACCTGAGAACTGTCGCACCTAATCAAGTACTTCTTACAGCAGAAACATATCTGGGTTTCGATGAACAGGTTACTGCCTTCAGTTTGTCTGAATCTGGATGAATTCCCTGTTTGATAATTATGTGTCTGTAGAGGTGTTAACACTCACCCGGGGCGCCCCCGGCTGGTGATGTGGGGAATTAGCTTCTCACCAGCACTCGGAGCGCCCTCTGTTGGTGGCTTCCGCGTCTGTTCTGACTTCTGGCCGGTGTTTCCTCACACCGGCCTGGTCCACCGGCAGCCCGGACACGCCGTCCCGACGGCAGCCGGCTCTCGTGCCGACGGGCCCACCGGTAGTCGCGATGCACCGTCCTTAAGGCTGCTGGCTCTAGCTGGGGTTCTCCCCCAGACAGCCAGGATATACAGTCTTTAATAAGGCTCTGGCCGGGCTTCTCAGCTCCGGTCGCACCCCGATAACAGTTTCAATGGGCTGGCTATAGCCTGAGCTCCCCTGCTCAGGCAGCCAGCAAGCACACAGGCTTTACAGGGGCTCTAATCGGGGCGTCTCAGCTCCGGTGATCCCCAGATAAACAGTCTCAATGGGCTGGTTATAGCCTGAGCTCCCCTGCTCAGGCAGCCAGCAAGCACACAGTCTTTACTCACCCCTCCGGTGGGCTGCTGTCAGGGTTCCTGGCCCACAGGGGCCCAGTCCATCCTCTGCTCGTCGGGGTAGGTCGCTGCTGGGATCCCAGGCCAGTCGTCCTCGGTCGTGGGGACCTCTGCAATCGCTCTGTCTGGGCCACCCTCGGGCTCCGGGAGGTCGGTGGCCGCGGTCTCCGGGGGTTCTGGGTCGTCGGCCTCGGCCCCCGGGTAGGTGGCTGTCGGGATGCCGGGCCAGTCCCTCTCCGCCGCGGGGTCAGGGCTGCTGCTCCCTTCTGTGGTGCTGCCTGTCCGCTCCCAGTCGGGCCATCCGCCCTGCTCCTCTGCCGGGTCGCCGCCATCTTGGCAGCTGGCCCCGCCTTTTACCCTTCCGGGTCCTGGCGGGTGCTTCCGGGCCGGGGGGCAGGGCCGCCTCGGCTCCGCCGGCCATCTTGGATCCCCGGCCAGTTCACCCTCCTGCTCAGAGGGGGCCCACCTGGGCCCGCTACAGTGTCCATCAAATGTTATCTCCTTCCCAAATTCAATTTCTAATTGAGTGAGGTTTTTTTGTAGGAAGAATGTCAACACTTGTATTACATATACTATTTGTTGAAGAACTTTCCATCCTTTTTCTGGTTTCCCAAAGAACTGGGCACAAACCTTTAATGTATTGTTTCAAGCCCCATGTAAAATTATAGTTGGTCTTCACAGTTCTCCATCCTGAGATTTTTTTGGGGGGTGGGGTAGGGTCGTAATTGCAGTGGCTGCTGCCACCAATCTAAATTTCAAACGTAAAGGTTTCAACTGCTTAGCTTTATACCTGTGTACCAAGGTGTTGCCGGTTCTATCGAGGCATACTCCCTAGGAATATAAAATCATTTTCATCTGATCATAACATTCCCTCTTAGATTGTTTCCATTACTCCTGATGAGTTACATGCTATTGCAAATTTTCCCTTTTGTAGCATCTCCTACATTCTGTCTCTTTGCTGGACATTATTGCCAGCTGTGACTTGGTATCATGCTACATCTTCCACAACTTATCAAAGCTTCCCTCCTATTAAAGGCTCTTTGGTCTCCCATTCTCTAGCTGCACACTGTTCTTATGTTGTAAATTTAGTCTGACTGTTCCTTATACATCTATATCTTTTCTCTTCAGTTTGTCAATGGTCTGTTGCAGTCTACCCTACGCTGCCAGCATGTAAATCACATTGCTGTCATCATGGTTTCTTGCATTCTCACTTCTGCTACACCTTTTGATAGTGTCAGATCTGGATCTAACTGAAGCTGTGCTGATAAATTTGTCTCTCTTTTGCCAACAGCTATCCTGTCACTTATCAGTTTTTTTAAACATTCTGTATTTGCAATGGTCAGCAAGACTATGAACCGCAGTAATAAAAATCTCAGCTGTTTCCGCCTTGCTCCTGGTACATCTTGTTACATTTGGCCCTTTCATATATAATATTCTGTCTGCCTATGAAATGTACACCAAAATCCTATTTTACTTTGGAGTAGTTTTTCTTTTCCTCCTCAGTGAGGAGGGGGTCCACTTACAGCAGATGTGCCTCCTCAGGGCCTGGCACGGCGTAACAACTCTCTCCCCATATGATGCCCCCTACCAACTCTGCTCTGTCATTGTGATAGTCTGTCTTCCCACAGCTTAGCCCTCTAGCCAGGTTAGACTTTAGTCCATCCCTTCTAGGGTAACAGAAGACAACCAAACTATAGTTGACCATTTGGCTCCATTGCCCTCACACCCTTTTCCTCAGGAGGTTTCACACCATCTTCCTTGTCAGCACCAACTACTATGCTAAACAATCTGTTCCACCTTCCATTTTTATGTGATGCTGGGAGTACCTTTCTTAGACATGAAGAAGTGTTCTATGTGACTCAAAGGCTTGTCTCTCTCACCAACAGAAGTTGGGCCAAGAAAAGATGTTACCTCACCCAGCTTGTCTCTCTAATATCCTGGGACCAACATGGCTACAACTACTCAGCATAGAGCACCATGGTGACAGAAAACTGATATGTTGCCCTGGCAACAAGCGATGAGGAATCAAAGATGGAGGGGGAGAAGCCATGTACCCCCAATGCCAGTAGGATTGTAGCCACCACTTCCCAGATGGAAATGAAGGGTAGTGGTGGTTGGAGACTCTCTTCTGAGGAGGACAGAGGCACCCATCTGTAACCCTGACATGGCATCCCGGGAGGTATGCTGTCTGCCAGGAGCCCATATCTAAGATATTATGGCGGGATTGTTGAGGATCATCTGGCCCTCTGAATGGGGATGCTACTCCTCCATGTGGACACTAATGATAATGCAAGGTATGACCCTCAGCAGATCAGATGCGACTACAGGGCTCTGAGGGTAAGGGTGAAGGCATTGGGAGTGCCAGTGGTCATCTCTTTGATTCTTCTAGTCAAGGATAGGGGTCACGGCAGAGACAGATTCATTCTGGAGGTTATTGCCTGGTGTCACTAGGAAGGCTTCAGCTTCTTTGACCATGGGATGCTGTTCCAGGAAGAAGGACTGCTAAGCAGAGATGAAGTCCACCTATTTAGGGGAACAGCATATTTGAATACAGAATGGCTAACCTAGTGAGGAGGGCTTTAAACTAGGTTCAAAAGAGGAAGGTGACCAAAGCTCACAGGTAAGTCAAAGATATAGAGACCTGGGAGAAGGGTTGGAATTTGTGGGATGCATAAGCTGTTGTTATAGAAGGGATAAAGGAGAGAAAAGACAGAACTGGAGGGGGGGAATCAAATCAATATCTTAGATGTCTGTATACTAATGCACAAAGTATGGGGAATACACAGGAAGTACTCCTTCCCAGGCAGTCATTTCCCGTTTTGTATGTGTGATACTGATTGTTCTTTCCAAAATGTAGTACTTTGCATTTGTCCATTTTGAATTTCATCCTATTTACTTCAGACCATTTCTCCAGTTTGTCCAGATCATTTTTAATTTTAATCCTATCCTCCAAAGCATTTGCAACCCCTTCCATCTTTGTATCATCCACAAACTTCATAAGTGTACTCTCTATACCATTATCTAAATCACTGATGAAGATATTGAACAGAACCAGACCCAGAACCGATACCTGCGGGACCCCACTCGTTATGGCCTTCCAGCATGACTGTGAAGCACTGATAACTACTCTTTGGGAATGGTTTTCCATAATGGAGGAGGACCAGGACCTCTGTAACTACTCCATTCTTTTATAAGGCACAACAGCAAAAACAGTAGCTTGTTCATGACACGTGATATCCATGGTAAAATATTAGTCTCTATGTATATAAATAATTGGGTACGTCCTTCCCTTACTGCTACATCTTAGGCATCCATCTCTGTGGCTTTTGACTTCCAGCAAATGTGTTTCTAGTCCTTTTCTAGTCCTCCTTTCATCTCCACCTTGACAACCTGAAATTTCAAATGGCATTTGAACACCTACATAATAAGATTTTTATTGTGTGCTGTATATCCATTAGCATGACATGAAACTGAAAAGTAATAAGGATGTAAATACCCATTTTAGGAGTCTATTATACCTAATACAGGCTTTTACACATACTCACATAATACTATATTTAAACATTTTGCAATGAGCCACGTTCATTTTCAAAATAAGCAAATTGTAACAATAGGCTTTTTATGTTGAAAATATTTTTGACTAATCAAATATGAGTCACTATCACTTACCATATTCAGACTTAAAATTACTCTAAACATTTCTACTTCAGTAAGGTCAGAAGAAGAACAGTATTTCTTTTATACCCTATCAGTGCTGAATTACTTTCAGTGTCATGTGAATGGGCTGCGTCCCCACCTTTTCCTCAGTGGAGCATTCAAACCATCAATGCCTATGCTAAACTCACTCTCTTTCTGGGATTTGACTTTATTTATTTGACTTTAAAACAGTATCGCAGCCACAGCCTATGATATTCTGCTACTGTTGTTTGCCTGTAGGGCCTCTGTTCCTTCTGCCCTTCATCTCCCTTATAACCTAGATGTTGCTGATTGGACTGGTTTGCTAGCATAATAACTACCTACATGTTAATGTAGGATTTTAGTACCTGAGTTTAGGGAGACACAAGAGAAATGACTTACATGCCTTTATAGGGTCTTAGATTCTGCTGTTGTGTTACCTGTATACCTACAGTTTTATTATATGTGTATAAAAAGATCAATGTTAAAATTAACAATTTAAGTACTCACAAGTGAGAAGAAGCCAGAGTTAAAGCTGAATATGACATATTTCTGTTTTGGCCTTACTACACAATCTTTAGTTCTATAATCCCATACTATTTATAAAAACACAATATTATATCATAACATTTTCCCCTATAATCTTTCCTACCATGTAGTTCCTTATACCTTTCACTTGAAATAATTTAATCCTCAAAATGTTCAAATATCTATTTATTGACTCAGATTTTGTAAATCTAAAAGTGTTCTCCATAAGGGGGGATATATTTTAATTTCACTTTTGGACAGGATATTACTCTTTTCAGGGGGACAAATTCAGCTTTGAGCAGTTGTTTATGATTTTATCTTCCAAGCTGTATTCTTCTAGATGTGTTGTGTTGTGATTTGACAAGACCTCATCATTGGCTTTCAGTTGATTTCAGGAAGAGTTGAATTTGGCCAATGCTGAGCTCTTTTGAAAATCTCACCCTTACTGCTGCTCTTGCAAGATCTCTCTTTAATTTCTTGATTTACTGTGTCTCATCTAGAGCTGTAGTTAGTTTGGGCTAGATTCACAAGGGGAACCTCAGTTCCTAACTTGACAGGTAATTGCCTAAGTCACATATTTAGAAACCACTGGTATTAACAAAACCACCACTCAGCTGCTGCCTAACCCTGCAGGCATCCAAAGTCTCCAGGCACCTAAGATTTCATGGTAAGACTCCAATGCCACTAGCTGCCTAAAGTTTGTGCACATGCAGACAGCTGCCTAAGTGCTGATCTGCTGACCTAGTCTGCACTCAACTCGCATCTAAACTACAGAGATAGCCTTAAACTAGGCATTCCTCGCTTATTTCTCCTATGGGGCCTGGTCCAGTAGGTGTGCTCAGTTCATGTCTGACCCACACAAAAGATAGTTGAGGAGGAGTAAGGGATCATGCTAAGACCTCCCTTACACACAACAGCCCAGTGGTTGAGGCACTCACCTCAGTAGTAGGACACTCGGATTAAAATCCATGCTATGATTTGGACAGTCTCCCATACCCATGGGAGAGCTCTAACCACTGAAGGGTGCAATGGTGCCACCACTATCACAACTTCCTCCTCCTGAGGATATGGGAGACTCTGTCCAATTTCTAGCCAGTATTTCTGTCAGTTGTTCAAACAATCCTAATCCCCAATCCCCCACTGTAAACCCTAACTTGCTGTCCTGTCTCTCTGTAGGCACAACACCTTTTCAAATATGAAGAGTCCAGCTGCTGCCTCTTCATTTGCAACCGAATGTATATCCTCTAATTTATGCAGGATGCTCTTATACCATTGCAACTGAAATATTCCCAAAGGTTGTTGAGGGTTTGGGACCTTCAATACAAGATATAGGCCCCAGTCCAGCAACATATTGAGGCAAGTCCTTATCTCCGACAGCAGTCATTAGAACAAAAAGTTATGTACATGTGTGAATGTTTGTGGGGTTGGGTTCTAAGTGATACGCAGTGTGGACTCTTGGGGGTGTGGATACCTGGGTCTTGATACGGAGAGACATTGAGCCCTCTGATTCTGATTTAGCTAAGGACTTAATCACGTACTTTATTCTAAGTCCATGAAAGGTTCCTCTGAAGTTCACAGTGGGTCTACTCACATGATTAAGGTTAATATGTGTTTAAGTGCTTTGCGAGAGCAGGGCAGAGGGTTTAGAACCTGAGGATTAAGTCCCTTGCAAACATTAGGTGATCTACCACTGCAAACCAGCAAAAAAGTATGTACTTAAATTCTTGTATCACCTTTCTTCTTTCTAAATGAGCTACTCTCAAACATATCATGAGCATTCTCAACCATCATTTTTGTTAAACTTTGTCAAAACTGAACTTTCAACAGTAAGCCCTTCTTAATTATGAAACTGTGAAAAGATGTGTTATCACTTTTTCAAAACAGAAAAATGTACACTTTTGTTATAGCCCCCCATAATACAGTATGCTGAATTTATAATGAAGTGGCAATGTTTAAATTAAATAAAGCAAACAAAAACATCACAACAAAATTATTGTTTAAAATCATACCATTTAATGTAGTTGTGACATGTACAGTATGTCCTTGTAGTGACAGGAAGATTATTGTGACAGCAATCAGCAGGGGGCGTAGTTATGCTTCTGAGTCAACTCTAAGGGAGGGCATAAGGGTATCAGTTTGGGAATGGCCTTGTATTTCGGTTATCTTGTGTGTGTGTGTTTAGGAACAGTTTCCCAGCTGTGTGAGTGTTTACCCTGTCTGCGTGAGAATGAATGTGTGGGAAACTAGATAGGTAAACTGAGGCAGAACAGCGTATAATCAAGTGCTAAACAGCGTGTACTCAACCAATTAGCTTGCTGCTTGCTATTAATGAGTTATGAGTATGTATGAGATGCAAATGAGCATGGGTATATCTGTGCTGACACAACCTTGTTCGTTAGGCTCCTTTCCTGGACATCGCTTGGGTGTGCCAGATCCCCCATCAGTGACAGCCTGCAGTCGGGACCCCCAGGCGTTGTCATGTCACTCCCTTCAATAAACTCACCACTTTCCATCTAGCCACTGTGTGAGAGCCTTGTTTATACGGGATTCGAGAAAGTACCCTGCAACAGTCCTATACTGGAAATACAGTAATAGAGAAATTATATGTCCTATACTGGAAATAAAGTAATAGACAAATTACAGTAATTAATTAATTAACAAATTACAGGAATAGACAAATTATGTTGGTCCAAAATTTTTTGTATTTATTAGCAACTAATTTAGCTGAATATGAACTCAGTAGATTTTGCTGAAACTTTCCAAAAGAATTCTGTTTTGAGGCTGAGACAAAGCATAAGAAATTTCAACCTCAACATTTGTTGTGACAAAATTAGGAGTGAAAAAATTAATGTTTTAATCTGGATGGCTTTGGCAACCTTTATTCTCAAGACCCTGTGGTTAGAACAATTTATTATATATTCGGGATAAATCTGGCTAATTATTTTTGTCTGCAATTGGTTTAACAGAGTTTTCAGTTCTGCAGTGGTCAGAATTAAACGGAGTTGAGTGATTTTCGGTGGGCATAATGAATGAAATAAATATTAATAAATAAACATGATTTTTTTAATGAAAAATCCTATTTTTCACTAGAATTATTTTGCTAAGTTTTTTGGATAGCACATGGTTAAATCTTGCTCATGAGATGTGTACATATTCGTTATTTGATAATATGGGATTATCTTTATACAAAATACTTAATCTCACTAACCTGCTTGTGTTTCTGTCCAGTAGGAAAACATGGGCAAAATTAAATTTCTCAGAAGTGGTTCTACATCTAACAGAATTTAGTCTAATAATTATTAATAAAAGATGCTGCTGAAATATGTCTTCCATTTTTCTACTTTATTTTATTTCAGCTTTATTTACTTTGAAAACATTTTGCTCTTTAACTCTAGCATGGGACAGCATCAGCAAAACAATTTATTCTTTTATACACTGTTAAGACATTTTTGTGTGTGTTAAATGTATATGATGTATGTGGTATTAGCTGGCTAATTATGAAGCGGACATGTGAGAGGCTTGTGTGAGGATTTAGTAACAGATTTCCACTTAGATCATCTAGATGTAAGTTTAAATAATTGTTTTAAACAATTGTTTAAATACAATTCTTAGCTAGTCGGTGAATGATTATACGTTCAGTCATTTTCACACAGCTTCATGACAGTTAGTAAACAGCATGACAATGGAAAAAGGGACTCAGAGGTGGAGGCAGAGTCTAAGGTTAGTAGATGACTTCACTCTAAAACCTTTTGCCTAAAGCCAGAAAACTGCTTCAAGCATTTCTTAAAAATGCTAACTTAAACATTTGGACAGCCAAAATCATTCAGGCCTAAATTCAAATATGATCCATCTTCCCTACAGCAGTTATTTGTTTGGATTCTCTTCTTAAATGTTTAATAGGGAGTGTTTCTGTAATAAACATCTAGGTGAAATTCTTTAGTCAAAAGTCATTTGGTTGACTGATTACTTTAAAAATATATTTGCATGTATGACAAAATTGGCGCAGAAGTGTATTTTGAGTAGACGTGGTACAACAGGTAGTTTAAAAATATTTAGGATGAAGGATAATTTTCACCATCATTATTATGTACTAGCATAAGTGCCCGGCGTTGCTCGGGTCAGTCGGAGGTGGGGAGGGGGCAGACAGTTGACACCCCCTGACCAACCCCAACACCCACACCTCACCCCTCACCCACCCCGACACCTTCCCACCCCCCCTGACCAACCCCAACACCCCCCGGCTCACTTACCCCCCGACCAAACCCGACAACCCCACCTGACCCCCAAAGCAAACCCGACACCCCCACCTGACCCCCCGACCGAACCCGACACCCCCACCTCACCCCCCGACCAATCCCGACACCCCCACCTCACCCCCTGAGCAAACCCGACACCCCCACCTCACCCCCCGACCGAACAGTGTATTTAATAATCTGTGTGCTACACAGTGCACCGTGAGCCGGGGGGGTGTCGGGTTTGATCTGGGGGGGTGGGAAGTTGTCGGGGTGGGTGAGGGGTGAGAGGTGAGGTGTGGGTGTTGGGGTTGGTCAGGGGGTTTTGCGGTTGGTGGGGGGGGTGAGGTGGGGGTGTCGGGTTCGGTCGGGGGGTAAGTGAGCCGGGGGGGTGTCGGGTTTGGTCGGGGGGGTGAGGTAGGGGTGTCTGGTTCGGTCGGGGGTAAGTGAGCCGGGGGGTGTTGGGTTTGCTTGGGGGGGTGACGTGGGGGTGTCGGGTTCGGTTGGGGGGTAAGTGAAGCCAGGGGGTGTCGGGTTTGGTCTGGGGGGGTGGGAAGGTGTCGGGGTAGGTGAGGTGTGAGGTGTGGGTGTTGGGATTGATCAGGGGGTGTTGCGGTTGGTGGGGGGGTGAGGTGGGGTTGTCGGGTTTGCTTGGGGGGGTGAGGTGGGGGTGTCGGGTTCGGTCAGGGGGTAAGTGAGCCAGGGGGTGTTGGGTTTGGTCTGGGGGTGTTGCGATTAGTGTGGGGGGGGTGAGGTGGGGGTGTCGGGTTCGGTCGGGGGGTAAGTGAGCCAGGGGGTGTCGGGTTTGGTCTGGGGGGTGGGAAGGTGTCGGGGTGGGTGAGGGGTGAGGTGTGGGTGTGGGGGTTGGTCAGGGAGTGTTGCGGTTGGTGGGGGGTGAGGTGGCGGTGTCGGGTTTGGTGGGGGGGTAAGTGAGCCGGGGGGGTGTCGGGTTTGGTCTGGGCACCCACCCCGACACCTTCCCCCCCAGACCAAACCCAACACCCACCCCTCACCCCTCACCCACCCCGACACCTTCCCACCCCCCCAGACCAACCCCGACACCCCCCGGCTCACTTACCCTCCAACCGAACCCGACACCCCCACCTGACCCCCCCAAGCAAAACCAACACCCCCACCTCACCCCCCGACTGAACCCGACACCCCCACCTCACTTACCATCCCACCAAACCCAACTCGGATCCGTCACAGGCGGGGAGGGGGCCAGAGCTGAGGGATTCCGGGGACCTTCGCAGGTGGGGGGGGGCACAGGGCTGATGGATTCCGGGGTTCCGTTGGGAGGGGGGAGGGGCAGAGAACTGAGGGATCTCCGGGGTTCCGTTGGAGGAGGGAGGGGTGAGCTGAGCGAGTGCGGTGTCTGTTGGAGGGGGTATTATGACATCATCACCACCTAACCGCCCAGCTGATGTGATTGGCCCTGAAAGACTTTCACCCCTGGGGGGCGTCAGAGGTGAGATCCGAAAATTTTTCGACCCTTAAGACCATCCTGACCCCAAGACCCCTCACTGTACCAAATTTCAAGTCTCTGGCTCAAACGGTGTGGGAGGAGTTCGCTGTCACACATACATACATACATACACCACTTGACTTTTATATATATAGATAGTTGACATCTTATCCTTCAGAAGAGGCAGGCACAGTAAATCTTTGTCTTCAGGGTAATTTACAAGAATTGTCTCTTTTCAAAATGGCCACCATCACGAGTTGTTTCCAATGGGTCTGAAGCCATAGAATTTCCTCAATTAAGATCACAAACATTTCCTTCCAGCTTGTGCACGAGGAAGTTTGAGGTTGCCTTTGGCAAATAGGAACCTCCCAAAGATTCCTGCCTCCCCACCCCCACCTTTACCAAACTGCCCTTGTTCACTGACAGCCAGTGTTGGAAAGGGGTGCTGTGGTGAAGGTAATATGAAAAAAGTAATGTTGAGTGGTAATCTGGTGTTTTTGTGGTAAAGAGTGTGAGAGGAGAGGAGGTTCACATATCTAAGAGGTAAGAGTTAAGGTTGTAAATGTGATGTCATGTCAAGAGGTTAGGGGTAAGGTGTATTCAGTGGGAAGCAGAATTGAGATACTGCTAACTCTTAGTATTCACAAACTGTCAGGTCCCCAAAAGGCATGAAACTGACTTAAAATCATGAGATTTTATTTGTAAATAATATATTTTGAGTAATTTGTCTTCTGGCTTTCAGCTTTTAAGTTACACTCAGGTCAAATTTTCTGAATTAATGAAGGTTAGAAAACACTTTAAAAATGAAAGCGGAGATTCTTATATAATCACTTGACTCTAGGATCTGGAACTTTGAAAAAAAATACTTCATCCCCACCCCATATAAATTGCTAAATCTGGCAACACTGCTGCTATTAGATATCTTCAATTTTCATTTCTATGATTTGTTGCTTTTATGATGTATTGAGTTTGTAGCAACTTCAGTTGTTTCACAACACAGCTTGAATTAATTGATTCATGCAATTTTCTGACAACTGGTTCTTCATGTTGCTACACAAAAATGTTGTGACATGAGTAGCATGAACCCACATTATAGGTTAGTTTACAAGCATGTGACAAAATTAAAATATGGAATCTGCAGTATCTAAAATGATTGATACTGCAATTATCCAGCTGCATGTAGGTAGTTTGGCAAGTCTCCAAATAACACTGAACACCACAATGTTGGATGTTTTAATTTTGTAACAGGTACTAGGTTGCCTAATGAAGGAATCCAATATTTAATTGCTTTTGCAACCTTAAGAAAAGGCTGTACTGGGTCAGAACAACGGTCCATCTAGCCCAGTATCCTGTCTACCGACAATGGCCAATGCCAGGTGCCCGGAGTGAGTGAACCTAACAGTGAACCGAACCTAACCTAACCTTAGTTCAAATTCAAGTGGAGTTTCCAAGGTAGACATAGTTTTAGAAAAGTTTAGTCTTCAGAAAATTATAGAGATGCTACTTAAATAAAGTTTGCATTTGGAGTACTTATATACCCAATGTAGTGATAACTGTAGGGGGCCATTTGGATGACCATGAGGTCCTGTGGAGAAGCAAGAGAGAGAACATTAGATTTTGATGCACTATCTTATCTATCTTTTTTTAAAGCAAATGTGCTAATTAAAATTTATGAGCAGTATTGGGTGGTTTTCATTTTACACCTGGAATTAATGCTGATATTGGACATTGACACACAGGGGCTAGAAGACTATCTGTAATAATGTGGTTAGAA
This sequence comes from Sternotherus odoratus, assembly GCA_032164245.1. NCBI lineage: Eukaryota > Metazoa > Chordata > Testudines > Kinosternidae > Sternotherus > Sternotherus odoratus. The sequence continues at coordinate 84,224,056 of JAVMKO010000002.1, read as the reverse complement.
ATTGGATGATTTAAGCTATAGATCATGTGTTATATGCCAAAAAGAGATTTGCTAGCCCCTGGGACTGACACACTTTCAATGGAATAAGCTTTTTTTGGACGTTCCTAGAATGAGTTAGGATTACACTTACTCCCTAATCCTGCAGCGAGATCCAAATGGGCAGGCATTGCATTCCCATGAAGCCCGAGCTGAGTGAATGGAAGGCTGTGCAGATATAGGAGTTCAACTGCATCAGGAGCTCAATGCAGGATCAAACACCATAGATCTGAAAGTTCTTTGGGGCACTGTGGCTCTTCCCAGGACTACCCAGGGATGTGAGGCACCTGGCTACCACCTGCCCTCCGTGTGAAGAAGCCTTGTCTGTGCCTACCTGTGGGTCAACTCCCACACTCCAGGGGTGACACAAGCACAGCCCTCTTAGCTGTCTCTCTACAGGTTAGCAATAGACACGCTCCAACCCTGAGCCTTCTGAGCATCTCCCTTGAGTGTCCACTCAACACTTGCAGTATGCACAGATTCACTGCTTCCAAAGAAACAATTCTTCCTTGAGCTGTCCCACGAAGATGTTGGCATACTGGGGTTCCATCCTAGTCTCCATGGCTGTTCCCGTGGTTTTGATCAAGTATTATTAAATGTAGTTATTGTTGTGGGTGAGGATGAAATGGATGAGTATTCCGATATTTTGGTGGATTTTTGAGCACTGTAAATTATCTTGTAGGTATTTGAAGCAGGCAAGGATGCCATCATAGTCATGGATGTTGGTGTAAAGGGAGAGGACATCCATGGTGCAAGGACAGCGTTCTGTGGTAGGTTGTTAATGTTGTAGATTTTCTGGAAGAAGTTGGTAGCGAGTTGGAGGAAGCTGGCTCTTTGTGTGATGAGTGGTTTGAGGATCGTTTCTTAATCTTAATATTCCTTCAGTAAGGGTGCCATGGTGAGATATGACCTAAACATTTAATTAACTAAAAATAATTTTAAAATTGTTTTTGATCAACCCCAAAATATTTTTAAAAAATGTGGAATGGTGAGTGATTCAAAATATCAGTTATTTGCAGAACTCTAAAAATTAGAGTAATAAACATTTCCTTGATAGCTATTCTTAGCAATTATATACAAGCTAGTTATGTATGTAGATAAACAATTACGATCTGGAAAAATCATCCATGTTGGTACAAACTATCAAAGGGTATGTCTACACTACCTGGTGGATCAGTGCATAGTGATCGATCTATCGGGGGTCAATTTATTGTGTCTAGTCTGACGTGATAAATTGATCCCTAAGTCGACTCCTGTATTCTACCGCTGTAAGAGGTGCACGCAGATTTGATGGGGGCGTGGCAGCATTGGAATGGGTTACCTAGAAGCACTGGAATGAGTTACCTAGGGAGGTGGTGGAATCTCCTTTCCTAGAGGTTTTTAAGGTCAAGCTTGACAAAGCCATGGCTGGGATGATTTAGTTGGGGTGGGTCCTGCTTTGAGCAGATGGGTGGACTAGATAACCTCCTGAGGTCCCTTCCGCCCCTGATATTCTATAATTCACCACTGTGAAGACATCGCTGTATGTCGATCTAAGAATGTCAACTTCAGCTACGCTATTCTCATAGCTGAAGTTGCACATCTTAGATCGATTCCCCCCCCGCCCTGCCCTGTGTAAAGCAGGGCAAATTGGTCCTTTTTTAAAGAGTATGCTCATGGCTTGAAGTACTTTTGAAGACCATAACCAACTAATTTTATGATCAATATTAATTTATTATTTTGTATATTTTAGCATCAGTTGATAACCAAAGTCTGGTGCCACAGATAAAAGGGAAATAGTTCTTATGTCATGACTGAATATTTGACCTAAACCTTTTTAGGGTGATGGTAAAGTAATCTGTGAGAAGTGGGCCATTTGTTATCTGCATTCTAATAATTCATTTTGCAAATACAACAGGGCACGGTGTCTTGAGTTTATACATTTAAATGAGCTTGGAAGTATGGAGCTGAAGATAAAATATCTTTGTCAAGAAAAGCTAATGTGAAGGAGGAAAATTCTGCAATATCGTGTGAAGAGCAATGAGATTCAGTAATTGGAACAAAAGTTATCTCAAGTACATGCTGAAAATAAATTTCTTGCTAACTTTATTTTCTATTTCCAGCATGTTTTTGTGATAACCCAGTTGAACTTGTTTAAGCCCACACATTGCCACAGCATTTTCCCCCTGCCTTTGGTTTCATGATTCAGTGAAACTGTCAAATCTTCTTGTATAGACTTTCCCTGACTCACTGTATGCCCTGTGATAGAGAAGGGTCAGGGAGATGTGGTAGAGTGCTTGAGGGGAAATATGTAAACTCAAGGCTAATAGGGTGTGTCTCCCTGTAGACTAGGGAAGCTGGTGGCAGTTAATTGGAGCACCTGTAGTCAAGTAAGGCCCTGTTAGGAACCCAATAAAAACCCCTGCTTCAGGCAGACAGAGGAGGAGGAAGAAAGGAGTTGGAGCAGAGAGCAGTTTGGAGGAGTGGGAACAGAGTGGATTGGCATTGGAGCAGAAAGCAGTTTGAAGGAGTTGAAGCAGAGTGGAAGAAATGGTGCCCTGAACCTCCTACAAGAAGAGAAAGTGTGGGACCCATCATAATAGTGCTGGCAATTTGCCACAGCCTTTAACAGAACAGTGTAACTTTAGTCTGTCATTAAAAGTAAGTATCTATCTTTTATATTTTCCTCCACGGAGAGAGTTCTGTGGAAGCTGAGAGTTCACTGTATTGTAGTTATGGGTGTGCGGATGGTAAATTCTTCCCTTAAGCAAGCTAGCTGGAATTTTCCACTGGAGGTGGGCATTTCACACCTGTAAGTCTCTGACCATATCCCACACATAGGCATAAAGCACATGGTTAAATGGAGACTGAACTTTTAATGACCTCCCCTGATCGCCATGAATTTTCAAAGATAATGGCCAATGACTCTGCAATCACATCTGCCAACCCTCTCAGCACCCTCGGATGCATTAGATGGACTTGTGCACATCCAGCTTTTCTAAATAGTCCTTAACCTGTCCTTTCACCACTGCTCACCTCCTCTCCATGCCGTGTTGTCCCATGCAGCAGTCTGGGAGCTGACCTTGTCTGTGAAGATAGAGGCAAAAAAAGCACTGAGCACATCAGGTTTTTCCACGTCATCTGTCACTATGTTGCCTCCCCCATTCAGTAAGGATCCTTATAAAGAAAAAGAACAAACAATCCTTTGTAATAAACTATGACAGCCACAATAAATGTATTCTTTATATGCCATACAGTTTCCCCAATTCTGTTGAGAACTATCTTTTTTGATTTAGATCACTTTTTAAAAAGACCAAATCCCTTCTTCAGTTCATAATCACAATTTCAATGGACATCAATAAGAATTCTGCATGTATAATCACAGGATCTAGTCTGAAAGAAATCAAATTTCAATAATATTTTTCTTCATCTAGTACCATTAACACACTGTAGGATTTTGCTTTTGCTTGATATTCAACCAATGCTATTATCTTATTGACAAGACTATTGACTTCAGAGCTCCTTAAAAGGAGAACATTCCCTTTCAGTTACATTTTACAGAATAACATTACAACCTACCCTGGGTAGAGTCAGTCTGATGAGCAGCTGTCATCTCAGCCTTCTGACCTGGACTGCCCTTTACTGCTGGAGCCTCCATTTTGGATGGCTCACAAGCAGCCTCCAGCATGTAAGGGCTTTCCTACACTTGCTGATGTAGAGATCTTTGGGTTAAACCAGCCTTCGAAGAGCGCACTAGGGAAAGCGCTCCAGTCTGTCCACAAGGACAGCTGCAAGAGCACTGGTGTGGCCACCTTTGTGGCATTTGCAGCGGCATTGGGAGCAGTGCATTATGGGCAGCTATCCCAGCATTCAAGTAGCTGCAACATGCTTTTCCAATGAGGGGGGTGGGGTGGAGTGTGTTGTGTGTATGTGGGGGGAGAGAGAGAGAGAGAGAGAGGATTTTTGGAGTGCTGAGAGTGTGCCAGCACGCTATCTTGTAAGTTCAGACCCCCCTGCCACTCACTCACTCACAAAATGTTTGCTTCGTTTGCTTTGCCCCGTTGCAGATAAGCAGCCACTGTCTGAAACGGAGCTCTGAAAAGGCACTTCCGCCTTCCTGCAGCGATTTCACAGCAATGGGAAGAGAGGCCACTTGACTTGAGGAGATTATGGGATGTTTCCTGAGGTCAGTCAGAGCTCAGTAACATAACTCCTCATCCACACTGACCCTGAAGCATCTCACCCAATATGCAACAGCTGTTAATCCCCTTGGGGAGGTGGAGCACCAGGAGCATTCCAGCCGGGGAGTCAGAGCACTCTACGTGCCTTGCCAGCGTGGACGGGGAGTAAGGTAAAGCGCTCTGGGAGGCTTTATTGCAGTATGAAGTGCCTGTGTAGCCAAGCCCTAAGGCACTCCCAAGTAAGTCTGTATGAGCTGCAGCCTGCCATCTTCACAGTGTCTCTCATGACCCTGAATTACACTAAAGGGTTATCCCAATGTACCTCAGTCTCAGATTTCCCCCCTAAATGTATATCCTATACTACCCAGCCCTCTCCTGGACAATACAAATGAATATAGGTTGATTATTTCATCAGTGGAAACAATATGCACTGATCTTGTTAACTCAAATGGTGTTTCCCCAAACACTTCATTCTAGACACACTGGATTAGATAAAACAATAAAACAAGTTTATTAACTTCAAAGAGATTAAGTGAATACAAGTCATGAGACTTCAAGTCAGCCTGGCTACCAGAAAAATAAGGGAAAAAAACACAGCTGTTGCCTAATTAACAAAGTAGAATGAATGAAAAACAAAGATCTCTCTCACCACATGTTTTCAACCAAAAACCAAAACAATTTCTTACTGGCTGAAATTCTTTCAGATAGGATCCCTCCCCCAGTCCAGTATTGCTTCCTTTGTTCTTCAGGTGTCATGGGTGCTGTGGGCAGAGAGAAAGGGAGGAATAATTTGGGACTTCTGCTGTCCCTTGTAATAATTCTCTCTTCTTCAATAAGTGCCTCCAGCTGAGGTTTAGGAGACAAAGCCTGTGTTGACCAAAAACCCAAGCTGTATTTTTGTCAAGATGTAGTTGTGGGGAGAAACATACATTATTTCCTGCCAAAACATGGTCACTTGACTGGGTGATGGTCTATTTGATTTTGTTGACAAACAGCAAAGGAGTCAGCTTGCCTTTTGTCTCTGGGTAATGGGTTTTTGGTCATTCCCCAGACTTGGAACAGGTTTCAGTAATACCATACAGTAGAACTGTATAAGTTTACATACAATGTTGCCACACATTCCTTATATATGCCATTTTATTTCCTTTTGTTCCTAATGCTACCTTCCTAACATAGTTAGTGATCATTAATTTTTTTGGATGTGGGAGGTAGATTGATACTATAAACATGATATGTAGATATAAATGTAAGGTCCCTGTTTTCCTCAGTCATATGTGTTTAGTTTATTGACAAAACAACAATCGCCCTACTTCGTATTAGAGGGATGAAAAAAAGACCTTGAATTTCAAATACTTATGAAATAGAGACTTAATTGTTAAGTAATATCTTTAAAGAAGTGTTTGTATGACTGAGCAAATTTGAGGTAGAAGCCACTAGTTTAAAATAGATATAGGACATAAAGATATAATTTCCTATAGTCATATTTTATCACATATTTTATGTAAGTCTATGTGCCTCGGTTTGAAAATTGAAGCCACAGTGTTATTTTGATATATAGATGGGCACATAAACTATTTTAAAACACTTTGAGTTATTGTTGCATCTTCAGTGAGGCAGCTTCTGTTTGTGGGCCACAAATAGATCTTGTTAACGGTCTCTGGGTGAATCTAATGATTTAAGAGGAAATATAATGGGAAAGAAAGTGTGATGAGTGACAAATAGTGTGCTGTCAGCATACTGACTGAAACAACCACTTGATCTGTAATTCTTGATGTACTTTATGAAGCAAATAATTAAGTTAACTTTTATTTTCCCTGTAGCATTCTTGTTTCTATGTTAGTATGTCAATGATTTCTTATGGCTGAATGCACTGATATATTCTTCAGGGTATAGTGAATTTCAAGCCCCAGCATGGTTTAATATTTAGTAGTTTCAGATCAACAAAAAGATCAGAAATTCAAGTGATTCTCTGCTGAGAGCAAAGTGATAATAGATATAAATAGGTCTTCAACTGGAGTTAAGACAGGCATACTGATCAGCCAAATAAAAGAGAACCCATATTCATAATGTTTGATTTTATTTAGTATTGATAGCTCCTTATTATTTCTCTTCTTGTGGCCACAGTACCACATGGATTGCAACAGAATTCTCCCAGGAGCTCTCAAACCATTCTAACAACTCCAAGAAACAATCAAATGGTGTTCAGTTCCTGACAAGCATTTTGACACACATCAGATATATCTAATAATCTTTCTTAGTTACTCATTAAACAAACATGAAATCTACTAACATAGCATCTGCAGTATTAACTTGACAGCAACTAAAGGAGTACTGCCAGACACATGCTTCCAAAATTGGAATGTTTTATTTCTAAAAATCTGAGGCTATGCTGCTCAGTTTTTTGGAGAGTTACATCTCCTCTTTATCAGAAATTCATAGACCATAGATCATATCCATTTCTTGGCCAATGCAGGATTGTTACCAACAATGTATTTTTTAGTTTTGTTTGTCCGTTCCAGGGTGTGTTTTTGTGTTCTTTTTAAATCTTCAGATGGGGCTTCCCCCAGGAAATTGTTACAGTCTAATGCACCTCCCTATCAGGGAGTTCTTCCTGGATAGCCATAGAAAATTTTTCTCATAATTTTATCCCATTAAAGGAAAATAAAGGACCGATATCTGTTAATTTGAGGTGGTAGGAATAGGAAGTACTAACTTATCAGAAGGGTTGAAAAGAGATAAATATGCATGAGTTGGCTAAACCAGAATGATTTAAGGTTCCCTTTGTCATCTTGAAGAGAGTCACTTAACCTCTGCTTTCAAGCTAACCAGCGGCAATAGAAGAGTTTCTACCTCAAATGGGCTGCTTTTCTTTTAATTTTACAAGTTTTTCTTTTGTGTGTTCTCAGCAGTGATTATCCTTATAATATTCTTAGCTTAGGTTTTCCCTTGCTCTCTCTAATCTTTGGGGGATCTTTCGGCTTCTCTTATGGCCTGACTGTCCATTGCCTTGGATGTTACATAGACATGTATGCTCACTTTACATGTGTGAAACATTAGCCAGTCAGAATTCTCCATTTGCTCACACCCAGGTTAGTACTGTACAACCAAGGGGCACAGGAGTAAATGACCATATGTGTAAGGAAGGGCCTTATCTGTGAATGTTTCCACCTCTCATCCAGGGCTTATGGCAGGTCTACAGAAGTGCAAACCCCCAAAGAAATGCAGCTCATCACACCCAATCCTGTGACCTAGTGGGGAGGCGACAGACCACGGCAGTCTCAGTCAGTACCACCAACCCAGCCATTAAACATCCGATTGGTGTCTCAGTGGGGCCCCCGAGCTAAGGCAGGCTCCCATGGGTGGCCAGGGAGGCTTTGAGTGCTGCCCCTGTCCCAAGGACCAGCTCTTCAGCTTCCATTGGGCAGGAACAGTGACCAATAGGAACTTCAGGGTCCGTGCCTGCAGGTGGGAGGGCAGTGAGCAGAGCCTCCATTGCCACCTAGGTGTCTGGGGGATGCACTGCAGGGCCCTGGTGTCCACTTTCCAGAAGTCACAGTAAGCACTTCAGAGACCCTGAATCCTCTCCTGCACCCAACCCCTTGCCCCAACCTGGAGTCCCCTCCCACATCCAAACTGCCTTCCAGAGCCTACACCTCCCCACCTCCTATCCAATCCCCTTCCTGCTTCCCAAACCCCTCATCCTCGGCCTCACCCCAGAACCTGCACCTCCAGTCAGTGCCCTCACTCCCCGCCCACACCCTAACCCTCTGCCCCAGCCTGTTGAAATGAGTGAGTGAGGGGGAAACAAGTGATGGAGGGAGGGGTGATGGAGTGAGCAGGGGTGAGGTGGGGAAATCAGTTCACTCAGAACCACAGGAAACGTGGGGGTTTTTTGCTTGGGGAATCTTTGTACTGATGTTAGTCAAGGTGATTTTCACACAGGAGCCTCAGGAATCACAGGAGGAGACAGCAAATCCTAGGTAACACATTTTTTTTATAGGACTTCAGTAAAAAACTAGCTGTTGCTTGGGTGAGGATGTAGAGGCTGTAATTCAGACAACATGGGATTTCCTCATCAGGGGCTGGAGATTAAACAGGTGGACATTAACATTATACAGAGTGCCAAAGAGAAACACTATGTTTTGATCTCTTCACTTGCAGTATTCTTCTTCTTTCCCTCCAAGAAGCCATGGGATTGGAAAAATGAAATATGCCTGAGAAGGTAGTGTAAGATGTCAGTTTTGCTACCCTCTGTAGTCTCGGTAGTAACACATTGGAGGGGGGGGGGGGATGACAAAATTAGCACCTAATCTGTTAAATGCATTAATAGGAAGATGTCCTTAGCAGTCTCCATTGTTTCTGAAGCATCCATGGATTCTGTAATATTTTCAGTAAGATCCCTAGGCATCAAAGCTTTATCCAGATGCCAGCTAGGGTGAAGACTCTGAAAATAGGACTTTCTGCTAAGATGATTTTTGGCATTGGCAAAATGTCCCACTGGAAAGTTAATTGAGGAATCTCTAAAGAAAAGTGTCAGAACGTGTCAACCAAAAAACCCCAACCAACCAACCAAAAACCCAAACAACTTCGCCCCTTAGTTTGCACCCTCTCATTTTGTCAATCTAAAATCTAGATTGACAAGTCGAGAGACAAATCTTTTGGCCATGTGTGCGTACAGTACAGGAGAAATCAAAAATAAACAGTGAGGCTGCAGAAGAGTGGGACAAATTCCCCTGTCATCAGGCCTGTTTTTTACCATGTCAAATGCACGGAGGTGAGAACAGAATTTCCCATTTGGAGGCAGATAACAATTGGGTGTGAGTTTACCCATGGTTGCAGTGAGTATACCCTGGGAACACTTCATTCTATTCTCAACCTTAGAAGCAAGTAGCCCTTTTAATATCAATAGGAACAGTAGAACTTTTTCCATGCACAAATTTTACTCCAGGTTCTGCTCCTATTCTGTAATGCACAACCTGAATGTGGGATTTGGGGCACAGCTAGACCTCAAAGCATTTAGCAAACTGGGAGGAAAGTCAAAATAATACTAGCGGTGACATCCTACTGGTAAAACGAGTTGACGTCAATGAGAGCAGGAACAGACACTATATCATATAGTTCTTAAATTTACTAACATCAAATTAATGTTTAGGGCAGACATTTTTTTTCAGGGAACTCTTACTATAGCCCGGCTTGCTTTGCTTTATAGAATTGACATTGATGGCAGAATTCCTTTTGCTAATATACCTAATGCATAATCTTTACTATTGTACTTGATCCCACTAGCAATAAATATTACACTAGATAGCATTATAGTCTATCTTTCTATGAGCCATGTGTCTATTCTTTTAAGTAGTTGGCCAAATCCCACTGCTTAAATTCCAATAGTGGGGGAAGGGATACTCAGCAGTTTGAGCATTGGCCTGCTAAACCCAGTGTTGTGAGTTCAATCCTTGAGGGGGCCATTTAGGGATCTGGGGTAAAAAATCTCTCAGGGGACAGTACTTGGTCCTGCTAGTGTAGGCAGAGGACTGGACTCAATGACCTTTCAAAGTCCTTCCAGTTCTATGAGATAAGTGTATCTCCATATATTGAAATTAATGGACCTGATTTGTTTTGTATTACTTAAAAACAAACAATGTTTTGAAGGAATTTTAGTTACCATGTTCAGACTTTTTGACACCTAGACTAAGCATTAGTGCTGTTGTTAATTGTGCCTTCTAGTATCAGTCATATCACTATGCCACAAGACTGATGTACCAGCTGACATTACCATAACTTGCTATGATCGATAATGTCTTATTTCTGCACCGGCTGCGTGGATGACATTAAACATTGTTTATGTACAGAGTGACAGACCCAGGAGTCCATTCTAATCATTTTTGAAGAAGAGATTACAAAAAAATCTTTATAAAAGCCTCAAATGATATCAATAAAACAGACTTTGACAAAATGTCTGTTCAGAACTAATACTGTAGTTCTGCTCAGATCGAAGAGCTCAGATTTAAGCAGTAGTTTAATGTTATGTGATTGGGAAGGGGCAGGGGACTAGAAATACTGTCTAGTTAGAGCCATATGACCTGGAAGAATTACATCACTATTTCATTATTCCTGTCAATTTATCAATGACCTGGTAAAAGAAAACTGATCCCATAGTGGGTGGGTAAGATTCTGTGTCCTGTAATATGCAGGTTAGACTAGGTGACCATGTGTAGGAGATCCGCTTGTTGCCACTTCAAAAATAGGCAGGAGAGTCCCTTGTGGCTTCACCAGTGTCCTTTTATTCAAGTGCAACCCCCCACCACCTATTTACAGCAATACACAAGTTAGCTCTGGTTTAGCTCAGCCCCAGCCCTCAGCTGGGCTGCCCTCAGGAATGGTTAGCTCTAACAGGCACCTAGCCTCAGCTACCTTCCTCCCAGATCTACTTCCTTCCCTGCACCTTCTCTCTCTGTCTCCTTCTCTCTCCTCCTCCACCCTGGGCTTCCTCCCTGCCAGGCTTTTATATCCCCTGGGGGAGGCTACCAGGTGCAACCCATTTGGCCCTAATTAGCCCAGGCTGCACTCTGGTAGGTAATCAGCTTCCCTAGCTTAGGGAAGCTGCTAGCACAGGCTTTTTTCCCCTTAAAGGGGAAGCAGGGCTGGCTTAGCAGCTCCTGGCCAGCCCCCTGCCACACATGATAGTCCCCTGTAGCCTTAAAGTTTGAGTCTATAAGAACAACAAACATCCAATATTCCTGATAAGAAGCATGACATTATCCCAAATGTCAGTTAATTTACGCAAAATATGTTAACACTCCTATAAAAAGACCATAATTTTGCTGGAAAACTGTAATCTGAAATTTGCACATTGTGTGTGTAACGACTTGCCAAGTGCTTCTATAACTGATAGGAAATTTCTATTGATTTTAGTGGCAATTTTGCATGTGCAAGAACTTCTGTTTCAGACCCTCAAGGGATCTGTTCCCCGTCCTGGTGTGAATTACTTCCCAAGTCAAGAGAGTCACAAATGTATATTAAGAAAATGGTGTACTTCGTGATGGTAATAAAACTCCGTTTAGAAAGAATGGATTGCTAGAGATTTTAGGATAAAATCTTGACTTCAATGGGCCTAGGATTTCACCCATACTGTTTTAAAACAAGATTAGTCCTGGATTAATTGGCTTTCTAAAGTATATAAGCCATGAAAAATTAATTTAGTGCAAAGGAACTAATAATTCTTTATGTATTGTATTTGGGGGGAAAATTGCACAATTAATTACAAAATAATAATGACCATAATTTAATTATTAAGAGAAGTTCTTCAAATGTCTGGATTTATATTGTTACATTTTCTCAGCAAGAACAATTTAATTATGCAATATGGCATCATTTGTATGATAGTGTTAAGGATCTAGTAGTTCTATTATAAGTACATTTTGCTTCTGGCAAGTGTAGCAAACAAAAGGAGTACTTTTTCTTATTTTTTAAAGGCTTACAAAATGTGCACTTCTGTAATTCTTTGGGGGAAATAAAGCAGAAATATGAAACTTTTGTAGTTTCTGGATATTATACATTTTTTAAACAAACTACAATTTTGACCTTGTTTCTGCAGACGTTCATGCTTATCTTGAAAAATATTCATAAGCATTTTCAAGATCAGAGTGTTCTTTTAAACAAATATTTTTGTGGGGAGAAGATGCTGAGGGATGATTAATTCATATTTTTCAAGATTTTCAAAAGCAAATAGTGATTTTTGGGGCCTAAGGTCTTTTGAAACATTTTAAAAAGGGCCTGATTTTCAGGTCCCTTTAAGGGGTCTCAAATTGGGCATTCAACTGAGATTCCTAAAATCAACAGTCAATTTTAAAAATCTTGGCTAATGACTGTTACTCTTCTCCTGCCAACATAGCTTCTGCCATTTATGGGGGTGAGTTTTTTATGCGGATGGGAGAGCTCTCTCCTGCTGGCATAGAGTGTCTTCACCACATGTGCTGCAGTGCTGTACATGTAGAATTTTCTCCAACCAAAAAATGCTCACGTAATTATGTTTAGAAACGGTTTTACTGCATGTTGCAAAATAATTTCCATTTGGAGCTTCTTAGCCATTAGGCTGAATCTCATTGCTTGGTAGCCACACTAACATAATGAAACCATGCCAGTCCATCAAATTAATGCTCTGTTTAAAAAATGAATTTATAACATGTCACAACCACATATTCTTTCTTTATCTTTTATGCTTACTATTTTTCAATTCTAAATATATTGGAAAAAACCTTCTCACTTTCAGCTTCCTCCAACCAAGCAACCTGCCTTTATCTCTCTGCTTCTTTGACTCTGTGTAATTTCAAATCAGTTTCCAACTCTTCTCTCAATTTCTCTCTCCATCTGCTGCTTATTATTTAGTATTTGGCACTTGTAGTGCTGTAGCACCTAGAACAAGGATGCTTCGCTATAAGCTAAGTTAGATGGGGTTTCCTCATAAGTTAGTGGAGCAGAACAGAACCAGCTAGTACTGTTCTAGCAAGCGTAGGTCCTCCGGTGAGTTTTTTGGTCTCTCAGTCTGGTTCATTCTTGTTGGACTGATTTGGGTGCCCCTCAAGGAGACTGGGCCAGCGTCATTAAGTCTACTCACTCTGGCATTGTCTCTTAAAGATCCTGAAGTGTGAACACTTGGGCAATTACTACAATGAGCCTCCTTTCTCTTTCTCTAAGGCTATGTCCACACTTGCAGAGTTTTTGAGCTGTCAGTTTCACCAGTGATAGAAACTGGTAAAAGAAAAGTGCTGGTTTGTGTTCTCACTTACTTACACATCTGTCACTTCATGTTCACATTTGCAGCACTTCCATCCCCAATGAGAGCAGCGTACTGAGGGCAGCTATCCCACAGTGTAGCTCTCTCCATTTTGAGGATAGGTTTTGTGGGAAGGGTGCAGGGTGTGTGTGTGGATTTGCGGGGCATCCTGGGTCCCTGCACAGCCTCCTCTACTCAAACACTGATCAGCTCCGGTAGCTCAGCATTTCTCCAAACAGGGGATCGTTTGCTCCATGGAGCAGGCATTGTCACCTGGCCACATAAGTGAGTACTTGCCAAGAAAACAGGAAGGGGAGTTTCAAAGTTCCTGGAGCTTTACAGGGAGAGAGGTGGATGTGTGTTTACTTGCCATCTGAGTAGCAGAGCTGCTGGCCAGAGTGGTCACCTAGGCACTCAGGGATATTCTCCAGAGGCTAAAAACTGTATAAACAGGAAGAACATGTCTTCACTTGTACACTGCTGCAAAAATATCACAGGTAAGAACAGTACACCTCTCGAAACTTCTGAGTTTCACCTCAAAAAGTCATTGGCAAGTATAGACGCTCCCGTGGGTTTTGTGCAAAAAAGGGACTTTTTGTGCTCTAAATGGAAAGTGTAGACAAGCCCTCAGTATTTAAACTCTGCTACTCACTCACACCTCTAGGGTAAAATATCCTTCTACAGATGCAAAGATCTAGATACAATACCTGTAATTATTAAATGCCAGGCCCAAACTTGTGATACAAAAAGATTATCATCTTTCTTTAAGGCATAAGTGAAGATTTATTCTCCAAAGATTCCTGTGCAGCTTGAAAGGCTTTTGTAAAAATACAAGGGATATTTGGCTCTTTTGTGCTATAGACATGAAAGCTAGGCATATCTACATCTCCCAAATGAATCTGTGTACACACTTTTAAATGCCTTATAGACTTCATACATGACAGAAGGAAGATGAATGTTCCAGTTTTCTATGCCTCTTTAAAGCACAATGTTCACAAATGGGAATTCTTTTAAGTAATAAAATAAAATACATCTAAGAAGTGTCAAGAGGTCCCAATGGATAATTTTAAGTTTGGACAATCCATCTGTTAGATAAAAATCACAGTTTCTAAGAATCTTAGGCCAGGATAAATGGAAGCTGGGAGCAGAGCAGGAGGGATTCCCCAAGAGACTAGCCCCTGTCTTAACACGTACCCAAAATATTTTGCTGCTTTTTAAAGTTACTTGTCTGAAATAGCAATTCAAGGCACAGCTAGTCAGCAAGAAGGCTTTGTTGCTCAAACTGAGAGATTTTTTGTTGGAAGTAAAAGTGATACTGTCCAGAACACAAGACTACCATCAATTAGCAAGAAGCTAGAAGGAAATCCAATGAGGCAAGTGATTCAATGTGTCCCATTATTGCCGCAAGAGACTTGACTGCTTCTCTGCTGAAATGCCATTATCAGCTAAACCTCAGTAGTATGTTGAAGCTGACTTTATGAAGCTCTTTGCAGAAACACCTGTACAAACAAATGCTTGTTAATGGCTTGTGACTAACTTTTAATAGTGTGTTACAGTTGTTTTAAGCCCCAGTAAAAATGAAAATTGCGATGAAAGCACTAATGAAAATCTTTGTGTACAGAAACATTCATGGTGATCCTGTGGTACCTACAATGACAAGCCAATAGATTTGGTTAAAATGTTTTAAGACTTTTTTTTAATGAAAAATGGACACTTGCACACACACACACACACACATTTTCATTTTTTGACCAACTCTACAAGGCACAGACAAAACTTCTCCTGTCGTCTTTCGATGATGTACTGAAATTACATCACTAAAGTGAACACCTGTATCATACGCTCTGAAAGACACTGAACAAGGTAGCTGCACATTATATGGGTGTTTGGTTTTTTTTAGAATTCTCATTGGAAAGGCCATTTAGATTCGTGTAAAACATTCTTACTGTTTTCTTATAATAACAAGGGTAAAATCCTGTCTCTATTGAAGTCAATAAGAGTTTTGCCATTGACTTTAATAGAGTTAGGATTTCACCCAAAAATTTCTTTTAGTTTAATTATGATCTTTGGATGTTCAAATCATTCATCTAAATTTTCCAGATTTCCAACACCAGATCCATAACTTTTCCATAGCAATGAGAACAAATACTTATTGCACGAGATTGGATGTTGTAACTGAAAAATGTTTTAACATGGAACGTGATCAACATTGGTTGAAAAATAACTTCATGTAATTTTTTCAAGTGGATGATTTGGCGCAGGCCCATAGGTGGCATAAGTAGGGAGTAAGTATAAATTGTCTAGAGAATGACGATTTGGATTGCTCACTAGCTGTTTGCACTAAGTATGAATCCATATGCACTATAAAAGGTGTATGACCTTCTTTTCCTCCATGAGGCACACAGTTTCCAGCCTAGTGAGTCATCATAATGGCTTTTTGCCTCTGTGCAGTCAAAACACTTAACCCCCTGTCACAGTACTAGATGGGAGTCAGGAATTAGGGTTATACTCAGGGTTCAGCCGCATACCACCTCTGTGACACCTGGTATATCCTTTAATTGCTGTGCCTTAGTCCTCGTCTACACCTAAAACAAAACTTCACACCCTGAGCACCTTTACAATTCTATTAGCCAGGATGAGCAGGGATGCTGTCCCTAGTTTCTCTCTGCCGAGGATGGGAATGATTACCTCTTCTGGTCTTTTCCTCTGGGGGACTTTGGTCAGGCCCAGTATGGCAGTTTTTATGTTCTTAACCTTAACCTGACCCTAGATGGTCAACAGAAGGTGGATTACCTATGGTGATTGGAAAATCCCTTTGGTCAATGCACAAAGCATCTACTGCATGCCACTGCAGTGGCACAGCTGCAGCACCCTAGCTGTGCCATAGTAGCAGCTGTTAAACAGAAATATTTACATACTACTTAGGAGTCTTGTACGGTCTGGTTTTATTTATCTTAATAATTGCCTTGAGATTGTAGGATGGAAGATGCCATAGAATTTAACTGCATAATGATATCTTTTTAAAATACTTGTGAAGAGAAAAGTTGTAAATTGTCATTGTAATGCAGGGGGAATTAGACACACTATTCCCTGTTATTGCTAATTGGAATTCTGCTTCAATTTCTTTCTTGGCTCTGCACTGAAAATATGCCTGTTTGTTTTTGCAGTCCCTGAACTTCAATCACTTCTCCCTTACAAACAGCCCCAGTTAGAAAAGCTATCAAATTGACACACTATGGGCAAGCATAGATTTGCAATGTAAAAAGATTAATAAGGAGCAGCCACTGCTTTCAACTTTCTTAAGGCAGGTGGTGAAATCAGTAGACACTATTTATATAAATAAAAGTAGGTAGCTCTGTGACAATAATTAGTATTGCTGGGGTTTATATGAAAAGATGGTGGTTATCTGCTGCTCTTTATATTACAGGTATTTTGCTGAGTATATCACTGAAAGAGGAGAAAGAAAAGGTTAGTTCCCAGCTTTCTGCAGTCAGCACTCTTATCTGAATTCTGCTTAATGCTATCCTTATTCATTTGACTGGAACACACAATTTTTGTGTGTGTGCTAGCAGTCACATCACTGCAAAGGATGCACAGGAAAATGCAGAGCTGTAATAGGAGTTTGACTTTGGAGTCTTTATCTGGTGGAGAGTTCCAGTTATGTATATGGAACATACCCAGTTGTAGGTTATTGAGAAAATGTTATACTGCGCCTGGGTGAGCTGAGCTCATCAAATATAGTAGAACCTCAGAGTTACAGACACCTTGGGAATGTTCATAACTCTGAACAAGACATTATGGGATGCTCCTCAGAACTGTGGCTGTGAACTTCAGCATCTTCACCTCCAACCTCTAAGTGGCTGCCTCCCATTAGCGAGTAGGTGTGTGGGTAGAGACAGGCATCCCAGATGTGCCTACCTTTAAAATGCAATACAGGGACAGTATTTGCTGGAGGTTTTTTGTTTTTTGCCTCCACTGTTGGCAGATTGGTTACTGCTGGTTCTACATAGTGTCCAGTTGACCGGTCCATCTGTAACTCTGGTGTTCGTATCTTTGACATTCTAGTGTTTGAATGGGAACCTCCACTAGTATTCATATCATAGCACATGTTTCCTTTAGTGCTAACCGTTGAGATAATAAAGTAGTTGAAAGCGAGGTGCTCCATCCTGTAGAGAGATTCTCAGTGTAATATAGGGCACATCCAATCAGAATGCAAAAGAGTTTCCATTTACTCTACAAGAGGGAGAGAAGCAGAGAGCTCTACAAGTTGTTTCATTTGGCACTTCCTTTTGTTTAACATGAACCAACAAATTAAGCCTGAGTTATCAGTTCAGAAACTTTTAAAGGCGGCACCATGATGATGACTTATTTTCTGAACCCGTATGGTAAAGTCCAACCCATGCAGTTGCCACTCCTGGTAGTTTAAAAATGATTGCCGTAACAGGAAAGAAAGAATGAACTATTTGCCTGGAGTCTCAGTCTTTGTGTAAATGAGGTGTTCAAAATTTTTATTCTTTATTGATGGCAGAAAGGGTGTTTCCTTTTGTTTCTGAAGCAGACCTTTGTGAGAACCCAACCAAGTACTCTTAAACAAATACTTAATACTTAAACAAAGTAAATTCAAGAAAATATCACCGAAATTAAGCTACTGTATACAATAGAGAATTTTTTTTCTTCCCACCCCCAGACCTCATCCCCAGAACGGTGATAGTACATACACACTTTAACAAAACACTGACAAGTTGTGACTATGGTGCCTGGAGAGGGCCACCCTGTGATTGCTCAGTCAGGGCAAACTACCAAGAACGGGGCAGATAATTCCCCAAACTGGTAGCTATTCTAATAATTAAATTCACCAAGCCAACAACAAAACAGCTTCTAGGATACCTTACTGGTTACCCAGAAGCTAGAAACACTGCTCCTTTAAAACAACCCACTCCTTGGCTCGCACCCAGACAGCCAAGTCAAATATGGTGAGGATTACTTAAAATCTTGTTCACCATATATAAAGTTCTACCCTTCCCAAGGGCCATTACCAACCAGATCAATTAATATTTCAGATCTGACCCCAAAAGACACTTGCAGCCAATTCTTATTAACTAAATTAAGATTTATTAAAAAAGAAAAGAGTATTGTGGTTAAAAGATCATTATACTTACAGATTTGAACACAATTCCTAAGTCACTTTCATAGTAGAGCTGGTAAGCAGCTGATTTGTAGAAAGCTCTTCCAGAATCAGTTTAATAGGTTATAGTCAAATAGGCAGTCCATTTGTAGAGTCTGTTTTAATTCTTCCATGAGAAATAGCAGGGTAATCCAGACTTAAGATGGAGACCTCAGTATGCACATTAAACTTCCCCAACAATCTGAGATGAAAAAAGAATCAGGTGTAAAAGGTCCTTCGTAGCTCTCTGGCAGGTTATGACAGCAGGTACTGTATACCTCTTGACAGCAGGTATCCCTTATATGAAGAATAGGTAATAAACATTGTGGTTTTTGAAGTAATATTCCTATTTCCTATGTATACACAGGTTGCATGCATTAGTTGCATTCATCAGCACAAGGTAATTATCCATGCAAGGAGTTCATATACATTTTACTAAAAATGTCAAAGAGAAATATAGACAATGATATTACATCCAAGTTTCATATGAATGTTCCCTTTGAGCTCCAATCAATAGAACATAGTCACAAGACAGGAAGAGAAATTATCATCTATCAGTTAATGAGATCACATTGTGAAGCTTCTAACAGATATAGGTAAACACAGACAAATACAATTAGTATTTACTTCTAATTCTTTGATAAGACAAACTTTAATTTCAAACAGTCTGGTCTATCTAAGATGGCTTTGATAACTTTCTACAAGAAATGGCCCTGTTTTGCCATTTCAACAGCTCTCTAATATGTTCTTAAAGGTAGATCTGGGTCATTTTAGCCTGCTGGTTGCTTAATCCTTTCTGGCTCAGTGTCGTGCGAGTGGAATTTTGAGAACTCTTGCTTAATATTTTTGAACTAACAGCTTTATGTTTACTGGAGTATCTTTATGAGACTGTATAAATTTGGGGAACCATCTATCTGACTGTTTCCATCTATCTGACATGTGGACTCTTCTGTTGCTCATATATATGTATGCATACAAACTTTCACACCTAAAACTAGAGAATAAAAAGGCAGAAACATCTCCTAGCTAAGAAAAAAACAAAATATTTTTTTAAAATAAAATAAGACAACAGTAGATTCATGAACTCTTCAGCCCTGCCCTGAGTTCTGACGACACAGGACAAGAACTGTCATCAAGGAGCCAAATGGCTGCCCAGCACTTCTTGATGATTGGCTTTCCTTGGCTGAAGAGAGAATTTGGTCAAAAGGAGGTGTAGCACTTTATCTAATGTGACTTACTCTCCCTGAGGTGATCAGTCTCAGGGTTCTAGATTGTCAGTCTTCCTTCAGACAGTTTGTTAGGCCAAAAGGTGAGCCTTACCCTTGATTCTTATGGTTTGTGAGCTTTGCTTACTCCACCTTCCAGTGTCTTCCTCCAAAAACTATGGGCAAATCACATGTGAAACCTACATTGGAGCCATGCACTTGGGTCCAGTCAGGTTTGCACTAGGTCACATCCTTTGCCAGCATGAACTTGGAAAAGATCTGCTTAAGTGTGCAATTAAAAGAATACTCAAAGGTTTTGCATCCCACAAAGACTGTAAGTTTGTGACCTCCCCACCCAATATAAAATAGACAACATGAGGCCACTTGTGAGGAAGTGACATGGCCTTGTCTGGGTGAAAAGGTTTAGAGATGACGCTGTGTCATTAGTTTGCAGAAAGTTTTACCAAAATCCTGGAAGAATAACTGATTGAAAAGATTTTGGAAACCAACAGCAACTCAACATTCATCCTTCAGCAAGGCTGTCATCATTCTTCTTCCAAACAAGATAATTAGTAATTTTTACATTTCGGAAGTAGGCCATAAATCAGACAAGCTTATCTTTGAAAGGCTTCATCTTGATATAGAAAAGGTACTTTACATCTCATGATGAAAGCCATTTAAGAATTATAAATCATTTAAGTTTATACAAGGTCTGTATCACATATGCACTATTTCTCTCATCTTGCCATAACGTTTTGCCATAGTCATCTATGCCTTTCACATCTCAAATTTGGATCACCACACTGCTCTTGACATAGGACAGTGAGCCATTCTGGGATTGCGGCTAGCGCTGAATTCTGCTATCATTGTATAAAGCAGTTCAGCTTTATATATGATACTGTAGCTCTTTTGGCTTGTAATGGCCATTGATTTACAGGCAGAAGTTTGAGGCATCACTATTTTCTCTGATCACATTTTGTATGCATCAGTGCAGTTACTGCACTAATATATGCAGACCCATAATGGTTTGGGACTTAACGACACATGCTCTCCTTGTGTGATACAATGCAGTTGTGAACAGCTCAGGCTAAAAGCCCACTGGTTTAAACTGGAAAAGATTGGTGGTTGGGCATTATCAGTTTCAAAGCTAAGGCTGTCTCACTCTCTCCTCCTTATTCCCCAGCTTCATTCCTCTTTGGTTCATCATAGTCAGGATTTGTGATCTTCATGGGTTGCTGCAATACTCACCTGATGTAATAATCTTTTCTGGGCAGAAGGGAAGGCTAGAGGTAGGAGTGTAATCTAAGTTAACTATTCCAGGGTTTTTGTTTATTAAGGAAATTGTTCTTACTGTCCTTTGGACAGTTTGATTTAATTTTGTATGCACCAGAATAGCTACTGTACTGATATGTGCAGTGTATAATGCAAATAAATGAATACAGTGACCCAGAAGGCACAATAAATTGTTACTCTCTCCTAGATCAATCTAGTGTGAACAGTTAATGTAGCCGTTCCCTTTTAATCAATTAAGGTCTGTATATGTCTAACCATTTTAACCTTCCATTTCCAGCAGCTAGTCTTTATTTCAAACATTTTTTGGCCTGAATGTTGTTTTATGAAGGGTTTTATGGACCCTCATCCCAGCTTGGTTTTCTCTTTCTAAATCTGTACGGCGTCCACCTTATGGCTGAAAGTCTGTAAATGGTGCCACTAAAAGTGATTTTAAATGAGGTGGAGAATAACATGCCATTCCTGTTCTTGCATAGCAGGTACTTCTGTTTTAGGCGATTAAGGCTGCCATTTCTCTGTGCACTTAGAATACCCAGACATGGTAAATCTCTTGGTCTTGAAGTTTTCCTGCATTATTCATAGCATCAAGTGGTCGGCTATTCAGACTGTAATTTACTATAATCAATTTTCTGGGTCTTGCAGATCAGAGATTTTTAATTATGCAATACAAGGTTGAACATGGACTCATCTCTCAGAGGAATGTTAAAACCTCCCCAACTTACTTAAAATCCCTTAGAAGCCATTAAATCAATGGGCAGGATTAAGCAGAAGTTCTTTAATTACCAGCATATATTACAAATATATTTTTATTGACGTTTTATAAATATAGTTGCTTTCTTCCACTTGTGTCTTCTTGGACTGAGCAGAGATTCTCTCTTTCTTGCCTTACTCTGTTAGGTTTGTGGAATGTCAAAGTGGAAGGTTACACATGCTTCCGCTGCCCTTGTCACTCCCCGTCCAAAGGGATACGACAATTCCCATATTTTCTTGACAGTTAAAACTGTACAATTCTTTTCATGTAAGCACTTAAGTGTGACTGACTGTCAGACTCTTGAACTCAAGTCAAAACACCATTTTTTTTCTTTTGGAAAAAGAAGGTGGCTGGAATATGAATGCAACTGTTAGCCATATAACCAAATAGATTTCTTCACTTAGCACAGTCCTGGATTTCAGAAGCAACCCACACCAAAGGCTAAAAGATAGAGGCCCCTTCCTGTTTGCAATTGCATGGCAGTGAATCTGGGGCTCAGCTGTGTTATCTGGCATGTTCAGTCTATGGATCTACTCCATTCACTCTCCAAAACCTTGGATCTGAACATCTTCTCATGAATGGGTTTGGATCAGAAGATGGAGAGGGACAATAGGACACATATCTAGTAGTTATAGAATAATAGATCCTACATTCTGATTTTAATTTTAGATTCTGATTTTGTTTGTCTAGACAAGAAAATTAAAAACAAAAACAAAAAAAAACACTGAGGGTAGCCAGGGAATTAGGATGGATTTTCTGCATTTCTTTTCTCGATGGGTTTTGTCATCTTGCTGTTTTCACAGGCATGTTACCCTTAGAATCAGACATCCCATAATTTTTAGCTAGTGTCCATCACAATACACTGTTATGTTGAAACAACCGCAAACAAATTCAAACCACTTCTGGTGCAATAATAATCACCACCTATTAATCGCATGTATGTACGATTTCCCCACAAGTGGCTACTGCCACCATTGTTTTCTGCATTTTTTAGGATTAGTATAGTTTATCATACCACATGTGACATTTTGAATATGGACATATTTCTGCTGAGCAAGAGTAGCTGAAGTTTATATTGATACTGTAAATTATCACATGACCCGACTGTGCTAGAATTCTTTGGCTGAATGTCTTATCTAGCACCTTTGTTTGCTGTCTGAATGGTAATTTCAGTCCCTTAAATATATACTTTACACTGGTTGTTGTAAATTAATGTTTAGTGTTCAAATTTTGTTTTGTAATTTGATGAGAGCAGTAGAGCAGCAGACAAAAATAATTCCTCTTGCCTGGTGCAGATTATGTAAAATTGCTTTTCAGGGACTGATGGTGGAGTGATTAGCATCAAAGAACAGTGCAGTGGGAGGTCATAGAGGTTCAATCCCCTACCAAAGCCTTGGTGTAAGTCTAAATGAGTTGAGCACTAATGCTGGAAAATCTCAGGGCGGGCCCACTGTCTGGAAAGTGGGAGAAATGGTACTTGTCTAAGATTGGCTTGAAAATGGAGACAAGAATCCAGCACTATACAATGAAAAATATGGGCCACTGGGGGAACTTGACTACAACTTGCTTGTCAACAATCCCACTTAGTTTTAGTGATGTTCTGTAAGTGGAATGGAACATGAATAAATAGAAAATACAAGGACAAAAGAGTGGAAAGAAAATACATCTTCACTGAATGTACTGGAATCATGTGAGGTCTACGCCTGTCCAACTATTCAGGTGTGACAGCTGAAGTCATTGATGGCTTTGCCTTAATAAGAAATGCAGTGTCAGGCTGTAGCAGGGCAGCAACTCACCCCTGCGGCGCCTCCTGCTGGTTCGTCCGGGAATTAGCTCACCAGCGTCTGGAGCACCCTCTGCAGACTGATGTCCCGCTGGCTGCTCTGGCCCCGGATCCCTCCCAGATCCCGCTGCCCTCTTACTGAGGGTGCTGCACCCCTGCCGTACCCCCACAGGTCTTAGGGTCTCCCCTCCCTGGGGAACCCCCACCCTCTATCCCCCCTTGCCTCAATCTAGGCAACTGCCAGTCACCACTTGCCCCCATTCACTGAGGCAGACTGCAGTATAATTGCCACTCATCACTGGCAAGGTGGGTTGGCCTGCTGCTTCTGTCTCAGTAGCTATGGGCTGTCCCCTGCAACCCCAGTACCCCTTTGTTAGGCCTTCCCCTAGGCCCTGCAGCCTGGGGGTTTTTCAGGCCAGAGCTTCCCCAGCTCCTCTAGCCTTGCCCCAGCCCTGTTTCCCTCTAGGTACCTTAGGCTCCCAGCAGCCAGGCCTGTTTACCTTTACTGCTAGAGGAGACAGTCTCTCAGGCCCCTGCCTTTCAGCCTTTTTATACAGGCCTGCCAGTGTATTTGGGGCGTGGCCACCCAGCTGAGCTTGTTCTCCCAGTCAGGCTGGGAGCTTGCTTGCTCCTAGCCACAACCCCTTCCCTGGCTGTTCTAAGCCTTTAGGGCTGGGAGCGGGTGGTCACCCCGCTACACAGGCCCTTGAAGTAATTTTATTGAGTCAGAAGTCCCACAATTTGAAGTGTTAACATGGGTTACGTGAAGGAACGTGCACTTGGCAAAAACAACTTCAGTGTTGTTGAACACCCATGGAAGTTAGCAGCAGAAATATGTTCACCCATCCCCCTTTTTGTTTTTTTAGTCCATTTTGTAATTTTGAAGATCTGTTTCCCTACCATCTGTGGTATGGAATTTACAAGAAGTTAAATAATTTTATGTAGAGATTTTTCATCAAACTCAGGATTTCTAAATTCCTTTATACTCTTCAGTAAAACAACTTTATAAGAATGTTATAGCTTACAACGAAAACAAACCCCCAAACCCAGTCCTGAATCATGCTTTTCTACATATATTTGTGTAGTGGAGTGGCATTGTCTCAGTCAATCAAAGCACCGGGATGTTGAACAGCTACTGCCCCTTAACTACATGTTTTGTTCTCCATTCTGCACAGGGTCCGCTCTACCGTTTTTGCCGCCCCAAGAGGAGAAGGAAAATAAATAAGCTGCCGCCCATGTGCTGCTGAAGATAGAAGAGCAGAGGAGCTGCCGCAGGCATGCCGCTGAAAGCCACCTGAGTGCCACCCTGACAGCGCCCGGAATGCCGCCCCCTGCCATTTGCCACCCCCAAGCACCTGCTTGCTAGGCTGGTGCCTGGAGCCGGCCCTGATTCTGCAAATATCTGTTTGCTGACGGAGGAGTCTGATTTTACATCATTATTGATTTATTTTCTGATTATGAAAATCTCCCCTATTTTGTATGTTTACTATAAAACTCTTGACTTTAGCTACTGCCCTCATAATTCCTTATCCATATGCATACAATAAAGGTATTTGACGCATTTGACTTTTGCCTCATCCTGTTGTCGGGTACTAAATACAATTCGGTTAAAAGTAACTGCAGTATTCTTACTCTGGGCTATATCCTGCTACCCTTAATAACAGAGTATTGCCTTACTCCTTGAATAGCCCAACAGAGAGCAATGGGGCTCTTACACTGCCACTCTGAATGTGTGAGCATCTGCTCCTCCAGGGGCAAGGAGGAGCAGGGGGCGGGAGGAGTTAGTAATAGAAACAGTGACCATTTGAGGTATGTGGTGGGACCGGATCAGGAACTGAGGAAACCATAGTTAGTTGGAGCTCTTGATTAGGGAATTCTAATTGGCTACTGCCCTCAGTGCACCAGAGGTAAGGTGACAGAGAGCAGCATTTCAGCACAGGAACTTTATTGCTAGCTTACCATGGAACAAATTCTTGGTTAATCCATTTTCAGTCTGAAGATCTGATTAACCCAGGTTAGTTGTTACCTCAAAAACTGGAGAAAAAAAAAACCTTCGGGTTATTATCTAATTAACATCAAGGTAACTTATAAATTTAAGAAATCTTAGAAATAAAAGTAGCACCTCAAATTATCATCTAATTGCCTGACACAGTCAATTTATAAATTTAACACTAGAAAACTCTCCAGAATAATAAAATGTCAGGGTTGGAATGGACATCAGGAGGTCATCTAGTTCAACACCCTGCTCAAAGCAGGACCAAGCCCCTAATAAATCATCCCAGCCAGGGCTTTGTCAAGCCTGACATTAGAAACCTCTAAGGAAGAAGATTTCACCACCTCCCTAGGTAACCCATTCCAATGCTTCACCACCGTCTTAGTGGAATAGTATTTCCTAATATCCAACCTAAGCCTCCCCCAATGCAGCTTGAGACCATTACCCTCATTCTGTCAGATGGTACCACTGAGAACAGTCTAGATCCATCCTCTTTGGAATCCCTTTTCAGGTAGTTGAAAGCAGCTATCAAATCCCCCTCCCATTCTTATTTTCTGCAGACTAAATAATCCGTTCCCTCAGCCTCTCCTCATAAGTCATGTGCTCCAGTCCCCTAATCATTTTTTTTGTTCTCTGCTGGACTCTTTCCAATTTTCCACATCTTTCTTGTAGTGTTGGGCCCAAAGCTGGACGCAGTACTCCGGATGAGACCTGACCAATGCAGAATAGAGGGGAATGATCATGTCCCTCGATCTGCTGGCAATGCTCCTTCTTATACAGCCCAAAATGTCATTAGCCTTTTTGGCAACAAGGGCACACTGTTGATTCATATCCAGCATCTTGTCCACTGTAATCCCTAGGTCCTTTTCTGCAGAACTGTTGCCTAGCTATTTGATCCCTAGTCTGTAGCAGTGCATGGGATTCTTCTGTCCTAGGTGCAGGACTCTGCATCTCATCAGATTTCTTTTGGCCCAATCCTCTAATTTTCCTAGGTCTCTCTGTATCCTATCCCTACCCTCCAACATATCTGCCACTCCTCCCAGTTTAGTGTAATCTGAAAAATTGCTGAGGGTGCAATCCACGCCATTCTCCAGATCATTAATAAATATATTGAACAAACCCAGCCCCAGGACTGACCCTTGGGACACTCTACTTGATACTAGCTGCCAACTAGACATTGAGCCATTGATCACTACTGACTGAGTCCAACAATCTAGCCAGCTTTCTATCCACCGTATAGTCCCTTCATCCAGCCCATACTTCTTTAACTTGTTGGCAAGAATACTGTGGGAGACCATATCTAAAGCTTTGCTAAAGTCAAGGAATAACATGTTCACTGCTTTCCCCTCATCCACAGAGACAGTTATCTCATCATAGAAGGCAATTAGGTTAGTGAGGCATAACTTGCCCTTGGTGAATCCATGCTGACTGTTCCTAATCACTTTCCTCTTCTCTAAGTGCTTCAGAATTGATTCCTTGAGAATTGATTGCTCCATGATTTTTCCAGAGACTGAGGTGAGGCAGACTGGCCTGATGTTCTCCGGATCCTCCTCCTTCCATTTTTTAAAGATGGGCACTACATTAGCCTTTTTCCAGTCCTCCGGGACCTCCCCCGATCGCCATGAGTTTTTAAAGATAATACCCAATGGCTCTGCTATCACATCTGCCAACTTCTTTCAAACTCTTGGATGCAGCACATCCAGCCCCAAGGACTTGTGCTCATCCAGCTTTCCTAAATAGTCCTGAACCACTTCTTTCTCCACAGCGGGCTGATCACCTCCTTCCCGTACCATGCTAAGCTGCATAGTAGTCTTGGAGCTGACCTTTTTTGTAACGACAGAGGCAAGAAAGCATTCAGTATATTAGCTTCTTCCAGATCCTCTGTCACTAGGTTGCTTCCCTCATTCAGTAAGGGGCCCACACTTTCCTTGAACTACTTCCTGTTGCTAACACACCGGAAGAAACCCTTCTTGTTACTCTTAACATCTCTTGCTAGCAGCAACTCCAAGTGTGATTTGACCTTCCTGATTTCACTCCTGCATGCCTGAGCAATATTTTTATAATCCTCCCTGGTCAGTTGTCCAATCTTCCACTTCTTGTAAGCTTCTTTTTTGCATTTAAGATCAGCAAGGATTTCACTGTTAAGCCAAGCTGGTCGCCTGCCATATTTACTATTCTTTCTACACATTGGGATGGTTTGTTCCTGCAACCTCAATAAGGATTCTTTAAAATACAGCCAGCTCTCCTGGACTCCTTTTCCCCTCATGTTATTCTCCCAGGGGATCCAACCCATCAGTTCCCCTCCGACATGTTCCCATCAGAAATGGAACTTTTACTAATAAACCCCCCTCCCACACATTTTTCACCTATATTGTTTTTTTTAAAGGAGTGTTTCATTCAAAGCAGACTTGAGTTCAGCTATTTTCTACTTTTTTACAAGTTTGTATATATTTTTATTTATTACAAAGTAACCAAGTATGTATTGTACTTTAATGACCGCTGTGTCTGTCCTTAAAGTATTGACTGCTCATTTTGAGGTCCAGTATTTCAGTCACCATCACCATTAAATTAAAAAAGTAAACAAAAATAGGCTATTGATAACACTACAAACAAGTACACATAATATCTTGCACTACATGGAATACAATTAGCATTTTTAAATAAAGGGACCATGATGGCAGCCCCGGGCAGTGGGAAGCTTGAGCTGGCAGCAGGAAGGGATGAAAGTGGCGATGCGAAGCAGAAATGAATTCTCTTCTTCTGGGAAGAGCTTAAGAGGCAACACAGCCTCCAAAAGGTGTGCTGCTAGCTTAAATGGGGGATGCTGTAATTCAGCACAGTCCTCTGGGCAGCGTCAATGCGTGGTGCTTAGATGGAGCCCCTATGGAATATTTCTGTAGTTTGCCAGTAGTCATTGGTAGGCAGACTTTTCAGGGGAAAGCACATTCCTCTTCAAATCATTCCTGAAATCCCACTTCTTACAAACCCTGGCCTGCTTACTCCCACTCTGTTAGCTTTATTGCCAAAGATACCGTCAAGAAAAATAACACAACATGCTTAACATCACCCTTCAGTCAAATTGCTTCTCACTGTTCCATTTCCTCGCCCCTGCTTGTATATTGTCTGGCTAGATTGTAAGCTCTTCAGAACAGGGTCCTTGTTTTCCTATCTGTCTCTAATGTGCCTAGCACACTAGGCTCTAGACAAATACATACTAAAAATGACAACATGCCTGTCAGACTCCTCCTGCAAGTGCACTCTCTTTATCTATGCAAACTTGCTTTTTTTGTAACCGGTTAGCTGCTGCTTTTGTATAGTTAGTTATATACTGCTTGAATCTCTCTTATTCTAATATTATATTTTAATCCTCTCCCATATAATATTGCTGCTAAATATCTTGGACATTACTTCAGAATCTCAGCACGGGAGCCATAAGACTCTCAACTGAACTGCCTGCAGTTTGGCTTGCAAAGGATAGCAGCAAACTAACCGCTGCATGTCTATGGGGGATTTTACTTCAACCATGTTGAACTTTAAAGGGGAAGTCCGCCTTACCTCCTTACTCTCACAGACTTTACCACGGATGTCTCTGGGTGGCCTGGTGCTCTGCCTGACTCTGTGTAATTTTAGTACATTTTATTTAGACCTGGAAAAAAATATAGCTATCCAAATAAGGTGCCTATGGCAATGTATTTTTTTTTTTACAAAATTACCCATAAGCTCCATCTTTGAGCAATGACATCACACTTCAGGTGAATTAGTGGTGTCTAGTGCTTTAACAGAGAGGTGCTTGTGATTATCCAAGAGAGTGAAAAGATGTAATGGAAGTAGGTCAGGTGAGGCAAATAAATAGCTTGACTTATGTCCTAGCCTTGATTTGTTGGCATTTCTGAGCTATGTCTATATTCATCTTATGTTGGCATAATATGTCACTTAGAGGTGTGAATAACCCCCCCCCCCCCAAGCTACACAGTGACATCAACATAAGCACCAGTGTGGACAGAACTATGTTGGTGGGCAAGCTTCATCCTCTCACGGAAGTGGTTTTATTATGCCAAAGGGCGAGCTCTCTTCCGTCAGCATAGGACGTCTTCACCAGTTGTGCTGCAGCAGCATAGCTGCATCCATGAAGTTGTACTGTTGTAGCACTTCTAGTGTAGACAAGCCCTGAAATTCTGTACCAAATCTGCTCATCCTGTGTCCTATTTAATCTGTACCCTTTTTTGGAGCCTGTCAAAGATATACTTGATATTTGTTGAAGTGACAAAGAGTCCTGTGGTACCTTAAAGAAGAAGAAAGTATTGACGCATAAGCTTTTGTGGGCCAATACCCACTTCGTTGGATGCAAACCGACGAAGTGGGTATGCATCCGACAAAGTGGGTATTAGCCCACAAAAGCTTATGCTTCAATACTTTAGTTAGTCTTTAAGGTGCCACAGGATTCTTTGTCACTTCTGCTATGCCAAACTAACACGGCCTCTCTGATTCTTGCTATACGTTGAGTATAACCACCAATATCCTAGTGCAGTGGGGTTTCTTGGTTTGGTGTGTTTGTTTAGTTTTTGTTTTTTAGTAGCCAGTTTAACTTGATTCAGTGTGACATCTCTGGGTGTAATGACCTAATAGCAAGCAATTTCACATAATGAATTATGATATTGCTCTCAGCTCTGGCAAGAAGACTAAATTAAAACTTGTTAAAAAAATTAAACTGACTTTTCCCCTGGTCATTTATTTCACATAGTAATGGGTATTGCAGGCATGAATGAAATATCATTAGCAACCTCTGTTACTGTATGAAGTTAAATCTTTTTTGGAATAATGACTGTTGATCATCAATTTTATATATATTTAACCTAATCTTTGTCTTCTCCCTCCTACTGCAAACCAACGTGTTCACGGCATCAAGAATTCATGAAAAGATGACTTTATATTTCATTGAAAAATTTCATTCCATGTGACCTTACATCATCCACTTAAGCAGATGGCTGTAAAGTGTGTTCCCAAAATCTTTCCACAGGAATTTAAGTATATACAGGATTAGGACTTTAATCTGAATTGTTTAGGATTAACTACAAAAAATAATCATGATCATTTTATCCAGTGAATAATGGATTTCCTTAATCTGATTTAAAAACTGGATGCAAGAGCAGTACTTGTAGTATTTTTACATGACACAAATGGGCTCTCAGAAAAGTGTTTTGATGGGGTGACTTTGCCCATGTTAAGTGGACTTTTTTCTAGCTTTCCATGCTACTTGGTGCACACATCTGTAAACTCAGATTTAGGAAGTTCAGGAACCAGATAGCTCTTTGCTCCTTGTTTGCGATAGGACATACGTGTTAGGAAGCAGATGGCCTTTTTTCTCTATGATGCTAATCAAACTTTGATACATCTAGATTTGCACAAGGGAAAAGCTGACAAGGCCAACTGAGTGCATCTGCTAAACTGTTCCTTGCAGATCCTCAGAAATGACTCAATATTCAGTTAGTCTGGAAAGCTGGAACTAGAGGACAACATGGTGATTAAAATGTCAGCTTCTGTAAACAACCAAAGCAGAGCCAATTACTTACACACATCTCAGAATCAGACTCATATGTTGGCTCTTTGTAAATGACCTTGCTGTCCTAATGCTGACTAAAGTCCAGTTTTTGCTAAAGTAATGTTGTGAAAAATATATACCACAACTGAACTCTTTTTGTATCCGTTAACTCAAGACTTTTTTGAGTAGGTTGTTTTTATAAATTGAGATGGTGAAAGGCCTTGTTATGCAAATCTTGCATGCACAGGACTTCTCTGGAAGTCCCAGGTGTAAAGTGCTTGCAGAACTCAGACTCAAATCCATCTCTTGGTGGAGGCAGTCCAGGCAGCAAGAATGAGCAGGGATGCTGGCAGATGTATCCTCTGTACCAGAACTCCTTCCATGTGACGCATGAGTATATTCTGTGGGTGAACTTTGTTACGTCTCCATAAAGAATAAAGCACATCCTGACTTGTTGCCAGGTACTGATTGCTACTGGAGCTAGTAGAATGCATGCTAGTCAGCTGTAGCCTTGGCCTAGCCCTTTTTCCAGTTCAGCCCTTCCTTTACTTTGGGTCATGATGTATCCTGTTATGTAGACCTATCATTCAGTCCAATCTAGTGTATTGTTCTACCTAGTTGTTTATATTGAGGGGCGGGGCAGGTTCGTTTTATCCCTTTCTTTCTCTTCAGCCTGTGCCCCAGCACTCTTAAAGAATGATTTAGCCCCAATTATCTAAGCTAACCTAGCTTGACCAGAGTTATGTAGCACTTATCTTTTTACTTCTGGAAATATGGCTTCAAATTCTGATAAGGTAAAATGGGCTTTGAAGTTTTCACTCCTCCTTAGTGTCCTCTTTTTTCCACCACCATACTTGGCATAAAGCCTCTATGGACAGGACAAGCTCAGTATTGGCATAGGAGGGGATGCTACAGACCACCATTGAGGTGTATTTTCAGAGTGTCATAACAAAAATTGCACTTGTGGCTTGCAATGGGGTGTACAGATGATGGGGGGAGTGGGAGGAGGTCTGATTATCCCTGACCTGCTTTTTCTATTAGGTAGATTTGTGAACCTGCTACTAATTTGTAAGCCAGGGACCCCTGTGGTGCCAAATGGCACAGGACACAGGGGATGCATAGTGTTTTACAGGGATTCCCTGGGTCAGATATATTCATAGTAGTTCACCAAAGGGTGGCATGTGAGGTCTCTGCTGAGAGCCAGCAGCAGTCCACTGGTCAACATAATCATTGCAAGATGTAGGTATAGTTAATATTTGAAGAGATATTTATCTATGCTGAAAAATATGTTCTTGAGGTCTTGGAGTGAAGGCAGGTCACCAGGAAGAGATGCACCTTCTACCTGAAAGGAATCTTTGAGGTAGAGGGCACCTATCTTCCTGTCTGACTATTTGTATATTGTGTATCATATGCCTATTTGCATCCTGAGCCACAGGCAAAAGATGAGTTTATTTATCCCTGAAGGTTTCCTCTCTTGAAGATTTTGCAAACAGTGGAGGGTGAGGGTAGGAGGAACTCCTGTTAATGACAAAAGAAATTGATTACTTTGGTATATCTTGGGGTGCAAAGAAAAAACGGGACCCTTC
The DNA here is from genome assembly GCA_032164245.1 of Sternotherus odoratus. Classification (NCBI taxonomy): domain Eukaryota; kingdom Metazoa; phylum Chordata; order Testudines; family Kinosternidae; genus Sternotherus; species Sternotherus odoratus. Next base: position 84,191,776 of record JAVMKO010000002.1, on the reverse strand, counting down.
ACCTAGGAGGCTAGCTGACATCATGTCTGTGTCATGAACTGAAGGGTCACAGACAACCTGGCTGTAAAGCACTGCAAAGATTTTGGGTGAGCACTACAAGACAGAAAAATATCTAGGCTCTAGAATGTGATATGGTTTTATTTCATACCAGTGTAAAAGCGTGTGGACACGGGCCAACGGTAATGGCTCGCGCCCCCTCCACTCGCTCATCCCTCTCCCCCCTACCCCCTCCAAGGCCCCCCCCGCTTGCTCAGCCCCCCTCCCCCCCACTCCTAGGGCCCCCCGCTTGCTCAGCCCCCCCTCCCCCCACTCCAAGGGCCCCTGCTCGCTCAGCCCCCTTCCCCCCACTCCAAGCCCCCCCCCACTCAGTCAGCCTCCCCTCCCCCCCACAGCCCCCCCGCTCGCTCAGCCTCCCCTCCCCCCAAGGCCTCCCCACTCACTCAGCCTCCCCTCCCCCACACTCCAGCCCCCCCGCTCGCTCAGCCCCCCTCCCCCCATTCCAAGCCCCCCCGCTCGCTCAGCTCTCTCCCCCTCCCCCACTCCGATGGCCCCTCAACCCCTCGTCATGCACCCGACAGCCCAGCCCGCTCCTTCCCATCCCCCCAGCAGCATGGGGAAGGCGGCCCGCTCTGGCTAGGCTGGACGCAGCTGGCCGGGCCATGCCCGGACGCCTCCGCCCCGCCGGCCCACAGCCCCCTTCCCACGCCCCGCCCGGCCAGAGCCCTCTGCCTGCGCCTCCTGCACCCAGCCACCCTCCTGCCTGAGCCCCCTGATCCACACCCTGCTTCCCTCTCGGCGGCGTACGCGCGGCGGCCATGTTGTGCTGCCGAACTACACCTCCCAGCATGCTGTTCGTCCGGGCCCTCTCTACTGCGCATGACGGCTTCACACAAACTTCCTTAGCGTTTTATTATATAGGATGTTACCATTTGTTTTCAGTAATTCTAATGCTAGCTATTACTTCAGTATCTGTGCAATTGTTAAATAAACATATACATAATGTCATTATAAACCAAAGCCCAAACTTGGTTTGTGGCTTGTTCAGGGTAAGCTCCTGTCAGGCTGCAAGATACTTTGTTTACTTGAGTGTCTGCAGGTCCGGTGCTCTCAGCTCCTAGAGGCCGTGGTTCACTGTTCTTGGCCAATGGGAGCTGCGGGAAGTGGCACAGGCCAGGTAAAGACGCTCATGTAAAGAAAGCGTCTCATGGCCCACAAGGGGCTTTCCATGAACAAGCCACAAACCAAGTTTTGGAACCCCTGCTATAAACATATCTAAGTGCTGTATGTTAAGTGGAGCAGTGATGTGAGAGAGATTTGATATTCTGGAGTGTACTGGTTCTTTGGAAGCAGTGATTCTGTGAATACTGTGAATGATCCTGTTGAGGCCTGTATTCCTTAAAAGTGGAACTTCTCCCGATGATCAGCTCTCTGAAACTGAGGGAAAGCTGGTTTTGATTATGACCTCAATCAGAACAGAAGTAACCCATCGCCAATAAGGAGCTCATATAAAGAATTTGCTTCCTCTCAGTAAAGAGAGGGGAGAGTGACTTCATGTGAGTAAAGAAAAGAAATAAACCTGGTGTGCATTGAGTTAATCTCAGGTAGTTACGTCAATATTCATTGGTTTTTGCTCTTATGTTTGTGTTAACTATTTGTTGCACATTAAGGATGAAAGTAGAGATGTGGTGCAGGGCATTTCACTTGGACGATAAGTAAACAATTGCAATCCGTTCACAAAGAGGGGTGTTGTTTGTCTTGTGGGGAAGGTTCTGGCCCTGCCGCATAGTTCACTATGCTGTACCTGGCTCTATCTATGCCTTAATCACATCAGTGAATTTAAGAAAAATGTGTAAAAAAAAAAAAAAAAGAAATATAAACCCATCATAATACAGATGAGCAGATTGAAAGCCTAAGCAAGACAGAGCCTTTACTTATGTTTGGTAGAATTCAATTTTTATATATGATTTGTCAGATATCAATGCTTATTTTTAAGCACTTTTTTCAGTTTTATTGATTTTATATTTTCACAGTTGTGGGAAATTATGGGAGGTCAGGCAAAGGGGAGGTCAGACAACGATTTAGTGACAGTAGATGTTGACATTCAAAAAGTTAGAGCTTTATAATCATTAAGAACAAATAATCAACATCACATCTCAAAATATACAAAGTAAATAAGTTCTCAAGCAGCATTTTCTTGATTTTGCCTAATCTATACATTTTTCTTATTATCAACGAAAATTTTGTAATACTCTATGTACAAATTATGCCTTGTGAGATGTCATTTGAAACTATAATTTGCTGATGAATAATATGGTAAAATGCACATAGCCATGTTATATGTGAAATTATAAACATAAACTGAGTCCATGAGTGAAAGTATGTTTTCCAAAGAAGTCTGGGAAGTGGCCAAACCAGTTCCTCAGAGACAAAGGGCAAGTTGACACTTGAGCCAGGTGTAAATAAGGACCATAAGGACCATTCTTTGGCATAAAAGGGGGCAGGGCCAAAAAAATCTATATTTTAGCAAAGAAATATCATGGAATTCCCTTCCACACAGACTTCCTATCACCTCGCTGCCGTCTGGGAATGCTTCTTAAAGTTGGGAAGGACTATAAAAAGAAGTGTCAGACAACCTAAGGTACCCCTTATTCCCCTCTCTCTCTTCCCCGCTCTCTTCATCAATTCATTGCACCAGACAGGACAAAGAAACAACCATTGAAATGGAGAAGGAGTCCTGACTGAAGAAGGTCAGTAAGACTATTGAAAGCATGTGGGGAGAACTTTGCTTTCAATTTAACAAAGTTTGTTAAGTTAGGCACCAGTAAGTGTTTTATCATTATTTTTCTTGTAACCATTTATGACTTTTATGACTCATTACTTGTACTCACTTAAAATCTCTCTTTGTAGTTAATAAACTTGTTTTACCGTGTTATATAATCGAGGGTGTTTAAATTGAAGTTCCTGGGAAACTCTATTGGGGTGGCATGTTATATACATGTTATGTCTATAAAGTTCATTATAGCTTAATATAATTTATATTGTCCAGGAGAGGGCTCGACAATACAGGACATACATTTCTGGGGGAAAGTCTAGGACTTGGGTGTATGCTGAGCTCAATCTGCAATATAACCAAGGCTTGTGAGAGCCAAGGTGTGACTGTCTGGCTGCAGCACACACACAGACATGGCTGGAAGTTACTTGCATGCTGGAGGCTGTTTGTGAGCTTTTTGTGCTGGAGTCTACAACAGTAAAGCAGTTTAAAAGGCACCCCAGGCTAGAGGTCAGGGGTGACACTGCTACTTATTAGTCTGGTTTGAACCCTGGATATGCCACAGTGTAATTTACTTTTCCTGACATTTGCTGATTTAAAAACATAATCCTTACAAACCTACCTGAACTTAAAATGTGAAACCATAAGCTATTGTGTTATAGCTATATAGGGCCTGTTCCAAAAGCCCATTGAGGTCAATAGAAAAAAACCTGTATTAGGCCCTAGCTGTATAAATATGGCTGTGGTCCAGTCAGTTCACACTAATCTACAGTGTATTAGTAGTTTAAAAATATATTTTTGTCTGATAGAGGCTTTAGTTTAAATCATGGAAATAACTAGGCAATTCTGCAACCAACCACTTGCAAGAGTTTTGAAAGCTGAATTTGTTGTTTCTCCACGCTGCTTAATTACAAATCTAATATTTTCCTTTAAGGTCAATATGCATGGCAAGTCTTTACCAAAAAAAAAAAAAAAAAAAAAAATCTCCTTATGGGATTGGCAGAACAGTCAAGCAGCTTTTCCAAAATAGTCAATATCACCTTTTAAATAACAGCAATATTGAACAAGACGTGCATCGTGGCCTTGTTCTGTGTCTGCATAATTTTGGAGACCACGTGTGTCTGACAAGCACCAAGACCCAGTTTTAGAATAAATAAAAGCCTAGAATCTGGAAGAGTGTGAGAGGACAGATAGCCCTTGTTAGCCCTGTCTGCTTAATCAACAGGTCTCTGAGGGACAAAATTGGAGAAAATTCAACCTGTAAACATGGATCGGATGTGATTCTGGTTAATATATTGCAGCCTGTGTACCACTCACCCACTGCCACTTGGTCGGGCAGTGTAACTATAGTCTGAGTGTATTATGTCAAATGAAACTGACAGTCTTTACATGGGATTTTTAACTTTTTTGAGGAGAAGTGTGGAAGGGGAGTAGCACCTTTTAAAACCCTTTTTAAAATGATAAACAAGGCAGATCTCCAACCATTCATTTTTTTCAAACATTTGAGAAAATAGCCTTATCTCCATTTCTGCACCCACCTCTTGTCTAGGAAGATCTTTAGCTACATTTTTTTGGTTTCACTCTGGTCTTGGCAAATAAACCAGTTTCCTAAAGAAATTAACAGCTTAGTTTTCCTTCTTTATTGTCCTTGGCTACTGTGCAGCCATTGACTCTGTGAATTGCTCTATCCTCTCGGACCAACTCCATAGCAATGAAGTTCCGTCCATTGCCTTCAATCAGATGACAGATGAGTTTTATTCATTACTAGCATAAGTGCCCGGCGTTGCTCGGGTCAGTCGGAGGTGGTGAGGGGGCAGACAGCTGACACCCCCTGACCAACCCCAACACCCACCCCTCACCCCTCACCCACCCCAACACCTTCCCACCCCCCCAGACCAAACCCGACACCCCCCGGCTCACTTACCCCCCGACCAAACCCGACACCCCCATCTCACCCCCCCACCAATAGCAAACCCCCCTGACCAACCCCAACACCCACACCTCACCCCTCACCCACCCCGACAACTTCCCACCCCCCCAGACCAAACCTGACACCCCCCCCAGCTCACGGTGCACTGTGTAGCACACAGATTATTAAATACACTGTTCGGTCGGGGGGTGAGGTGGGGGTGTCGGATTTGCTCAGGGGGTCAGGTGGGGGTGTCGGGTTCGGTCGGGGGTGAGGTGGGGGTGTTGGGTTTGCTTGGGGGGGTCAGGTGGGGTTGTCGGGTTCGGTCGGGGGGTAAGTGAGCCGGGGGGTGTCGGGTTTGGTCTGGGGGTGTTGCGATTGGTGGGGGGGTGAGGTAGGGGTGTCGGGTTCGGTCGGGGGGTAAGTGAGCCGGGGGGTGTCGGGTTTGGTCTGGGGGTGTTGCGATTGGTGGGGGGGTGAGGTAGGGGTGTCGGGTTCGGTTGGGAGTAAGTGAGCCAGGGGGTGTCGGGTTTGGTCTGGGGGGGTGGGAAGGTGTCGGGGTGGGTGAGGGGTGAGGTGTGGGTGTTGGGGTTGGTCAGGGGGTGTTGTGGTTGGTGGGGGGGTGAGGTGGCGGTGTTGGGTTTGGTGGGGGGGGTGTAAGGGTTGCGTTGGCGGGGTGCAGCCCCCTTCCGCCGGTCTGGCGGGGATTCCTCGCTTCACTACGCGGTCGGCGACCCTGAGGGGAATTAGCGGGGTCGCGCGTCCTAACCCCCACCGCTCGAGGGGCGGGAGTCACAGTCGCCCGGGGCTCAGGCCCTCGGGTGGGTCTATTAAGAGTCCCTGGGTTCGGGCTCAGGCCCTCTGGTGGGCCAATCAAGAGTTCAGGACAGCAGGCCCAGCCTGAGAAGGGGGAGACTGCCACCCACCATTGGGGTGGCGGGGGGGGCGCAGGCCCACCCACTTCCTCGGCGCCCCAGCCCGGGGCCCTGGCAGCAAGAGCTTTGCTGCTGTCAGTGGGGATCCTGGCCGAAACACACTGACATCGGCTCCTCCCCCGGGCTACTTCCAGATCCCCCCTTCCCTGGGTACCTGGGCTGTCGCGGGGTCCTCCCCAGAGCCTAGGGTCATCGGCTCCTCCGGATCGCTGTCCGGCGGCAGGTAGGGCAGGTCCTCGGGGGCGCAGGCGTGCTCGGCCGGGGGCTCCTCCGGGTAGTAGGCTGTCTGTGGGGTTGGTGGCGGCGGCGGCCCCTCCGCCGGGTAGTGGCCAGGTGGCGAGGTCGGCGGCTGGTCCCAGCCGGGGTCCTACAGCAGCTCCCGTCTCTCCTCGGGGTAGCGGGCTGCTGGAGTCTTCAGCCGGTCCTCCAAGTGAGGGTCAAGTGGCTCCTCAGGGTACTGGCCGAGCGGCAGGGTCGGCGGCCTCTCCCAGTAATGGGGAGGCTGCTGGTCAGGCGGGTTCCGGCGTGGAGCCACCACTGGAGCGGCTCCCTTCACCGGTGTCGGCCGCCTTACTGAGCCCGGCAGCCGCTCTCTTGTAGTTCCGGGTCCGCCCCCTGACCTCCGGAGGTGGGGCTGACCCGGCGCTGCCGCGGCTCCCTCCGGCCCCGGCCAGAAACCGTGTGGCTCGCGGTCCGCCGGGAGCCGAGTCCCCCCTCTCCAGCCCCCGGACTTCCGGGGGTGGGGCTCACGCGGTGCTAGCGCGGCTCCCTCCGGCCCTGGCCAGGGGCCGCCTCAAGCGCGGTCCGCCGGGAGCCATGCCGCCCCGCTACAGGGGGTAAGTGAGCCGGGGGGGGGGGGTGTCGGGTTTGGTCTGGGCACCCACCCCGACACCTTCCCCCCCCAGACCAAACCCAACACCCACACCTCACCCCTCACCCCCCCGACACCTTCCCACCCCCCCAGACCAACCCCGACACCTCCCGGCTCACTTACCCCCCGACCGAACCCGACACCCCCACCTCACCCCCCCAAGCAAACCCAACACCCCCACCTCACCCCCCGACCGAACCCAACACCCCCACCTCACGTACCGTCCCAGATCCGTCGCAGGCGGGGAGGGGACCCAGAGCCGAGGGATTCCGGGGACCTTCGCAGGTGGTGGTGGGGGGGGGGGGCACAGAGCTTATGGAGTCCGGGGTACCGTTGGGAGGTGGGAGGGGCAGAGAACTGAGGGATCTCCGGGGTTCCGTTGGGAGGCGGGAGGGGCAGAGAACTGAGGGATCTCCGGGGTTCCGTTGGGAGGGGGGAGGGGCAGAGAACTGAGGGATCTCAGGGGTTCCGTTGGAGGAGGGAGGGGTGAGCTGAGCGAGTGAGGTGTCTGTTGGAGGGGGGTATTATGACATCATCACCACCTAACCGCCCAGCCGATGTGATTGGCCCTGAAAGACTTTCACCCCTGGGGGGCGTCAGAGGTGAGATCCAAAAATTTTTCGACCCTTTCCAGCATCTAGACCCTAATACCCCTCATTGTACCAAATTTCAAGTCTCTGGCTCAAACGGTGCGGGAGGAGTTCGCTGTCATACGTACATACATACATACATACATACATACACCACTTGACTTTTATATATATAGATAGATGTTCTGAATAGCCTCTACCAGTTGTAGCTCTAATCATAGTATTTAATAAAGTAAAACCTCTTGGACTACTCTTCTCAAACCTTAACAGGAAGATGTGTGTCTCTATTTCATGAGTGAAAGTAAAGCATAATGAATTTTTAGCAGCACATTTTAATGTCTTTCCTTATCTATCCATCCTGCCACCCAAAATCTTATGTGTAATCCACCATTCTTCAATAGAAATAAATTGTGGCAACAATATCCTAAGATAAATACATTCCTCACATATATGATTAGCACATACACATTTCAATAATGTACTTTTACTGGATGGATAGTTTACCTAATGACTAATTATTCATTTATTACTTGAAGTGGTTGTGGCAGAGCTCCAACCTTCTCTCCAAGGTTCCCGTACTACTAGGCAGTTTATGCTAGCTTCAGAAACTCCCTGAGACGCTCCATGTAGCCCTTCTCTCTCTAGGGTCAGGGTTACAGTCCACTGAGCCCTTTTCATCATAAGCCACCAAGGAGGTTGGTGAGAAAACTCCCATAGTCTCTGTTGTCCCTATCAGCTTATTTTAGAACAGTTTAGCCTCCTGTCCTGACAGGGCCTGTCTTCCCCTTCCAGGAGGTATTTCTATAGTGGCAGGTTGGGGGGAAGAGAAACCCAGGCCTGTCCTCTACTCTGGGTTCCGGCCCAGGGACCCTAATGGTAGCAGCTGTTGGCAGCCAACCTTGCACTGCCAGAGTTGCTACATTTCCCTGGGCGACTTCTCCACAGCTCTCCCGCTTCGCCCTTCTTCACCTTTACCTCACTAGCTGCGTATTTAATTTTAAAATCAGCAAAAAATATCCACCTCCCTTTCTATTTCTTGTAAGAAGTTTTGAAGTTGAAATCTCCTCAGTGTGATAGACAGGCTTGCTTTACCCTGCTTAGCTCTTGGAAGTCCAGGGGCTCTGGGCTGCTGGCCCTGGGCTGCCCGGAGTCCTTAGGGACAGCTCTGTCTTCCATTAGGGATTTTTTTCCCCGAGAACTCCCTGTAACATTTCACGAACCCCCAGGGGTACGTGAACCCCAGTTTGGGAAACACTGACCTACATTAAGACTGGCATAACATTCTCCATTAATTACTGTTTTATTATGTCAGAGTATCTAAATAAGGTTGTCAAAGGCGAGAGAAATTTTTGATGCAGGTGTCCCTATCTTTTCATATAAATGTCTTACCTGACTGGTGCTACCACTGTAAGGGGAGTCAGACAATGCACAAACACAAAGATAATTCAAGTAGAGTAAATTGAACTTTTATAATTAGTGAAAGAAAAACACAAACCAGCAAATTTTGCCACATGGTGGCATTAGGGGAACTGTACTACTACAAGTGTCGTCCTTTAGATGAGACATAACTAAAAGAAGTTACTACTTTCCCAGTCATTGTTTGCAAATTAAAATTTGAATGGCTACATTCTGCCTACCCAATTCCACCCCCAGTTTCAATTAGATACAGCAGTCATTTTCAGTACTGACTGAATTCCGGTACAGATCAACTTTATACTTTAGTAGATCAGAGTGGCTGCACATCAACGATGGATGAAGTGTATTTGTGCATAACCACAATCCTGCACAAAGAAGAGAGAATACTAAAACAGCAAGGTAGGTTTCCTATATAACACAAGTGCAGTGATGAATAAGTCCAGTTTAATTCTAGAGGCTGCACTTTGCCACCCAGGGAGATGGAGGTGGCTGATCTAGCAGGTATACTTTGGTAAACTTCAAACCATAGGCAGCACATGGTGGGAATGCATGATGTTCCTATTTAGAGACGTAACCAAGTGCATCTCACTATACCCTCTTCAGTTCTTCCAAGGTGGCAGAATCCTTGTGTGTGAGGATGCACCCTGCTGTGTCTTTGATCTCCATTTCTGCCCTGGCTAAATCAGGATTTGGACCATAGTTCAGGATACTTTGAAATCCCTGGCCAGTACTGGAAAATAACTATAGCTTCCCTTCTTTAAAGCAAAGAGACATTGGAAAGTTGGTGTTTTTGCATTAATATTGATCTATATAATAGTACAAGGGCTTTTAAAAATAAAATTAAAATGTGGTCTGCTATCAGAGGTTCTTTTTAGAATTTGAAGCTGTAGCAAGGTCAAGACTCACCGGCGTGGTGCCTCCTGCTGGTGACCCTGGAAATTGGCTCTCCAGCCCTTGGAGCACCTCCTGGTGGCTAGTGTCTCACCTGTCACCAGCCCCCTTGTCTCTCCTGGATCCACATGCCCTTTGCCTTGCGGGGGGGGGGGGGGGGAGGGCTGCCCTCTGGCAGTGCCCCTATGCTTTGAGTCTCCCCTCCCAGGGGAACCCACAGCCCTCTTATAGAGCCAACTGTGACCTGATTGTGGCATGGCCCCAGCTGTGGCTGGTTCCCCAGTCAGCCTTTCACAGCCTAAACCCTCTCCATGGCTGCTTTTCTCCAGGAGTGGGGCAGCTGCCCTATACTACAGAAGCTTACAATAGCCTGAACTTAATAGTTCACATACTTTTTGATACTGAATGAACTTGAAGCCACACATACTATTCTTGATCCACACATAATACCAGTTGATGTCTTAAGGTATTGCACTGAGTATATAAGATTTGAGGATGATTTGAGTAAGCAAACACTTGACAGGACACGCCTGTTTCTCTTCCACCAGTTGAGAACTAAAATCTCCGAGACTAGAGAAATCCCAGATACTTATATAATTGAGGTGCTGTAAATGCCATATAGACTTGTAGGGCCAATTCAAACCTGGTGTAAGTGCCTGCTGCACTCATTGACTGCAGTGGAAGTCACATCCGTTTATTTCAGAAATTACTTTGCCCTAAAGTACCCATTATCAATATAGGAGGACCACTTTCTACTAGGTTTGGGGACTACTATGAGTGTCCCAAGGAGGAGCAAGACAATCAGGTAGGTTTCAAGAGGGCAGGTAATTGTCTATTTGCAGGCGCTGGCTTGAAAGTCCCAGACATCTCAGACCAGCTTTTCATTTATACTAAGGCCACTTCATCCCACTCTGGTACTGTAAAGGAGCTTTAAAGTGGCTTTAATGTAAATGAGAATCATGCTCATCATGGTTTGTTGTCATTGTTGTTTTATTCTGAAGGTCTCCAAATTAAAGGTTGTGAACGGTCAATTTTGGTTCAAGATGTCTCAAATCTGTGAAGTGAGTGTAACATGAGAACCTCATGTTTAGAGCTAATCAGGCTACCTTCAGTCCGGACAGGTTATTTTTGTCCTAATCCTTTGTGATGTTGAGTACCTCTTGGAAGCTGCATGGTGTCCTGCCTCCTGGTCCCATATGAGGGCTCTACCTGTTGAGGGTCATCTTTATTACTAGTCTACAGAACAAAATGATTTAGAAAACAGGAAATTTAATTTTAAAATACTGCAATTTCTGTGACCTGAGTCAAGGCAATGTTGAGTATATTCACTGAAGCAAAGTGGTGCTCTCATACTGAATTCTGCATGAAGTGTCTGTCAACTCACTGACTCACCAGATCCTGTCCCTACAGCGTTTGAGCACCTTGCAAACATTAATGGGCTAGAGCCTCGCTGATATTAAGGCCACTTTATGGCTCTCTGGCCCTCTGAATGGACTTGAAGTGGGTACAAATTAAAGTGACACCCACTTTAAGGCCCTTGGTGCTGCTAGAGCAGTGTGAAGTAGCTTCAGTGTAAATGAGAATAGGGCTCTAATAAATGTATTCTCATTACCTGTCTGTGAGAGAGGAAATATTCTCCCTATTTTACAGTTGGGGAAAACTGATGCAATAAGGCTGCAGTTCAGGAGAGCACATAAGTGCATGCTTATAGTTAAGCATGTGCCTAAGATCTCTTTCTGTGCCGAGGCCTTGGAGTGTTGCCCAACACTGGTAGTCTGTAGCATAACTGGATGTTGAATCTCCATCTCCTGAGGCCCATTCCTGTGCCTTAACCACGGCCATCCTCTCTTCCTCCCTCCATTTTGAAAGTTGTTGTCCCCATGTATGTAGTCATTCAAGATAGTCTGTACTCCTGGCCAGTCTGGAGTCAAAGATAAGATAATTACTGATGACCGACAAAGCCTATGTTCATGTGTTTATACTTCAGTGGCATAAAAGAATATATCTGCATAGTCTTTAGCATCTAAATGTAACCCTGGGTCATTGTTTTGGGAATGGTAGGGGAAAAAATGCAGTAGGATGGTGAAGGCAAGATTTGTTAAACTGTTTTATTCTATATCAAATAAGTGGCATTTCTTCAGGCCAACAGAGAAGGTTTGACTAGTTTGAAGTTGCACGCTACGACCTTGAGACTGAGAAAAACATTGACCTACTGTGGCAACTGCATGCATCTTTTACTGTCTCTTGCATTAGAGAGCGAATAAATCAGAGGCTGTGTGAAAGATGAAAAGGGTCATGTGTAAAAGTTCACTCACACTAACCTTCAGCTTGACCTCATTTTTCATTCTAGATGTATTTGCAATGGAAAACAATATAAATAGCTCTCCAATAAAAGATAATATAAGTAGATTTATAACAAGTCACATTAAATCTTTGAGGAATGTTACAGTAAGACCATAATATAATATAATCACTAATGTGTGTGATATTTTTATTAATCTAAATACATACTGTAGAGGGGTGGTGTGGCTCCCTGCTGGCCTGGAGGGAGATAACCCCTGTCAGACGCCAGAGTGGGTGGAGCCAGGTCACGCCAAGTCCAGCCCCTGGGAGGTCAGGGGCTGGACAGGAAGTATAAAAGCTCTGCCTCAGAGCTCATTCAGGGGGCAGCCACCGGAGAGGCCAGATGCTCCCGGGGTGGCTCCAGCTAGCTATTTTTAAACTTAAACATTATCAATGGCTCCAGCTAGCTATTTTTAAACTTAAACATTATCAATAGTAACTATTCTCAGGGCTTGTTATAATTTTGGACACTTCTCAATTTATTACTTAATTATGATGTTTTGCTTTATATATAAAAAAACATCATAGCAATTATGTTTGGCCATTATTCATGGGTAGGTTTGGAAGAATTCAATTTTTATCAGTAAATGTCAGATAGATACTCCAGTTTCTTCAACTTCCCCTTTCCTCAGTACTCCCTTATTCACTCCGCTCCCTGGGAACATCCTGCTGCTCTTACTTTTTCTGTCTTTTCTGAGAAATCTGGAAATATAGCCACTGAGCCAGATAGGAGTTGTGTGCTGATGCTGTTTGTGTATCTCTAGGAATAGCCTTGCATACAGGAAAAAACTATAAACGTTATGGTTGTGTTAGGTCTGTGATTCCCATAATCTTGCGTACTGTCATGCTTGTCTAGGGTGCATCCCCCTCATCCCTCCCAGATGTACATAAATGGAAATTACCCAAACAACTTCCATTAACTTTAGGAATTGCATAGCTCAGATTGAAATCCCTGGTTACTGCTTTGAAAATGTTCTCATAAGGATTTGTCTTATTACAGACCATAGAGAAAACAGCAAATCTAGTTCTATGAAAGAAGGATGCTATGATCTAGGGACTAGCTCTTAACATAGTGAAGCACTGTCTCATTTCCCTTCATTCTTTCTCCCACAGAGAGATGTAAGACAAATCAAAACTTTGAAAAGTATGAAATAAATCTGAACTCTGTAGGTCACTTTGCCTCATCTTGGCTTCATTGCACTGGGCTGAACAAGTAAAACATGTAAAATGAAAGGAGATACTCCGGTATTATATCTATCTCCCATTGCATTTTTCATCTTATCCAAAGCTGTCAATACTACAGGGAGTTGATGGGAAGATGTGCTATTGTTTATGTTTTGCTCTTAATATATTCTGTGCCAATGGTGCACTCAAAATGTCATTCACAGTTTAACAGTTGTAAAAGCAAATGACTTCAGCGTTAGCATTTCTTGGAACCACTCCTAAACATGAAAGAGAATTAACTAAAGATCTTGAAATTGTTTTTATTGCAGACAAGTAGGAAGCCTTTTAACAGGAGGCACTAAATTGCTTCAGTGGCAATTTAGGGATGGCTCTGTTTATATTGTGAAGTGTTAGGAAAGGAACAGTGTTAAAGCTTGAGTCAAGTTGTGGTGAATCATATAAGCTAGAAATGGAAAAGGTATTTCATTCTTTTTTAATGTCCAACAGAGGATTTTCCCATGTGCTATGAGCATGTTGATATCAATGGGAGTTTATTATTTGTTTTAAGAACTGCAGGACAGGGACCTGCTTCTGCTTGTTTTCACTACCATGAAGCACTCAACACAGAATAAAAATGCACTTTGTTCCCCGTCTTTCTCACCATATTTAGGTCTCTCTCCTTTTTTTTTTTTCATTACTACTAACTGTGTCTCTTCCACCCCTCCATGCTCCCCATATAAATATTTATGTAGTCACGGCATTTGCCCAATTGAATCTCATTTGGCTATTTCCTGAATATCTTTCTAATATTCTAATTTCTTCAGGTTCTTCTGTATTATTCCTCTGTTCTCTCTGATATTTACAATATCACTCAATTTAGTATCGGCTGTCAATTTAATTAATGTGGTATTTACTCCTTCCAGATAATGAAATAGAACTATGCCTAACAGAAAACTCTGTAGAACTCCAGTGGATATTCTGGGGCCCTATCTATCCCCTTTTGATGCTTTGCTATGCTTTGTTTCTGGTCTTCCAGCCATTTTTCATTGTATAGAATCAAACAACTTTGAATTATATTGGTCTAATAAATAAACTTTGTGACATGCACAGTATTTTAATACTTCACTACTGTTCTGATATGTCTACTGCATTTCCTTTGCCTATTACTTTTGCCAACTGAGCAAAAAAAGTGATCTCAAAGTGTTTTGGTTTTTTTGGCTGTACTTTATTCTTTATAAATCCATACTGTTGATTACTCATAGGCTAGTTATCCCCCTGGTGTATGCAGATTCTTCCCTGTAGTATTTGTTTTACTCTATTTCTGATTGGAGCTATATTTAATAAACAGCAATTCCCAAACTGTTTCCTTTAAAATATATATATATATATATATATATATATATATATATATATATATATATATACACACCACACTGGCTCCCTTTCAGTCTAGCTAGACCTACTGATTTGCAAAGCATCATTTCCCCCCCTTAAGTACTCCCACACATGCTTTATATCAATGCTTTATTGATATCATTAGTTTCAAGCTGTCCTTACCTGTTCTTATTTCCCTTGTAAAAGCTCAGCTTTAAAAAGCAGGTCAGAAACTCAACCTCATCAGCCTCCTTATTTATGAATAGTCCAATTTTCTCTCTAGTATTCCTTTTCCTGGTTATATTTGAAAAAGTGCCCTAGTACATTGACCATGACAAAATGGGGCAGGAAATGAATTCCCCAACATAAGTAGAATGAAGGGATGAAGGCCCTTTGCAGCATTTTCAGTTCAGGGTTTTTATTTACTTCTTATCTTACACAGTATGGGCCCCAGAACTATTTTTCTCATATACCCTGCTGGTTCCTTGTACAAGTGGATGAAGAGAATTAGCTTTGGGATTTATGCAGTATTACAAAGAGGTTATTTGAAAACTGTGGGAAATTTTGAGATGTTAAGGGAATTATGGGAAAATGGACCAAAGCTCTTTCCTTCCCCTCCCTCCACCTCCTCAGTGGGCCAATGTTGTGTGCAGGTTTTGAAAATTCAATACAAATGGTCTCAAGAAGGGCAGGAGAGATGGTAGAATGTTCTGCAATATGTACAGAGAGGTCAGGTGGGTTTCCCGAAGGCCAGAGTGAATGTTACAGTAGTCCAAGTGACCCTGGGAAGGTGTTTAGGCAGTCAGAGTGAAAAGGAAAGACAGGTTCTGAATATGTTGCAGTTGAAGAAGTGGTAGGATCTAGCAACTTCCTGAATGTGTAAGGAAAAGACAAGAATTAAATTGAATGTGCAGGCTTGGAGAATGGGAGGATTGTGGAGTTGTGTTGTGGTGGGCAAGGGAGCGGAGTTGGAAGTATTTGATGAGGAGTTCTGTTTTTCTTATGTTGTGCTTAAAGATGAGAAAGATATTGAGGAGAATCTCTCAGAGAGAGAGAGAGAGATAGGTCCGGGGTGGGCGAGGTAATATAGGAACTATCTACGTAGTGATGGCAGCTGACACTATTAGTTGATAGGGCCACCAAGAAAAAAAGTCATTACTTTTAGCTCTGATACATGATGTAATTTAGCCTGTTTAATTCAATGAGGAATTTCTGCCAATATGACCAACTTCTGTAGAGAATCACATCATAACAGCATTTATGTATTGAGTCTGAAAGTTTGTCTGAAAATACAAGTTCTTTATGTCACGTATTTGTCAGGTGTTTTTTACAGCTGCAACACTCCATGCCCTCTTGATGTGTGTCATAAGTATAAAGTAGCTTAGAATTTCTGTTTTACTTGTAAAGGGTTAATCTGAAAGTAACCTAGGAGGGAGATGACGTAATCAACCTCAGGAACAAAGAGTGTTTTAGTTTCAGTTTCTCCTCAGCTCCCTCGGGCTCTGGTGCTGCTGTTCGCTCGGCTTTGAGACGAACCACACCTATGTCTCTACTCTACTTATCTATAATCTCCTAACAAGGTCAAGTCCAGTAGTAAGTGAATTGTATACTTAAACTGTATCACTTGATAATTGATCCATGGTTTTTCTTTACTGTTAAGCTTTGGGAGAGGAAGACTTCCCAGGGGAGGGGTCAGTTATGCTATGTGATGTAAGTGAGGTGATTTTCTATTGATTTCTGGACAAGGGGTTTATTCTCCTTCTTTTCCTTTTATTAAAATCTTCCTTTTAAGACTCTGCCTGCTTGTTTCTGGTTTGGATTGGGCACGTCTCACAGCAAGTAAGGACTTTGGTCTTTGGTTCTCAAACCTCTCCTAGGTGAAGGGAGGAGATTTGAGAGGTGTTATAGGAGGGTTCCAATTTACCCTAACCCATGGTTTTAGGGGCTTAAATTGGTGGTGGCAGCATTATTCCAAGTCCAAACTGGAGAAGTTTGGGTTCTGGGGAAAAGTTTTAACCTAAGCTGGTAAAATAAGCTTGGGGGGTTATTTTTTCTTTCATGTGGGGTCCCCACATCTTTACCCTAGAGTTCAGAGTGGGGAGGCACACCTTGACAGTGTATCCATTACATTAATTTGTTTTACACCCCCTGTGAATCTGTGAGGCCACAGTTTAACACACGCCCATTTTCTTACCCTACTTAATTCTGACTGTTAATTTAAACAATTTATATTAGTTCTCAACTCAGCCCAAGTAGTCCTGAAAGAAACACCCAGTTATGTCAATTTTGAACATGGTCCTTCTCCATTGAGTCCAAATGGCATTCAGGTCTGCCCATGCACTGTAATCTGCATGGGAATTGTGTGGCAGAACCCGTAAAAATAGAACCCAGGTTTCTTGACCCTCAAACCCCAAGTCTCAAATCAACCTTGTCATGTAATGGTGGCATGGTTATAATCTGTAGGTGACATGAACTGCTACTGTTTCAAGAGCTGTAAATCTGATTAGTTTTGTAAATTCATGGAGGAAAGAATATAGTATGAAAGTAGAAAAGGAGGCAATTATTCAAATTGTATGCCAAACTAAATTGTATTTAATGTTTCCTCAGTTATATTTTGCAAGAAAATAAAATGCCCTATCCGTGATGTCTCCTTGTCTTACAAATAAAAAGTTGTAACTAGAAATAGGAACTTGAAGGGAAAGATGGAAGTGGAAACTTGCTCATAAACCAGGTGAGAAGCTGCTTTGCAGACAGCAAATGTTACTACTTCCCATAACTTTTCCTGTATTTTTTTTTAAAGAATGAATGAATGCTTAATAGTTGCTTTATCCTAAAGATATAGCCATTGATAAACTGTTGCTAGGAGAATCTTATGTTTGAAGCTTTTGGTATTGGAGGTCACTCTTGGGCTGTCCTGGGACAGGATATTTCAGACTGGGTAGATCTGATTACATCTGAAAAGTTGAATTAACTTAGGTAAAGTGCCTTTTTAAAGATCAAGATTTATAGAAGTAAGACATTATTTGCTTTACTGTTAAATTGTGTGTTGCACAGGTGAATATTGTGTTTTTTGGTGTGGTTTTTTTTAGCAGATACTTCATAAGTGACCCCAAATTCATTGAAATATTTGAATACATTCACTTAGTTCTTTGATTCCCTTTTTATGTTCTCTTTAAGTAAATGTTTGTATGAGAATGGGTTTAGTGGGAAGGATATCTGCAGAAAAAACTCACATCTTCAGGGATTATTAAAGAATATTAATGGAAAGGATAGTTTGCATTTGTAAATGTAAACTGAATAACTGATTGTTAGAATTATGCTTATCCAATAGGGGAACAGAATGGTACCATGTGACCTTTGTGTCCAGTTACAGCTAATCAAAATTTGAACAGAGAATACTCACAACTAGGAGTTCCATCAGAATAGTTTTCTGATGGAAAGTGCAATTTCTACAAAATAAAACTTTCCAAATTTTATTTTGCTGGCAATAAAAATTAAATATTTCATTTCACATTCTTCACCCTGAATGGAAATATTTCATTCTTTTTTAACTGATCCCAGATGTTTTGTTTTCAATCATCAGTTCAGCAAATGTTAGTTTACATTTTTCTTGTGGCACATTGCCTTATGGAGTTGTAGTTCAGGCTACAACTATGTTATTTTCTGTTATTGGACGAGTGTCCAAGAGGACATCCCACCATAAAGCAATGTGGATTTGGCAATTGGTGGTATGTCATAGGAATCACATAACATGGATGTTATACCATGTGGGTGGTATAATCCAGCCAGAGAGCCAGAGTCATAGGGGAAAATGGGAATGTCAGGCTCCCAAACTACAAATTCCATAAGGAAATGAACAACTATGGGAAATGTAGTTCGATATTGAATGGATTGGGAATGTTGAAATGCATCATTTTGACAATTCCAAATTCAATTTTTTCAGAATTTTGGTTGCACAACATTTTTTGAAATTTTGACCCTTTTCCCTGATAGGGTTGGGGGAAAAGTGTTGGAATTCCTCATAGAATGGAAATTCTGAACTTTACTCAGCTCTACTCACAACAAACTGCTTGCAAATAATAATTCAAAAACATATATTCTAGGTACTTCCATGTTTGCCCAGCACAGAAGAGGAAGGAGTTAATGGAGGCATCATGGACCTGCCACACCCTCAGAGAGTGTTCAGAGTGAGGACTATGTCCCTGAGAGGCTGAGAAAACAGGAATACCTTGGACAGAGCAGCTACTAGCAGGGTCTGGGGGAAGCAAAAGGGAGCTCCTGGCTGGCTGCTATGACTAGCTGGCTCAAGACCCTGAGAAGAGTACAAAGAATTGTGCTGGAGAAGTGGTCCAGGGAACTGAAGCAGCGGAGATAGAAGTTTGAGGCACAGCAGGAGGCTGATGTGCACAGGGTCCCTGGGCTGGCATGTGGAATAATGGGCAGACCCAGGTCCACCCACTTGCTGCTGGGGAAATGCTAGGAATTGGATTGATACCTTCTCCCCCAGAAGGGGGAAATATGGATGATGGTGTGACCAGAGGGCTGAGTCATGAAGAGGATGCTGTGGTTTTTGGACTGAGGTGGGTCTGCAGGTGGAGAAGATAGCATGAGAGCGGGGCCTTGGCTTGCAGAGCTAATCCCTTGACAGCCAGCAAGAGGTACCACAAATACTCTCACAAATACACTCAAGGAAATCAATCTACTAAATGGCACTTTATGTGAGAGGAAAAATTCATCACAGAAATTATTTGCAGCATATAAGTTGCCCAGTCCTATTAGTTTTTTTTATTTTCATTTGGTTACTGGTAGTGTTTGCAATCAATTATGTAGTAAGGAGGAATAAAGCATATTGTCATGCTGGAAGGTGTTAATGGTTGCCACCAAGAATGTCTTTGATCTAGAGCCAAAGCAATTACAGACCATGTTAATGCTCATAGGCATTCTAGCCACCCATCCTTCAGGATACATGGAAGAAGTGATTAAGCACCTCTATGGAATAAGATAATTGGAGACAATGGAAGCCATAACCCAAGGCTCTAAGTCACATGCAAGGCCAATCAGCAGCTAAGTCATTAAGCCAGAATTGTTTCTATGGGGACTGACTGCAAACACTGAAGCTAGGGGATCTCTCATGTTTATATTTTTTCAGAGAATTAGAAGAAGTAATCAAGAGAATTAAACAGAAAGCCCCTGTAAATTGGAAAATGTTAAGGGAAATCCCAAATCCTCCATGTACAGAAATGCACAGTTACTGCCAGACCCTCGAACAAAAATGCACCTCTAATGCACACATGATTCCGCCTCCTCTTCTTGGAGAGGAGAGAGAGGTACCTCTTTGTTTCAAAACATTCTTTCTATTATATAGTTTTCATGGTTTACCACTTTTTAATCTGTCAAATTCTTAAATCCCGGCAGCAGAGGGATGCATAGGACAGCGTGTACTTGCATCTAAAGATCAAAGGAGTTTAAGTAGCCTTTTCCAAATGTGTTTGAATTTCACAACTGATTTCCTCTTGTTTTTACAAATTCATTTTTTCCTTTGATACACCTGTACCAATTCAGCTATGTTGAAATGGCAAAAAATTCACCAACAGCAGCTAATTAAAAGGAGCTGGTCTTGTGCTATTCATATTCCATTCAAAAAAGATATGCAGGGACCTTAGAACTACCAGCACTTCAAGGGCCAATTTCTGCTACAAAGACGAGAACTCTGCAACAGAATTTTATAGACTCTGACTGGTGCTTTATACCTGCAGAATCCAGTGCTACTGGCAACATTTTAGAGATCCTGACTCTTGCTGAATAAGTGTTAACTATTAAAATGTATTATTTTAAATCAACCACCTTTCCTCTCTTCTGCATGGTCTTTATGATGTAGGTTTTTGCTATATGATCCCTTACCATGGAAAATATTATTTGGTGAAGCCATATCTGTAAAAGAAAGTACTGCAGCTCCTCCCAGGAACTATAAACAGTGTGGGGGCAAAGGAAATTGTTGCAGTCCCCAAGACTGTAAACAGCTCCAGAGAATTATCCCCCTCTTAGGATGGTTTGCATATATGGTTCGGACCTGGTCCCAGAGACCAAAGGACACAAAGAAATTACTTTTGGTACAAAAGGCCGAGTTTAACCTGACTGAGGGAACTTCAGTTTGATCCCCATAAGACTCGTGGGGGTAGGGGGAAACTGCACTGGTAAATGTAAATATATGTTTTGGCCCTTTTATTCTTCTTCATGTTTTCTCTGTGATGCTTTTATTCTAAAATAAGTATACTCTACTTTGAAAGAGCTGCTTGGTTACTTACTACTGCTGGTTTAGACTGTTCACAGACATTGGAGAAAGAGTGAAGTTCAAGAAATGGACTTCAATCAGACTTGATGGGTAAAACTCAGTGAAGTGCAAGGGGGCTGCTAGTCTAAAAGCCTGATCAGTGGGAGAGAGATGCCCTACTCTTATCAACCACACCTTCCTGGATATTCAAAAGCAGTGGGGATCAGCAAGATTTCCCCATTGTTGACAAAACCCTTTGTCTTGTGCAATCTTGGACGGTTGCTTCCCTCATGTGGTATAGCTTCTCCTTTTCTGGTCTGAATATAAACCAGCTAGCTGTCATCCATTCCCAATGCTAGGGTAAATTTGCACAGCTACATCAATAGAGCTACATCAATGGAAGAGAGAAGTGACTCCTCATTCCCTATAAGCCTATCAATCAGCTGCACTGGACTGATTAGATGAAATGGAAATGGGTGTCTTCTGCATAATGAAAATGCCTTAGCCCATACCACTCCCCCAATCATGAGGGGTCCTTGTAATGTTTCATGAATGTAATCACAAAGATAAGAGGAGGAAGAGTTTAGAATTCCACAAGTGTTCAAAGAACTAAACCCAGCTTTCTTGTAAAACTTTTTTAACATCTTAATGGAGATTTATAACAAATGTGACCTCGATGTGAGCTGTTCTACATTTGTTTCCTGCTTCTAGCAAAGTAATTTCACTTTTTCCATTCTACCCTCTAGTATTTGATGGGGTATATGGGTGGCAATGCTCTTTTTTATGTGCAGTAGAACTAGTGCCGGTGCCAGTCTATAACTAGATAATAATGCTGTCGGACTTAGAAAAGGTTTTTTTTAAAAAAAGCTGTTAATAATTCTCTCTAAAAATTGAGAACAACTATAGCATGCCCATGCTGATGGTATAATAACTGGAGATGACCTTTTAAATTTAAATTTAAGTGTTACTGATTTCCCAGCAAGTTATGACAAAGAAGTGTCTATACAAAGATACAAGCCTAATACTTTTTAGTTGTCAATTCTATAAACCCTAGAAAGTGGCTCATTTCGGTCCAAAGAAGGTGGTGGACAGGCTAATATCGGTTTATACTACATAGTGACTTAAGTAAAATATTCCTTCTAGTCAGCAGTAGCTCAGATATTCTCCTCTATGTAGGTTCTTAGTGTGGCAATAAGGGCAGTATCTGAACACCTTCCAGTAGTACATTAATCAATGTGGCTAATATCTATCATGGGTAGGTTATTATTTCTCTCATCCTCTCCCCAGAGGAAGAATTTTGTGCAGTATAATGTTTTGTTTTGGGAGGGAGAGATTTAAGATGCATATACTGCTTTCTGGTTATATTAGAGAAGACAGGTCTAAGAAGTGTGCCTTGCACTTGGAGCTGAAGGCAGGGAGATTTGTGATTATCCGTAGTTCTTATTGGGGTCTGTTCCTCAATCTTGGACTAGATCCCAAGACAGCCCTGTTTCCTGCATAGATGAGCTTGACCCTTATGGTAGAAAGTTCCATTGTGTCTCAGGAGTGCAGTTGTCGACTGTTGTTGAATATTTAAGATGACCCAAGCTAAATGCAAACACTGTTTAAAAATTGACAGAATCATCTCCTTCACATCCTAGAGCAGGAGCATCACACCCATTTAACACACCCAAAAGGAAGCATATCCCTGAACACTGAGAAGACATGGTTCCTAACCTGCAAGAGTTTAAAATCCAAGCATCTGACCCAAAGGCAGGAAGTCAATGTGGGTGTTCAGCACTTCAGAAGGTAAGACCATGCATTAGTCTTGTAGCCTCACAAATAAGAGAAATGGCTACATTTTGTTATAAACTAGTACAATATAGCTCATATACACTAACGATATTAGATAAAGAAAAAATAGCAACAGTTATTGAGCTATGCAGTGTAGCAAAGCTCTGACCTTGTCCCTGTGGGTCCTGCGCTTCCAGGAGGTTTATGCTAGTCTCGGAGGTTCACTGCAACCCTCCACATAGCCCTTCTCTCTCTAGGCCAGGGTTACAGTCTACTGAGCCCTTATCATCATAAGCCAGCAAAGCAGTTGGTGAGAGAACTTCCACAGTCTCTGTTGTCCCTCTGGACTTATTTCAGTACAGTTTAGCTTCCTGTCCTGCTAGGGAGGGGCCTGTCTTCCCCTTCCAGGAGGTGTTTCAGTAGTGGCAGGTTGGGAGAAATCCAGGCCTGCCCTCTAAGAACTGGGTTCTGGCCCAGGGACCCTAACGGTACCAGCTGTTGGCAGCCAACCTTGCACTGCCAGAGTTGCTACTTTTCCCCGGGCCACTTTCCCACAGCTCTCTCCCTTCACCCTTACCAACAGCTCAAGTGTGTCTTCTGTATCCAGCCCTTCAGCAGCACATCCTCTCCACTGCTTCCCTGGAGTGAGCCCTTTTTCTATAGTACCAGAGAGACCTTAATTAGAGTCAGGTGGTCAATCAGCTCAATGGCCTCACCTGACTCTTTGCAGGTTAACTGGAGTCAGATGTTCTCATGAGCCTGAAGCAGTCCTTGTTCTGGTCAGTCAGGGAACAAAAAACTGTTGATCCAGTGGCCAGAATATCTGCCTTCTGCTACTATGCTGTATCCAGCTGGCCTGGGTCTATCACAGTGGTCATTAAACCAATGCATTCAAATTAAGTTTCTATTACAGAGAGACAAAGAAAAATGTTTGCTATCCAGTTATTGTATTGCTGGTATATATTATTCCAAGGCATTTAATGGGCTAAAAACTAAATTCTGTTCTTTAAGGAAGAAAAGGGATAGAACTGGGTGAAATGGGACAGACTTCGCAATTTAACACTTTTTGCCACCTACTATCTCAGGGTGCATAAGTCATAATCCTAAACAACTGGACCCTGAATGGCTGATGCAGTTTTGCTGCCTCCCAGTCCCCCCTTTTCCTCACAATTTGTGGGTCACCAACTTCCCCACTTAGAGTTCCCGGGTCCAAATGTCCCAAAGGAAAATCAGGGCCCCATTTCTTGGGCAGTTCTGGGGGTTCTATCACTTGTTGTGCTATAATAATTTCAGTACCTAAGACAGGGAGGCCTCACCAGAGTCTCTAGGCCAATGGTGGGAACAGAGGACTTGACAGCATAGTACATACAACTGCTCCCTTGCTAGAATCTGTAGGGGTAGGCAGTAGCAACTGCAGCTGGCCATATGACTAGAACTGCTGGGCTTTGTCCTCTGTTTGCATTGCAGAGTTCTGTTTACATAAGGCAACTGCAGCTCTCAGCTCAGCTCTTTTGTAGAAGAAATAGGGGATCAGTAGTGTCAGGAATACGCACAGTCCGTGAGAGGTACTCCTAGCAGCAAATCAGAAATATGTAAGCTCTTTTCCCTTGCTTTTTGCTTTGTCCAGTCCCTCTTGCCCAACTTTGGGGAACATCATTTTCATTCATTTAATCCCAAGCCAAATCACTGCCCAGGTCCGGTCCTGGTGAGGCCAACGGGACCACCTCCAAACATTAACCCTGCATACAAAACTCAGCCAAACCACACCCAAATGTCCTCAAACCATATAGTATTAGCACACGAATAAGGTACCAGTTTGCTCACCCTGTGCTCTCAGCAGAGAGTTGTCCCAGTCAACTCTTCTATCAACTGCAAATGTTTGTAGAGATTCCCTCAGCCCATCACCCCCACCTGCTTTTTGACCTTCTGCCTCGGGGCTTATATTTGTGTCTTTTATTTCTTTCATTGTATTATGTTAATTTTGACTCCCTTAACACTGTATTTTTCATTCTTTCATTTCTTATGGTATTTTCACCACTTCAAATTTCTTGCCTCTCAGTCTATTGAATGGCTCTTTGATCAAGAGGAAACAAAACATAAAACCAGATGGATGACCCACCAAATGATGGTGATCTTGAATGAGTCATTTTCAACAGACATGACAAAGTGATTCACAGCGTCTCACAAACTGGAACCACCCACTTCTATTCATTACCTTAACTTCTCTGCATTGAACCGTGGGAGCAACTTATCCACCCACAAGCTTAATCTATGGAAATCATTCTGAAACGTTTGTTCTTTTCCCCTATAATACGTGACACTCCATTCCCATTTAGTGTCCTCAACTGAGTCCGATTTTTTTTTAGATTAAGCAATTTATGTTAAACGCTAAATACATTAAAATGATAATGGTCTGGCTTAAATCTATAATATTGTGGAAATTCAGATTTGAATGTTTCCAATTTTAGAACATTGATTTTACATAATTGCATGTTATAGATTAGAATTTGGTTTTCAACAGTGCATTTTATACTTTAGATATTTCAGACTGTCAATATCCTTGGTCCTTGGTTATTATAAAAATGGCTTCATCCTTTTGGGGCACAAAAGCTTGTAACACTTCATTTTGTTCCTTCTTGTGGTTTTCCAAATTTCCCCTAATAAAATGCATCTCTACTGGTATAATTTGGAAGGGTTTTCCTGCACTGATGAACCTTTCATCCAAGGTGAACATGAGCAGAGGGAGTGTAGAGAAGGCCTTTTTTATACCAGTTGATGCAGTTGCAAAAAACTCCTGTGCCCTGTCAGCAGTAGAGTTTCCCTCACTGTAAAGAAAAATGGCACAGAAAAACATTTGAGTTTTCATAGTGTAGATAAAGTCTTAGTGACGTTCTTCTAACGGTCATGGTGAATTTTCACTTCTGATGGAGGAGTACAACAATAGAAAGGGAGTGACTGCCATTTCAAGCAGTAGTTGCACTACCTCCATATTGGAAAATAGGGCTTATTTTGTATGCTTTCAAATTAGATAAATATTCCTATTGGTAATCTCCTTCATGGGAAATCAGCATGAAACAGGAAACAGGCACAATCAAGGTGAAATATTTAAATGTTAAAAGAAATATTCATAGAAACTTCTTACAGCATTTGTCCAGCTCTAGTTCTTCTGTAGTTTTACTGCTATCTTCCAGTTCAGTTAAGAACTCAGTTTACAGGCTATTCATCAGGCTCTCTTGGATGTAACTGTTGTTTTCCACTAGATTATACGTTGCTAAATGATTGGTAGCCTGGAAATGTATCAGTTTCAACACGCTTTCCACAAATTAAAATTGTACAGGTTGCAGTAAGCTTCTGTGTTGATCCTATAAGAGATATAAAACAGAACCTGCAGCCTGCAAGGACCTGCAAGATCAATGGTGACTTTAAGCTCCCTATGTACTCTAGGGTTACCAACCAACCAATATTTGACCAGTCTGGCTGCTTATTTTTTTCTGGCAAATCCATTTAAAAAAAAAAACATCTGCCAGGTATTTTTTTTTAATGTGGGTCTAAAGAGTTGCATTATCACAATACACTGGGATATGTAATGTTAAAAGTTTCTGTGTCCAGAAAGATGCTGCAGTGATCCCACTTCCACAATTCAAGTAAGAAAACGTTATCAAACTTATCTTATCTATATGTCTTATCTTTCTAGATACTCTAAGTGGCTACTGGAGGGAGGATGTGTTGCCTTGTGGTTGAGGTTACAGCAGGCATGACTTGTGGGGAGGGGGGCGTTGATTTTTTTTGTATTTCAAAGGTGGTAACACTATTGTGCTCTCTTGATTCTAGTTTGGGTTGGGGGCTATAAAGCCCCCCTTGGCATAACATAAACAGTCGTTGTTCAATTTATGGCAACCCCCTTGTGAACTGAACTATATAATGCCTGCTGAGGGCCTGTTACCATCTCAATACCCACATTCATGTTGTTAGGGGGCCCTCGAAGATCAGCCCCTCAGCTGTCTTCCACAGTGCCTGTGCCAGAAGAATCCTCCCTCATCCAGATAATGGTTTTTTAGGGGCCCCTTTACAGGCCCAGAGTGGGGGGCGATGATTTTCACCCATGATCTCTATTCATGGCAAATATTTTTTAAAAAATAAGTGCCTAAAGTTAGCCTTCTGAGTTTGTATTTAGGGACCTAAATAAGTAGCCTGACAATGGACGTGCTGGGTACATTTGGAAAACAAGTCCATAAATGTAGACCCTATAGTCCAGCTTCTATTCATTCATTTCTAATCTGTCCTAAATTTGTGCTAAAGGCTTTCCTCTTTCCTTGCCACTGCTTTCATAATGCAGTTGTAATTCACCTGGTGCTCTGTCAAGTTGTGATTGTTTTAATTGCTTAATGATATGCTCTGGTGAAGCGATTAAGCCTTGACATTTCACATTCTCCCCAAGAATATGTGTTTTGGTCTCTGAGATGTTTCTGTGTTAGAGGTTTCCTATATAAAGTAAAACTAGTCAGTTTTGAATTTTTGCTGGTACAGTGAAAAGGCTAAAAAGGATCTGCTGAGTGATATTTTTGCAGAATAATCCAATTAAACTGGAAAGCCTGTTTACAGTGGGTTCCTGCCTACAGGCAGGTAAAAAGCATGCCTCATCAAGCTAGTAAGCAACCTTGTATACAGGCTATTAATTCTGTGCTCAGAGATCATGGTAGTAAGTGGAGGGTGACATTGCTAGGGAGAGAGCTATGCAGTATGCATTGCATGACTGCAACAGTATATTTTGGAAGCTTTTTGCTATTTTTTTATTCAGTAAAATAGGTTCCTTATGGCATATTTTCTTTGTTGATGTTTTTTATAGTTGAGGGGGAAATTAAGGGCAAAGAATGAATTCTATTTGTTTCAATATGTTCTTCTTGGCTAGATCAATTCCTGTTTGGTTAACACTTCTTATACTAAAGAAAATGGGAAGAGTTTAGCACACAAGAGACCTTGAAGGGACTATGAGGAAAACCTGGAGAGAGACTGAAAATAACAAGAAAGCCCTCCTTGTGGCAAAAATATTTCTTTTTCTTCTGTGGGACTAGGAAGGAAAATAAGAAAATGTCGTCTTGTTTGCTTAAATATTTGAGATAGCACAGGAGAGTTCCAGGGAATTAAGAGGGAGATAGCAAAATGGAAAAGAAGAAATGGAGAGTTTTGCCCATTTGCCAGTAAAAATAAATGATTTATTTCTATAAAATGTATACAATTAGGACATAGTTACAAAAAGGTCAAAACAAAATCCCCAAAACTGAACACATACAGAATATTAAGGGAAGTGGTGTTGAAGAATCTGGATCTGAATTTTGAAGGTGATCCTTTACTCTGAGATAGCACACCTGAGATCCAGATGCTCTCAAAGTTTAGTTCATTTAAAATTCTAATTTTGTAAAGTTTAGTTCATTTAAAATTCTAATTTTGTGGCTCAGGGCCATCTCACTAGTAAAAAGAAAAAAAATCCTTCAATTTCAAATGAATCTACTAGTTTGAAAGAGTTTTCTGAAACTTAAAATAAATATGACCTCTGGAACCATCATTATCTGAGTGGAAATAATGTAAATGCTCTGAACAGATTTTAAGGAGACATGGAAATACCTTCCTTTGTCTCAGAGCTGGCGACAGAAATTTTGGGGCCCCCTACTTTGATCGCTGGGGCCCACAACTCTGATCGTTTGGGGGCCCCCCTGGCCTATTCTCCTCCCCCCCCTGCCTGACCCGGCCCACCCAACCTTATCTCCTCCCCCAGCCTAACCTCCCCCCTCCCCACCCATGCCGTCAGGCAGTCAGGGACAAGCCGCCCAGGCTGTGGTGTGGAGGTCACTGTTTTGTCCCCGGGGTGTTGGACACGAGGGGGCCGGGCGCTGGGGCTGGGATGTCAAAGGGTTAATGGGAGGGAGGGAGGCAGGTGCCTGGCGCCCCGCTGCCCCCGCTCCTGCCCCGGCGCCCCCCCGTCTGCAGCTCGGGCTCGGGCTCGCTCCTGCTTTCCCAGGGATGTTGTGCGGTCGGCCGGCCCCTCTTCTTGTGCTGAGCATCCAGCGCAGCGCTGTCCCCTTCACCGCTGGCGAGCCAGATGCGCCCCGAGCCGGAGCGGGCGGCGGAGCTGGGCGCCACGGGTGGAGCCCAGCGCCAGGCGGCAGACCCGGCGACAAGGGGGGACGACTACGATACAGCTGTGTACCAGGCCCCGGACCTAAGGGCCCCCCCCTTAAGTCCGGGGCCCGGTACAGCTCTACCCGTAGACCCCCCCTGTCGCCGGCCCTGCTTTGACTCATCTGCTTCTGGTTTCTATGGGAGACAGAATGCTGGACTAGTAGCACCATAGGCCTCCTACTTTACGCCTATGTCCTACACCTATGTTCTCTTAACTATCATTGAGATCTACAACCTTTAGTTCAGCGGTTCTCAAACTTTTGAGAACCGTGGCCCTTTTTTCTCTTCCTTGGGGCAGCAGCCCCTTGTGTGTCCACTGAAAAGCCACCAAATTGAATACTTCCGCTTTCGGCAGCTATTTTCGGAGGACATGCTGAGTGCTTCTGAGAGCGCTCGGTATGTCCACCAAAAAGCTGCCGAATGCGGCACTAATCAATTTGGCGGCTTTTCGGCAGCGGCAGGAGCTCGCAACCCTCTGGGAGTGCTCAGTGACCCCCCCGGGAGGTCGTGACCCCCTGTTTGAGAATCCCCTCTTTAGTTAAACAGTAAAATTGAACCAAAGCAAATATTTGTGAATGGGTTATAACAAAACCCTGCAAATACCAAAAAAAAAAAAAAGTGTTAAACTGTTGAAACTGAGGGAGCCATACTCATGAGATTAGAATTTCAGAAAGGATCAGTTAAAAATAAAATTTTAAACATCAGAAAAAATTCCTGTTAAGATAGCCTTAAGAAATCCAAGGATAAAAAACCCCCAATGAATATCAGAAATCAAATACAGAAATCCTAGCAGTACTTGAGGACGAAGCTGCGGTAGTCTTCACAGCATTAGGTAGCAGGTTAGCAAAGTATGCTGGCTGAGCTACAGATGACACTTGCCTGAAACTGCTCACAGCCAATAGTTATTATGGGTATGTCTACACTGGCAAGTTTCTGCACCACAAGTTTTACCACTTTTATTAAACCGCTAGAATTAAACCGCTGTTGCATCTCCACACTGCTCCTTGTGATGCTGGAGCGTATCCACATTAGCAGCACTTGCAATAGCAAAGACTATTGTGGGTAGCTATCCCACTGTGCAACTGGCCACAGGAGAGTTTGAGCAGGGTTTGCAATGCCTCATGGGGCAGGCACAGCATCACACAATGGAGGTTCGCCAATCCCATTGTTCCATGGGCATCCCACTACATTGCCAGCTGCTTTTCAACTGAAGGTGGGGGAGGAAAGAGACAGTGTGTTTTGGGGGACAGAAAGTGTGTCAGCATACTGTCTTGTAAATTCACACAGCAGCAGGAGGCAACTGTCTTGAGGCAGGGGGAAGAGAAACCCTAACATTAGCCCCCACCTCTGTCCCTGGGCGCTCTGCACAGCAATCTCTCTCCCACATACAGATATCTGGCACTATGTTCAACAGCACAAGCATTCCACATTAGTGATTTGCTTTGTGTCCTCGAACAGATCAGCACAGCATGCAATGGCTGGTCAGAAACAGTGCTTTGAAGGGGGAGGGGAGCATATCTCCAGGGCAGCTGAGCTCAAAACAATGAGCAGAGTGGTCACTTGAGGCATTCTGGGACAGCTCCGGAGGCCAATTACAGCTCAGAAAAAAATCAAATGTCTACACTGGAAACTGGAGCCTCTGTGCATATAGCCTTACAACTATCGTTGAGGTGGGTTTTTTTCCCCCCAGCCTTGCAACTGAGGAGTTTCTGCACACAAAGTGGCTTGGCAATGGGTACATGTCTGCAATTTGGGCGCAAAAAGCTGCTTTACTGTACAGCAACTTGTCAGTCTAGACAAGTCTGTAGTTAGCTCAAGTGGTAGACGCTCTAGCTGGACAGCCCGGATTTCCCAGCTGAATAGCAATCAAAGGGGTTGTTACCAACATAAGACAGAACTTGTTCATGTGACTTTAGGCGTAACCTATGGCATGTGTTCCAAAGGTGGCATGCGAGCTGATTTTCAGTGGCACTCATTCTGCCTGGGTCTGGCCACTGGTCTGGGGGGCTCTGCATTTTAATTTAATTTGAAATGAAGCTTCTTAAACATTTTAAAAACCTTATTTATTTTATATACAACAATAGTTTAGTTCTATATTAAAGACATAGAAAGAGACCTCTAAAAATGTTAAAATGTATTACTGGTACGCAAAACCTTAAATTAGGGTGAATAAATGAAGACTTGGCACACCACTTCTGAAAGGTTGCCAACCCCTGCTCTAGACTTTACCATCTCCCTCCTGTGCCTCAGTTGCTTTAGTAGACTGATAAAATCAGTATCACTGGGCAATCATTTGTAGCTTCAGACAGTGTTTAGGGCTTCTTTTAAAATTAAGTTGTCAGCACTAGATAATTTTTCTGTAATATCTTTAGCTCGATAGCTAGTTAGACAAAAGCCTGGTGATCAGTGTACACATGTTTCTTTGTTTTCTTTTTTAATCAATTGAAGTCTTTACTCCGTGTAACAATTTTCATAAATGCAATCAGCCCTTAACATGTTTTTGGTACATAAATGTTCTTTTATTCCTGTTTGGGCTCCACAGCTAAATTGCTCTAGTGGGTCTAATCACTAGATATTGATTACTAATCTCTAATTTGGCATGGGGGGGGGGGGGAAGAAAGATTGTTAGCATGCAGCAAATCATGAACTGAATACGTTTTGAAATCATTTCCTTGGTTGTCCTTTTGGGAAAGAATTTTATCTGTTTGTTTGTTTACCTAGCAAACTCTTAGTTCAGAGCTTTAGGATTTAGTGAATGTTGAAAGCAGCAATGTGAAGCTAGATATTTGCCAGAAGGATAAGAATGCCTTCATCTCACCATGGGAAGATGGAAATATATCCCATGTGCACAAGCCATTTATTATGCTTAGAAACAGCAACGGGTAACAAACTTGGAAACTCTGCAACTAGTAGACCACTTATTTCTCCGCAAACATTATTTTTGGAAAGAATGATTCTCGCCATTATGTCATGTTGTGCTGCACTTTGCTCTACTTTAGTCATCTCATATTATATCCTGTTGGACTTAATCTAGAGCATTTGATGTACAATAATGTGAAATGCCAGGTGAAAATGAGACAGATCTGAACTTGGCAAATCTCTCTGCTTCTATTTTTCTCAATGGTGGAGTTTAGTATCATTAAAATGCTTGCCTCATTATTTAAAAAAGGCTAAATGTTGGGTTTTTTTGAGGGTGTGTGTGTTGTGTTGGTTATTTAAAATTTAATGTTACATTTAACAACCTTACTAGTGATCTAGGAGATGGCATAAAGTAAATAGCAGATGAATCAAATTTGCAGATGACAGCAATCTGAGGGGATGCTAAGGTAAACGCTAATGGGAACCCTGAGTGGTTTGATATTTGGGCAGAAATAAAATGAGATTCAGCCTGGAAAAATGTAGACTAATAAATCTCTGGCATAATTATGTGCTTTAGATTTTAACTACATGGACAACAGGTTTTTTTTAAAATCCTCTTCGCTCCTCGTGGAGCATAAGGCATCAACCATTCTTCTCCACTCAACTCGATCTTGGGCTAGCCAGTAGATTTCATCCCAGGTCTTTTCCCATATTTTTCATTTCACCTTCGATAGTCCTTCGCCACATTCCCAGCGGTCTGCCTCTCCTTCTTTTTCCCTGTGGTGTCCATCTAAGAGCAGTGTGAGGATGTCTGGTAGTATCCATTCTCAACACATGCCCCAACCATCTCCATCTTCGTTGTTTCACCTCATCCACTACGTTGTTAGTGCCTGTTAGTCGGCTCACTTCTTTATTGGTGATACGTTGTGGCCAGTGTATGTTAAGGATGCGCCTAAGCCACCTTCCTTGGAAACCCCGGAGTCGACTTTCTATCTTCTTGTTGGTCCTCCACGTTTCCGCTGCATAGAGCAATACAGAGCGGACATTCGACCTGTAGATCTGTACTTTAGTTTTAGTTTGAAAGATTGATGACTTCCAGATGTTTTGAAGTCTGTTGAAAGCATTTGCTGCAAGACTAATTCTGGTGGATATTTCTTTCTCAATGTTATCATCAGCTGATATGTAACTACCAAGATGTTTGAAATCATTCACCTCTTCTAATTCCACATCATATAGGACTGTCTTCACTGAGCTTGCTGTTTTTGCTTTCATTATCTTGCTTTTACCAGTATGGATTTTGAGCCTCACGCATCTAGCTGCTCTATCTACCCTATCAGTCTTCTCTTGGAGGTCCATTTGAGAATTTGAGAGCAGAGCGATGTCATCTGCAAAATCACAATCTTCAATCTGACCAGACAGTCCCCATACGAGCCCTCTTGGTCGATATTCGGTGGCTTTCCGCATCACCCAGTCTATGACCACAAGGAATAGGGTGGGCGAGATAACACACCCTTGTCTGACTCCTGTCCTCACATGGAACCACTCGCTTTGCTGTCCTTCATGACGTACACAGCACTTGTTGTCAGCATACATATCTTTGAGGATGGTTATCACTTTCAAAGGGAATCCATACATTTTTAGGATCTTCCAGAGAGATGGATGGTGAATGCTGTCAAATGCCTTCTCAAAGTCTAGGTAGTTGACGTACAGAGACGAGTTCCATTTGAGAGATTGTTCCATTATCGTGCGTAAAACAAATATTTGGTCTACACATCCTCTCCCACTCCTGAATCTTGCCTGTTCCTCCCTCAAGATATTTTCCACTGCTTGTCTTATTCTATGTAATAGAACTTTACAAAAGACCTTCCCCAGTACTGACAGCGAGTTCACACCTCTCCAGTTATCACACATCGATAAGTCACCCTTCTTTGGTATTTTCATGATGATACCTTTCTTCCATGCTTCTGGCACTCTCTCTTCCTCCCATACCTTGTTGAATAGCTCCTCCAGAACTCTGGCACTTGTGCTCGGATCAACTTTCAACATATCTGCAGTTATTCTATCCTCACCTGGTGCCTTGTTTCCTTTTGTTTGTCTGATGGCCACTTCTATCTCTCGCTTTGTGATGGGCCCTTGCTCTACTTCCATCTGAAAACTGGTTTCCTCTATTTCCACTATCTCTTTGGGATCTGGTCTATTTAGGGTCTCTTTAAAAATGCTCTGCCCATCGATTAAGTTGTTCTTTTTCTTCTGTCAATACTTTCCCATTTTTTTCTTTAACTACTCTTGACCTACTGCTGAATCCTCCCGTCAAAGTCTTCATGATTTTATACACAGTTCTTGTGTCACCCCGCACAGCTGCTGATTGTGCCTCTCCTGCCAGGTTGTTGATATACTCTCTTTTGTCTTTCCAGGCACTTCTCTTCATGGCCTTGTTTTTCTCCCTGTATTCCTCGTTTGCGGCTTCTTTTTGTTCGTCATTTCCAACGAGCATGTGTAATTTTGCTACCTTCCTCTCTTCCATGAGTTTCCATGTGCGGTCTGAAATCCACTCCTTCCGCTCTCTCCTCTTATAGCCAAGCACTGTCTTACTGGTCTCCGTGTATGTCCTCTCAACATTATTGCAGAAAGGACAGCAGTAGTGGACATATAAAACAAAACCCCTACAGGGGAGTTTGTGGTGTATTATGGGTGATGTAGTCTGGCCAAGGAGCCCAGCCTGTAGGGGAAAATGAGAGTTTGAGGCATCACAATATTGCTGAATCAAGATAATTATTTTTGTCTGAAATATTTCAGTTTTTGACTTTTGACTGAAAAGACAAAATTTTCCTGGGGGATAGGGTGAACAACCAAGTTTGCCAACCGGCTCTACTTCTATGAGTGTTTTTTCATTTCTAATTTTTTAAATAACTGTTGTAGTACTTCCTGCAAAATAGCGAAAACTTGTCACTTCCTGAATAAGCCTATTCCTTATGATGATTCTGTTGTTCATATATGTACATGAACAAGCTGTCAAGATTTATTCCATACTTGATTTTTGGGTGTTTGGGCTTCTCTAATCCACATACTCTAACCTCTAATCCCAGACTATCACCCATATATTTATCCTGAGTCTGGCTTCCTTGTCTGCCTCCCTCTCTCCTTGAAACTAAGATGGGTTTTTTACCTGAACAAAGTAAAAGCAAGAAAGTTGGAACCTTTTCCTTGGACAGAAAATTCTCCATCACTTCTGTGTTCCTGATCTGCACTGAACTTGGAAGCAGAAGTTCCAAGATTATGCCTTTGTCTGGTTCTTTATGATAGTAGAATGAGATACCGGCCTTGTTCTTGAGTCTAGCTGGAAACTTGGATGCTGATTGCCCATTCTGCTATACAAGAAATTAGTGAAACAGGGTGGAGAATCACTGCCCCTTTATTTACCTGATATTTTAAACCTCTCAATCTTTCCCAAGGAAATTACTAGTGCAATAAAATTCAAATGATGGAGGATTGATGTCCACAGTTTGTACAGTAACT
Source organism: Sternotherus odoratus (assembly GCA_032164245.1). Taxonomy (NCBI): domain Eukaryota; kingdom Metazoa; phylum Chordata; order Testudines; family Kinosternidae; genus Sternotherus; species Sternotherus odoratus. The sequence continues at coordinate 84,156,917 of JAVMKO010000002.1, read as the reverse complement.
TTTCTACAGTTCTACATTTTTATTTTACATACTTAACAGTGGTACTGGTTTACATAGTAACAGTGGTACTACCTCAAATTTGTGTAGGATGCAGGTAGGAAGGACAGTTAGAACCAAATGGGTTTTATTTTATTTGTATTATGGTAGCATCTATGATCCCCAGTCCTGGATCAGGACTAATAACAGGGCCTACAGATTTACCCTAATTATCAGTTTAACTGAAAAAAGTAGCAAAAATTCATAAAACTTTATAACAACAAATGTTGATTGGGACGAGGTACAAAAGGGAGATACAATGATTGAATTAGTCCAAACAAGAAGGTCTCCTGATATAACTCATTGACCGTATTAGGATCAGGCTTGGTGAACAAGCAACATGTGGAACCAGAAATCAGAGAACCAAAATTGTGTTGGAAACTAGGCATAGCTGGTGGACAAAATAACCACCTCTTATGATCATTTCTCCTTTTTGGCTTCCTTAAAGAATGAGATTTTTTGAGGGGGGAAGGGTAGTGAAAATTGGTGACTGAAGCAAGCTTCGCCATCATGGCTGCCACCCACACAATCTCCTGGGGACCTCAGGCTTTCATCACTCTTAGACACATCCTGACCAGACCCCCATTCAGAGAGAGGGACTTAGATGACGTTGCACCCTCTACTGGCTCCAGCTGAAGCCCAAATACCACCTGGAATGAAATAGGACTGAGATTGCTGGAGCTGTTAAAGTTCAATTAACTTATTCTTTTCCCCCCAAAAGAATAGTTATTACAATCTTCAATCAATCTTCAATACCATCCAAGAGATTGTCAAACAGGGTTTTTTTTTCCTCCTACAAACTCTCAACAGCTAAAGGGTAATGGAACAAGATATGATGTTAAAATGAAAGCCTTAATTAGAACTTTACATTTCAAAACTTTACTCTTTTTCCTTCTTTGCTGTGTCCTTAATAAAAGTTTAAAATTATTTGAATGTTTTTTTCCTATGGTACTAAGTAGGCTGAGGTCTCGGTATACCAAACCCTGAATCTTGTTTGACACTGTTTAAGGCTGAACACTGACTAGGTTACATTAACACCTTTAGCCTCTGTATTATATCTAAATTAATACAAGAGGATCCCATTGTCCTAGGTGCTTTTGTAACCCACACACCTTCTAGGTGTGGTGTTCTGTCCCATATAGTGGCACTTGGAGAGGAATAAAATGAGTCTGCTCTACAGCATTAGTTAACAGTCTTTTAGTTCATGCGGTAGAGGCTCATGTACTAAGCTCCAGAGGCCCCAGGTTCAAGCCAGGGTCTGTTAGTGTAATGCTGTACAAATGCAGAACAAAATGACAGGCTTCTTAACTACATTCACAATACTTGTGAGCATATCAATTTCCATATGCAATCTAGTGTGGGTAATTAAGGTAGTTTGAATAACTGTACACCTGCCTACCTGATTGCTCAATTTACATGTGAACAAAATACTACCCAGTGCTATTCTTAGTTTCCCTATGCACTTCTTACAGATGAATAAATTAGACATCTATAATCCTTGATTTTTTCTTGGCTTTGGAAGAAATCAGCTTGACTTCCTCCTACACCTATTTTAGTAGACCTCTTTTCTTCGACCTTTAAACACCTACGAAGTTAATATTCTTTCATTTCCTGCAGTACTTTGTGTACTAGACAAAGTATCGTATGACTCCTCAATATAAGATTTCACATTTGTAAACTCAATAACGATTACTGCAACAAGCCAAGAAAGAGTGGTACTAAACTTTAAAGTACTAAAACCTTAATGCCCATTTGCTATTTCACAGCTCCATTTTGCTGAAGAAGGTAACTTTTCCTTTCTTTTTAGTATCACATTTTCTAGGTCACAGTTCCAAGCTGGAGTATATCAGCTTGTAAAACTGTGACCAAAGCAATTTAAAAAGTAAGGGAAGCAATTAAAATAAACACGAGTTGTGCAAAAGACTATTAGACTGTGTAGCAACTACAATGAGTACTGGCGATAATTGCCCTCCATGGAAGTATCAGCAGATTCTTGGGGCTCTTGCATTAGATAATAAGGCTTCCACATTTTCAATTTCTCAGTTGTACGGAAGAAGAAACTGTGAATGTCAGGTAACTTTCAAAGCTAATTGGAAGGAAATTACCAGTGGAAAAACACTTCAAGGCATTTATATTTGATAAAGATTGTATCAATATGGCCCATGAAGTATTGTAAGAGACGTGACTATTTTTAACGAAAATAACAGGAGATATGTATTAATAACAATGGAAAAAATAAGTCATGTATTTGGCCACATTCTCTGACCTTTGATGGGTTAGCCATATTCTGGACACACCACAGAAATTGGTGAGACATTGTTTTGGTCTCTGTGGCCATTCAGTCTCTGTAAGCCTCAAAAGAGAAGTGGCATTGGAGACTGTGCCTTTGAGTAATGAGCTTCCCAGACAGCATCCTAGTGGAGAGGGGTGATGTTCCTACTGTAATGCAGTCAATACTAAACAGAATAAAACAGATCTCCAGCAAGCTCCATAAGCAGGTCCAGTGTAACCACTAGGCCAAAAAGTGACCCTATGTCCCTATTCAGTTGTAATTTTATCATAACATATTTAGTAAAAAGGAAAACTCTAGTAAAAACAGAATACACCAGGAAGAATATTACCTACTTATTTTATGTATTGATGATTTACAATATAAGTCTCAAACACTGAGGGCTCTTACCCAACATCACGTTGTGAGACCATTCACATCAGCCAACTCAATCAGGGAAGACCATGGATGCTGGCTCTGCATCAAGCTGACTTATCCAAGAGACCTGACTATAGAGTCACTCACTTTCTCTGTGGCCCAATGACTAGTTATTTATACGAAATGCAACAGCTTAAACAGGAGAGATTAAGAAGCAACTCAGGGTACTGGAGAGATTGAGCTCTCTTCTACAGTCTGGGAGCCCCAAGTTCAGAGTGCCAAAGGGATATCCAGCGTTCAATTGCAAAAAACAGACAGACAAACAAAATACCCCCCCCCCCCTTAAACAGAGTTAAGATTGTGTGGTAGTGTGTTGTCTCATTGCAGAACATTGATTTCATCAGAACTCAAACTTCTGAAAACTAGGAAATATAGTTAAGGGTCTCTATGCAACCTTAACTCTGCCCTCTTTCTGTGATGCCACAATATGCCTATTTAACAGAAATACCTTTACTTTGCCTACAACACAGTTGCTGAAATGTACACATCGTCACCTCCTATTCCAACGTGTTCACCCTCATCCACAGGATTCCATCTAACATTATTGAAGTACAATAAGAAAAACTGAGGGGCACTACTGACTGGATTTAACGGTATAAGGCAGCAGAATAACATTATTTTGGGGAGGCCCATAACTTCACCAAATGAACCCACATTTGGGTCACTACTCTACCCCCATGCCTCTGAGAGAGAGAGAGAGAGAGAGGGGCGACATTACAAAGCAATTCAAGTATTGTTCAGATTTTGGAAGACTTGCAAGAGTTGAACTTTAAAGCGTATAAAATAACAGGAATGGAAATCCTCTAGCTGTTTTTTCTGAATTAGCAACATGTGCACTGTACAAAAGCTACATTTTCTTAAATACTGTTCTCAGTGTGGGTCCTCCAAAGTTTTCATGGATGCCACGCACTACCTTGGATAAGACTCGGCAGATTGAAACTACTGTGACCTGAGTCACATAAATAGAGAAGTAGGGGAATAAAACCACAAACCACTACCTAGAAGCTTTTTGAAAAATGGCTATTTTGGAGGTGCTTACATCTCTGAAACACTAGCTCACGTGACCCCAAATTTGGATCACTAACCCTACCCTGTGCCTTCCTGAGGCACATCAAATTTCAAAAGAAATCTGACAAAGCATGTTGATTTTAAAGGACTCAGAAAGGTCAACTTTTAAAGAGAAGTTGTGACGCAACCTTAACTACAGTGGTGTTGTACCAAATTGCATGTCTCCTTGGTAGGCCTTTGTCCAAATTTGTCCAAAATCTCTGGAGGGAGGTGCTACAATTTGAGTAAGAAAAGTTCACAAACTATAAGAATCAAGAGTAAGTCCAATAAGCCTTTTGGATCAACAAGACATCTGAGACCTTCCAGACTCCCTAAAATCAGTCACCTTGCAGAGCGGAATTCATGACATCAGGAGCAGAACCCAAGGAATTTTATAATAATCTATACAAACCAATACAAGACGTTTCAAGACAAGATGTGCTATTGGTAATGGGAGACTTAAATGCAAAGAGGGGTATTGCCTTGGAATGCCTGGGTTTGGACTGAAAAAAACAAGAGACGAGAGAGGCAGAAATTTAGCAAGGTATGTAACAACCTGGTGATAAACACATTATTTCAACAAAGAAAAGCTTAGAAGGAAATGGACTTCGATATCATCTGATAGGCAAAGAAAGAAGATGATAGACTTTGCACCTGTGAATGGCAGCTGAAAATCAAGTATGTTGTTGTGCAGATTATTTATGGCTCATTATCAGATCAGCTCTTACGCTAGTGATGGCATCGGTGAAGCAGAAAGCAACCATAAGAATGCTGAGAACTAAGATGTGTGTCATGGACAAATTGAAAGAGTCAGATATCAAGGAAGAATAAAAAAAAATGCTCTGCAGAAAAACTTGATATCGCTTTTGAAAGAGGAAATGAATGTTGTAGCATCTAAAGTGTAGGATTATGAGCGCTGATGAAGTGTTGTGCTACAATGCCAAAATTAAGAAACAAAAATGGATAATGGATGAGGTGCTGTAACTGAGTTACAAGCATGAGAAGCTGAAGGAGAATATAAAGGAAGGCTTAAGTCTAAGAGATGAGTGCAGTAGGTTGACCAGAGACATAACAGAAAGCAAGGAAAGAGCAACAAACAACTTAAAGAAGCTGAATATGCAAAGAGAAATGTGGCAGAGGGTTGTATCTAGGGTGACCAGATAGAAAGTGTGAAAAATCAGGTGAGGGATAATAGGCACCAATATAAGGAAAAAGGCCCAAATTATCAGGACTGTCCCTATACAGTCAGGACATCTGGTCACTCTAGCTGTATCACAGGTTGAGAGAACTGAGTGGGACATTCATCACTGACACTGTCAACTCGCAAGACAAGCAGGAGCAAATCATTCAGGATCAGGAAGCAAAGCATAAGTGATAGAATATTTTGAAGAGCTGTACAACATGCAGAACACAGATTAAATGGTCCTGGATGAGCAGATGCTGGAATTCTTAGAAGAATTAGTAAAGAATTTAATAAAAAGCCTGAAAAAGAAATATCTATCAGGAGTGGCAACACCTGCAGAGCTGCTGCAAGCAGGTGATGAACACACACAAAAGGCTATTCAACAAGATTTACAAACAAATTCCAAGCAAACAGGGAAGCAATAATAGTACCGATCTATTTTTTAAAAAAGAGAAAGACAAGAAAGAGCTCAAGAACTACACAGGAATCAGTTTATTGGCTGTATCAGGAAAAGCATTCACCGAGGCACTGCAGAGAAAAACAAAGTGGTGTATGGAAGCAATTCTTCCAGAGGAGCAGGCCAGATTTAGACTAGGACAAGTACAATAGCTGCCTTATTTTTGAGAAGACAGATATTGGAAAAACACATGGAACACATCAAGCCTGTTACAACAGCTTTATAGACTTTAAACAGGCATTTGATAGCATTTGGCAGCAGTGGCAAGTCTTAAATGTTTGGCATCCCTGAGAAACTGATCATGCTGATAGAAAACATTTATAGTAAGTCGATGAGCATGGTGAGAGTGGACAAGAAATGTCAGAATGGTTCGCAATGATCACAGTGAGACAAGGATGCACACTATTGCCAGATTTGTTCAGCTTGGTATTGGGGACATTAATGGGTGCAGCACTGAGAGGTTAAACAAAAGAATCGTGTTATGTTGGAGGACTGTGAATAACAGATTTGCAGGCAGTACTGATTTCATGGCACTGACTGAGAAGAATTTACAGAAAATAACTGACATGATTGACTGGGAAAGCAGACAATTAAGGCTGAAGATCAGCACAGAGAAGACAAAACCATATGGCAACTGGAAGACAAGAGGAACAGGTAAAGTTCAAAGACGGAAACAGAGAAATAGAAGAAATGGGAAAAATGGTGTACCTTAGAGGACTAGTATTGAAGAATGTGAATTGTGAAGATGGTATAAAAAGAAGAATCAGACTAGACACTACTGCATTTGGAAAAAATTGCAAGATCTGGAATGCTAAAGACATTGATGACAATGAAAATTAGCATATATGAAACAACTGCCATCCTGTTATTACTGTATAGGTCACAGTATTGGGATGTGAGGAAAGCTGATGAACAAAACTTATCAACTGCAAAAATGAACTGGTGATGAGGGGTATGAATGGTGATAGTTTCAAGGCTGCAGAAAATAAAATGAAATAAGAAAATGTTGAGTACAAGACATGAGACTGTTACAGAAGTTTCAAGATAAATGATTGTGGTTCTTTGCACACATGACAAGAATAGACTCAATATATATCAGAGTGAAAGGAACTAGAAATAGAGGAAGGCAGAGAACATATTGGATAGACACAGTGAAGAATCATGTAGAACTAAAGGGTTTAGAGATGAACAAAGCCATGAAGCTGGTATAAGAAGACAGAAAGAGGTGGGAAGAGTTCCTTCTGCCCATCTACCAACTCACTGATGGACAGATATGAAAGAAGAATACTTTTAGTTTTAGTTTAGTTAAATATTTACTACTAGTTCACTTTGATTATATGTTTGCTTGATTTGATTTCAGTTTAACTGTTTCAATATATAAAATTGAAACAGAATCTTTCAATATGCAACATGCAATATGCAACATGGGTCCAGAACCTTTGAGAACTTGGATGAATACTAGCTAGTCTTTGGTCTTAAAAAAAAAAAAGAGAGAAAGCACAAAATTTTTCAACAACACATTTTTATTGACATTCATATTGAAAACATTATCCAAACTATCAAATAATGTCATTTATTAAAAATCCAGGTTTTTAGTAAACAAGACTTCAGTAAAACAGTTTCAGTAATATTTGATAAAAAGTTACTTAAAATACTCTCCAATTTATTTAAAAATATTAAAAGCAGGTCAATTGCACCCTATATACCAGAAACATTAAGCTGTACTTTTTTGTTCACACACCCACACCCACACCCACACCCCCTCTCTCACTCATGCTACAGTAATCAAGTTTCCAGCTAAAGGATGGGGCAGGATTCCTTTATATGAGTCTCCAACATACAGGGCACTTGACTGGGCAAAAGGAGACCTGGGTTCTTCTACCCTTCTTCCTTCACTGGCAAGTTCTATCACCATGGGCGTGTCTCTGTCCTCCTTCCTGCCTTTTCTCGAACCTATTTAGATTTATAAACTCATGGTGACCATGTCTTATTACATGCTTGCAGTACCTAGTACAATTAAGCCTTAAGTTTGATTGGGGCCTCTAGGCAGTTCTGGAATAAAAATAAAAGTGGTTGAGAAAGGGGGACTGCTTTACACGGATTTTTAAATGTAATTTTTCATTTCAGATTTTGCTTCTCTTTTTTCCCTTCCCACTTTCCTAGTGGGCAAAAAATGGGGAAAGGAGGAAAGGGGGGGGGGGAAGCTAAAAAAAACCCCTTGTACTGATTTTTCAAAGCAAAGTTTTAATCAGCTCAAAATAGTACTCTAAACTTAAATTCTCTACCCCAGGATCCAGCAAAGAAGTACTCCAAAAATCCAGAATAAAAACTTAAGTTGAATTTCTTTGCCAAAGTGTAAGTTAAAATAAAGTTTTTAATACAGGTCTAGCTTTGGCAGAAATCAAATACTTCCCAATATTTGACACAGTTATGTCAAGAGAAAGTAAATTAGTTTTGCTATTGGTTGGTCTACTCATGTCAAAAGCCAACTAACATTCCATTTTTCTTGATTCTTGGGACATCATTCCTGCATTTGTCAAGCAGAGATACAGTTGACGAGGAAGAATGAGGTTATTGGAATAGGAGACAGAGGCAAGAGAGAGAAAGTTGAGACAAACTAAAACTCCAGTTTTGAAAAGTTTCCAAAATGTTTAAAACCTTTTAAAATTTACAGTAGTGTTATAGCCATGTGGTCCCAAAATTTTAAAGACACACCTACCTTGTCTCTCTCAAATTTTTGAAGACACCCTGAAAGAAAAAAAATACTTTTTGTCAAAATTCCTGAGTTACTCCTCCTCAAAACTCCATTGAGAATTTACCAAGCTAAAATCAATGATTAAAGGAACAATATAAACTAAATCTTTTCTCTTGAGATGATCAGAAGATTGCATAACATGAAGAATTGATATTAAGAAAGAACTGCAGCATCACAGTTTTGCTCACTTATTCGGATATAGCAAACAACATTACCATTATAAATTAGCATTTGCCAGCAAGTGTCAAACAATCAGTACAATTTTTTCACATTCTAAAACTTGGTATCTCCAAAAACTACTGTGTGATAAATGTTGGCCAATGGAGTCTGTTGTAGATGAGCAAATGCTGATAGTGTGTCAAGTGCACAAGCATCTGTTAAGTGGTAGAAATATAGCATACAATTTAGTTTTCTGCATCCCAATTCAAAGCATTTTCAATTCTTATTGGTTCCATTTCTGGTTTTCAGTGATCACTCAGTGCTTATGAATAGGCCCAGTGCAAGGATATTTTGCGCCGTAGGCAAAACTTCCTTGCGCCCTACCTCTCCCCACCCCCCAGAGCATCACTTCTTTTAAACTTTCAAAATACTTTTTTAAATACACCCTTTTTAGTTACATATACTTCCTTCATTCTTTCATATCAAAATCTACTACATTTTATTCTACCTTTATTTATCCAATTATTGTTATTAATAAAATTAGAATGGTGGATACTCTGTCATACAACAACAACTGACAATATCAATGTGATAAATTTCAACAGCCTACACACGCATATTTGCACATAAACATATACATGAAAATGCGTAACACAAACACACACATAATTGAGTGTGAATAGAGAAATGATACAGAGGCACTTGTCAGAGTCTTAGATCTGAAACAACTCAACAAAAATAGTTAGCCTCAATCGACAACCTCTGAAAACTAGTAAACTTAGCATTATAAACAGCCTGTCAGAACAGGTAATGGCTGTGTGCGATGACAAAAATGACGTCATTGCCACTTTGTCCTGTAGTGAAGTAGTACACTTGTGCCCGCAGCAATAGTGTCAAAAAAAAATGTTGGGCACTGCTTTTTGGCCTAGTGACCATATGGTCACTCTCTCCCATTTTTATTTATGTACAGAAGTACCTTCTTTTGATAGTAGTTCCACGATATCAATGGGACGACTGGTGGAGTCACATGGGGGATAGAATCTGGCCCATAAAAAATAAAAGGGCAATGGGTTTATTAACGCTCTGCCAGGAACAGATAAGTGGAGTTATTAAGGAATCACTTTCTGGTTTTCACTTTGTAATAACAGTCAGTTGACAATGGATAGCTTTAGCGGCACTAATTCTAATAACATGCATTAGCTCTGAGAAGCTGTGCTAAGACAACAAACCATTTTGCAAAGCAACACAGAAATTAGCAGAGAAGCAATCTTTTTTTATGTGTGTGCATTATTCACTGTTTTAAAGGATAGTTTTAGCAACAGCAGGAGGGAAGTATCTGCCTAATGACCTCTTTCTTATTTTTTATTTATTTTTAGTAGAAGATTAACAAAATCTTTAATCCTCAGTGTACTCAATATAAGCATGCCAAATCTTACAGCAATAAAAGGCCATCGTACAGCATAATTAGTTTTCTTGGATGTTTTTCACTTTATGCACAACATATACTGTGTGTCAGAAGTGAATTGCTGGTGCTATATAGTAAGCAATAGGCCAAGGGATTGGAGGTGAAACTTGTTGATACAACCCACTGGCATATTCAATACAAGTATGAGCTACATTTTTTTCCTCAAGTGGAAAATCCTTAACCCCACCCTCCATCCTTACAAGATTTATTTCTTGAGGAAAGTATACCAGTTCCTTACTTTAGCTACATCCCTTGGAATAATACAGAAAACTTACTTCAGTGGTTACTACTTCAGCAATGGCTGTAAAGTGATCATTAGAATCCCATTTTTCATGAGCATCTATGTTTAACCAAAAAGATCAAATTTAAGCATAAAGATGAGCGTTACTTAGTGTACTTCCCTAACCTGCATAAATTAGCTCCTTCAAACAGTGTTGATCAAAGAAACACACAAACACTATGAGATAGCTTTAATTTTAATTACCATTTTTGGGAGTAATAGGTAATTGAAATTTTATTTTAATAGGGCTCTCAAGTGATTAAAATTACCTCTGGTAGCAACAAGTGCTCACATGGGTATCTGGAGATGTTGCTGGTGTTTCTGGATTAACAACATAAAATTCTTGTATTTGCAAGCCGAATGAGGGTTCATATTTTTTTAAAATGCCATTGACCTTCTATTTGGGTATCATAGAATCATAGAATAATAGAATATTAGGTTTGGAAGGGACCCCTGGAGGTCATCTAGTCCAACCCCCTGTTCAAAGCAGGACCAATCCCCAGCTAAATCCCCAACTAAATCATCCCAGCCAGGGCTTTGTCAAGCCTGATTTTAAAAACCTCTAAGGAAGGTGATTCTACCACCTCCCTAGGTGACCCATTCCAATGCTTCACCACACTCTTAGTGAAAAAGTTTTTCCTAATATCCAATCTAAACCTTCCCAACTGCAACTTGAGACCATTACTCCTTGTTCTGTCATCTGGTACCACTGAAAACAGCCTAGATCCATCCTCTTTAGAACCCCCTTTCAGGTAGTTGAAAGCAGCTATCAAATCTCTCTTCAGTCTTCTCTTCTAAACAGTCCCAGTTCTCTCAGCCTCTCTTCATAAGTCATGCACTCCAGGCCCCTAATCATTTTTGTTGTTCTTCTCTGGACTCTTTCCAATTTTTCCACATCCTTCTTGTAGTGTGGGCCCCAAAATTGAACATAGTACTCCAGATGCGGCCTCACCAATGTTGAATAGAGAGGAACAATCACGTCCCTCGATCTGCTGGCAATGCCCCTACTTTTACAGACCAAAATGCCGTTAGCCATCTTGGCAACAAGGGCACACTGTTGACTCATATCCAGCTTCTCATCCACTGTAACCCCTAAGGTCCTTTTCTGCAGAACTGCTGTCTAGCCGTTCAGTCCCTAGTCTGTAGCGGTGCATGGGATTCTTCCATCCTAAATGCAGGACTCTGCACTTCTCCTTGTTGAACCTCATCACATTTCTTTTGGCCCAGTCCTCTAATTTGTCTAGGTCCCTCTCTATCCTATCCCTACTCTCCAGTGTATCTACCACTCCTCCCAGTTTAGTCTCATCTGCAAACTTGCTGAGGGTGCAGTCCACAACATCCTCCGGATCATTGATAAAGATATTGAATAAAACCGGCCCCAGGACCGACCCTTGGGGCACTCCGCTTGATACCAGCTGCCAAATAGACATGGAGTCATTGATCACTACCCGTTGAGCCTGACAATGCAGCCAGCTTTCTATCTACCTTATGGTCCATTCATCCAGCCCATACTACTTTAACTTGCTGGAAAGAATATTGTGGGAGACTGTATCAAAAGCTTTACTAAAGTCAAGAAATAACATGTTCACTGCTTTCCCCTCATCCACAGAGCCAGTTATCTCATCGTAGAAGGCAATTAGGTTAGTCAGGCATGATTTACCCTTGGTGAATCCTTGCTGACTGTTCCTGATCACTTTCCTCTCCTGTAAGTGATTCAGGATTGATTCCTTGAGGACCTGCTCCATGATTTTTCCAGGGACTGAGGTGTGGCTGACTGGCCTGTATCATCTTATCTCCAACTAATTCAGAGCCTGTAGATGATGACCAGCCACATGGGGAAAAAAATGTAGCTCAAGAAACAGTCTGGGGATGGGTGGGGGGAGAATTAATCCTAATTTTGGAATTTGTATTTAAAAAGTAGATTTTGTTTTCAATGAAGGGAAGAGGTTATGAGTGAGAGGGAGTTTGCTGTACAAAGCAGCTCCTTCTTGAGGGTTAGAAGATGATCATTCAAATTCTGTAAACAAATTCACGCTACTTTGACGTTAGAGTAACTTTCTTCGGGCTCCAGTGTTGGAAAGACTATAAAGAATTGGCTATAGTGGGACTCCTTGTGTGTGGAAAGTTACTCATGTGGGATTGGGGCCTTAGTCAGTAAGAATATACTTCTTGCTCCCCATTTTTTTTTTTTGAAATAGTCTTTCATGTTTTATTTAGTGGTCTGCTTGTTTCTAGTTGAAGAGGTTAAATATTCAGTGGGGAAAAAAAGAGGAAATTACAGCCATAAATGTAGCCATGGATTGATTTTTATTGAGAAATAATCCTTTTGTTTGTTCTCCATATATATCAGGGCTTACTTCTAATCTTGGAACCCAAAGCCTCTAAAATTGCTTTAGATTTATTTTTTAATTTTCTTTTGCAGATTGGCGTGGCTATCTAATATCCAACTCAATGTTACTACAACTGTAATTTTCACTCTAAACATTTGAGAGAGATGAAATGAGATGTTCAGGTTCATATTTTCTTTAAAACATTGCAGTGGCAACATTCCCATTCTTTGTATTAGTTCTTTTGTCCTAATTTGCAGATTACTTGTTACAATCATTGTGAATACAGGACAAGCAGAAACTTGTAGTAGATAAGATGCTAGATATTTAACATTTTGCCATCTGTGTGTGTTTTAATAAAGATGGAAATCACTTGGATAGTATTTTCATGAATACAGAATTGTAGTTGATAGAAATTAGGAAATTGTCTCCAGTTTAAATCCCAGATTATGATATTTTTTTCCAGAGTTGACTAGGGATTTGGCCCCACACTTGCATTGTTATTGTCCTATATTTAAAATGGGCAACATATAGCAAACTCACCTCTTTTCCTAAACTAACATCTCTTCTTCTGTCTTCCCTTTCTCATTTCAGTCAATCTACTAAAATGGTGGTACTTTCGATTTTGACACACAAACAAATTCCAGGCCTCGGATTATAGGTGGCCTTTTGTTAAAGCACTTTCTTCCCTACAGAGTTTTTTTGAACTATAAGTACCACTAATTACAGAGCCGCCTATCCTTGGCTTCACTTCCATGGCAGTGGGGTGTGCACAAATACCTCAGATTATGCCCCACCAGGCTATTATTTGACCAAATAGTGCATGTGTTTGAAAAACTGACATAATTCTACTGAAATACTTTTAAACTGTCATTTCAGCCTCCCTGACTGGTAGTCATTAGAGCCTGAGTGAAAAAGAATGAATCTCCTGTTATGTGTTTTACACAGCTTGTGATTAAAAGCCATAAAACCATTATATCTAAGCTTTGAGTAAATACAGCTGGCCCTTCCTTCAATGTATTTATTTTACCATGTATTGGGTACATCTAACGGTTGTTCAGTAACTACCTCAACAGTGTTAATAGTATTGAAACTATAGTACGTGTGTCATTGTATAACCAGTCTTTCTCTTAAAATAATTATATCCAAATGTGAATGTGTCCATTTGATATCCAGGGTGAATTGCTACTGTCCTTCTGTTTCACGTTCCTCTCAACGTTTATATAGAGTTGTATTTCCATGCAGAAGGGTGAAGGTTATTGGAATAACAGGCTTACTTTCACACACAAACAAATGTATTCACAAAATCAAGAAGAAAGGAACAGGTTTGAATCTCTAATTCAGGTTCATTTTAGGCAATATGTTCCCTGAAGGCCCTTAGCGAATATCTACACTGTAGCTGAAAGTCTGCTTTCCATCCCTTATAGACACACTTGCACTAGTTCAGCTCGAGTTAGCTCACTAAAAATAGCAATGTGGATATAGTACTACTAGTGGAAGCTATGGCTAGCCACATGAGCTTAGACCCACATGACCCCCTGGTCAAAGCATGTGTGCTTTGGGACACTTTTTGGGGGGTCATTATTCTTCATCATAATCTACCTAGATATACTTCAGTGTACACTTTATCTCATATTCAAGAGGCATCCATGTTGGATGCTTCTTTCAGGATTTGCATTTCACAACAAATAAAGTAATGTTGTGCACGGTGGTCCAAAGCTGACCATAGAGATATTCACTCTATGAGGTGGGGTAAGTGTGACATAATCTATGTTTGTGTGTGTGTAATTTGAAATTATGATGTTTGTTAGTTTTTATATGGTTTATATGGTTATATGTGCATGTGTGTGTTGTGGCAAAGCTTTGGCTTTGTCCCTGTGGGTCCCGCGCTTCCAGGCAGTTTGTGCTAGCCTCAGAGGCTCACTGTGGCCCTCTCTTCTCTCTTTATAGACCAGGTCACAGCCTATTGAGCCATTTTCATCATAAGCCAGTGATTAGTTAGGAGAGGTAGAAGGGGGGGGAGCCCAGGCCCACCCTCTACTCTAGGCTCCAGCCCAGGGACCCTAATAGTATCAGCTAAAATGGCTGACTTTTTAGCCACCAAACACAATACAATTCCCTGGGCTACTTCCCCACAGCAGTCCCCACTTCTTCAAACTCCACTTCACCTTTACCTCAGAATCTCTTTCCTTGTGTATATGTTGTCTACCACACAGTCTCACCAACAGCACAACCTCCTCTCACAGCTCCTGACATCCACACCCACCTGACTAACTAGGAGGGTTTTTAACTGGTTTTAGCCAGCCCCTCATTGGCTTCAGGTGTCCCAATCAGGCTAGCTATTTCTACTGCCTTCTAGAAGCTTCTTAATTGGCCCCACGTGTCTTGATTGGTCTGGAGTAGCCTTTGGTTGGCTATCCAGGGAACAGAGACCTGGACATCCTGAGGCTGATATACCTCCCTTCCAGCACTCTCCTATACCCTTCTGGTCTGACTCTGTCACAGTGTGTATATATATATATATTTGTGTGTGTGTGTGTGTGTGTGTGTTACACAAGACCCAATTTTCACAAATCTGAGCTTATGGAAAAAATTCCGTAAACTAGACATAGGACTTTTTTTTTTCATAATAGTCGGAGATTCGTTTCCAGCATAAGCAAAATTCAGCTTACGCAAGGCATTCCGGAACAGAATCATATATATTGATGCTTCCTATGCATTTCTTATGCTTCCATGGAAGATTACTAGGACCTGTTCTGTTTAGCAATTTTGGTGTAAATCTCCCTGACCCTTGTGCCTACCTCTTTTCTGATCTCTCCACCTATCTTAGTTCCTTGGCCCCAGAACCCAGCCCAATTGCCCAGTTGCATGCTACTCTCTATCCCTTCAACAGGATGACCACCTCTTTACACACCTATCTCTAACTTGTAGGGAAAAAATCTTCATGATCATGTGGGACTTCAGTTTGAATGGCACATTCTGGAGGTCTCATACTCCTGTACTAAAGCATTCTCAGAATTTTTAAATATTAAAGATGACACTCTCCTAACTCAAAAAGTGTTGCAGTCTACATGGGGGAATTCTTTAGTAGACCTTGTTGTAACAGATAAAGAGAAACTGATTACAGGCTGTAGGCGGGCCCCTGACCGCCCTCTTCAAAATATCAGCCGGAGACTGCTCTGTGGCTTCACCAGTGTCTTTTATTTCTATTTACACAGTGCACAAACCCCACCACCTATATACAGCTTCTTCCCCAGTGCAGGTTTAGGCCCAGCCTTTTGCCTCAGGGTTGACTAGCCCCTTCAGGCTTGCTGCCTCAGCTAGTAGACCACCCTGCACCTTCTCTTTCTTTCACTCTTTCTTCCTTCCTCCTTCCTACCTCTCTCTATCTCCCAGCTCCACAACCCACACTGGCTTCCTTCCTAGCAGGGCTTATATACCTGTGGAGGCTGCCAGGTGGAGCCCATCAAGCCCTCTGCAGCGCGGAGCTACAGCCAGCTGGCTGATTAGCCTGCCTCAGCAGGCTGCTTGCAGAGGCTTGTGGCTTTTGCAGGGGTAAGGAGGGAGCAGGGGCTGGCTCAGCAGGCTGCTGAGTCAGCTGCCTGCTACACAGGCCTAAACAAATTCAGATTGAAAATAAGGCATACTTTGTTAATGGTGAGTATCATTAACCATTGGAATAATTTACCAAGGGTCGTGATGGGCTCTCCATCACTGACAACTTTTAAATCAAGATTGGATGATTTTCTAAGAGACCTGCTGTAGGAATTATTTGGGTGAAGTTGCATGGCTTGTGTCAGAGTGGATGATCACAATGGTCCCTTCTGGCTGTGGAATCTATAAATCTAAGTCTTTCTACATTTTAATGTATTGGGATTTTTGTTTTGCATGAACTCTCTTTTTTACATTGGTATTTGTAATATTACAAAATAAACAGAAAAATAGGGATGAGGTGCAATAGGTCCTACTCTCTCTCAGTAATTTTGAAGCAGTCATCCTTGAATAAAGTGATTGTTGTTTTTAAACTGGCCCACAGAGTCTTAGAGTGACTTTGAATTTAATAATTTAGCACACAAAGTAGGAATTATAATTGTTATCTTATTCAATAATAAATGAAGAACAAGAATCAGTGCAGAGCTAGAGGTGGTGCCTTGTTTTGGACTAACTAGAAAAGCTGATGAAGGCTACTGGCTTTAAAGAATACCATTCTCTCCATCAGGCCATAGATATGGAGCAAAACAGAGCATCAGATACAAAGATTCTATAGCTAGATGCTGCACTCACAAATGAATTGAGAGGACCTTGATCAAAGGGAGTATGTATTCAGCAATAAATACAAGTCTTGGGTGGCATTTCCAGGGTTATTCTGATTTACAGTGGGTGGGGGGAAGGCTCGAATCAAAGCAAAATGGAATCACAGGTTAAAACAAGAGCCCAGATTCTGAATTCCATACTGGGAACATTGGGTTCAGAAGGAATGGAAGATAAGGCCCTAGATTAGAATTTGTGATGGCCAAACCCTGCAAAGTTTGAGGATTCCCTTTATTTCAGGTAGGTATCCAAAAGTTGGGACCAACTTCTGGTGGTGAGATAGGCAGGCTTTAGAGCTACACGGAGCTCTTCCCCAGGTCTGGGAAAGGTACTCAGTGTCACAGCTAAATACAAGATTGAACACATTGCTTATCAGAAGTAGTTAGTGAATATTCTAAGGGAACTTTCAAGGTGATGTGGCCTGTTAACACCCCTCCAGTCATAGGACAAAAAGGGAAGTTAGTGGGTAACAGATTATTGCAATAAACCATAAATCCAGTGTCTTTCTCATGACCATGATTTTTAGTGTCAGATAAAGTTACAGATTTAAGTTCCCAAGCTTATCTTTTGAAAGTGTTGTGCAGGTTTCCTTTGGGGATGAGGACTGATGGATCAGATATAGATGATCCTTTGTGAAAAGTGTTCACCCACAGGTGGCATACAGAAATACCAAACCCATGAAAAAAAACCATAGAAATTGGGCTTGTTTTTGGCTTAATTGGCTTGTGAGTTGCTTGTTGGCTAGTTTTTTGGCTTGTAATTGTGGTTGCTTTTTTATCAGCTCCTAGCAAGCAGGGGCAAGAGGGGGAGAGAATCTGGGGTGCACAGTAGGTCCACCACAGTCCCAGACTGCACGCCAGGGGGATCTAGTCACAGAGAGTGTTGGGTTCTTAGGGATTGGCTTGTTTTGGCCTTGTTTTGAAATGGGATTAACTTGATTTTTGGCTTAGTGTGAAAGTCAGTGTGCTTATTTACCGTGTGAAAGTTGGCAGCTGTGGTGACATGGTGTTTTTGTCTTTTATCATTTTCCTGTATGAGGTCACTGAGAGCATAGTGATTGTTTGGTTTCACCAACCTAGTTTTTACTGGGGCAATTAGTGCACTGGATTAGGTCCATAAGATTTTGTGATAGGTATGTGTAGGACCCTTGGATTTTGAAAGGTTTTTTTTCCCCCAAGGGTTAGAGGGGTTATTGTAGCAGTGGAGATATCTCTGCAACAACCCCAGACAAAATAGTCAGTCCCCATTGCTTACACAGTTCCTCTGTAATAAAACACACATTTGCATTAGGAAAAATAAGACATGATTAAAAATACTACAATAATAAAAGAGCATATATCTTCAGAGCATGCATGGTAACATTCCTGCCCTTGATCAAATAATGCTTGTTGTATATTTAAAGGAAAAATTCTAGGCCACTATAAGGGATCCTTTTGCACTCTCCTGAGAAGCATAAAGTAATCTTTAAATTACCTGATTGTGGATCTGAAAATTCTCCAGTCATGAAGGAATTCTCAGTGACCTACAGTTGGCACTGGGAGCATATAAAGTAGGATTAGAGGCATGTTGCACTTTGGTGCTCTAACTTGCTGTGAATAGTAAAAGGTCCCAAGATGCTGTTACATCATTCAGTCACTGATCAGGTTGCTCTAACTTTTGCTAGAGGCTGAACTCAGGATTGGAGAGATACGAAGGTCATGTCCTGCTCAAGCCCAGCTTGTCTGGAACCAAGACCAATATTCTGACCCTTAGGTCTTGTCTCTATAGGAAAGAAATTCAGTGTAACCTAAGGTGTGAATTTAAATACTTAGAATTATGTCCCTTTGTAGACACTGATTCTGATATGTGATTTTTCCAGTTTGTTTTATGATGCTTGGGGAAAGTTTAAGCTAAACCAGAAACTCCCATGCATACTGGAACGAGTGTCCACACAGGGGGTGGGGGAGACTTTTATAATTATATTTACACAACTATATCAGAAAACTGGGAAATCTTTTCCATGAAGACAAACCTTTAGTCTTCCTAATCAAAGGAATTAGATGTGTACAAAATAGTATTCCTACCTCTCACACAAGAAAGAAGGCTTCTGTCTTGAGCCCTGATTAATGAAGAAGTTACTGTTGTTGAGACATGTCAACCATTGATGTACACTTCTGTCCTCACTGATGACTAGCTTGCAGTTACATATTCAAAAATATCCTGCATCCAATGCATTTTCCATGCTCTTATTGTGATGCAGAAAGTCACTGTGTTTAAGCACCATACAAGCTTGGAAATGTTCTACATCTTGGTGAAACTTTTTGCAGCAAATATATATGGAACTGGGAAAATTATTTCTCCCCATCTGGAGTAGATAGATCTGGGTGGAACAACAAAACAAACCACTTAAAAAAAGTAATTTCAAAATTTTGAAAAAGGAACTCAATTTGAAAAAAAAGAAAATTCCTTCCCCCTACCCTCTTTTCCCCAGTTTGCAATTGAAAATAGAAAAATAACCCGAGGGAAAAAAGAAAAGCCCCCCCCCAAAAAAATATTTTCCATAAAAACTGAATATTTTTGTGTGCAAAATTTCATAATGTAAAAGTCATTTATTGAAAAATTATTTGGGCAAAAATGTAGACCATCTCTTCGGAATAGCCTGTGCACTGGGGCTGCCCACAACTATGTTTGGAATCAACCCTCTGGTTCTAATCTGTCTCAGTTCAATTCCCCCTGGTGTTTGGATTTATAGCTGGCTCAGTGGAACTGAGTTTAGTGCTTCACAAAGGTTTTTACCCCTTCCACTTACAAGAGCACCCACTCACAAGAGCACCCACTCAGTAAAGCACTTAAGCATGTGCTTAAATTCCTCTGACATAGAGTCAAAGTTAAGCAGATGCAATTATCTGTGCTGTACTGGCTAAAATGAGCATTTAAGTTGAGGAACGTCCCATAAGGCAGTATCTGTCTTCTCCATCTTTAAATGCAGTTTTCGTTAAGAACCTAAAAGTCTGTCTGCTCATTTTCTCTATCTATGAGTAAATGAGTGTAGACTAGTGTGTTCCATGGAGAGTTAATAAGGTCCAAGAGGAAAGCATTTTATTTAGCTCCAGCAGTACTACATCACACTTAGTTTATTATCCCACTGTATGTGCTGAAGGTGCCTTTTGCCTGTTAAATTAGATGGGCAGTTTTCTAAAGAAGATACATACAAACATTCCTTGTGGTTTATCCAAACAGTTCAGACAAGCCCACTAAAGTCTTTTATATTTTACTTTCCTCTCCCTTTTCTTCTGCTAGCCATATAGCATGTGAACCTTGATGTAATTGTACTATGAAGATTTGCCTTTATGATTCATGAAGCCACAGGAAAGAATTTCAAAGTGAGATGTTTTATCTCCCTTAAATTTGGATGTTGAAGGGAGACTACAGACTGTGAATTGCCAGCCTTGTGCTTCAGGTTGGCCTTGTTTCCATGTACTTGTCGCATGTCCTCTGTCTGTGTTGTCTATTTAGATTGCAAGCTCGTTGGGACAATTACTATCTCTTACTCTGTGGCCAAGATTTTCAAAAGTAATTAAGGATTCTTGGTGTCCAATTTGAGATGTCCCAAAGTAGTGGGATTTGCAGAAAGCACTGAGAATCTGCTTCTTGAAAATCAGTCCAGGGCCATTAAGACACCCCAAACAACTAGTCCCTTTTGAAAATCTTGGTGTATGTTTGTACTTAGGCTGTGCATCATGTTTAGAACTAATCAGCAACCTAGAATGCAATCTTTCATGAATCCTTGTTCTTAACAGTAATGATGGACTTATGTTAATTGTCTTGAATTTTTTAAAATATTCCCAAAATAAGTAGCAATCTAAAGATGAAAAGAGGTAGACAAACTTAAAGAAATATTGGCATTAGCAGTCACAGAAGGCTGAAAGGAAGAGGAAAGTTGAACTAAAATGAAAAGTTTTACATTCAGAGCAATAATTTTGTTTTTTCTTATTTAACATTTTAAAGATATTTGTTTTATTTTTTATCAAAACAGATATGTGACCATGTTAAGAAACTGAGTGTTTATCTTATTAAATTATATTCATGGCATAAATAGTCTCCCATTGTTGATTTATATAATACTCGCGAAAATACCCGGCGTTGCTCGGGTCCGTCGGAAGTGGGGAGGGGGCAGAGAGCTGAGCGAGTGCGGGGTCTGTTGGAGGGGGGAGGGGGCAGAGAGCAAACCTGACACCCCCACCTTACCCCCCCGACCAAACCCGACACCCCCACCTCACTTACCCCTCGACCAACCCCGACTCATATTTTCACCCCCCCACCCAAACCCAACACCCCCACGTCATCCCCCTACCAACACCCCCTGACCAACACCCACACCTCACCTCCCATAGACCAAACCTGACACACCCACCTCACTTTCCCCCCCAACCAAACCCGACACCCCTACCTACCACCACAAACAAACCCGACACCCACACCTCACTTACCCCTCGACCAACCCCGACCCCCCTCCTCACCCCCCCAAACAAACCCAACACCCCCACCTTACCCCCCCACCAAACCCAACAAACCCGACCAACCCCAACACCCACACCTCACCCCTCACCCACCCCGACACTTCCCACCTCCCCAGACCAAACCCAACACCCCCGGCTCACTTACCCCCCGACCAAACCCGACACCCCCACCTCACCCCCGGACCAAACCCGACACCCCCACCTCACCCCCCGACCAAACCCGACACCCCTACCTCACTTACCCTCTGACCAAACCCAACTCGGGTCCATCAGAGGTGGGGAGGAGGCAGAGAGCTGAGCGAGTGCGGGGTCCATTAGAGGGGGGAGGGGGCAGAGAGCTGACCAAATGCAGGGTCCGTTGGAGGGGGTATTATGACATCATAACTATGTCACAGAGAACAGCAGCGGCCCAGCTGATGTGACTGGCCTTTAAATAATTTCACCCCTGGGGGGCATCAGAGGTGATTTGAAAAATTTTCGACTCTTACCCTGGTTAGGACCCTAAGGCCTATAACTGTACCAAATTTTAAGTCTCTAGCTCAAACGGTGTGGAAGGAGTAAGTGCACGTACATACACGCACGCACGCATACACGCATACATACACACATACGCCATTTGACTTTTATATATATAGATGTATGCATAAATGAATATACATTTAGAGACCAGCAGAAGACTTTTTGCTATATGCTGGGGACTTATAAGACTGAAGGGGAGAAAGGTGTGGGTATACATGACTATGAGTCACCAATGTGATGCATCTGTGAAAAAAGGCTAATGCAATCCTAGGATGCATGTGGGGAGATATTTTCAGTAGAGATAGGGAACTGTTAGCACTATTATACAAGACACTGGTGAGACCTCATCTGGAATACTGTGCACAATTCTGATCTCCCATGATTAAGAAAGATGAATTCAAACTGGAACAGGTGCAGAAAAGAGCTCCTAGGATGATCAGAGTAATGGAAAACATAACTTATAAGAGGAGACTCAAAGAGCTTGGCTTGTTTAACCTCACCAAAAGAAGGTTGGGGGAGAGATGATTACTCTCTACAGATACATCAGAGGGATAAACACCACGGAGGGAGAGGAAGTATTTAAGTCAGTGGTCCCCAACCTTTTTTGCGGCACGGACCGGATTTCTTTTTTCTTCGCCGCCGCGGATCGGCTGTATGTCCGCCGAAAAGCCGCCGAATTCACTCCGAAAAGTGAAACTGCGGCTTTTCGGCGGACACTTCCGGGAGCGCGTCCGCGGCCCGGTAGCGATCGATCCACGGCCCGGTACCGGTCCGCGGCCCGGGGGTTGGGGACCACTGATTTAAGTTAAGCACCAGTGTAGACACAAGAAAAAAATGGATATAAACAGGCCATCAACAAGTTTAGGCTTGAAATTAGATGAAGGTTTATAACCATTAGAGGAGTGAAGTTTTGGAACAGTCTTCCAAAGGAGCAGTAGAGGCAAAAAACTGAGCTTGATAAGTTTATGGAAGAGATGGTATGATGGGACTGCCTACAATGACATATAGCCAATCTGTGACTACTAGCAGTAAATATCCACAATGGATGGTGATCGGACTCTAACTGTGGAGGGCTCTGAGTTACTACAGTGAATTATTTCCCAGGTGTCTGGCTGTTGAGTGTTGCCCATGTACTCAGGGTCTAACTAATGGCCATATTTGGGGTCAAGAAGGGAAACGGGTCACTTGCAAGTTTAAAGTAGTGTAAATGGTAGAGTCTCCGTAACTCAAAATCTTTAAAGCATGAGTTGAGGACTTCAGTACTTCATCCAGAGGGTAGGGAGTGGGTGGTGAAGTTCACTTGTGCAGCAATGTGCAGAAGGTCACTAGATGATCAGGATGGTCCCTTTTGATCTTAAAGTCTGAGTCTATGTTATGGGGCAGATTTTCAAATGTTCAATGGAAAGTTAGATGCCCTTTTCCCATTGAAACTCAGTGAGATTTGAGTATCTATTTGCCTTTGTGCCTTCAAAAATCTCCGCCTGTGTAGTTACAGCAGTGCTATGAGGATGCAAGAGAAGTTGGGACACCAAAGTGTTAAACACTGCACAGTCACACAATAGAGAGAAAGAAAGTCTAAAAAGATGAGCTGAACAAAAAAATAGGAAGGGAAAAGTGAGGTGAGAGATTTGCCCAAGGTTGCAGAAAAGGTCAATGGCAGAGTCAGATGTAACAGAACCTACATCTCCTGGTGTCCTATGCCCTATCTATTGAACCATATTTTTTATAGTTGACTGCATGCAGAGGTGACCATGAATTTATGATGGGGTATACATGTCCTTTAGTGCCCTGTGGAAGAATTATTTCAACCCTGATGCATCTTTCCCAATAGTTTCCCTAAGAAGGAGACCAAGATGAACTAGAGAATGTTATTCTGTTCTCAGGAATTAAGTCCTAGCAGGGCCTTTCAAAGTCCCAGCCAGGAGTATATTCCTGGGCTGACACAATTGGATCAAACAGAGTCTAGTAGCGTCAGAACCTTAAAATGTAGCTGAGCTATTCTGACGAGCATTGGAGATGGGCAATTGCTGGTTAGAAAGTAATGGAGATATAAAAACTTCCCTGTTTATACCATTGATATAATTTTACAGGCTATTAAACCTGATGAAGGGAATGAGGCCAGACATCTTTGGTTTATGTTGTTTTTACTTGAATATGAACTCTGTAAATGAATTGGAAACCTTAGGGGTAGTTTTTCAGCATAATACTGATCTCCTGTAAACTTTCCTCTTATGTTGGCCCTTCCAGAAAATTGAACATGCACAAGAAGAGGCTGAAAGGAACGGGGGACAGAAAGTAATCTGTAGATTTTTTGTTTTTTAACCATCATTGCCATGCCCCCAATCCAGCCTGAGAGTTTATAGTGTTCTGCCATTGATTGTGTCCTCATCTCCCTCTCCTTGTTCTCTCTCCTGCTTAATCCCTTTGTACAGTCTTTCCCTTTTCTGACACTTCTTCCTCCTAAAATCCATGGGCAAACTCTTGGACTCATGGCAAAACTCCCACTGACTTTAGAGGGGTAAGGATTTCATGCTCTGTCCCTCCCTCCAAACATCCTGCAATACCTGCATGTGCCTCTAGCCATTCATATCTGTTGTACACAGTGAGGACAACTTTCTCATGCTGCTAACAGCAAAATATCAGTCTCCACATTTTCTGCTGATTCACATACCTATTAGATTTGGATTTGGGTCTAGTTATCCTTCACCAAAAATTCAGGAGCAGTACCCAATTTAAAGCTCTATCATAAGATATATCAGTAAAGAAAGTAAGTGTGCAACCATTATTTCCTCCATTCTTTCTATAACAGTGTTTATTTCCTTTTCCACACCTGATACCATTTTCCATTATGTAGCATGAGTGTACGTAGCTGTTCATTGACAGTGACAGTGAGCTTTATATTGCTAGCATTTATGTTGGTCAAATATAAATAAACATTTACACAAATGAGATAGTCAGATCTTACTAAAGAATGCTGCTGCTTGCTGCTTTGATTTCAGTATTAAGCTTTTCCCCAGTGTAAATACAGGGTCTTTCAGTATCCAGGAGCTCCTTTTGTATTTTGTGGCTTCAATTACAATACATCAACCCAAGGCTAGGCTCCTGGGAATTTGCTGGCATATTGCAAGATTGTAGATTTAGTTCTAAAGTGGCTTTTTGATGCTAGCATTGCCCTCAACATGATTGTTTAGCTTATTTTAGCTGAAAATAAAAGTCATGTTTGGGAAATTGTTTATCTGACATTTGAATGAAATGGCCATTGGCCAATTCCTCTCAACTGTGCTTTGCATTCTGTAATGTTAAAGTTTATAATTTTGGTATGGAACAAGTCCTTCCTTAATGCTAACAGTCTCTCCCGCCCCTTGGTTTAGCCAATGGGAAATGCAATTTTTCTTGTTATTTGGAATGCATGTAGTGTTACATAGCCTTACGTTTCATATCAGAACAGGAAAGATGTCACAGTGCTTACCACATATACTTTAATCTTAATATGGGATTTGATATCACATTTATTCTATACACATTATCAGGATTTCAGAAACGCTCTGCATAGTTAGAAACTTCATAATTAATTATAATTTTGTAGGCAAATGTGTAGTTATTTCAGCGTGGAAATGCTGTAAGCTCTGTGACTTTTATGTCAATTGTAGGTATGACAAAATACAGCAAATTAGCAGGTTAGCAGTAATGGACAAATGCTCTATATTATGATACACAATATTGGACCCAGCTGTTTCTGTGGTGCAAAGTCCATGGGAATGTCCTACCTACTTAAGCAATGAAGAATAGTGTGGGAAGCGGAAGATTAATGTGACGGCAATCGTTAGGGGGCACAATTATGCTGCTATGTCGTCTCCAGGCTAACGCATAATTAAGGTTATCAGCCTGGGAATGGCCTTGTGTTTCTCTTATCTCGTGTATGTGTGTCTGAGAAGAGCTTCTCAGCTGTGTGAGCTGTTTACTTGGTCTGTGTGAAACCAAACAGGTAAACTGAGGCAGGATTGCAAAACATGTGATTAGTTATTCATGAGCTATGCATGAGATGCAAATGAGCATGAGTATTTCTGTGTCCATGTGTCCTTGTGTGTCGGGCTTCTTCCCTGGGCATTGCTCCGATGTGCCAGGTCTCCCATCTGCGGCAGCGCTGTCTGTGGGTCCCCCAGTGCGGCAATGTCGCTACCTTCAATATACTCACTACTTTCCATCTAGCCACTATGTATGAGCCTCGTTTCTACGGGACTCTTAGGGTACCCTGCAACAAATGGTCAGAATGTGAAAGGGCTGGACAACTGAAGTGTCTATCCCTACCCCGAATATCTATGTCTGTGCCTAGCTTAATTACTATAAATAGCAGTCAAGTAATTGGGAATGACATAATGGTAAGTACTGCTGATGTGCAGTGCTATATTTTTCCATTGTATCTGTTCATAAGAAACCTCAAAATGCTGTGAGGGCCAAAAAATGGATCTGTCAACCAGGAGTAAGAGACAAGGCTGAACTTATAACTTCTGCACATAAGGTAAGAGTAAGGGACTTACATATTCACTCATCTTCCTCAACATGAGTAGTTGTTAGTGAGTTTACTGCAGCTTGGCGTTCCAGTAAGAGGAGAAAGTGGGTTGGGAATCCATGGAGGGCTGCTTGGGGAGAAACACTATTTACATGTATTCTCTACTAACCCTTACTCTTAGAACATTTCTCATTGGGTTGGGCCATCCTCAGGATCATATGACCAAATGTACAGCCAGTTTACTTAGCCTCTTGGGGCCTACATGCCCACGAGGTGCTTTAGGGTATGGCTACACTACCCGCTGGATTGGCGGATAGCGCTCGATGTATCGGGGATCGATTTATCATGCCTCATCTAGACATGATAAATCAGTCCTTGAATCAACTCCTGTACTCCATCTTGGCAAGAGGAGTAAGCGGACTCAGTGGGGGAGTGGCTGCGGTCAACTCACTGCTGTGGGGACGGCCAGGTAAGTTGACCTAAGATAATGTGACTTCAACTATCCTAGTGTAGCCCAGCCTTTATAAACCAGTTGCAGTTGTAGAGAAATGATTAAGAACTCTCTGTCTATGGATAAGCTATGTGAACTTCCACAGACATCAGCAAAACATTCTTGGTAGAAGCCTTTGTATTTGACTTTGACTTGCCCTTTGCAAAATTCACATAGCACACCATCTGATTCACGGACAGCAGATGCACCAAGGTCTGTTCTCCCTGCTATTTGCCCAAACTAGACAGATAGTAAACACAGGGCAATGCACATTTGTGCTTGACACCACAGAGGATGGGTGTTGCCATTTAGATTTTCTTCCTCTCAAAGATTACCTTTCCAAATATGCCATTGTAAAAATGAAAGTCAAAACATATTGGGCCACAAATGTCCATGATCCTCTCCTGCTTAGTCTATCAAAAGCTTTTTGTCATACTGATAAATACCAGATATAGATTTGTGTTTTGTTCTTGGCACTCTTCTTGAATTTGTCAGGTTTAATAGATCTTTTCAATGATGTTTCATTTATCTTGGAATCCATACTCATTTTCATGTGAAATGGCATGATTGAGGAATAACTTTAGCATTTACTCTGGATAAAATGTTGTCTGCTATTGATTAAGAAGAGGTGCCTTTATAATTACAGCAGTCAGATCTATCAGCCCTCTTTATAAAAGAGGTGTGGGTCATAATCCTGAGAAGTCATTTGTTCTGACTGTGTATCTAAGGGTTGGGGAGGAGATCTGGATGGCTGAGGAAACTGATAATATGATGTGAAACCTTTTACCGTTCCCACGCTGGTTTGTTTGGATCTAATTTAATGGTAAGCTAAATCATTTTACTTATAGGTGGTTATGTGAAATGAATTGGTAATCTCATTCTTGGCTAAGAAACCCCTCATGAAAACCACTAGCACCACAGTTGATTACTTAGCACCTTGTTGGCAGTCTCTGTAGTGGGGTTGAATAAGCATGTAGATGAAGATACCTCTCATGCTGAGAAGCTATCCCCACACCTCTCCCAGTTCCTCACCCTTAAGAGCAGGGATGCAATGTCACTCTGTGGATTCTGTTCATTAAATGGAGGCTTTCGTTTTCTGCTGATGTCAGCATAGAACTTTCCATGAATTTTAGTTTACTATAGAATATTAATACCTGCTCTGATCATGAGACTGGAAATAACTAAATCTGACCGGGTAGAATTTAAAAATAATATTTTCTCAATAGATTTGCAATAAGAGATCTGTTTGGGATTTAAAATGCTAATATTGTATTCTAGGTTCATGTAGAAACATAGACGTCTCAAATTTGTGTTTTTAACTGTGTTGTGTAGCAACTAGCATGCAGGTGTGGTTTTTTTTGAGAGACAGTATGGAGGGAGGTGTGTTTTTAGTGAGTACCAGCATGGAATATGTTAATATTCTGGAAATAGATACCTTGAGTATACAATGTTAAATTTACAAAGTTCGTGTTAATTGGGTGAGGTGTAAATAATGAATAAATATGGGAGTAAGGAACTGACTGGGATCCTTAATCAATCATTTGTTTGAATAGTTCATTTATTCAGATTAACATTTAGATTTTTTTTGTGTCAATTTTTTTAAAAAAGAAACGTTTTGGTGTTAAGTGGACTTCACTGAAATATGTTTCAAGTCTTATTTCTTCTTAATGCACACAGTGCTATGTGTGAGGGTAAGAGAATGATTTCCCTGGTTTTGTGTGGGTTTTTCTTTTATGAGAGCCAAAATATGTGTGGGTTGGTGATATATAAGGTCTGCAGTTGGAGAGCCCTACTCTGATAAACCTGCTGAGGCCACCAAAGTGGGCTCCCTCTCCTGCAAATTTAACAAGCCCAAGGGAAGGAAGGATGTGTGGGTGGAATAACACCAGAATGAAATATGAGAGGAACGGAAGTGGTAAGAGAATCAAGGGGAAAGATTTTGTCTGTGATGTAACTTTGAAGTGCTCAAAATTTGATGTCTGGAAAAACTTAAACCTTTAAAGATTTTCATGGAGCTAAGACACTACTTTTGCCTATTCCCTCTATCTACAATGCAAAAATAAATAACTAACCCATAGCTGCAAATCTCAGAGCCTAGGTCAACTGATCCCGGCTTGCTGGACTCCCATTATAGGGCTAAAAATAGCTGTGTGGACATTCCCACTTGGGCTGGAGACTGGGCTCTGAGACCCAACCACATTGCTGGGGCTTCAGATTCCAGGTTCCAGCCTGAGTGGAAATGTCTAGACAGCTATTTTTAGCCCTGTTGTGAGAGTCCTGTAAACCCCAATCAGTTAATCTGGGCTCTGAGATTTGCTGCCACTGGTTCCTTTTGGCAGAGTAGAAATACCTTATGCCTCCCCACATCACACATCTCCTATCCTATTTCATGCCCCCTCCTCCTCATATCCCATCCAATCCTCTGCATCCTGTTGGCCAACCCGAAATGGCTCAGGACTTGCTGCCCTGCCAGGTAGCAATGGCATCTACAGCAACAGAGTGACCAGGCCTGCTGGAGACAACTAACCATTTTGGAGGGAGGGAAAGGAAAGCAAGGATAACAAAACAACAGGCACTTAAATCAAAATCAGCTGAATTTCCATAGCTATGCAGCTGGGAGATTTCTGTGGCATCAAGACCAGCTGGCCAATTTTATTGTCAGCGTTGGTGGAGGCCTGTTTTTTTAGTGAGGATATAAAACTCTAATCTCAGGAAGGGGAAAGGAGTAAAAACCTAAATACTTTTCAGACTTATCTAAGCATTAATTAAAGATGGAGAATGTTAATTCTGTCATCTAAGGAAGCTGTATTTTTATGTTCTAAAAACAATCTAGATACTGAATAGAATACCTATGGTATTTCCATTAATAATAATTTCTTAATAGGGCATCTGTGTAATACCCATAATTTTAATTTAATGGGAAAATTTAATGAAGTATGTAACTTTATGGGCATTCAACATATGCCCTGATCTGATACTATTAAAGAGACAGTTAAATGGGTTAAAATGGAGCCTTTCATTTACTACCAGAAATATGCCAATCAACTTAATAGGAAGCCGTTTTACATAGGAACAGAGACTTGCCCAGCAGGTAGAAAACTGAATGCCCTTGTATCCTCATGAGTGCATCATCTGTTCATAAAATATCAATACAAAATTGGATCCAGTGCCCATTTCTTTATGGGAGACCCATCTGCTTTCTGAATTCTTCTTTTCAAAAAATCCATGCAGTAGCAATCTCATGAATGCTCATAATGACCACTCAAGTCTCTGACAGTTATTGGAAAAAGAAATGTCAAATAATATAATGAGTGTTCAGAGCCCAACACATGACTTTTTTGGGTACATGTTGATGGTAGCTCATGTACTACGCACTCACTATGTTGAAATGCCAGCAGTTGTATGAATTATGATCCACTGTAAATAAGAGTCAGTATCACTACATTTCATCTTCTGTTTCCTTATCAGTAAGAAGCTCGGAGGCATCCCATGTCTAGAAAGTTGAGAGAGAGAAATACAGTTCAGGAAGAATTTAGGATTTATTTACAGGAAGATGGGTTCTCTGCAAGAGCTAAATCCTGTCTCATACTGTGTCACAAGTCCATGAATTGGTGTAAGTTTGTTTGAGACTTGGCCCACTAGCCTTAATTAATCTGTCAATGAACCTTGTTTAAGTGCTGAGATGTAATGAAACATGAATCCAGGTTTCCTTTTGAGTGGCAGCACCCCATTTATTTCTATTTCATATGCAGCCCCCCCCCTTACAAATGGTGAGAGCAAGAATACCATGCTGGATTGGAGGGTGGGGGGGCAGGGTATAATGTACCACGTGCAATGTTGAAGTTGGTGTGGTGGTGAAAATAGTGAGAACGTGTCTGGAAGGGATATGTATAGGAAACATACACTGGCTGATGGGAACCTAAGAAAGAAATATGATAGCTCTCCATCACCCATCAGTCTCTCTACTTCCCTCAAACTGCTGCTCCTGCCACCCCTCAACTAAATCTTTGACTCTTGAATAATTGTTAAACATTCAACACAGCAGAAGCATTTTAGCTCTGGTCTAAATTGGCAATACTGTGTGAGTGAATCTTGCATAGGATTTTCCAGTTATCACTTTATTTTAATGCAGCACCAGAGTTTGAACTTCTTTCTCTATTCAGGGATACAACATTTAAAAAATCAAATCAACCTTATTTTGATCTCCTACTGTACTGACCATTCTAAGATATGTATCTGCTATTTTCTTTTTTTAAATAGCTGGTAGACTTTTGTTGATGCTAATGGACATAATTTTCATACATTCACTGAGCTCATAAAAATTATTTGCTTTATTACACATATTTACAATAGTTTGGAGTGGTGTTGGTGGACTATGTTTTTCCCTGACAAGCACATAATTTTGACCAACAATTAAATGTGTCTTCCCTAAAACTCAGCCCAAATTTATAATAGCTTTTTTTCCTCCAATGTGTCATTTGGAATGTTTTATGTAAAACTAGAGAATGTTTTGGCTACTTTCATATTATTAGTGATAACAAGAATCAGTAACATTTCTTCTGAACCTTTTCCATATTTTTTATGGATCTGAAAGTGTGACTCAAAGATAATAATCAATAGCAAAATAAGTCATCAACAAGACCTTAGACTCTAAGAATTCCTTTACAAATATTAGCAGTACTGCATAAGAAAGTTGATAATAAACATGCAAGAACTTTTTATAACAGTGTTTTTTAAACTAAGACTGGGAGCAGTTTTGATCTGAGCTATGTATGTTGTGTGGCCAGTGACGCAGATATGCTAAAAGAAAGTTGAAAGCTTGTAACTTGAAATAATATAGGAAAGGGGCCCTTCAGGGATGATAATGGAAACATGTTCTACCATGAAAGATTTCTCAATTCTGAAGAGGGTAAGAGGCTTCTTGAAAACTTTCATCTGAGTGGTAAAATAAGGAGGTTTCTCATCCTGGGATATATATATCTTACTTCCTAGCAGGGTCGGAGTAAGTGTGCCAAAGAAGCATTGCTAATCTCCACTCACTTTCATTTCTCACGTGAGTAAGTGCGGGAAGGATCAGTTTAGGGACCCAGAGGAAGTTTGCAAAATATTGATGAATGCCTGAACTCTCAAACTCCTGGTAACTGTCTGGGACGCTTCCCGGAGAACCCAGGACTGTGAGGCATCTGACTACTGCCTGCCTTTCATGTGAGGAAGACTCTTCTGGGATTGCTGGGGGTCAGCTCCTCAACTCCACCGGCCACAGATGAAACAAGTCCTCCTCCTTCAGCCTAGGCAGGCTCTTCTGTGCTTCTGTCGGTTAGTGATAGCTGAACTAATATGAAAGGTGGAAACAAAACACTAATATACAAGGCTAGCTCTGGATTTGGGAATCTCCCACACTTTCACTAATGCATAGACAATATTACATTAGGAGCCGGATCCTCAGCTAGTGTCAATCAGCAGAGCTCCATTGACTTCCATGCACCTGCTGAGGAGTTGCCCCATCTGCACAGATGATACAAAATGGAATTGTGAGCAAGTGATAATAGAAACAGCTGCTTCAAAAACAAGGACCAAATAAAGCTGGTTGGGGGTTTTGTGCCAGTGGATAGAAATGGATGTTTTACCACTGTACCTGCAGCTCTTTAGTGACTGGCAATTTTTGTGCTGATCAGAAAAATCCAATTATTGCAAGGAGCCTTTAAAAATGCTTTGGTCTGGTTTGGATATTAGGCATTTAATTGACTGATAGAAACTCTGAAGGATTATAACTTTGTTTGATAGATAGCAATTTTACAACATGCCACGCACTATTAATCTTTAAAGTGCCCAGCAGCAAAAGGCAATGC
This sequence comes from Sternotherus odoratus, assembly GCA_032164245.1. NCBI lineage: Eukaryota > Metazoa > Chordata > Testudines > Kinosternidae > Sternotherus > Sternotherus odoratus. The sequence goes on along the minus strand of JAVMKO010000002.1, from coordinate 84,124,323 downwards.
TGTTGGACATCTCTGGAGGTTGCTGCATTAGCAATCAGAGTATGAATGCTTTCAAAAATGACAAACTAGGGAAAAAAATAGAACTACGGTATCTGTGTCTTGGACAATCAAGGACAATCAGCTCTGCAACTGAGTATTTAGAAATACCAAATGTGTGTAGCTAAATGGATCACTGACACCGTTGCCTTCGCAGAGACTGTGGCTTAAGCGTATGGGCTTCAGTTCTGTTCTAACTGATTAAGTCCACTGGCAAAACACAGTAAATGAAAGTGGGCAGTACACTTTACTATGGTGACCAGCTTGATACACCCACTGCAAATAATGGAACTGGTTTGAGGCTCAACACTCATTCTGCACTTGACAGGCATAATATCAGTTTAATACTGTGTAGGAGAAAAAAGTTCTTGTAACATCCTGTTCTCTCACTCTGCTTTTTGTCAATTCAGATTTTAAGAGCTATAAAATAGCAGTTGTTTCTCCTACATTGGACCACAAGGATTACATTTTGGATCTATGTGAATAAAATTGGATTGCTGTTATAAATCAATAATGGAGGGACTTTGGTGCACACACAGAAACACATTTTGCCCCCATATATGGTGTGTAATTCCTATGGCTTTCAATGGAAGTTGTGCATGTATTTTTGAAGGAAAAAATGATTGAAATAGCCATTATTTCTATTCATGTGTATATGACTGGAAGGCAGATTCTAAGTTGTAAACAAAATATTAAAGGGTGGATTGTACCTATCTGCCCAGCCTATGTCCCTGTGTGGGGGCATAAGGGAAAGTATTACCTGCTGTGGGCCTCTGGTCCCTCCCTAGAGCTGACAGAGAAGAGCTGGGGTGTGTGTGTGGCGGGGGAGGGGGCGTGTGTCTACCCGTGGGTAGTAACTTGCAACTGGTATGGTCTAGTAGTTAACTACAACCCTCTTTCACTCTCCAGCCCCAAACTCTAGATGAATGGGGAAGGAAGGAGAGAATTCTGCCTCTGAGGTACAGTTCCTTCCTGACACTCCTTCGGGACAGTGCACCAGTGAAGTACGCCACACACAGGGCTTATGGCAGAACCACTATCTAGCCCTAAAACATAAAGCCCTAGACTAGATTTTGATGTGACTACAGGTCATTTACTCTCTTGTCCTCCATTCCTGAACTGCAGTGCTTAAGGTAAAAAGTGGTTAACAACATTTTCTTGAACAAGCTGGAAAAAAAATAAAAGTGAAATGGATGAGTCACCTAAACACTATTGCTTCTGAAATACATTTATCCTCAAAATACAGTGTTTTGGCATTATTGTTGTCTGCCCTGGCTTAAAACAAGAATGAAGCATGAAGACTGAAAACATACCGAGGTATTGACATTTGGGCCTTTAGATTAAGTATTTGTTTTAAGTACAAATATATATTTGTACTAAGGCACTAGCAAGTAGTTTGCTTGTCATGTAGTGCATCTAAATTAATTGTTGTTTTCAATGGTGGGGTAGCCATGTTGTTGGGAAGTATTATCCTTTACTCGCCCAACTTCAGGTCCTGAAGAAGGGCTCTGCATGGCATATTTTGTTTGAAGAAAGAAACAAAACAAAAAGACTTAATTTATTAAAGTGACTTATATTTTTTTAAATTAACATGTGTTGGTGGTAAAATATCTTTAATAATGGAACTGGAGCTTGAAATCTTGTCTCTTTCACTAACCAATCTAGGTCCTATATTACCTCACCCATCTCGTCTTTCTAAATTAATTCAGACTGTTCAAACCATTTCACTTCAAGCTGCCAAATCCCCCTGGAGATTTCCACATGTTAAGGTCAGTTGTGAGGTACAAATCAATACAAACATAGGCTATTTCATTTATCTTCTACTTCTTTTGACTCATCAGCTTCAGAAAAAAAATCACTCTCCTTTGCAACTTCAGGAGTGGTACCATCATGAGATTTATCCTAGAAACCTAATCCTCAAAGCCAGGGGTGAAAGTAAGTTAAGGGACTTACCCGTATGCCGGAAGTCCTGATCAGGGGGAGGAGCCTCACTCGGAAGAGGCGTGGCCTCAACCGGATGAGGCTATTTGAAGGGCCCCGAGCTCCAGCTACCACCGTAGTGGAGCCCTGGGCCCTTTAAATCCCCATGGGAGCCCTGCTGCCGGAGACCTGGGGAGTGGCAGTGAGTCTCCGGGGGGAATTTAAAGGGCCTCAGGCCCCTGCTATTGCCCTAGAGCCCTCTAAGTCCCCCCTGGAGACCCACTGGCACTCCCCAGGTCTCCAGCAGCAGGGATCCTGTGGGGATTTGGCTCCCAAGGGGACTTAAAGGGCTGGGGACTGCGGCAGCCGCTACCGCCCCGGCCCTTTAAATGTCTCCTGAGCCCCAGGGCCAGAGCCCTGGGGTAGCGGCAGCAGGGTTCCGGCGGAGACCCGCCGGCGCTCCCCAGGGCTACAGCCGCGGGGCTGAGGAAGGGATTTAAAGAACCCATGTGGTAGCGGCTGCCGCAGTCCCCAGCCCTTTAAATCCCCACCAGAGCCCTGCTGCCGGATCCCTGGGGAGCACCAGCGGGTCTCTGGGAGGGATTTAAAGGGCTCTAGGGCAATAGCAGGGCTGGAGCCCTGAGGCCCTTTAAATTCCTCCCCGGAGACTCGCCACTGCTTCCCAGGTCTCCAGCAGCAGGGCTCCCATGGGGATTTAAAGGGTTCGGGGTTGCAGCAGCCGCTACTGCCCTGGCCCTTTAAATCCCCTCCAGAGCCCTGCTGCTGGAGACCTGGGGTAGTGGCCGGGGTTCCCGCGGTGATTTAAAGGACCAGGGTCTCCTGCTGGGAGCCCCAGGCCCTTTAAATTGTCTCTAGAGTAAGCCGGGGCTGGTATGGTGCACCAGCTCTTGACGGTACGCTGTACTGGCGCATACTGGCTTACTTTCACCTCTGCTGAAAGCTATCAGTCACTGGCGCTTCAGTAATAACATGCATATTGGGAGGCTTTTTTGCAGGCAAGATTAAAATAATTTTATTTAATATTTGTATATATGGGAGAGGCAGAGGAGCTCTCATTTTAGGTGAGAAGATTATGAAGTCCCCCAACTGTGGATTACCCATCAACGACTGGATGTAGGTATGTCAGCAATTTAGTTATAAGTTGGTGTGAAATAGATAAGGGAAGCATTTTTTAACATCAAATAAACATAAGGTTCTGCATTAGCAGAGAGATAGAGTAGACAGGTGTTATGTTAAACACACTCTTCACCTGCTCTTAGTCAAAATTTGTGAACCAAACTTTTGGTCAGCTTCTGATACCCTTATTTGCATTAACTAGCACTAAGCTGCTTGATTTACCCAACTGACTCTAAGGGCCTACTTGTAGAATAAGGTGCTACCCATTATAAATAAAGGTATCAGGATCTGTCCATTGATTCTTAAAAGTTGTGCACTTGTTGGTCCTAAAGTGCACACACTATTCATGCTAAAAATAACCGACAACATTTTTTTTAAAGTAAATATCAAACAGTTCTACTTAGAGAGGTCTCCTAGAGAAAGAAGAGAGAGAATCATAAGCAAGAAATGGAGAAAGTGAGCTCCCTGTGAGTTGTGGATTGTACATTTATTGTTAATCATTTATCTTACAGTAGCACCAAATTACTCCAGTAAGGGTCCCTCGCTTTTCCTAGTAGATGAAGAGACAAATCCTGCCTTAGACAGCTAGTCCTGGGAGATTAGTCTATAGTCTCTCTGATCTCACACTAAGGAAGATTTTCCAGATATTTGCCTCAAATTTTACTTTTCTTTACATCATTCCATTACTCTTGTGTGTTACCCTAAATCGTTTCTTTCCATCCTTGGTATTTGCACACTTCTGATGTTTTTAGAAACTATAAATATTTAATTCTTTCAAATGTTCTCGCTGTCCTGCTTTCTGGAGTGGCTCACGATCAAGAATACTAACCTCAGGGCAGACTCAGAAGCAGGGTGCAAACCCCAAAATGGTTGTGAATGATATACATCAATTTCCCCAATCAAGTAACAATTATAAACTCTTCAAGCTCTTAACATGGAGTCACAGACAGTCCCCTTGGGCATTCTGAAATATTTGCCACTCAGGCAAACTTGACTCTGTGGTAGATGGTCACTTTACACCAAAGATTACAAAATATTCAGGTTACTACAAGTCCCAGAAGACCAGTCACTTACCCAGGTTAACTTATGCCTTAGATCTCACACCAAAGACAATGCTTGTAGTCAGCCCATAACAAACAAATTAAGGATTTACTTAGTAGAAAAAAGAAATGAGAAAATTATTTACAGGGTTACGGCAGATAAGTTAGATATAAAAAAGGTTGTTAGTAAGCATATCTATATGTCCTTTAGGGTTAACCCAGGCAAAAACAGCTGGGAACTCCTTGCATATGCTTAAACATTCTTCCCCCCTCGCCCTCCCCCCAACTCCCGCAGAGTTCTAGAAGCAAAGGAATAATGAAATCTCCTTCACAGGCATTTTTATTCTCTTCCCCCACTGGTCAAGTTGTGATGGGATGACGGCTTAGACATGCACCCCATGCTGTTTGGAATGGCTCTCAACTGTGAGTGCTAGTCTCAGGTCAGCAGTCAGAAAAGAGGGCGGACACCCCAAACTGGTGGTACAGTATACTCTATAATTCAATTTCTACAAGACAGTAACAAATGTGCACTCTTGGATCACTGTATTAGTCTTACCCTGGAGTCACAGGCAATCCCCTTAAGGGTCTTCAGCCTGTCTTACTACCCTGTCAATTAGACTTTGTGATCCTGTCTGCTATACCAAATATCATATCACATTAGGTTTTACCCAAACTAAAAGGGTCAGTCACTTACCTTAGGTCAATGGATACTCTCGATCTCACACCAAAGACAATTCTAGCAATCAATTTCTCTAGTAAACTAACTAAAGGCTTATTAGCTAAGAAAAATAAATGAGAGTTATTGAGAGGTTAAAGAAGGTAAAATACAGGTGAGTTTACATTTGTAAATCCAAAATGATAGCAGAGACCTAGTAATCTGCTAGTTTTCCATAAGTCTCTCAGGATTGCCCAAAGTAGCTTTGAGTATGTCTATCTTGCATCTTAAATGCTTCCCTGTGCATGTCCAAATAGTTCAGAGATACAGAATCATTCCCTGAATCCATTCTTATTGCTCCATTCCATGGCAAGCAATCTGGCAAGTGTTTTCATTCACAGTATGGACTTTTCCTTTGTTGACTATATGCAGACTGAGTCTGTGAATTTCCATTACTGAACACAATGACCCATGCTTTGAAGTTAGCAACCTTCTTCATTTACGTTTCCAAGGCTCTAATTATGTTTGATGGGTAAATGTGATTATCAGGATATACGCTATGTAAATTGTAGTGTAATGGCAAGCAACAATCCTTCATTAGTTTTCATGACGTTTACAGATCAAGTAGATTCTCATCTTAATACTAGGGTTCATTAAGTACAGTAAGTGTAATGCAATAAGAGTCAGCAGGTTATTGATAAGTGAAGACAATACCATTCACATTTCCTTTGAACTAAATTAATATTCGAGTGAATTAGGACACGTAACATTTCTTTGATATTCACACACAAGTGAATTGTCCTGAGATTCTGACATGCCCTGGCACCTGGCCTGTCAGCATCATAGTACACTCTCCAGGGCTGGGGGTGGAGGAAACAATCAACAAAGTCTTTATTCCACAATGGCCCAGCACTCCTGTGCTTTGTTTTAGGCTCCGTGATATGGAGACCCGGGGACCACAATCCTCTCAGCATTTTATAGATCAAAACTCTATTTTAATTCTTCCTGATGGGCAGAATATGACACTTTTTTGTGGGGAACACGTATTTCACACTTGGTAACACTTCTCCCCTGACTGAGGGATTTATGGTTTTAGCAAATATTTTTATAGTTACAGGGAAAACATATAAACATTGCCTTATAACATGGGACGCAGATATAAGTAGGATTAATACCTGCAACATCCTACAAGCATTCCATAAAGTATAGACATTAAACACATTCTTATAACACAAATATCTGTTTTAGTTATATTAACCTACAGGTGAGCCAGACTGGCTTCCAACTATGCATTTGTCAGTGGGCCCTGATGCACCAGGTCTGCCAGAATCACACTCATTCTTCCTCCTTCGCTATTCTCTGTATATACTATGTGTGTACCTTTTAATTTTTTTACTTTTGATTTCTACACATTTTCAGATGTCAATTTAGGGCCTAGCCTAGTTTTGAAAGCAGTTAATGAATTGAGTCACTAGTGGGTTAAGTCTGAGTTCTGGACTATGAAATGCTGAGAGAGTTGTTGTCCTCTGGGACTGCATATCACAAAGCCTCGTTCAAAGCAGACGAGTGCTGAGGACAAAATCTTCTTGATCGGGGGGTTCTGGCTTTGGAACAACCTTTCAAAGGAGATTGGATAAACCCCGAGTATTCCCACTTTTGGGAAATGCTGCAAAATCTTTTCCCAAAAATCCTTTCTTCCACAACAAGAATGACATGCTCAACATTGACATTTCCATCTATGCAAATGGTTGCTCACCTCTCCAAAAAATAGTGAAACATGTAAACCAACCAGAACCCCAAGAGATCAGCAGTCTTTTTAAAAAAAAGTTAAGAGTAAGAGATTTTTAGAAGACCATGAGGCACTTCCTTACTGCTATCAATTTTTTTCATGGAAGGTACTCGGATATCACAGTAAAGAGTAGCAATATAAAACCATTAGATTTCCACCAGGATCTATTGTTTACAGGTATACTGAGATTGGATTGGGAGTGTGCATTAACTATATCAGCTGATTAATATCAGTCCTTCATGGTTTCAGCTACTTAAATTAATCAGAGCTGGACTTTGCTGTTGTTGTTGTAGTGCTTAAAATGGTGCGTACTTATTAATCCAATTTAATATTCAGGATAACTTGGTTTTCTCAGATGCTGAAGAGAAGAACTGACAGCAATAATGATTGCATAGATGCAAGATATTATAGGCAACAGTCTATAATGATGACTGCTGTGAAAATAATTATTAAAAAAATAAACATCAAGTGAATTTAATCTTTCGTGAACACACTGTCTGTAGTGATTTTCTCAAATTTACTCCTTTGCAAACAATTCTTTGTGGGAGACTTTCAAAAGTGCCTATGGGGTTTTGAAGCACAAGTTCAACTGAAAGTCAATGAGACTGAAGTTCAGAGTGTTTTGAATTTTTTGGTTTGAAGACAGTTTACAATTCATTGTGCATATTCAAAATTTGAGCTGTGTTGATTAGTCTTGATTATACTGACAAGTCACATGCTAATTTTTCATTGGCTGATTGTATGACTGTGCCTCCTCAAATCACGATACCCTTGTGAAAACTTGTGTTTACAAATTCTAAACTTGCCTTCTTGAAATATTCTCCAACCAGGGTTAAAATTCCTTTTTCTGCACCTATTCCTGCCAGCACAGGTATTTGATAGAATATGTGTGCAACTTGTACATACAAAGGGCAATAATTCAAAGAAAATTTTCAATTCACAAGTGGTTTTCAATATTGCTCATAAGTAGTGACAATTAAAATCTTTATAAACTTTACCTGCTGACATGCTTTCTGGACACTGATTGCTTTGAAAATAGAGGACTGCAGTTGTCTTATCTTTGGGGAAAAAATCCATCTAAAGATGAACTCTTTAAAACAATTCATGGTGCTTGACAATATAACTCATGGTAGATAAGAGTCCCACCCCTAAACTGGTTCTCATAGTAGTAGGTATTGTACATTTGCAGACAACATTAGGAAGCCAGAATGGTCCCTATATACTCTCACATTCCTGTACACAAGATTTCCTGAGAGTCCTTTGTGTGTGTCAATAGATGGCACTCTATGTAATTATATAACGAATGAACTGTTGCCATACATGTGAATCTTAAGAGTATGCTAAGCCTAGGGTTTTATTGCAATCAGCTCTGAGAGAAGTATTAATGAACTGAAAGCTATTGCAAAACAGTCCCCCATACTTTTAAATACAGTAAATCGATTCTGTTCATAAGTCTTTCATCAGGTATCTATTTAGTATCAATTTATCATATAGGCTAGAGAGCATTTGCATAAACTAGGACGCAGTAGAATTAATCATTTAATAGTTCTTAATCTATCAACAAATAGGATGAACAATATTTTTGATCACCTGCTGTTCAGTCTTCTTTTAATCTCTAACAAATATTCCCTTTATTGCTTCACTGGAACAAAGCTTTTTTAAAAATAATTAATTTACGTTTAAATGCTGATATTCTAAGGACAGCTTTCTGGGCTGAATATGAATGATTGAAATTAGCTACAGAGTCTGGCAAAAGACAACATTCAAGGTCCTTTTGTATGTTTTCTGTAAACAGTGAATTGGTTTTTCAAAGAATTGTACAACCATGGCAAGAAGGGGGCTGTATTCACTATTGAAATGTATCACATCAGCTTTGTCGCACGTACATTGGCCAGGAAAATTCATTTGTGTTGCCCTAATGTTGTGTTGGATTAAGCAGTTGACTCCATATTAGGAACCTTAAAAAGAATGCTATGAAATGGATTACATGGAGGTAAATTTGTCCTTTGAAGACCATTTTGCATCTCTTGCCTACAGTAAGTAGGTATTAGGGTTGGTTTCTGACAGAGTTACTCTAGTTAAAGTTTTAGGCAGGAACAAGGACCTGATTCCCTCTAAATTTGATTGGCAAACTCATAAGAGCATCTTGGGTCAGACCAAGGGTCCATCCACCCCAGGATCCTGTCTTCAGAGAGTGGCCAATGGCAGGTGTCCCAGAGGGAGTGAACCTAATGGGCAATGATCAAGTGATCTCTCTCCTGCCATCCATCTCCACCCTCTGACAAACAGAGGCTAGCGACACCATTCCTTACCTATCCTGGATAATAGCCATTAATGGCTTAACTCCATGAATTTATCCAGTTCTCTTTTGAACCCTGTTATAGTCTTAGCCTTCACAACCTCCTCAGGCAACGAGTTCCACAGGTTGACTGTGCGCTGTGTGAAGACGAACTTCCTTTTATTTGTTTTAAACCTGCTGCCCATTAATTTCATTTGGTGCCCCCCCAGTTCTTATTTTATGGGAACAAATAAATAACTTTTCCATATTCACTTTCGCCACACAACTCATGATTTTAAATACCTCTACCATATCCCTGCGTAGTCTCCTCTTTTCCTAACTGAAAAGTCCTAGCCTCTTTAATCTCTCTTCATATAGGACCCATTCCAAACCCCTAATCATTTTAGTTGCCCTTCTCTGAACATTTTCTAATGTCAGTATATCCTTTTTGATATGAGGAGACCACATCTGTACGCAGCATTCAAGATGTGGGCACACCATGGATTTACATAAGGGCAATAAGATATTCTCCATTTTATTCTCTATCCCCTTTTTAATGATTCCTAACATCCTGTTTGCTTTTTTGACTGCTGCTGCATGACGCGTGGATGCCTTCAGAGAACTATCCACGATGACTCCAAGATCTCTTTCCCGATTAGTTGTAGCTAAATTAGTCCCCATCATATTGTATGTATAGTTGGGGATATTTTTTCCAATGGGAAGTACTTTACATTTATCGACATTAAATTTTATTTGCCATTTTGCTGCCCAATCACTTAGTTTCGTGAGATCTTTTTGAAGTTCTTCACAGTCTGCTTTGTTCTTAACTATCTTGAGCAGTTTAGTATCATCTGCAAACCGGGCATCCAAACACTCTACCCCAGAGGATTGCTGAAGCAATAGAAGGTTGGCATATCCCAAGTTTTGATTTATAGTGCGGCCTTACCCCACCCCACCCAGTGCTTCCCGCCTCCCTCACTCCACCTGGGCTACCTTGTGATTTATCTCCCTGTTTTTTTAATCAATTAATAAAGAATGCATGGTTCTGAAACAATAGTGACTTTATTTTCTCTGCAAGCTGTGATCAAAGTGGGGAGGGCGGTTAGCTTACAGGGAATTAGAGTCAACAAAGGAGGCGGGTATGCATCAAGAAGAGACAAACATAGCCTGGCCAGTCATAAAACTGGTTTTCAAAGTTTCTCTATGCACAGCATGCACAGTTACACTCCTCTAATTGCCCTGGTATCTGGCTGCACAAAATTGGCCACCAGGTGATTTGCCTCAACCTCCCACCCGGCCATAGACTTTGCCCTCTTATTCACACAGATATTGTGGAGCATACAACAAGCAGCAATTACAATGGGAATATTGGTTTCACTGAGATCTAACCTACTCAGCAAACAGCACCAGCAAGCTTTTAAACATCCAAATGTACATTCTACCATCATTCTGCACTTGCTTAGCCTATAGCTGAACTGCTCCTTACTGCTGTCCAGGCTGCCTGTGTACGCTTCATGAGCCATGGCATTAAAGGGTAGGCTGGGTCTCCGAGGATAACTATAGGCATTTCAACACTCCAACAGTGATTTTCTGGCCTGGGAAGTAAATCCCTTCCTGCAGCTGTTCAAACAGACCAGAGTTCCTGAAGATGCGAGCATCATGCACCTTTCCCAGCCATCCCACATGTCAATGAAATGTCCCTTATGATCCACCAATGCTTGCAGCACCATTGAAAAGTACCCCTTGTGGTTTATGTTCTGGCTGCCAAGGTGGTCCGGTCCCAGGATAAGGATATGCATTCCGTTTATCGCCCTACCACAGTTAGGGAACTCCATTGCAGCAAAGCCATCCACTATGACCTGCACATTTCCCAGAGTCACTACCCTTGATAGCAGGAAGGTCAGTGATTGTGTTGGCTACTTGGACCACAGCCGCCCCCAGAGTAGATTTGCCAACTCCAAACTGATTCCCAACTCATTGGTAGCTGTCAGGCATTGCAAGCTTTCCAGAGGGTTACCGCCACTTGTTTCTCAACTGGCAGGACTTTTCTTATTTTAGCATACCAATTCTAAGAGGCTGTTAAATTAAGGGTATGTCTTCACTACCCGCGGAATCGGCAGATAGCCATCAATTGCTCACGGCACCCCCCATCGACTCCGGAAGTCCAGCTTGCTGGTAGGCTCAAGCTGGAGTTGACGTGGGAGCGCGCCACCGACTGCCGCCGCCATGAGGACGGATGGTAAGTCGGCTGCAGATACGCAAACTTCAGCTATGTGATTTACGTAGCTGAAGTTTGCATATCTGCAGTCAATCCCCTCCCCCCCCCCCTCCATAGTGGAGACCAGCCCTTAGATGGGTCATTATCAGTAGGAGAAAAAAAATACCTTTTGAAATGGATTTCGGTCAGGCAGGATTTAACACCTATTAAAGGTAAATTAACAAGGGAAATGCAATCAACTAATTTAATGAGAGAACCATTCACAAGTTCTGTTAAGCCCTTGGCTTATTGTGTACAATTTGAAAATTAATTCCAGTTCCTCAGTTTCTCGTTGGAGTCTATTTTGGAAGTTTTTCTCTGTTTCAAAACTGACACCATCAAGTCTTTAATGGAATGACCTGGAAGATTGAAGTGTTCTCCTACTGGTTTTTGAATGTTATGATTCCTGATGTCAGATTTATGTCCATTTATTCTTTTCTGAATAGAACTTGAATAGAATAACAGAACTTGCGAATGGTTTTCTCATTACACTAATTGATTGCATTTCTCTTGTTAATTTACCTTCAATAGGTGTTAAATCCTGCCTGACAGATATCCATTTCAAAAGGTATTTTTTTCTCCTACTGATAATGACCCATCTAAATTTAACAACCTCTTAGAATTGGTATGCTAATGTACAACTTTTTTTTTCTTTCTTTCTTTCTTTCTGTGTGTATAAATGAATCTTACTTCTGTTCCATTGTATGCATCTGATGAAGTGAGCTATAGCTCACGAAAGCTTATGCTGAAATAAACTGGTTAGTCTCTAAGGTGCTACAAAGTCTTCCTCATTTTATTTATGGATACAGACTAACATGGCTGCTAATCTTAAACCTGTTCTTATTTTGTTATTCTTGCACTTCAGGGCAGGGGAAAGCAAGTCACAAACTTCAACAAAGTGGCCTTACACATGTGAAAGTTTCTCAGCACTGGGAATCATCCCATACCTGCAACACTATGTGGTCCCACCAGTCTGTGCTTGTTTCCCAGGCCCAGAATCGGTGTTCCATGGCATGGACCTGGCCCAATGCCACGATGATGCCCCAACTGCCACATCCCATGCTTACAGGAATGTCTGTGTCTATATCCTCATCACTATTGTGATCGCGCTGTTGTCTCTATCTCGCCCGGTTCTGCAAATACTGCAGGATAATGCACAAGGTGTTTACAATGCTCACAACTGCAGCAGTGAGCTGAACAGGCTCCATGCTTGCAGTGCTATGGTGTCTGCATGAGTAATCCAGGAAAAAATGTGCAAAATGATTGTTTTCCATTGCTTTCATGGCAGGAGGGAAGAAGGGAGGGGACATTGCCGACATGTACCCTAAACCACCCGTGACAATATTTTTGTCCTAGCAGATATTGGGGGCTTAACCCAGAATTCCAATGGGCAGCAGAGACTGTGGGGACTAGCTACACACAGTGGTTGCTCAGAGAGTCGATGCTAGCCACAGTACTGTGGACGCACTCCACCAATGTAATGCTCTTAGTGGGGACACACACACACAAAATCGACTTCTATAAAATCGATCTTATTTCATAGTGTAGACATACCCTAAGAACCAGGAGGAAACACTTCTTTCTCCTTCCACATAAAATCCCCAATTGCCCCTGATCTAGGTCCTTAATTTGAGCTGCCAAATTCTCCCTCATAAGAATGCTATATCTCACCCACTCCTATCTGCTGTCTAGGTTAGCTATCTATATGGCCTTCATTCCCATAGTAACATATTATACCATTGTACCTGATTACCCAATTACTTTCCCACTATAATGAAGAAAAAAGACAAAAAACTCCAAACCTTATGCCCCACAAACTCTCCAGCTCCCTTGCCTAGCTCTGAAACCCTTTGGTTTTCCCAAGTCCTAACAGATGAGTACTGCAGTGTAATTTAGTATGGTCCAGGTTGAATTCTTCTGTTAATTGAAATTCCCAGGGCTGGGCGAATAAATTAGCAAAAGTATACATACAGTTTTGGTGCTGAATTAAATGCTAAAACAAGTAACACAATGCTGTATATTGTATTAATTGCAATGCATTTAAATATTTAATTCCATAAAGCTCTGTTTTAAAATAATCTTTGATTCATTCTGCATTGCTGCAGAAACTAACATGTAAAACCGAGCATTTAACCTTCTGCAGAAATTGTGGATAACAACTTGGTGCAGAATTTCCATCAAACTTCTTGTATAATACTTGCAACCTTGCCTCTATTTCAGAGCCCTTCTCTGAATGAATCAGTGAAATAACAGAATCTCAATTGTTAATTTTTCATTTTTCTCCTTTAATAGTTGCTGTCTCCAGATATTTTTGTAAATCACCAAGGTGATTTTAAATGAGCAGAGAACTGAAGTGCTGTGTATGAACCTGATGGAATTACAGTTTTAGTAGCTCTGTAGCTGATTAAAAATAAACAAAACTATTTGAATTTGTAAATGCTGAGACAGTTAAGGGGAAAAAATACTAACATTTTCAAGTACATCATGGCAAAACCTATTCAGGTCAGACTGAGTATTTGCTGAGCAAGTTGAAATTAGAGAGTATATTAAATACAAAGTTTATATTGTGTAAATTGCAATGTCAAGTACTCAAAAAAATCAAGGGATGCCAGTTGCAATCTTAATTCTTCCACCTTTATGGGTCCTTCCTGTGCATTTAGGGAAGGATGGACCTTTAATTACATGTTCACATATTATTTTTTCAAAGACTGTGCTGTAATGTACACATGCAAGGGACAGAAAATCTAGGAGAGCATAAAAAATTCAGGAAATACAGAATTAATGTTACTCAAGCCCCAGTTCTTCAATGACTTCTCTAGAACCCATGAGTTTACTACAGAATCAGAGTAAAGTTATATAATGTAAAACAGGAAACTTATTAAGGGCAACTTCTGAAAGTGAATTTCATGGGATGGAATAACCACCAGATGATGCTGATTAGAATGATATAGACTAACTTTTCACCTGGGGACTAACTGCATCTTCACCAACATCATTCTTGGCCTGAATCTGTCTGTGACTAGCCACATATCCAGCTGTTCTTTAGAGGATAATGTACTGTCAATAAGCTAGGGTTGTGAGAATTTGCCTGCTCTAGAAATCTGTAGATTGTAGTGTTTTGGAAAGGAATTTAATGGAGAATTTTAGTTAGCTAGCCTCCAGTGTATTTTTTCTCCTACACTTTTGTAGTGCTTACTAAGTCAAAATGCTAGAAGAAAAATAACTTGTTATGGATGTCACCTGAATTCTATTGATTTTTAATCCCTTTTTTTCTTATCTGTATGCAAAGAAAACAGTAAGGATAGATAACCAGTAACTTTTTTACAAATGTAATTCAGGCTACATTTACTCGGGGCTCCTTGAGAATTACATCCTGGTTGGAGCCACTGTAGTATTGTCTACCTTCTCCCCCTCCCAACATCCCCAATATATATAATGTGTTCATCATCAGCTTCAGCTGAGACCATGCCTTTGAGCAAATGACTGCTTTTTATTCCAGGTTGAAATGAAAGAAAAAGAAGAGGAAGGCAACCTAATTTTTCATTCAAAGAGTCAAATGCTGCCATCATTTACTCCAGTGGAAACCCTACAAACTCCACTGAATAGATTTGTAGTTACTCAGGATTTGCACTGGTATAAAAGATGGGAGAATTTGCCCCATAGAAAATTGAATGGGTACAGGGGAAACAGAATGCATAGAATAGAATTGGTAAGGTCTTGGCATGGAATCTGCTGGAGGGACATACATTTTGCACCTGCATTGCACACATTTTATCCACTGGTTTAGTCCCAGACATCTGTCTAATAGCAAAGTTGAGGCTTGATTCAACCCACATCTAGGGTGACCAGACAGCAAATGTGAAAAATCGGGACGGGGGTGGGAGGTAATAGAAGTCTATGTAAGAAAAAGACCCAAAGATCGTGACTGTCCCTATAAAATTGGTACATCTGGTCCCCCTGCTCATATCTAATGTCTTCTGCCATTCTTTTGGCATAACTAGATAATCAGTGGGAGTGAACTGTTCTGGGAGTAGGGTGGAAACTCCATCAGCTTACACATAGAATACTAGAACGTCTTCCCTGTACTCTAAAGCCTTTTAGCTCAAGAAGAAAAATGACACTTTCCTCTGGTGCTGCCTAATCTGTAGTTTCATGGAGGAAAGTAAAGTTTTGGGCTCAGTGGGATTATGGAAATCTCTTTTTGCTTTAAGAGTGTAAAGGTCAAGACATAAAAGCATCTCATTACGAATAATGAGGCAAAAAGTCAGATGTCCCATAAACCACAGTGGTGAATCGGAAGGTGTATATCTTCCTTTGCTCACTAAAGTCAGATGAAAAACCTATCTATGAAGGCAGTGTACTTTTACTAATGATAACCAATTATAATTGATAATGGATAAATATGCTATTGCATCCCACTAAACATTCCATGTATAATATCAAAACTTTGGTAAGTAGTAGAGTTTTTAATTTAAGGGGGCATATACTATAATGAATATAATTGTTATAATATTTTAATTTTTTATTGTTTACATTCAATAGCTCTTGGGCTTTCTGCAGATGCTCGGCTGCTGGCTCCCAGCCAACCCAGAAGTCAACAGCATAAGTGTGACAGAGGAAAAAAAATAGCCAAGAAACTTGAACTCCTCTGTGTGCAGGTAAAAAGACCATCACTGAGGTAGATCTTGTCCAAAGGACACTTAATGTGGAGGCAAAGTGACTGACTTCGGATGAGTCACTCTACTTCTCGGTTCCTTTCCTCTCCTTCCCTTCCCTCTTTCTGTCTATATAAACTTTTTCAAGTTAGCAATGGCCTCATTGTGTATTTGCCCAGTGCTCGGCCCAATGATGCATCAATCACAGCTGAGGGTTCTAGCTGCTTTGTAATACAAAAATTGTCTGTCTCAAAGTTTAGTTGCCTTCATTTTCTTCTAAACATATAATGCTGACACCTGATGATTGTTTACGTAACCAGATTCTGTCTGAGCTTGTGTGCAGGCAGTGAGAGGATGCTTGGGAGCGAGAGACTTTTCTTTTATTTGTTTGTTGCTTTCTGTTTGGTTTCAGACAGTTGGTTTCAACCTGCTTACGATGGTGAGTTATAAAACCTATTGACCTATTGATGAACAGGAGGAACCTCCTGTTTGAATTAAATTCAAATCAGTTCAAACACCATGACTCCATTTAAAAAAAAATATCCTGTGCAGCCAAGAAGATCAGCCACTGATGAGAATTTAGATGTTAGAGATGGCTGTTCTTTCACATAGTGCCAAAGGCTTTGAGAGAGCTGAAATATGGAGGAGGGAGGCAGAGAGAGAGAGGTTCAGAGAGTTTGGACTCCTGTAGCCTCCACACACAGAGCTGTAACCTGAGTAACAACTAAACAAATTAGCATGTGGCACAGGGTGAGATGCCAGCTTCCTGACTGCCCCAGAGCAACACATTTATATTTTAAGTTCTTTAGAAGAAAGCAAAACCAAAGCTAAATTGGGCAAGGTAAAATGAGGAGCAGGCTAACAGCATGCTTGCTGCCTTGGGCAATATGTAGCTAATGGACGGGGACAGATGAAGTTTCATTACCATTCGGAATTCAGTGTTTTAAATAAATTAGTTATCCCGTCAATATCCTCTTGACTTCATTTACTTTGCACAGCGGCAGCACTCTTGGCTCACCTCTTTTTGGCTTTGTTTACATGGTCTGTGCTGGAGCAGAGAGGAGGAATGGAGGAAATCAGCAGTGGTGACCTCAGAAGCATGACTAGGCTTTCAATGACCACTCCTGGTCACTAATGGGAGGACATATGACTTATAGTGCAGCCAGTTTTATCCCCGCCCCCTTCTTGATCTGAAAATGTGTTTGGGATTATTTTCCCCTGCCCTTCTCAGTTCTGTAGACTTATTCAGTCCCTTATTCTGTCTGCTACATCACTGTTTCCAAAGTCAATGCTGCTTATCTTACCATCAAAGGCCACAAGGGTTCTGTAATTCCATGGTAACGAGATTGGACTCAGAATTCATATTTTAAAACTGCTGCTCCAGAAATCTTTCACAGCTTCACTGGGCTACTTAAATGCTTGTTAGGAAATTTATTTTAAATGTAAGAACTTGGAGATAAAATGTCTTGAAGTAAAAAAGGAGAACTTGATTGCACTGCTATAATTCTATCCCTGATCATGCTCTAATCCTAATACACCTATTCAAGAGTAAATTAAGAACACTCAGCGTTGCGCTACACTGCGGGGGGTGGGGAGTCGACCTAAGATACGCGACTTCAGCTATGCAAAGGTTGACTTACCTGGCTGTCCCCATGGCGGTGAGTAGACTGCAGCCGCTCCCCCCGTCGACTCTGCTTCCTCCTCTTGTGGAGATGGAGTTCTGGAGTTGATGGGGAGTGCATTTGGGGATTGATTTATCATGTCTAGATGAGACGTGATAAATCGATCCCTGATACATTGAACACTACCTGCCGATCCGGCGGGTAGTATAGATGTACCCTCAGTGTGTCTATTTTCAAGGCTGGAGAGCTTTTGTTGGGCATGTAGTTTTCCATATAACCCCCCCCCCCCTTTTTTTTTTTTTTTGCACTAGCAAAGTTTCCATCAGAGTTTGGAGATTGCTATCTGGATGGGTGTGAATATTCTGATGTATCTTTTGTGGTACATCTGAAAATCTGGGTTTAGTTAGTCATTAAAGAAGGTTAAGCAAAAGCCACATTGACTCATTTTCTGTGATGGGGTAGCCACTTTATCTGCCACTCACAAAAAAAGGGTCCAAGTTCTTAGGTTTCTCACGCAACCACTTGCAAGGGCCTGTGACCTGATAGCAATAGGGAATGGCTTTATAGATTCTCTGTTGCAATATAGTAGATGCGGGGCGGGGGAGAGACCACAGACAAAACTCTCTGGGAATGATGTCCTTTTTGGCTAGTTTGATATTAGAGAAGGGAGTTGTGATAACCTGGGCCCCATTCCTTCAAAACTTTAACAGGTAGGTAGGCAGGCAGGGATCTGGATGAGATTCTAGACATAACATCTGCAGTAAAGCAGCTGAAAGCAGTACCTTTTGGGTTTCCCTGTGTTCTGGGAAATTCCTGTAGTGGAACTTCCTTATTCTTCTAACGTTGGTTGTTTAGTGTTAGAAGAAAGAGATTTTTTTGAACACACACACATAAAGAGTAGGAAAAGAATATATTGAGAAAATATTATTAAAAGTAGTCTGCCGTTACATAAATGGATGGTCCATGTTTACCTTTGATATAATTTTGGTCAAATTACTCAAAAAAGGCATAGCAGAGGAAAAAACCCTGCAAACTAAGAGCATATACAGGAAAAAATAATACTCAGGGCCTAAACATTATCCCAATGACCCTGATTTAACTATTCAAAATGTGTCCTTTTCTAATGTATCAAGTGTGTGAATAGACTAGAGTTGGGCAAAACTTTCTGTACAAATATTTTATTTGCCAAAAAATGCAATTTTGATAGACCCAAAACTATTCATGTATTCAACACAAATCCACTGAATAATTTTGTCCAAAACTTTTTTGGGTTAGATTCACAAAGGTGGTGGCAATCTCCTCCCCTTATAACCTTTAGCCCAGTGATTAGATGCTCACCTGGGATGTGGTAGACTCAGGTTTTAATCCCTGCTCTGGAAAGGGACTGAAACCTAAGTCTCCCCCTTCCCAGGTGAGTGTTCTAATCTCTGGGCTAAAGGTTATAAGGCACAATCAACTTCTCATCCTTCTCTTCCTCCTTCTGTTTTGTGAATCTAGCACTTAATTTTGTTTTATTAAAAAAAAATCTGGAAACATTTTCTTCAACCTAAGACACAATTTTTCCAATTCACCAAAAATTCTGAAAAAAAATGGTTTTAGTTTGACTCAAACTCCTCCTCCCTCCTCCTCACAATTCCTCTGAACTGCTAATGAACCACAGTTATTCACACAGCTGCATTTCAGCTTGGAGGTAACAGAAATATCATCATCTGGGGTATCAGCAGATTGTGTTCAGGGAACAGAGACTATGCCATACAAACTAAATGATCCCATCTTCTCCATTTCCCCTATATCTGATAGAAGTCTGCCGTTTCATTTAAGAAGAGCCACCTCAAAAATGATTAATAATAGCCCCTGCTGACCATAAGAAAATCTGTCAAAGTGGACCAAGAGTAGAGCCTATTGGATGAATTGACACAAATCAAAAAGAAGATGAGGAAGAAGGCGGCAAAAATGAATTGCCAAGGCAAGTAGGACAACCAAGCCAAAGCACCAGTAAATGGAAGACATATTCATTTTTAAGGCAGCTTTACATGACATCTCTGTGAAGCTGGGTATATTTAATACAGAAAAGGCACAGAGGGCGGATGTGTTCAGTATTAGGTGTAGTATAATAACTCATGGTGAAATTAAAACGTCCAAATGATTTGCCAGTGCTCCCCCCCTCCCCAGAAACTGCCGTTTATAATAGTTAAGTGAGTTATAGCACAATAGAACAGAAAAGCATCAAAGAAATGTTCTTTATCTTTTTAAAATACTTCTGAGAGACAAATGTGATTCAGCAAGTAGCAATATCTTGGAATAGAATCTGACTTGAGAAAATGTGAGAGTTTAGAGTAGCCAGCTGAACAAGGACAAAGGAGCTGCCAGGAGCAGCCAGGCAGATTACATCATTTTAGAGCAACATCTTTGGTACATAAAAAGCTGACCACTTGACATCTAACTAGGGTTTATGTGCAGTACACAGAAATAAGTGAATATATCATGAGTCACTAAGGAAGTGCACAAAGCTGAATAATGTATATGGTGTCTGCCTCAGAATCCATAGATTCCATGGTATTTGAAGACATATCAAGTCTCACTCCTTAGAAAGCTATCTCACTCTCACAGATATTCTTAAAACCACCCCACTCATTCTCAGTAAATATATAACGATTTAAAAATGTTTAATCAGGGGCTGAAAGAGACAACAAACAGTGTTTTTAGGTTTGGTCACAAAACAGGCTGTACAGAAGTTGGAAGAGCCAGGGGATATTAGTCCCTTTGCAAAAGGGAAGTTCTAAAAATTAGTGTGCCCAAGAATGCTTGTGAGAAGCTGCCTTTGAATAGATTAAATGTTCATGATGGCAGCATTTGTGAACTTTGATATTAGGGAAAACTGCACTTTTGAACAGGTTGAGCACTCTGTTGGCAGAGTTCAGTGACACATGTTCAGTCTCTCTCCACCTGAGATAGGGAAGCTGCAGGAGGAGTTTGTGGATTACCAGTTGATGCAGAAATCAGATGTCCTTTAATGTGTATGGGGTGAGGCGATACTACAGACTGACAGAGATGACACTACTGCGCAGTACAGGATAGACGTTACATGGGTATATCTTAGCAATGTCAAAAGCCCCAGTGGTCTTCTGAAGTTCCCATTTACTGACCAGGGTTACCAGACTTCTCTTAGTTTTACCCCATTCAAATATAGGAGAAGAGAAAGTGTTCGGTCTTGTTTGAAAGAATAAGACACCACTGAGACCAAACCTTAGTCTGGATGGGACAGTGTCCTCTGTTACCCCGGTGAAGCTAGCAAATCCTGAGCCATGTTTCAAGTTGAGTCACCAAAAGAAGTAATAAACAGCAAACGGGGCTACATGGTAATATAACAAATCACATGAATAAAACGTCAAACCAAATTAGATATTAAAATAAATGTGGAATCTGAATCCTCTATCTAGGGTTTGTTAGCCTTGTTGCAAGGTTCAAAAAGGAATGAGTCTGGGTGGAGGCGATTTATTTGGTTACAGCATCCAGACTGCTCATTTCCCTCCGTCTCGCGACCAACAGAGTGAGCCCCGAACTCTGGTTACAGCATCTTTTATCCCCAATCCTTCCTTGGTTCCCACCCTATACCTTATTCTCTGAATCATCCTTTTGCTTCCTGTCCTTACCCTCTGAATCATCCTTTACTCCCTAATATAGTGTGAAGTTCCCCCTTTCTGAGACCCAACCCATTTGCTCCCTAATATGGTGCAAAGTTAAAGCCCTACTTTATTGGCAGTAGATTGGGAAACTTAATAGCTAGCTAAGAGACTCAGAACAGAGAACTTTGTGGCTTAAGGGACACTACTCATAAGGTAGTGCTCTTACTGTGAGGCTATATTGCTCTTACTGTGAGGGAAGTGGCTGTATTGTGAAACTTTGTGGCTTGAGAGACACTGTGTAAGGTGACTGGCTATATTGCTCTTGCTGTGTTTGTTTCTGTTACACGGGTGTGATGGGGGGTTGCTTGTGGGGAATCATGAGGGCAGCCTTTTATGCCTGAATCCTGCCTACAGTTCCCTGCAGGGCAGATCCAGCGCTGAGACCTCTCTTGTGCCTGGATCCTGCCCCCAGCTCCCTGTGGGCCCGATCCAGTGTGGAGACCTCCTCCTATTCCCACACCCACAAACCTCAAATTAATTAAATTCTATTTCTTTGCTTTATTTTTTCACTCATTTAATGCATTGATTGGTTGTGTTTTATTTTAATGATTTAATTTTAAATAATTTTGCATTTATTCTGGAATCTGATTCCTTTATTTTAGCTTACTGTGAATGTAATCTGAGCAATAATATAAAAACCAAATAATATTTGCATTGTAAAGCATTTTCCAAAAGGACGATCGCTTTGGCAAGGTGATATGCAAAATAAACATATGATTGTATCGATAGAACAGTTTTCTTTTTGTTAGATTTAAAAAAACAGTTTATTTTTGACTATTTCTCTTGTTCTGTCCACTGACTGGGTACCTAAGCCAGGGGTTGTTAACTCTGGTCCTCAGGGATCTCCCACCATCCAGGTTTTTGTTCCAACCGGCAAATAATAGTTTTTATTAAAATCCACTGGTTTACACTGTATATAGAATTCTCACATGCCCTAGACTTTAGTCTGAATTAAAACATGTGTTTAATAGGCATTTTGTTTTCATTTAGCATTTGTTTTCATTTTTAATTGATTTATTTGATTACCAGGTCATTCATAAGGGGAGATACTCCCTTTCTTTAGTGCAGCACATGTGGCATTGTAATGAAACTGTGGCAGAATACATTCAAAGCCCAGTCATTAACTATACCCCACACAGGATATGGGAAAGAGAATTCAGGATCTTTTGCTTCATAAATACAAGCCCCTCTCTACCATTTAAGCTAAAGTAAAATCCCTAGACATCATTGTATGTATTAATCTAGAAACCATTGGCTTTTGCTTCTAAATATATTTGACAAATCTGAATTACAAATATGTGGTTTTAGAGCTCTTCTTAGGCAGCATTGCAATGGGTCATGCCAATATCATGATGGAAACACACCCACATTGTGATGCAATGTCACACAATGTTCTGGGGACTGAACCCAAACTCACATGTATCTAATTCAATTTGGTAGGCTAGAATAGGACTGGGTCTGATTACCAGTAAAACTCTTCACCCATCCTTTCTATGAATGGACTTCATATAAATAACTATTTTGTATCTATTTTCAATGTTTCCTTCTCCACATGTGATCATCCTGCCATCACTGAAGTTGGCCAGCACATGGATGAGATGTGCTCATGGATGTAGAACAGCTGGCTCAAGCTGAATCCTAACAAGACAGAGGTGATGCTGGTAGGCAGAGGAAAGCACTTGGAAACGATTGCAGCTGTGGTGCAGTCTCCTGTGGTTGAAGGTTAAAACTCACAATTAGTCAGATTGGTTCATAGTTTAAGAGTACTTGTGGGATTCTCACTGATGCTAGGTTCCCATATAGCAGCATTCTTAAGTAATGCTTCCTATCATTTCTGGTTGGCTAGATGACTCCATCCCATCCTGGTGGATGATCACCTGGCCTCAGTTATTTCAACCTTTGTTATGTCTCAGATGTACTGCATCAATGTGATATACCTGGCCATGAAACCTTTATCACTTAGGAAACTTACTAGTACACAAAAATCTCAGCAACATAGACTACCATGAACACATCATACCTGTTCTCTGCTCCCTACATCCTATAAAATATTGAGTCAAATTCAAGGTCTTGGTCCTTATCCTCAAGGTATTTCATGGGCTGGACCCAGGATATCTAACAGACCACCTTAAGTTCTGGGATGAAGACTGTCAACAATTATTCTCCTCTGGCACAAGGGAACTCACTATATTAAGGATAAAGCATGTTTGTTCGGGAGTTGGAACTTTCTCAGGGGCCAGTCTGAGAGGGTGGATTGAACTCCCACAGGAAGTAAGGACCATCACAAACCTTACTATCGTCCACTCCAAGTGTAAGACACATTTTCTTGACCATGCTTTTCTCGAACATAATACATACATGGTTGTTTCTATTATTAATACCAGAACCCCACCAAAACAAAACACTGCACTGCACATACTTCTCTTCCTGGGAAGAGGATGAGGGAACAAATGTAACAAATGTTCAGTGATGTTGCTTAATGCACTATTGAAAGATGCTCATATGGTATATACATATGATATGATATATAAGAGCCTCTGTAGAATAGAACAGAAAAACACTTTAGTTCAATTTATTAAGGAGTTGACATGGAGAACCCATTATTTGCTGACAGAATTGCTTCTGTATAACAGTGTAACAAAATACATTTGTGACCTTTTAAGAGAAAGAAAATGTCTTTTTCCATTTCTTTTCTCTTATTCTTTCCTATATTTTCCCCTTATTCTGTTCATTTGATTGAATCTATGTCTTAAAAATATCCTAGCAAATTGCATATAAAAATATACAATCATAACACTAGGAGCAACTCATATCCTACTTTTCTTTTTTAAGTCTGTTTTCAAATCTTTTTGAATCCATTATCCCTGTGAGTTGCATTTTGACAATGTTTGCCGTTGGTACTTTATGAATTAAGTCTGTAAGTCAATTTCAGAGTTTTAAGAGAGAAAATTCCTCCCTCAGAAGCTTTCCTTCTGATCGCTGCTGTGCCTTTTCATGACATTATGCCTATGACCATATACATTTTAGCTATTATTTTAAAAATTAAAATGGGAAGGATTTAAAAAAATGAATTGTTAGCAAGGTATTGCAATAGTAGCAGAAGTACATCCAACAATCACACCAGAGAGAATACATTAGGGGAAATCAGATTAGATGATTTCAGAGATCTTTTCAGGCCATGTTTCATGCTTCTATGATGAAAAGTCTCTGGTTTGGCTTCAGTAGCCTCCAGGGGAAAGAGTCCAATTTCGGGAGACTCCGGTGAAACTGGGATGGTTGCCAATTTTACATCTCAGTAGTATCAACAGTCCAAACTTAGTCCCTGATTCTGCAGTGACCTCCAAGTGGCTGGAATCCCACATTCACAGGGAGCACCACTGACTTCAGAGAAGTTTTGTACAGATGTAGGAGCTCATTGCAGTATTGGGGCCTTAAATCATAGACTTTCTGGGACAGAGAGTAGTGTCTTTTCTCTGTTCTATACAGTGCTTAACTTGCTTTAGATGCTGTATAACAACTGTTACTGCTTCTGCTAATACTTAATAACCTGAAACATATGTTGTATCTGCATGTATCTGGAAAGTTTGACAGAAAACTACAAATTAAATTAGCCCTACTGAGTAAATGAGATCTTTCTCCTTTGAGCCTGCTTCTAAGGCGAAAACCAGGGCTCTAACTTTCCTGTTCTCTGACACCCAGGATATAATAATGAGCCTTCTCTGCCTCAGGATTCAGCATGGAGGCTGTCTGCATAATCAGGAGACTGAAACCTGACACAGTTCACAGCCCAGTCTCTTCTTCATATCTGTGGCTAGAAACAACACAAAAAGCATTACAAGACTGAGAACAACCATGTACAAATGCAAAGCTCAGCATGAGTCATCACTAGGATCAAGGTGAGACCTTTGTAAGATTGTTTCAAGCTTAGGAGCTCAGTATTCATCAGCTTCTGGCATGCTGGCATTTTGCACATACATCCTATCATATCCACTTGTATGGACATGTTCACTTTTTTGCATCTCCACAGTACTGGCCTATTTCTCAATATATTGTATCATGCTATCTGAAAATAAATGTATAGCTATTGGCTTTCTAGATATGCAAACTTCATTTTGTCACAAAGAGCCTGGTTCTCCATTGCCATGCACCATATATAGTCATTTATGTCTGTGCAAAGTAGATGTACTCCCTGGAGTATTCCCATTTCAGGCATTGGAGTAGTCCCACTGACTTCAAATGTGTTACTTGCCTGCTTAGAGTTACACACCAGATTATGTGCTTTGATGAATGAGCATGTAAATGTGAAAGGCGATGGAAAAACAGGCTTCAGATTTGATTTACCACATTCATACCACACTTGCCATTTCAAAACAAGCCAATCCCTAAAAACCCCAACACTCTCTGTGACTAGGTCCCGCCGGACTGGTGAAACTGTGGTGGGCCCACTGTGTACCCCTGACTCTCTCTCCCTGCCTCCTTGCCCCGCTTGCCAGGAGCCGATCAAAAAAAACCCCCCAAAAACTAGCCAACAAGCAACTCGCAAGCCAATTAAGCCAAAAACAAGCCCAATTTCTGCATTTTATTTTTTAACATTATATTTTATTTATTAACACATATTTATTTATTAACACATATTCCAAGCCACAGCAGAAGTTGGCAAAAAGTCTGTCTCAAATAAAGGAATGTGTGCTCTGCTTAATTTGCATTTAAGCAGGAAACAGTCATCAAGCTGGAAGGGTAGACAAGGAAACCTCAAACAGGTGAGGAAAAGCAGCAGAGAGTAACCTTCTCCATAGACTTTTTGTCACCTGAATCCAGGAGTGAAAGTAAAATATAGCTCTTACCGGTATGGGACCCACTCTGGGCCCCCCCATTTTGGGTGGAGCCTCAGGTGGAAGGGGCATGGCTGGGGGGGTCAGCAGTCCCCAGCCAGGCTATCTGCTCCCTGGCCTGTGCCAACCAGGGCTCCAGTGGCGATTTAAAGGGCTTGCAGCCCTGGGGCAGTTACTTTTCTCCCCCTTCCCCTGTCGGTGGCTGGGCGGGAATGCAAAAGAGGTACCGACATATTGCTAATGCACTCATCATACTGCCGCAGCAGTGCTTTAAAGTTAGCTGTACGAGCCAGTACTGGCAGCCACCTTTTACCGGTACATTGTACCAGACTGTACCCCCTTTCTTTCACCCCTGCCTGAATCTCAGCTGGAAATGTTTTTAAGATGGGGAATGAGACAAACATCTCAGAACACCCACTCCCTGCCTCCTTCCTCATCACTGCACCAGAATGGACAAAGGAAGCAGCCATTGGACTGGAGAAGGAGTCCTGATTGAAGAAGTTTGGTCAGTAAGCCTAGCGAAAGCATGTGGTGAGAAAACTTTGTTTTCAATTTATTATCATTTGTTAGGAACCAGTAACAGTTTTATCTTTATTTTTCTTGTAACTATTTCTGACTTTTATGAATTACTTTTACTTGCTTAAAATCTCTCTTTGTAGTTGTTAAACTCATTTCGTTGTTTTATCTAATCGGGTGTGTTTAAACTGAAGCATTTGGGAAACTGCATTTGAGGTAATATGATGTCTATGTATTATTTCTATTGATGAAATGACAGACTTGTATTGTTCAGGACAGGCCTGGGCAGTGCAAGATACACATTTCTGGAGAAAATCTGGGACTGGAGGTGTGTTGGAGTCACCCTACAGCATCACCCCACAGCCATTACCAAGGTGTAGCTGGCTGGCTGTAGCACACACACAGACATAGCTGGGAATGACTTGCATGCTGCAGGCTACTGATGCGCAATCCAGACTGGAGCCTACAGCAGCAAAGCATTGAAAAGGGCACCCCAGGTTAAAGGACACAGGTGATGCAGCTACTCATGAGACTGGATTGCACCCTGGTATGTCACAGGAATATCGAATTTACTATTGTCAGTGGTCCTATTGCAAGGGGCTCTTCTAGCATATACCTGGAGGCCTGCATGTGAGCCTTGAACACTTAATGGATTGTAGCCACTGAATTCAAGTTGGCTTGCAATGCTTAGTGGTTGTGGGCCAAATTCTGACCACACAAGGTTCATTGCAGGATCAGGGTTTAAGATTGTAAGCTCAATGGGGCCAAGGAAAAGTGTCTTTTCTATGTTCTGCAAAGTACCTAGTATGTTCTGGGTGCTATGTAATTTTACCACTATTACTACCACTACTAAACTGGTATACGTGAGCTAGCCACAAGGTTTGCTGTGTAGGACTGATTACCTGCTTTTCTTGGGTTTGTTGCATCAGTGCAACTTCTTTGGCCTCGTAAAGACTGGGAATAAATGAAGGTACATATTCATGCACTACTATTTTGAAAACATACTTTGCTGCAGTTCAGATTTAGGATACATTTTATCTGAACTCCCCATTAATGTAACTCCTACTGTTTTCTAAGTGGTTTCAGTTTTGCCTATCTTTAATTATGAAGAACACGCTGGTAGAGGTTCAGAATCCAGAATTCTTTCACCTCACTGTGCATTTTGACATGTTTAACACTTAGTGCTGCATGTAATATTAAAAGTAATAGATGCAGTTAAGCATCCCTCTACTCCCCACACATAAATGGAAAAAGTATCAAAAGATTTTGAGCTGGCATAGCAAGGGTAGTGAGGCATGAACAAGCCGAATAAAACTAATGAGCATTTATGAGGTATATGAGACATCTCACAATCTGTATATTGCAGATATACAGCAACCATAGATCAAGCTCACCCGACATTGAGTATCAAAGTGCGTATGGTATTTAGACATTGCTAATCTATTCTAACTCGAGCAATGGAAAACAAGCATTGAAAAATGATGACAAATATTTACCTCACTATTTTCTTAGAGGATATTGGCCAACTTCATCCTCGGTGTAATAGTAGTGATTAATTTGGCCCCATAGTAGAAAGTAAACAAGGATATGTGAGCAGTTGTCTCTATTGAGCTGTATTCTCTCAGCCATGGAATTGAAAAAGTAATTGGTAATTTTAGCTGTATAATTAATAAGTATTGTGATTTATATTCCTGCTGGGGTTTTTTTTGTGTGTTTTCATTTCATAGTAGAATCAACTTGTTTATTTTTCATTTCTGAGATGTAACAGTGAAACGTTAGATTATCCCCTCAACTTTTAATTCTGCATGCACTGAAGTCCCATAGAAACAGAAACAAATTGTGAAGATCACTTTTTTATGGGCACTGATGCAAATGCATGTGCCCGTGTTTGATAAATGTATCACCCCATCCCCAAAGAAGCAGAGTGCACTGAAAGGCTGCCAAATTCTTTATGCAAAGTCTGAACCATATGATTGTTTGAGGTCTCTTCCAGGTTTTTCAATTAAGGTTTATGCATCCAGTGCAAAAATCATTTTATATTAGAAAAAATGCCTAGATACTCATAAACCAATGAATGCTTTACCAGGTGATCTGTTCAATTTCCCACCTGAAGCACTAATATGTTTAAAAAATATTTTCCAAGACACAAATTTCTTTATATTTTTTATGAAAACTTCCGTAAACTCTTACAATTTGTTAGGTGGTCCTATTGAGAACTAACTCACTCTATCAGGTAAGCACTGAAAATGAAGGGTAGTTTTTTTTTTCTTTTTGAAAATTAAATTTTATTTATATACATTAAAAAAAGACTGTAAATAGAGCTTGGCACAGTTATAAACTACTAGGGTCAGCCCATGTCTGACCACACACAGTTCATGGCAAGACTGGGCCTTACACTGTAACGGAGCCACAGAACTGAGTCTTTTTCTGTGTTCTCTGAAGAACCGAGGACATTTTGGGTGCTATGAATACTATGAATAACAGCTTGGTACATGTGATAGACCTGCATGTTTTGCTATGTGAGATTGGTTACTTAATTCGCATGGAGTTGTTTCTATTGAACATATTTCAAGGGGGAGGGTTTCTTTCTGAATAGCAAAGAACATTGCTGAGATTTTCCAACTTGCCCTATGCAACTGGAATTACAATGCCCATTCATTTAAATAGGAATTGGACATCTGAATCCCTGGGCAGCTTGGAAAACCTCAGCAATGATTTTTTGAAATTTCCATACTCAACCCCCCTATTTTCATATATCTTATTTATAGGAATGCAGATACATTTTCTCACAATTTGCAATCAGGTGCACATCTTTAAGCCTGTCAGAAGCCTCGCTGCCCCTAATCAGCATTATAGTCTGTCTGAGAGCAGGTTTCCATAGGGGAGATCCCATTAATGAAGCTTATGTTTGTATTCTCCCCACAATTATTATTTTTGTCTGTAGCTGCCAGAATGAGCAGATGGCACTATATCTAGACCACAGGTCACTGAAGGGGACAGTGCTATTGCTTGACAGTGGGGACCGTAGCCTTCAAAAACAGCCCAGCAATTATATAGACATTGGTTCCATTTGTCCTGCACACACAGGTTCACCCACTGAGGGAAGGAGGATAACCATGCTAGACCATAACCACTCCGGCAGCACAAGATGTTGAAAGAGTACATTAATTATGGTGATATTCCTGTAAAGGTAATTAAAATATTGCAGTCACCATTCTAAAGCGAAATATCTTAATAACTTGCTCCTCTCTATAATAGGAAACCACCCCCTGTGACATACCAGGGTACAATCCAGACTAATGAGCAGTTATGTCACCCCTGCCCTACAACCTGCAAAATAATTATGAAACCATAGGTGAATGGAGCATGAATAATAAAGCCAGGAATGCCTGAGCACAATTCAACCAGTAAATTGTTTACTAATGAGAGGCACCAGTAGGAGAAGAGTTTTTGTTATGAATCTTAAGCTTTTAGTTTTCTACCACTCCTCTCTTGCTTCATAGTTCTAGGTCCCAGACATATACTGTGAAACAGGTAAATATGAACAGGTGTTGATATTCAGGTTTCCCAAACAAGTATTTACTGTATGTGTAAATAGTTACTTTTAGTCATTTAATTAAGAAATATTTGATAACACCAATTAGTCAATATTTGCACAGCACTGAGCATGTAAATGCTCAGCATTGTTATGCAACTAATTAGCCTAAAATATACTAAGAATGTGCTAATGATAATGGATAGTGAATATAAATCATATTAAATGTACTGATGGAACAAACTTCTTTCTTAATTAAAAAAAAATGTTTCTCTTCTTTGCACTACAGTTACAATGCCCGGTTACCTGAGAGCGTAGAGTCACTCTCTCCATTCTAATCCCATGATGCCCAAAGAATGATCAACATGATTTCCAGACACAAAATTATTAGAATGCTGTGGACATTCACTGCATGTACTTGTTAAATTCCAGTGGAAAAAAACTGTGTAAGGTATGATCCTGCTTCAACATTACCTGAATGATTAGTGTACTGTTTCTGCATTGAACCCTCGAGGTGGTGAGTCCCATTTCAGCAGTATAATCCTGTTCAACAGAGCTCTTAAGTACATGTTTATCTTTAGGCACATGCTTAAATCCCATTAGACTACATCCAAAAAAGGATTTAGACACCAAAATCCAAAATTTGGAACCTCAACCCCCCCCTGCTACTTAACCCTATAGATTCTTAAATTTTTACCTGTAAAGTCCCCATGACTTCAGCTGGTGGGCATGCACAAAGCTACCTAAGCCTGAGTTGGGTACTCCAACAAGGCATTCTCCACTATCTCACCTGATCCCATAGCCGCTCTCACAAGACATCTATCAGATGGCTCCCTGCACAATATGGAGGAGAAGCAGCCGCCCACCACCATACCTGATAGTCCAGTGGTTGAGCACTCTCCCAGGATGTGGGATACCCTGTTTCAAATCCTCATTTTGCTTCTTGTGGAGCAGGACCTTAAACTCACCTCTCCCACCTCTCAGCTGAGTGCCGCAACAACCAGACTATAAAGTCATATTCTCTCTCCCAATAATTATTTCATACCACTATCACCACCTCATTTTTGTGTGAGAAAGAGCTAACCTGGTTTAAGCACTGATCTTAGGAGAGGGTTCACAGCTGTGGGTCAGGTTCCAGACTGCAGCACAATATGGGGAGCGGTTAGCAGCCCTCAGTGGTGAAAGAACAGGTTAAGGATTATTTAGAAAAGATGGACATAATCAAGTCCATGGGGCCAGATATAATGCATCCGAGGGAGGGAGTTGGCTGATATGATTGCAGAGCCATTGGACATTATATGTTCTGTAATTTCCTCTGAAGTACCTGGCATTTGCCACCATCAGAAGACACTGGGCTAGATGGATCTTTGGTCTGACCCAGTATGGCCATTCTCATGGGTGATTATGCTTGTAATATTAAGGGCTAGAAACTCAGTGGGATTTTCAAAAACACTCAGTACTGGCCTCAATCTATTCCCATTGAAATCAAACATTGACTTCACTAGGAGAGAAATTAGGCCAACACTGATTTTGAAAATGCCACCACGTGGTGTTGTGAAATATTAAGTGAGATGAGGGAACACACTTATGTGACCAAAAATATATATGGACTATTGAGTTGCCAGTTTACATAGCCATGTAATCATATTATGTACAGAACCCTCACCTAGGTCATTCTTACAGCAGGCTGCCATTCTTGGGAATGATTTGCTGGAGTAGTCATTTCAGAAATGGAACCTTGCAAAAGAAGTGAACCCTAATTTTCAGTGATCAACAGCTGCCCCCGAAATCAAGCTTTGCTTAAGAAGCACATTTGGCCAATAAAGGGGACCTGTGCTACAGGAATAATTAATTGTGGCATTAATGAGACTCCCCATTTTTCAAAGACAGCCGAGTTTGTTGATTGCTCCATTGCCCACATCATCACCATGTTTTCACATTTTAGTGTATTGAAATAATTGCTTAAAAATCAAGATGTTTGTTGTAGAATGAAACACAAAGGTGAACATATTCTTCCTCTACTGTATTTTTTAAATAAACGGTCTTGTTCTGTGTTGCTAGAAAACTGCGAAATCTGAGTCTTCAAATTTCTTTTATCTCACCTCAGGGCCTACCTCTCAAATTTTCTTATCCAATTTGAGTGAACATTGCAAATACCTCCTTAACTTTCTGAACATATCTTTTAACGGTCTATACATTTCCCCCTTTTCAGTCATGACACCATATGGTAGAATAGACAATCTAGTCATTCCTATCCACAGAACTTGTAACCTTTTGTTTCCTGGATTGAATTCCTTTACACATGATGAGTCTCCTTCTCTCATTTTGTTATTCTTTTAGAGTATTTCTTTTCTTTCACTCTTAACTGCCTATTTTTATGTAAGATTTCATTCTTGGACAGCTCTTTATTGATTCAGGGATGGCTTATAACCAATTTTCAGCCTATTAGCTGTTCTGCAGGAGACAATCTTCACCCTAGTGGTGCTGCACAATAAACCAATAAAGACAATTATGGATCTGAATTACTGCCTGCATGGTTTTTGCAGAAGATGATATTTAGAAACTGCATCCCTTCATCCATTTTGGGAAGGTAGTGGACAGCAGTGACATGTTGCACTTCCTAGTTTGCTGAACACACTATATCTTCTTTTGCAAGGACAAAGGCATCTTCATGTATCCGTCTGCGTTCATTATTTATGTCCACTAGTGTAAGTGTATTCCTGAGTGGATAGTACTGTTTGCTAGTGCCACTAGGTCACTCTATGCTGTGAATCTGAAATTGCTTTTTGTAGAATTTAGGTATGTGTTGGGTTTTTTCCAGCTATTTGCTGGGACATGTATGGTAGAAATCATTACCAAGCCATTTACCAACCTGTGTCACGTAGTTACCAAAGATATTTCCTATCCTAACTATTGAGGAGACACTGTGGTCATCTCAAATAGCACCTGTGGTGAATGGTGACTTTTTATTTGCAGCCAGTACATTGTATCAAACCCTAGTACAGTACTTGGAACAGTCTTTTTTGGGGGGATGGGAAAAAACAAATCTAGACAAAATCAAAATTCAAACCAAACTTTTTTTAGAATTCTGAAGAAGTTTACTGCTTTCATTTTCCCATACTCTTAGGGTTCCTGTGTCTGAAACTGGAATCAGAAGTACCAAGGACAATGAAAGAACTTAGTCTTTTATTATTGCCAGACAAAACAGAACCACAAAGTATGAATGGTTTTTGTGGGAGATACTATTCTCATGGCTGATCCAGACCAAAATGTACTGAATGAGTTCAGATAAATCTCTATATATAAAAGTCAAATGGTGTATGCGTGTATGTATGCATGTATGCGTGCGTGCGTGTATGTATGTGCACTTACTCCTTCCACACCGTTTGAGCTAGAGACTTGAAATTTGGTCCAGTTATAGGTCTTAGGGTCCTAATCAGGGTAAGAGTCGAAAATTTTTCAAATCTCACCTCTCACAATCTTAGTCCAATTAAGCTGAGCCAGCTTGTTATCTCCGATCAGGGAGTGTGGATTTGGACTAACCCTTTCACCTCCCACCTGGCTCTTACCTACTTTTCTATAACTGCCTCTGAACACTTCCACTGCCTGCATCCGACGAAGTGGGTATTAGCCCACGAAAGCTCATGCTTCAAAACTTTATAGTTAGTCTTTAAGGTGCCACAGGACTTTGTTACCTCTGCTATTCCAGACTAACACGGCTACCTCCCTGATTCTATAAATAGAATGTATAGCTGGTTCAGAATCTGATTCCATGCCAGTGTCTAGGATCTTGTAAGTTATTTTAACTAGCACAACATGTTCCAATACTTGGTCTCCTAACAGCGCATTTTCTAATAAACAGCAAATCACGTTTATTACATTTTGTGATCTCTCATTTTTACACACTCCTGTTTCACTTTTTTGGAATTACATACTTAAAGGATATCACTTCGGTTTGCAACTTTTGCCCAGGCTTCATGCTCCAAAGGGCATATATGCAAAATGAATTTACCTTCCCATTTGGTATCTTATTCAAAGATCGTGTTTGTTCAGTAATTTCTATTGGTAGCTCCATTAGTCATCTCTTACCATGCAAATACTGTCACATGGATTTGCTGTGTAAAATCCTGGTCCTAGTGAAGTCAATGGGAGTTTTGCCATCAACTTAAGTTGGGCCAGTATTTCACTCACTGCTTTCAAAGTGATCAGCACGTGTAGGTTGGGGTATTCTTTAATCAATAGCTATGAAAATACTGTATGCATAGCAACTAAATGAGAGAAGCAAATTCTACAATGAGAGAACCTGAGACTGGCTGGGACTGATGGCTTTGTGATAGTGCAGAACCAGTTAGTATTTTTAGATTTCTTTTGGATTGTACTTCACACTCCTATAATCTTTACAACATAGTATTGCCAGTAGTCAGAATCTGATTTGTTATTTTAAGGCAGGGAAATGAGGGAGGTTAGTATAGTAGTAGCTTCCCATTTCTAGAATTTCAGTAGTATTAGCCTCGTCATTCATTATTTGTATGACCAGAGCAGTAGCTTCGTAATTCACTCCCAGCATAAAAGTAGATGCAGGACATCAAAGTCCATGTGAGTGAGGTATTAGGTAAGTAGAATTTGGGCCCTCGGCTCTAATCTGCTAGCAGTGGGCAAATTTATAACTTTCTAAAAGGGCATACGATTCCCCTTATGCATCTGTGCAGGCTACTGGTATTGGGGGTAGCAAAGAGGGTGGGAAGAGAGTAGTCTCTACCAGTGGCACTGGAACATTCTTAATGGGGGGGGGGGTGCTGAAAGCCAGACCCCTTATACCTGTCCACGCCTCCCTCAGAGCTGAGGCCGGAAGCAAAACCCCAGGTTGGGGGACGGCAGCAGGTCCGTGGGCACGGAGTGGCCTCACAGTCTCGGCATGGGGCCGGCAGCCGGGACCTGGCAGCAGAGCTCTAGGTGCATGGGGCGGGACTGCAGAAGAGTCTGAGGGTGTCGGGCTGGCAGCCAGGAGCTGGGGGGTGCTGCAGCACCCCCCTACCCTAGATCGTGTGTCTATAGTCTCTACATGGCTGCTACTCCCTGCCACAGGGTGGTCTTTTTAGGGGGTTGGGCTCGGCTGCACCCTGTGCCAGGCTCAACCCATATCCTCAGGTGCAGGGAGTATGTCCTGGAGTTGGATGGTGGAAAACTGTGATTCAGATCTAGGCCTGCTGGGATATATAAGGCAGCTTGATCATAGGGGGAGCTTCAGGAATTAGGGAAGGTCCTTAGGAGCCCCTGGGTGTCAGAGAAAGGACCTGGAAGGAGGCTTGGTGAAAAACTTAGCTGAGGATACTTGCTGTGTTGGCAGCAGCAGAAGTCCTCGGGACAGTGACATTAGGAGGGGTGAGGTGGCAGGGCTTGGTTTACCTCTTGACTGATGTTGAACAGTTTTTGTGTTTGAACAATAAATGCATCCTTCAGAAAAGGGAATGAAATACTGGCAATGTTTCATTGATGCAACAGGCTAGTGAGATGGCCTGCCAGCTTTATGGTGAGTGGGGAAACTGAGGCAGGGCCTGATACCAGATTTTGAGCTGCTACATTCTTTCCCTGGCTGCGTAGCTAGCTACAGATTAGCTGGAATTTTGACTTATTTCCTACCCACTAATGAGCCAGTCCAGCTCACCTGGTGCAGATGAGGAAATAGCTGTGGCTTATAAAGAGGTAGCAGAGTAACTATGATAATGTGTTATATAGCTGAGGTTGCTAAATAATTTCACATTTTTAATTTCCTTTTTGTTCAGATAGAGGGCTCAGAACTATCTGAAATTTGAGAATTGCAAAGCAAATAATCTTTAGACACATCTGCATGCTTGAAAAAATGTGTATAATAATTCAAGCTTTTGTCCAAAAAAGGAATAGAAAATAATACTTATCTGTAACATGACTTAATTAATATTGCTATACTGTAACATGACTCAGTTAACATTGTTGTACTTTTTTTTCATTTCCTGATATTTTTTAGCTGACGAGCCTTAGTATTTTCATTTAAAAGCAATGTCATAGTCATAAACATATGCAAGATAAGTCCCAGCAGTCCTTTTGTGATATGATTCTCCATACTAATTAGTATTGCAAAGCCAATCAAAGTGCATGGATGCATCATCCAATCAGAGCAAATTTCAATAGCTAAGCAGAACAGTTCAACTTCTCCTTTGGTAAAGCAGAACAGGTTAGGTTGTCTATCAGGAAACTTTTTCTTGTCAAGTGAAAATCTTGAGGAATTTTCCTTTCTGAGAGAAGTCTTTGGAGTAATGATTATATTCTGCCTTCAGAGATGGGCAGCTGGAGAACAATGGCTGCTGACCAGGTGCCCAGCTCTGAAGGCAGAGCCTCCACCATTAGCAGTAGATAGGGCCTTCTATCTGTAGAGCTGGGCCCTCAGTAAGCTGCCGCCACTCTCTGGCCACCCAGCTCTGAAGGTAGCACAGAAGTAAGGGTGGCAATACTGTTGCACAAATCTGTTCTTTCCTTGGAGGCCTCTCCCAATTACCTTCCAAGAACAGGCAAAAGACTCAAGGTAATCCTGAACAAAAAGGGTTTATTTGCTAGCAAATAGGGGATCAGGGGAATACAATTCCAAAGCCTGAAAGCCCACTGACACATGGTGGGCAAAACATATATACAGAATACAAATATGTAAGCACCCAATCACATTACAGAGAGTCACAGCTACATACAGCCAATAATCATATGCCACATACATGCTTGTACACAGATTCAAACATCACCATGGCTACCAGCCGTTAGTTCCCGCTCTTTCTGTAACACAAGCATGCAGAGATTGTTGCAAAGTAAGGCATGAGCTGCCAGGCCTATGTGCAAGCTCAGACTCTGATTATGGCTACATGCCCACCCAGCTGACAGACTCCATTTTAAAACAAAACTCCATTTTGCATTACATATTCTATAACTATTAACCCCGCAGTTACCAGAAGCATACACCACATATTACACAATACCCAATAAACATTATTTAACATTTCTATTTATGCCACAATACCGCAACCCCCCTAAAATAACCTTGCGACCCCAATTTGGTCAGGACCCCCAATTTGAGAAATGCTGGTCTCCCCCAGTAAAATTTATATAATATAAGGGAAAACACAGATTTCATGGGGGGAAACCAGATTTCATGGTCTGACACATTTTTCATGGCCATGAATTTGGTAGGGCCCTAACTGTAGCTCAGGAAACAAAATCCTGTGGCACCTTAAAGACTAACTATAAAGTTTTGAAGCATGAGCTTTCGTGGGCTAATACCCACTTCGTCGGATGCAAGCAGTGGAAATGTTTAGAGGCAGGTCTGGGAAAGTAGGTAAGAACCAGGTGGGAGGTGAAAAGGTTAGTCCAAATAAGCTGAACCAGTTTGTTATCTCCGATCAGGGAGTGTGGATTATTCTTCTAGCATTTGAATGGGGTGTGTGAACATGGAGAGAGGAGAAACAATGTCTGTAATGAGCCAGCCATTCTAGATCTTTGTTCAATCCTAGAATGTGTGTGCTGAATTTGCAAATGAATTGAAGTTCTGTAGTTTCCCTTTGTAGTCTGGTCTTGAAGTGTTTTTGCTGCAGGATGGTGACTTTTAAATCTGCTAATGTGTGTCCAGGCAGGTT
Organism: Sternotherus odoratus; assembly: GCA_032164245.1. Taxonomy (NCBI): domain Eukaryota; kingdom Metazoa; phylum Chordata; order Testudines; family Kinosternidae; genus Sternotherus; species Sternotherus odoratus. The sequence continues at coordinate 84,086,710 of JAVMKO010000002.1, read as the reverse complement.
GAAGTGTTCCCCTACAGGTTTGTGTATATTGCCATTCCTAATATCTGATTTGTGTGCATTTATCCTTTTTCGTAGGGACTGTCCAGTTTGGCCGATGTACATAGCAGAGGGACACTGGTGGCATATAATGGCATATATGACATTGGTTGATGTGCAGGTGAATGAACCAGTGATGGTATGATTGATCTGGTTAGGTCCTGTGATGTTGTTGCTGGTGTAGATATGTGGGCAGAGTTGGCATCGAGGTTTGTTGCATGGATTGGTTCCTGAGTTGGAGTTATTGTGGTGCAGTGTGCTGTTGCTGGTGAGAATTTGTTTAAGGTTGGCAGGTTGTCTGTGTGCCAGGACTGGCCTTCCTCCCAAGGCCTGTGAAAGTGAGGGATTATTGTCCAGGATGGGTTGTAGGTCACTGATGATGCGTTGCAGAGGTTTTAACTGAGGACTGTAGGTGATGGCCAGTGGTGTTCTGTTGTTTTCTTTCTTGGGCTTGTCTTGTAGCAGTAGGCTTCTGGGTACACGTCTGGCTCTGTTGATCTGTGTCCTTATTTCCTTGTGTGGGTATTGTAGTTTTGAGAAAGCTTGGTGAAGATCTCGTAGGTGTTGGTCTCTGTCTGAGGGGTTGGAGCAAATCCGATTGTACCTCAGTGCTTGGCTGTAGACAATGGATCGTGTGGTATGTCCGGGATGGAAGCTGGTGGCATGAAGGTAGGCATAGCTGTCGGTAGGTTTTCGGTATAGGGTGGTGTCGATGTGGCCGTCATTAATTTGCACTGTGGTGTCTAGGAAGTGGATTTCTTGTGTGGACTGGTCTAGACTGAGGTGGATGTTGGGGTGGAAGCTGTTGAAGTCATGGTGGAATTCTTCCAGAGTTTCTTTCCCATGGGTCCAGATGATGAAGATGTCATCAATGTAGCGTAGATAGAGAAGGGGTGTGAGTGGACGAGAGTTGAGGAAGCGTTGTTCCAGGTCTGCCATAAAGATGTTGGCATACTGTGGGGCCATGCGAGTGCCCATAGCAGTCCCGCTGGTCTGGAGGTATATATTGTCACCAAATTTGAAATAGTTGTGTGTGAGGATAAAGTCACAGAGCTTAGCAACCACCTGTGCTGTGGCATCATCAGGGATACTATTCCGGACAGCTTGTATTCCATCTTTGTGTGGGATGTTGGTGTAGAGAGCCTCTACATCCATGGTGGCTAGGATGGTGTTTTCTGGAAGGTCACCAATGCATTGTAGTTTCCTCAGGAAGTCAGTGGTATCACGGAGATAGCTGGGAGTGCTGGTGGCATAGGGTCTGAGTAGAGAGTCTACATATCCAGACAGTCCTTCAGTGAGAGTGCCAATGCCCGAGATGATGGGGCGTCCAGGGTTCCCAGGTTTATGGATCTTGGGTAGTAGATAGAGCTCAGTGGCTCTCAAAAGCTTATTGAATACTAAGCAGGAAAAGGGATCCAATAATTGTTTTGAGATTCTAATATCATTGATACTCTAGTCTAAAATCCACTAGACTGCATTAAACCCTCCAGTAGAAGAGTAGTGGTTCCCCCCCCCCCCAATCCAGCTCATTTGGGGGCTGATCCAAACCCACTGGGGTCAATGAAAAAGCTCTTACTGACTTCACTAGCCTTTGGCTTAATCCCGCAGATAATTATCCCTTCAGAAAAAAATGTTAGATGTCAGCAACTATTCATGGCTCCCAGCAGATGGACTCCATTCCTCCTGCAGGTAGAGGAAGCTGCTGGTGGCCTGAATAGTCTTCTTATCACCATCCCTCTTTCTTTCATTTACCATCAACTGAAATGAATCAGTTTATTTTTGCAACAGCACAAAGAATAATTTGGCTGGTCCTTTCTAAAGTGCTTATAGCAGTGCTGGATGCAGTACTGTGGATAAGAATTAAAGTTGGTTGGGAAGTTCAATACGTTTTTTTCCCACATATGTTAGCTCTGACTTTGCTGAAAGGAGTTATAGCTGGAGATAAGAGCAGCTGAAATGAAGTGTCTAAAATTTTATATTTACCACAACCCCCAAAACACAAAATCCCTTTTTTCTCAAATACAGTACCTACAGAATAAGTATTACAGTATATCACTGTTAACATAACTGTTATGGATGTTACATTGACTGCATGTCTAATGCTTCCATTATCCAGATCCCCATCTTGCATATGAAGCTTAGTCTTAGAATGCCTGTCAGGAGTCCAGTAATAGCTGTTCAGAACTGTGTGGTGATAAAATCTTAAAGGAAAATCTTGTATAATGCTGTTATATTTGGTTGCTGTACTATAAAGAAACGTTCAAAAACCTAAGTGACAAAAATACTCCAACTTTTTGCACTATGAAATAATTTATATTCATATTAGGATTTGTATGACAGTCCTCATGTTCTCCCTTTTATTTCTGTCTTCTTCTCCAAATTATCCTCAAGTCATGTATTCTTCCCCACCCCCTCAAGCTAATTTTTACTTACACTAATCACTATTGTAGACATTCCTTAGACATTTATTAGAGGCCTTATTTTTTGTTGATGAGAACAACCCTATACAACATTTAGGCTGGGATGCCTAAATATACAATAGTATTCTATCAAGAGTAGAACAAATGTACTTGTGACCAACTAATCACTCATTCAACATTTTCTAACATTGTATACCAGACGATGTTTTATGATTAAGGGGCATAGTATTCAGGATGTAGGACTGTGAAGCAAAGCTGACTAATTTTAACCAGGAGAGAGAATGGTTTTATGAATAAAGCACTAGACTGGGCCTCAGGAGAAATAGGTTCAATTCCCAGCTCCCTCCCCAAGACTGTGTGAGCTTGGGCAAGTAATTTACCACCCTGTGACTCAGTCTCCCATGTATAAAATTGGGATAACTTTACTTCCAAGCCATAAAAGGTGTTGTGAAGGTGCTTAGACATAAGAGTAGTAGAGATAGATAATTATGCATGAGATCATCTCAAACACAAACAGATGTACAGTATCCCTCTGCCACTATGTAATTGTATACAAGTACAGAAATGTAAAATAAAAATTCTGCTGAAATGGGACTCTCAGCCCATCAAACTGTACACTTACTGCACCACAACTGTACATTTGTTTTTCTGTTATTATTTGCAAGTCTCTGCATGCTGATGATTGGGTTGTGCCTGACTTGAATATTGCATATTTGCAATTATTTTTCCATAAACTCACACCAGTTATGCAAATATCTGTACTCTGGCTACTGAACCCCTCTTTTCTGGCCACCAACTTCCCTAAGAACTGCTCATCTGCCCCCATCTAACAAACACCTCAGCTTCTGACTTTCAGGGTATGAGTTACCATTTTCACCAACAAAATACTACAGCTGGTTGAGAACTTGAATATCTGTTCCTTGGGATATTCCAGCATCTCAGGGAGAAAAACACAAACCCAACATTTTGAAATTTTCAATTAAATGAAATTTTTTAAAAAAATCAATGTGAGACTATCCAAAATTTTATTTTGCTAGTGTCATTTTGATTTATTTTATTTCAACTTTTTGTTATACTAAGATATTAAGTACAATATGTACATAATAAAGACAATTCATATTTAATATGCTATAAAAGAAATGAATCACAATTTCACAATGTTTCTAATTTTTCCTATCAAAAAATGACACAGTCCCAGGAAACATTGATTTAAACCAAACTGCACTTTTGAATGAAAAATTATTCAGCTGCTGGTTGTTTTTTTCAGATCAGCACTACAAAATAGCTTTCCTAACAAACCCTTGCATAGACTGGAAGGGAACAACTTTCTTTGGCAGAAATAGTGTCCTGGTTATAGTACTCCAAGATCTTAAAAACTATAGCAAAATATCCAAATGGATGAGTATAATGACTGGATCATCTGGAAGTCCATAAATCATTAAGGCTGTATTGACTGGTGGGAACAGAACTTCAGCTCCATCTTAGACATATTGTTGCTTAAAGGATTTGGTGCCTCCAGAGTGACAAGGCAAGTCTGAGGAGATACAAGCTACCTAGAAGTGTGTATTTCCACATCTGCTTTGGGTGTTAGCCAAGAAAATGTACAGATCTGTGGTCTCTTGTGCTCTATCCCACCCCAGGAATGGGAAGGACGCAAATGGCAAAATAAGCAGTTTTTAAATAAATCTGCTTATACTCGGAGAAAAATTTGAGGCAAAAACCACAGAAACATTCTGAGACTATTTTACTAAGTTTCATTCATTCTTCTAGATGTCCTCTCTTAACCCACGAAATTCAAACTGCAGGTGAGTTCTGATTTCGCCAAGTTCGTTTTAAATACAGATTATTAAATTGAAAAACTCCGGCATTTGTTTGATTAAGTCCTTACCATCTGTTTTAATTGCTTATAACATATTTATAGAAGTGCAGTTGTGATCCTTCGGAAATAAGATGGCTCATTTTCCCCTCCTTTCCCCATGCCCTGGATTGCTGCCAGAGGTTGAGAATAGTGCGGGTGCATCTTGTCTTTGTGGAAGAAAAAGCTTGGATAAATCACTCTTTGGAACCAATTCTGGCTTATGCACAGTTGTGGCAGCTTCATTCCTTGGTATCCACCATACTCTCTTTCATTCCCATTGTCCCACAGCAGGGAGTGAAACTATGTTATGAAAAATGGCTAGAGAATGTTTTAAAAGAAAAAGTATATAGAAGGAGTAGATACACATCTCCCATGTCTCTATCTCCATCACGCATTTGCCGCACAAGTAATGTTGAACTGATAAAGAGTACATTCCAGCTCATAAAATGTTCACATTGTTTACAAATGTGCCACTTACTAATGATTACTCATTCAGGTAAACTTTAATTAAATGTGAATGTTTGATTATATTTCTGCTAATGATAGAAGCACATATTTAATATTTGTGAGTTATTCAAGAGAATGTATTTGGTAATTAGAAAAATTATTAGTGTTTGTTCACTGTGATGCTATCAAATGACTTGATTTGCATTAACAATTTTAAGACTTGATAGTCTTATTTTTAATACACTGCTGCTAGATTGGAGATGTTCCACTGTGGAGGAGAAATAGGCAGAGTATCACTATGTAATCTTAAAGTATAGTACAATTACTTCTATGAATCAGCTTTTGGGAGCCAAGGGATTTTGATTACTAGGGCAAGGTATATATTAGTTGCATAGCATCATTTCATAATTATATGAAAGTCTGATTTTCTTTGATATCTGCTGAAGGGTCAAAACAACATGGATCATTATTTTTTCAAAGCTAGAGCTTTGTGATAAGCTTTGCACATCAATGGACCAATTCTCTTTCTCTCTCTCTCTGTTTCTCTGAAACCCGCCCCCTCTTTCTCAAAATTCAAATATTTGTATTGTATGTAAACAACTACAGAAATCAAATAAGTATCAAAAATGATTTTAAATTACATGAAACTAGTGAAATCCTGTACCAAGAAAATAGATGAATGAAAAGAATTAGAATACAAATGGAAGAATATTTCTTCATAGATGAACAAAACAAATTGTGACTCTGGATGAGCCTTGAGTTGGCAATTGTAGCAGGTTGCACCTTTAATATAGGGTGACCAGGTATCTGGTTTATGTCTGGAACACCTGGTCGAAAAGGGATCCTGGCAGCTCCAGTTGGCACCACTGACCAGGCTGTTGACTGTCTGATTGGTGGTGCTGTGCTCCTCACAACTCCTGGGAAGCAGTTGGCATGTCCCCACCTCTGGCTCCTAAGCTTAGGGCAGGGGCGGGGAACCTAGGACCCAGAGGCCAGATCCTGTCCCATGGTTAATTTCATCCAGCCTGCAGTGCCCCCACAACCCCCAGCCCTGATCCCCCTACTCGCTCCAAACCCCTCAGTTTCAGCACAGAGCACTCTCCTGAACCTCAAACCCTTCATCCCTAACCTCACCCCAGAGTCTGCACTCCCAGCCAGAGCCCTCACTCCTCCAGCACCCCAACTGCCTGCCATAACCCAGAGCACCCTCCCGCACCCTGAACCACTCATTTCTGGCCCCATCCCAGAACCCGCACCTCCTCCTACACACCAACCTCCTGCCCCAGCCCAGAGCCCCTCCCATACTCTGAACCACACTGCTCCGGTCCTGCAGCCTGGAGCCCCCTCCTTCACCCCAAACCCCTCATCCATGGCCCCACCCCAGAGTCTGCACCCCAGGTGAAAGGGCAGGGCATGGCCATGGCCTTGGAGAAGGGTGGGGCAGATGTGTTCAGTTAGTGTGAGTGGAAAATTGTCAACCCTACTTTGCTTCTGTCTTCTTGCCTCACAGAAACTGCACAGCATCCACTCACTGTTCATTCACAGTGCCATTTATTAAAGTTCATTTCACCAGCACCCCTACAGTCCCTGAGCAATAGTCTACATACAATACCCCAGTGCTTCTAGCCCTTCCCTCAGAACTAGAAGGGGTTCCTCTCTCCTACACTTCCTTCCTGTGCCTCTTTAGCTATCTGAACTGATTGGCTAACTGGCTCTTTGTCTCACCCAGCCTGATTACCTAATTGCCTCAATCAGTTTTCTGCAGGAATGGAGAGACACTCATTGGAATGCAGGATCACCTGATCCTTCCCTGCACTCCATGACAGTATCCTGCTGAGACTTCTACCTCCTACAATTGTATGTTGAAATTAAAGGTATTTAGTGAAATACTCACATACATTTAACTTTTTAGCCTTTCTTTTTGCAGGCTACACTCTCCTTTTTTAATTTAGCCTTTTATTTATCGAGAGGTTTTTTTAACATTTGCATGAATATGAATAAATTTAAAAATCACTTTTTGCCTACAATACCATGTTACCAATTTTTAGTGTAAGCAGTTTTCTTTGGCAGCATGAAGGGTTGTATCCTGCCAAACTTTTTTGTTCAAGCCTCCCACTAACTTGAATGGGAGTGTGCGCTCATGTTTAGTGTTAGGATGTGGCCATCGCTTAATCTGTGCCAGGGTCGAGCCCCAGAACTTTTAGGCTTGGCAGTTCATAGCCCTTTCATCTCTGGCTTGCCAAATCAGTTTTCAAATTAAAACAATTGCTTGGGTCCTGGCACCTCTTTCATTACAGATTAAGCACTGGATATGATGGTAAGTTTTTGCTTGTTAAAGTAGAAAGAGAAGCTCCAGGCCTGTGAGCAAACTGCCTGTCTGTTGAAATATGTGCTAAAGAAATGGGCTTGATATTTTTCAGAAGAGCCTCTGGGAATTAGGAGCTGTATTCCATTGACATTCAATGAGATATGGGAACTTAATCTCGTTAGGCTCCTTTTGAAAATCCTAGTCATGGTGTTTTAAGCTTCATTTATTTTTTCTACCAGATCTATCATATTCGCAATATTAATTTGTTAAAAGTTACCAGACATAAGGCCAGATCATGTCCCTCTTGAAGTTAAGGATTTTGTGGGAGGACATATGAACAAGCAAAACTATTGTGTTAAAAATCTCTTAAAAGTTAAAAATAACTAAAAATGCTGGTAATGCCTAATTCTGCATTACATTTATGTTAGAGTGTGTTCTTGGTGCACAAGGAATGCAAGATTGGACCCAGGTTTGGTGAGCACATGGGGCCTCATGTGATGGCAAGTGACTTTGATGGACTTTGGTCAAGCCCTTGCGGGGATGAATATACTCTGGAAAACCACATAGGGTCCAACCTTTTGAACTAGCACCTACATTTGTGTGTATCACTATAGCCACTATGACTACTGCCGGGTGAACTGAATTCTCCACTGTAATGCATTGATACCTGTATCAAGGCAAATTTAACTGACCAGAGTAATACTATTGCTGTTTAGGTGTTGACACTTGGACTTTTTTTTTTTTTAATTATGATGGCTTTGGTGAGGGTTTAAGGGAGATGTCCTGTGGTTTGATGTTTCATGAGCATAAGTGGAATCCATCTAATAAGAAATGTACTATATGTCAGCAAATTCGATAAACTGGGTGCAATGTCATACTGCATGTTTAAATGTGCAAAATGGGCTAATGTCTAAGTTTTGTTGCATATTTCTCAGACTTTGTTCACAGCTAAAGTGGCTTGTGTTAGCAATGTCATATATCTGTAGCAAGCTCTTACGAAGAGTATAAAAATAATCCTCATCAACAGTTCCAGAATACAATAATCAATAACAGAACCCACAACGAGCCTTTAGACTTCATGAGCAGACTTCATTTTGGAAAAGTTTAAGTCTTCATTTGCAGAAGGGATGACAGTATTGGCAGGAGTGATGGAAATGAAGACTCAGGTTTTTAACAGAGTTGGTGATTTGATTCCCATAGTTGTTTATCTACACACTATAAACATTGAGAGTGCACCGGTGGAAACATTTTAAGAGCAACCACTCTCTGGATCCGTATATTTTATACATAAATTCTACAGATTATTACTTGTTTACTTTGGCTATGGCATTCCTATGGCTTCTCTCACAATGCCATCTGTACACAGGTTTCACTTCTGTCATTATTCGCTTCCATAATACTGTACACAGACAGAAGAGAGGCAGTCAGGAAGATACTATGACACTGAGGACCATAGAATACATAGAGACATACATCAGTAATTATATAACACTCATTGGTCAACTCCAGAACTGCTTGTTTATTGAATCAGAGCAGATGTTAAGTCTTTATCTTTTATGGATGATAGGCTACGGTGTTTTCTGAATTTATTCACAATGTTAATGACCCATAGCATTTGACTAACACTATAGGAGACATTTATTCAGTTACACTATATCCTGTGACATACAGGATATATTAAGTACTCTATTACAGATAATGTTGTGGATGAAAATGAAAACACTATATGGCCACAAATGAAATGTGACTCAGTCTTTATCATGATAACTTATTACTGTCCAATACAAAACATGCCCAGCATGTGCAAATAGGTAGAACGTGAGCCAGAGCAAAGGATGGTCTAGTGGGTAAAGAATGGGGCTCATAGCCAAAAACTCATGACAGAAGGCTTTTAAAAGTACTCAGAGGATTTGGGAGCACAAATAATTTTAGCTTTCAGTAAGACCTCTACTCCTAAATCCCTTAGATGCTTTGAAAATCTTCACCACAAGTTCCATTTCCAGCTCCTCCACAGAATGGACTTGAGAAAATCACTTAATCGCACTGTATCTCCATTTCCCATCATCATAATGATTTGTAATTTTGTGAGGCTATTGTGATATATCTATGATATAGCTATGAGGTTATTGTGAGGAATAATGTGTTAATGATTTGTAAAGTGTTTTAGAAATGTAAAATAATGTAAGAACTAAAATATTATTATTATTACTACTACTATTATTATTAGTCTATTTGTTATGGGTATTCCCAAAATACCTGGTCTTTCTCCACCAGATTCTGCCACCCTTTGTTACATGGATAATAGATTACCCTGTACATCACATGTGCTATTTAAACTGTTTTAACCAATATTACACCCCCAAGCTATGTACACACATTTAAGAGCAATATTGCATTATCAGTACTCCATACACACTTGGAGCCAGACAGAAATTTTTCATCAGAAAGTTGTTTTGATTAAAAATGCTTTTATCATTGAATTCAAAATGTTTTCAAAGAGCGTTGAGTTTTGACTGGCAACTTTCTAAAAGAAAATATAGCATTTTGATAATGAAACAGAATGGAACATTTCAATTTTTTCTTTGAAATGGACATTTAAAAGAAATGTTTACTTTTTTTATAAAAAAACTGCTAAAAGTTTTAAAAGGTCAAAATCTGAATTAAATGTTTCAATTTTATTGAAATGAAACATTTTGCTTTACCCAAATATTTTTTTCTGATTTTTGATTTGTTTTGTTTTACATGAAATTCTGTTTTTTTTATTTTTTTGTTTTGGAATGGAAAATTTGTAACTAAGGAATTTCTAGCAAAATAGAAAATCTGTGTCCCACCCAAACACACACATGATCTGAATGTGATCATCATTCATAGAATGAAAATACCAGAAAAATGTAGAAATGTAAACACCCTCATAGACTATATGACTACTCTTGGATTTATTGTTATTGCTTGAGTGTAGTTGAAGGTAAATTATTGTTCGAGAGATTTGGATGCTTATCTAGCACTTGAAGTTGTCTTAAGAACATATATTTGAGAGAAGGGCTCTGACTTCTACCACTCTGAATTGTTCAAATGCACTCAGGTGGCATTGTCTATAAAGCCTATGTGTAAATATAGTACATCCTTCTGTTTTGTGTGGCTCTTATGTTATATCAAGATTCTTTGTATCTCGTATTGTGTATTAAAAGTATCTTAAGGAAATATTCAGGGATTTTGCACTGCCTGTCCTTTCCTCTGAAAATGAATTTGTTAAACAATATATGAAAATGATGGCTACATGTAACTCATAATCTGAGTGAAGGTTATGATTCCTTTTGTTAGTGACAAATTGCCTCTTTGTGACAGATCTAAATCTTCATTGCCCACTTATTTATTTCTGTTTTGAAAGTGCAAATCCCCAGGTCACATCATGTGTAAAATCCTCCTCCACTTATCTAAGTGGATGAACTGATGATTTATGTCTATTGTAATGCTAAGAGTAGACTTCTTCTCTGAAGTGCACGGAACATACTACAATATGTTTCATTCTCTGCTGCTTTCATTAGGAATCCAGCATCATGGTGACAGCAAACAAGATTTTCTACGAAGTCCAGGGGATGATTATGTGCTCTTTGTCTTATGTGTGCTATATAATACTTTTGCAAAACATCTAGGATTATTCATTCTCAAACCTTATTGCACACCTCTGGACCTGAGTGGCTAGCCAAAATTTGAGGTCTCATATGTTTTTTCCAGCTGGGAATGAGATACTGACAACAGTCTGGTATTTTCTTTGGTGCAACATTGTTTGTTCACAAAGCCTTGCTTCCCTGAACACAGGAAGAACTTGCATAACAGGCGATAATTTCCTTGCTCACAGTACTCTTTCTGACAGCACTCTCCAAAAGCGCTCTCAAGGTTATTCTACCAGCAGCTTGTTCAGTCTTCCTCTTTCTTCTCCTTCTATCTTATACTCCAAACCTCTCTCTCACTCACTCCCCTATGCCCAAACAATGGCAGTCTAAATCCTTCTGTGCCTAGTTATTCAAATTCATCTGTGGCTTTGGCTGTGCCTTTGTTTTGGAGACCACTATTGTTTTGTGTGTTTAACTGGAATAAGGGGAGGCTTTTACACTCATCAATTTAAAGGCATCTCAGCTGGACCTAATGTTCTCCCTTTTACCCATTTCTTTCATGCTACTTAGGGAGATTTTATCACCATGTACACAGTTATTCATGAAACAATGACTTTTTGCTCAAAACATTGTTCAATCAAGTTTAATACATAGCCTTAATATTTTTTGCTTTTAAAAAAATGCTTAATTGACATCTGATGATTTTATCATCTAGAAACCATTACGAGAGTGAGACTATTAATCTGGATTTAGAATGATTGGTAAATGTGTTTTCTTTTTCCAGGGCTGGACAACTACACTGCTTTATTTTCTGGAGTCCCTGGTTGTATTATTTCTAGGAAGAGGGTCATTCAGAATGCAGCATCTCATATCTTTATCTGTCAGTAGAACATGACTATTTCAGTACATTGCTCCTATTCAAAGTCCTATTGCTACAGGCTTCCTTTAAAGTGTTTTATTGATTTTAAAGTCCTTTTGCTTGCTTACAAGGCCTTGAATGGCTGTGGTAACTGGGCCAATTTTCTCTTATGTATTTTCCAAACTCTTAATTGCAGTCTGAATCATCAGATTACTTGTTTTGTTCTACAGTATAATCTTGTGAAATGTGTGACACAAAATTTTATAGTTATGCCCTTATAAGGCATTATAGAATCTTTTCCTGTTGCCCACTCTGTCATTATTTAAATATAAGGTTGAAGAAATATGTCTTCGCTACTGTTTTTAGATGATCTTAATCATTGCTGTTTAATTGTTAAGTGCCTGATGACCTATTTTTGTGAAGAATGTTATGTAATTTCTTATTATTACCGTGTGGTCTCAAAGTATTTTGAGATTTCAGACTTATAGAGTAATATTGATGCAACCAATATAGTTTAACAAGAGACTTTCACCCTGGACAAACTTTTAGGTACAGTATATGACAGTACAAAAAACCTTAAATCTTGTCACCGTCTATAATTTTTTATATTTTTTCTAGCACATTTGTATAGAATCATTCACAGAGAACCTTTTTCTGTTTTTTTTTAAGAAACTGGTTCCTCATAATCATTTTCATTGCATCGGGCCTATTCACATTGATTGTCTTTTGTCTTTTAAAATCATCATGTACTCAGGTATCCTAGACTAAGGAATCTGAGATTCTACAGTTGTTTTCTGTTCCAAGCATAGGAAAATACTGTGGCATGTGATGTACTACACTATAGTAACTTGGATAAAAACTGATTTTTCAATTTTATCCATCATATTAAGAACAGGGTTATGTGCCTGATCTTATACACACTGAAACAGGAAACAGGACTAACCCCTTTCAATTTCACTGCAGACCCAAGTGGAGGTGAAATCTCATGTATATGTTTATGTGAGATCCCTATTTAAAGAACAAATATCTTCAATAATAGCAAGGGAAACACAAGTAATGCCAATCCCAACCATTCAAAGTCATGAGGCTTTGGGTCATGCTGGGAGGCGCAAGCTGGAGTCAACGGGGTAGCGTGCCGCTGACTGCGGCCACCGTGGGGATGAGCGGTAAGTTGGTGGCAGATACGCAAACTTCAGCTACGTGATTCACATAGCTGAAGGTGCGTATCTGCCATCGATCCTTCCCCCTAGTGAGGACAAGCCCTAGAAAGCAATCACAGGGCTCATCTTCACTACGTGCGGGAAGGATCGATCTTCTGGCGATCGATTTATCGCATCTTGTTAAGACGCGATAAATTGATCGCCAGCAGCTCCCCCATCGACTCCAGAAGTCCATCTCCTCAAGAGGTGCAAGCTGGAGTCGACAGGGGACCGTGCCACTGCCCGCTGCCGCCATGAGGATGGCAGGTAAGTCGGCTGTAGAGATGTCGATTTCAGCTACGTTATTAACGTAGCTGAAATTTTGTATCTACAGTCGATTTCTCCCCCTAGTGGAGACCAGGCCACAGAGTTAATGAAGAAAGTTCCCTAATGCTTTTCGCTCATTTTGTTGCTTCCATTGTTTTTTTTTAAAAATAAAAAGTTACATTACATGTCTGGAGGAATGCAAAATAAATCAAATAAAGTGATTGCATACCAGAACTACATGGCTCAAGGGAGTGTTAATATGACACACAGAAAATATTGATGGTTCAAAATCTAACTTATGTCAGTGATGCCCAAAGACCATTATAATCACACCACCAAACCATTCTATGTAGGCTACCAAGCAAGCTGCAGATAATAAACATTTAGGGAAATCACTGATTTAAAACAAAATAAGTCTGACTCCAGTCTTTTATTACTTACTAGTCTCAAAAATTAGATTACACTTTCATTATAAAACTTCTACACCTTTGAAAAATATATGTCCTTTACAATATCAGGAAAGGAGCGGTTAAGTGATACAACCTTTTCTCCACCACCCAAAATACCAACCCGTCCAACGTGACTTTCCAATCTCCTGATCTTGCGGGCAGCAAAGGGCTATGAACAGAGCACAGCACGCTTTGACCACTTTTTCTCCTGCACCAGTCATATCCCTGGAGTGTCAGGGGAACCAGAAGTGGACTATGCTAGTTTTATGCTACTCAGGGATTTTCCTACACATGGGGATCCTCAGGTGTATTACTTGGCAGTTCTCCAGGCCATTGATACCACTGGAGTGGCATAAAATGGAAGCCTAAGAACGAGTCCCTTAATGTTGAAACTTTTCAGATTTTTTCCAGTCTCCCTAGTAGAATATATATATCCTGAGATGAAATGCAGCATTTCAGGGAGACTGGTTTCTTTTTGAATATTTTACAGGTACATGGATTGAAACTTGGCCTTAACAGAAAGCTAGTTTCCACCTGAAATATGGAGCTGCTCTTGCCACTCCATAATGAATGCCTCTGAGTAGATGTGAGTGAGCTTGAAAGCTAAAATCTATTACATTTTTAAAATACTTGAGCTGGCAAAATGCTCTATAGGTCCAATGGGAAGCCTTCAACTTGGCTACGTATTTTTATATAAATTATTTCACAAGGAAAGTAAGATCAAATTTAAAACAGAATTTCTTATAGCCATATTATGGCTTTTCATCAGCCCTATTGACATGCTTTGTGCAAAACAATAGTGCTGTACACAGCATGTGTGTGAGCAAATAAAAATACATCTAACATCTCTTTTAAGGACATTGTCACATGCTCGCCCCTCAATCAAATACTGTTAGCTCACTAATCAATCCACTTGTCAAAAATGCTCTTCTGCCAAAGAAGAGAGAGTGAGAAGTTTGACAAAACACATTAACTTGGCAGTGTTGATTAATGCTCCTGAGTTAGTAGAGTTTGAACACTATAAATTAAGAATTTTCATGACAGTTGGCTTTTCAATAATCGCTTGCAAGACAGGCTTATTGCAATGAAGCAATTTATTCTCCTGCCTCCCCACCCCGCAAAAAAATCCCTGTGCTGTCTCTGTACTGAATGTGGGTTTTTGCTGATTAGAGGTGACTGTTTTTCTTTTTTGGCCACTGACGTGTAAATAGTACATTTTAATGTCCATGTATATCTCTGGCTGAAAAAAAATGTGTAGAAGCCTGATTTTCAGACTAGCTGAGCACTCACAAATTGCATTCAAGTCAAAGGGCAATACACTTCCTCAGCACTGTTAAAATTCAGGCCACAAGGGAAGAAAGAATAAAGTCCCCCCTCCCCCCCCCACACACCTTAGAATTGTGCATAACCTATATTTCTTTCATATCTCAAATTCCCATTGTCTCAAGTGAGGGTTCTGGTTGTGCAAGGAACACAGGATGAGGCCTAAAATGATAATATCCATGGTAGCTGGTCTTCTTAAAATTCTCCCATTAAAATGAAGAGGAGAGTCTCTTGCCTTGACCCTATTCACCCACCAGGATACTCTGCTTCGTTCCTAACAGAGCCTTGACCTATTCCCAAGGCTCATAAAAATACTTCTGAAAAGCAAATGTTGCCATTGGAAAGTACCAACTGCTAAGTGTTTTCAGAGTAAACTACCACGCCCACCCCTTTCCAGTTACTTAGCTGTAGACTAATTCCTTTTCTGCCTATCAACGAGAATGTCCTACAGGTGCAGTGCTTTGGTCACAGCACTTTACCCATTCACCAAACTCATAGTTTGGATCAACGAGTAGCAGAGTCCAAGTCTCTCCTTGCAGGTCTGTCTCCAATCCCAAAAGAGCAACTTGCCTGGTCCTACCCAGAGGCATCACCACCTAATTCAGCTCAGTGATTCAACTTTATTGAGGAACTGCATACACAGCTCCTCACTGGAATGCTCTTAGTTTTGTTGATGTCTGCTCCACTGTCTTGTGCCACAATATACTCTCTGATGGCTCTCATAAAAAACTCCTCCATTTATGTTTTCTCCCGGGAAAGCCTTCATGGGAGGGAAGCCAAGAGCACCTATGGCCCTGAGCAGAATCCCGATACTTTGGACATGAAATCCTTGCCACAAGGTAAGAGTTTGTTACATTCTTTGAGGTCCCATTCCCCAAATCCAAGTTCATATCCACTTAGGGTGATTCCCCAAGTGGGAAGTGGGAAGATAGTTTATGCAAATAAAGTTCTCTGAAAGTACTTTTCCCTTTTCACCAACAGAGGGAGTAAGGAGTTCTTTCCCCTCTGGCATTAATGATCCTAGGGCAGTGGTTTTCAAACTTTTTTTCTGGTGGCCCAGTGAAGAAAATTGTTGATGCCCATGACCCAACGGAACTAGGGATGAGGGGTTTGGGTGTAGGAGTGGCTCAGGGTTGGGGCAGAGGGTTGGGCGCAGGACTGGAAGTATAAAAGCCCGGCCCCAGAGTTCACTTTGGAGGCAGTCACCAGAGGAGAGAGATGCTGGTGGTGGAACTCCTGACTGGGAAACCTCCACGACCTAGCCTAAGCCTGTGTCCTGGCTGAGCCTACCCTGTGCCCGCTACCCAGAGGAGCCGCCCAGTCTACCCCAAGCCAGCTACGCAGAGGACAAGCGAGGTTACATCCTGCCAGGTATCCAGAGGAGCTGCCGGATCTGCCCCTCGACAGTGACCCCAAGGAGCCCATGGCCCTCGAGCCCTCTGAGGACATGACCCTAAACCAGGTACCATTTGAGGAGGAGCCTGGAAGCAGCCCCGGGGGAGACTCAGAGCCAATTTCAGTGTGTTGTGGTCAGGATCCCCACTGACAGCAGCGGGTCTTCTACCGCTGCTAAGGCCTCAGGCTGGGACGCAGTGGAGTGGGTTGGCCTGTGTCCCACCTGCCACCTTTATTTGTGCGTGGCAGTCTCCCCCCTCTACCAGACACCATTGCTACCATTCTGTTTTTGCTCAGCCCCTGCCTGAGGGTCTGAGCCCTAACTGTTTGTTTGATGCCACACCCTGCCTCAGGGCCTGGGCTTATTGAATTGCTATTGCTCAGCCCCTGCATAAGGGTCTGACTGTTTGTGGTCTGTTGCCCCACCCAGCCTTAGGGCTTGGGCCTACAGAACTGCTACTGCTCAGCCTCTGCCTGAGGGTCTGAGCCCTGGTCATTATTGAACTACTGTTGCTCAGCCCCTGCCTGAGGGTTTGAGGCCTGACTGTTTGCTTGCAGCCCTGCCCTGCCCCAGGGCCTGTGCCTATTGAACTGCTGCTGCTCAGCCTCGCCCCCCCCCTCCACCCCCCCACCTGCCTGTGGGTCTGAGCCCCGACAGTTACTGAGCTGCCGGCTCAGTCCTGGCTGAGCCCCTGAACTACCGGCTGAGTATTCCCCACCCCAGCTGAGGGTGAGAAGTGAGGCGGTGTGGTGCCCCACTGCCTTGCAGATGGATGAGCTCTGGCGCTGTCCTTCTACAGGGTTACTCCCAGGGACCACAGTGAGCCGAGAGAGTATGGACTTTGCGTGTCCATGACAAGGGGCAATTAACAAAGTAATTGTGTATTATGAGGTATCACAATGCCCTAGTTCTTTTCTGCAGAACTGCTGCTTAGCCAACCTCTAGCAGTGCATGGGATTCTTCCATCCTAAGTGCAGGACTCTGCACTTGTCCTTTTTGAACCTCATCAGATTTCTTTTGGCTCAGTCCTCCAATTTGTCTCGGTCATTCTGGACCCTATCCCTACTCTCCAGCATATCTACCTCTCTGTGCAGCTTAGTGTCATCTGTGAACTTGTTGATGGTGCAATCCATCCCATCATCCAGATAATTAATAAAGATTTTGAACAAAACCGGCCCCAGGACCGATGTTTGGGGTACTCTGCTTGATACCTGCTGCCAACTAGACATCGAGCTCTTGATCACTACCCGATGAGCCTGACAATCTACCAAACCTTCTATCCACCTTATAGTCCGTTCATTAAATCCATACTTCTTTAACTTGCTAGCAAGAACACTGTGAGAGATCTATCAAAAACGTTGCTGAAATCAAGATTTATCGCATCCACTGCTTTCCCCATATCATAGAGCCAGTTATCTCATCATAGAAGGCTATCACATTGGTCAGACAAGACTTGCCCTTAGTGAATACATGTTACTGTTCCTGATCACCTTCCACTCCTCCAAGTGCTTATAATAACTCATTTCCCCCCTTAACTAATAATTCCTTTGATAGTTTACTAAAGGATTGACTATAAGCATTGTCTTTGGTATGAGATCTAAGGTACAGATTGACCTGGGGTACGTTACTTATCCCTTTGGGACTGGGAGTTACGTGAATAATTTGTGATCTTTGATTTATATAAACCAAAGATCTAAGTTCAGCTTGCCTGAATGGCAAGATAGACTGGAATGCCCAAGGGGATGGTCTGTGTCTCCGTAGTAAGACTGTTGCAGTGATTTATAGAGTTAACATTTGTTACCAAGTTGGTGAAGTATAATTATAGAACATATAACAAGTTTGGGGTCTCTAGCCTGATTCTTGACAGCCCATCCTGAGTTTGGCACTCACAGTCATGAGCCACTCCAGACAGAATGACAATTATAAAAAATAAAATATATTTAAGTCAATGAACATCAATGTTCACCTAAGCACAAAAATATAGACTTTTTATGTATGTGAATCATTTCACCTATGAGTGGCTGTTTTTCACAACCCTAAGCAAAATATTTTAAAAGAGAAAGTGAGGAATTGCTTGTTTAATTGAAATTACAGTAGGATCTTAATTAAGCAGAATGTAATTACTAGAATTCTAATTTGGAAATAAAGCTGGACTAACACCGCTGCTGATTATAATTATTATAAATGGATCACATTTCATCTGGATTGCTGGAGCATCTCTTCATAACTGTCTTAGGAGAAAGAATGCCCCTGAATTGGCTTGATTTTTTTCACAATGGTCTTCCATCTAAGTACCAGTGAAGCCTGATGTTATTTACTTATGTGTGAGGCAATGGAAAATAAGGAGATATATCTGCAAATATGCTTAAAACTATTATATTTGTTACGAATTTATGTTTTTGAGCCAACAGTAGGCTGACCATACGTACCGTTTTGAACGGGACAGTCCCGTTTTTTTCATATTTCTGGACCGTCCCGTCTTTTTAACAAAAATATCAATTTTGTCCCGTTTTTTGGGCAGGTCAGCTCAGGTGAAGAATCTTGCTACCTAAGGACAAGTATCAGATGTCAAAATGTCCGATGAGCAAACTGCGTCTCGCCAGCCCAGCACCAGTGTCGGTGCTGGGCTGGCGAGATGCAGTTTGCTCATTGGAGATTTTGACATCTGATACTTGTCCTTAGGTAGCAAGAGGAGGCAGCGGACAGAGGGAGAGAGCAGGGAGGAAGGGAGGGATGGAGAAGGGGGATGGAGAGAAGGGAGGCATCGTGAAGGGGGATGGAGAGAAGGGAGGAAAGGAGGGATGGAGAGAAGGAGGGAAGAGGGAGGAATAGAGAGAAGAGGAGGCAACGGGCGGCGGGCTGAAGCCGACGGCAGAGCGGAGCTGTCCGGAGCCGCAGCCGGTGGCCGAGCACGCTGGCAGGGGGGCAGCAGCGCACTCGGCCCCCAGCTGCGGCTCCGGACAGCTCCGCTCCGCCGTCAGCTTCAGCCCGCCACCCGCTGCCTCCTCTTCTCTCCATCCCTCCCTTCTCTCCATCCCCCTTCTCCATCCCTCCCTTCCTCCCTGCTCTCTCCCTCCATCTGCTGCCTCCTCTCGCTCCCTCCATCCCTTCTCTCTATCCCCTTCTCCATCCCTCCATCCCTCCCTTCCTCCCTTCTTTCTCTCCCTCCATCCACTGCCTCCTCTTCCATCTCCCTTCTCTCCATCCCTCCTTCTCGCTGCCCCTTGCCTCCTCCATCCCCCCTGCTCCCTACCCCCATCTCTTCTCTCATCCATCCATCCTCTCCCTTCTCACCTTCCTGCCTTCTCTCCCTCTGTCCCCTCCATCCTCTTCATCCCGCATCCCCCCATCTCTGTTCAGCTTATTCCTCCATCCATCCCACCCCCATCCCCCCTCTGCCTTCCCCCTCCCCGCCTGGCGCTGGGGGGCCCAGGTGGGGCCATGGTGCTGGTCACCTCACCTATTGAGCTGGAGTGCCTGGCCAAGCCGCTGTTCTGCCGCAGGGGGGCGCTGCGCCAGAAGGTGATCCATGTGGTCAAGAGCCACAAAGTCACCGCACGCTTGTGCAAGCAGCCCACGTTCTGCAGCCACTGCACCAACTTCATCTGGTGAGACCTCCATAGAGCCCCCCCAGAGACCCCTTAGAGACCCCCGACCACCCACCCCACAGCACCCCTCAGCCCATGTTCTGCAGCCACTGCACTGACTTCATCTGGTGAGACCCCTAGGGCCCTAGAGCCCCCCTAGACTGCCCAGAGCCCCCCTAGAGCCCCCCGACCACCCCCCAGCGCCACTCAGCCCACGTTCTGCAGCCACTGCACTGACTTCATCTGGTGAGACCCCCTGGGCCCTAGAGCTGCCCCCCCAAAGCTCCCCTAGAGCCCCCCGACCACCCCCCCAGCGCCCCTCAGCCCACGTTCTGCAGCCACTGCACCAACTTCATCTGGTGAGACCCCCCCCCAACCCCATCCCGTTTTTGCCATCCCAATGTCCCGTTTTTGTCTCAAGGAAATATGGTCAGCCTAGCCAACAGAAGAGCCAATATGATAAATTAAACTATCACTAATTAAACTAACACAACTATCTTAAGCAATAGGTTATTAACCCCAGTTGTTAAGACACTGGAAGCGGGGTTACCTCTTCCCAGGAAGAGGAAAAAGCCTAAATATGATCTACTTAATTGAATTTATTACTTTCACATCTTTACCACTTTACCACTTTACTTTAGATCTTCACATCTTTACCATTTTTGTTACACTACGTCTAAGCAGCAGTTGTTTGTCTGTATTTACAATTTGCTTAGCACCAGAACTGGGATTGATGCTTAATATACATGGCTGAAGACAAGGTCTTTATTCTGAAGAGCTTACAATCAAAACAGACAATATGCTATGAAAGGAGAGGGACAGAGAGGTGTTATAGCCATGTTGGTCCCAGGATATTAGAGAGACAAGGTGGGTGAGGTAATATCTTTTATTGGACCAATTTCTGTGCGGGAGAGGGACTAGCTTTGAAGATACACAGAGCTGAAGAAGAGTTTGAGACCTGAAGAAGAGCTCTGTGGAAGCTCAAAAGCTTGTGAGCATATCTACACCACAAAACTAAGTCAACCTACTGCCATCGCAGTATCAAATTGGCTCTTCATGTTCACACTATGCTCCTTCTGTTGGTGGTGCATGCCCTCACCAGAAATGCTTGCACCAACTTAAGTGGGGCATTGTGAAGAACTAATTGCCAGAGCCCCACTGCTTTGGTGCTGACCGACGGTGGTAGGGCTCCAGCTGTCAGTCCCAGGGTGGGTGGATATTGGGCTTTCAGCTACGGGGTGGCAGAACTGACAGTTTGGGCCATCAGCCCTGGGTTGGCGGCGGGGCTCCAGCTGTCAGTTTGGGCAGCAACAGATGATGTCAGCAATACAGTGTCTACACAGACTTAAGTGCTTACCTCTGTGGAGATGGAGTTATTAAGTCAGTGTGGTGGGCATGTTACATTGGTGGGAGCTACATTTTAGAGTTGATACAGAGTTAGGTTGACATAAACTCCCTTACATCGACCTAATGCTGTAGTGAAGACCGGGCTTGCGTCTCTCAACAACACAAGTTGGTCCAATAAAATATATTATCTTACCCACCTCCTCTCTATAATGAAAGAGGAAGGTAAGGGAGAGAGGATTTACCAGTCAAGACTTTGATCTGTTGCTGTTTCTTATTTCCCAATTGTTTTTCATTTTGCCTCTTGCAGTTGTGCAGTTCAGGCTTTCTTCTGTGAAAGTGGGTCTGGTGCCATGTTTTTCATTAGAAGCAAATTGACCATACCATTGAAAAGAATTGCCCCTGTACTTTGTCATCCGAATGCTTGGATTTGTTTTTGTTCCACGTTGCACAGTGCTGGGTTTTTCAAAGCAAAACCCCACATAAGGCAGTACAGTGACCTGCCCTCTAATTACATTCAAAAACTGGAAATCTTGATAAAAGGAGGAAAGTAGGAATGGTATACAACAGGGGTGGGGAACCTCCGGCCCACGGGCCTTATACGGCCCGCCAAAGCCTTCCGTCTGGCCCGTGCGCGTCCCTGTCTGGCGGCTCCCCCAGGCGCTTCCCGGCCCCTTCGGCGAACGCGGAGCCACCCCCACCCCCCCGGCGGCCTGGGGAGGCTCCGCGCTCGGTGAAGAGGCCGGAAGTGCCTCGGGGAGCCGCTGGCCAGGGACGCGCGGGGGTGGCTGTGCGCTCCGGCCAGCAGGCGGGCATGGCTCCGCGCTGGGGCCGGCAAGCGCCTGGGGGAGCCGCCGGCCAGGGATGCACGTGGGCCGCCAGGCGGGGGCGGCTTGAACCTGGGGGGCCGCCGGCGCCGCGGGGAGCCGACGGTCAATGGGGTTGGGGGGGACGCCAGGGTGGGCGAGGTGTGGGTGCGGGAGGGAAGGAGGTTTGGTGGGGGGAGGCTGGGCTGGGCGGGTCAGGCATGGGGGGGCAGGAGGCTGGGTTGGGAGTGGGAGGGGGGAGGAGGTTCGGTTCGGTGGGGTGAGCCAGGCCAGGCAGGGGTGGGGGGAGGAAAGGCGGTTAGATGGGGGGAGGCTGGGCGGGGGTAAAGGAAGGTCACCCCCTACACCCAGGCTGATAGCGGGAGCTGACTGGGGCAGGCGGCTGGACACCGGCTGGCAAAGGGCCAGCGGGGAAACCCCAAAGCAGTGCAGGGCTAAGCACTCCTTGCCAGCTGGGGTCTCAGCTCCCGTTGCCAGCCTGGGCTTCCTCGGGGGGGGGGGGGGCGAAGGACATTATAAATGTCCAAATGGCTCTTGGCACAAAAAAGATTCCCCACCCCTGGTATACACTGAAGTACACTTAGTGTTAATGAAAATGACTATAGATAGCACTGGAGACCAAAGCTCACTCCTTCACAGATCAGGCACAGCACACATGAACACAGTCTTACTCCACTCACCCATCACTGTGCCAAAGCCTTGATGCAGAGGAAACACCTTAGAAGTTAGAGGGTAGCTCAGTTGCCATGCCAATTAAATCCTTGGCTCCCCTAAGAAAACTGTCAGCAAGGCTGCTGATTCGCTTGCTCATACCTACTTATGGGACTAGATAGAAACCATCCACTTATTTCACATAGGGTGTTGAACAGGTATCAGATAGTAATGACTTTCTGGCTGGATTAGAACCAGCATCTCAGAAATGAAAATTGCCATTTCCCATTATTAGTCTCTCTGATTAGATAATATCCAGTCCCCATGAATTGTGTAGTATCCTTCCATTCCCCCTTAATCACAGAATGTGATGGAAGGGAGTTTAAAATGTGCTGCAGTTAATTAAAAGGCCCCTGATGCTGATTTGCACACCCCAAAATAGAACCGGACAACCAATGTAGCTATTTACGTTTGAAAATTGAGTGGGCCAGAGAGCAATCTATTCATTTGCTACAATGCCCTTTTTTCTTAAATGGAACTTGTGTCTGAGACACTTCCCTTCCAATCTGCTGCCGCTCCAAGGGAGTTGGCACAAGTATGGCTTTTGCAGCCTATGAGTACAAACTCCTGTAATTTTGTTTGCAATGCTACATGTTGTCCTAATAAAGTAACCTAAACTGGGAGCACTACTATAAAGAGTGAATTACTCTGGTTTTTCATTGTTCTCTCTTAACATACCTAGTGTTATCTGGAGAGCTTACCTAGGTCCTTGGGGGCACGGAATGGACTTTGCACCAGTGCTATCAAAGAGAGTATTAATATTCATGTAAATGAGGATGGGATAGTAGGCAGCACCCTTAAAAGTGCTCTCTATGTATACCTTGGCACGATGCTAACTTAATGACTGCATTCTGTCCATGAGTCTGAGTTGTTTCATGAGATTAGTATTCAAAGGAGAGTGAGCGTAAATGAAAGAGCTGACTGTGGGTCAGAGAGAGCATCTGAGAAGTATCTGAGTGCCAGATACAGGGAAATGAGGCCCACTGTAATAGAGGTAACTAAATCTGAAAATCAGGATATGTTCTTCAGAGTAACAGGCACATTAGTTCTTAAGGTTAGTAGCTCCAAGGATGTGATTCTGCTGCCACTCCATCACATATTTGGTGGATATCATTTCCCTTTCCCTCTCCCTCCATTGAGCTCCTCACAACCCATCTTAGCTACCTGCATAGAGCACTAATCATACATGTTTTGTACAGACCTTTGGCATTAGGGTTAACTTCACCATAGTGGACAGAGAGAATCCTAGTAATACAATCAAGTTGAAATATGGGGGAAAGGCTGAACTGAGCATTATGCCACCAATTTGAAGTATGCTGGTTATTTAAAATATTTGTTGCAATTGCTGCCAGCTCATCTTTTCACTCTTCATGCTCAGAACAACTCCAAAAGGGTATCTGTGGGCCTTAATCTCGAATTACAATTTCAGTGATTATTTTAAATCGGTTATCTAATTTCATTTTTTGTTCTCAACTCAATAAAAGAAATCCATGTAATACGTCCTGGATTTAATCTGTCTAGAATTAGACTAATTATTCTCTGCATTAAAAGGGTGTATTTTAGGGAAAGAAAGCTGGTATTTTCTCCCCTGCCCCCATCTTGCAGAAGCATAGATCAAGTAAATATATTATTCCCCACTGAGCCACATTCTTAACATAAAGTTTAAAAAAACCCTAATTCTCTGTGAAAGAATTAGATAAAAATAGAATCCAATTAAAAGTGCTTGCTTAAACTGATGCATATTAGGGTGGAAGTCATGGATATGCAAAATAAGGCTAGCAATTCCATTATATTGAAATTTTAATTTAATTTTTGAGGTCAATATTTATCTAAATATAAATTTGATATTTTTGGATGATTGAGACAGAAAACAAAAAAATATCCCAGGCTATGGAACTGATGCTAGATAGCAGGAGGCAGCCTGTAAAGTAGAAATGAGGTTCTACATAAGACACCCTTATTCTGCCTTCCCACTTCTCTCAGCCCCAAAGAAATTTTAATCTTATGGCAATTTTAGTATTATCAATTTATTATTGACAAACAAAAAAAAATCATAAGAAATTGTCCCTGACACTAAGAAACTGTTTAATAACGTTAGAACGTAGAGGTTACTTTAGTATAGCCCTCTTGAGACTGTAGAATTCCCGGAGAGATTTTGGTGCTTAGGAAAAGGCCAAAAAAGGTAGGTTAACTGCTGAAGAGGTTCTGGCTGTGAAAAAAAGATAACGATTCATCATGAACCATGCTGGCTGTTTACAAGCAAATCCTCTTCCCTGGCTTTGCACAAAGTGGACAGTTTTATAGTCTCAGTTATCTTTTAACTAGCACTTTATTAAATATTAACATTGCAATAAAGTCGCTAATAAGATTTCAGAAATGACTGTGTCCCCACCCACCCACAAATTTCCCATGAGCACCAATGGAGAGAAATACAGGTGTTTCAAGCACTCATTTTAAAGCATTTATTCAAGGTAAGCTCTTCTTATTCATTCATCTTAAAAAGCATGAAATCTTATGAGTGATGGGCCAACTTCAAAGGCTGAGAGGTTTGGTTTGGTTCACAATATTTTTTTATTTACATAGCATCATCAAAGCAGCACTTTATAAAATAAATAAGATAAAGTGTTTGTTTATTTGTCAAATCGATCCTGTTTAGCTAGATATGTATGCCTATCTATTTTAAGATTAGCAGCCGTGTTAGTCTGTATCCGTAAATAAAACGAGGAAGACTTTGTAGCACCTTAGAGACTATGCATCCGATGAAGTGAGCTATAGCTCACGAAAGCTTATGCTGAAATAAACTGGTTAGTCTCTAAGGTGCTACAAAGTCTTCCTCATTTTATTTATCTATCTTAGGTACTTATATGTATTCTTCAGCGCTTACTGTAGTATTTGAGTGCCTCACCGTCTTTAATGTATTTAGCCTCACAACACCTCATGAGGTAAGAAAGTACTATTTTTACAAATGAGGCACAGAAAGACTCAGACTATGTCTACACTGCAGCTAACAGGTATACTTTCTAGCTCAAGGAGACATACCTGCACTATCTGTGATGGAGCTAGTGGGCTAAAAATAGAAGTGTAGCCATGGTGCAGCAGCAGGAGAGGCCAGATCCCCAAGTATGTATCTCATGTCTAAAATAGGTATAGGGTAGCTTCTCCTCCTGCTTCTTATGCAATTATTGCCACATTTCTATTTTTAGTACACCAGCTTGATCCCAAGAAGCATTTGAGAGAGAGGGAGACACGGAGACAACAAGATCATTAAACACATTAGGTCTGTATTACATCCACCTTAAATGTTACATAGTTTGTTTGCTGTATAAACATGGTTCATAAAGTTCCTTGAAAAAGTTTGTTTGGAGGAGGGTTTATCACGGGAGCGTGCGGTACCAACCCAAGCCAAATTTTAAAAGGTAAATGTTTGTCTGAAAATTTGGTTCTTATAATCTCATAGCAGATTCCAGTATTTCCTAGATCCAGTCAGGACAACACAAATGGGAGAATAGTTTTTCTTACAACTCCTTTCCTGCCTTTCCTCTTTTCAGGAACAGTAAGTGGTTAGAGCAGCAGACTGGGAGTCAGGATTCCTATGTTTTAATTCCGGCTCTGCCATTGATTCAACATGTGAATTGTTCAAGATCACAACTTCTTGGTGTCTCAATTTACTCATTTATCAAAGTGCTGTAATATTACTTGTCTACTTCACAGGAAGCTGTGAGGCTAACTGTAAAGTAACTATTGTTCTTACCACATATAGTAGAGATTGTGAAATTGGTGAACATTTTTAATGAAATCATACACAGAATATTTTTATAATATTTTTTCTTTATGAAAGTCCAGAATGAGCTGAGCAGGACACTTTAGATCATGACTTGGCATATTGTACATTCCTTGTACAATACCTGATCTACTTCACGATTCTGATATCGATTTGCAAAGTCTTCAATGAGTTAGGCCCATATTGTCTCACTGATATCTTTCCTTCAGGAGCCCATCACAGTAGCACTGATTATTAGCACACAGTGTATGTTAATTAGAATCCAGATATAAACCTGAAAGTGTAAAGGTTGTACCTTCTCAGAAATCCTGTTCTCTGGAAAATGCTCCCAAAAGAAGCTGGAAAGAGTTCTTCTTCCCCAACTGCACATCACACTAAGAGAAATATCTTTTAGTCAAGTCACCAAAATTACAAGAATGAAGGAAAATTTCTGGTCAGAAGTAACAGCTCATGATTAAGCCTACAATAGGATAGAGAAGTGTCATCACAGTCAAAATTATAGGCTTTAATTTTTACCTAGAGAAGAACTAACCTCTCCGAGTAGCCCTTGTGTTTTTAACACACATACCATGCTTATCAGCTATAGCAGGGGTCTCCAAACTACGGCCCGCGGGCCGGATGCGGCCCGCGAGGCCCTCTCATCCGGCCCGCGGCAGGGGTCGGGAACCAGCCACGGGGCCGGGACGCGCCGAGTGCTCCGCTGCCGCCGCCAGCCGCAGGGCCGCGATGCGCCGCGTGCTCCGCTGCCGCCGCCGGCCAGGACGCGCCGCGTGCTCCGCTGCCGCCGCCGGCCAGGGACGGCTCAGAGCTGGGGCCGGGACGCGCCGCAACGCCACCCAGTTACAGGCGGCGAAACAAGAAGCCACCCACTGCCAGGCGGCGAAACGGTCTGTGGGGAGAGACCGGGTTGAGCGGGTCAGTTGGGGGGGGGGAGAGACCGGGTTGAGCGGGTCAGTTGGGGGGGGGGGGGGTTGGAGGAAAGGAGGTTTTGGGGGGAGAGACCTGGCTGGGTGGGTCATTTGGGGGGGGGGGTTGGAGGAAAGGAGGTTTTGGGGGGAGAGACCTGGCTGGGTGGGTCATTTGGGGGGGGGGGGTTGGAGGAAAGGAGGTTTTGGGGGGAGAGACCTGGCTGGGTGGGTCAGTTGGGGGGGGGTTGGAGGAAAGGAGGTTTTGGGGGGAGAGACCTGGCTGGGTGGGTCATTTGGGGGGGGGGGGTTGGAGGAAAGGAGATTTTGGGGGGAGAGACCTGGCTGGGTGGGTCAGTTGGGGGGGGGGGGGTTGGAGGAAAGGAGGTTTGGGGGGGAGAGACCTGGCTGGGTGGGTCAGTTGGGGGTTGGAGGAAAGGAGGTTTTGGGGGGAGAGACCTGGCTGGGTGGGTCAGTTGGGGGTTGGAGGAAAGGAGGTTTTGGGGGGAGAGACCTGGCTGGGTGGGTCAGTTGGGGGTTGGAGGAAAGGAGGTTTTGGGGGGAGAGACCTGGCTGGGTGGGTCAGTTGGGGGGTTGATGTGTAGTGAACAGGTGTTCATGTGTAGTGAACAGGTGTTCATGTGTAGTGTTCATGTGTAGTGTTCATGTGTAGTGAACAGGTGTTCATGTGTAGTGTTCATGTGTAGTGAACAGGTGTTCATGTGTAGTGTATCAATGTGTTATTAAATAATAACTGAATAAAATAATATTAAATAAATAATTAAAAACAACATCCATGTTTTGATTCTTTTTTATTTGGACCTCGAGTGTGTTGTCGGCCCCCGAACTGCTATTTGATAGTTAATGCGGCCCTCGGGCTGAAAAGTTTGGAGACCCCTGAGCTATAGGAATAGGGACTTTGTACTGCTAATTGCATGGTTCAATCTATCTGTGATCATGCTTTTCAGATTGGCCTAGTCACTGACTAAGGAATGTGGAAAGTGAAATGGGAAATACTGAGACAAGGTGAGTGAGGTAAAATCTTTTATTGGACCAACTTCTGTGCAGTAAGTGGTTCCTTAGTTTCTTTGAAGTCTGTCTGCAGAGATGTTCAGCACATTTGGAGTTGTCAGGGCCGGCGACAGGGTGGTACTACGGGTACAGCTGTACCGGGCCCCCCGACTTTAGGGGGGCCCCGGTACACCGCTGTACCCGTTGTGTCCCCCTTGTCGCTGGACCTGGAGAGCGGGGAAGGGGCTGGGAGGCAGCGCGGCTCCCTCCAGACACACGAGCCTGGCTCCAGCTGTGAGCCGGCCGGCAGTGGCAGCAGCAGCAGCAGCAGCAGCAGCAGCGCTGGGGGGGGGGGAGGGGAAGAGAGAAAGGGCGGCTCACGCAGCTCTCGCTGCCCAGGGGAGGGGAAGCACCAGCTGGGCTCAGCTGGGCTTGGCTGGGCTTGGGGGCGGGGGGGGGCTGGCTGGCCTGGGGGCCCCCCCCGCCGCTGTCAGCTGGGCTGGGAGGAGGGGAGCGCAGGCTGGGCTGGGGGGGGAGGCAGCCGCTGTCGGCTGGGCTGGGGGGGGCGGTTGGGCTGGGGGGGGGGCATCTGCTGTCAGCTGGGCTGGGGGGGGCGGCTGGGCTGGGGGGCCCCCAAACTATCAAAGTAGGGGGCCCCCAAATTTCTGTCGCCAGCCCTGGGAGTTGTATGTACTGATCTAGTCAGAGGCTTAAAGATGAGGGACTGGGGGTGTTAAAGTCCTCTGGGGGGGACGATTTGTTTCTTGGATTTGCTCAGGAAGTAGATATCACTACATTTTGCTGCCTTTTTCTTCATGTTGTGTAGTTTCAATTTCAGACAGATAAATTCTATGTCTTCCATTGTATACATCCACTGCATACATTGGAAATACCGTTAGTTTCAGCAGGAAGCAAGGGGAAGTAATCTGTGTTGTCCATAAATCTCACTTTGAATTTTTATTGTTAATATTAATTTATCTGTGCAATATCAGAAACAGGGATTGACTGAGGGCTAACGAAAGGAGTATTGTATACATCAAGTAATAGGAGGATTGCAGCATCACAAAAGAAAATATCTCACAAAATTTGATTTTCAATGGACCAAGTCTTTGGTGGCTACTTCAAGGAAGGAATAGATTTTCTTCATGATAATCTGTGTGCAGCACTAAATTTGGAATTGTACACTGAAGAGAAATGACAAGGTAAAACTCTAAGACAACATTCAGGGCAAAACCACTAAACCAGAGCCAAAATTCAGTTCATTTTTTTTAAAAGTAGAAAGAGAAAAGCTGAGTCACCTGATACTGCTGCCTTGGCTTCATTTGCATTTCACTGTGTGAAACTACCACAGATCTATGCTTGCACCAACTGGGAACTTTATTTATATTGCAGTAATGCAATTATGAACTAGGACCCCCTGGTGTAGCACTATACAAACAAAGAACAGAAAGATGGTCCCTGCCCCTCAAAGAGTTTACAATCTAAATATAGCATGATTGATCTCGTATTCTATAAATACTTAAAATAGGGAAGGGTCTGTTACCCTGAAAACAGATTTAAGTACCCCCAGAATAGCCTACCGTGTTTCCCCGAAAATAAGACAGTGTCTTATATTAATTTTTGCTCCCCAAATTACATTACATTATATTACAGTGAGAGGCAAAACTGGAAGTATGTCTTATTTTCAGGGGATGTCTTACTTTCGGGGAAACAGGGTACCTATAACCCCCTCCCAGGTTTGCAAAGGGTTCCCTTAAAACAGCCCACCTGGTTACCTATTATAAATGACTGTTCTCATTAGGTATGGGTCCACAGGGTGGGCAAGGAATATCTCGGGCTTGCCAAGGGTTCCCTGTTTCAGAAACTCCCCCAGAATAGCTCAGAGCTGTCCCACCCGGCCCCTGACAATACAGATATAGCCTTCTGATAAAATGATGGCTATATCTAGTGTTCTTTAAAAAAAAAAGTCCACCTCTTTATTGCTGCAAAGAATAAGAATCCCTAATACAACAAACTAAAACACAACTAGGGTGACCAGATAGCAGGGTGAAAAATTGGGACAGGGATAGGGAGTAATAGGCATCTATATAAGACAAAGCCCAAAATATCAGCAATGACCCTATAAAATTGTAACATCTGGTCACCCGACAAATAACACAAATCCCTAGCACAATAACAGCCTAACAATCCCCCAAGGCAAAGAGTATTCCAAACTACATTACCACACAGTTTGAAGTAATGCCAAGGGGCTGAACCCTGCTTTCAGTGATCAGTCCACTGACAGCTCCCGGTAACTGTCATTAGATTCTTCCTCTCTGGTCTTCTTCTTCTCCTCTTTTCTGGACTGGATGGACAGTACAAATGAGCAAAGCAAATAAACAGCATACACTGATGTCCTCTGTGTCTCCTTATATCCTCTTCTGACAAGCTTGATTGACACAGTGTTTTGCTTGCTTTTGCTAATATTGTTCTGTTAGAACTCTCCAGAGCACATACCACTTACAACATTTCTTTCAAACATACCTAGCTTTCTGATCAACAATTACCTCATTATTTGCCATTTTGCAACATGTTTTATAACATACCCAGGCTCATGAGCAACTGCCTCACTGCAGGTGTTCATGCTACTTTGCAACATCCTCTCTAATGTAATCAGAAGATGCCCATCCTCATGGTCAACAATTATCCAACCACTGTTTTCCCTGCCTATTTCTCCCCTGCTAATTTCAGTGCTATGTGACCTACAGATTTCATCTAATGGTGGAGTGATTCATGCTTATTTAAAATGGAGGCCAGGGATACAAGATGGAGTCTAGGGTCCTCAACATGTGGCTTCTGTGGTATTGGGTCCTTTGGGAAAAAATAGTAAGTAATCATGTAAAATATGCACCGGGGCCAAATTATGGTTGATGAAAACAGCAAGGATAA
Organism: Sternotherus odoratus; assembly: GCA_032164245.1. Lineage (NCBI taxonomy): Eukaryota > Metazoa > Chordata > Testudines > Kinosternidae > Sternotherus > Sternotherus odoratus. The sequence continues at coordinate 84,055,440 of JAVMKO010000002.1, read as the reverse complement.
ATGAAAGCAAATGAATTGGTAGAAGGGCTGGTGAAGTGATAATCATAACCGCAATATGTTGGGAAGAATCTAGAGACCTCCTTAGAAGCTGTGAAATGAAAAGTTCAGTCAAGAGTCCAAAATACAGGGACTATAACAAGTAAGCCTACAAAGGTAATTATTCTAAAGTACATTAAATAAATATTTTAAGAAGAATTGAGTTATAACATGAATCCTGCCTTAGAAGCTCTAGTGTTAGAGTGATCATAAGGAGATTATGATATTTGATCAGCTTCATGAAAGATAATATTATACAGATACAAATACATTAGTGTAACAGGGGGCTTGGCGGGCTAGGCATCCTAGTGGACTGAGTACTTGACTTCCAGTCCCCTGCTTCTCTAGTTGAGGTGCCATAGTCTTTACAGGAAGACTACGTTCACCGCCTTGGGCTACTTCCTATTGCGGTTCATTTAGTTTGGGGCATGGGCCCTATAGTCCAAGTTCCTGTGATGGTTTGTCTGTAGTAGTGTCCCCTGGTGGACCCTGGGTGGGGTTCTGTTGAGGTTTCAGGTTCCTCCAGTCTGGGCAGCTGTAAGTTTGGTGGGGTCAAAACCCCACAAGGTCTCTGAGCTTTGGTCATCCGGGATTCTTTTAGGCTGGGTGTTCCTCGGTGTCTCTCTGTCTCCTCTGGCCAGGAAGACAATGCTTGGTTACTGGCAGCTGCCTTGGATGGCAAGCTAGTGATCCTTCCCCTCAGGTAAGGAGGCAGCTTGCTCCTGCCTCTTTACCAGTCAGCCCCAAACTGAATCAGGCTCCTTTCTTTTCTCTCCCCTCCAGGCCTGGCATTGACTGCAGGTATGATGGGCAGGACAAGCTGGGCCTAGAGGCTTTCTTTAACCACTTCATGTTGGTGGGCAGTTTCTCTGCTTCATCACAACATTCTGTTGCCCTATAGTGTTTGTAATAAGGTACATGAAAATACAAGTATATATCCAAAGATTTTCATTTGCAAGCTTTGATTTTTTCCTGTGTTTTGAATGGAGATGAAATGAACATGGTTATTTTGCTAAACAGCAGCATAAACTTACTTAGTGTCAAGACATCTTTGTGCAAAAGCAGCAGCAGCAATATCAATGATGTTGGCTCAGCTCAGAAGAGTAGTGCTTGACTGGTTCTGCAGAGGCAGCAGAAAGAGCATAAAGCATTCTTTTGTGTAGGTTCCAGAATGTGTTTATTTGGTTTAAATTCCTCTGCAGTCAGTTCTGTTGATAGTCCCCATTATGTTAAGGCAAGTCAAATTTGGGGCTTAACCAGGTTGGTAATGTGTCTTTACACTATTACTGAAGGAAAACTGGCTGTAGTGAAGGAGGTAAGGAAAACAGTGAGCTGCTAAGGAAAGGAGAGAGAATTTCAGCAGTGCTTTTAGCACGATTCCTCTCATTAATTGACCCAGTCGGGAACCTTTTATATTAGATGTCACTTTTGAAAATCTTGGCTTAGTGAGTGTGCCCAACCTGAGACACTTTAAAGGAGCCTAATTTTCAGAATATGCTGAATGCCTGCCTTCTGAAACAAACAGAACCTCCTCCCCTTTAAGGTGTCTCAGACCGGACACCCCAAAATTGTGGCATCCAAAATCACTAACCACTTTCAGAAAATATTGGCCTATTAGGCCAAGTTCTGTCCTCAATTATATTCATGCAATGTCACCGTCTTCACTGGATTTACACGGGGATAAATGTGTCTAAGCCCAATATGTCTAGACTGTATTTATCTGCTCCAGATTGTATGCTCATGCAGGCAGGACTGTGTCTTTCATATGTTTTTAAACATCATTATCATAGGCCACTGAGTACACTGTTGGCCCATGATAAAAGCATAATAACGATGAAGAGATACAGGATAAGGTGTTATATAAATATGATTTTAATATTATATATGTATTAGTTAAATCATGTGTGTATTAAAGCTGAGGTAACAAAGTCCTGTGGCTGCTTGCATCTGACGAAGTGGGTATTAGCCCACAAAAGCTTATGCTTCAAAACTTTATAGTTAGTCTTTAAGGTGCCACAGGACTTTGTTACCTCTGCTATTCCAGACTAACACGGCTACCTCTCTGATTCTGTATTAAAGCTGGTATCTGGTAGCAGCACAATAATCTAATAGATGGGATGATCTTCCTATTTCCTGAGAATCAGGTCGATAGACCAACTAGCTGGCAAGAATGTCTGGCACTCCAGCAGCTCCCTCCCAGATGATCTCCAGTCTTCCACCTAACTTCCAGTGCAACTAGGCATTTTCCTTTTTGTTGGCAAACACAACCTTGCAGAATCCTTTGGGGACAAGGGCAACAGATATATGTTCCTAGTATAGAAAACTATACCAGACTGGCTACTGAGAAGCAACCAGAGACATCTGCTACCTCAGAAGGGGTGGGATTAGAGGCCCCAAATGAATAGCCAGGCAGGATATCTCTGCTTTTTTTTTTTTTTTTCCAAACAGACTCCTGCCTCCACTCAGACTCTGGCAGCAAGATCCTCTGCTTTTGAACTCTGATTAGTCATCATCCTCAACCCACAATCCAGGCTGCCAGTCCTTGAGAAACTCTTTTCGGAGAGTGTACTGCCAATGCAGGAAGGTACTAAAAGTAGACAGTGGTAGAAGCCCTTCCTCATTGGAGGGTTGATGTTTTTAAGCTTTTGTTGTATTGTCCTCTACCTGCCCCCTGATGTCAGAGGAGAAGTTTTTTTTCTTCTGTCTCACTAATCATCTCTGACATACAGTTGGCAATGGTAACTGTATTCATGAGGATTTGTCAGCTGTTTCAGGTTGGCCTCCTCCTTCCATGAGAGGAAAGTAGGCACTTTACCTTTGAATCTGGCATCTGAAATTACATCACGTACTGCTCTGCTTGCTAATTGTATTTAGTGCCAGGGTCCTCGCTCATTTTGGCCAAGACACACTCAAAGCACAGTATTACAAGAAGTCATCATTTGTTCAAAGTGCTCTTTCATGTGGCAATTTTTTTTTCCTGGCAAGCTGTGATGGGGTGTATAAACTCCATTTTGGTTACCCAGAGGTAAATGAGAACCTGAAAAAATTAGGCCACTGGTGTTAGACTTAAATGGAGATCAAACTCAGCTGACTCATCATAAAGGAGTGAGCACCAGTCAGTTGGAGAATTCCAGCAAAGTGACTCAGCTGAAAGGCAGCTGGGAGTTTCCTCTCTTGGGCTACAGGCTGAGGGAAACCTGGGAGGCTTGGAGTCAGAATTAAAGGGGCCTAAGATAGGAATAAGCCTCGGAGGCCATATTCTGAAATAAGAACAAAAAATAACTTTGCAGGCATTAGGTTGGGCCCCAGCGAGAATCATGGAGGAAGGAGTGCATTCGACCAGCAAATGAAGCCCAAGGAGCTAAAGGTGTTAAGGAAGGCTGCTAGAAACAAGGGAAACCCTGATTTAGACAAAACCAAAGGCGATGGGAGATGGTGATTTTCATAGCAGAAGTCCCAAAGGAAGGTACACTATAGAGCTGAGACTGAGGGAATATCAGTGGGGGTAAGACGAGGCAGCCTCACTGCGCCAAGCCTGAGACAAGATTCAGTAAAGTTCTAGGGCAGTAACCTAATCGAAGAAGAAAATTAGATTGGGTTGGAAAATTAGGTTGGTCTGTCATTATTTATTCTTGATAGATCTGTGTCAAAATTTCCAGTTATCAAAGGTAGGCTGATTGGCCTATAATGTCCTGGGTACTCTTTCCCTTTCCAGTTCTCGGGGACCTTACCCATCCTCCAAGAACACTCAAAGATAACTGTTCACAGTTCCAAGATTGCTTCAGCTAGTTCTTTAGTACTTTAGAATAAATTTCATTGGGCCCTGTTGACTTGGATACATCTACTTTATCTAAATATTCGTTAACCCGTTCTTTCCCTATTTTGGCTTGTGTTCCTTCCCCACTGTTAATATTAATTGTGCTGAGTATCTGGTTAAGCATTTTAGTAAAGAGTGAAGCAAAGTAAGCATTAAACACTTCAGCCTTCTTGATACCATCAATTTATTAGCGCTCTTTCTTACTAAACAGATTAATAACGATGGTTCCTTGGTCAACAGTGAATTAACTGAGTTACAGCATAACCTTTGCATACTGCTGTAAATTAGTTATGAACTCACCTTGACAAGTCATTTTTGCGTAATTGATTTCAGATATCGACTGCCTACATTGATAACCTATGAGGCCTGGAAAGATAGAGACATTGTACTGAAAGATAGAGACATTGTACTGAAAAGTGAGTACTACAGATTACAGAAGGTCAATTTATGTAATCCAAATATGTAATAAATTGCACATTTTTTAATGAAATAATGGAACTGCTTACTATATCTCAAATATGAAGTTTCCTGTTCTCTTTAAGAAGAAAATTAAGAATTGGAAGCTTTGGATTTTATTGATCTACAGTGGAATTTAATTGAACAAATCAAAAATGGAATATCAAAAGAGAAAATACAGTATAGTTCAAAACACCATATCTAGTACAACAATAAATGTCACCACCAGTAAAGTAATAAACCAGTATTCCAGAGGCAGCTAGAAATTTATGCATAGTGGGCAACTAACTTTGGACCGATATACATTGCAGGTATGTAGGTTCAGATAAGAAACAGGGGTGGGGGGATAGCTCAGTGGGGTGGGGGGATAGCTCAGTGGTTTGAGCATTGGCCTGCTAAACCCAGGGTTGTGAGTTCAATCCTTGAGGGGGCTATTTAGGGATCTGGGTCAAAAAATCTGTCAGGGGACAGTACTCAATCCTGCTAGTGTAGGCAGGCGGATCCTGCTAGTGTAGGCAGGGGACTGGACTCGATGACCTTCAAGGTCTTTCCAGTTCTAGGAGATTGGTATATCTCCATTTATTTAAAAAAAAATAAAAAAAAAATTTTATGTTCATACTTATTCTCAAAGCTCTTAAGATTCTGCTTGCAACTATAGCATTTTCAAAAACGTCATCTGTTCTACCTTCAGCTGTGGTATAATATTTATTAATGCATATGTTAATTTAACAGGAATTTACACCATTTTTATTTTTAAATGAGAAACTAAAATGTGAAATAAACAGTCACTAAGACCAAGCAAAATCTAATTTGTTAGTTAAATTCATACCTGGTCTTTCAACCTTATTAGTGTCTATAATTTTGGCTTTCATGATACTACACTTCTCCTCTTCTTCCTCTCTTCCTCTCTGGGCTCATCTCTATTTTTCAGGGTTCAGTTAGTCCTTTGAGAAGCAACCCTATGTTGCCTTATAGACTAACAAATGTATTGGAACATAAGCTTTTGTGGGCTAATGCCCACTTCGTCAGATGCATGCAGTGGAAATGTCCAGAGTCAGGTACAAATATGTAGGCAAGAATCAGGCTGGAGATAACAGGGTTAGTTCAATCACGCTAGAGATAACAAGGTTAATTCAATCAGGGAGTATGAGGCCCTCTTCTAGCTGCTGATCTGGAGGTGTGAGCACCAAGAGAAGAGAAACTGCTTTTGTAGTTGGCTAGCCATTCACAGTCTTTGGTTAATCAATTTGTTGATGTTGAAATCATAGTGGAATTCTTCCAGAGTTTCCTTTCCATGGGTCCAGATGATGATGACCCATCTGGACCCATGGGAAGGAAACTCTGGAAGAATTCCACCACAATTTCAACAGCTTCCACCCCACTATCAACCTCCACCTGGATCAGTCTACACAGGAGGTTCACTTCCTAGACATCACTGTGCAAATAAGTGACGGTCACATTAACACATTAATGGGTGTTCACACCTTCAGATCAGCTGCTAGAAGAGGGACTCATACTCCCTGATTGAACTAACCTTGTTATCTCTAGCCTGATTCTTGCCTACATATTTATACCTGCCTCTGGACATTTCTACTGCATGCATCTGATGAAGTGGACATTAGCCCACGAAAGCTTATGCTCCAATATGTTTGTTAGTCTATAAGGTGACACAGGACTCTTTGTTGCTTTTGCAGATTCAGACTAACATGGCTACCTCTCTGATTCTTAGCCCTATGTTGGGGTAGTATAGAAACACAAGCAGTCAAGGAAAGTTGGAGCTTCTGGGAACTGCACAAGCTGAGGATCCCAAAGACCCTAAAGAAGTGGGTGGGAGGGATAGCTCAGTACTTTGAGCCTTGGTCTCCTAAGCCCAGGGTTGTGAGTTCAATCCTTAAAAGGGGCCATTTAGGGACTGAACCTGAATCATAACTGATCACGGTTTGAAAATTTTCATTTATTTTTTCTTATTACTTTTAATTTTTGTGTACTATTAAAACATGGAAATACAGGAGGGATTAGAGGTGAATGCTGAAATACTGCTATATAGATTGTGTTTGGGCTATTGTTGTCTTCATCATCAGCCAGTTGTGCAAATCTCTCATGATTTTTAACAAGCCTGGAAAAGTTATAGGCTGTTAAAAAGAAATGTGAAACTGTGTAATTGTATCAGTCTCCTATTCTGTTATTTTTCTGAAGCGGGAGAAGTTTTTAAAAGTCAAAGCAGCAAAAGGATAAACAAGACTAAAACAAATCAAACAGCCATACACAACCACAATCCTGGGCAGTATCCTTTATCTTGCATTTCAGTGTGAACAAAAGGTGATTAAGGGAGAATGATTTTTTTTTAAAAAATCAAAATTTTCAAAAACCCCACCAATTTAAAAAAATAAAATTCTTCTATTTCAAAACCTGTGGGGGAAAAAAGTCAACATTAATTAAAATAAAATGCTACAAATTTTGATTAACCAACATGTGAATTTAGAATTGTTATATTGGCCACCAGATGAAGTACATTTTTCCATTACTGCATTGAAAATGCAATCTGTATATATAAAAGTCAAATGGTGTATGCGTGTATGTACGTGTGCTTACTCCTTCCACACAGTTTGAGCTAGAGACTTGAAATTTGGTACAGTTAGAGGTCTTAGGGTCCTAATCAGGGTAAGGGTCGAAAAATTTTCAAATCTCACCTCTGACGCCCCCCAGGAGTGAAATTATTTAAAGGCCAATCACATCAGCTGGGCAGCTGCTGTTCTCTGTGACATAGTTATGATGTCATAATACCCCCTCCAACGGACCCCGCACTCGTTCAGCTCTCTGCCCCCTCCCCCCTCCAACGGACCCCGCACTCGCTCAGCTCTCTGCCCCTCCCCACCTCCGACGGACCCAAGTTGGGTTTGGTCAGAGGATAAGTGAGGTAGGGGTGTCGGGTTTGGTCAGGGGGTAAGTGAGCCAGGGGTGTTGGGTTTGGTCTGGGGGGGTGGGAAGGTGTCGGGGTGAGGTGTGGGTGTCGGGGTGGGTCAGGGGGTGTTGGGTTTGGTGGGGGGTAAGGTGGGGGTGTTGGGTTTGGTTGGGGGGGTGAAGAGGGGGGTCGGGGTTGGTCGAGGGGTAAGTGAGGTGTGGGTGTCGGGTTTGTTTGTGGTGGTAGGTAGGGGTGTCGGGTTTGGTTGGGGGGGAAAGTGAGGTGGGTGTGTCAGGGGGTGTGAGGTGTGGGTGTTAGTCAGGGGGTGTTGGGGTTAGTAGGGGGAGAGATGGGGGTATTGGGTTTGGGTGGGGGGTGAAAATGTGAGTCGGGGTTGGTCGAGGGGTAAGTGAGGTGGGGGTGTTGGGTTTGGTCGGGGGGGGGTGAGGTGGGGGTATCAGGTTTGCTCTCTGCCCCCTCGCCCCTCCAACAGACCCCGCACTCGCTCAGCTCTCTGCCCCCTCCCCACCTCCGACTGACCCGAGCAACGCCGGGTATTTTCGCTACTATATATATAAAATACAAATTGGTCACCATACTTTCTAGTAAGGTTCACAGGCGTGTATAATTTTGTGAAAATTGCACTTTGTTTTTCCTCCAATTAAAAAATAGAGGGAGACTTTTCCCCTACATTTTCCCTGTAGACTAAGAAGCCACATATTAAAATCCAGTTTTTTCTTTTGAAACCAGTGTACAGAGTGTCAAACTGTAGAGTTTTGCCACAGGACTGAGCAAAGACTATAGAATTTGCTCACTCAACTTTGCTTTCCCCAGTGTATGCTCACACATGCACACACAAAATACACTTCTAAATCAATATTTTTTTATTCTCTGGGCAATATTTCAGAGACTTCATCAAAACCCTAATCTTGCAAACACTTATGCACATGAATATTTTATTTTTCTGAGCAGTCTCATTGACTTCAATGTGATTATTCACAGGGGTACAGTTATGCATTTAAGTATTTGCAGGATTGGGACAGGAGTGCATTGAGAGAAACATTAGTGCTCATTTCCTTTAGAAATGCAGTGTGCTGAGTACCTTCAATGACTGATTTCATTAGAAAAGGAGGGTACCTGGTGCCTTACAGTAAGGGATTAGGGTCAGGTAAAACTCCAGTTCAATTCATTTCAGTAGGAGTTTGTCTAACTAAGGAGTTCTGGATTGATGCCAAAATGGCCTAAATAAATAAATAAATAAAATAAGCCACTGATTTGATATTGTGAGGAAACAAGTATCCATAAAAATATAAATATACAAATACACCCTGTCTACCTATTTGAACTTGCTACCTTCAGAACATGAGACAGATATGTTCACCACTAGTCCTCAAGCATTATGCTGTAGTTATCATGAGAATTTATAGCTATTAATAACCCAAAGAAGGGGAGGCCTTTCTTCCATCAAAAGAACAAAAACATTTCAAATCACAAAGGAGAATGATTTTTTTTGAGTTGAATACAAAATCTCAGGCTTATGTAAAATGTTACCGCATGAAAGAAACTGCTCCCACTAATATTACAGGAAAAATGCTCTATAAAATAAAGCTGCATTATATTGATTCTTCGGTGTAAAGGGTTTCTATTTTTTCATGAGATTCAAAATATTTTGGATAACAATAGCTATGTTGACAATGTAGTATTCTATTTGATCCCTGGAAGGATGGTCAAACATCACAGAAGTCCACAATGGTAGCATTCAATTTCAGAAAGGAGAACTGCACAAAAATGAGGAAGTGAGTTAAATCGAAATTAAAGGTTACAGTGAAAAGTGAAGTCTGTAAACTGTATGGAAAGATTTTAAAGATAGCATGATATAGGCTGAAATTAAATGTATACCCCAAATAATAAAAAAGAGAACCACTGTGAATAAATAAAAAAGTTAAAGCAGCAGTTAGAGGCCAAGACACATCCTTTAAAATGTGGACGTTAAATTCTACTGAGGAAAATAGAAAGGAGCATAAATTCTGGCAAGTAAAATGTAAAAATATAATTAGGAAGGCCAAAAAAGAATTTGGAGAATAGCTAGCCAGAGGGTCAAAAAATAATAGCAAAAGATATTTTTGTACGCCAGAAGGAGGAAGTCTGCCAAACAACCAGAGGGGCCACTGAACAATCAAGATGCTACAGGAGCCCTCAAGGTGGGTGAAGCCATTGCAGAGAAATGAATGAATTCTTTGCATCTTCACAGCTGAGGATGTAAGGGAGATTTCTCCAACCTGAGACATTCTTTTAGGTGACAAATTTGAGGAACTGTCCCAGATTGAGGTGTCTTTAGAGGTGGTTTTGGAACCAATTGATAAACTCAACAGTAATAAGTCATCTGGAGCAGATAGTATTCACCCAAGAGTACTGAAGGAACTCAAATGTGAAATTGCAAAACTTCTTCCAGTGGTATGTAACTTATCACTTGAATCAGCTTCAGTACCAGATAACTGGAGGATAGCTAATGTGACACCGTTTTTAAAAAAAAAGACTCCACCAGCAATCCTGACAATTAGAGGCCAATAAGTCTAACTTCATTACCACACAAATTGAAACTATAGTAAAGAACAGAATTATCAGACACCTAGATGAACACAATTTGTTGGGAGAAGAGTCAGCATGGGGTTTGTAAAGGGAAATTGTTTCACCAATCTACTAATATTCTTTAAGGAGGTCAAAAAGCACATGGACAAGTGAATGTAGCATACTTAGATTTTCAGAAAGTCTTTGACAAGGTCCCTCACCAAAGGCTCCTAAGCAAAGTAAGCTGTCATGGGATAAGAGAGAAAGTCCTCTCGTGGGTCAGTAACTGGTTAAAAGATAGGAAACAAAGGCTAGGAATAAATGGTCAGTTTTTAGAATATAGAGATGTAAATAGTGGTGTCCCCCAGGGATCTGTACTGGGCAAGTGCTAATCAACATATTCATAAATTATCTAGAAAAGGGGGTAAACAGTGAGGTGGCAAAATTTGAAGCTGATTTGAAGAAGGCAAGAGTTCTTTATACTTTAGAGCATTCTTTATACTCTTACAGCTTTTTGTTGAGTTTTGTCTTTGGGGTGGGGTGTTGATTGCCCTAAGTTTAGAGAATGTTGATCAGGTATATTTAGCTGTTTGACGCTGTCTCTAAACATTCCCTTGTAAAAACTCCCCAGATAGCTGCTCCTGTTCCCCCTATAATGTGCCCATTGTGACGGATCGCCGTCTCCCCCCTCTCAGGAATACAGGCAGGAACCCTTTTTTGCTCCAAACAGTGCTCTTTAATTTACAGTGCAGGACCCCACCACCAATATATACAGCTTAAAACAGTTCTTCAACTTACAGTTTACAACTCTATCAACATCTACAATTTACAGCTCTCAATAGCTCCACAGGTTCTGGCTCTACAAACTCTATATAGTTCAGCCCCTAATACAATAATACAAACACAGCTCTTGATAGCTCAAACACCCACACAGCTCTTGATAGCTCATACACAACACACAGCTCTTGATAGCTCATGCCACCGCCACCACCACCACCCTGGGCTTCGTTCCTGGCAGCCTTATATCCCCCAGAGGAGGCTGCCAGGTGCAACTCATGCAGGTTGATTGGCCTGCACCTCAGGTGGCTAATTAGCCTTCCTGCCCAGGGGTTTGCAGAGGGCTTTTTCTCCCTCTTAAAGGGGCGGCAGGGCTGGCTCAAGCCCACCCTGCCACACCATACAGGAGAGTAGCAGGGTTTACTTATTCCCACTCCCCATTTATGCTATTTAGGTTTTTGCTGAGGTTGCTAGGCGTGTCCAATGTCTATGGCCCAGTAGAGGTGATACAAATGATTCTCATCACACAGAATAACAGAAGAACCCAAGACTTAATGTTTCCTGGTGCTCTCACTACTTGGGGCATTGCATAAAGTCACAATTTAATACTTAGACATTAAAATATAGCAGATGAGGTAATCTTGCACTGTCTGTGATGTTCATGTCATTGTGACTTATCAAGGCCTTTTAACAGAATATTATTTCCTGCAAAAGTATCCATTTTAAAATGTATTTCATGCTTCTAAAATTTGACTACACTTTTCCCCCATTGTGTGACTAAGTTAAAGCCCAAATTATAGGCAGACATATCATTTTGTTTTCCTGAGGTTATAGCTATGTCACAATCCAACAAATTAAAAAAAAAATAGAGAAGTCCATGCAGTAAAATTCCCAGGGGAAAAATATGTTCTAACTAGTCAGCTATCATTGAACTAATAATTATATTTATGGGTACGTTTCAGTAACATTTTGTGAGGGTTTTAACAACAGTTGGAGCCACTCAATTGGCTATTTGACATGACATTTTAATGAAAACATTAATTGATCAATTATATACCCAAGTCTAACAATATCCTACAATAAAGAAATCCTTTTTAAAACAGATTTAGGGCCAGATTTTCAAAAGGCAGCAACTAGGATTTTTAAAATTGCCAAAGTGATTTAGGCAATTAATGCCTATCGACTTAAATGGGAAAAGGAACCTAACCTGAATAAGTGCTCTTGAAAATCCTGTAAGATGTAGATTCTCAAAGGTATTTAGGTGACTGAGGCTTTGTCTACACTGCCAGTTGAGCTACACAAATTTTGTCATTCATAGTTGCTTAAAAAAGTGCCCTCCCCCTCCCCAAAAGACAAAATTTGCCGCAGCAAGTGGCAGTATAATTGTCTCATTGTCGGCAGGAGAACTCTCCTGTCGACAACGTGAATCCTGCTCGTAGGGCGTAAAAGTATTTTGTTGACAGGAGAGCCAACAAACAGCATTTACACTCTCAACTTTTAGCCACACGGCCATGTCGCTAAAAGCCGCATAGGGAAGGCAGGTTGCTAGGAGTGTCCAATGGCTATGGCCCAGTAGAGGTGATACAAATGACCACAATGATTTTAATATGAATTAGATGCCTAAATATCTTTTGTATATATGGCCCTCACTGTTGAAGCCTTAATTCAGTAACTTCCTAGACAATATACTTATCTGTAAGCCTCTGAGAAGTACCATTGACTTCAATACTGTCCTGCTTAAAATTAATGTGCTTTAATATGCTTTATTATTAAATAATTAAATATATTATATTTAAATATATTATAATTAAATATATCATATTTAATATTTTCCTGGATCACAGCCTACTTTGGTCAGACAGTGGTAAATCCAGAATAACTCCAGTAAAGTCACTTGAGCTTTACCTTACCTGGGGGACAGAAAGAGTTTGGTACAATTTTTTGAAGAATGAAATAGGGTTAAAATAGACTATGTGGAGGAAATGATATTGCTAAAAAAGCTCTCTGTCATAATGTCAGGGAAGTCATAGAAATTGGAAATTTCCCTCATCTCTGTGGGCAGTTTATTTTTTTAACAGTTAAAAGTATGAAATGAATGTAGTGTTTGCACAGACTGCTGTACTGACTGTTCTAGTCATGTCCTTCCTTTATCCATGGAACAGCTATAGCATAAGAAGTGAGAGTCTGAGGTTCCAGACACACTCTGTCACTGTGACTCAAACCTCAACTAGCTAAATACATTTTAGGGTTGAGAGGGTAGTGTAGTTTCCTGGCTTGGGTTCTCTGACACGCATGCCAATCAGCACCTAGGGGGATGCTTGTTTTGTCATGCAGATTCTTATTTATGAGAGAGCGGACTGAGATGACCAACTCTTTTGGCACAGGCTACCAAAAAACCACCTGTTGATAAATCCTTTGATTCTAGAACAGCCTAGTCTGGATTCAAGCTGGTAATCTACAGGTAAAAGGTGCTACATATCATTATCAGTCTCCTGAGCCATTTAATCACCATTTTTTCCCAAGATTTACAGTTAATGATTCATATCTTTTCTATTTCTAGGCAGAGACGTATTAAGGCAAGCCAGGACCCTACACAAATAATAAAATGGGGATCTCCATGGCTCCCACCCCATATACCTGATGAAATACAGTATATTTTTAGAAAGTGATTCAGTCTTGATTTCACTTCAAGTGATGGAGCATTCACCACATCTCTAAGTAACCCCCTTTTCCCCAGTGCAGTGGGGGAAGGAACTTAAAAATCTGTGCTTGATTTCTAGTCTGAACTGGTCTAGTTTTAGCTTTCAGCCATTGGATCTTTGTAAGCTCTTTTCTGTTAAAGAGATGTCTACATTCGGAAATCTCTTCCCCAAGTTATTTGTAAACTCTTAACCTTCCCTTGGATAAACTAAACAGATTGGGGTTCTTAAGTCTTTCACTATAAGGCTTGTTATTTCAGACCTTATATCATTCTTGTAGATCTTTTGTGAACCATTTCCAGTTTTTTAATATACAGTAACTTACATTCTATAACTAGCACTACCCATTTTAAGGCTCTTTGCACTGCTAAAGAGGTGTAAAATAGCCTAAGTATCAATGAGAATCAGGTCCTGTGTCTTTATCTGTGTTTTGAAAGAACTTAACACATTTTGGGAGCTACCACCACCTACATAATTATAATACTGATATAAGAAAGAGAAATTTCTCTCTAGTATGTGGTTGAAATGTAGAATAAGGAATTTTCCCGCCCCTCCATTCCAGCAACAGGACACACTTGCATTATAGGGAACTAGTGAAAATACCCGGCGTTGCTTGGGTCTGTTGGAGGGGGGACGGGGCAGAGAGCAAACCTGATACCCCCACCACACCCCCCCCCGACCAAACCCCACACCCCCACCTCACTTACCCCTCGACCAACCCCGACTCACATTTTCACCCCCCCCAAACCCAACACCCCCACGTCACCCCCTACCTACACCCCCTGACCAACACCCACACCTCACCCCCCATAGACCAAACCTGACACACCCACCTCACTTCCCCCCCAACCAAACCCGACACCCCTACCTACCACCACAAACAAACCCGACACCCACACCTCACTTACCCCTCGACCAACCCCGACCCCCCTCCTCATGCCCCCAACCAAACCCAATACCCCCACCTTACCCCCCACCAAACCCAACACCCCCGACCAACCCCAACACCCACCCCTTAACCGTCACCCACCCCGACACCTTCCCACCCCCCCAGACCAAACCCAACACCCCCGGCTCACTTACCCCCCGACCAAACCCGACACCCCCACCTCACCCCCCGACCAAACCCAACACCCCTACCTCACTTACCCTCTGACCAAACCCAACTCGGGTCCGTCGGAGGTGGGGAGGGGGCAGAGAGCTGAGTGAGTGCGGGATCTGTTGGAGAGGGGAGGGGGCGGAGAGCTGAGCGAATGCGGGGTCCGTTGGAGGGGGTATTATGACATCATAACTATGTCACAGAGAACAGCAGCTGCCCAGCTGATGTGATTGGCCTTTAAATAATTTCACCCCTGGGGGGCGTCAGAGGTGAGATTTGAAAAAATTTCTACTCTTAACCTGATTAGGACCCTAAGACCTCTAACTGTACCAAATTTCAAGTCTCTAGCTCAAATGGTGTGGAAGGAGTAAGTACACGTAAATACTCGCATACATACACGCACGCATACACCATTTGACTTTTATATATATAGATTAAAGGGACTATGAGAGAGAGTGACACATTCCTATAATGCACCATAGTTCAAAAGAAGCATATCAACCAGCTCCTTGGTCAGCTACCACAAAACCAGCCATCTCCAGCATGTGCTAGCCATTGGTGTCCTGTACTATACACCATGCTCCATTTCAAAGAGCAGCATTATGTGACCCATCATATGGTGAATCTGCCTTCATCTTCCACTCTGCTCCTACTCTAATGTACCTACTACCAGCATGTTCAGGACTTCACACTATGGGCTTCAATAGCTGTAGCTTTACTGAAGTAAATAGACTGATTTTTGGCAACCCAGTTTGACAACTGTGTCCAAGGATCCCAAAGGCCAAGGTTGGTACTTGCTAAAAGTCCGAGGACTGTTTAATTAACATTTCTTTTTACATAATTTAACATATGTGTTTAAATAAAACAAGAACGCTTATAAAATGGACTCCTTAAAAATAGCCTCCCTTCCCATCGCCCGGTATTTATGGCAAACAAATTGGGACTGTGGTTATCCAGATGATGTCCCTAGGTGCAGATTAGACACTGTGTAATAGAAGAATTTAGAGGAAAGGGTGTATTAAACTCAATTATTTTTTAAAAGAGTAAATAAAATTAAGAGATAAGAACACATGTCCATGAGAAATGGGGAGCTGTGGGGGAAAAATAAGCACTGGTGTAGCATATACAGTGAGGTTGGAGGGGAAGTATTCATATTTTCAGGAAGGTGGTATAATCATTAGCTCCAACAAAGCACTAAAGTATGAGTTACCCCATTGAAGTCAGTGTGGATTTGCTGGCTTGATGGATCAAGGACTAAGCATGGAATTGGGAATCAAGACATTGGGATTCTATTCTTGACTGTGATTCCGCTTACTTATGACCATGGAAAGTCACTTGACCTCTGCAAGACTCCGCTTCTCTATTTGTACGATGGCGATAATAATACCTGCCAAATTCATGGGGTTTTCTATAATTATTATAACTAATTTAGATTGATTAATGTTTGTAAAGTACTTTGATATCATGAACATAGTATATCACAAAGAACCACCTTTATTGCATTTAATTATATTATATTTGACTTTTGACTTTTTTCAATTGAGATCATTTCCCAAAACTTCTGTACTGAAAAATATTAATGGGCAGGTGTGCTAAAATAGGCTTTGGGCCCAATCCTTCAAATGCTTACAGTCATGACTACCTTTACTTAGTTGAGTTATTCTGTTGAAGTCAGTTGGACTACTCAAGTGAATACACATATTCACATGTACAAGTATTGTAACTATCATAACTTTTGTTAATAATATACTGTAAAAAGTAAAACTGTATAATGGAAGAGTAGGCTGAGTAAGGACTATTGCAAAATAAAGAATGAAGAGCACTATAGTTCTTCTTCTGCAGAATTCACTTTGCCTGGAGACCGGAGGGGAGGTTCTACCTTTGAGAAAGGTCATCGCGGATTGCATGAGAAACAAGGACATTTCATATCACTGCTCATTTAAAACCAGTATTCACTAAATAAAAGCAAGACATCTCCTTGCCTTGGTACAAATGAGATCCTGCTCAAGGAGTGAATTATGGATGGAAGTGAATTATCCCTAGATATTCTGTAATTGGCAGATAACCAACTTGCATTTTTTAGATTGAATGTTTGCTGTTTTAGTTAGTGGTAAGAATCCATCTAAAAAGAGGTGGGTTTTTTTTTGTAATGCTCAAGTTAGATTGTCTCATTATATGACATCTAATTATGAGAAATAATAGCCCATCTAAATACATAGAAAAAGATCTTGTCCAAGATATGCCTATAATTTAAATTCATTACTCAAATCATAGCCTTGAAATATAAAACTGCAAGTCTTTAGTCCAAACACAGTGAGAAGTCAGTGCCTAAGTGTTCAGACAGGAAGACCAGTAAGGGATGTGGCCAAATCCTACTAACAGCTAGTGAAAAGTTGTATTAATAACCACTATTATTGCACAGTTATAGTATATGGAACAAATACATATACATACAAATGTGACTTTTAAAAAGTGTGGACACCAGCACACAGACAAAAAATAAAGGACCAAATTCTTTGCTGGTGTAAATGAGTGTAGAACCGCTAATGTGAAGAGTGTTTCACACTTACTCGAGCAGATGATTTGGTACTTCTTTTTTGACTTGCTAGTAAACAGTTTTCACAATATGGCCTACATCTGTGCACATGCCCTTTGTGCATAATCACTAGAACATACCACTTTACATATGCAAGCATGCCCGCTCGATATTGTGTTCTTTTCTGCTCTGGCAGTGACTAGATCACCTGAAGTGCAGTAAGCCTACTACAGCCTTGGCTGAGAGCTGAGTCATTTGTCTTGCGCAGTAGAGGCTCATGCATGAAGACTCAGAGGCCCCAGGTTGATGCCCGCTGCTGGACTCTTACTTGATAAACAGATTGTGCATATAAATTCTAGCACAAATTCTTTGGCACAAATTAATTTAATATGAATAAGATATAGAATTGAGAGTGTGCAATATCTGCATGTATAAATAATTTGTACAAGCACAAAATGGAGTCTGGTTTGTCTCTATATCATTATAGAACCATAGAACTGAAAGGGACCTCGAGAGGTCATCTAGTCCAGTCCCCTGCACTCAAGGCAGGACTAAGTATTATTTAGATGATCTCTGACAGGTTTTTGTCCAACCTGCTTCTAAACATCCCCAATGATGGAGATTCCACAACCTACCTAGGCAATTTATTCTAGTGCTTAACCACACTGACAGTTTTCCCTAATGTCCAACCTAAACCGCCCTTGTTGCAATTTAAGCCCATTGCTTCTTGTTTTATCCTCAAAGGTTAAGAACAACAATTTTTCTCCCTACTCCTTGTAACAACCTTTTATGTACTTGAAAACTATTATCATGTCCCCCTCAGTCTTCTCCAGACTAAACAAACCCAATTTTTTCAGTCTTCCCTCAGAGGTCATGTTTTCCAGACCTTTATTCATTTTTGTTGCTCTTCTCTGGACTTTCTCCCGCCGCCGAAACACCGCCAAAGATGGCCTGACTGGCACCCTGACAGATAATGCTGGTGCCTGGAGCTGGCCCGGTATGTGAGCAAGTCACACACCAAACATGGGAGAAATCAGGTAGTTAAGCCTTCTAATAAATTATTTTTAAAATCATCTCTTAAATATATATTTTGTGCAGTGGGTTAATAATTGTATTGATAAAGAGACTTTGTAGCCCTGATATGTTTGTTTATTTGCAGAAAACGACGTGGCTTGGTAGCCTCTCCAGCAAGGGTTGAAGTCGAAAGGGAGTAGGGTGTATAAAATTGCAGAGCTCTCCCTTCTGTGGTTAGAGCAGAGGGGAGCTCTCACTGTCTCTGGCTGGAATGAGCAACAATCATCCAAGGGCTTCCTCCTTGGCTGATGTGGTAAGAATTTCCTTTCCTACTTCAATCTACTTTAACCAATTATCTTTGGTCTGTGACATCTTTGTATTTATTGTAATATGTTTGTTACAGTGGTGCCAAAGTACCACCCAAAAGTGTGGACCCCTCAGACGAGGCACTGTACCCACAGTAGCAGGATGTTTCTGCCCCAAGGAGCTTAAAGTCTAAATAGACCAGGCAGACACAGAGTAGGGGAAGGACACCAACAGATGATGCAATGGCAGCCAATGGCATGTTCCACTATTTATTTATTGATGGGGGGTAGGAGTTAGGAGGAGATCCTCAGCTACCTGGAAAAAAAAAAACCCACAAGGAGTGAGGGGGGACAGAGCAAGGAAGAAAAGGGGTGAGTGTGGAGTGAAGCTTAGGTGAAAAGACTGTTAGGGAGGAGGAGAAGGGGGAGTAGGAAGTTTGGAGCCAATTAGCACAAGACTGAGAAAGTCCAGTCAAAACTGTAGAGAGTTCTCTGAATGTCCAGAGGTCCCCACTTTGGCAGCTTCTGCCCCAATAGACTGGAGTCTTCCACCGGCTCCTCTCTGATTTTTTTTGTCCCAAGCCCACGTGATGAGGGAGATGTCACATGGGTCCTAGTGCCCTCAGAGTGTATGGGTGTTTCCTCTACATAGTGGTGAGGGGAGGATTAGCCCTAGCTGAGCCCCATTTTACCTCCTTCCTTCCAATGCAGCATTTGGTTGCTTTTAGCCCATATTGGCTGGAGTGTCTGGCTGGCTCCTAGCTTTGTCACCATCCCCCAATACCTCTAGTTTCCCCTCCATTCAAATTTTCTGCCTGTAGGTGCACCCTGGTGCAACAGCACTTATTGATTTAAGCATTGTAGTTATTGTGGAATGGCTTCTTCCAGAATCATTATAATGATGCAAAAATGTCATGATGATTGATACATTTAACGAGCAGCATTTTAACAAGGTTTTCAAGTACTTAAGTTACAACTGACAGCAAGGGCATGGGGCTTTCTGGGTTCCATGCCTTGCTCAGCCGGAGGCTTTCTGGCTGACATTCAGCAACTCATTTAATGTGTCTGTCTCTGTTCTTCATCTGTAAAACAAAGATATTTCTCTCTGTCACAGAGGGTGTTAAAGCAAAATTCACTAATGTATTTGAGGCACTTAGCTATTATATTGATGAGCCCCATAGAAAAACCTATAAACAATAAAACAGTCAAATATTTGTCATTATATATTGTAATTTTTTAGCCAATTTCTTGATACAAGGAACTTTTCCAGATTATAAAAATATGATGAAGCCATTTGATATAAGATTACACATTGCAGCTGCCTCTGCTCATAGAAGCCCAGTTGTCTTTCAAAGCAAAGTTGTTGTTGCTCAAATACAGCATTAAAATGCCTGCAGAATGAATGGCGTGTGGAACAAGCACACGGGCAATAGGTAAATATAAAGGAGATAGTATTGTCTGACACAGATTGAACAAGATGACAATGAGAAGTGCAGTGGTGAGTATTTCAAGAGAAGATTGATTTTCAGAGGTGCCGGGCACCCTTTGTTTCCATGAAATAAACAAGAGTTGTGAGTGCTCAGAAAATCAAGACCCCCATGAATTAAATAATCCTGCCATTTTTTTCCAGTGTCAATTAAAGTTCTATGAATCAAATCTACGGTCAAATCCTGTCATCCCTGCTCCAGTCAGAGAGAGTGCTATGATGAAAATAAAGTCAAGGTACTGTGCATAAGAGAGAGGCCATGGGGATGCCATTTGTGGAGCCTTTAGGGTGTGGCCACTGCTTCCATGAATAGCATGGATCCACTCACCACAAATCCCATTTACAGAGTAGGGGGGTTCAACAACCCAAAACTCCTGCAGATTAGCTGCACATGTGCTTACTGCTCTGGACTGGGGGTATCCCCACTGTTCCCTACATGGTGCCTACTTTATGTGAGGAGTGTAAATTTTCCCCCGATCAATAAATCTTTATTCTGGCTTTAGATCTAATTAGCTGATTGATTAGAGTTTTGTTAAAAAAAAATAAACTTTGCACAAAATATTCTCCAGCTCACCAAATTCCTGGCATAATATTGTGTTTGCTTTTCAAACAGGCACTTTGTTTAGGCTGTGAATCAACCAAGCCCAAAATCTAATAAGGTAGCTGAAAACACACAAAATTCCCCAACCCAGAAGAAATAAAAGCAAAACCATTGCCCACATTGTAAATGAAACAGAGTCTGCAACCACAAACTTAATGTGTGGTTTTGGTTAAAACTTCTCCTATCTTTCCCTAAATGGTTTAGCTATTCTCAGTCCCATAACTCTATTCATGGCATCACTATTTGTGGTTTTTTAGAGCCTGCTAAAGAACATATTATTTTTCTTCATCATTACACACAACACTATGGTCCTTTTGATATGCTGAAGTTAGACATAAGTTATTGAGCTCACTACAGGGGTAACTGGATGAAGTTGGCCTGTGCTATACAGGAGGTCAGACAATATGATCTAATGTTCCCTTCTGGCCTAAAAAATATGAATCTATGAATCTAAATATGTTATGAAATCTTGACAACTGAAATCCAATTCCAAATCTTGGTGTAGGATTCAAGGTTGAAGTGCAGGTCAAGTCCTCCGATCACCATTCGAGCCAGGGCCTAGACCTCATTTATGTTAGGACTGGTCCAAAACATTTATGCTGGTCCAAAAAATTAGAAAGTTTTCACAATTAAAAATGTTTATTCTACATACATTTCAAAAATTGAAAATTTTCAACAAGCTCTAATAAACTCCTCTCTTTGTGGTATTTTTATAATCTGCTCTGCAAGCTGGACTTTGTGGGACTGGCCATCAAATTCTCTCCACAGTGCCCAATAAAATTATGCATGGGATGTGCTGCCCTATTGGACAGTCACTCCATCCACAGCTGTTTCACTACAGGGTGCAAATGGTGTGCAGACTCATACAATTAATCAAGGACAAGGCTACTGTTGGTACAGAGAAAAAAATATTTTCTTCCCATGGACAATAGAAACAAGATGGAAGGACATATTGAGTGGTTTCCCACAAGGATTAGTTCTGGGTCCAGTTCTGTTCAATATCTTTGTAAGGAAAGGTTAAAAATATAGGAAAATGTCTTACTGAAGCTGGGTAACTAGCTCTGAGCTGCTTTAAGTTTTTATCTTGTGTTATGCATTCCTGGAGGCACCACTGGGCCTCACTCATATCTTGTCCATCTATTTCATAAGTTTGTTTTACCACGTATGTTTTAGCTCATATCTCCATGTATTCTTACCCCATATGTACCATTTCAAGGTAAGAACTTTATGTTTGTACGTCTTGTTCTTTCCAGACAAATAGGTAAATAGATAGGAAACAACGTCATGTTTTTCACCTGTTAATTTGCATGAGGCCCTTCTTGCCTCCTCCTCCATGTAAAGAACCATATAAAAGGTCTTGTAATGATGTATGAGGAGAAGCCATAATTTGAGAGCTATCTCTGTGGCTTCACTTCGCTAGCGAATAAACTTTTGTATTCAAGCTTTCTCCAAGGCCTGCCTGTTCTTTGAAGGTAAATTGGGACATCTCCAAAGGAAACGAGCCATTTGTGCAACATCTTCATCAGTGATTTAGATAATGGCCCAGACAGTACACTTATAACATTTGTGGACAATACCAAGCTGAGAACGGTTGCAAGTGCTTTGGAGGATAGGAATAACATTCAAAATGATCTGGTAAAATTGGAGAAATAGTCTGAAGTAAATAGGATGAAATTCAAAAAGGACAAATGCAAAGTACACCACTTAGGAAGGAACAATCAGTTGCACACATACAACATGGGAAATGACAGCCTAGGAAGCAGTACTGTGGAAAGGGATCTGGGGATCATAGTGGATCATAAGCTAAATCTGAGTGCACAGGGTAATGCTTGCAAAAAAAGCAAACATCATTCTGGGATGTACTAGCAGAAGTGTTGTAAGCAAGATATGAGGAGTAATTTTTTCCACTGTACCCCACACTGATTAGGCCTTGACTGGAGTATTGTGTCCAGTTCTTAACACCACATTTCAGGAAAGAGGTAGACAAATTGGAGAAAGTCCAGAAAAGAGCAACAAAAATGATTAAAGGTCTAAAAAACATGACCTGTGTGGGAAGATTGAAAAAAAAAATAGTTTGATCAGTCCGGAGAAGAGAAGACTGAGGGGGGACATGATAAACGTTTTTAACTACATGAAAGATTGTTACAAGAAGGAAAGAGAAAAAATAATTCTCGTTAACCTATGGGGGTAGGACAAGAAACAATGGACTTAAATTGCAGCAAGGACCATTTAGGTTAGACATTAGGAAAAACTTCCTGTTAGGGTGGTTAGGAACTGGAATAAATTGCCTAGGGAGGTTATTGGATCTCCATCACTGGAGATTTTTAAAAAACAGGTTAGACAAACACCTGTCAGGAATGGTCTAGATAATACTTAGCCCTGCCATGAGTTCAGGGCACTGTACAATATGACCAAACCTACGATTCTTAGTACTTTACAGCTCACAAAATGTACCTCCTAATTGTAAAGCGACAAGGATGAAGATTCAGTAGAGGTGCCTCCTGTGTTTGTGTAATGACTGAAAACCATGGCAGAATATTGTGTGTGATTGGCTAGTAGTTACTTTATTGCAGGACTCACCTTCTAAAATAAGAATATATTTTCTGGTGTGGCCCTGTGTTTGGTTCAGAGGTGGCCATCATTTTACTGTGTTCACAGCCTGCTTTATGATGTTGGTAGCAATAGCACATATTTGAGATGTGGCTTGAACATCTGAGATGGTGTTCTATCCTGATATGGATATCTGTACTGTACCATAATATAAATGAAAATAATAATAAGACACTAGACCTTCTTGGGAATTTTCCATCACAATAATCTTTTAAGGGAAAATGCAGTTTCTGTAAAAGAGACTTTTTCCACAAGAAATGTTTGTTTGATTTGATTTGATTTGATTTCTCCCTCCCCAAATTTTTTGTCATGAAAAACCTGAACAAAATGTTTTTATTTGGGTTGGTTTGACCCAAACTGAATTTTTTTTTATTTGGCCCAAAATGTTTCATTTTGAATTAGTTCAATGTTATACCAGATTTCTTTATGCTGGCCCATCGTTTTATGGGAGTAGTAGTTTGGATTCTTGATGTCCCCATTTTCTCCTATTGACCATGCTCTCTGGCTGGACTAAATCTTCTATAATATAATGTGTGATCAGTGTGGGATCTCTATGATCAGTGTGGGATAGCCTGGTGCTCTCTTGGCTGCAGCTGTGTCATAGGAGATTGGTCTGGCTAGCAAGCCTGGCCCATCAGGGAGGCATGAGGCATCTGAGATACAACTCCCATGATGTAATGCACCAGCAAAGGAAAATGTAGTTTAATGCTGACCTTACTCAAAATGAAAAGATGTGTCAGTTCAAATGGAAATGAATATTGACATGAGCCACTTCAATAGAAAAAAAAAAATATTTCAACCTTTTGTCCCTATTCCAGATTATATATTGGCTCTTCTCATGAAATGGAAATTCTCATTTTCACTCACCTTTATAGGAAAAGGTCTAATGTTTGCTGACTTCTACATTATTATTATGAACACCTTTATTTCTTCCTTCATCTTACGTCCCTATCATAAACCAGTTTTCTCATCCCTGGTCCAACTCTGTTAAGCTCTTATTTATTTTAAAATATCTCCCTTTTCCAATTGCATAAAAACAAGCATTCTCTTTTCCCCCGGCTTTGAAAGAGTCTGACCTCAGCCTGTTAACTGGGAAGAGATCAAGGAACACAATCTGTCCTCTTCAGATACACTACATGATAGTTATAAAGCATCCATATGTAGGTCCTGATATACACATCTCTAAAAAGTTTTAGTAAATCATTAATTTATTGAGATTAGTCAATTATTAAAAATGTACACAACTAGTGAAAAGTGCTACTCATCTGTTTCTAGATATTCCCCAAACACTGAACCAATCTGTCATTTTTATCCATTGGGGTTCACTAAATCTTCGAAGGATGGTCTCTAGTGTTTAGGTTACCAGCCTAATACCCGGGAGGTCTGGGTGCAGTTTCCTTCTTGGCCACAGACTTCCTGTGTGATTACCGTCAAGTTACTTAGCTTTGCTATGTCTCAGTTCCCCACCAGGAACTTCCCTATCTCATAGGAGTGCTATGAGGATTAATACTTTAAAGACTGAAGTGTGTTTTCAGATATACTGAGGAAAGTCCCTATATAAGAGCTAGCTGGTGGCATTATTTTAGGAGTACTGACTCCAGAGGGTTTCAGGTATGATGTCACAGAGTCATCCAGTCATTGCAATATGAGATGATGACAAAATCAATAATTGAAACACTACAGCTTGACATTTTGTAGATAATGGCCCGATTCTGATATACATGTGCTATTCTGTAAATCAAAAGCAGCTTCAACAATGTTGGATATGGATAGATAGAAAAGCTGTGCAAAAAATGGGCAAAAAAAATGTTGAGGGCAAAAAATCTAACTTAGGTTGTCATCCTAGTTGAAAGAACTATTCGCTTGTACCCACCAGTTAAACACACATATGTGCCAAATTAACCTATTTAGGTCAAGTAGACTTGTGTTTAAAAATTCTCAGAAGTACAAAAAACCCCATGATTTTGACAGTTTGGGAAAAAATCTTGTCTTGTAAAAATGAAATCTAAATGTGAAAATAAATGTTATAAAATAATGTAGTTGCAAGAAACTGTGACAATTCTTCAAGAAAATTGGGAATTTTCACGTGAAGGAAATGTGTTAAGATTCTAACTTTATCTGAAGATGAAATTTCACTAATTTTTTTAGCATAGAACAGTGATCACCATAAAGTGACATTTCAGCTTATTTCATATTTCTGTGATTTTCGCCAGAAGGAGAAAAGTAATTACTACTTTTGTTAGTTTATAATTAGATGTTTTTATGGCTTGGTTTATAGGCCTTATTCCAATTAACAAAGCAAATTACCTTTCCAGCTGGCATGTGATGGTCAAACAGACCTGTGCTCTATGTACAAGTCAGAAGTAACTAGGAACTGCCCAGTTATAATGCTGTTACAGAGGTTCTGGGAGGTTTCTAAACCATAAGATCAGAGGCTGAGAAAACTCTCTGAGATAGTCATTATATGACGATATTATAACACATGAAATAATATTTTTTTAAAAAAACTATTTTATACTTCTTTCCTTGATTTTTTTAATCCTCTTTGATTTATTTTCCACTCTAGTAGAATGTCCTTCAAAACGTCTTCAGTAGAACTCTTCATGGAGCTACCTTGTTCTACCTTCTGTAGGCTGACCATACATCCCGTTTTGAACGGGACAGTCCCCTTTTCTACATATTTTCTGACTGTCCCATCTTTTTAATAAAAATATCAAATTTTTCCCGTTTTTCGTAAAAAAAATGGGACGTGGCTTATTTCAGAGACCCACGGCTGGGTCCCGCCTCCTCCCGCAGCCCTTCAGTCCCTTCCCCTCCCCGGCCTGCTCCCCCCTCCCCTCCGCTGCAGCCGCTCCAGAGCCCGCATGGCGCGATTGGCTGGGCCGCCCCCACGTGTCACGTGCCCACAGCTGAGCAGCGGTGTGATTGGCTGGGCCGCCCCCATGTGTCGCGCGAGCCGGTTACAGGCAGAGTCCGGTGCAACGGCAGAGTGGAGCTCCTGGCCGGGCAGGGGCTGCCTGGTGCCTCGCTTTCCCCCCCCCCCCCATGGAGGAAACGCTGAGCCCGGCGTAGGTAGGGGCTGGGGAGCAGAGCTGCTGGCCGGGCAGGGGCTTCCTGGTGCATCGCTCTCCCCGCCCCCCCCCCCCCACGTGGAGGAAATACGGAGCCCAGCGCAGGTGGTGGCTGGGGAGGGGGGCGCAGCAGCGGGGCCTGCAGGGGTGGGATGAGCTGGGGGGTCATGGGGGAGGTGGGAGGCTGTGGGGAGGTGGGGCTGTGTTTTGAGGCCATTGGGGGAGTCTGGGGGGGTGTATTGGTTGCTAGTGGGGGGCTATGGGGAGAGGTTGTGTAGGGAAGGCTGTGGGGGTGTAAGGGGCTGAGAGGCTGGTAGTGGGATGGTGTTGGGGGGCCTGGAGGTGGTTATGTTAGGGTTGGGTATTGGTGACTTTATGGATATTGGGGGGGGAGCGTTGTAGGGTTATATTTGGGGTCTGAAGGGAGTTACAACCCCGTCCCATTTTTGCCATCCCATTGTCCCGTTTTTGTCACAAGGAAATATGGTCAACCTAACCTTCTGTCACATACAGTATGTCTACACTGAAGCTGGGAGTGTTTCCCAGCATGGGTAAACATACATGCATCAGCTCTGCTTGAGCTAGCACACTAAAAATGATAGTGTGTTGGATTGGGTTGCCACACAATTATACACCCAGAGGGGTCTGGACAAGTTTGTACTCAGATGGCTTGCCTGGGCTGCTGCCTGTTAATCCCCTTCTACACTGCTGTTTTTACTATTCTACCTTGAGGAGAGTTAGCACGTCTCTCTACGAGCACACTCACAGCTGCAGGGTAGATGTATCCATAGAAAATAGAACTATTATTGTTGAATATAGCTCTCTGTGAGGCAGAGACCTATGAATGACACTACTCATCATTCTCTATCACAAAGATTGACACAAATATATCATTTTCATTTCTCTGTAATGTCTGTAGACTTCTTATTTGGGTCCTTTTAATTCCTAGTATTCAAGCAGACTCACTGGTTCTCTCACAATTTCCTTACTTCTGTTATAAGAAAAAACAGTACATTCCTTATCTTTAGCTGTCTGTATCTTCAAATTTCCCCTTTACCCTTCCAGTTCCCAGTTTCCACTGGAGCTCAGAAGTTGTTTCCTCTCAGGGCTGGTCTTCACTATAGGGGGGGATCAACTGGAGATACTCAACTTCAGCTACGTGAATCACGTAGCTGAAGTTTGCGTATCTCCAGCCGACTTACCTGCCATCCTCACGACGGTGGCAGTCGGCGGTGCGCTCCCCCGTCGATTCCAGCTTGCGCCTCCCGGCAAGTTGGAGTTTCGGAGTCGATGGGGGTGCCACGGGCGATCGATCGCTACCCGCCAATCCGGTGGGTAGTGAAGACCATCCCTTAGACTTGCTTAATTTCTCAATGATTATTATTACCTGAAAATGAACCTAAATATTTAGAGTCTGTTTTATGGCCTTTCTGTCCAATAGTAGGACTATACTTTAAAAACAAAACAAAAAAATATTTGATCTGCTGTTAGTTTTTTGATACAGAATACATAGGGTCCTATGTTAAATTAATTTTAAGGTTGTGAAGTGAAGCACTTAAAAGTCTGGAAATCCTTGAGAAAAATTTACCTGCACAACCTTAACTCTGCCCCCTTGCTTATATGCATTATGATAATTCATTAGCTGCATGATCGCATGGCATTATTTGTGAAGGACTTCTGCCTCCTTCACGCTGCTGGCTGGATGATAGTTTGTAAATCAAGTAAATATTCGGGATTTATTTTTTCTCCTATTGTTCTGTGGCTTTACTACCCCATTAACTTCAAACCATCCAGCATCAGAATGCTTTTTTAAAAACTCTATTCAGACTTAAAAATGCTCATCAGCTTTTGCTCAGATGTTCCAAAAATCACAAGTTCTTAGGCAGAGTCCAAATATGGAAAAATGTTAGCTCTAAAGATGAGAATTTAAGAAAGTTATATGGAACTGAAAAAAGTGATTTAGAATGAAAATCCTTAGGCAGCCTTAACTGGAGTCTTTTTCCTGACTTTTGAATCAGACTCTACTGACATCATTGTACACTCTGCCTATTATCAAAAAAATGCATTCTTGTTTAATCTGTTACTAGATTTTAATATAAGGGCCATCACATATAATATGTTGCTCTACATTTTTAAGTTCTCAGATATTATCTTGTAAAAACTCTGTCCTAAGGCACTGATCCTGCAAAAATGAAGTCTAGTTCATACTTTCTTTGCCGTGGGCCTAATCCAACGTCCTCTGAATTCAAAGTGAGTTTTCCCATTAACTTCAGTGCTGGACTTTGGATCAGGTCCTATAAATATTATTTATATTGTAGTAATGCTAAGAGCCCCAGTCATGAATTAGGACCTCATTGTGTTAGGCATTACAGAAACACAGAACAAAAAGATGGCCCATGCTTTGAAGAGCTTACACTTGTCACACTTAAAGTTAAATACACGTTCTCTATAAAGTCTCTATAAAATGTTAGGCATATTAAGAATGTAATGATTTTTACCAAGTCTTTACTTAACAGGATGTACAATGCTTACAGAACAGATACACAATGGACTAGCAAAATGAGACATTTCAAAATATATCCATGACTAGTTTTCTTCTCATTGTTCAAAAAATTCATGTGCCATGCAATATATAAGATATCTGAGGACAGACTCCAAATTGGGTGCAAGCAAATACACTCATATATTTGTACATACATAGCTTAGGGCTACAATTGTTAGCTGTAGCAAATATATTTGCCCAATTCAAAGTGGGACAGAATCCCCAACTTGCCACATCTGTTGCATTTCTGGCTACTTTTAATTGATAAAAGAGCACAGAGCATCTTGAATGGGGATGAAGATCTTGTGTATAGTGTACAGAGATATTTGTGTGCACCCACATCCAGTTAAGCACTGGAGAATAGTACAACTCTCATTGAATTAAAGGATGCACTATCAAAGCCTTAATTAACCATATGTATGCATATAAGAACATAAGAATACCAATACTAGGTCAGACCAGTGGTTCATCTAGCCCAGTATCCTGTCTTCTGACAGGGGTCAGTGCCAGGTGCTTCAGAGGGAATGAACAGAACAAGGAAATTATTGAGGGCTCCATCTCCTGTCATGTAGTCCCAGCTTCTGACACCTGGAGCATAGGGTTACATCCCTGGCTTATAGACATTGATTGACCTATTCTCCATGAACATACCTAATTCTTCTTTGAACCCAGTAATAGTTTTGGTCTTCTCAATGAGAAATGAGTTCTAAAGGTTAACTGTGCATTGTCTAAAGAAGTGTTTCCTTATATTTGTTTTAAACTTGCTGCTTATTAATTTCATGGGATGATCTGCAGTTCTTCTGTTATGTGAAGGGGTAAATAATATTTTCCTATTCACTTTCTTAACACCATTTTTTATTGTATAGACTTCTATCATATCTTAGTTGTCTCTTCTATAAGATTAACAGACCCAGTCTTCTTAATTTCTCCTTATAAGAAAACTGTTCCACACCCATAATCATTTTTGTTGCCTTTCTCTGTAGCTTTTCCAGTTCTAATATATCTTTTTTTTTTGAGATGGGGGCAACCAGAACTGCATGCAATCTTCAATGTGTGGGTGTTGCATGGATTTATATAGTGACATGATAATTTCTGTCTTATTATCGATCCCTTTCCTAATTGTTCCTCACATTCTGTTAGTGTTAACTGCTGCTGTACATTGACCAAGTGTTTTCAGAGAACTATCCACAATTACACCAAGATTTAATTATATTATGGTGTATATTACTGAGCAGTTCAGCTATATTCAGCTCTTGGACAAGATCCTGTGTTCCACTCAGGACTAAATCAAAAATTGCCTCTCCCTTTGTGGGTTCCCAGACAAGCTGCTCCAAGAATCAGTTGTTAATGGTGTCTGGAAATTTTATCCCTGCATCCCATCCTGAGGTGACATCAGTTATTTGTATGTGTGGCTTAGGTAGATATAAATGTATGCACACAACTGAATGTGACTGACATTGAAAATCTAGCTCCAGCTATTTTATATGTTCTTTATTTCCTACACCCAAGTCAAAGAATCACATGCCAGTATTCGTGGCAAAGACTCATATAAATGCCTAAACAACAGCAATGTTAGCAACTCCATTCCTGGTCAAAAATGATAAATGCTTTCTACTTTGAATAAGAGCAGGAAATCACTTGCCTTTAAGCCATCCAATCTAATGCTATTAATTATGTAGTACATCTCATGATCCTGCTAAATTTAGATAGCCTTGCAGAGATCAGTGTGATTTATTAATATACTGACAAATAATTAGCTAAGAAGTGAATCGTGCATATTTTCAGCTGTAGCCTGAAAGCTCAACCTCTGCCCCTTGGAAACATGAAAAATCTAAGGGTCTGTCTATCACTGTAGGGTAATGAAAACTCACTTTTGCCACTTTCTGTTGTTGAAATACAAGAAGAAATGTTTGATATTGTTCCAAAGCAGTAGTTCAGAACTTATATATGAGAAGTCCAAACACTTTGATGAGATAAGAGGGAAGGATGCTTCTGAAACAGTGCAATTAAAATCCCCTGGAACACTGAAGCCTTTTCTTCGTGAGGACGGCAGGTAAGTCGGCTGAAAATGCGCCGACTTCAGCTACATTAGTCACGTAGCTGAAGTTGCATATCTTTGGTCGACCCCTCCCACTGGTATAGACCAGCCCTAAGATGACCTTAACAACAGCTTGATTCATCCTGTGCCTTGAGATAGGGGGAAAAGAGGATGTTTGTGACATTACCCAGGGTACAGTCTGGATTGATAGCCAGCTGCGGTCCCTCAATTCTCCAAGCTTGGGTGCCTTTCACACTGCTTTGTGGTGAGAGCAACCACACTTGGTCTGCCCACACACAGCCTCCAGCATGTAAATGACTCTCATCTATATTGTATGAGTGCTAGAGCCAACCACTCATGAATTACACTGCAGAGCAACACCAGTAAATTCCCAGTCAGACTTTCCACCAGAACAGTACATCTTGTCCTGCCTAGCCCTTTCTGGATAATACATTTTCTATTGTCATAAAGTCCGCCATTTCATAATATAAAGTTTCCCAAACACTTTGATCCAAACACACACTGGTTTACCTAAAACAATGAAACAAGTTTATTAACTACTGAAAGATCGATTTTAAGTGACTACAAATAATGAAGCATAAAAGACATAATTGATTACAAGTAAATAAAAGACAAAATGCATCTAATTCCTAACGTAACAAGCTAAATGCATTCATGGATTGACCATATGCTTTAGCAGTCTTTCTTTTCAGCCAGGACTCCCCTCTAGTTCAGTGTTGATTTCCTTGTTCTTCAGGTGTTGTTGATGCCATGAGTAGAGATGAAAGGAGAGATAGCTTGGGGTATCTAGTCCCCTTTTTTATAGTTCTCTTTTTTTCTTTTAAAATCATCTCTAGCTGACAGAGGTGCTGGAAGAATTTTTATAGTGGAGGTGCAGAGAGTCGCTGTACCAACCTAGAAACCCTGTATATAATGAAACCACTTCAAGCTGGGGTGAAGCAGCACCCCACATCCCTAGTTCCAGCACCTATGTCAGCGGAGCTTCAGGAGACAGAAAATTTGTGGAGATGGGAACCCCCAGCTCTTTCTTTGGTAGCATGTAAATTTCTCACTCACACCCCTTTTCCGCCAAATAATGGCCACTTAACCAGTGATCCATTTGATTTCACTGACAGCTGACTGAGTTGTCATTTTGCCTTTTGTCTTTGAGGAACTAGTTTATGCTTGCTTGGAGTGTGTCTCAGTAATATTATATGGTAGAATCATAACTTTGAATACAATTTCAGGACAGTAATTATCAGCTTTGAAATGATATCTCACAAGGCATACATTGTACAAAATTTAAAATATTCTTGAAAAGGGGTGAACATAGGGATACAGATAGTCACAGTGTTTGTGGGAGGGGGCTTGTTTTGTTTTCCCAAGAGTCTTAATTTGCATACATAAATTAGTAACCACCTCTCTGTAAAACAGATGGCTATAATGGAACTGGTACCCTTTTGTCTTATGATATTCTCTAAACAAATAGTTTCTGAGATTGATTAAATGCCTCTGCTTCATTTTGCTGCTTAATCAATTTCACTGTCCATTTGCTGCTTCATATAGTACAGAGAAGTACAGATTATCATGGTAAACAAATATAAGTGGAATGTGCAAATTGTATTACTTGCTCAAGTGGAGTAGTGGAATGTTAATATTTGATAACTTGTCACAAGCGGGAAAATATTACTAAAGGGATCTTATCAGGAGACTTAGAATTAATTTCCCATTGCTTTATACAATATAAAACAAAACAGCAACATTTCATAATCTCACACATAACATCACAGCTTGTAGCATCATATATTTAAACTCCACGTACACTGGTAAGATCATTATTATTAGCTTTAGGGATCTTTTACTTGTTTAAAATCATGTTTTATGAGTTTCTAGGCAAGCTAAGATTGCATGGGAATATCGGCATTTATGGATTTCACACCAAGTAGCAATTCTATAGAAAAATATTATTACTGACCTCTGCAACATTTTTTTCTCTTCTGATGTATTTGGCCAAAGGTGTCTAATATATGCCAACTGTGGTTGAGAAACAGCTGGGGAAATGACATGAAATGTAACTGTATCTTTAAATTAACTGCTTGATGGCCAAACTCAGATGATAAAAAATAGGCCAGAAAAAATTGATACATTTCACTTAGTGTCTGATTTGCAGATTATATGCTGTTTGTTTGCTTGCTTCACTCTACCAGGGCTCTTATTGGTCATTCTGGTAATTAAAAAAAAAAGTAATGAGGTTAATGAGGAAGGTTTATATGGGGTAAGTAACCAGAAAATGTGTAAATCTTGCTTTAAGATAAAAAGCCAATGGGAGCAAGAGTGAAATTTAATATCCAAAAGTTGTGTGAGGCATACATACAGTGGTTTTATTTGTTTTGATTATGGAATTGTTAGGGGCATTCTGATATATGTATACAGTTAGCAATAATTCAGTGTTACCAGAATAAATTCTGTATTTTCTATTGGTTAACAAAAGCATCGTTGGGAGTATCTGTGAGGTGTCAGTCAAAATGGAGTTTATGCAGCCTTGCTATTGGAACGGTTCCCATGCTATTGACCATTCAGTTTTGAGGATGATGGGTTGAATTCATCCCTGAAATAGCTCCAATGAAGTTGGAGGTCTAAGTTTACTATAGGGCCTTCTTTGCTGGCAGAAGCTGCAGGTGAAGGTCTTGGTCCAGAAACCTCTGCCTGGGTGCCTTAGCTGTGCCAGGTGCCCTAAAACCCAGCTATGCTAGGGGGCTTGCAGACAGATATTAAAGCCCTAAAATTGGTGGCACTGGCCAAAAAGAGATCGGAGAAGCCACTGATTAAGCACCCCATCTACTTCAGCTTCTGCCTGTGAAACTGAGATGAAGCCCTGACAAAATGTAGTGTTGCTTAAGAGAATTCTATCATTACTATCCCCTTAAAAACAACCTCTCCTGCTTCCCAGGTGAGGTAGCAGGGGCCCTGATTACTTGAAGGAAAAACAAGAGTTATACCAAGAATGAATCTGGCCCATTCTAATCATAAACCACATAGAATGGCCCCCTTCAAAGCAGATACCAACACCTTCAATTCAAAGGAAAATCTTTAGTGAAAGCGGCAGAGGCTTAAGTTTAATAAGGTAAAACTCATTCTGATTATTTTGCAGCATATATTTTCCCCAAGCTCTAAAGAGAGGAAGATGCCTGAAGATTAGATATGCCTTTGGAAGTGTGACCCTCGCCTAGAAAGATGATTTTCAAAGAGCAGCCACTATTTTGCTGTCGTTTGCTTTCCATTTGTTGTATATTTTAAAGCAGTGAAACTGTTAAAAAGCTGATCTAACCTTTCTTGACAGTCTTCTATTGCCAAGGTATGATTATTAGTGTTAGAGATAATTAAAAAGTAACTTGTAATAAATTGATACAATCCCCATTGCAATACATCATTCCTGCAGTAATGTGGAATCTTTTGCAACAATCTCCAATTCCAAGTGCTAAATGTTTGATGACTGAATGCTTCATCTGTGCACAAAACAGTTCCACATTGCCTGCTGTAAATTGTGACTGTTCTGTTGCCTGCACTGACTGTGTACCCACAACTAACTTCTGGTGTCCTTACCCAGACACATGTAATATTGTTATCAGTTATCACGTATCAACCATTTTAGTATATTTCAAACATTAGTCATCTAATGCCAGCACTCAGTTTTCTGCTGTCTGCTAAGCATTTCAAAGTGGATTTGTGAGTCCCTGAGCCTATCCTATGCACTGAGGAAGTTCCCCAGAGGTCACGTTAAATCACTTTTTCACAGGTGATTGTTGCCACCAGTCATGGATGGTAGTTACATAGTATGTCATTTTTCTTGAGACCTGAGATCCCTAGTAATCACTTAAAAAAGGCTTATGCAGCATGTTTCTGCCCCAAATCCTTGGGAGCTGGTAGCAGCAGCCTGGAATGGCTCTTTGTGGCATATTCCTGCACTGTGCCAGGAAATATTGTCCTCATCCTGGATGGAGAAGACAGGTGTGTGTGTGACAGACTCTCAGAAATCATTGAAGCAGGGAAGATGCCTGCCATCTGCAACAGATGGTGGAATGAGGTAACAGTTCATCTGTCTTTGCCCCTACTACAGAGAAAACACTGTATTGAGATGATGGAGTATGTTGAGGGAAAGGCTGTGTAATAGGGCCTTTGGGAATGAAGCAGGGAGGTTGTTTGGAAAGGCTGTAGTGCTTGATGGAGATTTCCATTAATTTGGATACTTTTGATGAGCATCCAATATTTTTGAGGTTCCTGCCTCCTTAGATTTATATACTTTTGGATAATGGTTTGACTGGTTTACTACAGGCTTGTACATGCACTTTTTCTATGATAGCACTGGTCTACTATATACCCTTTTATATAATTTTGCTCTGATAATACTTGGATTTGCACGTTTGTTTTTCTAGAAACAGGGAACTCAAATATTTAAAGGGAGATTGGTTATTTCTAGTTTGGGCTTCACAGTTAGCTCAGGGAAAATTGTGGCCAGAACTAACATGGCTGGATAAGCTATCTGATTGAATGGGTGTTTGGTACAGAGTATGGCTGCTAACTGTCTGGGAAGGGTGAGAGCATAGGTCAGATTCCTTAATACTTTGCCTATACTTTTTAATGGTGTTAGGGGGTTGAGGACCACTCTGGAAGGCCTTGTCTAAGGGCTGGTCTTCACTACCCGCCAGATCGGCAGGTAGTGATCGATCTGTTAGCGATCGATTTCTCGCGTCTGGTGAAGACGCGAGAAATCGATCGCTCGCAGTGCCCCCGTCGACTCCGGAATCCCAGCTTGCCGGGAGGCGCAACCTGGAGTCTACAGGGGAGCGTGCCGCCGCCTGCCGCCGCCGTGAGGATGGCAGGTAAGTCGACTGCAGATACGCAAACTTCAGCTACGTGATTCACGTAGCTGAAGTTGCGTATCTGCAGTCGATTCCCCCCCACACCCCCCCATAGCGAAGACCAGCCCTAACTCTGCTGCTGCCAACTGTGCACACATTTATTACTTTATTATCCTGTAATGGATCTTTACTCACCATCACTCCTATGGCTTTCTGTCTATATGCAGAGAATCAGAGAGGTAGCCGTGTTAGTCTGGAATTGCAGAAGTGACAGAGTCCTGTATGCATCTGACAAAGTGGGTATTATCCCACGGAAGATTATGCTTCAATACTTTAGTTAGTCTTTAAGGTGCCACAGGACTCTTTGTCACTTCTGAGGATATGTAGTGTTCAGGTAAAAGAATCAATAGTATTTTGGGTACACTGTGGGATTCTGGTGAAGAATAGGCCAATTTATGAGATGCTGCTGGTGATG
Organism: Sternotherus odoratus; assembly: GCA_032164245.1. NCBI lineage: Eukaryota > Metazoa > Chordata > Testudines > Kinosternidae > Sternotherus > Sternotherus odoratus. The sequence continues at coordinate 84,019,549 of JAVMKO010000002.1, read as the reverse complement.
TATTTTGTATGGCCTGATTCAAAGGTCATTGAAGACAACAGAAGACTCCTATTGGTTTAAATGGGCTTTGGATGATGCTCATACTTTCACAACTAACCTCTGCTTACACTTTTGATCTTCCTGCTGTATAGATATTCTCATTTTACCCCAGTGTGTCTTCTCTAAATTCTGTTGTATAAAATCTATATTTTGTTAGTATGAAATTAACCCAAATTCTGGAACTCCAGTTTTATTATTGCTATTCTTTCTTGTTGATTTAGGAACTGCAGTTCACCTCACAATAGAGATGATGATCAAGTGTTTGTCTAACTTGTCCTGAAAAACCTCTGCCCGAGATTCCACAAGCTCCCTAGGTACTTTGTTCCAGTGCTTAACTACTATTAGTTAGGAAGTTTTCTCTAATGTCTAACCTAAATCTCTCTTGCTGCAATTTAACCCCATTACTTCTTATCCTGTCTTCAGTGGATAAAGAGAACAATTGATCACCCTCCTCTTAATAACGATCTTTTAGATACTTGAAGACAATTATCAGGTTCCCCCTTCGTGCTTTTCTTCTCTAGACTAAACAAACCCATTTTTTTCAGTTCTTCCTCATACATCAAGTTTCCTAAACCTTTAATCATTTTTGTTCCTCTTCTCTGGATTTTCTCTAATTTATCCACATATTTGCCTAGAACTGGACATAGTATTCCAGTAGAGGCTTTCTCAATGCTGAGTAGAATGGAAGAATTACTTCTTGTGACGTCTTAATATGCTCCTGCTAATACATCCCAGAATAATGTTTGCTTTTTTTGAAATAGTATTACATTATTGACTCATATTAAGTTTGTGATCCACTATAACCCACAGATCCTTTTACTGCAGTACTCCTTTCAAGACAGTCATTTCCCATTTTGCATTTGTACAATTGATTATTCCTTCCTAAGTGTAGTACTTTGCATTTGTCCTTACTGAATTTCATCCTATTTATTTTGAACCTTACTGTAGTTAGTTAAGATCATTTTGAATTCTAATCCTGTCCTCCAAAGCACTTACAATCCCTCCTGGTTGGTACTGTTGAGTCTGAACTATTGATTAAGCTTAATCTTATCCCAGACTTGATGTCTGAACTTTTAATCAAAGCTCTGACCTGCAAACTACTCATGACACCCCCCCTCCCCTTAAGTAGCCATCTCCCCTTATCTTTTGGAATTTACATTTTCTGTTTTATCCTGTAGAATCTTGATTGATTATGCATGACCATTATGATATGTAAATCACTTTGTTTACTTCTGTGTATAAATATTGATGCTCACCACTAGTAAATTTGCCACACTACTCTGAAGCTTGGAGCTAAGGATAGTGTGAGCCCATTGATCAATGAATTGAAGTCTGTGTAAGTGGTCTCTGACAGTTTGTGGGCCCAAACCAACTCCGCACGAATCTCGGGTGCTGGAGAGGTGAGTAGGGACTTGCTTTTTACCTAACAATTTGGGGGCTTGTCTCGGGATTCCTTCTGGTGCGGTGCCTCTGTCCAGTGGTCAGATCACTCATATATGAATTGGCAGGCGCCACGGGAGATTTCTCCCAGCCAATTCAATATTGAGGGGTCGTGTACTGGACAGCAGGGTAAACGCCAGTTGGAGGGCTCCTGTCAGACACCATGGGTCAAGGGACTAGTGTCCCTTTTCAGAACTTTTTTGAGCATTAGGAATAAGTTGTGTTATGAAGAAAGACTCCCAGTACAGACAGGAATGTCTAAGAAGTTGTACACGCTGTGTGTAAGGAATTAGACTGGGAATACCGCGGTATGGGCCAACCTGGAGAAAAGGTTGCCTTTGTATGGTTCTTTTGAGCAGGCTGCTTTAAAGAGAAGTGGAGAGCCAGATCAAAAAAACCATCCGGGACAGTTAAGTTACTGATTTTGTTTGAACTCTGCAGCAGAGCTGTAGAAATCTTTAAAGATTATGACAGTCAGGTATTCTCCCGAGAGTGAACCCCCTCCATGTTATTTCGATAAAGGGTGTAAACCATGGCGTGTTTTGACCCGCCAGTTGGTCCCCACTGCACCTGCCCCTACTCCTCCGCAGGGGGACTCTCCAGGGAGCAGAGGGGAATCTGCAGGACTCAGGATCTGAATCTGTGCAGAGGGTAAGGAGGAAAATGGTACGGGAGAAACCTCGGGAGAAATAATCACTTGGCAATAGGCCAAAAAGAAAATCCCAAGCTGTGTGTCTAGGGTAGGAAAGTGTGTCTGTATCCTCCTTGTCTGTCTTTTTTTTGTCTGTTTTTCGGCTTGTAATAGTTAAATGCAGTAGTGTCAGAGTTAGTTATAGATTTAGATAGTTCTAAGTTTGTAACTGCAGAGGAAAAAGAATAACTTTAACCCTTTGTCCAGTGAGTTTGTAAGATTGCCTAAGAGGAGATTTTGTAGAGATCTGTCTGATGGGCCAAAGATAATCATGAATGTGAATAAATCCTAGTGAGAATTTGTTGTTGCTCAAGAAGCTGTTCCTTAGAAGCCCTAGAGTGAAGAGAACAAAGACAGAATTTCTGTGAGTAGTGAAGTGTTGCCTAGGAAAGTTCCTAAAGGAAAACAGGTAAACAGTTTGATGCAGTTAAAGTGTAAAAGTGATTTGAGTGGGGATAGCTTTGAGAAGGAATTGAGACAGCCCTATATCCAAGTGGCTGTGTTTCACCAGTGATAGAGAAACAAGATTGTTCAAAGAGAAATGTCCATGCTAATTCTGCAAGTAAACAAGGTCTGTGTCCCAGGTTAAAAAAATAGTACAAATCTCACCTCTAGAGTCTAGACACTTTGAATGTGATTTGTAGTCTCTTACAGAACCTAACATCTGATCCCCTGTGAAAGCAAAAGTAAGTAAAGAAAGAACAATGGAACTTTAAAACTAGCTTGTTAGTAAAAATAAATGGTATCCCTTTTAAAACTAGCCCCTGGACTTACTTCTCTGTCTGTGAAAATGCAAATTACTTATCTGTTAAACAAGACAGAGTAAGATTTGAACCTTCAGGGCAAGCAAATTTAATTTTGTAAAATAAAACCTCAAAGTAACCCTAATAAACCGAAATTCTAATATAGTAAAGAAAAATAATTTTAGTGAAAATAAAAAATGTTTTAATGTCTTTAAAATGTCTGTAACTAAATCCTTATAATAAGTAATCCAAGCACAGAGATTAGTTTGCAAGTATGCAGCTATGCATGGTTTAGCTATATTTGTTTGTAATGCTAATGGTGTTTCAGATCAGTGTGTGTTACAAAAGAAAAAGTTAACAGTAAAAGATTCTGATAAAGATAATTGTATCCTTTTAAGTTGTAACTAGCTTTAAATCCAAAAAAGCAAGCCAAAAAAACATCTGTGTTCATGCAAATTACCTAATTGATAAAAAGTGACTAAAACCTGGTTTGCCTAAAAACCAAAAGAAAATAATAACTGATTCCCTTTAAAAAAAAAGTGGAGATATAAAAGGTTCAAAGAAAGCTGATGCCAGCTAACAAACTATGCACTTACTGGCACAATAAGAATTGTATTTTATGTTCTATGTTTGTCTTAAAATGTTTTGTCAATGTGGCCAAAACTGTGTTTGTGATAATTTGTACATAAGGCAATATACTGCAGAATTGAAATATAGATATGTGTTTATTCAATTTGTAATATAAAATTGTTTTTACAATGTTAAGGTTTAAATATACTTGTTATAATTTCACTAGTTAAGAACAATAATTTTCAATTGAAATTATATACCAATAGACTTTGGAAGCATTAACATGACAAGTTAACTCACTCCTCAAATTGTACATGGAATTCTTCTGGCTACCCCCAGATTTCTAGCCAGAGGGCGAGGGAGGGAAGAAGCTATTAGACACCAGAGGTACCAAGTGGCCTCAACAGTTAGTATGCTTGTCCTGTTCTGTTACTCCAAAGCTCTGTAATTCAGTTATTTTTATTATAAAAGTGTATGTAAAACTAAAGTACTGTATAAAAACAATGTAAGATAAAGAAAAGTGTGTGTGTGCGTGTGTGTGTGTGTGTGTAAGAGAGAGAGAGAGAAAGAAAGAGAGAAAAAGAGAGAAAAAAGGGCTAAAATGCCCACTCAGTTGTAAAGTTTGTAACACTGCCAAGTATTAATAAAATGTGTTAGTTTTTTTGTTGTTACTCACAGGTAAAGAATACATTACCTAAAGATCCTGAACAGCAACACCTTGGGACTGTCCATTACCATTGTTTTTGTGAAATACTAAAGACTGATTAACTGTCTGGACCCATGTTTTACATTGTAAAAAGATTTGCCTGTCATATCAGCAATTCAAACAAAAGGAGTCACAAAGTCCATCCAGAACCTGGCCCTGAGCTGTCTTTCTTTTAAAAAAGCCTCAAATTAACTTTTCTGAACTGCCATCCTGTGTATAGCATTTCATACCAAAAGAGCAAATGCTTAGACTGTGGACAAATATCTCTTAAATGATTTTATCCCTAAGTATAGGTACCCAAGATGACAGACTTAAACCGTGAGTCTCATTTTACAGGAACAGCTTTTCAGCAAGTTATGAGTGCCTTGAGAGTTCAGTAGAAGTGCCACACACCTTGGCACCTGCAATCTAATGGCCTGGTTAAAAGGACAAATATGCAAAGAAACTGGTCTTAACTGGATAAATGCATTACTCCTTGTGCTGCACAATCTCCATGACACTCCTAGAAGTCAAGTTATCACCTTTTGAACTACTTTTTGGCAGGCCTTCCTCAGTTTACCTAGTCAAATATTACATGACTGCTGATTTGGTGCTTGAAAAAGCAGAACTAACTTCTTTTGTTTTACAGCTCCAGAGACAGACTAACTCTCTCCGCAGATATGAGACTGCTTTTAAATGTAAAAGCACACCCGATAGAACCTCGTTCTTAAGTCTTTGTTAAAGCCTACAAGGAAGTTCTGCTCCAGCCCCTGTGAAAAGGACCATACCGGGTGCCTTGGCCACCCCAACCATCATCAAGGTGGCAGAAAAGGAAGCCTGAATTCACCACGCCTGATGTAAGCATGCCCTTTTCCCAGATGACAACGAGGCAGCTGAGGCCTCCACCCTCGACGGACCAGGATGAGAATTAGACGACAGCGGGGCAAACCCAAGCCCTAGCAACTGGAGAGGGGACGAAGAAGAACCCTGAAGAAAAGTGGCTAGCGGAGACCGTGCCGGGTCTCAGCCTGAAGATAAAATTCAAAAGGACTTAATAATGTTTATCAAATTGAAGTATTAATCAATTTTAAGTTATTAATCTTGTTTTAAATTAAGCAAGATTTATTTCATGAGTATAATGTGTTTTTTATTAGATATTTCCAGAAAGTCAAAACCTGTATTTTGAAAAATAGAAGTGATAAATGTGTACTCAGTTCTTAGTAGACGCAAGATAGAAACTCCTCTGTGTACCTATCCCTCTGATTACTGTTAACATGACTTGAATGCTACCAAAATAGAGATCTGGTCCAGCATAATCTAACATAGGACCAAACAAGAATAAGAAAACAAACAAGTATTTCATAGTAGCTAACAAAGAGTAGATGCAAAATCTACTTCAAATATCAGTGCCTCTGCATAACACTGACTCGTGTTGAGTCTTTTTAATAGAAGTCACTTAGCATTTTTTGTGACAAGTAACTCCTGGTTGGATAAAAATAGAGCTTCCACCAGTAAATTAGCACTTTTTAGAACATATTATGTACGTAAAGCTACAGTCTATCATGAATTGCCCTAAAACTAAAAGGGTTCATGTTCAGAATGTTTGTTTAAAAGACAAACCAAGCAATTAATCTCAGTGAGAGTCTATCCTGAAACAAGTGGGCAAGTCAAAATGGCCTGAAACATAATGTTAGCTGCCCAAAGAAAAATATATGCTCTCATGAATGAGAAATGCTATGTCTTTGAAAATAATATCTACCTCAACACCCCAATACTGGGTATGCCTAAACTGAATAGTACCTCTAAATTAGTGCATAATTTAAAAGCTGAAAGTAATTTGCTTTTAAAATATAAAAGAAATTATCTTTAAAGAGGAGGGAATTGTGAAGAATGTTTTTCTAACTTAAAAGCAACTGTATTATGAATGTTGTGTAGTATGATTTTAAATACAACATGTGTTTTAATGGCACCGCCTTTAGTAAAACTCTTAGTGAGTATTGTTGGGGCCATAGTAATCCTTATAATACTGTGTTATTGTATTCAGTGTGTCCCCTCCCTCAGACTCATGTAAGTCAGCTTGTTCTTTTAGGCCCTACTCTTTTCGAATTGGCACAAGCTGAAGTTGCCAAGCTGCCCTTAGCTCCTTAAACTAAGATGTAGCTTTTTGATAAATAAGTTATATCAAAGCTACAAATGGGGGAATGTTGAGTCTGAACTATTGATTAAGCTTAATCTTATCCCAGACTTGATGTCTGAACTTTTAATCAAAGCTCTGACCTGCAAACTACTCATGACACCCCCCCTCCCCTTAAGTAGCCATCTCCCCTTATCTTTTGGAATTTACATTTTCTGTTTTATCCTGTAGAATCTTGATTGATTATGCATGACCATTATGATATGTAAATCACTTTGTTTACTTCTGTGTATAAATATTGATGCTCACCACTAGTAAATTTGCCACACTACTCTGAAGCTTGGAGCTAAGGATAGTGTGAGCCCATTGATCAATGAATTGAAGTCTGTGTAAGTGGTCTCTGACAGTTTGTGGGCCCAAACCAACTCCGCACGAATCTCGGGTGCTGGAGAGGTGAGTAGGGACTTGCTTTTTACCTAACAGTACCATAATTTATAAGTGCATCCTGTATGCCATTATCCAAATCATTTGTGAAGATTTTAAATAGGACCAGACCCAGGACAGATCATGGTGGGATCCTGTAGGAGTAGGATTTTATATTTGCTTTAGAGGTTATCTTGATCGATGGTTATAATAATTTAGTATGTATTAAATTATTAACCTATGATGTGATCATTCTGCCAACCACCCTTTTTGAATAGCAGAAAGGAATGACCCTCTGTCAGAAATGCATCTGACAGCGTGCCAGTGTGTGTACTGATGTTAAGGCAGGAACAGACTAGAACACTCCTTATGGCTGATTATGGTCAGTCTCTGTTTTAGGATAAGTTATAATGTCTATTATGGTTTCCTATATGTATTATAAATTAGGCCCTCTATTAAATATACATTTCTTTTTTTTAAGGTCTAGTAAGTAAGAGAGTGGATCTTGTATTGTGTCTATGTTAATTAGATTAGAGGAATGTTGAAAGCCTGGGCCCCAACATAAACTGTTTTGACCACAAGATTTACTAAGGTTTAATTTACAGTGCCTTTCTTGCTCAGCACAGAATACTGCTCTCTGTATACCTTCGAAAAGACTGTCTATGTGAATAAGGAGTGTATGCATCAAGAAAAGATAAGATTAAGGCCATTGTTATAGCTAAATTGTCAAGGAAGAAAGAATGAAAAGACTTACCACCACCAGAGAACTATCCACCCGCATCCATAATTGAGGAAGGTCAGATTGATGACCCTATGGTGGAGGCTGGCACCCCTAAAAACTAGATAATTGATTAAATTAAAACCAGGACAAGGATGACCCTTTCGGAAGTGCTTTGGAGTGTTAACATCAAAAAATAACACCAATTAAGGAGTAACCAGGCATAAATGAAACAGCAAAATCCGTAGATTTCAACAGAGAAAAAGGACTATAAAAGCAGGGTGCTTTGCTATGGAACTTTGGGTTCATCTTGTTACAACTCCAGGAGCATCAGATTGTGACCGACAGAGCCCAGCTCCCCTCTGTGAAGATCTCATGTGCTTTTCATAAGCATAACAATCCCACTCAATATGCCCTTTCAGGTTGACTGTGAACCAGTGATAATTACTCTGTGTATAATTCTCCTACCAGTTGTGCACCCACTTTATAGTAGGTTCCTGTTATAAGTAGAAAGTAGCCTAAAGTTGCTTTTTATCTGTAAAGGGTTAACCTAAAACAGGAGGGGGGATGACATAATGAAGCCGCTAATACCTAGCAAACAAAGAGTTTAGTTTTGGTGGTGGTTGTTTTTTTGTGGAATTGTTTGCTGGCTATGGGAAGGACCCACACCTATTTTTCTACTTTATCTATCTAATAATCTTCTAACAAAATCAAGCCTAGCAATAAGCAATTTATAAGCTTAAATTGTATCGCTTGTTAATTAATCCATGGTGTTACTTTGCTATTAGCTTTAGCAGTGAAAAAATTCCCAAAAGGGGAGGGGGAGGGCAGTTATACTATATAATGTCAGTGAGTTGTTCTTCTATTGAGTTCTGTACAAGGGGTTTAGGCTCCTTCTTTTCCTTTTATTAAAATCTTTCTTTTAAGATTCTGTCTGTTTCCATTAAATTGATCCTGGTTTAAATTGGGCACATCTCACAGCAAGTGAGGGTTTGTGGTCGTGGTTCTCAAATCTCTCCCAGGTAGAGGGGGTAAATGTGTGGGGTGTTACAATAGGGGTTCCGATTTACCCTAACCCATGGTTTGTGGGGCTCAAATTGGTGGTGGTAGCATTTTCCAAGCCCCTGCTGAAAAAGTTTGGGTTTTGGGGAAAACGTTTTAACCTAAGCTGGTAAAATAAGCTTGGGAGGTAATTTCTTCTTTCATGCGGGGTCCCCACATCTTTACCCTAAAGTTCAGAGTGGGGAAATAGATCTTGACATGGTGGCAGTGGTGGGATATAGTTTTGTGAACCTAGGAAGAGTATTATAGATAATATTGCTTATTTTGTCTTCTAAGCAGTTTGTCTGCAAAAACAGAATAGCCCAGGATTTGCAGGGTTTTTTTTTCTGTAAGCGGAGTATGTTAATAACTTCTCAGCGGGGAGTTAGGCAAAGGCATTAGTGGATTGGAAACTGATCGGTTTGGTAGGTTTTGGCAGCTAAGAGCTGGGTAGAAGTCTGTTGAGCTATAAATAGCTAATAGGCTCCTTAATGGTTAGGTACCACAGCAGGAGATCCCTGTGTGTGTGCCTGGGGGGCGGGGGGAGGGGTAGACTGGGGAATCCAGTTCTTCTGAAACTGAAGTCAGAGTAGGGGGACTTTATCCCTCTGCTGGTGGGCTGGAAGGTAACACCCTGGACAAATTGTTTATTACAAGTGGTACAAGTGCAAGTGTTTGTTGTTTTCAGTTATCAGTATAGTAGTTAAGTTAACTATAGGAAAACTAAAATGAAAAGCAGTAAGGGCCAAAAGGATTTAGCATTAGCCAAATTCCAAGCTGAGGAGAAAAAAAGGGAACATAAAAGAACAATAAAGGCCAAAAGATTGGAGCTTGAAATAGAGAAAAAAACGCAAGGAGGAGAGGTAGAAGGAGAGACTGCATGCTGAGCAGGAGAAGGAGAAAGAGAAACAGCATGTTGAGCAGAAAAACAAAAAAAAATAAACAACATGCTATGGAGTTGGCACAGGCTATGCAGAACCAACCAGCCCAGCTTAGCAACGCTTCTCCAGGTACGGCTCTCCATCACAGAAAATTCCCCATCTACAAGACAGGCGATAATACAGAGGCCTTCTTAGCCAATTTCAAAAAAACCTGTTTTGGGTACAGCCTTCCTAAAGACCAGTATATGGTGGAGCTGAGGCCACAGTTCAGTGAACCCTTGTCAGAGGTAGCAGCTGAAATGCCTTGGGAAAACATAAACAATTATAAACTTTTTAAAATGCAGGCCCAAATCCGAATGGGGATAACGCCTGAGCATGCCCGTCGGCGGTTCAAAGCCCTCAAGGGGAACCCAAACATGGCTTTTCCCCAACACGCCTACCACATTATAAAAAATTGGGAGGCCTGGATATCGGGAACAGAGGTTAAAACTGTGGAGGAAATGTCTTTCCTAATGCAAATGGAGCAGTTCTTAGAGGGTGTTCCTGAGAAAATAAAAAGGTACATCCGAGGTGGGAAACCCACAACTATCCTCGATGTGGGAAACATTGGAAACAAATGGGTGGAGGTGGCCGAGAAGAAAAAAACCGCATAATAATGGGAGTGGATCCCAAAAGGAACAATCCGGAACCACATCCTACCAGAGGGGACAATACCAGACCCCGCCTGCATCCCAAGGAAAACCCCAAATACCTCATCATTCCACCCCACCAGTCTCCAGCAACCAACGTCGCCCAAACAACCAGTCCGCAGGGCGATGTTTTATATGCAATAAGCAGGGGCATATTAAGGTCAACTGTCCCAAAAACCCCAACCAAACCCTATGCATTACCCCAAAGTCGCACCCAAAATCCTCAGGCCCAGATATCTCCCAAATACCCTTGGAGCAAAGAAAAACTGTGAGAGTGGGCGGGAAAACAGTTACAGTTTGGAGGGACACTGGAGCTCAAGTGTCACTTATCCACCAATCCTTAGTGAACCCCAAGCTAATCAACCCCAAGGTTAAAGTAACAATTCAACCCTTCAAGTTGGAGTTGTTCAACTTACCTACAGCCAATTTACCTGTCCAGTACCATGATTGGTCAGGAATGTGAACTTTTTCAGTCTATAATTATTATCCCATTCCCATGCTGCTGACATCGGGAAATTTTGTCCGTTGCATCCGAAGTCCGTTAAATAGGGGTCCGTTAAATCGAGGGTTTACTGTACTTGGACTCCCCCAAACCCCCCTGATTCTCTTCCTGAGAAAAAGGGACCCTCACGCTGTTTCACACTCCCTGATAACCAAAGACAATATAGCTACAGCATTCCGATCTCACACTGTGAGATTCCCAGCTTCAAGGCTCAGATCACCTTACTAGAATTACCAGACAGTTCTTATTGATATAAAAAGTTTAATAAAGTAAAGAGCAAGTATACAATTAAGACACTACACAGGTACAGAGTCTTTTAACCTTAATCTTCTTGCATAAACAAATCTCTCTCCCCCTTCTCCACCTCTGCTCACTACACAGATAGAGACACCAAGGATCGAATGCAAGGTTATTATGCAGGACAATTCTTACTTACAGTTTTAGCTAGTTATGAAGACATACAGAGAAAGGACAAGATTGTGGATCCATAGCTGGACCAAGAGTTATGAGTCAGTCTAAAGCCCAAACCAAACTGAATTTTACTTCCTGGTCTCTTTGTGTTTAGTCAGACCCCTCTGATGACACTTTCTCTCCTCCCTGAGTTAACTCTTAACAGGCAAACTGATTTCCTAAGCCTCTCCACACTTATGACAACATCTATCACCTTCCCCATTCCACAAGACTTGTTACCCTGTCAGAGAAGGATACAGTGTTGGTTTGACATGATTTGCTCTTGACAAATCCATGATGATCATTAATTATTGACTTTTTGTCATCTAGGTGCTTATAAATTGATTGATTATTTGCTCCATTCTCTTTGTGGGTATTGAAGTTAAGTTGACTGGTCTATAATTCCCTGTGTTGTTCTTATTTCCCTTTTGATATAAATACTATACTTTCCCTCTTCCAATCCTCTGGGATCTCTCCTGTCCTGTGTGAGTTCTCAAAGATAATCTGTAATGGTTCAGAGACCTCTTCAGCCAGTTCCTTAAGTATTCTAAAATGTATGTTGTTAGGCCCTACTGAGTTGAAGATATATAATTTGTCTAAGTAATTCTTAACTTGTTCATTCCCTATTTTAGTCTCAGATCCATTTATTACAGTGCTGGTCACTATGTTAGTCATTCAATCACTGCTAACCTTTTCTGGTGAAAACTGAAACAAAAAAGGCATTTACTGTTTCAATCATTACTGCAGTTTCTGATTTTGTCTTTCCCTCATCATTGAGTAATGGGCCTACTCTGTCCTCTTACTCCTAGTGTATTAGTAAAATGTTTTCTTATTACCCTTATCCTTAGCTTGTGCTTGTTTAGTTTTGTTTTGTGCCTTGACCTCTCTAATTTGTTTTCTTTTCAAGTTTTTTCTCTACACATATATCCTTTCGTAATTATACCTATTTTCCACTTTTGATATAATTCTTTTATTGAATTTCAGGTTGTTGAAGATCTCCTAGTTAAGCCAGGATGATCTCTTACCATACTTACTATCTTTCATAGTTGCTCTTGTGTCCTTAATAATGTTTCTTTAAAAAACTGCCACCTCTCCTAAACACCTTTTTCCCTTAGACCTGATTCCCATGGGATCTTATCTAGAAATTCTTTGAGCTTGCTAAAGTTTGCCTTCTTGAAGTCCATTGCCTTTATTCTGCTGTTTTCCCTTCTGCCATTCCTTACAATTGTGAACTCTGATTTCATAACTCTCACCTAAGTAGCCTTTCACCTTTAAATTCCTAACTAGTTCCCCCCTATTTGAAAGAATCAAATCTAGAAAGCCCTCTTCCATAGTTGCCTTCTCCATGTTCTGAAATAAAAAGTTATCTCCACTACATACCAACATTTTTTTTGATAATCTCTGCCCTGCTGTGTTGTTTTCCCAACTGATGTTTGGGTAGTTGAAGTCCCCATCATCACCAATTTCTGTGCTTTGGATAATTTTGTTAGGTGTTTGAAAAGACCTCATTCACTTTTTCTTCATGATTAAGCTGTCTAGGGTAGACTCCTACCATTACATCACCCTTGTTTTTTACCCCTTTTATCCTTACTCACAGTCTTTCAACAGGTCTGCCTCCCACTTCCATCTCAAAGTCAGTGCAAGTGTATGCAACACCTGCTCCCTTTTTTCCTTGCCTGTCCTTACAGAGCAAGCTGTACCTTTCTACAGCAGTATTCCAGTTATGTGAATTATCCCACATAATTGTGATTAGTAACTAGTATTTCTAGTTCTTTCTGTTTATTCTCCATACTGCCTGCATTATTATATAGAGATCTAAGATATTCTTAGATTTCCAGTCTACATTCCTTCTGTCTTTTCTTTGTCCCTACTAAGAATGCTCATGTTCCTGACAGATTCCCCCCAGATGACCTGGTAATTCATTTTGTGGGCATGGATGCGTACCATCACACAGGAAGGGACTAGGGCCTTTTCAAATTCTGGGCTTTTAATTAGTCATTGTGCCAATAGATAAAAATTAGCAAATTAATTTTACTATATTCAGATTAATCTAGCGCCTGATTTTGGAATCTTTATTCTCAAGAGTAGATCTTATTTCAGACAAGGGGATTATCTGCTTTAAATCTTATACCCATTAGCATCAATAGTAAAACTCTCCTTGATGCTACTGATTCAAGATCTGAACCTTGACGTTCATTCCTGCATCCATGTTATCTAATGGGAAAGCTGCAAATAAACAGCACAAATGCATAAAAATAAATATATTTTTGCAATAAATTTAAATTATATTAAGAACCCTTTTTAAAATATGACTTATCTTGCACACCTATTGAAATCTTTTTGATGTTTGCCATTTTATATCAGATTACAATTTTTTCACTTCTAGCCAATACAATTTTTTCTTCACCACATTTACATTTCTGAGACTCTTTATATTAGAATTTACATCTCACTAGGAATGTAATTGTCCAGGATTATATTTTTATTCTCTTCTCTATTTCTTCCCAGAACAAATATACCATACGACATAGCTACAACAAATGAAATCATTTCCCATTTCCTCCCCCACGATTTCAACATTTATCATTATCTTTTATTTCAGCTTTCTTCTTTTTTTGGCTGATGTCTAGTAAACCACAACAATAATCTTCTGCTGTGTAATTTCTAACTTCAACTCTCTTTTGGATTTACTAATATTCTTACACTAGCTGGAAGCACGACATAAAATAATGGACTGATCTCCTTTATCCTCTCTAGCTGCTCCACCATCAGCTTTTTACTGAATGGTGGGATATCAACAGCAGAGGCATTTATGGTGGTTTGGCATCTGTTTTGTGTTTGCATAATTTTAATGAACCCAACAATTTTGATTTGTTCTCATCTGCAGAGGTTCACTTGGAGTTTCTGGTTTATATAAATCTGAAAACGCAAAGTGAAAGTAAAGCAAAGCTGGTGAAATTAAACTCATTAGTTTTGTAATAAAGCCAAGGAGTTTTGCCCCAGCACAGCTCTGGACATCATTTTGTCTTTGGGGAGGGGCAATGCCTTGGAACTGCTTATCTCTGTCTGACATCTTCTGAAGTCACACTGATCCCCTCCAAGACTTTCAGTCCAATTCCTTGATCTGGATAATTTTGGGCTGTCACACTAAATAATGTCTCATTCTTCATAAATAGTCATATAAAATATATTTAGGGGGTTTCTTCTTGGATCCAGCCATGATATTGAGATGTGCATTGTGCTTGATTTTGTCCAATAGATCATTTAGTAAGAATAATACTGTAGACTTCATTTGAGCTGCTCAAACATCTTTTGCAAACACTTAATTAAGCTTCACAACACAAATGCAACGTAGGTAAGGGATATAGGGCTAACAGCATGCACCACTTATATGCAGCTACTTTTTGAGATGGAACACAGAAAATTTTCAACAGTGCACAATAACACCACACAGCGAAATAACCAAGAAACTAAAGAACACCATAATGAATTGAAACTCCAAGAGAAATGTAATTAAGTAAACAGAACATACTCAAACTTGTAGCTAAAACAACAATATTAACATGTACTTTTACAAAAAGTGACATAGGATCCTTAATGACCACAAATGGACACAAACCTCATTTTATTTCTCTACCGAATCATATAAGCCAATAATTACCATGTTTCAGCAAGACTGCAATATTATAATGATCTATAAGATCACTGTTTTATTTTATTTTATTAAAGTTATAGAGAATCAATTATATTCATCCATGAACCAAATACTTCTTTCCCCATTTTATTCACGGTCATTTCTATTATATAATTTCTTCCTCATTTGTAGAGTTCTTCCTGGAATATTAGAATGATGACTGGAATCATTTGACAAATGGAAAATGTGAGTGAAGATCATTTTCTGACAATTATATATATTAGACTCCATCCTTTTTTATTACATCTATTTGTTTTCTGAGTGACACCAATATCCTTACTTCATCAGTTTTGACCATTCCACAGATTTACTGAGTTCCTGTTATCTGAGAGGAGGAAAAAAACATGTATTATTTGTTTCACTTATCCCCTTTCTCATTTGTATTCGGTGCGGAGTTGAAAATTGTATCCTGCGATTATAACAGTACTATTTAAGATACCATACACACTGATCAGACACCTGTTATCTCCCCTTTTTTCTCTAACCTGATCCTACATTTGTTGCATATCCACAGCCCCCACTGACTACAATGGGGGGATGTATAGGGAATGCATGATTAGGCCCCTTGTTTGTCTACCTTTAGGAAGCAAGAGGCTGTACGGGTGATATTTTAGCAACTTGAATGTGTGTTCTCTGTGCATGACAGCATTTGTGGCTTTTCCTGGCATTCATGGAGAGCACCCCCCCCCCCATAAGAGTTAATTTTCTCCATCAGGGAACGGTATAGAATGACCCAATGGCTTGAATTTGACTGGAAATAAGCTGCAATTTTTTTAAACTGTGTCAGTAATTAACCATTGGAATAATTTACCAAGAGTTGTGGTGGATTCTTCATCAGTGACCATTTTAAAATCAAAATTGGATGTTTTCCTAAAAGGTGAGATGGGGTGTGCACCTGACACTGGCCCTGCAAGAACTGAGTTAACCCCAGTGGATCCAATCAGCTAATTAGGCTGCTGCGGAAGGCTGCAGGAAAGCAGGCAGCAGCCATTCTCTGGGAATAAGAAGGGGGAATGGGTTTGGAATGGGTGTTCCTGAGGGGGGATGAACAGGAAGAGTAGGAAGCAGTGTAGGGAATAAGCAGTGAGGGCTGAGAGGGAAGAGCCCAGAACTGTGGGTCCCTGAAATCAAACTCAGAATAAAGTTGGCAGGCTGGGTTCCCCTACTGGCCACTGGGGAAGTGGCATCACCAGAAGAGCACAGGAGAAGGACTTCCTGGGACTGTTTGCATAGAAAAACCCTAGAAGGGAGGTGCTAAATCAGTTTGTATAGTGGGGGTGCTGAGAGCCATTTAACCAAGTTATAAATCCTGTATATAGTGGAAACAACTTGAAGCCATGGGGTGCAGCAGAACCCCCAGCACCCTGAGATCCAGCACCTATGAACATGGTGATCTGGCCGGGCAACTGAGTCATGAAGAGGATGCTGCAGTTCCTGGAGTGAGGCAAGTCCACAGGGTGAGAATATGACGGGAGAGACACCACCCGAAGAGGGCAGAGCTCATCCCCAGGATGGACTAGCAGGAGGTGCCATCACAGTGAGTGGAACACCCCACTACAATATGCTCCAGGAATTATTGGGGGAAGTTCTATGGCCAGTGTTATACAGGAGGTGAGCAGATGAGCGCAATGATCCCTTCTGGCTTTGGAATGTATGAATCATCTTAACATGTTGTTTATATAAACCCAGGGTTGTGAGTTCAATCCTTGAGGGGGCCATTTAGGGATCTGGGGCAAAAATCCTGCTAGTGTAGGCAGGGGGATCCTGCTAGTGTAGGCAGGGGACTGGACTCGATGACCTTCAAGGTCTTTCCAGTTCTAGGAGATTGGTATATCTCCATTTATTTATTTATTTTTTTTCTGTGAAGCTGTGTAGTGTGTCTAAATATGCATCGCAAGATAAATCCCACTAGTTTATTTTATTTAATCTCATGTTTTGTATGGAAAGAAGAAAAAAAATTGTCCTTCAGACTACATGTTGAAAGGTTACTGCATAGGTCCTGGTGGATAATTTCTGTGTCTCCTCCAAAGATAACACATAAATAGATTCTTTTTGTTGGGTACTGCTGGGCAGGCACACATTCACAATCTGTTATCCCACAAATACATGCTAAAACACAATCTGTTCCTACTTTTCTTTTTCCCCTCTCTCTCTCTTTCTCATGTGTACATGCACACACACACACAGTCCATGGATAAGAAATTTCAAAAGTTTTGGATTGAACAGGTCCAAAAAATTCTGAGAGGGAGGAAAAACAGAGGAGTTTGTGTTTCCAGTCTGGGAAAACAGAGGACACGTCTTGATGATAACAAAAGATCAGATTTTGGTTTCTAAGTTACTAGCTATGTAGGATGCAAATAGAGGTAGCACTGCAGTAGGAATCTCAGGCAGAATTTTGGGTAACTCAATCTGAATTTGTTCAAGAGCTCTGGATTAGTAAGAGACAGAATGGCAATTCTTACACCTTTTGAAAAGAACAGTGTCCATTCCACCCTGAGATTGGCCATAGCTCCATCTTTGCCCTGTCCATCTCTCTTTTAAATGGCTACAATAGTGGGAGAATTTGTTCTTATTTACCTGGCTTTCAAAAGCTAAAAGGCTCTTAATTTCTTCACAGAAAGTATAGACTATAAGCAAAAAACGATTGAATGGGAAACTTGGCCAAATTACAAAAGAAGCTGAAAAATGGGAAGAAAATATCATGATAAATCCAACAATAATAAATAAAACCCCACACAGTGAAAGGGAAACAACATTAAAGAATTCTATAGCCTATTAAATCTCTCTCATATACATGAATTGTAGGAGAGGCTGGTAGCACTATCTACAGATAAGGTGGCCTGACAGCTCCCATTATCCATCCCTGTTTGAAATCAATGCAATCACACTGCAGTTACACAAGTGTGATCAACTTACTCCAGCTCCCCCCCTCCTTTTTACAGGTATTCAAGCAAAAGTGAAAGTATTGAGTAAACTACTCTGTGATGCAGCCACTCAGACAGAGGAGCTTTAGTCTGTTCCTAGGACTTCATCCTTTTTGGAATTTACTCCAATGACTAAGAAACTGATACTGAGTGGGATGGAAAAATTGAACGGAGTAACTTGTCACACAGAGCTGTTCAGGAGAAGGAAGAGACATACTGAGACTTTAATTATTTGGACTGAAATTTTCCATGCTGGATGCATACCTTAGGCTGAGTTTTTTAGCGGAAGTTTTGGTAAAAAAAAATGGTTCAACCATTTCTGTGAATGAGAATAAGGAAAATACATATTTGCCCCTGTTTGGCAGTGTGGGAAAGGTCACTCTAGTATCACGGATCTGTGTTTTGCTGTTCCCAGGATGCCCCCCTCAAAAAATATTTCGTCAAGTTCTGATCCTCATGAAAATTCTCATTTTGTACATAGTCTGTAGATATATATATTAAAGTTTTAACACATTCTCTGACAATATTGTCTGCACTGAGCATGCTCCATCCCAGGGGCTGAGCATGACTCCTACCCCACCCCCACCAATTACTGTTCCCAGTTTGGAGCCATTGTGGCACTGTACATCGGAATGGTGGCAGGGAAACTGTCTCTTCTGTGCTCTCAGTGACTCCCTGGCTGGTACTCAGTCAGTGAGGAGGAGAAATCAACCTGACTGCAATGCAGAGGGGATCCTGCGGGGAGACTAGGAGTGGAAACTTTGGGGGGGAAATGGGGCAAGGAGGGCAAAAGGGAGTGAGGGGGAATGGGACGAGATGCCTGGGGAAGCAGAGGGGGAGTGAGTACAAGGAAAACAAAGATTGAAAGATGAGCCCAGGTAGGCGAGGACTGTGATTGGCTTCACAAAAAACTGGGATGAGAAGCTGGGGTAATTTAGCTGCTGAACTCTAACAATTCTCTACTGAACATTGTGACCTCAGATTTTTAGGGGTTCATAACTTGGCCACATTTGGATGGAATTTAAGAGGAACAACAAAAGGAACATCCTTGAGAACCAGGACGAACTCCTTGTCAAATTTCAAACCCTGCCAAAGCATGGGGGTTGCTAGAGCTACAATGACATGGTTGTGAGGATTTCTTTATCATGAGGATGTATTTTGGCTTAATGTCTTCATGAGAAATGGCCGAACCACATATGCTGAAAAAATTCTTAAAAATTCAGCCTAGGGCAGATATCATGGAAAAGCTCAAACAGTTAGTTTGGCAAAGTTATAAACAACTGTGAAAACCAAGTCTTATATGGGAAGTATCAGGAACCCTAACTACAACATCACTACCTGTGCCACCGATAATGTAAGAACACATACATGCTTAGTAAGCACTAGAATTTTATGAACTATGAAGTCTAAGCTCTTGTTTAGATATTTAATCAATCTTTCTGAACCTAAAAATTGTATTGATGCCATTGGGAGTTTTGGGTGCACAAGTAATGCAGGGCCATTTGTGACTGTCTGGTTTTTATTGCTGGTAACTAATGCAGGGATCTGAAAAAGGATTCATATTAATGAAGATTCAGCTTTCAACTTTTCACTTTTGGCAGTTAGGATGGTACATTATTTATTTTAATTATTGCGCCAAATGCATAGTGCCTTTACTTTTCTGAGAGTTCTTCCATTAGAAAACCTCGGAACTGCCCCTATTCGTATTGAAATCAATGGCAAATTGTCCAGTGGATGCAGGAGTGAGCCCTTAACAAAGGACTCTCTCACTTTTTGGTCAGAGTTGTGTGATCTCCTCTAAGGTACTTGCAGTTATTACAAATGTATTTTGCTACAAAGATAACACTATATTTTATTATGTGAGGAACAGTTTGTACTACTCTGAAAGCTGCCTGCAGTAATGATTTATAGCTTTAAAAACATGCATTTTTCTTCACTATTGCTCTGCTTCATTGTCAATGTAATTAGCATAGCTTTTGATTGATATTGCTTTGTATGCCTATCTGTTATTTTATTCTTTCACTGCAGCTATTTTTAAAATTAATTATGTTAATTTTCTCTCTCTCTCATCAACTGTTACTATTATTTGTGTCCACATTAAGCATATAGCTATCATGTATTAAGGTACTTAATGATTTTCATTTAGCGTTGATACTGTTGAACTAACAAATACACTAAATATTAATGAACCTTATTGACACAATACTTGCTTCGTATTCTCTTGACACAAAAAAAGTTGACGACTATTGCCTCATCTTCAATAGGGAGAATCACTGAGAAAGTCATGTTGGTCAAACTCCAGCAACATGTGAGGCTGCTACAATCAGGCTGTGGACTTGGTTCACAGAATGGAGAGAACCCCAATCACAGCAGAAAATGACCTCTTCATGCCAAAGACTGAAGTCGTATTCCAATATTAAAACTATCTAGCCCCTCTGCAGTTTTTGATAAGTTAAACTTTGTGTGCAGCTGATGTACCTAGAGGACAGGTGCAGGACTACATTGACTACAATCATTACTTTCTAACAAATCTAGAAGGTGATGAGCAACTGTTCATCTTTCCCCAAAGTTCTCACCTACTGAATTCCTCAAGGATCCGTCCTCTCATGCCTACTCTTCAATATCTTCCTGAGCTTGCTTGGAGAGGTGGTGTGATGTCATAATTGCTGCTGCCAGCAATACACTGATAAAGCCCAAGTGTCGGCCTCATTTTCCATTGGTACTACAAACTGCCACAGGCATGTCATACTATCAACTGGTGATCTGTAGTTGCAGCTGGGGCAAACTGTCATCAGGTAAGACCAGGGATAGTAAGGCTTCAGAGATCGATAATGTCCTTTCTTCTATCAAAGGAACTTGTTTCCTTCTGGAGCAAAATCGTGTCACTAAAGGTATATTTAATCAAAACTTATTCATATGCTTTTATTTATGAACTGTAAATTGTACCACTTATAATATGTGCATAATTCTCTTGGAAGAATCAGGACTTTTTTGTGGACAATCAGTAGCAAAGGTGATTAAGGATTTGGAGTGATGATTACAGGGAAAAAATAAAAACTAAACATTGATCTTTTAGTACAGGTATCTCCTGATAAAGGAAAAGCAGGTTGAATACATTTTCAGTAATAATCTGCAGGATTGCTATTTATATAAAAGTGACTTGTAGTCAATTCCTTGCCTATATCATTACATTACCAGTACTAATCCATAACTGAACATTGTTACTGAAAGCTAGTCAATCTGGCTTTATTTTCAAAAGGCATTCAGAGTATTTAGGAACTGTGTGAATGAATTTTCAACTTTGGGTGAGTAATAGCCTTATGAAATTCCAGTACCACCAACTCCAAGCATTTAAAAATCATGAGACTGGTTTAAACGCTGAGATTTTAAGAAAAAAAACACATTTGGTTATTTTGATTTGCTTTCTGGAACTGTGGCTTTTAATGCTCATGTCTTCAAATTTTTCTCTGAAACCATGTGTGGCAGTCTGTGCTCCAAAGCACTATGCTGTCATCTCCATATTTACCATGGTGATATAATTATGATATGTTTTGTACAAAGTATGCCTTGCAAGGGGTCATTTTAAAAGTCTTGATTGGTTGAAGACTAATATCCTGTTGGATTGTATGTGCTGTCATTGGATGGGAAGTTATGAAGTTTTGCTATGAGCATGTTACTGAAATGTATTTTGAGGTTAGGAATAACCACAATGAGCCTTTCAGGTGCAACAACAGAGCAGCTAGACACTGTTTATGGCACACTCCAAAGGATTATCACAGGAACCGTATACAATGGAGGCTTCTCAGAGATAGCACTTAGACCAGTGGTTCTCAAACTTTTAACATAAGAAACATAAGAACATAAGAAAGGCCGTACTGGGTCAGACCAATGGTCCATCTAGCCCAGTATCCTGTCTACCGACAGTGGCCAATGCCACGTGCCCCGGAGTGAGTGAACCTAACAGGTAATGATCAAGTGATCTCTCTCCTGCCATCCATCACCCTCCTCTGACAAACAGAGGCTAGGGACACCATTTCTTACCCATTCTGGCTAATCGCCATTAATGGACTTAACCTCCATGAATTTACCCAGTTCTCTTTTAAACCCTGTTATAGTCCTAACCTTCACAGCCTCCTCAGGCAAGGAGTTCCACAGGTTGACTGTGCGCTGTGTGAAGAAGAACTTCCTTTTATTTGTTTTAAACCTGCTTCCCACTAATTTCATTGGGTGGCCCCTAGTTCTTATATTTTGGGAACAAGTAAATAACTTTTCCTTATTCACTTTCTCCTTACCACTTATAATTTTATATACCTCTATCATATCCTCCCTTAGTCTCCTCTTTTCCAGGCTAAAAAGGCCTAGCCTCTTTAATCATATGGGACCCGTTCCAAACCCCTAATCATTTTAGTTGTCCTTCTCTGAACCTTTTCTAATGCCAAAATATCCTTTTTGAGATGAGGAGACCACATTTGTACACAGTATTCAAGATGGGGGCACACCATGGATTTGTATAAGGGCAAAAAGATATTCTCCATCTTATTCTCTAACCCTTTTTAATGATTCCTAACATCCTGTTTGCTTTTTGACTGCCGCTGCACACTGCATGGACGTCTTTAGACAACTATCCACGATGACTCCAAGATCGTTTTCCTGATTAGTTGTAGCTAAATTAGCCCCCATCATATTGTATATATAATTGGGGTTATTTTTTCCAATGAGCATTACTTTACATTTATCCACATTAAATTTCATTTGCCATTTTGTTGCCCAATCATTTAGTTTTGTGAGATCTTTTTGAAGTTCTTCACAGTATGCTTGGGTCTTAACTATTTTGAGCAGTTTAGTATCATCTGCAAACTTTGACACCTCACTGTTTACCCCTTCCTCCAAATCATTTATGAATAAGTTGAATAGGATTGGTCCTAGGACTGACCCTTGGGGAACACCACTAGTTACCCCTCTCCATTCTGAAAATTTACCATTTATTCCTACTTTTTGTTCCCTGTCTTTTAACCAGTTCTCAATCCATGAAAGGATCTTCCATCTTATCCCATGGCAACTTAATTTACATAAGAGCCTTTGGTGAGGGACCTTGTCAAAGGCTTTCTGGAAATCTAAGTACACTACGTCCACTGCATCCCCCTTGTCCACATGTTTGTTGACCCCTTCAAAGATTAGTAAGACATGATTTCCCTTTACAGAAACCATGTTGACTTTTGCCTGACAATTTTATTCTTTACTATTGTTTCAACTAATTTGCCCGGTACAGACCTTAGACTTATCGATCTGTAAATGCCGGGATCACCTCTAGAGCCCTTTTTAAATATTGGTGTTACATTATCTATCTTCCAGTCATTAGGCACATAAGCCGATTTAAAGGACAGGTCACAAACCCTAGTTAATAGTTCCACTATTTCACATTTGAGTTCTTTCAGAACTCTAGGGTGAATGCCATCTGGTCCCGGTGACTTGTTACAGTTAAGTTTATCAATTAGTTCCAAAACCTCCTCTCGTGACACTTCAATCTGTGACAATTCCTCAGATTTGTCACCTACAAAAGATGGCTCCGGTTTGGGAATCTCCCTAACATGCTCAGCCATGAAGACTGAAGCAAAGAATTCATTTAGTTTCTCCGCAATGACTTTATCGTCTTTAAGTGCTCCTTTTGTATCTCTATCGTCCAGGGGCCCCACTGGTTGTTTAGCAGGCTTCCTGCTTCTGACGTATTTTAAAAATATTTGATTATTATCTTTTGAGTTTTTAGCTAGCTGTTCTTCAAACTCCATTTTGGCTTTTCTTATTATATTTTTACACTTAATTTGGCAGTGTTTATGCTCCTTTCTAGTTACCGCACTAGGATTTGACTTCCACTTTTTAAAAGATGCCTTTTTATCTCTCACTGCTTCTTTTACATGGTGTTTAAGCCATGGTGGCTCTTTTTTACTTCTTTGACTTTGTTTTTTTATTTGGGGTATACATTTAAATCAGGCCTCTATTATGGTGTCTTTGAACAGTGTCCATGCAGCTTGCAGGGATTTCACTTTAGTCACTTTACCTATTCATTTCCTTTTAACTAACTCCCTCATTTTTGCACAGTTCCCCTTTCTGAAATTAAATGCCACAGTGTTGGGCTGCTGAGGTGTTGTTCTCACCACAGGAATGTTAAATGTTATTATATTATGATCACTATTTCCAAGCGGTCCTGTTATAGTTACCTCTTTGAGAACTGCAACCCATTTTTCCTTCATTGGCTGCTGCGGCAGCTCCTTTTATGTCTGCTGAAAAGCCGCCGAATGAATTACTTCCACATTCGGCAGCTATTTTCGGCGGACGTGCCGAGTGCTCCTGAATTAGCTTGGTATGTCCACTGAAAAGCCGCCGAATGCGGAAGTAATTCATTCAGCGGCTTTTAAGTGGTGCCAGGAGCTCGCGACACCTCTGGGAGCGCTCGGCGACCCCCCAGGGGGGTTGCGACCCCTGGTTTGAGAAACCATGACTTAGACAATGGAGACTGCTTGACTCACATCACAGCAAAGGATTTTTCCAGCCAACTGGAAGAAGATATAAAAAGGGGGAAGTGACATCATCACTTGGCCTCACTCCCCCCACAAATAAACACCTGGAAATATGTCTGGAGGACAAAGACTAAACTGGGGAGGTGGTCCCAGGCTGAAGGAGACTTCCAGCCTGTGTATGGAGGATCTGTGACCTGCTTGTATTGTCTAGAAGGGTGAGACACTGTTTGATTCAAATCCTGTCTAATTTATAGAGCTCAGATTGTGATTTTTCTTTTATTTCTCAGGTAATCAATTCCAATCTTCATGCTTATTACTTACTAGCATAAGTGCCCGGCGCTGCTCGGGTCAGTCGGAGGTGGGGAGGGGGCAGACAGCTGACACCCCCTGACCAACCCCAACACCCCCCGGCTCACTTACCCCCCGACCAAACCCGACCCCCCCACCTGACCCCTCCAAGCAAACCCAACACCCCCCACCTCACCCCCCCCGACCGAACCCGACACCCCCACCTCACTTCCCATCCCACCAAACCCAACTCGGATCCATCACAGGCGGGGAGGGGGCCCAGAGCCGAGGGATTCCGGGGACCTTCGCAGGTGGGGGGGGGGGGCACAGGGCTGATGGATTCCGGGGTTCCGTTGGGAGGGGGAGGGGCAGAGAACTGAGGGATTTCCGGGGTTCCGTTGGAGGAGGGAGGGGCAGTGAGCTGAGTGAGTGAGGTGTCTGTTGGAGGGGGTATTATGACGTCAACACCACCCAGCTGCCCAGCCGATGTGATTGGCCCTCAAAGACTTTCACCCCTGGGGGGCGTCAGAGGTGAGATCCGAAATTTTTTCGACCCTTACCAGCATCTAGACCCCAAGACCCCTCAATGTACCAAAATTCAAGTCTCTAGCTCAAACGGTGCGGGAGGAGTTCGCGGTGAAACATACACCACTTGACTTTTATATATATAGATAATTGCATAAAATCTATCTTTCTGTAATTAATAAATCGGTTTTATATTTTACCTAAAACAGTGTGTTTTGGCTGAAGTGCTTGAGAAATCTGCTTAGGAATAGAGTTGATGCATTCTTCTCCACATTGAGGGAAGGGTGGACTGTGTAATCAACTTACACTGGTCAGATGTCTGACCAGGACAAGAGAGTACAGGTTGGAGAGTTGGAGGGGAATTTGCTGGAGCCTTTCTATTGTTAGTTCATGAGTGTCTGGCAAAAGCATTCATGTTACTCAGCGAGGTGTGTCCCTGCCTGTGGAAGTGCGGTACCTGCCAGAGGTCCGTTGCTTAGCAACAGCATCACAGTGTATGAGGAAGCCAAGGTTGGTAATCCAGAGTGCTCAGTTGTACCCGAACTCCAGGTTGCACCCTGGAGAACCAGTCATACCATGAAGGCTAGAAACTTGCTTCATTTTTAAGTGAAAAGCTGAGATACTTAGGTAATTACATTGCACTGAAACTAGCCTTTAGGAAAAAATACCAGCGCAGTGAGATAAAATAATGAAAGTTGACAACACTGAGCTCACAAATTTGTACAAATGTAATTTTTGCCATCCATGCTATTTTTATCTCTTTTTAGAGTTATCCTTCAATTGATCCAATTTTTGGAATTATCCTATTTTCATAAAAAATGTCAGCCCTTGTTCCATGAGTAAATCAGGAAAACTATGAAAATTACAAAACTTTCCACCTAGATCATCATTCCCACCATGCTTATTTTCACCAGTCTCTGTGCGTCAGCTGAATTTAACAATATACAGGGTTCTAACTTTTCCTAACATACCGAGTTAGCAAAAGAGCTCTGCCCCTCTTTTACATGTTGGTAAGCACAGGACTTAAATCTCCAAGAATGTCTATTTGGCACATTTTGATAAGCCCTAAAACTTGTCAATACTAACACTGTGTCTATTTATCTGAACAGTTGTAAAGTACTGTGCACACCTATGGAGTTATGGATATAGCTATAAATGTAAAAAAAAAAAAATGGCCAAGAGCATGTCCTATATGATCAAAGAGGACACATGCATTTTCCTGAAGATCAAAAGGATTCTCCTCTTCAAAAAGGATTGGCTCATTATAGTCAGAGATGAGATTTTTTTTTTAAAAAAAAAATCCAGTTCCTTTTTTAACTGTGGTTGGTGTTTAAAGTATTAATTAAAATCCTTGCTCAGAGGGGCAAGAGCTATGAGGATTTAGGAATCTTTCATGGTGCTTTACCATCAGCACCTCCAGTATGATTAGTACTGATTAAAATTATTCACTCTGAGCATATTTGCTTAATTTATTTTCTCCTAGAATATGAATCAAATAATTATTTTCTTGATTAGGTTTAAGCAAATAACTTGTACTATTTCAGAAAGCATATATTAACATCCTAAGCATATATTAGCAGGAGGCCTATTTTTACAAATTCTTATAAGGGCATCCAAGTCCCACTGATGAGTCCAAGGAGAACAGGAGAGTATTCCAACCTCATAGAGAAGGGACCTGTGATGGGGTGTTCACCTCTCACTATCTAGAAGGGGTTAATGAGATTGAGAAGGGGCCAATTAACCAGATAGGCCATAGCTGAGGAGAATTAGGTGGCAGAGATAACTGCTGAATTACAATGGAGCCCATCTGAGAAGGAACAGGTGGGGCTAGTATAAAACCAGGAAGCTGGGGGGGAAGGGGAGGGAAGGGTGCAATGAGGGAAACTCTGGCATGTATATTCTATGTAAAAGTAGAGAAGGAAGGAACCTGTGGGAGAGGGTGCAGGAAAAGGCTCGGGGAAATGGCAGCAAGGTTTAAGATGGTGCAGACATTGGTTACTAATTAGGGGTCCATGAGCTAAGAGTCCCAAAGGAGAGGCTGGGCTTAGATTCCCCTACCAGCCACTGGAGAATTGGCATAACCTTGGCAGAGAGTCAGGAGAAAACTACCATTTTGGATGGAGGGACTTTAATAACCCCTTCAAAGGGAAAACACACAGTAACCTGGCTAGAAGGCCAAGTCACAAAAAGAACATCTTGTGTAGCACAGATTGAGAAAGAGGCATCAGGGAACATGAAACAGAAGTGGGTGTTAGACCTGGAAAGAGACAATCCTCAGAGCATCCAGGAGGAGGTGCCCTACTGGAGAGTGGGCAGGGCTAAGCAGACCTCTCTTAGGTCTCTACTTTAATTTCTTAACCTGTGGCCTATAGTAAGTATGTAACAAATGTACTAATGAGGAACAAACTCCGCTGTGTTTGAAGGGAAGGATGTATTTACCCCAGTTCAGTTAATAAACTGTCATGTGCTTTTATCTTTTTGAAGGAGAAAATGCACCTTAATATTTCTGAGTGCTCCAGGAGAAATCTGGACACTTCCTGGCATATGGTTTTGGGAAAATTGGGAGTGGGGGTGTGTTTCAGTCACCCTGCAAGTAGTAACCAAGACTGGTGGAAGCTATGTTGTGCAGTAGGCAGGCTGATGAAGTCAGAGGTGCTGCTCCAGGGATGTATAGTGCACAGACACTCAGTATGACCTGCAAACTTGTCTGCTTGCTGCTCATTTAGGGTGACCAGATGTCCCTATTTTATAGGGACAGTTCCAATTTTGGGGTCTTTTTCTTACATAGGCTCCTATTACCCTTCTTCCCCCCACCTCCACCCCCATCCCAATTTTTCACACTTGCTGTCTGGTCACCCTAAGCTGATTACAGGCTAGGACCCCACAGAAACAGGACATTTGAGGTACCCAGAGTTAAGTGGCAAAAATTTACTCTCTAACCCTCTTCTCCCCAGCTCCTTCTCCAGAAGTCATAATATTAGATTGTGCAAAATCACATGAGAAACTTACATGGCAAAGCAAATTCCACAAAGCGTGCACCCTTACTTGCCCCAGTTTGTGGACTGCATATCAATAGGAACAGTAAATTTTGAATATATTCTGGCTGGTTCTAGGTCCAAGTTTTAAGTAGGGAACTGTAACTAGTCTTGGCTACTGCTCGTTGCATATGAACTGACTGTACGCTTTGCTGCGGCTAGCAAGTTGTTTGATGTACAGATGATCTCCTTCAAATCTCGTTGCTGCTTTAGATCTCCATATTGGATAATAAAGCTTGTTGCTACCCCTATGCAGACCGTTCATTTGGAAGATGGAAATACTGTGCTGTAAAATTATGCGTTTCATGTACATTCAGAATTTGAGGAAAGTGTACTTTGATCTCATTTTTCTGAGTGAGGCAGTTCACCATTTGTAGAACTGCTAGTAAGTGCCACTCAGTGTTAAGCAACTGTTCCACATGCAAGTCGCTGTGTGCTGACAAAGTGGCATATGGTTATGGCTGTTTTCTATGAGATACTGCTGCCTTTAGGGGGAAAAAGCTTTTTACATCCCTCCAAATAGTTGGCATAATCAAACATACACTAGTATAGGTACTAACAGACTTAGAATAATACCCAAAAGCTAAATCTATATATATAAAAGTCAAATGGTGTATGCGTGTATGTATGCGTGCGTGCGTGCGTGTATGTACGTGCACTTACTCCTTCCACACCGTTTGAGCTAGAGACTTGAAATTTGGTACAGTTATAGGTCTTAGGGTCCTAATCAGGGTAAGAGTCAAAAAAATTTCAAATCTCACCTCTGACGCCCCCCAGGGGTGAAATTATTTAAAGGCCAATCACATCAGCTGGGCAGCTGCTGTTCTCTGTGACATAGTTATGATGTCATAATACCCCCTCCAATGGACCCCGCACTCTCTCAGCTCTCTGCCCCCTCCACCCTCCAACGGACCCCGCACTCGCTCAGCTCTCTGCCCCCTCCCCACCTCCGACAGACCCGAGTTGGGTCTGGTCGGAGGGTAAGTGAGGTAGGGGTGTCGGGTTTGGTCGGGGGGTGAGGTGGGGGTGTCGAGTTTGGTCGGGGAGTAAGTGAGCGGGGGGTGTTGGGTTTGGTCTGGGGGTGTGGGAAGGTGTCGGGCTGGGTGAGGGGTGAGGTGTGGGTGTTGGGGTTGGGGTTGGTCAGGGGGTGTTGGATTTGGTGGGGGGGTAAGGTGGGGGCATTGGGTTTGTTTGGGAGGTTGAGGAGGGGGGTCGGGGTTGGTTGGGGGGGAAGTGAGGTGGGTGTGTCAGGTTTGGTCTACGGGGGGTGAGGTGGGGGTATTGGTAGGGGGGTGATGTGGGGGTGTTGGGTTTGGGTGTGGGGGGGTGAAAATGTGAGTCGGGGTTGGTCGAGGGGTAAGTGAGGTGGGGGTGTTGGGTTTGGTCTATGGGTGAGGTGGGGGTGTCAGGTTTGCTCTCTGCCCCCTCCCTCCTCCAACGGACCCCGCACTCACTCAGCTTTCTGCCCCCTCCCCACCTCCGATGGACCCGAGCAACACCGGGTATTTTCGCTAGTACTTAAATATAAATTTAGTTAAGCCCGAGAACAGGTAAGCTAGGGAGGTTGTGGAATCCCCATCCTTGGAGACAATTCTTAAGAACAGGCTATCCACATCTATAGGGGTGGTCTAGGTACACTTAATCCTGCCTCAGTTTGAGTGGATGGATTAGATAATCTCTTGAGGTTCTTTCCAACCCCTCACTTTTATGATTCTATAATCTTTGTGTTCTGTGAACTGGCAGATATGTGATTCCCTTTTGTCTTCTGAACTTGCATGTGCTGTGGGATTTGTTCTTCATGCTCTGAGTTTCCTTGTTATATGATGTAATGTTGGTATAAAACCCCCCACCAATAATAAAATTATATATTGCTGCTGAAGCTATGTATGAGAGTATAGACTTTGCTTCAAAATTGCTTTAGAATCATAAGATATGTATTGTAATACTTGCTTATTGAATCACAGGGATTTATTGAAATACTGCAAGTAATGACTCCAGCACACCCGGACAGGACTGAACTGTCTGCTAAAACCCACAGATCACATTCAAGAACATAATAACATACAAGACAAGAATTTAACACTAAGATAAAACACAATCTGTTGGTGTTGGTGCTGTCTGCACTGATCATTACAATATTTCTATCAGCCACTGCAGTGAGTGCTAATGCAGAGCAAACTTGATGACTGACTAATGACAGCCAGGATACAGATTTTTATCAGAACAGACTTTTGAAACTAAAGGAATAATAAATGTGATTACAATGTGACCTACAGAATTAAGATTATAACAGAAATCAATATGCCTACCCTAGCCTTCCAATTTCAATTGTAAAAGACATTTTATAATGCAATTTCAGTCATTATGTAACAAAGACAACATGCTAATTGACTAAGAAGCTACAAAAGGAGAAAACATCTATTTAGATTCAACATTTTAATGAAATTTTGATATAGTAAATCCTCTTTCTAAAAGGTCTATAAATCATTAGGAAATATTAATACAAATATAGACCACTTTAAGCCTGCATTATTATCTGGATCATATACTCTAGGTTAGTGAGATTATATCAGGCTTTAATTATGACCTTTTATTCTTTTCTGGTTCCCCAAAGTAATTTGCTGCACTAATGACTTCAGTAATATAGAAGAAAGGTGCAGTAGGTGTCTGTAAGATATAGAAACTCAGTCATATCAACGGGCACTATTCAGGAAAGTAATGTTGTTACCATAGTGTCAGGTACCCCCCAATCTCAAGGGGTCTTGTAAAGTGATCTAGCACATTTTTTGTTCCTATGGGCCCACAAAAATGTAAAGCTGTCCACTCCTTATGGAATGCTCCAGAGAAGATAGTAGTAGAGACCTTGTGTGTCCTCTCTCAGGGGAAATCCCTCTTTGAATTTGTCTACACAACAAAGAAAACCCTGCTTGTGCTCATGGGGCTGTTCATTGTTCTGGAGACTTCTGGGCTCGGGCTAGGCCCTGCAAGGTGGGAGGGCCAGAAGGCATGATAATTTTTGTGGGTGTCCAGTGTTAGGGGCTGGATACTGCAGAAGGATGCGCTGTAAGGGGGTTCAGAAACTGAGGGTCACAGAGGCTATGCCTAAACTACATCTGCAGCCAGCTGCTGCAATTATCAAACCTCTTGTGTGTGTGCAAATTTGGCTCATTGTGTTAATGATGCCTGTTCTGACCAGGAGTGCTTGTATTAATTGTATTGTCAGTGTGGGACATTGCGGGTCAGCTCCTGAAACCGTCAATATAGGCAATGCAGTGTCTACACTGACACCATGTTGATCTAATTACATCAACTGTGACTCTATGCCACTTGGGGAGGGTGGTGTTACTAAACTGGTGTTTAGAGGCACTTATGTTTAGTTCCCTCCCACTGACATAAGTGAAGACACTTACAGAGATACAGAGACAAGACCTAACTCCATAGTGTTGACCAGGCCTGAATGTTACCTGCAAGGTGAGGTTAAGACTGGCAGAGTCTTGACTGTTTGCTGGTGGCTGTCAACTCCCTGTCACGCAGTTTAAGCTCCAGCAAAGCTCTTTTTCTGAAGCATAGGGGTAACACAGCGTCTTAGGGTTCTGAGCACCCCAGCAAAGTGTAACGTTCTGGCAATGGTTTTCTGGAACATGACGTGGTTAAATTAATGGATGGGTGAAACACCTGGGTGAATAACACTTAGATTCTCATGGCTCCTGCATGTATTAGAAATGCCAGGATTGTCTTCATTATCTAAACTGATTAAAGCTCAAGTTGAAGAAGCAGTGACCCTCTATAGCCCCCCAAAACCTTCTAATGTATTTTTTTGAGAAACCGTTCTTAACTAACTATTGCTGCTGGTTGAAACCAGATACAGTCTGGTGATATCGGCTTGTGGAAATATTACCCAGATCACTGTATTATTGTTAATATTGACAAAGAACCGGAGGAATGACAAGGAATGGGACACTGCCTCTGATTAGAACTTACAAACACAGAAAACTGACTATGATTAATAAGAGGGGCTTAGGCATAAAAAAAAGTAAAATAAAACGGAATATCAGTACCCATGGGCTGATGGTAAATCCCAGTTCAATTGTTCCCCCAAGGATTATATTTTTGGTTTGTTTGTACAGCACCCAGCACAGTAGGTTCCCGCTCCATGACTGTGGCTCCTATGCATGAAACAATACAAATGTCATTCTAAACAATTTGTTCTTTGGATAATGATGATGCTTGTTAACATAGGTTTTCAAATGATTATCCGATTGCATGCCCCACAGCTGGCTAATGATAGAGTATAAACAGTTAAAAATCTGCTGAGAGAAAAATGTTTTGAAATACAGATTTGGTTGGGTTTTCATTTATTTTACAAATATGCTTGTACATGATCTACCTTTATCCAGTCATTACCTTAGGTCAGTAACTTTGTCAATACCTCCACAGTAGCCACATTTTCATAAGATTAAGACATGTAAAGTCATCTATAAATTCTCTATGCTGCTGCTTTGTAAGGAGGATATAATCACATTGATGCAGAGGGAGCATCACTGGACTAGACTGTAATGAATCTTGGCTCTTCATGCCATGAGCAGTCATGAGGACGTGGCAGAGAGGCTTTTATGTCACAAACTCTCCAGATAATTCAGGCGGCACATTAACTCTATAATGTTATTATGGTGTGACTTGGAAAATTGTATGGGTGTTATATCAGTAAAGTTGGAGAGCTGAGAATGAAACACCAGGAGCCAGCAGTAGCTTCACCATGGGGGAAAGAGGATAATGGCCGTCAGGCAGGAGGAATTACATTTATACCACTGAACTGGATTGTCTCTAAAACCTGGGGAAGGAAATGTCAGTTTAATCTTTTATTTTTGTAGCTATTGAGGTTCTGCCTGTGGTTTTTGATTTCTAGCACCCGAAGTAACTCTGTGGTTCAAAATATGTCTGTACAGGAGCCCATTGAGGGATAGAGACTGTAGAACCTACTGCTTGGAGCACCTGCAGTGTTTGCCTGAAAGTGTGTGGTAGATGGAATGCACTACACGACATCAGAATACAGTGTTGTCAACTCTTGTAATATTTTTTTTTGAGTCATGGGATTTCATCTGCGGTGGTGCTAGTGTGATAAAGTGAGAAGCTCTAGTCTTCTAGCAAATTTCAGTCTGGGGGAGGGGGAGTTCCCTTTTAAATAGCTGCATTCCCCAAACTCTTGCCTCTGGAGCTTTTTATAGACTCAGGCTCGTAGACTTTAAGGCCTCAATGGACCATCATGATCTTCTAGTCTACCTCCTGCACATTGTAGGTCACAGAAGCTCACCCACCCACTTCTGTAATAGGCCCATAACCTTTGACTAAATGACTGGTCTTCAAATCATGATTTAAAGACTTCAAGTTACAGAGAATCCATCATTTACTTTAATTCAAACTAGCAAGTCACCCGTGCCCCAAGCTTCAGTGAAAGACAAAAACACATAGGGTCTCTGTCATCTGATCTGGGGGAAAATTCCTTCCTGACCCCAAATATGGTGGTCAGTTCCATCCTGAGCATGTGGGTGAGACAGCTGGGAAATAATTCTCTGTAGTAACTCGGATCCATCCCCATCTAGTGTCCCATTTCTAGCCATTGGAGATTTTTGCTTATATCAGTCATAGATGGGCCATATGCTATTATAGGCAACTTCATCATACCATCCCTTCTGTATACTTATCAAGCTCAATCTTAACATGTTAGGGTTTTTTGTTTGTTTGTTTGGCCCCACTACTCCCTGGGAAGGTTGTTCCAGAACTTCACTCCTCTGATGGTTAGAAACCTTCTGTAGAAAGCAGGCAGGGTTCTTCCCACCTCCATCTTTTCCCACAACCTGACACCATTGTTACATGTAATGGTGTGCATTTCCAACAGCTGGCCTAAACATACTTCTAACAAATTCAGACATCTATTTCTTTCTTTTTAAATCCTTCCACACCCTCCAGGGCAGGTGTCCACCATTTATTTTGGACTTGTGCTGGTGCATTCAGGTTTCTGAGTATCATGTTGAGAGATCTGACTTCTTTTTCTATTATTCTGTGTAATGTTTCCCTAGGCTGTCCGCTTTTTCTCTTTCCAGGTTGTGACCATATTTTCAGTTGTGATGGAAGTCATGGCAGTGGCATTTTTAAGGGGTGTCATTAATATGCCTATTGACATTGTCTTACCATGTTTGATTATTTAGATTGGTTTGTTCCACTTATATTTTTTGATGTTGCACAAAACTCTTTTCAAAAGCTATGTAGGTCAAAATTCACCACAGTGCCTATAGATTTTGGTGGTCTCTATTTTGGGAGGCCCAGCTTGAGCCCAATTTTCAATAATGCTGAGCAACCACATGTCTGATCAAAATCAATGAGAGCTAATAGGGATTAGCACTGGTGAATATCATGTTGGAGCGCCTCATTTTGGGCACCCAGAATTGATACACTCACTCTTAGTGCTGAAAATGTTCACCATGGTTAGATGCATGTATTCTTTAACCTATGTCAAGTTCCTCCCACATGTGAAGTGTTTAATGAGTTTTTCTATGACTCTCAACTCAACCTTTGTGTTTTCTTGCTTTTAAACTAGCTTTACCTTCACATTACTTTGTCATATTAAAATGGTTGTAGAATTGATATACTGGATTTCTCTCTTCTAAATTTGTTCCCAATTAATTGGCCTTCATGTTTTATTTGCAAGTCCTGCTGGGTTTCATTAAGAATGTAATACTGATGGATAGCTATACAGTATTTTATTTCATTTACATTTTCAGCTGAATCAGGTGACATAATAAACATCATTATTATTATGTTGATAAACTGATTGTATGTTACAACTGTTTAATGAACTCCCATTTTGAAAATAAATATTCAGGTGTTTCCTCAGCATGTCTATCAGCAGGAGATCACTAACAAATCACAGTGAAGATTATTTTGTTAATTTGGTGATCTGGAATCTGTCACTTGTCAACTTTTGGCTAAAGCAGTCATTTTTCTACCTTTTCTACTATTTGGAAAACACCCTATCTCTCACTGCCAGAAGATGTTATAAAAGAAACAATATTTGTTGACATAGCATTTCAGAGACAGAACTGATTATTCTCTGTGCAAAAAATGTATTTTCCTGGAGGCAGTTTTTTCAGGAAATATTAGATAATAGATTTTTTTTTACTCCTAGGTATTTTAAAATACACAGTGCTAGATTAAGTCTATGGAACTACTCAAAAAGTACAGTATTTCTCAGGATGGATACAGGTAACAATTTGGCTTGTAGCGTGCA
Source organism: Sternotherus odoratus (assembly GCA_032164245.1). Taxonomy (NCBI): domain Eukaryota; kingdom Metazoa; phylum Chordata; order Testudines; family Kinosternidae; genus Sternotherus; species Sternotherus odoratus. The sequence continues at coordinate 83,984,277 of JAVMKO010000002.1, read as the reverse complement.
AATAAATAAAATGATATATAAAAAGCATTGATTTCTAACCTAGGTTTGCTTCACAAGATATTTCAGGTAAAATCCTTATTAATCCAGCCATTTCACCTCCAACTCTATAGTCAAAATAACCAACCAAGAAAAATACATATCTGTGTGATGGGGTGGTTAGACAGGCCAATAAACTCTATAGGCTGCACCTGGAGGAGCAGGCAGGGAGCAGGGAACTAATTGAAAGCAGGCTCGACTGGGCAGCAACAGGGAGGGACGGTATAAGGCCAGGTAGCTGGGAACAGAGGGGCTGATGGAGGAAGGCTATAGGAAAACAGCGAGAAGTCACTCCCTGGGAAGAGGGTTTTGGAGCTGATACACCCATAAAAAGAAGGGGAATGAGGTGTGGTAGGAAGTAGGCCAGGAAAGGAGCAGGGAGGGCTGGGAGAGTTAGAGAGAGAGAGAAAAGCCCAGACCTGCCGAGCTGAGAGTCCCTGGACTGGAACCTGGAGTGGAGTGTGGGCCTGGGTTACCCTGCCATCTACTGACAGAGTGGTACCATAAGGCAGTGAAAGGGAAGATTGCCTACGACTGCTAGGGCAAAGGATCTTTGCTACCCTAGAAGGGATAAACCTGAGTGACCTGGCCAGAGGGCTGAATCATGAATAGGATGCAACAGGTTCTGGAGTTAGAGGAGCTGTAGACCAGTGAGGGAGAGAGTTGGAGTGGTGGTGTGCAAACTGTTGATGGGGGTGTCAGCCTTGAGTGCCAATCCCCAGGGTAACTAACTGGGAGGAGATGCTATTCCAATGGGTGGGGTGCCCCATGACACTCTTCAACCAAATGCTAGTTCACATTGTCCTACTGTCACCTCAGAAGCCTGCCACCTAGATGGGTATTGCAATGTACCATAGAGGTCATGATTCCAACTGTTTCATACCAAGGTGAAGGGAAATATGTTCCAGGGAATTGAGCAGTCTGGACTCGAAAGGGGAATTTTTCCATCTCAAACAAAGGCTAGATTAAAATGAAATGTGTAGGCATTTATTTCCCCTTTGGGATTTATATCTGGAGGACTTCTAGGCTACCTTTGCATCTTACTAAATGGGTTTAATTGTGAAAACAAGGATCAACCACGATATAATATAATTTTCAGGTTATTTGCACTAATGCTTCTCTGCTGCACCTGTTTCATTTCCAATGCTGGTTTCAGTGATACAACTTTAATCTACTGTCTCTTCTAATTGGAAATAAATAAGTGCACTTCAATCATTTATTGGATGTTACTTGGCTCTCTTATCCTACTTGTACCTTTTGGTTTAGCAAACTCGGGTGGAATCACATGAATGCTTTAAGAGAAAATGTTCAAATATATTGAAGTAGTGGACAAAATATCTGCTAGTAAGTCTAAATTTTTTTTAATCATTCAGTGTGCCCCTCAGGCCAAATATAAACAATGAAGCAGGATGGTGGTGTGGGACTCAAGGTGGTAATTCAAGACACTAACAAATCATGTGTTAATGTTAGAAAATGTATACAAATAACGTGGGCAGAGTTGGACCTTCATCTGCTATGTGACTTTTTGTGGGCTACAATTTTAAGTGACTAGTCTTCCTGCACAAATGGAGGCAACTGCAAAGGTACGTCTACTCAGTGGGGTAATGTGCTCTACAGGGGTGTGATTTCTAAAGCGCAGTAACATGTTGCATGTTAATTGGTCTGTATAGGCTTTGCTAGTGTGGACTAATGGTTCCCTAGTGAACCTGAATGTGGTACTGTTTCCAACACTGCTGTGTTAAAGCACACAGACCAACTAATTTACAACACGTTAATGTGCTTTAAAAATCACATCCCTGTAGAGCACTTTACCAGGCTGTGTAGGTGAAATAGTCTTGACCTACTTTTAAAAGATTAGTATGGTGCTGTGGTAGAAACTGCTTCATGGGAACATCACAGAACAATTCTCTGGTGAACTAAGGCAGCTTTTCATGGGTCATGTGCCACAAATCCGCCTGAAAACCAGCATTGTGGCTGCTCTAGGATTCCCCCTGCACTGGGGATCAGTGGGATAGTAACCTCTTGTGGCCACTTTTCCACTCAGCTGCCACCGCAAGTGTGTGACTGTAAAATGAGGGCATGCCTAAGGCACCCCAGGACCTGGAGGTTCCGAGCAGCCAGACTGGCCTTTCATTACAAATGGCTACTGTAGTCAACCGGCCTCACACTTGGACAAGTTAAGAGGCCTGCAGATGACATCTCAAAACCTCTCACTTCCCTGATTTATGCCAATGCTTTTCCTCTGGACTGGATGATCAGGTCCATCATTTAAAAAAAGTAATGACTTGTGTAAGACCAGGGAAGAATTTATCTAAGAAAGCATGGATATGCTGCTGAAAGATAGCTGGAGAAGTTGTGGAAGTAAAGTGGTATAGCAATCTAGGATTCTGTTTTGTGGCCCCTGCATAATTTTGAATTAAAATAATCCTGTAATTCATAAGTCTCTCTCTATTAGAATACCAAAACAAATAGTTGGAGTGACTCAACCATTGCATGCTTAACACAACTTTGCTGACATCTTCAGATATTTCCTCCTTGGCAGATGTTCCTCTGAACATGTGCAGAAAAACCACAGCTCAAAAGAATCTCAATCAACAAACAACTTTTAAAAATATTTAAGTCAGCTCCACAGCTGGCAAGAGGATAATGAGTAAATAAATGTTTGCCTTACATCAATGTTGACATGCGTATTCACAAAAAAAGCTTTCTATGGCCAGTGACATACTCAGAAGTTTATCATAATGGATTAATTCTGTCCTCCTTTACACCCGTACACTCCCACTGAACTCATTGTGTACAACTTCTACTATGTCATGATCACAGTCAGAGTAACTAGAGAAAGACAGTTCATTGAGACTCAAGTCCAGAGTAAAATTAACCCCTTTACACTCCCTCCTGGGTTCAGATACACTGCAACAGGTACGGTATAATCAAAACCCCACAAACTAAGCTGATGCATCTATTTATGTTTATTCCATATGGCTTTGTAGCCAGTAAACTCCACAACACAAACAAAATAGATATAGTCATGCAACTGTATTGTGAACCACACAATATTTTGTGTGGGGTTCTTTAAAAAACATTTTTAAAGCCCCAGTTTCTGAAGGCAGATGTTTACATAAAAATCTTAGCTGTCAAAAAAAAAATAAAGTTTCCAGACCTCACGAGAAAACCTCAAAAAAAGGTGAACCTTAAAAATTCACACACCAGAAGCAAAGTAAAGATTATTTTAAAGCAAGTCTCATTACTTTTGGGAACCCAACTCAATAGCTGAATGTTTGGTACTGGCAATAGTGACTAGGCAAACAAGGCAGCCAACTTCTCTGCCTTCTGTCTAGTGTGGCAGGGTGGGCTTGACCCAGCCTGCCGCCCCTTTAAGAGGGAGCAGAAGCCCTCTGCAAACCTCCCTGGCAGGAAGGCTAATTAGCCACCTGAGGTGCAGGCCAATCAGCCTGCATGAGTTTCACCTGGCAGCCTCCTCTGGGGGTATAAGGCTGCCAGGAAGGAAGCCCAGTGTGGTGGTGGTGGCATGAGCTATCCAGAGCTGTGTGTTGTGTATGAGCTATCCAGAGCTGTGTTTGTATTATTGCATTAGGGGCTGAACTATATAGAGTTTGTAGAGCCAGAACCTGTGGAGCTATTAAGAGCTGTAAACTGTAGAGGTTGATAAAGTTGTAAACTGTAAGTTGAAGAACTGTTTTAAGCTGTATATATTGGTGGTGGGGTCCTGCACTGTAAATTAAAGAGCACTGTTTGGAGCAGAAGGGTTTCCTGTGTGTTCCTGAGAGGGGGTGAGACGGCGATCTGTCACACTAGCAAAACTCGTCTCTTTCCACAACCAGAGTAACTCAGCTCCTCTGTAAGGTGCTGACTAACTAGGCTCAGCTGCACTTAATTGGTGAGAGTGCCTCTCCACACTCACACACTGGATCCTTGCTGGCAGTGAACACACAAATATAGGCTGATATGTGCCTTGGTGGGGTTCTTCTTAGGGGATTTTCAGTGGAGGAAGGTGCGGAAGGTCTGTAGGGTTCATTCCAAGGTACACCAAAGGACTGGTGCAACCCATTGTGGGTCTTTTTGTGTGTACATACATCTGATCCTATTGATATATACTATGGTCTCTCCCCCATTTTCTAGTGTACGGGCTTATAAGTTTTGAGTTTTTGTTAGAAAGTAAATTGTAAAAATCTAGAAGTACTGCAAATGAATCAGATACAACACTGTGCTCAGAGGTTACTTTTAAGTGCCATAGAAATACCCAGGAGTGACAGATCACATGTTTTATCCTCTTGTTCTCTAACACCAATCAGCAGTTTTGTGAATTGATTGACTATTGTGCTTTATTTTCCAAATGATATCTGATACACATCTGACATAGCACTGCTTTCATTATTACCAAGTGGGTTGCCTCTTTGCTGATATTTATAGTCCAGTTTGATCAGAGAGATTGTATGAAGTTAGAAAAGCAACTGCACCAACAAATCACTCCAAATGGAACAGGTCATCTACAGAGTGAGTATGTCCTAGTATGTATATGTTTGCATAATTACAATGTGGTTCATTTTCTGTTTAGGTACTTCAGAACATGCAGAACTATAAAGAAGATCTAACAGCCAATCAAATTGTTACTTCTGAGAAGAATCAATGCTTACATTTTGCTGTTGATTTCTTTTTCTCAGAACTAGTATTGTGAATGAAATATATACACAGCAAAAGGCTGCACAGCCTGGCATCTATCAAACAATGAGAATTCATTTTAATAGCTCTAACCCGTGTACAAGAAAGAGAAATGCTCAGAGTAAGAAATTGTCTTTGTTGTACAAGAATTCAATAAGGGGGAATCAATTAAAGCAGCTGCTTTAATCATTTGTCTGTTTTCTCCTGTACCAGAAGATGAAAATGTCAACCCTGCACACTGAATGTTTAGACAAGCTGCATACCCTTGTGCATGTTCACCTTCATTGTTATGCAGAAGTGCTTTAGAAAAGGTTACCGTAGATATAAAAAGTGTTGAGCGGCAACAAGGCATGTCATATAAGTATCAAAACCCAAAGATTTCATGGCATGAAGTCTTGAAATATGCTTAACAGTCTACAGGGTTCTTTCACATTTTTAGTCCTGCTTTAAGGAAGGTGTCACTAAATGGGATTTATGTCAATGCTTCTATGCAAGGTGATATATCGGCAAATACTATCAGACATAAGAAAAGTAATTGAACAAATGCTGGCATGAATCAGTTCCCTTTGCAGGTGCTAACTGCACAATGAATGATCACCCAAATATACTTGGTCTATCCCAAATGAACACAAAACAGTTAAAATTTGCTTTGACGTGTCTAAATACAGTGGAGTGAATGGGTCTCTGGCATTATACTAGTGGTGCATTTGACCCATGGTCCTTTGACTGTGGCAGCGTAACAAAGCATCCTGCTGTCAAACCAGTTAAAAATATGATAGAAACAGCATCCTTGGAACACTCAATATATAGACTAGAAGATAACAGACTGATTTAATGAGATATGGACGATCTTGCTGAACTGTATCGATCCCCTGTGTAAACAGTGCACTGAGGCAATGCAAGAAATGCCTTAAAATGATAGTCTTGGGTTTCTCCTGATCCAGGGGAATCATTAGGTGGGGTAAAGCCACAGCCAGTTCTCAGTCACTCACACTTTGAATGATTCAAAGATTCCCCTGTATCAGGGGAAACCCCAGGGCTATAATTTTAGGGCAGTTTTCTAGCTGTTTTGCACGGCCTCTGCAGCCCGAACCAACGAAAGCCAGGACCAACCTTGAGACCATTGTCCCTGATTCAAAGAGCTTTTCTAAATTTAGACACAACATCGAGACATAGCCCTTGTCTACAGGATGGGGGTGAGGGGTAAGTCGAGCTCAGTTACTTGACTCCAGCTCTGTAAATAACGTAGCTGGAGTTGGCATAGCTTAGGTTGACTTTCTGCCTTGTGTACACCACGCTGAGTCAATGGAAGACAGTGTCCCATCAACTTACTTACGCTTCTCAGTCCAGTGGAGTACCAGAGTCGACAGAAGAGTGATCTGCAATCAATTTAGTGGGACTTCATTAGACCCGCTAAGTTGACCCCCAGTGCATCAATAGTTGCAGTGTCAATCCCTGGTAAGTGTAGACATGCCCATCATCTAAAAACAGAGCGGGAGTTGAAAAGGGACTAGCAATGAAGGGTTTAGTTTATGCATTCTTTATTCCTGCATAATCTAGCAAATTAAGACAGTTACACAGAGTCTGTAAAGGCTTCTCGTTGCTTCAAAACCCACTTGGTGTCTTGTGATCTCATTTATTTATCCCTTTCTGATTGTGATTATTTTGAGAGAAACCCTTTACCTTAGAGGGGGTTTGGGTGTTGGCTTTGTTGGTGAGAAAGAGCTTAGGCTACCAGTGAGGTAGCCGTAGGGTGAGTTACTGGGGGGAGTGGAGGAAAAAAATCAACAAATCTCCCAGATGAACATAGCGTGATAAAATCCATTAAAAACACTATAAGGCTATCCTTTCACAATATGTCCACAACTCCATTAATGATATTAGTGCATGACAGAAGATTATGGGCCTGAAGTGATCCCACTGCCTTTACAGGGCTTTGGATGAGGACCTATATTGTTTAGAAAGTGCATCTCCCACTTTGTAGTTCTAGAGATATTATTCTTATTGGAAATTGCATCAAACACCTTATTAAAGTCTTGTTTTTAGTTTAATAATCCTAGTTCACAACTGTGGCAGAAAGAAGGAATCAGTTGGTTGTACGTTAGTACTATCTGCCATGGTTTTTTAGGCATCAGTGAATACATGGGGCTGGTGGTCAGTGTGTGGTACCCTACGTCAGGAATACTGGATTTTTATTTCCATCTCTGCCATCAGACATCTGTATGACTGAGGCAGTTCAGTTAACTGCTCTATGACTCAGTTTGCCTGAGTGTGGAATGGGCATAATGATACCTGCCTCACAGAGTTGTTTTAAGGCTCAGTTAGTGAACTCAATCCTATATATGTATAAACAGTGAACTCTTTAATCCTATATATACGAGTGCCCAGCTCACTACCATAGGCTAATATATATATAAAACACCAACCAATAGCAATAGGCAAGACATATGCCTTTAATTTTGGCTGAGACCTCTCCATTTTCTGAACTTATCTGGCTGCATCTGGCAAAGGTAATGTTAGCAAATATTGCAGCAGCACACTTCTAGCCACAGAGAGAAAATCTATAGAGTGAACTGGAATTTTTAATTTCATGCATCATTTGCAACTTGCTACATTGATCCCACAAACTCAGAAGGTGTTCATAAAAGCTAATGAGAGAGATTAAATAAATGTCTCTGGTAGCTTTTGAATATTTTTTTAAGGTCTGGTCCTAGGCACAATGTGAACTGCCACTCATTTTAAATTTTCCCTTCTGCACGTTTCTAACTGTGAAGCCATTATTTTTCAGTTAATGAGAAGGAAAGAAAAATTCAGACCCAATTTGTTCAAAAAGGTAATAGTGTCTAGCAAGAGGTACATTGCTTTTGACACACACTTCATTTCACTACATCCCAAGTTACCTCCACAATTGTTCCAAATTTGATAATCAGGGTAAAGTTACATTAAAAGACTTTTCATTGAATGGTCACTCTTTCAGTGTATGTGTGTTTCCTGTCATTACAAAGACTCTTCTGCCCAGCTCACTGCCACAGGCTAATAGTCTGTAATAAAGCTCAGCTTCAAAAATGACAAATATAATTAAAAAAAGAAGGAAAGATCACCAGAGGGAAAGTTGGCCTCAATCTCTCCTACAGGTCCCAGTCTCACCAATTCTTCTGGTTCCTCAGCTGGATGTAAATCAGAGGAACCTTCTGTCTGCTGCTGCTTGCCAACTACTGATTTTTGGCTTGCAGCCCAGACAAAGAATACGTCCTGTACAACAGCTAACCTCAGAAAAACAGGCATACTACTGAAAACTATACCACGGAAGGCCATGGCAAGACTCCTACTGATTTCAGGGAACGTTGGATCAAGCCCTTCCTGTTCTTACCATCTCCTCCTCAGTGGACACGCTGTTAAAGGTCCAAGACCAACAGCTGTTGTAATGCCCTGAAGAGCTGGAGAGCCAGCAGCAGGTGGAAACACATATGCTGCCGAGTACTGTTCCAATCAGGGCCAGCGGCAGAAATTTGGGGGCCCCCTACTCTGATCGTTTGGGGGGCCCCCAGCCCAGCCACCCCCCCCCCCCAGCCCAGCCGGCACTCCCCCCCCCCCCCCAGCCCAGCCGGCGCTCGCCCCCCGCCCAGCCGGTGCTTACCCCCCCCCCGCCCAGCCGGCGCTCCCCCCCCCCCCCAGCTGACAGCGGCTGGCGGCAGTGCGGGGTCCTGTGGCGCGAGCCGCCCTTGCTGCCCTTGCTTTCTCCCCTGGACTGTGCTGCTGCCGCCGGCCAGGCTCACTGCTCCTGCCGGGGACACGCGCGCACGTCCACTCCGGAGGAGAGCCGCGCCGCCTCCCCGCCCCTTCCCCACTCTCCAGGCCTGGCGACAAGGGGGGATGACTACGGGTACTGCTGTGTACCGGGGGCCCCCTAAAGTCTGGGGCCCGGTACAGCTCTACCCGTAGTACCCCCCCTGTCGCCGGCCCTGGTTCCAATACAAAGTATTTGCCACACAGTGACGGATAAAAGTAAAGAATCTATCCTGCAAGTCACTTTGCTCCCCCAACTCTCACTGACATCCATGGGAACTGATGAGGCACAGTCCCTGTCACAAGTAGGGCCTCTGACACAGGTGCAGTACTTATCCTCGACAATATAATTAGGGCTAATGGTTATTATGGGACTTTATCTTTTTGTTAACTGTTTGTATGACACATGATCCATGAAAATCCTAGAAACAGATAGCAGATAAATCACCAGTGAATTAGGTATCTTCAGTTCCATTGTGTAAGTGACCCTGCTCCTCTACATGCAGAATAACTCCCATGTGTTTGACTAATGAGTGGCAGTCAAATCCACTGAAAAGAGAGTACACACACTGTTTTTCTTTCCACTGTTTTCCTGTAGTTTTTGTACTGTTTTTGTTTTCTTGAGGCTGTCATGCAATCTCTCATCCATTCTAAAGTTACATGCACATTTAACTATATTTACAGCACATGGCATCCAGCTTCCATTGTAAAAATGTTTAAAATAGTTATCTAAGCAGCTTCAAAGTTAAAAGCATCAAATTTTCAACATAAATATAGACAGTGAAGTGTCCACATCTACAAACTGTTCATAGATGAAGATTCTAAAATGACGTAATAATACTCTTTGTATTGAGGAAATCAATCATATTATCTTCTTTATACAACACAAAAATCTGTAATCTCATTTCATCAGGGCGGGACCAGCGGACCTCCTGCAGACGTGCCGCTGAAGGCCACCTGACTGTAGCACTTGGGGCGGCAAAAAACGTAGAGCCACCCCTGCATTTCATACCAGAAAATATATCTTTAAAAATATCAACCACCCGTTTCTCACGTGGTGGTTGCCTATTGACGGATGCTTCCTTTAGCAAAGGCAGGAACTGTGAATAGGAAGTTTTGTGGCTAAATCCTATACATCTGAAATATACATAAATAAACAGAGCGGTTGTACTTTAGTCACATCTGAAATGAACGTAACAGAGTTTGGTTTGAAAAGGTTCAACCAAGGTGTGCAGTGAGAATTCAGAACATACATTTTCAAAACAGCCATTGGCAGTTCAGGCCAGAAATCCTATTTGTTAATAGGATTTGTGCACGGGCCTGCCATGAGCCAATTGAACACTTGGCTCATGATATTTTTGGTTACATCCGAGCACAGTTTTGGCAAAACCTAATTATTTTTAATCAAAGCAGCACATGCACCAGAAGACGACTAGTCAATTCAATCAACCTCGTTTTGAAAGTCACTCAGGCATTCCTTCCTTAACCTACTTACTCTGAAGCTAAAGTTTGAAATTAGCAGAAGTTATTTTTATCCCAACAGAGGGCCTAAGCCCATTTCCATTGAAGTCAGTGGGAGTTTTCAATTCAGTAGGAGCAGTCGGCCCTTAATGAATTAGGAAAAAAAAAACACGTAAATTTTTATCTCAAGCATAAGCAGCTGCAATATGCTTTAAAGCTGCATTACCCAGAGAGTCACTAGAGAGTTTTATTTTATTGCATGCCTTAAGTGCTGATTCTTCAAATTATATTTTAGCCTGTGCTTACCACTTATTAGGAAGCATTAATTTGTTGGATTTTTTTTACAGTGCTTTGAAAATAAATGCTAAGTATTGTTATTTTATTATCAACTTGTTAATTAATCACTGCACTTTAAAAAACATAGGTCTGTAGATATGGGCCAATTACTTTTGCATCTTGAACAGCAGAGCCAGGCTACATGAACAAGACTCCTGTAATCTGAGGTTTGGTCTATCTGGTCCTGTCTGGCACAGATGGCTGGATTGCTGTTCCCAGATGTAAAGCACCAATCCTTTTATAATAAACCATAACAAATGGAGAGCAGAATGGGCCTTCCAGAAATGCAGCAAGATGGGAGGGAGACAGAAAAGTCCTATGGACTTCTTATAGCGTTAAGTGATTCAATAAGCTACATCAATGTTTTTTTCCAGAAAGGGGTCAGTTTAGACTCTAAATAAAATCTAGTGACTGGCTATTCCAAGAGGTGTACAAGCCAGAGCACAAAAGCAAGAAGTAGGATTTTCAAAAGTGGCTAGAGATTTTATGTACCTTAATTTTGGGTATATCTTAAGGAGCTTACTTTCCAGAGTTTGAATGCTGAGCATTTCAAGTTGGGAATATGAGGACCGAAGCATTTATAATCTCGAATTGCCTTTGAAAATCTTGATTAGGTATTTTATTACCTCTTTTTGCGCTTCCTAAATGCATATTCATTGCATTTATGTTTTCAATGTCATTGTTATGACCAAAGCAGAGAATTCCTCTCCATTCAGGCTGATGCTTTTTAGGGTATGACCTCTTCAGGACAGAGATGGTGGCTTCCTCTGTATTTGGAAAGTGTCTTGCATATTTTGGGTGCTACAGCAATATAAAGAAATAACAATGGAAACATTTCCCTTCTCCTCAAACTTTAATAAGGATGGTATTTCATATAACTGTATTTATTAGCAAACAAAAATCCTACTCAAAACCTTTTGTCATAAGTATGAAGCGCCTTAGAATTACTGTTTTACCTGTGAAGGGTTAAACCTGAAACAGAAGAGGGAATGACATATCGGAGCTGCTAGCACCTAGCAGACAAAGGGTTTACTTTCACTTTGTTCCCGGGTTTTTGTCTGTCTGTGTCTCTCTCAGGCTACTCCGAGCCTGTCTGCATTTCCTGGCTATAGGAAAATCATATCTGTTTCTATTCATCATTTCAATAACCTGCTAAGAAAACAATGACAGTAAGTATATTCTTGAATTGTATCACTTTGTAATCGATCCTCGGTGTCCTTAAACTGTTAAGCTAGCAGGGAGAGAAATCCCAAGGGAGGGGGCTCCATGGGGGCTGGGTAGGGCTAGGAGACTTAGTATCTATGAATTTCTGTGTAAGGAGTTATGCTTTTCTCTTTGCTTCTATTAAAACTTTTCTTGTGTAAGAACTGTCTGTTAATTCCATTGGAGTGATCCTAGTTTGGATGAGGCTTGTCTCACAGCTAGTGAGGGTTTGTGTTCTCGAATCTCTCCCAGGTGAAAAGGGGGGGGAGGTATTACTATTGGGGTTCCAATGTGCCCCACCCCATAGTTTTGGGACTGACATTGGCGGTGGCAGCGATTTCCAAGCCCAAACTGGAGAAGTTTGGGGTTTGGGGGAAGATTTAACCTAAGTTTGTAAAATAAGCTTGCGAGGTGATTTGTCTTTCATGCGGGGTCCCTACATCTTTACCCTAGAGTTTAGAGTGGGGAAATAAACACCCTGACACCTTTCGTGATCTTCATGTGAGCCATTGTTACCTGTACCCACAACTTCAAGGAAGAAGTAAATGGATAGCAAATTTTCAGATGTATTTTTAACAGTGTTTTGGAAAAAACAGCAGGATTTGGCAGAGTTCATTGTTTGTGGGGAAAAAAAACTAGATTTGCTGGACTCAAAATGTGTTCAGAATAAACTTTGAAAACTGGAGAACTTAAGTTAGAACTATGATGTTTTGCAAATGTAGACTACATTCTACCCGCTTACTTTCAAATCTTTGTAATCTGAAAGCCTCCTGCCATAGTATACTTTTGTAACAGCACTATGACTAAATTTTAACCTCTTGCCTGATAATCTGATTGTAAATCCTGGACTAGCTGGAGAAATGTTAATTTGACAAGATACTAGATATGGGCCCAAACAAAACATCCTATCTGATGTGGGAAGGGGTTTGAAACTGAACCTGGATCTGGATCCAAATTTCATAAGCTAGACTTTACCAGTAAAATGGGCTAAGTCAAAATCCCAGATCAAAACATGTACAGGCTCTGTGGATATTCAAAATATAGATGCAGGCTCAAATTGTGCAGATCAGTCAGTCTTGCTACTAAGTGCTACCCTTTCTGGCAAAATAGATGTGGAGTATGAAGAAGCTTGTCATCCTGTGGCGTGTATACCATCCAACAAGGACTGAAGGACATTGACATGTCCTTCCACTCTCATTTCCTTAGTTATATTGATTTATGTGGCTAAATAGTAAAGCTACGAGGATAAAACAGGGTTCAGCCATATAGGTTTCTTAAATCCAAACCTGGGGACTTCACCTTGGAATTAAATGGACCCTGGATCTTCAGGAAGTGCCTGATGACCATTCACCACACTTGTCTTCAGGATGTGACTTATGTAAGGTCATTACTTCTCCCATTGAATAAGATTAATTGAAGAACAAAAAGCACCTGCCATCTCCAACCTCCATTGCAGGCCCAAGTCTATGAATGTTTGTAGATGAAATGTCAGAATAAAAAATACAGATTTGGGAGCTTGATGACATCACTGGTGTCCATAAACTGTGAAGGCTTGAATTTGTGCTACGCTTTCTCAAGCAACTCCCTCACCCAGCTTAGGAGGACAAGAAGAATCATCTCTCCAAAAATTTTATGAAGAATCAATAACTTTTTTAATAACTATTTAAGCTAAAGACTTACTGAACTATTAAATTTTTAAGACTTTTGAGATCTTAATAAACGGTTATATAAAAGAACAGGAGTGTCTGGACTTTTTAAAAAATTAATTACTTCCTGTTACACTCTAGTAAAATTGAAGGAATAACTCAGAAGGTGGACTGAATAAAAAGGAAGAGTTTAAACTATCTCTTGCTTTCCTGTCATAAAAAACCAAAGGAGAAGTGTGTTACAGTGGCACCAACTGGGGATGAGAAGGGAAGGAAGAAGGGCAGACAGGTTTTCAGACTTGCTTCAAGTTGACTATGCTGTGGAGCCGGGGGAGGGATGATGATCCAACATTTTTAAGCAGAGGTCCCATACTAAATAAATAGAGCTTCTGCCAGAGTGGTCCACCGTGCTGTTCCAGCTGCATGGCTGTGATGTCACTGATATTTGACCTGCCCATCCCCCATACAAATGGAGAGCTGGCTGGGCCAAATTTCAATGAGTGGCATTGCAACCTGGCACACAGGGTCACAACACAACTCAAATTTGGCCACCTGCCGCTGTCCAGCAGTGAGTGAAATGTGGTCACAACCAAATTTCTAAATTGCCTCCACTACTGTGCTTCATACTCATTAAGTAGGCTCCATATTCATGTGTTGATAGTGTCATCAAAAGGCTCCGAAAACCTAGCCCTGGTGAAAAGATGGCACTAGCCAGCTACATTTAAACAAGCCGGAAGGAAGTTTTCCTACTATTTAATGAAAACAGGAAGTAGAAAAGTGTAAAATGCTGCAGTGAGCGCCCCTTTCTTTCTCTCTCTGCTACCATGCTCAATCAGCATGCACTTAAATCACCCCGTCCATCTTTAAAAGCAAGTTGCCACAGACAACTAAAGAAGAACAGAGAAGACTCAAGAAGAAACCAACCCCAGGGAAACTTCCTTGAGACTTCAGCATGGATTGGTGAGATGGAGGTAGACTAAAAAACACTAGATTGAATATTTGTGTAATAATGTTATTGGAATATTGAAATGCTACTGTCACTCTAGATATGAACAGTTTCTTCTTCTTAAGTTTTCCCTTGGCAGGGTCCAAGACCTCAGGCTCCAACCCAAGCCCAAATGTTTATGCTGCAATTTCACAGCCCACTAGGTAACCCCGGTGAGCTGGAGTCAGCTGCCGTGGGCCAGCCACAGGTGTTTAATTGCAGTGTAGACCCCCTCAGGAGTCAGCCTGCAGCAGCAGGGCTGGCGACAGAAATTTGGGGGCCCCCTACTCTGATAGTTTGGGGGCCCCCCCAGCCCAGCCGCCCCCCCCCAGCCCAGCCGACAGCGGATGGGGGCCCCCCCAGCCCAGTCGGGCCCCCCCCAGCCCAGCCGACAGCGGCTGGCCCCCCCCCCAGCCCAGCCCAGCCGGCGCTCCCCCCCCCCACCAGCTGACAGCTGGCGGCAGCGGGAGCGAGAGCGGCATGAGCCGCCCTTTCTCCCCCCCCTCCCCCGGACAGTGCTGCTGCCGCCGGCCAGGCTCATAGCTCCTGCCGGGGCCAGGCTCACTTGTCCGGGGGAGAGCCGCGCCACCTCCCCGCCCCTTCCCCACTATCAGGTCCGGCGACAAGGGGGGACAACAATGGGTACAGCTGTGTACCGCCCCCCCCCCTAAAGTCGGGGGTCCCGGTACAGCTGTACCCGTAGTACCCCCCTGTCGCTGGCCCTGTGCAGCAGAGCAAAGTAATGAGCACAGCTCCCCCTGATAGTAGCTGTCTGACTGAGGCGAATGATTGGCTGCAGGAGTCAGCAGGCCAATACTTAAATTCAGGAGCAGCAGCAGTCCAGGAGCTGCTTAATGTGCTCCTCACCAACAGCTGGCTTTGGTCCTGTTCTTACCCACCTCTTGCCTGCCTTCTGACTCCCAGCTCCTACACTTGGCTATGCCTGCTGATTGTGACTATGGTGAATGATTTGGCTTCTGACTCTTGTCTACGTTGTCTGTGATTTTTTCTACTTACCCTTTGACTTGGACTCTCAGTTCCAACCTTTGGCTTTACTCCAGAACCCCATCCCAGCTAGATTCAGCTCTAACTAGTAGGCAGGACTGTTGCTCTGCCAATTAGATCAGACCACCTATGACTTGGTTGCTAACATAGGCAAAGAAAGACAAATGTTGCTTGAAAGCTTATGAGTCAAAATGCAGCGATTTAGATTTTTTAGTCAGCTTATTACCAATGGCCCAGTGAATGAAACCAATGGCCCAGTAAAACATACTGACCATGTGTGTTTTAGCAGTTTATATAGCTTCAACTTTTTTAGGATCTACTATTGTTAAATAATTGTTGGCCACTTGCTGCAACTGTGAAAATTTAAATCATCTATCTTTAAAAAAAAAAAAAAAAAAAAAAGCTTAAGAATAATCTTTAATATATATTAAAATTATAAAAAAAACAAATTCTGCCTATTTATAATTGGGATTATTTTGCTCTATTTTAATTATCTTGTTCCCTAGGAGCTCTTTATATACATTTTATGACTAAAGTCGTAGGAGTTACATCCCCAAGTTGGCAATAAGATCAACAATGACTAAAAGCTGGCCTACCACTTCCTGTTTCAGTAGACTGTTATTAATTTTAAAAATAAAATTATGTGGGTGTCCAAATATTGAAAATTACCCTTTCCTACCACACACTCCTTGTTGTACTCTGTTCATGATGTAAACTCCTTGCCACCAAAAGAAAGAAAAAAGAAAGCCATGCTCCTGAGGAATGTGAGATAGATGCATTAAAGGGCACCTCTCTGTATCACGTTTTTCACTTACCCCATAATTTTCAGGAGATAAAAGCTTGTCCCACAAACTCCGCTCTCAGTCACACAAATATAAATGAAAGCACAATGTATCTGCTGACAGTTTCACTCTTACCTTGTTCTTGTGTTCACACATCTGTTTAGACATAGAGATTCATTTGGAAACCAGTTCCTGGAAAAATTTTGCTCAATTGAATACTATTAAGGCACTTTCCACAACAGAAAAGTGGAAACAATGTTACTGAGATCAAAACAATCCTTTGAAAACTGGAACATAATTCCCTAGATCAGGATCATCTTTAGGATTTATGGGGCCCTATGCAGTATTATTAAACTGATGCTCCTATGTCCTATGGCAGCCCGTGTTCGCATGTGTATTTTAGATAAGGATTGTCTTTTGAAGGATTTATTTTAAAAACTATATGTCTGAAGATCCAAGCACTTGAGACTGAAAATGGATACTCTAAACTCTTTTTGGGGGGCATAGATTTTTAGATATGTGATTTTATATCCTTCAGCAACATACTAATGAAATATTTTTAAAGCAAATTTTAAGCTAAGGTCCCGTAGACTAACATGTTCTGAGTAAATATTACAGTAGTGCACAAGTGTTTTTGTCAGTAAAATTCAGAGGCTGACAGTGTATACATGGGGGTTGGCAAATGTCTGTAAAATGGCTTCATTAACACTTGAATGGCTCTTTAACAGTTCCAATGTTGTGCTAGTACAGGGTTTCTCAAACTGGGGGTCGCGACCCCCCGGGGGAGTCACCAAGCGCTCACCAGGGGGTCGCAAGTTCCTGCCGCTGCCGAAAAGATGCCAAATTGATTATTTCCGCATTTGGCGGCTTTTCGGTGGACATACCGAGCGCTCTCGGAAGCGCTCGGAATGTCTGCCGAAAATAGCCGCCGAATGCGGAAGTATTCAATTCGGCGGCTTTTTGGCGGACATGGAAGGGTCACACCGCGCCGCTGGAGACGAAAAAAGGGTCGCAGTCTCAACAAGTTTGAGAACCGCTGTGCTAGTAGGTCTGACAGGTTGGAAGACTTTTTCACTTTTAAGTACTAGATCCCCTCCATAGGAAGACTCACCAGGCTGCAACAGTCAGCTGTGGTGGGAGCCTACAGAAAGGGTCAGATCAGAACATGGATAGGAAGAGCAGGGAGGGTAGACATTAAGACCCAGAGGTGCCCCAGGCTTTTGGGTGTCCTCATATACCTAATGGTGGCCCTACTGGAAATGTTTTTCCCCTTCCTTTGGACACACAGAGAAGTTTATAATTGTAGCTTTGCACATGAGTGGGTTGCTTGCATAAATATGTTTGGGGAGAAAACAGTAACACTTATTCTGGAGCAAAACCCCTCCCCTACAAATAATCACATTGGTTTCACAAACCCATGTGTTTGGGGTGGGTGGGGAGGGGAGAACAGTAGATCACACCTGGGGCCTTCTAATCTTGACACAGTGTCTGTAAATGTTTCACCATGGCAAGTGCTTCCTGTGCAAAGACATCAGAAGGGGGCCCAGTGCCAAGTTAAGTGCTTTCATCTTCCAAGTGGATAGGAGTCAGTGAAATGTTAATGTGACTTTGTGTGTGCCTGCTTGCTTTTTAATGCTTATTATGTATTTATGGTGCTTCTGGAGCTTTTCAGCCATAGTGTAGGTAGAGTCTCTAGTCTTTGACTAGCATTTATGGGTTTTGATGTGGTATTGAACAACTGTGGCTTATTAAAGACTTTTCTACTCTTGATAGACACAATAAAGTGACTATATTTGGGCATTTTATGAGCTACTTAATTTATTTTCAGTGTTGCACTTATTTTAGAGGTAGCAAGCAACCGTACATAATTTGTGACTATATAGGTGCTTGTCTTATGCCATTTGCTGTTTTGGACACTCATAAACCATGGAGAAATGTATTAGGTCATACTGAACTACTCCTGCATCTCCTATATCATATTTACTGCTGACAGATCTCAGCTTACAGGGCAGATGCTATGTTTCCTGATAGTGTAATTCATTTCCCACATCTAGAATGCAATGTGACACATCATGCACCAGTTACCTTGTCCTAATTGAGGACTGCCTGCATTGTCCCTATTCAGGAAAGCACTTAAACTTGTTCTTAACTCTAAGTATATGCTCTAATCTCATTGACTTTGAGACTGAAGAACATGATTAGTTGTATTCTGGAAACAGGGGGATTGAAATCCATGGTACTGGCTGTCATGACACCTGATTTCTATTTCTTTCTTTGCAATTGCTTGCTGAAAGCTACACAGCAGGTCATTAGACATCTCTGTGGATTAGTTTCACTACCTCTGAAATGTGGGTAATTTTGCAAAGTGCTCTGAGATCTATGAATTCTAAATATTTTCAGATTGCTAAATCTTAAACTTAAAATTGAGATAATATAATAGACTCTAATGTGGAACATAATATAATAGACTCTAATGTGGAACAACTGGGGGAGGGATAGCTCAGTGGTTTGAGCATTGGCCTGCTAAACCGAGGGTTGTGAGTTCAATCCTTGAGGGGGCCATTTAGGGATCTGGGGCAAAAAATCTGTCAGGGGACAGTACTCGATCCTGCTAGTGTAGACAGCGGACTGGACTCGATGACCTTCAAGGTCTTTCCAGTTCTAGGAGATTGGTATATCTCCATTTATATATATATAACATCTTTTAATCCTTGGTCGTTGCCGTGCAAATGATCAGGGGGACTTGTTGCTTTGCAGAAAAGAAAAGAAAAATATCATGGCATTAGTTGTGGCACCAGCAATAGATGACTCACAAGAGGTTGAGTTTCAGTTCAGGTTTCATGCAAATTTTGAACTATTTATATAGAAAACATTTGAATATATTCAAATTGCTTTAGCCAAGATGGCTGGCTGAAAAAAAAAAGAAGAAAAAAAATGTGCTATCCAGTATATCAGCCATATTGGGGGATTCTTTTCCTGGTTTTGACTAGTACAAATAGCTAAGTTTGTGTTCATGTTTTGGATGAAAGTTTGTGTTGATTCTTATGTACTCTGGACTGGTTTTCCCTTTCCTAACGGATACAGTGCCAGCAACACTAAAACTGGCAGCAGCCCCAGAAGAACTAATGAGCATTTAACATTCACTCCTAATAGCATGGGTTGGTACAACAGGGAAATGAATAGACTCAGTGAATAGTCACCATCTCCAATATTTTCTTCTTATTCCTCCCTTCATTCAGCAACCTCCTCTCTGACCCTTAAACTTGTGCCAGTTCTGACTGAGAGCATTTTCTTATGCAGATCCTGCCATCTGGGATAGCCTTCCTCTATCTCTACCTCATTCACTCACCATCTCTCTTCAAATCTCATGTAAACCAGGCTATACCTATTCTCCCTACTCTCCTTTGTTTATCTGTTTTTTTATCATTGCCTTTTAACTTTTTGCATGAACGATGCTGTACAAAACAAAAATGCATTGTACTATATTAACAGGCAAATAATGTTAAATAATAGTAGTAAAAGTTAAATACAAATTCTCCAAATTATATCCTTGGCCACTTTTCCTTAAGACTGTCCCTAATGCAAATTTCTTTTTAAGAATTCTCAGCGGCTTCCTAAAGCTTCTGGTTGGCAACTAGGATTTAACAGAGCAAAGGGTTTCAAAAGCCTGCTGGTAGTTATTGTAGAATGAAAGAAGCATCTTATGGATAAAATTTGGGGGAGGCTTATGTTGTGGTTCTCAAAGGGCTGTCCGTGAGACACAGTTCCTATCTAGAATTTCTGAAGCTCGGCTATACACGGTACCTACCCTAGCTTAACTAGGGTTAAGAATAACTCTAAATCTACCCTTAAATTAACAATAAACATCAGAATTGTACTGTGTCCTATGCCTCACTGTCTTTTACATCTATTTTTGATCATCCTCTTCCTATCAGGGAATTAAAAGTGAGCATGCAATTGCTGTAATTTTCTAGTGAAATGTATTGGCAGGGCTACGTGTGATTGTAACAACAATTTATGGGGTGATTAGCAGCTGTATGCTAATTATCCAGGAAGCCCTTGGCTTCCTGGGTATGCTAATTATCAGTTCAGATTGAGTGGTGACTTTGTTTCATCTCTTGTAAGGAGCTTCTACATGCAAAAGAATTCTGTACACACCTGATTTTGCAGAAAAGCTTGTCAGAGAAGTCATTGACTGTGTCCTCAAGAAGCAAACTTTGTAAGGACTATATCAGATGTGAGAAACACTAATATAACTGCTTTTTGTTTTCAGTTTTTAATTTTTTTTGCTTTTTTCCAGATAATAAAATGTGTAGCCCTTTTTTTATATGTTTAGTGAAATTCCATGGATCTCTACATGCATGTGTATATACAGGAGCATAATTAAGGTGTACATTTTATACACACTGTGTACAAGGTATTTTCACACCATACAAGCCCTTAAAACTTCCAATTTTATCTCAGATAAATGAGGTTTCTCAGCTTTCTAGCATAGGGAATCTGACGTAACAGAGTTAGAATATTACAGACATTCAGGTTTTGTTTAGAGCAGATTTCATAATAGAAAAATGTCTCAAATATGAACAAGGTGAGATCTTTCTGGTGTGGTTCATATATTTCTGGATTATTCATTAAAACTATTTGCTGATCCTAGAAGTCTCTCAAATGTTATGAATGATTTTTCATACCAATTGTCTTGATTTTCACTTGATTCTGTGTCACTGATTCTGGAGCCACACCACCTGTGTTGAAGTCAGTGAGACTATGCTCAGGCCCAGGGGTCCATCTCTGTGCAGAAAATAGCAGAATCAGGGCTACCACAAGACCCTTTGAGAGGGAACTGGTTTAGCCCACCTGTGCCTTTTTAACAGCCTCTCCCTGGGGCCTGATAGAGGCCAGCCACTCTCTATGAAGAGCCACAGGAAACAAGGAGAAGAAACTCCAGAGGGTGAGAAGCTCCTGTATGGAAGACCTTGATCTTAGGAAGTTGCTCTGGCTAGGAGAGACTAGGAGTGCACGTTAGAGTAAGGAAGGCCCTGAGCCTCCGGAGGAGTTCCCAGGAAAGAAGGCCAGGGTGGGGGCTGCAGGGATGCTCCTTCAGAGAAAAGACTCCATATAAGTAGATCTGGGAGTGGCCTGCCAAAGGCAGGGATGAGTCAGTGAAGCTGGAAGCTTTGATTTGGTGTTGTCTCGTTTTGCCACATAAAATTCCAGACCCAGAAGGGAGATATTTTATGGACTCAGGACTGGGGGAAGTTTATATAAGAGCTGTGAAGAAGGGAAACAGAGGTAGGGCTTCTCTGAATGGCCCCAGGCCCCAATGGGGGCTTGGGAGGAGGATGACCTGGTTATGGGGTCTACATTGGCAAAGGAACGGTTGTTCATAACTTCTTATTTTCCTATTTTTTTAAAAAAAGAAGTTCTGGTCATTACATCAAAGGAGACAATAGCATGACTATAGTCCAGATCACCAAAGGTATTTAGGCAGCTAACTCCTACTGATTTCAGTCAGCAATCATTACACACCACAAACAGTAATTAATCACAATGAACAGTTTATGAACAGCTCCTCACAGACTGCAGTTTGTTTAAATAAACTATTTAGTGGATAATGTAGTAAACAGGAGTTGGTGGGGAAGGCTATCTGTGCAGAAAACAGATAATACAGTTGAATAATACCAACATCTAGAGTAATAATACTTGGAGTTAGATACTAGAGTGGGAGATTCTACCACGCTCTTCTGTAGTGGGTAGGGAAAGGAGCCTTTACACGCTCTGCTGCCTGCACAGGCTGAATAAGGGTATGTCCATACTGCAGTAAAAGACTCACACCGTGGCCGTGATTGGCCCAGGGCAGCTGACTTGGGTCAAAGGGCTTCAGCTGTGTGGCTATAAAATTGCATGTAGATGTTTGAGCTTGGGCTGGAGTCTTGGCTGTGGGGGAGAGCCTCGGAGCATGAATGTCTACACTGCTATTTTATAGCCACACAGCTTAAGTCTAACTCAGCTGACCTGAACTCTGAGTCATGGGTTTTTATTGAGTGTAGACATACCCAGAGATCCCAGGAGAATAGTTGTATTTTAAAATGTTAGTTAACATATTGTATGTATTACTTTATATCCAGGGCCAGATTTTCAAAGGTATTTAGGATGCAACTAGAAACCTACTCGGATTTTTAAAAGCACCTATGCAGATTAGGTGCCTAAACCCTGGGAAAAAATGGGAGTTAGGCACAAAATCTACATTGGGACATCTGAAAATCCCACTAGGTGTCTAGTTAAATCTGTAGGTGACTAAATACATGTGATATTCTGATGCTTTGTGTTGAACTCCTTAGTAAGAAAAATCAATACAAGAGTAACTGAGTGTAATTCTTTGATCTGTGGTATGCAGAAGGTCAGACTAATAGTCTCTTCCAGCCTAACATTAATGAATGAATAAATTCAGGTAGCTCATGGTCATTGGTTACAGTCTACCGTTACCCTAGATCTATAGGAGAAACATAATCAGTGTGCATAATCATACTCATGCTAGCTCTCATTGAAGCTAACTCGATAGAAAAAGGGCTTGTCTTCAGTCCCAGGGTATGTCGACTTAAGTTACATTACATTACTTCAGCTATGTGAATAATGTAGCTGGAGTCGACGTAGCTTATGTCGACATGGTGTCTTCGCTGCACTGCATTGATGGGAGACACTCTCCGGTTGACTTCACTTGCTCTTCTCAGGGAGTTGGAGTGCTGGAGTCGACCAGAGAGTTCTCTGCTGTCTTCACTAGACCCACTAAATAAACTCCTGCTGCATTGATTGCAACAGTGTCGATCTGCCCAGTAGTGAAGACAAGCCCATAGGCGTGTAGCTGTAGCAGCACGGGCAGCAACAGCATGTGCTAGTAACCCTGAGAATGTACCTGCAGGGCTCAGGCAGGTGTAGACTTTGGGCAGCTAGCACTGTGCCTCCGCTGCCTGGACTATCACAGTTACACTATTTCTTTTAACATGTTAGCTCGATGACAGCTAGTATGAGTACATCTATCCCCAGCTCACAGAGTAGATTTAGTCCCTTTTCTCACATTTCACTGTGTTCTTCTCTGTAGGATGTGTCTCCTCTTGTTAGTTTCTGCATTTGTAATCTTAACGTTACCTTCCATCAAGCTTAAGTTCATTTTGATGTATTTACTATCCAGAAGACATTTGGGTAGTTAGAATCCCCTATTATGGCATTCTCTTGTGTTGAATTGCTCCATCACTAGTTCAGGAACTGTTCATACTGGTCCAACCAATGATCCTTCTAGCCCAATATCCTGTCTTCTGAGGTGGCCAATTCCAGATGCTTCAGAGGGAATGAAAAGAACAGGTAATCAATGATCCATCCCCTTTTGCCCATTCCCAGTTTCTGTTAGACAAAGGCCAGGGGCAATTCAGAGCATGATTTTGCATATCTGCTCATCCTAGCTAATAGCTATTGATAGCCCTATCCTTCATGAACTTGTCTAATTCTTGTTTTAAATGCTGTTATAGTCTTAGCTTTCATAACATCCTCTGCCAGAGAGTTTCATAGGTGGACTGTTCATTGTGCAAACAAATGAACTTCCTTTTGTCTCTTTTAAACCTGCTGCTTGGTAATTTCATTTGGTGACTCCCCCTTCTTGTGTTATGAGAAGGAGTAAATAATTCATATTGACTTTCTCTATAGCAGTCATGATTTTATAGACCTCCATCATGTCACTGTCTTTTCCAAGCTAAAAACTCCCAGTCTTATTAATCTCTCCTCATGTGGAAGTTGTTCCCTCCCACTAATAATTTTGTTGCCTTTTTCTGTACCTTTTCCAATTCCAATATATCTTTTCTGAGATTCAAAGTATTCAAAATGTGGGCATACTATGGATTTTTATAGCAGGAATCTGGTATTTTCTGTCTTTTTATCTATCACTTTCCTAATGATTCCCAATATTCTATCAAGACAGGTCAGCCCAATTTATACCTGCTACCTCTCCTCTTCAGAGGACAGGTTACCATCTGTTTCACTGAATACTCAGCTTCCGGGTTTAAGCTTTAACTCTTCCCCAGTACTTTGTTTCAGCTATCCCACTTGGATTTTCACCACTTTCTTCGGAGTTAACGGGCAATCTCCTGATCATATCTTGGCGGAATCAAATCTTCAAAGGAACTCTTGTTTTGTGAGAAAGTGTAATGGAGGTTCAAGCTGTATAGATCATACGCCTAGTGATTAAACGATGTAGAGGTGGGTGGAAGGAAAAGGTGCTACTGCTTTGGGTGACTGATGTTTTGCAGCTCCTCTCTTACTGTGTTTTTCAGTGTATGTCCAGGACTCCTGGATAATTGGATTGAGCCCTTTTGGTGTTGAATTTCTTTTGGATTAGTATGTAAGAAAATTAATACAATCACAGTGACCAATGCCTTGAGATATTCAGTAATGCGTGTGATCTTATTTAAGCAGTGGCGTCGCTAGGGTTGGTGTCACCCAGTGCAGAGGCAGCAGCCGGGGCGCCCCCGGGGCTCCCCGCACGGCTCCGGCCGGGACCCTGCAGCCCCCCGCGGCCGGCCCGGGGCCAGAGGCAGTGCGGGGTGGGCCCGGGGGCGCCCGGCGCCGACAGCCCGAGCCGGGTGTTACCCCACTGAGAGGGTGTCACCTGGTGCGGTCCGCAACCCCCGCACCTGCCTAGCTACGCCAGTGTATTTAAGAGGAAACTTGAATCCCATTGGTGTGTGGCTGAGGCAGTCATATACCAGAATACATCCCTTTAAGTGGTTTACAAAGGAGCCATTCAAATTTCCTGGGCTAGAGGCAAGAAAAGAGGGACACAGTTTGTAATTTTCTCTATAAAGCTGTTTTATGTATATATTTTTTAAAAAAGCATTAAGACAAAAATGTAACTACTCTTCAAACCCATGAAAGTAAACAAACAAATATCAACCTTATCAGAATTTTGATTGTTTGTCTAAATATCCAATCTAAATATAATTTCGGTCTGTGAATATACCCCCCAACCATATTTAAGAAGCAACGAAGCAGGAAGTGCTGTGTCCAGCATACTGGTATGCAGCCTCTTTCATACTGCTTCGGTACAGCTGTAGCTAGATTTTTATGATTTTCTCTCAAGTAATTAGTTTTTGTGTTAATGTTCAGCATCACTGATTGCAAACAACATGTCTCATTCTGGCTGTTCTTGTTGATTTATGCTGTAAAACGTTTGGACAGAAAGTAATAAATCATGTTTTGTCTCATAAAACAAATGGATACTTTTTTATTGTGTGCCCCCAACCCTAAGCACTGAACTAGCTCTCAGTACTACTGTGCCCCCTAAATATAATGTTCTGTCAGACAGAACAGAACATTCACTCTGCGGGAATGAAAAAAAATCCACCACCACCACCAAAACAATTTTCTATGCAAAGGAACACAAAAAAATAAATACTTCATTCTTCTACATCATTTATGGTATTCATATTGGGCCAATCTTGTTCCCATCATTTAAAATCAGTGATTACATTGATTTCAATCGTATCTCGAGTGGGATTTTTGCCTGTAGCCCTGGGTCACACTCTTGACCACCCCATTTGCATCATAAAACAAAGAAAAAATCACACACATTAGCCATAATCTGATTGACCAGAGGTGGGGCTGTGCAGTAGAGCCCAGCCTAGCTGTATAAAATCAGCCATTTCTAACTCATGCCTTTCATTAAGCTTTGACAAACATACCCTGCTTCCGGAACTTTGTCTGAATTGAGTTCTCCTCTAAATCCTCTCCTCTCAATGGTTTGTACTTTATTATAGCCTTTAGTGCCCCTCCCACCCCAGACTTTTCATGCTGATGTGTTTAGTATCACTCTTTATTTATAAGATTTATTTATAAGATTTATTTATTTATTTATTTATAAGATTTATTTATAAGATATAAGATTTATCTTTATTTATAAGATTAATTTCAGTTGTAGCAGTCTTTCTCCTTTACCTGTCTGGAAATGAAACATGGCTACAACCCTGCAAGTTGCACCATATGTCTAGAGCCTCACTGATTTCAATGGGGTTTGCCCTTGTGGAGAAGCTTTCAGGATTGGGGGTCTACAAGTTTTAACATAGTTGAGAGAACAACCAAGCCAGGAATAAATACAGACTACAGAAGGAGAGATGGTGCCACTCCAGGCTTCTAGGGATCTTGCAGAAGCTACCGGAGAAAAATCATTTAGAAGTCCCTTCTTACCATTGGTTGTGAGTTATGCTTCTTTGGGGTGCTAAGAATATCTGTCCTTATAAAATACTGAGGTAAAACCAAGAAATAAAGGCAAACTAGGAAGAGTGGTTCCAAACAACCTTCTCCAGGAGCTGCACCTCCAGCACAAGCAGGCTGGTGAACAGATGAGGTAGCTTCTGATTGCCCTAATCTAAAACAAATTGCTGAGAATTGTTTCCACCTATTTTCCAGCATACTTCTTTTGCTTAACAAAAGAGGAAAATGGCATCTGCATTGAATGGGTCTTGACCCTATCATTATTTACCTATGGTGGAAATAAAACACAAACCCTCTCACAGTTATCTGCTCCCTTGCTAAACCAGCTCATAACAAGTGTGCGGGGCTCTTAAGAGTCATTTACATGTGATTCGACTATCATCTCACAGACTTGCTTTAATCTTTAAGGTAGAAGTGACTTTCTAATCAATTTTTAACAATGAAAACTAAGGCTGTAGCAAGCACAAGATTAATATTAAGTGTTAGTATGGTATAATGGTTAAATTATGGGACTAAGAGCTAGGAAATCTAGCTGCTAATCATTTCTCTGGCTATGGTTTACTGTATGGTGTTGATTAGCCAGCCTAAAGCAGAGCAAAAAAATTGTAATTGGGGAATAACAATAACCTCACAAACCTCATGTGTAAATTGAAGCTTAATCAGCTAATATTTGAGAAACCATTAGAGATTCTGTGGTAGCAGGAGCCATATAATTGCTAAATAGTAGTAGCTGGTCAGAGAAAACCAGTTCAATGTATATGCTATTGAATAAGGAAATGTGGGTACATATGTGAAACAAAACTGTAAATACTTGATCTAAAGTTGTTGAAGTCATTGGGATTCTTTCCATTGATTTTCAATGAGCTTTACATCAGTCCCTAAGTGCCAATATCCCAGTTAAGACATTAACACATAGCAATCCCCACTTCCCCCAACTTTACTTGTTTACCTGGCTATATATAGTAACTCTGATCTGGGCTGACTTTCTTCCTCATACTAATACTTTGAGAGCAGAAAACACATTGAAAAAATTACTTGAGATAAGCGAAGGCATATTTTACACTCTACATGATAATTTGCACCCTGATCTTGTAAACAGATATGTTGATGTGGATTCTCTATGCTACGTGGATCACTCTGCAGAGTCAGAAAGATGATGGTAGATATCCAGCTTTGTCTTCTTTCCCAACTCTAATATCAAATTGATTTATCTGGTTAGTTCTAATACAACCTATTTTTAATAGAGTAGTTTAATCCATTTATTTTATGGTTATGATAAATAATTTTTAAATTGGGAGAATGGAAAACTCCATGAAATTAAGTCAAAGGCCTTTCAGTCTCCAGAGTAGCTACTATATGACCATAGGTTGTACCATATTAAAAATGTTTGTAATAAAATCAAATTATTTTAGCTTCAAATGTAATTCTTTCATGGAAAAAGGGGGTGTTTATATGCAAAATGTTAGGTACTGGTGGTTTTAACTGTTATTTTGGCCAATATTTTGGTGTCCATATTAGGCAACGAAAGAGAGAGAGTGGATGATAATTACTAGGGGTTCTGGGCTGTGTTTTGTATATGGGCTATTATAATCAGTGCATCTCTTGCTCTTTTGAGGTAGCCTGCAATTTTCTAGTATTTACAGTGCATAGCTTAATAAGGTCTGATGTAATTTCATCAGTGTACTCTTTTATAGAATTCTACTTGCAGTCCATAAAAATGTGGTGTTTCCTGGAATAATTCTCACATTGTTTAAAAAAAAATCCAATGTAGTAGGTGCAAAACTTTTTTTTTTTTAATTGACAACCAGGAGTAGAACATGAGTCATGCCTATGACTCAACATTATTGTTTGCAATTTCTGTAGTGCTTACTGACCCATCTCTTCTTTTCTTTCATATTAAGATACAGATTTATTACTTTTGTCAGCACACTTCTATGAAAATGAAATCAGTGGAAATACTGTCTAGTTATGTCCAGCCTCAGACACTACTTGTACATTTTTTAAGTTAGCTTCTTCTTCCTTCTTTATTAACTTAATGATAAATGACTTTGCTGTCAGCACAGTGCAATGATAGTGAAATGCTGAGTAGCATCTGCTCTGCTGTATGTAGCCTCACACACTTTAAAATGATAATGTTTCCTTGGGCTAACTTTTGGAAGATTACTGACTTTGAGGAATCACATCAATGAAAATTCTTGCCAGCGAGTTCCCAGAGAGAGTGCAGTCAGAGCTTTGCTAGCACTTACTTTGTCATGTAATTTGCAGTAACGTTAATAGCTTACAGATGCAGCCAGAAAAGAGCATTAGAGCACAGATGATTAAGGCAAAGGAGGAAATAAATAATCCTTTTAATTATTGTCTTTTGCAGGAGACCTTTAAAACTCAAGGTCTTTGCATGGATTTTAAGATTCCCATTGTACTTTTAATAAGACAGCAGCAGCTTCTATGTCTCCCCTTTCTTCCTACACAAGACTATAAATAGTAAAAGGGAAACTGGTAAAGGGGATTCCTTGTGTGAGTGGGTTGGAGATGTGTTCCAGAGCAAAGGACATCATGGATCCTCTTTTAAACATTTTTTATCTACCAAAATTATCTGTTCTGTAACCACTTGGTTATGTCTCCAAGTGCAGCTATAATTAGCTACATAGGTACCAAAATAGATACTAGACGCAAGATGACAAAGCCACTGAATGGTTGCACACAATTGGAAATGGTGATTCTATGTTTTTTTTCCCCCATAGATTTATATTTCAGTTCCTGCAGGGACCCCCTGAATAGTTTTAACCTGCACCATTTACCTTGTTACATGTACAGAGAGTGTTGCTTGATATACTTCATGTGTGGGGTGGCAGAGTTCTTCTATGGTGAGTGAGATTGGTTACCCACACAATTGTTGGACTGGTTTTCTCCCTGCCTGCAGACTCAGTGACAGAAAGTGATGAAATACTAGATCAGACCATAGATCCAAAAAGAACAGGGGAATGAGTTGCGTAACTTATTCCAATTTTTTTTAAACTGGGTAGAAGATGTGTGTAAACCCAGAGGAATCTGATTTGAAGAAGATGGAGAGTAAGTTTCACTTAGTCTATTCTTAGTAGAGAAGTAGCCACACTACAAAAAATAGCATTGCAATCGGCATTCTACTTGGCAGCCCCGCAGGTCCAAGATTAAATAGGACAGAACTTTTCTGTCCCCATAGAGGTTACCCATTAAATGCAGAGTGTCAGTCTGATGACCTTGAGACATGGACCTCTTTGCTGTACTTGCTCTCTTTATAAATCGTGGATTTCAGTTTCCAGATACTTCAGTCGACCTTTTTTTTAACCAGTGTTAACATTCACAAGTAGAAAGAAGTGAACACATTGTTAACAATGAAGCAATAGAAGATAATGTATATATTCTGAGTGATACAGTTTTTACCCTGTGAACTGGCTTTCTGAAATGATATTGGTAATGTTTTGATCGTGGTAAATAAATTTTACCCTAAATGAAAACTAGGCTAGGATAAATATATCTAATTCACAGAGAAAATATGAGCTATTCTAAGATATTTGAGGACAAAATTAATAAATGAAAAGTTAGAGTTCCATTTAGAGAGAAATATTGACAATTTCAATTATTAAAAACATTCAGTGCCTGGATATTTACACTGACGAGACCGCTTGAAAAGAAATTTGGATTAGCTAAATTGCTGAAAACTTCCAGATCAGTAATTCATTATAGTTTGAGTACAAATTACTCAAATTTATGGAAACACAGTGCTGAAAGGGGAACTATGTTGTATTTATTTGTTCTGGTTTGCTGATGAGTTAAGTTAGGTCAAAGGCTTGTTCAGATAACAGATGAGTCTGTTCAGCTTGCATGGTACATAGTTGGACTAGACTGGGTGAGAGAGAACTGAAGGAGAAATGATGGTGTAATTATCAGGGATAAGAATCAAGTATGTAGTAAAAACATTGCGTAAAATGCTTAGGTAAACTTGGTAGCTGAGCTCAGTGACAGAGGCCCACTGGAACATGTGGCAAAGGTCTCATTATTCTTTACAAGAAACTTCTGTCTCAGACCTGACCAACTCATTACAGCTACTACACCACTTTCCTGATATTTATCTAGAAAGAGTAGCAAGCAAGGTCTCTGCTGAAAACTTGTATCTTATTAATTTTCATAATCATTTGTGAGGTCTGTATATTTAATAAATAGCATAACTGTACTGAAAATTATGCCCTTCTGATCTTGGAATGAAAATGACGCCCCGGAGAATATGATGTCTTGGTAATGGCCATTCAAGTGGGTGGGAATTGGTACCCCACACTTGATATCCGATTATGTAATGTATTGTTCACTTGTCCACCATTGCACCAAACAAGTTAAGTCAATAGAAAATCATCACAGACAAACTATAAATATTGAAACCACTTGGAAGTGAAAAGGAGTGATATGACGTTGAGGAAATCACCCTGTCTGTGAATAAAGACAAGACTGATTCAGTACGTCACAGGGTGGAGAAAGATGCTCCATTTGCTGAGGAGGAACCTTAATGAGCAGGGGTGCTTCGTGAAAGATTGGGTCCTGGCCTCTTGCAGCAGAAGATTGATCTTTGGGGTGAGAATCTACTTTGTTAGATAGGAACCATAACAAATAATCAGTATAGATCCTAGTTTTTTATTATTATTATTTTGGTTCCATCACTCTCCTTTGTTTCTATTTGAATTTGTTGTTTCTTAAAACAAAAGGGAAAGGATTGTACTTTAATGAGACTCAAGTGTGTAATACAGCAGTGGTGGGGCCAGTAAAACTTTTTGTGGTAACGGATTGCTTTTGACCAAAATTTCATCAGGAAGCTCTCTCAGGTCCAAAACAGAATTTGTGTGTGCACAAGTACAAGAGCACACATCCATCATAGCCAAAACACTGGTGGCTGGAGTACTCATCTGGGATATGGGAAATCCAGGTTCCTGTTCATATTTGGGTTCCTGCTCTACTTAATTGTATCCTACATCCCAGATAAGTTCCTTAACTACCAGTCTTTTGGCTATTTGAGAGTGGATTAATCTTTTTCGACTTCTCTCTCTCCCCCTCTCCCTCCACCCTCTCCACCACTTTAATACTAGGTTAACAAAGGTCCTGATGCAGATGTTTTTTTTATAAAGCTCAAATATTTTTTTGCAGGACAGGAAAACTATGTAACCATTTCCCACCCAACTCTATTCTGGACTAAACGTGGTCATCCAGTGGTTACATTGGCCAATGTTTGAGAGGAGCTTTGTTTTGTTTTTTATAGGTTACTAAAGCAACCATTTTCATGTAAGTCATTTAATGTGTTAAATTCCTTAAATGGCCCAACACTATAATGTATTGAGACTCAGCTGAAATTAAGTAACTTGAAAATACGGGTAATTGGAGGCAAATGTTAGATTTTTTTTTTATTTGAATCCTATTCTTCCGCTATGGGATCTTTATCATGCTGGAACAATCTCTCCTTAAATAAGTAATATTAAATATTGTGTATCTTTAAAAATGACACTTGCAGTATGAAAGTGAAAACAGAGTCCAGGACTTAGAGGTTGCAATGACACAATATAACACTGAACTTTTAACCTTGTGTCTACCAATGTATTCTTTAGGTAAAATTTAAATGTAGGATAAGTTAATGTTTCCATCCACCTACATACATGTATAAATTTATCTTTGCACATGCAAATGGCTGTGCCCACAAGTTTTGTTTGTGTACCAATGGAATCCATTTGAATTATGGATTTACATATGCATATATTTCATATGTACATATTTATGTTAGAGTCAAACTGTGTTAAAGAACAGTAAGGTTGCAAAATTAAGCTCTCAAAACTCACATGTTAGAATTAAGGTTGCTTGTGCAAACTTAATTTCCCCCCTTGTGTGTATGAATTATGATACTGCCTTTAATTCCATGATCTCATGCTGGTTTTTTTAATGTAGGGAAACAACAATTTTTCCCTAAGCTTATTTTTTATAAATAGTGAACTGTTTTGGCTGAAACATGGAACAGAATCAACCTGCTGTAGGCATCTGGCATTGCAAATTTCAGTCCAAATAGTTAACTTGGTTAAGGTGGAAACTGCTGAAAACAGGGTCTTACAATGAAAAGTATGGGGCACCTGCCAGCTCTATCCACCATATATGCACCAAGATAAATGTGCATCTATACACCAAAGGCAAGGAAATACTTTCAGTCAGATGGACCTTTATTTTCTTCTTAGGGAACAACAAAATAAATAAATAACACCCAGAAGTTAAATCCGCATGTAGAGCGACACTTTGTGTGTTTTCCCTGTGGAAGCCTGCACCTGAATACAAAACTGCAGCTGTCTTTGCCACTGGAACTGGAACTTCACTCTAATTAAAGGTCCAGTGTACAGAAAGCAAACAATAGTCCACATTAATAATACTGTGATTTATATATTAACATTTTTATTTCCTAAATATAAGAAATTTGATCACTTTCATTGGCTACCAGAGAAATATCAATAGTATTAGCAAAACTCCTTCAATAAAGTATTGATGTACATAGTTATTTTTTTTCTGTTGTATCAGTGACTCCCTAAAGTAATATAAAATGTAATTTGCTTAAGTAATAGGACGCAACAGGGTGCATAGTGCTGGCCCATTATGGTGTAAGCCTAGGGTGCAGTGAGAGGCGAGAAGTGAAGACAAATTGATTACTGTTTCATTAAAATTTAACAAGCTGAGACCTAATTGAGTTAGAATTGCTTATTAACTCTTTCTAGAAAGGGATGTTCTGATATGCATTGCCATTGTTTGTATAGTTTGGGCATAAAATGGCTGCATTTTAATAGTATTAAATAAATTTAAAAGGGCACCATGGGGAAACACTAGCTATGTCTACACCAGTGATGGGTAACCTGCATGCATGCGTCCCATCAGGGTAATCTGCTGGCAAGCCACCAGACAGTCTGTTTACATTTGCACGGCCGCCCACGGCTCCCAGTGGCCGCGGCTCACCATTCCCAGCCAATGGGAACAGCGGGTAGCGGTACGAGTCACAGGGACGTGCTGGCTGCTGCTTCCCGCAGATCCAATTGGCCAGAAATGGTGAACCACAGCCACTGGAAGCTGTGGGCAGCTGTGCAAATGTAAACAAACTGTCTGGCGGCTTGCCAGCAGATACCCTGATGGGCCATGTGTGGGCCCCAGGTTGCACACCACCGATCTATACTGCACAGCAGTGGTGCTGGTGGATAAGGTCTGTGTAGTTACATGCAGCAGTGAAAAGCAAGTTGCAGCCACACTGAGGTGTGTACATATGTCAGTGAAAGGCTGTGAGATGGGGGAGGCTGTGTGAAAAGGCTCCATCAGTTCCTAACTGTTGGAGCCTTTCCCCACTGACTTCAAGCTGCTGGAGTCTTTTCCTGTGATGGGGAAAGGATCCAGCAGCAGGGGAGCAGTGGGACATGTAGATGGGGAAGACATTTCCTGGATTAGTACAGTGCCACGGGGATATATACATGGGTACTTACCCAGAGGCTTCAGACACATATTCACTCTACTCACTGAAGTCTTGCCTCACTGTGTACACTGTTATTTTTACCCATGCTAGGGGGGCTACTCACATCTGTGCTTTACACCCTGTCATAAGAAGTGTGCAGTGTTGATACCAATAAATACCAAGACTTCGTGTTTATCTGCTGAAGTCAATATAAAAATGAATCCATTAAAGTAGTAAAGCAAATTTATTATCAACTCTAGCAAGACAAAGAATAAGTGTTACTTATTAGGTACAGAAGAATCATAAAGAAGACACCTAAGTTTTATTGACAAATGCTTAATTTGCTTTGAGTGCAAGAAAACATTCCCTAGCCACTATAAAGGGAGAAATGTTGCAACAAGATGCATACTGAAAAGGATGAGTCGAGTGCGCTGTGGGTATATATGTATCCATTTAGCTCAAAATTTAGCTAAATTAGGATCAATAGGAATGATTTGGGGTGTTTTTTTTAAGCACAATAGAAACTTTTATTTAAAACAAACATTCCCATTCAGTTCCTAAAATGTAAACACTGAAGTATGGTGCTAACACATGAGTACCTACAAGTAAACCAGGATCTTATCCCCCTTCAAATGGGTTTTCAAGATTCACTTCTGCTGTGAAGCCTGCAGAGCCCCCACAATAACAATGTAGCTATATCGTCTGAAAATATTTTTGGATTATTATTGCCTCTTCTTTCCTCTTCCCTAACTCTACCCTCTTGTTGTAGTCTAGTGGTTCTCAAACTTTTGTACTGGTGACCACTTTCACGTAGCAAGCCTCTGAGTGTAACCCTCCCCCCCCCCCTTATAAATTAAAAACACTTTTAAAAATATTTAACACCATTATAAATGCTGGAGGAAAACTGGGTTTGGGGAGGAGGCTGACAGCATGTGTCCCCCCACGTAATAACCTTGTGACCCCCCCCAAGGGGTCCCAAGCCGCAGTTTGAGAACCCCTAGTCTATCTCTCTTGTCATTAGCATTGACCCTGAAGCTGCAAACACTTACACATATGTGCATCTTCAGTTGGGCTGCTCATATGCTTGCTTGATTTTTTTCAGGATTGGGTGGCCTAGATGATAAACCATTTTAATTCAGGATTTCCTCTCCTCCCCCCCCCCCCATGGTGTTTATTTGTATTGTGGTAGCATCTAGAAGCTCGTTGTGCTAGGCACTCTGAAAACAAAATGAAAATTATCTGTCCCAATGACCTTATAACTTGTGTGTGTTGTTACTACTAATAATAAAATAATAACCCCATAAATTAGAAGAAAATTTGACAGTTAAAACTAATTTGATAGGTATGTAAAATTTATTTTCAAAATCAAATTTAACCTGACATCTTTTTTATTTACCACAGGTACAATCTAGGCATACACTGTAATAACTTTCTCGTGTGTCTGTTCCAAGTGAACAGGAAAACAAGCAACTCACATGGATGCTAGCTTAGCCAATATGAAGAAAATGAAGGAATTAATTCATGCAAATTTGGATTAATACAGTACAGCTCAATATCTAACATCACCGTAACTTAGTCTTCAGTTGAAAAAAATTCACTCACTGTTTACTGTAACATTTAATAGTGGAAAATTATAATATGTATTATTATAATACCATAAAACTTGCTCAAAATAGGGTGAAGGGTAGAATTTGACTTTGATCAGAAGAACAGAATGCCCATAGCTGCTCTGGAAATCAATGAGATTTTTCACTTGCTCTATACCCCCTGAATATCAGGCCACGTACTTTAGGTGCCGAACTTCACTCACTCAAGTTTGAAAAATTTAGTCTAATAATTAAGTGAGCGGAAATTATTTCAGTTTGCCTAGAATAAAGCATGTAAGGTTTAACTGTTCAGCACTCCTTCTTTATGTACAATAGGAATCCACCTACATCCTGTCTATTTACTATGTTAGATTATGGTTTTACACAGTAGTATATAATTATATTATGACAGGTTCAAAAATAGCAGCCGTGTTAGTCTGTATCCATAAAGAAAGCGAGGAATACTTGTAGCACCTTATTCCTCACTTTCTTTAATTATATTATGTAATTTTGTCTTGCCTGTGGAGATGGATAACTTTAAATGGTTCTAATCTAGTGTGTATAAATTATCACTTAACACACTCGGGCACCTCTTATTTGCTTTTCGCAAAATGGTTTCCTTGCTCATAGTCCTAAATATGTTGCTAGTATTAAATAATTTGGCATCTGGAATCATTTAACTTTTGTAGCAGATTAATAAAGTTTCTGCTTTAGATATGTCTAACAGACTCCTCCATTGGAAAATCTAATGAATTCAAAAGAACCAAAATTAAATAGACGATTTAGGTATTTTTTTAAATTATATTTTATTGAGAATTGTAATTCATTGTTCTCATTATTCAAATGCATATCAAACACAAACACACTTTAGAAATTATGTAGTATTTTCTTTATAAAATATATAATCTGACATATAACCTTCTCATTAGGTCAATTAAACTTTTTCAGCAATAAATATTTTATAATCTGTTCCATTGAAATTCTTTTTCCAATTATGCTCTGTTAGAAGTAACAAAGTGGGAAAACTCATCAAAATAGTGGCATGTAAGCCATTGTGAAATTGTATTATTCAAATTATTGCATCTAATAGAGTAGTGTAGGAAAGCTTTCCACTATATATTTCCGTATAATTTAGGAATGATCCTATCCTTTAAGTCTGACTTCTATTTTAGTAAAACTCAAGCAAGAAACTTTCTCAACTTGGAGTTATGCTTGGAACAATCATTTGATTCAGTCAAAATACCATAAGGAAAGTTATAGTTTTAAACGTTATCCTGGAAATATCAAGATAAATTCATTTTACAAAATCCCTCCCAAATATTCAAAAGCATAGATATAGTCACTGAAATAATGTTAAATTGTCCATGCAGTGGTGTTCTGTTGACAATCAAACCCTTAAATCAGATTATCTGACCTCAGGAAGGTTCATACAGACTAAGTTATGACTGTTTATTGTGGTTTACTAACGAGAAGAAATGTTGTTGACTGGATAGATATCTCCGAGTTACTAATTATTTTCAGAGTGGTTCTGTTGGAACAGATTTAAGTTTGCTTGGGTGATAGTCACTGTGTATTTGCATGCTTACAAATATTTGGTGGAAGGAGTACTATAGAAAGAAATATTGACTTGTAATTTCTAGTTTTCTATTGTGCCTCTTAAAGTACCACTTCCTCTAAAGGAAAAATTTAAATTGGCCAAAGTGATAATTACGCTGGAGTTAAGGGATTTTTGTAGTGCTTTGCTTAAGAGCTTCCTTACCAGTGGAGGTGAATAACTGATTCTTCAGTTTGATCAGAAAACTGAAAAAATCAGGACAAATATTCAGTTTGGTTCTGAAAATGTATGGAATTTGTCAGCAAATGGAAAATCCAGCTAGCTTCAGAAAATGGCTTGTGTTTGTATGTCCCCTTGCAACCTTCAGCTCAGTGGTTAGAGGGAAGACCAGTGTTTTTAGTCCTGCTCCAATGAATATATATATACACTAGCGAAAATACCTGGCGTTGCTTGGGTCTGTCGGAGGTAGGGACGGGTCAGCTCTCTGAGTGAGTGCGGGGTTCGTTGGAGGGGGCAGAGAGCAAACCTGACACCCCCACCTCACCCCCCTGACCAAACCCGACACCCCCACCTCACTTACCCCTCGACCAAGCCCGACTCACATTTTCACCCCCCCACCCAAACCCAACACCGCCACGTCACCCCCCTACCAACACCCCCTGACCAACACCCACACCTCATCCCCCGTAGACCAAACCTGACACACCCACCTCACTTTCCCCCCCAACCAAACCCGACACCCCTACCTACCACCACAAACAAACCCGACACCCACACCTCACTTACCCCTCGACCAACCCCGACCCCCCTCCACCCCCCCGAACCAACCCCAACACCCCCTGACCAACCCCAACACGGACACCTCACCCCTCACCCACCCCGACACCTTCCCACCCACCCCGACCAAACCCAACACCCCTGGCTCACTTACCCCCCGACCAAACCCGACACCCCCACCTCACCCCCCGACCAAACCCGACACCCCCACCTCACTTACCCTCCGACCAAACCCAACTCGGGTCCGTTGGAGGTGGGGAGGGGGCAGAGAGCTGAGCGAGTGCGGGGTCTGTTGGAGGGGGTATTATGACCTCATAACTATGTCACAGAGAACAGCAGCTGCCCAGCTGATGTGAATGGGCTTTAAAGTATTTCATCCCTGGGGGACGTCAGAGGTGAGATTTGAAAAAAATTCGACTCTTACCCTGATTAGGACCCTAAGACCTCTAACTGAACCAAATTTCAAGTCTCTAGCTCAAACGGTGTGGAAGGAGTAAGTGCACATACATACATACATACACGCATACATACACCATTTGACTTTTTTATATATATACTAGCATAAGTGCCCGGCGCTGCTCGGGTCAGTCGGAGGTGGGGAGGTGGCAGACAGCTGACACCCCCTGACCAACCCCAACACCAACACCCACCCCTCACCCCTCACCCACCCCGACACCTTCCCACCCCCCCAAGCAAACCCAACACCCCCCCTCACCCTCCGACCAAACCCAACACCCCCACCTCACTTACCGTCCCACCAAACCCAACTCAGATCCGTCGCAGGCAGGGAGGGGGCCCAGAGCCGAGGGATTCCGGGGACCTTCTCAGGTGGGGGGCGGCACAGAGCTGATGGATTCTGGGGTTCCGTTTGGAGGGGGGAGGGGCAGAGAACTGAGGGGTCTCCGGGGTTCCATTGGGAGGGGCAGTGAGCTGAGTGATCTCCGGGGTTCTGTTGGAGGAGGGAGGGGCAGTGAGCTGAGTGATCTCCGGGGTTCCGTTGGAGGAGGGAGGGGCAGTGAGCTGAGTGATCTCCGGGGTTCCGTTGGAGGAGGGAGGGGCAGAGAGCTGAGTGATCTCCGGGGTTCCGTTGGAGGAGGGAGGGGCAGTGAGCTGAGTGATCTCAGGGGTTCCGTTGGAGGAGGGAGGGGCAGTGAGCTGAGGGATCTCCGGGGTTCCGTTGGAGGAGGGAGGGGCAGAGAACTGAGGGATCTCTGGGGTTCCGTTGGGAGGGGGGAGGGGCAGTGAGCTGAGTGATCTCTGGGGTTCCGTTGGGAGGGGGGAGGGGCAGTGAGCTGAGTGATCTCCGGGGTTCTGTTGGAGGAGGGGGGGCAGTGAGCTGAGTGATCTCCGGGGTTCCGTTGGAGGAGGGAGGGGCAGTGAGCTGAGTGATCTTCGGGGTTCCGTTGGAGGAGAGAGGGGCAGTGAGCTGAGTGATCTCTGGGGTTCCGTTGGAGGAGGGAGGGGCAGTGAGCTGAGTGATCTACGGGGTTCTGTTGGAGGAGGGAAGGGCAGTGAGCTGAGGGATCTACGGGGTTTCGTTGGAGGAGGGAGGGGCAGAGAACTGAGGGATCTCCGGGGTTCTGTTGGGAGGGGGGAGGGGCAGAGAACTGAGGGATCTCCGGGGTTCCGTTGGAGGAGGGAGGAGTGAGCTGAGCGAGTGAGGTGTCTGTTGGAGGGGGGTATTATGACATCATCCCCACCTAACCGCCCAGCCGATGTGATTGGCCCTGAAAGACTTTCACCCCTGGGGGGCGTCAGAGGTGAGATCCGAAACTTTTTCGACCCTTACCAGCATCTAGACCCCAAGACCCCTCCCTGTACCAAATTTAAAGTCTCTGGCTCAAACGGTGCGGGAGGACTTCACAGTCATACATACATACATACATACATACATACATACATACACCACTTGACTTTTATATATATAGACTAGCATAAGTGCCCGGCGTTGCTCGGGTCAGTCGGAGGTGGGGAGGGGGCAGACAGCTGACACCCCCTGACCAACCCCAACACCCACACCTCACCCCTCACCCACCCCGACACCTTCCCACCCCCCCAGAGCAACCCCGACACCCCCCGGCTCACTTACCCCTCGACCAAACCCGACACCCCCACCTGACCCCCCCCAACCAAACCCGACTCCCCCACCTCGCCCCCCGACCGAACCCAACACCCCCAAATCACTTACCGTCCCACCAAACCCAACTGGGATCCATTGCAGGGGGGGCCCAGAGCCCAGGGATTCCGGGGACCTTCGCAGGTGGGGGGGGGCACAGAGCTGATGGATCCTGGGGTTCCGTTGGGAGGGGGAGGGGCAGAGAACTGAGGGATCTCCGGGGTTCCGTTGGGAGGGGGGAGGGGCAGAGAACTGAGGGATCTCAGGGGTTCCGTTGGGAGGGGGGAGGGGCAGAGAACTGAGGGATCTCCGGGGTTCCGTTGGGAGGGGGGAGGGGCAGAGAGCTGAGGGATCTCCGGGGTTCCATTGGGAGGGGGGAGGGGCAGAGAGCTGAGGGATCTCTGGGGTTCCGTTGGGAGGGGGGAGGGGCAGAGAACTGAGGGATCTCCGGGGTTCCGTTGGGAGGGGGGAGGGGCAGAGAGCTGAGGGATCTCCGGGGTTCCGTTGGGAGGGGGGAGGGGCAGAGAGCTGAGGGATCTCCGGGGTTCCGTTGGGAGGGGGGAGGGGCAGAGAGCTGAGGGATCTCTGGGGTTCCGTTGGGAGGGGGGAGGGGCAGAGAACTGAGGGATCTCCGGGGTTCCGTTGGGAGGGGGGAGGGGCAGAGAACTGAGGGATTTCCGGGGTTCCGTTGGGAGGGGGGAGGGGCAGAGAGCTGAGGGATCTCCGGGGTTCCGTTGGGAGGGGGGAGGGGCAGAGAACTGAGGGATCTCCGGGGTTCCGTTGGGAGGGGGGAGGGGCAGAGAACTGAGGGATCTCCGGGGTTCCGTTGCAGGAGGGAGGGGTGAGCTGAGCGAGTGAGGTGTCTGTTGGAGGGGGGTATTATGACATCATCACCACCTAACCGCCCAGCCGATGTGATTGGCCCTGAAAGACTTTCACCCCTGGGGGGTGTCAGAGGTGAGATCCGAAAATTTTTCGACCCTTACCAGCATCTAGACCCTAATACCCCTCAGTGTACCAAAATTCAAGTCTCTGGCTCAAACGGTGAGGGAGGAGTTCGCTGTCATACATACATACATACATACATACACACATACATACATACATACATACATACATACATACACCACTTGACTTTTATATATATAGATATAGATACTAGCAAAAGTGCCCGGCGTTGCTCGGGTCAGTCGGAGGTGGGGAGGGGACAGACAGCTGACACCCCCTGACAAACCCCAACCCCCCCCGGCTCACTTACCCCCCCGACCAAACCCGACACCCCCACCTGACCCCCCCGACCAAACCCGACACCCCCACCTGACCCCCCATACCAAACCCGACACCCCCACCTGACCCCCCCGACCAAACCCGACACCCCCACCTCACTTACCGTCCGACCAAACCCAACTCGGATCCGTCGCAGGTGAGGAGGGGGCACAGAGCTGAGGGATTCCGGGGTCCTTCGCAGGTGGGGAGGGGGCACAGAGCTGATGGATTCCGGGGTTCCGTTAGGAGGGGGGAGGGGCAGAGAGCTGAGGGATTCTGGGGTTCTGTTGGAGGAGGGAGGGGCAGAGAGCTGAGTGCGTGTGGTGTCTGTTGTAGGGGGTATTATTACAGCATAACAACATAGCTGCCCAGCTGATGTGATTGGCCTT
Organism: Sternotherus odoratus; assembly: GCA_032164245.1. Classification (NCBI taxonomy): domain Eukaryota; kingdom Metazoa; phylum Chordata; order Testudines; family Kinosternidae; genus Sternotherus; species Sternotherus odoratus. The sequence continues at coordinate 83,942,928 of JAVMKO010000002.1, read as the reverse complement.
TAAAGACTTTCACCCCTGGGGGGGCGTCAGAGGTGAGATTTGAAAAATTTTCGACCCTTACGACCATCAGGACCCCAAGACCTCTAACTGTACTAAATTTCAAGTCTCTAGCTCAGACGGTGCGGAAGGAGTAAGCTTACATACATACATAAACCATTTGACTTTTATATATATAGATATTTCTACAAAGTGGAAATCTTCAACAGGCAAGACTGAGAGCAACACACCCCATAATAGCCTGTAGCCTCCTTTTCAGGATGCTTATATCCCTGCTCTAGAATGGTGATTCAAACCTGGGTCTTCCAAAGAAGTGTTCTAATCATTGGGTTAAAAGGATGGATACCCAAACACATAAATGTGCATATTTTCTGAATCTAATCCTGAAAATATTTTCCCCCAGCTGATACTAATTGGGTAAAATTCAAAAATAGTTTGGGGTTAAACAAAATTTCATTTTTTGATAAATAAACTATTAATCTTAAAAATATCAGCCAGCTCTACTTGCAGCCTATATCATTTCAGACAGCCTCCCACCTTAACATGTGGCTTCCTCCCACTCATTCCCATTACCAGGCCCCTTTTCCTCCAGGACAGTTTTTCCCTATTTTGCACCTTCCAATTTAGAATCTTATCACCCTGTCATACTATTAATTGCTTTCCTCCCATCATGGTTATCCACATCAGAGCCATTTGTGTTTGCAAGTCTACTCTAATACCACACATACCTTGCAAAATGTGTGTCAAATTGTTGTGAACTTAAAATGCATATGACAAACTAATTCAATGTTTAGGTATTTTCATACCCCCTTTAAATATCTTTAAAATTGTTACCTGATACCTCTCCAGACCAGTACAATACAAGGAAAACACATTTAATAAAAATTGAAAGTCTATCTCTGAAACTTCATCTATGATTTTCCCCAAACTTTCCAGAAAAATCTATTGTGGGATAAGAAGTGACATGTTAAATTAGAGTTGAATTGGTCTGGTTTTGGTGAAGTTAGAGGGCCTGTTAGATTTGTAGTGAAAATCTAGTATCTTGCTTACCCTGTGCAGTGATTAGCATTCCTCAATAATAATCCTACAAAATATATTGAAAGCAACTAGCCTGTATTTACAGTAAGGTTCGATGATATAATAGATCTTTTCCCATCATTTAATTGAATGATTCTATATTGTAATGTGAAAAGGAAAAAAACATCTTCAAGGTAAAAAAAAACACCCACTATAAGCAACAAACAAAATGGTTTATATAAAAAAGAAATCATGTTAGCCAACTTGGTTGCTTTTTTTTGATAGTATTAAAATTAGTGGATGAAGGGAACAAAGTAAATGTAATATTTGTATTTTTACTGCAGCCTTTGATACTGCCTTATGAAATCTTAGTTGAAAAATAAATGTCAATTGACTTGGATAGGAGTATTACTGTGGACTAAAAACAGTAGTGCAATGAAAGTCCTTGAGTGATAGTGGACAACAAATTAGATGTGTGCTTAGAGTTCAGTACGGTAGTAAAATAGGCCAATTTCACTCTGTGTAGCATATACAAAGGTTTATGTCTCAGAGAAAGTAAGGTCAGCATGGGTGTGGAATGTTGGATATATTGCATCTAATGCTATGCACCTCGATAGAAGAAAGGTATTCTTAAACTGAAGGGGTCCATAGAGGAGCATCAATAATGAGCAGGTGGCTATAGCAATTGTCTCTTAAGGAAAGATGGCAAACTAAACATGGGCAGTTTGATTAAGAGATGGCTAGCTGGGATGGGTGATGAGGATTTGATAACATTTATAAATATTTGATGGATGTAAATAGGAAGGATGGAGAGGGATTAGTGGACTTTTTATTTGGTGGTAGGGTAGGATGTAGCTGCGTAACTTAGAATAGTGGGTTGAAATTAAGAGGGAAAACGTAAACTGGATATCAGTGAGATCAAATAATCTGTGGTATAGTCTTTCAAGGGAAGAGGTGAAAGCCCCATGTCTTTGGATTTTCAAAATTAAACTGCACAAAACAGTAGTAAATGTAGTGTAGGGAGCTATATCGCACCAACAACAAGATGTATTGGGCGACATCAAAAAAAAAGATTTATCTCTAACTTCAATAATTATATAAACAAACACTAATCTGTGATATCTGATAAATAACACTCTTCTTTAATTTATGGATAACAGCTGGACAGGATATATTCTTGCTTTGGATAGTCTTTACCCCTAGTCAGGTGTATATAGGGATAATTGACATAATATTGACTACTGACATAATATTGATTGAGTGGACCTAAAATTAGGACTCCTGGATTATAGTCTTGTCTCTTCCACTTACTGAATGAGGGCCTTTCTTTGATTTAACAGGATTTAGATTAGGCTCTGTATGAAAATGGGCCAAATTTCTTTAAAAACCTTTGAGTCCCTCAATGTATGTTCTACCCACTAGCAAAATAGATATAACACCCCTGTGAGTTAAATGTCATTACAAGGCTTTGTTAGGTAAGAAATTCAAGATACAGATAAAAAATTCAAGGATTTTTGACGTGCCTAAGCAAATTGACTCTGGATATACTAGCTAGGTCTTTGATAAATGATTGCAGGTTTACTCCTGCTCAAGGATTTGGATGATTTAGAGTTATCAAATTAAAGCTGTGGAGGGGTTGTGGGTTTTCAAAATATTGCTTCTAGTGATTTTTTCAAGTATGGATTATTGCCTCTTCAAATATTCAGATTGCTGTGTATGTAGCTTTTGGGGGGATGTGGAAATTGTCCACATTCATAATCTCTGCATTTCTAATTTTTTCTACTTTTATGTTAAGTTTTTTTTTTTATCCTAGGCATCACAAAGAGGGGCAAGGAGACTGCATATTTGAAAATACCTCTGTATTCATTGTGAAACACTTTTGAAAGTTGTTTACTGAAATAGTTTTCTACGAAGAGTTTAACAAGAAATTGTCTCTTTGTTAGTAACAAGTGACAGCAGAGAGAAAAATCTTATTTTGTTCTTAACAATGTGTCTGGCCTGACCATCCTATAACTTGACAGGGCTGATGAGGTTTGAATATTTTATTATTTATTTTTGAATGACATGTATTGTTTTTGTTCCTATGTACCTTTCAATTTGTCTCCTTGACCTAATGCCTCAGTCAAGTATGTTTTCCCTAATGGATGTCCAATGAAAAGAAATGTAAAAGTGTATAATTCCAGATAATCATTATGTACGGCCCAGCTAATAGTAATGCGCCACCACATTGAAATCCATCTTCATTGCAACTAAAGGGAATTGGATACATTTCATTTTTGAGAGAGCTGTGTACAGTGAGAGGAATAGGATAAAAAAAACTTGGTTCTGATGATGACAAAGGAAGCTCTAATAATTTCCTTAGATTAGTCTGATGACAGCATTTGAATAAAGAAGTGAACCAGCTCTGTTCATCCTTCTCATGCACAGCATGAAGTTTTAATTTCTTTTTCCAAGAGTGAGGATTCTTAGTTTTAATTATAAACAACTTTAGGAGGATGTTTGGTAATGAGATGGAAGAGCTCTTTTGCAGCACTTTTTTTCTCCCAGAGATGAAAGCAGCTGCTAGCTGTATTACTTCACTCCTTTCTCATACTGAAGCCCAGTAGTGTATCCCTAAAGGTAACTTGGTGAAATTTTCCTGCGAATCTTTCCTTGGTGAAACTTGGTAACTTGGTGAATGTTTCCTGTCATGCCAGCTGAAGTTTGATGGTTTGTGGGGCGAGGTAGGAATAAAAATTAACCTTCAGTGGAGGGGGAAAATCCCTTTTAAGGGCCAGAATACCAGGAGCTAGCCAGCCCTGTTCAATCAGCCTCATCTGTGCCATAATCAGCTGCCTCCCAGTTTAAGGGACCTGGAATAATTGGGGTTCCAGTGACAGTCTGATAAGCATGAAGGCCTCATAAAAGGGAAGCGAGAACTCAGTTAAAGGGAGCAACCCCAGGAGAACAAGTTTCCTTCCCGTGGAAGGTTTTGAAATAATACCTGGAGGGGACTCTAGGGAAGTAGCCTGGGAATCAGTGCTTTATGCCAGAGTAGTGAAACATAAAGGGTGACCTAGAAGGTGCTGGGAACAGTCCACAGTGTGGGCTGAAGAAGAGCCCAAGTGAGGTGTTTGGACTTCCGTTAGTCTGGTGAGGGGAAATTGAGGCAGGGAACACCTAAAGCACCGTGCTTTGCCAGCAAGGGCAGGCAGGCCCTATGCCAGTGCTCTCCCCACCCTGATTAAAGAAACCAATTCTGATGTCATTTACAACTATGTAACTAGGGAGTAATTGTTTAAATAAGTCATTGGAATGTCTCTGGATTAACAGTTGTGCTGTACATGAAGACTAAATCTGGCTGAAGTCTCAGAGCCATAAGTTTTCTTTTCCTAGCTCTTAATATGTATCCAAATTAAAGTAAATAGCTTACAGGGGCATATATTAGAGCCGTTTAATGAACAGATGTATTTGCAAAAATGCATGCAACACCCATTTGCAAAATTCCAAATAATTATCTGAAATTCAAGGGAAGTGTGTGCCTTGATGCATATGCAGGTGCTTAATATGAATTAACAAAATCTATTTGCACAAATACATATGTATTTATGTGCATTTCATAGATGTGCCCATAGTTTTGTGGCACAGAGATAAAAAATGTGGCCCAAAATGCCCTTAAGGTTTTAATTTATCCACCTTTCTTCCTTTTTTCTCCCATCCTACATATCATCGAATTCCTCAGCTCAGACACATGCAACAACTGCTACATCATAATCACAATAAGGTCATGCATGGTATGTAGTGCTCATCAGTGGAATGCTAAGTATTCTGATATCAGTAGCTCTGTTGGCTTTAATGCTTGGAGAATTTTGAAGGTCTCAATCTCTCAGCTATTTTAGAAAAATATATTTTAGCTTTGATGTTCAAGTATCCACTGGTGAACAGTAGTTTGAGGCTTACACCGCATTGAAAGTCCAACATAAAAGAGGCAGCGAGCTTTTTGTTCCAGAATGTAAGTGGTTAATTTTCTCAATTTGCTTAAATATATTTTTGAGAAATTATAGTAAAAAAATATGCAAGAGGAAGCTAGACAACTTTTAATTAAATGATTGAACAGAAGACTCGTAGGTAGATGTCAAGTTCTTTCCAGGTTTCTCTGTCCATGGACTCTCTCGTACCCAACAGGAAGAGTGACCGTACAGAGGATTACACCTCAATCTTTCTTAGAACTCCCTGTGGTTGCACATTAGTTCTGTTTCATAACATTCTGCTGCTGCTAGTTTAATAACGTACCTTGGAAAACAGCCTCAATTACAAATCTATTAACTCTTTTTTTTTTCACATCTCTGTGTGGTGTCAGTTATCCTGAGGTGTTTTTGTTTTTGTCGTTGTTGTTTTTGTTTTCTGGTTTTTAAGTTCCAGATTTCTACTGAAACAGTCCACAATTCTGTACACCAAATTCAGGCTTTAAGAGACTGGACTTTACATTTTCCCACCCACAAGGTTCGTTGCCATGGGAGTTGAAGCATCTTTACTTTCTTGAAATGTGGATCTTTAGGGAGATGTGTCTTAATTTAGGCATATTGCATTTGAGATTTCTATTTCAAAATGTCACAGTAATAGAGGAGATGCAGACAGCTGACACCATAAAGTAACAATCTGTGACCATCTTTGAATGTTGCCAATTGCCAGTGCTTCACAGTGCAATCCCTTGGAACTTCATAGAAGCTAGTTAGGGAACAAAACCACCTTTTCCTTCTCCTTAAACGACACAGAAAGCTCCCTGCACTGGAGCTAAGGGGCAATCTTCTCGAGCTGTAAGCTGTATAGGGTATAGCAAAAGTGCCCGGCGTTGCTCGGGTCAGTCGGAGGTGGGGAGGGGGCAGACAGCTGATACCCCCTGACCAACCGCAACACCCACACCTCACCCCTCGCCCACCCCGACATCTTCCCACCCCCCCAGACCAAACCCGACACCCCCTGGCTCACTTACCCCCCAACCAAACCCGACACCCCCACCTGACCCCCCCCAACCAAACCCGACACCCCCACCTCACCCCCCGACCAAACCCGACACCCCCACTTCCCCCCCTGAGCAAACCCGACACCCCCACCTCACCCGCCGACCAAACAGTGTATTTAATAATCTGTGTGCTACACAGTGCACCGTGAGCCGGGGGGGTGTCGGGTTTGGTCTGGGGGGGTGGGAAGTTGTCTGGGTGGGTGAGGGGTGAGGTGTGGGTGTTGGAGTTGGTCAGGGGGTTTTGCGGTTGGTGGGGGGGTGAGCTGGGGGTGTCGGGTTCGGTCGGGGGGTAAGTGAGCCAGGGGGTGTCGGGTTTGGTCTGGGGGGGGTGGGAAGGTGTCGGGGTGGGTGAGGGGTGAGGTGTGGGTGTTGCGGTTGGTCAGGGGGTGTTGCGGTTGGTGGGGGGGTGAGGTGGGGGTGTCGGTTTGCTTGGGGGGATGAGGTAGGGGTGTCGGGTTCAGTCGGGGGTAAGTGAGCCGGGGGGTGTCGGGTTTGGTCTGGGGGGGTGGGAAGGTGTCTGGGTGGGTGTTGGGGTTGGTCAGGGGGTGTTGCGGTTGGTGGGGGGGTGAGGTGGGGGTGTCGGGTTTGCTTGGGGGGGTGAAGTGGGGGTGTCGGGTTCGGTTGGGGGGTAAGTGAGCCGGGGGGGTGTCGGGTTTGGTCTGGGGGGGTGGGAAGTTGTTGGGGTGGGTGAGGTGTGGGTGTTGGGGTTGGTCAGGGGGTGTTGGGTTTGCTTGGGGGGGTGAGGTGGGGGTGTCGGGTTCGGTCGGGGGGTAAGTGAGCCAGGGGGTGTCGAGTTTGGTCTGGGGGGGTGGGAAGTTGTCGGGGTGGGTGAGGTGTGGGTGTTGGGGTTGGTCAGGGGGTGTTGGGTTTGCTTGGGGGGGTGAGGTGGGGGTGTCGGGTTCGGTCGGGGGGTAAGTGAGCCAGGGGGTGTCGGGTTTGGTCTGGGGGTGTTGCGATTGGTGGGGGGGGGGGTGAGGTGGGGGTGTCAGGTTCGGTCGGGGGGTAAGTGAGCCGGGGGGGTGTCGGGTTTGGTCTGGGCACCCACCCCGAAACCTTCCCCCCCCCAGACCAAACCCGACACCCCCCCGGCTCACTTACCCCCCGACCAAACCCAACACCCCCACCTGACCCCCCCAAGCAAACCCAACACCCCCACCTCACCCCCGACTGAACCCGACACCCCCACCTCACTTACCGTCCCACCAAACCCAACTCGGATCCGTCACGGGGGGGGGAGGTGGCAGAGCCGACGGATTCCAGGGACCTTCGCGGGGGGGGGGGGGGGGGGCACAGGGCTGATGGATTCCGGGGTTCCGTTGGGAGGGGGGAGGGGCAGAGAACTGAGGGATCTCCGGGGTTCCGTTGGAGGAGGGAGGGGTGAGCTGAGCGAGTGCGGTGTCTGTTGGAGGGGGTATTATGACATCATCACCACCTAACTGCCCAGCTGATGTGATTGGCCCTGAAAGACTTTCACCCCTGGGGGGCGTCAGAGGTGAGATCCGAAATTTTTTCGACCCTTACCAGCATCTAGACCCCAAGACCCCTAACTGTACCAAATTTCAAGTCTCTGGCTCAAACGGTGCGGGAGGAGTTCGCTGTCATACATACATACATACATACACCACTTGACTTTTATATGTATAGATTTCACACTCTTGAACAAATAAAAGAAAACAGAACCACACACAATATATTCTTCCAATATATTTAAATTGAGGTGGTTTTTAAAGACAAATACGGTGACTTGATTTTAACAATGTTAGCTTAGGTAATGAGCACCGATCACATTTGAACTTCTACATACCAAGATATTCCGCTGTCATTGTTCAGGTTGTAAGAGTCCTGTTAGGAGCAAGAAAGAGGACGAGGGAAAATTTCTATGCTCACATTTTGTACTTCTCACACATTTGGCTATCGGTAAGAGGTGTGATTTTGTTCTTAAAACATTGGTTAATAGTAATCCATGATCTCTTTAAAAAGAAAAACAGAACCTGATATCTTCTCTAAAGGCTAAGGATCCTCGTTCTAATGTTCCATTTCACTGAATAAAACCCATGTCTATGTAGCAGCCAGTTCCTTTGAGTTTCAAGGGCTGCTAATTATACCCCTGGCTTTTATCTCTGGCATGATGAAACCCCTATTTATTAACTTACTAGGTCAAGGCTTATCTCCACATGATATAGAAGTTAAATGGGTTCTCAAATTGCTTTCTGTAAATAAGACTCATTAACCCTGCTACCCCAGAACATTTTCAATTTAGGATGCTGTCTAGAGAGAGGAAGTCTGCATTTTAATTCTGCTGCTGAATATTCACCCTCTTCTGTCTCTTCATTACTATTACTGAAGTTCAGCAACCACTGTAGCTTTAGTGTCAGAAATGGGAAGAAATTAGAGAGATCCAGCAAGGAAGATCCACTGATCCATGAAACGGGAGCACTGAGTCATTGGTGTTATTTTGGGCCCTGTAGGAGACACGTGGGGCCACATCTTACATCTTCTGTTGTAAACTGACTTATTTCCATGGAAGACTGTAGCAGGCAGCTGACTCAGCAACCTGCTGAGCCAGCCCCTGCTCCCTCCTTACCTCTGCAGAAGCTACAAGCCTCTGCAAGCAGCCTGCTGAGTCAGGCTAATTGGCCAGCTGGCTGTAGCTCTGCACTGCAGAGGGCTTGATGGGCTCCACCTGGCAGCCTCCTCAGGTATATAAGCCCTGCTAGGGAGGAAGCCAGGGTGGGTTGTGGAGCTGGGAGATGGAGGTAGGAAGAAAGAGTGAAGGAAAGAGAAGGTGCAGGGTGGTCAACTAGCAGAGGCAGCAAGCCTGAAGGGGCTAGTTAACCCTGAGGCCAGCCAGAGACAAAAGGCTGAGCCTCAACCTGCACTGGGTAAGAAGCTGTATATAGGTGGTGGGGTTTGTGCACTGGGTAAATAGAAATAAAAGACACTGGTGAAGCCACAGAGCAGTCTCCGGCTGATATTTTGAAGAGGGCGGTCAGGGGCCCGCTTACAAAGACCTTGAATTATTTGTGGATCAGATCCTCAACTGGTGTAACTCCACAAAGGCCCTTTTTGAGGTCAGAAAATTTAGAACATAAAGAGAGAGAATGACTTTTAAACAAAACAGGAATGAGTACAGAGGAAATAGTATGGAAAACGCTGGTAAAGTCCTTTAAAATTATTTTAATGACTCTTCTTATCCTTGACTGCTTTAAAATTCTAAATTACTATTTTAAAAGGCTTTGTTAAATAGAATTATATATTGACTCCAAGTTCTCATTTCTAAGTTCACATTTGTTATTGCTAGTGCTTTCATAGATAATGATTAGTGGGGACAGCAAAGTCTCTACTTTTAAGGATATTATGAAGAATCTGCCAGACAAATATGAGCCCCCTTAAGTCAATGACAGATGACAGAACAAGGAGTAATGATCTCAAGTTGCAGTGGGGAAGATTTAGGTTTGATATTAGGAAAAACGTTTTCACTAGGAGGGTGGTGAAGCACTGGAATTACCTAGGGAAGTGGTGGAATCTCCTTCCTTAGAGGTTTTTAAGGTCAGGCTTGACAAAGCCCTGGCTGGAATGATTCAGTTGGGGTTGGTCCTGCTTTGAGCAGAGGGTTGGACTAGATGACCTCCTGAGGTCCCTTCCAACCCTGATATTCTATGAACCATTCAGACAGCCAACATAGAGTTGAGCTGTGATTGGCTAGTGGTGGCCTGGGTCCTTTTGATTTTATTTTGGGTGCCTTGGCTCAAGGCCCCTGGCTTCCATTACCCTAGAATCAGGTGAATTATAAGGTACCTATCCTTGTAACGAAGGCTGATGCCAACTCTGTCCTCATATCCATTCAACTGACACCATTATAGGACCTAATCACATCAGCCACACCATCAGAGGCTCATTCACCTGCACATCGACCAATGTGATATATGCCATTATGTGCCAGCAATGCCCCTCTTGGTACATTGGCCAAACTGGCCAGTCTCTACGCAAAAGAATAAATGGACACAAATCTGACATCAGGATTCATAACATTCAAAAACCAGTAGGAGAACACTTCAATCTTCCTGGCCATTCCATTAAAGATTTGATGGTTTCAGTTTTGAAACAGAAAAACTTCCAAAACAGACTCCAATGAGAAACTGGAATTAATTTTCAAATTGAACACAATTAACCAGGGGCTTAACAGAACTTCAGATTGGTTCTCTCATTACAGTAATTTCCTGAGTTAATTTTACTGACAACAGATCTCCATTTCAAAAGGTGTTTTTTTCTCCTAGTGATAATGGACCATCTACATTTAACAGCCTTCTTAGAATTGGTATGCTAATGTACAATTTTTTTCTTTGTTTTCTTTTTCTTTCTTTCTGTATGTATAAATGCATTTTACTTCTGTTCCATTCTATGCATCCGATGAAGTGAGGTATAGCTCACAAAAGCTTATGCTGAAATAAACTAAGGTGCTACAAGTATTCCTGGCTTTCTTTACGGATACAGACTAACATGGTTGCTATTCTTGAACCTGTGAATTATAAGGAACATCAGTGGAGCTGAAAGCCAGCATGTGGCAGACTTGTATTTAGGCTTGGAAGGGTTTGATTTTTATTGGTAAATATCCCTAAGCATTGATTTCACTATACAAACACAAACTGATTGAAAAATAATTCTATTCATGATAATTGAAATTTACAGATAGAAAAAGTAAAAAAAAAATGCTGCTTGAGAACTAAAGTTTGACTTAAGGTTAATATCTTTGTATATTTTAACGTGATATTGACAATTTGTGGTTTAACAGCTTTAACATCAAAGTCCGCTGTCATTAAATAATTGTTATATCCCCCCATAATTTCCTGCAACTGTAAACAATTAATTAGATAACTAGAAAAATGCTTAACCATAAACATCATATGTCAATATTACATAAAATAAAAATCAAATTCTGCTGAGCCTACTTATATTGAATAGCTTTATGAAGAGAAAGGGGCTGCATGCTACTAAAACCAACTGATGCTGTCATTGTTTTTATCTCCTTGAAAATAATGGGCATAAGGATAGGTTTCTTGCAGATTGTAAAGAATGAGGATGTACCATATCTTTTATAACTCAAGAATACGCATTCTATGACAGACCAAATAAGAATTAACGAAACACATAAAATATTGCAACCAAAAAGTATACTTAAGATTAATGTGAAGCAACCCTTAAAAAAACTACTGCAGCTGACATTGAATTATTTTGTTTCATGACAGAGTGTATATGATGTATTCTTCTATAGAATGAGGCAAATACATAGAAAATGCAATTTATTGCTTAGTTACATGCTTACTACATTCTGAAAGATGGCAAAATCCAATTACCTTATTTTTTTAAAAAGAAATTCGCCAACACCTTTAAATTTCCTCTATTTTTGTGGGATCAGTTTTGTGCCCCCCAACATTTGTGTTCCCATATTTCACCCTCAACTACTTGCAGGAGCAAGTGTACTAGGTACTATAGATGTGTACACTGGAGATGCCTAACCCTGTCTCTGGGATAGAAAATTGGGCAGTTTAACATCTATCTACTAATATATTCTCCTTCAGTTCATTGCAGGTACTAAAATGCAAGCACAATTTTTTTTGCTAAAATAAAATTATTTCTGGAGGCCTGTTGTAGCTCATCTTAGAATATTTGCTTTAAGCATTATTTTTAAAAGGCAGCACTAGGTAATTGGATTAAAATGAGCAAATAAAACCACAAACATTGGGTTTTATTGCCTGTGATGCTCAGAAAATAAAGGACTATTTTAAAAAAATGTATTTTACTTATGTTTGCTAGAAGAAGCTGTAGGTAAAACATCTTTCATGGCAGTCGTATTGAAGGTACTACAAATTGGAGATGTTCCCAGGCTTCTAAGAACCCAGTGCAGTTCAATGACGTATCATAGGCTGCAATTCCATCGCCTGGGCTAAGTAATCCTGGACTTGGTGACCCTGTACCATCTCTCCCCTGGCCTTCCCGTAAGCCTCCTTCCAGGGTGCACTGTATGGAGTTGGCACAGAATCCAGCACCACACTACATAGTTTAGTCCAGCTTTTCTCAAATGCAGCCACTGTGGTCGCATGTGGGAAACGGGGGCTTTTCTTGCCACCACAGCTTTCTGGGTGGTGACTGGGGGAGGGAGGGGAAAGGCAAAGCAATGGCCATGCCCCCGTGGCTGCCAGCAATGGTTGGGCCTTGGCCCCCTCTGAAGTCGCACAAGCTGGAAGAGCAGGCAGCCAGTGAGTTCTGTACCTTCTTGAGGGTGTTGGGGTTGGGTTTCAGCCCTGAAGTGGTGGGTTGGAAGGTTTCAGTGATGTGGCTTTGGGCTCTGTTCCCCAGCCACGTGATGGCAGGCTCTGTCCCTGAGCTCCTCCCCCGCCACCATCATTTCTGGCCTCCATTATCTCCATATCAACCACCCCATCCAGGACTTTATGTCCTGAGGCTTGCCTGGAGCAAGTCGGCTGTGGAAAAGTGATATTTGTATGTTTGTTAATATCACTTTTCACAGCAGACTTACCAGATATCCTGTCTAAAAAAAGCAAAAGAAACCTCAAGAAAAAAGAGAACATGCAAAGCACCTTATTTGTGTTTCTATTCTGTTTGGGTCCATAAAACAACTGTACATTATTTTTTTATTGAGTCTGCAAAAAATATCCTGCATAAATAAATTGCAATAATTTAGATGTCTATATGTGCATATTTATTTGGTTTTCTTAATGTTAATTAAGCATTTTGGGGGAAAGTATCACACTCCGAGACCACTAATTTTTTTGTTGTGGTTTAGTCCCTGGTTTAATGCCTCTCCTCATCCTTGCAGGCCATGTGCTGTGCAGAGGTGTTCATGTGATTCCACTGTCATGGAGGCCCATTCTCCCTGGAAGAACCTCACACTGTAAAAGCAAAGATGTTCCACATGCTATCTCTTGGAACCATGTCTTGCAGATGGATACATTTGGCACCAAACAGTCAATATGGCTGTTGCTTGCCCTGCAGGAAAGGAAAGATTTGGAAGTTGTCATACTTTTTCCAAGGAGGAAGTGTTGGCCCTGAATACTCGAACTGGCCTATTCTTTAGGTGCATCAGTGCCATTGCTGACGATCTTTGCTAGCCCAAGATGGGGAGGGAGTGGAGTTGAAAATCCAGAGTGTATGTTATTGTAATGTACATGAATCATTAAGAAATACTGCCAAAAGATCAACCTGCCTCCCATTTACAACATTTACCCTTGCTTTTTTATAGCTGCATCTCAGGAAAAAAAGCCAATGGAATTTCAATATATAAAAATTGGTGGTTGATGGGGTATAATCTCTAGAATTCATCGCTGCGCTTTCAAGTTACTTTCATCTAATTACCTGGTGAGCTGCTGCTTTTCCTGCTGGTGTGTTCAAAATCCTTCAGTTTAGTGTCTTTAGTTAACCTACTGTTTCTTCAAATGCCAAATGATGATGTGTGTTGTCAAATCCTGTATTAAAATGGAAAAACTCAAAAAATTCCATTGAACTGCTTGATAGAGATAAGCATAATGCTTATCCTCTCCTATATTGTTTACAAATTATTACTGCATCTTTATTTATTCACTGAGAGTTACTTTCCAAATTGAGAAAAGTCCTTTCTGACCTCCCACGGAGCAAGGCCAGGGTTACCTCTTGTTAAGCCATGACCTCCTGGTTTAAATTTGTAATCTTTCATGCAAAGCCAAAAGCCACTCAGAAAGAGGAATGATCTTTTCTGCATTCTGCATGGTATCTCTAATGAGCCTAAAATGTTCAGAGAAACTCATCACTCATTTTGAATTGTGTAATATGTTGGACACCAAGACAGAACTATCCACTGTAGTTGTTAGGAGGGAGAAGGGTGTAATACTTAATACTGATGTAGTTCCAATGTGCATGGTGATTTGTAATGCCTATGGGAGTAAGAGGGGCATGAAGCTCACTGTGATGAGGGTTCACCCAATACCAGCTCGGAAGGAGTCAAGGTGGCTCAGAAAGGACCAATTAACCTTACAGGCTGCACCTGGAGGAAAGTCAGGCTTGACTGATAAGCACTAATTGAAGATGAAGCCCAGCTGGGGAGAAGCAGGCTGGGCTTTGTAGCCAATTAGTTCATTTTATCAGTGTGTTCTTTAGAATTGTGGTCAACTCATATGCTGTTTCATATAGAATCAATGTATGCTAACTACATTTTAGTAGTAGGATTATAGGAGTATAAGATCCACAAGTATTTAGGAGTGATGAGTGTGTATTAGGTATACAAGTAAAGCATGGCTGTAATGCAAGAGCTACAGGCTGAGACATGTCAGAGTTTTAGCTTAGCCATACTAGGCCGTAGGCCCAAGAGTACTTGACATTGAGTGTGTGACCTAGGAATGGGCAGTAAGATCACAAGACTTCTCTAAAAGATGTGCCGATAGGTGATGTTCCAGAAAAAAAGATTGCAATAAACTGCAATATGCTATCCAAGACCACAAGACACCTGATTGTAACATTGTGGAATGTCCTGCTTTGACCACAGGCTACCATGGGCACACATTTTGCATAGAAGATATTGAGAATAATGAGAACTAAGATAATAACCTATGAAAAAGGGGCACCCAATATTCATGGGGTGAAAGAAAAGAGGGATTGAAACCCTCATGCATATGCATAAGGTTTTGGATGTGGTCAGCACAGCAATATAAAAGAGGTTCTCTGGTTGCGTAAAGGTGGGAAGGCCCCAAGGGAAATCCCAGCAGGAACTACCCCTTTATCAATGACCATCTGCTGAGAGATCTGTCAGACCTAGAATAACTTTGAGGATGTGAGTATGACTACAGTTTTAGTCATTGCATGTTTTTTTGTAGGATTTATATACCCATGTGTAATTGTCACTTTACTTATTGCTTTAATAAAACTTGTAGTGCAACTAAGACTTTGTACTTGTGATTGTATCTGTAGTCACCATCCTTGGTCTTCATGTGTTTTCCTGGCATCTATCCAAATTTGGAGAAAAGCACCAGAAGTTATTTTCACTCTGAGCTTAGCTATAGCAACAGGAGCTGAACCCATGGTAGTTTTATACAAAATCACTATATTCCATTTAATTTTTTTTAAAAAAAGGTTACAACTTGTATGTAGCCAGGAAATTTGTAGCCGAAAGTGGCTTCAGGGGACGAGAGAATCTGCAGTTGTATTCTAGGTACAGACATGTGAGTAGGGGGAAACCAAGGGGGGAACAAAAGCCTCAGGATCCCATAGTTGACAGAAAGCATTTACCCAGAGTTTCAGGGAAGACATCCTGTGGGAGGAGAGCAGGACGAAGCCAAGGGCAAACACCCTGAGGGTTGAGACTGTGTAGACCTTGGCTGGAACCCAGAGTAGTAGGCTGGCAAGGGTTCCCCTACAAGCGATTGGGAAAGTAGCACAGACCAAGTCCCAAGAGGAAGCAACTGAGTCATGTAGAGGGAGAGAACCATAAGTCTCAGAGAAAGAGAGGCCACAGGGCATGTGAGTGAGAGATGGGTAGGGAAGTCAGACTGGGCAGAGCTAATCCACAGAGCAGCCAGGAGAGGTGTCCAAGTAGTGAGTAGGGCATCCCATGGCACTCATGAACACCCCTTGCACGGCAGCATGCAAAAGGTGAGAGTGGAAGATTGCACCACTGTACTCCCCTTCTCCATGTACACATCTTATCATGTTTAAGCTCCTGGTGAACTACCATTTGGCTGAAGCAACCTTGTAAAGTTGTTCGGTCCTGCCCTGTCATGGGCATGGGAAGGAGAATTCCTCCCTGCAGTCCTTGCACATTGATACAGCTCACTAACCAACTATCTGAGGACTGATCTCAGGACTGGAGACTAAGGGCTATTTTTTTAAGCTGCAGATATCATGGTTGCACTGCAGAAGGGGGGGGGGGAGAAAACTACTTTGCATGTGCAAAGGGTGTCTGCATGCTTTTGCAGCTGTGCTCCTTCTATCTGCAGCTATAAATTAGATACTGATAATTTAAAGAAATCCCGTTCTGGTCATTATCCCATGGACCGTTCTTTTGAAGAATGATGACCACACACACTAGGGATATACTTTCCCTCTTCTTTGACATTAATGGGAAAGAAGAGTGAATAGATTTCCTCTTAGCTGCAGTGTTATCAGTACCAAAATGTAAATTTCTTACTAGATTTTCATCATACATCCTTGGCTTTCAGTAACTGAAATCATGTTGGAGATTTTATCCTAATTATTCTGCACTTTTTGGAATTTAAGAGCTGGAGCCTTTGATAAATTTATAACATCATAAAGAAGATTAAACATCTCAATAAAACATCTTAAAGGCTGAATCAGGAATTTTTTATGATGATTAATGTTATTACAATGAATGCTCCAAAAGTTATGTTTTTCCCATTTATTTTAAGACTACCACATATTGTTTGCTACATACTTTTGTTCCATTTTGTTAAAATAAATGTTACTACTTGATCAGCTATAGAAGCTTTTTGTTTAATAAGGAGCCTCTTTCACTGGCTACGTAAAGGCAGGACAAAATTGTTCTGTTGGTACCTGGGGGAGCACGACAGTTACTCTTTTATTATTCTCTGGATGTGGACAGGGGTGGAGAGAAGTTAGGGATGTTTACAACACACCATGAGCTGGCTGTTTGATGAATCCCTGAAAGGCTGTAATAATTTTGTGCACTCATATTCATCTGACGCTTTGGGGAGGTATTTCCCTTACTCCTTCTGGGTCAATGTGGGTCTGCATCATTCCCAAACCCACAAAACACAATCTAGCCCCATAAATGTATGAAAAAGATGAACTCTTCTGCTGAAGATAGTCTAGTGCTGTCCTTTACAAATGGGTTTTGCTTCCCTATTGCAGTGGTTCTCAACCAGGGGTACACATAGCCCTAGGGGTATGAAGAGATCTTCCAGGGGGTACATCACCTCATCTAGATATTTGCCTACTTTTATAACAGACTACATAAAGAGTAGTAACAAAGTCAGTAAAAGCTAAAATTGCATACAGACAATAACTTGTTTATACTGTTCTATATATCACAGAGAAATATAAATACAATAATATTCCAACTGATTTTTTTTTATAATTGAATGGGAAAATTAGAATGTAAGCAATATTTCAGTAATAGTGTGCTGCAATACTTGTTTATTTTTAAGTGAGGTGAAATTTGAGGTACACAAGACAAATAAGACTCCCAAAAGGGTTAAAGTAGTCTAAAAGGTTGAGAACCACTGCCCTATTGTACCTGGAAGTTTTGAAAAAATAAACTGTACTCACCTGCATCAGTTAGCCTCAGTTAAACCCTAAAAGGCATTTTCTCTCCATCAGCAGGCAAAAGATGAAAAACACTTTACTCCTTTTGGACAATGAAATTTTGTTACCAATGTAATTAGGGAGCAAGCAGGCAATTCAGGTATATCAATATTTGCCTCTTTTTAGAGCAAACTTTAAAACTTCACTTCATGAAGTTGAACAGTATCATAATTCCTTCCAGAAGTAATGCATAATCTGCCATAATACATTCTGAAATGTTGATCTTTCTACTTATTTTCCCAAACAGAAAGGAAGCTGTTGTGTTTTTTTTATTAATTTCTCTAGTTAAGTAGTATACAGTAGAAGTATTAAAAATGTGGGATCTGATTTTTGTTTGCCCACAGTTACCACTAACTATAACTAAAGATGTTGGTGCCCAGCACCTTTTTGTTAAAAAAAAAAATATTGAGGCTTTAAGTCATGTGCTAGGGCCCAGGGTTTGAAATGCAGCCATTTAAATATCTTCAGCACAATTTGCGTGCGCACTGGTCACACTTAGAAATGTCACATGCTTATTCAGTTTCCTTAATGGATACATAAGACAATCTGCAGAGAAGAATTTATAAATGTGCTCCTAGGGACCTGATTCTCCTGCTGCTGGATTCATCATGAGTGGCCTCTGAAATAGACAGAAGCTTTTTGATCTTTCAAATTTTCCTGGCCAGGAAGAATGTGTAACCCACCCTTAGCCCCTCTACTGGTAGTAACTTTACAAATCTGCTACAGCCTTTCACAGATTGGGAAGTTAAATCTCAAACAAAGGAAGATCATGATTTTAGATTCAGATCTCTACCTACCTCAAATCTCTAGGCAGAAAGGGTTTGCCTCAGTCAGAAGTGATAAAGGCTTTGGCTCTCAAGCCCTGTAGTGAGGAGAAACACCAATGGCAAGGTCTATGAACCTCCATACAGTCTCCCTCCTGGCTTCACAGATTTAATGGTAGCATGGAGCCATACAGTCTTTTTCCTGTAAAACTTGGAGGGCAGTGAGGCTTCAGTTAATGGGGAAACATGCATTTAGCACCGGCTCCATCATAATGGTCTTGTGCTCATTTGGCTTGTAGTGCTCATTTGGCTTGTAGGGTTGTGGGCTGAAAGAGCAGTGAATGTCATGTAGAGTCACCTTTTCCAACCATCCATGAGTATGGTCCCATTTTCTCAATGTCTGTGGAGCTCAAATCCCATGAACACTGGAGGATGTGCTTCTGAGCAGACTAAAAAGAACAAGAAGGGAGATGGTGCAGATCGGGCATTCCCTTTTTCTGCATCTCATTCTGGTGCTGCCACATGATCATTTGTTTTTATTTAATTTTTTTTTAATCATTCCAGTTGTGGGTACTTGTCTGAACGTTTAAGATATATAAAACTAAAGGATCAATATCCACAACACACGGACTTGGCAATCCTCTCCAAAAAGAGCACCATTTCTGAAAATTATAGTGCAGATGCTCAATCAACACAACTGCAGAGAAATTTTGTCATAGAATCCCTAGTCAAAATAAACTTAATTAAGTATCCTTATGATCATTTTAGTATTAAGATAGGGTGACAAGAGTGAGGATTGAGACACTTAGCATCTCTGGAAGCTATAAACACAGCTTCAGCCTGCAGTCCTCCAGGGTTTCTGAAGTCACTGCTGAGATGTAGTGGGATCTGATACTGCGGAAATGAGTGGGACACAAATGGCAAGAAGGCATGGTGTTGCTTGACTGTAACAAGGAAGGAAGAAGTGACTGGTGCTATTACTAGGGCCCTAACCTTTCTTCCTGCTGCCCAGGACTGGCCCTGAGGAAGAGGTGGGGAGAAGAAGTTGTTAATCATGATGCAAATGCAACAAGACGGGAGCAGCATCACCTCCTGACTACTCCTGCTTTGAATGTATAGTAGAAAAAATATTTATTGGAATATGAATAACAGAAATTGGGCCAGAACTCAGCAAAATCCTTATTGGAATTCATATTTTGGAACAGCCCTAGTAAGCATAGAGACTTATTCTCATAAACTGATTGTACAAAACCTGTACAAAGAGTTTGTGTTTAATCAGTAAATAATTTGATAAAGAATCCTTGAATATTTTCAGTGGAACACTCAGTAACAACTCCTTGTTTTCACTGTGCAGGAGGTCTTACAGTTAGACAATTTATGTCTTGGCGAAAACAAGCAGACAATAAAAACTATTATCTTCAGCAGTAATCTTCTCTCAACCAATTGTGCTTTGTGCTTTGACTACAAAGTGAATTTAAATACATGTGGCATGAAGAAATGTTGGAGGACTTTCTAAAATTTCCACAAAATACAATGTGCACTCAAACAAATGCCATTTTTTTCTGTTTCATTTGCTCCCCAGTCACTTAAACTGGACAACAGCCAAACAGCAACAGATGGAACTGGAAACACAGGGTACAACCAGCATGCAGTGCACTGACATTTCCCTTTGGTTATAATTACTTTATTGCAGTTTAGTTACTTTCACTCAGTTGAATCATTGTGGGGCAGAGTCAGATTGGTATAGGTACTTAGTCTGAATTGGCAATTATCCACAGTTTTACTTTCTGCTAACTGGTGGCCAGATACAAGAATAGGCTTCCTTAGTAGTCATCCAGTTGCTGGACTCAGTCTATGCCTCCTTATCATTATATCACACGATTCTTATTGGACCGTATTAGTCAGTAAACAGCAGTTGAACAAGATTAGTCAGGAGGGGCATGAGCAATAGCAGTTTGTTGGCATAACATAACTGGAAATATACATCTATTGTGGCCAGGGGAGCAAAGGACCATAAAAATCTGTGACTTATCCTCTAATGTGCTATGTACCTTCAGGTGCTGATCTTTCTCCACTCATATATAAACTATAAAGTGTTTTGAAAAGATTCGGTACAGGCCTCAGTTCAAAGAGAATGATCCGTGCATAAGAGGCTGCATGAACCAGGCCATGACATTCTTTGTGCAAGTGGACAGGCAGTCAAAACTGTCATTGTTAGCAGAGATGAGAAGCTGGGGAATGATGTGATACAAAATGAGCGGGTTGGTTGAAAAATTGGCCCTTTAATCTCAGTCTGATCCCATGTCACATGCAGAAACAATCATGTTGGGGGTATTCTTTATTTGCAGATACGGTATCTCAATAATCTTCCTATTCTGGAGGCAGTTTTTCCCTTGCTATTCCCTACACATCTTTCACTACAGACTGTATAGAAAAAAATTAATGGTAAATAAATAATATAACAATTACTATGTTATGTTGTTTACTCAATCAACAAACAGCTCCAGTTACATTGTCTCTTTTTCATTTCAATTGCTATTAATATGCATGGCATGAGTTGAGACTGTATTGCCTATTAAATGCTATTGTTCTGAGAAACAGTTGAACTCTTCTGTTAATAAATTACTTAATTACTGTCATTTGACACAATGTGAATAATCTGTCAGTGGCAAATGTCTTCTCTCTTGGGTGAGCTGAGGTTAAGCTCAGACAGCAGAAAAGCAAATACATGAATGTAAACATCATGGATCCATGAATCTTCCCCCTTTTTTATATGTAGTAGCCATATCATTGTTTACTTTTTTCTTTCCTCAAGCAATTTTTTTTTGCAATGCTTGTTGCAATATGGAAATTTAAGATTATGCAGTTACTTTAAATGTTTGAGGCAATGAATGAGTAAAATATTTGCATATTTTTAAGATTTAGCAATTTTTCCTACTGGTGCATAGAGGCCATTTTTTTTATTTTTTACAGTTCTGTACTTTATCTTTCCTATAGGACAAAGACAAGGTTCATTGTCCAGTCAGTCATCCCTTACAACAAAACATATATCTACAAGGAATGTTAAGGTTCATCTGTCTTCTAAATAGAACAGACATGAATAGTCTAGATTCTTGCTTTGCCACATTGCAGGAGAAGTCTCCTGCTTGCATCTGACGAAGTGGATATTAGCCCATGAAAGCTTATGCTTCAATACTTTAGTTCGTCTTTAAGGTGCCACAGGACTCTTTTTCACTTCTGCTATTCCAGACTAACACGGCTACCTCTCTGATTCTTCTCCTTGGACAGAATTTCATTACCTCTAGCAGTCTGGTTCCTATGGACCCTCCAGTGGAACCTAGAATTACCCACACTATGTAATTCCTGGTAATGGTGGCTTTTAAATGCTGCCTGTCCACTGGGTGAATCCCCTTGAGACAAAGTGGGGTAGATGGTGAAGGGAAATTCAGTTTGCATCAGCCATCACCAGTGCAGGTGAATTTGACCCTTTTTGTATCCTCAGTGTGTGCTGAGAAAACCCTCTTCTCTTTAGCAGTAATGATTTGATAAAGTTAGTTGATGAAACTTAAGAATGAATATAAATATTTTATTGTCCTGTTTACTTTTCCGGTTGCTGTCTAGGCGCACTGGACACTAGATTAATTTTATTGTATTCCAATAAGATGTGTTGGCCATTTTATGTCGTTCTACAATTTATGCAACCAAGATAAAATACACTTCAAAAAAAACCCCAAAAAACCCACTTGTAAGTTCATTATATTACCATAGCACCTAGAAGCCTTAATCATGGACAAGGAACCCATTGTGCTAGGCATTGTACCAACACAGAACACAAAGCCCCTTCTCCATGGAGCTCACAACAATCTATGTATAAGACCAGAGACGATGGGTGGACACAGAGTGACAGGGGAGTAAAGGAAACCATAAGACAATATTGATCATGTGATTATGGAGAACTCTCCTCAAGAATGACAGGGAGCATAGGAGACAGCTCAAAGGTTAATGTGGAAGGATCCAAAGCGAAGGGTAGGAAATTATCTTTGCAGCAGCATTCTGAATGGAGTGAGGCACGACTGCATTTTTCAAGGACAGAGAAAAGGATGCAGCAGTAATTAAGATGTGAGATGAGGAGAGCCTAGACACCGTTTTAGCTGTGTGGGTGTGCAAGAAAGCCACAGAGATGTTACACATAAAGAATTTGCAAGATTTAGACAGACTCATTCAATTATTCACATCTTTCTGGGGGAAATTTAGTACTCTTGACACTTTACTTGTGTCTTGGCTCTAGATACAATTGCCATAGATCTGTAGAAAAACTCAGTCTCAGAACTGTGGAACATAATGAAAACAAGGAAAAAATCCCAGAAGAGATGGTTGGTTTGGATCTTGTGCTCAAAGGTTCATTTTCTCAGCTTTAGTTTGAGGAGAAAGTATTTACCTTTGATGCTTCTGCTTACTTAATGCTTTAACACCCATGGGCTGGGAAGGGCAATTGCAAATGAATGGCATAGTAGGGTGCACTGACCTTTCAAGATCAGCATTCCTGTTATGTGCATGGAATTTTGTAGGTCAGTCCACAGCCAAAGCATGTGCCTGGGAACAAACCTTCTTGGAGGTGACGGCAGGGGGAGGGAAGAAGAAAGGGGAAAGGACCAGCAGGATAATAGACAGGACATGTTTCTCACTAACAGAAGAAACTAGGGAAGAAGGAAGGCCTGGAGTGGGGAAGACAACTGGGGAAGAGTCAGAGTGAAGGAAGTCTGAAGAGGAACCCCAGGGGACAAGTAAGTTGTCTGAGGCCTGAAGGTCCTGGTAGAAAGTATATGAAGAAGATTTTTTTAAAAAGTAAGGATGACCAGGAGAGGGGGAAGAAAGAATTAACTTTTCAGATTCTCTCTAAAAAGCTCAGAGAAATCTGGGCATAGCAATTTTTATTTTCAAACTTAGATATTCTCACTAATCATAATATTGTTACCAGTTGATAAAATATCAAGATTTCATCAGTATCATTTTTACATTAGTCCAGAAACTCTCTATACATTGGTTATTTGCACCACCTGTTGCAGAAATGTTCCTGGAGGGAGAAATTCCATGGCAATTGGGGGAGGTCCCGGATGACTGGAAAAAAGCTAAGGTAGTGCCCATCTTTAAAAAGGGAAGAAGGAGGATCCAGGGAACCACAGGCCAGTCAGCCTCACCTCAGTGCCTGGAAAAATCATGGAGTAGGTCCTCAAGGAATCAATCCTGAAGCACTTACAGGAGAGGAAAGTGATCAGGAACAGTCAGCATGGATTCACCAAGGGCAAATCATGCCTGACTAACCTAATTGCCTTCTACGATGAGATAACTGGCTCTGTGGATGAGGGGAAAGCAGTGGATGTGTTGTTCCTTGACTTTAGCAAAGCTTTTGATATGGTCTCCCACAATATTCTTTCCAGCAAGTTAAAGAAGTATGGGCTGGATGGATGGACCATAAGGTGGATAGAAATCTGGCTAGATCGTTGGGCTCAACGGGTAGTGATCAATGGCTCCATGTCTAGTTTGCAGCCGGTATCGAGCGGAGTGCCCAAAGGGTCGGTCCTGGAGCCGGTTTTATTCAATATCTTTATCAATGATCTGGAGGATGGTGTGGACTGCACCCTCAGCAAGTCTGCAGATGACACTAAACTGGGAGGAGTGGTAGATCCACTGGAGGGTAGGGATAGGTACAGAGGGACCTAGACAAATTAGAGGACTGGGCCAAAAGAAATTTGATGAGGTTCAACAAGGAGAAGTCCTGCATTTAGGATGGAAGAATCCCATACACTGCAACAGACTAGGGACCGAATGGGTAGGCAGCAGTTCTGCAGAAAAGGACCTAGGGATTACAGTGGATGAGAAACTGGATATGAGTCAACAGTGTGCCCTTGTTGCCAAGAAGGCTAATGGCATTTTGGGCTGTATAAGTAGGGGCATTGCCAGCAGATCGAGGGACGTGATTTTTCTCCTCTATTCAACATTGGTGAGGCCTCATCTGGAGTACTGTGTCTAATTTTGGGACCCACACTACAAAAAGGATGTAGAAAAATTGGAAAGAGTCCAGAGAAGGGCAACAAAACTGATTAGGGGCCTGGAGTGCATGAATTATGAGGAGAGGCTGAGAGAACTGGGATTGTTTAGTCTACAGAAGAGAAGACTATGGGGAGATTTGATAGCTGCTTTCAACTACCTGAAAGTGGGTTCTAAAGAGGAGGTTTCTAGACTGTTCTCAGTGATACCAGATGACCGAACAAGGAGTAATGGTCTCAAGTTGCAGTTGGGAAGGTTTAGATTCGATATTAGGAAAAACTTTTTCACTAGGAGGGTGGTCAAGCATTGGAATGGGTTACCTAAGGAGGTGGTAGAATCTCCTTCCTTAGAGGTTTTTAAGTTCAGGCTTGACAGTCCTATCTGGAATGATTTAGTTGGGGATTGGTCCTGCTTTGAGCAGGGGTTGGACTAGATGACCTTCAGAGTTCCCTTCCAACTCTAATATTCTATGATTCTATGATTCTTAGGACATTTAGAATGGGATAAACAGCTCCTATGGTAAAAGTCAATGAAATCAAAGAAGCTACTAGGAACAAAATGGGGGTTGCAGAGTTGGAGAAAGTCAGGAGGGAGAAAGACCAAGAGAGAGGAATAGGACAAGGAATTCTAAGGATAATCTGCATTTCCTGAAATCCTACTTCCCCTTCCTTGCCAATACTGTAGAGTCAGAAAGGTATGAAATATAGAATAAGGCAACACCAGGTTTTTTATTTCTTTAGTAAACAAAACTATTTTTTTTTTACTAAAGTAAATTAGCAATTAGTTCAGAACAAGCAACATTTATGAAATGGTGACAAAGAATAGTAGACACAGCAAAATGTCATGGTGTTTATTAGCCAGTAGAATAAGTTCATTGGCAGGCTACTACTACCTGTGAACA
Organism: Sternotherus odoratus; assembly: GCA_032164245.1. Lineage (NCBI taxonomy): Eukaryota > Metazoa > Chordata > Testudines > Kinosternidae > Sternotherus > Sternotherus odoratus. The sequence goes on along the minus strand of JAVMKO010000002.1, from coordinate 83,917,871 downwards.
TGTTTTTTGGTGAACCATTGATCATATCCATAAGTTCAGTTATGTGCTCATGACTGTGTTCTATCTTGCTATGTTCATCTTTAAAATGTTCCTTAGTTTTCTGGCGCAATGATATCTAATACCCATGATAACTCTTCTGAACTGTGTCTGAAATAATCAATCTATCATACACACATCTTCACTGCAATTGAAGACATACAGAAAGGCAGTAGATCTTTAAATCATCTTCTGCCTATGGGTACTGGACAGCAGTATGAAACACTGTTTACTCAAGAAAATAATTGAGATGCCTCAGATACCATTAAGAAGAACTGTTGGTGAATACTGAATTGTTGTTAATGGCAGCCACTATAAATGAATGTTTCTAAAGATTTTTCCCCCAGCTGATCAGCTCTGTTTTGTTCTAATGAATAGTCTTTGGATCGGATTTGGGGAGCTTATCTTTAATAATAGACCACTACCTGCAGATGCTGGCAAAGAGCCTTGGGTTACTTTTTTCAGGGTGCTGATCTTTCTAATATTGTGGTATTAGGGTACATACTAAGTTTATGATTGACACAGACCCAGCTTTAAAACACCTTTCCCCTATTTCTGAGGGTGAAGGGGATGTTATGACCCAATAGAAAAACTCAGAATAGTCTAATGTTTGGAGGAGGCTTACCATTCCCCAATGAATACTCTTTACTACACCTAAATAGGGGAAAGGGGAACCTAAAGCCGGACCATATTTTCTTATAGGTAATCTGAAGACAGGAGGTTGTATAATAATGGTGGTTTCTTGTACAGATCTCACTGTACTTGTAACAGTAATAAACACAAAGAAAACAACATCACTAAATGTCATCACATGTTGCTATCAAAAGGAATTCAATTTGAGAGAGCTGCTTATTTGCCAGTGTAATTAGATAGCATTTCCTAAAGGAGAAAGATGCTTAGCCTTAAGGCACTGTGGATGCAATTGCTCTAAATGACTTCCTTATGGCTAGAAATTACCTCAGAAAAATGGCATGTATTTTGGCGCTCAGCGGTGCAAGCAGTGTATAGATTTCTGCCTTGTGCTTGTTTGGGGAGGAGAGAGAGCTGTGTGTGTGAAGTGGGGGCTATTTTCAAATTTTCTTCCCTACCTTTAGTAATGATAGAAGAGAACAATTGATCACTCTACTCTTTATAAGAAGACAGAACATATTTGAAGTTGCATATTATCAGGTCCTCCCTCAAATGTCTTTTCTCAAGCTAAACATGCTCAGTTTTGTTTAACTTTTCCTCATAGGTCAGATTTTTCTAAATCTTTTCATTGCTTTCCAAGGGACTCTCTCCAATTTGTCCACATCTTCCTTAGTGTGGCACTCCAGAGCTGGACACAGTATTCCAGCTGAGGCCTTACCAATGCTGAGTAGAGGAGGACAATTACACCCTGTGTCTTGCATATGACATTCCTGTGTATATACCCATAATGATAATACATCCCAGAATATTTACCTTTTCACAACTGCATTATGTTGGCATATGCTAAGTTTGTGATCCACTATAACATCCCTCCCCCTGGCAATCCTTTTCAGGAGCACTACTGTCTAACCAATTATTCCTTAATTTATAATTGTGTGCTTGATTTTTTTTTCCTTCCTAAGTGTACTACTATGCACTTTTCTTTATGTTGATTAGTAATATGTTACCAATTCAGTCTGTCTCCTCTTTGATGAGACTCCATCTAACACAACTGCTGCATCCTGATTTTCAGGGTCAATATGTAAAAGCAAAATGCAGAAACTTATAAGCGTGAAACATAACCTTGTTAAGGGTGAAAAAAAACTTGTGGTCACTCCTAACCTTGCCACTTGAATATATACGCAACTCCGTCAGCATAGAGGCACAAAGTCAGATCAGAATATTCATGGTGTTGAGGAATATATACAGTGGCACATGCCTTCTCCTTTACTTGGGTGAGGGACGTGATCCAAAGAATGGGCTTTGAATCAGGCCCATGGTGGCTTTGAATCAGGCCCATGGTGAAGAAATAAAAGCGAAGGATTAGGGAGCATCTTTGTTATATAAATAAACCCAATAGTATAAAAAGCAGGAAAAGGGAAGTGGGTGCTTTGAGACTAGTCAGTCAGTAGGTGTCTGTCACGCACACCCACTGCAGAAACTGATGACGGTACTGCAGTTTTTGAAATGCCTCTTTCAACCCTCGATTACAGCACAACCATCATCCTAGTCTGAGTAATGAACAGCTCCTGTTAGTTGTGTGTGTATTTTTCTCACAGGAGGATGAACACCAGGAAAATTAAGTGGCAGAAAATGACACATCATCTCAGAAAAAGCTTCTAGAAAAACACATCCAAGATCCAGTGAACAAACATCATAATACTGATAATTAGTAAATAATGTAAGTGGTTGCCTTTTTAAAGGTCCTCTCTCGTATTCTCTCTTGCAGCTGCTCCATGTTCTCGATATTTTTAATCTGGTGTTAGAATTGCCTCAAGAGACTGATTGGTTTGGCAGAATGGGCCCATTATGTTAGTTTGTCATGTTGTAATTGGCTGTGTTTTTAAATATTTATTACTATTGTTTGCTTTACAGTAAAATAGACGAGTAAGTTTAGCGTAGTAACTGATAATATGTGCAGCGCCTCTGCATTAAAATGTTGACATCTACGTAGGGCAAGAAATTAATCAATGTCATGGTGGTGGCCCCACTGAGTACTGGCTGCTAGGTTGTGCTGTCCTGACCACAAGGGCCACTGAAATTGACTCTGGCCATTGGGCTTCACTGCCCTAACCCCAAGTGTTGCCATATTGTCTCCGGCCTTTGAGCCATTCCACTTTCATCCTAAAGACTATCAGGAAGACTGTGTAACAGCAGTGGTATTACAAGCCTGCCATGCCCCAGAGGAGGACAGGGCGTGCAAACTACACAACATCATGTAACAAGTGTAGACTTAATCTATAGTATCAGAGTCTCCTAGAAGCTAGAATGCTTACATAAGCAGAGTCAGAACAGACTCTACCCTGATATCTGATGGTGAGCTGTGGAAAAGGAATTAAAGGACAGAAGTTGATTGCCATAGTATATGGCAAATAGATTATTTTATTTTACTTTTAGATAGGGAAAATATATGCCAGGAATTGTTTTTTTTAATGGAACTGAGTAGCTTTCAAGTTTGCAATGAAATGGCAAAAGTTGCATGTACACTTTTACTCAGAGTGAAGGAGGTATGAAGGCTTGATGAAGTGGAGGTAACACTCTGTTACAGACCATGACGCCAATTGCTGGGATTTTCTAAGGGAACTGGGTGCCAAACTCCCTTGGGCTCCTTTGAAAAAAACACATTCTAGAAGAATGAGCAGACGGGGGGGGAGCCTGATACTCTCAAATTCTATTTCCTTCTTCACCCAGAGTAGTTGTAATAGTGCATAGCACTTCACAACCAAAGGTGCTTAGGGCTCTTAATACCCTATCTTGATGGTAAACATCATTACCCCTGTTTTACTGATAGGAATATGGATGCTTAGAGAATCTCACAGAAAATTAGAGAGGAATAGAATCCTTGTCTCCCAATTCCCATCACTATCTTTAATCCAAGTAGACCTACTGGTCAAATCACACCAGTCACTTGGTATCAGATTGACATCCACTTACTCAGACAAGCAGTTTCATTGTCCCAGATGAGACTACTTGCCTGAGTAAACACACTAACACAAGATGACCCTTGATTTACATCCTTTCCAACATGCAGAAAGAGGGTAGTAATAGATGCCAAAGGCAAAAATGGAGCATAGGTACAAGCGCATCTTTGTTATATAAATAAACCCAATAGTATAAAAAGCAGGAAAAGGGAAGTGGGTGCTTTGAAACTAGTCAGTCAGTAGGTGTCTGTCATGCACACCCACTGCAGAAACTATTAACCGTCCTTTGGGGCATTTAGTCCGTTAATCACTAAACTGTTAGCAGTAAAAAAAATATTGCACCTGTTTGTGCTGTTTTTTATCTTGCTATGTAATCAGGGTCCAGAAATAGAAAAATCTCAAGGATTATTTGTTCAACTGTAATTCAGAATTGTGAGTTAATATTTTAATAATCAGTTTACATTATTTTATTAAAATTTTCCTCAACAAATACATGTACTTTTCCCCAAAAAGTCAGCTAAGAATGGCTATACTGGGTCAGACCAGTTGTCCATATAGCCCAGTATCCTGTCTGTGACTGTGGTTCATGCCAGATGATTCTGGCAGTTAGAGTTTAGGGACTATTATTTTTTTAGAAATCAAAAAATTTAGCAGAAACATGTCAATTTTGATGGGGCCAGGTATAGACATTTTGTGTTCCTCTTTCCCTTCAAACTTTTGAAATTGACACATTCCTGCAAAATGTTTTTATTTAGATGAAAATGCATTTTTGGAATGGAAAACTGTTCCATCAAAAAAGTTTAAAACAGCTGTTGTAGGGAGCGATTTAAAATATAAGAGGTGTCATTCTAGAATGCACAAAGAGCAAATAAAGAAGCAAAAGGAGTAGTTAGAGGTGAGAAGGAGCAAATGGTGTGAACAGGAGAAAATGAGATCTGGGATGTGGATGTACTTTCATCCATGAAGAGAGACTCAATTTAAAAGGCAAGAGACCAAAGTTTCTGGCTGATTGTTTTGTTACTGAAGACTACAAAATGATATTAAAGATCACAAATATTGCTATTTTTAGATACTTAAGTCTTACATTAATCAAATCAAAGTATATAGGTTTATGGAGAATGTTTATGCTGAGTAAAGCTAATGACTCGGGTAAAGCAGAAATTGGAACTATACAGTGTATAGATTTTAGAAAGTGAAAATGCAAAATAAATGAGGTTGAGGGTTTCTTCCAGTCCTGGTTTTTACCTGACCTGACTTTCACTAACTTTGTTAATAAATCACAATTACTGTAGCAAAAATATCTTCATACTTAAATTCAATTTATATAATATGTATTTTTCTGATCTTGAAAATTGTCCTGTTTTAATTACAAGTTTCACTAATTACATGAATTAGTAGAAATGAGACCATTTTCCCTGCATGAATGGCTGCAAAATTGAATAATCTATTAACAAGGGACTATCAGCCAGCTGAAAATGGCTGGAATGCTATAGCACATTCTCTCCCACTACTTTATGCTATGGCATGGCTGAAGGGTAGTGTAGGAACCAACAATGCTGACTCAAGATCAGCTGAGTACTCAGCACACTTGGTGGCTGGTGAGATCTGGTCAATTTCCTGTTCCTTTCCAACTTTTGGAATGACCCCTGGGGCCGGAACAGGTTAGAGAACCTAGTTTATTTGCTTTGGCTAGTCCTTTTTCAAATGAACAACTGCACTTATATTTACTCTTTTGTATTGTGTGTTGGTTTTGGTTATGTGTTGTTTAACCTCTAGACATTGTTGAAAGAGTGTTATCGCTGATTTCTAGTTTGCAACATGGAGGTCAAGTATTGTTGGATATGAGAGATCCACCTAAAGCCCTTCCTCCTGCCCAAAACAAGTTTGTGTGTTTTAAATTTCCTATTAAAAAGATTCTACCTACAGTAAACTATTTTAACTGTATAGTACCCTAACCTACCTACAGTAAACTAAGAACTAAGTCAGTTCCACAGAGCTTGAAACCTGTGGTTCAAGGCAGGGCTTAAATTCTCAGAGTATTTCTAGGAGCCCCTGCCTCGGGGCTTCAGCCCCATTGGGCATGCTGGGGCTTTTGTGGGCTTGATCTCTTACCGGATCTCCACTCCAGACCGGTCTGACTGAATTTAAGCCCTGCTTCAAAGGAATCTTGGTGTTTCAAATCTCTGGTTTAGACTTCTGAATCAAATCCTCTAAAAAGGGAGCTCTGTAGTTGGACTAAGTCTCCTCTCTTCTATTTTCTATCTTTAAAGATTTTATCCTGGGGTTTTTATCTAGACAAAACTATTATTGCATGCAGTGAAACTTCCTCTCATTGAAATAAATGACACAGTTCCCATTGACTTGAAAAAGGCCATGATTTCACTCTGAGTGTTGAAATCACCTTAAGACTACAGGATGTGTTCCTAAATGTTATAAATTTTGTACAAGTACTAGAAATAGTCTAAAAGAAAATCTTTGGTACTGAACAAAATTATTAAATCTGAGGTTTTGAACATGATGATCTTACAAAATCTAATTGTAAACATACTAAAATGAACAATTTTCAAGTGATATTTGAGAGACAAGGTGGGTGAGGTGATCTCTTTTATTGGATCATCTTCTGGTAGGGAAAGAGTCAGCATGAAAGCTTGTCTCTTTCACAAACAGAAGTTGGTCCAATAAAAGATATTAATTCACCCCCTGTGTGTCTCAAATCTCCTGGGATCAATATGCTTATAACAAAACTGTAGAGGTGTGTGATTTTACTCTTTTTATGGATTGTATTAAACAAAAACAAAACTTATTCTTGCACAGGGACTGATTATACCATAAGAAGTCTGTTGTTTTTTAAAGATAAACAGAGTAACATGCTACTATGCTGTCCTTAGTTTCCAGAATAACACATGGCACAATCTCTGGATAATTCAATGAAATTGTGCTCTTGGCTTCTATAGATTATGTACTCAACTGCATTCCAATATCAGTTCCCATTACTAAAAAGCTGTTCAATTATTGATTTTGTTTATTCTTTCATCCCTAGCTGTAAGTGGCTTTCTGTGCAGTGGACAGTGCTGACAGTTCCAAAATAACATCACTGATTGGCAGATATATAGGATTTCACAGCTAGGTGCTTAGGTTATTCCTATAATGAAAGATTTACAGAACAGTGCCAAGAAATGAATGGCAAAAAGAGCTGGAAAATCCTGAAGGTTATGAATCTTTGCATTTCTGTTGCTATTAGAATAGAATATATGGTGACTATTCAACGTGTTTGGTGTCTACACTGAATTTTTTTATTCATCACAACATTGTAATCACAGAATTTTGGTTGTATACTGCTTATAAAATTGCAGGTTATATAATTACAGTTGTTTTTATATGAGAGTGGAAAAATGTCAGACTAACCCTGAAAATAAGTTTACTTTGTGCATTTTAAGAACCACTTCTTTGGCAAATTCTTTGGCTCATTATATTTTAGCACCCAGTTAAAAATAACCATAAATTATTAACCCTTCTTCTAATTAGCCAGGTGTACAGGATAGGAATTGGGAAAGCTCTCTCCCAGCACTGTGCCGAGACCACACAAGTCACATTAGTGTTGCCAATGTAGACTAGCGCTTAGTTTGCTGTAATAAGCCATAAATACAGCAGTGATTTTTAATGTCTATCAAAGTTAGGAATTTTAGCTACCAAGGTCATCTTTGGAAGTGTTGTGCAGCTTCCTTTGGGGATAAGCATGGATAGGTCATACATCGAGTGATTGCTTTGTGAAAAATGTTCACCCACAGGTGATAGGTGTTTTTGCCTTATATTGTTTTCACGTGTGAGTTCATTACAGAGCATAATGACTGTCTGGTTTCACCACCTAGTTATTGTTGGGGCATTTAGTACACTGGATGAGGTACACCACATGTTGTAATAGACACGTAAAGGAGCTATAGATCTTGAAATGTGTGTTGCGGAGATGTTGATCATTGTAGCAGTGGAGATATGTCTGCAGGTTTTGGATATGCTGTTCTGGCAGGGTCTGACGGCTGAACACTTTTCATAAAGTCATCACTCTATATCTGATCTATCGGTCCTCATCCTCAAAGGAAACCTGAACAATGCTTTCAAAAGATGAGTGTGGGAGTTTAATTTCATAACTTTGCTAGTCACTAAAAATCATGGTCTTGATAAATCATGGCCTTGTATTTATGGCTTATTACAACAATCTGTAACCCACTAAGTCCCATTCTTGTCCTATGACTATACAGGTGTTAATGGTCCACTTTGCCTTAAATGGTCCCTTAGTTTTAGCACAAGTAGTTAGCACATATTCTATCTGTTCCATTTTGTGTTTAGCTGTGACACGCTTAGTACCTTTCCCAGCCCCAAAGAAGAGCTCTGTGTAGCTGAAAAGCTTCTGTTTCTCACCAACAGAAGTTGGTCCAGTAAAACATATTACTCACTCACTTGTCTCTCTGACATGACTATTACCATTTTAGCAGAACTACAGTGTTTTGGGGGATTTAACTGAGGAATGTGTCAATATAATATAGAAGTCACCATTAAACAATCAGTTGCCAACCATCACTACCATGCACTTATTTCACCTTTTCCTTTAGATGCCTCTGTATGGCAAATGTTGAATTCTTGATAGCAACCACAAAATGTGTAGTAAAAATCCTGTTATGTATTTACCAAAAAAGCAGTAACTGCATTATTCTGTCATGTGTTCAGGATTGTATTTCTGGTTTGTGGGGTGAATTCTGATCTACAGGATTGGGATTCTGGGATTTGGGAATTCTCAAACACTACTAACTCTAAAATCTGACTGGATTAATTCTTGACATTTCTGGGTGCCTGCTATGGAGTGGACTAGGCCCAAAGGCCCTCTGCTGGAGGCCTTAGATTCCTGCCACACCCATCACAGGAAAGGAGCAGTAGAGGAGTCCTTCAATCAGCCTAGAATGGCTGCAGGTGAAGCATTCAATCAGAGCCCAGGAGGGCCATATGTAAAGGAGTTGCAGAGCCAGAAATAGTCAGTCCCTTGCTGTAGTTAGAGGAGTATACATGTTGCTCCAGCCTGGCTAAATGGAACTGCAGCACCATGGACAGCTCAGTGCTGTCAGGGACTGAGGTAGTGCAGAAGAGTGCCTAGCTGGCTACTAGGCATGAACTTATATGAGCCCTGAGGTAAGGGTGAAGTATTGATAAAGGCTGGAGCTGCAGAGAAGTGGCCCAGGGAACTAAAAGTGGTTTAGTTAAAGGGACATGGTGTCATGATAAAGGGGCTGGGACCTGGAGTAGTGGGTGGGCCTGGGGAACTGGTGTACAATCAAATAGCAATAAATCCCAGAATGATTTAGTGACCCAACTGGTGAGCTGGGACTGGAATAGACCAAGATGGTGAAACCATTGCTTCCAGGGGTCAGACCAGATACCTGAGCAGGGGGGTGCTCATTAGAGGTGGGTGCCATGCCATTATTGCACCAAATTCTGCTTTCACTGGGGTCAAAAGCAAAACTCTGATTGATGTCAATGAGAGAAGAACTGAGCAATTGTCTGTTTCCTCATCTCTGTAATGGGGATAGCAATACCCAGTCAATAGTGTGTGAGAGGTGTGATTAAATCTTGCAAACTGCTGTATAATGCTAAGTGTTTTAATATTATTAGGAATACATAAGGGAGAAGTGGTAAAATACTTATACCTGCTAAAGGTGCAGGAAACTCTGTGTTCATACTTGTAGAATTCCCTCCAATAATCCCTTTCTTCAGGATGGGGATTGAGAGCCCCCTACAAATGATATTCAGGATGGGTAGCCACACAGATCTCTGGACATTCAGAGGCCCAGTGTAGCAACCACCATAGTTTTTCTGTGGAGACACTGTAGTATTTCAATGGTGACGATGGCTTTTATGCTGTGATGTAATACTGTACTAATACTGTAGTAAGTATTTCAGGAGTGTCTGAGACAGATTTAGGATTTTTTTAATTAATAACAATAATGATTTTTTTTTCTGAAATAAAGTATTAATGATACTGTGTGAATGTTGTAGTGTGACTAGAATCTTCCCATAATTTTCACAACTGTGGAATTTAAATCAATACAAATTGAAAAATGAGTAAAACCCATAATTATACACAACTGCGAAATTAAAATCAATAAATATATTTAATAAAAGGCTTAATATACACTCTGATGTTATCTGTTGGAATTGTACAAAAATAAAAGTTGTGTTCTGCCCAGCCTCGTTGTAAAATTCTTCAGAGACAGATTATGGTAAAATTCTGTCCCCCCTGCAGTCATTAGTAAAACTCCCATGATTTCACCCCATGCCTGTCTTATCTATGTAAAGAGTAATGCAAAGATGTGGTGATCTAAACAATTGTTTTTGTGCAGAAAGGGAAATGTGTGTCATGTGGCTGGAGGACAAAAAACAGGAAAGTGGTAGAGAAAGCAATGACAAAAGTGAACCAAATGTGTTAAATATACTTAATCAATACTGTGTCATTAAGCCAGAGTAGTAGCTCATGCACTATTGTTTAAGTTACCCCTATCAATCTGCATTTACAAAAGCAATATCATGTTGATGTACTAAGATGATTTTCAGTAATTGTCTATTTAACACTAAACAACCACAAGGCTTAATTTAACACTTCTTGGTTTTAGGATCCCCAGAATCTATGTGCCTTCAAAAGGGTTTATCACCTTTAAATTAATTAAAATAAAAACTATGTTCACCCTCTTGCATACATGAGTCTGGGGGAACTTCTGACATGAAAAATCTCTTCTAATATCAGCATAGCTTGGCACCTTTTAATCAGCTGGCTATTTTTACAGTATATTCATAAATTGCAGTACAGTACTATACAAAATGTGTGAAATCCTGACCCCACTGAAAATGGTACTAGTCATCCTCACTTGCTACTTCTGAGGCAGCTTTATGAATATAGAAGGCAACAATAATAATAGCTTTGTATTCTTCATTTCAAAATTGAATACTTTCTCAAGTTTTACCAGTATGCCTCTTTTCATTAGACTAAGAGAACATGGCTCGGTGGCTCTGATGGGGCTTGTTTATACATGTTAAATGCAATGCGTTGGGAGAAAGAACTAAAATATACAATGTTGACTTTTATCTTGTTGACAGCATAGACAAGAACAAGTTGCATTCAGCATTGTGTTAGCAAATTGTGGCTAAACTTTGCTGAGACCGAGGTTGACACAATAACATGATGTCCAGCTCTGAGTAACATCAACTTTTTCACAATGTATTTGTGTTCATATTTTCCAGTTATATAGCTGGAAATCCTGACATTGTTACTAAATTGTTATATAGAACTTCAGTCACGGTTCTGGATGAGTGAAACTAAGACTTGTCCCCTGAAGTCTGAGTGATATGACTTATGGCTTTGAAGAGCTGACATTACAGTACCTTACCATTACTCCTGGTTATGCATTTTATTAATATGCCATTTAGGAATCTTTAAAGCCCTTTGTTTAATGTAGCAGTTAAAATGTAATCAAAATGTAATTGCCATTGTTATTAATAATTGGAAGCATAGGTTACAGGGCATGATTGCTTGTTCAGAGGTTTTTTACATTTCAGCAAGCAACTAAAGCGATGCTATGGTATATGCTCTAATAAAAAAAAAAATACCATAGAACACTAAAGCTAGGAGAAGACAGACTGGAAAGGATCCAGTGCAGTGGGATGAGAGGGTGTGTGTAATTTCTCATTGATAACTCTCTGAGGTCATAAAACTAAGCCCTATGTGTCTGGTGCAACCACAAACTGTCTTTTGATGGTTTGCAGGTTTGGGAATGATTACCATTAGGAACAAAATGTTAAGGAGTTGTATGTGTATATCTGTGGGCAGAACTTAACCCATTGTTCACTTAATTTTTTTCCTCATACTCTTTATTTTTAGTGTAGGATTATTTTTTTTTATCTTATATTGAACTTTCGGTAAATGTTAATCTTTTTTTATCACATCTCTTCCACCACAAAATTTTTAAAATGTCTAAAAAAGTGTTTATTCACCATCTTGTAATTGATAGAATTAGGCTAATTGGTTGCCTTTGAATTTCATATACAATACACTTTTTAAATGTTTCCTCTTTGTCTTTGGTACTTTATACAGCTTCCTTCATAAACTGCATTGATTTCTAACATTTTTCATGTTTTGATTATGCTGGGATAAACATGGAATATATTACTTTTCTGTGATTCTCACTGTTGACAATATATAAATAATATTTATAACTGCTAAATATTCTTTAAATATCCCCAGTTAAGAAAAATAAATTGTATCAATTAGTTTACTTCAAATATTTTCCCATTCCCTCAAAGACGACCTTTCAAAAATCAAAGTCACTAAGGTAAGTGTTTTAGTTCCCTACTTATTAATCAGCTACTATCCCACATCAAGCACTATTCATTTTCAAGAATCATGTGCAAAATTGGCTGTGTATCTATCTAGCTATCTATACACATACACAATGCTTTTATGATCACAAAGCTATACATGTGATTTCCCAAGGAAATCAAAGACTGAAGTTAAATAAGTCACTAACTACTAAACTTTCCAACATTGTTTTTTTATGTTGAGTGGATCTTGTTTACTGCCAGCAGTGAGATAATTTACTAACTCCCCATTCCTTTTTTAAGTTAAGATTTTTTTTTTAAATCAGTGGTTCACCCCCCACATCCTCATCCAGAAAGTTTGAGTGTAGGAGGGAAGGGACTTTTCCCATAACTAATGTTCAGACCAATATTTCCTGTCTGCAGGTATAAATACATAATTTTCTTGCACAATTTCAATACCTTTTCTGAGGAGTTGTGATAGAGTATAAACCCATTGTCATAAGTAGAAAGTAGCCTAGAGTTGCTTTTTACCTGTAAAGGGTTAACCTGAAACGGGGGAGGGGATGACATATCAGAGCTGATAATACCTGGCAGACAAAGGTTTTAGTTTTGGTTTCTTCTGTCTCTCTCTCTCGTGGAGTTGTTCACCGGCTTTGGGAAGGACCCACACCTATTTCTCTACTCTATCCAAATAATAATCTTCTAACGAAATCAAGCCTAGCAGTACGTTTTGTAAACTTGAGCTGTATCACTTGTAAATTGACCCATGGTGCTGCTTTGCTGTTAGCTTTAGCAGTGGAAGAATTCCCAGAAAAGGGCGGGAGGGGTCAGTTATACTACGTGATGTCAGTGAGTTGTTCTATTGATTTCTGTACAAGGGGTTTACGATCCTTCTTTTCCTTTTATTAAAATCTTTCTTTTAAGATTCTGTCTGTCTGTTTCCATTGGATTGATCCTGGTTTGGATCGGGCACATCTCACAGCAAGTGAAGGTTTGTGGTCTTTGTTCTCGAATCTCTCCCAGGTAAAGGGGCGGGGGGGATTTTGGGGGTGTTACAATAGGGGTTCCAATTTACCCTAACCCATGGTTTTGGGGGCTCAAATTGGTGGTGGCAGCTTTTTCCAAGCCCCAACTGGAGAAGTTTGGGTTTTGGGGGGAAAAGTTTAACCTAAGCTGGTAAAATAAGCTTGTGGGGTAATTTCTTCTTTCATGTGGGGTCCCCACATCTTTACCCTAGAATTCAGAGTGGGGAAATAGACCTTGACACCCATTGATGAAGGGATTAAAGAGAGCTGCTGTGTTCAAGGTTGGCCCTGCTTCTCCATCCTTGTCAATCATGTTGGGGTGGAATACGGAGTTAAAAACAGTAAATTCCAGCAGTTGTTGAGCAACTTTAGGCTGGATTCTACTAAAGGGACTAGGGGAGCCCCACCCCCTTCAAACACAATCAGACTATTTGACTCAATTTCTGTCAGAGATTTCTTTGTAGGCAGATGTGTGTGCCCCAAGAATGTCAGTGTCCAGACAGCAGGAGATGCCTTTCAGCAGGCGATGCCTTTCAGCAGGCATAGAGCTGTGACAGGTGTGTACATAAAGAAACTTGCAATGGAATTCATGACCTCTGTTGTGCATTGTAAATTATAGCCTAGGTCACTCCCTAGGCCTAGGTTAAGCTCCTCACAGTTCATTTCTTGGTTATGTGGCTGCAGTGTGGTCAGAGGCCACTGGATTACACACACTTGTTGAAACACCCAATTTCTACTGTATGTGACAAATTCAAATAAACCTATCAATATGTTTTTCTAGAAAGCTAAAATAGTCAGAAAATTCTGAAAATAAATAAAAAAGGCAGGGGGAAACAGAATACCCAAGTATGAATATCCAAGTAGGAGCACATTTTCCCTAAATGTCATGCTAAACTGAAGAGGAATGGCCATACATTGTAAAATAAATTAATAGAAATACTTAATACTGTTTCCTAAAAAGGTATTTTAAATCCTAATCCCTTTTTAACTATAACTATAACTATAACTTTAGTAATCTGACACTTTACATTTTTCCATCCTGTGATGATCCTCTAGTTTCCAGTGCCTTTGAAGAATATTTCCAAAGATATTGGATAAAATATTTATTTCCAAAGATATGGGGTCATATTTTGTCCTCTGAGTAGTTACAGATAAAATATTGATGCTTAAGAAAATGTCTGATGAAACAAACTTTTCATCATTAAAATTATATATTTTCTGTTGCAGATGACAAAATAAATCCTGTATGTCTTAAAGTTTAGGGTAGTCTAAGTTGTGGGATAACCATCTCTCATTAAAGTTTGGAAAGAACAGATGATGGGGCCATAGATCAGTCTGACTCTTAGCAGCTAGAGCCTGGCTTCTGTGTTAGAAATGTGTGTTCCATTTACTAACAGCTGCAAGAATGCTTTAATCAGAAAGACATTGTGCATGAGTTCTTCCCCCTTGAAGTTATCTTCCAAAGCCCAGGTGGGAAGGATTCATTAAAACTAGGACTGAGCAAGAGGTTTCTGGTAGGCAGCTTTTATGGCAGCACCCTGAAAGATGTTCAATATCTTTAGGGTATACTTGCAGCATCAGAAGTGCACAGTCAAATTCAACACTGTGGATACACAAAGGCCAAGAATTGTTCTTAATGACTAATTTGACAGCTTATATATGTTCTTCAGTGTTTTGTCCACAAGATTGTAATACCTTAAGGATAATTGTACAATGGTCTTAAATAACGAGTGAGTTAAATTCATCCCACTTGAATTAAAAGCAATGCAGTAACAGTGATCTTTTTTTAATTTATCTTTCATAACGTGTCTCAACTTAATCTTCGGTATAACAAATCACAAAAATATCTATGTCATTTTCATTCATCAGTTCTATTTTTCTAAGCACACCACCAAATTAATTCAATGAGCAATTTTGTATTTATATAAGAACACTTTGCAGGCAATATAGAGTGAAGCTCTTTGACAGAGCTAAGTTAATGCTTTGCAAAGCTGTCTCTGTTCTTCAAAAACAGACTAACTTTAAAGTGCTGTGGGATGGCCCAGAGTGTGAATGAAACCTAGGGGGACCTTATTTAATGTTTAACCTAACTAGCACAGAAAAATATTATGCAAGACTTGACTTAACCTTAGCAGTGATTCATAAAGATGTTCATTAACATTGTGCATATTACATTATGAAGGTCCTTATTGAACACGTTTTCAGGCATGCCAATTGCAACTATAAGGTTGGCTGACATTTTTACAAATGTAGGAATTGAAAAAATAGCAACTGTCCATAGCAGCAACAATGTCTCTCCTTCCTCCATCCTACCACATGATCTAATAACTAGACAGATGGTCAATACAGTTGAGATAGTTTTCCAGAGGTCTGAAAGAAAGGTAAGAAGAATGATAGAGAAAGATATATTCATGCAAGTATATTAAAGAAACTCAACATATGATTAAATGGGAGGAATCCCAGTGCATTGAAGGTACTACTGCTTTTGCTCCCATTGACTAGTTAGAAATTCAAATGTGGATAATTTTCTTCACTTGGAAAAACTAATATGCCTTTCTCAGAGTTAAAACTTCCTTCTCCAAGGCAGGTGAGTAGGGAAGAAATATATGTAGCGTCATATAAAGCTATGGATTACTTTAACCAATTATCCAACCCAAGGTGAGGGGCCAAACCTACTTGAACTTGTGAGTTTCAACCCCCAAGATCAGCTGCAATAGAGAGGTACCCATGGTGCACAACAGGGCCAATACAGTGCTCTTTTTATAATTACTTTTATTGGTCAGTCAAATACCAGTACACACTGCAGTCTGGTAATGAAGAGCAAGACCAATACAGAATGTACAGTATTTGCATTACCTGCACCATGCTTTGTGGAATAACATTAAGTGTTAGTCATCTTCATCTAGTGGTCGTCATCCTGCTGGCATGTCTTCTCTCCCACAATGCATGTAGGCTAGGGTACAATGTTTACAATGTATTATGTTGATGCTGCTGGTGCTTCTACATATTCAAGAAAGTTTTAACCCTTTTCCTGATTTGAACGTCCGTACCCCCACTGCTGTTGGGCCACCCTGTTTTCCAAAAGCTAACTTGGTATTTCCACTTATGATCATTAACATTTACCTCATGCTATCAACATAGCTTCTAACATTTCATCCTGGCTACCAATGCCCATCTTGTAGTGTCTACTGATCTTTCATAAACATTAGTATTCAAACTCAGTAGTTATTTTCAAAACATCAGCATATCACCAACACAGAAACTAGCTCAGCAGGTTTATGAGCTTATTTATGCTAATTTATCTTTATAAATATAGCTAATTTATCCTATGTCCTAAGGCTTTATTTATTTGGCCCTTTGTTACAACGTTAATTAATGCATTTCATCACTATATCCGATGTAGACCTGATACCTTTTATCCTTGGATACATATTCCAGATAAGAAACCTAAAATAAGAGTAGGCTAATTAGCATTTGCTAAAATGATGGGTTAGTCACAAAGTACTGAGGGCCAAATCCTGCTGCTGTTAGTACAGCTAACTCAGTGGGAGTTTTCCCTGAATTAGGACCATGCAGGAATTTCCCCCAAATTCAGATAAACTCACATAACCTCTATTAGTTTCAAAGAACCATTCTGAGCTGTTGACTTTTTCAAAATCCCTGACACACATGCATAACTCCCATTGGACCATGATATCTAAGGGCAAAATTTTGCCCTTAATCAGGCATTTTATTGTTAAGAGTTTCCAGAGAAAATATGTAATTATGAGCACTCCTCAGAGACCTAATAATAATCAATCTCGTATTGTTTGGTTACAACAGATATTATTAAGCAAAATGAAATGGAATTAGCAATTACTACTCATCCATGGGGCTAGGGAGATTCCCAACTGATTTTTTTACAGCTTTTATCTTCCTGTCTTCCAGTTTTCTACATTTGTATTCAGATTTACAATGATCAGGGAATCTGTACATCATGAATATATCTTAAATCAGGTATATGCAGGGGTGTAGTGGAAGAAAAATATTAGCTCAGTTTTGACTCCAGCAGTAAAGAGCATGAATTGGTTTTACTTTTAAAGGTGGGAATTTGCCCTCTTTAGGTTGTGAATACTTGGCAGTGTATGGACCAGGAGGGGTGTTACGGGAGTAGGAAAGAACATATTTTGTACTTTCCCTTTTCTAGATCTGGGTAGGGATACATTACTAAAGTATATGTTTTTTTCCAGAAATAGACTCACTTTGGAAGGGGGAGAAGAAACAATTGAAAAAGGACTAGTTTTATCAAAGTAGAAACAGTTTGTCATCTTGTTGGAGAGGAGTAAAATCACTGAAAGAAATAGTTCTTCAAGTCAGCAACTCAGTGGATCTACTGACCAGGCATGCAGGGCTATTAAGTCAGATTTAACAAGCATTGTGCAGAAAAATCCTGTCAGCAGTTCCAGTCTGAAGATAACAACACTTTGCATTTCTACAACACATTCCATCCAAGGTGATCCAAGAAATTTACACGTCAGTTAATTAAGCCTTAAAGCACTACTATAAGTGAAATATTTGTGTCCCCATTCTGGAAATTGGGAACTGAGACTCTAAGGTCTCGTTGACACGATGGGATACTATGTGCTATGGAGATGTGATTTCTAAGGACTGGTCTTCACTACCCGCCGGATCGGCGGGTAGCGATTGATCTGTAAGAAATTGATTTCCCACATCTGGTGAAGACGCAAGAAATCGATCGCTCGTGGCGCCCCCATCCACTCTGCAACTCCAGTTTGTCGGGAGGCGCAAGCTGGAGTCGACGAGGGAGCGTACCGCTGACTGCCGCCGCCACGAGGATGGCAGGTAAGTCGGCTGCAGATACACAAACTTCAGCTTCGTGATTCACGTAGCTGAAGTTGCGTATCTGCAGTCAATCCCCCTCGTAGTGAAGATCAGCCCCAAAGCTACGCTAATGTGTTGAGACTAGTTGGTCTCTGTAGACCCTGCTGGTGTGCTCTAAAGTTTCCCAAGATCACTTTAATATAGTACTGAAACAATAGTAGGAACCTTTAGCGGACACTATCAGGACCTACAGGGCTGGTCTTCACTACGTGGGGGGGAGATCGACTGCAGATCTTTTTTTTTTTTACTCTCCAGATTGTCTGTGTTTAAAACAAAAAGCCAAAATCTTGAGACTGTCTTGAACTCAACAATTAATTCAGAGTTAATCCCAGTCATAGTCGACTTGTTGTCAGTCAATAATTAGTACTCTAATATAGTTACATTCCTAACCAAAAATAAAGTTGAAATTATATATTGATAATGTAAGGGTAAAAGCATCATTTTGCATTGAACACAGTGACCTGAGGATTTCCCTCTCCCCCCAAAAGAGTCACTTTTACTTGACTCAAAATTACTCCATGCCCCACCCACTCCCTTCAAATTTTTCAGTTCTGGTAGTTAGAGGAAAAGGTATGATTAATGTATTTTAGTATTTATTGCTCCAAATTAGCTTAAACTGATTCTTGTTTCCTTTATATATATTTTTTCTTATGGTGTCACTACAGGGCAGAGTGAAGATTGTTTGGGTTCTGTGCAAAATTCAACTCATCCTGAATTACATAGCTGTGACTGCCCCCTGCATAATATAGGGTTGATAGTGAAAGGAATGAGTGGGGTTTACACATAGCTTAGGAGTTCTTGAAAATAATATGGTCTAATTTTTTTGGTGTGTGTCTAAATCATGATCTGCACTGAAGTGGTCTCCATTTTAGTACTGTCTCTGAGCTGAAGATGTTGCAAGTATTAGAGTCGGGTCGGCAACCTTTCAGATGTGGTGTGCCGAGTCTTCATTTATTCACTCTAATTTAAGATTTCGTGTGCCAGTAACACATTTTAATGTTTTTAGAAGGTCTCTTTCTATAAGTCTATAACTAAACTGTTGTATCTAAAGTAAATAAAGTTTTTTAAATGTTTAAGAAGCTTAATTTAAAATTAAATTAACATGCAGAGTCCCCCTGGACTGGTGGTCAGGAGGACCTGGGCAGTGTGAGTGCCACTGAAAATCGACTCGTGTTCTGCCTTTGGCACGGATGCCATAGGTCGCCTACCCCTGTATTAGATAGAACTTCCTGAAGTTTAACTTTTCCTCCCACCAGCTGAACCTACAGATTGTCAAAGTATTGTATTTAAGAACCATGTGGGTAGTAGACAGGCAAAACGAAATAAGGTATATACTGTTTGAGTTTGTACTTTTATCTTTTCACAATTTAAAATGTGGCCTGAATTAATGAACAACTGATCAAATCATAGATTACCTACTTGGGACCATCTTATCTGTCATATTTTGATGTCTGGTCACATTGTAGGTTCTTGTGAGACAAATATGAAATGAATCTGAGTTGAGGGCTCTGAAAAGATCTGACACAAAAGGGCAAGATGTGTTTCTTCACTAACACTTATTAGCTGCAGCATAGCTTGTTCTACAATACGAAGTGTGTAAGGTAGCCAACAATTCTTTGACTAGTTTCTGGAAGGGACTTTCTTCATTCAATGTATTAAAAAGAAATGCTAGTACAGTATTGTATTGGCTGTCCTCTGGCTATATCGCCCAGATCACATGACTTAGTTTTGGCTTGAATACTTCTGATTCCATTCATTAAAATACAGGCTACACTTTAGGTTTCATTTCACCAGTATAAAGATGAGACATAAGTGGCTTAACTAAAACCTCTGCAAAAAAATCCAAAACAAATCAAGCTCAGTGAAGATCACTACACCAGCCAGGGGGAGGGGGACAACCTGACGTCAGCCCCCACCTCACTCTGGTTCTCTAGAAGACAAGTTTCTTTCCCCCGCCTCCGCCCCATCCCCAGCTACAACCTGCTCTTCCTGCCTCCCACTGCAGTCCTAATGCCAGGGAGAGCAGGATTCCATGTTAATGTTTTGATTCTGTGATTCCCTCAGAGTTCTTGCACAGCCTCCTTTCTCCACAGACCATGGGGATCCATTCCCTCTCCTGTAATCGAGTCAGGAGTTCATTTACCATCAGAAGCCAGCATCCTCAGCCAAGCAATAACTATGTGAGCTCTCTATGCTTGAACAGTTTCAAAGCTCCCTGGGACTTCGAAAGTAGAGAGGTATATGCCTGTGTAGCTGGATGCAGGGCAAAGGAGTTCAAGAACAGAGTGGTCATGGTGGACATTAGGAGATACCTCCTGGAGGCCAGTTACAGTAACATTTACAAATGCAATGTCTACACTGACACATTGTCAATCTAACTTTGCTGCAAAAAGCTCTACACCTCTTTGAGGTGATTTTATTTTGTTGGTAAAGCCGGAGAGTTTTGCCTTTTGGTAATAAAACTGTGTAGTATAGGCAAGGCCGAGCTCACTCCACCTCCCCTTTCATCCCCCCACCTATGCTTATCTCACAAGTTTTACCCTTACTTCATTTCTATTCCTTTGTCCCCTCCATTTGCCTATGTAATAAGAATCCTTACACTTAGGGGCACTTACTTGCATGAGTTGTTCTATTGACCTCATTGGAATGATTTACATGAATAAGCGTGACTTACTCTAAATAAGGCATACAGAACCAGGCCCATAGTAAATATGAATAAACTGAGGCAATGGTAGTGGGGAGGAGGAATAATGTGAGATGAGTAGTGTGCCTTCCCTAATAAACTATCCAAGTCCTGCAACATTTGTCACATTATTTTTTCTCTGTTTCTGCTCCACATTTTTTAAATCTATGTATAATCTAGTTTAGTACTCAGAGCTTCGAGGTGCTGAATGCCTCCATCTTTCACTGATGTCAATTAGTGTTTAATGATACGCAGCAGCCAGAAAGACCTGGATTGTCAGGGAGAGTGTCCTATATTGTTATAACATCATGCATAATTATGGCACCATCTCTTATTAAAAAAAAAATCTTTGGTTTGAATTTTTTTCACTGTTTTGCATTTCATTTTCTGTGAGCTCTGAAGATTTCTTCTTCTGTTCTTTCATCTCCTGAGTCTGAAGTCCAAAATTCCAAGAATTGTACAACACAGCTTCAAATTATGTTTCAGGTTTGGATCCCTAAGGCATAACTGGAGTAGACACTAAGTAGTCAGTCAGAATTTATTGGGGTTCATGAAAAATCCTGGGTGATAAATTTGCCCTATGAGTAAGGAATTATACCTGAAAAGGGAATTAGGTGACCTGTATAACTGTCTGAGCTGTTCTACAGAACTTGGTCATAAACAATATTTGTTATCTATTAGGAAAAATGATCGTTTCTCCTTTTGTTTTTTAAGGAAGATTACTAGCTCTTCTTTCTGATTGAGTTGTATTGCTTTTGCATTCAAAGAAACTATGTGACAGATACTTGAAGATTGCCTAAAAAAATAACAAACAACAAAAAACCCCAACCCATCTTTGTCTGGAATTTCTTAGAGTTGATTATGCCCTCAGTCTGTCACAGATTCATAGGTCTTGTGTGCATAGGTCAGGGACATGATATAGCCATCAGTGTTTATGAGCAAATATACTGCTTGACACAATCAGTACCAAAGGCTTCTCAGTTTCCTCAGCATTTAATAAAAAATACAGCTGGGCAAAATTTGTCACCTGAAATTATTTTTTTGAGAAAAATTCAGATTGACTAAAACCTTTTGCAAATTTATATCTATTCTGGTAAATCGATTTCTTCAGAAGAGAAGGAACAACAAAAATTCAAAAATGTCTGAATGATTCATTTCCACTGTAGCGGGGTGCTCCCCGCTCCCTGCCGGCCAGGGCTGGAATAGCCCTGGAAAGAGGGTTTGTGGCTGGGAGCCTGCTAGCAGGCTTGAGTGGAAAGCAAGCTCAGCTGCGTGGCCACGCCCCAAACATTCCAGGCTGTATAAAAGCCTGGGAGGCAGGAGTTAGGGAGAGAGAGAAAGGGAGAGTGAGTTTACTCTGTGGTCAGTCTACTCTGTAGGCAGCAGGAGACAGGGCCTGGCTGCAAAGTACCCGGACTGGGACAGGGCGTGGGTGAGGCAGCTGGGAGCCAGGGAGCCTCAGCTCTAGAGAGAGGGCCCCAGCTTGCTAAGCCTAGGGAAGGCCTGACCCACAGGGTACTGGGTGTTTCAAGGGGGCAGCCCTGGGCTGGTTAGAGCAGCGGGCCAACCCCTTCTTGCCGGTGATGAGTAGCCATGAGACTGCAGTCAGCCTCAGAGAGACTGAGGCAGTGGTGACTGGCAGTGGCCATATCTGAGGCAAGTTGGGGATAGTGGGTGTTGGGTTCCCCAGGGAGGGGAGACCCTAAGACCAGGGGGGTACTGCAGGGGTGCAGCACCCTCAGCAAGGGGTTCCGGGGTCCAGGAGAGACACGGAGCCAGTGTGGAGAAGCGGACGTCGGCCAGCAGAGGGCGCTCCCGGGTCAAAAAGAGCTAATTCCCAGACGACCGGACGGGGGCGCCGCCGGGTGAGTGGCCGACCCGTTACATCCACACATGTGCATGCACAGAAAACACTTACCAAATGTGTCATGTGTTGTTTAGTCTCCAGAGCTACTAATTTAATTTTCTTTAAGGCCTGGACTGAAAAATCAACACCATGAATAAATATATCTTCCTAGAGGATAATGATGCAAGCTAACTTTTCCCTGGGTTTGTACTGAGTACTCTAGCCATAGTAAATGTAAATCATAGTAAATGATTCTTATGGCTGGGTTACACTGCGAATGGCATAGCTAAAGTCGCAGTATCTTAAGTCGACTTACCTGGAGGTAAGAAAAAAATTCCAAACATTTTTTACCAGTTTCTTTTTTTCCTTAAAATCCTGAAATATCCTACCTCTCAGAAGACCTAGGTCTAGGATATAGGGGGCAGAGTTTGTACTTTAGTACTGTGCTCTTCTCTTCCATGTTCCAAAAGGCAAATTGTAATTATGTATTGTGCAAACATTTCTGATTAACCCCATAACCCACAGTGCCATAAATACATATTAATCTCAAAGAGAAGGAAACAAGGAAGGTAAATAACTTGTCTCATATCTCCTAGCAAGTAAGTATTAGATTCAGGAATTGATTGCCTGGTGTTTTGGCTCACGGGTGAAGGCCACAAATGCTCACTACAATGGGGGAGAATCCCTATTACTAGTTGCTGTGTTTCTATAAGGCTCCTTGAAATAAATCCTGACTAGTTTGCAGTGATGAATTGAACTGATAAGCTTGACTTGCCCAGGGCTACACATGCAAAAATTGAGCTGTATTTGGGTGTAGTTTTTTTTATATTAATAATAAAATATGTACAATGTACTAGTCATGCAAAGCATGTGATTTTTTCCCCCTAATTCTCATGGTTCTGTTAGAAGTACCCAGACTTACTCTAAAATACACATTTCAGTGTGGGCTCTTTCCTTGCCAGTTTTCAACTTTCAATCCTCAGTCATTTTGTGTAGGGCTGTTTTTTTCCCCCCGTTAAGTCAGATTTTTCTATCCAAAACCAAAATACTACTTATCAACACCATTTAAGGTTGCTAAGTGACAACAGTGAAGCCAATGCAATGGGTGATGTGGTTGCTCAGCTCTGTTACAAGAACACTCTATCTTTATGTATGTAAAAAGCTAATAGATTGAGTACCAGATGTTGGCACCACTGAAAATCAGGATACTTATTCAGGAGCCAAGATATGGATTTAGATACCAAACTCTAAGCAAGCCAAGTTTGAAAATTTTGTCCCAAGCCTATCAGTTTGTGCTAGAGAAGTGTCCTTAGCTAACAGAGCATTATCTTCTTTGTAAGACGTAACCAGCCAATAAAAGGCAAAGTGTTTTTTTCAAAAATGTTTGATGAAGTTACCTTGTAGTTGAGATCACAAGGCAAGCCCTTCCCAGTAAACAAACAAACAAATAAATGAGCACCAAATCCTAATATGTCTGTAAAATTCCATTTAATCTGGGACCACAAACACTTAAGTGGAGTATTCAGAATTGTGTGCATTGCAGGGCAGACATTCTGTATTGGGTTCCATAAATGTGCATTTCTGACCTTATCATGCTGAATTGTCTTTAGGTTTAAGCGGAACTCTAAATTTCCTGGTTTGTAATGCTTGATTTTTGGGATAATTACAATGTCCTTGTCATTTTTAGTGTTAAATTATTGATATGAATAAAATTTCCAAATCACCCAAATGACTTAAGAGCCTAAGTTCCATTGAAAATCATTGGGAATTAGGCACTGGAAAATTTGACCCATGTTCTCTCAATGTTATTCCATCCTAGCATGGTTTGGGTCTGAGAACACTTTATAGTTCCTGCTCCTGCTCCGTTTGAAGGTGATAACAAAAGCCTCCCACTAAAACCAATGGGGAAAGGATTTGGCCCTAAAATCTTCACAACAAAACTGTTAGCTTAGCTTATTCACTTTTCTTTACACTGTAGATATATCTTTACACCAAACTGCATGCAATTTATTTTGCCTTAAAATTCTCCTCCCCCCTTCTTTTCAACCTCCCCGCCATCCTAGTACTGAGTGTATAACAGATCTGCGCTGTGGATAAGAGATCAGCAATATGGACTTGGAGTGAAGAATTTTGCCCTAAGACCTTCTGACCAACTTGATTTACTTAGTGTCTGGCTGCTGTTGGACATTGTTCCTTTTGTTTTTACTTTTAAGCCAGCGGTTTTCACATTTTTTTAGTCTCTGTACCCCATTCCAGGCAATGTAGTTTACCACGTACCCTCGGCTGAAATATAGCCATAAGATACCTATGACTAGATTGCCAAGTTTTACTAAATGAAATAAATGCATTGGCCACAATTACAGAGTTTTTCTTGTGTACTAACTGCGAGAGCTCGCATATCCCTAGGAGTGTGTGTCCCCACATTTGAAAACCACTATTCTAAGCAATTCAGCAGTTTTGAAACATTAGAAAAAGTCTTTTTTGCTCTTTGTACTAGCCCATTCTGATTTCCAGGTGTCCTTGAATGTGTATTCTTAACTGTCTTTCTGAAACAAAAATCACTTTGAATATTTCCAATCTGGATTTTGAGTCTCACATTGGACCTGTAGCTTAAAAATTGTTCAGCAGGGAAAAACAAAACAAAACAAAATTGAAACAAAAACAAATGACTTGCTGACAAATAGTAATAGCTTCTCATTTTTGTTGTTTTCTCCCAGGCTTCTATATATCCCTGCATGGCTATTGTAGACCTGACTGAATAGCCTTCTTTTGCATGAATCAGAGAGGTAGCCGTGTTAGTATGGAATTGCAGAAGTGACAGAGTCCTGTGGCATCTTAAAAACTAACTAAAGTGTTGAAAGTACTAATTTGAAGTACTTATAATTATTAACCCACAAAAGCTTATGCTTCAATACTTTAGTTAGTCTTTAAGGTGCCACAGGACTCTTTTGTCACTTCTTCTTTAGCATGTAGTAGGCTTTGGATGATATCACTGCTTCTGCTCTTAAGATACCTACTCAAAACAGTTGATTAACAAAAAGGTTGCTTTTCACCATATATTAAGTTTGTGGAAACCTCCATGGCTTTTTCTCTGGCCCTTCATTATGTGGGGTTCTTTGGGTTGGTGTTTTGTGATTTCTTGTGGGTTTTTTGTTTTGTTTTGTTTAAATATATGTACTACAGTTGGGTTGTGATCCTTGCATACTATTGATTTTTTATATCCTTCCTGATTGTTTATGTTTTTGATTAATGCCAACTTTTGTGACTGAGAGCAGAGTTATTTAATTGCTTAGCATTTACAAAAGCCATAGCCAGCTTATGTTTTCTGTAATTGAATACTTCTAAAACTGATGTTGTTACTTTGAGTCAGTTAGCTGCTCTAAGATCAGTTTGTGGTTTTGAGCTGAACCTCTTTCTTTTAATACAAAAACAGTATGTGTGTGGGAAGAAATATGCAACCTTTTTAGTGGACTCTGGTATCTGCTTCTCAAAAATGGTAGTTGACTTGCTTGCTGTTTTTTGAGGTGGTCTTTCTTTACGTGTGCACTCGCCCATTAAAATATAATGGGTACCTTAAACTTTCTCCCCATTATAATTGTCTCTCTTTATTATTTCTTATGAGATAACTAAATATAACTTTTGTTGTCTAGATCAGTGGTTCTCAACTGGGGCATGGATGTTCCTGGTTGAGAACCACACAGAGGTCTTCCGGCGACACATCAACTTATCTAGATATTTGCCTAGTTTTTACCAGAGGCTACATGAAAAGCACTAGTGAAGTCAATACTAACTAAAGTTTCACACAGAAAATGACTTATTTATACTGCTTTACATGCTTTACACTGAAATGTAAGCACAGTATTTATAATTCAATTGATTTATAATTGTGGTAAAAATTTGAAAGTAAGCAATTTTTCAGTACTAGTGTGCTGTGACACTTTTGTCTTTTTTATGTCTCATTTTGTAAGCATGAGGTGAAACTTGGGATATGCAAGACCAATCAGATTTCTGAAAGGGGTGTAATAGACGCTGAGAGCCATTGTTCTGCATCCATGGCACTGCTACTTCTATATGGAAATGTATTTAAAATCTAGTACCTACTATTTCCTTTTAATTGTGTGACTAAAGGGCAGTGTGACTTTTGTTGACTCAGAATTTTGGATAAGAACATTTATTTATAGAAGTTCGGGGGGGCGGGGAGGTGTTAGTACATAGTTTATCTTCCCTTTTCTTTTTTCTGAGTAATTCATTCTTCTATGGATGATGATGGCACCACATTTTGCAGGTCAGTGCCCATTAACTACTATACTTGGCCAGATCCTGCCCTACTGATGTCCATAGTAGTTTTGCTGTTAACTTCAGAGGGGAGCAAGTGAGCATGTTTGCCCTTCTGTTGCTGTTTTATGGAAAATTAGCCAAAACTCAAATCCAATTATGCAATTCCCCATAGGCCAGAATTCTCAAACTTGGATGCCTAAAATTACACAAATAAGTGGCTGAGCACCTGAGCAAGCTTCAGGCAAAACCGGCTTCAGCATTTTTAAGCGGTCTTGCCCAAGCCTTTTGCACCTCCACCTGCTAACATAATTGATTCCTATGTACTAGCATCATACTACTTTGCAGGAGGCCAGCCTAAGTATTTTAGAGTGGTTAGTAAAGCTTTTTTAGATATAGCCTTGTTGACTCACTTTTCAGAAGTGTTGTTTTTTCTTAGTTTCCCTCTCGTTCCCTGCTTCAGAAGAAAAGCTCAGCTGCTTATCTTGATCAACTAAATTTAAAAACTAAAAATGAAATCATCCGGAAAGGAGGTTTTGAAAAAAATCATTTTTTTTACCTGCTCTGTTCCTTGGTGAACAGCTAACACCTTTTTCTATCAGCTTATTTTTAAATTAGCTCTGCTAGTAAAAATGAAGTAGAAGCACAGATTCTCTTAAACATTGCTAGCCTTCTCAAATGAAGGGGACCATGTTGTCACACGCTGGAGTCCCAAGGCCAATTCTAACTGCTGCTGCTCAGTTCCTTTTGAAATCCAGGTCATGTATTTAGGTCCCTGAACATACACCTAGGCTACTAACTTTTGGGCACTCATTGTAAGAACTCCTTCCTCCCCTTTTATACATCTTTCCTCAATTCCTATTGGCGGTGGGGCCCGTTTCTTATTGCCTTGCACCTTGTGTACTCATTACCCACCTGGTAAATGTATGTGAAATGTTGATTCTTCTGATGGGGTGGCATTTTATGGCCACTTTGCACCCACTACTTACAAATATAAGTGAATAGGGGCCCACTGTACCTTCATGGCTTTCCACCCTGAGGGTATTAAATCCAGTTCCAGGACACATGGCAGGGACTCACTATATTTAAATCATAAAGCATAAGAGTAAGGCTACAGCTAAGAACATTTTTTTTTTTGGAAGAGCTCCTTTTCTGATTTATTGTGACAGAGATTTTTTTTTTCTATACACTGTTCTGGTTTCGGATATGAACAAAATTTACAATGGACCATTCGAGGTGCTATTTTTTTTATAAATAGAACATTTAACAATGCTTTTTGCTATAGTTCTTGCAGCTTATTAAATTGATAATACCACTTAGTGTGTCTTTGTCACACAGGAAACATTTTGTACTACTGTAATGTTCTGAATTGCTTTATTATGAAAAAATGCTCTGTCGTAATTTTAAGTCTGGTTGTGATGAAATATGAACGAACACCTTGGTTAAAACTATAAATTCAAAAATAATTAACATTTGAAAGAAATCCTTCTCTGCAGTTCTAGTTCTTGAATATTAGCACATTAATACTATTTCAATATAACTTTCTGTCTTGAAATAAGATAAATTAATAGATTACTTAATATGGAAAAACATGGGTAGAATTAGAGAAATGTATTTATACTTTCAAGTACAATAAAAATAATTACCACCCCAAAATCTAATTAAAATGTTGAGAATATGGATGATGGGAGACAATGAATCCACACAAGCTGAACATATAAATGAAGAGCTGCATATGCTAACTAATTTCTCTCAAAAATAGAAAAAATGAAAACAAAAGGAGATTTTATAAATGGAGGGAATAACCTCCATCTGAAATAAATGAAGAGTTATGGAATCATCTCAAATTGGTAACCCAAAAAATCATTCACTAACCTCTATAGTTTTTCAACATTTTTTAATGTAAAACAATTCAAACTACCTTAAGAAATTTAGAAGGAACTACAAAATTTAAATCCCAGTTGTGTGCCTGTGAGTAATGTTTTTCACTACAGTATGAGAAAATCAGGTTTGATGTCTGGATCTGGTCTTTTCCTTATTAGGCCACTGGATAACACCAGGATTCTAGCCAATGTCCCTCTTGATAAAATAGATTTATGTCTTTGGATATTAACCAGCTATTGCTGAGAATATAATGGCTGCTTTATATTTGCTTATACAGTTGGTGCTGTACTGGTATTTAACCCATTACTTTGTAAAATGCTTTGGGATACCATGAGTGTGAAAGGAGCTAGCTAGAAAACAAATTAATTTGTATTATTACTTAGGGAAAAGAGAAGTAAAACAAACTTTAACTGAAGGATATATAGCTTAACTTTACTGGGAGCAGGAACAGGCAGTGGTAGTCACTGCAATGCAGGCTGAAACACAAACCTATGAGGTTGTTATCACAAAATCATGCTTGGTGGTAACTATACTTCACTGCACAGCCTGCCAAGCTCCAGAACTCTAACTGTGAATAGAGAAGAGAATGTACTAACTATACAGTCACAAGACAAAAAAATTGCACGTTGTCTTTGCCATCCCATGGATCCTCACCTCTTCAGGGGACTGATGCTGCAATTCAGAGGAAGTGATAGCCCATTGGAGGCCCTAAGTAGGAATATTTAACCCCTCCTTGAGAAGCTCGAGCCCCTCCCCCCACCTAACACATGCTAAAAAACTGAATGGGGGGCCCCTTGAGCTTCTCAACCCTAAGCAATTGCCTGGTGCCGCCACTGTTCCACTCCTTACTCACTTGAGTAGTCTTTACATGTAAGACTGGTTCTGTCAGTTTCAGTGGTAATACTTCCAGGAGTAAGGACTGCTCAGCTGAATAAAATTAGCAGAATCAGGCTCTGTGCCACATCAGAAATAGTAGTTCAAACTGGAGCTGAAGAGGCATTTTAGTATTTGAATATGATCATTACAATCTGCCAAGCCTACTGGACTAGGAAAGCTTTCAAACACAAGGTGTAGGAGGAAAGTTACTGAAAATCTGTGAGATTCCGATGTAGTAGCATCTCCACATCCTTTAGATTCCTTGAAATGAAATAATCCAATAAGCTTAAATATTCAGACTCTGTTCTCATCTTCCTAAACAAGCATTGTAGCTATGTCATTTCCATGGAGATTTCTGTATACTGTTAATTTTTATATGTTGCTTGGTAAACAAATATTGGTGCAAATAGAACCCTGATTTGAACAGTGTAATAATATTCTCTTTAAAAAGTATAAATCTGTTGAAGTTTAAACTCCTGTATTTTGCATCCACATAACCACAACAGCTTTCTTTCACTTGCCCTCTGAATAGTCACAATTGTACATCATTACCCATACCCTTGATATGAAAAGGGGTGGTCCATTAGAAATGCTATTTACAGTGATATGTAGCAGCATATTAATTTTTGTCTCTCCATAATATATGCAGAAGTAATAAATTCTAAAAAAAATATTTGGGATGATGTCAAAAATATAGTGGTTAAAAGAATGATCAAAATGCCCATCACACCCATCAGTTTTCAGTACAGGATCAGAACCTTTTCAGGATTGTCTGAAATAATATATTTTCAATCAATACACTGACAAACAATTTTTTTAAAAAACTTGGTTACTTGGGGATTCATTTGTAGGAAATCTTTTTAAAAATCCCCAAGAGAATCTTTTCATGGATTTGAAGAGCACCAAAGCAAAGTCACTTGTAAAAAAATATTTGGCAGTGATATCTTCTAAGATAATTAGAAGCTTTGAAATACCAATGAATTCTTGAGGGTTGGCAAGCAGCCGGTGTAGCTTTCCAAACTCACAAGTCTAATGCAGGTTATATAAGATGAGATGCAGACATAATGACTGGATAATTCCAGCTGTTTCACACACTTTACTCATGCAATAGTCAACTATACTATAGAAGATACTTCTATTATTCAGTCTCCATTTAAAATGTCAAAGGTGTGTTTGTGTTTTACCACAACTTTCAAATAATGGAAATATGATGCAATCTGGATGCAGCAGATGCTAATGAGTATTAATGCTGGACATGGAAAGCAATTGTTTTTCTTGGCCTGACTGACTTTTTGATTACATACATTCAGCACAAATACTTGAATAAATGTTAATCTCAAAAAATACATTTCCATCTCTTCTGAGCCACTTTGCTTTTTGTTTGCAAATAATGTTTGTAATGCACTGAGACCTGGGCAATGTCCTATCAGAGCTGCCCATTCTTTCTTCATTTTCGATTTACTCCTTCTTTCCTTTGGAATTTTTCTTCCTGAGCCTTTTTAATAAATGGAATAACCCCTTTCAGCTGCTGCTGCTGCTTCTGCTGATGATGATATACCTTCCTCTCCCTCAGCTTAGATGCAAGCGTGTTCCAGGGAGAGACCTAGTATTCTTCACCAATGTCAGCTACTTCTGCTGATCAATCAGTGTTTGTTTGATTCCTTCCTATATCAGCCCCTTCGATGTAAAACACAGCCTCTTCAGGGACACACACACAAAAAACAACAACTATTAACTAGCATGTCCAAGATTTCCAGCTCTATAGTATCTACGTACAGTTTGTATGTCGCACTGCTGGGTTTCACAGCTGCTCACACTGCTATTCTGTATACAACACAAGTAGAACAAACTCCTGGATCTCACCTCCGTCACCTTTCTGATAACTTAATAGTGTCAAATTGAATTTATTTTTTTCTGGGTCCCTTATGGACCAGCTGGCCTAAAAAAATCACAATTGCACACTTTCAGATTCCCACATGAAGCCAAAATCTTATGGGAAGAAGTAGGTTTGGTAGTGGGATCAGTAGCAATCTTCATCAGAAAAATGGTGGGTATCAAAGAAAATGAATGGCTGCAGATGACTCTCCTAAATAGGGGTCTGGGTTAATGGGCCACATGAACTACTATGGGACTATTCATCTGGGCTGGCAGTTAGCCAAGCCCTGCTGCCTTCCTTGGAAGTTTGGATCTACATAAACCCAAATCTTAAAAAATCACCCACTCAAGCCATCCAAACAGAGCTGCCCCATACTTGCTTTGCCCACTTCCACACTCTGGAACTCTTCATATTTAGTTTTCAGGGACACCAAGAGACTGCTTTCCCCAGCTGGCTCTTGAGAGAGTCTTCCAAGATGGACTACAGCCTCCTAAATCTTTACATGGCCTTCCAAAGGACTGATAATGCAAGAGGGGAACATCCTTGATGTGATTGCTAACCGTTGGCTACACAAAATGAGTGGCACTGACATTCTATAATCTCCAGAGTTCTGTTACTTCTGATTGCATGGCTTCTCTTCTCAGGTGATGGCCACCTACTGATGTGTGGGAGGAGTATCCCTGCTCTTCCTTCCTAGCCCTGTGAAGTGCCTGCTAGGGAGAGCACCCTCCAAAATTGCCGGATAAAATGAAGCAATGTGAGAGAGGTGTTTGGGAGCCTGACAGAAGAAGAAGAAGAAGAAGAGAGAGTGCATGTGTGTGCGTGCGCGCTCCCAAATACAAGATCAAATGGTTCCTAGGAGCAGGGCCGGCGACAAGAATTTTGGGGACCCGTACGCAGATCGTGCGGGCCCCCCCCCCGGCCGGTCTCCCGCCGCCCGCGGGGCCCAACCCCCGCATGCGCTCTGGCCGTGTGGCCCAGCCGGGAGAAGCAAAGGGGGGCGGGGGGAGGCTGCTGGGTGCCGGGGGAGGGGGCTGATGAGCGCTGCCCGGAGCCGCGCCTTGCTCAAAGGCCCGGCGACAAGGGGGTACAGCTGCGTACCGGGCCCGCCCCAGATTTAAGGGGCCCCCCCTTAAGTCCGGGACCCGGTACAGCTGTACCCCTTGTACCACCCTGTCGCCGGCCCTGCCTAGGAGTACCTGTAGGGGGGTCAGGGAGTGGGAAGGGTAAAGCTTTTCATACCAAGCAGGTTTGGAAAGCTTTCTTGAACCCACACTGAGGTTTATAAGGAAGTGAACCTGAACCCATTGTGATTTAAAGTGCATTCTTAATTCTCTGAGACCCTTTTGAAAATCCCTCTTTCTGACCCATAATTTTCAGACAAGCATTTAAGCGAGTCAGACAAATCCCCTGTCAGATTTTTCAGGAATTCCTAAAACCAGTACATTATTAAATCTCTCAGTTCATTCCTGATCTCATTGACCTAGTTACCAAGAGATTGATTTTTCTTTACTAGTTCAGCAAACAAATCCTCATGCATGGCCATTTTCCTTTCTGTCTCTGAACAGTATGATTCCAGCATCTGAAATCTGAAAATACTTTGGATCTTACTTTACAAAAATCAGTTGCTTGAATTGATAAAGTATCCAAAGTAGATCCATGGGATTTAGTGTGGTAGATTTTGAGATCAGACATTTCTGCCTTTAGGCTTCAGTTGGAAGTAGACATCACTAAGGAAATGATATTCAGAATTAAAAGCAAAAAAACCCATATGTTAATACAACATTAAAGTGAAACTTCTGGACACATACACAAATCAATGAAAAAGAGTTCCATACCAATGCAAACTTGGCAACACCACGTTTAATCTCTTCATTTACATTCTAACCACGTATGGAAAATTACATATTTGCAGTAACATGGGAACTTTAACTTCTGTATCAATATAGAAGTGGTTGGTCTGGATCTAGAATCCCTGAAATTTGGAGGGTCTAGAACCTGAACTTGGCTCCAGATCCAATTGAACAGCTCTTACATCTACAGTAGGCTGAACCAAATCCCCATGTCCAAAAACTTCTAAACTATGAGTGTTTGGAGAGTAAGGCTATGTATCTGAATGTAACAGCTTGTGCCAGTGAAATCTGCAACCTAATTGAGTGTTGGTATTTATCTTCTTTCCCCCCCTCCCCAAGTTGGAAGGAAGAAGAGGAAATATGGATGCCCTCTTACCCCTCCAGAAAAAAATATAAAAAAAATCTGCAGGTACCAGATTTTGAAGTTGCACAATTAAGGTTTTGAGTGTTTGGGTTCCATAGTACAGAACTATGGAGTTGCTTAGCTCCATGGTATCAAAGGCAGTAACATAACTACAAACATTGCTGAAATTAATATGGTTGATTTATTCTGTGATGTGATGTGATGAACACTGTCAATGTCCTCTATGGTCAATAGGACTTGAGCTTTCTTGACACCTCACAGGGTCTGCTCTATGTCATATCTACCATTCATAAGACTTTGGGATTTTTGTTGTTGTTGTTCTTGTTGTTAAAACTCCTCAGGGAAAATTGAATTTTTTTTCTCTCTAGTCACAACTCAAAATAGCTGAATGAATTCGACTAAACTTTAAGAGAAACTACTTTTGCGCTGAGATTAGAAAAGTATGAAAGATTTAGCGTAAGCTTTGAATGCACCATGAATAAGTCCCTGGTCCAGTTTTCATGTGGGAAGCTTGCATTGATTCTGCTTCTGATATACTTCACCCATAGATAAATGACCTCAATTTCCAGAGTTCTCATTCCAGCACTTTTTTAACAAACTAAATGCATTTAAAAATACATTTAGATAAGTGTGATTCATGATTTCCTGCTGAACTGTGGTGAAAGATGTGACTTGCTCTTACCTACCGTATGTCATTGCATTGATTTGTGAACCTCAGAAGTGGAAGATGGGGATGAGGAGGGGGCGCTGTGTTAATTACTTGTGAATTCAGTGCTCATCAAGGTGCCAGATCAATAGAGCTGAAGGTTGAAGTTTCCTGTTTGTTCACAATCCTATATAGTTGGGCTGCAACAGTGCAAGTTTCTCAATACTACGTTGCCAGTGTCCCTCAACTCTGACCTAGAGAGTCCATCTCCAGAGGAAGAGAGGGTGATTAATTCTCCCTCTGCCATTGCATTGTTAACCATCTGGCTGAATGGGTGCAGAAAGCGCCAATTGGTGGTGGTGTGTTTTGTGATATGATTTATCATTTTGGGAATTTGATTCCATATAACACAGTCATCACTAGACAGTTATTTCACTGTAACATCATTTGGTTGCAAGTCACTTGGGAAGAATTGTAACTGTTGACTTGGAACTGAAAATAACCATAACTTATTGCCAATTTCCTGAGCCATCCAGTCCCCTCATTCAGATGCAACACTTTTTTAAAGTCAGATTTAGCCCCAATATTGAAGTCTATGAGTTTAACCCATTGTATTTGAAGTTTTTCAGTACAGTATTTTAAAATCTTCAAGGAACATGGACATGGAAGATCTAAAATAATCTTTTTTTTGGGGGGGGGACGGAATGCTTCACTATCCTCTTCTCAATTAAATCAGATCAAAGCTGGAGTCCTCTATCATGTTGAGAATTTTGTAATACAGGTATTTATAGATGTGTGACCCTAAAATAACTAAAAATGTAATTTACACATAATAATATATAAAGTTCTTACTCATTAAAATAAACCCTTCTTAATTTAATTGCTTTTCTTTCTGGTGTACTTAGAAAAATCTGTTGATTGTGGAGTCTTGTATCATAATGAAATCCTAAGTTTCTAATTCAGTCCATTTTTATACACCAGACTTGTCGATCTTTTACTGGTCTAATAGTAAAATGCTCTTTGTAGGCACAAAAATGTATGCTATATACAACTGATTTCTTCTTATTACTCTCCTGTCTTGCATGTCTGATGCTTTACTGATGCTATCAGCCATCTGTTTAATAGCAC
The DNA here is from genome assembly GCA_032164245.1 of Sternotherus odoratus. Lineage (NCBI taxonomy): Eukaryota > Metazoa > Chordata > Testudines > Kinosternidae > Sternotherus > Sternotherus odoratus. Next base: position 83,882,553 of record JAVMKO010000002.1, on the reverse strand, counting down.
AGGCCAATTCTTGAAGTCTTTGCTCAGGTGAAACTCCTATTGAATAACCACTGAAATGTTATTGCTTCTATGGTGAGACAGAAGTGCATGATGATGCACAGACAAATAATGACTTTGTCAACATGTTCCAAACATTTACATGAAAAAAAAATATTCATTACAGATGAGTGGACCTGACAATGTCCAGATCTAGATGCCACCCAAGTTCATTTGAGGATCTGAAATTTAACTTAAAGCTTGGGAGTCACTATTCAAACAGTTCATGAGAGTATAGCCATTGTACTACCTTCAGAGATGAATCCATGTTCATTCCCATCTGGTTCCAGTCAGCTCACCTGTGGGAGGCGGAGAATTAGAGTGCATGTGTTTTTTGGGTTCTTTTTCTGTAGGTTGAGTAAAGCCCCGTGGTCCTGCTGGCCTTTGGCACATTGGAGGAACTACAGCCTTCTGAGGTACTCCCTGATGCAAGCACTGCCACTGTGATCAGTCCTGCACAGTAGATGTAGAGTGCATGGACACAGTGAAACTGTTCTGGTTCCACTGAAGCAGAATGAGGGTAAGGGGACAGGGCATGGGAGCAGCGCATTTACACTCATGTGTATGTGGAGAAGAGACCCTTGAACAGACACGATGCATTCCAGTACAGACTAATACACAAGTATGACACCTCTATGTGTATGATGTGCACTGTACCACAGGGGCTTCTGGAGTTCTAAGTATGGCCTACTATGCACTTTTAAAATGGCTATTTCTTGAAGGCTGCAGGAGCCAAAATTCTGGTTCTTTTGCTATTTCCAATTTCCAAATTGTGCAGAATTTAGCTATTAATTCCTATTTCCTCAATATTTATACTGCACCAATCAAAGTAATATCTGTGTTCACTTTACATGACTTGAATTAAAAGCAAAACTACTTCCTTGACACAGGAACCTAATTCTTCATAACCCCCTGCAGCACCACAACTGTGAAGGACAGAAAAAAAACAACCACCTTTTTTGTTTTGGGATGAAATCCAATTTGCTCCTCTACCATGACTTCTTTGTAATCAGCTGCCACAGGGTCAGTTTGTCAAGGGATACTCTGACAACCACATTACTATTGCCAAATATAGCTGGGCTTGAGTTTGATTTAAACCAGAGTGTAGTACCTTGCAATAGAGAAATACCTCTCTGCTACTTAAGTGCAGTGTCAGCAGAGGACATGAATCCAAGTCCCAGTTTGGACTTCAACTTACCCTAGTTGACCACTGGTGAACCTCATCAATCAATCATTGTGATTTTACTAAATCAAATAGGACTTATAAGATTAACTGAAAAGTTCTTAACATTAATTAAATCCATTGCATGCATAATAATCAGGGTAGGATGTAGTTTAGGTTATTAATTCTCTATGAATTAATAAACATCTGCCAATAATCTAGCCAATCACTGATTGTCACCTTTACTCTACTGAAACATATATACAGGAACATTTATTTGGGAGAACAAAAATTGGTTAAAAAAATCTGAGTCTTCACCAGCACTATATTTCAGTGAATTTTCAGCTTCTTTCCTGTTCCATAAGTGATATGTCATCCCTCTGTAAGCAAGGCCTTTGCCATTTGATTCATTTTTCGAAGTACCACCACCGTCTGAAGATAATGCACCTCAGATATACTAGTTCAGGATGCTTGGTTTACTGAAAGCATCCTGATCTGTCTGGTAAATGACCTATATTTTTTACCTGGCCATTTTAAATTATGTTGTGAAGCTTCAGCATTAACTTAATTGTATATGTCTTTGAAAAGGTGGCTATCCCCATTTGTTTTTAGCCCCGGTGCTTCTTGGAACATTGAGCTTTATAATTCCTTATTGCAAGTAGCCCTCTTGTTCTTCACTAAATGACATGGTTTTAATGACCACTACATCAGATTTTTAGCACGAGAACACATACCATTTTCAATCTGAAAGCTTGGAATCCTAGCTTTAAAACGGTGTAGAGACCCAGGGCTATTCTAAATTGTACCTCCAAAGAGCCCCAGGATCAGTGGTAGCCAAAGGGTGGCATTGTCATATCCCAAGGTCCTACATATAGTGCAGCTTGACTGAATCAAAGGACTACATTCAAAATGTCTTAAAAACAGTTAGCATAGTTTGTTTCAGTAATGCACACATTACTGAATCCCAGGGCCAGGTTTTATCCATCAAAACCAACTTTGGACATTAAGAGTCTGCCTAAACTGCATGGTAATGAATGATTTCTAAAGTACATTAATGTGTTGTGGGTTATTTGGGCCACAGAGATCTGCTGCTGCTCACTAAAAGTCTCTAGTGTGCTTAACAATAATATGTTAAAGCGCATTAGGGCTTTTTTAGTGTGCACCAGCAGGGTCTATACGCCCCAATTAATGTGCAGCACATTAGTGCCCCTTTAGAAATTGCACCCTCGTACACATTCTTGCACTGTGTAGACAAGTCCTAAGAAAATCTGATGAAGTTAGTTGTCCCACCACCTTACCCCACTTACCTCTTTTTGTTTCTACCCCATGATTTTCATCTGATCCATAACAACCATCATTAGGAACAAAAAATTTCTTAAACCAATTCTGTCATTGCCTTTTAAGCTCTCACTGAATTGGTGGCTGCTGTGTTTCCAGAATCTTTCAGATAACAGGATCCACTGGGGCCAATCACCACTCCCACCTCTTCACCACCTCTCTCATACAGGTAAAATAAGTTGCCCCTTAGCTCCTTTCACTAATTCATGGATTCTTAGCTGAGGCGCAGAAGAAGTGGGGATGAAAGGCAGGGAGTTTGAATATAGAGCAAAAATATTTTGGAAGAACACCAGCTTTTCAGTAACTTCTCTTGCTTTTTAAAAGATGACCTCTGAAGATTCTACTTGTAGGTTTAAAGTGTCTGCACTGTGAGCTTCACTACATAAAAGCTAAGTACAGAAAATCTATGCCATCAATAAACTATAAAAAGACCATTGTACTCCACTATATTAAATTGCTAGAATAATTCAAAAATTATTCATAAAATGTAACTAACCATTATTTTTAAGACATGCTAAATAATTCACCATTAAAATATCCATAAAATAGCTGAAGGAGAGGGGGAGAGAAAGGAAAATTATACTGTGTTGGTACTCGTAATGAAGTCAAGCTCTTGATGAAGCAGTTTCTAAATGCTGCTATTTGATATACAAGACTGTAGTCCAGATCCAGTGTTGCACTTACTAAACACCTATATCGGCAGGGACTTTCTGGGGATCTGCTGTATAGAAATATATATTGTCCTGGTTTTATAAATTATAAAGTGATTGAATCACATATGAAAGCCTCTCAAAAGATTGTAAGGGCTGAAGATTTCTAGAGAGATAGGGGTTAATACAATTTTGGGGGCACTTCAGAGACTATTCACTGTAATATCCAATTATCAAATAAGCATATACCAGGAAACTACACTGAAAAATATCATTTAAAATGCAATTTGGTGTCTGGACTTTTTTATTATTCTGTAACCTTCCTCTAATGCTTTCTGGGTTCTCTTATATCTGCTTGGAGGAGAGAAATTCACTCATAACATGGACTTTTGCTAGAGCTCTGGTGAGAGGTGAATTGGAGCTCACTTCCAAGCTGGATGATTCTGAATCAGGAATGAGGTGTCTGGTAAAAAAAAATAAAAAACACCACAATAGCAGATGTTCCATATTATCGTGAAAAAAACTATAAAAAATGGCTACTTATACAAGAAAAACAAATTGTCTTAGTGTAGACAGAACAGTTTGCCGTTTTAATTAGTAAAATATCCTGGGGAAAAAGCTAAAATTAATGGTGAATATGAATACGTCAGTGAAAGAGAGACCATTAAATTGTCATTTGAGGTATATGCCAAATATACAGGACACAGAAGTAGCAACATTAGCTTGGTACAAGTTGCCAGAGGCCTAAATACAAATAAAGTGATCAACAGCAGCAGGGACAGTGTGTGCCAGTATGTCTCCTGGTTAGATTTATATTTGATTGCTCTGATAAATCCTATTCCTGAAATCAGATTGTGGCAGACCTTTGATTTAGCAACTAAATCTTTGTCCCAAAAGGCTGCATTTCTACACTAAGCAAAGCGTGCTTTCAGCTAAACACTGCTATTCTGGTTTTCAGGGACAATAGTCATCCTACCTTATGTTAAATGTACTTTTGAAGGATAACTTAGATGCTTATAGTATGTGTGGTATAAAAAAGCAAGAGGGTGAGGCTCCAACACTTTTTAAAGGTGTTCTTTATTGGTCCATATACCTCTATTTTTGTTCAGCAAAAGTATTGTTTTCTTAAGTTTTTACTGATTAGCTAAATAATTTATCCAAAACCCTTCCTCAGTGAACTCTGAAATATTACAAGGACACCATTCATGATCATAATACCCATTTAGTGTCCTGAGTTACTGACTCCTCCTTTATAATAGACAAAAGTAGACGATGGAGAGAAGGGTTAGATGGACATATAATCTATATCCCTGCCTTACAGATAGCCCCCTTACAAGAGCAGTAGAAACATCTCTGGAGCACAACCCTATAAATAAAGGGGCTACTCACATCACCACATCAAGGGTGCTGCTAGGGCAAGTATTTGGTACATTGAGTTTTCCAAATGAAGCCTGTTGGGGAAAAATCTCTCTCATCATGGAATTTCAAATAATTTTTACAGATGTGTTTCCTTAATGGGATATAACATTTTTCCTCTGCATTAGTTTAATGTTGCTTTCCCCCTCAGACTGCAATTATCCAGCTGGCGCACAGTGAATAGTCTCTTTAGTTATTCTGCAGCCTAAATTTACACAGTGATTTCTCCAAAATGAGTATAGCAACTAAAGTTTACGGATAGCTTAACTTGCAGTATGGGTTGTAACCTCTACAGATCTTCAGAGAATAGCCACAAAAATTGACTAGAATAGGATCAAGTTTGAGAGGAAAGGCAAGGGAGTAATCAGAATGACATAATCATGACCTCTGAGTCTTACAAATTATCTCATGGAACTGGCTGGAACATTTTCAGTTAGATGAAATTTTAGTAAAATGCTGCTTTATCAACGCCAAAATGTTTCATGATGATCTATCAGTTTCCATAAAACTCTTGCTGGGAGCAGTTTTTTTGGGTGGGAGAAGGTGTACTCTCCATACCTGGGTGATTAGGGTGCTGACCTGGGCTGTGGGAAACCCACATTCAGTGTCTCTGCTCTGCCTGGTAGAGTGTTTTCTGGGATGAAAAATTCTGCTCTGAATCAGGCACCAGTTGGACTCCCAGGACCCTTTCCACCAGGCTATATTATCGAGCGACACATGTATTGAGGTTTCGGTTTTATTCCAATTCAGAATTAATATTTTTTTAAAGTTGCTTTTAACCTCAAATCTGACCCTGTGGTCTGCTCTACTTGCAGACCCTTACAGCCCAAGAAAAGATTCTATGCCAGCTTTCCAGAGACATTGACTTTTAACCTTGATGAGTCCTACAATAAGGAACTACTTTATTTCCAATATTGTAAGTCCTAACAGATCCACATCCTGATATCCATCCCATTACATATTCTTGACCAATTTGACTAATATTTGCCCCCTTCAAAGTTAGTGCATTACTGGCAATTTTTATGTATCTTCAGACCATTTGGTGGTAACTGTTTTCCCAACTTTCTTTGTCAATATTCTACTGTTTCTAGGGAGCTTTTATTCTTACCACCTATATCATTCAATACTAGGTGAGAGACTCCATGGCTAATGTGATCTGGTAAAATTGGTAAATGAACTCTTGCCTGTCTCTGATTACTTCTGGAGAGGCTTTGTGCTTTTCTTTCTTCCTGTAGGAATGGTACTATATTTTGCTTGAGGGTGTTCTGCAGAGAGTAGTCTATTTTTTTTTGGACACTATTTGCTATACCTTAGAATACTCTGGTTTAGTACCTCCAACATCATGCTACTGCATGTGACAAAGTAAGGTTCCTATTTTCCCACATCAACATTTGACCATATATATTATATGCTTGTTTTATCCTCTAATTTTTCAAGTCACTGTAGAATACAGAGACAAACTGCAATGAAACACCTGCCCTAGGATGGTGGACTGTAGATGCAAAGCAAAGAAGACTAATTAGTCACCAGTCATTACCTCAAGGTCAGAGGAGCAGGCTTGTTTTAATTAGTATAAAATTATTACCATCACTATGTTATCAGAATGACTCTCTGTCAGGATTTCCTTCCCACTCTGAACTCTAGGGTAAAGATGTGGGGACCCACATAAAAAAAAGAAATAACCCCCCAAGCTTATTTTACCAGCTTAGGTTAAAACTTTTACCCCAGAATACAAACTTCGCCTGTTTCTGGACTTGGAATATCGGCTGCCACCACCAATTTAAGCCCACAAAACCATGGGTTTGGGTAAATTGGAACCCCTTCTTTAACACCCCCCAAATATCCTCCCTTTACCTGGGAGAGGCTTGAGAAAACAAAGGAAACCCTCACTTTCTGTGAGGCTTGCCTGATCCAAACCAGGATCTACCAATGGAAACAAGCAGTCAGAGTCTTAAAAGAAAGATTTTAATTAAAGAAAAAGAAAAGCATAAATCCCTTGTACAGAAATTAATAGGAAAAAACCCACTTGCATCACACAGCATCACTGATCCCTCCCTGGGAATTCTTCCTCTGCTAAAGCTTAACAGTACAAGGAACACCGTGGATCAATTATCAAGTGATACAATTCAAGCATACAATTCACTTACTGCTGAACTTGACTTGTTAGAAAGGTAGAGTAAAAGACATAGGGTGTGGTTCATCCCATAGCCAGAGAGAAGAAAGAGAGAGATAAAACTAAAACTAAAACTCTCTTTATCTCCAAGGTTGATTATCATCTCTGGTTTGTCATCCCCTCTCAGGTTACCTTCAGGTTAACCCTTTACAGGTAAAAGTAATTCTAGGCTACTTTATACTTATGACTCTCCCCAGATCTATTTTTCCCCTTGTACCCTCAGAATGCGCAGGGGGTGGAAAAGTCCTTGATTAAGTCATTAGGTCTTTGAATAATAATTTTATCTCTCTGTGGAATCTGGTAACCATGAAATCAACTGATTAGTCCAGCTGTGTGAAAGATCTGAATATTGTTTCTTTAGGCTGCATTTCAGCAGGTGGATAAGCTGATGGCTCAGCCAGTCCATCTTGGCATGCAGTTTCCTCAGTTTGGGGTCTTTTATGATGTATGTCAGGATTCTGAAACTTTAAGTATTATGGCCATCTTGTGCATCTCTGCTTATATACATAATGAGGAAATGATTATCCATCCTCATTCAAGGTTTCCTTTTATGATGTTTTTGAAGCATCCTAATGTCAGATCAAGGCTAAAAAAATGCTTTTACCAGTTCTGGTACATTGTGTGATGACTATCCATTCAGAGCTATTCAAAATTTCACCACAAGAACTTTTTCCTTCTCCAGCCAACATTGTCATTTTGGTTTTTAGAAGCCCTGAAACACTCAAGTTTTGGAACCTGCAGAATTAGTCCACCCACCACCTATCATTCAAAAATGCTTCTAATTGAATCTTTTTTTATGTTTAATCGTCTGAACTGTGGTGCTATAATTATTCACAGTGGCAACAAAGGAGCACATACACTGTTTTAAGCATGTTTGTTTTAGTTGTAAAAAATAAGAACTCTTCTAGTTGGGCTGTGGTTATTTCATACTGTACATTAATTGAGTAGATTAGATAGTTAGAGGAACCGTTCGAGAAAGGGTCTCTTTCCCTATATAAGAATGTATGCACAGTTGTCGTAGGCACTGTGGAGAAAAGCTCTACTTACTCTGGAGTGCAGCCAAATCTTGTGAACACAGTTCTTGATAATGTCAGTTTGACTGAGAAGCAGACAATCCCTTTCATTTACTACATCTGTATGAAATAAAAAAAACACTAGCAGCTCTATTGTGATTTCAATTTTATCCTACTATCGCTTCATTTGTTCAAGCATACAAATAGAAAGCAGTATTCTGTCTAAACTGAAATATCCCAAACTAAAACATTAGTTGAAAAGTTATTCCTCCATACAACCAACAAATTAACATGGGTGGAAAACATAAGTAGTAATTACAAGTCTATGCTAAATCAAGTAAAGGAATCAAATTCATACTAGCATATGGGTTGACATACTAGGATTAAGCATCTCAATCTTAATCTTTAACTCACTTTTATAGTGTCTGGCTAGTGGTGTGTCAGGTACTGTCAGATCATTGGATCATGGGGGAGACAGGGACTGGGAGTCAGTGGGGACAGAGGATGTGAGAAAGGTGGGCAACTGGAGACTGAGTGGAGGAGGGAACTGGGAATAGGTGGGTCTGGGCATCTGGAGGGGTTCAGACTAGGATTTTATGGGCAAAAAACTGGGACTGGGAGAAGAAGCCTGAAGAGAATGGGACTGGGGTGAGAAGCTAATAGAGATAGGACTAGGACAGGAGGCCTGTTGGATCAGACAGGACAGAAGATGTCAAGCTTTAGAGGAATGGGCAGAAGGATTTGCATGTTCTCCTCCATAACCTGGAGTGGAACCCAAAACCTGCAAGTCTGATCAACTCTGCAGTTAACAAATATCTTTGAAAATTCACTAGAAAAGTCTACCATACCTCTCTAGTGCTGGTCCACATAGAGGATTACAACCTATTAATGCCATCAGTTACTGTGTTAGTGCAAGTGTTAGAGGCCTTTACAGTGGATCTAAACGTTGCAGTTATGCTGATGAAGCATGTGGGTGCCAATATGATGCCACATGTTGAAATGTGTTTTCCCAGTATGCATTTTTCTTGGTTTGGGAAAAAAAAGTGATGATGTAATTAAAGACCGTATCATAAGACATCCACACGAAGGGGGCAAATTACAGTTTCAGAGGTAACTTTATCGCTGGCATTTCCTAAATTTTGAATGCTTGATTTTGCAACCATGAAGGTCTATTAATGTAGGTTTATATATATCCTATACAGATTGTTATACTGTGCTAATTACCATAGTATCTGAGGGTATGTCTAGAATAAAAGTCCCAGGGCACAGCTGCAGCTGGTTGGGTCAGCTGACTCAGGCTGCAGAGCTAAAAATTGCAGTGTGGAAGATTGTGCTCAAGCTGGACCCTAGGATCTGGGATCTGCCCCTCTTGCGGGGTCCAAGAGTTCAGGACCCAGGAGAACGGTGGCCAGTGGGAGCCGCGATCGGAGAACCGGCAAGTAAACAAACTGGTGGGGCCCGCTAAGGGTGCTTACCCTGCAGTACCACGTGCCAAGCTTGCCGATCCCTGCCCTAGCCATAGTCATAGTCCACCTCCGCAAACATGGGATTATACTTTTCCCTACTTAGATGACTGCCTCATCAAAGTCATCGCGTATGACCAGACATTAAAAGTGACGCGTCTTGCCATTGCCCTCTTCCACAATCTAGGCTTGCAAATAAACGTCCCAAAATCCACCCTGATACCCACAGTAGATAGAGTTCATCAGAGCTCACCTGGACTCAAAGGAAAACCAGAGCCTCGCTCCCACCAAACAGGTTCCTCACTATTACACATCTCATACACATTATCTCCATTCACCCCAGAATACAGGCACATACCTGCCTACACCTTCTTGGTCACATGGCAGCCACCACATTCATGGTCAAATATGCCAGGCTGCACATGAGATACCTTCAGGGTTGGCTCAGCTCCAGCAGACAAACCCAGCAGACATAGCCTCTGCATGACGCTAACTCCTTCATCGAAAGTATTAGCCTCTCCACACTGGTGGACAAAACCAGAGAACCTATATAAGGGGGTCCCCTTCCATCCACACTTCCCTGAGGATGCAGGATGTGCATGCTCAGGCAGACCCTAATGCCGCCACAAGACAGCAGCTGAGCAGTGTGTCCCAATCAGGCACTTCTACCGAAGATCTCCAATCAACGGCGCTGGGACACACTGTCACTTGGAGTGGAGCAACTACAGGGACACACATCTCGGAGAACCTCAGTTACTGAGGTAAGTAATTTTCTCTTTGAGTAACCTGAAGGAGTTGTTATTTAAACAGATGTAGATTATTTTAACTCAATGCTTCTACAGAAGACTTGGCCTATGTTTTACCCTCTCTGTGAACTTGTAAAGAAGCAATTAGTAAAATTTCACTATTGGGGACTAATTCCTCTTGCAGAGTAAATGGCCTGAAGAGAAGGACTATATACCAGTTAATTTGCTCATAGTGAGCTGAAGGAGATTAATGAGAGAACTCCCATAGCATAATTAAGAAACATTGTGCCTGATCCTCTCAACTCCCATTGAATTCAGTGATAAGACGTTCAGGTCCATGCTCTATATGTATTTTCCCTTCTATCTTTAGAATTTTTCTTTGAATTTAGTTGAGTATTTTTGGCTTGTAAGCATGAGGTTCTGGGACTTTTTTTGTTTTGTTTTTTAAAAAAGAAACAGAGACTTGTCCTCAAATGGGTTTTCTCAGGCTGTGAGTAGAGACAAGCAGGACTTTAGTATTTAGTGTTCTTTTAATTAAAATAGCAGTTTACTCTGAGCCTTAGAATTAATTACTTCTTGAATTGCTTCTCTGTTTTACTAACACAGTGTTTGGCAGTTTTGCAACTGAATATCTGAACAGGAGGCTGTTCATTTTTAGAAAGCTGATGCAGAATACATGGAGTAAGCTGAACTATAATTGTCATATACAGATACCTACTATTCATCTTCAACATGAAAACCTCTGTGGAATTTGCATATGTAAGCTTTGAATGAAAGGTTGTTCAAAAGATCGAAATCAAAGCTAATTTTAACATTAGTGACCTAATGTTAATAAATTTTTCTCCAACAAGGGCTTGAAATACAGCTGATTATCGCTCCAAAGACCAAGCAGTTTGCAGTTTACAGAAAATATGTGCTACGAAAGGAGTTTTCAATAACCAATTTTACTGTTGTACAGAGACAGATTATAGCAGTTGTATATCAAGGCAAGCATTTTAAATGAAACTTTATGAAAAGGTTTAATCGTGTAACTACTCATTCATGTAAACCATATTCATAAAAGAATTGCATGTGTAATTAACATCTTGGAGAGACTGCATTCACCACAAAATTGTCAAACATTTTATTTCTGGAAAATCGAACTTAGGCTGGCTTACCTTATTCAGAGCACTGCGTTTGATAGCAGTTTCCTAAAAGCCTCATGTATGCAGAACAAGGCAAACATCTGCTTTAATTAAGAAGCTTGCTGTCTAGGCTGTTGCTTGACAAAATCCTTATAACATATACAATTCAGTAACAGCTTAAAACTTAAATCTCTTCTTAACGGGACAAACTATTTGCAATATTTTGTGTCTCTAGTTTGCATCTGGTCTGTCTGCAAACTTTCCTACATATTGTTTTCTGGCACAAACTGATGTCACTTAGAGTGAAATTCATTTCCCCAGGGTAAAGTTAGTAGGAAAAGGCTTTTCCACTGTTTCAGTGCAGTGGAGATAGGGAGATGAAATCTGTTCCCCTTTCCCCCACAACCAAATGCAAGACTTTAAAGCTACAGCATGGAGCTTTCCTCTAGTCCTAGTTGTACCTATTTTACTGGGTCTGGTCCCACTTGTAGCAACCCTATCATTTGCTTGGTAAACATGAACATGGTGGACCTCTCTTGGTCTACTTCCATTGTTAACCTCAGTGCTAGCCTCTGAAAGTGCAAGGGGACATCTGTACAGTACACAGCCTGTGTGGACCACACCCCCACTCCACATGGTCACTCTGCTTATGGATTTTTGAGTCTCCCTTTCTTGAGTAGAAATCTAAAGGCTTGGTGCTGCATTCCTTATTTGGTGACACTGTCCATAGTAGTCTCACAGGGACAACACCCAGTGAAGTCAATGGAAACACTACCAGGGCTTTATCCACAAAGGAGATTTATACTCAGCATTGGCATGCCTAATGTTTAGGCATCCTGCAACCTAGTGAAATCCATGGTCCCACATTATGCATCCAGGTTTCTCAATATAATGCATGGGGCGAGATGGTCACCTAAAAATGTTTTGTACAAAGCCCAGCAAGCTGAGTGGAGAGCTGCCTAAGCTAGCCAATAGAAAGAAAATGCTGAGGAGAAACACCACCTCTCCGCAGAATTTAGGTGCCTAAATCTATGCTGGACTGCGGTTCCTATCTCTACTTGATATTCATAGCTGTTAACCCTTTCCAAGGTTCCTCAGGCCTTTCTTGCAAAAAATGGAGGAACATGTATTCCATGATAACTTTTAACCCAGTGATTAGAGCACTCACCGGGGATTTTGAAGACCTAAAAGCTAAGTAGGAATTTTGATGATCTAAATTTTGGATTTAGGCACCTAAATCCCTTTCTGAATTCTTCCCTTTTATTCTTCTCCCTCTCTCCTCCCTGTCCCTTCCCGCAAAAAAAACAACAGAACCTCAGATCTAAAGTAGATGTTAACCTGGAAATTAGCAGTGAAACCAGCACCTTAGCTGGTGTAAATCAGCGCATCTTTATTGAGCTCAATGGAACTGTATCTATCTATCTATCTATCTATCTATCTATCTATCTATCTATCTATCTATCTATCTATCTATCTATCTATCTATCTATATTATAGACCAGCTGAAAAAAAAATCACCAAAGATGTGCAACCAGTTCAACACATGAATAGAACCCTTTCTTATTGACAATTGCTTCAACATACTTACTGGCACACTATTCAGTTACATTAACTTTGTCACATAGTAGTGCAACTCTAAGTGCAGAAAAAAAGTTAAATATCATGCAGCATTCAAACTTCTCTTTCTCTAGAGTTAAGAGTACAAACTAATGCATGCAACAATATGTGTAGAAATGAGTGTTTCTCAGGGCACCTACCAATAACTAATCTGAGATCAAGAATCTGTGGGATGATTGGTCTATCACTGTCCCATTTACGGTATCTGATGGTTGAAGTTTTTAGCAGAGCCATAGAATTTCTACAGTCCTCTGTCTACCATATGATATTGTAAATGGTCTACTTTATTTAAAGGAGTAAAATGGGCCTATTCTTTCTCCCTACAGTGAGGGGAGAGTATTTGTTCTAAAATTTAAGTAAAACCTATTAATAATCCCCTGAAATATGTAATTAAGATATCCTCCCCTGCCCCCAGAAAGCTGATGAAATAAAAATTAGTTGAATTTTCAAATTAACTGCTTTTAGGATTATGTAATATGAGTTAATTATATCAGTGTAGAATCAGAGAGGTAGCCGTGTTAGTCTGGAATAGCAGAGGTAACAAAGTCCTGTGGCACCTTAAAGACTAACTATAAAGTTTTGAAGCATGAGCTTTCGTGGGCTAATACCCACTTCGTCGGATGCAAGCAGTGGAAGTGTCCAGAGGCAGGTATAGAAAAGTAGGCAAGAACCAGGTGGGAGGTAAAAAGGTTAGTCCAATTAGGCTGAACCAGCTTGTTATCTCCGATCAGGGAGGGTGGGTTATTCTTCTAGTATTTGAATGGGGGGTGTGGACATGGAGAGAGGAGAAACTATTTCTGTAATGAGCGAGCCATTGTAGGTCTTTGTTCAATCTGAGATTGTTTGTGTTGAATTTGCAAATGAATTGTAGCTCTGCAGTTTCCCTTTGCAGTCTGGACTTGAAGTTTTTTTGCTGTAGTATGGTGACTTTTAAATCTGTAATTGTGTGTCCAGGCATGTTGAAGTGTTCCCCTACAGGTTTTTGTATATTGCCATTCCTAATATCTGATTTGTGTGCATTTATCCTTTTTCTTAGGGACTGACCAGTTTGGCCGATGTACATAGCAGAGGGACACTGGTGGCATATAATGGCATATATGACATTGGTTGATGTGCAGGTGAATGATGGTATGGTTGATCTGGTTAGGTCCTGTGATGGTGTTGCTGGTGTAGATATGTGGGCAGAGTTGGCATCGAGGTTTGTTGCATGGATTGGTTCCTGAGTTGGAGTTATTGTGGTGCAGTGTGCTGTTGCTGGTGAGAATTTGTTTAAGGTTGACAGGTTGTCTGTGTGCCAGGACTGGCCTTCCTCCCAAGGCCTGTGAAAGTGAGGGATTATTGTCCAGGATGGGTTGTAGGTCACTGATGATGTGTTGCAGAGGTTTTAACTGAGGACGTATGTGATGGCCAGTGGTGTTCTGTTGTTTTCTTTCTTGGGCTTGTCTTGCAGCAGCAGGCTTCTGGGTACACGTCTGGCTCTGTTGATCTGTGTCCTTATTTCCTTGTGCGGGTATTGTAGTTTTGAGAAAGCTTGGTGAAGATCTCGTAGGTGTTGGTCTCTCTCTGAGGGGTTGGAGCAAATCCGATTGTACCTTAGTGCTTGGCTGTAGACAATGGATCGTGTGGTATGTCCGGGATGGAAGCTGGTGGCATGAAGGTAGGCATAGCTGTCGGTAGGTTTTTGGTATAGGGTGGTGTCGATGTGGCCGTCATTAATTTGCACTGTGGTGTCTAGGAAGTGGATTTCCTGTGTGGACTGGTCCAGACTGAGGTGGATGTTGGGGTGGAAGCTGTTGAAGTCATGGTGGAATTCTTCCAGAGTTTCTTTCCCATGGGTCCAGATGATGAAGATGTCATCAATGTAGCGTAGATAGATATATCAGTGTAGTTTATCCTAATAAAAAGAGGTGGGGTTTTTTGGTCAAAGGCTAAAGAGATTGTGTAATAAGCAACAGTGGAAAAAACGATGTACAGTAGAACACCAGAATTACGAATGGACCGGTCAACCACACATCTCATTTGGAACCAGAAGTTTGCAATTAGGCAGCAGAGACAAGTAGAGACATGGGGAGTGGGAAGGGGAAGCAAACATGGAAAAGGGCAGATTTTAATAGAGAATCCAGATCACAATTTCCATCCTAGCTCTCTAGTTTTGTTCTTTATAATTTTGCTAAACACATTACTTTTGATACTTTCCTCAGTTGGTCTCATCCCAGATGTAACTTTTAAAAAAAGTTTGAACAAAATGTATGCAGGAGCTCATTTTCATATATGCCTTTTGGAGTTATGCAAATATGAAAATGAGCTCCTCCAATATGTTCTTCTTTGTTATATCTTCATATTTGAACTAATATAACTAACAAATAGATGGAAATATAATTTTCAGCACTTGTTTTAGAGTCCTCATTTCAGAAAGTAAGAACAATTCCAATATGAATAAAATTAGATCTAATTTTTGCACATTATTGTATGATAATTATGTTACTGCTGTTTATAAAAGTGAGTCTTTACAGATTAAGATACGTTTGTTAAGGATGTCTCAGATTAGGAGCGCCATAGATCTGAAACTCAAGAACCAACGAGTTCTGTTATTGATTAATTGTGTCACTGTCTTATCATGAAGTTGTGATTAACTGCTCTGTGCTTCAATTTGGGAAGTAACAATAGTTATTTTCCTACCTTAAAGAGATGATGTGAGGATTTTTGCAAATATTTATTTTCATCTGTCATACTCCAGTAAAGTGGGGCAGTAGGTTTAAGTCTAGAGTTATTACACAGGTATTGGAGAAGCAGTTATTAGTAACATAGCACTTGATACTATAAATGATACAGCATTTTATGTTTTTATGAAATTACATAATATAACAATCAGAAGGAAACACACACACATTTGACCTTGCATTTTACAATACCATTATTTTCTACCCAAACTTCTTTATTGAAGATTGGTTACATGTTAAATACCATGATTAAAGGGTCTTGCATAATTGGAATATGAAGACCTAAATCTACTGACTCTTCATCAAAAACAAACACAGCTCTCTGTTGATCCTACATTCAGCGTTTCTACCCTGTTAATGATAGAAGGTTGGTGGTGATTGGACGTCTAACATAGTGAATGTCAGTTAAAATGAGACAGGATTGGAGGCTAAAATAGAAAAAGAACAAGTTAAAAATCACTTACACAAGTTAGGTGTTTTCGGGTCACCAGGGCCTGATGAAATGCATTCTAGAATACCCAAGGAGCTGACTGAGGAGATATCTTAGCCATTAGCAATTATCTTTGAAAAGTCATGGAAGATGGGAGAGATTCCAGTCGAGTTGAAAAGGGCAAAGATAGTGCCCATATATAAAAGGAAAATAAGGAAACCTAAGCAATTACAGACCAGTCATCTTAACTTCTGTAACCAGAAAGATAATGGAGCAAATAATTAAATAATCAATTTGTAAGCATCTAACAGAAAATAACGTGATGAGTAACCACCAGAATGGGTTTGTCAAGCAAGAACAAATTGTGTCAAACCAACCTGATAGATTTCTTTGACAGGGTAACAAACCTTGTGAATAGGGGGAAGTGCTAGACATGGTATATCTTGACTTTAGTAAAGCTTTTGATACCATCTCACATGACCTCATAAACAATCTAGGGAAATGCAATCTAGATGGAGCTACTGTAAGGTGGGTGCAAAACTGGATGGAAAACCATTCCCAGAGAGTAATTATCAGCAGTTCACAGTCCTGTTGGAAGAGCCTAATGAGTGGGGTCCAGCAGAGATCAGTTCTGGGTCTGCTCCTATGCAATATCTTCATCAGTGATTTAGATAATGGCAGAGAAGTACACTTATAAAGTTTGTGGATGATACCAAGATATGTGTGGGGGGGGGGAGGGTTGCAAGTGCTTTGGAGGATAGAATTAAAATTCAGAATCTGGTCAAACTGGAGAAATGGTCTGAAGTAAATAGGATTAAATTCAATAAGAAGAAATTCAAAATACTTCATTTAGGAAGGAACAATCAGTACACACATACAAAATGGGAATTGACAGCTTAGGGAGGAGTACAGTGGAAAGGGCTCTGGGGGTCATAGTGGACCACAACCTCAATATGAGTCAACAGTGTAATAATGCTGCAAAAAAAGCGAACATCATTCTGGGATATATTAGCAAGTGTTGTAAACAAGACTTGAAGTAATTCTTCCACTCTACTCTGTGCTGATCAATAGGCGCTGACTTCTGCTGGCGTCGGTGGGTGCTCGACCTCCCTCTGATCCTGGCCCTGCCCTGACTCCACCCCTGCCCCACTCCCACCCTCCCCCATTCCAGCCCTTTTCCCAAAGTCCTCGCCCCAACTCCATTCCTTCCTGTCCCTATTCCAACCCCTTCCCCAAATCCCTGCCCCAGCCTGGCTTGTTACACCACAAACCAGCTGTTTTGCAGTGTCAAGCACTGGGAGGTAGGTGGAGAAGTGAGATGCGGTGCTCTCAGGGGAAGAGGTGGAAGCAGAAGTGTAGGCATGGGGGGGGAGGGTAGCTTGGCTGACAGTGGGTACAGAGTACACACCAATTTTTCCCCGGGGGTGCTCCATCCTTGGAGTAACGATGGAGTCAGCACCTATGGCACTGATTAGGAGTATTATGTCCACATTTCAGGAAAGATGTGGACAAATTGGAGAAAGTCCAGAGAAGAGCAACAAAAATGATTAAAGGTCTAGAAAACATGACCTGATGGAAGATTGAAAAAATTGGGTTTGTTTAGTCTGGAAAAGAGATGACCGAGAGGGGACATAACAGTTCTGAAGTACATAAGAGGTTGTTACAAGGATGAGGGAGAAAACTTGTTCTTCTTAACTTCTAAGAATAAGACAGGAAGCAATGGGCTTAAATTGCAGCAAGAGAGGTTTAGGTTGGACTTCCTAACTGTCAGAGTGGTCAAACACTGGAATAAATTGCCTAGGGAGGTTGTGAATCTCCATCATTGGAGATTTTTTAAGAACAGGTTAAACAAACACCTGTTGGGGATGATCTAGATAATACTTAGTCCTATCATGAGTGCAGGGGACTGAACTATATGACCTCTCAAAGTCCCCTCCAGTTCTATGATAAGTTAATTTACTTTGAACCTTTTAAGAGAGATGCTGATGTCCCAATACACATTTTGTGTGTTGCAACTACAGCAGGTTAGGAATTTTTTTTTTCTTTAAAAATTGAAGTTTGCTTTTTGTTGGAAATTTATATTTTTTAGGGTTTTTGTCAAAAGACCAAAAATTTAAAATGTTTTGTATTTTGTTTCTTTGACATTTAGAGCAAAAGTAGCACTGTGTTCAGAGTTAATGAGTACGAGAGCTTGTGTAATATAAATAGATGCTATTTTAAAATAAATATTACATATTGACATATCAAATTCCTACTGAAAAGCATACCTCCTATTTACCATGGTTGTTTTCAGATCTCAAGTGTATGGTTCATGATTTGTCTTGGGTGGGTTTTGTTATGAATAAGCAACATACACTTTGGAGAAGTGCTTTTGGTTCTAACTATAATAGAAGTGATCCCTTGTAATTCATTTTGTTCTCCTCACTTAATGCTTGTGTTACTTTAAAAATCACAAGTGTGCTGTAAAATGGGGAATAGGAGAGAATTTTCAAGCTATACTTTATTACTTAAGGTGCCATTTACTACTTTATTACTTAAGGTGCCATTATCCCACCTTCAAACAGCCACTAATACCTTCATCAACAGAACAAATTAAGTTCCCCTTTTCAGAAGGGATTTAATTGGGAACTGAATATATTAAAATGTTTCCATTGTTGCTCCTTCTATCTCATTCCAGATGAAGATTGTTTTGGTGGTTATAATTCACTGTTTCCTAAATTCACAAAGCAAGTAATGTTATTACTCAAGTTTTAAATAGATTATAGCAAATTCAAACACCTTCACAAATACAATATGACCCCATATGCACCTCCAATTAAATATTGTCCAGAATTGATGCTAAATCTATTTTCATTTTTATTTTTATGAGGAAGATGAAAATCTTTGCAAGAAATACTACTGAAAAAAATCATCCTCCCCTCCCCCAAAAATAATGTATCAATTCTTATCACTATAAAAATAAACAAACACTTGCTTAATCTTGTAACTTAGTTGCTTCCTATTGTTCACAAAATACTTCTATATTCACCACAGACCACACTTAACTTTCATTATTAATTTTTCTAATTCTACTTCAAATGTAGATTAATTTGGGATCATTTTGTCTGAAATGCTATACACATAGTAAAAGACAGTACCAGCCCCAGAAAGTCTAAGGCTTCTATTCTGCAAGCTGATCCACATAGGCAGACCCGTGCCTATGTGGATCTGAGAATTTGACTTCACAGACTGAGGTGATGAGGTGAGGTTTAGATGAGGATACAACAAAAAAGTGGGTGTAACAAACAAATAGAGGAAGTTGTGGGTTGGGAGGAAAGGCTAAGGGTAACTATTGATAGGGACACATGTTTACAGAGACAAATGATGTGTACATACTACTGAATCAGAGAAGATATTTTATCATAGGTGATGCAGATAGCAATGCCTAAAGTGAAGGTTCCATGACACTTTCCATTATTAGACCCTGTTTTCAATTGCTTATAACTTTGCCAGACTTCAGCTGTTTGGGTTGAAATTTTCCATATTGGACGTTTGCTGAAAGATGATTTTTCTTCTGGAATTTTTCAGCAAAACTGGTTTATTGGGCTCTCATTGGGAAATCCTCTATGGTAATTTGGTGGGGCTGTGGGGCTTGGCTGTCCTGGTGTCAAAAATGTGTGTTTTGCCAACTTTGTGAAAATCTGGCCAAGTTCTGAGCCTCTGAATATCTTTTTGCACATGTTTAGTGGAGACTCTTGGAGTTTGGCAGCTAAATTTTCTGAAGATTCTATCAGAACAGAGCATGCTCTATTCCAAGTCCATATAGTCTGAGCACAACTTTTCTTGCAATTTTCTTCTGGCTGCTAGGAGCTCCTGTGGTTCTGAGGACACAGTCTCCCTGCTCTTAATATATCTCTCATCTGTTCCCAGGGCTCCTACTGCTGTCACCCAAGCAGACTGGAGAAGGAGAAAGCTATCTGAATGGAATGTAGAAGGTGAAGAGCCAGGCTTGAGAGGTGGAAGAGTAGCAATCAGAAAAACTGGAACAAGAGAGTGTAGGGTAGGGAAAATTGGGGGGATGAGTTTGGGTCAATGTAGAGGAGAGGAGACTAAGGTGAGAGCCAGTGAAAGGGGATAAACTGGTGCTGGGGTTGGAGAGAGGGTCTGGAGGAAGGATGGGCTGGAGGCACAAGGAGAAGAAGGGATATAGGTTGGGGAAAACAGGGGCAGAAGTGTCTGTAACCACTGAGGTTCACTCCCCTCAAAACCTACAGTAGAATACAATATTCTTCTGCCAGCAAAGAACAATGAAGCTCACTTGCAAAATGTATGCCTCATCTCACTCTAGTGGCTGGCCTACATAGAGGATGACAACCTACTACTGCTGTCACTTTGTCCATATAGCACTGTTTTTATATGTGAATAAGGCAGGGGTCCTGTGTTTAAAAATAGTATCTTATATGTATTTAAGGACTGTATCATAATGCACATGAGCAAAGGGGCTGAATTAAGGAAACCTTTAATTCTCGCATTTGGAACTATTGAATGAATGTTTGACTTTTCAACTGCAATGTTCTTTTAAAATATGTTTTAAAAACACAGTTATATGAATAATCTCTGCTGATAAATTCTCTAGCCATGTAAATTGGCAATTTACCATAGACTTCATGAACTGGGTCTTGAAAAGGAATTTGAAGGAGGGTGGGAAATTGGCTGTTTGGATTTATTTGTGGTGGGCATCTGCTACATAAGAAACAGCATGGGAGAAATTGTAAAGTTGTTTGTGGAAGAAATAGACCAGTAAGTGATCAAGTCTGGCAACATTAATGTATTTTTCCATTTCTTCTCCAAACATGGTTGCTTATAGTCTAGCTATTTTTTTTTAAAATAAGCTTTTTAAAATCAAGGTTTCCAACTATTTTACCCAGCCTCTTATTTTCTGTCTCCCCTCCACACAAATTGTGGAGGTGAAGATTACTATTGTGGCTTGAGCTTACATATTCTAAGGCTATCTAAAAAGAATCTACTCCAGCAGAAACTGATTTGAGTTCTACCTACGGCCATTAGCAGAAATAGGGGATTTTTGTAGCAAAAATTATACTTCCATATATACTTATTCCTCTAACAGCTACAATTTTTTAAACCTATTTGAAGAAACATACTACTTATTTTATTGTAACATCTAACTTGATCACAGAATTCCTGGAAAAAAAAAAAAAACTACCATCAGGTAGCCCAGAGTGGTTGAAGGATAACATGACTGTCATTTCATTGTGGTTCATTTCCAAACCCCAGCGATTCCGAACAGCGTTCTGGCTAAAATGATCACACACCACTCTGCATTTGTTCTGTGCCTTCCCCCTAAAAGCTCCTTGGTGGCAGGGACCTGTTACTTCTTTCTCACGCTTGACAGCATCCACACCAAGTGCTCTATAGACAATATAACAGTTGTGTAGGAAAAGGTTAAAATATAGGAAAATGTCTTACTGAAGCTGTGTAACTAACTCTGGGTTGCTGTAAGTTTTTATCTTGTGTTATGCATTCTTGGAGGCGCCACTGGGCCTCACTCATCCTTGTCTTGTATATTTCATAAGTTTGTTTTACCCCATATGTACCATTTCAAGGCAAGGACTTTATGTTTAGATGTTCTGTTCTTTCCTGACAAATAAGTAAATAGATAGAGAATAACGTC
Source organism: Sternotherus odoratus (assembly GCA_032164245.1). Lineage (NCBI taxonomy): Eukaryota > Metazoa > Chordata > Testudines > Kinosternidae > Sternotherus > Sternotherus odoratus. The sequence continues at coordinate 83,860,994 of JAVMKO010000002.1, read as the reverse complement.
ATGTTTTTCACCTGTTAATTTGCATGAGGCCCTTCTTGCCTCCTCCTCCTCCATGTAAAGAATCATATAAAAAGTCTTGTAATGATGTATGAGGGGAAGCCATAATTTGAGAGCTATCTCTGTGGCTTCACTTCGCTAGCGAATAAACTTTTGTATTCAAGCTTTCTCCAAGGCCTACCTGTTCTTTGAAGGTAAATTGGGACACCTCCAAAGGGAACGAGCCATTTGTGCAACAATTCTGGCACCCCAGATGGGACAGACCTTTGGATGACTCCAGGATCACCATAGACGGACAAGAGGAAGGAAGTGTACACCGGGCACTCATTCAGCCTGTCCTAACTCTCGGCCCGATCTACGGTGATACCTGGAACGCTAAAGTGTGAGTCCCTGAAAATCAGGCAGACTGGAGAATCTTGAAGTTTGGGAGGCGCCTGGGAGACAGATAAGCGGTGTAAGTATCTCCAGTATTCTCACTGTTAATTTGTTTAGTGATTTTAGTACTGCTGTATTAACTCACTGTTTGTAGATTCCTTGTGAATCATTTGGTATAACAATGAGATTGGGTCGCTCCCGAATGGAAGATTCCGCCTCTCCCTTGGGTTGTATGTTACGTAACTTTGGTAAATTTAAGAATGATTATGGTGTTAAAATGACTAAAGATGATTTGATTAAGTTTTGTCAATTAGAATGGATCACCTTCAGTCTTGGTTGGCCTGACTCTGGGTCCTTTGATGCAGATCTAGCAACCAGAGTACATAAGATTGTTGTTAAAAATGAACATTGGGATCAATTCCCCTATATTGATTGTTGGCTGACAGCTTGTGAAAATAGACCACCTTAGCTTATGAAATGTGCTGTAAAAACATGTAAGAATGAGACAGGGTTCTGGTGGGAGGAAACCCCCGGTATTCCCAGAATCTTGCCCAGAGAATGAGATGCCCCTGATTCATGTTACTGCCCCCGAATTTCCTCTGCCCCCCTCCTCCAGAAGTCCTTATGTCATGGAATAGCCGCCCCCCTCCGACAATAGAGGAACTGGAAAAGACAATAGATGACATAGCTGCTGAGATAGAATCCCTTAAAAAGGTACCCCCTGGACATCCAACAAACCCTTATAATACTAGGAGTCAGAATCAAAGTTTTAAAGCTAATGTGTGCCCAATGAGGGAAGTGGCAGCAGTACAGGGACAAGAGGAGGGAGAAGAGCAAACACTCACATTTGTATATGTCCCGTTCAGCACCTCTGACTTGTTTAATTGGAAAACTCAGAATCCTTCCTTTAGGGAAGATCCTTTAAAAATGCAAAGCCTATTCTCCTCAATAGGACAAACCCACAAGCCCACTTGGGCCGATGTACAGATGATGCTCCAAACTCTGTTAACAACCGAGGAGCGTAGATTAGTATTGGGAACAGCAGGGCGGATAGCAGAAGAAAGAGCCCAGGCAAGAAATCTAAGAGCCCAGGAGCTTTGCCCCCTGATGAAACCAGGATGGGATGGGCACGGAGCAGAGGGCCAATGCAGAAACATAGAAATGCAGAATATTTGGGAATTATTGTAGAGGCCCTCGGGAAGGCTGTTCCCCGAGTTACAAACTTGTCTAAGATCTATGAAATCCGACAAGGAAAAGAAGAAGACCCCCCCCCACCTTTTTAGGCCGCCTATTTGAAGCCGTTAGACGATTTAGTGATTTGGATCCAGAAGCTCAGGAAAACCAGCGAATGGTAAACCTAATGTTCATTGGGCAGTCCGCCCCAGATATTAGGAAAAAGCTACAGAAAACAGAAGGTGAAGCAGGGAAACCGATTTCAGAACTGGTAGAAACTGCATATAAGTATATGGAAACCGAGAACAAATGGCAAGAGGTTCAAACTATCAGGATAAGCAGGATCGGGCTCAGGCGGAGTGGGCAGCCTGCAGAGAGAGAGAGAAAACTTTTGAAAACATTTAAGTGAGAATAGATAAACAGAAAAATTTCTTGGACTCAGAGAATGTGTAACCTTGAACGTCAAGCAAGTCGATAAGAAAGATGGGGGAAGTTTAACTCTGTAGTAGCCGTCCCTCGCAGACGAGGATGCCATTGTGATGTGCGGTAATGTGTTGTCAACAGACGCCGGGAAGGCAGGGGCGAAAGCCCGTTTCAGTTGCCGAGGTCAGGGTAATTATAGTAGCCCCCTCATGGAACCCTGAGACCTGAGATTAGCAACATCTGTGCCCCCAGTAAAAATACCACTGAAGGAGAAAGAGAGCCCTGTCTGTGTAAAACAGTACCCCCTGTTAAAAGCAGCCGTTTTTACAGTATTAGATTTAAAGGATGCTTTCTTCTCAATACCATTAAATAAAGAGAGTTGGAACTTGTTTGCTTTTGAATAAGAAGACCCGGATACCCACTATAAGACTCAGTTAATGTGGACTGTTTTACCCCAAGGATTTGTGTCCTCAGCCCATATCTTTGGGGCAGTATTGCAAAAGGACCTAGAAAACTGGAAAAATCAGATTGCTCTGCTGCAGTAGGTTGATGATTTGCTAATTGCAAGCCCTGATCTACAGCTAGGAAAAAGAGCAACCGAGTCCCTGTTAAATACTCTGGGAGAGAAAGGGTATAAAGTCTCACGGGAAAAGGCCCAAATATGCCAACCAAGGGTTGCTTTCCTCGGTTATGAGATAGAGAAAGGAATGCGAGCACTCAGTAAAGACCGGATCAGGGTAATTCAGGATATGCCTGCCCCAACCAACCCAAAAGAACTGCGAGCTTTCTTAGGCTTAACAGGGTTCTGCAGAATGTGAATCCTGGACTATGGGGGCAAGGCTAAACCCTTATATGAATCTCTCACTAAAGAAGGACTCTCAAATTGGAAATGGGCTAGCGAGCACCAGCATGCGTTTGAACTGCTAAAACCAGCATTTATGCAGCCCCCTTCTCTCATGATTCCAAATGAACACAAGCCTTACAGACTCTATGTACATGAGAATAAAGGTATTGCCTCAGGGGTCCTAACTCAGCCAGTGGGCCCAACCTGGAAACTTGTGGGCTATTACTCAAAGGTGTTGGATCCAGTAGCCAAAGGATGGCTGGCCTGCCTGCGAGCAGTAGCAGCAACGGCAACAATTGTAGAGGAAGCCCAAAAGATAGTCATGGGAGCGGATATGGACATACACACCCCACATGGGGTCCCCCAGATCCTTGGAGGAGAAGGAGGAAAGTTTCTAAGCCCCTCCAGACAGTCCAGATATGAAATATTCCTGCTGTCTAACCCTGGGCTTACATTTAAACACACCACAGCCTTAAATCCAACTACTCTTCTCCCTGAGCCAGAACCAAGAACTCCTAACCATGATTGTTTAGAGAGGTACTTACAGAGACTGTACTGATTCGGCTGGACCTGAAAGACGAACCTCTTAAAAAAATCCAGACGAGGAATTTTTCGCAGATGGATCAAGCAGCATGATAAGAAGCACCAGACATACGGGCTGCGCGGTAGTAACTCCAACTGAAATACTTCGGAAAGAAAAACTCCCTGCAAACTAGCCTTCGCAGGCAGCAGAATTAACTGCTCTCACCCGAGCCCTTGAACTAGGAACAGATAAGAAAGTAAACATCTTTACTGACTCCCGCTATTTTGCCACAGTACACGCTCATGGACTGTTATGGAAAGAGCGTGGATTTATTACAGCTTTGGAATAGAAAAAAGCAAACGGATCACAGATCATAATATTGCTGGAAGCCCTTAAACCTGCCAAAGAAGCAGCCCTAATGGGAGGCGATGCAAGCTTCCAGGGTGCAGCACAAGAGATTCCAGCCTGCCTTGAAGATTGTGTAGTACACTATACTCCAGAAGATGATGCAGCAGCACATGAAAACCTCGCCGTGAAAAACAGGAACGGCTGGTGGGTAGTGCCAAGAGGAAAAATCATGATACCGTGGCCATTGCTGCTAGAAGTACTCTTAAACCTTCATGCTTCTACTCACATGGGAGGAACCGCGATGGGAAACTTGCTGGTAAGACAAATAGTGTCACCTGGCTTGTACTTAGAAGCACAGCAAGTGGCAACACAATGTCCAACGTGTCAAAAGGTAATCCCCAAGCCACCCCGACCACCTGCTCCTACAGGAGGAAGACAGTGGGCATACTACCCTGGCCAGGCATGGCAAATTGACTTTGCTGAACTTCCAAAGACTGGACGACATCAATACCTGCTAGTGCTAGTGGATCAGCTAACAGGATGGGTGGAAGCTTACCGCACCAGGACAGCCACAACATCAACAGTAGAACGGATCCTCTTGCAAGAAATAATACCACGGTTCTTGCTGCCAGAATCAATCGAGTCAGATCAGAGTAGCCACTTTGTAGGAAAAGTAGTACAGTAAATAGCTAAAGCTCTGAATATTAAGTGGAAGTTGCATACCCCATGGAGACCCCAGAGTTCAGGCCAGGTAGAGCGCATGAAAAGAACCCTAAAAACAATGCTAACAAAAATCTGCATTGAAACACATTTAAAATGGCCTCAAGCCCTACCCCTTGCCTTAACTCGAATCCACAGTATACCTCATAGAGGGTTAAGGTTAACCCCTTTTAAGTTAATGTTTGGAGTGCCTCCTAGGGTAATGCCAGAGGGGTAGAGAGAAAAAGTTACTGTTGATTTGGGAAAAACTGAACTTAAGGAGCATGTAATTGCCTTGCAGTCTGTATTGTCTTCCCTCCACAGATTTGTTGCACCATTCCAGAGCCTGCCCCTGGACGCTCCTATCCACAACTTCCAGCCTCGGGATCAAGTGCTAGTGCAGAAGTGAAAGAAGGACCCCCTATCAGAAAAGTGGAACGGATCCTATCAAGTTTTGCTCACAACACACACAGCTGTGAAACTTGAGAACAGTGATAAATGGACACATTGCTCACGTATTAAAAAATGCACACCACCCCTCGTCCAGGATCCTGAAGCGCCACCTGTCGACCAGTGGACTGCTACTCGTCTTGATCCTCTACGGCTCCAACTCCACCGTGTTCAGTAACATGTTTATGTTTCGTATATTAACTGGATGTGTCATTATATGTAGCCTGTATAGCTTAACCCCTAGAGGTTTCCAGGGAGGCCAGAACATTTGGCTATTATTAGCAAAGATGGCTTTAAATTCCACTGCCTTTTGTCTGCCACATACATACACTGTGGAGAAAATTATAAAAACATGGTTTGTTAGTATTATGAATTGTATTCCATTGTTATGTCGTGTAACCCCACCTAAATAAGTTAAGTATAAGAGAAAACATCCTTTAGAGGAGGGAATTGTAGGAAAAGGTTAAAATATAGGAAAATGTCTTACTGAAGCTGTGTAACTAACTCTGGGTTGCTGTAAGTTTTTATCTTGTGTTATGCATTCTTGGAGGCGCCACTGGGCCTCACTCATCCTTGTCTTGTATATTTCATAAGTTTGTTTTACCCCATATGTACCATTTCAAGGCAAGGACTTTATGTTTAGATGTTCTGTTCTTTCCTGACAAATAAGTAAATAGATAGAGAATAACGTCATGTTTTTCACCTGTTAATTTGCATGAGGCCCTTCTTGCCTCCTCCTCCTCCATGTAAAGAATCATATAAAAAGTCTTGTAATGATGTATGAGGGGAAGCCATAATTTGAGAGCTATCTCTGTGGCTTCACTTCGCTAGCGAATAAACTTTTGTATTCAAGCTTTCTCCAAGGCCTACCTGTTCTTTGAAGGTAAATTGGGACACCTCCAAAGGGAACGAGCCATTTGTGCAACAGTTGCACAGATCAAGAAGCTAAGGGATCTTTAAAGCAACCGACACCTATGTGGCAACAAGAACGCATCTAGCAAGAGGGAGAATATGGAAGCTTAGCGTTGTAAAATGTGACACAGCACATTTTCCCAGGACAGCAAAATCAGCTGTTTCGTGTCTACTTGTACCTTAACCTTTTGTAAGTCATTATAGCTTGAAACTTAGCCATATGGATGTCTGCATTGCCCTGCAGGCGATGCGGCCAATCTGCTTATAAAAAACCTTATGTTTCCATACCCTCCCTTTTCGATTGCGCTACATGTTGCTTGTCTAAGAAAGCAAAGTCCCCGCATATCTGCATGATGGAAGTTGATCCTCAGCTGACTCCGCAGCTGAGGTTCTTTTTTATTGGGGAGGGAGAGCGCGCAGAGAGTGCGAGTGTCAGCAATTTATTAAGAGTAGCAACTGCCGACTTGATTTTTGCCTCTAGTCAGATGAGTAACAGAAAAACCTAGGGAGTAGCAAGCGAACAACGCGAACAGTCTCCTTGCCAGTCTTGTTTCCTCTGTATTCTTTAACACAAGTAGTTCGCTGCTGTGTCCTCCTCACCCAGCAGGATTTTAACATGCATAAAGTCAGGCAAAATGGATGGATTGGCGTGCGAATCCCAGCGGCCAAGATTGCTTCACACTTTCTCGTGTCTGGAGTTTGAGCTGACAGACGACATATTTAATTCTCTGTGTCAGATACTTTCCTGGCTCCAGATGACACAGATTGCAAAGGATCCTCGGGACAGCTGGAGATATGAAAGGGGAAAAGAGGATCTTTGATAAATCCAGGCTGGTTTGCTGTAAAATCAACTTTCCTTGTCATCCACCTTTGGGGCTTAACAGCTGTGCGATTCAATGGTGTCCTAAAGGTAACACAGAGACCCGCTTTACTTAAAATATACGTGTTTGTTTTTAAAAGGAGCCAAGTCAGTATATCACGCCTCAGCACCTGATAATCTATTTACCCTACAATGTGTGCGGCCATTTAAGGACAATTAACTGCACGCTCACGTATCAGGCATGACACTACAGAGGTTGCATGAAAGTTTCCCCAGAAAAAAAACTTGGGGGCAACGGATCTGGGGGAAATAGCCACCCACGTTCTTCAGCCACCTGCTTGCGACACAGAAGTGCAAAATGAATCTTCGGGGGGCATTTTAGAAGCACCAGCAAATGGTCATCGCTTGGCTTGGAGACATGAGGACGTTTATATTTAATTTAAAGTAATGAATGATCCCGTTACCCCCCCCCCCCCGCCGAACCTTAGTCTGGTTAGTTTATTGTTTCTCTCTCTGCTTTCCCACAAGGCAGGGGGTGACTCTTTTCTCTTGGCGGATGGAATGAGCATGAGCTACGGTGAAATGGAGCTTTTGGAATTCGGTCTGTTTCTTTTTTTCTCCCCCCGTCGGCCGCCTGGAAAAGAGGGTCGGGGGGTTTCTGTCTGAGCCTGGCTATGCTGGGGTCGGGACCTTCCCTCGCCAGCAGCCTGTTCGCTTCCCTCTTCCTCAGCCCAAGCCCAGCGGGAGAAAGGAGGAGGCGCTATCCGCTCTCTTTCCGCGCCTCAGCTTCGCTGCAGCAGCAGGTGCTGAGGAGTCGATGCAGCAGGCGTGGGAGCAGCAGGACCAGGGGTGGGAGCGCCCCCTCCCTCCGTTCTCACTCCGCGGTTCTTTCCCTTCCATTGCCCTCCCCCCCCCTCGCCTTCCCCTTCGCTCCCTCCCCCGTTTCCTCCCGCGCAGGTGTCTCGAGGGTGCCCGGGAGGAGGCAGCGGGTGCAGACTGAAGGTCCCCCCATAGAAGATGTTGCGGACTTAGCCCAGGGCTGCTGCGGAGCGAGCTCGCCGCTACTGCTGCTGCTGGCAGGAGCGGGAGCGGGGGAGGAGACTGCAGTCCTTCCCCCCCCCCCCCGCATGTTCATTTCTCTTCCTTTTCGCCTTCCTGAGTCGTCCCCTTGCCCTCGAGATCTCCCCCCCTTCTCCCCAGGATTCCTCTGCCACCCGGGTTTGGGCTGCTGGCTGGGGAGGGCGCTAAGGAAGGGGGGAGAGTGTGTGTGTGTGTGTGTGGGGGGGGGAGATTTCCCTGCCTGTGGATGGACTGGAAGAGGCGATCATAGCTGCAGCCGGAGGATTAGCAGCTAAACTTTCACTGCTGCCTCTGTGCTGCGCGTGTGAGTAAACGTGGCGAAGTCTCCGCTCGGCGAGGGGACGCGTCTTGTTTCCTTTTGACCGGTGCAGTTGGTGGGGCGGGGAACAATGAACATTCACTTTAGGACATAAAGTGAAGGAGGGGGGAACCCCTCCCCTCCCCCCGTCAAGAACCTCCAGCCTCCTCCCCCGGACTCTCCGGGATCGTCCTCTGCTCTTCGCCCCGCACTGTAGGAGCGCGTGGATCTCGCTCCACGTTCATCCACCTCTCGGGCTCGCCGGGAGGATCCGAGCCGGTGCAATGTGCTTCCAGCTGCTCGCTGCTGCTTGATACCATGCGAGGCGCCGGGCGAGGGTTTTGCCCGCACGGCTTTGGTGGCTGTTGAAGGATTTCTTCCCTAATAAGGATCGCATTGCCCGCAAATATGACTAAATCTCCTGTTTGGTAAAGCTCCCTGCCCCCTCCCCTTTTGGGCTCCCCCCACCCCCACCCCTCCAGAGGAGCAAGCCCAGGGAGCTGATGACGGATCCATTAATCCTTCCTTCAATGCATCAAAAGAACCCAACGGGCTGGGAAACGTTGGGCTTGAAATCCTCCAGGAAATGCTTCGACCGGCTTTTGGTTTTGTATGAAACGGGTGATTAGGGGGGGAAGCGGGTGGTTGTGCCAGCGACCCCCCGACTCGTTGGCCCCGGCCTCTTTCCTGGTCCCCGCTGAGGTGCTCTTTGCCAGGGGCTTGTCCTCCGGGCTCCTTCTCTCTGGCCGGTCGCCGCCAGTTATGCAGACTCCCTGTCGTCCTCCGCGGCGGCTGCTTTTGATCTGATTCAAAGATGAAGGTGCAGACAAGGAGCGCGCCGGTGTGATGGGGTCGAAGCGGCGGTGATTGTTGGGAGGAGAGAGAGGAAAGGAGGCGGCGGCGGCGGCTGCTACCCTTCGCTGTGTGGGGGGGCTTCAGTTTTCCTACTCCATCCTCTCCCCACCGCTGGAAGCCCTCCCGTATCTAAATGGAATTAGTGGAGATCGAAGCCCCGGGTGTAAGGAACAGACATGATCCATGGGCGCAGTTTGTTTCACAGTAAGTACGCTCCCTGAAACCGCTCTGGGTCGCGGAGCAACTATTTCCCCTTCTTCCAGCAGCGCAGGTGAAGACGGTTCAAACCGGGAGGCTCGCCGCTTCAAGGCGTGGGTTTAAACTTTCTCCCCCCCCCCCCCGCCCCCTTCTCTCAATGCAGTATAATTGAAAGAGATGCAAGAAAGACGTAGCTATCCCCTGGCGTTTGCAGCGACACATGCGCTTGTTTGTTGAGTTTGTGGTGATAGTAGAGAGGACTGAGTATGCCTGTGATTATAGCATGAGATAGTAGCTTTCAAAGTAACCAGTGGGGGTGCAAAACTAGCCGCTAAAAGGTGCTGTTGGGACTGATCGGTATTACAGGATATACCATCTGTCACTATTTCAGTCTTGATTCGGATCTCCTTGCTTGGGGGATTCTAACCAGGGCTAACTCCGAGGCTTGGGTTTGAACCCTCAAATGACAGATCCCAAGGGATCTTCAAACAGGGGGCTAAATTCTCCTCTTCTCCAAAATCACCCCGACGTCAATACAGGATAGCTCCATTGATTTCAATGGCGTTGCTCCGGATTGTCGCCGGCGTCACTGAGATCTACGTCTGACGCCTTGGTAATCAAAATAATTTAACGCGATGTGAGGATTCAAGGATAGAGTTTGTCACAACTCGGAGTTGACTTTTTTTCCTCCCCCTCAGACTCTTAAATGCCATGTTCAGTGACAGGGAGGGTCTATTCTTGATGCTAGTATGTGTTCTCGATTGATTTGGGAAGCATCAGTGAGAAGGAATCAAAAGCCCTGGTGACTTGTTCTTGGTTATGAATCTGTTCTAACGCTGCGGCGTTCCCCATCCAAAATCTGCTTTACCAGTCGTGCCTGTTACTCCTGTAGAACAGAGTTACGTGGATGCTGTGAGTTGCGCCTTGACAATGGTCCGCGTTCCGCAATAATAACCTGTGAAAACAGGAATAGTAAGGAGCGTTTAGCTAGATGTACTCGCTAAACCTGACCGTGTAAAACAAACAAAAGCCTTAGGATCGAGGCCATTTGAAACACGAGTCCTTGTGTGGACAGGTCAACGGGGCCTATTGAACAGTCTGACTATGGGTGGTCCGGAAATTGTCATTTTCTACTCCCCTCCCCCCAAAAAAGAAAAGGCGTGAGGGGTTGGTGGTTTAAACTGAAGCGTCTGAAACAGTATCCCTTAAACATACGGCTAGCTTGTAAAATAGCAGTAATATTTTTTTTTAGAACTTGTTTTCTTTACTGGGTTAGACTTTTACATGGTATTTTCCAGCAACTGTTATGCCCCATTTGATAAACCTCTTCAAATATGGATGTGTAATGGAAATATGCATAGGTCCATAATCAGAGAAGCGCTAATAAGTCTAATTACAAATAGACTAGATAAGGGATGAGGGAGAGGGGAGTGAGAGAGATCAACAAGAAATTGGGTAGGATCCTGATTTTAAAAAATCCCCAAACCTCCATGATTGCTGATATTGTTGTCCTCCTTTCAGCAAAACTCCCTGACTAGCAGTTTTGCCTGAGTAAAGATTGCAAGATCAGGCACTTCTTTTGGCTTTAAAAAAAATATGGGAAAGATTGTATTTGGCCTTCAATAGGATGGAAGGAAAGGGGAAAGGAATCAGGTTTTACAATTGATTTAATATGCCAACTATTGTGTGTGTAATCCAGTACATTTAACCCATTGACAGATAAGCATATTCATCTTGAGAAATTTCTCCACTGGTTAACATTCATCTGCTTGACAGAAATATATTACTGAGTCTTTGCCTTGAAGTTTTAAGGGGTACGTTTCCATAAGTCTTTAAGCACTGAAGAAAGAAATGGAATTGTGTGACATTATAAGTATTTGTGATGTTGGCTATAAAGCCCCCAGTCCAAATTACTCTATTAAAAGTAAAGGGAACAAGTATTTCACTTGAACAGTACAGCTGTGTTGGATACAGTATATCAGGATTAAGCAGAGTCTCCTTAAGCTTTTCTTGTTTCTTTATTATATTTTATTCCAAGTGTATTTTTTACCATTTGTCATCAATACCATCATACCAAGTTGTAAGCATAGGTCTCAATTTTGGAGCAATGTAGGCAACTGAATTAAAAAGCATTGTTTCTAGTGGTTAGAACTGAAAGCTGGGATTTAAGTGACCTGGGTTCTCCTCTCATCTTTGCTAAAATGTCACTGGGACCCTTTACTTGGCTTCTCTGTGCCTCAGTCTCTACATGTGTAGAACAGGGATATTAATATTTTAAAGTGGGTTGAGATCCTGCAATGAAAGGTGCTATATAAGGATAAAGTGGTGTTTATTAATTATCTAATAAGCAGTGTCTTTTGAGAAAGCTAAACAGTTTATTAGATTGGGGGGTTGGGTACAAGAGCATGCTCCCTCTTTTTTGACTCATCAATGATTCCCATTCTCTTTGCAGAGCCTAGGTCTTTCAAATGCTATTTTGTTCACATTTAGAAATGCACAGTTCCAGAGTCTCTGTATATATACACTTAGAATTAAAATAGTAATAAATAAATAACTTATAAACTGTCCCCTCAGAAAAGACATTTACACACATGCCATTCAGACCTTACCCTCAGGCAATATTTTGTCTTCACCCCAGGAAAACGAGGAGAAACAGAGACACCCTGTAGCATGACGTGGAGTTCACCAAATCTGGGTTCTGGCAAATAGAGAGAGGGAAATATTAAGGATTTGGGTCCCCTCACATGAATGCCCTGCTAGCAGATTCCTCCTACTTTATCCATGGAGCTACTAGCTTGGGTATCTCAGATTGCAATTACAATGGATTCATGAGGACAGAAAGAGAGAGCCTCTGCAGTTACCTTCATATTGTAAGTCTAAACCAGCATCTCACGCTATCCATAAATTAGCTGGCAACCAATGGAGATCATAGTCACAGCTGGAATGTGCTTTCTGCATTGTACACAGCTTTAGTGAATGAGCAGCTGCATTCCACACTAGCTTCAGAGCCTGAGAAGTTTGAATATGTAGTCTCATGTACAACATGTTGCAGTAAGGCCGTGGAAGACCGGCGAGATCTATATCTCAAAAAAGCTGCAATTTTCTTCTTAAGTGTAAAGTAAGAATGCTTTGCACCATTCACAAGTTCTACCTGCATATCCAGTAGCAGCTGGGGATCCAGCAAGACACTATACTGGATAAGTAAAAGTGGATATGCTCCCAGTGTATTGTTTTGTTTATCTTCCTCGTCACTTCAGTCTTTTTGTTTGCAACTAAACTTTGCACAAACTTCTGCAAGGCTTGGGTCGGAAGACAGATTTGGGTGTCATCAGGATATTGAAAGCACCACAGACTATATTTTCTCTCCAACTGTACTAATGGTTTCATTTACACATTGAGCACAAAAAGTGACAAAACAGAAAACCGTGTGTAACTCTATATGAAAGGATTATTGATGTAGATGGCAATTCCCCAGTGCTATCAGGACAAAAGGGAAGGAAGCTGTTCAAAGGCAACCCTATTTAGGTTTACTGTGATCTGTGAATATATCAAAACAGTATCAATGGCAGCTGAAAGATCTAAAATAATCAGGATGGATGCTCAATCGTCATTAATAACTGGGAACAAAACTGTGTAGCCTTTATATGATGCCCAGGCTGCAAAAGGGAAGAAGAAGAAGAATCCAGGGAACTACAAACCAGTCAGCCTCACATCAGTCTCTGGAAAAAATCATGGAGCAGGTCCTCAAGGAATCCATTTAAAGTAACTTGGAGGAGAGGAAGGTGATCAGGAACAGTCAACATGAATTCACCAAGGGCAAGTCATGCCTTATCAACCTGATTGTCTTTTATGTTGAGATAACTTGTTCTCTGGGTATCGGAAAAGCAGTCAACGTGATATATCTTGATTTTAGCAAAGCTTTTGATACTGTCTCCCACAGTATTCTTGCTAGTAAGTTTTTAAAAAAGTATGCATTGGATGAAAAGACTATAATGTGGATAAAGAACTTGTTAGATCTTCAGGCTCAATGGGTAGTGATCAATAGCTTAATGTCTTGTTGGCAGCCAGTATCAAGTGGAGTGCCCCAGGGATCTTCATTCATTCAACATCTTCATTATTGATCTGGATGATGGGATGAACTACACTCTCAGCAAGTTCGTGGGTGACACTAAGCTCGGGGGAGAGGTAGATATGCTGGAGTGTAGGGACAGGGTCCAGAGCAACCTAGACAAAGTGGAGGATTGGACTAAAAAAAATATGATTAGGTTCAACAAAGACAAGTGCAGAGTCCTGCACTTAGAATGGAAGAATCCCATGCAGTGCTAGAGGCTGGGGAATGACTAGCTAAGTGGTGGTCCTGCAGAAAAGGACCTGGGGATTATAGTGGACAAGAAGCTGGATATGTTGCCAAGCAGGCCAATGGAATATTGGACTGCATTAATAGGAGCATTGCCAGCAGATTGAGGGAAGTGATTATTCCCCTCTATTCGGCTCTGGTGAGGCCACATCTGGAGTATTTTGTTTCCAGTTTGCCCACTCCCACCCCACACTACAGAAAGGATGTGGACAAATTGGAGAGAGCCCAACAGAGGGCAATAAAAATTATCAGCGGCCTGGAGCACATGACTTATGAGGAGAGGCTGAGGGAACTGGCTTATTTAGTCTGCAGAAGAGATCAGTGAGGGGGGATTTGATAGCAGCCTTCAACTGTCTTAAGGGAGGTTCCAAAGAGAATAGAGTTAGGCTGTTCTCAGTGATAGCAGATGACAGAACAAGGAGCAATGGTCACAAGTTGCAGTGGGGGAGGTCTAGGCTGGATATTAGGAAAAATTATTTCACTAGAAGGGTGGGGAAGCACTGGAATGGGTCACCGAGGGAAGTGATGGAATCTCCATCCTTAGAGGCTTTTAAGGTCCAACTTGACAAAGTACTAGCTGGGATGATTTAGTTGGGGTTGGCCCTACTTTGAGCAGAGGGTTGGACTAGATGACTTTTTGAGGTCTCCAACCCTAATTCTCTATGATTCTATGAATATCAAATGGACTAAGATGGAAAAGACTTGAACATAACAGGAACTGCTCGAGCTTGTTGAGTAATGTTCTTGTTGAATAACGTTCTCCCCCCACCCCGACACACATGTGATCCAAGACAAAGTGATAACTGTAAAAACTGTCAATATCAATAAATCAGCTCTTGATACAAAGCTCTAAGAATCACCTTTGAAAAAACTGTCACCTTGCTTTTCTGAAGAGAGAGTTTTTCTGATAATGGCTCCAGTATCTCCTTACTAATCTTCTCCAGTCTAAGTGCCATGGATTTAATTTCTAGTCTGCAACTTCGAGAAACTCAGGAAGCATTATCAGCTTGAACTGATGCAGAGAAAGACTTCATTGGTTCACACCAGATATGATCCACTATGGGTACAGATATTTTGATCCAGATTCAGCTAATTTTATCTGCAAAAGAAGTTGTAAATTCCTCACATCAAGAAAAAAATTGCCTCTGTAATAAAGTTAAAATAAACCAGACCTACCATTCTCTCCCCTCTCCCCCCACCCCCCAAGAACAGTTCCTGTAAGTGGGACTTTGCAGATGCTTTTGGTTGTGATGTGAAAAAATAAAAAAGATTTCTGCTTCTTGCACAAAAGTTCTTTGTGTGGCTGGCCTTAGGGCAAATGGCACCCTGGGAGACCTTGTTTTTTGGCATCCGCACGCCCTGCTACCTTCCCATTCCCCTGAGCTCCCTTCCGTAAGCGTGCATGCCAGGCCTGCCTCATTCCTTGCCTCTTCACCATGGTGCCCTGGCCAGTCACCCAAGTCACCCACCGTAAGGCTAAATTTGTCTTTATGCCACAACAAAGCAGATTTGAAATGAGACCTGTGCCACGAACTATTGACAGTCTTTCTTCCCACTGATCGTAGCAGTCACTTGCCTTTTTATTGATCCCAAATCATGAACTTACCAGAAAAAAAATAAGTATTGGTAGCTCAGTGTCTTATTTTAAGATGGATGGGGAACCCAGATGTTGGGAAATGTGTTTTAAACTAAAGATATTTAATCTTTATTAGACACTTTTATCAGGATAAATACTTATACTTTTAAATTGTAAATAGACATATTTGTAAAAGAATGTTGTAATGCCACCACAAAATAGTCTGTTTTTGTATTGTGGATATCTTTAAATTGTATTATCTTGAGATAGATTGTTACAGTTGATTTAACTGCAGGCACTAACCTCATGTTGTACCTAATATATTTTTATCTTTCAGTTGTAGCAAGTCTAATCATCCTACATCTGTCTGGGGCAACAAAAAAAGGAACAGGTATATTATTTATGGGGCATAGTCTCAATTTCTGAACACCTGTTTAGATATTTAAATATTTCATAGTGTAATCATGTCCTTTTTTGCATCAATAAAGTGAACTGATGAAAATTCAAATATATTTTATAAATTTGAATGACCCAGTGACTGATCTTGCAATGGAAGGTTATTTTGAATAAGGACTAGCATTGCCGATTAATCACAGTTAACTCATGCTATTAACTAAAAAAAACCCCTGAATCACAACTTAAAAAAATATTTTTCTACATTTTCAAATATATTGATTTCAGTTACAACACCGAATACAATGTGTGTATTGCTCACTTTATATTATCAGAGGGGTAGCTGTGTTAGTCTGTAGCCACAAAAACAACAAGGAGTCCAATAAATGGACACATATCAGACATCAGGAATGGTAACATACAAAAGCCAATATGAGAACACTTCAATCTCCCTGGACATTCAATAGCAGATTTAAAAGTATCCATTCTTCAACAAAAAAAACCCCTTCAAAAACAGACTTCAAAGAGAAACTGCAGAGCTACAATTCATTTTCAAATTTAACACCATTAATTTGGACTTGAATAGGGACAGAGTGTGACTGTTTAGACTCGAAATTAGACGAAGGTTTGTAACCATTAGAGGAGTGAAATTCTGAAACAGCCTTCCAAGGGAAGCAGTGGGGGCAAAAGGCCTAGCTGGCTTCAAGATGAAGCTTGATAAGTTTATGGAGGAGATGGTGTAATGGGAAAACATAATTTTGGCAATTGATCTTTGACTATACTTTGGTAATAGAGGGGCCTGGTGGTATATGATGGAAAGTTGGAGGGGATGGGATCTAAGATGCTACAGAGAATTCTTTCCTGGGGGTCTGGCTGGTGAGTCTTGCCCACATGCTCAGGGTTCAGCTGGTCACCATATTTGGGGTCGGGAAGGAATTTTCCTCCAGGTCAAATTGGCAGAGGCCCTGGAGGTTTTTCGCCTTCCTCTGCAGCAGGGGGCATGGGTCACTTTCTGGAGGATTCTCTGTATTTTGAAGTCCTTAAACCAAAATTTAGGAACTTCAATAGTTCAGATATAGGTGAGGTATATTGTAGGAATGGGTAGGTAAAATTCTGTGCCCTGCGTTGCAGGAGGTCAGACTAGATGATCATAATGGTCCCTTCTGACCTTAGTCTATGAGTCTATGGCTCCCTACAAAAGCAATTTTCCCCTCTCTTGGTATTAACCATCTCCTCATCAGTTATTGGGAATGGACCACATTGACCCTGACTGAACTGACCTTGTCAGCACTGGTTCTCCACTTGTAAGGTAACTCCCATCTCTTCATGTGCCAGTACATTTAAGACTGTATCTGTAATTTTCACTACATGCATCTGAAAACGT
This sequence comes from Sternotherus odoratus, assembly GCA_032164245.1. Taxonomy (NCBI): domain Eukaryota; kingdom Metazoa; phylum Chordata; order Testudines; family Kinosternidae; genus Sternotherus; species Sternotherus odoratus. Next base: position 83,844,289 of record JAVMKO010000002.1, on the reverse strand, counting down.
GGGGTTCTTACCCATGGAAGCTTATGCCCAAATAAATCAGTTAGTCTTTAAGGTGCCACATTATATTATTTTTATTACAAATATTTGCATTATAAACATGATAAACAAAAGAGAGAGAATTTTTCAATTCACTTCAAACAGGTACTGTAGTGCAATCTCTTCATTGTGAAAGTGTAACTTACAAATGTAGTTATTTTTGTTACTGCACGCAAAAACAAAACAATGTAAAACTTTAGAGACTACAAGTCCACCCAGTCCTACTTCTTGTTCAGAAAATTGCTCAGACAAACAAGATTGTTTACATTTGCAGGAGATAATTCTGCCCGCTTCCTGTTTACAATCTCACCTGAAAGTTACAACAGATGTTTACATAGCAATTTTATAACAGGAATAGCAAGGTATTTATGTACCAGATATGCTAAACATTGGTATGCTTCTTCATGCTTTTGACACCATTCCAGAGGACATGCTTCCATGCTGATGATGCTCGTTAATATAATAAAATATAATGCATTAATTAAATTTGTGACTGAACTCTTTTCAGGAGAATTGTATGTCTCCTGCTCTGTGTTTTACCTGCATCCTGCCATATATTTCATGTTATAGCAGTCTTGGACGATGATCCAGCACATGTTCGTTTCAAGAACACTTTCACTGCAGATTTGACAAAACGCAGAGAAGGTACCAATGTGAGATTTCTAAAGATAGCTATAACACTCAACCCCAATATCTAAGAATCTGAAGTACTTTCTAAAATCTGATCAGGATGGGATGTGTAGCCTGCTTTCAGAAGCCTTAAAAGAGCAATGCTCCATTTCAGAATTACACAACCCAAACCACCAAAAATGAAAATCAACCTTTTGCTAGTGGCATCTGACTGAGATGATGAAAATGAACATGCTTTAGTCTGCTCTACTTTGGATAGATATCGACCAGAACCTATCCTCATCAGCACAGATGCACGTCCTCTGGAATAGTGGTTGAAGTATGAAGAGACATATGAATCTTTAGTGCACCTGGCACATAAATTTCTTGTAATGCTGACTACAACAGTGCCATGTGAACACTTGTTCTCATTTTCAGGAGAAAGTATAAAACACGAAGCGGGCAGCATTATCTCCTGCAAATGTAACCAAGCTTGTTGTTCTGAGTGGTTGGCTGAACAAGTAGGACTGAATCAGACAAGTAGGCTTGCATCCGATGAACAGGGCCGGCGACAGAAATTTTGGGGCCCCCTACTCTGATCATTTGGGCCCCCCAGCCCAGCCAGCGGTCCCCCCCCCAGCTGACAGCGGCTGGCGGCAGTGCGGGGTCCTGCGGGAACGCGAGCCCGGGAGCGGCGTGAGCCGCCCTTGCTGCTCCCCCCCCCCCCCGCGCCCTTTCCCCCCCGGACCTGCGCGAGACGGTGCAGGGGCTGCATGATGCCACGTCCAGCGGGGGAAGCCCTACCTTGCTGCGGAGCCTCCCCGCCCTCGCCCTCTTTGCAGGCGGTGGTGCGCCGCTGCCGCCGGCCGGGCTCATTGCTCCTGCCGGGGACACACACACTCGTCCGCTCCGGAGGAGAGCTGTGCCGCCTCCCCGCCCCTTCCCCGCTCTCCAGGCCCGGTGACAAGGGGGGATGACTACGGGTACAGCTGTGTACCGGGCCCTGGACTTTGGGGGCCCCCCTTAAGTCCGGGACCTGGTACAGTTCTACCCGTAATACCCCCCCTGTCACCGGCCCTGCCGATGAAGTGGGTATTAGCCCACGAAAGCTTATGCTTTAATTCTTTAGTTAGTCTTTAAGGTGCCACAGAACTCTTTGTTACCTAAGTAGGACTGAGTAGACTTGTTGGCTTTAAGTTTTACATTGTTTTATTTTTGAATGCAGTTATTTTTTGTATGTAATTCTACATTAGTAAGTTCAACTTTCATGATAAAGATATTGTACTACAGTACCTGTATTAGATGAATTGAAAAATATCTTATTTTTACAGTGCAAATGCTTATAATAAAAATAAATATAAAGTGATCACTGTACATTTTGCATTATGTGTTGTAATTGAAATCAATATATTTGAAAATGTGGAAAACATCCAAAATATTCATATAAATAGTATTCAATTATTGTTTAACAATGCATTTAATCACAATTAAATTTTTTCAATCGTTTGACAGCCCTAGTAAGGACTAACCATTCAAGCCCTGGAATCCAACCCTGTTCTCATTGAAGTCAATGGTAAATCTCCCATTGGCTTTAATGTAAACTGGCTTAGGCCCTTAATAGGAACTTATTATTTTAAACGGTTTTAAGTGTACTAAATATTTTGTGTGATGTGATTTCCTCCCAACCCCCACTCCTGTTTTAAGCAGAAAAGCAAACCACTTCAGAAGGGCAGAAACCAGTGCAGTGTGGAACTTGGACAAAATATGCAGAAGGAGGAATCTTCACTTCTCCCAATTACCCCAACAAGTATCCTCCTGACAGAGAGTGCATCTACATTATAGAAGGTGATCAGCCAGTGACTCCCATTCTTCTGAGATTAACTGGGTTTCTCACAAATAATGTCTTTCATCTCATATGTGTCCTGAGAATTTGTTTATGATTCTAAACATCTGAAAAATGTTTGATAGTTTGGTCAAATGGGAGACAAGATTTAGAGAAGCAATTTCTTAACATCTTAAATGATTGCTTTGTGGGAAAGGTACTTGTAGTGTGCACAAGTGGAGTCTTGACTAATTCTGAAGCAACACACGGTTATCTGTGTAACTCACTAGTGAATAATGACTACAATATAATTATGTAAACTCACTTGGGGAACTGACTAAATCTAAAATCAGTACCATAACATTAAACTTTTTAAAGGATTAAAAAAAAAATCTGAGAGAGCAAGTAAAAGATCCTCGAATAAAAAAATCCTTTGACTCATCATGGTCATTGGTCATACTTAAACATACTATAACTGAATCATAGAAGGTATGAATAAAAAGGGAAGCAAGGAGGCAAGATTCAAAACTAACCCAATTCAGCCGAACAAAAAAGTGTCCGTATGAAAGGAACTTACTCAACCCAAACATATACCTGTAATTAAAAAAGAATTAATAAAAAAAGTAAAGTGATTCCAATAAAAAGGACTATATGCTTTGGTTGGTAAAATGGGATTTAGAAGAATGAATAGCTAAAGGTATCAAAATAACTAAGAAATTATGTAAGTATATTAGAAGCAGGGCATTTCAAAGTAAGCAATTCAGGACATTTCACACAAGCTACATGATTTCTTTCCTTCGCAGCATAGATTGATAGACATTGAGGACATACTTGAGGTCTGGGGAAGGTAATAAAGATTGAGGTAATGTCCGAATTTACAGTGTCAAAAATGGTGGGTGCAGGAACAAACTAATAAGTTATAAGGGCCAGATGCAATTCATGTAATGGTTGGGAAGGTAATCAAACTGCTACGGTGATGATGGTCCTATGAATCTCTAAATAGATAGAAACATTAGATAGGACTGAAGTAACTGAGGGCCAGATATATAAATGTACTTAGATGCAAATAGGTGTTTAGTGGGGTTTTCAAAACCACCTAGGATACCATTGAATTCAATGGAGTTAGGCGCCTGTGTGCATATTTAGGCACCTAATACTTAAAATTGGCCCAGAGTTGCTAACAGTATGCTATCTTATAAAAATCAGCTACCATACCAGGAGACTGATACAACATTTGCTGCCCTTCAATCTTTTTATTTTTCAAAAATAAATGAGACCAGGAGCAGGAGGTAATATCTTTTATTGGCCCAACTCCTGTTGATTCAAGAGACAAGCTTTTGAGCTTCCATAGAACTCTGCTTAAACCAGCTGGTAGAGAGGATCTTGGGAGCTCCAGACTACTGAGCTTTACTTTCCTAGGTAAACTGGTTAAAAGAAGAATTCAGCCAGAAGCTGAAGCTACACAAATTCAGACTAGAAATAAGATGTAATTATTTTAACAGGGTAATTAACCATTGGAACAAGTGGGCATGTGGTGGTTTCTCCATCACTCGAAATCTTTAAATCAAGTTTGGATGTTTTCTAAACAATATGTTCTAGATGAACCAGAAATATGGGCTTGATGCTTGATTCCTGCATGAGGTTCTATGATCTGTGTTATGGAGGTCAGATTAGAAGACCAGTCCCATTTGGCCATAAAATCTGGTAATATGGGTGTGGTCTTGCCTTTTTTAGTGGGCAAAGTTCAGTGTGATTTTTAGTTTAATGTTGGGACAGATCCTGTGTGTGCATCACACATGCACAACTCCTGCTGGACAAAATTCACTGCTGGCATATTCAGGATTAACTCCAGTAACTGCATGTGCTTTTGCCATGAATTTGTCCTATTGATTTCAACAGGAATTGTGCACATGGAACATCTTCATGAGCTAACCCTTTTGCTCGTGTTAAATATTTTCTGAGAATGACACAGCCAAACGTAAAATATATTTCGATTTTTGTGCTAGGCATGTAGAATCTTGTTACTTGCCTATTTAGATCAGTTCTAATAATTGTTAGAATATATTTATGAATATAAGGAGGGAGTGCCTGGGATCATTTTTATGAACTTGAGAAGAGTTGTCAATGAAACCTTCCAATTTATATAGTTTTGGTTGTTAATATTGCCTGCCTGTTTCATTTATAATCAATACAAAATGTAATGGTAGATCTCTTGAAGGCCATCCATGTTTTCCCAATGATCATTAAGTTTCGTGTATACTTGTTCTCTATATATAAATCTTGTAGGGCTGTCATATTTCACTGTATTAAAAAACTGTCTGCTTCAGTAACAATGTAAGTGAATTTACATAGTATATTTTGTGGAGTTTCATGCTTTCATAATTTATTTTCTAAAACAAGTAAGAGGATCTGAACAACTTGAGATGCTAAGGATTAAGCAAATCCATTAGTCCTGCAGCAACTCACATTTCGGAGATGTAGATGTTTAGATCATTGTCTCATTTCCAGACAATCTGTTAAATGAAACAGATTTTTTTTCCCCTTCACTTTAGCTGTCAGTTACACCGACTTACAGGCTGCTCAGAATTAAAACCTTAATTGCGTGTGTGTTACTGCAACTATTAGAACTAGTTAGCAAATGTCTTTTTTTCCCCAGCAAATGCAAAATCTAAAGACAGCACTTGTGTAAGCTAATTAAATTCAAAAGAGGACAAGACATGCAAGCATTAAACAGTCTTTCAATGGTATTAAAGGTCTCAGAAGAAAGATAATTAGAAGCTTAATGAAGAAGATTTTTAAGATTTGATGAGACACCAGCAGCGTTTTTACTCCCATCCTTTGCCTAAACTGTAACTATAGGCCGAATGCCTATGGCCATCAGGGGACTTTACATGTGAGTGAGGATTCCAGGATTGACTCTCCCAGTAACGAGTCAATTTTCCTGTACGTTGTGAAGGAAAGTGTCATCTAATAGTTGTGGTGGGCCTGCTTGAGAGCAGAGCTGTGTTGCTGTGCAGTAAGCTAGGGCACAGGAAGGGCTTCATAGAAAATCTGCTTGCTATAAGCAAAGAGAAAGTTTTGTAGAAATCATACTCTTGTGTTTGCCCTTCAGTATTGAAGCAGAAGCACGGATTTGAGCTGTGGATTTTTCAGTCATCCATAGCTATTTTCAGGAACATTGGGATCACTTTGTTGCTCAGATGGGCTGTAGTCAGCCTGAAACTTTGATCTGAAAGTCTAAGCACAGTATATTAAAAAAAAAAAAAAGCAATGCAGTTTAGGTACCCAATTCTTCTTGACCTTTGTGTGTCTGAACAGGAGAATGGGGTAGGGCCTGGGACCCCTTCCTAACTTGGAATACCCCCTGCAGGAATTAGGGATAATCACAGCCCTTACAGTAAGAGGATCCCAAAGTGCTCTATCCCAAACAGAGGGGGAGGCTGAAAGCTCTGCCCTTCTCTATACTGAGCTGTCCAGTAGGCTGTGCATAACAGGAGTAGTAGATGTTCCAGCCTTAGGGCAACCAGTGCATGTTCTTTATACAGGAGAATTCAGGGCAAGCACAATCCCTCCCCAAACACCTGAGGAGGCAATGGGGCCCTGCACAACCTCTTCTCAGTGCTACATACTCAGATAGGCAAAACACTCTCAACTCAGTTTAAAAATAAATATAAGGAGAGGAAAATAAACAGTAGCAATATTCAAATCCTAAAACCAATATTGATATAAGGTTCAGAATACTGTTCTACAGAATGAACTACATGTTTCATTCCTCAGTCAAGCAGAGCTCCGTGCTATACCAATGGGAGTTTTAACAGAGTCAGGGCTGCAAGCCTGATTCTCATTTCCCTTTTACACCACTCTGGCAGTGTAATTTACTTATCAATGACAAAGCGGTATAAAAAGGTCTTAGTGTAAGTCAGAATCCTCCCGGCAGTGTTCCTCACAATACATTTAATAATCCTCAGAAATCAAGCAATGTTTGGTGAAGCATTTGTTTGACTATGAATCATCACTGGCAAGATTTCTCGTAGGACATATTGGCGTGATGGAGAGATAGGGTTTTGTAACATAGGCAGTTTAATTAAAAACAAACAATACATGAAATTAATGTCATGCTCCTCGACGCAAAAGCAAAGGGCCCCCATAGAGCCAGATCCTTGTCTTCAGTGGCACTGTCGATTTAAGGAAATGTGGCCATGCATGAAGAAAGCTTTGTGTAACATAAATAAGGGTGTCAGTATCTAGCCCTACCTGAACTAACAATACATTTTCAGTTTTTGAAACAAGTTGCAAGAAGCTTGCTAGAATTACATATGAATAACATGGATAGAAGATGATGATCAAGTCATCAGTGACCATTTTTATTGTGATTTAAAGGCACACTGTCCACTTTAAAAAAGCCTGTAGTCCATAAATGGATCCTGTAGTCCATAAATGGATTGAGAGTTGGTCTCTATCTCCTTAAATCCAACATTAATAGGCAAAATATTGTCCCTGTTTGCAAGGCGCTGATTACTGTCAGCTGCTTTAGCATAATACTTAGTTAATAAATATTGATATAAATCCTACCTTATGTGAAGTCAATGGTAAAAAAGTCTAAACAAAATAGATCAATGATATTTTCAAGTTATTCCATTCATCTTTGTAATTTAAAAGATCTTTGTCTTTGAACCTTATTCATAGTAGACTAATAAAACATTATTTGCAAACTGCAGATTAAAACAGGATTTTGTTTCAGCTTTATAGTCTTTGTCAGATTCACAGATTATTTTCACTCCCAGGAACTGTGAATGCACTTAATTTCTATGTAAAGATATAAGACCTGCTGCTGCTGTTGACTGCACAGAAGTCATAGGATGAAAAAAGTGAGGGTTTGAGAGGCGGGGAGAGTGTAAGCTTACTATAAAACACTGTAACTGTTCCCTCCTGTTTCATAATTGTGTATCTATCATTAATAGTTTCCTGACTCTAAACTTCAAATTTGAGTGTAGGTAAGTTTTTTTTCAAGTCACAATCTATTGGACTTCATATACAAATTACTGGGTGAAATTCTCTTGTCATTGTTATAGAGGGGGTCAGACTAGGTGATCACAGTGATCCCTACTGGCCATAAAAATCTATGAATTTCGTATCTCTTTTATAGTCAATCCTTTGATTAAGTGATCATTTTAAAGTATCTTCAAGGTTTTCAGTAGCATATAGTTTGATCTTTAGTTAAGGTAACTAATTTTGTTTGCTCTTTGGATGGTTTAATAAATGATGTTTCCCTGTATTTAATGTTATGTGTCAAATAAAATGGTAAAATTATTTAAGGCCAAATTTTGTTGTAGGATTTATGCACAGGCCTCTAATTGACTTCAGTGCATTTGGGGACAGAATTTGTCTTTAGTGTTATACTCTGGTTCTGAAGAAAGAGTTCCTCATCTTCATAAGCACTGAAAAAAAGTATATCTTCCTTAAGATGTGCAAAGAGAGATTTTCACCCATTAATTGGTTTCCTTCAGAACTTCTCTGTGAACCAACTATTGCCAAGTCATATTTTGCTTTTTGACATAGATGGTTTTCTTAGCTTGCTTAAGAAATAGTGTTGGAAATGCTTTTTCATGGGAAAAGAATGGGCATATAAGTTGATGCAGTGAAATTTAGTTAGACTACTGAAGATGTCAAAATGTTCAGATGCTGATGAGAACCATTGACTAAGAAAACAAGGTAATAGTATATAGAGAAACTAGAATGTATAAATTTATGAAAATTCTGAAAGTAAAAATTTTTAGCAAGTTTTTAACTGCACAAATTTTGATTTCTTTCCCCCTCTAGCTGCCCCTAGACAATGTATTGAGCTACACTTTGATGAAAAATATTCTGTAGAGCCTTCTTGGGAGTGTAAATTTGATCACATTGAAGTGCGAGATGGACCTTTTGGCTTTTCCCCAATCATTGGACGTTTCTGTGGACAGCAAAATCCACCTATGATAAAATCTAGTGGCAGATTCCTGTGGATTAAATTTTTTGCTGATGGTGAGCTGGAATCTATGGGTTTTTCTGCTCGATATAATTTCACACCTGGTGAGTACAAAGTGTTACACTTTTGGCAAAAGGTTTGATTTTTACAGCTTACTTTGGTGGTAATGTAGAATTGTGGGGCACGTCAATATTTTTAATGGGAATATATTTTAATTTCAAAGAAAATATATTTTTTATTTAAACTCTTGATGCCCAGTTTGTTTATCCACTTTGCATAACACACCCAGCTTTTTTTCACAAAAGTTATTTTTCAGTACATTTTCATGCTTGCTGCAGATATTGAGCAGAATGACTTGTGTAATTGTAAACACAGGTTTTCAAAAGTGTTCTATTATAGGAAATAATTTTAAAATCCTTTACCAGGAAGTATACAGTTTATATTTGATTGTTACTCTGTGTAGTTTTTCCTTCAAAGTGATCAGCAATGAAAAGTATTTTAATTAAAAAAAAAAAAGGAATTCTCAGAAAATTACATCACTGCTTTTTCACTTTGCTTTATTAGAGAGGGTCTACCCTATACCTCTGCTCGTTAGGGGAGATAACTGGCAAATTGCTGCATGCATTCCCAAAGGAAGTTTGAGATCCAAGGAATAACATGTTCAGATAAATGTTCCAGTGAAACAGGTTTCCAAATCTCATTTGCAGTTGTACAATTACACTATCTTTGTCAATTTATCTGTTTAATTTATTAGAGTAAAGTCAAGATTTCTAGTCATACTTCCAGTTAAATGTTGCCTCAGATCATTACAATAAAATATTTATATTATTTTTCGGCTTCAGTAGCACTGCACTCTTTTATGATTTCATGGCACTGTATAGGGTCTCTGACATAGGGAGCAAAGACTTATATTTTAATATAGCTCAATCAGAGGGGTTGTACTTTGGAATTAGTTATGTAATTTTGTCAATTATGTAACACAGTCTAACTGAAACATTGGTCAGGTTCAGCAATATTCTTTTAGAACATGAGAAAATATCAGTCAGACACAAATCCTGCTTGCGTCCTTATTCCAGTGGTACCATGGAAGTTAATAAGACTATCTATGTGTAACTAAAGCAAGCAAGAGTTAACCTCAAAGGGCTTTGCACAGCTTAAATTTATCTGAAACAAGTACAAGAGATAACATATAAAATTAACAACTGGGTTTCAACTAGATATTAAGCTGAAGGATATTGTCTCTTGAAGGGGAAAGTATACCTATAGGACATGCATTTCACATAGACAAAAGCAGAACTACTTATTGATGTCTGTGGGAAATTCTTCAGTAAGCTGATGGGCATATATAGCCTTAGTTTTTCTTTAAACAATTGTGAATGGACAGAACAATATTTCTTAGGTGAAATTTTACTGTAATTTTGTTTACCTCTAAAAATTGGATTAGCTGTGATCTGTCAGTAACAAAGGCTCAGTGGGCTTCTACCATATTCCCTCACCTCCCTGCCTCAGAAAAAGTACTTAATTCTAGATCTCCTTATCCCTCATATTTCAATGGAGTTATGGTGCTTTAGTTGAAAGAGATGGTGTTAGCACAATCCACAACTTATTCCATCTAAAAACTTCCCAACCGGAAAAAAAAACAATTTCAGGTACCATGTTCTATTCCTCGTTCCTCTTCAACTGATGTGAGTTTTTCTCTAACGATCAATGCCAGTAAATTGCTGTAGTAGCACAAATTACTCCAGATTTCAGGTGGAATAACTCTTTTTTGATAGTCTCCTATATGAGGACTTGTGAAAAATAAGCGAGTCTGGGAATACAGGTGAAAAATAAAAGTATAATTCATCTGGACACCAGAGTAGTGTTGTCGTCTTCCTTACCTTTGATTTTAGTATTGTGAAGGTCAGGAATAGTTAGATCCATAGTCAGTTATAACTTTAAAAAGCGTGGGTTGTAGGGGTCTGTCTTCCTAGATAAGACAAAGCTACATCTCTGAATTATATATATCAGGTCTTCCTCATGTTGTTATCTGGAGGACTGGAACTGAGGAAGGGAAGCAGAGAGAAGCTCATCAGTAACACAGGAGGAGTAGGGATGAGTATCATAGGTCCTCTATCACCAACTAGGAGAGGTGATGAGGGGGGGATAATACTCTGCAACAGGGCTAGCTTCCGTGATTTTTCTCCTCTTTCCCACTTCTGGCATTTGTGTGTGAGGGATCAGGGCTGGATTTCTCAAGATCTGTAGCCTGAATGTGTGGGTGGGGAATGGGGAGAGGCAATTGGCAGCCCAGCAGTAAAAACTGACAATTCCCAGGGGAGTGTTAAAGAGGAAGAAAGGGAGGAATAGCTGGCTCATGTACCTCTGTAAATTGCACCTGAGTCCTTAATGTCACTGACATTATACTCATCCTGGGCCATAACTGTCTCTGATACTTTCTTTTACAAAGTAAGGGTCAAGGCAAAACTGGCAACAAGGCTTGTGAACAAATCAGCAGAAAACAAATATATTTAAAGAGAGACACACTTGGAAAACATTGATACATAAAGAGATGTAGGGGTTATAATGGACAGCAAATTAGACTGGAGCTTACATTATGGTTTGGTGTCAAGTGCAATAGATGCAATCAGAGCTTTCAATGCAGAGGCCTCACATGATAATGGAAGACTAAAATTCCTCTTTGCATCTGGATTGCGTCTAGATGCTGCGTTTAATGCTGGGCATCTCTGTACCAAAACAACACAAACAAATTTGAGGGGTATTTAGAGAACTAAAACAAAGGTGATTATAATGGAGGGACCATTTTATAAAGAAAGAAATGTGCATAACTTGGCTAAATAATGACTTAAACAGAAAACACAACTGTTTATACTTGAAAGGTATATGCATGAGGAGGGAGAGGAATTATTTAGGTTGTCTAAAGGGTGTGTAACTAGATCAAAGGGATGAAGTTTAGAAAAGAGGAATAAGACTGGATATCAGGACAGACTTCCTAATGGCAAAATTTATTTGTCTGTGGAAAATTATAGCAGCCCTATAACTTGAAATATTTTAAATCTAGGTTGGATGAAGTACTAGAAAGGAAATGGTATAGAACAATCCTGGCAGAGGGATGGATTAATAATTTACTAGTATTGGACCCTTTCTGTCTCCATCTTTTTTGATTCATGAGAGAGAACTGCTCAGGAGGTATTTGGAAACCTAAATTTTTGCACACAGACTCTGCTGTATCTATTTAATGTAAAGGTTCCAGTGCAAACTTCAGAAGTCTCTTTATTGGGACTATTCATTGACAGTCTTTTTTTCTTTTGTGTGTGTGATAGAGGGTGTTCTGGCATCTTGTGATAGATGATGCCATCATCATACTATTTAAATGGACTGTAGCTATTTTCTTCTAATACTCTGAAATTATGAGTATAATGTAAAACTTTCAATATGTATGACCATTTTTCTTTTAAGAGTCTTATGATACCCAACTTTTCCTAGTTAGGAAATAGAATACTACCATATTGCTAGGTGTTACTTACAAAGGAATAGTATCTCCATTCCTTAGTTCAGCAGTCTGACACTTCAAAGGAAAATAATTCTTGAATGAATTCAGAAATATATCTCAAAACACATCCATTATCATCTTTAAAAACATCCAATTTCTAGAATGGTGGCACAGCAGTGTTCTGTCACTGTTTCAAAATATCGCAACACTGCTCACCACGTAATTACTGCTTCCCTATTCCTTGGGGTGTGAGAGGGAAATACAGGGGGAGATAGGGTCAGCAGTTGCATCCTGCTGCATGAATGTCAGTAAAGTGTAAAATAGCTAAGTACAGATATGAACTAGAATTGGGCCTGAACCTAAACCCCAGATTTGAACAACTCAGGAGTTTGTGGTAAGTTTGATTTGTAAATCTGGACATACAGCTTAATGTTGTGAGTTGCCCATCTCTGTTTTAAAACCATGTCTCTCCTGTGCCATGCTTCTCACTGACTCATTTTGCCCCTAATGTTTAATAAGCAATTAAGAATGGTTTAGCAACAACTGCGTAGGAAGCCTGGGCAGCACTGTTCCCTCTAAGCTGTGCACATATATGTGTGCTCACACAGATCCTAAACCCTGTGCACACGGCGAAACACCACACACACAAAAATGTGTGCAGCAGCACAAACATTTCCACAGAAGAATTTTTTTGTGCACACAGCCTGTCAAAACTTAGCGAGAACATTACTGGGCAGTCTGTGTTTTTTGGGGTTTTTTTTTCAGGCTTCTGAAAACACCTAGTTCTTAATAAGTATTTTCAGAAGCTTAACGTGTATTAGCATAGTCACTCCCACTCCAGTAACTAGTTGTTATCATTCCTGACATATTCCCTTCCCTTTTTTAAAAGTTACTTTATTTCTTCTGAGATAATACTTTTAACCTAATGTATAATTGGTTAATAGATTCTGAATACTTTTCAAAGTCACTTCGTCAGTTACAGTTCACATCACTCCCATATCTGGCAAGGTTTTTGTTTCCCCCCTACCTCTAATAGCTCTTACCAGAACTACTCCAGGATGATTATTTTATAGTTTCATCCTGGCACTGCTGTGGTCTATAGTAATCCTACACTTGGTGATATGGATGTCTGCAGTGATTCTGCTGCAACTCAGGCAGTTCTTTTTCCTCCCCCATTTATATCTTCTTTAAGAAGTTGAGTTTTCACTATGATGTCCTGTATCAACAGATATCTCAGATGCTGCAAAGACTGCAAGTAAGGTTTGACAATTGCCCTTGTACCTCTGACTGTCTATTTTCTACACATATGATTATGGCCTTTCTGCAGGAACAGAGGAGGGTAATATCTCTTGCTTGTTTTAAGCCGTTGCCCTCAATTTTCTTACGGACTGGTTGTCAGCTGTCCATTTAGAAGACCGTGGTTTCATATGCCTGCCAAAGAATTTTTTTTTATCTCCTTGTCAGTCTTCCAGTTATATTTGTAAATCCGGTATTTGCTTAGGTCTGAGTAGCTGAGGTCTTGTGGGACATAAAGACTTTGTTCATGTTTCCATTAGCATCTGTTCCTCTGTTGATATATGTGGCAGACACATAATCTCCTGCAATATGCTACAAAGATATTTTTGAATTAAATGTAGGTATTATTGTCTCAGGGTTGTATACGACCCTTCAAGGTGGGAGATGTGGGACCTGAGAGTTCAAAAGACTAAACAGAAAATGTGCCAGACAAGTATGGACTTTGGGAACAATAAGTGTTAAGTGGATTTTTCTGGGAAATCCCTAGTGAGAGATTAATGCAACTTCCCCAACTCCGGTTATGCAAGTACCCAGCCTTTTGAAGCCATGCTGAGAGGGGAGGGTCATTGTCTGCTGATTATCTGTTACAGAAGGCCAAGATCAAAGACCCAGGCAGTGTACAAAAATAGCTGATTTGCCCACTCTAAGTTCTGGTTCTGGGTTTAAGAGGGATGAACTTGTAAGCACATAAAATGCAGTTATGAGGTTTATGAAGGACTTAAAACCTACCAAGATGGAGTCTGAGTGACCTCTAATCAGCTTTTTAGTATGCATGTAGGGTTTTTATTGTTTTCTCTATAATTCCTTGTCTTAGGAATTAATGTACTTCATTAGAAAGAGCTGTGTGGTAACTTATAACTGGTCTTAGCCCTCAAAGAGCAAGCAAAGCACAGGTGATGGGCTTTTTTGGCAATATGGCTTGCTGGGGTATCACAGTGTAAAGCGGGGAGCTGTTCAGCCTTAAAGTCCCCAGGTAGGAGGGAGTGAGATGTGTGTGTCTCTGTCCAAGATAAGAGACACCTGGGAACCTAAAGTGGGAGCCTTTGGTGGAACATGGAAGGGGACATACCGGTGTGGTTACCCTGAAGCTATGACAGTTTTTAAGTTCCAACAGAGATAGCTCTGGCTCCTTATTGACATGTTTAGCTTTCTTTGACAAATGTTTCACTTTGAATAGCTATTTCGGTGTTCCTATTACTCTGTGGTTATTTTGAGAAGGACATGATGTGTGCAAACTGTGGTGAGACTTAGACATTTTTTAGAACTCCATACCTGAGAATTGGAGTCTTTTGCCAGCAGTCAAAATTTCTGACTTTCTATATCCTGTTCATAGTGACTTTTATAAAGGCAATTGCCACACTAGTTGTTTGCTAGTGTTGAAATGACCATGAATTTATTGTAATAATCAATTACTAATGTTTGTCAAATTCAGATTTGTTTTCTAAATTTGATATACTTTCTCTGAGATTTCATGACCCTACAGTGCACTATTTAAGAAAACAGGTACATATAGTTATGTGAGCGCTCATCCCAGGACATCTTTTGCCCTTTGCTTACATTTTTCAATATTTAGATAACTTCTAGTGAGCATTTTTGTTCAGCTTTCTCCTAGTATCAAAATATCATCCTCACTAATTTATTCATTAAATTGCCCATGTTCACTCAGTTACTGTCAATGTGATTTAGCTCTTTTGGGGATCCTTGCAAAATCCTTTCTGCAAAATGGGCTCTCTGTTTCAATATGGAACACAACTCAATTTGGAAGCAGTAATATGTATGTGCCTCATCACACGAATAGCCTATTCATCAATCTCACTAATAATATTAACGCAACTCTGCCTACCGACCTGTTGAAGTATCCACTAAATGTAATTCTTTCAACTTCAGTACTACATTTGATTTCCCATGGTGCTAAAGACAAAGACTCAAATCATATTCACAAAAACTGTTACATGGACTTCGGTAGCACCAAGATTTGCCTCAAACCATTTTTAAACAAACTTTTAAATGTCTGGTAGGAGATTTCAATACATACCATGTTTCTTTCCATCTTATATCTACCCATTAGCATAGTATACAAGCACCTCACAATCTTTAATATATTTAAACACATAACTCCTCTGTGAGAGTGGAAGTACAATTTATCCTTCTCTCCCCAAGTCTTTCCTCTCTCTAAATATATCCAATTATAAGTTACTGTGATGTACTCAAATTTAATATATATTAAGAGCAGGGAGTTAAGGTTGAGAGCACATCTCAGTAACTTGAGGGGAAAAAATATACAGAGATGTTATTGTCCCCAAAACTAGTATTACTAAACAAGAAAATTTCAAAGCTTTTATGTTAAACCTAAAAGAGAGCCAAACGTAGGCTCATAGACTTCATGGCCAGAAGGGACCATCATGATCATCTAGTTTGACCTCCAGAACCTCACCCACCCACCCCTCTAATAGACCCATAACCTCTGGCTACATTACTGAAGTCCCCAAATCTGGATTTAAAGACTTCAAGTTACAGAGAATCCATCATTTACTCTAATTCAAATCAGGAAGCAACCTATATCCCATGCTGTAGACCAGAGGTGGGCAAACTTTGGCCTGCGGACCACATCTGGCCCGTAGGACCATCCTGCCTGGCCCCTGAAATCCTGGCCAGGGAGGCTATCCCCCAGCCTCTCACTTGCTGCCCCCCCCCAGCCTCAGTGCACCACAAGCACTCTGGCCCACCACTCCTGTGAGCTCGTACTGCTCTAAGCAGCATGGTAAGAGGGCAGGGAGGTTGGATAAGGGGCAGGATGTTCTGGGGGGGCAGTCAGGTGACACGGAGCAGGGGACATGGCATGGGAATCCTGGGGGGGGGATTGTCTGGGGGAGGGAGGTGGATAGAGGTCGGGGAACTCGGGGATAGGGATTGAGGTGAGGGGTTGGATAGGCGTGGGAGTTTCAAGGAGCAGATGGGGCATGGGTTCCAGGAGGGGGTGGTCAGGGGACAAGGAATGGGGGTCGGGGGGTTCGATGTGTTGTGGATTCTGAGGGGGGCAGTCGGGGCAGGAAGTGGGAAGGGGCAGATAGGGGGCAAGGACCAGGATGTTTGGGGAAGCTCTGCCTTCACTGACTGGCCCTCCATAGAGTTTCACAATGCCGATGTGGCCCTTGGGCCAAAAGGTTTGCCCACCCTTGCTGTAGAGGAAGGTGAAAACCTCCAAGGTTTCTGCCAATCTGGTAAAATTTCTTCCCAACCTGAAATATGGCAATCAGTTAGACCCTGAGTTTATGGGTGAAACTCACCAGCCAGATGACTGGGAAATAATTCTCTGTAGTAACTTAGAGTCCTCACCATTTAGTGTCCCATCACTGGCAGTTGGAGATACTTGCTAATAGTAGTTTGTAAGAGGGGGTACCCCAGCACTTATGCTCTTGAGTACAAAGGCTGGGCCTCTTCTATGCCAGACCAACAAGTCCTTTTCCCCCCACATCCCCACCTTGCCAGTTGGGGTTCTTGGGGTCACCAATCGCTGCCAGCAATCGGGTATACTTCCAAAACCTTGGAGGGGCCCCCGATCTTCCCCTAACCCTGACTTTGTACCCCCTCCCTGGGTTTTAAAGTCAGACAAAGGAAATCTGCTTCCCTTCACCCTGACCAGCTGAAGGCAGACTTCCCTTAACCCTGTCTCTCTCAACCTGAGAGCCAGACCCTAACTTTGTACCCCTTCCTGGGATTCAAAGTCAGATACCGGGAGGCTGCTTTCTGTCCTTCACCCTCCCCGGCTGAAGGCAGACTTCCTCCACCCCTGTCTCTCTGTACCTGAGAGGCAGACACCTGAAGACTGCTTCCTCCCTCCCCCGTCTAACCTGACGGTAAGGAGAGACAGTCTTCACACTCCAGCTAGGCCCCTAGCTGCCCTGGTTCCTATTCCCTTCCCTTTCCCCTTCTCAACTGGAAGCAGAGAAAAACCCTAAGGGAAATAAACCAGACGGTTTTATGACTAGAAAATTTAATAAAGAAAAAGGTTAAAGCAGAGATACAGACACCTTACATTTGGGGTTTCCCACTTTGTTCTGAAAAGGAAAGAACACCCCAAAAGGCACGGCTTAATAGAAGAATCAAATGGTAATACTCACATTAGCTAAGTAGAAGTACAGTAAACCCTCGATTTAACGGACCTCGATTTAATGGACTTCGGATGCAACGGACAAAATTTCTAAGCAAGTCTGATGCATCTGAAATCCATTTGTCGAGGGCTGGCTGCCGGCTCCCAGCTGCCGCCCGGGTCTAGGCAGCGGGCGGGCTGGCTCCCGGCTCCTGGCTCCCACCCAGGTCCCACCAGCAGGTGGGCTGGCTGCCGGGTCCCGCCCGGGTCCCGCAAGCGGGCGGGCTGGCTGCCGGCTCCCACCCGGGTCCCGCCAGCGGGCGGGCTGGCTGCCGGCTCCCATCCAGGTCCCAGCAGCCGGGACCCGGGCGGGCTGGCTGATGGCTCCCGGCTGCGGCCCGGGTCCTGGCAGTGGGCAGGCTGCGGAGCTGCCGCCCCGGCCCTGTGGCGGGCGGGCTGCTGCTCCGACAGCTCGGTTTTTTTTATTATTAAATAACGGACTTTCTGATTTAACGGACACCCTCTTGCCCGAATTAGTCTGTTAAATCGAGGTTTTACTGTATAAGAAAAAGGTAGAGCCATCTTTATAGCTAAAGATGGTCTAGAACCCTTGCCAGCTACCTTGGAAGCTTCCTGCCTCATGTGCAGCCAAGATGAATCTCCCCTGGCCCTGGCCTCCTCCCTGGAGACCAGCCAAGATGGAACTGACTGTTTTGCTCCTCCCTTCTTCATGGGCTCGAGGCTCCTCCCATGGCAGGGAAACTCCTATGTTACCTGTCTCAGATAACAAACCCCACCCAGGCAAGGCACACTGTGTTAGATAACATAGTCCCACCCAGGCAAGGCACCCTTCACACTTATAACATAGTTGCAGATGGAACATATGCCATTGTAGGAAATCATCCAAATATCCCCATAAACATATGCCATTGTAGGAAATCATCCAAATATCCCCATAAACTTACCAAAATCTGTCTTGAAAAAAAATTAGATTTTGTTGACCTCATTATTCCCTTTGGAAGGCTTTTCCAGAACTCCACTCCACTGGTGGTTAGGAACCTTTATCTAATTTTCAAACTTAAACTTATTGAGGGCCAGTTGATATCAGTTTGTTCTAGTTCCAACATTGGCCCTTAAACAATTCCTCTCTCTCCCTGGTGTTGATTCATCTTTTGTTTTTATAGAGAGCAATCATATCTCCCCTCATCCTCTGGTGAGTCTAAACAAGCCAAGCTCCTTACCTACCTCTTGTAAGGTAGGCTCTCCATTCCTCAGATCATCCTAATAGCCCTTCTCTGCACCTGTTCCAGTTTCAATTTATCTTTCTTAAATGTGGGAGACCATAATTGCCTACAGTATTCCAGATGAAGTCTCACCTGTGCTGTGTATGTTCAATATGGAAATATCCAGTTAGGGCATCCAGACAACCTTAAATTTGCCATGATATAATGCCATTAAACAAACATTATGATTAATATGTTTCAGTGTCTGTGGTCCCAAACTAAGTTCAATTAAGTTTTAAGAATGCATCCACCCTCACCCACCCCCTGACCCTAGTTCCCTTTGTCCAGACACAGTTCTCTCAAATCCTGGTGTAGCTAGCAAGATCTACCTGCTAATACGACAGCAGTAATTTACTATTTTCATGCAAGGGTCAAGTACCAAATATCAGAGTGACACAAGAGACACTGCCTCAGTGCAGGGCCGTAGAGTCTGTCATCTTTTAATAGTATGTCTTCCTAATGTCAGGCAATGTCATTTCCCACTCTTTCTCTTAAGTATTTATTGGCTATAGGTGGCTTTGAAATTAATGTTGACAGATCATTTTTTGTTCCTGTAGATCTCTGAAGATCTTTTTAACCTGCTGAGTGTTGGTATTTCAAAAATTGCTCTTATTTAATCTGGGTTATAAAATTATGACTAGACATAGTCTGAATTTTTTTAACTTTATGGCTTTTGATCAGAAAATTCTAATTCATCAAAGCTAAAACTGTTTTGTAATAAAAGGTACTTTTTGATAAAACTTCTGTTGAGAAGGTTTTCGAGGCCTAATATGTAATTTCTTGTCTGATAGAGGCAGCAGCTCCCAAAAAGTCAATAGCTTCACACTCAGTTGGTATGTGGGAGGCCCAATTCAGGTCTATACTGCAAATCAAGCATGGTAGGAACTTGAACTTAGGTGTCTCACATCCCAGATGAACACACTAACCACTGGGCTATTGTCTACTCTGGGATGGATGACTTTCTCACCCTGATTTTTCACTAAAATTTCTAAAAGTTTCTGTTTTTCATCCCAATGTGGAACAGGAAGAAAACAATGAAATCTTGAACATTTTATCAGGACAGGAAAACAGTTTCAGAGCCAGCTCTAATTAAAACATCTTTGCACAAATTACATTCAGTACAATGATTTTTTTAACTGTTTGTTTGTTTGATAATTGTCATTATTTTGCTCTCAGCAAAACTTGCCTAAATCCTTCACTGTGCCCTTTGAGGCCCGTATAGCAAATCCAAAAATCAATTGCTATAATTTAACACACAAGCTAGAAAGACTTTTTTATATGCCTGGGGATAATACCAAGGAGCATTCACTTAAGTTTAAAACAACAAAGTAACTGAATGTGACTGTGATTGAATATGTGCTTAAAATTAGGCATGTGCCTAACTCCCACTGAAGCCACTGAGATTTAGCACATTGGTTTCAGTGCTTTGCTGAATAGGACAAATGACTAAATTAAGGCCCAAATTCTGAAAATATTTTTTGTCTCTGAGAACTTGGCTACCCTTTCTTGACCAATTTCCATCCGATAATTTGTTTTATGACTTTATTCAAATCATATGGACTGATACATATCCATACTATATTTGCCTGTTCATTCACAAACATACATTAACTCAGTCTTGTTCTACTTAATCATTTAATTCCCAGCTTTTCCATATTCTCATGTTCAGTTTATTCTGTGTATAAGAGGGCAAACTGAATTTCCTTGGTGGATGAATCACCAGAGTTACTAATTTGTCTGACTTCACGTGCTATCTTCCTCCTAGAAATCCTAGCCTTTAAATGAGATCTCCGAATTATCTGTGTTCTTTACATGCAAATAGGTGGCATTTACAGCAACTGTTTTTATAGCTAAATTTACTGCTAGGCTAGGTTGTTTATTTATTATTTTAGTTTTTGTTTTTTTAGTGCTAAACAGTTAGTACATCAGCTTTTATTATTCGTAAAATTAAGTGATACTCATTACAGAAACAACTTGTGTTTGTTTATTTGCCCTTCTACTGGAATTCCATGAACTGAATATAAAATAAGCTTTGCTGTAGACTTTTATATTCTTTCCCTAGCTATGGTATTTCTTGGAATAACATTGCATTGCCTATTGAGATATTTAAAACAGGAATGGATAAAACACTCATATATATTGAACTGCAAGGAACAATCCTTCATTTAGAAGGGGCTGGGCTAGATGACCTATTATCTATCATTTATTTATTCATAATTTACTACATAGTAAGCATAATTCCTGTGATCAGCATTGTACAGACATTTAGGAAGACATGGTCCCTTATCCAATTATTTTTCATCTCGATTTTTTTATGATTCTATAGTTGTGGAAGTTATTTTTTTCTTTTGAACCTTTTGGTTACAAAAAAAATCTGTATTATACACTAGTAATTACACATTATAAGTTTTAAACAAAATATCAAACTAGAAATTTAATTTTTTAAAGGCCAAAAATACACCCAGGTATTTAAAGCTAGCATCAAAACTGGGACTAGTGGTTATTAGACCAGGCGTGCAGATTTCCTCATGCCCTCTTAATGCCTTCCTCCAGCTTTTCTGTAGCTAGTTCTTCTAGTTCAAATCATGGTGTAGAAAAGCATTGCTGGGGCACTGCAAATTCACTGATTGCAAAGTGCCTTGTGCGGATTTCCAAACAAGCAGACTGACCAAATTCTTCTTTGATGTAAGTGCAAGCCCATTGTCATAAACTGAGTTGGACCTACTTTCAGTCAAGCTGAATTTGGTCCTGTATCTCTTACTGTTGAAATATAACGGATTGATAAAATAATTTTAAAAGCAATTAATATGTTAATAGAATGGTGACTTTTATAAAGTTTCATGAGTCATTGTGACAAAATATAAAAATCTCAACACTATGTTCACTGCTTGCGTGGTAGGCACAACCCCCTTGCCATTAATGGAATGTTGCCCATTTCTGCCAGTTTTGAATTTGGCTCACAGGAAAGCTTTTCTTTAAAACCAAAAAGAACACAGAGCCCAGAAGAGATGCATGAATGAAAAATCTTTGTTCAGCTACAAAGCCATTTTATGTGCTTACTGCTCATCAGTTGTTTTATGAGTGGTTCTTCCAATCTGACTGAAAAGTGAATTGACAATTCTATTTGTATAATACATTGCTATAGCTATTAATACAGAACCTTTCCCTCAGAATATTCCAGTGTTATGCAAATAAAACCTGTAATATAACTGTCAACAGTATTAGTCCATCCTTTAGAGAGCCATTTACTGTTAAAAATGCATAGGATAATCAATACAACAAATATTTTTTGCTGCCTCTTTAAATTGAGAGTGTCAGGCTCTGATGACTGGACTTAATTATATGAAATTTACACTATTATCCTAATCATCGTCTATTCAAGGGGAAGGAGTGTCTTGCATATTTGTTCTGGAATTCATTTGTTGGTGAGAATTAAGCTTCTGTGAGCTGTAGTGTACAAGTTAAAATATGTACTAGACTAGCAGAAATATTGCAATGTTTAGGTTAATAAGAGCACTTGCTACCAAACAACTCAGAAAGCCATCCTAAGGGAACGAAATGCCTATAAAAATTTCAAAGATATAAGCAATTTACAAAATATTCCTGACCAGCATTTTAAAAAGACTGCTTCAGAAGTCATTACATCTTAAAGATTTAGCAAGATTATGTGAATACATTGATAGTGAAAGACTAAATCGAATACCTAGTATGGCCATGAATTAACCGTTTTGAATTCCTGGAAAGATGATAAAAATTGTACTGCCAAAGAATCTTAAAGAACCAATATTAAAAAAAAAAACAACCCACCCTGGCACATCTATTATTAAAAATCCTTACTAACATGACAAAAGCAGGCAGCGTAAAATGTGTTATTCTAGTCACATATCAGTCCCTGAGATGACACTGAAAAGCCAGAAGATGTTATGTAACAGGACTTACAAACATCATTTGCCAGATGTTATCTAGTAGTTGAAGCTCCAGAGGCAATGTTATCAGATCTACTGCTTGCAGTATGTGGGTTAATAAAAGATTGTATGATACTATTACTACTTGCATTTCCCCACCCCTATCCTCTTTCTTTACTGTGGTTGTTTTCTCTCCGATACATGAACATTAAAAAGGGGACTAGAGGACAATTGTCTGGAAAAGGTTTTGTTCTAGAAGTCCTATATAGATTTCATTATAGGGATCAGGCAAATTGTTATTGCTGATACTGACCATAAACGTTAGTGTAAATTAGTTTTGAAATAAGCCATTGTAATTATAATGGATATGAAATGTATACTG
The DNA here is from genome assembly GCA_032164245.1 of Sternotherus odoratus. Taxonomy (NCBI): domain Eukaryota; kingdom Metazoa; phylum Chordata; order Testudines; family Kinosternidae; genus Sternotherus; species Sternotherus odoratus. The sequence continues at coordinate 83,821,408 of JAVMKO010000002.1, read as the reverse complement.
GGGTGAGCGTGACCTAGTAGTTTAAATACTAGGTTTGGCTATTTAGAATCTCTGGAATCGGAGCTTTTAACACCATAATAGTAACAACAATATTTAGCATTCACATAACTTGCTGTGTGTATGTTGCTGCATCACAATGATGCTTTATGTATGGATCAACAGTTTGTGAGGTGCTTTTAAAGTAAATGTTTTATTTAAATGTGAAATTATTACTGTAGTTTTAAATGAGACTTTTAGATCAAGCTAGGAAAAAAATCCTGTTTGGCAACAAAAATCCTGATTTGGTCAAGTGAAATTTAATTTATTGCCTTCCCACTGGATAAGCTACTGACCTACACTTAAAACTCCCAAGCACACTGATGGACTAGAATGTTTGACCTGATGTTGAAAACGAAAATGGGTTTCTTTCCTCAGTTTCCTCATAAACACTACCAAATAGCAGATAATTTGCCTGTATAATCTACTACTTTACTAAATTTATCCATTGTTTCTGTTCAGCCAGTTAAGGTCTACATAATAGTTGATGAAGAGTATGCCCACACAAAAATTGAGTGCCATTTTTTCTGAATGACAGTATTGTCCCACAATTGCCATTTTATGGTGTTTGCAAATAGAATGGAAAGAAATGTCAGTTTCCATTTTCAGCTGTAGGTTGGTTACACCAACCAAGAAATGAAATCAGGATTTCTAAATCCAGAATAGATTATGATCCCAATCCTACTCCCAGTGAAATGCCATAAAAATTTTGATGGACTTCAGTGGAAGTAATATTAACCCCCTAGACCAGCAGTTTGTAATAGAGAGAGAGAGAAAACTACAACAGTTCAATTGTAAAAAAATCATTTGTCTACCCTCTTACCATCATCCCAAAGAGTGTGGCAATCAAATTTGAATTATAGGCATGCCATTTATATTTTTTTAAAAAGTAGACTCTTTTTAGATAATTAGGATGATTTGTTTTTATCTTTTTTATGTTAAGAACACAAGTTTCTCAAATTGTGGTTTATGGGGCTCCAGTGGTCCACAGTGCCAGCCATGAGGGTCCTCAAATGAAACATTTTGAGAACCAGGTGGGGAGGGGGGTATTGTTTTCTTGGAAAGGCTGTGAGTAGAGTGGATGTTGTCTCTCTAACAAAGTGGTCTGCAGAATGAAAAGGTTGAAAAACTCTCTGTTTTTTTTAATGCAGTTATATGAAGTTATACTATAGGTCTATTTCACTGTTTATACAAGCATACATCTTCCACTGGTACTAATGGGAGCTACATACATTGTTGTTTGTTTGTTTTATTATTTATCTATTGCTTAAGCAGCAGCCAGACTGTGCTATGTGTGGATATAAATTATTTGTATTTTAGCAAATTACATAGTGAACAATGTGGTAGAGATAACCATACCAGACAAATGAAAGGTCCATCTAACCCAGCATCTTTTTTGTGAGAGTGGCTAGTATTAGATTCTGTAGAGGAAAGAAACCATAAGATGTAAACAAATGAAATAACTTTCCCATAGGAGAAGAATATCCCGAACTCTGAGGCAGTTACTAGTTGGTTTATGTCCTCTGACAAGAGGGTTTACATCTCATTTTGTTACATTTAGTGAAAATGTGGATGTTATTTTTCATATGAATATCAACTATTGCAAAATTCTGCTAAGAGCTTGGTCTTTATGTGTTGTGGAAAAAAAATTCCACGTTAGATAAAGTATTTCCTTTTTCTGTTTTTAAAATTGTTGCTTTTAAATTTAATCATATATCCCTGAGTTCCAGTACTGTGAAAGCTGCCACTATGTATGTTATATAATGATAAAGAGATTGTATTGCCTGAATTTAGAAAGTTTCAGTTCCAGATAATTAACCAAACATTAAGATGTCTTGTAATAAACTGGCTAAAGTGTAGGTGAAGCCACTGGATTTAACTAAAATTGCTCAACTGTGTATTACTTTGCAATGTTACGGCCAAAGAGATTCCCCTTCAATTGAAGTAAAAGGGGGCTTTTGGGAGGAAGTGTGGACTAGTGAATAGGTTACTGGACTGGGATTTGGGGGACCTGGATTCTTTTCCTGTCTGGGCAAATGCTTTTCTGAATGTTTTTAGGTCAAGTCACAGTCCTCCTTGTGCCTCAGTTCCCCCATCTGTAAAATAGGGGTAACAATACTGACCTTGTAGATAGACCATCCATTCTAAGATAACTGAGTTCTCTTCAGACTATTCCTATCGATATACAAGTGTCCAAAATAAGCATAAGTACAATCAACTCATAAAATCCTGGAAAGCCACATATCTGAACATAAGTTCAGCCATACTGAGTCAGAACAAAGGTCCATCTAGCCCAGTATCCTGTCTTCCAACAGTTTCCAATGCCAGGTGCTTCAGAGGGAGTGAAGAGAAAAGGGCAGTAATCAAGTGATTCATCCCCTGATGCCCATTCTCAGCTTCCAGCAAAAACAGACTAGGGACACAATCCTTAGTAGCCATTGATGGCCCTATCCTCCATGAATAATATCATGGAGGATCATTTTGAATGCTGTTATAATCTTGGCTTTCGCAACATCTTCTGGCAAAGAGTTCCACAGGTTGACTGTGTTGTGTGAAGAAATACTTCTTTTGTTTGTTTTTAAACCTGCTGCCTTTTAAGTTCATTTGGTGACTCCTAATTCTTGTGTTCCGAGAAGGAGTAAATACAACTTCCTTATTTATTTTCTTCACAATTATTTTATAGACCTCTATCATATTGTCCCTTAGTCATCTCTTTTCCAAGCTGAAAAGTCCCAGTCTTATTAATCTCTTCTCAAATGTAAGCTATTTCATTCTCCATATCATTTTTATTGCCCTCTTCCGTACCTTTTCCAATGCCAATGCATCTTTTTTAGAGGGGACAGCCAGATCTGCACACAGTAGTCAACATGTGAGTGTACCAAGAATTTATATAGAGGCAACATTATATTTTCTGTTTTATTATCTATCTCTTTCTTAATGATTCCCAACATTCTGTTAGCTTTTTTGACTGCAGCTGCACAGTGGGTGGATGTTTTCAGAGAACTATCCATGGTGACTCCAAGATCTCTTTCTTGAGTGGTAGCAGCTAAATTAGACCCTATTATTTTATTTGTATAATTGGGATTATGTTTTTCAATGTGCATTACTTTGCATTTTTCAGCATTGAATTTCATCTGCCATTTTGTTGCCCAATCACCCCGTTTTGTGATACTTCCTTGTAACTCTTTGCAGTCTGCTTTGGACTTAACTATCTTAAGGTGTTCTGTATCTCCAGTATTATGTTTTACAAAATTCTGATGGGAAAAAAATCACTTTTTAAGGTCATAATTATTGGGAAGGAGAGAATTAATGCCACCCTCCCCAAATAACATTAATCTGCTTTGATGTTGTATTTTGTTTTGTATTCTCAAAAGTAAGTTCATAAGAAGTATTTGAGGAGAATTATGATGAGTTACACAATCTACTGAAGATAAGAGTTAAAGAGAAATACCTTGTTGCTATGATCTTGAATGAGGTAAAAATATTCCCAGTGCCAGTTGCTCTCCTATTATGCTGAGCACAGAAGGAAGCTAATGAGAGTAGAAAGGAGTAAAAATGCCACAGATATAGGACTCGGAGGGGTAGGGAAAGATGTTCCTATTCCATGAGAATTTTTGAGATTTCAGAAAATATTCCCATCCTGAACTTGACGAAAAGTCAAAATTTAATAAATAAATAAATAAATAAAAAGTGAACTGACAAACTACATCAAAACACCCAAAAAATTGGGTCAATCAAAATAGAGTCCTAGAATTTAAGACCAGAAGAGACTCCCAGATCATCTAATCTGATCTTTTGTGTGTCACAGGCCACCAAACCACCACATGTTCAATCCAATGAATGAAATTACGCCAAAATATTTCAGCCCTCAGGAGACTAGATTATTATGTGCCACAGGCAGAGAATAGGAGGGACCAAGGTGCACCAATGCTGAAGGCCTCCTGCAAAGGCAGGGAAATGCTTACATTAGATATACCACATAATCCTGGCAAATGACCTGCACTTACACACTGCAGAGGAAGGCGAAGAAGCCTCAAAATCACTGCCAATCTGACCTGGGTGGAAATTCTTTCTCAGCCTCACATATGGTGATCAGTGAGACCTTGGTCATGTGAGCAAGAACCAGCCAGCCAAGCATCTGAGAGAGAGAATGCTCGGTGCCACCTCGGAGCTGTGGCCCACCTGTCCAATGGCTCATCTTAAGTGGTGGCCATTGCTGAGGTGATCATGTTTCATTTTGATAATTATTAAATATTTTCTTTTGATGATGACCTTTTTTTTCCTTTTTAGCCTTTTGATCATGTAAATTAAGTTACATTATAAAATAAAAAAGTCTTTCTCAACCAAAATACCACAAGATTTCATTTAGAAAATGTCTAAATGAATTTGGAAAATTTAGCTACTCTAAAAAATGGAAGCTACTCTTATTCCACATGACATGGCACTGGGGCACGACCAGGAAACATCACAGTGGCACCTTAGTTTGTCCCTTCTGGGATCGGGTCTCATTATGGGGACAGCACCAGGTTAGTCACTGGTATTTGAACCCACCCAGATATTCGTAAATATAATTGGCTATTCTAAACTGTTAAAATGTTCATATGTAGCTCTTCAAAGGAATTAGAGCATTGTGATCAATTTATGGTTTGTGCTTTTTATAGGTTCTCGTTAATGTTTTCCAAAGTCTTCCCTTTAAAGCACAAGTGGAAGAAAACCTTTGCCTTCCAGTAAAGTAACTAGGTGGATCCGCACAACAACCTCAATAATTTGCTATGAGGCCGGATGTAAATAAAAAGTGTAATTAAAGTGTAAGAATGTAATAAGAAAAGCTAAAATGGAGTTTGAAGAACAGCTAGCCAAAAACTCAAAAGGTAATTACAAAATGTTTTTTAAATATGTCAGAAGCAGGAAGCCTGCTAAACAGCCAGTGGGGCCCCTGGATGACAGAGATACAAAAGGAGCACTTAAAGATGACAGAGTCATTGCAGAGAAACTAAATGAATTCTTTGCTTCAGTCTTCCAGGCTGAGGACGTTAGGGAGATTCCTAAACCTGAGCTGTCTTTTGTAGGTGACAAATCTGAGGTATTGTCACAAATTGAAGTATCAGTAGAGGAGGTTCTGGAACTCATTGATAAACTTAACTGTAACAAGTCACCGGGACCAGATGGCATTCACCCAAGAGTTCCAAAAGAACTCAAATATGAAATTACGGCACTATTAACGAGGGTTTGTAACCTATCCTTTAAATCGGCTACTGTGCCCAGTGACTGGAAGATAGCTAATGTAACGCCAATATTTAAAAAGGGCTCTAGAGGTGATCCTGGCAATTACAGACCAGTCAGTCTAACGTCCGTACTGGGAAAATTAGTTGAAACAATAGTAAAGAATAAAATTGTCAGACACATAGAAGAGCATAAATTGTTGGGCAAAAGTCAACATGGTTTCTGCAAAGGGAAATCGTGTCTTACTAATCTATTAGAGTTCTTTGAAGGGGTCAGCAAACATGTGGACAAGGGGGATCCGGTGGACATAGTGTACTTAGATTTCCAGAAAGCCTTTGACAAGGTCCCTCACCAAAGGCTCTTACGTAAATTAAGCTGCCATGGGATAAGAGGGAAGATCTTCTCATGGATTGAAAACTGGTTAAAAGACAGGGAACAAAGGGTAGGAATAAATGGAACTTTTTCAGAATGGAGAGGGGTAACTAGTGGTGTTCCCCAAGGGTCAGTCCTGGGACTGATCCTATTCAACTTATTTATAAATGATTTGGAGGAAGGGGTAAACAGTGATGTGGCAAAGTTTGCAGATGATACTAAACTGCTCAAAGTAGTAAGGACCAAAGCAGACTGTGAAGAACTTCAAAAAGATCTCACTAAACTAAGTGATTGGGCAACAAAATGGCAAATGAAATTTAATGTGGATAAATGTAAAGTAATGCACATTGGAAAAAATAACCCCAACTATACATACAATATGATGGGGGCTAATTTAGCTACAACCAATCAGGAAAAAGACCTGGGAGTCATTATGGATAGTTCTCTGAAGGCATCCACGCAGTGTGCAGCGGCAGTCAAAAAAGCAAACAGGATGTTAGGAATCATTAAAAAAGGGATAGAGAATAAGTCGGAGAATATCTTATTGCCCTTATACAAATCCATGGTGCGCCCACATCTTGAATACTGCGTACAAATGTGGTCCCCTCATCTCAAAAAGGATATACTGGCACTAGAAAAGGTTCAGAGAAGGGCAACTAAAATGATTAGGGGTTTGGAACGGGTCCCATATGAAGAGAGATTAAAGAGGCTAGGACTTTTTAACTTGGAAAAGAGGAGACTAAGGGGGGATATGATAGAGGTATATAAAATTATGAGTGGTGTGGAGGAAGTAAATAAGGAAAAGTTATTTACTTGTTCCCAAAATAGAAGAACTAGGGGCCACTCAATGAAATTGGCGTGCAGCAGGTTTAAAACAAATAAAAGGAAGTTCTTCTTCACACAGCGCACAGTCAACCTGTGGAACTCCTTGCCTGAGGAGGCTGTGAAGGCTAGAACTATAACAGGGTTTAAAAGAGAGCTGGATAAATTCATGGAGGCTAAGTCCATAAATGGCTATTAACCGGGATGGGTAATGAATGGTGTCCCTAGCCTCTGTCTGTCAGAGGGGGGTGATGGATGGCAGGAGAGAGATCGCTCGATCATACCTGTTAGGTTCACTCACTCTGGGGCACCTGGCATTGGCCACTGTCGGTAGACAGGATGCTGGGCTAGATGGACCTTTGGTCTGACCCAGTATGGCCGTTCTTATGTTATGTTCTTATGTAGCTCATGTGCCAAACTGTGTTTCTGGGAATTCTATCTACAGGTTAGGGGAAGTGCCCAGCTGTCAGTGCAATTGACCTATGTACTGATACCAGCAGTATATGGTAGACTTCAGCAGAGCTCCCAGGTAAAGTGATCCATCTTAGGCCTAACAGCTGGCTCTGACAGCCTACTATGTGCCATCTGTCTCTATACTGTAGGATGCCTGTTGGGCTGGATAAGGAGGCATCAGTGAACCACGTTTCCTACCCCAACTATGGCACTTTCCCTAGGGAAACCTAAAGTTTGTGCCTAAAAAGTGAATGAGCCAAATCCTGAGCACTGTTGGTTTTGTGATATTAGAATGGCTGATGTTACATAGCTCAGCAATGCTCTATAATGTCCTCTATCCTGAAGGCTTAAAGCCATTGAGATATGGCTATATAAGGCCTCTGGGGTTGTCCAACACTCTCCCTGGCCAGCTTCAGAATCCATTATTCCAGGACACGTGACCAATGGGTTATTATCTTGAGGAGACACTCAGTATGTTCAGTGCCTCCCAAGTATTCACATATGTATGGCTTGCTCCCTTGTTGATTGCCAGTCAGGGAGACAAAATGATATGTATGGCCCCAAGAAAGATCTATTGGCTCAGGCCTGATCTACACCTAAAACGTTAGTTGACTTGCTACATCACTCAGGACTGTGAAAAATGTTCACACACTGTCTAACCTAGGATGACCAATCCACTGTAGACACAGCTAGGTCAATGGAAGAATTCTTCCTTTTATCCTATTTTGAAAGTTTAAAAGCTCCTTTTAAAATTGAAAGTTGGAGCTATTTTGACAATTTCATAAGAAATATAATGAAATAAATATAAAAGGCATTGCTTCAGTCTTTTTAAAATAACTGTTTCATATTTGTCATTCACAAGTAAATAATGGGTTGAGTTTCTGTTAATGAATCTTAATTTGTCACATAACGTATCAAATCATTTTAATTTTCACAGGACTTTGCAGCATTCATTTGTTATGCTTCTCATACACAAAGAGCAACTTTGTACTCTCAGTTCAATGACACTACAAACACCCAAACAAATAAGACAAAATTAAGATACCCTTGTGAAAGTTCTGGGAGTGTGCCTCTGTCCTTTAGCAAGCTACATGCACTAGGCTAGCATACAATGGGGATCTTAGACACAGTACACAGAAAACAAAGATTAAATACCAGCATACGGTTATTACCAGCTGTAATGATTTTAGAAGTTTCCCAGGGTTTCTATTGAAGAGAATCATAGAAATGTTAGGCTAGAAGAGCTCTCGAGAGGTCATCAAGTGCAGCCCCTTCTGCTGAGGCTGGACTTAGTAAACAGACTACACCTGACAGGTGTTTAGAGGTTTTTAAGAAAAAGGTTGCACATTGATGGAGATTCCACAACCTCCCTTGGATGCTGTCATAATCATAAAGTAGCCAAGAAGTACTGCTTACCTATATGGGGTTAAGAAGATAAAAGAAACCTGGTTGGCACCTGACCAAAAGAACCAATGGGGACCGAAGATGGTTTCAAACCTGGGGGGAGGGAAAATGCTTTGTCTTTTTTTTATTTATTTTTTTCATTTGCTCCGGGCTTTCAGGGAAATCAGACAGTTTTCTTCTCTCCATCTATCGATAACGTTTTTGAACAGCAACAGTAAGTAAGTTTAGCCAGGCAAGGCTATAGCTTATTTTCGGTTTTTTTTCAATTGTGAATTTCTCAGGTTTTTGGGAGCTATATCTGTGTTTTCTCTGTACTTTAAAGACTTAGCAGAGGGAGGAATTGCTTTTTTGAGTACCGTTTTTCAATTAGTTTTGCATGCACCTTATAGTGATTTTATCTAGATCACATTTCCTTAGTTTGTTTATAAGAATGTAATGCAGAACTGTGTCAAAAGCCATACTAAAATCAAGATATGTGATGTCTGCTGCTTCCCGGCATCCACTAGGCTAGTAACCTTGTCCAAGAAGAAAGTTAATCAACTTGGTTTGGCATGAATTGTTGTCAACAATTCCATACTGGCTATTTCTTATAACACTATTATCCTCAAGGTGCTCATAGATTATTTGTTTGTTTTTAATAATGTGTTCCAAGTATTAATGTGGGCTGACTGGTCTATAATTCTCCAGATTCTCTTTGTTCCCCATTTTAAAGATAGGTGATATATTTGCTATTCTCTAGTACTTTGGGACCTCACCTGTCCTCCATGTGTTCTCAAAGACAAATTCTAATGGTTCTGAGATTGCTTCAAGTAGTTCCAAAAGAACTCCAGGACGAATTCTTAGTAAAAGCACAATCTTCTTTCTTTTGAAGATTTCCTGGTATCAAACTGGTAGAAACTAAACTAACTAGTAGGAATATTTTTTTGGAATTGGAGTATGACTACAAATGAAAAGAACTGTAAGAACAAATTCCCTTTAAAACATCCCATACCAATAACAGTTGGAATTTAGATTGAGGTGGTGATGTTTTTAACTTAGAGGGTGGGTGGGTGATTGCTTCACTTAGATGAGCTTTTTCTCTTTCTTATAGTACAGCTCAGTCCCCGTTATTTGTACAATTCACAAAAGAGATGTTTTCTTTTCAAGGCTCTTCTGCTATATCTGAATTGCTACTGAGATTGCTTTAACATGCTTTCAGTTGTCCCTTAAAATCTTCCAAATTTGTCATCAGTTTTACAGGCAGTATTTGCTTTTTATCCTCAAATGCCAAGTGACAAACACATGAAATATCTTAAAATAATCCTACGATTCTATATTGAATTGTGGAAGCACTGTGATTTTACACAGGGGTATTATGATACTTCCATTGGAGAGTGTAGAACAGATTAAATCTTACTCCATAATTTTCAAAAGAACTAAGTGCTAGTCCTCTGCATATTGAGTCCCTGTTTAGTGTACTATGTGCATTTGTACATGAGATCTGCTCTCTAAGTTCCATGATATACAAGTACATATAAGTACTGGAATTTGTTGCCAGCTGCTTGATCTAAGCTAGAATACTTATTGCTTTTCAGTTTTTCAATCAGGGCAAAATTAAATGCTTATTTTTAGCTCATGATTTAATGAGGCAAATAGAATGGTTTCCTTCTTTATCATTAGCAGCCTGCTGCTTTTACATGTAGAAACTAGACAATGTGGTTTACTGAATTATTAGAAATGAATAACAAATGGGTTCAATTTTTGTTTATATGCAAGAGACAACCCAACTAGCAACTTCAGTAAATTACAGCTCTTCTTACAGATATAAGTAGTTTCCTTATGATTACGTGACCTGCTGCACCTTTGATCAGTGATTTTCAGTAGCAGTGCTGGTTTGGCCTGCACATACACTCTCCACATACTCATGGCCCATACTGAAGATGTATACGGTAGGTCAGGAGAACCACCCTCAACCACCATTAGCCTGAGATAGTGCATCAAGCATGCCTACTTCAAATTTTTATAGCACAGTTTAGTTGCTATAGATGGAGTTTGTTGATGTTTTCCCTTTGATTGCTCTTCTCTGTTTGAGGGGTAATTCTGGGCTTTTGCTCTCTGGGGTAAGCTGGGATCCCCAGGATTTAAACATTGTCTTTTCTGCTGGGAGGCTATTCCAGTGAGTGATGGACATTCTCACTGTCTCCGAAGTTTGTGAGACATGCGTATAGCACCTAAGTGTAAAATCTGTTCCTTATTCAAGAGCAGTTGTTGTAAAACTAGGGAGATAAGGTTCAAGATCTTGATGATGGAGCAAGCCCTATGACCATTTTCTGACCCAGACTCTGAGGACTCTCCTGTACCATGGCCATTGAGCACATTTAGTGTCTTTTCTACCTCTGGATCCCAATCGCTGAGAGCTTCGAGGTTCTCCATACTTTGTATTTTATTTACTTCAGAGCCTTGGTCACCAAAAGCCTTGTGATTCTGGTACTGGGAAGCCATCTAAAGCTACATCTATGAGCCATGCTTCTACAAAGTGAGATTCCCTGTCACACTTCTACTTTGAGTGTTCATGCCCATAAAAGCATTCACTATACCTCAAAGAGAACTACACCATGCACTCCTAAGTGTCGGTACCTCAGACTTCTATATTGGAGTCTGATTCTGGTTGGAAGCATTCGGTGCCAATTCCACACAAGTACCTGTGTCAGTACCAAAGTCAGAGACCACAGAATCACATTCAACTCCTGTCTATACACCATTGGTATAGCAGGAATTTAGTATTCAAAAGATCTTGTGTTGAAGGAGCTGAGAGTTTCCATTATTTACTAGTACTGAAAAACCTTTTCCCACCAAGGACTTGAGTCACCGCCTCCATGGTTTCATTCAGAACCACTACTTCACCAACTTCAACCATCCAGGGTAAATAATGTTCACCTCCTCTGGAATATGTTGAGGAAGACTCCTCTGATTCACGGATTTTGGTTCAGGGATCTCTTCTCTATCTTGTGGAAGATCACTCTCATATGTATTCTTAGAGAATGGAGGGAAGACAACCTCATATTCTGTCTATGTGGTATAACCATCAATGGATGCCACCTCCTTTTTGAGTGGGCCCCCCAGTAATCTTATTGGGACTTCTGAGCTAGGTAGTGTCAGCAATTTCTAAGGGCCTCCAATCATTCACAGGGGGCATAGGCAGACCCAATCTCCTCAGACTTCGCTTCCACCTCACTGATCAGAACCAGTTGAGGAGCACTTTGAGGAGTAAGAGTCAAGAGCTGAAAAGGATGCAACTCCTCACACACATATTTCTTCATCATTATCAGATGAGTCTGTAATGCCTCCACCACCTTCCATAGCAGATGACTTTAAAGAATTCCAGGAGCAGATGAAGGGCATCAATTGTATGCTTCAAATTCCTATCATCATTAGCTCCTGAGATTTTACATACTTCAGCTTCTGCACATATGGCCTGTAAATGAAGCTTTACCAGAGCCTGCTAAAACCATCTGGAAGACTCCAGCTATGGTAAATGTGCCAACAAAAATATTATGTTCTGGCCAAGGACTCTGAGATTATTATTTTTTACTATCTGACACCAAATTCTCTGGTTGTAGAAGTGGTTAATAAACACGGTGGATGCATAGCACCCCTTACAGCAAAAACCAAAAGCAACTTGATCACTTTGGTCACAAGAGTCACTGTTCTGTGATGATGCAATTCAGAATAGCAAACAAGTGCTTTGTGTATGAATATGACGATCTGAATAATAATAAATTCAACATCTTCATTGGACTTTTGACAAAGGAGCAATGTCAATAATAAGACCATTAAAAGCAAAGGGCATATCTTAGCAAAGATATCTTTGAAGGCCTGCTTAGATGAAGCCAATACTGCAGCCTAGTCCACTTTCACTATGACCATGACGCAGCAAGCATTATGGCTCTATTTGTCCAGCTTTCCTAGGGAAGTAGAGAGTACTCACAAGAATCTTCCTTCTTATCACAAGTTGTTTTGGGATTCTACGGATGACTTTCTTCATATCTGGAAGGATTTGAGGCCCATACTTAGATGCCTTAGGATTTACACAGTGTAAATAAAAGAATTTAGTGGGTCTCAAACAGCATAGAGACCCCACCTCTAGAGTCCAAACCATTCACTTCCCAGGAATCTATTGCTGCACCATTCCACTTTCCTTTTCCCTACTTTGAATACCATCTTTCCTATTTCCAAGCTTCATGCTAACATCCAATAAATGGGTTTTGGCAGTCATAATCTCTGGTTATTCCATCCATTTCACTTCCATCCCTCCTTGCCACTCACCCCCCTTTCCCTGTCCTTTTTCAGGAACCCATCTCATGATCAGTTGCTGACACAGGAAGTTGCCTTCTTCTACACTTAGGAGCCATAGAACCAGTTCAAGCCTAGTACAGGGGGTAGAGTTTCTATTCCAAGTACTTTCTGTTCCCCAAAAGAATGGGGAATAGAGAAATATTAGATTTTAGTCATCTTAACCATTATGTGGAACAGCAGGAATTCAGGATGGTAACTCTTGCAGTTATATTTTCATTTCTGGATTCCAGGTTTTGTTTGCAACTCTCAACCTTCAGGATGCATATTTTCATGTTGTGATTCATTCCTCTCATAAAGTTTTTTTTATTATTATTTTGTAGTCGACCATGACCATTCTAGTCTCATGTGCTTCCTTTTGGCCTCTCCTCTGCCCCAAGGGTATTCTTAAAGATCATGGCAGTTGTATCTGCCCACCCAGGCCATCTAGGAATAATCATCTTCTCTTATCTCAACAATTGGCTTCTTAGGGGGTCAATATTACTGAGACATTCTATTGGCAATACAAATTACAAGATCTTCATTCCACAGATTAGATCTTTGTCTCCATCTTGAAAAGTCTGCTTTGACACCAGTACACCAGATAGATTTGATAGGAGTTTCACTGGATGGTGTGACAGATTCATGCCCCTAAAAAATCCAGTTTCAATTATTCATATAAGTCCTCAAACTTCAGCAAGAAATTGTCTCCAACTATTCAGTCCTATGGCAGCTTGTACCTTTATAATCCAACACGACAGGTTACATCTTCAGTGCTGCTTCAGTTACAGATTCAATTTATGAACCAAGAATCCCAATCTGGACTAGCAACTTTCCCTGTCAGGTTCTGGACTCACTCAATTGGTGAAAGTTCCCTCCAAAGTTTGTGTGGTAGTCCCTTTCATTATGGTTCCTCCTACCATCATTATAATATTGGACACATATCTCTTAGAATGCACAGCACATCTAGGATCATATACTACCTGGGAAAATGGTCTCCATAAGAGCTTTGTCTTCACATGAGTCTTTTAGAACTGAGATCAATCAAAATGTTTGTGCTAATTTTCTCCCACTGATCAGAGTCAAGTCTGTCAAGGTCATGAAAGAGAATGTGGACTGCATGTTTGGCAGCACTTGCTCTTTCTTGCTTTGTGCTAAAGCAACAAAACTCTCTCAAGTTGGTGTGTAGCCAACCAGATCTTCATCTCTGCTTCCTACCTCCTTGTAACATGGCCAGCTACCTCAGCAGACATTTGTCACAGAATTTCAAATGTGAGTTGGACTCATGGATCTTCAGCAACACATTTCAATCATAGGGGTTTCCCGAAGTGGACCTCTTTGTCACTGCCATCAACACAAAGTGCATTTTATTTCTCAAGATGGGACCCTCAATTATTGGGGGAAGCCGTCCTTATTTTGTAGACAAATGGTATCCTTTCCACATGTCCACCAGTTCTATTACTCTTGAAAGTACCAAACACGATCAAGCTGGACAAGGCCAAGGTAATTTTAATTGCACTAAGTTGGTTGAGATAAGTTTATATCCCTACCTCATTTGAATTGTTTCTCATTAGGCGGTGTTAAACAATGAAGTGTCTGAGACATACTCATCTTCCAAAGTGAAGGAGATATCAACTTTGGTGTACCAGTTGACACATTTATCCTATACATTCTTCTTTTTCCAGCATCCTAAACTATCTGCTAAAATCTATCTATCTATCTATCTATCTATCTATCTATCTATCTATCTATCTATCTATCTATCTATCTATCTATCTATCTATCTATCTATCTATCTTTCAGGTCTGCTATCAGGTTCTACTCCAACTTGGTGGCTATAACAGCCTTCCCTGCTCTTATTGATGGCTTTTCCATTTTTACTCACCCCACAATATCAAGTTTCTTCTGAGGATTGATAATCTTTTCCCACTGATTAGAGAATTTATTCCAATATGGGATTTGAATCTTATTCTTAGCTGCCTTACGAAACATCCTTTTAAGCCATTAGATGTGAATTATTTGCTGCATCTGTTTATGAAAACATCTTTCTTGGTAGCCATCACTTCAGCCTAGAAGATTGGACAGCTGGGGGCTTTTCTTCAAGGAAAAGGTCTCGTTATGACCATACCCTAAGTTTCTACCTAAAGTAGCTTCTCAATTTCATATTAACCATCTCATTCATCTGTTTTTACTGCCTTCCCCCCAGCCACATCAGATAATCAGGAATCTGTCTTCCATACCCTGATTATCAGAAGGGCATTAGTCACCAACTGAATAGAACCAAGCTGTTCATGCAGAAGTAAATGGGAGGTAAGGACACTTTTCTCTCAAGTTTTAAAAATAAGAGATGGTGAACCAGGTATTTCACATAATGTCTGAGCAACACAGTCTCATGTATGACCACACCCTTCTAACTCAATTGGCCTAGCTCATTGCTTACCTCTCCTCGTATTTAAATTTCATAGTTTCCAAGTAGTTAAGAAGCTAGACATGTTGAATGAATATAGAAATAAAAGCAAGACAGATTCCACAATGCAGTTGCAAAATAGTTTTTACTTTCTCCTAACATATGCTCCAAATATATCATACATTAACCTAAAGAATGCAGTTACACACATTCCAGAATGTATACCAAATGTTTGGTTTTGAATCTGGAAAGTCTGAAATCTGTGCTGTAATGTGAAATATGTTTGTTTTCCAAATGTGTATGCAACACGGAATCTAATGTTATGCTGTTTATTTTCATAAGCGATGTCTCCTTTGTGGTGGTTTGTGCTATGTGAAACTTTGGTTTTAGTTCAGCACTATGGAGAAACATCTGCAGTCGGCATTATGGAATCTGTGTTGTGTGACCATTGAGAGAGCATTATATTGGATGTATTTTGTGCTTTTTTTCCCCAGAATGTTGAGTTGGTGCAGACTTATTTTGAACATGTTTTGGAGAGTTTTGTTTTGCTTACATATTGTGACATTATAGTAATTGTACATTTTTGTTGCAGAATTTGCTACATATATGTTTAAATAGTTGCCCGTCATGTCTTCTTGGTATAAGTATGTGAAGTTTGAAACTGTGTGAAGCTGCTAATTTATAACTATCTTGTGAAGTGCTGTGGGTGCTTGGCATTCACGGAAGTCAGTGGGAGTTGAAAATGCTCAGCACCACACAGGATTTGGCCCTAGATTTATTTTGCTATGAGTAATAAAAAAGGAACCAGGCTTTACTTTATAAGTTGTCTGAACAAAACATTAACTAGGCAGTTAAGTTATTGACCAGGCTGCAGTGACCTTCAATGGGTTATGGGGTGTGCGTATGTGTAGCTATATAGCTGCATGGGAGGCTACAGTTTGCCTAAATTGTCTGGGGGGGGGGAGGGGAATGATGTTGTTGATTTACTTTTTTGAAGAATTAACTGACATGCCCATTATAGTGATCCTTGATGAGCTCCTGCCAATGGAAACACCTTTAATGTTCTCTTCCCCGGTCTTCTATTAAGATCCCCAGTGCTCTCATACACTCCTTATGTAACAGCTGTCATCCATTTTTACAGACACCATAGATAACCCCTGCCCTCTCTTTATGGATGAACTCTCACATCTTTCCTGTTCTCCTGCAATCCACTGTGAACATCTCAATGCAGTCCTTTACTCTCTTAGAAGAAGCCTCTGCTGTACTTCTGCTTCTCAGAGTCTTTTCAGTGAGTTATATCTATACAGACGCTCCCCGACTTATGCAAGCGTTCGGTTCCAGAATGCATTGCATAAGTCGAATTTTGCATAAGTTGGAAAAGTATCTCCGACCATTACGCAAAAAAAAAAAAAAACCCAAAACCCTTCCATTTTTAGCTTACAGAACTTTAGTGCACATTCGTGTAAGTCAGGTCTTGCGTAACCCGGAGAGTGTCTGTATTTGATTTTTAGGAATTCCATTAATTGTGAAATGGGCTGCAACTCCATCCACTTTAAAAATGCCTTGATACCACTCATTCCTTTCAGAGATCATTGCTGCTCCTGTAAATACTCAATATGCTTTTTAAAAGCAAACCCAATATGTTACAAAAATTTCCAGTGATAGACTCAAATAAATTCCTGCACCCTCCCATGGAGATTCTTCATGCTTTTCTCCATGATATCTTTATAGAGAGATTGCAAGGCATCTGCCTCTTCCAAAGGTTCCCTCCAGAGACTTTCTGATGCGCTCCAATTTCCCTTAGAGGTACTATCCTGTTTTGCTACCTTGTATATCCTCCCGGATTTGCCCATGGTTTCCTCCAGCTGCTAGCAACACAATGTTTGTCACCAACCAGAAGATTTAGCCACTCATATAAATAACTGAATGACTGTTCTCCTCTGCTTTACTCTGAGCATAACTAATAATAAAATAAGCACCATCTGTTTTTATAAATCATAAACAGCATCCTTCTAAAATAAACCATTTAGTGTTATATTATTTCAGAAACTAACACTAAATCTACTAGCTATGTGTTATTCAAATAACAAACTGTTTGAACATGCTTCAAATTTCAGTCTCATCTATAAAATATAACTTCTATTCTAGGTTGTTGCTTTATTTATTTATTATGTATTTGTGTATCCAATATTTATATTTTAGGGAGCCTATGTTGAGTAGTATCTGGACAATTTAGATTTTTTTAAATCTCAAAATCAAACCTCATTATTTTGCAACAGAAAAGCTTCAGAATGACAGGTTTTCAAATGTCCTAAACAACCACATCTCCAGTAGATGTCAATGGGAGATACAGGTCTCCAGCATCTCTGAAAATCAAGCCCCAGGAACTTCCACATGAGTTAATTAAAATCCTGTTGGAACAAGTGAACTGGTACTCTGTCTCTGATGGGACTTGATACAAGAATTACTGTGTGAAATTACTGGGCCTGTGTTATGCAGCATATCAGGCTAGATGATCATTATGGTCCCTTCTGGCCTTAAAATCTACGAGCCACTTGAAAGAAAGAACAAGTTACACAGGTGAAGGTCATCTAATGAAATAGGATGTGGAGTGAGTTTTACATCAAGAAATTACAGAAGATGTTTCCCACTTTATCTTGATACATTTACGTCTGTGCTGTTCTCTTCCAGTTCAGTTAGGGGAAAAAAAAAGGAAAAAAAACCCACTGGATTTTTATTCAAAGTACAAGAATTCTTCCAATTCTGCTTCTGTCAAGGGCTTACAGATTGAAAACTTTGTTTCCGAGTTCATCAGAGTATATTTTCTATTCCTTCATTCATTAATTTATCTTTAGGAAACTATCACCAATTGCCACATTCCTTCCCCTTGCTCCCTCTGTAAAAGTCTCTGGAACTGTCCAAAGACTCTGGGGAGGAGACAAGAGGGGCCTTGGAGGGCCTGCTCCCTAGGCTCAGCAAACATAGCACATGACCAGAATGGTCCTCCTCCTGGGAGCAGCTTTGGCAACCCTAATGGAAGTTGTATGCAGGGCCAGCGACAGGGGGGTACTACGGGTACAGCTGTACCGGGCCCCCCGACTTTAGGGGGGCCCCGGTACACAGCTGTACCCGTTGTCATCCCCCCTTGTCGCTGGACCTGGAGAGCGGGGAAGGGGCGGGGAGGCGGCGCGGCTCTCCCCCGGACGAGCGCGCCTGTCCCCAGCAGGAGCAGTGAGCCCGGTGGGCGGCAGCGGCGCAGTCCGGGGGAGAAAGGGCGGGGGGGGGGGGAACAGCAAGGGCAGCTCACGCTGCTCACGCTGCCGCCAGCTGTCAGCTGGGGGGGAGCGCCGGCTGGGCTGGGCTGGGGGGGGAGCGCCGGCAGGGCTGGGGACCCCCAGCCGCTGTTGGCTGGGCTGAGGGGGGCGGCTGGGCTGGGGGCCCCCCAAACTATCAGAGCAGGGGGCCCCCAAATTTCTGTCGCCGGCCCTGGTTGTATGTGTGGATATGATGGGGCTCCCTGTTGCTAACAGATGACAAGAAATTGATGAGGCCTTGATAGGCACTTGTACTGCCCCGCTTATTTAGATCTTACTGTGAATATTCCAAATAACACTCCTTCCCCTCCCCCCACAGATTAAAATGAATAAAACTGCTTGGGCCTGAGTCTGAGATAGGGGCCATGGGGAAGTTGTTGTGTCTCTGTGATTCAGAACCTCTCAGCCATGAAGGGAGATATGTGTTCATAGGGACCGCCATAAATTACGCCTACAAGGATTTGTGCAGCAGAGGTCATCTCTCCCTCCAACATCATGCCCCCCCCCATGTTGTGAGCGGGCATCTGGAGCAGGAGATGACAAAGCCACCTCTACCACTAGGAATAATTGTCTACTGCCCTTCTCCTGGGACAGTGCACCACATAAGCAACACAAAGTGGCCTTCAAGTTTCCTCAGTCGACCTCAGGATCCAGCCCATGAAGATTTAAAACCAGCTGTTAGAGAAAATTGAATGGCTACATTGTACTTAGGATTCTGTGGCTGGATGTTAATTTTAGTTTGTAGTTAAATTAAATAGATTCCAGTTATATAAATATCTTGCTTTCAGCTATAGGTATTGATATCTAAATTCATTAGCTGGTAAATTTAATTAAAGTTAGGGTTGTTTTTTAAAATGTCTTCCGCTTAACAATTAATGCTGATTGTCTGCTCAGATATATCTGCAGTCCCTTTAGTTTATGAGTATTTAACTAAAACCTATATTCGGACACAACAAAAGATAATTGCAAAGAACATAAATGCACGCTGAAGTGTACAGACACATGGTGTCACAAGGTGATTTTGTTGATTTAATTTTTAAAGCCAATATATCATAACTGATCCAATAAACTAAACATTCTTTCTTGTTCTCCTCATTGTATTGACTAGCCCTGGTTGAGATGGCATTGCAGAAATTGTGCAGCATTTTGATATTTCTGAAGAAATGTTTCTCATGCTTTTAAGCTTTTGATACAGTGACCTAATTCTGAGACAATAAAATAAAATCTATTGAATACATAGATGCACTGGTCCAGACTCTAGCATGGCTCATATCTTGAACTATCCCAATGAAGTCTGAGCAAAAGTCTAGGAGAAGTTGTGACAAAGTGTGTGTCATAAGTATTTGTCATCAGTCTGAGGAAACCAAAACTTATGAATTTTGACAAAAATATCAAGACCAACACCTTTTTTTCTTGTTTTCTTTCTCATGAAGATAAAGAGACAGCCTATTGGAAACTGGATTATGTATGTCAAGCAGAATGATGATGTGATACACTAGGATTCCTGAACAATGACTAATCTAATCTCAAGAGATCATCCTCTCTTGAAATATTTTAGTCCCTTTCACATTTCAGTTTTGGGCTTCTCTTGAACAGTGTCTTCAGACTGTTCCAAACTTTGTGAAATGAAGGACACTTGTCTATTGGGGCACAGGGCTGAGACCAATCTTATTTCACATAATTCATGCACTTTGCTGTAAATAGGATACAAAGTTTCTCAGAAATTAAAGACAGGTAGGTGTGTGTGTCTGTGTGTGTGCGTGCGTGCATTAAAACAGCAACCTGTGTTATATTCATTAACTTTGTTCACTCAATGTATTCCATGGAAACCTGGTATTGTATTACAGCCACAGGGCTGAATTTTGACAAAGACTGACTCAACTAGTATACTATCAATTGGGGTTGCAGATCATTCAGGTATCCTAAAATGCAGTGTAAGTTCCTCTAGCCATGCTATACAAGGGTTTGTGAAGTAGGCAAGGTGTGTAATGTCTGGAAAGAGAACCACTTGCATTAGATTGCTGCAGCAAAACACCAAAGGGATGGCTGTCTGGTGCTGTTGCTCACTGCTGTATCCTGAAAACACCTCTTGTGTTCGGTGATAAGAAAATTATGACCATAACAGATTTTCATAATGGAAAATAAACAGAGCTTAACAAGAAATTGGCAACATGTTTTGCATTATCAATTGTTGCTGTGGATTTTAAAAGTTTCTGGGAAATAAGTGTATAGATATTCTCTCACAATTGCTTGTAATATTCTAATGAAACTCAACTAAATGTCCTAACCAAAATATTGATCTAGACTGATTTTCTCCTTTCTAAATTTTTAAGATCCAGACTTTAAGGACCTGGGAGTTTTGAAACCATTGCCAGGTTGGTATGCTAGATATTTCTTAAAACTTGGAGGCCTTTGCCTTCTGCTGTAGAAAATATATTTTGCTTGCTGTTCAGGTTTCATTTTTGTGGTATTTCGTTATTTAGTTTGTGAGTTTGAGATGGGAGGACCTGAAGGAATTGTGGAATCTGTGCAAATTGTGAAGGAAGGAAAAGCTTCTGATACGGAGGCAGTTGACTGTAAATGGTACATCCGAGCACCACCACGATCCAAGGTCAGTCCTGCATCTATTCACTGATTTGGCACTTAATTTAAGAATACAAATACGGTGTATATTTCTTTGTACATATGAGTCTTGCTTAGCAATTTTGCAGTGTTGAACTTTTAAACTATTATTTTCCTTCAGCGTTGGAAGGTAATTTGTCACCTTGCTGTCACAGTAACCTTCATTTGCTATAAATAACAATGTGGGCAGCATAATGGGCAATTTTCTACAACACGTCTTTACTCTGAGCTTTAAAGAATCAGTAGATCTTGTTAACTGTGAGGTGATATATCCCTTTATTTTCTATATTTTACTCCCCATTTTTATGTTGGCACTAAGATCATGTGTTCAGTATAAGTAATGTTTAAAAAAACATTGCCAAATCCAGTAGTATCATCTTCTGTTTGTCATTCTGGAAATTAGTGAAACAGAGCCTCGGGGAAATATCTTTAGCCTGGGCTTTAGACTTCTGAGAATAAACTACTGAGGAATAGACTCCCAATTCTTCCTTTGCCTCCATAGTATTCAATGTTTTTGTCATTGTTTCTCAAATAGAATATAGCAAAGGGATGTTTCCTTTTAATCTAATGGTTCCTTTCTTTGGTTTTATTATAATCTCTCATTTGTCCAGGGCCAACTCTGTAGAGCTGGACAATTATTTTTTTTGGATAAATAGTTTATTCACCCACCTTGAGAACAACCAAAAATATTCAGAAATATAGATTGAATTCAATGAATAGTTTTGATGACTTTTTTCAAAGTCAAAATGTTTCATTTTGATGTTTTTGAAATGAAATATCTTTACTTCTAGTTTCAAGCCAATGTTTTATTCTGAAATTTAGCTAGTTTTATTTAAAACAAACAAAAAATCTCCCACAAAAATGAATAAAATGAAACAAAATACTAATAAAAATTTTAGTTAGGGTTTGGCTGGAAATATTTTTTTTTTGGGGGGGGGGGTTATGTTTCAGCCACCAAGTGAAAAATACATTATTTTTGCAGCTTTACTCCTCAGTGAACACTTGGATGGATAGCATACCATATCTCCTCTCTTCTGGAGTGGAATAACTTTGTGCTCGTCACCTATTTTCACACACATCTTCTCTTCTAAAGGTGGTGCAGCAGTTGATGTTCAAAAAAATGTCTTTTACCAGTGACGTGAGGGTACTACTCCTTTGGCAGAATTGCCTCAGAGTTCAGACTTTGCAAACTAGAGTCTGTGTGCACACCAACTTTAGGAAGCTGGGAGATAAATCATTTTGTGTGTTATTACAGAGCCGAATGAACAGAATGTACCTATCTATTATAACATTTGACATTCAGTACCCAAAAGGAAAAGTTGCCTGAGAGTTACATAAAATTAGATGACAGATTTGTGGCAAGGTTTCTCTATTTAATGAAAGATTGAAGGAAATGTGGAATAGTTGTGTGGCAAAAGATGGAACAGGATTATTGCAAATACCCACTTTAATCTCCTGTTTGTTAGGTTACTTTCATATACTTGCAATATAAATACAGGACTTCCACTAAATAGACGGGATTCCCATTCTCTGCTAGAATAAAGAGCTCTGACTGATGTTGAATGTGTAGACTGAAAATGATTATTTTGCACCATACTACAAAATTAGTTATTGATAGGTGTATCAACAACAACAACAAAAAGACATTTGTGCTTCCCTAATTCTGGGCTGCTTCTGAAGCTGGCATAGCCTGCAGAATAGGTTAGGGCAGCTCCCAGTGTTGCTCTGATTTACCACAGCTTTGCACAGATGCCTTTGTTCTGTTCCACAGTTCAGAATAGCCAGAATGCAAAGTGCACCAGCCACTCACCCCTCCTCATCCTTGATATACTCCTATGTTCCAGGAGGCTGGCATAAGCCCACATATACCCACATACGCCACCCAGGTCCCAGGGGAATTAGCTGCAGCAGAGGGCCAGTGTACAGGATTTTGAAATCAGATCTAGAGTGAAAGGAGCTTTTCTTTCACACACATTATTCTTGGCATTTGAACAAGTCCTTTTTTATTATATGCTTTGTTTTTGTACCTTATGAAGAACTGATTTCTTGCACACACAAGTATTAAGGCAGTTATTCTGGGAAGTGGTTTGAAGCTTTTCCTAACCTGCCTAATCAGTCACATTGTCAGCCCAAACCTTTGGTGGATGATTAAAAGAAGGAGAACTCATCAAAAGTGATCCACAATGAAGAGATTATAATCTGACTGTTTTACTGAAGTTATATATTATTCATAGTTTACAACCTTTCTTTTCCTTTAATATATTCAGTCAGAGCTTTCCATTACTTTCAAAGAGAAATAATAAATAGTACAATTTAGCCAGCATTTCTTTTGTCATTATTATGATCAAAATATAAACCTTAAGAATGACAAGACAATTATTTAAACCATAATGCGATTGGGGATATAAATTATATATGCCACAGCTGCAGTGAAGCTTTATCATTTTTGTTGCTAATAGCATTGGCATTTGCAGTGACATCTCAAAGCTCTGTAAAAACTAATACTCTAAAACTATTCTGTTACATTTCTCCCCACCCCTGAATATAGCATGGAATAGGTGGTTTGAAGAAAAGGGTTTCATTGACATTTCTGACATAAACGTGGTAAAGAAGATACAGTGGTTATATTTCTACTTTATAGCATATTGTGTAGTTAAAAAAGAAAGACCTCATAAAGCTAAATATGGTCCTGTGAAAGTGCTTACTTAAAATACTAGCAACTCAGTTATTCCACATTGAAATCAGTGGCAAAACTCCCAAAGACCTGAATGGAGGCTAGAGAAGGCCTTACATTTCTTTTAAAGGATTCCGTTAACTTTTGTGTGAAAGTTTCTTATGTACTAGCATTACAAATAGCACTTTAAATGAAAATAAATGAGACTAGAAAAATTTCTCTCATTTTCAGTTGGATCACTTTAAGCCTGACCCAAAGCTCAGTAAAAATCTTGCTGCTGATGTGGGTTTTCGATCATGAGCATTGTGAATTAGACAGCACAGTCAGTTTTACGCTTTCTTCCAGCATATTCAGTTTGCTAGTCAGTCTCCCCTATTTGTGTAGGTGTTTCACACGTCATCAGGCCAGAGAGGATATAGGAATATATAATCATACAACTACACAAATTGGCAGAGGCATGAAGGAACAGGCATAGTACCTGAGATTTTTGTAGCTTTTTTTTTTAGCTGACCAGATAGCAAGTTGTCAGAGTCCTTTTAATTGGGATTCAGTTTCTAGTAATGCACTGAATAACTTAGGTCTTTGATCTTGTGAAGCATTGTGGGACTGATCCAATCCCAACTGAAGTCAAATGAAAGACACTGACTGACTTCAATAAGCTTTGGATCAAGCTTTGGTTTCCTCATGTGAAGTTCTGAATGCACTCAACTCCTGTGATGATCATTGAGAGTACATGGAAACTCACAGGAGCATGTCTGTCTCTGCTTTAATGTGCAAATTTGTATTTTATTTTTGGAGCTGCTCTCTTTCTTCTGCACGGTTGACATACAGTTTTAAACTAATTATTTTAATCCACTGCATCAATTGATTTCTTACAAATCTATATTTACTATGCCAAACTATGCTCCCAGATACACTGGGAATGCCAGAGCTGAAGTCCTGTGACTGAAAACAGAATTGGGACTCGGAAACAAATATATTTCATTTATGAACTTCAGATTGTTGGCTTGTTTGCAAACAACAGGGAGGTGAAAATTCACATTACCAGCTTTTTTGTTCCTTGTCTGCTGCTATATTAACCTACTTTCAGAAACAGGCACCTTTTTTATAAGGCTAAAGGGTGGTAGGCCAGTGGATGTCTTTAAAAGAGAATCCTGGAGAAATAAAGAGGAACATGTGAAGTGAATCTCTATAGTGAATGGATGAAGAAATTGCACTGAGTGTTACAACATATTGTGAGAATGGTATTATATAAAAGTGATGAAAATTGCCCATGGTTTATATTGTCGGGAATGAAAGCTGTTACCCCTAAACTAGTCTTACTATGATTACTTAACTTTTAGAATAATGTAGTTTTGTGATTTTGGAATGGGAGAGTAGTTGGCATGAAAGATTCAGACATACTTTCAAATGCTCTTTCCTTGTGGAGAGTGAGGTTTGGGTATAAATGTAGTTATTAACTGCAATGGGCACTCTGGGGTTCTACATGTGAGAGTGGATCCATACTCCTCACATTCTCGAGAACTGGCATATTGGTAAAACCCTGGTTGCAATCCCCAGGAGAGGATTTTGGTGACACTGTCACACATCTGCCAGCCAGATCATGGTATGACGTTGGGTCTGACCTCAGAAAAAGCTATGTATTCCGCCATCCCCCTTTACAAAAGCTGTAGTCATAGTGCCCATCTAAGAGAGCATGAGAGGAGCTTAGGAAAGTAAGATAAACATTTACATCTCCATCTTGTGCAGGTTATGCAGAGCTGCACCAGTGGGGGAGGGGGCATTGTGCTTCAATTTCTGTTGTGCTTCTCCTTGCACACAGGGGGTGAGCAATCTGCTCTGTTCCATAGAAGTGACAGATTGTACTTGACAGTGTCTGAGCCAGCAATACAGAAGTGGCATGACCCTTCTATCCCACTCACCCCTTTTTTCAGAGTCTTTGCTTTGGCAGGGGAATATGCTTCCCAGGACTTATGGACTGCTACTTTTGAGAGGCCCTGCACGACTATGCCAGGAGGTGGAAGGATTCCTGTTTGCCTCTCCCTGCTCCAAAGAAATGCCAGGAGCCACTCTCAATCTGTCCCTTTAAAAGAAAAGTAGTTGTCCAGGATTCACAATCGTCTGCTGGTGCTTGTTGGAGACTCTTCTGCATGTTTCCAGCTCCTCCTACAGATATGCTGAGTCTTTCTAGCAAAAGAGAAGCCGGGAGCTTGTAAAAGACTACTGGATACAAAGTAGTCTGTACCAGGGGCTAATGCTATTTAAGAAGTGGAGGAGAGGAATTAGGAGCTACTGGGACTGGAATCCCCTATGGGACTAGATAAACCAGCTATGAGCCACAGAGGAACATCTGGGGTAGTTGAGGGGGAAGTAGGAGGAGAATGAAGAATTTGAGGACCAGAGGAAGAAGAGGATGAGGTGTTTAGGCAGCATTCATGTGCAGGAGAAGGGAGCTGGGGAAAGAGAGAAGAGCAGAACCGATAGTAAGGGAAGTGACAGTAAAAGCAAAACACAGAATAACTTTATAAAATACACTTATTATGCATAAATATCTAATAATTGCTACTTTGCCACCCATGAAAGTTATTGCTATAGATGCCCCAGGGATGAATTCTATATACTCATGAGTGGTAGTGGAAGTTGTACCCAAGACAACGTGCCTTAAAAAAGGTCAGTGAGGAAAGTTTGACATGAAAAAAAGAAATGTAATTATTCTTCTGTCAATTTCAACTATTAATTTTGTGTGTTACATGCAAAGGACAGTACTGTAGATAAAACTCAATGAAATAATATTTTGCAGACAGACGAGTTAATGGATTAAAGCAAAATGTTCCATTTTTTATAGATCAACACAACTTAAGTCTCATCAGTTTATAGTTTTCTTATAAAATCCAGCTAAACTGTTCAGGAGTAAAAATTACATTTGAGCAATTTGGTTGGAACATAACCCTCTCAGTCATGCTCATCAATCTGTGAACAGTACAATGCAGCTGCTGGGAAAGAGCCTGAGCTAGTAGCTAGAGAATTGGATTGGAGGTCAGCATTTCTGATTCATAATTCTGCTACTGATACACTGTTACTTTGGTCACTTACCTGCTCTGTGACCCGGTTTCCTCATTTGTAAAATGGGAATATTCACATTCACAAGAGCTCAATGTTTGTAAAGCATCTTTAAAACCTGGGGTGAAACAGACTGTGTAAATAAAAATCAATGTACAATATTATTAAAATAGGGACTAGATGAATGTAATGAAATCAAGCAACCCTATTTAAATTCTCTGCCTTGATTATCACAAATCTTAAGAACAACATTTTCTAAAGAGAGATCAGGCATAAAAAGTACCAATGGATTCCAATACTGTATCTAAAAAATTAATAAGTGATTTGGAAATATACACTGTGAAATGGTCGACTGTTAAATAGTGCTCATTCATTCTAAGCGATAGGAGTTTTGAATCATGAGTGCTGTGAAATCTAGATTCCTCCATATTGTCTAGGAAGGGTCATGCTGATATACTTTCTTGAAGCCACAAAAACAGAGAGATCGTGCTCCTCCCCTTCTGTCTTTTCATGGGAAGAACTATTTGATGTCAAGATTTTTTTGTGCAGAAAGTTCATTGGAGAGAGAAGTAATGCTGATTGCTACTCCAATTGGAAGATTTTTATTTTTGTTTTTTTGTTCCAAAATAAAAATGCAGCTTTGGGATATGTTCAACCATTGGGTTCAAAAACATGTATAGGTTGATTTTTTTAAAAAACTATTTTTGCTGTAATCTAGCTTTCTTCAATATTTCCGTACGGTGTTCTGGTTAACCTGCATGGCCTAGTTATATATCATTTTCCTGCTTAATCTCTGACTTACTTTCTGTAATACTGGTATGTTTGATTTTGCTTTAATTTATTAGGAAAGGCTCTCAAATCAGTAATATGGCTTCCGCTATTGGAGGACATATAGATTTTAGTTGAGAATAAGTTATCCTTAAAATTAATAAACTAATGTACTGTATTCTTTACCCAGGATGATTGTTTTAGTTACATTTGATCAGATGGCTTAAAGTTCCAGAAAAAAGTTATTCCTTTTTTTGTTAAAGCCTCATAGTTTTTAGCTTAATGTCTCTGAAACGCTGTTGGTTTCATACCTGTTGAGTTAATGATAAGGGCTTTGTTGAAAAAGGCTGAGATGGTGGCCAGACTGCTTGAGGAAACATGAAAAGATTAATGTTTGAGTTCTGAATGGCTTCTAGATTCTCACTTCCTGAGTCAGTGGAGCTTAGCCATGTCACAAGGATGACACACTGACTCTCTGGAGGGAGCTGCAAGTATTTGCCTTATTATTCTTCTGGCTGGGTGAATAATTGAGCAATATCGTGTCAGTACAGGAAGAAGTTTCTGACCTGTCATCAGGCTGGATGATTAGAGTATACACTTGCTTCTCCTAAAAGGAATGCATTTAGGAGTTTAAATTGGAAGCCGGGGGTTTCAGAATAGGGAAGAAAAGAAGTATTTGGGCCTCCACTGAACTAGACTTTAGAACAAGGCAAAATGTGATAAAGAATAAACAGTACTTAGTTACTGGATTAATGCAAAAACAATAGAAGTGGCCTCTATTTTGTCACCTCTAAGAGCAAAAAGATGGTGATCTGATTACAGTTCAAGTGTCTATTTTTCACCACAGGGAGAAATGCTGTTTAATTGTTCTTGTTCTTATTTTGGTTTATACAGTTCAATTTTTTGTTGTTGTTCTTTTGTAGATCTATTTACGATTCTTGGACTATGAAATGCAGAATTCAAATGAATGCAAAAGGAATTTTGTGGCTGTCTATGATGGAAGTAGTTCAGTGGAGGATTTAAAAGCTAAATTTTGTAGCACTGTTGCTAATGATGTGATGCTGCGTACAGGTCTTGGGGTAATCCGCATGTGGGCAGATGAAGGCAGTCGAAACAGCCGATTCCAGATGCTCTTCACATCTTTCCAAGAACGTAAGACTTTAAGCACTCTATCTTTCAATATGTCAAATGATACAAGTCTCATAAACCATTAATGACACTTTCTTCATACAGAGTAAGCACTGAAAGAAGTTCCTTAACAAGCTATTAACATCACAAACCAGGTTTTTATTTCACATGTTACTCTGTGTGATGATTTGTGAGACATTGGTTAGACTACAGACTGAGAAGCAGAAGATTTGGAGATCAGATCTAACACTTGATTTTTCTATGCCCTCAGGCATGTCTCTTAACCTCCGCCTACCTCAGTTTCCATTTATTTAAGGTGAAGGTAATCAAACTGAACAGAGGTTTCTGTGAGGCCTAATCACTGACTGTTTACAAAGTGCTTTGAGATATTAAGATGAAGGGCACTGGAGAACTGCAATATGATTGTCATCACTAGATGATGCGTATATATTAATAAGCAGGTACACTAGATCCCATTACATAAGGAATGATGGCTTGAATCCTTTGATTTAATTGTATAGTAACTGTAGACGTTATCCAGAAACTTTACATGAAGTTATGATTTATGAAATATACAAAAGCTGAAATTGAATAATAATCATTTTTGGCAACCTCTTGTTGTTTAATCTGTAGAATAAAATCAGCAACTCACTCTTGCACTCAGAGTGAGAGGAAAATAGAGTCAACACTGCCAGCTACCAAAAATGATTAATTAAAACTAGTTATGATAAGAGCATATGTTTTCTATTTAATGAAAATATCGGTGTTTTTAAGAAAAGGAATATACGGTTTTTATTTATTTATAAATGATGATTAATGTTATATTTAAAAATATAATCTTTAGTGCTATGCATCTCATATCTGATGTACAGTACAGTGAAGTAAGTAATAAGAGTCCTGGGGAGGAAGGCGTAAGTAACATGAAGATAGGCAACAGGAATAACTTGTCACTAGATAGCAAGGGTTCCACAAATAAAAATATTTGGTTTACCAGAATGCCATCAGCAATTAGAATGTGTGGATAATCCCATCAAATATATTCTTCATCTGCATTCTGAATTCACCCTATAATGAAGCAATGAGACTGTAGAGGTGAGTCTTTGTAATTCCTTAATTTGACTCTGATTAAAAATTCCTGACGCTCTACTGACCCGCAACTGTGTTTGTCACAGTTCTCTCCCATTGCAGCCTTAAGGGTAGTTTGTGTTTCTCTTGTCTATAAATCAAGCCTGTGTCTAAAATATAGAGAGAATCCTCTGTTGAGTTTATACTGTTTTTTGCTTTGTTTCCCTGACTGGAGAAGTCTTGAATATTCAAGGTCTGATTCATTGGAAAAAAGAAAAAAAAATCTTTCTCTGTTACCTTAGAAACAGAGAAAGAGGCATTGAGGATTCACTGCTTCTAAAGAACCAAAGATTAATGCATATAATCATCAATTTATGACCAAGATTTGAGCAACTATACGTTTATAAGTCTTTGAAATTCAACCATAGCCATGGAAAACCATGTTTTAAAATTTGTGTTCCATGAAGCCTGGAAACAGTTCTGTAAACGTTTTTTCAGTCAAAACAAGACAAACAAAAAAACCAACTCTCCGCCCCCCCCCCATATTCAACAACAGCTGGTGAGTAGTTATAATAAACATCACCAGGTGTTAAACCATATTCTGTCAGGACCGTTGATAATCTTTCCATGTCATATTAACTGGTCAATTTCCTCTAAACTGTCACTGCCATGTGAAAATCTTAGCATACATTAAAGGCTAAATTCTGCCATCAGATACATGTACCACATCAGATGTCCAGAGATGATTATGTACGTAGAAGATTGTTGTTGTGTGCCTGAGTTCAAAGTTAAAGCAGACATCTGATTTATGAGACACAACATGTGAGGATGAAAAGTCTAAGTCTTCTAGCAGCACATAGAAATGATGCAATCATCCACACAGAGAGGATGAGATTTGCAGCTTTCCTAGGCATGCATCATTCAGCAACATAAAAGTCAGGGGAAAGGAAGCCACAAGGGTAGGAGTTCTATTCATTGAGAGCCAAAACAGAAGGGGAAAAAAGGTAATTCCTTAGCAGGGCAAGTGGCATTTCACTGTGCCAAAAGTCTTCCTCATTGATCTCTGCAGTTTAGTAAGGGTTTCACGTTATTTATTTATTGCACATGTGCATAGACGAAAAAAATGATGAAAGAGTGGCAAAGTAGAATGTTCTTACATATTATTATGATAGGTGGCTCTGTTACTAAAGGCCTTCCAAGTTCCATTTCTGGTGTGCAATGTTCATGCTTTGGAACACATACT
This sequence comes from Sternotherus odoratus, assembly GCA_032164245.1. Taxonomy (NCBI): domain Eukaryota; kingdom Metazoa; phylum Chordata; order Testudines; family Kinosternidae; genus Sternotherus; species Sternotherus odoratus. Next base: position 83,790,506 of record JAVMKO010000002.1, on the reverse strand, counting down.
GTGATGGTATTAGTTTTTGTTATGCATGGCTGCATGTTGTGACAGTGGTCCTGCTGGTCTGCAAGTAGCAGGAGAATTTGCTTCCTGCCTCGGTTTCTCTTTAGGCACGGTAGCTCCTTGGGAACTGGGCATTAATCTAGGTAGAGATCTGAAAGAAGGCTTTGCCTGCATGCCGTTTAAGTACCCGTGTTCCAGGACTGGCATATATGTGTAACTAGAACAAGTTTATGTTTAGAATATATACAAACTGTGCATCGCATCACTGGTTTCTCCTCCAGTGGGAAGCCATCCTGCAACACCCTGAACATTTGCTATTGCTCTGCAGAGGAATGACAGTGGTATCACAGTTGGACACTAAAGTCTGAAGTAAGGGCAACAATTTCATACAAAGCGAGTCTAAATTACAAAGCGAGTTGGGGGTGGGGGGGATAGCTCAGTGGTTTGAGCATTGGCCTGCTAAACCCAGGGTTGTGAGTTCAATCCTTGAGGGGGCCATTTAGGGCAATCCTGCTAGTGTAGGCAGGCGGATCCTGCTAGTGTAGGCAGGGGACTGGACTCGATGACCTTCAAGGTCTTTCCAGTTCTAGGAGATTGGTATATCTCCATTTATTATTATTATTATTATAAATTGATTGTACCAACAAAACTGAGTACCTGATTCTAATATGACTGAAATAGTATCAGACTCTTAACATGTCAGTATTAACTCTGTATTCAGTGAGTAGAATCATCATCTGTATCAAATATCATTATATGTTTTGCAATATTTCTAGAAGCCTGTAAAGAAAAAGAGGCATCTAAAAGTAATGTTCTATATAGCCTGATGCTGGTACACGTTTCCCAGGTCCTGGAGTGGCTGTTAAGACTGAGTGCTATGCCTCTGGTTTTCCAGTAGTAAGATTGAAAATGGGTCAACACCAGAGACAAAAGCCACATTTACTGTCATTTCTCTTCCCTTTGTGTTTGTTTTGTTTTGTCTTCTAGAAACTGAGGCTGAACTTTAACAACAGCAGGAATAACATCTCCATCCCATCTCAAGTAACTTCATCTCCCACCCACCACCAAAAATATTAAGTTATTATCATCTTTAACATCATCTAAAACCATTAGAAGGTTTTCCTTCTAAAATCTCTCCATAACAGGAGGGAAAGGGGAAAAGGGTTGTGTTAAAATGAAAACCTTAGTTAATATTTTACATTTCAATGATTTTAACGGGTTTTCCTTCTTTTTCTGTATCTTTATTAGAGGGTTAAAAGGATTTGTCATGATGTGTTTGTCATGGCACTAAGCAGGCTGAGGCTTTTGTACACCAAACCCTGATTCTTGTTTAAAAGTGCTAGACAGAGTTATGTTAACACCTTTGACTCTCTTGGCCAATTTATGCCATCAAAATTGATACCTGACCTATCATTTAAGACTAGCAGAATCTTGACCATAATTGTCCTGTGGCACCTTAAAGACTAACTAACGTATTGAAGCATAAGCTTTCATGGGCTAATACCCACTTTGTTGGATGCGACAAAGTGGGTATTAGCCCACGAAAGCTTATGCTTCAATACTTTAGTTATTCTTTAAGGTGCCACAGGACTCTTTGTTACCTCTGCTATTCCAGACAAACACGGCTACCTCTCTGATTCTTGACAACAATTGACATTATTAGATGTTAATCCAACAGTTACAAATGAAATTAAATTTAAAAATCCCTTAAACATTGGTGTGTATCTACTGCTAACCATTAACAAAATTCCAGTTTACTTAAATTATAAACTCTTTGGGGCAAACACAGTAGTTCTGTCCTGTACTTGTACGTTACTTAGCACAATGGGGTCCTGGTCCCTGACTGGGGCTCTGAGGGGTACTATTAAACCAGTAATAAATTAATATGTAAACTGACCAAATGTGCTTCAGGGTGGCCATAAACAAGACAGATTGTCATTAAGTAAAATATTGTTATTGCCAAATTCCTAATGGCAATGAGGTGTGTGTGGTGTGTGTGTGTGTGTGTGTTTTGGGCAGTATGCTGTCATTAATATTAGGAAGGGAAAGTACAGTTATACCACTTTCATGATTAATAACAAGTGTATTGTAGTGTGTTCTATTTTAACAATTTTAATGGTATAAATGAAGTGGAAGACGTATAGCATTTTTTCTCCAACATTTGAAGGAAAAACCTTTTCTTACTGTTTCTAGGATGGTGGGAAGAATACCTGAAAGACTTTGTTTCTCATGATCTTATAAAAAGAAAGTCCTCCTTCTTCAGTAAGGAGGAGTGGGGAATAAACAGTCCAAATTGAGCTCTTGGTTAAATGTAAATATCTTGCTCACAGTGCTGTGACTTTTTTGATGCTCAGGGGGATTGTGTGAACTGTGAACTCATTTCCCAACACCCCCACTGCTATGTACTGAAGTGATAGAGTCACTACCTCAGCTTCCGGTGTTTCATCTTCCTTGCAGAGATCACGCTGGTGATCAACACCTTGGTTTGAGCACCTGAGTATAGTCCTCTCCATTGCAAAACCCTACCATTATTGGTGTGTCCTCATTATTTCCACATTCAGTTGTATCTCAGGGCATATCCCATGGTTCCTTGTGTTAAGACACTGATTCTTTTTCAGTCAACTATCAGTTGCAAGAGAATTAGTCAGTTTATCCTTTGGGAGAATTGTATACAGGCGCTGGAGGACTGTTGGCTCTTGAGTGATTTAGCCTACGTCCTCACCACAAAGTGGGTGGGTTCCAGCCTGAGTTTAAAGAAGATCATAGATTCTATCCCATATCCCCAGCTGGCCCAATATTAAAACACCTCTGAACCTGAGTCAGAAGCTTTTCTTTGTGGATGGTTAGGAGGGAGGTTTGAGCTAGAACACAAGTACTGTATGAGTCTGGTTAACTGTGCAATGAAGAAAAATCCTAGGAGAAGAGATGTGGGGAGGACAGAGAAGGGGTGCTGCATTGGTGTTCCTGAAGAGGGCATGCCTCACTAACCATTTAATGGTAACTGAGCTCAGCTGGGTTTTGAAGCTGGGGCCTCACCTGTTCAATGTCAATTCAGGATTTGACCTTATAGAAATATTTTGACACTGCTATATAATAGTGTTTGTTTTTAGAATAGCCATGTAAGCATACAGAAATTTGATGAAGGTAAATAATAGTATATTTCACTCACCTTATACACAGACATCAAATATACTGCATATAAATGTGTGTGTATCATATATTCTTTTGGGGGTTGTAGTAGAGGTTTGGGCTATTCCTGAATCATAGTTGCTTGAATTATATATAAAATGTTTCTTGCTGAGAGGACTGTTTGCTTTACTTTACCTTATCTATATGTAAAAGCAGCAAATTAGATGTTGAACAAATAAAAAAAATACTGCTTTCATTTGTTTTGTATTATATAAACTGGGCAGATGGATTGACTCTCAATTAGACCTGTGCAAACATTTATGGACATTTGGTTTATTTTCTGAAGAGTGTAGTTTGATGTTGACCAAAATCATTTAATAATTTGACACAATTTATGCAATAGTGTTCTTTGGGAAAACATCAGGGTAAATTCACAAGGGGACTTAGGCTCCATTTACAAAACAGAAGGAGGTGGTGCCTGAGTTGAGCAGAGATTCGAACTTGGGTGTCTAACTTTGCAAATGAGTGCCCCCAAACACTAGCCTTCAGGGGAGAGGCCATTTTGTATCTTTTCTATATTGGGGTTCTAGTCATTGTTCCTAGTGAGTGCTGTAAGAAGAAAAAACATTTTTTTTTCTTTCTGCGAGATCACCCATTTACTTCATTTTCTGAATGTTGAATATGTTTTTAGATCTCTGATGTTAGTGCACCACCTTGTGTCCAACATTTTCAATAGCTGAGAGGATTTGAATCAAGCAGAAAGCAAAGATTCTCTGTCTTTGTAACATGGCATACATACACTGTAGCACTGCAGTGAAATAATGCTTCAGTGACTGGGCAGCAATTCAAATGGCAGTTGGAAGAAGTATTAGATGGTTTAAAAACTGCCTTTAACTGGTGCATTAATTTGATATGGACCATTTAAAACTAGAATTTTCTTATGTTCTGAGTTAAAATTGTAAAGTTTTAAAGTTATAAAAGAAAAATAGAGCAAGTTAGCTAATATGATGGGTTGTGTTATAATTTGGTCATTGTTCTGAACAAGTGTACATGATGAACTTCTAGGTCAGTCTCCTTCTGGGATCTTTATCTTAGTCTGTTCTGGGATGCAGGGGGGAACTGAGTGTGGGTATGTCATTCTAGTTCCCAAATGAAACTCTTTAATAGTAATGAAATCACACCTAACTTGCAAGTCTGCTGCAAGAGGCTCCAGTCTGGAATAGTAAATGTTTTGCTGGAGCATTTGCAGAGTTGTGTGGAGAAGCATGTGCTATGTTTTCTCACAATGCACTTGAGCCATAGCCAGTGATATAAAATGCTACTTTTTGTGAGCAATAAAACGTACCCTGCATTTAAAATCTCCCCTAACATTAGTGACACACAACCTGAACTCTGGTCTTTTGCATGGTCAATTTCTGAAACTTTCAGGAATCCCACCAAACCCTATGATCAACCACCCCACTCTACCTGATACCATCTTCATTCCGTCTTCTGTGCCATTTTCTTCAGGGGACCCTAGTGACCAGCTAAATTTCTCCACTAGTTCACTAGTCATCCCTAGTCCACTCTGTTACTTTCTGGAGTGACTGAGATGTCCATGTTCTGGAGTAGTGAGGCTCAGAAACTCCTCTGCTGTGTCTCACTGCTGTGTCTCTTTAAAACGCAGAAGTTGCTCTGGAGCAAATTCCCCTCTCTGTTCAGGGACTGATAATCCCTCAATGTTGTTAGATCCCATCCTTCGCTCCCACAAAAACCGCTAATCAAAAATTCCCTAAGGTTCAGGGCATCAGAAGCAGACTATTTTAAACATCTAAAGCATGGTGTATATTCTTATTTTTTAGATTTTATGAATTTGTTTCATTTGGGTTTCTGATTGCTGTTACTACATTCATCTTCACCCAGACTGGCTCTGAGGCCGTCCTGCTTCTCTATACATTTAGCCCAATGTGACCTATCCTTAGGCTGACCATACGTACCGTTTTGAACGGGACAGTCCCGTTTTTTTAATATTTCCCGACTGTCCCGTCTTTTTAATCTAAATATTAATTTTGTCCCGTTTTTGGAAAAAAACTGAACGTGGCTTTATTTCTAGGTTTAGCCAATCACCGCACGCTAACGCACACAGTTCTCGCTCCCTGCCCCTGCACACCTCCCTCCCCTCTGGGCCAATCGGAGTGAAGCCGCGTGGAAGGGGCGGGTCTCAGGCACCGTGCGGCCCAATGAGGGGGCAGCGCGGGAGGCGCAGGCACGGGGATTGCTGAGTTCAGGCTTCAGGGAGCCGGAGGCAGCGCCGCCTCATGCAGCTGGACAACATCGTCGCATGGGTACAGCTGTACCGGGCCCCGGACTTAAGGGGGGCCCGGTACAACTGACTCACTGACTCACAAACTATGTGAGGTGCCGCGGCGCAATGCTGAGAACCGGGGCGGTATCTGTACTGGAAGGGCGGGGAATCCCAGAGACCCTGTAGGGATAGAACTGGGACAGGGGGCGCCCCTTGCTGGGGACCCCCCGGCCAGGCCGATCTGGGAGCGCGCACACGCGGGGAACCACAGTCAGTTGGGTTTACACCTCTCCTGCCGAAGCGAAGCGGCGAGTGTGGCGCAGGTTGGATTAGCCCCTCGGCCCCTAGGGGCAGAGGCAACGGCCCGGGGGCCCGGCAGCAGGGGGTGCTGGAGGGAGGGTCCGGAGCGGGCGGGCGATTGGACACAGTGCCGTGGCGTGTGACACCAAAACACATGACGCCAGCTGGTGGGAACGTGCGGGGTCCCCCAGTGGGGCGGGGAGCTGCCCAGGCATGCCTGGGTGGGGGGCAGCTGAGCCGCGGTTAGGAAGAGTCACACGATCGCGGTGATGCAAGAGACCGGTCCCTCCAGTCACTTCCCAGCGCGCGTCGGGCTGGGACTTCCCCGAAGCGTCGCTCCAAACCCGTCAGGGAGCAGCCGCGGGGCAGAGCCGCTCCCAGCCCGGTCCAGGGGCTGCCTCACTGGGCTGGGACTCCGAGTGGGCTGATAAGGGCCGAGGGAGTCCCCGCTGCAAACGGCAGTGGCGGGACTGAAGGACGCGGCCAGATGGCTGTAGGCATAGCCAAGGGGTCCTCCTCGGCTCAGCCCCGCCACTGATCTGCCACCAGCACGTCTGGAGGAAGCGCTCGCTCCTCTGTGCAGGCTTGTTCCCTCACCAGCATAGGGTGAGCAGACCGCAAACAGGGCTGGGGGTGAATAGGAACCTATATAGGAAAAAGACCCCCAAACCGGGACTGTCCCTATCAAATCGGGACATCTGGTCCCCCTACACCAGCAAGGATCCCGGAGGGTTTGGCAGCAGCTAAAAGAACCTTGCAGTGGGGTCCGGATAGGGTAGGATGAAAGGCGCACTTGCTGTGTGTGGATTGAGCCCCTGGCGCGTCTAAAGGGATATTTCACCATGTTCTTCATCACCTTCTGTACTTGGCTGGTCCAAGATGATGTAATCCCTGCCTCCCCTAGACATGTCACCCTGCATGTCCCAACACCGTGCTGCTCAAGCCACGTGAAGGTAGATAGGTGGGTGGCATTGCTGCGTGTGGGAGGGGGGGGGGAAAGAGGGGGGTGTAGGGGCCGTGGGTGGAAGTGGGGGGCACAGGGTTGTGTGTTAAGGGGGTACTGAGGGAGTGGGGGGCATGGAATGGGAGGCACAGGGTTGTGTGTGAAGGAGGGTACTGGGGGGGTCCAGGGCTGTGAGTGAAGGGGGTGGGGGAGAAGTGGGGGGCACAGGGTTGTCTGTGAAGGGAGGTACGGGGGGTCCAGGGCTGTGAGTCAACGGGGTGGGGTAGAAGTGGGGGGCACAGGGTTGTCTGTGAAGGGAGGTACTGGGGAGTCCAGGGCTGGATGTGAAGGGGGGCAGGGGGTGGGTAGGGGAGATGGCAGGTGGGTAGGGGTACCATGGTTAACCCCCTCCCTGACCACATGGATGCAGGGGTTGGGCCAAGCCTCAGAGCCCATTCGTGGCATCAGTCTTCAAGGCACAGCTAAGGCCTGGGCAGGTGGCTGTGGCATGCGTGAGCGATGCGATGGGGTTGGTGAGAAGCCGTGTTTCTGCTGCAGGAGATGTAGGGAGAGGACTTGGTCAGTCAGAAGGGTTACTGATAGTGGAGGCGGTTGGGGGCCTGCCTGGAGGAGGAAGGCAGAGTGGCTGGCCTGGGGGAAGCTCTTGTTGCACAAGCCTTTGCCTGTGAGATGCTACACAGGAAACTGAGCCATAGCCACAAGCTGATGTGGTTGGGGGAGGCAAATAGGGGGTCATTTGAGGTGTCCCGTTTTTGCCATCCCAATGTCCCGTTTTTGTCTCAAGGAAATATGGTCAGCCTACCTATCCTTCACCTGCTTCCTCTTTCCTCCATAATTCCATCACTCAATTGTTGTTTCTTTCATTCTCAACTTCTTACTCCTTTCTCTTTTCCTTTGTTTGTTCTTTTGTTTCCTCTGCCTTTAAGAAACCCATGCTCAGCTCCTCCTCCATTTCACTTTTATGCTTCTTAACGTATCGGTTCTTAGTACACCAAAGTTCCACCCTCACCTTGAAGGCCTCTAACCTGTTCCTGGCCCTTGCTCCTTTTCTGAAACTGCCCTCAGTAGGGAAATCACTAATGATATCCTTCCTGTCCAGTTTAAAGGTTTCTTCTGCATACTCCTCCTAGATCTGTCTGTTACCTTCAACACTATGAACTTACCGCTGTCCTGGAACTCTGCCCTACTCCTGCTTTAGTGGATCTTCATTTCTTCCATCCTAACTTCAGTTGACATCCCGCAGGATTCTGTCCATGATCCTCTTTCACTTTTTCCCTGGGTGATCTCATCCACTTCTATATCTCCAATCAACTACCCTAAATGTCCCTTTGAGTGTCCCACTATCTCAACCTTACATAAATTAAAAAGTGAACTTTTCTTTCGTCTATAACTGTATTTTACCACCTTTCTCAAAACTGAGAATTCCTCTACCCTCCCTGTCACAAAAGTTTCGAATGTTGATGTTCTCTGATCCTTCACTATCCTCCCCCTCACCTGTCCAGGCTCTGCTGCTTTTTCTAAAATCTGCTGCCACTTTTCTAAACCACACTTTCTTCCTTACCTTACCTCCCTCTTTCTCATTGATTAGCATACCTAGACTTGTCTTGTGTATCCCTTGACAATTATTAATTTCTAGCCTCCATGTTTCTCACCTCTTTTCACTGTAGTTTATTTAAAATTCTGCTGCTACAACTTATCATCATCTGCTGCCGCTCTCACCATATTGTCTCCCATCCTTGCATTTCTTCAATGATTTTCTGCTTCATTCTATATAAAATTCTTGTCATCCCCTTTTCAGCCCTGCCTATAACTCAGCTGTCACTTCTACCTAGCTTTTTTTTCTATTGTACCCCATGCTCTCCTCTCTCTTGCCTTAAGGCTGCTTTTATCTCTTCCTTGCAGTCTTTATTCACCCCCTCCCCATTCTCACACTTGGATCTGCCTCTATTTCTGTGCATTGTGACATCCTATTCTTCCTTCAAAACACTCCTTAAATTTCCCTTATTAAGGTTGATTTTCCATCATTAGTCTTCTCTCTGATGCTTAGGACCACAACAGCTAGGATTTACCAAGGCCAGAACAAGACATAGCTATCTAAGTGTCTCTATACCCTCAAGGATGGAATGCTGCTTCAGACCTTTCTCTCCATGCTCTGAGACTAGTTTCTCTGTTCCTTTCTCACCACAGGTTTAGAGTAGTCTAACTTGTTTCAAACTTCTTACTGTCTCTCCTTTCCATTTTTTCTTCTCTTCCCATCTATTCTTTTTTTGGTCCCCTTTCCCTGTGTTCTACTTCCTCCTTGCCATATATACACATACCTCAGCCTGACAGGCTGCTCAAGCTTCTCTTGTGTGATTTTTTCCCTCCCTTGGAGCATAAGCTTTTAGAAGCAGAGTACAGCTCCCAGCACACCAGGGCTCCTTATTCTGATTGTGATCTCTGGCTGATGCTCTAATGTACAAATGCAATAATCAGAGAGGTAGCCGTGTTAGTCTGGAATAGCAGAGGTAACAAAGAGTCCTGTGGCACCTTTTAGTTAGTCTTTAAGGTGCCACAGGACTCATTGTTACCAAATGCAATAATATCTCAGATGGAGGCAATTGTTCGACATACCATGGTGTCTCTACCAGCCCTTACCACCAAGTGGCTCCACACAATAGTAGCAGCAGAGAGAGAGACTGCAGCAGTAGCACATATCTTCTGATAGGTGTGTATTCCTATGAGCCCGTATGTGCTGCTGCAACACAGTCTCTCACTCCTGCTGCTTTCAAGCATGATGATCAGCTATTGTGATGTTTCTGTCTAATTTAGAGTATCAACCTTCTTGTAACAAACTTAAAACTCAGCCTGGGGCAATGGGAAGTTTTTTCCCAGCCTTTGGAGCAAACTAGGTTGAGGTTTTAGCAAAGCTGCTTTGGTCTGTTGGTTTTCTATGCAAACCAGGTGAAATCCAGCCATTTCAGCTTAGCTGAACTTTGGTTTTGAAATGTGGTGTTTAAATTCAAAACTCAAACGGTGATGGGGGTGGAACCTTCAAAGATTTCAAACAGAAGAATAGATACCCCAATCTCTGTAGTCCCTATAAGCCAAATAGGTCACGTTTTTACACAGCTGTACTTTGATGTGTATTGTACATTTAACTCTACCAATTTATAGGGTTGACTTTTTTGCAGAGCAATACAATGATGAAAACGAGAGGGAAAGTCTGAGGGTAAACATGAAAGACCTTTAAAAATATGAAGGTGCTATCACAGAAATACATATTTATGATCAGACAGATACATATTTATGGTTTTTTAAAAAGGCATATTATTTAACTGATGGTACATACCTGCTATGTTGAAGTCATTACAATCTGCTTGGCTAAGTAAGTGGCTTTTGGTGTATATGTATTTGCTAAAATTGAAAATACACATTATAGCTGCTATGTTCTATTGGATAACTGTATTTTGGGGGGAAATGTACAAGTTTTGATAACATTTATTATTTGCTTCACTGACTGTAACGGCTTTGAAGAAGCCGTTACAGTCAATTATGGAAATCTGCAGTTAGGCACTTTTTAAAAAGTGGATTTCTTTTTATATGAGATAGGATGCCATGAAGTTCCACAGTATAAATCCCTTGTACCGTTCTTAGTTTGTAAATCTGCAACTGCTCTAAAATATGTCTGTCTCCATGCCAAGCATGTGTGAGATCATAAGTCCTACTTAAAAAAAAAAAAAAAAAAACACAGGACACATGTTCTCATAAGAACAGCAGTTGACTTCTAAAGTCATTATTGTGACCATCACAATCCTTTCAGATTAATCAATGTGATTAGATCATTTAACAACTTTCAACTTTTTAAAGCAAATGCTTTGTGTTACGAAACAGTTGCCATTAAAAATGCTAAAACGTTCTTTGCATTTCTTTGTTTAATAAAGGAATGTTACTGAAATGACACTTTATATATGTAGCATTAAACATTTTAATTTGACCATTTTAAAGCAGTGTGAAGGAGAATTCTTACCGGCCTAATATCTGAGGACTTTTAGCAGTTGAACAGTACAGTTCATTGATAAGCATGTACAATTCCTTTTGATGGCACTGATTTTGTAAGTGCAGACTGATAGTATATGACTCATATGTTCAGCTGCTGGTAATATGAATCAAATAAGTACATAGGTAGATCAATCTCTTACCTCATCGACACCAGTATTTTATCTAGAACTGAGTTTCTACACATTCTAAACTGAAATATTTATTAGAATAAAAAAAATTAGGCAATAGTCCCATCCATCTTAAACATGAGAGAAATCCTGTTCCCCAGATTAATATGCTGTGTGTGATTTGAGTGGTGCAACTAGTATAATAAAGAATGACTGCTTCTGAGGAACCTCTGTCACACAGTTAATTGTTGTTTCAGATTGTCATTCCTAGGTGTTCTTAGTATTAAAAGGTAAGTGATTTACTGCTTAATATTGGTTTTCCTTCTTTTTGTTTTTAGCCCCCTGTGAAGCCAACTCGTTTTTTTGCCATAGTAATATGTGTATTAATAATACATTGGTCTGCAATGGACTCCAGAACTGTGTGTATCCTTGGGATGAGAACCACTGTAAAGGTAATGTATAGGTATATAGAACAGGAATTGTCAAGATATTTACCTATGTAGGGAAAAGCATGATTATACTCAGTGACTTATTAACCTATGTGTCAGTCCTGTGGGTTAAGGCTTCAAGCAAGAGCAAATAGGGAGCAGTATACAGGAGGCAACTGAGAAAAAGAAAAGGGATCAAAACACTGGTGAACTTGCCTAAAATGTTGCCATTTTGCTCTGCTTTTGACTTGGTTGTATAGGTCATGAGTCAGTAGCTGGCTTTCTGATTGTTTGAACTCTGTGTCCCTACGTTCTTGCGTGTATATGTGTGGTTTTGTCCGTTATTCAACTTTGGAGTCCATGTCATAGATACCTTTACAGTAGTGGGACAGGAGGTGGGGTTACCAGATAGCAAGTGTGAAAAATTGGAACAGAGGGTGGGGGGTAGTAGGAACCTATATAAGAAAAAGCCCCAAATATCGGGACTGTCCCTATAAAATCGGGACATCTGTTCACCTTAGCCATGGGGCATAAAGGTGTATTTGTTCTTTTATGAAGTGAGCTAGGAGGAGAAAGAAAGGTTTAGGCTATCACTAGCTACTTTGACATCAATGTGGATGGCTGGGGAAGCAGGGAAAAACATCCCTTACCCTGTTTGAAATCAGTTTTTCCAATTGTAATGCCTGTTGCTAATAACAGCAGCACTGAAACCCCAGGCGCAGCAGGAATAATTCTGTATCAAGAAGCCAAATCCATGTATAATCTCCTATACAAGTTGAAATGTAAAGAATAGATACAGGAAAGTAGGCATGATGTCTGTGTCATGGAGAGAGATTGACACTCCTGATCAGGTGGTGGCATTGATTCCAGGTGGCCTATGTCAGATTCCCTTTGCTTTTGAAAAATTCAGCATTTGTTCAGGAAAAAAATGATTTCACTAACTCTCCTTTGAGTCAGTGCACACTACTTGCTTATTCTGTCACTGCAGATTTGATCCTGGAAACATGGGATAAGCCAAATTTAGGAACCAATCAAGGGGGAAAAAATGAGGGTGGCTTAACAGTCAGCTTATAAATCCACTGAAGTCTGTAAAATCCTCTGACAAGCAGAGAAAGAAAATAAAATGTAAATGAACTCATACCGGCAACAAGCACTTAAAACGAGTAATTTTCCTTACAGTTGAGGAAAAGTTATATCACTTTTCTTTTTTCTTCATAAATTAAAAATGGGGGGGAGACCCACTCTTCCCTTCAATTTCTAGAATTAATCTCATCTCCCCTTGTCTAAGTATCATGCTGAAGCAGTCCCATTACCTCTAAGGTGTGTTTTTATTTATTCCCTATTGTATTTCTTACTAGAGAAGTAGATTTGCTGGCTCCAGCAAACAAAAATAGGCTGATGGCGGTGCTGCTGCTTTTTTAATCTGGTGCTGCTGCCAGGTCTTCATCAGTTTGTTGGAGGGCCCTGGGACCAATCTACAGTAGCGATCAAATGGGGAGTGAAGCATAACTTTAAATACCATGAAGACCACAAGAAAAGGTGCCTGTAGGCCAAGCAGTGGATGTCACTGATTAGTTGTGAATGCCTTTGATTTTGAAGCAACACCCACCTGTTCTGCATTAGTGTGAGAGTAGAAATGAGGCTGAATTTAAAAATAAACCTTATTCAAAATTTCCCAGTGAAAGTCATAAACCTAAAGTTCCTGTTGTTGAGAGGCGCTGAACCCTTTTAGCTCCCATTGAGTGCCATCATCAGCCCACCCAGGCACCTGTAAATTAGGAAGCAAACCACAGAGAAATACATAGAAGAGGGAGATGAAATTAAATTCCCTTTCTCAGAGTCCACTGAACCTTTTTAATGTTGGGACAGATATTTTAGCAGGAAGGGAGAATTTTTCTTTCTTCCTATATTAACAATGGGTGAGATTGACGCTTGGCAGCCCATAGTAAGGTACGGGTAGTGTGTAGGATCAACCTTTGAGTTGAGGCTAGTGGTGATCTGAAGGATTATATTCATTAATACGGTTCTAGGGAATAAAATAAATAATGGGCTGACAAAGGATTTTTCCTGGAGACCTTATTTTGAATAGCTTCTCCATTTTCTCCTGATTCAGCTCAATCTTTGAATACCATCAGCTCAGCTCATTAATATTAGGAGTTCAGATGAGTTCCAAATGCAAAGAAATATTTATTTTTAAATCCCCATAAGCAATTCTTGCTTTCATTGATCTCATTCCCCAATCTCGTATATCTAGTGAGGGGAGATGGAAGTAAAACAGAAGTGTTGTGTAGCATACTCATGATTTGTTTTGGAATACAATGGGAATTTGGGGATAAAACTAAAGACCGTGTTTAAAAACTAAACTAGCCTTTCATATCTTTGAGTCAGGTTACATCCTGATTATCACTTGGCAAATGGGAAAGATTGTGGTATCTTGCATTAATACCACATTTTAATTGTATTTACAAAATTGCTTCTGTAAACTCAAATGCAGAATAGAAACAATTTTGTGCTAAGCATCAAAACAGTCATTGTTGTGTTTATTTTTTAATCGGATATTAATGTCGTGCTTTTCTTCTTTACACAGAAAAAAGAAAGGCTAACATTTTGGACCAACTTACCAATACCAGTGGGACTATAATTGGGGTGACCTCTTGCATTGTGATCATCCTCCTTATTATCTCTGTTATAGTACAGATCAAACAACCTCGTAAAAAATTTGTCCAAAGGAAAACAGACTTTGATCAAACAGTATTCCAGGAGGTGTTTGAGCCTCCTCATTATGAGTTATGTACTCTGAGAGGGACAGGGGCTGCAGCTGAACTTGCAGATGTTGCAGATGACTTTGAAAATTATCATAAACTGCGGAGATCATCTTCAAAATGCATTCATGACCATCACTGTGGATCACAACTGTCTAGCACTAAGGGCAGCCGTAGTAACCTCAGCACAAGAGATGCTTCTATCTTGACAGAAATACAACCCCAGCCTGTAAAGCCCCTCATCCAGCCTATGAACAGGAGAAATATCCTGGTCATGAAGCATAGCTACTCACAAGATGCTGCGGATGCGTGTGAGATAGATGAAATTGAAGAGGTACCAACTACAAGTCACAGGCTGTCAAGACATGATAAAGCTGTCCAGCGGTCAGTATCAATAGATTTTTGATGAAGACTATTACATAAGGACTTGATTGCCCCTAAAATAGTCTTGTTTTCCTCATTTTTTTATACATTTCTTTTTATTTGTAAGTTTGGCCATTATATTTTCTCTTGTCTTTCTCTCTCTCTCTCTCTTCCCCCCCCCCTCTCTATCTCCACTTTCTTCCTTCCTGAAGTCCCTCACTCCTGTTCATCCATTTGTTCTGTCATTCTTTCTTTCTTTTACTCTCTCTCTCTCTCTCTCTCTCTCTCTCTCTCTCTCTCTCTCTGTCACACTCACCCACCCACCCACACCCTCAACTAAGAGTGGGTACAATTTCTACTAAACCAAAGAAGTTTTTGATAAAATCTAGTTTATTGAAAGAGTTATGTGCATATGGTTTCCTTATAGCTAAGAGGTGGCCTTGAGTACTGTCCATAATCCATGACAAATGAGTAAAAAGGGGAGTATTAATCTATTTTGGTGCATGACAGATCAATGCAAAACACACTTCAGAGATAAGGAAACCCCTTTCTCATCAAACGCTGTTTTCTACAAATTGAATGACAATATTTTCAAAATAGTACATATTTGTTCTGTTATTAACCATGAGATCACTGCTTGTCATATTAATTTCTCTCACTTAAAATGAGACATTTCAGTGCTTATAGAATATTTTTATATATTTACATATAAAAATGTTGTTGAGAAGAGTCTTTCTAATCAATGAAAAAAAAGTAAAGTCTGGCATTTTTTAAATACAAAAGCTATTTTTACTGTGTATTGCATCTTGAATGCCTGTAAATAAGAATGATTGAAAGTTTACAAGTAAAGAAAAAGGAAAACAGAAACACTTATGAATGACTTATTTGGAAAAGAGCATTCAGAAACTTTTTATATGTATTTGTGTTTTGCTTTGCATACATTATTGTTGTGCTTTTGTGTTTTATATGCCCTAGATGGTTGGTTGGTTTGTGTGTGTGTTGCTGTCTGCGCACATTTAAGCTATATAAGTCTCTTAAAAACTCATCAGTTATTTTAATCTAGTTGCATGCCAGTGTAAATGGCTTGATGCTCTTGGTACAAATTGATCAAATTATCAAGATATATACTTTTTATTAAGTGTATGTATGCATATATTTCTTTTTTTCTATGCAAACATTATTATGTTGAATGAAATAGCCATAACATTCCAGGTTCTGCCTCATTGGGTCTCTAAGCAAACATGAGTCTGAGTACAACACAACTAGGGTCTAAAAGGCAAATTCAAGGTAAGTAAACATACATGAATGCCACATGCACCATCTGTTGCATTCCATTATATATTGTTTTATTTTAAAAAGTTGGATAGTTTTCAAGATATATGCTAGCTAGCTAAAATTTTTGTATATAGTCAGTTTTGAATATATATAGAGAGAGAATTTAAAATTGCAGATGACTGCTTTAATGATATATACTAAACATTAAATCTATTAAAATCTTTATACTTGATAGCTTTGAAACATCCCACTGCCAAATGTGATCTGCATTTTAAGCACAGTATAAAGACAGATGCTTTTCATGGATATGGTGTTTCATGTTTCATTTATGATAATTGCATTTTAAAAGTCCTATCATGTGATACAGCATGTAAAACCTGACAGGCTAACTTATTTTAGTTATGAAGGTATGAAACAAACTGTTGTCAATTCATCTGAATCATGCAAGTATGGTAAGGCAGAGTTTTGTTAGTTTAAGGAGTCAATAGTGTCATTTTAATATTTACCATTTACAAATCATTTTACTTGTCATTTACTAGGCTGTTTATTTTAAATTAATTTATTTTTTCCACCATTTATCTGAATAAATATCATCTCAACTTTCATAATGAAGATATAGCTAGATCATAGGCTATGCGCATACGTTATATATACAGTTGTTATACAGATGTTTATAAATGTATATATCTATTTTGTAGGGAGAAAGTATAAATGCTTTAATTTTTTTACATAGATAAATATAGTTCTCTACCTATATTTTGCTTTATAGGGAGAAAATATTTTAACTGTGTTTTATTTTCAGAGAAGAACTATTTACACAAACATGGGGACTATGAAAAGAAAAATCTATAGTGAATTATTTCAACTGTCTGGAAAAAAAGTGGATATATTTCTAAATTTCATTCCACTGCCTTTATCCAAACCTAAGAGTTACAGACATTTCTTACTTCCTCAGCAAGATACTCCCATTGCACAATAACATGTTTCTTTTGTAATTTGGTTGCTGGCCACAAAGTGCTCCTTAGTTTTTAAATACGTTTTGAGATTTACTGGAAACTTGAAGAAGAAATTAGTTCCTAGCTGAAACTATCCTAGCTTTTTTTTTATGTTAGTATTATTTCAGTTGATATGTTTGATGTCTTTATCAGCTTGTCTATTGTGTGATATGTGAAAGAAGATGATTTTACATTGAACTTTTGTTATATGTACATTATTTTCATTATATAGACTGCTTGAGAATAGTGCGCTCCTGAGTGATTTTGAACATGCTACAATGAAATGTGAAACTCTGGACCATGGAAACACCAGCTAGAGGTTTTATGGACTCTCTGACCACCTATTCTCATATCATGATAAAGTTCAGTAAACTGTATTGAGTAAAATTACTAGATGGCAATAAGATTCTAATTATTATCATAATTGGTCATTTTTCTTTTTTCTTTTATTCCTCTTTTTAAATTTGGTTACAAAGTAAGAGACCCAATTTCAGGAACAATTTATTGAAATCAGGTATTTAACCATTCATAATCACTTCGATAGAAATGTTTGTTGGATATGCATCTGGCAAAATGACTGAATTTGACCACTGAGAAAATAATCTGCATGTATGTTATTGAATATTTGAGTTGGAAAAATAATCCCTTTTATTGGATACATTGTAAAAAGCATGCATTCACAAATACTGTTGTTACTGTTCCATTTCTTTGTGTCATATGCTTGCTACTTGTAACTTTTTATATAAAGATACATAAAACAATGTATAATAATTTCTTACCTTGAGTTTTAAGATAATGTTTTCATTTACTGAAGCAAAACAACCTTACACAGAAATTTACCAAACCTGTTTCTATAAGGTTATACTCAATAATCAGCTTTCATGAACTAAAAAGCAAGACAAACAAATACTTTAGAATCACTTCTGCCCTCCAACATTTCACCCTTTATAATATATTAAAAGGTTATATTATATACATGGAATATTAAATATAATATATAAATATGACATGGTATATCAAAATTAATATTTTCATATTATTTAAAAGTAAAAATGAAATGAAACATTTTCACATTGCCGAAACAAAATGTTTCACCTTTTACCCTTCAAAGGTTTTATCAAAATCAATACATCCCCACAAAAACCTCTGATGTTTGACAAAACTGCCTATTTTTGACAGGAATCAGGGTGGTAGCCGTGTTAGTCTGGAATAGCAGATTAAACAAAGCCCTGTGGCACCTTAAAGACTAACTATAAAGTTTTGAAGCATGAGCTTTCGTGGGCTAATACCCACTTCGTCGGATGCAGGCAGTGGAAGTGTTCACAAACAGGCAGTATAGAAAAGTAGGTAAGAGCCAGGTGGGAGGTGAAAAGGTTAGTCCAATTAAGCTGAGCCAGCTTGTTATCTCCGATCAGGGAGTGTGGATTATTCTTCTAGCATTTGAATGGGGTGTGTGAACATGGAGAGACGAGAAACAATGTCTGTAATGAGCCAACCATTGTAGATCTCGGTTCAATCCAAGAGTGTGTGTGCTGAATTTGCAAATGAATTGAAGTTCTGCAGTCTCCCTTTGCAGTCTGGATTTGAAGTTTTTTTGCTGCAGTATGGTGACTTTTAAATCTGTAATAGAGTGTCCAGGCAGGTTGAAGTGTTCCCCTACAGGTTTTTGTATATTGCCATTCAAACTTCAAATCCAGACTGCAAAGGGAGACTGCAGAACTTCAATTCATTTGCAAATTCAGCACACACACTCTTGGATTGAACCGAGATCTACAATGGTTGGCTCATTACAGACATTGTTTCTCGTCTCTCCATGTTCACACACTCCATTCAAATGCTAGAAGAATAATCCACACTCCCTGATCGGAGATAACAAGCTGGCTCAGCTTAATTGGACTAACCTTTTTCACCTCCCACCTGGCTCTTACCTACTTTTCTATACTGCCTGTTTGTGAACACTTCCACTGCCTGCATCCGACGAAGTGGGTATTAGCCCACGAAAGCTCATGCTTCAAAACTTTATAGTTAGTCTTTAAGGTGCCACAGGACTTTGTTTAATCTGCTATTTTTGACAGAAAACTTCTGTCTAAAACCTTTCAACCAGCTGTATATATAACATCCACAATACAAGAACAACACAAACAGCAGTGAAATATTGCATATGCTTCTTTGCTAATACTTACAAGAGTGCTAAATGTGGTATTGGAGATATTTGTGAACTTGAAACTTGATCTTTCAGGACCAGACTGAGGGCTGGACTATATTAATAAAGTTTCATTTGTTTGACTAAATAAATTTCAAACTGATCTAGCTGAAGTGGTGTAAAACCTTAATGTAGATTCACGTAAGCTAATTTAACTTCTGGGTAAATCAGTTTACTTTGTAGCTTATTGATGTAAGCTCTACTAATATAAGCAAGGGTTAAACTGATTTATGTGTGTCTACATTTTAGGTTTGCACTAGTTTAATTAATTCAATTTAGTTAACTCCATGCAATTTTTCTAGACAAGATCTCAACCCAACTTGCTTATTTCTCATGGTGTTTTTTGGTACCAAGTGGAATTACAATAGTGTTGAGGGGTTTTTATTTTTGTTTTTGTTGAATGTAGTGTTTTGTACTTCTTTTTCCTTTTAGGTGATAGAGTCAACCAATCACCCCTTTCAGTGTATTTCCCCAGCCCAAACAACATGTTCCAAGTCCACAGAATATCAGCTTTCATTAAAATAAAAGAAGTCACTACAAAAGAATCTAGTTTCTAGGACTCATGGTTGTAATGTAAGCCATCCCAATAGGAACAAGATATAAATAGATTCCATCTGATTTCCTGATTCTTCAGATAACTTGATCACTCTGAGAAGTGTGACTATCCCATCCTCCATGAATCTCTTTGAGGTGTTCTCTCTAAAGTCTAACAGTGATGTGTTAAATGTCAAAAATAATTATTTCAGTGCTGACTATTTTAGTGGGTGGCACAGAGATGGAATGGGAGTGGAAGTTACTGGAGAAAAGGAAATGTAGAGGGGAAAAAAGGTGGAGATATGGGGAACATGCAGAGGAACAATGAAGGGAGGATAGACTGGGTAACTACTGGAGGGTGTTGGGAAGACGTGTAGGTGTCACTCACTTCCTGTAATAAGTTGGTTAACACATCAGTGACTGTGTTAAGATGCTGTCTAACCCTCCAATACAAAGGAAACTGTTGAACATTTCAGAATTGTGTATAGATCTGCTTTTGTTCTGCTTTGCAGAATCACTGTCTTGCAAACAAGGATCAAGCCTTAATTTTGTGTTTGCTTGACCTCTGTCCCTCTTTACATCATAGGCCCCTGTTGACACCCAAGAACTTTCCAGTCAAGGTAACAAAACTGAAGAGTTTTCTGAGTGATCACGGATTTTATAAAATTGTGCAGTTCAGAACTTTGTACAAAGAAATTTCCCATCTGACCTCTAAGCCTATCTCCTCACCCTCACCTCCTCATACAACCTGGAAACTGGGATCAGCTCACGTGTCCACTCTCCACTCCTGCTAGAATTCTCTTTATGACCATTACCTTGTCCTCTTCAGCATTGCTCTCATGCACACGCTTTCTTCTCTTACTAGCCAGGCCTTCATGATTTTGCCATCTTGCACCTGACTACTGCTACCTCCTCTGTTCTTGACTCAGCAAATGCAATTTTATCCCTCAAGTCACTTCAAAATTCTACTGTTTCCCTCACCCTGTGTATAAACTGCAATGCATTATCAAGCTGTTAACCTGGCCTTATCTTCATTTGGCCAGTGATGCCAGTCTTCCATCATCCATTAGACCAATATTTCCAAAAGTGCCTTCATGCTTTCTCCCATACTGCACCTTGCGTTTAGCAGCAGCTCCCCATAACAATCTGTAAAGCCACCAATTTAACCTCCTTAACACCCTTTCTTAAAACTCACCTCTAATGGGAAGCCTGCAGAACAATTGAGAATGACTAGGGAATCGAGATGCTGTGATTGCTATTTGTTGTACTAAACATCACAATATCATGGTGAATTTGGCCCTGTTTTTGTTTTCACTTCTTGTTTCTCATTATATTCTAAGATGGTAAGTTCTTTGAGGCATGGATTGTGTCTTTTTAATTACATATGTTACTGCATCTACCAGTTCATAACTGGGGCCCACAATATATAATAATAAATGTAAATCCATTTGTTAGCCCACATTCCATCTGAGGTTCTTGAGAAAAGCTGTTTCCATATCAGACAGACAAAAGCATTAGATCGGCAGGGGAAGCTGAAACAGCCTAGCCCGGGTGATTGAGACCCAGGCTCTCAGTGGGAGCTGAAGGAGAGAAAGCGAGAAGTTGTTCCTGGGATAGGAGTCTGACAGACATGCCTAGACAACCAGCCTAACACCCAGAATAGCTTACACAAGGTAAAGAACATCCAAACATGGACAGCTAGCCCAAATCAGCACAGTGCTTGGGAGGGGAGAGGAGGAAGCAAAGGAGTCGGCGTACAGCAGCAGTTGGAGATGCAGCCCCTCCCTCCCATTTTCTCTGCAGGGGTAGGAGAGGGGAAAATCCTCACCATTTTGTTTCTCTCAGCAAGAGAAGCCCAGTTAATGTGAAGCACTCAACTTCATTAGGAGTGAACCTCCTTAGTTAGCTAGCCCTCAACACCTCAGCTACCAAAGTCAGAGAGAAGTCAACTCTCTTCTCTCTCATGTCCAGGCAATCATCACCAACAAATTGGAACCAGCAGCTGTAGAGGAAAGCCAACTTTGCAAATCTGGGCAAAAGAGAGGGGGAAAGGAGTCCTCAGACTACAGTATTGGGGGAAAGCCCTAACTGACCATCTCACCCAGTAAGCCTCCCTTGTATCAGAGGTCAATCATGTCAAGGTTTAAACTACCCAGGGATCTGCTCAGCTCCAGAGATTAGGATATCACAACAACGTATGCTTTCTATGCTACACTTAAGTAGCTAGGAAAATTTCTCAGGTAAGTTAAAAGACCTGGTCTGTGTGTGCATAAACAGCTCAAGGCTCAGATGTCGTTGAAGATGTGTCAGCACTACCACACAGTCTGGCAATGTCCTTGTCTACAACACTTGAGTAAATATATTACTTTTCAGACCTATTAAGCTCCCATACAAGGGACAGTGCATAAGCATGACTGTTTGGGGTGGGGGAAGGGAAAGCTTCCACTGTCTATTGTAAATCAATGCTTAGATTTACTTATTGTGATGTGAGTAAAAAGCAGCAATATTGTTGCTGCTGTTATTGTTGCAGGAGAAACTTTGATTCCTTAACACAGGAATCTGGGTAAAAACTGCACCCTGTGTGTTCCTTCCAAAATTTGCTGCTGTCCCTAAATTCTACTGTATGAAAAGATGTCTGATTTTGGAGATAAAGAAATTAAACAAGTTTAATTGACTTTAAATGACTTTAATTGACTTTAAATGACTTTAATTGTCTTTAAATGACTTTAAAGTTTAAATGACTTTGTTTTGTTTCTCTTGGTGAGGTGTAGAATACAGCTTTATATTGGGGAGTGAGGAAGCATCATTGTTCTTTTGATTTCCTTGCTCCATACCGAAGGACTTTGAACTGTCACAGAAGGTATCACTGAGCTACTCTCACCATTCACTTGTAAAACCACCAATTCAGTGGTGTACTGGAGTAGCCCCTGCTTAGCTATTCCCCTGAGAATGCGGAAGGAAAAAGACCAATACCAGAGGTAGCAGTAAGCTTAAATTGAGCAAATTTTCTCATTGAGTGATGCTGAATACAGCACTAAGATATTGAACAAATATTGATAACAACTAAAAGTTTTAGTTATTGCATAAAAGCAATATTCTATCTCGGATCTTCCTTTAAGTATCCTATTGATGTTAGAGGGAGTTCTGCTGTGGATTGAAGGAATTATGCAGTTCTACATTTACATCCCCCTCCCATCGACCATACTTAAAATGAAATTTGATGCTACACAGAGCAAGAGGTTACCCTTATTGTTTAATTATTTTAACTCAACTGAAGTTCTCTTCATCTGATTGGATTAATTTAACTTCTTTACTCCCAGGGCTAAGGATGTGTCATTGTGTGTGTTTCACATGCCCAGGGAGAAGTTGTTACTTGCTCTCTCCACATTTTTGTTTTCACGTTCCTTTGTTCTGATGTTTCACCAAAATCTCAATGGAACATACTGGTTGTGTATTTTGTCTGATGTTCCTTGGCATATTTGACATCCAGGCGGTAATGAAGCAATTCCTATATGGAAGACTTGTCTGTAAGAGAAATACTCAAAGCCTAATCTTATTGCTTTCATATAGGTATATACAGCATTGGTCGAGGCCAGTGGTTCTCAAGGCCCTGATTCCAAAGGTACATTTCATTACAGTGGTCACAATGGCAAATTCCACAAGCACATTTAATTACAGGCACGTTTCATTACAGTGATCACAATGGCAAATAGTTAATTAACCCATCTAGTTTAGGCCCTGTCTCTGACAGTGACAAGTGCTGGATGTGGCTAGAAGATCTAAATCTTCATGTTGAATATTGGAGAAAAAATTAAAAAACTCCTTCCATCTATGGAATCTGGCCCAGAGCATTCCCAGTCTTAGCAACAGAGCCAAAAATACTAACGTTTTAGCCTGCTAGCCTTATTTTGTAGATGTTTCTCTCCTGTATGAAAACAACCCCATCATTCCAGGGTAGAGGAACGAAGCAGGAAAAGATAGTAGCACAACCTAAGAGAAGAATGGGGAAGAAAGGCAATGTATTGGTTGGGAACAATAAAAAAACTAGAATGGGGTAGGTAATGAACACACGCTACAAGGTGTTCACACAAAGCATTGTTGAAATTTTTTCAAAACGCCAATTGAATTAATTTGGGAGAAATTTTGGGCCCAGATGGTGAACTGGCTTCGAATCCCTCCAGTTAGATTTCCTAAACCCAGCCCTGTGAGGTGGACACTCTAAAGTGTTTTCAGCACCTCACAGAATCAGCCCCCTTATGCTCATGCAGCAAATAGATTCCTATAAACTTAATTTAGACTGAAGCGCTTTAGGGCAGGGACCATCCATTTGTTCTCAGTTTGCACAGTGCCTCGCACTACAGGGCCATAGGCCATCACTGGGGCTCCTGGATGTTACCAGAAGGGGGAAAGTTGGTTCTGCCCCATTTCTATCTTTGGCATCTCCAAATGCATAGTTTGTGAAGCTGAGCTGGTGGAAGGCATGGTACACTTGTCATGTCCTGACCATGTTTAAGCAGCTACACAAAGACCGTGCATGAAAGCACCTTGTAATGAGTGGG
This sequence comes from Sternotherus odoratus, assembly GCA_032164245.1. NCBI lineage: Eukaryota > Metazoa > Chordata > Testudines > Kinosternidae > Sternotherus > Sternotherus odoratus. The sequence continues at coordinate 83,766,565 of JAVMKO010000002.1, read as the reverse complement.
CTCGCATGTCATAGCTGGATGCACACTGCAGCTGACCCTGGGCCCTATCCTGAGTGCACAGTGTGCTGCCTGCTGAGCCCTTTTGCACGTGCCATTATGAGGCAGAGAGTATTTTTTATATTTAAAAATAAGATTTTTCTTCAACTAATGTTTGAGCAAAGATCTCCAGAGAGACCATTCATGTGCTGGAAACATTGTGCATGCGAATGCAATTCAATTTGTAGAAATCTCTTTCAAAATTCTGGGCATACGTTAGTGCTGTGGAACTTGTCCGCTTTCTATCATGGCACACATTCCGTCACATACGGTTTACAATCAGTGAAAGTATTTTCCAGTGGAATTTTACTGCTAAACCACAGAGACCCACCAGTATTGGAGCTTGATATTCTGTCACTCGCTATGCATGCCTCCAGGACCCACAGCTTCCTTAATATGAACACATGAATTTGCATCTATCAGAAAGCAATAAACTCGCGTCCGCTCACTGAAAACCTCAAGTGGTCCCAAGCCAGTGCTGCAAGTGATTGGATGGGTACTACCTGCAGAAGTTGGAACAGAGAGATGCAGAAGAAGGCTTTCATCCATGTCCAGGTATTTCACACTAGAAATACATTTTGTAATGCCATCTGCTGGGATAAAGAACATAACCTAAAGGGATTTACCAGTCCATTTGCTGAGGATATTGTTCACATTCTATTCAAACAAAAACATATCCAATTACAATGCAATAATATTCAGAAAACATCTGTTAGACAAAACTGAGATTAAATACAATTAGCATTGATTTGATTTTATCATTGGGTTTGATTTTTCTAATCCAGGCCCACTTAATTATAAAAGCTGTCAAGCAAATCTACCTAGCAGTTGCCAGTGGAGAATGGCTTTAAGAAGCACTTAAGTGGAAGGAGATTTTCTTGTTTGGGTTTGCAGAGTGAGTTTGATATTTGAGACAGTAAACACCAGTTGAAGTTCATAGGCTCTGTGGGTGTTCAGCACTTTTGAAAATCAGAAGCATCCTACATATTGGGTGCTCAGACTCAAAAGGTAATTTTCAAACCTGAATATGGGTAGTGCTTAGCTCTGAAAAGAAGTACAAACCTTTCACCAGCTCCAGATATAAGAGAAGAGCCCCTTAGCTAGGAAAGCTGATAGTGTAATGGTAACATAGCACCGGCCTGTAACAGCAGGTATAGGCAGCACATCTCCATTAAACTTTAATCACTGTGAAACTTACCACTTCAGAAATGACAAGAAGCAGTTGGAGGGGGACCCCAGGACATGCTATAGTTCTGTTGGGGAAGGGAAAATGAAGGTAGCATAGAGTTGGCTCTTCCTGTTTGGAAAGGAAGAGTAAAGAGCAGATGCTGGAAGTCAGTTTTTGGAGCAGTGTATAGGACTCTGTGGGGTGGGAGGATTTCAGAGGTCTAGCTCCAGCCTGAGCCCAGACATCTACACAGGAATGAAACAGCCCCACAGCCTGAGCCCCCTGAGCCCTTGTCGGCTGGCATGGGCCAGTTGTAGGTTTTTCTCTGCAGTGTAGACATACTCTTTGTGGATGGAGGGCCAGGAATGAGTGGGATCTGTGGCATATGAAAGGTGGGTCATTGATTGGCAGTGGGGATTCCAAGCACAATGGAATGGTCTCCCCTTGCTCAGCCCAATTCTGCATGTGCTTCAAAAATGTCCTTGACTTAGCCCAGATCCTCAAAGCAAGGTGCCTAATCACATTAAGTCTCTGAGCCATTGACTCTGAGCTTACTTCTTGCCAACAGGGAATCCATACAAATATGGGTAAGATACTTGAATGGGGCAGGAACTGATCAAAACTCAGAAGTTCTGGCTCACAGGAAACAGGCATTTTGAAAATCAAAAATAGGTTGAAATAGAATGAAAAGAGATTTCCCAACTCTCCTCTGAATCAGAATTTCTGAAAAAAAATGGATTCTGATTTAACCCTTCTTCAAAACCCCCTCAAAGCTATCTCCCTTCCCTGGGAGAGGCTTGAGAAAGAAAACCCTCACTTTTCCTGTAAGACTTTTCTTGATTCAAAGCCTGAATCTACACAATGGAAAACAAGCAGTCCAATTCTTAAAAGAAGATTTTAATTAAAGAAAAAGAAAGGGATAAATCCATTATAAAACAAACAGTAGAACAGCACTTCCAATAATCAATAGAGCCAGAGGCTAGTTTCTCCCCTTGCTGGATGGCACCTGAGCCTTATAGTATAAAGACACACAAGGTTAATTTCCACAGATGGAGAATTTTGCAAGTGATAGAAAAGAGAACTTATTGTTGCTGGATAGAAAGCTTATAGGCAGAGTAAAAGACATAGGTGTGGTTCATCCCATAGCCAGAGAGGAACAGAAGGAGAGAGAAACCAAAACTAAAACCCTCTATGTCTTCGAGGTTGGTTAGCATCTCCGGTTCCTATTGGTCCCTATCCCCCTCTCAGATTACATTTAGCTTAACCCCAGGTAAACAGTAATTCTAGGCTACTTTATATTTATAACAGCATGTCAATATGGGGTATGGGTTAACCCCCTTGTAGACCAAGCGTGAATTCTTTTGAGTTTCACTTAGTCCTTATTAACTCTAGAGATTTTTCTCTGGTTACAAGTATTGGTGACAAAACACGAGTACAGATGCATTGACGCAAACTTGAGATAGGCAGTGCCACTATAAACTGAGATATACACTTCTGCATATCTCTGTGGAAAAACTGGAAAGAGTCCAGAAAAGGGCAACAAAAATTATTAGGGACCTGGAGCGCATGACTTATGAGGAGAGGCTGAGAGAACTGGGATTGTTTAGTCTGCAGAAGGGAAGACTGAGGGGAGATTTGATAGCTGCTTTCAACTACCTGAAAGGGGATTCTAAAGAGGATGGCTCTAGACTGTTCTCAGTGGTACCAGATGACAGAACAAGGAGTAATGGTCTCAAGTTGCAGTTGGGAAGGTTTAGATTGCCAATTATGAAAAACTTTTTCACTAGGAGGGTGGTGAAGCATTGGAATGGGTTACCTAGGGAGGTGGAAGAATCACCTTCCTTAGAGGTTTTTAAGGTCAGGCTTGATAAAACCCTGGCTGGAATGATTTAGTTGGGGATTGGTCCTGCTTTGAGCAGGGGGTTGGACTAGATGACCTCCTGAGGTCCCTTCCAACCCCGATATTCTATGATTCTATGATACAGCTGGGTGAATTGTTGTTGTTTTTTTTTTAAAAAAAATGATTGACCAGTAAACCCCTGCGCTCCTGCACACCCCTGCCCAAATAAAAAATATATTCAGTTCAGTTCAGAAAATGTTTGGAATTTTTTGGCAAATTGGAAAGGTGTGGTTAGATTTGGAGATGTGTGTATTCCGCGGTCAGGATATTTGCCTAGCATGTGGAAGACCCACGTCTGAATAAAGCAGGGGCTTGAACTCAGATCTCTCCCCTCTTAGGTACGTATCCTAAAGCAGGGGTCTCAAACATGCGGTGGCCCGCAGGGTTATTTCCTGCAGCCTGCTGAGCTCCCCATGCTCTCCCTCCACCCCCTGGAGTTATTTCCTGCAGCCCATCAAACTCCCTTCCTCCAATGCACTGTGTCCCCACTCCTCTGCTTACCTCCAGGAGCTTCCTGCTTAATGCTTTCCTGGAGGGAGTGGGGAGCTGCACGCTTGGGGGAAGAGGCGGGATGGGGATTTGGGGAAGGGGTTGGAATAGGGAAAGGGAAGGGGTAGGAAGGGGTGGGGCCATGGGGTAGGGGTTTGGCCTCATGGAAGGGGTGGAGTGGGTGCAGGGGCAGCAGATATGTGGGTGTCAGTGATGTGGCCCTCAGGCCAATATAATAGTCCTTATGTGGCCCTTCTGGTGATTTGAGTTTGAAATCCCTGGCCTAAAGCCCAGACTACCAACTATTGTAGGTTCAGTTACTCTCAGTCTCTTTTGTTGAAGCCAAAGAGTATTTAAGTATTTACACAATGTGAAAGTGAGTGAGAGCATCTGAATGTCCTTTGATTAAGGCACTCACCTTAAAGTTGGAATTTTAATTTCCATCCTTTACCTCCCAGGTGAGTGCCTTAATTACAGGCTATAAATCACTCTCATTCTCTCTCTTTGGCCTAATTAATTTTACTGTACTTATCCAAAGTGGAACAGATTTAACAAGAGAGATTGAGAGCAGAAAGTTCACCAGGTGGAATGTTGAGGGTGGAGATCCAGCCATGTGGCTCTCTCATGTAAGTAAGTGTGTGCATGTGTGTATGCATGTGTGTATGCATGTGTGTATGCATGTGTGTATGCATACACCCTCTGAAGCTGGCCCTGAAAAACTTTTTCCCATCCAAAATTAATTGGGTTAGATTCACAAATCATGTCAAAACTTCATTTTTCAGATAAAATATTTGTGTGAAAAATTTCGACCAGCTCTACTTTCGCATCTTATCCCAATATAAGCAGAGATGAACTACACTTATGCAAATCATGACGTTGTCTGAGACTACATTGGTGCTGGGTGACTGTCTGAAATCTTTCTTGTGCAGCCAGGAGTATTATTAGCATAAGTAAGGAGCAGCACAAAGGACCATCAGAAATCATATGACTTTTTCTCTAATTGCAGATACATTTTTTACCTTGCCTTCTCTATCATAAATATATAGCAACAGGTAGAGGGGTGTGTGTGTGTGTGTGTGAAGACATACTACCGAAACAAAACGCTACACTGCACTGCACATCAACTACTTCTGGGGAGAGGATGAGAGAACAAATAACATATGACAGATATGAGGTCATGTTGCTTAATGCATTACTGGAAGGTGCACAGATACTATTGTGAGGCGCATGGTATGTTAAAACCTACATAGAACAGAATAGATAGGCAATGGCTCCTGCACCAGAACACAACACAGATGCTGATTCTACAGCATTTCATTTATTACCCCCCACACACCATGATATTTATTCTGTACATTCCCTCATCTGAAATTTGTTTTGTAACCAGTTCTTAATAATCTACTGGTGAAGCACAGTTCTACTGCTTTTTTATCTTATGTGAAATGTCTGTCATACATATAAATGGGAAATCCAGGTTAATGGTGTTGGAATGTGAACATCACCAGAGTAATTTGTAATATTTTTTTTAACTCTTTTCTTGCAAATAAGGGGTGAAATGGTTATTTTCTATTCACCCTTTGCATGTACAGAACATTGCCATTTTAACTCAAAGAACCTCAGAAAATATAAGCATTGAATTCAAATCTACCTATCTTCTGTAAAAAATGTTTAAGGGCATTGATGAATAATTTCTCCTGTCATGTACTGATCCCAGAAATGGTTTGAAACCTGATAAAATGTGACCCACAAATCTGTTGTGCATCTAGTCATGTTAAATGAATTTGTTTTGCTCTCGTATGGGCAGGGAAAAAACAAACAAACAAAATGGTACACTACCTTAGTGCTATACACTGTAGAAACTTGCATCATTTCATCCATCTACAACTCCAAGTTATATATTTTCATACCAAGAGTGAATATTAACCTATTTTATGTACATGATAGTGTGACGATGCTGTTCCTGGTGGGATCCAACTGTGAGTGTCAGATCAGGACAGATTGCTTCCAAAAGGGCAACTACAGCCCAAAGCTGGGTTTTTTCCACACTAAGGCAACCCAAACCAGCTAAACAAAAAAGACTTTGGTCTCACCCCACTGGCTAACCACAAGTCACACAGGCAATCCCCTTAAGACACTCCAGATTCCCAGTATCTCCACCAGCAGCCACCTGTCCTGGGGATCAATGGTTATGAAAACCAATTCCCCAAATAAAGAAAACGGTTCTCCCCAATTCCAAAGAATCAGGCCCCAGACCCAGGTCAATATACAAATCAGATCTTACCACAAATCACGCTGTAGCCAATCCTCTAGAATCTAAAATCTAAAGGTTTATTATACAAGGAAAAAGGTATAGGTGAGAGTTAAGAATGGTTAAAAGAAATCAATTACATGCAGTAATGGCACATCTCTTAGTTCAGGCTTGCAGCAAAGGTAGAATAACTGCAGGTTCAGATCAAAGTCTTTGGATGCACCCCATTTAGGGGTGGGTCAGCACCTTAGTCCAGAGTTCCCTGAGTAGCAAAGTTCCATCCAAAGCTGGAAACAAGGCAGGCTGAAGACTGGAGGTAAAAGACAAAATGGAGAATGCTTCTTCCAGCTTTTATAGACTCTGTCTTCTGGGCCAAGACCCTCCTCCTTATTTTGCAGAGTCCGGTTGCAAAATGGAGGTTTACAGTCACAAGGTCCAATCACCAGTCTTCTCCAGGATTCAGTTTCTGACCAGGCAGTGACATTCCTAGAGCAGCTCGGGTGTGGACAGGCATATACAAAGTCCATTGTGTGGTTGATGTTCCTTAATGGGCCATCAGGCAGCCCAAGCCAAGCTGACACCCAGTATTGAGGAATCTTCTCCCCCAGCAGAGCACAATATTTGGAAAGACAGACAGTCTAGAGCAGGGGTCTCAAACACGCGGCCCGCAGGCCACATGTGGCCCGCCAAGCCCTTCCCTGTGGCCCGCAAAGTCCCCCCGTCCCCCCAGCTCCCCCTGCCCACCTCGTGCATTTCAAATGCAGCGCAGCTTTCTGAAGCAGCAGCCAGCACTGTCCCTTCCCAGGGGAAGGAAGGGGGAGGAGACAGAGGGCTCCTATTTGCCTCCCTCCAAGCATTGCACCCCCACAGCTCCCATTGGCTGGGAACAGGGAACTGCGGCCAATGGGAGCTTCGTGGGAGTTGTCTGGAGGAAGCAAGAGCAGCACATGCAGGGGAACCCTCCGGGTGACTCCCTCTCTCCCCCAGGCTGCAGAGACTGGTTGCAGCAGCTTCCTGGAGTGGAGCTGTATGGGGCCGGAGCCGCTCTAGGTAAGTGGCACCAGGCTGGAGCTCGTACCCAGAACCCCACCTGCACCCCAACTCCCTGCCCTGAGCCCCCTGCCCTGACCCACCTGCTGCACCCATCCCCCTGCCGCATCCCTCACCTCTCTTACACCCCACACACCAAATCTCTGCCCTGAGCCCCCTTCCACACCCTGCACACCTGCACCTCAACTCCCTGCCCTGAGCCCCTGCTGCATCCTGCATCCTTTCTGCACCCCCTGGGGGCAGGGAGGGGGCAGCGTTGGGGTGGGGACTTCGGGGAAGGGGTTGGAATGGGGCAGGGAAAGCATGGGAAGAGGCGCGGCAGGGGCAGGGCCTAATGGAAGGGGTGGAGTAGGGGCGGGGCCAGGGTCAGTATCAGTGATGCGGCCCTCGGGTTAATGCACTAGTCCTCATGTGGCCCTCGTGGTCATTTGAGTTTGAGACCCCTGGTCTAGAGCCAATATTATATCTCTCACTACAAAATTGATACACACATACCAATGCCATATTTACAATTAGCAATCCATAACCTGGTCATAGACACCCATTATGACCCCCTGTACATAAGATTTGGTGCCACTATAGGACCCTGGTTGCAGCAATGATTTATAGGGTCCCAAATTATTTCAGTAACGTGACAGATAGCAACACCAGTTCTTTATAAGAATGTAATTACTGAATGCTTTCAAAGTGGCTAATTATATTGCTGTATTTGAATTTGTTATGGCCTTGTTCATTGACCTCTCTGGGTCCTTTGGAGGCACTAATTGTTGTTCTGAAAGGGTAATGTTTGTTATTAACATTGAATATATTAGAACTGCTTCAACTGACACCTAGGCTTAAGTGTTAAGAATTTTAAAATTAGCCTAAAATAACAGTTTGAGACAGATCATCTGCACTTTGCAGTTCATGGAGGCACTTGGTCCTTCAGTATGATCCTTCAGGGATAATGCCGTAATTCAAATTAATTATGGCATGACAAGTGTTTAAAATCCTCTGCTGTTAGTTTTCTTAACCTCTGCCTCGCCATCTACTTCTCAAGAACAACAATGTGTCTCTGAAGTCCTGCCAGCAGAACTGTTCCAGGTGGCCAAGAGATTGGTAAATTGTTACTGTTTCCACTTGGAAAAAATATTGGACTATTCTGATTGGGATAAGTTTTCTATTTATTTTTCTACATGGACAAGCCTGACTGGATTTGGTCTGGACTGGGTGAATTTAAAGCAATGTCACTCATTGAGGTTCTCGATTTCTGGGGAACCTTGTGACATGGGAACTGGAACCTTACAGTACTTGGCTAGTAGAAAGAAATGGAGTTGGTAGACTAAGGTCTCCCAATAAGCCCAATAACTCTACATTATTTTACTAGTCAAGGTAGATAGACCTTAAGCAAGCAGTCATTAAATCTTTGCTCAATGAGGAGTCTCTTGAATCTAGTGATCTCACCAGTTCTTTCTATGTTCTTAATCTGTAAATTGAAAAAAACACACAACCCTATAAGCAACAGCAAAGCTAATTAATGGCTTTTATTCAAGCGGATATATGTGAACCCTGTATCTATGCCAGTGATCCATATGCAAACTACATGCAGCTCAGTCTTGTTTTCATCCAGATGGTGTGAGGTTTTTGTTTTCCCATGGCTTTGCAGGGACTTGAAGTTGGATGAGATGGAGATGGTGAGATCTTAATTAAGGCAAGAATGAGGTGATGCTAGCATATTAAGAGAAGGGTCTTGAAAAAAATTCCTACCCCTCATTTGTGCAGCAGTTTTGCAGTGTGGGATGGCTTTGGTATTCTCATATACTACAGGAAGCTAAAATGGCATTAGTGCCCAATTTTTTTTATTTTGCATATAATAAGACATGTGGCCACGTACCTCTGATCTGGGCCTCAAAACGGTTATCTATACCTATGTGGCCTGTGAACTGAATTATGTGGTATACTCTGTGATGCTGGGTTTCAGCTGGTGCAGCATAGATCTGTGCGCCTGCTTGGATGAATTGACCTCGGTGAGCACATTACAGCAATGTGTCACCATCTGCACTATGTATGTGAGAAGGTGGATATTTTGCTTCTGGGAGCAAGATAACTTTGTAGCCTTCATATTCTCACACACACACATACAATGTATCTTGATCCAAAACCACTCCCGATTTATCCCAAGATAATTGAAAATGACAACAGATGCAAGCATTGCAAAGCCACAGCATTTTGTATTGTGTGTAATAACATAATATTCATAAAAGTAATATATTGAAATGAAATCCTGCTATGAAATGAGGTCTGTGTGTGTATGTGTACATCTAGACATAATTATAACTTGTCCATTTTAATTCCTTTTTGGAAGTTCTTAAAACAATGTTGGGTTTTTACATTTTAAAATAGCCATTTTCTTCCAATGTCTCATAGATTCCATGTGGGCTTGTCACAGGTTGGCTGATCCTTTAAGGGAACTTGGGCTTTTCCTCACCAGTGACAGATCAGCTCCGGCCCACCTGAGACTGAGTAGATAGAGATCAGGTGATTATAAAAGCAGGGAAGTGGCTCAGTTAAGTGGAGAGTTGTAGGAAGGAGGCTGGCTCTTATTTCTGGCATGGGGGCAGAGTGACTTGCAATTAAATAACCTATTGGAGGAATGGTGAAAAGCTGTTAGAAGCAAAGAGGTTCTGGCAGGAAGCCCCGGGGTCAGCGGAAGAAACACGTGTACAAGGTGGCATTTCTTACCAGGTTTATGTAGCAGACATAAAACTGAATCCTTGAGAAAAAGGGCCTCACCAGACTCTGTCATGTTAATCCTTCCTGGGCTGGGGAGAAATGCCAGCAACCTACAAAACTTCCACTTAAAAAAAGCAAAATCTGGGAGGTCCTGGTGACTAAAATCATAATTGCAAAGTGATTCCTAGCATTTGCTCTCTGAAGGAGCCTAAATTTTTTGTCTTCTCTTTCTTTTAATTTTGAAAGGTATAGGTAAAGTGTGAACAGCAGTAATGCAGTCTTTTCCACCACGGTACCTCCATGATACATAACTAAGGTTTGCCTAACTAAAAGATCATAGCTGCAGTTAGAGTGCTGTTCAGTCTTGCATGAGACAGTCCTTAGATGTTCTTGTTTCCCTGAATCAGCTAGTGTTCTGCTTATTGCAACTGGTGGTTTTCATGTCACCAATTTCTTATCAGAACAAGATTGCCAAATCATTCTACACACCTCATCAAGCAACCATCAATTGGTAATGATTTCTGGCAGGGCCTAAATTCAAGCCAATGATTTAGAGATGGGAAAAAAATAGAATTTTCAGTTAGAGCTGCCTCTATTTCAAGTACTCCAGGCTACGGGAAAGGCGTCTGGGTTTAAAACAAGCTCTAATGAAGAGAATGTATTTAGGACCTAATCCAGAACCAATAGGGAGTCTTTCCCTTGACTAGTCACCACAACTAGTCATCATGACCATGCATTATGATTTTCCTCCAGCTTTCAAATAAGCCCTTAATCTGGAGACCTGAGAATTTGTGATAATTTTATCCCACATTATACTTTCCCCAAGACTAAGAGGTGTTTTTTTCCTGTGATATCCTGAATAACTTCCAAGTATTAAATCTATTGCAGTGTGTCAAAAGTCTCCTTTACAGTTTCAACCAAAGAAATTATTCTTCACTTTGTTTTGTAAAACCATGGATATAATATTGCAGAATATTACTATATTTCATCTAAAAGTTGACTGAATTTGAAGTGATCCTTTTATTGTTCAGGGTTACCTCCAATGAATAGCATCTCAAGTGAATCTGGGCTCAAAGGCATCAAGTTTAGTATGCTATGCTACTTTAAATCCAAGATTGGCAAGGGATATTTCTGAGGCACGATCAGTGAACTACAAATGTATGATCGGGGTATTTTATATTGGTAAGATGCAGCTTCATATTTAGTATGGATAAGGTTGTCTCAAAGCTTCTGTTTCCAAATCTGGTAACTGCAAGTATGAATGGCTAATTAGGTGCATTTGGTATCTGGCTTGTTTATGTAATAAAGTTAATTGTGCATCAAATGTGCATGAAAATTGGGCCATATATCTATAATACATGTTCAAACATAACCTTCATGATCATTACAAATATTGTAGATTCATTCTGTCTAAATTTAACATTGTTCTATTATGACAGTTTTTTATTTTCCTTAATCAGTGAAACTCAAAGGATGGATAGAACTGCAACACTTAACTGATGGTCCCCTAATCTCATCTGATCATCATTGTTAATCATGTCAGACCATTCTTTTATGGGTCAGCTCCATTGCTGGCCCAATGTAATTTGCAATCACTAGTAAACTGTGATTGTCTCTGTATAGTACCATAGCTGGATACATTTTAATCAATTTTTGCCTATGTTGTGATATACCTTATACTGAATATCATATGAATTGTAAATTGAATATTTTATCTTCAGAAATGTGCATAGACTTTTCTTCAAATCTCCTATATACAACAGGAATTCTGACTTTAATGAAGTCAGTGAGAGTTTTGCTGTTAATTTCAGTAGGGTCCAGATTTCACACCTGATGTCTAAACCAGCTGCAGGCAGCAGCATATCAATTTATATTTTCAACTTGAACAATACTGAGTCTTGCTTTGGGGGGGAGGGTGTTAAAGTTCTGTTCCTCATTATGAGAGTAATAGATCCAAAATAAACTTTTAAATATATGGCCAAATTGTGCCCCACCGCTTAGACAGAGAGCACAGGGGAGAAGGGTGCAAGAAGATTTTCCCCACAACTACTGCAAAAGTGCAGCCATTGGTCTCAATATGTTTCTAGCACTCCCCAGAGTGAAGGACTTGCTCCATTCTTGTAACACTTTGAGAGTCAGCCATCTTAAAGAGAACTGTGTGAAGATGGGGCCATAGATCCACTCAATTCAGCATCAGTTAGCCAAGCTGACCAGGCACACAGGGAGAAGTATGCTGTGCTGGCTGGAGGGATGCCAGGAAACTCCTTGAGCTGAGAGCATGTTGACTGGAGGTGAAAGTTTACTTACTAAATAGGTTAATAAGATTGGTTTACATCTGCAGAAAAATTATTACAAAAATAATAGCATGAAGATTGACTTCCGTGGTGGAGCTAATTACATAGGGTCAGCATTTGGGCCAGGTCTGTGTCATGTCCTATTTGATCTATAAAGGATCTAGCTTGTATTTGGGTACTGTCTAAATTGCTATATTTTTAAAGTGATGGTGATTGGAATCAATGACATATGATTAAAGGAGGCAAATTCTTTTAGGTGGGTTTTGCTACTATTAAAACGATAAGCAAAGAAAAATAGTTGACTGCAATTTTTAAAAGCACTTCCAAGAAATACAATTCAAATAATTGATTTTTGAGAAAATCTCTCTTTATTAGCATTATTTTTCTGGGTTTTTTCTTCCTCCCTTCTGACCATTCCTTTGCAGTCCATCATATTCTTATTATCAGCATAAATGCAATTTTGTAGGATGCCCCAATGTTTTTGCACTAAGCTTAGAAATATAATTTACAGAAGGCACTTTAGGAATTAGGTTTTATGGGCCAGTCAATATTATCCTTTTCTGATATATCATCTCTAAATATAGTGTGCACTTCCCATTGCTTTTCACCCTCTTTGCATCCCTGCACTCACTCCCTCTTCTCTATCATGTCAAACATAAGTTACTTGTCATCACTTTGAAGGCCCCATTACAGTCTGTCCCTCACTTTCTATCATCTCATTCAGTACTGTTGCACAAATGGCTTCGTTTCTTTGGAGGCCTGTCCCAATTTTACCTTCAAAGAACAGGTAGACACAGGAGATCTTGAATACAAGTTTATTTGCTCAGAAAATTGAAGCCACAGAGTAAACACTCAAATTGTGGCTTCACCCTATACATTGCCAAGACCTTTTTATATACTTATTTAGATAAAGGAGGGGCAAGAGGGGCCCCATGCAAATTGACAAGTAAAAACATGACGTTGTTCCCTATGTATTTACTTATTTGTCTGGAAAGAACAGGACATACAAACACAAAGTTCCTGTCTTGAAATGATACATATGGGGTAAGAATACATGCAGATATGAGCTAAAATATATGAGGTAAGACAAACGTATGAAATGTACAGGACAAGATAGGAGTTTTAACTCTGTGAGGCCCACTGGTGCCTCCAGGAATACATAACACAAGATAAGGACTTAAAGCAGACCAGAGCTAGTTACACAGCTTCAGTAACACATTTTCTTATAATTTAACTTCTTCTTACAGTACTGAAAGGGTGATTCCCACCTTCCATCTGTTCATGATGTCATTTGTTAAACTTTCAAACAAGCACCTTTGCACTTTTTTCCCCATGCTGCTCCTCACTTTTGGAGGTACTACCCCTCTATATCTACAAAACCACTTCATTGTGCCCCTTCAAATCCCTCCTTACAACTCTCCAATGCCAAGGAGCATATATAAATATGTAACGGTGGTTAGGTAGCTGGTGTGCTGAGCCCACTGCCTCTCATGCTGACCAATACTGTCTCATTGTATCCTTGTGCTTTGGTCTCTTTGAAGCCATTTGTTGTCTTTTGTCATACTTCGATTGTAAGCTCTTTGGGCCAGGGACTATCTCTTTGTTCTGTATCAGAGAGGTAGCCATGTTAGTCTGGAATAGCAGAGGTAACAGAGTCCTGTGGGTGCCACAGGACTCTTTGTTATCTTTGTTCTGTGATTGTGCAGCGCCTAGCAAAACTATGTCCTGTACCATAGCAGGGGTCCTAGAAGCTGCGATGATACATAATAATAGACCATTCTTTTTTTTTTTGGTTGATTTCCAATGAGCGGGTTAGGAAATTATACTTGTAAATGAAACATGATGATAAACTTGTCTGATGTGGCATTTCATTTCTCAGTGAACTAAAAAAAAAAGATTTTAAATTATTATTTGTCTCATGTCTTTGTTGGTACATGTGATGCTCTCTCAAGGGACCCAGCACCATTAAGTCACTGTGTTATCCCTATGTCTCAGTGTAACGGGGTCACCACTCACCCCGGCGGCGCCTCCCGCTGGTCGTCTGGGGAATCAGCTCCTTCAGCATCCAGAGCGCCCTCCTCAGGTTGATGCCCCGCTCCTTTGCTGGCCCCGTGTCCCTCCCGGACCCCGGTGCCCTCCAACTGTGGGTGCTGCAACCCTGCAGTACCCCCTTGGTGTGAGGGTCTCCCCTCCCCAGGGGAACCCTCTACCCCCTATCCCCACCTCGCCTCAGAGTGTGCCACTGTCAGTCACCACTTTCCCCCGCTCACTGGGGCGGACTGCAGTATCATGGCTTCTCATCACAGGCAAGGAGGGTTGGCCTGCTGTCGCTATCTCCAGCCCTGGGCTGCTCCCTGCAACCCTGGTACTTCTGGGTCGGGCCTTGTATCAGGCCCGGAGGCCTGGGGTTTGTGGCTAGAGCCCACCCAGCTCCTTCTGCCCTGCCCCAGCTCTGCCCTAACCCAGGTACCCGACTCAGCTCCTGCAGCTAGGCCTCTCTCCCTCTGAATGCAGAGGAGACTGCTTCTCTGCCTCCCAGCCCTTATATCCTGGCTGGGAGTGTTTGGGGCATGGCCACCCAGCTGGGCCTAATGCCCAATCAGGCCTAAAAAGCCTGCTGGCTCCCAGCTTCAAACCCCCTTCCAGGCCATTTCAAACCCCTTTTGGGGCTTTTCCAAGCCCCTTCTGGTAGGGGGCGGGTGGTCACCCCGCCACACTCAGCAAGAGAGCGCTCTTCCAGAGCTCCAACTGTGTCTCGGCTCCCTGCCATGCTAGTCTGTCTGCCTGCCTCACCAGCAAACTCCTCAAGACTGCTATCCTGCTGCTTGTTCTTCAGTGTGCAGGCACTAAGCCCCTTATTCATCCTCTGGTAAATTTGCTTTCTTAATTGGCTTGATCACTTTGTTTACCTTAAATGCAAATGAACTTTCACTGTCTTGGGCTTGCAATCAAGCCATGCTGTTTTTCCTCTCCTTCCTTTTTAGTTTGATTGCTGCAGACCAGAGACGTTCATATTCCTTTATCTCTGGCAGAGTCTTTTTTTGATCAACTGCTTCCAAAACATTTTAAGAACATATTTCGACATAGATATACATACATAACTCTTTATACACAGCCCACACATATACCACACAATGATATCTGTGACCAGTGTGCCACCATTTAGCCTATGATACCTTACAAGACACTGTCTAGCTAAATAGTCTGATGGCAGTTTCTTGGTATAGGGAGTGTGTCAGACTTGCTGGCATATATTGTTACATAACCGTGTGCCCTTCTCTAGTTGGCATAAGTGGACACTTAGGGTCACAATCTATATATATAAAAGTCAAGTGGTGCATGTATGTATGTATGTATGTATGTATGTATGTATGTATGTATGACAGCGAACTCCTCCCACACCATTTGAGCCAGAGACTTGAAATTTGGTACAGTGAGGGGTCTTGGGGTCTAGATCCTCGTAAGGGTCGAAAAATTTTCGGATCTCACCTCTGACGCCCCCCAGGGGTCAAAGTCTTTCAGGGCCAATCACATCGGCTGGGCGGTTAGGTGGTGATGATGTCATAATACCCCCTCCAACAGACACCGCACTCACTCAGCTTGCCCCTCCCTCCTCCAACAGAACCCCGGAGATCCCTCAGTTCTCTGCCCCTCCCCCCTCCCAACAGAACCCCGGACTCCATCAGCCCCGTGCCCCCCCCCCCACCTGCGAAGGTCCCCAGAATCCCTCGGCTCTGGGCCCCCCCCCGCGACGGATCCGAGTTGGGTTTGGTGGGATGGTAAGTGAGGTGGGGGTGTCGGGTTCGGTCGGGGGGTGAGGTGGGAGTGTAAGGTTTGCTTGGGGGGGTCAGGTGGGGGTGTCGGGTTTGGTCGGGGGGTAAGTGAGCCGGGGGGTGTCGGGGTTGGTCTGGGGGGGTGGGAAGGTGTCGGGGTGGGTGAGGGGTGAGGTGTGGGTGTTGGGTTTGGTCTGGGGTGGGGAAGGTGTCGAGGTGGGTGCCCAGACCAAACCCGACACCCCCCCTGGCTCACTTACCCCCCGACCAAACCCGACACCGCCACCTCACCCCCCACCAACCGCAGCACCCCCTGACCAACCCCAACACCCACACCTCACCCCTCACCCACCCCGACACCTTCCCACCCCCCCAGACCAAACCCGACACCCCCTGGCTCACTTACCCCCCGACCGAACCCGACACCCCCACCTCACCCCCCCACCAATCGCAACACCCCCAGACCAAACCCGACACCCCCCGGCTCACTTACCGCCCGACCGAACCCGACACCCCCACCTCACCCCCCCACCAACCGCAACACCCCCTGACCAACCCCAACACCCACACCTCACTCCTCACCCACCCCGACACCTTCCCACCCCCCCAGACCAAACCCGACACCCCCCGGCTCACTTACCCCCGACCGAACCCGACACCCCTACCTCATCTCCCCAAGCAAACCCCACACCCCCACCTCACCCCCCCACCAACCGCAACACCCCCTGACCAACCACAACACCCACACCTCACCCCTCACCCACCCCGACACCTTCCCACCCCCCCAGACCAAACCTGACACCCCCTGGCTCACTTACCCTCCGACCGAACCCGACACCCCCACCTCACCCCCCACCAACCGCAAAAACCCCTGACCAACCCCAACACCCACACCTCACCCCTCACCCACTCCGACAACTTCCCACCCCCCCAGACCAAACCCGACACCCCCCCCGGCTCACGGTGCACTGTGTAGCACACAGATTATTAAATACACTGTTCGGTCGGGGGGTGAGGTGGGGGTGTCGGGTTTGCTCAGGGGGAGAGGTGTGGGTGTCGGGTTTGGTCGGGGGGTCAGGTGGGGGTGTCGGGTTCAGTCGGGAGGTGAGGTGGGGGTGTTGGGTTTGCTTGGGGGGGTCAGGTGGGGTTGTCGGTTTGGTCGGGGGGTAAGTGAGACGGGGGGTGTTGGGGTTCGTCAGGGGGGGTGGGAAGGTGTCGGGGTGGGTGAGGGGTGAGGTGTGGGTGTTGGGGTTGGTCAGGGGGTGTCAGCTGTCTGCCCCCTCCCCACCTCCGACTGACCCGAGCAACGCCGGCCACTTATGCTAGTACAGTATAAAGAAAGAAGAATGTACTTGCTCTAAGCATTTTAAAGTTTGGTAATTTTAAGTGAAACCAGTAAAGAAAAAAACAAACAAACTTCTTCTGTCAGTTGCACCTATTCATTAAAAATACATAAGCTTTCACATCCATTAGATGGGTATATAGATGTTATTTAACCTGAAACCTGATTTGATTGATAATTGGCTAGAACCTGTACCTAAGGATCAGTTAGTGCTTTTTAATTTTCCACAATTTCATCTAACTAATGGAACAATACAGCTACCATCTTTCCCTTAATGAAGGAAGAATTGTAGATTTATGCTGAGGATATGGGGGTGGGGAGTATGAATACTATGCCAAGCAACCAAAGAGGAGCCCACAGGTGATTCATTAATCTATTCAAGTGCAATTTACTTGTGGGTTTGGGGGGTTTTTTTGCACCAAAACAATTACCATTTTATTTAATTTAAAAGCATACATCTTTTGATCTTGGAATTCTGTTTGCTAAATTTACAGCTCCTAACCAACCTGAAATATGTTTTCTTTAGTTTTAAATAGCCAAATCTGTCCCAGCAGAAATTAACCATTTTTTGTAGTAGGTATAGTCACAAAATAACTTATAGTGTTTTTGTCATGGTTACTTACTGCTTTAGTGAGAAATAAACATAAAACATCACATTTCAGTCCTGCAACATGACCTGTAAATTCTGGAAAAAGGGTCACTATTACAGATTTAAAAGTCACCATACTGCAGCAAAAAAACGTCAAGTCCAGACTGCAAAGGGAAACTGCAGAACTGCAATTCATTTGCAAATTTAACACTATCAATCTGGGACTGAACAAAGACCTTCAATGGCTTGCTAATTACAAAAATAGCTTCTCCTCTCTCCAAGTTCACACCCCCTATTCAACTGCTAGAAGAATAACCCACCCTCCCTGATTGGAGATAACAAGCTGGTTCAGCCTAATTGGACTAACCTTGTTACCTCCCACCTGTTTTTTGCCTACTTTTCTATACCTGCCTCTGGACACTTCCACTGCCTGCATCCGACGAAGTGGGTATTAGTCCACGAAAGCTTATGCTTCAAAACTTTATAGTTAGTCTTTAAGGTGCCACAGGACTTTGTTACCTCTGCTATTCCAGACTAACACGGCTACCTCTCTGATTCTTGACATAAAAAGATAGTGCTGTATTGCCAGAATGTTAGTATGGTGCTCAATCCAACTTTTCTACCTCATATGACCATACTTTCTTTTTTTGTCATCCTTCCCAAAAATCCATTAATTCTCTAGCTTGCTTCCCCTTAGGTTTAAAACAAATCTACAAACACAGATCTAACCCACTGTGTGGTGTATGCTTTTAAACTTAATAAGCAGCGTGGAAATCACAATCAAAAAACAACCACACGGCTCTTGTTATACTGAACAATTTTCTGGATAACTAAGGAACTGAATAAAGAAACACATTCTAAGATGGTAATGTAAAAAGAGAAATGCTACCCATTAAAGGGATGGTACTAGATCTAAATTTTCACTGGTGTACAGAAAGCATGATACTTATCAGCTGAAGCACTAGTCTTCCAAAGGGATGTACTTGCATGGACCCTTACCCATGCATCGAGTCCAAGTGACATCAGTGGGAATCCAGGCAGTTGGATTCTTTTGCAGAATTGTCAGCCTAAAACAGTTCGGTTGCCATGGCACAGTTGACTGGGTGACTGCTGAACTTAGCCTGATTGGCGTAATTCCATAAAGCTCTATAAATAACAGCATTGCCCTTTTGTTGTTGTTGTTTTGTTTTTGGATGTCCTATGACTAAAGGCTATAATTTAATTTCAGTAACTGGCAATGGCAAGTTCTGGAAAAGTACTGGCTGGTCAGTGTTCCTACTGGAATGCAATTGGCAAACAGGGTAGAATGGCAGGATTTGTGCTGAGGCGATAGAATACAAAATATAATTTCCTGGCTGCATCATTATTGACATGTCATATTCTTGGAAGCATGCTGTGTATTCACGAATTACATATACCACAACAACTGCACTATGTTGAAAGCACTTTTGTTCTCTCCTTAAGTCTATCTTGTAAGAATTATGTTTGCTAGCTCTCATAATCATAAAAGGAACAAAGAAATCTAAAAAGTGACTGTCTAAATTCTCTACGATTTATTTTCTCCTGCTGTCTCTGTGTTTCATTTAGGGATCTATTGCAGGGGTGGGCAAACTTTTTGGCCCGAGGGCCGCATGGGGTTGTAAAAAGTTATGGAGGGCCGGGTAGGGAAGATTGTGCTTCCCCAAATAGCATGGGCCCCACCTCTATCCACCTCCTCCCATTTCACACCCCTGACTGCCCTCCTCAGAATCCCTGACCCATCCAGCTCCCCCACTCCTTGTCCCCTGACCATCCCCTCCAGAGACCTCCCGCGGAGCCATGTACTGCAGACAAAAATGAGGTATTTGTTTTCTTTGATTTGTTGCTCCAGTTGCAATTAACAATCTCTTGGGACCCCGCCCCCCATCTAAGCCCCTCCTGCTCCTTGTCCCCTGACCACCCTCTCTAATGACTCCCCCATCCTAACTGCTCCCGGGACCCCACTCCATATGCAACCCCCTACCGTGTCCCCTGACTGGCCCAAGCCCTATCCACATCTCTGCCACCTGACAGCCCCCCTGAGATTCCTACACTCTAACCAACTGCTCCCTGTCCCCTGACCTCCCTGACCCTTATCCACACCCCTCCCCAACCGCCCCCCCAGAACCCTGCTCCCTGTCCCCTGACTGCCCTCCTCACGAGTCTCTGCCACAGCCAATGCCCCCTGTTCCCTGACTACCCCCCCCATGACTCTCTTTCCCTTACCCAATCCTGCCCCCGCTCGCCACTCACCAGCACTTCCTGGCAGGGGCGGCAGACCGGAGCGCTAGCAGCATGGCTGCGGGGGAGGAGAGGCAGCGGGGGAGGGGCTGGGGATTGGACAGGATGGTCCCGTGGTCGTAGTTTGCCCATGTCCTGTCTGGCCTGCCTGAGCTCCCGCGGAGCCATGTACTGCAGACGAAATAAATGTAACCAAAGCTTCAGAAACAAATGTCTTGGGCCATAAATCTATTTCTGTATAGTTTAAGATTTAGTTAGTGGGTCAAAGAGAAAAAAGCAGGGAGTAGCATATAAATTAGACCACTCCTCAGAGGTATAAAAGAGGTTAACTGGGTGTAACATAATCCCTCACTTTAAAGTACACCTCTTTAAATCTTCTACCATTAGCTTGATTTACAAGTTACACTCACATTGACAGAGAGAGTCTAAGGGTAGCTAGACATAATGGGTCTAATATAAGGGATCTAACATACATTATCTTATACAACACTTCTAAATTACACACAGTATCTTCAGTCTCAGTTAGAATGCACTATGTCAATAACTTCAAAGTTATTTTGTTTCTGGCAAATCTGGCAGCAATTTTGATTCTAAGTGATCTGATCCTTTGATTTATACCTATACTATTGGGTTGGCTTCAGGGGCGTAGCAACGGAATAACTGAGACCATAATTTAGCCATCTGTCTTCAGATTAGGTCTGTAATGAGTGATGAATACTATAAGACAATGAGCCAAATCCTGTGCTGACTTATTCTTCGTGCATTTCCACTGAAATCTCATAGGGTGAAACAACAGAATATAAACTTTCTATACTTTATTATTTTAAATTATACAACAAATAAAGTATCAAGGTTCTAGGTATTTTTGATAAATGTTAAATATAAATAATACAAATAAAAACATGCAGCTACCTTTCCCCACCTACATGATCAAAATATTATTAATAATAATTAATAAAAACATTTTATCATAAGCAAGGACATATGATAGATGATAATAGGCAAGAACAGAAGCTAGAGAATTTTCAACAAGAAAAAAACAACAAAAACAAGCTCCCTAAACTACGCCTTTATCCGTGCCCAGTGGTGCAAGTAAAAATAATTTCTTGCCAGTACTGCAGTCATGGGAGGGGCACAAGATGTGTGTGTGTGTGGGGGGGACATGTCCTCTCCATGTGGCCCTCCATGTGACTCCTCCCCACCCACACACTCTCCCCATCCCCTACAACACCCCTCCCCTTTTTATATACAAACATCAGCATACTTTACTCACTTTTCCCCAAAATATGTAGTATTCAGTCTGTTTATATGGGAGTTGGGTGAGGAGCTGTTTCAGCATATGTATGAATTATTAAAAGACAATTTTTAAGCAGAACTATATCCTAAACTGCTTTATGGTATTGTACCCAAACATTGCATTTCAGTGTGGGATTCAACTTCCTTTATAGGAACAAAATCCTGAAACTATTAACAGTCCACAAAATTGGTCTATAGTCATGCAAATAGTCCCATTATCTTCAGTGGGATTGGTCAAATGATTAAGGGTTCACAGGTTTTTGTTCCAAGTTTGTAAATTGTTCTGGATGAAACTGACAATGCCTGAGCCATAAGATCAGAAGGAGCTACATTCAAATAAAGGTGGGCAGATGTGTGATAAGTCTTAGCTCCATTGCTAAGATGAGGAACATATTTTCAGCAAAGTTCTTGGCAGATTCCTGAGGCAGCTGGTTTAAGGCCATCAGTGTCCAGCATTATAATCTTCACTTGTAGTTCTCTAACCCACAGAGCTGGAAAATGAGGTATTTGTTTTCTTTGATTTGTTGCTCCAGTTGCAATTAATAAAATGCATGCTGGACTAGTTTGGCTACATTAAGGATTTTTAATTACACTGGGGACACCACCACTGATCCTGTCAGGCTACAAAACTCGGCTGACAGAATCCGAACATCCTCTGGTCAATGCAAGCAGAGGCATCCCTCTAATGATTTGGACTTAATGTGATGCAGTATGAATGCCATGGATAATTTAGAGCAATGGGGGAGAAACAGAATCAAAAACACTGTTTTATTTAAACACCTTCCATTCCCCCCATCCCTCCCCTCTTGAGGATTCCTGACCAATGTAAAACAGCATAATACATATGCTAACAGACTTTAAAAAAAACCTTGTATTGTGCTGTTAAAGCCATAAAGAATGAATGAATGTCCTCCCTAGCTATGTTCTACTCATTTAAGGAGCAGAGCACAGCACCTCCCGCCCCCACCCCCACTCCATGTGCTCCAGCAGGCGGATGGGGGGAGGCTGGCCTCACATCTTTCTGGTACCATGTATCAGCTAGAAATATCTTGCAGGTACAAGGTACTGGAAGATACCATCCTACTTGCACTCCTGTTCATGCCAGTAATTAATAGGACTAGTTGCTTGAGTAAAATTAGGCATATGCAGGAGTGATTGCAGGACAGGTGCCTAAGTTATGAATAGTCTCAAAAGAGAACAAGTCTAAAACTTTAATAAATATTGTTTTTTCAGAACATCTTTGTGATCAAGAAAAGCATTGCTAACTTTTGTATAGATATCTACTTCAGTGATGACAATTTCATCCCTGTTGTCAGATTGTGCTATGTGTGGGAATTCCATGCCAAAAAAAAACCCCAACCAGCCAAAAAACCCTCCACCCCATCATTTTCTCTGTATGATATTATGGCAAGGGGTAAATGAGTGTGTCACTGTTTGTGTACCTAGGTAGGAAATGTGTCACAGTTTAACCTGTGTGTCAGGGAGGTGAGCCTGTATTCCTCTGGCATGTGTTTTGTTAAAATTCTGCAGTTCTCTTATCATTCAAGAACAGATGGTTGTTAAAAGTTGCATATTGTGTCAATTGGGTTCATTCATATTTTAAAGCGTGTTTATATCTGTCAGAATGGAGTTTTATAACTTCCCTCTTTTACTTTTACATCAACAGTATTAACTACAACTCATGTTGCTCATTTGCTATTAAAAATAACAGATGGTGTGTTAAGCTGTTATTTTTCAACATAAAAATGCACTCGATTGAAATTAAAGTGTGGTCTGAAAAGTGACTCTCTAAAATGCCTTTGAGTTCCATGTTTACTGTTTCTCAGTGGTTTTCAGCATAAATCTGCTCTATTTATAAGTTAAAAGATGACTTTTCTAACTTCCAATGCTTGCAAACTCGGTTTGAGTTGTAGAAACCAAACTGAGTTTTTATGGCACCTGCATAACTAAGACTAAGGACTTTGCAATCAGAATGCACTTAAAAATACTGTTGATGTTATGTGAGCCAGCTACAGAATCTAGCTCAGTCCTCAAGATATGTGTGAACTCTGCAGCACTAGCAAGGTTTTAGAAGTAAAAAAAAAAGCAAACAAATTTAGTCAGGAAAGTAGCAAGATGTGATTACATGCTTCACCCTTCTTCTCTAGTCTCATGAGGGCCAATCCAAGACAAGGGCAGAGAAAGAGGCAGCCTTCCCTTCCACACCCACCCATCCACTACAGAATAGTCACATGCAGCTGGAGCCACAGTGGATTTGACCACTGATGCCATCCAGTAGTAAGTTAGGACCCTATTAGATGTTTGGTGATATTTGTTTTGCGGGTAGCTGTTGTTTAGGTGGGGAGCTGTTTTCGTGTGACAGTCTGGCAACTGTCCGCCATTGGCTACTGTGATGAATGGTGTTCCAGTACCTCCAGTACACTGCAGGCTATATGGACATCTTAGTAACCAGTTGCTGTTCTGTGCCAGTGCTGTTAGCTAAGGCTTCTCATTCCATTGTGTAGTTCTGTGTATTCAAGTAGTCCAAACATTTTGATATACTTGTGAAACAGGGGTTTGGAACAAAGCTCTATATAGACTTCAATCACAATACAGTCTTTGTGTAGGATAGCAGGGGAAGTGACTATGTTATAGTAGAAGATGAAGCATAGTAATAGATAAAGCAGAGAGCTGGGAGTCAGGTGATCTGGATTCTGTTTTCTGCATGGTTTAAGCTTTAAGTAATGGTGTGTACCCTGGGACCATTTGGAGGATACATGCTATAGAAGTGAAAATAACTGTATTGTCATTCCCTATAGTGGGAGTCACTGTCATCCAATTCACTATGCTCAAAAAGGTGTTGCCCACGAATGGATGCTGTGGTCACAATGATTCAGTGTTTCTAGGGTATTCTACTATGGATAGCCATGCATGTATCTATCAAGCAGTAGTCAGTTTGGTTAGTACTGTGATATCACTAATCAATATCCTTCCATGACTCATACAAATCTGAATTTTCATAAGCTCAGTAGCTGCTGTCACTGAGTAGACACAAGATCTGATTTCACCATCTTACTTCCTGGTTTGGACGTACAATTTAGGCAACTTTGTCCGCTTTGCTGATATTACGGTGATGGCCACAATGTAAGAACCTAAGATGAACAGAATGGGCTACAGCTTCTGCACAAGGTCCATTGAACACAGACTTACAGACTCACACAAGGAGGATTATGAGCTTCCATCTTGATGCAGCCATGAAAAAGGCTAATGCAATGCCTAGGATGGATCAGATCAGGTATTTCCAGTAGAGATAGAGAAGTATTATTACCATTATACAAGGTACTGGGGATACTTCATCTGGAATACTGGAGGTAATTCTTGTTTTCCAAGTTTAAGTAAAATGAATTCAAAGAGATACAGAGAAGAGCTACTAGGGTTAACAGAGGACTGGAATATGTGCCTCATTAAAGGAGGCTTCAGGAGCTTGGCTTAGTTTAGCCTAACAACATGAAGGCTGAGGGGCAACATGGTTGCTCGCTATATATACACCAGAGAGATAAGTACTAGAGAAGGGCAGGAATTATTTAAGTTATGGGCCAATGTTGGCACAAAAACAAATGGATATAAATTGCCTATCAATAAATTTAGACTTGACGAAGGCTTCTAACCATCACAGGAGTCAAGTAGTAGAACAGCCTTCCAACAGGATCAGTGGGAGCAAAACATCTAATTTATTTTAAGACTGAGCTTGGTAAGTATATGGAGGGGATGACATGGTGAGATTGCTTACAGTGAGATATGACCCATTCACTACTGCTGTTAGCAAATATCTCCAATGGCCAGAGATGGGACACTAGATGGCAAAGGCTCTTAGTTATTACAGAGAATTCTTTCCCTACCCTCTGTATGTCAAAGGGGGGTGATGAATGGCAGGAGAGAGAGATCACTTGCTCATGACCTGTTAGGTTTACTCACCCCGAGGCACCTGGCATTGGCCACTGTCAGTAGACAGGATACTGGGCTGGATGGACCTTTGGTCTTATGTTCTTATGTCAGCCAAGTACACAGGAAACCGCCACTGTCCTGTTAAAGCCCCAGGAACTTTTAAATTTTCATTTCCTGTTCGCTCAGCATGGAGAGCTCTCCAGCACAGCTGATCACGGAGACTCTAGGCCGCAAATGTGCTCCAGCATGGAGTACACAGGAGGTGCTGGATTTTATTGCTGTGTTGGAAGAAGTCTATGCATGCAGAGCTCCAATCTAGCAGAAGAAACATTGACATCTATACCAAGATAGTGTGGGGCCTGGGGTAGAAGGGCAGCACCAGGGACATGCAGCAGTGCCGTGTGAAAAATAAAGGAGCTTCGGAAAGTATACCAGAAGCCAAGGGAGGCAAACAGTTATTCTGGTTCTGCCCCATAGACATGCTGCTTTTATGAGGAGCTTCATTTGATTCTTGGCAGTGACCCCAAAACACTCTGTGGATACCTTCCAGTAGCCCAGGGCAACCTTGAGCAACAACAAGGAGGGCATTGTTGACGAGGAAGAGAAGGAGGAGGAGGAGATTGTGAGGCAGACAAGCAGAGGAGTGTTTTTAACCCTGGAACCCATCTCTTCACAGGATCAGTTGGCAGCGTAGTGTGATGCTGTGGAAGGCACTTCTAGTGAGTACACATTTCCAGTCAAATTGTAGGGGTTACATGCTATTATTTTTTTATGTTTAATATGAACAAAAAAGTAGGTGTAGTGCGTATCGGTGGCAACTCCAGCTACACGGAAGGCGCTCTCTGTAAAAGACTGTTTCTGTTCACAGGGATAGCCTGGGAATCCTCCATGAAGATCTCTAGGAAGATTTCATGGAGGTGCTCTGCAATCCTCTGCAGAAGGTTTCTGGGAAGAGCTGCCTTATTTTGTGCACCACGGTAAGACACTTTCCTGCACCACTCCAGTATTAACTCTGCTGGCATCACTGAAGCATGTAGCATAAGGACTAGGTCTGCACCCAGATGGTGGCATCTGGGTAATTTTTAATATGAACAAAAAAATAGGTGTAGTGGTGATGCTTGCAGAATCTGCTTGTTTGTAGGTGACACTTGCAGCATCTTCTCACTTGCTGTCTGCTGTCTTGCTGTCTCTGTTACCCTGTTAGCCGGAACACTGGCTAATGACAAGTTTTCCCCTTCCCCCACATCCCTTATCCTCATCTGTTTGATGGTGTTTACGTGAAAGAAAACTTAAGAGTGGATGGGGTGCAAAAAATAATATTTATTAAACAAGCAAGTAAACTGGTAAAAAAGTAAACAGGAAGGACCCCAACCAAGACATAAACAATAACTACAGGGCTACTCGGTTAACATATATGACTGCGGGCATAAAGCCCAGAGCTCCTGAAACCTTTTACATATACTAAGTAAAATGGCTAAATAATAATAATAAAGGGTTATTACAATGTCATATCATGTAGGATGAGAAGACACAGACACTGAAGGGAATGAGGAACAAGACCACAGGGTGCAGATCAGGAAAACATGACAGTGGAACATGCGAGGATATCACACAGGTAATGGCCAATCTTCTTACCTTCATTCTTCAATACTTGACATGCCATCCTGAGTGTGGTATGTGGACTGGTGACTGAGGGAATCACAAATGTGTGCAGGTAAGTGCAAATAGGGAACCAGGTGGAATAAGATGGAATAGCATGAGTCCAGGTCTAGCAGCCATGCATGTAGACACTTGAGTGTCACTCAGATTATTGGTCACCTGACCCTCTCCTTTCCCACTCTTTGCTTAAAAGGGTGCCAAATGCTCCATGAAGGAGGGTACCCAATATGGAGGCCAACAACCACCCAGTGAAAACAAAATGGCCAAAAGGGAGATAACAAGGTTAAATAGCCATCTCCCTCACAACCCTCAGGAGAGTGATATATTGCATATCTGGAGGAAATGGGGGAAGTTTTCAATGCTAGCCCTTAAACCGCAAACAATTCAACAAGTAATCTGTCCCACCCTCCCCTGTTTGGTGACATTTGGGTCACACAACCATGCTTTCCCACACATGCCGTGGCTGTGGTTGGAAGGGATCACCATGGATTGCGAGCAGCATTGAAAAAAAGGACATGTGGTGGTGGTTTTCTGTTTGTCTCCCTCCCACCTCCCTGCCCCCCGCCAACCTGGTGCCATTTCTGTAAAAAAAAACAGACTATGTGGAGGGCTTTACACTGGTGCCTGTCCTCAAGCACCATCCAGATGGCTAGGGGAAGGGGCTACTTGTGTGGCATCCTATTGTTCTGTGCGGTGGTTACTGTATCATCTGTATAAATACTGCAGGATAAGGCACAAGATGTTTGTACTGATCACAACCACCATGTACAACTGAGCAGGGTCCATGCTTATGGTGCTATACTGTCCGCGCAGGTAACCAAGGCTTGTGAAAACATCTTGGTTTGTTTGCCGTTTATTTCAGGGAGGAAGGGAGAGAGGTAAGTGCATCATGGAAGGCTAATGCCATGTTCCCATAACCCACCCGCACCAATGTTTTGTTCCCATAAGGCATTGCAACCCAAAATTCCACTTCGCTACATACACTTTGGGATAGCTACTCACAGTGCAGTGCTCCGTGTGTCGATGCAAGCCCTGCTAGTGAGGATGCACTCCACCAACACAATGAGCACAGTGTGGACATGCAAGTTCGACTTGCTTAAATCATGAAATTGACTGAACTTTGTAGTGTAGATGTAACCTGTGATTGTATGATTCTAAGAGCTCCCCTTAAAATTGCAAGAGTTCATTCCTCCAAACTACTTTGGTAAGGGAGGACAATGGCTCTAAGCAGATTTTTGTAAAATTTGAAACATCATGTAATGACTGCTTTACAAAGTCTAACAGAGACATCTATTGGCAAAGAACAGGAACTTTTTCTTTATATTTATAGGAAAGATCTGTAGTCCTTTGAATAAAAATTCCTTTCAGAGAAATGTCAGGCTAGATGATCTCTCATGGAGAAGATTTCATATCAAATCCTGTTTCTGTCCAACTACCCTGTCAGAGTGTGATGTATTTGGATATGGAAAGGTTTTGCATATCCTCACTTCCCCACCTAGGCTGAACAGACAGCAAATGTAAAAAAATCGGGTTGGGGGTGAGAAGTAATAAGAGCCTATATAAGAAAAAGACCCCAAAATCAGGACTGTCCACGGGACATTTGGTCACACTATCCCCACCACTTGGTCAGTGTTTAGTAATAATTAGTGACTGGTCTCTTGTTTGTTCATATTTTCTTGTTTGTTCATATTTTCTTGCTCCAGCTAGCTAATGCTAACTTCCCAGTTGCCTTTACTCATATGTATACACATCACCACAAGACGGCTGATATATTGTGTAGCTGTGGTGAACTAAATATCTCCTTCGCCTCTTGGACAGCTGTATCTCACATGGATTATTGCAGTATAATAAAGCCAACTGCCTACCCAGTTAAATCAAAACTAGAATCAACACATGACAGCATTGGATGTGAAAGTCATTGATGTGATGGGTCACTTGCCAGCTTTAACTAGTGTAAATTGTGAATTCTTTGTAAGTCTTTAAACCCTGATTTGAGGACTTCAGTAACTCAGTCAGAGGTTATTGGTCTATTACAGGAGTGAATGGGTGAGATTTTTTGGCCTGTGATGCGCAGGAGGCCAGACTAGAGGATTACAATGGTCCCTT
The DNA here is from genome assembly GCA_032164245.1 of Sternotherus odoratus. NCBI lineage: Eukaryota > Metazoa > Chordata > Testudines > Kinosternidae > Sternotherus > Sternotherus odoratus. The sequence goes on along the minus strand of JAVMKO010000002.1, from coordinate 83,737,720 downwards.
CTGACGTTAAAGTCTACAAGTCTGATCTTATGAGCCTATGTGGTAATGTGCCCTGGTTTATTGTGCCATAATGGTATTTCCCAAGAAGCATTCACTTCAGACCACTTCATCCACCTCTGGTTGGAAAACCATTCCCAGAGAGTAGCTATCAGTGGGTCATAGTCAAGCTAGAAGGGCAAATCAGTTGGGGGGGGGGGGTGTTTGTAGGAATCAGTTCTGGGTCCAGTTCTGTTCAATATTTCCATCAGTGATTTAGATAATGTCATAGAGAGTACACTTATAAAGTTTGTGAATGATACCAAGATGGGAGGGGCTGCAAGCACTCTGAAGGATAGAATTAATATTCAAAATGATCTGGACAAACTGGAGAAATGGTCTGAAGTAAATAGGATGAAATTCAATAAGGACAAATGAAAAGTACTACACTTAGAAAGGAACAATCCATTGCACACATACAACATGGGAGAAGACTTCCTAGGAAGAAATATTGCAGCAGGGAACCTGGGGGTGATAGAGGAACACAAGCTAAATATGAGTGAACAGTGTAACACTGTTGCCAAAAAAGAAAACATTGTTCTGGGATGTATTAGCAGGAATGTTGTAAGCAAGACACAAGAAGTAATTTTTCCACTCTACTCCATGCTGAATAGTCCTCAACCGGAGTATTTTGTCCAGTTCTGGGTGCCACATTTCAGGAAAGATGTGGAAAAATTGGAGACAGTCCAGAGAAGAAAAACAAAAATGATTAAAGGTCTAGAAAACATGACCCATGAGGGAAGATTGAAAAAAAATGGGTTTCTTTAGTTTGGAGAAGAGAAGACTGTGTGAGGGGCATAACAGTTTTCAAGTTTCAAGATAAAACTTAGTCTTGCCGCGAATCAGGGCACTGGACCAGATGACCTCTCGAGGTTTCTTCCAGTCCTATGATTCTATGATTCTGTGTTTAGAGTGGGGAAGTGTCATTATGTGTGGCTCCTTCACTCAGGCCTTTTGACAGTAATTATCACACTGCTTACCCCATTTGGCTCTTCAGTACAGCATTCTTTTTCCAAGTGATCATGCCAAGTGCTTCAGGCTTTCAGGTGACTCTTTTGACACTTCATCATTTGATGACTGAAGTGTGGATATGGGGGGTTGTTTGGGGTTTTTTTTTTTTTGTTTTTTTTTTTGCTGTGGTCTTTCATGAAACATATGGGAGCCAGATAGTACCTGTCACAATATGCCAACCCACATTCTTGGGCTGTAGGAAGACCTATCCCTCAGGGAGCTGCACTGCTGTGAAGCTAATAAAGATTGACCTATGCCTTTACCATATTTTAAATAAACAATTTTACTTAAGATCAGGACATCCCAGTGCTCAAACTAGTGGGAAAGAAAGGGATGGTACAATATGTTCCAACTTCTTCTAAGCCAGCATCAGTGAGAAACGTGGTCTTGGCATACACACTTTCCACTTCAAGCTTAGCTCTCTACTCTGATGGCACCAATAGTAACAGCACTGGTTTGATAGGTCATTGTAGGAGAAAGAACCTCAGAGATGTTGTCATGACCTACTGTTACAAAGTGGAGGTGAGATATTAAGGCAACTTTGGTTATGGGATGGGAATGGAATGGGACAAAAAAGACTTCCTAGCTACTCCTTTTCTAAAAGGATCTATAGACTCTTCAAAAGGCTCCATTGTGAAGCACTGTGCTCCTGCACTGTGCTATAAGAGAGCCCCTTTTGCTCATGGGCAAGCTACCTACATCTCTGGAACATGCATGGGGGAGAGCAGCAGATGTCGGGCTGCTACTGCCCCTACGATACAGGTAGACAGGGAGAACATTAGGTCTTTCCCTTCACTGATGCAACATCTCAGTGACCTAGGCAGGGCTCAGAGGACACAGTAGTTTGTCAGACACTGACCCTCTTAGGGCCTGGGTTGGAGCCTGGTGGAGTGGGAGGGCCCGGGATCTCTTACCAGCTGCCCCTGCTTCAGGAGGGGCATAAGCTCATGCACCTCACTCTCCCTCTGGTAAGGAGAGGGACCAGACCAAAGACCTGTCTGCTGGGAGGCGGCACCAAGTGTGCTACCACTTGGTCACGTAGCCTGCCAAGTGCTAGCATTCCATTCCATTGTGCCTTCTAGCTCTACATCAAGATGCACCAAGTCCTCAGGTTCCCGTTAACAATTTGAGATGATTTGACAAACCAGAACCAAACCTGTGTTTCATATACTGTTCTTTAGGCACAACAAATGTACACCTAGAGGCAGGCATGTAGACTGGAGTTCAGGTTCAGATTCAATGTCTCCAAAATCTCACAAGTAGTTTTATTAGGGCTGTTGATTTAATTTCAGTTAACTCATGCAATTAACTGAAGAAAATAATCATGATTAAAATACTTAATTGTGATTAATCACACTTTTTAATTGCACTGTTAAATAATAGAATCCAAATGGAAATTTATTAAATAGTTTTGGATATTTTTCTACATTTTCAAATACATTGACTTTAATTATAACACAGAATGCAAAGTGTACAATACTTTATATTATTATTTTATTAAAATATTTGCATGATAAAATGATAAAAGAAATAGTATTTTTCAATTACCTCATACAAGTACTGTAATGCAAACTCTTTATTGTGAAAGTGCACCTTACAAATGTAGACTTTTGTTTTTGGTACATAACTGCACTCAACCCCCCCCAAAAAATGATGTAAATCTTTAGAGCCAACACATCCACTCAGTCCTATTTCTTGTTCAGCCAACCACTCAGGATACGTCTTCACTTCCCGACGGATTGGCGGGTAGTGATCGATCTATTGGCGATCGATTTATCGTGTCTCATCAAGATACAATAAATTGATCACCAAAGGCAATTCCGACTCCAGAGCTCCAGATCGCCGAGAAGCGCAATCTGGAGTCAACGGGGGAACCTGCTGCCGACCGCTGCCCTGTGAGGATGGCAGGTAAGTCGGCCAAAGATGCTCCGACTCCAGCTACATTATTTACGCAGCTGAGGCTGCGTATCTTAGGTCGAACCCTCCCCCTAGTGTAGACCAGCCCTAAGACAAACAAGTTTGTTTATATTTTCAGCAGATAATGCTGCCCCCTTGTTATTTACAATGTCATCTGAAAGTGATAAGGCATTGCACGGTATCTACATGGCAGATATGCTAAACATCAATATGCCCCTTCATGCTTCAGCCACCAGTCCGGAGAATATGCTTCTGTGTTAATGACACTTGTTAAAAAATGCATTAATTAAATTTGTAACTGAACATCTTGTGGGGAGAATTGTATGCCTCCTGCTCTGTTTTATTCCCATTCTGCAATATATTTCATGTTATAGCCATCTTGGATGACGACAAAGCATGTTGTTCATTTTAAGGACACTTTCACAGCAGATTTGACAAAACGCACCAATGTGAGATTTCTAAGGATAGATGCAACACTGGACCTGAGGTTTAAGACTCTGAAGTGCCTTCCAAAATCTGATCAGGATGGGGTGTGGAGAATGCTTTCAGAAGTCTTAAAATGGCAACACTCTGATGCCACATGCAGAACCTGAACCACCAAAAAAGAAAATCAATCTTCTGCGGTGGCATCTGACTCAGATGATGAAAATAAACATGCATTGGTCCACAGTGTTTTAAATCGCTATCAAGCAGAACCCATCATCAGCATAGATGCACGTCCTCTGGAATGTTGGTTGAAGCATGAAGGGACATATAAACATTTAGCACATCTGACACGTAAATATCTTGCGATACCTGCTACAACAAAGCCATGTGAACACCTGTTCTCACTTTTGGTGACAATGTAAGCAAGAAGCAGGCAGCATTATCTCCTGCAAAAGTAAACAAACTTGTTTGTCTGAGCAATTGGCTGAACAAGAAGTAGGACTCAGTGGACCTGTAGGTTCTAACATTTTTTACATTGTTTTATTTTTGAATGCAGATTATTTTGTACATAATTCTACATTTGTAAATTTGACTTTCATGATAAAGAGATTGCACAACAGTACTTGTAATTTGGGAATTGAAAAAAAACCCTATTTTTTACAGAGCAAATATTTGTCAATATCAAATCAATACATTTGAAAATGTAGAAAACATCCAAAATATTTTAATAAATGGTATTCTATTATTATTTAACAGAGTGATTAATCACGATTAATTTTTTTAATCAGTTGACAGACCTAGTTCTTATATGTACTGAGAAGAGAGGTAGTTTTTTGGTTGTTTATGTTAAGGTTACTTGCTCATACAGTTGTTTCTGTATGAAGGAATGGGTTTTTCATTACATTGCTTTTATTATTTATTAACAGTACATATACATTGTAATAGGTGTGGATGGTACTTTAGGCAACTTAAGAGGACGGGTACTTACATCTCATTTGTATCTTAATTGCTTTCAGTGCAATTGAGATACAATGACATACAATAAAAATGCAGTACTTTAAAATATAGTCAGGCACTCAAAAGCACATTTAAGATGCAATAATCGTTTATAGCAGAGATGGTACAAGTGACAATATTAGAGCAACTGAATTAAAACTTCACAAATTTCAGTACAGAGTAATCTGGAATCTATATGAAACTTTAGATGCTAATGTAAAATTGATTTGAATCTCCAAACTTAGTTTTTCCATATCACCTTTGTAAAAAGTGTTACCCCCCTTCTCTGAACCCCAGGTACAGAGAAGGGACTCTTTTAAGCCAGACCAAATAACTTTAACTGCTCCCCAGCTTAAGTTAATTCTCTACACCCCCAGACTCCCACACTTTACCAGCTGGGAACTTGGGGACCCCCGGCTGCCACCATCTGAGTAGATCTCCAAACTTTGGAGTGGGGTACTCAGACTCCCCAAAACCCTAACTCTGTCAACCTCCCCTCTCCCCCTCCTCGGCTGAAAGTAGAGACAGACTTCGCTCCTCAGGTCCTACCCTGTGCTGGTCCTTTTACCTACTTCCCTCCCTCCTCTCTTCCCAGACTGGAAGCAGAGAAAACCTTAAGGGAAATAAACCAAACACTTTTTATAACTAAAAGATTTAATAAAGAAAAGAGATTAGAACATGGGCACAGTACAACTTACAATTTAGAGTTCCCTAACTCCCCCTCTGAAAAGGATAGAGACACCCCAAATAGGCACAGAACTTATGAAATCAAAAGATCACTTACAGTCAGCTAAGTAAGAATATAAGAAGGAAGTAGAGTCATTCTCAAAAGCCAGAGATGCTCTGGGACCCTTGCCAAGCTACATGGCCAGCCCAACTCAAACTGAAACCAACACTCCCTCCTTGCCTCGTGCAGGGAAGCTCTTACGTCACTTGTTCTCAGGTAACATTAACCCTCTCCAGCACTTTACACTTATGACAACCTTTCTCTGCAACATTCCCCATCTTCCCTACACGTGAGGCTCTGCAGAAAGCCATCTTTGACAGGTGGATAGCTTCCCTCTTCTCCCAGTTAATGATTTCTTCTGGGAGCATCAATGCATCTCTAGATGATCTTTTAGTTGAAGGTTGATTTCTGTGGAGGTCATTCTCTTCCCAGCAGGTGAGTCTTGACTGTGGTAGCTGGGAAGCTCACTGTTCTGCTCTAGTCATAAGAGCAACAGTTACATGGTGTTAGAACCCAGCAGCCACTCTTCTTGTCTTCTGCCTTTTAGTTCCTTTCTCTGAGTCTACCCCAATATTTACACCTAGATGATATTTTCCCTCTGAAACCCCTGTGGTAAATCACCTGAGCTGCAGAATTTTCAAAGCATGGTGAGCAGTTGGGTGAAAATAGAGACAGCCCAAGACTTCATGGAAGCATTTCACTACTCAAGAGTAGAGTTGTAGGCAGGCAGAGTTGTAGGAAAGTGATTTTTATTAATGATCCTGAGTGGCCAATGCTATATGCTGAGGTCTTTACAGTGTGAGACAGAGAACAGCTTATCCTTTCCCTGCTGGCTTTCTTGGTCCTTCTAGTGCCTCACTGAATGAGGTCTCTCCTGAAACCTGACCCAGTTTCTCCAGTTCCACTCCTCATACCTCATACTTCAGAGAGGATGAATTTGAGCTGCAGTAGTGTTGTCCCAATTTGGGTTTACTAGGCACAGTCACTCAGTTAAAATTACTGCTTCTGCCATCCTGGCTCTGGGTAGAGCCCCAAACAGGAGCTCCCAGAAAAATGATTGTGAGAGGTTTGTGAATAGTCCTACCTCACTCCCCACCTTCTTGCCCCTCCTTCAAAATCCTTTTACGAGTGGGAAATGATTTCCCTCGAGACTTGAGAACATGTTTATATTTGGTATATGTCAAGGCTGCAGGGAACAGAGATTTACCAAGCTTCATACAAAGGTTTATTTCTGATAAGGAGATGTTCAATGTTCATATTTGTCCTTATTTATTGTAGATTGGTTCACTGACTCATTTTAATTTAAAATGGAGCCAATGACTGCTTTCCTTATACCCTTTTGGAAAGGAGTTAGCAATTTTGTACACTGTGTGTCATATTTTGTGCATGTTATACATGTATATTCTAGTGTAAGACCGGCATTAGTTCATATATGAATCTATAAATACACTGTGTATTATGCTATCAGCCACATAATGGGCCATATCCTCAACTAGTGTAAATTAGCACTAGATAATGCTGAGATTTCACTATAGTGTCTCACAGAAAATGAGATTCTGACCCATAAGTTACATGCATTTTTCTTCCATGTGGTAAGAGAATAGTTTTAAATATTCAGTTGACTAGATTTAGTGTCTTATAGTAGAACATCTTTTCATATCAATTCTTTATGAAACCTTAACCCCAAAAGCATTTACATTTTAAAGACAAATCACTTTATTGAGGGGGAGTGGGGGTGGCATGTGCTGTTAGCAAACAGTAACTTGTAAACTCAGAACACTGGCTGAGACTTTCATAACAATTTTGGACCACTGGAGGTCTCCATTGAGCTATAGTACTGCACAGGTGAAAGTCTCTCAGCTTGAAAATTTTAGAGTTAAATAAAAATTCAACATTACTACCAACTCCATTACAGCATCATTTTCCTACTGTTCCTGTGAGGAAATCATGTGTATTTAGAGGAAAGGATGTTTCTGATTTGTAATGACCAGAGTATACTGTCATCCTACTTTAGAGGTATATCCATGGCATTGCTAGCACTACTGTCAGTCATTAGCTGTATATCAGATGGTTAAATAATCGACTCTAACAAACAGTTGTCTCCACTGTTCTCCACTTCCTTCTTCTAGTGAGGGAAAAAACGAATACATTTTGAATTTATTTCAGCGATAAATAGAGCTTCTATATTTCTAACCTCAGGGGTTCTCAGAAGTGAATTTTTATAAGTAGAACTTTGGAGAGCTTTGCGGAAGGCAGGCAGAGTTCAACAGAAGCCCATGCAGAGACCAAAAGTTCATGCAGCTCCAGCAGTTATTTGTATGCTATAATTATTCAAGGAAGAGAATGTTCTTTTCTCTTTTTTTTTTTAGCTCCAGTTAAAATGATTTACGAAGCATGATCAAATGCATTTGGTAGGAAAGTATTGATGTGATCAAAGATTGGCAAGGCTCATGCTTGCTTGTTTCTGCTCATTTGCTGGACTGGCTGCAGTTTGATCGGAATCTTCAACTTCATCTCACTTTGTGGCTGAGCGGGTGTCAAACTGCGAAGAGATGAAGCCTCAAGGAAATTTACAATTGTCTTTTGCAGCAGAAAAATAGTGTGTTAAAAGGCAGTTAGATATGACAGCCCTTCAGATCTGGGTCACACAAAGCACTTTCTCCAGGGAAGAAGATTATTAATGATGAGAGATTAGCTGTTGTGAAATCACTCATTTCTCCTGAAAACACACTAAGAATATATTCCTGAGTGGGGATTGATATGAAGTAAAAAGCAGGAGAGTATATAAATATCTAGAAGATACTGATCTTCCTGCTTCCTAGATAAATACTTTATAGTAAGAGAAAGGTTCTAAAATTTGAACAAAAAGATGGTCTTGTAGTTAAGATGCAGAATCTTGCCACAGACTTCCTATGTGTCTTGGGTCAAGTCACTTCACCGCTCTGAGCCTCAGCTTCCCCACCTGTGAAGTAGAGATGACAAATCCAATAGTGCCATGGTGACAACTGACTATAAGAATCAGAATAGAGTGTTAAAAATACCAAACAAACTGTTGCTAATACTTGACTGTTAAGAGGAAAAGTAAGTGTCTTATAGGACAAAAGGCAAGGTCAAATATATTTGAACAAAGAATACTGCTCCTACATTATATAATCTATCACATCCTTTTAGTGGATTTCTAATTACCTTTCCAGTATTAATAAAACAAGCTAAGACTGCTATAAGATGGGCATTGAATGAACAATCACCACACCTGTATTTTACAAATATGAAATGCTGGTTGTGAAATATGCAATTCCACAAACTCAAATAATCTCTGCTTCTTCAGTTCTTGTGCGGTCAGAGTACTAGCCATGATATGCTCAACATTGCCAGTAATAACCCTCCACCGACAAATCGAAAAGAATAAGAGCACATGGTCTGATAATATTTGCCCTTCATAACATGACATGATATGTGCTGTTTTTACATACCCTTTTTATGAACAAGTTCTTAGGGGAGTTTACATAATCTTCTGCACTCATGGACAGGCACCAGGCTTCTTTGTTCCTACATGACAATCAAGTCAAACTGAAATTTGAAATGGATTATGCCTGTCATTCAAATTTTGCCTTATTATAAAACTAATATTAATATATATATATATATATATATATAATATAGGAACTGGTTGCTTCATATATAGTCCTTGTTTGTAATCCAGTTTATGGTCTGTTCAGAAAGAGCTGGATTGATGAGAAAGGAATTCGGCCAATGTTATAATATCAAGCCATGCTTTTTTTTAACCCAGGGAAAGGTGAAAATCTAGGCTGGGAGTTTTCCAAATGTTTTGTGCCCAAATACTAATATGATTTCCCTTGCAAGGACTTTCAGTGCATTGGAAGATGGGAATTTTCAATAGACAGAAGCTCTTTGACAAATATGAGGGAGTTCTGGCATTTCTGTTTCCAAACAAAAATCTGCTCATATGACTTTACTGTAATTTCTTTACCCTACAAAATTGTTGTCATTTCTCTCATGGTGGGTTTTAGTTCTACAGAGAGATTGTTACCATTGCTGATAAGCAATAACCCACCAGAGGGGGGCAATCACTTTCTCAACCAGGGTCTTTAACAACATTCTGGAGAGAAATTCTGCTTTAGTTAAAGCCTGAACATTTCCAAGAGGTTATTTTGGGGCACAGGTTAACCATCAGTGATCTAAAGATGGTGATTCTGATGAGCATACTTCTGTGCCCTTTCCAATGAACCAGAAATGTGCAGATAATATATGGTTTCAGACAGTGCAATGATAGTTCTGTGTTTCTGAGTGCAGGGAGAATTTGAGCCATTTGTTTTGAATGAGCTTCTCTCTTTCTCTATGCACGTGAGCCTAACAGGTGAAATGCTTAATGAGCTACAAAGTTGTATGACTGGGTTGGCGGTGTTCTTTCTCTGCAGTGCAGTGGTGAGAATTCTCGGAGTGAATTTCTGCAGTAAAATGTGTTAGGATTCTGTTTCACCTTAGGTCACTGCCAATCTCCTGATGAATTTCATCTCTGTACTGGTTCATTCAAAAGGGGTTTGATAGCACAGGAGGCTTCCCTGTAGGAAGAAGAGGCAGATCAGGATTCTTTTCTTGTGCTGCCTTACCTCTCTGCTTCCAGAAACCTGACTCCCTGCATGTAAGAAGACCTTTGCAAACTTCCTCCCTGCTGCTGCTGCCAATTTCCAAACCAAACATTATGGTGAGAATGTGGAGGCAGGTTGGTTGGGATTGTACTTGTATGTGAATTGGGGAGGGAACAGGCAAAATGGCTAAGTTCAGTTTGGGAACCAGTTGCAAGGACACTGGTCGTTTTATCGGGATCCAGAAGTATTCTAATGGGGGTGGTGGTGGTGGTGAAGGGCTAATGTAAAGCAGGGGTTCTCAATCTGGGGAACATAATAGTATCCATAATACATAACCATATACATAATAGTAATTACTCTCTACTACTTTCTCCTATCAAGAACATATCATGGAATCTTTGGCCCATTTAGGGCTCAATCTGTGAAGAACATCTTCAACATGTCCTGATGTCAGGAGGTATTCAGAATCATGCAGGGCCAGGCCGTTCATTAAGGATTTATTGAATCTTCCTATTATTTATTATTTGTGTTCCTGTAGCACCTTGGATCCCTAGTCATAGACCAGTACCACATTGTTCTATGCAAGGCACATGAGTACAGTGCATGAGGAGAACACTCCCTCTTTGTGTTGATAATGTGCTTTATTTTCACATCATTTCTGATTATCTCAATTCCACATCTGCTACTGATCCTTAAAGAATTTAGGGAGGGATCAAGTTACAAGATTAGCCTTGCTAAAATGCAAGTTCTATACTGGATGCTGATGCATTCCCCCTGAGAGCAACTGACTCCTTCACTTCCTCACTAATGGACACTTACAAAATGTCAAAGATGCTTAGGAGTTAATATTTCCTCACATATGGACAATTAGTTTCTAATGTATTTCTTCTCTGTGCTTGACTGATTCAGAAAGGAGTCAGCTACATGGAAATCCCTAACACCTTTTCATAAATGGATTGAGGAGGGAAAGTTTAATAAAAATGAATCAGTGGCACATTCTCCTCTAGAGCTTCATTTTGACTAACAGTTCAGCAAGATACTTAAGCATGTGCCTAACTTTAACCAGGTGAGTTGTCCCATTGTAGTCAAAGAAATTAAATATAACCTTAAACTTAGGCACACACTTAAGTTCCCTGCTGGATGGGGGCCTTTATGAACAGCATACATACAATATGTGTATTTTGGTCAAAAACTAATTGACATATGGACAAAGATGCATGAGCATGTAGCTGCAATGACCAAGAGCTCAGTTCCCTATTCTCCACAAATCTTTATTTTATGGGGTTTGTTTTTTTTACTTGCAGATCCTCTTTGCACTTGCATAACTAAATCACACAGACATTTAATTGATTTATTAATGTCTGAGATAATCTCTATTTCTGGAAAGTGAAAACGAGATCAGTAACTTTACCCCGGATCAGACAACTGTTTGGCATAGGATATGTCAAAAATGCATAAATTAATTAATATACATATTGATAAAAGACAAAGGTACTGTTTGAGATGACTTCTTATAGTGACTAACTAGTAAGTTCCTGAAACAATGGTCTTCTTGGCTTTGAAATACATTCAAGGAGTCTTGAGTTCTAATCTCACCTCTGAAATTGACTCCATCATTTTCCTTAGGCAAGGAAAATCCTGTCTGCCTCAGTTGTTCTTTCTGTGAAACAAGTACATTACTAGCCATTGAGAATCTCTGTCTATCCCTCTCTCCTTCTACATATCCCAGCCCTCTCTTAGATACACAAGGAAAGTACTGAGTTCTGTAGATGTAAGAAGACTGAAGAGAAATATTAGTGACAAGAGGTATATGAGTAAACATTGTCTCCTGTTATCCTTTCCTTAGAAACATCACTGAAGATGTTCAGTACATAAACTGGTTAAAATTCTTCATATCTCAAACTTTTGATGAAATGTCATTATTCACAAAAGAACTGGAAAAAATGAAACAATTTTTGTGACTTTCCTTCCCATTTTATATATATATATTTATATATAAGCACGTGGAGTGGCCCCAGACACCACTCCCCAGTATGAGCTCGAAGGCTGGATTAAAATGGCTGGCAAGCTGGATCCAGTTAGTGGGCCATAGTTTGCCTACCACTAGTCAAAGGTGTACTAAAATTCAATGAGACTTAAGCTCACTTTTGAAAATGGGATTTAAACTCATAAATATCGGAAGCTTTTTTTTTTTACTTACCCACTATAACACTTTTTGTGTTCCTCAGGAGGTACTAAGTAAGTTCTGAGTAAAACATACTGAATTTAAATTGTGGGAATTCTACCTATGCTCAAATAATTATCTAAAAAGAGTATAATTGTTGTCTTTTTAGGTAGCAAGATTATATGCTATTATAGTATTTGATGTATATTTTCTACAATCTACTAAAAAAAGATTCTATGCTATAAAATGTAAATTATATTTGGAAACTATAATTTTCAAGTTGACAGTTTAATTTTCATTATCTAAAAATAAATTTTAAAATGAAAATTTAATGTTTTTTGAGCATCGGGGAAAGGATATTTTAAAGAGACAAACTCCAGAACTAAACTTTAACACACATGTTCAAAATATAGCACAAAATGTAAATATATTTATATAACCCACTCATAAATTATTCAGCGTTCAGACACCAATCTAATTTTGCAGTACGCTGCATCAGTGTACCATTGCCTATATGATTCTAAAGGGCGGATTTATCTTTAGGACAATGTACACATGATGATTAATGGTCTTATTAATTTTCACTTTTCACTTTAGGGGAACTTCAGCTTTTTATGGGCAGGTGTAGCTTGCTACCTGAGTGAGCCTCCCAGTGGATGGGATGACTGATGAAAAGGACTAGCCCCACAGAGACAAAATGTCATAGAAAGAATATATTAGGATCAAGAGAAAGATGAAGGAAAAGGTAGGTCCTCTACTTAGCGGGAAAGGAGCGCTAATAATGGATGACATCAAGAAAGCAGTGGTGTTTAAAGCCTATTTTGCTTCCATCTTCACTAATAAGGTAAATTGTGATCAGATACTGATCACAATTAATACTATCAAAAAGGGCGAAGGAATTCAAGCCAAAAAGTAGGTTAAAGAATATTTAGGTATGTTAGATGAATTCAAGTCACCAGGGATTGATGAAATTCACTCTGGGGTACTTAAGGAACTAGTTGAAGCAATCTCTGGACTGACTGAGGGTAGATGAGATCCCAGAGGACTGGAGAAGGGCAAGTGTAGTATCTATGGGCTTGTCTTCACTACCCGCCGGATCGGCAGGTAGCGATCGATCTGTTAGCGATCGATTTCTTGTATCTCATGAAGACGCGAGAAATCGATCGCCCGCAGTGCCCCCGTCGACTCTGGAACTCCAGCTTACCCAGAGGTGCAAGCTGGAGTCGACGGAGGAGTGCACTGCCGACTGCTGCCGCCGTGAGGATGGCAAGTAAGTTGGCTGAAGATATGCCAACTTCAGCTACGTGATTCACGTAGCTAAAGTTGCATATCTTCAGTCAATTCCCCCCCCTAGTGAAGACCAGCCCTATCTTTACAAAGGAGAATAAAGAGGACCCTGGAAAATATAGGCTAGTCAGGCTAACTTTGATATATGGAATAACAATGAAATAAATTATTAAGCAATCAGTTTGAAATCATCTAGAGGATAACAGAGTTATAAGGAATAGCCAACAGGGATTTGTCCAGAACAAATAATGACATCATAAAGTAATTTCCGTCTTTGGCAATATTACTGACCTAGTGGATGTAGCGGGAAGCTGTAGATCTGATACATCTTGATTTTGGTAAAGCTGTTGACACAGTCCTACATCACATTCTAATAAGCAACAGGGAGACATGTGATCTAGATATTACTATAAGATGGATGCAAAAGTGGTTGAGCAGAAAAACCCTGAAGAGTAGTTATCAATGGCTTGCTATCAAACTGAGAGGATAATCTGGTGGGGCCCCAATAGTTGAGTGGTGAGTGTGACTATACAATTGGAGGAGGATGCCAAGCTTGGAGAGGTAGTTAGCAATTTAGGAGAACAGGATTAAAATTCAAAATGATTTTGACAAATTTGAGAATTGGTTTGAGTTGAACAAGATGAAATTCAAAAATACAAGTGCAAGGCATTACACTTAGGATGGAAAAATGAAATGCACAGCTTCAAAGTTTGGAATAACTACGCTGTAGTACTGCTAAAAAGGGTCTTGTGACTATAATGAATCACAAATTCGATATGTGTCAGCAGTGTGATGCAGTTGCAAATAAATAAATAAATAAATGAAGGCATGAATCATTGGGGATGTATTAACAGGAGTGTTGTATGTATGACACCAGGGGCAACTGTCCCATTCTACTTGCCACTACTGAGCCTCAGCTGGAGTATTGTGTCCAGTCTTGGGAAGATTGGACAGAGTCCAGAGGAGAGCAACAAAAATGACCTCTGAGAAAAGGTTAAATTGTACATGTTTAGTCTTCAGAAAAGAAGGCTGAGGGGTGGGGCCTGATAAGTTTTCAAATTTGTTAAAGGCTGTTATAAAGAGGGTGATGATCATTGGCTCTCCATGTCCATTGAAGGTAAAACAAGAAGTATTGGGCTTAATCTGTGGCAAAGGAGATTTAAACAAGATATTAGGATTTTTTTTCTCTAACTATAAGGATAGTTAAGCATTGAAATAGACTTCCAAGGGAGATTGTGGAATCCCCTTCATTGAAGGATTTTAAGAACAGGTTAGACAAACACTTGTCAGGTATAGTCTAGGTATACCTAATCCTGCCTCGGCTCAGGGGGCTGGACTAAATGACCTCTTGAGATCCCTTCCAAATATTTCTGTGATTCAAAGTCTATTCAAGAAAGTGATTGACATTTTTTTCTTACCAGAAAAATCTAGAAAAAATAAAACACAACCTACCTTTTTCAAAAGAAAAAGGCATCATAAAATCAAAGGCAATCAAGAAGGCAATTAAGTTATTAACACTATTTCCATCATGTATTATACAGTATTAAAAAGATGTATCTGTTATTTTGGAAATTGCAGATGTTGAAATGATGAATATATATTAAATTCTGAACTTGCCAAGAAACTTGGAAATCGTTATTTTTTTTTAAATCCATGGGATGAGACAACAGAAGTAAAGCTGTTAGTTCTTGGTTAGTGATTAGAGCATAACAGAAATTCACACTGGTGAACATACGGTGAGATGTTCAAGGTGGAGTGAGGGACCCAACTCCCAGTGACTTTTAATGGGGTGTGGGTGCCTATGCCTAATTCCACTCTGTGCCTTTGAAAATTTCTCCAGAAGTTAAAAATCAAAAAATCCATCAAAAACAACCACCTCACTTGGAATGCAAACTGTCTCATGTTGTGACAAAACATACTGCCAAATACCATCTGTGCAATAGTGAACATGAAAAAGTCAAAAAGTTCAGAAAACAACATTACTGAAGCTGTAGGAAAGTGATTTAAGAATTGTCTAACGCTGAAACACTCTTTGTGACACCATCATTAATTCCGCTCCACACATTTCTATTTCTTAAACACTTATTGTATGCTCTATAGATTTCAGTACTCATTTAAAAACATCTGGTGCCTCAGAGAAAGGAGACAAATAGATCATTTAAAAAGCTAGTCATAACCACCTTTCTTTAATGAACCTGACCCCAGATTTCATGCTGAGAACAGCCAAGTCTGCCCACTCTGCCATGCTGCCATAAAGAAAAAACTAAAAAGCATTTTGACAATGGGAACTAGTTTTCCTCAGCTGAAGACTGTCTGTTATTTAAAGAGCACAATCAGGGAAGCAAATGCACTTAAAGTGCTAGCCAGAGTTCTCTCACTTATGCTACATTTGTCTATTCTTGTTTCCCTTAACTATGTAACATTCTGGGCTCTGATCTTGCCATCAGATCCACTTGCATATAAAACCTGATGTCCACAAGGCGTCCCACAAAGTTCCATTGGCTCCATATGAGCACAAGAGTCTGCCTGTGAAGGTCTGAATACCAAAATATGGTGAACCCGTTGGACTCATTTTCATGCAATGTTATAAAGGCCAAGACTATAACAGGGTTAAAAAAACAAACCTAGATAAGTTTATTGAGGATAGCTCCATCAGTGGCTATTATCCAAGACAATCAGGGATGCAACCCGGCAACTCTTAACATGCTTGGGGCAACTCTAAACCTCTGATTACCAGAAGACAGGAGGGGAAGACAGGAGTGGATAACTCCAACTGTCCTGTTGTATATGCTTCATCTGAAGCCCTGGTAATGGACTCTAGTAGAGTCCAGGATATTGGGATAGTGGACCTTTGCTCTGATCCGGTATGGCAGTTCTTATGTAAGACTGTTGCCTACAGAAGGATGAGAATCAGCCCTTCAAACCAAAGGAAATGGAGGTGGGGAAGTGGCTTTCTCTACACTCAAATATGGCATGGGAGTGGAAAGTGAAGGAGTAGTTTCTCTCTGTAATAATCTGCTTGAGAGAATCTAGTCTTGTATTGCTTGCTGCTTGTATTCATATATACCTGTGGTTGTTCCCTCTAAGCAAGGTGCACTTAGTTCAAAACTCTGTATCAGAATACTGCAATTAGCTAACTTGGGGAAGACTAGAAGGCACATTATATGTTTCCTAATTTAATATTATGGTTTGAACCAAATAATCTCTTAGGTAGATTCCTTCTGGAATAAGGATTATTTGTGGAATCCAGGAAGTTTGTGTACCAGCAGAGGAAGCCCATCTCAGCTGGACCAGGCCAAAATTTCTTTTATTCCTTATAATATAGAGTTAATATATTTCCTACTTCATAGAAATCATTTAACGCTCTATATTATACTGAACGTTGGTAGCTAGCTGCCTAAAGACCTATTATAGTTCATCCCATTATTAAAACTCTTGCTTTTCACCATCAAAATGAGTCTCTAACACAGACATATAAAGGAGGATGCAACACATGTGAATAAAGCCACTTTATAAAAAATCTGCTTTGTAATAAAGCTAAATATACAAGATGATATAAAATTACATACAAATTCTTTAATTTACACAATTTTAAAGGATGCTGCTCAGGATCAATGATTTTGGTCATGCCGTGCTGTTTTCTGTTTAAATCTGCAGCGTCTGAGCTGCCATAACAAAAGCCGTATTGTAGAAACTGATCCATTTCTGTGCTGACCTGAATTTTCCCCAGGGGAAAAAAAGGCATTATGATGATTCAAGCAGTTCCCATCTTCATTCCAGGATGGCATAGAAGATTCATGTTCACGTTGTCTTTAGCTAACTGAGTATTCTTGAATTTGAGTAGCTCTCTGTTACAATATCGTAATGCAACATTTATAATCATTGTTGAACTGGGATTGGATATTAGAGGGGGAGGAATGGGGTGGAGAAGAAATGGAAACAAATGGTTTATACACCACAAGCTCTTGAGGTGTTTTATTAAATTAAGTTTCCGTGTGCCCCTAATACTTTCTGAAGTCCAAAGTGGAAATCATGTACTACAGTCTTCTTTAAAGGCATTATAATGACCTGTATTTTAAGCTTCATAATGTACTTTCCATTGCAATATTTTTAAATTTCTGTAGCTCACTATAATATATAGTCTGTAAGCCTGGTTGCTTAATGCTTCCTGTGATGGAAAGAGAGGGAAACAACATCTAAAAATATTCTAAATAATATAGCCTGCCTTAAGTCTGAGATGCTTAGAAACAAACTTCTGTGAACCTTTCCTAATAAAATATGTAGCTGAAACCCAAGCTTACTTTGTGCTGGGTTTCATTATGAAAGCAACACTTTGTGTGTGAGAGTCCAATCCAGCAACATGCAGACCATGTCTTATCATGAGGGAATTTGCATCTTTATCTCCTGTTGATGTCAAGTCAATCTGAACTGGATAACTCCACAAACTTGTACTGTCACTAAAATGTTATGTTGCTTCAGATACAGGTATCAACATACTGGGTTTTCTCAATGGTTTCTTCCCGACAGGGCAGGTTGAACCTATTTATATTGTTCTTCTATATGCTCTACAATGACACTAATAATTCATAAGTTAGGGACCGTGAACAATCTGCCCTGGTTATTATTATTTTTTTTGTGAGAAGCATTTTAAATTAATAATGTAAAAGTCTATTGATTTTGTTTATGTTTTGCATTTAGTATACAGGAACATTTCTTGGTACATGTACGGAATGGTGAAATAACAAACAGGGGTAGATTGTAGTTTACAATCATAGCCTGCACTAGCAAGAGCTTTGAATAGGGCTACTTTGTAGTGTTAGACGCAACCTACTAACTTTGTACTCAGGGCTTTTTTACACACAGAAGTAGCACCGGTTTAACTAAATGTGCAATGTTGCACCTGATTAGTCAAACCAGTTCAACTCTGGCCACATCTACACAACCACTTACTTCAACATAACTTACAGCACCCAGTGGTTTGACTAAGCAACCTCCCTAAGCGACATAAGTTACTCTGACATAAGTGCTGGTGTGGTCAGCACAATGTCAGCAGGAGAGCTCCTCCCACTGACATAACTACAGTCTCTTGCGGAAGTGAATTTATTATGCCGATGGGAGAGCTCTCTCATCAGCGCAGAGATTCTTCACCAGATGCAGCTGCACTGATGTAGTGCTTTTTGTGTTGCGTAGGCCTTTGTGTGTTATCACTTTCTACAATGAAGTTTGAACCTGGCTTGCAACCTACACATTACACAGCGACAGTGTAGCCAATTGTTAAAATTTTACAAGACAGTGATATCAAGGGTTTTTCTTACAGCCCCTGAAACAACTGTCAAAAGGTGACACTGGCCCTTCCAGAGGTAAAGATGCCAGTGTACCTGTGACTGGTTATCTGATCCCAACCAGTCTTAAAAGATGGCACCAAGGCCCTAGAGGAGAGAGATTGGCAAGTGAGCATGGCAGAATTCTTGATTTTGGTTTCCTGTGGGAAGACTTAAGGCAAGAGAGCAGAAGCAGGGCTTGTTGACTGGCCTCTCCAAGCTGGATATCCATGGCCGGAGGAGGGAAGAGGACTGAAGGCAGGAGAACTGCGGAAGGAGTTGCCTGCTGTTTACCAAATCAGAAAGCTTGAGCCAAGGCCAGAGAGGGCTAAAGATAGGGGAGACAATGGAGGGATATACCCACCAGCATTTACCTGCTACAGGGCTGGAAAAGCTTGATGGAACAGGGGAAGTTTTGGCTGTTCCCCAGTGAAGGTGGAATTCCCAGTGAACATTCTGGGGTGAGGTGAGGATGTCCCACTGGGAGTAATGGGGTTGTACTCCAAGTGGCAGAGCAGCGGTGGCTGTCCTGTCAGAAAGACAGGTGAAAACTAATGAAGAGTCCAGGTGTGGTATGAAGGGCATTGAAGGAAGGGTTGTCTTGGGATTTTAAGGACTACACTGATTGTAAGAAATGCACTATGGTTGGGTATTCTCTTGTGGATTATTTGAACTATATTTTATTAATAATCTGGCCCAAAGGTGGATCTTGCAGTGACTTAAAATAATATTCTGCAGCATCTTGAAGCACCTACAGGGAGGAAGGATAAGCAATAGCTTTAGACTTGTAGGAGACCGTCAGCTCCTCACTTTTAAACAGTTTATGGATTGGCCAGGAGAGAAGTTGAAATGAATTCTCTGTTTCTCATCTACAATGCTACATAGTCAAGGAGAGCATAATTCTGTTTTTTCCACTTGGAGGAGAAATGGAGGTGGGTATCAGATCAGTGACACCTAAAAAAAGTTTAAGCCATTGTGATTGTTTAGGACAGAAGCAGGAAGGATGGCTTAGGCAGTAGGGGGTGGAGTAAGTGTAAGTGTGTTTATTAATAGGGCTGGTCAGGAGTTTGTCAATGAATTGGTTTTTTCATAGAAAAATTCAGATTTTTTTTAAACCAAAACTGTTCCTGAAACAGGGCTGGATTTGATTAATTTCTTAACTGAAAAAGGTCAAGAAAACAAAAGGATCAGAAATGTAGAAATAAAACATTTTGATTATTTCAAAATGCAAATGATGTTCTATTTCCAGTTTGACATCACTTTTTGTGTGAAAGTTTAAGCAAAATTATTAGACTGAAAAAAGGTACAAAAACATTTAAAACATTTTAAATGATCTATATGAAATATTTTTATTGACCCAAACTTTTTAAAAAAATGTTTTTTGGCATGTGAATATTTTCAAGATTTCAACTTTTTGTCCCAATTTAGAGACGGGAGAAACAAATTGAATTCTCCAATATTTGCAGAACAGGAAATAATTTCCCACCCCCCTCTACTTAGCAGAAGGTAAGAACCAACCAGCAAGCACTCCCCCAAAATTGCTTTTGGATGCTAACAGGAATGCAAGAGAGTGTGAAGCCATGTCTCTGAGACAGTGGGATTGCTACAGGTACAGCATCAAATGCCACTACATCCTGTTATCGTTATTGGAGGTCGTAGGACTGATTTTTATACATTTCTATGAGCACTGTGGCAGTACAAAGGAGCTGTAAATGAGGCAAAGCACTCCTGTGCCTAAGGGATATCCATTTTGTAAAAGAATTTCCCCTACCAATGTAGGTCTGATGAAGCAGACTCAGAAATAGCATCCTGTACTGGGTAATACCATAGGGCAGCTCTCAACTGTTTTAACATTCTGGGCTGTGGACTAAGGATTTATATAAGAGTTTTCCCTTTAAAAACTTTGTTTTGGAAATTAAGCATGAATACTAGGTCTACATTTCACCTACGGCACGGGTTGAGGTAATCTCATTATTTTAACTATCTAAATCTAAAGTCAGTCATTTCAATTTGGGAGGTCCCAAGGAAACACTCTGCTGACCCACTACGTTGCCAGTGCATAGTGGGTGTAACTACTGTAAAAAGGAGTTAGTTCTATTGAAAAGGCAGATAGGTAAAAAATAGTTTTCCAGACCCACCTCAAAGTACCAATGTTGGCTAGCTATACTATAGATCTTGGGATCTGATTGCCTTTTGATGTACTCCAGGTTGTCTCATCTCTCAGATAAATGCATCTTTCAATCAAGTTGGATTTATTTCTCTTACAGAGGTTCAATGAACTACAGTACCTTTTGTTAAATACTCGTGTGCTCTCCTGTGCAGTTCTTATTTTATCTGTACTCCACTCTTTTATCTCACATTTTATTCATCAGCCACCATATGTTGTAATTATAATTATTTATATTTTGTATTGCAGTAATGCTTAGGAGTCTAAGGGCCTGTCTTCACTACCACTTTAATTCGATTTTAACGACGTTAGGTCGAATTAAACGTGTACCTGTCTTCACATACATGCCCTTAACGTCGATTTAAAGGGCCCTCAAGATCGAATTTGTAACTCCTGCCTGACGAGAGAAGTGAGGCTAAATTCGACATTCCAAGCTTGACTGTGGGCTAGTGAAGACGGAACCGACATTAATAGCCTCCAGAGGCTGTCCCACAATGCTCCATTCTGACCGCTCTGGACTGCCTCACTGCTCCACTGTGACCGCTCTGGACTGCACTCTGAACTCGCTGCTCTGGCCAGGTAGATAAGACCCGGGAACATTTGAATACCATTTCCTGTTTGGTCAGCATGGCCAGCTCACCTGAACAGCTCAGTCGCCATTCAGAGCAATCAGCAGCACTAGCCGCCATGCAGAGCTCAGCTTCACAAGACTCCACGCAGAGCTCATCTGCCCTGGACACCAGCCAGAGGAAAAGAGCTCCAGCATGGTCCACTCGTGAGGTGCTGGATCTCATTGCTATCTGGGGAGAGGAATCTGTGATGTTGGAACTACGCAACAACAAACGGAATGCCAACACCTATGGAAGGGTCTCCAAGGCCATGCTAGAAAGGGGCCACAACAGGGACACCACACAGTGCCGCGTGAAAATTAAGGAGCTGCGGCAATCGTTCCAGAAAGCCAAGGAGGCAAACGGACGATCAGGGGGCGCGCCACGGACATGCAGGTTCTACAATGAACTAAATCAGATAATGAGGGGCGCCCCCACCACCATCGCGCCGGTCTACGTGGACTCCACCGATGGGATAATCATCAGGGAGGAGACTGATTCTGATGAGGAAGACCATGAGGAAGAGGAAAATCTCACGGAGCAGCAGGAGGCCAGCGGAGAACCCGTGTTCCCAGACAGCCAGGAGCTGTTTATCACCCCTTAGACTCCTAAGCATTACTGCAATACAAAATATAAATAATTATATAATAACAACATATGGTGGCTGATGAATAAAATGTGAGATAAAAGAGTGGAGTACAGATAAAATAAGAACTGCACAGCAGAGCACACGAGTATTTAACAAAAGGTACTGTAGTTCATTGAGCCAGTACCCTCCCAAGCCTCCCAGGGGGGTAAGTGTTTCTTTTTTAAGGGATTACATGACGCGTGATTTTGTAAAGGAAGCATTTATTAATGAGTAACTTGCCCTAAGGACTTAGCGTGCTTTCATTGCTGGTCAATTTCTACTCAAAGAGTCTGTCAATATACTCCGGGATTGACCGGAAGTCCTCCGCGGACATTTCAATGAAGCTATCCAGGAGGTAGCGATGAATCCTCCACAGCAGATTTCTGGGGAGAGCCGCCTTATGTGGTCCCCCGTGATAGGAGACCATCCCACGCCACGAAAGTAGTAAGTAGTCTGGTATCATTGAGCAGGCTAGCATTGCGGCGTATGGACCAGGACTTTGCATGGAGGCAAGGAGCATGCGCTCTCTATCTCTCTGAGAAATTCTCAGCAAAGTGATGTCATTCATGGTTGCCTGTTTGAAATACAGACTGCAATTAGTAGGGAGAAAAAGATTCCCAGCTGCAAAGTACTCTTTTCTGCTGAGGACCGACCAACCGCACCCCCCCCCCCCCCACGAACGCTGACCGACCCTTCCCCCCCCCTCCTCCAGCCCGTAGCGGTAGCTAGCAGGGAACCAGAGCAGTCTGCAAGCGGTTGCTTCCACTTCAGATCCAATGCGAACCAACCCCCCCCCCCCCCCTCCAGCCCGTAACGGTAGCTAGCAGGGAACCAGAGCAGTCTGCAAGCGGTTGCATCCGCTTCAGATCCAACGCGCACCCAACCCCCTGCCACCCAAGCCCGTAGTGGTAGTAGCTAGCAGGGAATCTGAACAGTCCGCAAGCGGTCTGAAGAGCCCCAAAAAGACCTTAGCCCTTAGCGAGAGATTTTTTGGCATTTGCTTTGCAGTTTGCGGTTCAGTGGGACCCACGCGGTGGGGGGAAGGGGGCGGGGTTACTCTACAATATGCAAGTGCCACTTTTAACTTACCATGGCCGGCTGCACGGTGATTTCAGAAGCCGTGTTGGGCTGAGGCACGCATATGTGTCTGAGATGCTCTGACTTTTCTGTGAGCTAGTCAGTCACTTTTAGGTGTAGAACATGTCCTTGTACAGAAATCATATCAGGCCTCTGAATACTGAGGTTGCAAATGGCATAGTACTCCCATTGTGTACCGTCCGAGACTACATCTGCCTCCTAACCTTGAATGTATCTGTCTCATAACTTTCAAACTTTCTTTGCCCACATTCGCACACAGATGAACAATTATCTCAGAATCCCCCGGCCTGCTCCTCCCGCCGTGCATCGCAGATAAGAAAGCGTAAAAAGAAAACGCGAACGCGCGATGATATGTTCAGTGAGCTCCTGGAGAACTCGCGCGCTGAGGCAGCCCGCCAGACGGAGTGGAGGGAAAGAATGATAGAGGCAAGGAATCGAGAGATACAGGCAAGGGATCGAGAGATATAGGCAAGGAATCGAGAGAGGCGGGAATCAAGAGCCGCTGCAGAAAAGAGGGAAGAGCGCGAAGAAAGACGCATGGATGCTTTGCTCCGTATAATGGAGGACCAGAGCGACATGCTGCGATCTCTGGTGGAGCTGCAGCACGCCCAAAGATCACCTCTGCAGCCCCTGTCTAACCACCTCCCCCCCTCCCCAAGTCCCATAGCTTCCCCACCCAGACACGGGGTGAGAACACGGGGGGGCAAGCTCCGTGGACTGACCCACTCCACCCCACAAGCCAGCAGAAGCAGCAGCAGCAGCAGGCTGACGTTCTCTGAAAACTTTTAAAAGCTGCTGTGTCTTGCCCACCCCTCCTCTCCCCCCTTCCACCTCTCCTCTGTCCGCTCCTACCCCACTGCGACTGCTGGTTTCCCTCCAGGATACCATAACAGTGATCCCCTGTATTTGTATTTCCGATGAACCAATAAAGGAACCATGATTTTTCAAACAGTGGTTTTATTTCCTCTGCAAGCATGGGGAGGGGGGAGGGAAAGCATGGGGAGGGGGGAAGGAAAGAGGGTTCAAGGGCAGCAGGCTTAGAGCACATCAAGGGAGCAGATTCTCAAACACCATCTCGGGCACTCATAAAATTGGTTTTCAAGGCATCCCTGAGGCGCAGGGCCTCATGGTGCGCTCTTCTACTTTCCCTGCTGTTTGGCTGCTCGTAAGTAGCAGAAAGTAAATTTGCCTCTGCCTCCCAGCCCGCCATAAACGTTTCCCCCTTGCTCTCACAGATATTGTGGAGCACAGAGCAAGCAGCAATAACAATGGGGATATTTCTCTCGCTGATGTCTGAGCGAATCAGTAAGGAACGCCATCTCCCCTTCAGACGGCCAAATGCACACTCTACGGCCATTCTGCACTTGCTCAGCCTGTAATTGAACAGCTCCTGACCCCTGTCCAGGGCTCCTGTGTAGGGCTTCATAAGTCAGGGCATTAGGGGGTAGGCTGGGTCCCCAATGATAACGATCGGCATTTCCACCCCCCACCCCCCCGGAAATTTTCTGGTCGGGGAAGAAAGTGCCTTGCTGCAGCTGTCTAAAAACCCGAGAGTTCCTGAACACTCGAGCGTCATGAAGCTTTCCCGGCCACCCCACGTACAGGTCAGTGAAACGTCCCTTGTGGTCAACCACTGCTTGCATGACCATTGAATAATATCCCTTCCGGTTTCTGTACTCGGCGGCCTCATCACCAAATTTGACAGATTGTCAGTCGCCCTACTTCCAAAACCGTCAGTGTCCATGTCGTCCCTGCTGTGCACGTCCTTGTCCATCTCCTCCTCACTGTCGTCTGGTTCCAGAAAGCGCAGTTGTCCACGGATCGCATTCCTCTGCAGACGGTGCAGCAGGAACTCCGCAACCGTGATCGAGGTCCTCACAACGGCCATTACTGTTTCCGTGGTGTCAACGGGCTCCATGCTTGCAGTGCTATGGCGTTAGCATGGCGCGGAGAAAGGGCGCGAATTATGGGATGCCTGCCCACAGTGCACCGCTCGTAATGGGGGGTCGGTGGCGTGGAAAAAGGGCGCAAAATTTGGAAATGCCTACCCATAGTGCAGCACTCGAAATGGTGCCTGCTGGGGGATCAGGGAACTGTGGGATAGGTACCCAAAGTGCAACGCTCGTTATGTCGAGGCTTGCAAAAGTTGTGAGGACAGACACTGTCGACTTCATGTGCTTTGCTGTGCCTAGTGAAGACACACAAATCGACTGCATACAGTCTGCTTTGCAAAATCGAAATAAAGGAAATCGAACTACTTCTGTAGTGAAGACATACCCTAAGTCATGGACCAGGACTGTGTTGTATTAAGTGCTGTACAAACAAGTACAGTACAGAGTGGAATGAGTTCTTAATGGCATATTCCAGCATATCTTGTCTTTTTTGACTTTCCACCATGCTAAAATTCTCTAAAAGGAAAGACACAAACAATATTCCCATCCTGATCAAAATGCCCTCTTCCCTCACATTTTCAAGGCTGACCTTATGTAGCAATTAATTTGATCTGAATTTAATTTGAACTACATTTCTACAGGACACACATTTATTGATATATTGTGTCTCAATTCAGAGTGGTTATGCAAAACTTCCATTTTAAATATTCATGGAATAGAATAATGCAGTGAAATAGTAAACTAGTTGCCAATTTCCACCTTATTTAGCCAGTTATGAACATGTTTCTAATACCCTTTGCACCTGGGAAAATTCCTGAAGGATTTTGCCTCTCTGGTGACTGAAATGTATATTGACAACTTATTTAATTACTAGCATAAGTGCCCGGCGTTGCTCGGGTCAGTCGGAGGTGAGGAGGGGGCAGACAGCTGACACCCCCTGACCAACCCCAACACCCACACCTCACCCCTCACCCACCCCGACACCTTCCCACCCCCCCCTGACCAACCCCAACACCCCCCGGCTCACTTACCCCCCGACCAAACCCGACAACCCCACCTGACCCCCCGACCAAACCCGACACCCCCACCTCACCCCCTGAGCAAACCCGACACCCCCACCTCACCCCCCGACCGAACAGTGTATTTAATAATCTGTGTGCTACACAGTGCACCGTGAGCCGGGGGGGGGGGGGTGTCGGGTTTGGTCTGGGGGGGTGGGAAGTTGTCGGGGTGGGTGAGGGGTGAGGTGTGGATGTTGGGGTTGGTGGGAGGGGTGTTGCGGTTGGTGGGGGGGTGAGGTGGGGGTGTCGGGTTTGCTTGGGGGGATGAGGTAGGGGTGTCAGGTTCGGTCGGGGGTAAGTGAGCCGGGGGGTGTCGGGTTTGGTCTGGGGGGGTGGGAAGGTGTCGGGGTGGGTGAGAGGTGAGGTGTGGGTGTTGGGGTTGGTCAGGGGGTGTTGCGGTTGGTGGGGGGTGAGGTGGGGGTGTCGGGTTTGGTCGGAGGGTAAGTGAGCCGGGGGGTATCTGGTTTGGTCTGGGGGTGTTGCGATTGGTGGGGGGGTGAGGTGGGGGGGTGGGGTTCGGTCGGGGGGTAAGTGAGCCGGGGGGTGTCGGGTTTGGTCTGGGGGGTTGGGAAGGTGTTGGGGTGGGTGAGGGGTGAGGTGTGGGTGTTGGGGTTGGTCAGGGGGTGTTGCGGTTGGTGGGGGGGTGAGGTGGGGGTGTCGGGTTTGCTTGGGGGGGTGAGGTGGGGGTGTCGGGTTTGGTCGGGGGGTAAGTGAGCCGGGGGGGTGTCGGCTTTGGTCTGGGCACCCACCCTGACACCTTCCCCCCCCAGACCAAACCCAACACCCACACCTCACCCCTCACCCCCCCCCGACACCTTCCCACCCACCCCCCCAGACCAACCCTGACACCCCCCGGCTCACTTACCCCCCGACCAAACCCAACACCCCCACCTGACCCCCCCAAGCAAACCCAACACCCCCACCTCACCCCCCGACCGAACCTGACACCCCCACCTCACTTACCGTCCCACCAAACCCAACTCGGATCCGTCGCAGGGGGGGGCCCAGAGCCGAGGGATTCCGGGGACCTTCGCAGGTGGGGGGGGGCACAGAGCTGATGGAGTCCGGGGTTCCGTTGGGAGGTGGGAGGGGCAGAGAACTGAGGGATCTCCGGGGTTCCGTTGGGAGGGGGGAGGGGCAGAGAACTGAGGGATCTCTGGGGTTCCGTTGGAGGAGGGAGGGGCGAGCTGAGCGAGTGCGGTGTCTGTTGGAGGGGGTATTATGACATCATCACCACCTAACCGCCCAGCCGATGTGATTGGCCCTGAAAGACTTTCACCCCTGGGGGGCGTCAGAGGTGAGATCCGAAAATTTTTCGACCCTTACCAGCATCTAGACCCCAAGACCCCTAACTGTACCAAATTTCAAGTCTCTGGCTCAAACGGTGCGGGAGGAGTTCGCTGTCATACATACATACATACATACATACACCACTTGACTTTTATATATATAGATTAGGCAGGGCAACAGCCAAAGACCATCATGGAGAGAAGAAATCAAAATTCCAGGCTGTGGTATCCCTGTGGCTGTCTCACGTGAAATGTTATCAAATAAAACTCTGTTAATGCAATTGGGAGGAGAAGGGAAAACCTGACCTGTACTTTTCAGCAACCTCCAGTCTCTCTTCATGTTCTTAATACTGTGTCAGACTTTGCTGATTGATATACGGTAACAGACTGGCAGGGTCTGCCTGAAACATCCTCCGGCAGCAGGTGGAGAATGTGAAATGGGCACTGGCAGTGGCTTTTTAGAAGAACAGAATTGTTAAGAATCTGGGTTGAACAATCCTGAGGTAGGTAGGCTAACGGCAGCCAAATCTGGGGCAAAGATTTGAGCTGAACTTTGTTACATTATCATTGATATCTTTAATGATACAGCAAAGCTCCAGGAAATGAGTCATTTTTTGACACCACATAGTGTGTGGACTTTGAGTTAAAACAGCTTAGGAAAGATACTTGGTCACATGTAGTATTTAGGTATAGCAAGGGAGCAACATTAAGGATAGTGGCCTGGGTGTATGTAGAATAATTTTTTCTCTCTCTCTCAAGGGTGACAACCCTCCTCTGTTTTAATCCTCAGTTGGAATTTGTACATGAGGCAATTGTACGTTTACAAATAGCAACCAGGACAACCCAAATTTATAAGACTCTGTGTTTGACCAAGTTGAATTTTGGCATTCAATACTTATTAAGAAAACAATAAAGGACTACACTAACACTATATAGTAATGTAATGTGTTTGATTCTATTATTTATTGCTACTTCACATTTTCTGTAATATTCAGTATAAAAATCCAAACCTCACCTCCATACTATATTAGAGCAGCAGAAGCTGAGCCTGGTAATTATTTCTTAAATTTATGGGTTATTTTTTACATAAAGAACAGTTTTTGGAAGATGAAAATACATATCACATATATGTAATAACAAACCATATACTTAAATATTTTGGCCCAAGCAGTTGGCCAGTATTTAGGGTCTCGCCAGGTTATTAGGTTAGAAGGAGAAAATGATGATGTGAGATAAGTATTTCTTTGGGTAGTGTTTGTTTGTTTACAAAAAAATGTTCACAAAATCATGTTTCCCCAAACACAGTATGAATAAAACAGGAGGCTGTTTCCTTGCTCAAAATCTTGAAACTTGCCTTTTGATCAAACTCTCTGCTCAAAAAAATCTCTCTCTTGGTTTCCTCCCAGGGACTCAATATCAATGCTCCTCTGGCTTTCTTCTGAGTTTTCTGGCTGCACATCAGGCAAAACTGTCACTGATCTCTAGAGCAATTATGCCAGCATAAGAAACCATTTTAGAAGCTGAATATAGATATCAGAATTTGGCTCTACCTGAAGTCAAGTAGGATGATAGATCAGTAAGCAATGATGGGAATATTAATATTATGTAGGCTCCAGGTCCTCAGTTGCAACTTGAGGCATCAGGGGCAAAGACAGATTTAAACCACCTTTGGGCTTCCTCAATATTGGTGTGTTCTGGTCTCAGTTGCATATTTTTGTGAGCAGAATTTAGTCAACTATTTTTTAAAAAATGTGGACCTATGCATCTTCCAGTTTATACCATAGTGAGTTAATATGACTATTATTTTGGGGGTGAGACACTATAATTAAAATATTATAATTATATAGTAATCTTCTGATGTCTATAAAAACATTTATTTTTAATGGAAATTAATGACTCGTAAATAATTCCCTTTTTCTCTTTCCAGATAGAATTTCATTTCCATCATATAAAGCCAGCTGTCAGCTCCCTGTAGGAGAAAATGTTTAGCATCATAAATAGTGGTTGTCAAATCAATACAGTCTCTAATCTGGCTCAAACTGAATACCTGACTTTGAGTCCATGAATGAAAATGAGACAGAGAAGAAAATATTAGTCTTATTCTATCATGGTTTTCTCAATTGGGGTGAAGTTCTCTTCATCCTCATAACACCCAAGTAACCAGGCTCTGACGTGCATGAAATGCAAAGGCTTAGGTGGTGAATCAATTGCCCCCACCAACGTGGGGCCAGGACTGCCATTCAGCCATTCCTCCACCTGTCCACTGCTCCACCTTCGGACAAGAGAAATTGCTGCAGCCTCTCAGCACACTCAATCATTAACTTTGCTAATGTGCAGAGAGCCAGCATAGTTCAACTCCTCATCCCAGAATCAGTCTCTGTCCCTGAGATCTCCACCCCAGTCTCCTCATCCCAGTGTCCTGAACTATTGGATACATTCTTTGATGGGACAACACCAACTTGAAAATCTAGTATGTATAAAACAAATTAGTTTCAAGGACTATGAATGGCCTGGAATCCTCTTGCTAATTTTTCTTTTTTTACAAAGATTCTTTAAATGCATTGGTTTCTGTGTGAAAGACCCATAGAAACAGGGGAAACTGAGTCTGGTCACGTCTACATGACAGCATGTGTAGAGTACAGGCACTTGTCACTGTTACGTACAGCAGAGGGGCAAGACTGTGGCAGTGGTGGTGGTGGTGGGGGGGGGGGGGCAATGGGGAAAGGCAGAGAGCTGTCAGAGCCTTTTCCTGCTGCCAGAGACTTCTCCTCTGCCTCCCCACTGCCAGAGCCTTTCACTACAGTGAAAACTGTGGCAGCACAGGTCAGCAAGACACTACTCTGATAAAAATAACAGTGTAGATGTGGAAGGTACAGCTTAGGCATGTAGAGAGCCATGTAAGGTATACATGCTGGGGGTTCAGATGTGTACGGTACTTGTTTAAACTGTGTCTCACCATCTACCCTGTTATTTAATCCCATGCTATCGGAGAGTACAGGCTCTATATGCTACCCACCACCATCAGTGTAGACATAGCTTATGTGAGTAGGAAAAACTGAAACAGACTATACAAAGTGCTGTCAAGCACACACATGTCTTTTTAAAGATACATTTTCCCTCATCTCTTTGGTCTACTTCGAACAATATCAAATAAAAAGAAATCATACAGACGGGGTGATTTTTAAATTGATAGTGTCCTTTTAAGTGGCACCACTATGGGTACTCTTATATTTATGGTTGTGGCAATCTCTGTTCTCTATTCTTTTCTTTAGGCAGCAGCTTCCTGACTGCCTGCTGTATGAGTCTGCAAGGAGTTTGTCCTGATAAATGTTAATTCCCCAGTATTTCGGCAGAAGAAGGGTATTGTATGATTTATTTTTTTTCATGTAATTAGAGTTTGGTATAAAAACTTGCCAAACCAGATCTGACCATTAGTCATCGGACCCAGGATCCTGCCTTCAGCAGTTGCAGAGGCTAGGGGCTTCAGAAGAAGGTAGCCCCCCTGCTGTCCATGGTGGATTGAAGCAAAGGTGCAATGCTATACATGAGGAAGGGGGAAAATCCCTTTCCAGTTTATTTATGAATCATTTCACACCCCAGAGCCTGAACTGGCTTTATAGTTTCTCTAACAATACATTATTATTAATGATAAAATGATTCAACCCCTTTAAAAAAGAAAACCAGCCACAGCATTTGACAATATGTGCAATGGGGATGAGACCAGAAGTCTTCATTTAATCAAGTTAACAAAAGTTTCCAGCTTCTGCATATCAAGTGGGGGGAGAGGGGGAAGAGACTTTCAATCAATCTATGTGCCTATGTACAAATGGCTTTGCTGCATTCCATTAAATTAGAGCCTTGATATTTCTTCAGCACATTAACCTATACCTGTAGCTGTACTTAGTATGTAAGTGAACTCAGTAGTTCTCACCATTTGCCCTTTTGCGTGACATTTATTGGTCTAATTTTCTTACTCAGCTATAATGATCAGAAGATTTATGTTGCTCCAAAACAGCATTCGGCTTTCTCTGAGAACACCAAGCTTTTCACATATTGGAGTGCATGACAGTTGCTGGGTATGATTAATACATGAATGGAAGGGATATGTGTGTGTGTATGCAATAATATGGATTCTGTCAATATTTCTGCCTTTTCTAATGAGCAGTACATAATATTAAGCACTGCTGGATTCAGTTCTGCCTGTCACTGAGGAATACCAATCTGCTCTCCCTCTACTTAGATGATGAAAATATATTGTATGTGGTCAGCCTTAGTACTTAGCGGGTGTCCATCACCAGTAATGAGTAGTCATCATTTCACTGCTATGTAACCAGAATTATTTGCTATGCTTACAAGCCCTCAGAAATAGATTCACCCTCTTTATTAATGTATACTGCCCTATAGAACTGTACCTTAAGCTTATGTACTGATGTTGTCTTGTCTACTTTTCTCCATTTAGTCAAGGTGGTGGTTAGCTTGCAATCACTGCATCTTTTAAAAGAAATATAATATTCAATCATCATACTTTATTAAGTATTCATTGCTGCTTTAAAAATGTGACCCTCCCCCAACTTAATGTTGATCCATTTTCCATGCACAGTAATTATTCAGTGAGGTGGTTATCTTGAGAGGCCTTGCTTCAATGAATAGCTATTTTAATTTGGAAGGAATAAGCTTCCCCTAAACAATACATGGGAAGGGATTAGGAGGAGTCAGATATATTCCCATCATGCCAGACCAACCAGGATAAATTTTAGCAATGCTATCTCTCGTTGAATGCTAGCCAGAACTGCCGTAGGAAAGGCTTATTAATCATGGTAAAAGAATTAATCATTAATGGTTTCCATCATCCTAAGTGATTGATTTTAAAATATATCATACATTTCTTTGAAAAATATAGAGCTGTCTGAATTTCATAATAGAAAAAGGAGATAAGAACATCTGATATTTCTTTTACAAGATTCTGATCTTTCCATGTCAAGCTGAATTGATAGAAAACTGGTTTTAATAATGTTAGTTAGTAACTCAACGTTTGTTTGCAGATTAGTGGTTATTGCCCCTTTGATAACTCTTATATGTGACAAAGAATTACATACAGTTTGTATGTTTCCTCCAAGATTCCTTGTAGTTCTCACTATAGTAAA
Source organism: Sternotherus odoratus (assembly GCA_032164245.1). Classification (NCBI taxonomy): domain Eukaryota; kingdom Metazoa; phylum Chordata; order Testudines; family Kinosternidae; genus Sternotherus; species Sternotherus odoratus. The sequence goes on along the minus strand of JAVMKO010000002.1, from coordinate 83,705,338 downwards.
GGCTTCAGAATAGTTTAATATAACCTGTTACTTTCCATCTTATAATTTTGTAAAATCTCATGGGTGGAAATTTTTCACAAGGGGTAGTCAAACTTTTTTAACATTTGAAATTTTGTTGGAAAAATTTCATTGACATCTTTAATTTTTATGAAAAGGGAATACAAAATCCCATAAAACTATTTGCAAAAATATTGCCCCATCTTCCAGCCAACTATAAAGATGGTTGAAAAAATTCAAAGCTATGAAATTTCAATAGGAAATTAGAAAACAAAGGCAGTCAACATTTTTCCAAAAAAATTGTTGATTTTAGAGTTACTGTTTTAGCCACTTCTATTTACCATATTTTGGCTCTGCAATATGGTGATTTTATTCTTTTATTTCATGATAGTTTAAGCAAAATTCCCCATCATCTTTGATTTATATAGGAATAAGAAAACACAACACAACACTTTTCTTTATAATGCAGATTGAAAATCTGTTTATAAAATGGAACATTGTCCTGTGGGACCTTTTACATTTTCCAAATTAGAGAGTAATTTGGAATCAGGATGAAAAGTTGAAATATCAAAAACTTTCATTGAATAAAAATTGAGAAAGGTTTTAAATCAGGAATGTTTGAAAAAAACAGTTCAACATTGTTGGCTGAAACAAAATGAAAATTTTGAATCAACATTTTAACATGAAACACTGTTTCATTTCAGTTTTTTTCTTAAAAATCCCAAATGAAATCACATTTTATGTAGAAAGTAAATTAAAATTATCATTACATTTTAAAGTGTCAGTTTGAAACAAGCAAGAGGAGTGGATTTCTTTGGCAGGCCTAGGCACTACTGTTAATGCAAAGTGCACAGGACAGACTGAAATTTGGAATTGTCAAAAGTGCTCACTGTTGACCTAAGTCTGCTCTGATTGATGCACTTTACAATTCTTGAGCCCTCCCCCCAAAAGCTTAATTGAAACACACACACAAAAACCCTCAAAAATCATTACAAAAATCCTGCCTTATTACTGAAGATAAGAGGAAATCACAAGGGCAAAAATTAAGGGAAAAGTCCTTCGTAATTTTTCCTACTTTGTAAATATTCTGAACAGTCTAAGGTTTCTTTCTGTGCTTCTAATTGTGCCACACTGGAGCAGAAATAGCTGCAACAAAGCAAAGGCCACAACTTGATATGTAATGCCCTGCTGAGTGGTACAAAAGTTTATAGTGGCACGATGTTTCTCACCCTTAATGGTTAGTGCAGTGGTGAAACCCTGTGCAATTGTCTAAAAGGTTTAACACAAAGAATAGCCTGCTTTTAAATATCTGCATGATATAGACCTTTAGGGGCCTAGTTTTGCTAGGGATTTGTTCATCTGGAGCAGCTTATTGGAATGGGTGCAATACTGTTTACAACTGCTTCTTGACATTGTCATCAATTTTTCCCCAAGGCAGCATGTTTACAAATGTCTCTAAATATGCCAGGTATCCTTGCAAATCTTTACGCAAACTGTAACTCATTTCTTCTGTGAATAGCTGCACCCAGTGTTCCACTGGGAAATGAATGCACAAATATTATGCTAAGTCCTTCATGCCAATGCAAAACTTATTACTTTTCATATGGACAGGAAAACTGCAAGTGAGCCAAACAGTTTAAGTGTCTTCCAATGTCATTAGTGCAAGGGAATAGAAGAGTGCCTGTTAAAAAATTCTGGTCTGAAATAGATTGCTGAGAAAGTACTGTACACAGTGGTGTTATTATGCTAATCTTCAGTATATTGTTGTCTGCCAGTTGCAAAATTACTTCTGATATACCGTAAGTTAATAAATAATTTATGTGCTGTTAATAGATCCAAAATCTGAAGTTCCGGTTGTAGAACTCTATTGTGCCAAATCATCAGAGAAGTGCTATATTAAAAAAAACCTAAAACTAAGGGATGCTAAGTTAAAGTGCTTTGTGTTGTTTGCTCAAAGCGTCCTTGGCCAGGACATTTCAGGAGTTCGGTCCTTGCCCATAGTTTACAGTCGCTTCATATATGACTCTCCGCACATAACACCATTTCACAAAATGCTTTTCCATATTTCTCAGAAATACCAACAAAAGATATTTTATGTTATACATGCATTATAGCATGCATGAGGAGAACAGTTTGGCACAGTTTCTCAACTGTGTAAATTGCTATAACTCTACTGCAATGACGAAAGTTTACACCAGCTGAGGATCTCCTCCTTTGTAGTTAACTTTAAGTGCCAATTTCCATTTTAATTCCACTTTTATCAATTTTCCATAACTTATTCAAGCAAATTGCTTTTGAACTGAAATTTCTATTCTTTGCTAATTACGGAGACACTACCTGATTGTCACGATATATCAAATCACAGTCATCCTTAAACAGAAGACATTTAGGAACCAATTGAGCAACGAAGGTTCTTAAGCATATGCTGTCATAAGTATAAAGTAGCCTAGAATTACTGTTTTACCTGTAAAGGGTTAACCTGAAGGTAACCTGAGAGGGGGAAAGGAACCAATAGGAACTGGAGATGCTAATCAACCTCAGAGACAAAGAGAGTTTTAGTTTCGGTTTATCTCTCTCTGTGTTCTCTCCAGCTATGGGACGAACCACACCTATGTCTTTACTCTACCTATCTATAATCTTCTAACAAGTCAAGTTCAGTAGTAAGTGAATTGTATGCTTGAACTGTATCACTTGATAATTGATCCACCGTGTTCCTTATACTGTTAAACTTTAGCAGAGGAAGAATTCCCAGGGAGGGGTCAGTGATGCTGTGTGATGCAAGTGGGTTTTTTCCTATTAATTTCTGTACAAGGGATTTATTTCTTTTTCTTTAATTAAAATCTTTCTTTTAAGACTCTGACTGCTTGTCTCCATTGGTAGATCCTGGTTTGGATTGGGCAAGTCTCACAGAAAGTGAGGGTTTCCTTTGTTTTCTCAAGCCTCTCCTAGGTACAGGGAGGAGTCTGGGGGGTGTTAAAGGAGGGGTTCCAATTTACCCAAACCCATGGTTTTGTGGGCTTAAATTGGTGGTGGCAACCGATATTCCAAGTCCAGACACAGGAGAAGTTTGTGTTCTGGGGAAAAAGTTTTAACCTAAGCTGGTAAAATAAGTTTGGGGGTTATTTCTTTTTTTCATGCAGGTCCCCACATCTTTACCCTAGAGTTCAGAGTGGGGAGGCAATCCTGACATATGCCTAACTTTACTATGGAACAATGGCATGTTAGGCATGTGTTTAAGTACCTTGCTGAACCCTATTAAAGAAAACAGCTATAGCTACAGACAAAAACAGTCATCTACACAACTTGAGTTCCAGCTGTGTCTTTTATTTCTTATGGACCACACTATGTCTGTACCCATGCAGCACATTGTCTCTGACAGTGTGTCTACACTAGAACTCAAATATGTACATTCCAGCTCAAGGAAACTTAGCCAGGCTAGCTCTCATTAAGCTAGTTCACTAAATGTAGAAGTATAGCCATGGTGGTGCAAGCATGGAACAGGCTAGCTGCCCCAAGTATGGTTTTGGATGGGATTGTACTCAGGGCAGCTCACCTCTCTCACCACTCACACCACTGTGGCTGTGCTTCTATTTTTAGCATGTTAGCTCCATCACGTTACCTGGTGTCTCCTTGAGCTAAAATTTACAACTTCCAGATCCAGTGTGTTGACATACCCTGAGTAATATAACTGCAAATAAACATATCATTAAACTGAATAGCTGCAGGCAGTGAGTTAACGTCTTGGAAAAACTCCCTTTCCCAACATTGTCTTGCAGGTATTTTGTGGAGTGGAGTCAGGTGCAAAATTAAGAGGTGGGAAGGAATAATATAAAGAAATATGTCCTCTCCACCCAGAAGAACTGGACACCTTATGCAGTAATACATGAGGAATTGGAGTTTTCAAAGGAGACTAAAGGAAGCTGGCACCCAACTGCCATTTAATTTCAATGGGATATGGGCACCTAACTCCTTTAGACACCTTTGAAAGTCCCCGCCTAAAGTTACATTACTAATGTGCAACTGAGATGCATTACTAATATGCAATTCAGACAATGGCTGGAGGGCTAAAATACATCCTGTTTTAATCTCAACATTTCCTAGATAGAGAGCAAAATACCTTAGATCCAGCATGTACATGAAAAATTAACAAATGTGACCTAATGATCTGCACCAAGTGACTGTCTTTTAGCTCAAGTTTGCTGCATAAATCATGGATCTTGGCTTCTTTCCTAGCCACTCTCAATTTGTTTTGTTATTCCTCCTGTAACCCCAAGAGACTTTATTTTCAAAATAGCTTTTATCTGTGATGCCATGTGAAATGTGCTTTAGAAATCTGGACAAAATAATGTCAACTGCATCCCTTTGTCACTTCACTCTATTATCCTCAAAAAAGTCAAATAGATTTGTTAAACCAGAGCTGCCATTCCTGAATCCTTGCTGAGCTCATTTAATGAAATTTGTTCCCGCAGAATAACTTCCCTAGCATAGAAGTAAAACTACATTATGGTCCACTTAGTTTTATCTCATCCAGCTATCCATCTCAATTTTATAAACAAAGAGAATGTTATGTGCTCTCTAGTCATGCTCTCTAAATTAAACTATTAACAACAGTCAATCAAATGTCATTATATTTCTTTTTTGAATGATAGGAAAGAATTTGTTCACCAGTTCTGGGGGTAGAATTTCTTTCCACTTTAGAGCACCCTGTTCATTAATTATCTGTCAAGTGCCGTATCCTTGCTTTCTGATCCTTTGGTAAAAATAACCATCTGGAAGGAAAATGCAATATAGAACACAGTCCTGTTGTTTTAACTCAAATTTCTGGTAAAGTCAATGGCAGTTGTGCTTCATCGAGGATTTCAGGATTCTATTAAAAATATATACGAGTCAGGAAAAACACAGATTTAAAAAAAAACACAGCTAAACTCTGGCAAACTGCTTGATATGTTTCCATTCACCTCAATATACTGTCATTTTTAATCAGCCAGGTGGGGCTTGTGGGGTGCCATACAAGGTTGAAGCTCAGATATGCCAAACAGGATGACTTATCAATGAGTTACCTCCTTCTCTGGTCATACTGGTAGGGGGGTCTGGCAGTACTGTATGTAGATTACTTTGCATCCAATGCCTCTTCAGGGGAGGAAGATTGGATTGGCCATACATATGTTGGGCTCAAAAGGGTGGGTTATTTGCTTTGTTTACATTTTAATTCTGGTCCATTAATCAGGGACTATTGAAAAGTTACTGAGATTTTTGTGTGATTTTTAGGGGGGGAAAGTTCTATTTTCTGCAGAAAAGACCTGAGGATTACATTGGATGAGAAACTGTATATGGGTCAATAGTGTGCCCTTGTTTCCAAGAAGGCTAACGGCATATTGGGTTGCATTACCTGAAGTGGGGGTTCCAAAGAGGATGGAGCTAGGCTGTGCTCAGTGGTGGCAGATGACAGAAAAAGTAGCATTGGTCTCAAGTTGCAGTGGGGAAGGTCTAAACTGGATATTAGGAAACACTATTTCACTAGGAGGATGACGATGCACTGGAATGGGTTACCAAGGGAGGTGGTGGAATCTCCATCCTGAGGGGTTTTTTAATGCCCGGCTTGACAAAGCCCTGGGATGATTTAGTTGGGATTGGTCCTTGAGAAGGGTCTTGGACTAGATGACCTCCTGAGGTCTCTTCCAACCCTAATATTCTATGATTCTTCTATGGTTCTGTTGTTTTAAATAGATACCAATATGGACTGGTGCTGTTTGACGAGTGCCAAAGCTCATCAAACATGATGTTTTTCATTGTAATTTTGAATTTTAATGAAAATGCATGATCACAAACATTTTGTCTTGGGGTTGTTGTTTTTTTTGAGTAGCTTTAGCATAAATCTATGCATGTGTTTAGGTTTAGAAACGAAATATTATTTATACATCTCCATAGGTGTGTATGACCTGTTATTGATGCTGATCTCAGAAGGGGGGCTGAACTATGGTAATGGAGCTAATCTTCACTTTTTATTTCTTCATACGCTGAGCTTTGTTCTTCTGACATTAAAAATGCCATCCATGAAACAAGTTTATTGTTATTAATTCATGGGTAAGATACTCGGCTGATGTAAATCAACATCGCTCAATTTAATGTGAGTGGCGGGAGGCTGATTTACACCTGCTGAGATTGTGTCCCAATAATAATAAATACACCACAAGTATGTGGCTCTCTTCTTATTCATACCACTTAATGCCATTATTTTCAGTGGCCAGAATCAGATCCCAGTCATCTCGTTTTACTCCTAGAGTGGCGGCCTGTTCAGAACAGGGCATGTTGGTGAGGCACTGTACTGCTTATAATGCACCTTGTTCCTTATGTAAATAGAGGATTTAGCTTTTCAACCCTTAGGGCTGTTAACTTGGCACTTTTTACAAGCATGAAATTAACTTACAAATGTAGGGTCATAGACTGCCCTCCATTCGCAGGGGAATTCCTGTTGATGTCCATGAAAGTTGAAAGGACAGAGTGGGAGCAGAATGTAGCTCATATAAAAGCAAAGTGCAGGGAAGAGGAAAGGAACCATTCCCAATATGGAATTTGAAAGGTATATTTTCTTTTACTTATCTATCCGGACTGGAACTGAGAGCAGTGTTTTCCCTGGACCAGGTAATGAGATCACTAATACCTAAAGCAGTCCAAAGAGTGCCTCAACACAGCTTAGTGAAAAGAACATATCTATGTAACAAACAAGACAATTCCGTTTTTTAAAGGATTTGATCCTGAATTATTGTGCATCAGAAACTCCCATTAACCTCAATGGGAGTTTTGGATGCCAAGAAATCTGCGACCAGTTTCTGATAGCACTAGTATACTGGATCTGCAAAAGGGCCTACAGATCTTATAAACTCCAATTCAGCTCTTTTTTAAGGACCTTAAATGGTACCTAAAACTATGTTCAGAACTACTTCCACTGCAAAGAGAATATCTGTTAAAAGATATAAATTAATTAAAAACAAAAACATAGAAAGTCTACAATAAGTCAGCACGATTTTTCATATTGTTCATCCTTGCATTTTTGGACATTGAGAGCCCTAAGTATGCTAGTGTTACTTATCCTCTAGCATGTAGGAGATGATGAGGAGAACAACAATAAAATAAAAAATACAGTTCACTGCAATGAAGTTAGTCAGCCAAAGAATCTACTGTTAAAGGACCATTTTCTTTTATCTGCAGCTGTAACTCATTTTAACAGCAGAACTTTGCTGCTTAAAGAAATACGCTTAAGTAGTAAATACTTTATAATAAACCCTTGCAGTGGATTCTCTTTGCAGGGAATGAGATGTTCTTTATGGAGCCAAGTCTTTATGAATATAACTTACTTCCAAAAAAGGAAAAGTGCCTGTGATATTGGGGGGGATGACTTGATGACCTAGGCGGTTCCTTCCAGTCCTATGTAAAAGTATCTATATGAAGAGAATATGCTCAGGGCCAAATGCTACTGGAGTGCACTAACTAGGTAGTTGGACTGTGTCTAAGGGCTCAGCACAGCAAGAACTTGGATTCTTCCCTCATCAGGCTCTCTTTTGCCACTATTGCAATCTCAGGATTCCTCCATGTGGATAATGATAATGATTATAGAATCCATGTGGTGGTAGTGGATCCTGCTACCAAACCTGCTGCAATGCTACCTACTGTCTCCCATTACAGTGGGAAATACCTTTCAGATTATAAATGTTCCTCCTCTCCTCATCCCACATTTTTGTTTTAAATGCCAAACTCTATTGCCAGGAAAATGAGAGATCCAGTGCCCACAGACTGACAGAAGTAAGCTCACAACCCCTGTCTCCACTGCTGACTACATTTATGTTACCATTTTTCATGATAGTGGTACTGAAACAAAGTAGCAGCAAAGTAAGGCCCATCAGTGGTAGAGCTGGTTGATTTTTTTTCAATTAAACTTTTTTTCCCATTGAAAAATGTCATTTCATTGAAAATGTTTTGTGGGAACATATCTGTTTCAATGAAGAGCCAATAGCTGGCCAGTTCGGGTACTCACCTGTTATGTGGAAAAAGCAGGTTCAAATGCCTATTTTAAATCAGTGCCTTAACCATTGGATAGAGAGTTAGTCTCTCTCTCTCTCTCCAGACCAACTTATATATTAAGATTCTAGAATTGTGACACTGAGGTCTATTTGTGTGAAGCAATGGATGCTAGTCATAGGGTACCTGGGTTGGGACCCAGAGTAGTGTGTGGGCCTGGGCCCCCACTCACCAACCACAAGCAGAGTAGCCAATGGCCAAGGAGGCAACTTTTTAAAAAAAAAAATATTATTTTTTGGAGCCTGAGAAGGGGGCAAGTGCTTAAACGGGTCCAGAGATGGAACTGAGGACCTCAAGGTGGGGCCAAACATTCATTGAACTGTGTTACCCAAGAAGGGGTTTGTTTTCTATTTGTGTCACATACAGGCTGTGTGTGAGTCAGCCAGAAAACCCATCTGAAAAGAGAATCTGCTGGCAGAGCGTACTATGGAAGCAGAGACTGTAGGCATGCACCTAGCAGGAGACACTCACAAGAGGCGAGTGGCTACACTCTTAGCCCTGGTCCCCACTACGGCTTAAAGTCGACTTTAGCAAGCTAAAGTCGATTTAAACCTGTACCCGTCCTCACCTGCATGCCCTTAAAGTTGATTTTAAGGGACCTTAAAATCAACTTTATAACTCCTCCCTTACCAGAGGCATAGCTGAAGTCGACCTCTCTCTAGGTCAATTTTCAGCTAGTGAGGCTGCAGGTGACATTAAGCCTCCGACCTTCCGAGCAGCTCTGCGAACCCCCCACCCGCCTGAACAGCCCCACGCCGGCTCCCCAGCCCGCCCGAGCAGCCCCGTGAACCCACCCACCTGCCTCAGCAGCCCCGCGAACCCCCCCACCCACCCGAGCAGCCCCGCGCCGGAACCCCCGCCTGCCCGAGCAGCCCCACGAACCCCCCCCGCCTGCTCAAGCAGCCCCGCGAACCCCCCCGCCTACCCCAGCAGCTCCGCAACCCCCCCGCCCACCTGAGCAGCCCCACGCCGGACCCCCCGCCTGCCCAAGCAGCCCCGTGACCCCCCCACCTGCCCCAGCAGCCCCGCGAACCCCCCGCCCGCCTGAACAGCCCCGCGCCGGACCCCCCGCCTGCCCGAGCAGCCCCACGAACCCGCCCGCCTGCCCGAGCAGCCCCGTGAATCCCCCCGCCTGCCCCAGCAGCTCTGCGAACCCCCCGCCCGCCTGAACAGCCCCGCGCCGGACCCCCCGCCTGCCCAAGCAGCTCCGCGGACCCCCCCGCCCGCCGGAGCAGCCCCAGCACACACGCTAACCCCAAACATCACTCTGAAGCATAGAATGTCTGTTGAACCTATGTAAAGTGATGGAAACAGCTACAAGCATGGCTGAAAGTTTAGAATATCACCAAGTTTTGTTTAGAATATCACCAAGTCCTATCATCACTAGGATTTGTGGTCTGTTACTGTCCAGTTTTTAAGTTCTCAGCTATTTTGACTTTCTGAATTACACCCATTTCAGCTGCCAGTTAATATTTAATTATTTATACACAGTAGATTAGCTCCACCAGCAGAGCTTGAGAGAGAGTCCAGTGGGTTGAATTGCACAATGCTTGACTCCAATGTGCTGTTCCTATCAGCCATGAATTTGGTTCAGTGTTCTAAATGCAGAAAGATACAGTTAATAAAGAAAAAAAAGTCTGTTGACTTCTGCTTGCTATAGTCATCCTTTAGTTAGGCTTAACACCCACTGAATTTACTAGGAGTTTTGTGGGACTAAGGAATGGGTGTTTTGCCTTTTAATAGGCTCAGTCCTTTAGTTTCCTGCTTCCAAAAGGGCATTCCTTACACCATTATGGAGTTATGGCTTGTAAAACATTCTAAACTTCACAAAGTTCACTTCCATAAGAATATTTCAAATCTCCTGTGAAAGTTTCCAAAAGGAACATTTAATATCAGGAAAATAGTTCCCTCTTTATTCTCTGTACCCTCATGAATCACTTCTTTTTTTATAACATAGCAAAAAGGAACTAGTGAATGAACAGCGAGTCAGTTCATTAAAACTAAAGCTTTAAGTCTCTCTCTATTTCTAGACATGAACATGATCCAGAAAATTTCAGAATGCTTCTGTTCACCCTTTATTTTTTTCTTTCAGACATACCTCTTCAAACTTGGCTTGCAGAAAGTATTGAAACCTGAAGCAGAAATACCTGATATGCTGTGAGAGAGCTGCTCTGATGTTATTTTTTGGCTGAATCTCCAGCAGCATGTCCTAGAAAGAAAATTCTCCCTGTGTAAGATCTGAAAGCAAATTTGCAAGCTCTGAAGTTTGGATATTTCAGTTAAACATCACAATTTTTCCCTTTTTTTCTCCACAGAACTTTGACAGTCATGAGTAAGAAGATAAATATTACTAAGGGACCGCGACATTTTGTTCAATGGGACAGATTATTGGCCTCATTGCTGCTGCCTTGTTGTGCCACTGTGGTGATGTAAAAGGTCCATAAAGCTGGATTAATCATCCTCCTAAAGATTCCCCCACACACAGAGGGAATTCCAAGGTGGCATGGAGGCAGAATAGAAATTGCTCTGTGGACTTTCCTGACCACTGGGACACATCCAGGATCAAGGAGTCACAAATAGGACCTAAAGTCATCTTTGTCAAGTGAAGCTCATCCAGGTTCCAGCCCGAAATCTTTACTATGATTTTATCATGCCAAATCTTACTTATAAATAACTGGAACATAGTTTATTTCAAATTGGATGCATCGGTCAAAACCAAGCACAACAATCAAGGAGCAAGAAAAAAATGACCCAGTGGTTTTTAAAGTATTCAGTATTTCCCATTGTATTAAATGGCCTTTTTAATATTAAAAATGTATAAAGATTGAGACATATTGTACCCTGGGTGATTCTTCACAAATAGACTGCAATACCGAAGTCCAAGTGCTGCACAAAATATTTCTGTTCATGTATAAAACCTTTTTATGGCTCCCCACACCCAAGGAGGCAGAGGGAAATGAGGGGGCAGCCAGGCACAACAGTACCAGGGGTAAAGTCCCTATTACTGCTATCAGCGCTGGTCACTCTGGCTAGTGCAACAGTCCTCATAGTCTATGGGCATTTGATGATGATTGGCAATACATAGGCAATGGCCATACTGTAGAAATATAGGTTTTCCCAGTAGTTTGTGACCATATCAACAGTTGCTAAGATGCTTTGAAAGAAGACTGGGGGCAAAATTCTACTTTGACCTGATGGAGTTGTACAGGACAAAGGAGGAAAATGATGCTGGCCATCTGTCCCACAAGAAACCCCTACAGGGTACAAGGCTCATGAGCTTCCATATTAGCTCATGTTTTTGAGTGCAATGTGAGTGTTGGCAGACTGTATGATTAGATGTAGCTCAGAGCAAGTAGGGACCTGATCCAGCAAAGCACTTAAGCAGAAGTAAAACTTTCAGCAATTCATCCCTATTTAACTGCACATGCTCTAGTGTTTAGCTTTAAGCTTATAATCAAGGCCAATGGGACTTAAATCACTGACGTTAAGCATGTGCTTACGTTCTTTGCTGAACTGGGGCCTAGATCATGTTCTTTGCATCCATTATGTTAGGGCTGGACATTCTTCCCGGTGTGCTCTACCACACAGAAGAAGCTTCACCCTTCTGCTTCTGCGGGAGCAAACAGGCACCCTCTTACAGTCTTTCTCCCAACACCAGCACCAACACCCTGGCCAAGACATTGGAAGCACAGATAACAGGACCTAGTTCTAAATTAATTTCATAAAGTTGTTGATTAAAGGACACACTGTAAGTCAAAAAATGACCTTGTTTTAGCCTCCAAGTAATTTTGAATGCAGTGGTGTGCATGTTCTATCACTTTTCAAAAAAGCAGCACAACTTGCTTTGCTATTGTTTAACATCACTTTTCACAGTGAGAAAAAAAATTAAGAACTGCAGCTTGGGATATTTTACATGACATTTAAGGGTATCCACGATAACTCACAAGGATGTGAATGAATCTTTAAAATGAGAGGATGGAACCTGTCAGAATGGGACAGCTGGAGGTGAAATGTATCTGGTAATGATTGTCTTTTGCATAAAGATGAGTTCATAATGGAAAAAGTTTTCACAAATATTCATATATCAAAATAAATGTTGATTTGGCTATATTTTTGATTGTAAGCAGTGTCAGGATGAGTTACATGATGATTCCATATTTACTTTCCCATGAACATCTGATTCCTGGAAGACATTTTTAGTTCCAAATGCTTGTTGGGAGTGAATTTTAAATTTTTCTTTGATTTTGGAATTTGAAGGTCATACTGTTTATCATTCAACCAGCATGAACAGAAAGGAATAACCATGTTGTGTATTTAATAGCCATCAGGTTAAATTGTGAGTGCTCACAATACGCAGTTCATGAATGTTCTGTAGATCAAGAACTATTTGCTGAAAAATTTAAGCATACTTTTGAATTGTTTTGCAATCAGTTTCCAGACAATTTCTTCAATAATTTCTTCATTTTGTTGTGACTTGTTTGATGAGCTCTTGTTTGGGCCTTGCACAGCTCTGTGAGTCCAATTTAAAGGAGAAAACAGGAGACCTGGGAATCCCAGCATTCCGCACAGCAATGTTGAAGTGCTAGTCACCAAAGAGATGGCCTGGAGGTAAGACCTCAAAAGTAGGTAAGAAACAGATAAGCAGGAAAGTAGTGGAGATAAACAGATTGCATAAAACACACTGTACTTGGGATATATTATTATTGTTATTACACATATAAGTGGTCAAATAAAAGATATTACCTCATCCACATTGCCTCTCTAATATCCTGGGCCTACCATGGCTACAACACCACTGCATGCTCTCACAATACTCAACTATCAAATCTTCATTGGAAAAAGTCTGTGTTTCAGCAGCAGTGTGGAAGAAGCTGATTGTCTCTGTGCTGAGACCTTGGGGTATCAAGAGTTCTTTACAGCACTAATGCCACAGTAACCGGGAGCTGAGACAACAGAGCTGGGACAGCTCTTCAAGTGCTGATACTTCTTGGAGGGATCCCAATGCTTCTTCAGACCCCAGGTCTACCTGTACATACTCTCAACTGTCCTCCTCCCCCTCTCCAAACACTCTCTGTTTTGCATTAGTTTATATATATATATAGAGAGAGAGAGAAGGTATAAAAGGGATCAGTAGCTTAAATGTATCCACCTTTGACTCATGCTACATTTAAACAGAGGCATAAAAGGAATCAAATAATTCTACTGTCTTGCAAAGTGACAATCAAAAAGAAGAATGCTGGCTGCTTGACGGTCATTACAAAACCCCTCTACAGAACGCCTTCTCACAGATGGCCTGGGCACCTGTGGGATGTGTCTATGACATAAAATATGTCTCCACAGACTAGCACTGAAATCTTTCTCATCACAGTCACTGAGCATAACACAGCGATGACGACACCAGTTCAATGGTGGTGTGACTGCAAAGTCTTGAAAGAAGTGCTGCTGTATGCCTTCAGTTCAGCTTTTCAGAGTAAGGTCCCAGTCCAGCAAAGATTTAGGCACTTGCTTCATTTTAAGCACATGGGTGGTTCCACTGAACTCAGTCAAGCTACTCGCATCCTTAAAGTTCATTACATGAGTGTAAGATCTCAGGGCATTACATCTCATTTGTTTCAGTATATCTCTTCCTAAAATATATAGCAGTTGTCCAATTTAAAGATGGTTGACCTGCAAAAACTGTCTGTTTTATCTAAACTCGCAATCTTTGTTCCTAAATTTACCAAAATGTATATCAGTGACATTTGCATCCTTCAATTTGAAGTTGCTGAACATTAGTAAACAAAAGTTTGGGGAAGTGAAGAAATCATTCATGTTATCAACTTTTATCCAGTAACTAGTTTTAACCCAATGAGACTCATTTTGAAAAGCCACAGTTATGACACTCCCCTTAAATCAGGTTAGTTTTAGTAATGGAAGCTCTAACTCCAACTTAAAGCACTACTCCCTATTATAAAAGCCTGTAACACTATAGCAGTCTTCTTGCACTGAGTGTTTTGACAATTCCATAGAGAATACGCTTCAATTTGATAGAATTTCTGGTAAGCTGCCATCCCTATATCCCCTCTTCTCTCTGTGTCTCTGGCTGCCACAATCTTAACTATGCAGTCACATGCATCACCAGTGATAGGCTTGCAATATTTGGGGTGAGGACGAATTGGTGTATGTGATCCACCCACCACATAGAAGGCATTGCATGCATTGCTCTGCAATGAGAGTTTTGCCTGAGTCACCATAGCAGGATCGAAATGCCAAGTGATTACACAATAATCATAGATTCTAAGGCCAGAAAGGTCCATTGTAATCATCCAGTCTGACCTCCTGTACAACACAGGCCATAGCACTTCCCTAAAATAATTTCTAGAGCAGAGCTTTTAGAAAAACATCCAAGTTTTATTTTAAAAAATTGTCAGTGATGGAGAATCCACTGTGACCCTACATAAATTGTTTTGATGGTTAATTATTCTCATCGTTAAAAATGTACACCTTTATTTCACTGGAGACCGTGTACTGCACTGTAAATAAAAGGCACTAGGGTGAATCACCAGAAGAAGGTGTGAGGACTCTTATTTTTAACAGCCAGAACACAGGGCATGGGGGAGAAAGAGAGAAACCTGTGCAGACCCTGTGACAGTATCATTTGAGGTTCAGATCTCGGTAAATCTTTTAAATGTATTCTTCTGAAGTGTATTTCCAGATAAAGTTTCTCTCTCTTCCTAGGGTGTAGATGCCATGCTGTCTTCTCCTCTGCTGGTTAACTTGAGAGCTCTATTTACTTTATATGTAAATAGATCTTTATTGTCTCTGCCTGACAGCCAGACTGGTCAAACAAGCAAATATATGTATTGCTTACCAAACACATTTTAATAATATAATTCTAGTGCATATTTATAACTCTTTTTAAACTCCATTAATATTCTTGTGATGTATATGTGCTCAGTGAATTATTAGTTTTCCAATGACATATTACATACCATCTTTTGGGTAGGTATCATGATAACAGTTTGTTAGGTGTAGTGAGTGTATGAGGCCTCACGAGTTGCTGATGCAGGCCAGTGAACTGCCAATAGGCCTGTGTCACAGACCTGTCTCAGGTGTCCTGTGGTCTCAGGACTGTTGTGGGACTAAAAGTGCTGGATCTTAGTAAACTGGACAGTTAATACATTGGAACTGAAGGGTTGAGTACAATGATTGGGTTTAGCTCACTTTGTTGTATGTAATTATATACACGGTACCTGCATTTCCTTTCTTTCATTCTGCCCTCTTTTCCCCCACCCCACAAGAAAAAAGTATTTGTGGTTCCACATTCCCAAAGAGGCTGCTTGAGAGTGGAGATGACCCACCTGCAAAAGTGGCCAGAGAAGTTGTAATTTAATTCTCCAGACCCAGAAATAGGAATGTGGCCCTGAGGGACATAGTTTCTTTCCTTTTAGAAAAGGACATCAAAACAGATTGAATGAAACTCTTGTTGTTGCAGTTGATGACTGGCAGATGGGTTAGTTATGTACGATGGGATGAAGGTTTTAAGAAATGACTAGTGCTTTTCTAATCCTTTTGGGTGCCCAACCTGAGACAACTGAAAGGAGCCTGATGGCTGGAAAGTACTGAATACCTGACTCTGAAAAACATGCCCCTTTAAGGTGTTTCAGGTTGGGCACCCAAAAACCAAAGCAACAAAGCTTATACATATTAGTATTGAATGTACCTGAAAACAATGAATCTTCTACTCCCATTCATTTACATTTCAGGTCACAGTTACAAGTTTCTGAAATGCTGAAAAGAAAATGGACAAACCAAAGTGTTAAGAATGTGACCTGGCATCTGTGACCTCACTATATTTCTATAGGTCGGTTTCAGAGAGGTCAGATTCTTACCGGCTAACAAAGGCTTCACAGGTTTTTTTTTTGTTTTTTTTTTTTAAAAAAACAATGATACAACACTATCTTCCAGTCAGGGCTCATGATAAAAAAGAGATGTGGAGTTTCACTCTAAAATTCTTATTTTCATTCAAACATAAATTCTTTGGTGCAGCTGCTGGATAGGGTGCTGTTGTAGACACACTGTAAAGGATGGTGACATTAGCAGGCGGGAGAAGGCTAGCAATAAGAATGAGGGCTGTGTCATATTTCTACTGTATTTCAAGATCCAATTTTAAGATTCTGTCTTAAAAAATAAACAGCCCTCTCCCCTGCCACATAGAGGTTTTAGTTCAAAATTAATATAACATCACATAGCAAAATCCTATTGCTAACAAGCTAACCCAACTAACAAAACCCAACCCACTCATTCATCATGGCTCTGATATAAAAATACAACCTACCATTTATATAATGAGACCCCTACCAAATATGCAGCCATGAAAAATGCTTTATGGACTGTTAAATCTGGTCTACCGCTGTGAAATTTGGTCTTGAGTGCTTTTACCCTATATTATGCAGGTTTCATAGGGGAGACCAGGGTTTCTCAAATTGGGGTCCTGACCCAAAAGTGAGTTGGGGGTGGGTGGGTGGTCGAGTTTGCGGTATTGCCACCCTTATTTCTGCACTGTCTTCAGAGCTGGGCAGCTGCAGAGTGGTGGCTGCTAAGGACCCAGCTCTGCAGGCAGCAGTGCACAAGTAAGAGTGGCAATACCATACCATGCCCAGTGGCACTGGAATGTTTTTAACAGTGAGGGTGCTGAAACCCAGTTCCCTTCCCCCATCCACGCCCCTCCTCCCCAAACTGAGGGTGGGAGCAGGACTGTATCTCTGAGAGGAGGGGACACGGACTGTGGTAAGGGGGCTGAGACTACAACTGGGGGTGGACGTGGGGACAGGAGTGGGGTTGTCAGGCAGTGGCTGGCAGCCAGGACCCCACATGGGGGGCCAGGAGCAGAACCCTAGTGGGGCTGGATGCGGGGCCCCAGATGTGGAGCCCTGGAAGCGGTGGGCCAGGTTCAGGGCCCCAGGAGCGGAGGCCTGAGAGTGGGGGGCGGAAGGCCTGGCGTCAGCAGATGTGGAGCTGGGTCAGCAGCTGGGCTCCGAGCCTCAGGTGAGGGGTTGTAGAGCGGAGTGCGGGCAGAGGCCTGGGAGCAGGGCATAGGTGCAGAAAGCACTCCCAGGTTTTATGTGTGGAGCCAGCAGCTGGCGATTAGGGCCTGGGGCTGGCCCCTGGAACCCGAGCTGGAGAGTGGAGCCCTGGGCGCAGGGCTAGAGGCCCCACATAAAACCTGGTGGTTCTGCAGCACTCCCTGCCAGCACTACCTCCCGCACCTATGACCATGCCATCCTTACTTCTGTGCTGCCTTCAGAGCTGGCTGGCCAAAGAGTGATGACTGCTGACTGAGGACCCAGCTCTGCATGCAGCAGCACAGAATTAATGGTGGCAATACCATATCCTGCCATTTTTACGTCTGCTATGCTGCTGGTGGCAGCTCTACTTTCAGATCTGGGCTCCTAGACAGCAGCCACTGCTCTCCAGCTGCCCATCTCTGAAGGTAGCACTGCCACCAGCAGCAGCTCAGAAGTAAGGGGCACAGTACTGCAACCTCCCTAAATAACCTTGCACTACCCCCGCCCCCCACAACTCCTTTTTGAGTCAATTACAGCACTGAAATTTCAGATTTAAATAGTTGAAATCATGACATTTACAATTTTTCAAATTCTGTGACTGTGAAATTGACCAAAATGGGCTGTGAATTTGGCAGGGCCCTAAATAAAATGCATCTTCAAAGGACTTTACATTGGTCCTGATCCTGGAAAAAAAAAAAACACTTACAAACTTGCTTAGCTTTACGCATTTGAATAGTCACACTGCGGTAACTCACTGATGATATATATGTCAGTTAATTACCCCAGTCAAGACTCAATTCAATGGGACAATGCACATGCCTAAGCTTTTGCAGGATCGGGACCTTTGACTGAACTATTTAGTTATGTTATCAGAGAGGTATATTTTAGTTGTGATGTTATATCTGTTAAGAATAATGTTTTTTAAGTGAGATCAAGTAGTGGAAGCTGGTGATAGTTGAAAGTGTGGAGGTATAACTTATATTTAAGATGTGAACCTGGACAATATTGGGCATTGGGTATAAATTATAGGAAGCAGTACTTATGTTTTATGGCAGGCATCACTGCGTAGCACTGTTACACATAGTCTTCCAGTCTTTTTCTTAGTGTGCAAGCAAGTATTCAGTCGTTATAAAACATTTTGTCTTGTCTTGTTAGTTTTTGTTATATGAGGTTTTGTTTAGAGGAAGTTGTCCTGTGAAAAGGGAACAGTAGCAGGAGTTTTTGCTTTCTGTGTTGGTCTCTGATTAGAATCAGTTCTTGAGACAGAGTTGCAGTTTGGGAATTGATTTTGGGTGTTGGGCAGAGATTCCTAAAATAGGGGGTTTTCTGCATGCTGTTTGCCTATCTCTGTTCCAGGATTGGCATTTATGTATAAATAGAAGAAATTGGAATATACCGAGAGTCCGTGTCACTGATTTCTCTTCCAATGGAAAGCTGATCTGCAAGGCCTTGGACAGCTGTTCCTCTCAGCTGAGGGATGATGCTGGTATCAGAATGGGATATTTGTGTTGGAAGGGGCAAAAAATATAGTACCTTACCTTTTAAAAAACGCTTTACAAATGTGAATTTAATTAACTAATTTTCATAAGCATTCCTGTAAGGATAAGGAAGTACTATCCTACTTTGGCAGATGAGGAAACTGAAGCCAAATGGCTGATATTTGCCCACAGCCTCATAAGGAGTCAATGTTAGACCCAAGATTATAACGCAGTTCTTTATTCCCAGTCCTTGCTCCCAGTTCCACATTGCAGTCAAAGAGTATAGAATATCTGATTCAATGGTAGGCAAGAACTGCCCTGTCTACCCAGGATCCTCCACAGAAAAGAAGTCAAGACTCATTTAAACTCCAGACAGGCCTTTCAGCTAATAAAGGCAGCTATATTGATGACTTCACTGAGCTAGCTCTCATAACAATCCTGTAACCAAAATGATTTCACTGTAATGGATCACGCTCTCAGTAGGAAAAAATAAAATAAATACCTCCACACAACAACACTAAAAAGTATTTATCCTATATTTTCTTATTCTCTAATTAAGGTGCATCTTTTAAGGGAAACTGTGCATGACTGTTTAATATACTAAACCCCGCTTTCTTTTCCTGTTAGTCTGGAATTCCTTAAAATATAAATAATACATCACAGGAAAATTATGAATGAGGACATACACACTTTCTGAAGCCTTGCTCTGAGTTACCATGATACACATCAAGCTGTTGCAGTATAATGTGCCACTGTAATAGTCTTTAGTATATTAAATTCCCTCACAGCTGATAGTCAGCACTAATGCTTATGCTGTAGCAGAATATGGTGGTATCCCTTTGAAGTAATAACTAGTACATTGTAGTTGCAATTTGTTCAAGATATCAGTTACTGTAAGGGAGTATCATAGTAGTTAACTTCTGTAATAAGAATTCATTCAAATATCACAATAAAACCATATTTCAGAGCTACGCTATCATTAGAGGGTTGTGCAGTATTTCACGTCTGGAATTTGAATGATGAAATGTACAAGGACAACTGAAAACACGTTTTATAGCATTTGAACAAAAGAATTACCATAGGAAAGTTAACTAAAGGTAGTCTTGACAGAATTTGTTTTTGGTTTTTTTAAATATAATTTTGATAGCTAATATCTATGTTTAAGTATTTTTTTCTATTTTAATCAATTTAAACTTCATAGTTGACTAAGATTATGGGTGTTAAGCTTTTATATTTGTATCTATTTTTCACAGCTGCAGGAAATTATGGGGGGGGGCATTACACATGACAGTAGACTTGAGATTCAAAAAGTTAGAGACCTATAACCATCAAACCCCAAATTGTTGACATCACATGTCAAAATATAGTTAGTGTTCTTAAATCAAACTCTAATAAGTTCTCAAGCAGCACTTATTTTTATGTTGCCTATCTGTAAATTTCTATTATCATCCATGGAAATATTTTTTCATCAGTTTGTGTGTGTACAGAGAAGTTGACCTTTGCTGACATTTACCAATAAAAATATAATTCTTCCAAGCCTAACTAAAGGCAACTGTATATTGGCCTGTTGAATGACCTCTGTAACAGTTTCATTACCCAGCAATGAGGTCATATATATAAGAAAGTTATCAAGTACTTGTGAAGATTAAGAGTCAAGACTATATATAATATTGATATCAAGGAATTCTGATGTTGTAACAGTAAACAAAAATGCCATTAAAATAGTGCATGAGGTCATCATAGTTTTCGACTCTTCTTTTCTTTAAAGAAGGGTCCAAATGATGATCTCAGATTCATTAATTCACTATTGTATGGTATATTTTTTATTAATTACATCCATTTAGGAGAGCATTAAAGACTTTTTGGATAAAAAGACTTTAAAGCTTCAAAACTGAAAGTCATCTTGGATTTGTATTGCAAGTCTAAAAGAAGAGTCTCCTGACGAAGACTAAGATTTATTTTGATCAGCAAAAATCTTACTTACACACTTTTTAAAAATGATCAAGTGTGATTTTTCCATGTGAAGACAAACCTTGAAATGATTAAGTAAATGGGCATAATGTCTCAAGGTGGAAGTTTATGTTTAACTTCAGGTTTGAAGTTTCAGAAATAGCCATGATGATGTCCTCCATCTCAGAAGGAAATACAACATGCTATGATAGCTGTGTGGAGCTCTGGGAGTCAGGAAGCCAGATAAAGTGAGTGCTTTCTAACAGTAATTTATCCAGAAAAAATGTTTGTTGTTTACATGTTGAAATAAATATATATATCTACTAGTGAAAATACCCGGCGTTGCTCGGGTCCATCGGAGGTGGGGAGGGGGCAGAGAGCTGAGCGAGTGCGGGGTCCGTTGGAGGGGGCAGAGAGCAAACCTTACACCCCCACCTCACCCCCCCACCCAAACCCAACACCCCCATGTCACCCCCCTACCAACACCCCCTGACCAACACCCACACCTCACCCCCCGTAGACCAAACCTGACACACCCACCTCACTTTCCCCCCCAACCAAACCCGACACCCCTACCTACCACCACAAACAAACCCGACACCCACACCTCACTTACCCCTCAACCAACCCCAACCTCCCTCCTTACCCCCCCACCAAACCCAACACCCCCTGACCAACCCCAACACCCACACCTCACCCACACCTTCCCACCCCCCCCAGACCAAACCCAACACCCCTGGCTCACTTACCCCGCCCCCCCGACCAAACCCAACACCCCTACCTCACTTACCTTCTGACCAAACCCAACTCGGGTCTGTTGGGGGGGGGGGCAGAGAGCTGAGCAAGTGCGGGGTCCGTTGGAGGGGGGAGGGGGCAGAGAGCTGAGCGAGTGTGGGGTCCGTTGGAGGGGGGTGGGGGCAGAGAGCTGAGTGAGTGCGGGATCCATTGGAGGGGGTATTATGACATCATAACTATGTCACAGAGAACAGCAGCTGCCCAGCTGATGTGATTGGCCTTTAAATAACTTCACCCCTGGGAGGCGTCAGAAGTGAGATTTGAAAAATTTTCTACTCTTATCCTGATTAGGACCCTAAGACCTATAATTGTACCAAATTTCAAGTCTCTAGCTCAAACAGTGTGGAAGGAGTAAGTGCATGTACATACACGCATACATACACACATGCATACATACACACATACACCATTTGACTGTTATATATATAGATATACATATATATAGGTATTACATTATCAGATAACAACTACATATTTGCTTCTTATAAACATATACCTTTACTGATATGAACTACCATAGATATGAGGCAGGCTACTTATTCTAACTGACTTGTTTTATTTTATTTCTTTGCTGTAACTACGAATCTTTCCTTAATGGACAGATATGGACACTCTGAGGCTTGAGCCTGGTACGTTTTACTTACATGAATAGCCTTAGTGAATTTAATGGCTATTAACATGTCAAGAGGGGAGAGTGGGGAAATTGGGTCCCACTTGATTTAAGTGTGGCTCATGGAACGTGAATTTCTCTGTAGAGATAATAGTAACATCACCATGCTTCCTTTATCAATACCAACAGATTGGATTTCAGTGCTGGGCTTCTAAAGAGAAAGGGGTCAATTCTGATGTTAGTGCAACTCTTTTTGCTCCTGATTTACACCAGTGTGACCAGATTCAGGCTTGAATGCTCCTCAAAATCTACGTAAATGCATTAAGTTTCTGTATGTAGCAATCTAACAATTGGCCAGTTTAACAAAGACTAGGACAGTCTTCTACACCATTAATAATCAGTAAAGTGTTTCTGTGTCCTTGCCAAAAGCTTCTCCCAGTGTTTGGAGAGAGGAAATCACCTGAAAGGAACTTTTTTAAAAATATATTTTTCTGTGATTGCTGTTTCTCTCACTCTATAACACCAAAACTTTACATTTAAATGACTAAAATAATTTCAAAAAATGATATTTATGTTTCCAATTTATTTTCTGTAGGCAGCTAGTGGCATATTTTGTTAAGAGTTAATGCAAGGGGGAAATTTTGGAGTTATTGATCAAGAACTCTTACAACTTAATTCAGCAGATAAGGTAACAACCCTTTTACCTTTAGATCACTGATTTAAATCAGACCCAGGTTGGACTGACTTATAAAAATGACCCCAAATAAATGAGTTGGTGGTCTCAGTTCAATTTCTAATAGACACTTATCCACATCATAAAAGCTATCACCATGCCTGGAACTTACTGCTTTGCTGGAACTCTTAGAAGAATGGCCAATGAGATAAGAGTGGGACCCTCCAGACCAGGGAAGAGACATGTTGACAGAAAAGGTGTGTGGGAATTTACACTGCTGCTGTCAGTGCTCCACCTGTTCTGTGCATAAGGAGAGGGTTTAAGTTTCTAGGGTTGTCAGTTTGGCACCCTTCATGAGCAACAAATTAACAAAGGGGGGAGAGGAAGCTGAGACACCTAAGATTAAATCTAT
Organism: Sternotherus odoratus; assembly: GCA_032164245.1. Lineage (NCBI taxonomy): Eukaryota > Metazoa > Chordata > Testudines > Kinosternidae > Sternotherus > Sternotherus odoratus. The sequence goes on along the minus strand of JAVMKO010000002.1, from coordinate 83,682,300 downwards.
CAGTTGTTTGTTTGTTTGTTTTGTTTTAAAGAACATTTGCTGCTGTTACCCCATAATTCAGTGAGTTACATTACTTTACACTCTTCATTTCAAATTTTAAAAGTTCGCATTACCACTTACAAAAGAAAGAAATTGGAAAAGTGCTGATGTCAGCCACTGATTTCCATGCAGACTGCATGCTCATCTGAGTCAAGATAACATTGTCCTATTGGGGGGCCTGTTTCCAAATGATTACCTCCAAAATTATATAATTAAATATCTGGCCAAAAAGAAAACATGTTTTTTATTCTATTCTTTACTCACTAAAATGCTGGGGGGAGCATCTATTGGTGATGTTATAACTAGAGCTGGTTAATGGTACTGACCTGCTTTGTAAAAGCACCTAGCACTTTTTATCAGTAGATTTCTATGTAAGAGCTAGGCATTATTATTAGCTATTTTAAAAACGAGGGAATTCAGCTATAAATCACAAGTTGTATTGCTCACTCTCACAAGGACAGCTACTCTGTGGGGAAAAAAGGCATCCGGAATCTCTCACCCTTAAGCCCACATGCAGTGGATGACTGCAGGAGCAGTGGGGGAGGAGGGAGAGTTGCAAGGACAGTGACGTGTCACTGATCGCCGATTTTAGGACGTAATCAACATAGATCAGGGGTCGGGAACCTTCCAGAAGTGGTGTGCCGAGTCCTCATTTATTCACTCTAATTTAAGGTTTCACATGCCAGTAATACTTTTTAATGTTTTCAAAAGGTCTCTTTCTATAAGTCTTTAATATATAACTAAACTATCATTGTATATAAAGTAAATAAGGTTTCTAAAATGTTTAAGCTTCACTTAAAATTAAATTTAAAATTCAGAGCCCCCTGGATCGGTGGCCAGGACCCAGGTAGTGTGAGTGCCACTGAAAATCAGTTTGTGCTGCCTTTGGCTCCCGTGCTGTAGGTTGCCTAGCCCCGACAGATTGTAAGGTCCTGGGACAGATACTATTTTTGGTTCTGTGTTTGTACAGTGTACAAGGAAGTCCTGGTCTCTGACTGGGGTCTGAGGCACTATCACCATATATACTAGCTGCCCACCAAAACTAGGCCAACAAGTGGTGAGTAGCAGTGATTTAGAAGGGCATATCTGGAAGAATTTCAGTGGCATGGCTCTTCCCACACTCTCTTATAACATTAGATAATTCCTAAAGCCCCCCCTTGTTTGGGGTTTCTGATATTTGCTAATGCTGTATGTTTTCAATTGCCTAGTTTCATTGCCTCTACCCACAAGACTATCCAACAAAATCATTTCACACTAAATCTGAAATTAAATGTTCCCTTGTGATAATTTATATGTTTGGAATTCCTGACACATAGCTTAGCTGTGATATTTACAATTAATTTCTGGATGCAAAGTATCACATAGACAGCCATAAAAACTCCCTTTAACTTCAGTTAAATCTGAATATTAAAGCTGAATACTTACTTCCACTCCTTCCTGAGAGAATGTTGCCCAATTGTGGAGCATTAGGCACTCCTCAGTTATTAATTAGTGACATATAAAGTTTTTGGATATTTATTTCCCATGCTGAAATCTAAGTTGTGGGATCTTAGGAAAATGTCACGCTGTAAGTAAAAACAATCTTTGGGAAAAATGGAATTTAAAATGTTTTAGCAAGAGGGTTCATCTTCAAAGCTTTCCTTTGCTCTGCCTGCTTTCAGCCATAGCCACTTAGCAGCACTGAGATGTGCGAATATTTTGCAGCTAGTAATCACGGATGCTAACTTTGACTGCACCATCCATCATCACGGCAGTGTTGACTTTGGACAGCACTAAGGCTCTGCAAGCCTCCCACTTCGCACGGGGGGGAAAGGGGGAGGAGAGAACTTAATGTAAGGGTTAAAGCTCTGCCCTGTTTTTATTTTTTTCCCCTCTGACGCTCCCGCCCCTGAATTCCCGCTGCTCTTCCTAACGCAACCACCCGTCCCCCGCCCTTCCTGATACCCACAGGAACTCGTCCCACCGCCAAGGCGACGCGAGGTGGCGCTCTGCAACCGCGGTTGGCAGGCGGGGCAGCCTATTTCCAGAGACAGCTGCACGGAGCGCGTGTCCATGGGATGCCGGGGCTCAGGGATAAGCGCTGTAATAAATGAGAGGCTAGTGCCTAAGCGAAGAGCGGGCTTTAAAGGGACAGAGACAGGACCCCGGGGGAGAGGGAGGGGGAGAGGAAGAGGTGGGGGGGGAGGTGTCCGCCCTTCTCTAGGCGGCGCCCAGGGTTGACAGTGGAATGCTCCCAGCAATGTGATATGCACGAGGAGCGGATTTCACGCCGGGGGCTGCCCCCCCCCCCCCGCTCCCCGTCTTGCAATTACATCTGAACCGGGGCGTGGGCTCTGACAGCAAATAAGGACACATCGGGATGCCCCCGCCCTTCGGGGCGGGCCTCTACACGAGTCCATCTGTTTTCTCCTGGGGGGGTAATCCCGGGTTGTGCGTTTCCTCCGGGGAAGGCTCTGGTGTAAACCCGACTCGCTCCCGCGGCGGCGCGTTAGCCGGCCGCTCTGCCCCTCGGCGGGACCCTCCAGCTGGGACGATCTAGCCCGGGCAGGGCTGGGCGGTGCGAGCCGGGGAGGGGGGAGTGTTTTACCGGCGTGGTCACCAGCCGCTTTGCTCGGCGTGCGAGGCGGTGACGGGTGTCAGCGCGCGTGTGAAAGCGAGAGGGGGAGGGAGGGAGGGAAGGGGGGCTGTTGGCAATGGGCGGGAGAGACTGAGGCGAGCCCTGCTTCCTTTTCTCTCCGCCCGCCCCGGCTCGGCTCATTTTCTCCAAGCAATACAACTTCGCGGACCGCTCCCTCGCCAGCCCGGCGCGCCCGCCATGGACCGACCAGGTAACCCTGCTCGCTGGCCCACTCCAGACAGGCATCGCCCCGGGGGAGGAGAGGATGGCAGGACGCCGGGGTTCTCCTGCGTGCCGAAGAGGGAGGGGAACGGGAACGCAACTTCCCCGAGAGACTCTCGATGCGATCCGGTTTCCTAGGTGGGGAGGGGGGAGGATCTGAGTCTGTCTTCCCCCTCCCGAGAGTTTCATGGACCGGGAAGTTTCAAGCGCAGCCCGTGCAGGAGAGGCGGAGTAGAAATCGGTGCCGGTGCCCGAAGTCTCCGTGATTCGGAAGAAAGTGGTCGGGGCTTGGGAAGGGAGCTGGGCGCGGACCGGGAGAGACCGGCGCTCGGCTTTGCAGGAGGGAGGGGTTGATTTGATCGGATCAATGCCGCTAAAATCCCGGGGCTGGCGTTAGCGAAGCGGCCGAAAGCGCCTCGCCCGGGAAGCTCTCCGGGCTGGGGGCGCTTTGCGAGCCCGGGAGAAAACCCGCGTGGATCGCACCTGCGCGGCGGGGGCGAGAAGTCCGGCTTCGGGGCTGCTTTAAACAGCCGAGGGGGATTAGAGGCTCGCGGGCGAGCTCGAGGGGGTTTGGCTGCCCTGAGCTCGAGGCTAAAAGTGCGGGGAGAAAAACACTAAATACAACTCCCGGGCGCGTTTCCTCCCCATCCCAAAGTGCGGGGGGAATATGCCAGCACCCCCCCCCCCTCCTTGGGGGAATATGGCAGGTATCTGGCACGGCGCTTAGGCATCTCCTGGGCCCACTTAGTTAACCCCTGCCGGGGAAAGGGGGGCTGTGCCGGGGGCTAGCGGTGCGCGTGTGTCCCCTCGCTCCCCGGATCGGGGGCTGATCGCTCTCTTTGCCGTTGCCAGGCTGTGCGCCGCCCGCCCTGTGAGGACGCCGCCTTGCCCGGCCCGGAGGAGGACGCGGACTCGGATCTAGTCCCGGAGAGAGAGCGGGGGAGGAAACCGGCGCGGCCCCCCCTCCCCACCCCTTTGCGCCCCTCATGCCGGAGCCTAGCCGGAGCGGGAGCAGCTGCTGCCCCCTGCCAAAGATGCCGGGGCTGGGGCGGCGGGGGGCGCTGCCGGAGTCCGCGGGCTGCTGCTATTGCCTGGCGGCGGCTCTGGCCCTGCTGCTGCTGCTGCTGCCCGCCGGCTGCCCGGTGCGTGCGCAGAACGACACCGAGCCCATCGTGCTGGAGGGCAAGTGCCTGGTGGTCTGCGACTCCAGCCCGTCGGCGGACGGGGCCATCACCTCCTCCCTGGGGATCTCGGTGCGCTCGGGCAGCGCCAAGGTGGCCTTCTCGGCCACCAGGAGCACCAACCACGAGCCGTCGGAGATGAGCAACCGCACCATGACCATCTACTTCGACCAGGTCAGCCAGCTCCGGCTCCCGCCTGCCCTCTCCCCGGGGCTGCTGCACCTCCACACACACACACACACACACACACACACACACACACACACACACACACACACACACACACACACACACACACACACACACACACACACACACACACACACACACACACACACACACACGTCGCTAGCCTTCCAGACCCTCCCCAATTACTGCCCCCCCCACACCTGCTATAGCAACTTTATCCTCCCGAGGAAGCGTTTGCATTCGCATGATGAATGCTACACAATGTAGGCTCCTGCTTCGCATCTCTATATGGCGCCTGCCGGGCAGGGATCCCAAAGCACATATTTTCTGATAGGAGTCAAAGGGGGCGACCTCATGACAGCAGGGCGTTCAGTAGAGCAGTCCCCGGGCTCGCGGGGAGTCCCTGAAGCTGCCGATTCCGATGGGATTTGGCAATGTTACCGCGTCTCTCCTGGGTGAAGGGTGTTGTCCATCCTGTGTTGTTAAACTAGTCAAACGAGGCGTAGCGAAGGAGCAGGTTAATTGTGCACGATTTATACACAGCGCAGAATGCCAATACTGTCTTAGGCGGTACACTGAGCTCGCTCTGTTTCCGTCGTATTTGTCCTGTGCGGATCCCCCTGACTATTGCGCAGGATTATCCGATTTTTAATGCTGCCACTGGAATTGTTGTGTGTGTTGTTCTGATTAATGAACACGTTGGTTTTGGATCTGCAACGTTATTTATTCTGTTCCATGTGAATCTAGAACTCGTCAGCATCTTAAACAAAAACAACCCCCCCAAAATCTCCCTCTTTCTAAATCTTAATCAGTTACAGTTTAATTAAGGAGTCTTCACCATGCCCTTTGATATCAGAAAGGGATTTCTGTACCTCCTTTAGTGTATATGTTTGGCTCTCATCAGTTTGTTCATGTAACTTCATCTCCATTTTCCCACAGCAATGAAGCTATTTTATTTTTCCTCATGGTGTTCATTTTTTCTTTACTTCATTAGGGCAAATGGTGGGGGTTAAGGTTTTGATTTTTTTGCAGAGGTGTTACTTTGTAATTTTGTCCATAATTTCAGTTTGAAGAAAGGTAAAACAAGGACTGCAAGAGCTGTGAATCTAATAGTCTGATAGAAAATATTGAAAAGAGAGAGAACTGGTGTTTGAGATGTCTCCTTCATTGTCTCGACCCCTCAAATACAAAACACTCCAGACTGGGAACACCAGTCATCTGAGCAGTAGGTTGAGAAATAAAGGGAAAAGGGAAGGAAGGAAGGGCTTAATAGGACTCTGAACGCCCCCCCACCCACCCCTTCCTCCTTTAATTACTCTCTTATTTTGACAAGCACAGGGAATGGTAATCCATAGAATATTGAGAGAAAGTGGATTGAGCCAGGGTGGGGATGAAGAACAAGAAAGACAGTCAGAAACCCCTTTTGAAACACTCAACCAGGTTCACAGTTGTGTTTTGCTTTGAGTTGTATAATCTGCCTGGGTTTTTTTAAATGGCTTTTCTCAACTGAATTTGGAAAGGCTGAATTTTACTTCTTGCCTCATTATAGATAATGAAATGTGGGCACATTCACTATACAGTGTGGTTTTATCTGTGTCCAGTTAAAACACCCAAAAGTTGCAATGGCTGTGGAGATGTTGGTATTTTGTTGATGTGATTTCCTCGTAATTGTAAATATGGCAAATTGGGAGCATTCTGAGGGGAAAAAACAGTAACAAGACTCAAACAATTTCTTCCCATAGACTCTCTCCTACCCTTTCCACTTGGTAGAACGATTTGACTGATTAACTTGGCGTAAAAGGTCACCTTACTTCATTCAAATTGTATGAGTGCACTCCCTTGCAACAGTCTTCACTATTCCTTTCTCCAGGTTCTGAGGCAGCCAGAGCTTCTTCCCATGGATATAATGCATCCCACTTATTTATTCAAGTCAATTATAATTGGTACCAACCCTCCAGAGGAAGAGCAAGAGAGGAGTGAATTGGCAGAAATGATATATAATTCCTCCATCCCTCCACTCAGCTGCAACATGTTTAAGTCCTATTTTGTTCTGTATTTGTTGAACACACTAAACTTTGGCCATAATTAGTTCCAAAAGTGCCATATAAAAATCCATTGCACATTTACTGGACAGTTACTGTTTCCTTCTCTTTGTCTGTCAGTGATAATATGCCTTCCCCTCCTTTTCTTTACTGCGGCTGTAGTGTTTTCACTCAGTCTAATAGGGTTTGGGTTCATCACTGTGTTAATAAATCACTTTGTGAACTACAATACTTTTTAAATGCCTTGGAAATTGACTCCTTCCCCCTGTAGTACGGTTTAATTGAATTGCAATTACCATTTCCAATAGGCTTTATATAGGTCATGGAGCTGATGCAGTTTTTTTTTTTGGCACTTAATTGATTTGTCTTTGTTTGCTTTCCAGGTATTAGTTAATATTGGCAACCATTTTGATCTTGCTTCCAGTATATTTGTAGCACCAAGAAAAGGGATTTATAGTTTCAGTTTCCATGTGGTCAAGGTCTATAACAGACAAACTATCCAGGTGGGTAGTAATTTAATCACTCCATAGAAGATTCTTCATTTTTGTACTCCCTTTGCTTTTAAAATTTGGATGTATAAACACTAGTTAGTGTATAAATATACAGTAAGTGAAGAATTTGTACATTTACTGTTTATTAAAGTGAACATTTTGTCTGCTGTATAAAATGATGGAATGAAATAAGAAAAAACATTGATTACTTTTAGATTAGCTCAAATCTGTTGCTTTTGAGTGTGAAAGGTTAATGAAGTGCGTAAGTAAAAATGACTTAATATTGAGAACTCAGATTCTGTCTCTTTGCATTTTAGGTAAGTTTAATGCAAAACGGCTACCCAGTGATTTCAGCTTTTGCAGGGGATCAGGATGTCACCAGAGAAGCAGCCAGCAATGGAGTCTTGCTCCATATGGAGAGAGAAGACAAAGTGCATCTCAAACTGGAAAGGGGTAACCTCATGGGAGGGTGGAAATACTCAACCTTTTCTGGCTTCTTAGTCTTTCCACTATAAAGGAAGACCAAATAGGAGCCAGATTCTTGAGCTAGAACAAGGATTGAGTCGTTAATGACACCCTGAACTTGGCAGAACGTGATAATATTTCCAACCACGCAGTCGACTGTCATGGTAGAAGAATGATAACCTTCTAAACTCCAATATTTTCTCTGAATATTGACAATTCCTCGGAAAACCTGCGCCTCTAATTAGTTTTAGATGACAGTGATCTTTAGGAGAAATGAAATTATCGACCTGAGCAAATTTGTACCTGTGATTGTAAAGTCAATTTCGGATTTTATTGTTGGGATCATTGACTTTTTTTCGTTCTTTCTGTTGTTGTTGTTGTCCTGATGAGACAAGTAAGTCGGACCACACAATCACTTGTCAAAGGCTCACTCCAGAGCCAGAAGAATCCACCACCTGATGAAGTGTTCTTTCAATGATTTTTTCTTTGTGTTGTATAGCCTTAAGAAAAAAAAAAGAAAAAAATGGCTTCAGTCTCAGTCCTGTATTTTCTGGGGGAGTGGGGATTCTGGACATTATTGTGTCAAGAAGTGCTTTATTCAGTGAAGCAAAATTTGCACGATTGGAACCTATTTTGTTTTGTGTTGTTCATATTTTTCATCAACAACTTATTTTTGTTTTCTAATTTTCTGTGCTGAAAATTGTAAACTAGATTGATCAATAAGACAAAACAAAGCACATATATACTGTGTAGCTCCAAGTAAAACTAACCAATGAACCTTTCTATCTGCACTTTTCAAATGATCTTTACAGATGCATTTAGAGAGGGAGCTATGTGATCCTTGAGTTATAACCTCAAATCCATAAAGAAACTGACATTTCTGAATTATCCTGACATTTCTAGAAGCAACAGTAGAGACTTTGAATATCTTATCTGACCATAACCTAAAAATATATAATTTATTTGCATTACCAAGTGTATTTTGGTGCTTTTATCTGATATGTGTTCATTAGTGCTTGAGTACAGTTCAGTAGGAGCGCTGAAAGATGACAGGCCAAACTCCTTCCTCTCCAGGTTAAATAAAAGAAGATCCCGGTTTCCCTCTACCATGATCAGGTAGATCACCAGTTATCACTAGTATTTTTGACAGCATATGGGAGTAGGATGTCAGAGGCCCGAGGCTGTGAAACTGATTGAAGGTTTATATAGCATCAGTGAATACAACACTAATTATACGTTTTTTTATTACTTATTGTCTGTATATGTTTCTCCTCTTAACACATGGAGTCCAAAGAGATCTGGGTGCAGACTCCATCCAGTACAGTATGTCAGGAAAAGTCATTGATTCCAAATGATAAAAGACGAAACCTCAGGTTGAATTCAAATTCATCCTTTTTCCGTCAATGTAACCAAAATGCTGACTAACTTACGATTCAGAATAAATGGGTTTGATGTCCATCTTGCTTTTTCACTTCTATCTATAAGGGTCAGAATATTAAATTGTGCACTTAGGAAATACTGCAGTTCTTGCTCATTTTGGAAGGATTTTATTTTGTCTTGCTATTAAGTCTGTAAGTAATAAGAGTATTTAATTTTTATATTTTGTCAGGTTCTCCCCCCACTGCAAACATAATGCAAAATACATTTGCAGCATGTAAAGGTGGACATAGTGCATTTCAAAATTATGTTACCATATTGTTTTCATTGTAAATTTATCATTAAAGGACACTGCCCATTTTAAAAAAAATCATATTATTTAAAAAACAAACAAACCTTACCTGTGTTTGCTCTAATACCTCAGATTATTAAAACTGAAATAAATGGTGAAAATACAGTAGATTTTTTAAATTATCTGTTTGTTTACTTTTGACACTTCACTTAGCTTGGTTAAGGAAAAAAGACTGGTCAGTTTAGTTTGTTTTTAGTCAGTTACACTTTCTGCTTCTCAGGAACTGGCACACTGCTTCAATTATTTGGTTACAAACTCTTCAGGGGAATGTTTAAATCAAGGAGGAAAACTATTTCAATTAGAATAAAAAGAAATAATGAAAACAATTTAATAACAATTAGTGCAAACCCACTAGCTTGTTTTATCTAATTTTGGGGTATAGACCTGATAGACTCCTTTGAACAAGTAGACAAGTAGACTGAAGTGGGAGCAAGTTACTGGGCTTAGTGTTTCTGAGCTATCCTCTCAGATTTGTTTCTAAATTCTGTTTACCATAATCAAGTGTGCAGTCCTCTTGACCTCAGTGTGGTTATTCATGTGAGTAGGATGAGCATGACCAAGCCCTGATTCTTGTCTCAGCCGAGAGATTCAATTAAGAGGAGGACCCCTTCCCAAAACTAGAAATTTTCTGGCATGTTACTTGGGCCACTGTGAGTGCAGAATATGCAGTAGATTCTCCCTTTTCCTTTCAAGTCCATCACATCTACCTTGTCTATTTATCTAAAAAATAATGGATAGATCATGCTTTCAGTCTGTCTCTGAGGTGGAGGAAGACCTTTGAATTAGTATTCATTTCCCTGTTGTTTCATTCCAAGTCTTGTGTCCTGGTACAAAGGGATGGAGTTACAAAACTTAGAACATGCTATTCAGTTAGCCTTTGATTTAGCATTTTAAATTATTTTGCACTAGCTATCCTGAGACCAGTTTTTTTTCTTCCCAGAGAATTCTCTGTAACTGTTAGCATTCTCCCACATCTGTTTTACTAAAATAGTTTATATCTGTAAAGGGCACAGTCTGCCTTTCATTGAAGTCATTGAGTGCATCAATGGTAAATGAAATATCTCAATATCTGTATCAGAGAGATGAGACCTACATTGTGGAACTCAACAACAAAAAATAAACTTAACTTGCTAAAGAGAGCTAATGCAGTAGTCATGGACAGTAAATTTAATTTAATAGTGATTGATGAAAATAACTTTATTTCATTGGATGCAATTTAAGGTTGGCCTAAATGATGTTGTAATTGTCATGTTGGTAAGTAGTGTGAGAGTTAGTAAGTGTAAACATATTCCTTAAGGGAACAGAAGAATGGGATCATAACAGGAATAGCGACCAACAGGAGGATCTAAGAAAGGTGAGACAGGGCAGGCCTCCTGCAGCTCTAGTAGGAAAGCTTTCATTTCCTGTTTTTCTATAGTGATCCCCTTTGGATGGTGGAAGCCAGGAGCTGCATTAGGAAAAGAAATATTGGCAGTGGAGTGTACCTTGTTCAGTTCCTCTAAAGCAGAGTTTGAACTTGACCCTTCAAGGTGTGGTGTTACCTCAACTTCTATTGAAAACAGTGAGAGTTAAGCATCTCTCGAAAGTGGTCAGCACTGTGCAACATTGACCTGGTTATGCAGAAACAGTCCTCCCAACCAACCAATCACAAAAACCACATCAAGGAAGTGTTCATGAGTTACATTGTGTTTGTCTCTTTTATCTTTTCTCCTTTTAAACAGGAATGTCCTGTTTCAATTGGAGAAGCTTCTACTTACACTTGACCAAATTGGCAAAGTATATGACAGACTTATAACTAGCTCATTAAAATGCTGGATATTTTTTTATCATTTTCGTGGGCAATGATTTGTCAGTATAAAGTCTATAAAAATAATATTTACTATAAATATGTTAAAAGTACAGTGTATGTCCATGGGGCAATTTGCGTTTCTAGGCAGTGGGACCACTTGCAGATCTAGCATAAAGTAATGACACTCCTACTGGCTCTAGTGTTGTATTTGGCCTAATAAGTAAAGATCTTTGTTTAATGAATGAGTCTGACTGATAAATACCTAATTTTGATAGACCGGAGTCTTACTTTGGTTATGCAGTTTCATTAATCAGAATTATTGAAGTATTGCTTTATGACCAGTTATTACCTGTTAAAAAGATCATGGTACATTGTTATATGTGTGAGTGTGTGTGTGTGTATCTATCTATCTATCTATCTATCTATCTATCTATTAAAAAAAATAACTCATCTTGGGTTAAGGTGGGTGAGGTAATATATTTTATTGGACCAACTTCCACTGCTGAGAGAGACAAGTACATCACAATCACAATTATATACAGAAAGGCTGGTTGGACTTAACACAGGGAATCCTTTGATTTAATATATTTATAATCAAGAATCAGCAAAATAAAAGTCTGCATTCTTAACAAAATAAATACATTACTTTCTGAATGAAAAGGCCAGTCTTGGTTTCCTTACTCATATGAGTAATTCTGTTGATATAAATTGGACTACTCTATTTGCATGAATAAGGTGAGCAAGATTGGGCCTGAATTGGGGAAGTGTAAATGTTTGTCAGAGTTTGATCCTGCTTACTTTAAAAATCAGTGGCAATAATCCTTTTGACTTCAGTGGGAACCCTACCTGCTTCAAGCAACAATCTGCAATTTAAAAGTGTTACGGTATTGATATAATCTTGCCAATGCAACCCAAGCACTAGAGAAACTCTTTTAACTCATTGTGTTATAAATCCATCTTCAAAATGAGCACCTTTCTGGTTTTATACAACTTTCTAAACCATATAGCTGCTTTTTTTTCCTGTTAGGTCTTATTGGTGCCACCCAAAATGAAGTTGTTTTGCTGAACTTTACCATGAAAACATGTGGCTTATGTAGAATTCACATAACATTTCATACTTCTCCCCATGACAAAATAAATCAAATTAATTCAGTGAACCCAAGTACTCTTAAGCAATAAAATAAAAAAGAGGACAAACTCATGTGTCTAGGTTAACCCTAAATGTATTCTGTTTCATTATTCTGATTTTCTTCTAATATCAAATATGTAAAAAAATAGAAATGGGCTCATACTTAAAATTTACATTACATATTTTAATTTTCAAACAAATCTACAGACTAAATGCTGCAAATAATGTGAATAGTAGTGAGATACTAGTGAGATACTGCAATATAATTAATATGAATTCCAAATATAATAAATAGAAAAATCTGCATCAATAGAAAGGTGGCAGAGCTAAGCACTAACTAACAGAAAATGCCAAACATAAGGTAGAAACCTTGATGATAGTGATTGCTGCCACTTCCATTACAAGAGTGATCAATGTAATCTTTAAATATGGATGTTAAAGTTACATTGAAATATCTTGTGATGTGTTCTTTATTGAAAGAATCTCATTCAGTGTGCCTATTACAATGACTTTGCAGAAATAGAACCTCTCATATATATAACTGCTATCCCTACACTAGGCATAATAGAGTTGACTGTCATTACTTCCAGTGTGTGTGTGTGTGTGTGTGTGTAGAATATTGAGAGAAAGAGAGATGGGGAGGGAGTAGTACAAATAAGTGAAATGAAGGACAAGATACGTAAGAAAATGCTAAGTGTTATCTAAAAAGATTTTCTCCCATTTTAACAATAGGTACTGTAAAGCAGTAGGTATTGTATATTAATATATGTATGTGTATATTAATATATGAAGGTACATGGAGAAATATCATTGCAATATATATATATATATATATATATATATATATATATATATATATATATATATATATATATATATATAAGTTCAGAGAGCTGCTGCTGTTTCGGAAGTGTTTAAGATGAAGTGAAGCACTGAGTTAATCATAAAAAAAAACTCCTGTGGTTTCAGGAAGCTCCAGTTCTGTTAAAGCTCTTGGGATGTACGAACTCCCCTGTGCTGTGTCATGTATCCTGAGAACTGCTGTAAGCTGTAAAACACCAGGCAGTGGAGCTATCACAAATTGGTGTTCTTTCTGTCCTTAATCGATTGGCATTGGTTGAAATGTAGGTGGTACACATCAATGTTAAAACTGTGAGGAAAAACTCTTGTTTAGCAGCTGCAATAGTCCCCTGCCATCTTCCTTTTTTTTCCCCTGTACATTTTCTACATAGCTATGCACTTTGTGTCATGTGTCCAAACCAAGACTATGGAATCCTACTGCACATTCATAGGGGACAGGATGAGAGGGATCACCCCCTTCTCTCACCTCTTTTCTCCCCATCCCTCTCCATACACACACTTGATTTTTATCTTCACTAGGAAAAGGGTGAACAATGTGGCATTGATTTCTAAGTACATGCAGTAAGAATAGGATTTGGTACATGACACTCAATATAGGAGAGAATCTTTCTACTCCCTAGCAAATTAGTTATCCTTACGTGCAGAGCTTTATTAGATTTCTTGGGAGTTTTTTTTTCTTAGTGTCGTTTCTAACACATCTGTCAGGGAACCGCCAGCAAGAGACAGTTTCTCTGTCCCTTCTCCCTTAACCTGACCTTGCTGGAGATTCTTGTGTTATGATTAATCATCATAATCTTGCTCAGTATAAAAACTGTACCCTTTATCTTGAATAGCTAGTCAAAATGAGCTTCCATAATAATTTTATTTTGATATATTTCATAGATTTTCCTTCCTCTTTCCAAAGGTTTCCACTACTTCCTAGCTCTATAACACAGCATTAAATTAATACCATTCTCTTACCGAGAACCTCTCATCACTGAGACCTGTTGCCTCTTGTATCGTTTGGAGGGAAATTCCTAATTTTTGATTCATTTTATGTCAGACTTCATAAAATATCTTATTCTTGTGATGGAGCATTTTTAATAATGTTTTCCAGTGAAACATTTAATCTCTCACTCTCATAATCTTTTGATTCTTGCCCATTCAAATGATTATAACGCCAGAGTCCTATCCATTAGACACATGAGCCTGAAGTTCTGCATCCAAAGCAAGCACTGAACTGAGCCCTAACTGGTTAATAAGGGACAGAAAACAAAGACCATTAAAATAGAATGGACATGAATCAATGAGTTCTGATAAATATTTTGATCCTTTTAAATCTATTTCCCAGAGGAAATAGCCCAGCCCTTGATCCTCTTAGCCAGAGGTACTAGAAAACTTTTTGCATCCTCATAGAACCGTTTCAAAAACCTTGAAGTGTTAGGAGGCAGGAAAAGACGAGAATGTGAAAGACAGTTCTTTGAATAGATGCAGCTATGTATTCTGTTTAGGTGTGCACATGAAGCTGAAGAACTTTGCCTAGCTGGACCCCTTGGGGCTGTGCTTGCACCCTGGGGCCCTACCCTCTCCCCTGGCTATGCAAAAGTGTCACCATCCCAACCCCCATTAGTTTCTTCTTGCCACCTGCAGCTAGAATCAGAGGTCAGCATGGGCAGCATATGGCTTCCACAGTTGGGGAGGCTGGGTGTGAGCATCCATTCCCTCCTCAAAGGACCAGCCCACAGTCCACTCTAGGCCCAGCCTGGGGCTCAGGGAAGGGAATGGAGAGGTGCAAGTGGCAGGTGGGGTGGGGTGCCTCAAAAAAGAGGCAGAGTTGGCACAGGAAGAGGAGCAGCACCAGTGAGGCCATGGGGGAAGAGGACAAGAGGGAGTGGGGCCTCAGGGAAGAGTGAAGGCTTGGCTATGGCCCAGGTGCCCTTTTGGTGGTGGCACTCCAAAGACAGTAGGCTGGTGTGCTTCCAGAGAAACTTGTGATTCATTCTGTTAGGAGTGGCTTAGCCTCCCCTGGCCTCTTATGCCTGCTTCCCATGGAGCTTGGTGTGGTGTTTTCACCTCACAGTTTCACTCCATTTTCTGAGTCTTTTTTTTCTTTTTCTTTTCCTCTAGAGTCTAGATAATAGTTAGTTAGTAGTAATTTAGGTTTAGTTTGGTGTGAACATCACAAGTACTCCCACTCTAGAGTTCAGTCATTGTTTGCAGTGTGGGGTGCCACCCCCAATAGTGATTCCCACATGCAGTGCTTGTTGTGTCTTGGTGAGTGACACATTCTGTAAGTAATTCAAGAAGAGGACTCAGGAGGCAAGAGATTTTTCAGCTGAAGCAACACCTTCTGGTACAGGCCATGAGGCCTACTTCTGCACCAAAGCCCTCATCTGATTGGCAGTCACCTTTGAATACCGCTCCATATTCAGACCCTACTGATTTCCTCAAGAGGAAGGAGAGTAATTTTTCCTCTTCTGGTGTGGCAAGGAAGAGGTCCCATAAGATTAATCAGGACTACTCCAGGGCTTGAGGACACTCTCCCTCATCTTCTAAGATGAATGGTGACCAGCATACAGGATGGAACAAGTCTTTCTAACTGATCCACAGTATGGCACTGAGATCAGCGAGACTCTGTACCATCAACACCAGTTCTAGCCATGGGCCATCTATTGAGTTTGGTACGGATGATGCTGATATCAGTGCCTACGGTCTCCATGCAGATAGCACATGAGGTAGCTTCAGACCTGATTTGCCTCTCTGTGCCTGACTCTAGTTGAGGAGTTTCCAGTGCCATAGTTTCTACTGCTTATCCTGTCATGCCCTTGGCATCTTCTGGCTATGTCACAGAGTTGCCATGTTCATCGGTATCCCAGCTTGCACTGCCAGCATCCCAGGGTGCAGAATTGAGTCTGAAGGCTCACTTGGTGAAACTGTACCCCTCAGCTTCATCACTGTGATGGTAGCAGATCCCATCATTGAGCTTGGTACAATCCTTGGTTTTGATGCTGGCGTCTTCTATGGTACTGGATGAAAGTGTGTCTCACGTGGAACTGCCTATGTCAATTCCCTGTTCCTCTTCCGCACCAATACTACCCCTATCCAGATGTTTGGATGAGTCTGAATGTTTTTCACCCTGGCAGGGCTGGATCCCCTCGTTGTCACCAAAGAATCTCTGGGACTCATCAAGATCCACCTCCGCCTTTTCCCAATAGGCACCAGAGAGCATCCTCAGATCAGCATTGGTTCCAAAATCAGTCAGGACATGGGCTCCTGTTCCAATGTCTACTGGATCTTGTGGTTCAAGAACAGGATCCATTATTGGCACAGCAAATTGGCACTGCTTCTTTGTATTCTCTGGATGACTCTTGTGCACTGGGCTTCTCCTGTCCAATACCTGAGGACTTTAAGGCATATCAGGACATCCTTCTGCATATGACCACTACATTAGGCACCCAGGCTAAATTTCTGAAGGTGAATATGCATAAGCTGCTGGGTATTCTCCAACCATCAGCCCTCCATCTCCTCTCCATCAGAGTCTCTACACTTGATGTTCAATGCAAAAGAACGGAGAGGGATGGGAGCGGCACAGCCATTATATAGCCAGTGGAGGGGCAAGGGTCACAGGGTCTTCAAACAACTGAATGATCCTTCATCATGAACAGCGGTGAGGTAAAGAGGCTAGAATGTAGGAACAGCAAATGGGTTCTTCAAAAAGCAGGAAGGTCACATGTCTGTTCTTTGCACCTGTATCAACCCCTGAATATATTCATTATGGCTGTACGTGTATCCAGAACTCTCAGATAGAGCCATGACCCTATGTTAGTTGCCATAATAACATAGAAATGGGATTAAGCATGCTTAGCGACTGTACTGAATATTTGGTCAAGGAGAGTGGATTCAATACCTGTCAGGTAAGCAAAACATTGTTGTTTCCATCAAGTGTGGGAGTACATAGTAACAACCTGAACTTACTATAAAGAAGCCAGACAAAAATTAGACTGCAGCATACATAACTAGGACCACTCATTTTAATATGCAATAAGAGAAAACTGAATGTAAAATAACCTAGCCAACTAGTCGATTTGGGTTGGGATTTTCTCTTTTCCCCTCAGTCAGGAAGGAACTCAGTTATTTTAATCTAGTGCTTTTTCTTGTGTAAAAGACGTTTGCTTGTCTCCCTCCATGTCCAGACTCAAACAGACCTCGTGGCCAGGAGTATGGGCTTGACCTATATGATGCAGGTTTTTAGATTGTCCTAGGGGGTCTGTGGTAAAAGCCTCATAATCTCTAGGGTGATTTCTTTCTGACTGGCTGGTCTTCCAGTCTCCTATCTCCTGGGGAGTGCAGTCAATCAAAGCTTGCTGTGCTCAGTGAGGGGGCAATCTCCTACCTCACTGAATGTAGCAGCCAGCAATACCCTTCCCTTTCCAATCCCTCCTGTTGTGTAGACAAAGGGCTGGGAGTAGATAAGGCTTTTGCAGGCCCTACAGTATCAGGATACTGGTTATGCACTCCTTCAATTTAGAAGTGGGGCCATGAGAGGAACTTATCTACAAATATTCTGCCAAGGAGGGAGAATGCTGCCAGAAGTCTCCTCAAACCTTCAAGTAAGATAAAGCTGAGGAGGTGCCCCTAAAGGTATGGTGAGGAAGACAGAGGGTAAAATTCTTGGGTGTGGGCTGTAGGTACATAGAATGAAATACTGGACAGAATGAAATGGGGGCACAGCGTGAAAGGGGTGAAGTGAAAGAAACAAATAGGGGTTCAGGGACTGAATGAAATGCTGCCATGACAGGCAAGAGACCATTATGTGGTGAGGCTGAGACAGAGGACACAACATAGCAGTGGGGCTAAAGGGACGGAGATCAAATTGTTCTGGGTAAGAAAGAGGGAATTTAAGAATGAGTGGCTTTGGGGCAAGAAATGGAATGAAGCTGAGGGGGAAAACAAAGGTAAATATGGAATCAGTATCAGAGGGGTAGCAGTGTTAGTCTGGATCTGCAAAAGCGACAGAGAGTCCTGTGGCACCTTATAGACAATCTCTATATATAAAAGTCAAATGGTGTATGCGTGTATGTACGTGCGCTTACTCCTTCCACACCGTTTGAGCTAGAGACTTGAAATTTGGTACAGTTAGAGGTCTTAGGGTCCTAATCAGGATAAGAGTCGAAAATTTTTCAAATCTCACCTCTGACGCCCCCCAGGGGTGAAATTATTTAAAGGCCAATCACATCAGCTGGGCAGCTGCTGTTCTCTGTGACATAGTTATGATGTCATAATACCCCCTCCAACGGACCCTGCACTCGC
Source organism: Sternotherus odoratus (assembly GCA_032164245.1). NCBI lineage: Eukaryota > Metazoa > Chordata > Testudines > Kinosternidae > Sternotherus > Sternotherus odoratus. The sequence goes on along the minus strand of JAVMKO010000002.1, from coordinate 83,664,257 downwards.
TCAGCTCTCTGCCCCTCCCCCTTCCAACGGACCCCGCACTCGCTCAGCTCTCTGCCCCCTCCCCCCTCCAACGGACCCTGCACTCGCTGAGCTCTCTGCCCCCTCCCCACCTCCGACGGACCCGAGCAACGCCGGGTATTTTCGCTAGTACTATATATGTCTGTTAGTTTGTAAGGAACCACAGGACTCTCTTTCGCTTATGGAATCAGTGGGGCTGGTGCGGGAAGATGCCAAAGACATAACTGGGGAATGGGGAGCTATTATGAAATTAGTCAGACTGGATGAGGGAGGGAAGAGAGGTAAAACGTGAAACCAGCCAGTGGGGGTAGAGATTGAGCTGGAGGGTGAGGGGAAAGAGTGTTGGAAGTGGTGAGTAAATTTGCAGGGGGGAGGGGCATTTTTTTGTGGGGGGAAATAGTGTGAGGAATAGGGAATGATTTTTTGTAGCACACAAGAGATGAGACAGAAATTTCTGAGTGAGTGAAGAAAGCCAGGAATACTTGTATCACCTTAGAGACTAACTAGTTTATTTCAGCATAAGCTTTTGTGGGCTACAGCTCACTTAATCGGATGCATAGAATGGAACAGAAGTAAAATGCATTTATACACACAGAAAGAAAGAAAAAGAAAACAAGGAAAAAATTGTACATTAGCATACCAATTCTAAGAAGGCTGTTAAATGTAGATGATCCATTATCACTAGGAGAAAAAACACCTTTTAAAATGGAGATCTGTTGTCAGTGAAATTAACTCAGGAAATACAATCAATTACTGTAATGAGAGAACCAATCTGAAGTTCTGTTAAACCCCTGGTTAATTGTGTTCAATTTGAAAATTAATTACAGTTCCTCAGTTTCTCGTTGGAGTCTGTTTTGGAAGTTTTTCTGTTTCAAAACTGAAACCATCAAATCTTTAATGGAATGGCCAGGAAGATTGAAGTGTTCTCCTACTGGTTTTTGAATGTTATGTATCCTGATGTCAGATTTGTGTCCATTTATTCTTTTGTGTAGCGATTGGCCGGTTTGGCCAATGTACATAGCAGAGGGGCATTGCTGGCACATAATGGCATATATCACATTGGTCGATGTGCAGGTGAATGAGCCTCTGATGGTATGACTGATGTGATTAGGTTCTATGATGGTGTCAGTTGAATGGATATGAGGACAGAGTTGGCATCGGGCTTTGTTACAAGGATAGGTACCTGGGCTAGTGTTTTTGTTGTGTGGTGTGCGGTTGCTGATGAGTATTTGAGAACTTCAGAAGAGCAGTTCAGTGGGACTTGTTCATTTGTTTTTGTCTTTAGAATGCACCAGATTCCACTAAATAGCAGGAATTTACAAACATTCTGCTGTAACCCCACCCTTCCTTCTGCTCCCTTCAAGGGTCTTATTCCTTCTCTTCCACAAACACTCCCTTTATACTGGCTCACGTTGGTGTCTGGGAATTATTAATCAGCCCTGCCAAGTGTTGAGTACCTGGAAAGCTTGAGTATCATTAACTCCTGTTAAGCTCCTTGGGAATTGAGAGTCTTTCATCACCTCATAGGACAAGACCCTGGTCTGTGGCCTGGGTTGTTTTGCACCTGCAGATTTGGCCCTTGTCATTTGTGTCCCTGAAAGTAGTTCCTATCCTCTTTGTGAGAGTTTTGCTGTGCCTGTTTACACAGGTTTGGTAGGCAGGGCCAGCCCACAACATTTTGGCACCTGAGGGGGAGGGCAGAGATGCCCCCATGCCTCCTTGTTTGGGCCAAAACTTGAAAAAGATAATCAACAAATGTACTGAATGGCTGTTGTAGTTGCCATTTTTAGAATTGGCTGAAATATTTCAGATTTAGAAATTTTCACTAAAAAAGATCTTTTCAAAAGAAAATGTCATGTATGTTTTCCCCACTTTTCAACTAGCTCTCATAACCAGTAATTATAGCATGTAATTTAAGTGACCCACCATATAACTTGTACAGCAATTTACAAATATTGTACATTCAAAGAAATGTTAATTATGATCAGTTAACAAACATCTGGCACCAAATGTTTGTGAAAGCTACTTGTTGAACTGTTATGAATAATGCACACATTTGAAAAAAAATCATGACCTGTTGGTGGCCAATTCTGAACCAGAAAAAAGGCCAAATTTATTAAATAAATTGGTCATATAATTAATATTTCAACCAGCTCTACTGTATCATCTTCTCCCCTTCACCAGTAATTCTAGGTCTAATCCTCATATTTTATTTCTTCTATCCCACTGCAGGCAATTTTTTACAGAGCAAAGAAATCACAGCTTGTGTCCCTGAGAGGGAGTTGAAAAATGTTGGGAATAATTAGACCATCTGGTGCTGTAAATCCAACAAAAAGATGTGATCAGTGGATCATGGCCTAATCCATTCTACAACTAAAGTACTGGAGTTACTTTAGCACAAAAGAATTACAAGGGAATGTGATATCATGGAACCATCACATATCCCTGGTCATCGGTAGGCAGAAGGTATATAAAAAAATTGACAGTTATCCAAGAGGTCGTATCCTATCATGATAATCAGCCTTTTTCAGTTGCTCTATTGAGCATTTTTTTATCTAGGAATAAGTGGGTTCTATAAGCTAGTGTGATATTTTTTTCTTTTGCAGTTCACATGGATTCATTTACAGTTTATAACAGATTGAACTACAGTATTTAAATGTTTTGCTTAAACCAATGATTGATTAGTATTTGGCCTACCTATTTGATTTTGAGGCCAGTCCTCCTCTCATTTAAGTTAACTGGACGCAGAATCGGGTGCTGTGTAGCAGTGAATACACATTCATGCATACTCTTTAAATAACAGGAATGAAATACCATTTCTATTAATAGATTCATAGTTTTTAAGGTCATAATGGACAATTAGATCATCTCATCTTACCCCCTTTAAAACACAGACCATGGAATTTCACCAAGTTACCCCTGAGTTGAGCCTAGTAACTTGTCTTTAACTAAAGCATATCTTTCAGAAATGCCTATTATAGTGATCTTTTCAATAGATGGCACTGCTGGGACTAAAACTGTTGCTTGACTAAGATGCAAATTAGTATTTGTAAAGGACTGCTGGGATTTAGAGAGACAGAATGGCTTTACGGGGTGGAGTGGGGGTGGGGATTATTGTTCTTTAAACAGGGGATTCTGGTTTGTTTGTAATTTGGAAATTGCGGGAAGAACTGTTTGTGTTACCTCTGAGGGTGTTGAAAAGTGGGTCAAGTACCACAGGTACAGTCAGATAGTTTGCTCAGGAGAGTCACTTAGATGGTGCAGGTATGAACAAGATATAGCTACAGCAAATGAATATTAAAGATCCAAAGGTAATTGTGCAATAAAAGTCGGACTGTATCTGACTGAGTCCACCTCAGTTTATTCTCTTTAACTATAGCTACTCCATGGGTTGGACTAGGTTAGAAGTGCAAACCCTCCCTGGGGAAGTGTTTGTAAATTTTCAGTAATTTAATTTCATCAGAATCCTTGGGATATTGTGTTATCACAGAGAACTTATCTCAACATGACACTATGATGAACTCTGCGACTGGGGACTTGTGATTTCATGATCAATTCCTTAAGTTAGGAGAAGGAGCATGCCTTCCTGAGGATCCAGCACACAAGTCAGGAAGCTCTAGGGAGACTGATTCTCCAGTGATTCTCCACTGCTCCAGATAAGAAGTCAGAATGGTTTCACTTTACACTTGTACATCACTATTCCTGGTGCAAATCAATGGAGGCTTGCTTTTCTCCTTATAAAGCATGCACCACCTTCATTATTATTATTTTATGCTATTAAGAGAGATTTCATTGTTTGAAGTTGAGAAGTGTCACTCCAGTAAAATAATCTTTTGTCGACTGGAAAAATAGCCACCAAATCCTGTTTGCAGAATCGAGGGTGGGAATCCATGTAGCTCAAATAATTTCCTTCAGCTGGAATAGGGTTCTTGTTCTTCTAGTTATTTTCAGTGATCTCAGATCAGTGGGACAAGAGCCATCTGCCTACTGCCGCACCAACAAAGCTGAAATTCTGTAAAAAGTGTGAGAAATCCTACAGCCTCCCCTGTGGGAAAACCCAGTAGTCTTCAAACTCCTGAATTTTTAACTGCACCATACAGTCAGGGGGTAAGATGTACCTACTGGCAAACTTGGAGGGGAGTATGGACCTCTTAATTAATGATTGACCTGAGGTTTGCAGGAATAATCTTTTGAGGAGCAAATAACTGTGTGGAAGTACAGATTCTCTGCAGTACTCTTTAAATATATGTCCCCTATGGCAGCTCATAATTTGCCATGATCTTCCTCCCACAAACCCCTTTGTAGGGTTATGCTTAAGACATGGAACAGGAGTCTGTGTAAGTTAATGTTGACATTGTCAGCATTAATTTACTTGTAAAATCCCTGTGGATTTCCAGGGGTGATGATTATCATTAATTATGATTCTATGCTATTATTTATTTATATAGCACTAAACACCTAGCCACTTTAGACAAAGGCCCAACCCTGAAGAACTTACAAGTTGAACAGGAAAATAAATAACAGTTACAAGAAGTGATGCAGCATACAAGCAAACTGATCAAACAGCTAGTCTGGCAATGCTTTTTGTGTATGGTGTTTAAAATCTTTTCATTCTTCATAAGCTCAACCCACTCAGAAGGGAAATTCCATGAAAGGTTGGCCATTGGTGAGACTGGTAAAGCATTATAAAGCAAGTGTAAGGGGAGATAATGCTGCATAAGGTACTGCAGGTGTCCCCTCCTTCCTCCAGACCCAAGGAGTTCCAATCCAGATGATTTTGGGGCTCATTTTGGGGCTTCTTCAGGATTGTGGTGTGCGGGGATAGAATATAGCATCCCATGGAACTAGGATGACAAGGGGAGAGGGACACAGGGAGTATTGTGGAGGCACTGGGACTCTGTGAAGATGCACCAGCCCACTACACATGCCCACAGATCTGGAGAATGCCGCAGTGTTTTGTGATGTGGATTTTCTGGGTTTTTCATCTTTCCAAGGGCTAAACCCCAGTGTATGTTGGAATGATCCGACCCCTTGAATTGGACATGGGATGAAAGCAAGTGAGGGATGATATCACAACATTGTTGTTTCCCTTCTCTACAAGGCCTCTGCCTCATTTGTGCAAAACTTAGGTGTGTAATGTGGACAAGAATTACATAGATCGCTACACTAAAACAAAGCCATAGATATGTGTTTTGTGCCAATTTCAAATACAGTCCAAAATAAGAAAAACAAGATATGTACCCCCTCTATTCAGGAGAGCCTGGGAGTAGAGAGCCTCTGGATCAAGAGTAGCCAGTTGAAGTGATTCAGACATTTGATAAGGCTGCACCCTGAGAGGCTTACATTGAAACTATACTGGTCATGTCCCACTGGGCGGAGGCCCTGAGGCTGACCCAGGACACACTAGAGGAATTATATCTCCCAAATGGCCTGGGAACATTGGGGAATCCCCCAAGAATTGCTGAAATCTGTTGCAACAGAAAAGGAGGTCCAGTCCTCACGCTGCCGCAGTGGCCCTGACCAGGAAAAGCTGCATAAAGGAAGAAAAAGAAAAAGAAGAAAGACATATTTACAGGGACTCCTCATTTAATGTTGTAGTTATGTTCCTAAAAAATGCGACTTTAAGCAAAACGATGTTAAGCAAATCCGGTTTCTCCATAAGAATTAATGTAAATAGGGGAGGGTAGGTTCCAGGGAATTTTTTTTCACCGGACAAAAAACTATACACATAGTACACGTTTCAAACAAACAATTTAATACTGTACACAGCGATGATGATTGTGAAGCTTCGTTGAGGTGGTGAAGTTAGAGGGTGGGACATTTCCCAGGGAATACCTTACTGATAAATGATGAACTAGCTTTTGGCTGAGCCCTCAAGGATGAACACATTGTTCTTAATGTAGCCTCACATTCTAAAAGGCAGCATGGCAGACGGAGACACACACCGTGTGTGAGAGAGAGATGCGCATTGCCCCTTTAAGTATGCTGAGCCCACTCTTAAGTACATTGTCTTTTGAAATAGATCAGGAAGTTGAGACATCAGCTGCTGCCTCAAGCTCTCTCTCTGTCTCACTCAGTCCATGTCGCGACCCTGCTCTATATGGCGAAGGGGTAAGTCGGGTGCAGGAGCGGGGGGGAAGGACATTACTCCTCCCCCTTTTCTCCCTCCCCTTCCCCTCACCCGACACAGCAAGCAGGAGGATCCCAGGAGGAGCTCCAAGGCAGAGGGCAGGAGCAGCACATGGCAGTGGGGGGGAGGGACAGCTGACCTGCGGGCAGTTGATAGCCTGCTGGGCGGCTGCTGCACAGGGAATTTAGGGGAGTGGGGAGCTGATGGGGAGGCTGCCAGTCCACCCTGGTTCCAAGCCCCTATGAACTAGCTCCAACAGGCTGCTCTTCCTACAAGCAATGGACAAAGCAGGCTGCTGTCAAACAGCTTTACAAGGGAGCATTTCACAACTTTAAATGAGCATGTTCCCTAATTGATTAGCAACTTCACTTTGAAACAATGTTAACCAGGGTGACTTTAAGTAAGGAGTTCCTGTACTTTCCCATACTTGATTTGGTATATTCAAAGGGCACAATTGTTTTGTGGCAGAGAGCCTTTTACTGCCAACTGCCTATATACTTTTTCAGGCTTTTCAATCGATTTATTTGTTTTAAATGATTTGAGAACATTATGGACAGCCAAAATGTCTAATGTGGGAATGAGAAGTTGTGCAAGGTGATGAAGCCTGTCAGTTACATAGCAGAGTATAATTCAAAGGTAGGGAAAATAGGAGGCTGCTTAATCTCAATGTTTTCACCGGTGAAACATCTTAAATGAACAAACTACATCTGTCTTGAATTGTTCATTTTAAAGTAGTATCTACAACAGGTGAATTTGGTTGTATGCCTTACAACTAAACAACCATTTAGAACTAAATTATAACATTGAATCTGCTTCAGTGAACCATTAATCTGCCTAATCAAAGATAATTTTCAATCCTGAGATGCTTATTTGTGGTGGTGGTTCCTGTTGTTAGTGCTGGAATTTAAGAAAAAATGTGTGATATTTGTAACAGGGTATATATTTTCCTGTTAAATTTTAAGCCCATAGTAAATACTGCAAAAGGCAATTGAGCATAATTTACAGGGAGAATTGGAAGAAAACATAGAGAACAGCTTTAAGTTTTCTAGGTGATAATATAAGACTATTGATCATGACAAACTCTTGAGTTTTTGTTACATATAGTAAAATGAATAAATCAGAGAGCTTACTCCCCTTCAATATGTAATACATAAGCCTCTCAAAGTCTGCTATGCAAATAGTTGGTGGTAGACTAGATGCTAGTACAAGGAGTCTAATTTCAGAAATGAATAACACAGCTGCTTAGGGAGAAAATACATGAAAATTAATAGTTAATCATAGTGATACAAAAAGCTCCACTAGTTAAAATAGTAAAAGAAAATGTTCCTTTTCTGACTGGCTGCCTACAATAGTTTCTAAGTATCACATATTAATGATGGGTGGATATTTTATTAATTTATTATTATTAATTATTATTATTATTTTATTCCATTATTATATTAGCATCTGGGAGTGCTAGTAATGGACCCCATTGTGCTAAGTGCTATACAGATAGTTAAGTAACATATGCAAAGTATATGGTAATGGTTCTCACGCAGTCCTGCTTATCTGCTCATCTGTAATAGGGATTCCTGTTAGTCTTTGAAGGTATTAGTGAAAAAGTAAAAATATAGCTATGGAGCAACTGTTATTTCTACTCTACTTTTTTTTTCTTGAGGAGACAAGAAAATTAAGATGAAAACACTAAGGCCAACATTTTCATTTCTGCGTTGCTAAAATATGAAGCCTTTGTGAATAGAAGAATACCACAGAGCACAGCTTAGGGTCTTTCAATATAAAAAATGCATAGGCATTTGACATTGTATAGGAAAAATTAACTTTGGGGCATATTGATTTTGCATATGTGCACTTGTTATTACTTTATTTTCTTGTGTTATAGTGTAGGTGTAAAAACAAATTCATGCTTAAAATCAAAGTCATGCTATTAGAGTTGGGTACATGCATCAAAATGTAGTTTTACAAGGGTTATGTTTTACAACATCCTAGAATCTGCTTGTATTTTCCTGAATGGTGTCTGGGCTCCAGAAGGCCATTAAAATGCTCTACACTCAAATCAAGAGGTTTTAGTACTAAAATAAAGTGTTGTCAGAAGCTTTTTTTCCATTTGATTGATATTCACTATGTAGCATATTGTCCTGATATGAATTTTATGTACAGCACAGAAATCTTAATACAAAATACCTGGATTTGTTACTAAAAATAACTGCACAGTCTAAAGACTGACTACATGCATTTATTATGATAGTATTCAAATAGCTATCCTGAGCACCAGCAGGCAAAGAGTTAAATCCATACTCAGCTATCCTCCAAGTGTAAAGGGAAGGTAAGACTCAGTTAGGAAGTCAGAGAAAGGCTGGGGAACACTGTAAAAATGGCTCCCTGGTAGCCACCAGGAGAAGAGAGATTGCTGATAAAGCCTTGGGTGAAAGCTGTTTAGGGAAGTGTTATTGTAATAATATCATCAAGTAGTTCTCTCCACCATGCTGTGATTATGATTAAATGACATGGAAGGCATAAGTGTTGTTGAAGGTAGGACTTATAGACTTTTTAATGGTAGATTTAAGTTGAGTGCTGTTTTTGCTATCTAATTTGCTATCTGGATAATACAAACCTTAACAAGGGGAGAGCAGGTATACATCATAATATTCCTGTTAGGCATTTCTGCCTGTATTTGTCTTCTAGTATGGCTAAAGTGCACTAAAATAAAACTAGCTAGGCTCTAAAAAATCTTAAGGTTTTTGTTTGTTTGTTTTTAATTTCTTTCTAGTCTTTGAATCTTTAAGGTTCATGTTTTCAAGGTTTTTTTTCTTTTTTTCTTCTCTGCAGTCACGAGGGCTAGAACTCATTCTAACAATGGCTCCGCTTTCTTTCTTTCTTTCTTTCTTTCTTTCTTTCTTACCTACATATGACAAAAAAAATCACAGGACTCTTAATTACAATATTTTTCACAACTGTTAATTTGTCAAGTCTAACTCTAAGCTCTCTTCTCTTTGGAGGTAGGAACAGCTAGCACATGTTTGAAATACAACTGGTTCTGTCTACCTTAAAGTATAATATATCTTTTTATGTAAAATATGCTAGCACATATTATAAACACAATTTTTATCTTATTCCAGACAAGGTCCAGGTGGTTCTGTAGAACCCTAGGAGATGGACTGGAGCAATATAACCCACATGCTGGGACAGGCTATTACTTCCCATGACTGCAGAGTTTTTCCATAGCTCTCACAAACCTGCTGTACATCAGATACATATCTGCATGTCTGGTTACTTTTAGATATAAGGGAGTATTATCAGGGCATATGGCCCTGGGTGTAACTTTTTCCATACTATGGCAGTAAGCCCTAGGTTTTTCAGAAAGCATAGTATCAGCCCCATGGATGTAAAAGTAGTTTAGAGCAGAAAACTAATAATAAAGGTCCAAGAAAGACATTAAAGGTTATTACTAATATTCTATCATTGCTAGTGGGAGAAACTAATAGTAATATGCATCAACACTGAAATCAAAGATGGGCTAATTATTGTTGGGCGGATATAGAATAATAGATCAGATTCCACAGGAAGTAACTTTCAGTATTCATGATTACCTTGTTGTACATGCCATTTTGATATAACAGCCCTAATATGCAGAACCACAAAACCTTCTGCAGACAGAGTCCATCGTAAGCTAAGGAAAGCTTAAAGATAAGTTTTAATAAGCAGCACCATTCAGTGAATTAGAGGGTGGGGGAGGCTGTTTAAGAAAAAAAAGGTATCACACATGAAAGAGTGACTCCCAGTTGCAGAGAGTCAAGAGAAAGGAAGCAGAGCCGGCAGGATAAGGATGAGAAAATATAATAGGTAACTATGGTCAGAAGTGGAGTGACTCTATGGATGTTTTTTGAAACCAAGGGATGGAAAGTGAGTGAGTGTGATAGAAAATGGGGCTGATATTCTCACTTCAGGAAAATAGATCATAATTTGACAATATTGTGTACTGCATGCAATCAGGGATGGGTGTGTGTGAAATAAATGTGACTGAAGGGAATATGGGAAATTTCTACAAGGAATGAAAAGGAAATCATTAGAAGAAGGGATACAGAATAGTCTCAGTGAGAATCTGCTTCAGGGCAGAAGGGATCTGCCACTCCCTCCCCTGGCCTGCTAATAGTCTACCCCAAACTGCTTCTGGGATTACTGTGGCAACATTATAGGCTTGGTGCAACTGGCTCTGCAAGAGGTATAGGTACATCCCTTCCCTCCCACCCCCCCGAACAGTGACTATTCCCCAGGAAGTGTGGGCCATGCCTGCCTCTGCCGCCCTGTGCCATCTTTGTTGATAGAATGGGGTCAATTCTAAATAGGATCCATCATGTCTTTCTCCAGTTTCTGAACATTTAAGCCAGTGGTTCTCAAACTTTTGTAGTGGTGACCCCTTTCAAGCCTCTGACCCACCCCTACTCCAAATTAAAAGCCCTTTTTTATATTTAACACTCTTATATATGATGGCAAAGTGGAGTTTGGGGTGGAGGCTGACAGCTCGCAACCCTCCCATGTAATAGTCTCATGACCCCCTGAGGGATCACAACTCACAATTCGAGAACCCCAGATATAAGCAATTCATGTTTCTACATAAAATCAAATATATTACAACTAAGTGTGTTTGCCCAATCAGCTCAGTAATCCCAGCTCAGTTAAGCTGTACCCTACAGTGCCATCCTCAAAGAACCTGTGAAGGAAAGTTGCATAAGAATAGTCAGTGTATGTAGTCATGAAACATGCTTTTTTTGCATATTATACCTCTGTATTCTAATGTGCTGGATTTAGCATCCATTTTGTTCTGTGTGCAGTTGTAGCCTGTAAGAGACGGCACATGCAGTGCTCTCCTATGGTCTCTTTATTTTTTTTTTAGTTTAAGAGAACAGGAATAAACTTACCTCAGACAGAAGTACTGTTGGTAGATAAGATAAGTTTTAGGTCATTTACGTCCCTTTAAGAGATTCAAAGTTGACTCTGTTACAGGAATGTCCAACTATTCCACTTCTCTTGGGTTTCCTAAGAATCCAACTAGAGGATGCAAGTGTAGGATTTTGCAGTTCTAATAAGACTACATGCACTGAGTGAGACTCATCTGTTTATGAGAATTTTTGAGCATTTGTCCCTAAGTAGTCCTTAGTTCAAAGCACCTACTGTCTACCACAAAACATAACTGAAGGTACATACTCAGCTCAGAAAACTGGTTACTATACTGCCTTTGCTCTAGACCATTGACTGGCCTTTAGTTGACTTTCTCCTTCACTTTACCTGGATTCACGTGGATGGAGTCTGACTTCTATTTGGTCCTTCTTGCAATATAGTTCTTATAGTTTCCCTCCCTTCAATCTGCCTCAAGCTTAACAAGAGGTGCCACCATCTCTGGTTGCTTTAGAATCGAAGGGTGGTTTCTTATTCCCCTTCTTCCTTTAGAAACTCCCTATCTAGGTCTCCTCTGTGTTTGCTGGTACAGCTAGGCTGGCCACTCTTCACACAGAAGTGCATTGTTTGTTTTAAGAAAATACACTGGGTCCAGGACTATCATTTACTATATATTTGTATGTCACTTAGCACAATGAGGCCCAACCATCTCACCTGGAATTCAGAATTGTAATTATAAATCCATTGGAATATAAATATTTTTATTATTTTTCAGTGTATATTGTTTTGAGCAGTATAAACAAGTCACTATCTATATGACATTTTAGGTTGTACTGACTTTGCTAGTACTTTTTCTGTAGCTGTTGTAAAAATAGGTAAATAACTAGAGGCGTTGATGTACTTCCTGGAAGACCTCTGCATACCAGGGGCATGCAGGCCCCTGGTGAAGAACCACTGCTACCCAGAGACAGGGCAGGAGAATGAGACCTGACTGGGAAACTCATGGATTGGACAAGTTGAGGGGAGGGGGGGGGGGAAGGAATACAGATATAGTTAACCTGGAACTGTGATGGCACCTAGTGCAATGAGGCCTTTCAGTGCTACCAGAATATATATGCCTCAAATACTCTTCATAATTTTTTCAGAAGTGCACTTAAATGGAAAATGGCTTAAAAATCTACAGCTAAAATGGATTTAGGAATATATTAGAAAAGCAATCTTTAAATTCTTCACTTTAGGAGCTTGTCAAAGTACTTCACATTAGAAACTTAACTCTTGAGGAAAAAAATAAAATCTTGCTAGACAAGACTTTTGTGCTCTAATGGAACACCCATGGTAAAAATATTTTATGTTCTTTCCAGGAGTTTGATGTATTGGAGAGTTTCCCATCCTTTTAATTCTGTTCCCAAGCCAGTATCTGAGTGTTCCATCTATATATATAAAAGTCAAATGGTGTATAAGCGTAAGTTCCCTTACTACTTCCACACCGTTTCAGCTAGATACTTGAAATTTGGTACAGTTATAGGCTTTAGGATCCTAATCAGGGTAAGAATCAAAAAATTTTAAAATCTCACCTCTTACACCCCCTAAGGGTGAAATTCTTTAAAGCTCATTAACATCAACTACACAGCTCACATAACATCATCTGGGCAGCAGGTTAACACATGCTATTGTCTGTGATGTAGTTATGATGTAATAATACAGATAACCAGAGAGCTTAGTGTTGTGGAGTGCAAACATAATTAAATACACTGTTTTGTTCTTAAAAAGAACCCTATTCGTTATACTGCGTAAAAAGTGAAAATGCTTAGAATCAGGTGTACTTCCAGACAAATATAAGAGCAGAGGATCTGGAGGCTGAATTAAAGGTGGTAATTTAACTTGATAGTAATTTATGGAATGTACTGATATACAATAAAAACAAAATTTGTATTAATAAAAATCATTGTAGCCTTTTTACATCCCAGTTTCCGATTACAAATACTCTGAGCAATGCTGGGTATTTCAGCTAGTATGTAATAAAATGTCCTAAGACCTCAGACTATATGAAGATAGTAAAAATATTACTATGTCAAGCATTTGGTGGTCATCTGTCCAGCTGGAATGTGAAACCGAGTGTTCTGAAGGTACATGTATAAACAAGGCAGAAGGTGCAATAGAAAGCACCATTGAAACAATATGAATTGTCAATCAAAGTTATGCAGCTAAGATAGCATTTTCATATATTTAAGGTGGGGGGCAGGAATGCATAAGTCCCAAGTAAAGAGTAATATATTTATAAATTATTTTCTTGATTCTTATGAAATATCCTGAATCAAAGAGCCACATCCATGACTCCCACTCCCGTACATATTTGATTACTTTGTATAGAAATTTACAACACACAAGTGCAAACCCCACCTGCAGTGTCTGAATTAGAATTTAGCAGGTTTATAGCTTTGTTTGGCCCTAGGCACAAGTAATAAAATCCTAGCTTCAAGTACCATTGGGGTTTATGGTATGAAGACATCTGCATTATTATATTAAAATGTTCCTTGGTGTAATAAATATAACTGACAGTAGTGCATGACTTTCTTTATGAAAAATACATTGATAGCAATATAGCCTTTAAATACTGAAGAAACTGACAATTAAAATTTTATGTTTCCAGTTACCAGCTAAATGCTGAACAGATGTCCATATTACCCATCTACTGCTGGGTTTACCTAATAAAACTCTTAGTTAAAATTAAATTTAAAAGTACTGATGAAAAGACAGTATTAACCTTCCACTAATTTTAATAATGTTGCTGAACATTTAATATTCTAATTCTGCAATAAGATATTTATTGTCTCTTAGGGCACTACAGTGGATTATAAATTGTGTTCTTTGCTTCCTCCATTAATATGGTAGAGCACATTTGATCACCAGCCTGAAAATCCACTGCAAGCTGAAACCATACAAAAACATTTGTCGTCTTTCAGAAGTGGTTGAAGCATTTTATATGGACCAGATGGATTATATTACTGATATATTCACTCTTTCATTTACTTTCTGCCAGTTATTTATTCAAATGTACTAATTAAGACTTTATCCTAAACAAGCTAAAACTTTTCCAAAATTACTGTTTTTTTTTCTTCTAAACCTAGGTTAGCTGTTAATGATTGGCTTGAAAAATAATCACTCTGATCTCAGCAAGAATATTCATACTATTTAAATATCAAGATTTCCAACCTCATTGCAAAGAATATTTAAAAAATAAAATTATAAAGGACAAACAATCCGTTTTTTCCATTGATAGCGCTTTCCAACAGTATTAATTACAGGGGTGGAGTTGAGACAAAGTTATATTAGCATAACTAACACTAGTATTGCACAGCATATTCTTACTCATTATAAATTGTTAATCTCAAAATCTTGACAATTAGAACTTGGTTTGCAATGATTTATCCCACTTTTCAGGCCAGTAGTACAGCTGATTGGATTTTTTTTAACTTAATTTTTAATTCCAAATTTTGAAAAAAAATAAGGCAGAAAAAAAAACCCTTCTGCAATTCTTTTCTACTATTTCTAAGGCTTCATCTTCATTAGATCATACTTAACACATTTTTTTAAACTAACAAGAGAATTACAATAAAATCCTGGTGAAGACAAAGCAGTTTGTAGTTTTAACATGTGTAAAAAAATAGTCAAGATAAAAGCAATGGGGAACTGAAGGTTTATGTAGACCTGCAAGACATGTGAAAGCGACAACCTGCCTTGTCTTCAGTAGGTTTTATCGTGTTTTAGCTAAAATATGAAATAACTATCTACCTGGAATCAAATTCTTAATAAGGGATCTTCAGACTAGTGGAGGAAGATATAACAATGCTACATGATGAAGCTAGACAAATTCACACTAGAAATAAGTCATAAATGTATAAGTGTGAGAATAATTAACCACTGGAACACCTTACCAAAAGTCATGATGGATTCTACTTCACTGACACTATTTAAATCAAGATTGGACAGCCTTTATAAGAGAGATTCTCTAGGAGCTATTGTGGGGAAGTTCTATGTCCTGTGTTATAGAGGAGGTCAGATAGATTAGAATCATAGAATATCAGGGTTGGAAGTGACCTCAGGAGATATCTAGTCCAACCTCCTTCTCAAAGCAGGACCAATCTCCAACTAAATCATCCCAGCCAGGGCTTTGTCAAACCTGACCTTAAAAACCTCTAAGGAAGGTGATTCCACCACCTCCCTAGGTAACCCATTCCAGTGCTTCAACACCCTCCTAGTGAAAAAGTTTTTCCTAATATCCAACTTAAATCTCTCCCTCTGCACATTGTGACCACTACTCCTTGTTCTGTCATCTGCTACCACTGAGAACAATCTAGATCTATCCTCTGTGGAATCCCACAGGTAGTTGAAAGCAGCTATCAAATCCCCCCTCATTCTTCTGCAGACGAAACAATCCCAGTTCTCTCAGCCTCTCCTCATAAAGCATGTGCTCCTGCCCCTTAATCATTGTTGTTGCCCTCCATTGGACTCTTTCCAATTTTTCCACATCCTTTTTGTACTGTGGGCCCCAAAACTAGACACAGTACTCCAGATGAGGCCTCACCAATGCTGAATAGAGGGGAAGGATCATGTCCCTCGATCTGCTGGAAATGCCCCTACTTTTACAGCCCAAAAAACAATTAGTCTTATTGGTATTAAGGGCACACTGTTGACTCATATCCAGCTTCTCGTCCACTGTAATCTCTAGGTCCTTTTCTACAGAACTGCTGCCTAGACATTTGGTCCCTACTCTAGCAGTGCATGAGATTCTTCCGTCCTAAGTGCAGGACTCTGCACTTGTCCCTGTTGAACCTCATCAGATTTCTTTTGGCCCAATCCTCTAATTTGTCTAGGCCCACCTGTACTGTATCCTATCCCTACCCTCCAGCATATCTACCACTCCTCCAAGTTTAGTGTCATCTGCAAACTTGCTGAGGGTTCAGTCCACGCCATCCTTCAGATCATTGATAAAGATATTGAACAAAACCGGCCACAGGACCAACCCTTGGGGCACTCCACTTGATACTGGCTGCCAATTAGACATGGAGCCATTGATCACTACCCATCGAGCCCAATGATCTAGCCTTCTTTCTGTCCACATTATAGTCCATTCATCCAGCCCATATTTCTTTAACTTGCTGGCAAGAATACTGTGTGAGACCCTATCAAAAGCTTTGCTAAAGTCAAGAAATAACACGTCTACTGTTTTCCCCTGATGCACAGAGCCAGTTAATTCATCATAGAAGGCAATTAGGTTAGTCAGGCATGAGTTGCCCTTGGTGAATCCATGCTGACTGTTCCTGATCTCTTTCCTCTCCTTTAAGTGCTTCAGAATTGATTACTTGAGGACCTGGTCCATGATTTTTCCAGGGTCTGAGGTGAGGCTGACTGGGCCTAACGTTCCCTGGATCTTCCTTCTCCCCTTTTTAAAAGATGGGCACTACATTAGATTTTTTTTCCAGTCATCTGGACCCTCCCCCGATCACCATCAGTTTTTAAAGATAATGTCCAATGGCTCTGCAATCACATTGGCTAACTCCTTTAGCACCCTTGGATGCAGCACATTCGGCCCCATGGACTTGTGCTCTTGCAGCTTTTCTAAATAGTCCCGAACCACTTCTTTCTGGTCACCTCCTCCCCATACTGTGCTGTGCAGTTGTCTGGGAACTGACCTTGTCTGTGAAGACGGAGGCAAAAAAAACATTGAGTACATTAGCTTTCTCCACCTCCTCTGTCACTAGGTTGCCTCCCTCATTCAGCAAGGGGCCCACACTTTCCTTGACCTTCTTCTTGTTGCTAACACACCTGAAGAAATCCTTTTTGTTACTCTTAACATCTGCTAGCTGAAACTCCAAGTGTGATTTGGCCTTCCTAATTTGACTCCTGCATGCCCGAGCAATATTTTTATAATCCTCCCTGGTCATTTGTCCAATCTTCCACTTCTTGTAAGATTCTTTTTTGTGTTTAAGCTCAGCAAGGATTTGACTGTTAAACCAAGCTGGTCGCCTGCCATATTTGCTATTCTTTCTACACATCAGGATGGTTATAAGTATTATAATGGTCCCTCCTGGCCTTGGAATCCATGAAAAAATATGGTCAAACTAGGACAGAAAAGTTAGCTAAGCTTGTTCAAATAAAATAGTTTTACATCTATGCTAAAATAGTGACAACAAGCAGGCAGTTTTCTTAGGTTTAGCAGCTGTATAGTCAGACTAGGATGTCCGCAGATCCTGATTTCCTGCATCAAATATCCAAACGCTTTCTGCGTGATGGGGCAATCATGATAGATTCATGGCACAATCAAGGTTACTGCTTGAAACCTTGAGGGTCCTTTAAAGTAAACTCTTCAACAGTGATGTTTTAAAAGACTGTCTAAGTAATACCTTGCCTTTTTACAACACCCTTTGTTAAAGAACATCTAAATGTATTACAACCATTAAAAATAAGCCCCAACATGCTCTAATGGTAGCTATTAGTACTGCCATTTTTAAGAAGAAACTAGTGATTAAATGATTTTCCCAAGGTCATGCAGCAGGTGAGTGGCAGAGCTGGAAATAGAATTCAGCAGTTCCAAACAGATTCTCTCTCTAATCAGTAGACTCCCTTCCTCAAATATGAGACATTATCGTTTACAGTTCAAGGGTTATTATTAGGTAACCA
The DNA here is from genome assembly GCA_032164245.1 of Sternotherus odoratus. Lineage (NCBI taxonomy): Eukaryota > Metazoa > Chordata > Testudines > Kinosternidae > Sternotherus > Sternotherus odoratus. Next base: position 83,646,535 of record JAVMKO010000002.1, on the reverse strand, counting down.
GCAAAAAAAGGCAGTTTAAATTTCATGATCAGATACTGAGAAAATTCTATAGTCCCTTTTACTAAAGAATTTCATGAAAGATTAATGAAAGAATAAAATTAACTATCCTAACTCTCTCTTGGCTCTAAATTTAATGAAGTCTCAGAATAATGGTGCCAGATGTACTGGTCAGGACCCACACAATGAGGGATGAGAATATTCAGCACTGAATGAAGATTCCAACCAATCAAATGCTCTGGCAGCCATTGAGATTTATTGGTGCCAACAAAGCAGTTGTCAAAGCATCCAGACCTCTACAGGAGAGGAGGGGGGCGGCATTAGGCAGGGGCTGGTAAAAGATTGTAGCTGAAACAAAGATAGGAGATAAGAGGGCTAGTGGCACAGAGAGAAACAGAACCCCACCAGCTTTTTTCCTTTGTTAGGTTAATTATAAAGGGAATAAATCTTTGTGTGTAAAATATAAGAACCAACCAGAGCTGAAATGAGAATAGAAACATGTGGCATGCATAGAGTTTGTGGTGAACTCGGTCAAACATTTTTAGGTTCCTCATCAGTGTCATTTCCAGAGTATATATAGAATTATCTTCTCAATACCCTTGTTAAACAGGGAAGTGTTGTTATCTTGGATTTACAGGTGGGGAATGGAGTTCCTAATTTTAAGAGCGATCAGCATACATAACTGTACATGAAGTCAAAGGGAGCTGTTTTCTCAGCACTGTTGATAATCAGACCTAGCCTAAGAGATTTTTTCAAAATCACAGAAGTCTGTTGTGGAGCCAGTAATTGAACCCATCTCTCTTGTGGACAGTGTCTGTCACACAATGCCACCTTCCTCCCTGCTGAATATGGTGACCGTGATTCATCAGCTACAGGAATACAACTTTCAGGGGGGGAAAAACATCCAAAAAGGCAACTTAAGGTTTCCTCTACCAAAAAGCAAGTAAATATTGTCATCTGAAGTGTTAGTATGACCGTGCCGCTTCCCGCAGGCCTTATTGGACCGGGACGGCAGTTGGTGAAACACCAGATAAACAAAGCTGTGGTGCCCGCTAAGGGTGCTTACCCTGCAGTCCTGCGTGCCAACGTTACCGATCCCTGTGATCCACCTTTCCTAGAATTTTCTCACAGGTTGTTCTGCCTTCAATGACTTCACACCCTGTGAGAAAATTCTAGGAGAGGTCTATTAGATGTAGAGGGAATGAATATGATGGATCTATATTGCATACAACACTTTGTAATGGGCATGTTTCTGTCTTCAACCCTTGTGTGATCCGATGCTTCTTCAAGATAGAGGTGTAGTGAATGCTTTGTTTTTTCCCCCCAAGAAATCCCAATCCATGAAATATGTCAAGAGTGCATTCAGACCAGCAAAACTGTAACATTTATTATGAAACATGGATAGATTTTGTAAGATATTGCCATATTATGGCTGGATCCTTTTCATGATAGAAGATTGGATCAGGTTAAGGGATCTGTAGTCAAACCAAACTTTCCAAAGTTTCAGTCCAGTATTTGAGTTGAAGTTTACTTCCCAAGTGGGTAACCTATCCCACCTCACAATACGTTATTTATATCTTCTTAATAATCAGGTGACTCAGATCTAAAGTGGCAATAAATGATGCATATTGCAAAAACAAAATATTAACATTAAGAAATTACTTTCAATTTGATATGAAAGGTAAGATGCCATGAAATACCATTAATTTATTTTATGGAATGCAGGACTACATTATATGTGCGTGTATAGAAGTGTGGTGGTGGGGAATCTGAGTATCAGTGTATATGCAAAAAATAGTAAGATAAACAATGTTAGCAGAAGTTTGTTATGAGCTCCTACCTTGTTAATGTTTCAACTGGGAGCTATTTGCTGCTGAATTTCTCAGTTATTGCATGCAATAACTAGCGCACTTTGACATATTGGTCACTTTGTGCTTAATTTACAAAAAGCTATGCACCACTTTTGCAGGATTTTTTTTAAGCCTTTCTTTCTGAGTAAGGTATTTTAGAAGAAAGTATGAAACTACAGGAGAATGAGAAAAAATAGACAACTCCACTGCAGGACCAAGGGGGCAGGATGAAAAGAGAATTTGCTATGACCCTGCACACTGTGTGTCTATTCATTAGAGAAATAAACAAGTTGGCAGACAAGGTAGATGGTAAAAATAAATTGCCTACTGGACATTTCCACTTTGGTATGTCATTTGACTAATGTATTTCTCGGTAGGGAAAAAACTCCTGAAAGCAGGCACCATCTTATTATGTTGTGTTTATACAGTGCCTAGCAAAAGGGGGTCCAGTCTATGACTGGGGTCTCTAGACACTACCGCAATACTAATAATGCTGCTGCAGTCTTACACCAAGTCTTAGGTATTAGAAATATGTTAAAAGTGCATAGGTCCTGATCCAGCAAAGCACTTGAGTATATGTTTAATTCAGGTTTTGTGAGCACTACAGCATTTTGTCGACACTCAAAAGGCAGTATTATAAAAATTGGTATTGCATGTTTGCACTTGCTCCCTCTCTCAGTAGAGCACACCCAGAGTTGGGGCACTATCATTGACAGTGTGAGCAAGGCAATTAATGCAAGGGCAAGTCATTGTATCCCACAATGAAGGACTGGGACTTTGGGAAATAAGTGTGAAATCGTGGATGGCTTTTGCAGAAATGGATTTCCCTAACTGTAAAGGGGTGATAGATACTGCACACATTCCGATTTTTGGCACCAGATCACCTTGCAACAGAGTATATCAATAGGAATGGGTACGTCTCCATAGTGTTACGGACGCTGGTCAGTGAAATGCCCATGGTGATCTGGGAAGGTGCATGACACATGCATCTTAAGGAACAGCAGCCTGTATAGAAAGGTACAAGTGGGGACTTTTTTCCAGACCAGAAGATTACCGTCTGAGATGTTGAAATGTCCATAGTGATCCTGGAAGACCCAGCATACCCCTTGCAGCCATGGGCATGACACCTTACCCAGGAAATTTGGACAGCAGTAAGGAGCAGCTCAAGAACAAGCTGACTAAGTGCTGGATGACAGTGGAACGGGCCTTTGGCAGATTAAAGATATGCTGCTTATGCCTTTATGGTAGGTTAGACCTCAATAAGGATACTATTCCTATGGTCATAGCTGAGTGTTGTACATAGCAAAATCTTTGTGAAGCCAAGGGTGAAAGGTTTGTTCAGGAGTGGAGTTTTGTCATTCACTTGGCTGCAGATTTTGAGCAGCTGGATACCAGGGCTATGAGAGGAGCCCACAGGGGGTGGAGGGGGAAGATTTGAATCAGGGAGACTTTGAAGCAACACTTTAAAAATGAGAACCAATAATGCATATATCTGTGATTGGTGCTACAATGTTACATTACATGTGGTTTTCCTAGGAAGAAATGGTGAAGTTTGGGGCCTTACATTCCAGTACACAAATGATCAAACTGCCTGTGTATGTAGTAGTAGAGCCTGCTATCTCAAGCTCGAGGAACCAAATAAAGAGGAGTTACTGTTCAATAACTTTGTTTTTATTGAACAAGAAACCACACACACACACCCCTTGGTCTGAAAGGAGATACCAGGGAAGGGCAGACTTTCAGAGTGGTGTGTAGTCCAGCTATCATTATGAAAGTTTTCTGAGGGAGTGGAGTGATGGGGAAACCAAGAAGTCCTAGAAAGTGGAAAGGACTGTGTGGGAAGAGTTGGAGGGGGTGGAAAAAAGTGTTCTGAATGTGCTTCAGGGGAGGGTGGGCATGCATTTGCTCAGTATGAAACATTATTAAGGACTTCAGCATGTGAATTTTCTCCTTGATTACTTTAATCATTTGCTCAGTAGGATCCTTAACAAACTCTTGATTTTCTTTTCTGTCCTGCCTTTCTGTCCTCTACTCCTTGTATGCCCTTTTCTCCGCACTGGAGAAGTGCAGCAACTTCCAGAACATGTCTTCTTTGCTCCGTCTTGGATGATCTCTTATCTGAAGAGATGTTCAGACAGTGTACAAAGGGTGTTCCTCAAGGCCACATCTGCTGAAGCAAAAGAAACAATGCACAGAAGCATGATTGTTAAGTTCACGCACAGTATTGAAACATTTCAGTGAAATACACCTCTGGTAACATATCAATCACATTCTCACTGACCCTTGGCAAGCACAGATCTCGGCGAACACTCGAAAGGGGTTGTCTGGAGGAGGGGTGCCCTACAAAGGGGGAAAGAGCACTCTGCAAGGATTATGGTGGAGCTGACTAGGAAATAAATCTAAAATTCTCCCACACTTTTCCACAGGTGGAGAGTCATTGTAGCACTGATGAGGGTAAGCAGGGAACCAAGGGTACACATACTACATGCTTGCGCCCCATTCCCTATGCTGCTCACCTGTGTGCTGCTTTGGTCCCTGCACAAGTGATTGCTGAATGAAGTTTCCTACAATGGAGGAATGAACAAAGAAGCTCTGCCAAGGAACCTTTGACAGAGGATTGCTGAGTATCTCCCTGAAACTTTCCTACAGATGTCTCTGGAGGATTCCTGTGAGATCTTTGCATGGATCAACACCCTGTTCTGCCATACTGAATAGCTGCACAGGGAAATGTCCAGCATACAGAAATACAGCCAGCTTGCTACATTTCTATACCCTGAACCCACCTCCACACTACACAAGCCACAGCCACTTACCGAGAGTCTCCTCTTCGGCCTCTTGCTTGTTGGACAGCAACTACTGAGACTGGCTAGACATCTCCGAGTGGTGAACAGTTCCTGGCTGCCTTCCCCACTGGGCGATCCTGCTGGGAGCTCCACAGCTTCATCACTGACTTCATCCTCCAGGTTAGGTCCTCTTTCCAATGCTTCTGTTCTCTTTGAAGTATCCATAGGGCTCTTGGCAGTTGTCAAGTGGGGTTGCCACTGAAGATTGTGTCTATCTCATTATGGAACCGGCTGGTCTTATGTGCAGCACTGAAGTGACAATTTGCCTCCCTTGCCTTATGGTAGGCCTGTCTCAGCTCCTTTATCTTTGCTCAGCACTGCAACATGTCCCAATAACAGCCCTTTACACACAAGCCTCAAGAAATCTGCCCATAGGTATAAAAATTCCCATAGCTCAAGCACAGCTCGGACTGCATAGCTTTCTCTCCCCATATACTGAGCAGATCCAGCAGATCCACAGTGGTCCAAGCAGGAGATATGATAAGCTACCATGGTCACTTGGGAAGATGCAATGAGACCTCTCCATGCCAAGCCAACAGGAAATGCAATTTCAAAAATTCCCAGATCTTGTAAGGGGATGGGGAGGATGATTGCTTACCTAGCTGCAGAGCAGTGGAGTTCAAACTGCTGACCAGAGCAGTCAGGATGGGCATTGTGGACACCTCCTGGAGGCCAATAAAATCAAGCATAGTGTCTACACTGACATTTCATCGACAAAATTTTTGCACAAAAAGCCTTATGTCTCTCATCTGGCTGGTTTTATTTTGTCACCAAAACAGGGCATTTTTCCCGGCAAAAGTTGCATTGCAGTGTGTAGACATATTTTGTTAATAGAATCTTAAGTTTTGTTGACAAAAGGCAGCTAAGACCATAAAGTATGTGATAAGTCCCATCGCAGTCAAGTTAGCCATAGCTAGTTAAGCATATACTTAAGTGCATTGCTGGTTCAGGATGTTGACTTTGTTCATTAAGATGAGTAAGTATTATCCCTATTTTCTAGATGGAGGAAGGTGAGGCACCAAGTCATAAATGAGTCAGTTTCAGAGAAGAGAAATGAGGGTTTTGATTCAGGGAGGCTTTCCAGCCCATTTATGCTTTTCCTGAGGCATAAAGGAACTGGACTTTCCTCACCCAGTAATTTCCCAGATCCAATGTGGTCTCATAGGTAGTGCAAGGCTGGCACAGGCTCACACCTGGCTTTTCCCTATGCCAAGGGCTTCTCCTATGTGGAGGAGGGAGAATGCAGGAGTCCTTCAAGCCCATTACAGCCAAGGTATAAATGGAGAAGCTCCTGGGACTACTCGAGTTTGTTTGGCTGTCTCCAGCAGCCCCCAGAGCTGCAAAGAGGGCATAAAGCCACCTTTGTCCCTTCTCTTTCTGGAGTGTGTCTCCAGAAAGGGTTGGAGAGGAGGATGGTTGCTTACCTGGCTGCATAGCAGTGGAGTTCAAGCTTAATATCAGTCTGGCATGACAGTCATCAGTTTCACTGCAATACTGTGACCTGAGTGCAAAATATAGGTTCTTGTGGGTGGTTAGAAAGGTATCAGGTAATGTGCCCTTTCAAGGTAGGGAGGGAAATAGCTTTATATATAAGTAAATGTTTAGATCTACATTGTACTATGCTACAGTTCTTCTTGCTCATGCAAGTTTTTCATTTAGAACTACTCATATGAATGCCACATATGATGTGTGATAAGTACCTTCTAAATAAAACTACTTCTATTTCATTAGGAGAAGTAGGCAGAAAATTGGGCCTAAAAATCATACCTCAGATAACTCCATTGAAACTAATAGAGTAATACTAGTAGAAAATTGGCCGATCATATTTTATTTTGAACTTTGTACATAATATACTCTTAAAGAGAGGGCCTGATCAAATATCCTAAACTAGCATGCAGGGAGCACTTCGTACAAACATCTCCCCAGATACATCCTTCCCCTGGATCTTGCATAGGGCACCATATGGGTTCTGTGATACCACAGGGAAAGTAGTTTGATTCACATGGAGAAAGAGTACATATTGTCACCCTACTGACCCTCCACAGTTTAAGCCAGGGAAAAAACAGCCTTAATCTTTACTCTCCTGTCACACAGTCTGTGGCAGGGATCCCTGTTAATGGGAGCTCCCCAAAGCAGGTGCCAGCTGTTGGACTTTCATCTGTGAGAACACAGTGAAAGCATTACTTGTGGGGTACAGATGATCCAGGGGCATCTAACCTCTCTGGCCTCATTCTGGTATCTTGGGATCCATGTGATTTCAGTCTCTTCTGAGTAGAAGAATTAAGACAATTCAGAAGAGAAATCTGAAGATATGTTTCCCTCCTGAGACCTGAGGCATTCAAAAATGGTGTCATTTACTGAAGGTGTTGCGACATTCACTTCTGTATTGCAAAATGAGTAATCACTTTAAAGAAAGACAAGCCTAAATTAGCACAGAATACAGACAAGGGATAAAGAAATACATAAAACAACTCCCTCAAGTGTTCTGTAAAATGTTCAGTAAAAGTCTACAGCTTTCATAGGGCAAAGACAAAATGTCTTTATATAAGAAAACTGCTAAATCACAGCCTGCAGCTGCTGCTACTTTTTGGCTTGTGAGAGCTCAGGGCAAGTTGCTGTCTTCATACCGTTAGTGCTTGAGAAACTGATGCGAAAGGTCAGTACACTTTGAGTTTCTGTTTGGGCCTGGAGCTTTGGAGGACAATCTCGCTAAAAAGAACAGGGACTGCAAATGGGACCTATAGCAATTCTAATGTGAGTGGAAAGCTGCTAGAAGGTAGTAAAAAATAAATAAATAAACTGAAAATGGAAAAGAGTTCTTGTGGAAACCTTCAAACAATTGTTTTTATACCAATGGAGTGCTTGGATCAAGGAAGTTAAAGGCAACCTGTTCTGCAGTTGTTTTTTCTCAAAAAACCCCAGCCAACCGTCTTAAGCCCTAAATTATCAAAAGGAGTTTAATATGATGAATTGCTGAACACAATATTTTCCAAAAATGGTCACATTGCAAAAAAACCAAAGGTAGTTAAAATCCTATTCAAGTCAAGTTTTCTGTCTGAAGAAGTCAGTTTCCAGCATTATGTGACTTCGCACATTTATGTAACTGAATTCAAAGGTATCTCCCAAACATTTTCTTCTGCTCTGCTTTCACTTATATGTAGAAATTCCACATCTGTCTTGTGGGATGGTGTGGCCTAGACATCACACCATATTTGTCTGCTGTAGCGATTCCCTCCTCCCCCCCCCCCCAGGTGCTTAGTAGAATGAACATCTGCCCTGGCTTCTCCCCTTTCCTGGTGTGGGTTCAGGATTGGGATTCTTTTCTGGCACCTGGTTTATAGGGTATCCAGGGGAAAAGGGATGGATTTGAAAATTCCTGAATCCAATAAAAGTGAGAAAGGAGGGAGCATAAACCAGGTTGACTGTTCCAGCAATAAATACATGTACCTGTTTTCGCTGGCGATCCTAAAAAGATTCTCTGTATGGTGGCATGTTCTTAAATCTCAGCTAGGTGCTTTCTGCTCAGTTTATCTAACCTTTGCACTGGTTCCAGAACTCTGAAGCATCTTCCCAAATTTTAGTTCACTAGAGCTCTCCAAATGACTATAGATGTCAGCCCTAATCCTTTAAAGATTTGTGAATGTACTTATTTTTACACATTGCAAATAATCCCTTTGACAAGTGAAGCATTATTCTATCTTATTTCAGAATCAGGGCCTTAGATATTAGCTGCTTTGAGATTTGACACTCTAAGCATATTATTCTTTAGAATGACAAGCCCTTTTTATTCATTTCCAAAACTATCCTAGAGGTATCTCATCTCACCTCTAGCATCTTTGTAAAAATGTATCTACCCATCCAGGAATATAAATAATTCAGAATTCCTTTTGGAACTAGATTGATCCATTTTTAATTCAACAAATTAGTTTTTTAAATGGGCTAAATCCTTCGTATCTCACTCCAGGAAATAATCTTGTTGATGCTCAAAGATGATTCATTAAAGACCTAAGCTGATTCCTTTAGCGGGGGAGAATGAGATCTGGACAAGTATTTCTATGAACAAGTCCTTTTTGATTGACTAACATGTCTAAATCTCTTCCTTTGCTGAAGGAAGAGGAAGTGATGTTAAATGGTTGGGATGAAAAAATACAATGTTTTTGCATTGGATTTCATTTTTTTTTAAAAAAAGAGAAACACCAGTGATGCTCTAAATTTGAAGTGGAACTCTGTGAGCTCTCTTGAACCCAGGTTGTCCTTGACTAAGGCTTCCAAGAATCCTACCACTAAAGTCCAAGACCTTGTCTACACCTAAAATTAGGTCAGGGCAGTGAAAAATTTCATGTTCTGTGGAATGTAGTTTGTGTGACCTAAACCCCACTGTTGACAGAATTTTTCCATTTAACTAACTACCACCCCTTTTGCTAAACTTTTTATCCACTTAAAAACTATGTTTTGTTAAACTGGTGTATTTGTGTTTATAGGCCATATGTACGTATTTACATATGTGTTTCCAGCTCAAAATGATTTGAAAATGATAGTTTGAATAAAGTTTAGAGAACTATCTGAACTTCTGAGTATTTATTTGAACATGAACTCCTAACCCTTTAAAGTCTGTGCATTATTGGTTCTTGGAAGGAATGCGAGGCTGGAGGCTCACTTTCTCATACACAATAACTTATTAAATCTCACAAGGCCAGATGTCCAAAGTGGTGACACTTTTGCTGGTTGAGATATTAGTGTAATTCATTAATGATCCCTAGGAAGCATGAAGCACAAGTCTGTAAACTGGGTTTGGCAAACTAATTGTGGATATCTTCGATTAGTACATGTGTGTTGCTAAGAAGTTAGCCTTACCGCTGTGAGTTCCTTAATAGCAATTCTCACTCATACTATTACCCATAAAATGGCATCACTTGTAAAAATATTACTTTGGTAGTCAACCTAACCTCAATTAAATATTTCTCTAATGAGTTTTGAGTCAAGGGGCTGGTCTTCATGAGCGCTGCTGGAGATCGATCTTCTGGCGATCGATTTACCGTGTCTCGCTAAGACGCGAGAAATAGATCGCCCGGAGCTCCCCTGTCGACTGCGGAACTCCAGCTCGCCGGGAGGCGCAAGCTGGAGTCGACAGGGGAGCGCGCCGCCAACTGCTGCCACCGTGGGGACGAGCGGTAAGTCGGCGAAAGATACGCAAACTTCAGCTACATGATTCATGTAGCTGAAGTTGCGTATCTGCCGTCGATCCCCCTCCCCCCCCAGTGAGGACAAGCCGTTTATCATCAAGTAATTATCTCAGAATTGTGGCGTTCCCATGGTGTTATCTGGACCGGTGATCCGCTAGGTTATTCCAATTCTTGACTCTAGGAGCCAGCTTTTACCCTGCTTTTCTGTGAGAACCCCCACACCTGGGCTCTTCACACACAGCCTCTAGCACATAAACTGCTCCTTGGACCGGGAAATCGAATGACACTAGCCAATATCTCTGAACCCAAACACAGCCCTAGAAACCTCCATCTTGCAGAGTCCAGTTATGCTCGCAGGACACTGCAAGCTTATAAATGTCTTTGTTAAATTGATAAACTCATATATGTACTAGGCTTTTTATCCTCTGACATGCTTCAAACCAAGCACACTACTTCGGGTAGAATAAACAAACACATTTAGAACCCAGAACCCTAACACACAAGAATCCAATCACAGAGAGAAAACTGCCTGCTCCTTAAGGCACAACTCCCACCTTGATTTAAGCTGGCCTTTTACAGACAAGTAGAAACATCACTGAGTTGAGTGCTAGACCTCACTTTGGAACCATAACTGTGAAAAGAGAGAATTTATTTGTGTGTGTTCATTTTTCTTGCTGTCACTCTGGGCTGCATGTAGATTCAGTGGGCAATAGGATGATGTCTTTTGAAATGTCATAATTTATTTAAAAAAATGTGTTTAAGTGAACAGTTTCTATCTAGATTTCACAACTGGAATTATTTTAAAAAGAACCAGATGAATTTTCTGTATTATATAGATACATCATTAAAGGTTAGTTCAAGGCTATTTCAGTTGCTATATCCAAACAAAATATTTTCTTGCTCACTTTTCTGACTCTTGCTACCACTTAACTTCATTTTTGCTGTTAGAAAATGTATGGTTTGAAACTCACACACATTTATATTCGTTATAAACAAAACTCTTTGCTCAGGGCCTCACGCTTTTCATCCATCTACAATCTTAGGATCCCTGAAGGCCCATGGACAGAAGACTGCCTGCAAGTAGGAAATCAGGATTAAGGTCTTACTATACTACAGTATTTTCCCTCACCATTGAATTTGCACAATTTCCTTTGTTTAAAAATGGAAATACTACAAACTTTGTGGTATATTATATTTGATTATTTTGATCAGCAAGTGTCCAGTTGTTTGTTAATGATGTGCTCTGAAGTGTTGACCTTCCTGAAACTTTGCTTTAATTTACGCAGACACACAAGAAGTCAAATTATCTTGAAGAAAGAAAAACATTCTTAAAAATATGATTGCATTGTTGCATGGTGGGCACTAGCTAAATACCAGTGGTGTATGCTTGGGGGCCCAGAGGATAACAAATCACTATTTTCAAAGCAAAAGACACATACATGGACCAGTCCCTGAGTGACAAGTACACTTAGCCAAATAGCTTCCAATTGCAACTGCCAAAACACTCAGCCACTGATGAATATTTGCAATTGCTTCCTTTCTTTTCTGATGAAATAATCTCCAAAACCTCCTCTGAAAGAATCTCTGTCCCCTCTCTCTGGACTCTGGGGTACAGAGAAAGGACTCTTCTATGCCAGACCAAATAACTACAAGCTGCTTCACAGCTTAAGTTAAGTTTCCACACCCCCAAACCCCACACTTTACCAGCTAGGAAATTGGGGAATTGCTGCCACCATCCGGGTGTATCTTCAAAACCCTGGAGGGGGGCACCCGGACTCCCCCAAACTCCGTCTCTCTCTCCTGAGAGCCGGGACACTCAGAGGCTGTTTCCCTTCCCCCTTCCCCCTCCTGTTTGTTACCGAGAGAGATAATAAACCGCCCTGAGGCTCCCTTCCTTTTAGACACACAGACCTTTCTGTACCTGGGAACTGGGTTAAATCCAAGCTAGGATTTTTTTTTATATAACTAAAAAGATTTAAGAAAAGAGAATAAAGGATACATATACAGTACAGCTTCACAATCTAGAGTTCTCTAATTTCCCCTCTGAAAAGGTTAGCGACACTCTAGATAGGTGCAGAACTTTATGGAATTCAACATATTATACTCACAGCACAGCTTATTATGAATATAGGAAGGGAAGTAGAAGGGTTTTCCTCCATAGCTAGAGGCGAGAACTCGGACTCTTGCCCATATTTATCGGTTTATAAATGCACAAACCAATGAATTCAACTTTACAGGATTTTTCTTTACAAACCTGGAATGGCAGGAAACAAACTTAAAACTCCCTCCCTCCCTCTGCCTTGTGGTCTGGGGCTCTTAAGTCACTCCCTCTCAGGTAACGTTAACCCCATACAGGCAGAATAACACTCTCCAGCACTTTACATTTATGACACTCTTTTCTGATGAAATAATCTCCAAAACCACCTCGTATTCTTTATTTCAAAATCTTGGCAACCCTAAACATTGTGTGATATGGTCATGTAGCTACTAGCTTCCAATATCCCTTAGACTTTTATACTTAACCATTCTTTGCCTGACACCCTTGATTGAAGAGTATTCTGAATGGGATGAATTTGAGTATGTAAACATGACAACTGACTAAAAATCATCTCAAGGTAGTTGGGAAGTGTAAGCGAGCGGACACTCACCCCAGTGGCACCTCCTGCTGGTCGATCGGGGAATCAGCTCTCCAGCCTCCAGAGTGCCCTCTGCCAGCCGATGTCCCGCTCCTACTCCGGCCCCGTGTCCCTCCCAGACCCCGGTGCCCTCTAGCTGAGGGTGCTGCACCCCTGCAGTACCCCCCTGGTCTTAGGGTCTCCCCTCCCTGGGGAACCCTCCACCCACTATCCCCACCTTGCCTCAGACTTGGCCACTGCCAGTCACCACTTGCCTCCGCTCACTGAGGCAGACTGCAGTATCATGGGCTCTCATCACCAGCAAGGGGGGTTGGCCTGCTGCTCCTAATGCTAGTCCTGGGATGCCACCTGCAACCCCAGTACCCCTAGGTCAGGCCTTCTGTCAGGCCTTGCAGCCTGGGGCTCTCAGGCTAGAGCTCCCTAGCTCCCAGTGCCTTGCCCCAGCCCTGCCCCAGTCCAGGTACCTTGCTTAAGGCTCCCCACAGCTAGTCCTGTCTTCCTCTGGATACAGAGAAGACTTACTTCCCTAGGCCACTGCCTCTCAGCCTTTATACAGGCCTGAGAGTTTGGGGCGTGGCCACCCAGCTGAGCCTGTTTCCCAATCAGCCTGGGAGTTTGCTGGCTCCCAGCCACAACCCCTTCCCTGGGCTATTCCAACCCTTTCAGGCAGGGAGCGGGTGGTCACCCTGCTACAGGAAGGAATTTCTTTATGGCATTAAACTTGGGAAAACAGAAGGACTAGTGGAGACTGGGGACCTGATCATATGGCATCAGGCTCAAGGATTTTATCTTGCAACATAGGTAAGAACATACATTTTCAAATGTAAAAACTATTATTTTTCTTTTTAAAAAGTCAGAAATGACTAACTTTCAAGTAAAATATGCTTGTATCTAATACACTGGAGACCCCTCGTTCAAGAAAAAAATATCCTAGTGTAAATATTTGCTGTGTGATTCTGTCAGGCTAAATAAACTTGGGAGTGTATATACTGGGTAAATGTTGATCACACACTTAAGTGCATGACTTTTCAGAAGACAGTCTAGACTGTTTTTAAATTAACATTTGTTGCTCATTGTCCTCAGAACTGTACATAGTTAGTGTCAATTGACATTTTAGTCAAGGCAATAAAAAGTTCCTCTTTACTCAAGTAAGACATTTGTCTTGACGTATCTCAAACTGACGTATTGTAAAATAAAATCTTTACAACTGTATTACCAGGTAAGATGATGTTTTCTGAACATTCTGCCAGGTGGCTACAAATCATAAGAAATATAATAGAATTGCAGCCCAGGACTGTATGCTGCTATTTGCATAGAGATTTTCAACAGCCCTTATATAATGAGTGGGCAAACTTTTTCACCCAAGGGCAACATCTGGGAATAGAAATTGTATGGCTGGCCATGAATGCTCACAAAATTGGGATTGGGGTGCAGGAGTGTGTCCGGGGCTGGGATTGAGGGGTTTGTCGGATGGGAGGGGGATCAGGGCTGGGGCTGGGGTATGGGAAGAGGCTTAGGGGTGCATGATCCCAGTGGTGCTTACCTCAAGTGGTGGGAAGCAGTGGCATGTTCCTTCTCTGGCTCCTATGCAGACGTGCAGTGAGGCAACTCTGCATGCTGCTCCGACCCTACAGCTCCCATTGGAATGCTGGAGGGGACCATAAGAGCGAGGCCATTGGAGCACATAGGAGTCAGAGAAGGGCCACACCACAGCTTCTGGGAGCCATGTGGTGCAGCCCCCGACCCTGTTCCTGCTGGAGTTCTGGAGCGGTAAAAGCCCCAGACCCTGTTCCCCAGCAGGAGCTCAAGGGCCAGTTTAAAATGGCTCATGGGGCGTAGTTTGCCCACCCCTGCCTATATGCAAGTATATTTTTGAAAGCTTGATCTTAAACATATGTAGACAAGTCTTAGACACCAAAATTGGGACTTTTGAGAAGGTTTATGTGTTTTTATACATCATAGCTACAATAATTCAAATACAATAACCCTGTTTTCCCTTTACAGCAAGGGAAAAGGGGTCTATGCAGATTCTGGACACGATTTAATATTAAATTGCCTTTCAGTGTTTGGAAGATAATATATTGCAAAGCTGGAATGTGTTTAGAGCAAGAGTTAAGTTTGCTCGTACGACATTCTCTTCCACAAAATTGCTTGATTTCTCACAGTGGAATGGAAACTTACTTTCTGGAAGACATCTACCTTAGATCTTCCAGATTTCCTATGAAGAGGTTACCTTAAAGTCTGTAAAGTGCAATTTACCTCTATAGAAAGGAGCATGAACACTGGCAAATGAAATGTAAAAATACATTTAGGAAGGCCAAAAAGGAATTTGAGGAACAGTTAGCCAAAGACAAAGTGATAGCAATATTTTTTTAAGTACATCAGAAGTAGGAAGCCTGCTAAACAAACAGTGAGGCCACTGGACGATCGAGGTGCTAAAGGAGCACTCAAGGATTGATAAGGTCATTGTGGAGAAACTAAATGAATTATTTGCATCCGTCTTCATGGATGAGGATGTGAGGGAGATTCTGAAACCTGAACCATTCTTTTTAAGTAACAGATCTGAGGAACTGTCCCAGACTGAGGTATCAATACAGGAGGTTTTAGAACAAACTGATGAATGAAACAGCAGCAAGTCACCAGGACCAGATCATATTCACCCATATTCACATTCTGAAGGAGCTCAAATATAAGATTGCTGAACTATTAACTGTAGTCTGTAAACTATCATTTAAATTGACTTCCATACCCGATGACTGGAGGATAGCTAATGTGACGCCAATTTTTAAAAAGGGCTTCAGAGGTGATCCTGGCAATTACAGGCCTATAAGCCTGACTTCAGTACCAGGCAAATTCGTTGAAATCATAATAAAGAACATAAAGATGAGCATAATTTATTGAGGATGAGTCAACATGGTTTTTGTAAAGGGAAATCATGCCTCACCAACCTCCTTGAATTCTTTGAGGGGGTCAGCAAGCATGTGAACCAAGGAGATCCAATGGATATAGTGTACTTAAATTTTCAGAAAGCCTTTGACAAGGTCCCTCACCAAAAAGCCTTTGACAAGGTCCCTCACCAAAAAGCTTTTGACAAGGGACAAGGTCCCTCACCAAAAGCTCTTATGCAAAATAAGCTGCCACAGGGTAAGAGGGAAGGTGCTCTCATGGACTGGTAACTGGTTAAAAGATAGGAAACAAAAAGTAGACATAAATGGTCAGTTTTCAGAATGGAGAGAGGTAAATAGTGGTGTCTGTTCTCGGACCAGTCCTATTCAACATATTCATAAATTATCTGGAAAAAGGGGTAAACAGTGAGGTGGCAAAGTTTGCAGTCGATACTAAAATCCTCAAGATAGTTAAGACCAAAGCGGACTGCGAAGATCTACAAAAGGATCACTCAAAACTAGGTGACTGGGTGACAAAATGGCAGATGAAATTTTAATGTTGATAAATGAAAAGTAATGCACAGTGGAAAGCATAATCCCAGATATACACATAAAATGATGGGGTCAAAATTAGCTGTTATTACTCAAGAACGAGATCTTGGAGTCATTGTGGATAGTTCTCTGAAAACATCCACTCCATGTGCAGTGACAGTCAAAAAAGAGAACAGAATGCTGGGACTAATTAAGAAAGGGATAGATAATAGGACACAAATTATTATGTTGCCTCTATATAAATCCATGGCATGCCCACATCTTGAATACTGTGTGCAGACGTGGTAACCCCATCTCAAATGAGATATATTGGAGTTGGAAATGGTTCAGAAAAAGGTAAAAAAAAAAGATTAGAGGTATGGAACGGCTGCCGTATGAGGGAGATTAATAAGACTAGGACTTTTTATCATTGAAAAGATACGGCTAAGGGGAGATATGATTGAGATCTATAAAATCATGACTGGTGTAGAGAAAGTGTTATTTACTACTTCTCATAACACAAGAACGACGGTTCACCAAATGAAATTAATAGGTAGTTGGTTTAAAACAAATAAAAGGAAATATTTCTTCACACAACACACAGTCAACCTGTGGAACTCCTTGCCAGAGGATGTTGTGAAGGCCAAGACAATAACAGGGTTCAAAAAAGAACTGGATAAATTCATGGAGGATAGGTCCATCAATGGCTATTAGCCAGGATGGGCCTCTGTTTGCCAGAAGCTGGGAATGAGCGACAGGGGATGGGTCACTTAATGATTACTTGTCCTGTTCATTCCCTCTGGGGCACCTGGCACTGGCCACTGTCAGAAGACATGATATTGGGCTAGATGGACCTTTGACCAGTAGGGCTATTCTTATGTTCTTACGCATTCTTTTTGACATGTGACTGTTGCAAAGAGACCGGGAAGAAGGAAGGGTTGTCAGAGGTGATGCATCTACACTATTCATCTCTCAGTGAAGCTTTCTCTTTGCCATGTCAGAATAGCTGCCTGAGACACTCATGGAATCATTGCTGAATATCCCACAGTTGTGCTTCCCTACCCTCTGGCTAATGGGTGCCCTGGTGCCACTCATGTGTATGGTGAGCTCTGACTATATTCCATTTTGGTGCCCAATTAGTTGCATATGAAACCATTTAGGTGACCAAAATGACTTAAATGTCCTTAGAACAGACCACTATGGTTATCAAGTTTCACTGTACACTCATGTTGAAAAATGTATATCTTTAACTTTATGTATGAAAGTTGTTAAAAAAGATAATTACCTCAAGAAACTAAAGTTTTGTGGAAAATTTTGCTTCTTTCCACTTGAACTCCTTTCAGTGTCTATCAAAACTGAGATAGGCAAACTCTGGGATATTTCATTTACCAAGGTTGGCTACTCTTGTGTTAATATTTACCAATGGTCCACTAGGTGTATTAGTAGACTCGCTGACCAGTAGATTACAGTGCAGATACTCAAACTGCATAACAGAAGAGAAATAGTTATGGGAAAAGAAGACCGTGGAAATCTTGTTGTGTTGATGTCCAAAACTTACCTGGAAACCTTTATAGAAAATATTGCAACTAAAATGAAAAGCTTCCTAGATATACCGGTAATTGATGAGGTCATGCTGACCTAGAAATACCAACTGAACATGTTTGCTCTTTAGCCCAGGTCACAACAGAAATGAATTCACATGAGCATTACAATGTAGTGATTTTTTTGTAACAACCTTTTATGTACTTGAAAACCATTGTCATGTCTCTCCTCAGTCTTCTCTTTTCCAGACTAACCAAGCCCATTATTTTCAATTTTCCTTCATAGGTCATGCTTTCTAGACCTTCAATCATTTTTATCTCTCTTCTCTAGATTCTCTCCAATTTGTCCACATCCTTCCTGAAATGTGGTGCCCAGAACTGGACACACTACTCCAGTTGAGGCCTAATCAGTGTGGAATAGAGTAGAAGAATTACTTCTCATGTCTTGCTTACATTACTCCTGCTAATACACCCCAGCATGATGTTTGCTTTCTTTGCAACAGTGTTACACTGTTGACTCATATTTAGGTTGTGATCTACTATGACCTGTTGATCCCTTTCTTCAGTATTCCTTCCTAGGCAGTCATTTCCCATTTTGTATGTGTGCAACTGATTGTTCCTTCCTAAGTGGAGTACTTTGCATTTGTTCTTATTCAGTTTCATTCTATTTACTTTAGACCATTTCTCCAGTTTGTCCAGATCATTTTGAATTATAATTCTATCCTCCAAAGCACTTGCAACCACTAACAGCTTGGTATCATCTGCAAACTTTATAAGTATGTTAGATTAGTCCTTTGTTCTTCACCTGTGAATATTGTTTTCCCTCCCATCTCTTCACATCTTCCTGATAATTTCTTCTACTGTGGTCCCCAGGATTGCTTCATTAGCATTTGATGCAGTATTCGTCACCTTATTTATGCTACCACGTTTTGTGCTGATGGGAGTTGTTACATACAACATACAAGTTCCAACTCGAGCTAACTGCTGTGAGGACACACCCAGAGACTACCTATTATCAAAACGGTTATAGAATTGTTCATCAATCTCTTTGTTTCCAGATTTCTATATTTACAGAATGCAGGGAGGAGTGGCCTGTCAGATTTCCAGGATCCAGGCAATTCAGAGTTTAAAAAGTCAAAATCAAAACCTTAAATCAAAAAATCAAATCAAAACCTTAAATTGGAGCCCAGAATAAATCAGGTGGCAGTGCAGAGACCTGAGCGTAATTGTCATTGCCATCCCATCCTGGAGCACACAGAAGCAGGCAGAAATTTTCTGGGAGAGTGTATTCCCATCAGTTGTACCAACTGCCCACAGCCTTTCTCTTGGTATTTAGTAAAGCTGATTGAAATTTTTTAAACATGGAAAAATTGTCTCTTCAAAAAAACATTTTTTTCCAGAAGTATTGTGATTGTTTTGCCTTTTTGTCTCCTATTTGTCAGATTAGTCATATTAGGATTTGTTTAAAAAAATAAACCAATTTAGATTCCAAAACTGAAAAACTTCAAATTTGAGAAGTCTGATTTTGAAAACATGAACTTCCATGTTTTTTTTTAATGGGTCCTTTCCATAATGTGCACAACTAAACAATCTTTGAAATCGGAGTGAATTTATAAAAGATTTTTGACCAACTCTAATATCTAGAGTACAATGAATAGATCATTTAGGATACAGATTTCTTACTAAGTAGTATTTTAGTTTCTCATCCTCCCCCAATCCTGCTCCCTTCTCTATTAACTGATCTATTGTGGGGCTAACCCTTATTACACTATTTAATCTCAGTTCAGATGGCAGAAGGCCCTTTTTAAATGCAGCATAGACCAAGACAAGCATATTTTAAAGAAGTATAGATATAACAACTAATGCCTAAAATCAGCAATATTTATACACTTGGTGAAAATAGTACTCTATTTAGGGTGATCAGATGTTCTGATGTTATAGGACAATCCTGATATTCAGCGCTTTGTCTTATATAGGCACCTATTACCCCCAACCCCCTGTCCCAATTTTTCACGCTTACTATCTGCTCACCCTAACTGTACTATTACAACATTTTTTCACTCCCTCAGAATAAACCATGATGAAAAAAAAATTGAATTATCCATTTGGACCCAATAATTTAGCATGAACATAACTGTGCTTATCAGTTGTACTTCAGGAATCACTGCTCACCTTAACACACAACACTTGAATATGTTTATAATGAAACAAGTATACATTTATTTAACAAAGAACAGAGATTTGAGAAAGAGCAAGTAGGATTAATGGAAATTAAGGGTTACAAATAAAACAAAAGTTATCCTAAGCATAACTAACAAGACACCCTCTTGTCAAATAAAGTACCGCTTACTCAAAGTATTTTTCACACCGTTTTTCAACCAGATGGCTGAGACCCTACGCTCAATGAGACCACACTCAGTGGAAGATTTTCTCCACAGATGAAAGAAGCCAGGGCATCTTTCTGCATCCCTAGATATATTAAACCAGTCTTTAGTGCTTCTTCTTTGAATACTCTTCTCTGTCCCTGCTGTTTACCTCTTCCTGTTAATATTTTTAAGATGTGAGGGAGGCTTTAAGAACATAATTTTCAAAATATTATTCATAGCTCCTTATATATTATCCACCCATGCATTTCACAAAGACTATGATGACCATTGTGACAGAGGCTTTCATTAGAAACCTTACATGGTGAACTAGAATGTAAATATCAGATCTAGGGGATCCCAGAAACTCTTATGCATCCCTGTGCCCTCTGCCAGCTGGCGGCAAGAGGTTTTTGGGTAATACCATTTGAAGATTATCATTTAATTTTCAGGAAAAAAAATTCTAGGGAACTTGTTGTATACTTTGAGGCCAAATCAACCAAACACACTTAAATCTAGTCCAGGTATGGGGAGAGGGGAAATATTGATTGGATGCTGATCATGGTACCAATCCTTCTGTGAAATTTTGCTATTGTGATTCCTTTAGGCCATTTGTTGCAATGGCACCCCAAGTAAGTATCCATTATCTGTGCTTGCAGATCCTATTGCAAGATCCCTGCCAAAGTCTTTCAAGCGTATGGCTCAGGAAACCATTATTTATCCAGTTTAATCTGCTAGATTACTCTCAGACTAGTTACAGGACGTACTGTTTTTATTTTAGGCTATGTTTTCTTCATAGATTACCATCATTTTCTAAAGTGTCTGGCCCAACAATGTGGAACAAACTCCCATCTAAACAAAGGGTCATCACAAATCTCAGGTCCAAATCACAGAAGCATGCACGTGGTATTTAAAAACTAAAAATAAAACACTGCACACACTGTTCATACCTTGGGGAGAGAAGAAGAAAATGAATCACATGTTGCTTAATGTGTTATTGGAAAATGAGCAAGGCAACACTATCTGGTTTGTTTTTAAGTGAGGGAGAAATAAATATAAAGTTTATGGGGGCAAATTCTTTTGTAGGAAGCAGAGGATTAATTCTGTGAGATGGTATGAATTTGACAAGGATAACATTTGACAAGCAAATCTGACAAGAATAACATTCTTTAGATTCTAGCATCTAAGTGTGTGCTTCAGTGAGTAAGGTTTTGGTCATTTTCAGTCTGCTGCTCAGAAAATGCTTTCTTCACAGGCTCTTACTCGGATCAGAAAGATAGATAAAGTGATGATCACAAAGAGAAATAGAAAACAGATAAAAGAGAATACCAAAAAATAGAAAAGGGAGCTATGGAAGGAGGGTCATTTTAGGGTCTGTTCTCCATTGTGGGATGGTGGAATTATGCAAAGAACTCCTTTTATCATTAATAAATGTTCCCTGAATATATCCTGTATATTCTGATCAGAGAAAAGGTACTTAAAACTAAACGTACAAACTAAGAAATGTTAATTATTTCTCTCTTTAAGAGGAAATGAAATTAGCAGTTATGGATAATGTACAAATGTAAGTACCCTCAGCGTGATGATTGCATAATGATTTTTGGTGTTTAAGACAAGTCCCTTTGGTGAGGTCAACCTAAGAATAATTATTTTGGGCTTTGATTTCTTAGGAATAGGAAAATTGTTCAATCAAGCTGGTAGAGTGGATCACCATTTACTCCTTCTCCTTTCACTGCTTCTTTCTTTGTTCAAAGTTAACTTTATTAAAGTTCTCTCAAACTTCTCAGTTTTAGTGTAACTCTGGCTTTCCCTTTCTATTGGGACAATGAAATACTACAATAAAATACATTTGGTGGGCTCTATTAAGGACTGTAATGGGGGTCTTCCCCCCACACCAACTCTGAAAGGGTTATGGAAGCTAAGAAGTAGCAAATTAGGTTGATAGGACACACATGAGGCGCTTAGGCTGGAGAAGCAACCTGTGACTGGAAAATGGAGCTCAGTTGAGCAGGTGTGGGCTGGGCTAATATAAAGCCAGGAATCTGGTAGTGAGGAAATCTGCAGCTACCCTCTCTGCATTAGAGAGGAAAGGAGGAGAGCCCAGGGAATGAGTGGAATCCCTGGGAACCTGGCTGTAAGAGAAGGGTGTACCCAGAAGGATGGAGAAATGATCCTGTGGCAGGTGAGCAAGAAGCATTTGAGGTTGTGAACAGCAAGACTGGGGATTAAGCAAATCTTGTCTGCATATTGTAGTGTCCCTGGGCTGGAACCTGGATTACTGTGCAGGCCTGGGTTTTCTTACCAGCCACTGATGGAATGGCATTGCCTGGACAGTGGGACTACTACAAATAGTAAATGTGGCAGGCGACCAGCTTGGTTGAACCGTGAAATCCTTGCTGATCTTAAATGCAAAAAAGAAGCTTACAAGAAGTGGAAGATTGGGCAAATGACCAAGGAGGAATATAAAAATATTGCTCAGGCATGCAGGAGTGAAATCAGGAAGGCTAAATCACACGTGGATTTGCAGCTAGCAAGGGATATTAAGGGTAACAAGAAGCGTTTCTTTAGGTATGTTAGCAACCAGAAAAAAGTCAAGGAAAGTGTGGGCCCCTTACTGAATGAGGGAGGCAATCTAGTGACAGAGGATGTGGAAAAAGCAAATGTACTCAATGCTTTTTTTGCCTCTGTCTTCACGAACAAGGTCAGCTCCCAGACTCCTGCACTGGGCAGCACAGCATGGGGAGGAGGTGACCAGCCCTCTGTGGAAAAAGAAGTGGTTCAGGAATATTTAGAAAAGCTGGATGAGCACAAGTCCATGGGGCTGGATCCGCTGCATCCGAGGGTGCTAAAGGAGTTGGCTGATGTAATTGCAGAGCCATTGGCTATTATCTTTGAAAACTCATGGCGATCGGGGGAGGTCCCGGATGACTGGAAAAAGGCTAATGTAAGGACCATCTTTAAAAGAGGGAAGAAGGAGGATCCAGGGAACTACAGACCAGTCAGCCTCACCTCAGTGCCTGGAAAAATCATGGAGCAGGTCCTCAAGGAATCAATCCTGAAGCACTTAGAGGAGAGGAAAGTGATCAGGAACAGTCAGCATGGATTCACCAAGGGCAAATCATGCCCGACTAACCTAATTGCCTTCTACGATGAGATAACTGGCTCTGTGGATGAGGGGAAAGCAGTGGATATGTTGTTCCTTGACTTTAGCAAAGCTTTTGATACAGTCTCCCACAATATTCTTGCCAGTAAGTTAAAGAAGTATGGGCTGGATGAATGGACCATAAGATGGATAGAAAGCTCGCTGGATCATCGGGCTCAACAGGTAGTGATCAATGGCTCCATGTCTAGTTGGCAGCCGGTATCGAGTGGAGTGCCCCAGGGGTCAGTCCTGGGGCCAGTTTTATTCAATATCTTTATCAATGATCTGGAGGATGGCATGGACTGCACCCTCAGCAAGTTTGCAGATGACACTAAACTGGGAGGAGTGGTAGATATGCTGGAGGATAGGGATAGGATACAGAGGGACCTAGACAAATTAGAGGACAGGGCCAAAAGAAATTTGATGAGGTTCAACAAGGAGAAGTGCAGAGTCCTGCACTTAGTGTAAGGGAACTGTTATCCCCTTGCTAACACTCAGTGGGGTGTTTTGATTATTAGCTCCCAGGACCTAAAAGGAGAAGGTCAATGGGCAATCAGGACCCTGAGACTGACGGTCCCCAGGGGCAATGGGGAGAGGCCAGCACTCCAGATCAGCCTGACTGACAGGGCCGGGAGACTAATCAAGGAGTCAGGAGGGCAGGATGGGTCCCATCCTCCGTGTGAGCTGGAATTGCCTGGGCCAGACAGAGTGGGGCTGAGCTAAGGAGAGAGCAGGGGCCAGAGCTGAGCTGGAGAATAGAGCTGTGCCAGATCCAGAGGGGCCAGGAAAGCAGCTCAGAGAGACAGACCTGCTCTGGGAGCAGCTGCAGGAATCAGAGACTGAGAGGTCAGTGCTGGGGGCAGAGACATAGGGGCTGCCTGCAGAGAAGCCGTGTGCTGGGCGCAGAGCTGTAACAGCCAGAGGGACTAGAAGGGCTGTTCTGGAGGCAGAGCAGCAGCAGTCGTCGTGCTGAGGCAGAGTGGAGCTGACACAGAGGGTGGAACTGGGCTGGAGCCGTCCAGAGGCTGGGAGCGTGTGGACCCCACCAGAGGAAGCGTCCAAGTCACAGCAACCCTGCAGCACAGCTAAGAAGGAGGCCTGGGCCCTACAAGGAACAGACTGAAAACTGTCCTGACACTACAGAGACATTGTGTGTGATGCTCCCTGCCACAGAGCAGGGCGATGTGTTTTCCCTAACAGTTCTATTTCTTCCTTGTTCATTTTTAAGATAAATTGTTCACTAAATAATTTGCATTTGCTTTAAGTTTTATGTGGGTCAGTGAAGTGCTCAGTGCAGAGGGAGCACCCCGGAGTGGGGACACCCTAGCCTCTGACCTAGGTAACCACAGCACGGTTTGGGGTTGAGCCCCTCAGAAATCCTGGGCCAAGTCTTGTTGGGGTTACGAGGACTCCACCAGACAGGAGAGTGGAAGGGGAGCCCTACAGGTCAGGGAGGCCTCTGGGTAAAGGAAGTGGGAACGAGGACTCAGATCCTTCCGCTAGCCCATTTCACCGGGGTAGTGCAAAAGCCAGGAGAGTTTCCCACAACAGCGGGACTATTCCCCCGCTTACATTAGGACAGAAGAATCCCATGCACTGCTACAGACCAGGTACCGAATGGCTAGGCAGCAGTTCTGCAGAAAAGGACCTAGGGATTACAGTGGATGAGAAGCTGGATATGAGTCAACAGTGTGCCCTTGTTGTCAAGAAGGCTAATGACATTTTGGGCTGTATAAGTAGGGGAATTGCCAGCAGATCGAGGGACGTGATTGTTCCCCTCTATTCGACATTGGTGAGGCCTCATCTGGAGTACTGTGTCCAATTTTGGGGCCCACACTACAAAAAGGATGTGGAAAAATTGGAAAGAGTCCAGAGAAGGGAAACAAAAATGATTAGGGGCCTGGAGCACATGACTTATGAGGAGAGGCTGAGAGAACTGGGATTGTTTAGTCTACAAAAGAGAAGACTGAGGGGAGATTTGTAGCTGCTTTCAACTACCTAAAAGGGGGTTCCAGAGAGGATGGATCTAGACTGTTCTCAGTGGTAGCAGATGACAGAACAAGGAGTACTGGTCTCCAGTTGCAGCTGGGAAGGCTTAGATTGGATATTAGGAAAAACTTTTTCACTAGGAGGGTGGTGAAGCATTGGAATGGGTTACCTAGGGAGGTGGAAGAATCACCTTCCTTAGAGGTTTTTAAGGTCAGGCTTGATAAAACCCTGGCTGGAATGATTTAGTTGGGGATTGGTCCTGCTTTGAGCAGGGGATTGGACTAGATGACCTCCAGAGGTCCCTTCCAACCCTAATATTCTATGATTCTATGATTTTACTGAGATACTACACCACGGAATTGGAAATCACATAGTGAGTTGGCTTCTGGGGTGAGCCACAGGAAGGAAGCTGCAACCCTTGGAATGAAAAGGGGGGGTAATGAGCTGAGAGACTGCAAGGGGATGTGTCACACCTGGAAGAAGACTATTCCCCAGAGCAGCCAGGAGGAGGTGCCACCTGCAGTGAATGAGTACCACACCACAGAGACTAACAATATGATTAAAATAACTGCAGGTTCAGAACCTATCTGAACTGCAGGTTCAGAACCTTACCACACATTGAAGTCAGCTGAGGTTTTGGCTGTGTATGAAGTACATATTTGATCCTCCTGATGTTTCCTGTCATTTAGAGCTGAATGTATCAATGATTAGCATATGCAGTGTCGTTGTAGCTCTATTGGTCCCAGGATACTAGAGAGACAAAATGGGCAGTGTCATATCTTCTGTTGCTTCAGTACCAGGGGGGAAAAGCTCTCTGATTGCACACCTCTAGTTCTCACCTGCCACCCCACACTGGAACCCATACAGGGTATCTTTAAATAATTACAATCCATACTCAGTGGGGACCCTATCCTGAAAGATCTTTTCTGAACTCCCTCTTATGGCCTTCAAACAACACTCCAGTCTCTCAAAGCTTTTCATCAGAGGCAAGCTCCACACAGACCAGGACAGACCAACTCAAAGTGGCACCAGATTCTGCCAGAACAATAGTCGCAAAACCTCCATTGCTAAAATGAACAATACCCCCCCACCATACACACACCACACCTTTAAGGATCCCATCCTACACATAACTATCACAACATTTGGTGTACCTAACCCAGTGTATTAAATGTCAAAATAGCAACTATGTGGGTAAAACCAGATCATCACTACACTCTTCAATGCACTCACACAGGAAAATGATAAAACACAAAAATGCCACATCAGGTGTGGGTGAACTCTTTTCACAAAGTGATCACTCCCCTTGATCTGACTTATCAGGCTCCTTGATCTGACTTATCAGGCCTCATCCCAAAGGAAACCCGCACAACGCTTTCAAAAGATGAGCCTGGGAGCTTAAATTAATAACTTTACTAGACATTAAAAATCATGGACTGGATAGAGACACTGGATTTATGGCTTCTTACAGCAATCTGTAACCCACTAACATCCCCCTCCCAGCTACTCCTCCATCCCATCGTATTTTCCTCTGATTAAATGTCCCTTGTCCCAAAACAGAAGAAGAGCTCTGTGTAGCTCCACAGCTTGTCTCTCTCACCAACAGAAGTCCTTCCAATAAAAGATACGACCTTCCTCACCTTGTCTCTCTCTTTTTATACTTGCCACTGAAGTCTGTCAAAACTGTGTGTTCTCCATTTATTTGCATGTCTTCTATAGGTAACTGATAACATCTGCTTTCATCTATGATAGATTAGCTATTCAATGAATATGGTTTATAGATTCCAGTGCCAGCAGGGATCACAGTGATCATCTTCTTTGACTTCCTGTATAATACAGGCCACAGAACTTTCCTGACCTGATACCTAGAACATAGCTTTTAGGAAAATATATGATCTTGACTTAAAGATTGACTTTGATAAAGAGCCCCTCACACCCCTTGTTCTAATGGTTAATTACCCTCTCTGTGAAAACATGCACCTTATTTCCAATGTGAATTTATCTAGTTCCAACTTCCAGCCATTGGATCATGTTATACCTTTTCTGATAGATTGAAAAACCCATTGTCAAATATTTGTTACCCGTGTAGGTACTTACAAACTGTAATCAAGTAATCCATTAAGTTCCTTGTTGTTAAGATAAATAGATAGAACCAAGGAGCTCAATCACTATAAGACACTTTTCCTAATCCTTTAATCGTTCTCATGGTGCTTTTCTGAACTCTGTCCAATTCATTATCATCATTCTTCTTGAACTGTGGACACCAAAACTGAACACGGTATTCTAATCGTGGTTGCACCAGTGCTAAGTACAGAATCAAATATTCTCTGTATTCCTAGTTGAGATTCCCCTGTTTATGCATCCATAATTGCATTAGCCCTTTTGGCCACAGTGTCATGCTGGGAGTTTGTGTTCGGCACAGTAGACAATATTAGGCTAAGAGTCTCTGCAAACCTGACAAGGAAAAAAAGTACAATTCATCTACAGGCTATCACTTTTTCTAATAGGTATAACTTGACATAATTCCATTTTTATTCTTTTTAAAATTTGTCTGGATAGTATTGATGTGTGTTTTTTAAGCATTTTATTGACTTAAAGTTTCACAGTTGCACGATATTTTGGGTTTGAAGGATATTTTCTATTTATCAACTTAATTTTGTTTCACAGCTGCAGGAAATTATAGAAGGCCAGACAATTGGGAGGAGGTCATAAATTAATTATTTATGACCGTGCCCATTAAGATTCAAAAAGTAAATGGTTATGAACTTTAAAAGACAAATTGTCAAAATCACACATCAAAATCTATAAAGTAAATATCCATTAATCAAATTCATACATTCTCAAGTAGCATTTTTTTATTTGCTTATCTGTAAATTTCGATTAAGATGTATGGAAATTATTTTTGTGAGATTCTGTATGTACTGTGAAGTTGTATTTGCCAGTAAAAATCTAATCCTTCCAAGCCTAAAAATATATTTTGAAATGGGCTGAATAATAAGTCAGTGGGGAGTTTTTCTCTCTGATATATTAAACTATTATTAATTAATGAATTTCAGGTAGGTAACAAGAACCCCAGCTGCAAGCCCCTAGAAATTTCAGAAACCCAGAGACACGCTTATAGCTCAGGCCAACTGTATAACTGGTCTGAATACTCACCAAGCTGAGGAAAGTTTTAATGCAAATGCAGACTCCCTAGCTCAGACTTCATGAATCTGATCTGTGATCTCTTATATTTTGTACACAGTCCATTAACTGTTACCCAATACTATCCAAAGAAGTAGTATTCTAGCTCCATACATTGCCGGCATTCATTATGTGCATGTAATAGAGTTGGCCATATTAAGTTAACATATAGGCAAACCTGAAGACTGGCACCAATCCTAAACTGTCAGCCTTGGCACTAGACATGTGCAGTAAGGGCACAGTCAGGATTTTTTCCCTGAGAGGCAGCCTGTGGTTGTAGAGACAGCCTGTGATGGTGTAATCTCCAGGGCTCCTCACATAGATCCTCTTTTTGGTGGGGAAAGGATGAGAGGATACTATTAAAGTGGATCTATGACCCCATTCCCCTACCCCCCCTACTCCCCCCATACTCTGCCATGTAGGGTAAAATTATGAAGAGAAAAGCGATTCTGTTTTGTGGAGGACTTCAATATTTCAAAATGTTGATAAAACCGAAAACCTTCAAAATTCTGTGGAAATGGAGCTCCTGATTTCAAGGCAGCCTGGCTATCTGCTGTGTTAGTCTGTCAGATGCTCCCAAGTTAGACTTCCATGGCCCCTGAGACTCTTGGCCTCCACAGCTCTAAGGTTGTTCACATGGCTGGCTGTCATGAAGCTGCAGATTAGTGAACCCTGGGAGCCTGGACTGCCAAGAATCTATGGCCCTGGGAATTCAGAAAGCAGGCTGCCCATTAGCCTACCTTGTAAAGTGTGGTGGAACCAGGATCCCTGAAAGCTCCACTCCATGGTAACCTGCCATATGAGCTATGAAAGAGTAGAGGACCCTGAGGGCTTGGGTTCCCAGAGTTTCCAGACTGGGGAGCCTGGAGCAGAGGCAGATGTAGTCACCCAATTCAGTGGGTGCACAATGCTGACTACCTGCAGAAGCACCCTCCCAGCACTGCAGCCCCAACCCCAGCCTGGTGTGGAGGGGAATCCCTGTGGAGTGAGTCTGACTCTCACTCATCCTGCAGTGGGGGTTCTTGTCCTGTGGGTATTACAACTTAGTGCACAAAGCCACTCAGGTTTGGCATGGCTGCCCTTCCATCATGATGGTGCGACCAGGCCAAAGCTGAAGGGTTCTATGACCCTGTGTGCCAAGTCATAACATCCCCCACTCAAATTTGGCACAGCTGCCTCTCTGTCATAACAAAGGTGCAGTCAGGCCAGACCTGAGATGGGAACTCCATGCAAATGCACTTTGGATAATCCAGGCCAAATTTCTGTAGATCCAACTGTACCTAAGGTCATGAGCTAAAGATGTCACTGGCCTGGAGCCTAAAAACCCAACTCTCCAGAAGCTTGCCAAGCTGGCTACGAAGGACCAGTGGAGGTGAGTTGGTAGGAAAACTCATTCGAGTTGGCAATTTGATCAGGAACAATCAACATGGATTTACCAAGGGCAAGTAGCAAGTTAAAAAAGTATGGATTGGCTGAATGGACTGTAAGGTGGATAGAAAACTGGCTAGATAGTCGGGCTCAAGGGTAGTGATCAAGGGCTCCATGTCTAGTTGGCAGCTAGTATCAAGCAGAAACCATACTAGATTTGCAATCTGGAGAGCTTCGGTAGCCATAAATGCAGTGGGCAGAAATTGCCACCTTATGCCTGTTGGATAAAAACTAGAAAACATTTTTTAAAAATAACAAATAACCTAAAGTAGAGAGAAAAGAACTAGACACCATATGCAGAAAGAACAGAAGGAAATTATTTAACCTTTTGGGTGACATAGCAAGTGCAATACTGATAAAGCAAGCATTGTTATGTCCCTCCTTTAAATGATTTCTTCATTACTAATACTGTGTTGTTTTTTGGTTTAGATGGTAAATACTGTATCTCCTATTCCATGTGCCCCCCCCCCCAAAGAAACTTTCACCACATCCTAATCTTAACTAATGCCATCTGAAGCCAAAGGGAGATTCTGCCCTCAATGTTCTCTGTGCAGTGATGCTCAACTGCTCTACAAATGATTCCTAATCATGAGCTGAGATAAAAGAAAACAAGAGGGTCATGAAACAAAATGTCTGTCAATTGCAGTTTCCCTGTTCTACTTCCCTGTTCTATTTTTTTTAAAGAGGGGTCCTTCCCCTTAAATAGGAACATAACACTACTGTAAGTCAGTAAATGAGCAACTGATTCTACATTTGTATATGTTAGGCCAAAGAAATGAACATTCTAAATTCCAATAAACACTAATACAAGTCCTTTCTCATGTGAACATGATGAATGTACATGCAGTGTTATTTTAATTTCTAGTTTTATGCACGTCTGTCTATCTCTCAAGTTCCTTTTATATTTTTGTTCCTAAAAATCACACGGCTACTTCAAATATTTTTCATTATTCACCTCATTGTAATATCAGTAAAAAAAAAAACATGCAGTATGAATTTTTACCAGAATATTTATTTTCTGTATTTTGTTACCAACAAATAAAAAATTTGTAATATAACAAAAATGTGTTTGAAGACGTGTCTGCCTATATACAGAAAAGAATTTTGGATGCTGATAATTGCATTGATATTTGGATGAATTATACATTCATGATCTCCAAATCAGTGAAATTATTTTAAAGCAAATAAGACAAAGAACACTTGTGGCACCTTAGAGACTAACCAGTTTATTTCAGCCTAATCTTTTGTGGGCTATAGCCCACTTCATAGAATGCATAGAATGGAACAGAAGTAAGATGTATTTATATACACAGAAAGGGGAAGGGGGAAAAAAAGGGTTGTATATTAGCATACCAATTCTAAGAGGTTGTTTAATTTGGATGGGCCATTATCAGCAGGAGGAAAAACCTTTTGTAGTGGATTTTAAAGCAGTGGTTCTCAAACTGTGGGTCAGGACCCAAAGTGGGTCACAACCTCATTTTAATGGGGTTGCAAGTGCTGGTGTTAGACTTTCTGGGGCCCAGGACCAAAGCCCAAGCATGAGCCCCAGGGCTGTGGGGCTCAGGATACAGGTCTCTCAACTGGGGCTGAAACCCTTGAACTTCAGCTTTCCCCCTTCTTGCTCTCTTCCGGGGCAGCAGAGCTTGGGTGGGCTCAGGCTTGTAGTAATGTTTGTTGTCAGCAGGGGGTTGCAGTGCAGTGAAATTCAAAGCATTCTCTGTATATGACTGTATATGTTGTTCTGATCTAAAATTCAGGTGTACCCTATTTCATATTTCTTGCAGCTCTTTTATCAAAGATAAAGTTATCAGTTGGTCCTTTCAGGATGCTTTGAGGTACAACCAAAGAAACAACACTTGAGAGCATACAGTATTCCATGATGTACACCCATTGTTTTCTATTTATCAGACAGTGTGGCCAGACATCTGTTTTGTAGCCTATTTAGAAAACCCAATATTAAATAATTTCCCAAGAATGGAAAGAGATTCCAGCTCAGATACATTTCAAAAATATTAATGACAATTTCACAAGTTATTTCACCTCTGTGTGTTGTTTGGTATGTGTCATTTGATGTCTTTTGGATGGTGGCTTTTGTTGTATTGGCTTAAAATTCATATGGAACAGTTTGTCAATCACTTTTAATTTTGCAGAATGTTATCCATTTGCTTATAAAATATTTCTCTAAAATATTGTCAAGATATTAGGAGGCAGGACTTTCTATTTTTTAGTTACATAGTTTGGGTTTTTTCAGACTTCATTGTAAGTGCAAGTTCTGTATAGAAATGTAATTTGTACATGGCTCTAAACTGAAACAACTTGAATCTGTCATTACGCTGCACTAGAAAGCGATTTCCTACATCAGAGTTCTGCAAGATGATTCTAAAGCAGTCGATGTAGAAAGTAACATCTGTAATTTTTGAATGGGTTCAACTAGCAATTGTTTGTTTCCACACAGTGAATAGTTTATTGCAGATAAGGGAATATTGTTATTGACCCAAAAGATGAAGGCAGTGCCTTAATGACTACAAGTCTGACAAAGATCTCCTCAAAGCTGAACTGAGACATAATAGTTTTTGGCAGATTCAGCCGCATTGGTAAAGTCTGTGGGGAGACAGGTTTGCTCTAATAGTGTCATCCTTTCCTTAACCCAAACTGATTAAGCAAAGTGATTTTCAATACAAACAGTTTTATCCTGGTGGGTAGGAGTAGACAGAAATATAGGCATCAATGTGTAACGAGAAGAGACTAGTTTTTAAATGTTACATGTAAATACACAATATGGGATAAGTTGCATTTATCTCATACCTTTTATCACTTCACAGGTAGGTTCCAAATATTATCCCACAAAATTATAGCTTTATGTACCACAATTTTATTTAGAAACTTCTAAATATTCTTAACACTCCAAAGTGTGCAGAGCTGACAGGGACGGCTCTATAACTTTTGCCGCCCTAAGTGTGGCAGTCAGGTGGCCTTCGGTGGTCCTGCACATTCGGAGGCGTTTCTGGGGGAGGTCCACCAGTCCCACGGCTTCGATGCTGCCGAAATGCCACTGAATCTGCCCATGCAGGCTGCCCCCCGCAGCTTGTCGCCAAAGGCACGGGCTTGCTGTGTTGGTGTACGGAGCTGCCCCTCATAGCTGTACTCATGATGCTTGACCCTGGCTTTACAGGAGGAGGAAATTGAAAAAAATTCACTTTAACTCACTAAAAGTTTGCCAATAGATTTTCTGTAAAATATGTGCTACAGTATATCTGCTGGCATATTTTGTATATCTCCTATGGGCTTAATGGCGTTCATTTTCAGTAACCCGCAAAACCGATATAAGCCTTCACCCTTCATCCTCAACTTTGCTCTACATTGCACCATTGTGTATTTTCCCTCTCATTACCTCCCCTCATCCCTCCACAAAAAGCATGTGAGTTCACAGACAGACACACACACCCAGAGCAGGACTTTAGTGGAGGCGATTCAGCTGGAACATAAACACTACCAGTACTTACTGAACTCTGATCCAATACTTTCTATGTTACAAGTGGGGAACTCTGTCCTAGCCTGTGTGAAGAAAGCAGAGGAGAGGTGCACATTTACTGGAGCTGGTCAAAACATTTTCACAAAAAAATCCCCCTTTTTTATCAAAGTGAAAATTCAGAAACTTTTGACCATCTCTAATATGTATTAAGCTGAAAACTATGGTCATGCTCAATACATCCCTCTGCTCTTAATGAATCATAAAGAGGCTTGTGTGTTCACATGTCATCTGTGAGTATGTCTACACTGCAGGCTACTGGCAGCAGCATGTAGAGTATGCATAGCTACACATCACAATGAAAAGTAGCTACATTGGTAGTGATAGGCTCTGGTGGAGGGAATGGCTCTGGTAGCATTCTGTGTCAAGGAAAATCTCAGCAGCAGTAGAGCTTCTGGATCGTTTCCCTGCTGCCTTCTCACTACCAGAGGCTTTCCTGTGATGGGGAAAGATGGGGAGTCAGCAGGCCAGAGATAAATATGGTAATAAAGATGGGAAAGGCGCTGCTTGGGCATGTAGAGAGACATGTAAGGTTCTGGTGTGTTTATGTTCTACTCATTCACCTGCACATGTACCAATGTCATATATGCCATTATATGGCACCAATGTCCCTCTGCTATGTACATCGGCCAAACTGGACAGTCCCTACGAAAAAGGATAAATAGACACAAATCAGATATCAGGAATGGCAATATACAAAAACCTGTAGGAGAACACTTCAACCTGCCTGGACACACAATTACAGATTTAAAAGTCACCATATTGCAGCAAAAAAACTTCAAGACCAGACTGCAAAGAGAAACTGCAGAGCTGCAGTTCATTTGCAAATTTGACACAATCAATCTGGGATTGAACAAAGATCTTGAATGGCTTGCTAATTACAAAAACAGCTTCTCCTCTCTCCGAGTTCACACCTCCAATTCAGCTGCTAGAGGAATACCTCACCCTCCCTGATTTGAGATAACAAGCTGGTTCAGGCTGATTGGACTAACCTTGTTACCTCCTACCTGGTTCTTGCCTACTTATCTATACCTTCCCCTGAACACTTCCACTGCTTGCATCCGACGACGTGGGTTTTATCCCATGAAAGCTTATGCTTGAAAACTTTAGTTAGTCTTTAAGGTGCCACAGGACTCTTTGTTACCTCATCTAAGTAGTTCCTTACCATCCACACTGCTCTTTATAGCTATGGGGAACATGCAGTGTGTATTCTTCACAGTGCTGTATCGAGTGTGTAGTGTAGACATATCCTATGTGTATTTTAGCAATCCTTGCACTGTGAGTTTATGAAACACATCTCATGACCATTTCTAAAATATTTTGCATTGTGGGAAGGATAATCTTTCTCAGGAGTTTAAGTTGTAGCTTCTGAGGATGACCGTTCTATGGCTCTAAGGTGCCACAAGTACTTCTGTTCTTTTTGCTAACCTCATCTGTGTGCTTAAAAGAGCCAGGGAAGTATAGCTATAATTTAAATAAAAAACTAGATGGAAACTACAATTGACTGCAGCACATTACATGGGATATTTTCTGACCTTTCAATGGCTACAGACCCCAAAAAGGCAAAAGCAATACAGCAGATGACCACACCTAAAGATATTAAAGCAGTTCAGAGGCTGTTAGGATTTTTAAAATATGACAACCAGAATCAATGAAATGTGTAGAGAAGTGATATCCCTAATGAAATCTCTATAATTTGAATCCTCATGGCACCTTATTTATTTGGACACAAGCTTTCAAGGGCTAAAACCCACTTCATCAGAAGCATGGAGTGAAAAATACAGTAAGCAGTATATATACATGAAAAGATGGAAGTTGCGTTACCAAGTGGGGGGTCAATGCTAACGAGGCCAATTCAATTAAAGTGGAAGTGACCTATTCTCAAAAGAATCATAGGAGCTAACCACATCAGCCACGCCATCAGGGACTTCTTCGCCTGCACATTTACCAGTGTGATAGATGCATCATGTGCCAGCAATGCCCCTCTGCCACATACATTGGCCAAACCAGAAAGTCTCTATGGAAAAGAATAAATGGATATAAACTAGACATCAAGAATTGTAACATTCAAAAACCAGTAGGAGAGCATGTGGTTAGGTTCTATAAGAGAGAGACAGCCTTCAATGAAAACTGTGAGTCATGGGTGGCTTACCCCCTCAAGCTTTTTGAGGAATTTATAACCTGCTATTCTATTCCGGTCAGGTGAGTTTCAACCTTGCTGACATAGACGTCTCTTAAGGCATATGGACTGCTGTCTGACCTATTATCTCCAACTGTGCCTGGAACTGCCACATACACTGCAATTAGAGCAACAAAAGGAACACTTTTATCTTAACCTAAGCTATACAAATTGATTGATTGACATAAGAGTCGTCATTGCTTTTTTGAAATTGGAGACTTAGTATGGACATGCATGTGGAGTGAAATGGGTACTTCGAGAACTGTTAAAATTCATGCAGCTGTTTTGGGTGTGATGGTACTATGCTACTATGGTACATATTGGAAGTGACATAATGATCGGTTACTGCCTCAACAAGTATTGAAGGTCAGTTGCATTCCTGTAGGGCTTTTTTTGTTTCTCCCATCAAACCTTCTTCTGTTACAACTTCTAATTTCAAAAATTTGTTGGAAGAAACTTTGGTAGCATATCCATCTGATTTCTTATCAGCTCTAAGTGACTCTACCAATGATAATTCCTGTTGCTCAGGACACTGCTACGCCACCATCACAATGTTATCCCAAGAGAGTGAGAAAACCAGTGGTGTGCCTAGACTTCTAAACTGTTTAGCTAATGAGTTTAGCTATTGCTGGGCAGAATAATCCCTTACAATTTATGAATCTGCAGTAATCCATCCCCATTTTTAGTTAGGTTATGTAATGTGTATTGCTAGCCATGTGACTGACAATATGTGTATATATATTTGGTACGTTTTTAAAGTAAAATGGAGGATTGCGATGTCCTGTCCCTTTAAATTTTTGGATGTTCTGCACTCCCCTTTCCCACCTCACTTTGGTTTCAGTTTTTCTGCCAGAAGATTCATCTCCATAACAAGTGTGTGTAAGTCTGCTTCCCTGGTGTGTATCCTTCTCTGATAGGTCCAAATATAACACCTACCCAGAAGAGCAATGTCAGGGATGGGGAGTTGTTGGCCTTCTTACAATGGCCATACAAAAATTGATTCATAAGGAACCAAATGTTGACTGGATTCTTTGGCACTAACCATGTTATTTTCTAAGAAACAAAAGTTTTTATTAGAAAGATAAACATGAACTTTGAGCAAGAACTCAAAATGAGAGAAAAATGTTTTCAATTTAAAATAAAATTGGTTTCCCAGTCAGTGCTTTAAATAACACTAAATACATTATAACACATGATAAGAATGCCAGTAGTTTATTGCTCTAAATAAAATGGCATAACTTTGTATAATTTAATTTTACAGAATGTTCTTCTATTGTGTCATCTTGTGCTTAATCCATGCTTTTAGATTCTAGGATTGTCTTGATGGGATTAAAATTATACCACAAAGAGTATAGAACAACACTATTAATTTTAATATACTGTAATTTTAAATCAGTCAACATAATATGTTCTGTAAGCACCAAAACCAGGAAAGATAAACTTTATAACAACTTAGGTGGAAAACTGTGAAATTCCCAATATGCACGTCAACACTAAATTTCCAACTTGAAAAGAACAATGATAAATCTCACATCATCAACCAATTTGCAGAGTTTGGGATTTAGCTACATGTGAGAACATCAGAATATGGCAGTATGCAAAAATTGATTTTAAAAAAAGAGTTTCAGGTGAAAAAAGGGGCTCCTTAACTGTAATGACTTCATGAATGAGGCAAGCCAACTGTCTGATACCACCTACTACAAAGAACTGAAAGAAGATCTGAAAGATTGGGGGGAGGGATAGCTCAGTGGTTTGAGCATTGGCCTGCTAAACCCAGGGTTGTGAGTTCAATCCTTGAGGGGGCCATTTAGGGATCTGGGGCAAAAAATCTGTCAGGGGACAGTACTCGATCCTGCTAGTGTAGGCAGGGGACTGGACTCGATGACCTTCAAGGTCTTTCCAGTTCTAGGAGATTGGTATATCTCTTATTATTATTATTATTATTATCTATCCCATACTACAGTTTACCCAGGAATTTAGGATATTGTCAAATCCTTCCACTAACAACTCTGAGAGAAACTTCACAAACTAATCCCCCATGAATGCACCTTCTAGATACTTTCAAGATACCTAGGCAGACCTATCATACTTGACTGTTATACGCTTACCGAGGGAATATTGGGACTCATTGAAACCACTCACCACACAAAGGATAACTTAAACTCTCTCAAAGATTTCCACCACAACTTCCACCTGTCCGTTAACGTCTCTCTGGAACACTCCCACAATAGCATCAACTTCCTGAACACCACGACCAGCTTCAGCAATGTAACTGTACAGACAGCATCATACAAAAAACTCATGTAACATCACTTCATCTTCAGAGATCCAGTAACTACCTTAAACATACTAAGAAATCTTTTATCTAAAGAGTCACTCATATTCCACCGAATATTCTCTGAGGAGAAAGTCCGGGATATACACTTTAACACACTAAAAGCCACCTTCACCAAACAAAGATACTCCACCAGAGAAGGCGATCACATCATGAAACAGCCTAGCTAAATACACTGAAATAAAACCTCCTCTGATAACAAATCCCTAGTTGTCACCTATCACCTCACACTGGAACCCATATGGGGTATCATCAAACAATTACAACCTATATTAAATGGGGACTTCCTCCTGAAAGAAATATTTCCTGAACCCCCTCTTCTGGCCTTCAAACAACTCCCCAACCTCTCCATACCCATGGGAAACTCCCCATAGATCAGGATACACCAACTCAAAGCCTGACCTTGCCAGAACAACATATGCAAAATCTTCAGATATAGCTCCACGGTGACAATGATCAACACCCTCCCACACCTCTCAAGATCTATAGGTCCTACACATGCCTATCTCAACATGTGGTGTAGCTAATCCAGCACTTTAAATATCCCAATAGCAACTATATGGGTGAAACTGGACAATCTATATTCTCTTAAATGAACTCACAGGAAAATGATAAAAGATAAAAACCCCACATCACCAAGATGTGGATGAACACTTTTCATAGACTGATCATGCTCTATCTGACCTATCAGTCCTCATCCTCAAAGGAAACCCACACAACCCTTTCAAAAACAATCCTGGGAATTCAAATTCATAACTTTGCTAAAAATCATGGTCTTAATGAACACACTTAATAAACAACCTTTAATCTCCTAATGGCCTTTTTTGTCCTATGACTGGAGGGGTATTAACAGGGCATTTCACCTTGAATGGACCCTTATGATATATGCTAACTATTTATGCTAAATTAACTGATCTTGTATTTAGCTGTAACACTCCGAGTACCTTTCCCAGACTTAAGGAGCATTCCAAGAAGTTTGAAAGCTCTAATCAACATAAATTGGTCAAATAATAGATATTACTTCATCCACCTTCTCTTGATAATTATAAGTTACTAGCATAAGTGCCCGGCGTTGCTCGGGTCAGTCGGAGGTGGGGAGGGGGCAGACAGTTGACACCCCCTGACCAACCCCAACACCCACCCTTCACCCACCCTGACATCTTCCCACCCCCCCGACCAACCCCAAGACCCCCCGGCTCACTTACCCCCCGACCAAACCCGACAACCCCACCTGACCCCCCAAAACAAACCCAACACCCCCACGTCACCCCCCGACCAAACCCGACACCCCCACCTCACTCCCTGAGCAAACCCGACACCCCCACCTCACCCCCCGACCGAACAGTGTATTTAATAATCTGTGTGCTACACAGTGCACCGTGAGCCGGGGGGGGGGGGTCGGGTTTGGTCGGGGGGTCAGGTGGGGGTGTTGGGTTTGCTTGGGGGGGTCAGGTGGGGTTGTCGGGTTTGGTCGGGGGGGTAAGTGAGCCGGGGGGTGTAGGGTTTGGTCTGGGGGGGTGGGAAGGTGTTGGGGTGGGTGAGGGGTGAGTGTTGCGGTTGGTCAGGGGGTGTTGCGGTTGGTGGGGGGTTGAGGTGGGGGTGTCAGGTTTGCTTGGGGGGATGAGGTAGGGGTGTCAGGTTCGGTCGGGGGTAAGTGAGCCGGGGGGGTGTCGGGTTTGGTCTGGGGGGGTGGGAAGGTGTCGTGGTGGGTGAGGGGTGAGGTGTGGGTGTTGGGGTTGGTCAGGGGGTGTTGTGGTTGGTGGGGGGGTGAGGTGGGGGTGTCGGGTTTGCTTGGGGGGGTGAGGTGGGAGTGTCGGTTTCGGTCGGGGGGTAAGTGAGCCGGGGGGTGTCAGGTTTGGTCTGGGGGTGTTGCGATTGGTGTGTGGGGGGGTGAGGTGGGGGTGTCAGGTTCGGTCGGGGGGTAAGTGAGCCAGGGGGTGTCGGGTTTGGTCTGGGGGGGTGGGAAGGTGTTGGGGTGGGTGAGGGGTGAGGGGTGGGTGTTGGGGTTGGTCAGGGGGTGTTGCGGTTGGTGGGGGGGTGAGGTGGCGGTGTCGGGTTTGGTCGGGGGGTAAGTGAGCCGGGGGGGGGTGTCGGGTTTGGTCTGGGCACCCACCCCAACACCTCCCCCCCCCCAGACCAAACCCAACACCCACACCACACCCCTCACCCCCCCGACACCTTCCCACCCCCCGAAGCAAACCCGAAACCCCCACCTCACCCCCCCGACCGAATCCGACACCCCCACCTCACTTACCGTCCCACCAAACCCAACTCAGATCCGTCGCAGGAGGGGAGGGGGCCCAGAGCCGAGGGATTCCGGGGACCTTCGCAGGTGGGGGGGGGGCACAGAGCTGATGTAGTCCGGGGTTCCGTTGGGGAGGTGGGAGGGGCAGAGAACTGAGGGATCTCCGGGGTTCCGTTGGGGAGGTGGGAGGGGCAGAGAACTGAGGGATCTCCGGGGTTCCGTTGGAGGAGGGAGGGGTGAGCTGAGCGAGTGAGGTGTCTGTTGGAGGGGGGTATTATGACATCATCACCACCTAACTGCCAAGCTGATGTGATTGGCCCTGAAAGACTTTCACCCCTGGGGGGCGTCAGAGGTGAGATCCGAAAATTTTTCGACCCTTACCAGCATCTAGACCCCAAGACCCCTCACTGTACCAAAATTAAAGTCTCTGGCTCAAACGGTGCGGGAGGACTTCGCAGTCATACATACACTCATACATACACCACTTGACTTTTATATATATAGATTTTGGAATTGATTACACTACTGGGACAAGTAAATTTTAAACATACACATACACACACACTTTTTGTAGTTCCCTGTACATAATATTTAATCAATTTTATTTAGAGAATTTTCTGCCACCAGAACTGAATTTATTTGAAATAACCCAAAATTTCTATGAATAACACTTAGTGTTTGTCTTATTTGTGAGGTGTTCATTTGCAAGGCATTTACTCTCAATATTTGGGATATTTTGACATGGGACATTGACCACATACTATGTATCTGATCCCTCACTAGATACAATAGTTTTGAATGAGATCTACACTGCTTGTGGTTACAAATTAAGGTCCCAGTCCTTATAAACTGCTAAGCACATGTACAATTTTGCTTGTCTTTTCTTTTAAAACAGTGGGATTACTTATATAAAGTCACACACACCTGTAAGTATATGTAAGCAACCTAACCGCTCATTTGGCTATTTTATTCCATTTTTTCTCTCTCCTCATACTCCCCCCCCCTTTTTTTTAACAGCTGTCTATAGGCAATCTGAATGTGAACCCAAGAACAGTGGAATTCATGTAGAGGATTAAAACCTGTAGAGTAGGACCTACAGAAGTGGTCAGTGATGCCTAACTTTTCTCCTATGGATGGCACTGGGAGTTTTCAATGGGACCAGAGTTAGGACAACACTGGGCACTTTTTGAAATCCCACCCACGATGTCTGCGCCAGTTCAAAATGAAGCTGTGTGATGTTGCCCATCCTTAGCAACAAATAATATGTTGCAATGTTAATTAGAGCCTTTGGACTTTGGACTAATGGAGGCCAGGAAACTATGCAAGATATTGAGCTTTTGGTTTATTTAATGTGCAGTGTAAGTGTTGATTAAGAAAGAGGGCATAGATTAACACTGACAAATTGTGTCCTCAAAATCAATATCCCATTGATTAGGTATTCTCGCGTAGAAATCAGTGTAAATATGGTTTAGATACTTAGGTTATCCATCTGCAAATAAAGCAATAATGACCCATAATTTAAACTGTTATATTTTATGGACTTTTTGGGACATCCGCAAAAACTATACAAAGTATGTCCACTTCCAGTCCAATAGCAATAAACCTCTCTAATTGGTCTGAACACACAATAACTCGGCTTTGATGAACATTTCCTTTTCTTCAGCCATGGTCTTCTTGCCCTCCACTTATTTTCCCACAAACCTGCAATTTACCGTAAATGCCAGGATCCATGTTTTCTAGTGTGTTTTCCTTTTGTTAACAAACTGATTTATTCAGTTTAGAAAATACTCTGTTAAACCCTCGTTGAACTCCCTTTCATATCAATGGGAAATTTGTACAAAGAGTGAGTGTAGATTATTGGCCTCTCTTACTAGAGTTTTGTTAGATGGATATTGAATGCTCTCATTCACTATGTATTAACTAATATTTTAAGTACTAAATAATATTTTAAGAAAAACAAAAACATTTTATGTATAATTTTATTTAAAAAAGGATACAATGCATATTTTTTAAAAAATAAGGCTAGTTTACTAAATTATTCAAAAATCTGTAAATAAGCAATTATTATCAACCTGACACTTTGAGTATTCCATGATAGCAATGGTAACTCAATTGAGTTTGATCTTTTTTACTGTAAATTAAACTACACTACACAATCTCTTATTCTGTTTAGTTTTTGAAGCAGGAACCATGAGTGAAATACTCACTGCACCTAAGTCAATGGCAAAGCTCCCATTTATTTCAATTAAGGGCCAGAATTTTACATTGTGTTTCCAAAAATATTTGTTTAGTGCTTAGCCCAGCTTTGTCCTGATCCCAACTTAGTCCAGTGTGAAATATCTCAGAGGATAAATAGCAAAACCTGTTGTTGCAGGACCCTACAATTATAAGATAGGCCTAAAATGTGCTTAAAAATCCCTATCCATGTTTTAAGATATGTTGAACGTAGAGGA
The DNA here is from genome assembly GCA_032164245.1 of Sternotherus odoratus. Lineage (NCBI taxonomy): Eukaryota > Metazoa > Chordata > Testudines > Kinosternidae > Sternotherus > Sternotherus odoratus. The sequence continues at coordinate 83,604,223 of JAVMKO010000002.1, read as the reverse complement.
ACCCTAATTATGGATCCTGGGACTGGATGGCACTATATAGAAACAAGGCATGTGACATGTTCCTGTCTTACTCCACCCTAACCTATAAGAAATTACTAACCCTTTGAGCCATTGTTTCCAAGCTTTTGGCAGTGTGTGACACTTACTAGACATCCTCTGTAGCTGCTCAACTTTGCTGACAGCTCCACCTTCCAGAGGAAATGATGCAGCAGAGTGGAAGTAATCCAGGAGCCAGGGATCTCTTAAGGTGAATCCTCCCCTTCTGCTTATGCCCAGCTGGGGAAGCCATAGAGCTCGACATGATGGGCTCCTTAAATAAAGAAAAGTGTTTCCTCTATCTGGATTTAATTTTCATATTTCCTATCATACTATCTTTTCCTATACACCAGTGACTCCACCATTGTTTATTTTACCTTTCTGTCAGCTGAATTTTGGGTTGACTATTTGAAATAAGTTTGAACTCATATCTGGACCTGACTGTCTCAGATCAACCTTTATGGGGGTTTTTAGGAGGGAACTGAAGCTAGCCTCTTAGAAACTTTGCTGTTTTTTTTCCCATCTCATAACTTGAGCATGTTAATTATTGTTGTTTCTGAATTTTTATATATGAGGCGGGTGAAACAGACTGAATACAGTTTCCAATCCACTTATATATTCCCTTGACTGATCATAGTTCACTTTGTAGTATAATAAGTATGTCTCCTCTGTGTCATTATTATTGTCTTATGATTCAGCCCCATCCTTGCTTTAACAATGTTGGGGTCTTTTTACGTGTTTAAATATTAAGTGCTTAAATTCAGTGGAAAGCACTAAAGAAAAGAATAAGATAAGGAATAGATACCTATTAGAAGCAGAAGACACTTTGAAATGGATGCATTGTGGACAAAGATGCATCTTCACACCCTGACAGTCATTTTATTTTGCTTGCCAGCTTAGGGGGAGTGCACCTCTGGTATGGCGGCAGCAGTGGTCGTCTGATGTCCATTTGTGGGCTCCCAAATGTAGAACTAGGGTTAGATACTTATTACTTTGAGTTAACTTTCACTTTTCTTCCCATCCGAGGGCCATTTACTTGTCTTGGATCCTTTCCTTTGTATTTAAAACATCTGCTACTGCAGGGCCCCCCTGAGAATGTTTTTAAACTCTCTTGCCAAAGTATTATGATTACAATCATGAGGAATCCTCCATGGGGATCCAGGAAAGAAAGGGTAATCCATGCAACATTCATTCATAGATTTTGAAGGACAAAAGGGACCTTTGTGATCAACCAATCAGCTGTACATTCAGCATCATTTTGCCCAATAATTCCTGTACCAAGTGCCAATTTCAGGTGGAACGAGATTATATATTTTTGAAAGAAGACAGAATTGGAAGAATTTCTTTTATAGAATATAAGGAGCTGGTGCTGATACATCAACGTAATCAGCATCAATGGAGAGCAGTTACATCACCTTGGATTTTCAAACAATATTGTGTTGATTGCCAAAACCATGATCAAATCACAGAAAATGCTGCAAGAACTTGACACGAAAAGTAGCCAAGTCACACTGAAAATGAACCATTCTAAACCAAAACTTTACGCAGTCTGATGCCTTGCCAAAAGCCCAAATAATAGCCAAGGGAAGGGAGAGCAAATAGAAGAAGTTAAGTGATACATCTATTTGGGCCAAGAAATTAACATGTGTCATGATCAGGAAGATAAACTCTTGTGAAGAAAGAAAGCTGATTGGCACACATTTAATTCTATGAAGGACGGCCTCAAGGAAAAATCAACAAGGCAACATGTTCCAACTTCTTCAACTCAATGGTACTGCCAGAAATGTTGTGTGACAGCAAAACATGGGTGCCGATGAAGACAGAGGAGCAACAACAGTCTGTCATGGAGAGGGAAATGGAAAGAAGAATTCTGGGGATTTCAATCCATGACCAAATCCCCAATGAAGTAATCAGATAGCAAAGTGGAATGCAGGATGTTGTTGTTGAAAGCAGGTACAGTAAAATGCAATGGACCAGGCATATAGCTAGGCTCACTGACAATCAATCGATAGACTGTAGCTGTCACCATATGGTACCCACGGGAATTGAAATGACCACTCGGCCAACCTCCAAAGTTATGGGAAGATTTTATCATGAAAAGGCATGGCCACACATGGAGAAGGAAGGTGAGGATAAGTGAAGAATTGAAGATGTGTTGTGACTGGTGCAATCTATATGAGAGCGGAATGACTGATCAATCAAGGTGATAGGGAACCTGGAGCTTCTTGATTTTATTACTGGGCATGTCACTCACTTGCTCTGTTACTTTGAGTTAGTCACTTAGATCTAAATTTTCAAACGTGGCTTGTAAAATTAAGGCAGCTTGTCAAGGCTGATTGCCTACTCTGGCACTTTGATTGCAGAAGATGGGGGCCCATAAGGATTCTAAAAATTATTACTGGACCCTCCAGGCTTGTATTAAACTCCCAAGATTACAGGTTTTCTTGAGGTAACAAAGTCCTGTGGCACCTTAAAGACTAACTATAAAGTTTTGAAGCATAAGCTTTCGTGGGCTAATACCCACTTCGTCGGATGCAAGCAGTGGAAGTTTTCTTGAGTAGATGATGCCACCACCCAAGTGCAAGAAACCCCTTTGAGAACCCAGGAAGGCACACTTGGAAATTCCCTCCCATAAGGTACTTTCAAGGCCTTTCACTCACATACACACACACACACACACACCTCTGGAAGAGATGAGAAAGAAAACAAGGGAAATCAGATGGTGCTACCAGGCAATTAAACAACATATGCACAAACCTTAGGAACACAAAAATTCAATCCTATTCCTTTTTTTTTAAAAAAAGGTGAATTTTATTAAAAAGAAAGAAAATTCATCTAGAACTTACGATTTTATGCTAAAAAAAAATTTCAGGGAATAAGCATCAAGATAGCTTCTTGAGGTCCAGCTTAAAGGTTTCAAGCAAAAGAAAAGCACCTGGGTTTAGCACAGAGTAGTCCACAAGCCATAAAGAAATAAAAGAGAGAAACCTAATCAAGTTTTCCTAGACATTTCCTGATCTACTTATATATCTGGGGTTTCAACTGAATAGGTCTAGTATGATCTGATGATTTTCATTCCTGGCACACACTTTTATAGCATAGTTCCAGCCCTGTCCCTGCTCTCTGAGAGAACAACACAGACAGACAAAGAGCAAGTTTTTTTCCGGTTTTTAAAAAATTCTAGACTTCCCATTGACTCTTTTGGTCAGGTGCCCACTCCCTTCCTTTTACCTATGGACTTTTAACCCTTTACAGGTAAATCAAGTAGAGAACAACTACTAACAGGGATTTTATAGCTAACTGGCTGACTCGATGCTACCCAGGGAGACCCCTTCATTTATCACACAGATAAATCCCTATTATGGCATTAAATAGCAGTTTCCAGTCCACTTATATATTCCCTTGATTGATCATAGTTCACATTGTAGTAAAATAACTATGTCCCCTCTGTGTCATCATCTGTTTTCTCTGATTTTCAGAGGTGCTGTGTGCTTGCAGTTGCTGCTGACTTCAGTGAGAAGTTTGCCTGAGTAGGAAATAAAAAGGACTTATAGATTTGACCCCAAAAGAGAAACAATCAAAACAAAACTCCAAACATTGCTTTACCCAGACAATACAAATGAAGGTCTCAATTTTATGTTTTGGGAGGCACAGTCATGCTGTGAGAGGAGAGAGGGTGAACCTTCTAAACTGGTGTGATAAGCAGATAAGGCTTCCTCTGTGACTTTGGACAGTCACTTAAACCTATTTTGCCTCAGAGAGAGGGAGAGAGTCATATATGTAAAATGGTCTAATACTTTTCTACCACTTGGGGTGTTGTGAAGACAAATCCAATAATGTATGTGACCAATTCAGCTATTATGGTGATGGATGCCCTAGAAAAATCTATTGATGGATGAAATACTGTACATATAACGCATCCCACTATTGATGTTTGGTATTCCCTATATTTAGCAAAGAAAATACAGCAAAGTCTAATGCTGCAGTGCAATAAACGTTGCCTAGTCAATGGTGATGCACAGTTAGACCACCCTGAACACGCCTGAGCCCTCTGATCTTGGAAGCTAAGCAGGGTTGGGCCTGGCTAGTACTTGGATAGGAGACCTCCTTGGAATACCAGGTGCTGTAGGCTTAATGTGGGCGTGGGGCTAGCAACTCCACCCTGTAAGGGAACCAATTGCCACTGAAAGACTAATGACAGAAATGGTGAGATCTGTTGTTGGTGGCCCATACCCCGGCTGGGGTGACGGGCAGAGAGAGTCAATGGTGATCCTTGCAATTGGATATCTAAATTCCATTATTTGCAGCAGAATTTGAGATGCAAATTTAGTACCTTTAATACACAAAGTGCAAAACTAGAGTCAGGATGAAAGTTTGGCTCTGTTCAGACTGTTTAGTCTGTTTCTATTAAAACAGTAAAACACTGGTGGCTGATGTGTGATGTGCTGACTCTAGTTGAAGCATGAAATTCATTAAATACCTTTTCTTGCTGTAGAAGAGAACTCCACTGAGGCCAGCATAATAATAAATGGTAATGCTCCAAAGAACAATAATAATACATTGAGCTTATACAGCACCTTTAGTTACAGGATTTCAAACCATTTTATAAACAGCAATTAGCTGAGCTTCACAACCTGCTTGTATGACACGGCAAGTAAATTATGATACTTTACACGTAGATGAAATGAGAAGTTAAGTGCCCCCCCCAGCCCACCACACAAGCTCACAAAATATTTAGTGGCAGATTGAGAATTGAACCCATGAGTTCTAGTTCTGTCTTGTGCTTTAACTACTATTAATATTTCCATAGGAGGTATAAGCAGCCAAACTGAAGTCAAAGTGTGGAAGGTACATTTAATTATAGAAAAATAACTCCCCCCCCCCCCCCATCAATAAACCAAAGCAGTGGGCTGGGTCTGAACTGAGATTTTTTAGGACTATTTACACAGCTATAGAATAAAAAATAGTTTCCATAGCAACCACTGCACCTTCTGAAATGCTGAGCATCTTTATAATAAACACTAATATAACATGGAACATCTTTAACATATTTATTCAATGTTGTTTTTAAGAAAGTTTAGCATATGCATGTGCATTTCTAGACTGAAACAAAGCACTTTGCAAGATCAAGCCTTCAATGGATGCGTGATTTGGCTCCTTTGGTTTCTTCTTAACTAGACCATAGAAAAGACATGGTGAATGCTGCATAGAGAAGCCTCGGCAAGAGGCTGCAATACCTAGTAATTGTGTTAATATGTAAAGTTTACATACATTTATAAATTATTTTTGGAGTGTGCAGCAAAATAAGTGTAATGGATATAAACACTCTGCAATGAATGTGCAGAGTTTGAGGTCTAAAATTGATTTTTGCATTGTATCCTGACGGATAAGGTACTCTGAAGGAAGAACAGGGATTAAAATAAATTAAATATTCAAATTATAAGGAGAAAAATAAGATTACAATATTCAAAAACTTGCAAGGGAACTTAGTGGTTAAGGGGCCAGAGCCATGCACATGTTAGTACATCTCTATAACACCTAATATCCTCTGGTAAATGTTACTGGTGTATGATATTTGACTTTCCCACCTAACTCTCCCCACCAATCCTTCCCACTGGGGTGTATTCTAGCATCTAGACTCCAGGTCAGATAGATCTTGTGCTAATTTAAGGGTCATTTTTTTTCTTCTTTTGTGTATTTATTTAACGTTTTTGCTTATATTTTAAGACTGAGAAGTTGCTGAGGTAAGATTAGGAGCTGGAAGGGTGTCTGAAGTGGGGAGATCCATTTTGCAGCCTGTCTCAGAGGTTTTTAGTTGGGTACTCTGATTCCATTTTTCTGAGGAAATGGAGCGGTATTACTGCTTAATGGAAATATGGAGACCACAAATGGGTTTTTTTTCAAGGTTCCAGAGAGAAGGCAGGAAATAAACCTGATAGGAACCAAAAATTGAGATGTTTAGTCTAGATTTCAGTACAACAAGGCTCTTCTGGTCTTTGGTTCATCCTAATTTATGGTGTTCGTGGTGTGTGAAGGATCTAAGACCTGATCAAGCACATGGCTGCTGGATTTGTATGTGTTTCTCAAAGTAGTTAGGAAAACACTGCAGGGCTAGGTATTCAGTTGGTGTTTGAATATGCATGTGTTTTACCCAGGTGGTTATTTTCTGGGATGGGGAGGAAACTTTTTTGGGCACTAGAGTGTGTTCTGTATTTTATTTTATTTTATTTTATTTTATTTTATTTTATTTTTGTTAGGTGCCCAGTGCCCTAGATAGTAGCTTTTAAATATTATGTATAAACTTAAATAGAGAAATAAATTTGTGGCATATGCAAAATATATGAGAGTGTCATGGTATGATGGTTCCATGATGCTCAGGCAGAGAGCTGCTTAGACAAATTTTATTAAACAGTTTTTTGTCAGAATTTACTGATTAATTTAAATGTTTTCCAGAGAGAGTTAAATTTTGATTAAATTCTTCCAGAAACCTGGGCAGAGATCTCATGGACTTCCAGGGTCTGCAGCTCCAGGTGGATAGTCTCTGCATCAGGGCCCCTTTACCAGAGAACAAATTTGGGTTTTTTGTTCTGGATAAAAACAAAACTAAATTTTGAATATTGAAAGAAACAGAATTATTGTGCTCCACACAGTTCTAATCAAGAATAACATGATCAACCTTTATAATAATGCACCATCATGTGTTCCTTTCTCTCACATTCTTTGTAAGTATGTGTTTAAATATATCTGTATGTGATGCAAAAGACCAATTACTCATGCTTTTAGAAGAATACTTGTTACATTGCTGTAGACCATGCTAAAATATACTTTCACAGTTAAGAAAATAGGTTTGGTTTCTGAATCATCCCTATTAAACTTTATATAAAGCCTTTACGTCATTATTAACAAAATGTCTCTAGCAAATTATGTGCTGAGGAAGTAAAAAGCTTATGTTATCTGGTGCAAAATCAGTGTGATAGAGATGGTAATTTTCTGCAGCATCCTTGAAAAACTTTATTGAATTAAGTTTAAGTATCTTTGGAGTTCATTGTTTTAAAGGCAAAAGTTATGCATTATTGTGAACCAGGACTGTATATAATTGCTCAGTTGATGTGATGTGAACCCTGGAAAGCGATATGAACTTCAGAGGACTATACTGAACATTGTGCCAGACACAGATGGATTTTTGGAACAAATATGAATTGGTTTGCCTAGAGGATCTCAAGGTGAGAACATAAGAATGGCCATACTGGCCCCAAGAGAGGTGACAGTTGAGGAGGCAGGAAACTAGAATGAGTGCCATTGGTCGACCAACCCTGGAAAGGGAACACAGGCGCATTTGTCTTAAATTGTGACAATAAGAACACCAGTTTGTTTCCACCACTCATTTTGGAGAAGATCTATCTTCTTAAATGTGGATATGGGATTAGATTTTAGGCAAATCAGGGGGCAAAGCTGACTTCATGTTACTTTTGCATCCTTCTGATTCTGTTCTATTGTACGGGCTGAAAAGGCACCTGACATAATTCCAGGCAGCCTGAGGTCTGCTCTAAATTGTGTCTTCTTCCTCAGCCCTGTCCACTGCTTGAAGCATAAACCTGAAATTCTGCAGTGGCATGTACTGACTGAGGCCCTGCCATCCAGCCTATGGATCCATCTTGGGCAATTTGCAAAGGGCAATGGAGGGATGCTTAGGATGGTCTAACATAGTATCTGTGTAACCCATGTTATTAAAGTTTGGGTGTGTCCTCTTCTAGTTCCTAATTCACCTGTAGAGGTTTATGTGCCTTCCCTAGTATTAGAGGTTGAGATTTTAAACTTGGACAGTAGAGGTTCACTGCTGATGGCTAGAGCAAAGTAAAATTTACAATTTCAGTAACAAGGGAAACTCCCACATCTCAACATGTAATTTCATCCCAAACTGAGATAAAAAATTTGAAATTATATTTTTCATGAAATTGAAATTCTGAATTTTAATTTCATATTTTTGTGTCAAATGACTAATTTCATTGTTCTAAAAATTAAAATATTTCATTTAAATTTGTTGAAAAATCCCTTTCAAGTTGGCTAATTATTAAACTGCATTTTTCTGGGTTTGCCTCGTTGCCTTATAGAAGTTGTAGTTTGGGGTCCTATCACACTCATTCTTCCCTGTGCTCCAAGCTCTTTGGCTGGATTACGTCCTTTGCACCCAGAAACATATGGCGCCAATGATGAACCACATATAACTTGGTTAGAGGAATTGTGCTCTTTGGAGAGCATGAAGTCCTAACCTACAACTTTCATAAGGGAATGCACTGATTGGGAAAAGTAGTTTAATGTTTTATTGAACTGAATCCAAACAAGAGGTTTCAGGTCTGTTCAATAAAAAAAAAAAATTCTGATTGGGTTCCAAGTGACCCAAAATGGAAGATTTAATTTTGGTTTTCTGCAAAATCATTTTTTTTCCCCACAAAAAACTTCAGTTTTGCAGAAACTGAATTTTCTGTCAGTAAACCATTCTGACAGAAAGGTCTCAACTAACTCTACTCATCAGTCATCTGTGCATATTGCATAATACCTGTAAGGCAGTACGGCCAGTACGGTATACCGGTAAAAAGTGGCCGCCTCTACCAGCCCCTACTGCTTTACTTTAAAGGACTCAAATCCCCAATCCCACCTATTCCGCTCAAGGCCCCACCCCATCTGCGGGGGGAAGCTGTCCACTGTACCAGTAAGAGACAAATTTTACTTTCACCTTGACACCTGTACTAAGTGAGTTTTCTCTTACTCCATTGCAAGCTCTTTATAGTCCCATTATGCTGCCAGAGCAGCATTTAGAGAATGGAGAAATCTCTCCCATATGCTTTCATATGGTCTACAACAGTATAACAAGTATTCTTCATATAGTCTGAGTAATGGGCCCTTTTGTATCCAATGATGAAATTTTACCTTTCAATTTTACCTTTTAATATGCATACATCATCGTGCTGAGGTTTCTACAGGACGAACTTGAATCAATACTGTTCACTTGTTGATGATTTTATTTGAGAGTTACAGAATCAGACCACTGCACTATGCATTTTAGAATACTCAAATGCCCAAACCAGGCTAGTTATTAATCATTATTAATAACAAAGCAGGAAAAATGGGGAAAAATAGAAACAAAATGCAATGTATATTAAAATCCTCCTAAATTTCTAGTAAAATATGGTTTTTTTTCTATGTTTAGTCACATAAAACTGGATCTGGACATGCTAAAAATATTAACTAAAATGATAGATATTTTGTGTGTCATTTGGTATGAAATAAGCTTAGTAAAAAATTGAGATGTTTTTAAATAGTATCCTGATTTCTGAAAATGCCATAGTTAAGTAAATAAAATATTTTGTAGAACTTTCTGAAGGAGAATGAGCTATTTAAGAGAGGAAAATACTAAAAACATAACATTTATTTTGATAATAATACATTAATTTGCAAAAATAAATTGAAAATACATAAACTTTTAGTAATAGCAGTGTTCTAAATCACCTGCCCAAAGTCTTCCATAACAAAATAACACACCTCATCACAGCCAAAACAAAATAATGTTTTTACTTTTAGCTGATGTTACTTTTTATTTTATCCAATACCAAAGAGAGAGAGAGAGAGAGAGAGTGAGAGAGAGAGAGAGAGAGAATCTATTTTAAAAAACATTGGCAAGATTTTCTGTAGTAGTCAACATAAATATATTCTATAAATATATCCAATAAATATCTATATCTCTATGATCTCACTGGCCATTTAACAGGTTTCCTTACAGGCTTTGGAAGAAGAATGTGCAGTGCTGGATGTGCACAAATTGTATAAACTATGACTGTATGTGAATATTTACCTACCTTCCCTTAATTCATATCCATATTTTTGAATGCATTGGTTTGATTTTGTTTCTTTTATATTCCTAGTGCAGTATGCATCTATAATAACAACTTTAATTTAAATTTAACAAACTGGTGTATGCATATCTTTGCATGATTCATACATGCGCAAAACACTGCACTCAATTATGGCCCTATTCCTGCAATTCAATCTGCACAGACTCCTGTGCCAGTGCAGCATTTGATCAGTGGAACATGGAAGGAGGAGGTCCCCTCTACTGGATCCCAGTGCAGGATGAGATTTTCTATCATTTTTAAGGTGGATCAGATTGTGAGAATGAAATTACTTGATGTTGAGTAAAGCTTTCAAAAGTGCCTAAATGACTTAGGCATCTAGAAGCCAAGGTTCTTTTGAAAATAGTATTGAGATTCCTCAGTCACTGAGGCATGCTTGAATATCACACCCATTACTCTCCTTTTTCTTTACAAAATGCCCAATTCTAACATCTTTACTCATAACTTACTCCACAAGCAGTTCCGTTGAAATCAATAGATTTAGCCATAAAGTATGGTACGGCTCAACCTGAATAAAATTCTGTCTTATTATTTTTCCCTTTGCTATTCCAATTGAAATAACACCCAAAAATATTTCTGATGAACATCTTTTCTTTAATACCGGCAGACTTAATTAAACAAAGTAAGTTAGACCTTGCATGGAAAGATTCCATAGGGTATCTTTCCAATACACCCATCTTTTCTCCTTTATGTTCAAAGGAGTTATCTGGGGATGCTCTGTGAGTTTTACTTCAAGCTGCCTTTCCCACATTTTGCAGTTCATTGCTGCACTCTCTGATAATCCTACTACACTGACTGGCTGCAGTTATTACCCTTTATATGAAGGATCTATGCTGAAAGCCAGTTATGAGTTTCTGTCCCTGTGGATCATATGATGAAGTTGAAGCAGGCTGTCATCCAAAGCTGTATAATAGCCTCAGCTGGGAAATACAAAAGTGCCATGGATTATTGATAGAGTCATATCTGCAGTTCTGCTGACAAATTTGATGCCTCTTTTGCTAGGTTTCTAATATTAAGAAATATCTCCGTTAGTATGTCCCTCCCATGTGTTCCTTTTGGATTTGGATTATGGTTTGGCTGTCTTCCTTTTATTCTGGTGATAAATGGCCTTATTCGTAGTGACCTTAATGCTACAAGGATAAATGATGAACTTACAAGAGTGCTAATGATCTTCATTTAGAAAAACACCCTAGGACTAAGGATAAAAATGGTCATTTTAAAATTATCCTTTGACTTTTCTGTTTTTTTCCCAAAAGTCCTCTTTTAAGTAATAAAAGTCATTTTCAGTATCTTGAATACCTGTTTCAGGAAACAAAAGACATGATGCAGGGATGGTTATTTTTTCAGGATGACATGCTGGTGAAGTAAATCATCCAAATACTGATCAAAATTGCATGCAGGTTTCCATCAATTTTTTTTGCCACCCTCATGTCACCCTATGACATACCTAGCATGGGGGGGGGGGGGGGAAGGAGAATTTTTTAAAGATCAAGTTTGACAAAGCTACAAAAAATGTTTGATATTTTATTCATTGTCCTAAAATTGCTACCATTGTTTCCTTATTGTAGCAGCTTGATTTGTTTGTATCCTATTATAGCTACACTCCTACAGAAAGAATGATAGGAAATCGTGGAAGAAGCTTTCTGAGTAACTGAGCAGATGCTGCATAGACTACTTCTCCCTTACCCCAGAACCCAGTCAACTCCGGGGAGAGTATGGGGGAAGGAAAGAAATTCTATATTAAGATGGAATTTTGTGTCCAGACAAGAAACATTGTAATGCACTGGAATGTTGATAAATCTAACCCCTGGGGAGGTCTGAATCTGACTCTGATTCTTTTACTTTAAAGGAAAATGAAGAAGAGGGAGAAATGCAAATAGCTGTGAATAAAAGATCTTTTATTATTTTCTGTGAAATGTCAGCAGGTCTCTTAAAGAGGAGAGGGGGCATTAGGAAATATTTTTAGAAACAAATCCTGGCTTGCATGGAGGAGGACCTTGGATCTCATTGTGAAAAATGCACTTACAAATATTTTGAATTTGTGTCCTTTCTTTGCAAAACAGCAGCTGGTTTGTCCCTCTGCACTTGGCATCTTCACAATTGTGTCTAATCCTTTGATTTACAGTGTTGTTGCCATTACTGAAGATGAACAGAAATAATTAACAAATAATACATAAAACAATCTGTTTCAGAAATACTGCCAGAGTATCTGCGTAGACTTAAATTACAAATAGTTTCCTTTTAAATCAGAATTGTATTTCTCTTCCTTTTCCTGGCAATGTCCATGTTTTCATTGTCAAGGAGGTAGTGTTTTGTCTACAGCAGCCCAAGGCACCTCTGGCATATAGCACAGTTCAAAGAGGTGTGTGAGGGGTGCTGTTAGCAACTATAAGTAGAGCCTCTTCTGGAAGCCAGCACTCTGGTTAGTTAGAACAGGCAGGGCACTGGTTACTTAGAGTAGGAGAGAGTTATGCAGTCTGACTGGGGTTGAAAAGTTAGTGGAAATCAGGTGCACCTATAGGGAGCCTGATGAGCTAATGAAGTAATTAGCTTGCCAGCTGGATAGCTGAGAGAAGAAAACAAACAATACAAAAGGCTGAGACAGGTGGCAGGAAGTTGGTCCTTTTTATCTGCAGCTATATTGTGTTGTACTTGGAGAATAAGGCAAGAAGTAATAATAATTAATAATATACTTGGGGAAGGTAGACTGGCGTGTGTGTGTGTTTTGCTTAATCTCCAGGAGGGTTTACTAGCCAGGGATGGATGGGGAACCTGTTTACAAGGTGGCATAATAATACTTAAAGAAAGACGGAAATGGAAAGGAATGAATATAGGTCTTGGCAGATTTAAAAGCTTACAGTTCACCTTTTAAATGAAAATTCATAGCTTACATTGTATGTAATGAACTTAACGATCACTGTTAACCAGTTCGACATTCAGCCAGTACAGGGCTTTATAATTCCTTCAATTCAGGGGTTCAACTGATTGTAACTCTCTCTTTCTATATATGCAATGGTTCCCAATCCAGCCCCTGCTGAACCTAATGGAGAGACTCCAATTGATTTCAATGGGAGATAATGGGTCTTAAAATCTGATCTATCAGCTATAATTAAAACTGGCCCAGATCCTCCCATCTTCTATCAGCAAGAGTCCAGCTGAAGTCTTCTGGGTTGTCTTTGAAGAAATTTAAAGCTGTCAAAATTGAGCTAGTATCTCTCTTCAGTCCCTTCTCCAAAGGATAATAAATGCCAATGCAAACAAGGCTTCCAAAGGAAACAAAAATAATATTAAAATGTCTCAGTCTGCATCTCTTGTGGTTTACTTTCTTTGAGAGAGAGAGAGAGAGAGAGACAGAAAATGGCTGAGTATCTGACCAAATCTACAATTCTTATTGCGGCAAAAAAGTCAGTGGGAATTTAGGTTGAATAAAGATTGTCAGATCAAGCCCTGAGTGACATAAGTTTGAGAAAAGTTTCACTGTTGACAATAATGTTCTACAAGGCACTCCCTTTCCTGTCCGAAAGGAAGATTAGGTAGTAATAACTGCTATTGGGAATGCCTCCATATGTCACCAGGTATCCATTTTTCAAAAGACTTCAAAATGTGTTCTCCAGAGTTTATGTATTGCAGAATGTCTGTTTCTTTCACTCTTTAAACTAAAACTAATCATATTATGGTGCCACAATTACTTTGATTATTTTGACAAATTATGAGCATTCAAGTAGATGATCTTGAAACTGCTCATATTTTTTAAATTTCATTAGAATCCCCCAGAAGCATTAGCTTGTATCTCTGACTCTTAAAGACTACAATCTTCATCAATTAAGGGAACAGTTTTCTTAAATAAATAATTACAGATAGGAGAATTATCATTGAACATCACATTTTTGAGACTGAAGTGAATGAAATTATTAAGGTCAAAGGTTTATTATCTCCTTAGTGAGTGCCCTGTGATTTCATTAATGCTAATGGGAATTTCATGAGTATATAGTCCCCTGTACATGTCTGTCTCTGTATCTAATCTATCATATAGGTTCTGATTAAAGTGCCCATCATCACAATATCTGAGCACCTAAGTAATCACAGATCTCTTATAATGAGGTATTGCAGTTTTTACACATCACTGAATTCACATAGAAATGTGGACCCGCACAGAGGCTATAGTGCCAAGCTTTTTATGATGAATGGGCATATTTTTCAGGTTGATTTTTTGGGGGATAAAAATGGACACTATCAGATAAATATTTATTTCTAGTCCACAGCCCTAGATCTCCTATCAACTGTGTGGTAATATAGTGTATTGCTGCTTTGAACGGTACAGCTATTGATATAAATAGTTATTCTATTCATAGAGCAAGTGCAGAAGAGGTAGCACAGATCAGTGAAGAGAATCTTGCATTCTAATTTGTTGTGCAAAGTAATAGGAATATACCACCTGGAGGTAGGAATTTATTAAAATTCATTACTATTATATTTATTTTAAGGTTAATTGCTCATGAACTAATCATTACTTTCTTTCAGCGAGTTCATTATTTATTAGCAGTTTCTGACAAAAATAGACGTATAATTTTGAGACTATGTTATTCACATACTGTTTACTTAAAATGTTTGCTTTTGTGGTGGTAAGTCATGCTGTATTGCTTTTACTCTCTGAATGAATAGATGAAGCATTTTAAACAAATTAATATCAAAGAGCAAATAATGAATAATGTCTTTTAGTGCAAATTTTTGTAGCAATAATAATTCACCTGAAAATAAGTGAAAGTTTCTTCATTCACAGACGTGTTCGTTAATGCCTGGCAGTTTGAATAATGCCAAATAATGATTCAGTATTCATAAATCATAGTGAACTGAACTTGACATTTTTGTGAATCCTTCCCAGCATACCAGCTCTGACATGAAAGAAATGGCATATGTTCTTCTGCCATGGAACTGTAAGTTGTTGAATTCACTGAGAGTTGTCTGTGTGTGCCTTGTATCTGAATTTTGTTTGTTCTGAAGAGATCTATGGCAATATGGATGAAGCATCAGTATGGATGTTAACTGTGCAGTTCTCTGACAAATCCTTTTCTATTGCCAGAACTGAGCATTATTCATCAGGAAAATGAGTCTGAAAGAATAAGGGTAGGCGTTAGATAAACTCACATTATAGTGCAGTTCTTTCTGAGGTCTGAAGCTTCTATTGAGACTGTTCATTGTCAACTTCACCTTTTAAAGGGCAGACAAATAATCAGTTTCAGTTTTGGCAAAGAGAGGGACATGGTGGGTAATTAATAGATGAACTGGGGCTAAGAAATGGACTATTCATTAGTGGGAAGGGCAACCAGGAGGTGCTGCCTGTGTACTCCAGATGTTAAGATCCCACCTGTGTTTTTTTTTCCTTTGCAGTCAGCTGGGGAGGGTGTGATGTCTCTGTGACCACAGAGAGACCACCCAAAGCCAGGCATGTATACATTGGAGAACCCAAAAGTCCAAGATGTGGTATATGACATTTGTGAAAATTTGCCTACAAATGTACATACATTTGCTTAGTTATGGTACAGAGGGAAACTAATAAAGCTTCATAGAATCATAGAAGATTAGGGTTGGATGAGACCTCAGGAGGTCATCTAGTTCGATTTAAAAATTATTAGGTCAGAAATTCCCTAGCCTATATTATGTAGGAGATCCAGTTAGATCATCATAGGGGTCCCTTCTGTCCTTAAAATCTATCAATATGCTTGTTAGGAGCAGATAGACACATTCCACTTTTGGCATCTTCAGGGGCACCTCCTTCTCTTATTATAAAGACTTAACCTGGCTTCCAGTTCCTTTTGGTTATCTGGTTACCAACTGTCTTTGTGACCTTAGTGCAGAGATAGGTTTAGTTTAGTTTGTGCGGTTAATACAAGGGAATTGAGATGCCAATGAAAATGCCATGTGTCACCTTGTAAAAGAGGGATAGCTTTATTCTATGTCAGGCCAAATATAAAATAAGACCATTTTCAAAGGAGTTACAGAAGATAATACATGTGCATGATATTTACTCTCTGACCTGCTCCATATGGCCTATAACAGTGCACTTTGTATGAAAATACATCAGCCTAAAAAAAAAATCCCTCTAGGTAAAAGGGGAGGAGAATGCGACACAAAAAGGCATAAATTAAACATGAGCAAAGCGCTGGTAGTTCATAGATGCAATTCGAATTTGAACTCTAAACAGAGCTGATTTTTCCAAGAATTTTTGTGGTTTTCTAACCGCTCCAACCCTAACCACACTGATTAACAAGAAAAATGAGTCTTGTTAAAGTTTCTAAAATGAATTTTGGTGGCTGTTCATTGGTGAAAGTGCATACGAGGTTTACACAGACCTATTCCTGGCTTGGGAATTTCAGAGAGGGGAGTAAACATTTTAAAATGGTTCTGTATCCTATTGACCTAATTAAATGTCGTAAACAGACTGCACATAAAACACACACTTTCCAAATTCCTACAATTGAAAATCTACACAGTTTCAAAGTCTGAAGGATAGGTACAATTATCTCCTGTTTAAACATTACTGTAAATTGCCATTTGATCTGTCATTTTTAGAAAAGCAAGAAAAATGTATTCAGATGGGCCTCCAATTTAGGCTGTTAGCATATTTTGACATTTTATTACTATGGATTTGAGAACTTGATGGCTGAATATTAACATTATATTATAGGGCGCAATTCTGCACTTAGATATTTTGTAACTGAAGTCAATGAGTTTAATTTATTATTTATTTATTTATAAGGACTTGGGGACAGGAGGTGAGGACAGATGGAAAGAACCGAATATATTTATTTAGGATTGACTACATGAGGATAAAGAAACATGGCTAGCATAATTTAATAATAATAAAGTTTAAAATACCTTATTACTCTCACATGTGTTCTAACAAACATATACAATAGTGATGATACACTTATAAATTCATATTACATTTGAAGTACAATGAAAAATATTCAGGATGCTTTTTGTGTTGTGTTCTTCATAAAACCTCCAAGCTGGTTTTTTAACAAAGTAAACAAGCAAGAAAAGAGAAGGGAAAAAAAAGAGAGAGTACTGACTTTTGAGACACCTCACTGTTCAGAAGATAGATGCTCTTTTTAACTGCATCTGTGCAGTATTTCTTCCCCTTTAATTAATGATTTTCACCAACAATGCATCTGTGACACATGCAAACATATTTGATATGCATTTTATCAAAGCTGACAAATAAAGGTTTAATAAGGCATACATTATTTTTTAAAAAAATAAGTTTGGACACGCTTTTCTGTAGAATGCAAAGAGATGTATCTTGGCAGCACTCTCCAATCAATACATTGGACTTGAGTTCCTTATTGATTCCCTTGGTAAAATTATAGTTTCTCTCTCCCTCTTCCCCCCCCCCCCCCCAACCCACTGCCCCGGTAATATAGTGAAGTATTAAAAAAGCAGGATAAGTACATTTACAGCCTTCTTACTGCTGCCCGCAGGGTGCTATAAATGCACAAACTGGATATAATTGAAGCACATATTAACTTACCTTCTGTTGTACAGGAAGAACATAAGCAGGCTGTTAATGTTCACTGTGTTGAAACTCTTAACTTGGGGGCTGTGAATTAGCTTGCAGTAGTAATTTGGTAAGCACCTGGGAAAATTGCAAGCTTCGGTTCCTGCAACGTGGAATATGATTAAAAACAGAATATATTATCATCATGGGTACCATTTAAAAATGTGTAGACAGCATTCTGTGATGTTAAAATGGAAATTGGAAGTTGTATTCAAATGTTGAAGATGCTGCATGTTAATTATTGTCTACCACAGTGCATTGAAAGTGCAATTCAATTATTTGCTTTGTCAAGCAATATTTTGATTAACTTGAACTTTAATTTTGTACATCTGGTGTTTTTCACACTGTGATAAAAACAGTGTTGAAGTATGCTGCTCTGCCAACAGTACCCTTAAACAACAGAGAGAACATATGCAAGGCAACAGCAAGCCATATTAAAGACTGGAAAGGCAGTCTTTTCCAAATAAAAAAAGAAACATGTCTTTAAGGGTATGCAATCAAAGGAATGAATCTAGTGGGGTATTTATGGATACAAAGCCTGAGGATATGTTTAGCCCTTAGACTCTCACAAACATTGGCTTTAATTAGGATAATTACATTAGTATAATTACTATACTAAGTTATGATACACCCTTAGGTTTTAATTCACAAAGCAAAACATGTTTGCAGATCGAGGCCAGCAGTGAAGGAAATATGCCAGATTAATGGTGAAACAGGATATCTTGATTTTTACATTGGGGGCAGAGACTGTTTTCTATTTCTTAATCTTCTACACAATGATTGGGACTGATGGTTGTTATTGTAATACAAACAATAACACATCCCAGTTAATTATTTTAATTATGGGGGGGAGTCTTTGAAATGTTCTCCTAGGTTTATCATTTGCCTGTATTCTTCCATCCAGCGTACAGGATTTTTGTGTGACAATCAAGGACAGATTATGTCTAGCTCCGTGGGGGTGCTCAGGGTGCTAGTAAGGTGCACGGAAACTTCTTCTCTTGCATAAAAACCATCAGCATAGTTGAGGAGCAGAGGCAACATTCCATGAAGTATTAGCTTCTCCAAAGGAGACATGCGGTGAGAATGGGGGCAGGGAGGGCAGGGTCATGGAGATTCTTAAATGAAAAATCCTATAATTAAAGTATTATTAAATTAAATATGGAGTGGTAATAAATCCCTGTCATGGTCTCTGAAGTACTGCATCTAGAAGGTGATGATTTGTGAAGTTTATAACAGAGTGAAATATTCAGTGTGAAAGTTAAAACACTCTAAAGTTTCTACTTGTCAGGTTGGTTGAGTTTCCATGAAAGAGTGTTTTATGCAACATTTTCCATATGTGCATGCAATAAAAAAAAGTTGTATTGGAATGATGAGTTTGTTTTCTGGATGCCCAAAGAGATTTTGAGGCATTTTGTTATGATGCATTATCAAGTTTTGAGATGGGTTGTTTGAAGATTGACATGTAATTTAAGTCGCATGATATTGGTACTATTTTCTTGATGACTGAGCCTGAGCCTTGGTGACTGAGCCTTCCTGTTTGTTCAGGAAGTTGATCAGAAGTTGTTGTTACCTCTCAGCTACATTTTTTCATTGCAGATTTCTTGCAATAATGTTGTTTGGTGTAAAATTGAAAAACTAAAAACTCAAACTGAAAAAAAACCTGTTTATAAGTTGTCTTTTTTTTTTTAAACAAATTCCAAAAAGTGGAAGAAAATTCTTGCAAATTGATGTTGGAAGCAAAGATATATTCTTGATGACTTATACTGGAAAGAGATCTGTTAGTCTACAGAACTTCTGAGACACATTTGTTTCTCTTCCATCACCTCTCTCATTATCATCCACTCAGGCCACACACATCATTTTCTGGGAGTGTGCTGACTATGAATAAAATAATATTTGATCTAACCCAACAAGTCATATTTGGATAATTAAAGTGAGGAACTTCAAGTGGGTGCTCAGGAAATTATTATTTTTTGTCTCCCAGAGAACAGGAGGGCAGTGAGCATTTCCATTCCCGCTCATCAGCTAGGTGTTTAATAATTCAGAAATTCACCAATAATTGGCATGTTGCTTAAAATGATTGTAGGCTTTAGAAGATGAATGTAGAGTATGAACTATTAAAGTAAGGTGAATACTAATTGTACTTCTCAGTGTGCTTACAGAATCACAACATACTTTGGAAGGTTAGTTCTTATGATTTTTGAATACTTTTTTTTTCAGAGGAAAGTAATATGACTGATCACCCTGTCTTTTGGAATAAAGTAAAGCCTTGAGCTTAAAACTGTCTAGACTCTCTTTTCAGTTTGTTTTCTGACCTTTTCCTGTAATGCAGCATGTGAACATCTGACAAAACCTTTAATTTTGGCAGGTTAGGCTACATGCTGCTGTTTGGAAGGGAAATGCAAGTAAAAAGATAAATCCTTTCAAACTTTAATGTCACCATGTTTCACAATTCAACCTAACTTCAATATTCCTTTGGTTTCCTTTTAAAACAAATAAAACAAAAATATTTTTATGACATCAGAATTATTTTGATGGAATGGTTATGGAGGCTGGAATACTATTTACTTTGAGCACAGACAGCAAAAAGGCAAAAATTTGCTGATTCTTTCTTATTTTAGTTCTTTGACTAGCTTGACCTATTTTCAGTACCTTTATTGCTCCTTTGCCTATTGGATTTTTATAGCAGTCTCAAAATGTTATATAAGCTTATCTGGTTTTATTTAGCTGACATTTTTTAAGTGTAAGAGGAAGGGAACACCTATTGTACTATTCACATTGAATAATGGGAATAACATAAATATTCTGGAGTGTTTTATCTATAGTGAAAACCATGGAAGTTTCATTTTGTTTTTCTGTGTCATGTTGTGAAAACGAATATACACAGATGTATATATCTCATACAAAGAAACCTATATTAAGATTGTAAACTCAGGGCATGAAATTTAGTAAATGTTAGAATGAAGGTTTCTCATGTAATCTGTATTTGGCTCCTTGGTGCTCATGTATTATGATAGCCATTAACTACAGGATTACTTACTATGTTTTCCCCATGGATTCTACTTCAATTTTACATAGGATGGACAACAAATAAGGCAGGTGCAGTAAATGAGGCTGTCATCTGGACGGCCCATGTCTCATTTACAGTAGAGTTTAGAAAGTATGGATAGATGTAGTAAGTGAACACATGACTCTGTGGGTAAGACACTGAACTGACTTGTATAAATGGATTCTAACTGACTCCACCACTGCCTTCCTAGGTGATGTTGGCAGAGTCATTTAAATCAGAATGGTCCCCCTGTGTGTTCCTTGTTTTCCAGGTGCCCAACCAGAGACATCAAGGCCTGATTTACAACTCCACTTGAAGTAAATTGAAACTACAGGTGCTCAGTAAGTTTAAAAGATCATGGTTGAGAATATAATTCCCTAGGCTTTTAAAAAAGACATCTGTAAATACTGAAATGTCATTTTGTAGAACCGTATGCCATACCACAACATCCCTTTTGTCCGGGTCACCAGTGGAATTTATATATATATAATATATATATATCAGGGGAAAATTAATGGCGCGTCTCTCCCCCTTACTGTACACTCCGGATTGTAGTGGCGGCATTGAGGCAAGGAGCTCACAAGCTGTCCGAGACCATTGAAGAAACACACAACTCAACTTTGATCAAAGGGGAAACTGAGGCACCCTCCTCTTGGTCAAGAAAGGGGGTTGGCAACAGCTCCGTTTATTATCGGAACCAAGCAAACATTTGTAGAGTATATTCAAAGGGGGGGAATGGGTGGAGGGAGGGAAAGACCTACTTGAAGCATGCGCATCAGCAAACCCTTACCTCATTCCTAGGACAGTGCCCTCTTGCGGCACCTTGAGAAAGCTTACATGATGCCAACCAGCTTATGAATAAGAGTCTATTCGTTCTCTAGCAAAGTTGTTACATACATATAATGCAATCTGGAGACACAACCACCTCATCTAGCATGGGTTTACAGACTGCTTATTGTCTGAGACAAGGTTACATTCCAGGGACTGAGAAGGTTACCACAACAACCGGGTGTCAAAGCAATATTTCACTGAGCCTCTAAGACTCAAGCGAATGCTTGTACAAGCCTTGGGAGTTTAAATATGTGATTGCTGGTGAGGAAGAATACAGGTGGGAAGGAGCAAGGGAAACTGAGTTAGCCCTAACATATATATATATATAATTTAAAAAAGTTCCTCAGGACACCAGAAATCAAGGATCAATTCATTTCCTTCTTGATGGAGTGAAGATTGTTTTTTGCATTAAATTCCCAAGAGTCACTCCTCAGTTCTATTGTCCGATATAGTGCTTTGTGGTTTACTTTTGACAGATTTAATGCTTCATTTGAATTAATTCCACTAGGAGGCCAGGCTTGGTTAACCTTTCTCCGAATGCACTTTATTTATATATTTGTGTTATTTTAATGCAAATCTTACCTCATCCTGAGCAAATACTGCTCTGTGGCCTTTGAAACTTAAGCTTTCTAATAATATTTGTGGCATATTTTGTAAATGTATAGTATTTGCAAATAGGTGGAGCTGTCCTAGTAATCAAAGTAGCCTATGAATCTATTCTCTAGGAATGTTACATTTCAGCTGGAATTTTATGATAAATTCTCTAAGGTACATTTGAATATTTACTATTGTGTGTGGCAGGGGGAATGGAGGGGAGAGGTGGAGAAGTTTTTTTCCCCCGAGCTATTCAACAGAATTCCCTGTCTCTGTTTGTCATAGCATCATCATACATGCTGCAGAAATGAAAAGCAGGAGGAAATGAAGGAAACGTCTACAATGGACATGTA
Source organism: Sternotherus odoratus (assembly GCA_032164245.1). NCBI lineage: Eukaryota > Metazoa > Chordata > Testudines > Kinosternidae > Sternotherus > Sternotherus odoratus. Next base: position 83,581,894 of record JAVMKO010000002.1, on the reverse strand, counting down.
TGAATAGCTACAGTTAGATTGTATATGGAATGCTGTGATTGTTTCCAGACCGCATGTCTGATGGTGTAGATGTGTGCCTGATATCTTCTTGAATAATGCATCTCATTTTTAGATCTTTGTTGGAATCCTCACTCACTTTTGGTCTCTTTCCCCTCCCACCAAAAAAGGAGATTGCACCAACATAAAATGTAATTTGATAAAATGCTATTTTACAGTATTACAATAATCAGCACACCAATTTTTGGCATATTTTACACTGAAAGAAATAAGTCTGGTCTGAATAGGGAGAGTGATGTGCAAAAGTTTGCTGAATGATTAATAGAAACATATGCTTGTGATACTATAGAGCCTTTCTTTGATCTTCATAGCATCAGTTGAGCAAGTATCGGCAGATTTTACTGTGTTCAGATGTTGACTGCTTAAAAAGAACAATTTAACTTATTGATAAAGACAAGATCAAATATTTTGATGTGTTGAAGTTCTGACTTATGAGCATGTGAGTGCAGTTCATGACCACAGATCAGTCACCTTAATCCAATCCTGATGGGTAGACATTGTGACCAAATCTTGGTGGCTTGGAATGTTCAACCCATCTGGTTTGCAAGAAGCTTTCTGCCAGAGTGTTCTTGCGATGTCCAGTGTTGTGTGCTAGGGAAGGATGCAAGAGTGTGGAATCTTTTATTGTGTTTCTGGAGCTTTACTGCAATAATGCAATTCAGGCTAGGTTATCACATGGACATACTGGCCAGGTAATGAAATGTCCTTAAAGATAGAAAAGCTGAGTGGAATGGTAGCTTATATTAGCATATGTAGCCTTTCACATCTAAACTGTAAGATTTTGTCTGGTCAGTATCAATAGTGCACTCTATAGCTGTAGCACTGTAGTGTAGACAGTACAGCTCCAGAAGGGGTTCTCCCATCACTGTAGTGGTTTCTATACTGGGGTTTACATCAGTTTAATTATATTGCACAGGGTGTGAAATTTTTCACAGCCCAGAGTGAAATAGTTGAGCTGACCTAATGTTGCAGTGTAGACCAGCCCTGAATTATCTTCTGACCCATAGTAGTGATCCTTTTGCATTAAGATAGCAATACATTAACAGAGTAGGGATCTTGTAGTACTCCTACTACTTGTGTTGTACCAGTTTTTTGGATTGAGGACTTCAATGTTTTTGGAGCTTAAACTGGTAACTTTAAGCAACACAAAAATTCATTATAAAGAGTGCTTAAAAATAAAGAAAAGGGATGATGTGGTAGAGGCTGGAGTTTCTGCAAGGGAACGGAGAAAATAAGTCAAAGAACAGAAACAACAGGGAATCTTGTGAGGACATATTTGGCTCAGCAGATAGGACTAGGGAACAAAACCTGCCAGACAGTCTTATGGTGATCTGCATTCACTGCACCTTCTGAGTTCTTCTCAAGGGTAGCCCAATATGGAGTGCATTGCAGTAAATCCACCCTGTAGGCTATGTAAACATGGGTCACTGATATATCTGTATCAGAAAGGAATAGTCTTTGACTTGGGGCAATTGTAAGTGGTGGGAAGAAAGAAGAACTCTTTCCCAGAACTAGTGCATGGAAATCCAGGACCCACAGTGAATCCAAAATAAATCTAGGACTGTAAAACCTATTGTCTAATGTCAGATAAATGCTTCTTCTAGAAAGTCACGTAAACCCCAGGCCTATTTTTTTAAAAAATGACTCCCTGTACCTGTCGGCATCTCTTCTATTTTTTCTAGACTGATCCCTAGACACTTCTGCCAGGCCCCGATGAATCTCAGTATCCAAATTAGACAAAAATGAGATGTAGAACTCAGTGTCATTAGCATACTGGTGTAGCTGTACAAACACATTGGCAAGGAGGGCTTTTTAATTGTTCTACTTAAGCAGGGAGGCTGCTTACTAGGAGTCAATTCAGTGAATACAAATGTACAGTATATTAGAGTTGATCAAAGGATTAGAATTTCATTTCACAGAAACTTTTGAGGTTTCAACATTTTTGTTTTGCATTGGAATGAAAACAAAACCTGCTGAACTCTTTCATGAAAATGGAATGGTGTTGAAATGTACATTTTCAACTCAAACCCTAGCTTTTTGATGTGGGTTGGCAGAAAAGTATATGAGAGAGGGGCCTGGAGTGTGAGAGACCTAGATTCAAGTCCTTGCTGTGCCAGATTCAGAACAGTTTTCCCATCCCAGATCACTCCAAATCCAGCAGAGCAGGGACTTGAACCTGGGTCTCATATGTCCCTCAATGAGTCTCTTCCTGCCCCCCAGATAAAAACATTGCTGAAAAAGATGTCTCCCCAAAATATCTGGTTTTGATTAAACCAGCATATTTCAGCAAAATTTCATTCAGTCAACAATATTCCAACTAGCTCTGCAATATATTTATATTGCTTGCTAACAATACTGACTTCATTTCAACAGCTGTAATGTATTCATTATCCTGGAGATGTACCTCATAAGAAAGAAAGCAGAAACAGAAAATTTTAAAAAGATGAAAAACCTAAAATATTGGGGTTTGGTTGTTCTGGTTAGATAGTTCTGAAAAGACTGTTCAGTCTGTCTCTGCAGGGACCAGTTTGACTAGCATTATCTGCTACCCAAGAAATGATTTCCAGTGGTGATTATGATACAGGCAATATTATTTCAGTTTTAGAAGCCTTCACACTTACCAGTGTATAGAATTGGCCTCAAGGATCTTCTGTTTATTTGTTTTGTTTTATCAAAACAGCAATTCTAATAAATGTGTTTTTTAAGTGAAGACTGATAAGGAAGTATAGTAGCTTAGAGGTTGTGAGGGGAAAAAAATTATAAACAGACCTGATTCAGATACATTCCAAGGTAAGTGGGATATGTCAGGTATGAAAGTCAAGGTAGGATAAAATGAAAAATAAGTCGGGTTTTGTTTCCAGTTGAGCTATGAGCAAGAAGCAACTACCGTATTATTAGCTCAGGGGAAAATATTCATTTTAACACAACCATGATACAGTATTTGCCATTATAAAATATTTTGTGAGGAAAGTATAGAATATTGTTAATATAAGACATTGTAAACCACAACCAACACCAAAAAAGCAGAGGAGGTAAACAATAAGGACTGGAAACTGTCCTGAGATAAGAAATTGGAAGTAAATTCAATTCTCTAAAGAGAGAGGAACTTCAAAAGGCAGGCCTTGTGGTCTAACTATGGGTAAAGTTGTTACCTGTCCCCTTATGGAGGGTTAACAGCTTCCCTTGTTGCCTAGATTGTGTCCCCTTGTGATTGAGGTTATAAACCTCACACTGGTGCAGTCACAAAAGGGGCTAAGGGGCAGAACACTATGGTTAAGGGGCAGAACAGTTACTTTCCCAGGTGTGTCTGTGGCTGATGAGCAACATTGATAAAACATTGCTGGACCTAGAGACAGAAGGCTCTGCTGGAGGAGCACTCCAAGGAAAGAGAACTTAGAGATCTCTCAGATAGTTGGAGGCCCAGCCCGTGAAGGGCTGCACCTTGCCAGAAAGTCTGAGGGGAATTTTGGATCTTCCTGGAGGTAGGAAAGGAAGTTTCCCAACTCTAGCCACCATTTTATCTTGCTTACATTTCCTCTTTCAAGGATAAATTGAATATTTAAATGTGTAGCTTACATTGACAAATATATACTCTACTTCTATAGCTGTCCAAATGTTTCTCTATTCCCCTTCTCCCCACACCCATAATATGTCTATCTTTCATAAATAGAGCTGGTCAAAATATGAACATTTTCCAAATAGTATTGAAACATTGAATTTGTTTCCACTTTTTCAAAATGGTAGGGGTTTTCTTACAATTGTATTCTGAAATTCTCATCAATGTCTATTTGAAATTTTCTGATTTTTTTGTTTTGTTTTCCATATTCATCCCTCCCTAATTTTTGAGAAGAAGAAATGTTTTTGAAACAATTTTACATACTTTTTATTGAAATCCTCATGGGAAATGTGAATAATTAAAAAAGTAAGTCAACATATTTACACACACGAAGTGAATTTCAAAAAAGGTCATTTATCTATGGGAAAAAAACATTTCTTACCTGAAATTTTTGACCAATTCTCCATCAGTTAAGCTGTGAATGAAAAGGAATCTGAAAACCCAGAGCATCTAGGTAGTCAACCAATGTGACCTGCAGCATGGGAGCCTGTGTCACCAGATCACCTGATGGCAGCCCCACTACTTGGACGTGCCTGCAACTCCCGCTAATGTCTGCAGTGAAATTCCACTTGTATGATGGGTGTATAGACAGTGAATGTGTCTAGAGTGGACCATACTTGATACTTTTGGCTTGTACTTTGTATGAGTATATTGATTCACAGAGCTAGAAATACAAATATTTCAGAAGTCGAAGAGAATCCAAGCTCTTTATATTTTGTCCCACACTTCTTGGCTCTGCTCTGATGGTTTCTTTTGTCCTGGGCCACTGCAGGGAAAAAAAGTCTAGATTAATTTGAGGTGCCCTTTTGCAGCTCAAAGTGCTGCAGGTACATATTCAAATAAAACAAAAAAAATTGTTAATGACCCTTGAGGCATAGAGATTCATTTATTACAAGTCAAGACAGATGTTTGATTCTTGCATTTAAAAAACCTCCAGTAGAAACTTTTGGGGAGGGAATCTTTGAAACATAATTTAAAATGAAGTTCACACCATGAAAATACTACCACTCCTTCGGGTTAATCAGTATTCCTCTATTTCTTGTAGGAGGAATGCAGATTAACTCAAGGCTGTGCGTTCATAAACAATGAATGGAAAGTGTAGGACAATGAGATTTGGGCTCCTTAGCATATGTCTACATTGCAGCTAAGAGGTGTGATTGCCAGCATGGGTAGACTGACTCAGGCTAGCTTAACTCAGGCTTATGTGCTAATAGCAGTGTGACATTGTCACATGGATGGTACTGTGGGTTAGCTGGCCAAGTTCAGATCCAGGAAATCAGGCAGGCTTGGACTCAGGTGGCTAGCCCAAATCCATATTGCAGCTTCCACACTTTGATTTTTAGAATACTGGCTTGAGTTGAGCTAGTGAGAGTCTGTCAATCTGCAACAGGAATCACTTCCCAGCTGCAGGTTAAACATCCTCTCGGAGTCTTAGAGTTTAGGTTCCTTGAAATTTCAAGGAAATTTTAAATTTTACTCTTTGCAAGTAACTTACCTCATCTTTGTATACAATATTTTGAGTTCAGCAAATATACCTAGTATGTGGCACATACTATACAGGTAGTGGAGCATACTATTCAGGTAGTGTCCTGGTTTCAGGTGTGTAACTTTGAAGTACTGCCATTCTATTGCATAGAGAAGCAGCACCATTACTGAGACTTATTCTACATGGCTGTGTATCCATAGCTGAATAAGAGTTGTTCTTAAAACAAACAAACAAAAATCCTGTTCTGACAGTAGGTAGAAGAAGGAGACAAAAGGGGTGGGAAACAAATCTGATCTTGTCCTAATCCCTGCTTACCCCAGCATAAAGTCACCATGTCAAATAGCACCAATTGACAAAGTGGGTAAAAAAGAGCTGCAATATTTCAATAAGGAAGGAGTGCTGAAAGTCAGGGCTCAGATGTATTAATAGAGCTCTGTAGGGAATCTTGAGCAATAGATATCAATGTTCTGCTTTCTCCAGTATGTATACGAGTTCTTCTTCCTTGAGCACTGAAATTGATTATTTTGTTTTCCAGAGGAGCATTAAATATTGATTTGAATAAGTGGGTAGAATTTTGTACTGCACTGGAATATTAAGTGGGTGTTTAAAACATATTCAAACACTCTTCACTTATTTTAATGAAAATGTTAAAGCAGATAAAATAAAAATCAGTGTCCTGGCACTGAGTTACCCAAGGAACTAGTCTTTCAGCATGTATGAAGGTCAACCCCCTCCCAGTTGTGTTTTACATATTGTTATTTCTGGAGATATGTGCTTCCTTCATCTCAGAAGACCCAAGATCATATGAAGATGGCAGAAAACAGAAAAATAGGCTAAATATGACAATGGAAGATTGCTCAATAAATAATAAATTGGAGTCCTAGCAGGAATACTTTGTGGAGTTTCAAAAAATAACCCTTTTAATCATCATACTCAGTTGAGAAGAACAAGTTTTAACAGTCAATAAACTTCTACCTCAAAAGGATTAGGGCCATTAAAAATCTAAACCTAATCAAAAAAAGTATTTATCATGAAAAGCTGATCACATTTTGGAAATAAAAATAAAGGAACAGATCTGCTATCTTAATATACTATGCATGCATATGTGTGAGAAATTCATTTTTTGTATTACTGTGCATACTTGAAGAGCATAAATGGCCATAATCATTAAACGAGAACACCACCTAAAAAATAATTGAAAGGAAATACTTTTCTGTTGAAATGGAAAAAGTAAAACAGATTTTAACTCATATTACAATAGATTTAATCTTTGTCGTAACGCCCCTCCCTCCTTGATTCCATTGTGACTGATGTGTACAAATAGTCTCAAATAATAATGATAAAGAAATTTTCAAATTAATTGGTGAGTAAACAATATAATTGGTGGAAAACTCAAAAGAAATTCAATAAGAAAATCAATACCTGTACTAAAATGATGAGAACTTGTATTCTAGCACCATCTGACCTGAATACTTTTTAAAAAAAATGCACTATAGCTAATGATTGAATCTTTCAAGAAGCATAGTGTTAACTCATATCTCCAACAATGAAAAGAGTGGAGTCCTACACAGAATAATGCATTGAGTCAAAAGTTATAAGAAGAGAAAAGTGTTTAATCTGCAGTAATAAGTTGAAAACCCAGAATTCTAATGCCTGAGAAATATTTAGACAATAACCTGAAGACCCCTGGAAGAACTAAAAAGTATTTAAACTGAGAACATGCAACATACAAAAGACGAAAGCACCTGATCTATTTCTTGGAACAAGACTCCAGGGACATTTCATTACTAACTGCCTAATGTCTACTGTGAATCTAGAAGATAGGACTTCCTCAGTATATTTTTAGTCCCTTTGATCATCTTGTTTTAGGTTTTATACATTACTTCAATATCCCTTGATGTGATTATACCAGTTGAGGCAGTGAGTGCTATAGCAGCTGAGTCCTGAACTCTATCTTAATCCAACTCTTGGAGTTACTCAGAACTTTTCAAATGGGTTATTTTCTCACCTGAAATTTTCATGCTTGGTCATTCCCCTGTGGAAACTTGAGTAGATTTGATTTCAGGAATTTTCTGAGTTATGAAAACCGCAACCTATGTCCCATCCATTTATCTCACAGATGTTACCATTGGAATATTTGCACTGACATAACTTCCACAGGAAAAAATAAAATGAGAAACTTCAATTGTATATTATTTTGCATGTCATTGAAAAACAAATCAAGGTTTGAGTATATATGAAAAAAATTCTTGCTAACACTCTTAATGAAGAAGAAAATGTTAACTTTTTTTTTAGTTTAATTACAAATGTGAAGCTGAAACTATGCAAAGTCAAGTTATAAATAAGGTGCAAAACTTTTGTAGTGGGGATAATTAAACATTTGTACAGTGACCCAAGGCTGTGCTGGAGTTTCCATCATGCAAAGTCTTTAAAACAAGACTGGATGATTTTCTGAAAGATATGTTTTAGCTCAAACAGAAGTCATGGGCTTAATGCAGAAATTGCAAGATGAGATTCTATGGTCTATGTTGTACAGGTGAGATTAGATGATAGTCAGTGGTCTCTTATGACTTCAAAATAATTGAATTTTGAATAAAATTTGTCCTGGAAAATACTTGCAATTTCCCATACTCCAGTAATTCCTAGGTTTCCTGATCCAGCAAGGTACTCAAACATATGAATAATTCCAGTATCTTCAATGGGACTGCTCATATGCTTAAAGTTAAATAGATGCTTATGTGTCTTGTGAAATTAGGGTCCATTTTCTTAACTCTGTTCCTGTTAAATTCAATGGGAGGGTCAATGATAAAACTCTTTGACTTCAGTGACATTTTTGAGTGCTTTTGGAAATACTATACTTTTTCATTCCTATTCATATTCATTTGAATATTCTTATCTGTTTTTTAAGGATGTGTCTTTAAGTATGCCACAATTCGAGTCTAATCATGCACATCTTACTAAGATGATGTTCCAGGTCCTACAGTGAGCACTATATGGATGCACTGATCAAACCAAATGTGTACATTGGGGTATGTATACCTGTCATAAGTGTAAAGTGCTGGAGAGGCTTATTCTGCCAGTATGGGGTTAATGTTACCTGAGAACAAGTGATGTCAGAGCTTTCCTGACACGAGGGAGGGAGGGAGGTTAGTTTTTAGTTTCAGTTTGCCTGCCGTGCCAGCTTGGGCAAGGGTCCCGGAGCTCGTCTCTAGCTATGGAGAATGACTCTACTTTCCCTCTTATATTCCTAATTAGCTGTTTGGTAAGTATAATATGTTGATTTCCATAAGCTCTGTACCTATTTAGGGTGTCTCTATCCTTTTCAGAGGGGAAGTTAGAGAACTCTAGATTGTGAAGTTATACTGTAAGTCTATGTTCTATTCTCTTTTCTTTATTAAATCTTTTTAGTTATAAAGAGTGTTTGGTTTATTTCCCTTAAGATTCTCTCTGCTTTCAGACTGGGAAGGGAGGGAGGAAGGTATAAGGACAAGCTCAGGGTGTAAGCTGAAGTGTGGAGTCTGTCTCTCTCTACCTTCAGGCTAGAAGGGTGAGGGTGAGATGAAGCAGCCTCTGAGTGTCCGGCTCTCAGGGAGAGAGACGGAGTTTAGGGGAGTCCGAGTACCCCTCTCCAGGGCCTTGGAGATTTACTCGGATGGTGGCAGCTTGGGGCACCCCAATTTCCCAGCTGGTATAGTCTGGAGGTCTGGGGGTGTGAAGACTTAACTTAAGTTGGGAAGCAGCTGGAGTTCCTCTTCTCTATACCCCAGGTCCAGAGAGAGGGAAGGACACTCTGACAATACCAATGCTATTTCCATAGGCAGGAAGGGGCAGGGGGAGCAGGAGAGGGTTCACAGCTGCTGTGCTGTGCTCCATACTTGACATGAACATTTCTGTCTTGACCATCCTAAGCCAAAATCCTGCAGAGATGTCCTCTGGAAACCTATTTACTCAGGCTTATTCCTAGTATGAGGCTTAGGTCCAGGGAACTTTCTTCTACCCGACCCTCTTTCTCTGAAACATACAGTATAGGCCACAAAAATAGCATATGGGAGTAGAGAGATCACTGTTTTTCCTCAGCATGGCAGTGACTATGTAACACAGGAGCGTTAAGCACAAAAACAATGGCAATAGGGGAACTGCAGTAGTGGTACTACCTATTTTAAAGACAAAGCAGGACTGAAAAGCATGGCTTTTTTGTCAGAAAGCAATGAAAATCTGAAAGCTTCAAAGTTCTTATAAGGTAAGTACCGTACTGTATCTGGAGAAGACATGGTTGTTTACTTATAAGCAACTTTTAAATCAACCCCAACATTAAAAATTATGGCATTTACTTGACAAGAACTCTATTCCGGTTTCCAGTGAGTTAAGAAAAGGGTAGTGTTGCAGTGACTCACTCTTTCTGCTAGTAACTTCAAACACTTTGGGAGATAGGAGCAATTTTAACAAAGAAGGTTGGCAACACAGAAAATCAGGTGAATTGTATAAGGTAGGTCTAAAAGGGAAAAGAGCAAGGAGATTAGAAAAAAAAATCCAGCTAGTCATACTTTCTTTTCCTCTCTTTAGAAAGTAAACACAATTACTTTCAGATTGATTTGAAGCAAAGTTGTTAGATGTTGGATAATTCATCACATTATTGTGTGTGTCTGTTTCTCTTAAAGATACATGTTAATGGTCTGTAATTAGAAAAATAGTAACATCATTTCCCTCATGCTATGGTCTTCAGATTGTTTTTTAATCTGTTTTTAATACTCACTAGGAAACATTTTCAATATATTGAAAATTCGGTGGAGCTCTTCCAGGATGTGAGGTAACTCCATTAAACAGATACTTTATGTATATTTTTAGAAGAATCTCCAGAAGAGAACATCTCAGTGCCCTGCTTAAAAGAAGAATGAAGTGAAATGATTATCCTGGCTCCAATCCATCATTCAATTTCCTATGTTCCTTCAATCGTCCTCGCTTGCACTGGAGAGCGGTATTTATTTCATTTTGTAGGCTCCTTTTCCTTCAGTGCTACTCTCTAGGACTCCATTTGTCCCTACTGTACCTTTTAATAGACCTATCCGGTGTGTGTGATTTGTCTTTGTCCATCAGATGATATAAAGTTAAATGTTTTTTTTTCTGTCTTGTGTGTTGTCTTCCAGTAATTTTTAAGCAGTGTGAGCAGGATTCTGATATCATTTATACCAGTGTATAATTTAATATATCATTAAGACCACAAGAGACCATTGGAACACCAATTCTGACCTTCTGCATTATAGACGGTAGAGAATTTCACACAGTTACAGATACCCTTGCTTTGTGTCTGATGAAAGCATAACTTCCAGAAAAACTTCAAGAGATGGAGAATTCACAATTCCTCTGGTGATTTGTTCCTATGGTTAACCGCGCTCACTGTTAAAAGGTTGTGCTTCATTTTTAATTTGAATTTATATGTTTTCATTTTGCAGTCATTAGTTCTTGTTATGCCTTTCTCCAATGATTTCGAGCCTTTTAGTACCTGTGCTCTTCTTGCCATGAAGGTATTTATACATTGTAATTGAGCCAGATCTCTATCTTCTTTTGATAAACTAAACAGATTGAGATCCAATTGTCTCTCTGTAAGGCATGTTGTTCAGCCCTTGAATCATCTTAATACTTATCTGCATCCTCTCCAAAGTTTCACCGTCCTTGTAGAAATGTGGATACTAGTTAGATAATATTGACTTATTGGTAAGTTTTGCATTTTCTTTTTAAGTTCTTTGCACCCTGTCTGCCTCTGTGGTTGCACAATACATAGCACAACATGGTTCCGGTCTTGGTTGAGGAGTTTGGGTGCTCCCATAGTATAAATATGAAATAAGTAAGGGTTTGATTTTTCCAAGTTGTGAGCAAAACACTTGAGCTAGTCCAATAAAAAATGAATACGTGCTTAACTGCCAGCATGCGAGTAGTGTGATTGCCTTCAATGCTTTCAACATCTAATTGAGTTTTGCTGAGGTCAGAGTACTCACACTAACAATCTGATTATGGTGCTAGGTAGCTGTAGTGATAGGCATACTTTTAAAGGTGAAAATAAATAAAAAATGAAGGTCACATTAGCAATTTCATTGAAGGGTTATGATCTTGCAAACCCTTACTTGCATAAGCAGTCAGACTGCAGTTGGTAAGATCTGCTTGCATGACTACAGGTTTGCAGGATTGGGACATAAATCCCTATTTTGAGGGGTTCATTATCCAGTCAAAAACAATTTTTGAGACAGTAATTTCATATCACTGAGGGTTTTTTAAACAGTTAAATAAAATTCAGTTGAATGAATGCAAGTATCAACAATAATAAGAAAAGGAAACCAAGAATGATGATTAAACCATAAGAAACTTGATATTGTAAACAGGCAGTATATATTTCCTTCAATGAATTGCATAATTTTGTTAAGCATTAAAATGCAGTATCCATAGAGAGCAGCCAGGTTGGCACAATTTGTCTGTAATTGCTCTAAAGTAACATAAATAGATCATGAAGGCTTTTAAAGATGTTATGATCTGCTGGCTCAGTGATCTGCATTTGATAAAATCCCTCAGGGGCTTTAGAAGACTAGATTTGTTTGTGTTGAGCCATCTCAAATCAGTGTTCAATCAGGTAACCTAATGTTTTCATGCATGATACTAATGTATTAGAGTCTGAATCAGAAATTTGTTTTTCAGTTCCTTTCTAGTATCCTCTCCTTGGTATCTCTCAATTATTCATTGTGCAGGAGTACTCGCTACAGCAATTATTAAAACATATTAAAAGCTCTGTGACATTACCTTTTATTAATGTTCTTCAACTGTGTACTGGGGTGGTTACCCGCTCCAACCCTGAAGGAGTTAAAACAGCCTTGCAGAGGGCTGTGGCTGGGGGAAACAGATAAACTGGGCTGATTGGGGAAGCAGCCACAGCTGGGCCACACCCCAATCAGGCCACAGCTGGCCCTTGAGAAGCAGGAGCTAGGCGGACTCTCTTCAGGCTGGGAGGAGCAGTGCCTGGCTGCCTACAGGACAGGGTACCTGAGGTGGAACAGTGCTGGTGGAATAGGCAAGGGAGATGGGGAACTCCAGAATTGCAACTGCACAGGCTATAGGCCTGAAGTGAGGCTTAAGAAAGGTACTGGGCTGCAGGCAAAAGCAGCAGGTCCAAAATCCTGCTTGCCTATGATGACTGTCTGTTACACTGCAGTCTGTCCCAGGGTGCGGGGGCTTGATGATGACTGGCTGTAGCCCAGACTGAGGCACGGTGGGGATCAGAGGGTTGGGGGTTCCCCAGGGAGGGGAGACCCAGAGGCAAAGTGAGGGGGTATTGCCAGGGAGCAGCACCCCAGAAAAAAGGGCACCGAGCTCCGGGAGGGACATGGGGTCAGCGGATGGCAAGACACCGACCTGCAGAGGGTGCTCCGAGCTGGCGGAGCTAATTCCCTGGACAACCAGCAGGAGGCACTGCAGTGGTGAGTCATCTCATCACTGCTACACATTGGTTGAGACAATCCTATGGGTAGTTCAGATACAAACTGAGTAGCAAAAAACGACGAAGTGGGTATTAGCCCACGGAAGCTTATGCTTCTATACTTTAGTTAGTCTTTAAGGTGCCACAGGACTCTGTCACTTCTTTCTTTTCTAGTTACAGAAGGGTAGCAGTGTTAATCTGTATCAGCAAAAACAACGACAAGTCCTTGTGGCACCTTAAAGGCTAACAAATTTATTTGGGCATAAGCTTTAATGCGCTATAACCCACTTCATCAGATGCATAGAGTGGAAAATACAACACACAGTGCATGAAAAGATGTGAGTTGCCTTATTGAGGGGGCGGGGGGGTCAGTGCCAATAACACCAATTCAATAAGGGTGGATGTGGCCCATTTCCAACAGTTGACAACAAGGGGTGAATATCAACAGAGGGAAAATTGTAGTGCTAACAAATTTGTTGGTCTCTAAGCTGCCACAAGGACTCCTCATTGTCTTTTCTAGTTAGGTTCTTAAACCATAACAATTTGACTGATGCATCAGAACTTATACCATTACAAATGTTGAACTGATTAGCCAGTTCTGCTAGTATTTTACTACTTTGGTGTACAATGTAGTTTATTCAGAGGGAAATATAAATTCAGATCAGATCATAAATTCAAATGAGTGCAGTGAATCCTTTGTTGCACAATATGCAATTGTATATTGTCTATATGTATGTTTGTAATGCTCTGAATATAATAATATGTACCTGTGGCACAAGACTATAAAAGGGCAACCAAACTAGGTTCCAATATTAGCAGTAGTGTTTGAGACTTTTGCTAACTTGGTAAATTTATTTTTTCCATTGTTAAAAAATGTATTTTGGAGATTTAATGAAGACAAGAACTTCTATACATGGAAACATTCATAGAATGTTTATTCATAGGTTTACTGTTTGCATAAGTCCTCTTTCCCAACTGTAACTAAATGCTTGCTTTTTTGCAAAATATTTGTCTCGCTTGAGATCATCAATTTAATTTGTACTGAACCCTGTCACTTCCAATTATCTGAGAACTAACAGAATGACACATTGTAGTGTAATGTCAGGAAATAAAATGGGTCATTGGATTGCATCATGGCATTTGAAGCAAAGCTATATCACACTGAGTGGTCTGCTTAATGTTCCAACATTTCAGAAGTTAAAAATGAAATTTTGTATTTTTTAAACAATGAGATTGTTTGAAATAACTATTTATGGTTGAATTCCTATTTTGCAAAAGAGGACTTAGAGAATACAGTCCAGTCAAAATATAGATGCATGCATATTTGGATAGTGAATGCATCACAATGCTATGATTTGTCTAAAATTATATTTTTAATTTCAATGCATAGGAAAGTGTTTGCATGATGTATTGAGGCAATGAATATTATGTGCACTTGAAGATTTTAGGTGAAAGACTTAATAATTAAAGAGATATTTACATAAATGAAGGCAATATCTGTTTAACATACATATATTACCATTATTGCTAAACCAGGTACTCCGCAAGAAACTTTCAGAGATAGGGTCTTGTATTGGCGCCCAAGTTGTTTTTGACTCAGATAGATAAGTGTTGTTCAGCTATTTTTGAAGTGTTGATGTTTCCAAAGTATAGATATTGCCAACAAAATCCCGCACACCCTTTATCAAATATCAAACATCCATTTAAAGTTGATATGCGGAATCATTATTTGAATGTTTACTATGTGGAAATATTCTCAATGTATCATTTATTATACTTTTAACAATTCAAGAACATGTACATGTTCTAAGCAGGTACAGTTGTAACAGTCCTTCTCTGTTTGGCTCAGGAAAAATAAGGAAGGGAGCATAATCACATGTCTGTCTTCTATTATCCTGAATGACCAGATGAAAAATGATAAATGTCTGTTCTAGGGAAGACTATTTCCATCCTGGAAAAACTCAACTGTTAATTTTAATTTATTGTAGTTTTTAATTAAAAGTTAATTAAAGTTATTGTAGTTTTTAATTAAAAGGTTATTAGACACCACTTTGGCACAGACCAGACATGTTTTTTTAAATCATTACATGCATTGAACACCATGACGTGGGGCAAAAAGAGATGTTGATCGCCAAATACCCAAATTACTTAAAAATGTGTGGTCTTCTAGAGAAACAAGATACAGTAGGGGACATCTCAACTGTCTCTTAATGCCAATTCAGAAATGTGACTCCCATTAGTGTAGTCGTGGTTTTTTGCCTTGCCTTTGGGGACTCCAAGATTAAAGACAAGCCACATAAATATGATTATAAACTGACTTTGTTTTATTAAAAAAAGAAATTCAACATAAAACAAAACACTACATAAGCAATAGATAATGGTTACTTCAGTTACAGTGTCTTTTGTCTGTCTCTTTGTGGAGAGCTTCCAACAGAGATTGCACTTCAAAACTGGGTCTGCTCTAGTGAGAACATTCTTCTGTGAGTATACTAAAACTAAAGTTTTCCACAAATCACACTAAAAACATGACTCAGTGTTATCTTACATAACCAAAACAGTTTATAGATGGGGAAGTGAATTTCACTTAAGGATTGGTGAATCCTGCTTGTTTCTACAGTGGAACTCCGCTATAACGCGACCGATGGGAGCCAAGAAATCCCATCGCACTAAATGAGGGGTCGCCTTATAGAGGGGTTCCATTCCCGGCAGATGGGGGGCTATAGCTTCTCTCCCAGCAGGGAAGCTGGAAGAGAAGCTGCAGCTGGCACTTGTCCGGACAGGGGCCGCCGGGGCTGCAGGCGCCGGTGGTCCCTGCCCCAGCAGGCGAGGGGGCAGTGGCTTCCAGAGAAGCCTGCTGGAAGCCACTGCCTCCGTACCTGCTGGACTGGGGGACTTCAGGGCTGCTGGAGTCCCCTGTCCGGGCAGGCGTGGAGCCGCAGCTTCCACAGGGAACTCCTGGGCTGCAGTCTGCAGCCCCGGAGTTCTCTGTCCCAGGCAGGTGCAGGCCGCAGCTTCTCTCCCCTCTGGGCAGCAGGGAAAGAAGCCATGGCCCCTGCTTGCAGTCCTGAGTTCTCTGTCCCTGGCAGGGGAGGCGGCAGCTTCGCTCCATGCTGCCCAGCAAGGCAGAGAAGCCTTGGCCCCCGCGCCTACCAGGGACAGAGAGTAAGGACTTGGGAGCCACGGTATAATCACGCTATTACCGAACTTGTGTTATAGCGGGATGCGTTATACCGGGGCTCCACTGTATTATCCATGATAAACTAGTTCATAAATGGGCAGAGATAAGTGATCCTAACTAAGCCTTATGAAACTGAAAGGTGGTTTTTGTTTGTGTATATTTTAACTCTGTTACTTAAAATAAATTGTTCAAGAAATCCTCTTGAGACATGCATATTAATAAACATTAAGAATCTTAACTTCAAATAAAATCCTACTATTTCTCTTTGTTTACCAAGGCTAGTTTGTTTCCTTTCCAGGGACACAGTCCAAACAATCAAGTGTTTAACAGCAGAAGCTGTTAATACCTTAAATTACAATAGCATTTCAATATCCTTTCAAAATCATTACAAGAAAAGTTAAATTTAATTCCTTAGCAGTGCTTTAGCAAACTCCATCCCACTAATGATGCTGAAGTCTGTGATGTCATCATACTGCATTAATGGGGTTGGGTGGAAAGGTGGCTCCTAGTTTGTCCTGCTTGCTGCATTGTTGCTGCTGCTGTTTCCTTGTAGAGATGAGATGAACCAGCAGGGTTTACATGAGGGCTGAGAGTATAATGAGTGTATAAAACTGCATCAGGGTAAGAGGATAACTATATGAGTGTAACAAGAGTTTTCGACAGGATGAGGGTGTGAGAGTTATAAAGTTCAGAGGAATTTAACTTACCTAGTAGTTGTTAGCAACCCCCACTGTCAGTTTCCAGTGCAGTTAAAAGGCTAAAAGGAACTGTTTCCCTGAAGTAAAAGATCTGGGATTTTGCTGATGGGCCTTGTGCTTGTGGGATAAAGGGAGAATTTGTGCCCTGTGATGGCTGAGTTTTCCCCTTTTAGTATCTGTTGTCCCCCTTGTGGGGTGCAGATGTGATAGGATTCAGATGAGAAAGTTTAGTCATGGGGTAGGCTGAGGACAGTCTAACCTGAGCTATGGGTTATATGGTAGGACTCCTATCTACCATACATGTTACTGGGGATTATAACACATGGGAGCATGGATGATAACACATGGGAGAGGTGCTGTATGCCTTAAGTATAATAAAATTTGCAACCTGCCACTTAAAATACATCCCTATGTCTGCCCTTATTTGATGACATGTCCAGATCAGTTTGAATCCTTTTTTCCATAGTTCCACTGGAGAAGGAAGGCATACTACTTTCAGGACTTGTCTGGTTTCAAATATCAGTTGTTGTCACCATTTATTGGTTAAAACCTTTGTGGGTTGGTCTTGTTAGCATCTTTAGCTCACCATCTGATAGTATGTATACAGCAGGGTCATAATTGCTTTTGTCCTTAAAAAGGAACCAATGCGAACATCTGTAAGGTTGGAGTTTTAATGAGACTCTGGACCATTTAGGGGGCCACTAGGTTAATACATGGGGGGGGGAGGTTGTGAGCTGTCAGCCGCCACCCAAATCCTGCTTTGCCTCCAGCATTTATAATAGTGTTAAATATATAAAAAGTGTGTTTAATTTATAAGGGGGGGGGGTTCCCCTCAGAGGGTAGCTATGTGAAAGTGGTCACCAGTACAAAAGTTTGAGAACCACCATTATGAACCAACATTCTGGCCTTAGAATTCAAACACACTCTTTGCTAATACCATAGAAAGATTTTTGGAGAATAATTAATATGTGAATAAAGTTAAGATACAAAAAGGAAGAGACCACTAAAAGGCTTAATATTTACTAACAGCTCTGATTACCCACCCCTAAGCGTCACTCCCTTTTGACGCAGAATGAAGAGCACCCTTACATTCACATAAAGCTTGTTTTCTTGAAATAGAGGTAATCTTTATATCAGACTGGTGCCGTCGATAAGGGGATATTTCTGAATCTTTGATAAGAAAAATCTTAGTGTGGTTTGCCTTTCTGACCAAATGGGTTCTACGTTTACACTCTACCATTTGTAGCAAATTTATATTTGAAGTTAAAGACTCCTGTCAAATATTCTATAGAAAGCATGAATCATAATAACTAAAGCGTATACACGTCTTCCAAAATATAATAGAAAATAAAATTAATATAGAACTTTAATTGAAAAAAACCCTATAAAGCTGCATTCTTGTGTCTATGTAATCATATATGGAGGTAACAAACATTTTTTTTATCTTTCTTGACAGTAAGGGATCTGTCATGTTTACAGAAAGCAGAGACCTCCCAGGAATTACCTTAATTAGCTTGAATACTTCATATAATTAAATTACCAAGTGAAATTTAAGTATGTATGCTATCCTATTCTCCAAGCATCATGTGTATGAAATAATAATTGTATCTCCTAAAAATTCAGTAAAGGCAACTTCAAGTTTTAAATAATCCTAATAAATTATAATAATTTTATCATTCTTAAGTTCATACTGAAATATTCCAAATCACTCTGAATATTTGTATTTATGTACTTTAAATATTCTATACTCCATATTGTATTTAAGTACATTTTAAAGGTACCTTTAAAACAGCAAGCTATTCCATTGCAAAGGAAAGATACGAGTCCCAGGAGGCCAATTTGGCAGCACAAGGAGCATAAAAGGACGGGCATCTGACCCAGGAACTAAACATGGGAATTGAATGAGCATGTAGGGACAAAATCAGGAAAGCAAAGAATGACTTACAACTGGTAAGGAATGCTAGAGACAACAAGAAGAGGTTATTCAAATATGCCAGACAAAAGAGATCTAGGACAATTGCTGCTTAGTGGGGAAGGTGAGCTGATGAGAAGATGACCAGAAGGCAGAGCTGCTCAATGCCTACTTTGCTTCAGTCATCTCATAAAAAATATCATGTGACTGGATGACTAGTGAAGTTGCCATAGACAATAAAGGGGAAAGAATGCAGACTGGAATGAGTAAAGAACACAGAGATCTTCTGACTAATCTGAATTCAGATCAGTGGAGCTGGATACTATTCACCTGGTGGTACTGAAGGAATTAGCTACAGAAATGTCGGAGCCACTGGCAATAATATTTACATACTCATGGATGACAGGAGAGGTCCTGGAAGACTGGAGAAGGGCTAACATAACACCCACCTTTAAAAAGAAATAAAGGAGGGAACTATTGACCAGTCTGCCTGGTTTTGATACCTGGAAGCTACTAGAGAAATGAATGAAACATTCAATTTGCAAATACCTGGTGGGTTGAGGGGTAATCAGTAGCAGCCAGTATGGATTTACTATGAACAAATGGTGCCAAATTCCTTGACTTCCTTCTTTGGCAGGATAACTGATTTAGTTAATAGGGGGGATGTGGTGGACATAATATATCTGGACTTCAGCAAGGCTTTTAACACTGTCCCATGACATTCTGTTAAGTAAGCTGGATAAATGTGGGCTCAGCAGAACTAACACTAAGTGGATACAGAATTGGTTAAACAGCCACAGACAAAGAGTAACTATTAATGGAATGATGTCAGTTTGGAGAGAGCTCTCAAGTGGGGTTCCACAGGAATCTGTTCTGGGTCCAGAGTTGTGTAACATCTTTATTAATGACCTGGATGTAGGTATAGAGAGCATACTGATCAAGTTTGCAGATGACATAAAGCTGGTGTGAGGGTTTGCCAATACTTTGGAGGATAGAGCTAGAATTCAGAAGGATCTTGATGAGTTGGAGAATGGGATTCTAGTCAACAAAATGAAATTCAACAAAGACAAATGTAGTATGCTTCGCTTAGGGAAGAAAAACCAAATGTACAACTATAGATTGGGTAAAAAATGGCTTGGCAGCAGCACTGCTGAGAAGGTTCTGGGAGTTGTGGTGGTTCACAACCTCAACAGGAGTCAGCAATGCAACACTGTTGCAAAGAAAGCAAATGCTATTTTAGTTTGCATTAACAGAGGCATTACATGCAAGTAATGGGAGGTGATAGTACCGCTACTCATTGCTGGTTAGACCTCAGCTGGAGTACTGTACCCAGTTATGGTCACCAATGTGTAAAACAGATGAAGAGAAACTGGAAAGAATCAAGAGTTGAGTGACAAAGATGATCAAAGGGATGGAATGCAAGCTGTATGAGCAAAGGCTGAAGGAACAGGGTATGGTTAGTTTGGAAAAGTGGAGCTTAAGGCAGGGATATGATAGTGGTCTTCAGGTACTTGAAAGACTGCCATAAAAAAAGGTGAAGAAAAGTTCTCTTTTGCTACAGAGGGCAGGACAAGAGGCAATGGGCTCAAACTATAGCACAACACTTTTAGATTAAATCTCAGGAAACTTCCTAACTGTAAGAACAGTAGGACGGTGGAACAGACTGCCTCGGAATGATGTGGATGGTTCTTCACTGGAGATTTTCAAAAGGAGGCTGGATAGTTATCTGTCTTGGATGGGTTAGACACAACAAATCCTGGATTGGATGACCCTTGCTTTCCCTAATAACCCTATGATTCTACCTAAAGCATAAATAGCCTTTTTACCTACAAATACTTTTTTCACAATAGTTGGGTTGTTTTTTTCCAATAATCCCTCCCAGCTGCCCTGAACTCTGGTTGGCCTCACTAAGGACCTAAAGCTCCCTTAGTTCTGGCTGTGAGGTGTTTGGGTTTTGTTTTTCCTGTTGGCCCTCCTGTTGCACCAATCAGGAAGGGTGGTGACTCTGCACTCTTCACTTCTGATATGTCACTGCAGCCAGCAGTTGGGAGAACATTCAGCTCAGCCCAGCTGAGGGTTGTGTGTGTCAGGGCTGGGGGTAGAGACCCGGCAGATACATATCTCTCAGTGTCCTGTGTTGAGAGAACAAGCTCAGTAGCTGCAACTCCTGCAGGGTGGATTAAGAAATGTCTACCAGTCACTGGGCAGGCTCCAGTGCTGACGAGACTGATGGGATATTGGAGCCTGCCCGAGCATAACATGTGTGTATAATATATATATAAAAACAGCAATTACATTTTAATCATATACAGAAATGAGCATGGATGAACAATGAGAAAATCTCTTATCAATGTAAATAAATGTATAAAATCCTTTTCATATATAGATTTTAAAATAAAATTTTATATATTATGTAAAATTATACAGCTTTCTTGCTCTCACTCTTTTCTTTATATATATGGAATTTTATAATTTTATTTACATTTGATTGAGATGTTTTTGCGTTGTTATTCCGTACTTATTTCTGTATACGAATAAAATGTCATTGCTTCTTTTTTCACCCTTTCTTTCTCTTCCACTATGTGTTTATATTATTTAGATAGTTGTCCATGTATTGACCAGATAAGTGCAGAGAATATGGGAATTGAAAGCACTTGTGTATATACATAAGTACTATTTCCACAGCATACTTGTATTTATAACTACTTCTGTGATGGTGTATTTGGCACTTACATTTGTCCTTTTTATCAGTACTTATGGCAACACTGAATTTTATTAATAACAAATTTAGCATGTATACTGAGGCTTATCTTCCTCCATTTCTATTAATCAAAAATGTCCATTTTTTGCAGAACAGTTTTGATCATGGTGAACAGGAGTCTGAGTATGGTTGAGGGGAGCTTCACAAAAGTGTTGTTTGAGATCCATGCCGAAACCTTAAGGCTCAGAGTTATTGGAAGGTCCTGGGAAAAAGTATATCTCAGAAGTCCCTGAGAGAGAACATTAAAAAAAAGTTCCAGTTTGGGGAGGGGTAGTGGAATGCATTTAAAGTCATGTTCTGTTGTATTCAGGATAAGCCTGGAAATCAAGAACCCCAAGTTCTAATTCTGTCTCTGCATTAGCTCCACTGAGTAGTACTGAGAATTAATTAGAAAATACTTGTAGACTGCTTCGAAGATGAAAGCATTCTGTAAGTGCTAGGTATTGTTATTGATCTTGTCCCGTAGTAAGGATAAAGCTCACAGTGTTAATACTTGTATTAAATGGCTGCTGATTATCAGCCACATCAGGTTTGTGTTGGCGTTTTATCACTTGTGAAAGCCATTTACTGCAAAAATACTCCGATGCTATACAAATTATCCCTTAATTAATTCCAGTGCTTGCAACAATAGTCAGCTATTGTGTTTCAGTTTTACCATTAATACTTATAAATTGCCATGGTGGTAATCAGCGGTAGGACATAGTTTGGAACTATTTTTGACTTCCTGTCTAGATGGAAGTGTTACCAAATAGTTAATACAGGGGCCTGGAATTCATGCTACAGCATTCTATTTCCAGGCCAAATATTTAGCCAGCTCTCTACCAAGCCGCCCCACTAGTGTTTGTGAAAAAATTATGTATCCACATGCCACATACATTTTGCACACGTCCATGACCCCCTGAGCAGTTCTTATATTTATGTGAGTACACAAGGAGTATGTGGGTGCAAACTATAGCACCAGTGCTTGCAAACAGAAATACTGAAAGAGGCATGCATGAGTCTGCAACTGAAAAACTCAGGCATGTGTGTCAAAAACGTTAGGCACATGTGTCTTGAGAACACGGGCTAAAAATCAGGGGTTAAGCTGTCTAATTTAGTTTTCCCTTTGGAAAAATGGGGGGGACCTGCTTTCACAGGGAAGTCTTGTGAGTTTAAAATCACAGCTGATTATAAATCAATGCAGCTTTGTTGAAGACAAAGGAACAATGCCAATTTACACTAGCAATGATTCTGCCCCATAAAATTTTGAAAAACACTTTAAATAGAAGGTTTATTCACTTCAAGATTATCCTGAGGTGAGGTGGCCCTCGGGGGGTTGTATTGGCGGGACAGCTCTTGAGGAGGGGGTTGTTTCGGTGGGGCTCGAGGGAGGTTGTTTCACTGAGGTGCTTGTTTTTTGTTTTGTTTTTGCTTGGGGCAGCAAAAAAGTTAGAGACAGCCCTGTATGTGTGTATATATATTTATATATATATTTGTGTATATACACATGCATGTAGAGAACATGAAAAGATGTAGGTTGCCATACCAACTTTAAGTGCCTTAATCACTTTTTAAAAATCTGAGTGACCAGAAAGATTGAAGTGTTCTCCTACTGGTTTTTGAATGTTATGATTCCTGATGTCAGATTTGTGTCCACTTATTCTTTTGCGTAGAGACTGTCCAGTTTGGCCAATGCACATGGCAGAGGGGCATTGCTGGCACATGATGGCATATATCACTGCTTGAAATGGGCCATCCTGTCCTGGTTATAACTACAAAAAAAAACTCCTGCTGTTAATAGCTCACCTTAATTGATTAAGCCACTTAAAGTTGGTATGGCAACCTACACCTTTTCATGTTCTCTGTATATACATACAGTGGACCCTCGCTAGAACGTGCGTCTATATAGCGTGAATTCGCGTATCGTGCGGTCGCGGTCATGGATCCCAAATTTAGTTACTTTAATTGGAATCCATGGTAACGTGGTCCCTTCGTTAACACAGTAAAGCTCATGGACTCCAAATCCCACATTCTAGAGAGAGTCCAGTGTATATCTATCTTCCTACTGTGGGTTCTAGTCCACAAAAGCTTATGCCCAAATACATTGGTTAGTCTCTAAGGTGCCACAAGTACTCCTCATTCTTTTTGTGAATACAGACTAACATGGCTACTACTCTGAACCCTGTCATAAAAATTGTTTGTACTTTATAAAAGATCTTCTATTTCTCTGCACAATCCTCTGAAAGAAGGATTAGGGTCAATACAGTAAATATTACAGGAAGGTGTTCGAGATACAGTAATATAGGAATTCAGTGTCTTAATACTTAACATACTACAGTGAATGTTGACAGTCAGTGAGATAAGGATGCACGAATCTGTACCTATATATGCTGTAATCAGTTGCTTTGTTGTTAACAAGAAGCACAGACAGCAAGGAGCTGACCAATATGACATGCTTATGCAAATTCCTAACAAGGAAGTTTTTGATTAACCTTCACTGCCGGTGAAAGCCTTGATATAAACAATGTGGCAATTTAGATGATTTATCTGCTTCTACTCTAGTGTTAACAAAGGGCCTGATCCAAAGCCTAAGGGAGTCAATAGAATAACTGCCATTGACATCCTTGGACTTGGAAACAAGCCCAGAAGAGGGCAGTGCGTGAGTACCTTGAAGTTTGTTTTTCATCAGGTCACCCTATCATTAATTCTCACAGGTCTTAAACAATAATTTTGTCTGTTTCCAAAGAGAGATGCAAAGGTCTCGTTTTTCACATAAAACAGAGTGATTATTCAAATTGGATACTGCAGCACTTTATTGCAGACCCTGATTATCTTTCATCTCATTAAAAAGCTGTTGAAAAATAATTTATGATTTAGTTTCTAACAGGTGATGAAAAATTCATTTGAGCTAATGGCAGAATCAGATTATATTTTATTGCTCAGTTTTTATTGGTCTTGATACAGGGGCAGTGGATTAATTATATTTTCCTTTCGCCATCTCAGTCATATGAAGAACTATCACTTCTGGGAAGGGAATTTATTTAGTTCAGAAAAGATTCTGCTCTGTTTTAATTACATTATTTCAGGGAATAAAAGAGTAGACATGACCACTCTGTGTCTTGAGCAATTCATTTAGGGGAAAGCATGTCCAAGCTGGCTATGGAGAGAGGACTTAGTGAGAGATGTGTTTGAAAGGTTAGGGTAGAACCTTGCAGCATTATCGTTATTTCTTGTGCTCAGAAATGTTTAGAGAAAGATAGAAGGAAAGAAGATCTAATGTAATTGTCAGGTCATTACAAAAAGCTGGGGCTGAATTGTTTGTTCAGTTGTAAATAACAGGGATTTCGTGGAGACTGCAAAAAGTAGTTCCTTCTTTCCTGTTTTTTTCTTAAGTGAAAGTTGTGCTGGTGAAAGGAGTCAGACTGAGACATCATTGGAAACTATAGGTCCTAATTATCCACAGAAGAGGCATGTTGAGGTTCTTTACACAGCATGGACTGCACCACCAGTGCAAGTTCCTTTTTACTGGACCACCTGCTTTATCCTCTGATCTGGACTGAGCACTTCCAGGGATTAGAGGGTAGCTGAATCTCTGTACCTATTCAGTCCTTGGCCTCTCTGAGAAACTGCCAGGAAGGGAACCAATTAGTGGCAATTGTGCAGGTTTCTTCTTCTGTGAGATGTACATATCTGTACACCAGGAATTAGTCTGAGGCCATTAACTCCTGTGCCATCCGACATCGTGACCATAACAATTTTCAGTCAGACCAAGCAGCACTATATACATTTTGAACTAATGACATAGAGATGAAGGGCTGTCTATTTATTTCCCTGAGTCCCAACTAATCTCCCCTGGTCTGTTTTCCTCCTCCTTGCTTGTGTTGCTCATTCTTGAAACTTAAAGTGATAATTGCAATTGCTTATGTTGACAGCACTTCAGGAATAGAAGGTGGGAGGTTTCAACAAAAGTAGATCAATGCAAAATGAAAGTATGAACTATGACTCTCACAGTAAAGTTAATTATTTAATTGTTTGTGCCCCAGGTAGTTTGGTGTGAGGGTTTTATGTTTATTTATAATTGATATAATATTGTGCCTGCATATTCTATATATGCAGGCACAATATTGCTAGCTTCTCAGGTTGCTTAGAAAAGGGAGATTAGATTGGTATTTACAAGGTCAGCAGCATAAAATGGAGGTTTCTTCTGAACCAAATATTGCACATTGTAGAATGGGTAGTAAAGTCCCTTCATCAGAAGATATGTGGACAATGTCTGATACTAGGATTCCTATATACTCTACTCTCTTATCATTGTGGGAAGGACAATGGGTCAGAGCTACTCAGTGGTTCTATTTGTATGAATGATTCAAATATTTGGAAGGAGGAAGGTTGTGTTTGTGGCTGTGTGCTTACCTTGGATTTCTTGGAGTCCTGTGAGATGTAGACACCCCATAGAAAGAGGCACTAGGCTCTATCGTTGAGTGCAAGCAGTCAGGATATATTAAGTAGTTTATAGTATGGGAAATTTCAACAGGGTGTGACTACGCTGTTCCTATGACAGAGGAGAGTTAAGCTCTTTGTGGCTCCTCCATAAAAAGGAAAAAAAAATGGCAAGAATTCCTTGTATCTGAATCTATATTGTGGATAACTTTTTTCATCATCCCACTTGCATTTTCTTCTTTCCCACTATTTCATTTCAGGACATCTGAAAACCACATAGATCAGTGGAAATGAATGGGGCACTTTTGTGCCAGTGTATCTAAGGCACTAGTCAGATTGCAATACTTCACTGATTCTTCTACTCCTTGGATTTTGGGTTAAGCAGAATAATTTAAATGTATTTTGTTATTTGGTTCACCCACACAGAGCTCGGTACAGGACTGGGACCTTACCCTAGGGGGGAAAAGAGTGGGGTTTAAATAGAGCTGTTTGGAAGACTCCATTTCATGCCAAATTTGAAAGGTTGGAATGGAAAAGGGAACACCTTTAGAACATTTTTTTTACAAAAATGGAATTGTGTTGAAATGATTGGTTATAGATCAAAACCCAAGCTTTTCATTGTCTCTGATCGGACGTGACTTAAAAACATTCCTGAAGAAAATGTTACCCAAACCGATATGCCTTCATGAAACATTTCACCTCTGACCCAACAAAATTCCATCTGAACTGTTCTGACCAGCTGTAAGTAGAGGTCAGTTACCCCAATAGATGGCCTTTACACCATGGAGAATGTAGGTTCTCTGCAAAAACAGAATACCTTTCAATTCGTAGTGGGAGGGGGGGCTCTTTGATGGATGCTCACTGCAAGATGTTGTAAAACAATGATGCATCTGGCCATGCCATCCCCTCCACGTTATGGCTCAGGTGCTCCTAGGCCTGTGTTACTGTGCTCTCAGCCCAGGTGGACTTTTTGCTTTTGAATGGCATCAAGCTGGGTTTCAGCAGATTGTGCTGGCAGAACTCAGAGAGGTGAATCTAGATGTGCTGTAATAGCCAGGCTACTGTGAGTCTGAAATTGCTCAGTCACTCATGTATTGCTAAAGCTAAGAGAAGAATTTTAATAATTCTCTTGGCCACTCACCATCTTATTCTTTACCTAATTATGTTTTGGAGTCTGGATTGTGCTCACATTTTCATTCAGAGTGAAGTTCAAGTAGTGGTTAGGTGTAGATTCAGGATAGAAATCAGTTTCTGCCTTCTTGTTACTGCTCTGTTACTCAGAAAAAGGGAATATATATAATGGATGGGTGGCTGATATTTAAATATTTTTTTCTTGTAAGAGAAAGGGGAGAGACCAGAAGCAGAAAAGCAGTTTGCTGCTCTTGACTGAATGTAAGTTTTGCTGATTGTTCACTTGCAAACCCCGCCCCCCCCATTTGTTCCAGTTTGAGTAATGAAACAGTATGGAATTTTCTTGGCAGTGACATCTCAGGGAAATGTATTTCCCTGAAGTGTAAAGTAGCTGAGCATCTTGGGTGAGCGATTCTGAATATTGACAGTCAGCTGAAATATTGACTAAATGGGGGGGGGGGGGATATCCTAAATAAGGCAACTAAAGAAACATTTAACTGATAATGCAGGAAGAAATCAGAAAGGGAAGAATACTGAGTTAGGAATAAAAAAAGTACCTGCTTGAACATCCAGAAACATCCAGAATGCAACAGGAGGAACAAGCAAAATACTTATTGGAAAAATGGGATGAATGAGAAGCACAATATGAAACGGTGTCAGAAATACTAACGGATGTCATGCTCTTCTATCCACAGGACTCTATACTTTCAGTGAAGGTATATAATTCCTATTGAAGTCCATTACAGTTTTGGGAACTACATGTGTTCTGTTTTAAGAACTGCAGCGACAGAGCAATAAGGGAGCTAAAGGGATAAAGATGAAAGCAGGTGATTGTGTTAAAATTGGTGTGGTTTGTAGTAGACACTAATTCCTGTATGATTGGCTGCCTCTGTGGAGAAACAAGAGGGTAAATTCTACCACAAGTGGGTAAGTTGTTATGGTTTAAAAAAGTCTGATTGTCGTCGGGCCTAGCTGGATGAATGTATTTGTTGTTTGGTAGCCCTTGAAAGGGCAACTGGATGAGGCTACAGAGGTTTCAGGGTGTAAACTGATAATTAAAATGACTTGCCATCTGCTGAGAAGAGAAAAAAAAAGAAACTATTAGAATACACAAATACCCTCCGAGGGGATAGCATAGATGTAACTGGCTGTACAGTTTGTCCCAGTATTATTATCTGATTAGTTTTGAGACTAAAATGATTCCTTTAGCAGGAGAGAGAGAAGCACAACACTTGGGGATAGCAAGCTCACAGCCCACGCAGATGGCTGAGTGAAATTATATCACACAGCAGAAAAACAATTATATTTCATGTGAGTTTTAGCTGGAGACATAATTATATATTCTCTACCTTTGTTTAACCACCATAGTTGTGTCAAATATTCATACCTAGATCAAAATACAAATTGAAGTTGTCTAGTTTTGAATTTTCGTTACATACTTGAAACTCAGGCCAGCTTGGCCAAAGTTCACAACCTTTTCAGCAAACGTAACCCGATTTTTACAGTTCAAACTGGAAACCACGTGAACTGTACTAGTTCTTGCAGGATTTAAAATGCAAGGGCCTGAGTATTTTACATCAGTTTTAAGCCTGAGTGACTCCATTGAGTGTGAAATGAAATCAATGGAACTACATTGAGAATCAGGCCTCCAAAGTGTGAAATTTAGACTAAATTGTGTTTTTAAGTTTTTGCAGAAATCCAAAGCAAAACCCTTTTACGTGCAGAGTGAAATTGAAAGAAACAGTCTAAGAAATTCCGAGGGGGGGGGGGGGCGGGGAAGCCTCTGAATGTTGAACAGTTCTGCTGTCCTACTTTCCTTTTCATAGACAGACCCATTGGAATAAAACATCATTGTATCCATTGCCAAAAATAAATAAGGGCCAGTGAATCTTCCTGGTTTTGAAGTGAGAGAACTGGGATTGTAAAATATTAGGGATAATAAAATAATGAGCTGAGGAGCAACATATTCTGCAACATATTCCAATTTTTGAAAATATCTGTATCTGGGAAGGAGTGTGGACTATGGAGTTGAGTGGGGCCTGCATCTGTTCAGATTGTGTTTAAATTGCCTTATAGTAATTTATAATGTGACAAGTTATTAGGTAAAGTCAACACACTGTACTATAGCACTGTACTATAGCAGAACACATTATAGGCAATGTAATGCAACATGATCATTAATGAATATGTAATCTTTGGAAAATGGCTATTGCAAATTATCCACAAATATTTTACCACTTGTATGTGTTTAAAGCAAAAATTAATGATTTTGGCTCTTGGCCAATTGTTTTACAAATACAGTGGCAGAAGAGAATTGTACTGGCTGCCCAATACTAATGTGGATTGTGGCAAAACAACCCAGTTTTAAGAACAATTATCTTTCCATTTACTTTAAGAAATAGTTGCTTTTGAAAGCTGGGACCATGTCTTTATATGTGCAGATAGCATAATAAAGCCCCAGTATTGATCAAGGCATCTGACATTTACATATTAAATAATGACATAGGTGTTGTTGGAACTATTACAGTTAAATGTGTCAGTAATTTCATTTTTATATGTTTTCATGTCCATAAGAATCTGCTTCAACCCAAATCTTGGTTAATAGAATCTGGGCCTCTGTGAACCCTCTCTTCCCCTTAAGTGCAATCTTCAGGCAGGTATATGAGAGTGCTTTCCTTCCTCTGCTCTATAGAAAAGCAGATAACTTTTCCATTCATAAGTGGTAGAAATTCCCTTTTTCTGAATTTGAAATGAAATACACCTAAGCTATGTATATTCTTTAAGAACTGTCCAACATTCCTTTCAAGAACCTGGGATATTTGGTTGCTTTTTCTTTTTATCTTTTTTTTTTAGTTTGAATGAAGGTCTTGTGAGAATTTGATAGGTATTGCAACAAATATCCTTGTAATACTTTTCCTTGGGCTCTCTAAACCTTCTTGTGGTAGGGATTTTGGTTTTTTAAAATTCTGTTTCATGGTTCTTCAGTGTTTTCGTTCCAGGGACGTTTTTCAGTGTTCAGTACTGGGAAATCTGCTAAACTTCTATTCCTTTTGAAAGAAGAGGGAGTGTGGGGAAAGAGGGAGGTAGGGAGGGAAGAGACAGAAAAATACCGAAGGAAAGATGAGTTGGTGGTCCTGGCATTTGTAGTTTTCCTGAGAAACATACTCTCTTCCTATCCTATACATTCTGATTAATGTTAAATCAAACTGTGTTCCGTAAGATTTGTTTAAAAAATATTAAATGAAAAATTCATATTCCACCAACTGAATTTCTCAGCTCTTCATAGCCTTTTCAGCCACCTGCCCACTTCCAACATATGTTTAGTTTGCTTATTGCTTTAGGATCAAATTATTCTCTCAGCCACACTGGTGTAAATCCAGAATAACTCCGCTGAATTCAACAGACTCTGGATTCATCCTACTGTGACTGCAGGGGAATTTACCCATAAGCTTTTCTCTTATTTCGTTTTCACAGTTAGTGTGCTTTTATTTTGTTTTTCATTTTAGTTCAGATATTTAAATATTAGATATTTACCACCTTCATCATTGAATGGATGTCTTTTGACCAATCATTCAAGTGCTGTTGATAGCATGAGCTTCTGATTTCACCAGCTTCTTAACCCAAGGCTGTTTCTTGTTCTCCATGTTATATCTCTTCCACTACACAACACAGATTAATTGCTGTTGCTGACTTGTGTCGATTTATTGGTTTTAGTGTTATTTATTCATATATTTTTGTCTTGGAATGCTTATGAATTATTCCAACAACCTGCTTTAATAGCTCCAAATTGTAGGAATATAACAACTGGGTTATGCCATATTGAGTTTCAGATAAGTTTTTCTTTGTCTCAGGGAGGGGAAAGGAAGAACGGGACTCCGTAAGTGTAATTGAGGACTGAATTTGTTCCAAAATATTTGTATGTATAACAGGACCTGCCTCTGTAATTCTGGGACACCCATGCCTGGCCATCCCTGTTTAATTACCCCCCTGCCCCACACACACCTCCATGCCACACCTTTATTAGGTACTAGCATAAGTGCCCAGCGCTGCTCGGGTCAGTCGGAGGTGGAGAGGGGGCAGACAGCTGACACCCCCTGACCAACCCCAACACCCCCCAGCTCACCCCCCGACCAAACCCGACACTCCCACCTGACCCCCCAAGCAAACCCGACATCCCCACCTGACCCCCCAAGCAAACCCGACATCCCCACCTCACCCCCCGACCAAACCCGACACCCCCACCTCACCCCCCGACCGAACCCGACAACCCCACCTCACTTACCGTCCCACCAAACCCAACTCGGATCCATCGCAGGTGGGGGGGGGGGCACAGAGCTGATGGAGTCCGGGGTTCCATTGGGAGGGGTGAGGGGCAGAGAACTGAGGGATCTCCGGGGTTCCGTTGGGAGGGGGGAGGGGCAGAGAACTGAGGGATCTCCGGGGTTCCGTTGGAGGTGGGAGGGGCAGTGAGCTGAGTGATCTCCGGGGTTCCACTGGAGGAGGGAGGGGCAGTGAGCTGAGTGATCTCCGGGGTTCCATTGGGAGGGGGGGGGGCAGTGAGCTGAGTGATATCCGGGGTTTCCGTTGGAGGAGGGAGGGGCAGTGAGCTGAGTGATCTCCGGGGTTTCCGTTGGAGGAGGGAGGGGCAGTGAGCTGAGTGATCTCCGGGGTTCCGTTGGAGGAGGGAGGGGCAGTGAGCTGAGTGATCTCCGGGGTTCCGTTGGAGGAGGGAGGGGCAGTGAGCTGAGTGATCTCCGGGGTTCCGTTGGGAGGGGGGAGGGGCAGTGAGCTGAGTGATCTCCGGGGTTCCGTTGGGAGGGGGGAGGGGCAGAGAACTGAGGGATCTCCGGGGTTCCGTTGGAGGAGGGAGGGGTGAGCTGAGCGAGTGAGGTGTCTGTTGGAGGGGGGTATTATGACATCATCACCACCTAACTGCCCAGCCGATGTGATTGGCCCTGAAAGACTTTCACCCCTGGGGGGCGTCAGAGGTGAGATCTGAAAATTTTTCGACCCTTACCAGCATCTAGACCCTAAGACCCCTCACTGTACCAAATTTCAAGTCTCTGGCTCAAACGGTGCAGGAGGACTTCGCAGTCATACGTACATACATACATACATACGTACATACATACACCACTTGACTTTTATATATATAGATAGGCCTTTAAAAACGGATGAAGCCCAGCAATTTCATGCTGGCTGTGAAGGACAGTAGTTAGGCTGGGTTGTTGCTAGAGACCTGAGCCACAGGAATGGAGCTAAATCCTGTGGAGGGCCCAAAAGCAAGGGACCAGGCTCCAGGTAGGCAGTCCCGGGACCAGTGTTCCACAAGGAGCTGAAGAGGAGCCTCAGAGGGATGAAAAGCTTAAGCTCAATGAGGGGTGATAGATGCTTCCGTTGTTTGTAGATCTGAGCAGTTTTCTACTGAGGGACCAGAGGGAGAAGTCCTGGGACCTGTTACTCTGGAAAGGAGAATGTGATGATTTCATTGAGTTCTGTGGTGATTTAGAACTTTGTTACTGGCTTGATGGAGAGCTGGGTGAAGAGACTTTGAACAGGCCAGCTCAGAGAAGCTAACTTGGTCCCTGACCAGTTGCATCTGAATCTGAATACCCTGGAAGGAAATTGAACTTTTAAATGACCTTGCCAGGTTACCAAAGACAGAGGTGATGAACAGGAGGTGACAAAGGGGAAAGCCCAGCAATCACTACACCCAGACATAATAGAATGAGCCCTGATGAGTCACTTCTCTGCACTTGGGGCTTGCTCTGGGCTGGGATATTATACCAGTATGTAAATAGAGCCTCTTCCGTTAAAATAGTCAGCAAGTGGGGGAAGGGAGACTGAAAAGTCCATGCAGTATGTTTCACAAACTTTCTTCTGTAGTAATAAGAATTTAGTGGGCTATGGAGTGTGCAAAGCATTCAAACCCAAAAGATCTAATGAGGAAGTATCATGGAAACTGGAGTCATCCTATGTGAAGGTTTACTCTCTTGCACAGCTTTGATGACCACTTCTCTTAAGGACAATATGCTTAAGGTTACTCAGGAGCAACTGTGGAAGGGACTTCACATTAGTTAATACTCACACTACAAGCAGCATTAACACCCTTGATCAACTGTTTGCCTATTGAGTCACTTGCAGACCCACAATCTATACCCACAATCTCCCTTTGATGCACACATCTATCTCCTTCCACTGAGGTTATTCTGCCCCTAAGGAGAATTTGATCAGACTCTTCATTTAATTCTTTGATGAGTTACTCTTTTTAAAGGTGATAAAAGAACTCTAGAGAAAGCATGGTAGAGCAGCCCCTAGGTCAGTAACAGTATATTTTAAAATACCTCTGGATAGATCAGTGCAGAGACAATAATTATTAATAACTCACAACAAATAATTCATATTGAAAACAAACACATTTTTGCATCAATTTTTCCTTGAACATATTGCATTTAAATTTATTTGTTGTTTGAAAATTTGCCTAAAATTCTTTGACGGATTATTTCTCCAAATAATTGGTCTGTTCCTTGTCTGTGATAAGACCATTACAAGTGTCCAGCATCTCAAAATTCAAGTTTTGATTGGACAAAAGTCACATGGTATGATTCTGCTCCCTGACTGGAAGATATTTTCTGCTTAAAATATGTTTCTGTCATCTTTCCGGATGATAATGTGGCCCTTTGCTTTCAGACAATATGCTAAACTTGGAGAATGTGTACTCAATTATATCAAATTTGTTTAAAAACATTAATGCATATTTTAGTAAATTTTTGAAGTGTTTGCCCATTTCTACTAGTAAATATGTTAGTTAATTATGCACATACATTTAATTACCAAAGGAACCCTTTACAG
The DNA here is from genome assembly GCA_032164245.1 of Sternotherus odoratus. Taxonomy (NCBI): domain Eukaryota; kingdom Metazoa; phylum Chordata; order Testudines; family Kinosternidae; genus Sternotherus; species Sternotherus odoratus. The sequence goes on along the minus strand of JAVMKO010000002.1, from coordinate 83,548,325 downwards.
TCATTTTGTTTCATTACTATATTTCATTGTTCAAATGTGAATCAACTTGTAGTTAAAGGGATACTGGTAAGTGAGTAAGACACAAAATCTAGGTGTTTCTTTAAAGAGGGGAATTTACTAATTCATCTCTAATATCTAAATAGCAGTAGTCTCTGGAATGTCAAGGGATTGACATAAGATTTACTCCCTCCCTCCAGAAACGAAACTATTGTTTCTTGCATCTTTTGACCTAAGTGATTAGCCAATATTTGGAATCTTGTAGGTTGTTTCCATTAGGAGAAGAAATTGAAAATTGGTATTTCTTTGCATGCATGCGGTCCTGGTTCCGTATGAAGAATGGACACAGACTCCTGCTTGCATTTATACAGTAGGAATCAAACAGGAGACAGTTTCTTTGCTCAATATATCAAGTCTCTCTCTCTTCCCTGCCCTCCCCCCAGCTTTCTTCCCCAAAGCTCTCTTATCCTTCCCTCAGTCCATACTACAAGTGTTTGTCTGTCCTTGGCTTTCTGCTGCCTTCTGCATTTGCTTCTGTGGTGTTTCTGGCTGCATAGGCTTTTTCGCTCACACTCTACCACCAAAGCAACACACAGGACTCTGTGTTTGCATTCAGCCCCCAGTCAAACCCTCTGCCTCACACTGGTCAATGGCTTTGAAAAAGGCCTGTGTTTTGGATAGTGGATCCTATTGTTTCAGCTGACTCAGAACAAAAAGGAGCTTAATTGCTTCTTATATTTAACATGAATGAAGATGGCTATAATGCCCAAAACCATCAACAAAGTTTCACTGTATAATGCTATTTATAAATTAAGTGAAGCTGATGTTTTCATTGTCTGAGATGAGTGAAACACAGAAAGTAAACACACATTATAAATAGTGGAAAATATAGTAGCTTTCTAAAGTTCATTGAGTTCTAATAATAATGTAACACGGGAGGAGCTTCAATGTATGATTTTTACCTTGACCCTGTTTCTCTTTGTGATAAATCTGCTGATGATTAGTTGTTTTATTCCTCTTTCATGTGAACTCCAATGTCTTATTTTGAGCAGTATATATACACTCCAGATTATAAGGAAGTAAGGGAGGAAACAGTATGTGACATATTTTCCAGAAAATTATTTATTTAATTATTTACTCATAGGGCTTTCTGTGTTGTTCATCATTAACAGTATGCAAGAAGCTCACAAAGATTCATGAATTTAGTCTCCCAACACTTTTGTGAAGTAGAGAAATATTATTATCCCCACTTTACTGAAAAGAAACCGAGGCTCAGAGAAAATAAATGACTTTACTGGACCACCAGGAAGTTTGTGATGGAACTAGAAGTATGATATCCTGACACCCAGCTGAACACTTCCACTACAAGTCTATCTTCCCTTTAATAATCTAAGCACTGTAGTCTCTCCTGACCTTAACATCTGTGATACAGTGCATGCTCTGTCACTTTTCTTCCCCAGTCACTCCAATCATTACTTTTCTCTGAAACACGGTGTGGGGAGCTGAGCTGTGATCAGGGAAGACTACCTCACTTTGGTTAATGTGTGATATTACAGCTGCTTTAACCAGTTCTCTGTTTCAGTCAGACATGGGAGAGGTGTTAACTAGTTACTCAGGGATAAGTACCTACGCTTGGTGATCTCTTCTACATCACCAAGATTGAGATGAATGGATGGACGAGAAGGACAAAAAAAAAACAATGGCTGAAGCAAAGCAAGAGATAAAAGGAATAAGAATGGATAAAAGAGGGGAAACCCCCCAAATCTCTCTTCGGCTTGTGGGTCCAACATGGCCACTCTGTGCATGTGCATGTGTGCAGGCTGTACATCCATAGAGTACTCAGGCAGTTAAACTTGCAAATCTAAATGCTTTGTTCATATATTATATTTTTATTCCACTCAGATCTCTTCTTGAATTAGAAAGGCCAAGGCAGAAAATGAGATTAAACTAGCTAGAGACAAAGGTTAACAAGAAAACATTCTACAAATACATTAGAAGTAAGAGGAAGGCCAAGGACAGAGTAGGCCAGTTACTCAATGAGGAGGGAAAAACAATAACAGAAAATGTGGAAATAGCAGAAGTGCTAAATGATTTTATTTTTCACACACACACACACACACACACACACAAGGTTAGTAGCAAATGGTTGTGTAACATAGTGAATGCCAGTGAAAATGAGGTAGGATCAGAGGCTAAAGTATAGAAAGAAAAAGTTAAAAATTACTTCAACAAGTCAGATGTCTTCAAGTCACTAGAGCCTGATGAAATGCATCCTAAGGCTGGTCCTCACTGGGGGAGGGAGGGGGGATCGACTGCAGATACGCAACTTCAGCTACATGAATCACGTAGCTGAAGTTTGCGTATCTGCCGCCGACTTACCTCTCGTCCCCACGGCGGCGGCAGGCAGCGGCGCGCTCCCCCGTCGACTCCAGCTTGCGCCTCCCGGCAAGCTGGAGTTCCGGAGTCGATGGGGGAGCTCCGGGCGATCGATTTATCGCGTCTTAACAAGACGCGATAAATCGATCGCCAGAAGATTGATCCCGCGCTGCGCGAGTGAAGACCAGCCCCTAGAGTACTGAAGGAATTGACTGAGGACATATCTGGTCCATTAGCAATTTATCTTTGAAAAGTTATGGAAGAAGGAGATTACAGAGGACTGGAAAGGGACAGACACAGTGCAGATCTATAAAAAGGGAAATAAGGACAACCAACCCGGGGAATTACATACCAGTCAGCTTTACTTCAGTATGCAGAAAGATAATGGAGCAAATAATTAAGCAATTAATTTTCAAACACCTAGAAGATAATAATATGATAAGTAATGATCAGCATGGATTTGTGAAGAGCAAATTGTGTCAAACCAACCTAAAAGCTTTCTTGGAAGTGGTAGATGTAGAATATCCTGACTTTAGTAAGGCTTTTGATACTGTCACACAGGGCCTTCTCATAAATAAAATAGGGAAATAAAATCCAGATGGAGCAACTATAAGGTGGGTACATAAGTGGTTGGAAAACTGTTCCCAGGCAGTAGTTATTAGGGCTTCACAGTCAAGCTGGAGGGATGTATTGAGTGGGGTCCCACAGGGATCAGTTATGGGTCCATTTCTATTCAATATCATCATCAATGGTTTAGATAATGGCATAGAGAGTACACATAAAATTTGTGGACAATACCAAACTAGGAGTCAAAGGGGTGCAACTACTTTGGACAATAGGATTAAAATTCAAAATGAACTGGACAAACCAGAGAAATGGTTGGCAGTAAATAGGATGACATTCAATAAAAACAAATGTAAAATATTCCACTTAGGAAGGAGCCATCAGTTGCACATGTACAAAATGGAAAATAACTGCCTAGGAAGGAATATTGCAGAAAGGGATTTGGGGATCATAGTGGAACACAAGCTAAATATGTGTTGTGTTTCACTGTTGTGAAAAAAGCAACCATCATTCTGGGATGTATTAGCAGCAGTGTTGTAAGCAAGACATGAGAGAGAATTCTGCCACTCTACTCTGTGGTGATTAGGCCTCATCTGTATATTCTGTCCTGCTCTGGCACCCCATTTCATGAACGATGTGAACAAATTGGAGAAAGTCCAGAGAAAAGCAACAAAAATTATTAAAGGTCTATGTAGCGGGGTGGTCACCCCGCTCTGGCCTAAAAGGGCTTAAAACAGCTCTGGGAGAGGGCTGGGGCAAGGGAAAACCTGGGCTGATTGAGAGGCAACCTCAACTGGGGGGCCATGCCCCAAACAGACCCAGCTGGCCCTATAAAGGTCAGGGAAGCCAGGCACTGAGACAGAGAGTTTCCGCCTGTAGCTGTGGAGGCAGACTGGCCTAGCTGCTGGGGATTTTAAGAAGGTACCTGGAGTCGAGCAGGGCTGGAGATAAAGTCCAGAAGAGCTGGGGAGCTCCAGGCTGGCAACTCCCCAGGCTGCCAGGCCTGGTCCTAACCCTTAAAAGGAGTTCAGGGGCTGAAGTTCAACTTATTTATAAATTATTTGGAGGAAGGGGTAAACAGTGATGTGGCAAAGTTTGCAGATGATACTAAACTGCTCAAAGTAGTAAGGACCAAAGCAGACTGTGAAGAACTTCAAAAAGATCTCACTAAACTAAGTGATTGGGCAACAAAATGGCAAATGAAATTTAATGTGGATAAATGTAAAGTAATGCACATTGGAAAAAATAACCCCAACTATACATACAATATGATGGGGGCTAATTTAGCTACAACCAATCAGGAAAAAGACCTGGGAGTCATTGTGGATAGTTCTCTGAAGGCATCCACGCAGTGTGCAGCGGCAGTCAAAAAAGCAAACAGGATGTTAGGAATCATTAAAAAAGGGATAGAGAATAAGTCGGAGAATATCTTATTGCCCTTATACAAATCCATGGTGCGCCCACATCTTGAATACTGCGTACAAATGTGGTCTCCTCATCTCAAAAAGGATATACTGGCACTAGAAAAGGTTCAGAGAAGGGCAACTAAAATGATTAGGGGTTTGGAACGGGTCCCATATGAAGAGAGATTAAAGAGGCTAGGACTTTTTAGCTTGGAAAAGAGGAGACTAAGGGGGGATATGATAGAGGTATATAAAATTATGAGTGGTGTGGAGGAAGTAAATAAGGAAAAGTTATTTACTTGTTCCCAAAATAGAAGAACTAGGGGCCACTCAATGAAATTGGCATGCAGCAGGTTTAAAACAAATAAAAGGAAGTTCTTCTTCACACAGCGCACAGTCAACCTGTGGAACTCCTTACCTGAGGAGGCTGTGAAGGCTAGGACTATAACAGGGTTTAAAAGAGAGCTGGATAAATTCATGGAGGCTAAGTCCATAAATGGCTATTAGCCGGGATGGGTAATAAATGGTGTCCCTAGCCTCTGTCTGTCAGAGGGGGGTGATGGATGGCAGGAGAGAGATCGCTCGATCATACCTGTTAGGTTCACTCACTCCGGGGCACCTGGCATTGGCCACTGTCGGTAGACAGGATGCTGGGCTAGATGGACCTTTGGTCTGACCCAGTATGGCCGTTCTTATGTTCTTATGTTCTTAGGGGGGAAGCCAACAGGTAGGCAGAGGCAGCAGGCCAAACTCTCCTTGCCTATGATGACTGGCTTAAACAGACTGCAGTCAGCTCCAGTGAAATGGGGCTAGATGGTGACTGGCAGTAGCCCATAGGCTGAGGTAAGGTGGGGATAGGGGTGGGGGTTCCCTGGGGAGGGGAGACCCTAAATTGTTCTTTACCTCTGAGGATAGGGCAAGAAACAGTGGGCTTAAGTTGCAGCAAGGACAATTTATTTGGACATTAGGAAAAAAATTCCTGTCAGAGTGGTTAAGCACTAGAATAAATTGCCTAGGAAAATTGCAGAATCTCCATCATTGGAAATGTTAAATAGAAGGTTGGACAAATACCTGTTACGGATGGTCTAGATCAGCAGTGTCCAACACATTGACCACTAGCCACATGTGGTGAATAGGCTATTGAATTGTGGCTAATGCATGAGCAATGCGTGGTCTGTGAATCCACTTTTTCTGCAGTAAATTTTATAAAATCCAAGTAAAATCTGGAGGCTGAGTTAAGATGTGTGGTAAATTTGAATTATATACTGGATTTCAGGGTTCTGGTAGTAGTATGTTTTTAAATCCTTTTTTATAATGTGGAGAATAAGAAAAATTCAAAACCACAAGTGTGGCTGGCTAGCATCAAATTTCTATTGGACACAGTCTGTCTAGATAATACTTAGTCCTGCATTGAGTGCAGGGGACTGGAGTAGAGGACCTCACCCGTCATGTGATTATATGAAGTATTTTTTTTCACACAACACACAACTTGTGGAACTCCTTGACAGAGGATGTTGTGAAGGCCAGAATTACACCAGGGGTCAAAAATAACTAGACAAAGTCATGGAGGATAGGGCCATCAATGGGCAGTGATAGTGTCCCTAGCCCCCATTTGCCAGAAGATGGGAATGGGTGACAGGAGATGGAGGGCTTGATGATTACTTGTTCTGTTCTTTCCCTCTGATGCACCTGACATTGACTGGAAGACAGGATACTGGGCTGTGGTCTGACCCAGAATGGCTGTTCTTATGATTTCCGTCCTTCATTTGAAAACCATCCTTATTTTGATGTAGATTCTGTTTTGACACATGAGATCAGAAAAGCCTTAGCCTAAGTGCCCAGGGATAATTTAGTTTGTCCTCATCTTATGCTTATTTGAATTATGTCACAGTTGACAGTTTTGCTTTCCATGAGATATACCTGCCTTTTAGGCTTTTTATTAAACAGCTGTGTGGGATTAGTGACACAGATAAGCTAAACGGGCTTCATAGAGCTTTTGCTTTTAGAAATCTCTTCTATTGTTTCCTTCCCTTTTGTCACCAGTGACCAAACCTTGTTGTCTAGCCAAGGAAATAGGCACCTCCAGCATCAGAGCTGCCACCCTCCTTTTCCCTCATCCCCACCTTCAAACTATGATCATTGTAAAGGAACATAACTACGGGTAGCTGCTCTGGTAGAAATGGGAGATTTTGTTTTTCTCCCATTATTTTTCAGAGTGTGTGTGCTCAAACTTCATTTTCTCTAAGGAGAAGGACAAATCATTTCACTCATGCTGCTTTTTACACCAAAAAATATAATACACAGGATCCTGTTAACATGACATGTCAAAATATATAAACAAAATGTCCTTAAATCAACATATTATACCTTTCCATTGTTCATCTGCAAGTCCATTTGTAACAAGACTAATTCAAAAGTCTAAATCACTGGATTTTGAGTATAATCACTTCTCCGGCAGCATTTTGCTTACTTTGCTTATCTGTAAATTGTGATGATCATGGATGGAAATCGTTGGTTTGTGTATGGTGAAATTGACATTTAACAACATTTACCAACAAAAATTAATCCTTCCAAGCCTACTCATGGTGCATTGTGCATACAGCAGGGGAGGAAGAAATGATCATAGCAGTGGGTGGGAGTTCTACTATTGCCTTGTGTAGCCAGGCGGCAACTCACCCCTGCGGCGCCTCCTGCTGGTGTATCTGGGAATTAGCTCACCAGCGTCCGGAGCACCCTCGCAGGCCGATGTCCCGCTTGCTGTCTTGGCCCCGTGTCCCTCCCGGACCCCGTGCCCTCTTACCAAGGGTGCTGCACCCATGCAGTACCCCCACAGTTCTTAGGGTCTCCCCTCCCAGGAAACCCCCACGCTCTATCCCCACCTTGCCTCAGTCTAGGCAACTGCCAGTCACCACTTTCCACCATTCACTGAGGCAGACTGCAGTATAATTGCCACTCATCACTGGCAAGGAGGGTTGGCCTGCTACTTCTTCCTCAGTAGCTATGGGCTGCCCCCTGCAACCCCAGTACCCCTTCCCCTAGGCCCTGCAGCCTGGGGGTTTCTAGGCTAGAACTTCCTCAGCTCCTCCTGCCTTGCCCCAGCCCTGCACCACTCTAGGTACCTTGCTCAAGCTCCCAGCAGCCAGGCCTGTCTTCCTCTGCAGTCAGAGGAGACTCTGTTCTCTCTGACACCTGCCTCTCAGCCCTTTCATAAGGGCTGGTCTGTTTGGGGCATGGCCACCCAACTGAGCCTGCTTCCCAATCAGCCCAGATTTTGCTTTTTCCTATTCAGCCTGGGAGCTGCTTGCCCCCAGCCACAGTCCTTCCCAGGGCTGTTTTAAGCCACTTTCTGCAGGAGTGGGGCAGCCACCCCACTACACCTTGCTACTGATTAGTCTTGAGCAAGTTGCTTCACCTATCCACCTTAGTTTCCCTCCAAAAAGATGATAGATGTAGTTAACTGTTTCTCAGTTGGTGTGATTCATTAATGTTTGTACAGCCCTTTGTATATATTTAGTACTAAATAATATTTTCATATAATTTGAATCATGATTTGAACTAGGTTTTTTCCTTTACCAGATTTCATGCTCAATCGCATAAGATGTTGAAGTACAATGGGTGCTGAGGGCCCTTAGTCTTTCACAGATTCAGGCTCCTCACTGGGATATTTTGCCTAGAGCAACCTATCCTTTTGTTACATGGAAAAGGGAAAACAGGTGCACAGATTTTTTTGGGTATAGCCCATGGAGTACAGGACAGTAACAACAGAAGCCAGATGAAAATCAATGGTTTCATTTTGTAGTGTTTGTCTGTTTTCATTCATTAGGAATCTACCCTTTGAATTTAGATGGAAGATTTGCAAACCTTAACAAATATCTCAGGGAATGTGACCTGGTTTCAGGGATGTAACAAAACTCACAAGCAGATAAGTTTTCCCTGGTATCTTTGTGAAACTTTCCTAGTGTTTCACTAGCTGTCCTATTTCAAGTTATGCCTATATCACCTCTATATACATTTACAGACAATTTTACCTCTTTCCCACACAAAGCTAGTTTTATACTCTTTTTCCTGTGGCACCTCACCTATCCACCTGTCTGCTATTTTCTAAAAAATTACTATGCATTAGTAGGGAGTGGTGGGCAGATCTCTTCCTAGATGAGTTTTTGCTCCTGTAAAGCCTCTCTCCCACATCCACCCCTATGGTCAGAAGCAAGAAGAAGACCCATCAGCATACTAGCAAAACAGAGTGTGCACTTAGCAGCAGTGCTAGTGTAATGCTTCCACTCCACCCATATTCCTATATTTGAAATCTAAATATCAGTAATACATGTTGTGATATCTAGGGCATTTATGAACTAAAATAATAATTCATATGTGCCAACTTACACTCACATGTAATGGATTCCTAGATACTGCTGGTGGAGGCCAATGGAAGAAGTGTAAGGGTATGTCTACACTGAGGTAGGGAAGGGTGGTGGCATCTAGCTAGGTCAAAGCTGGCTCAAGTAACAAGGAATCTGTGGTAGCCTAGGTGGCTGTGAGGGTACCCTCCGTGATCCTGAGTACTCCATGACCCTGAGTACATACTCAAGTAGCTGCTGCTCCCTGGCTTCAACTCCCTGATTTCAGTGTAGGCATACCCTGAGACAGCTGCTGTGATAGTCACAGAGAAGAGGAGGAGTTGTTATTGAGGGAGGCCCAGTGCTGTGCCTGACTCTTCCAGCAGACAAAGCAGTAAATGCTATTAACTGAGCAGCAGGTCAGTCACAGTCTGTTCTGTGGACAGCTTGTAAATGTCTGCTCTATTTTTTTACACTGGCCTGTCTTAAACTGTTCTAGTTGGGGATTGGTCCTGCTTTGAGCAGAGGGTTGCACTAGATGACCTCCTAAGGTCCCTTCCAATCCTGATACTCTATGAACAGTGGGTTAGATCCTCAGACAGTGTAACTCAATGAAGCTATGACAGTTTATACCACTGAGACTATGGCTCAGTGTGTCAAATTCAGCTCATTGAGAACAAAGAAAATTGTGCCTTTGTTTTGTTGTGCATGGTAAACTCGTATTTGTTATGTTTTATAGCTGAAGAGTTTTGTTTGTGAGCAGAGTCAGTATACATCTATTAATTCAGGTACTTAATCTGGTCAGAGCTAATATTTTTGATAGAGATGGTCTGTGTTAGATCTAAATTCTTGTAATTATTTTGAGCAGTGTAACTCATTGTGGGCAGCGTGTGTAATTCATGGAGTTAATCTGGTTACAGCTCTCTGTGCAGTCTATACAAATCACACATCATATTTTAATTACATTGCCACTCTGTTTTGCAATCAACTGGTGAAAATCCCAAGGTTATTTAACTGTTAATTAAACTACAGACCTTTTTCCTTTACACCTGGACACAGGAAATACAGGCACCACTAATGTGTCAGGAAATCTTTTGCAAATTCATTGGAACACTTTGATTAGGAAATGGCCCTGCCAAACTTTTGCCGACATGTGAATCAAGTCTATGTAGACATGTTGCCCTTCCCCATATACAAATGACTATGGAAACATGTTCAGGGAAGGAAGGTGAGAGTGGAGGGTAAAGTAGAATTAAACTGTGTTCCCCCAGTAATGTTTCTATTTGTTTACATTCTCTTTTAAATGAATAAAAAATGCTACAGGCTACTCTAGCTTCTGAGCATGGATTTTATGAGCTAATTCCTACATGTCTTATCTATGTGGTAATTCTATAGAGTGGGTAACTAGCAATGCAGGTGAAGGGGAGGACCTTTATGAGGCTGAATGCTCCCAAGATTCCTGGGTGGTTATAGAATTTGGGGGTGGGGTCAAAGACACAAAAACATGTAAAATGTATTTGGTTTCAAGTTTCATTTTTAAAATGTCACGTCACATCTCCATTCATCAAAAGTTTGACCGACATACCAGTTTGTGGTAGTGAAGGTCATAGGTTTTTATGCATAACCAGGTGAAATGAAAAAGATTTAGAATGAGTTTTTCTTTAATGATTGTGGTTTATTGGAACCCAGAATTCAAAATGAGATGTGACTCCACATACTGTGACAGATCGCCTTCTTGCCCCCCTCCAAACACAGGCAGGAAACTCTTCTTTGTCTCCAAACAGTGCTCTTTATTTCACAGTGCAAGCTCCCCCCCCCCCACCGATATACAACTCTATATAGTTCAGCTCTTCAGCTTACAGCTCTACACAACTCTACAACTTACAGCTCTACAGAACTCTATATAGTTCAGCTCTGTCAGGCCTCTAGCCTCAGCTCTATTTCAGCTCTATGCCTTTCTCTATTCAGCTCTGTCAGGCCTCTAGCCTCAGCTCTATTTCAGCTCTATGCCTTTCTCTATCCTTCTCTCTCACTCCTCCACACTACCATACCACCACCACCCTGGGCTTCCTGCCTGGCAGGCTTATATCCCCCTGAGGAGGCTGCCAGGTGCAGCTCATCAAGCCTGAGCCTTCTGCAGCCCAGGTGGCTAATTAGGCTTTCTGCAAGGGAGGTTTGCAGAGGGCTTTTCTCCCTCTTAAAGGGGCAGCAGGCTGGGTCAGGCCCACCCTGCCACAATACATTGCAATAAAAATAAAAGGTTTTCAGGAAAAGAAATCACTGAGTTTTAAGCAGTTTTGATTATAGCCAAGTGCAACAAACTTTTTTTCTTAAGCTATATGACAGAGATTTTCCTGCCCTGATAACACACTGTTGATTAGAATGCCATTCCTACCAGAACAATGTAGTCTAATGTTGATTTCTTAAAATCTATTTTCTCTTTTCTCATTTTCTTCAGTTGCTGTATTTCCTTCCCACTTATTTTCCCCAACTCTCAAAATAATCACCTCTTATACATTTTTTGAGGCTCTTAAAATATGCCTCATTTTTTCTGATACTCATATTACCTTGATCTTCAAAATATTTTACTTTAAGATCTAATTTTTAAAGTCAGCTTTCAGTTGTTTCTTCTTCTTTTTCAACTGCAAGTGACTAGATATTCAAAAGGATATAAATAAAATTCCTGTTTTCTTCCCTTAATTTTTTTACACAAATAACAGACATGCTCTAAACACTAAATAAATACCCTGAATAATGAAACTTGTCATCATGCTTACCTACACATTACAGGAACTATACACTTTATATTTCTAAGCTTTATTACATGAGAATGTATAACTAAATAATTTAATTTGTGGACCTTAAATATATTTTTGTTAGAATACACACAATTAGGTCCTCTTAATACTATCAGATCCTGGGATATCCTACACATGGCGTTTGTTTTTTCCTTTTAAGGGGTCACTGCAGTGTTGTAGGTTTATGGGTTGTTAATGGAGGATCTGCTCAAACAATCCCATCCTCCAAAAATGTCTGTCACAGTGGTCCTTTGAAAAAAGAATGGGTTGCCCAAAAGTGGGTGAAACTGGCCCAAGGCATTCCAGATTATTTTATTAAAGATTCAAAACATTTTAAATGCTTGAAACAAATAAATAAACATTTCAAACCAAACAACGTTTCATTAGTCCCAACATTCCTCACCCTACGTTTTTAATTGGCTAAAAAAAATTGGTTTGGGTCCAGCCAAAAACCAATTTATTCAGCTTTTCAAATTTGCCAACAAACTGAAAAATTCATGAATTTACCCAGCTCTACTTAAAAGAAGTAGTATAATTAAAAGTGACTGGAACTTAGTGTCTTAAGTAAACTAGGAACTTTTGAAAATATTACCCTGTCTGTCTGTCTCTCTCTCTCTCTCTCTCTCTCTACTTTTCTGGCCCTTAGAATCACTGATGGATTTTTATCCTCCATACCTCTGTGATGAAAGGAGTTGCTATCCCAGTTCTACAGATGTAGGACTGAGACATTATGTAGATTAAGTGACTTGTCTTGTAAGATTATACAGGAAGTCTTTAGTTGAGCCATAAATTGAACCTGCATCTCTTGGGTACCAGCCCAGAACCCTATTTGCTAGCCTAATGTTTTTCATATGATGGATTGTGACCTGAGATGGGGAAGGTGTGACAAAAGACAATCAGGGCAGCTGTGAGATATTGAAACTGTTATGATGTTATTGTTTCTCTGCCCACCCTTACCCTTCCAGATCAAATGTTTTGTCAGCCTCTATAAACACACCCACACATAATACAGGCTTATCACTGTTATCGTTGCTATGTTTTTACTCTTTAGTAATAAGAGCGTAGTGAAGTCTTTTTACTTTCAGTAAAGGGTTGCCATCCTGAAAAGCGTGTACCAAGGCCATCCTTCCTTGTTCTAGCTACAGCTGTTTTTCTTTCCATACGGTGAGAGACTGTTGGTCAGTTTATAATTTCCATTTGTAAATATTCCCCAAACCTTTCAGATTGTGGAAATGATAGCAGGAGACTGACCATATCCAAGTGTCAAGAATCAGAGAAGTAGCCGTGTTAGTCTGGAATAGCAGAGGTAACAAAGTCCTGTGGCACCTTAAAGACTAACTATAAAGTTTTGAAGCACTGTGTGGACTGGTTGAACAGCTTCCACCCCACCATCCACCTCAGTCTGGACCAGTCCACACAGGAAGTCCACTTCCTAGACACCACAGTGCAAATTAATGACGGCCACGTCAACACCACCCTATACCAAAAACCTACTGTCACGTTACTGAAATAATTCGGGACCCTATAAATCATTGCTGCAACCAGGGTCCTATAGTGGCACCAAATCTTATGTACAGGGGGTCATAATGGGTGTCTATGACCAGGTTATGGATTGCTAATTGTAAATATGGCATTGGTATGTGTGTATCAATTTTGTAGTTAGAGATATAATATTGGCTCAAGACTGTCTGTCTTTCCAAATATTGTGCTCTGCTGGGGGAGAAGATTCCTCAATACTGGGCGTCAGCTTGGCTTGGGCTGCCTGATGGCCCATTAAGGAACACCAACCACACAATGGACTTTGTATATGCCTGTCCACACCCGAGCTGCTCTAGGAATGTCACTGCCTGGTCAGAAACTGAATCCTGGAGAAGTCTGGTGATTGGACCTTGTGACTGTAAACCTCCATTTTGCAACCGGACTCTGCAAAAGAAGGAGGAGGGTCTTGGCCCAGAAGACAAAGTCTATAAAAGCTGGAAGAAGCATTCTCCATTTTGTCTTTTACCTCCAGTCTTCAGCCTGCCTTGTTTCCAGCTTTGGTACTCTGGGAACTCTGGACTAAGGTGCTGACCCACCCCTAAATGGGGTGCATCCAAAGACTTTGATTTGAACCTGCAGTTATTCTACCTTTGCTGCAAGCCTGAACTAAGAGATGTGCCATTACTGCATGTAATTTATTTCTTTTAACCATTCTTAACCCTCACATATACCTTTTTCCTTTTATAATAAACCTTTAGATTTTAGATTCTAAAGGATTGGCTACAGCGTGATTTGTGGTAAGATCTGATTGGTATATTGACCTGGGTCTGGGGCCTGATTCTTTGGAATTGGGGAGAACCATTTTCTTTATTTGGGGGATTGGTTTTCATAACCATTGGTCCCCAGGATAGGTGGCTGCTGGTGGTGATACTGGGAAGCTGGAGTGTCTAAGGGAATTGCTTGTGTGACTTGTGGTTAGCCAGTGGGGCGAAGCCAAAGTCTTTTCTGTTTGGCTGGTTTGGTTTGCCTTAGTGTGGAAAAACCCCAGCTTTGGGCTGTAGTAGCCCCTTTGGAAGCAATCTATCCTGATCTGACACTCACAGTTGGATCCCACCAGGAACAGCACCGTCACACCTACCGACAGCTATGCCTACCTTCATGCCACCAGCTTCCATCCCGGACATACCACACGATCCATTGTCTACAGCCAAGCACTGAGGTACAATCAGATTTGCTCCAACCCCTCAGACAGAGACCAACACCTACGAGATCTTCACCAAGCTTTCTCAAAACTACAATACCCACACAAGGAAATAAGGATACAGATCAACAGAGCCAGACATGTACCCAGAAGCCTGCTGCTGCAAGACAAGCCCAAGAAAGAAAACAACAGAACACCACTGGCCATCACCTACAGTCCTCACTTAAAACCTCTGCAACGCATCATCAGTGACCTACAACCCATCCTGGACAATAATCCCTCACTTTCACAGGCCTTGGGAGGAAGGCCAGTCCTGGCACACAGACAACCTGCCAACCTTAAACAGATTCTCACCAGCAACAGCACCACAATAACTCCAATTCAGGAACCAATCCATGCAACAAACTCGATGCCAACTCTGCCCACATATCTACACCAGCAACACCATCACAGGACCTAACCAGATCAACCATACCATCACTGGTTCATTCACCTGCACATCAACCAATGTCATATATGCCATTATATGCCAACAGTGTCCCTCTGCTATGTACATCGGCCAACTGGACAGTCCCTACGAAAAAGGATAAATGCACACAAATCAGATATTAGGAATGGCAATATACAAAAACCTATAGGAGAACACTTCAACCTGCCTGGACACACAATTACAGATTTAAAAGTCACCATACTGCAGCAAAAGAACTTCAAGTCCAGACTGCAAAGGGAAACTGCAGAGCTGCAATTCATTTGCAAATTTAACACAATCAATATGGGACTGAACAAAGACCTTCAATGGCTTGCTAATTACAAAAATAGCTTCTCCTCTCTCTATGTTCACACCCCCCATTCAACTGCTAGAAGAATAACCCACCCTCCCTGATTGGAGATAACAAGCTGGTTCAGCCTAACTGGACTAACCTTGTTACCTCCTACCTGGTTCTTGCCTACTTTTCTATACCTGCCTCTGGACACTTCCACTGCTTGCATCCGACGAAGTGGGTATTAGCCCACGAAAGCTTATGCTTCAAAACTTTATAGTTAGTCTTTAAGGTGCCACAGGACTTTGTTACCATATCCAAGTGGAGACCTTGTGCCTCTGACTGACTAGGAAGTGTCATTCTGTACTCCATGGCAGCACAATTCCACTGAAGCTGTCCTATCCAGGATTCTCCTGTATATTGCTGCTCCTAGAATCTCCCTGAAATAAAAGGTCTCCCTCTGTAAAAGGGCTCAGTGTAAGAGTTAATGTGGAATGTGGACTACAACCTTTCAGAACTCTCCAAGAAGATGTGTAGGGCAGTGCTGTGTTGGCAGATAGCTCCAAACCCCCAGCTACAAAGGGAAAGGGAGAACTGAATGCAGGAGGGCCTCCTCCAGGTTTATATCACTGGGGCACAGTCTGTCCTTTCTCTCTTGGACAGAGGAGACTGGGCATCATGGAGGGTCCTTGGCTGTGGGGCATCATGGAAGATATCCGGCCAAGGAGCTGACCCATAGAGAAGAAAGGGGACCCGGAGTACCATGTAATTCAATTACCACTGCAACAGCCAAATAAATTTTTCATATTTTAGGCATTTGAATTTTTTTTGGTCAAAAACTGAAATTTTGAGCAGCAAGACTCTTTTTTTTGGGGGGGGGGGGGTTATTTTCATCAAACCCCGATTTTCTATCAAAACAGTTGGAAAATGAGGCAAGTGAGATAGAGTTGTTTTAAGATGGAAGAGACTAAAATATGCTTGTAGTCTGAGATTCTTTCTCTCTCTCTTCCTGTTGTTATGCAAAAATCTTCCTTCATAATGAATGGTAGTTATTTAGCTTCAGTTGCTGTTCTACATGATTCTACTAAACTATTAAATGATTGGTTACCCTTCCAGATACCTTGGTAATGGCAATCCCTCTCTAAAAACAAAACAATATTTCACAAAAATAAAAATAACACAATTTTTCAGCTTGGCTGGCATTTACTGTACATTTTTCCACATTGTTTTTTTTTTCTATTAAGCATTCCTTGAGTCAAACACTGTAGCATAAGTAATGAACAACAACTTAGCTTGAGATGTGCAAAACATTACAGAAGTCGAGTGTCTTTAAACCTCATCTACAGTAGCAGAAAGAGGCAAGATGTATCAAGCAGGAAAGGTATTAACAACCTTTAACAGACTGTATTTAACAACAGTGAAACCTCTTTACAGAGCTGCTGCTGCACCACACAAGATAATCTTCAGTGTTTAAAATGAGATATGATTTTGTAAATTCATTGTTGTGAATCCTATAATGTTAGCAGTAAGACACAATGGCTTGTTGTTTGTAGCATATTCAAATTAATAGGTGCAGTGCCTCTAGTAAAAAAATAATGATTGTTCAGAGCATGTTTTATGTTCTGATCTTTTCTTTGAGAGGGCACTCTCAAGTTTTTAAGTTGGGTTTTAAGTGCCTCTGAAGGATGCATGTTGAGGGAGATAGTTCTCTTGACTTGAGTTAAGTATTCTTTGCACAAAGATCTACTTGGGAGAAGATCTTTCTGCAATATACTAAAGTAGCTTACAAAAAATCAGAAGAGAAGAAATTATCATTTGGAGTGATCACATAGACTACCGGAAGCCAGCCATATAACCAGAAACTAAAAGCTTTGTAACAGATAAATATCACAACTACTGTCACTTTAAGGACAATGATGGATTATAGGTGCATGGGAAATTTATCCTTTCCTAGCTGATTTGACTAAAGATCTCCTGAAGCACTTTGGTTGTCTGTATTATACATAGCACTATAAAAATTTTGACATTCCTTCCAGCTTCAAAAGGGAAATCCAATCTATTTCTTGATTATTCCTCACAGTTGACTAAGTCTGGCATTTTTTGCTTGTGCACTCTTGTATATATCCCCACTAACAAGTTTACTCTTATTTTTCTTATCACAAAAATTAGCTTTTTAATAATTTATTTTTTCTGTGTTTAAAACAGGATATCCTGTTAAGAATACACACATTCGTTTATATACAGTTTCTATCATGGGTTTAGGGAGAAGCCGTGTAAGTAGCAATCTTTTTCTGAATCCCATCACTAGCAATTGAGATCTTTAACAAGAACAGAGAGTTAAGGACTTAGGAAGATGACAGTTGTGACTAACATAGGCAGTAATTTTGAACAATGACATAGTGAAAGTTAAACTAATGATTTTAAAGTGCCTTGTCCCAAGTGGTCCTGCTATGAACTGCATTGCCATTTACAGATCTTCCATACCCCCATCAACACACCATCAGGGGCTCATTCACCCACACATCTACAAATGTGATATATCATTATGTCCCTCTGCCATGTACATTGGCCAAACTGGACAGTCTCTACAGAAAAGAATAAATGAACACAAATCTGACATCAGGAATTATAACATTCAAAAACAGTAGTAGAACACTTCAGTCTCCCTGGTCACTCAATAACAGACCTAAAAGTGGCAATTCTTCAACAAAACACTTCAAAAACAGACTTGAACATGAAACTGCATAACTGGAATTAATTTATAAACTGGACACCATCAAATTAGGCCTGAATAAAGAATGGGAGTGGTTGGGTCATTACAAAACCTAAACCAAATTTCCCCCACACTAATTTCCCCCTACTGTTACTCACACCACTACAAAAGTATTTTTCCTCCCTTGGTATCCTGCTGTGAATTTAATTGTCTTCTTAGACTGACCTCACACTTCGTAAAGCAACTCTCATCTTTTTTATATATTTATACCTGCTCTTGTATTTTCCACTCCAGACATCTGATGAAGTGGGTTCTAACCCATGAAAGCTTATTCCCAATTAAAGTTGTTAGTCTCTAAGGTGCCACAAGGACTCCATGTTGTTTTAGTCCCTAAACTTCACATTTATTGATTTATAGGTGTTCCTCTGGTTCCTATCTCCATAACAACTAAGTGTCTCACATTCCTTATGCCTTCAAAAGGAAAGGCCACCATCTTGAAAATTGTGTCCTTAACAGAGAACCTAAACTGATCAGCAGTGAGAAGTAAACTGATGGTAGCACCATAAGTGACAAAGCACTCTTGAAAGATTGAGTAGGAGCAACATAAACGTTGAGAGAAGAGATGAGAATTTTGAAATAAACATAATGTGCACTAGTAGAAGTTAAAGGATAATACAGGTAGTCTACAAAGATAATACAGGTAGTCTATAAAATATCCCCACCACTGATGTTATCAAAATAGATAAATCTAGCACTCAGACATAATGCCATAATTTCAATATAAATTCAAATCTTCTGTGTGCTCACATTACTCACATTGTATAAAAATGTCTTCTGATATTGTACTTGCAAAAATGACATGTTTACTTATGCATACAAATGCATCTGTTTAAACACACAATCTGCATTTACAAGGACAATTTGGTATTTACATCAACAAATCAGGTAATTGTAATGTAATGGATTGTTAGATGTTCGTTCATTTCTAGGGCAGAGTTAAAATTTCTGTGTATAGTTTTTCATGAACATTTAAAGTTTTCCACTCATCAAATCTTTCCCTGTAATATTGATCTGTGTGTACAGATGCAGGGTTTGCATGCCCAAATATATGATCTGGAGATGATTTCGAAAATTCAATCCTAAGAATTTTAGGATCTTTGCAGGAAAGGGTCAATATCCTGGGCACCTCAAACACCCCAATCCCAAATCTTTTTCGTTTTAGCACTTATGGTCCACTCAGAAACTTTTATTGAATGTCAAAGATTACATTACAGCAGTTAAAAGAGACTGGTTTGTAATGAAAGTATGACCGGGAGTCCCGCCCTTCCCATTCCCAAACATGCTGGAGTTGTGATTCTAAAACTCCTTTTTCTCAGCTAATTAGGAGTAAATGGATTTTCCCCTAGTGTACATTGGTATTTTGTCTCCTAGAGTGGCCTTGAATGAACTCCTGTTAAAGAGGACAGTCCACAGGACTAATCACAGGCCATTCTGTCCCATGTGAAACCAGTGCAGTTGCAATCAGAGGAGGTATTCAAACTATTTAGTTTCCCTTGCACACTTTTCCAGCCACTCTCCCCCAGTGTAACTAGGAGAGGGCTTTCCACAGGATAATTTTCATTAAGGGGCCTTTACTCAGGAATGTGCTGCCTTGTGCAGTCCATCAGGGACCCTATTCACATGAGTAAAGGCTCATCCTCATGCATAAGTGTTGAATAACTGGGTCGTCTATGTAGCATTTAGGGAATATCTCTCAAATGACTGTTTTTTGTTAAAACATGGGAGGAGAGAGATTCTAAGTTTTCCCTCTGTAAAGATCCCAAATTGGCCTCCAGTTTTGAACTGCCCCAAACCACTGTAAGCCTAAATTTGCAAGCAAAAATATTTTATGGCATAGACAGCTGAATAGTTTGAATCAGGTATTTAGCATCAACCTGTCTCCAAAGCTCTCCTGAAAAACTGCAGGAATACCATTGGAGGCTACAATCTGAAAATGAGACTCCAAATCTGCACACACTCTATTCAGCTTCTCTACTGCAAAATAAAATGCAAATAAGTGTTTTGTTGCCATATGCTCTACTTCTGGTCTTTAAAAGCCATATAATTTTAGTTCTCCTGTCTGAAGAAATCTCATATTTGGGAAACTCTTCTCCAGAGATTTGAACAGTCACATTACTATTCTGTCTAGAGTTGAGTATTAAAAACGATCCTTTCAGTGTTGTCACAATAGGGATTTAATATTTGTATAACACACAAAAGAAGGTAAAATTGAAAGAGCACTTCTGATAATCAGTACATATGGTGTGATAAACCCTGATGGACCTACTGACTTGAAGGAATATCAAGATGAAAGGAGCATAACTCCTTCTCAATGTTAGCACTTAGCTGAGTTTTTGGATCCACTAGTCACCCATACGATGCACTAAATTCACAGGGTACTAAGGCTAAGACTGTTACCTGACTTATATTTATGGAGATAGTAAATATTAGAGTCATATAGTACGGGGTTTGAGTAGGGTTGGCAACATTTTTGTCAATATAATAAAAAGTTGTGCCCGGACTTCTATTTGGCACTTAATATCCTTCCTACTCCCCAAAATGTATACATCTTTCTGATGTAATTCATGAAATACAGACAGTTGTGACTTTAAAATAGGAAAATTGGACATAATGTGAAGTTGGCACTTGACATAATCGATTAGTGACAATTATGCAACTTCATAAATCTTAGATTCTCATTGTGAATGCTGAGTTTGGGGACTAGTAAATGTAATGACTGCATATTTCCAGCTCATGAATTTATAATCTGTTATTTGAAATATGCAAATCTTATTTAAGAACTATGACCATAATGTGTAAAGCCTTCATGTACTCTAACAATGACAAATACTTTAGCTAATTGCACAGGGCTTAACCTACTGTACTTGGTTTAAAAAAACTTATAGCCAAGAAGGGAGTTTTATTGCTCAAGTTTCAATTCAGTTAAATTATTTGTTTGGATATTGTGTGCAGTAGAAAGTTATATATTGATAGTTTTAAACTAAATATGTCTGTTGAATGTAGATTTAGGTGTATTGCCAAGGTTAATACCTACTGTGGCTACTAGGGTAATGATACCCAGATCACATTAATGCATATGCTCAGATATGTAGAAAATGTGCCTTGGGTGGTAATAAAAATCTTTTAAATCATGTATAAAGTTTATTAATCAAACACACATTTGATCAAAACTAGAACCAGACATAAACCCTTTTATGAAGTTTCAGTAACATACAATCATTACATTTCTGTTCCATGAATTTCTCATTCCAGTTGAGGCTGGGAATAGAAATTCCAAGAAATAGATGTTTTTGTAGGATTTGTTGCTTGAATCAGCTATGAATAGTAAAGAACTTCTTATTCAGCACCCAGCCACAAAACAACTCCAAGTGTACTCTAAGTTCTTCTACTAATTTCACCCACTATTTTATATTTGGAATACCTGAGAGTCAGGAGCCTGGGCTTCTATCCAGTCTTTGCCACAGATTTACTTGGAAGAGTCCCTTTCACAGCCAGATGTTATACCAAGACCAGACTAATGCTATGATATCCCAGGATGCACTGAGTGCTCTTTGACTACAACTCCGGATCTGGGCAAATAAGGTGTGTGTCCACTCATTTCCTCTCTGAAAGTGAAATTTACCAAAATTCAGAGGTTAAAATTATCAACATCTAACTTTCTACTAAATCAGTTGGGCTTGCCCAGGGTTCTCCAGCCAAATGAAAGTACTACTCACTCTCCTCACCAAAAATTAAAAGATTGTACAAGCTGTGGGTATGATGGCTAGTACTTTCTAATAGACTGAGTGATTAATAGATATTTTGGTTCACTGGCTATTCTGAAAAATAATAGTTTTTGCTTTGGTTCAAACCAAAAATGATTTTTTTTAAATTTTAACAGCACTGAAAAGTTAGAAAATATTTTGAGCTGGGTTGAATAAGATGTTTTGTTTAACCTGATTTGAAAGCAGAGGAGGACTTGATTCAGAAAATGAGGGCATGAATGAGACAGAACTAGATGGTTATAAGTAGGATGGGGTAAACTGAACCCGATTCAGCCCAACACCCACTGCAGCTATGGGAGGGCACTAATGGCTGAAGGCAGCCCTGGACATCCTTCTTCTACCTGCTTTAAGGAAGGGATTTGAATTTAGGTTCCCACATTGCAGAAGACTGCCTTCCCCACTGGACTATGGGATATTCTGATATGGGAAGGGGGTGTCTTCTCCAGTCTCTCCTGTTGAAACTATTTGACTTTGTATAGATAATAAAATAGCCATTGGAGCAGGGACTTGGGTCTCCTACATGCCCAGATGAGTACCCTAACCACAAAGCTATAGTCATTATTACTCTTTATCCTTAGCCCAATTACTGTTCGTTGTCATTCATAGGCATTTATTTTGTGATTGTAGTCTGAAAAATTGAAACATTTCAGTAATGTCAAAATGAACCAGTTCAGTTCAATATTACAAAAACATTTCAATGTTTCAATTTGGTCTAAACTATTCAGTGAATTCAACACATATTCATAAATAGTTTCTAGTTGACAAAAATTGCACTTTTCATTAAATAATCTATTTGCTGAAAAAAATTCATGCTGCTCTAACCTGTTAACAATATCGACCTTCAGTAGCTGTTGGCATCTTCTCTATGTTCATTTAAAAGATAGCATTATTTCTTTATCAGTTTGATACAACAGTATTATCTGTGTAGCTACAGATGTGTTCTCATTTCCATAAAGATCCATACTTTTGGTAACTTAAGTCAGAGAGGCTGTTTACGGTAGAGTTATGCAGGTAGGGTTCAAATAAAATAACAGACAAGCTTCTTTGACCAAACTTGAATCAAACCCAAACCCTTCCTGCTTTTTAAATAAATTTTCGTTAAAAGTGACTTCTCTAGAGCATTTCTGAACTGAAGCAGGCAGTACCGAAATCTCATGTGAGTCTTTTCTCATGAGATTTCTATGCCAATTTTGCAGAGCCAAGGTGTTGAGTTTAGACAAGGATCTATGGGCTGATCCTTCTGCCTTTGAAGTCAATAGCAAAATTCCCTTGCAGGCTCTATACAGCTCCTAACCAGAAAATGTGTGTACTTTTCTCTATAGGGGGAATTTATCTAGATGAAATAACTATCTTCAACCTTTAAGGGTAAAGAGACTTGCCATCCATAAAAATAGTCTGTCTGTCAGTGTCTGTCTAAGTACAATTAAATGAAGCTTTTTAAGTAGGAAGGCAGCCCCAATTTAAAAGAGAATGGGGAAAGAACATGAGGTGCATCAAAATCTTTTGACTTTCACTAGTATGATACATTCAACTATTGATTGAAAACGATTGCTACTGTTGTTGATCAACACTGAGATTCTTAGGTATCATCCTCTTTTACCTGAAAAAGAGATAAAATATCAACAGCATGCCAAGGTGATTTTAAATGTAGTTTTTAGAACAGTTGTTTACTGCTATAGATTTGTCTTGGGGGGGGATGGGGGGGGAAGAAGGGGAGGGGAAGGCCAGTGTATAGCCTAGAATAATGTGAAGCAATTGTGCTGTATTGTACTCCCCATTACAGTTCCCTCAGTCTCTCAGTAGAAAATATTTTCTTGTCTAAAAACAGTCTTTGAACAAAGTGAATTCTGCGCAGACAATTTAGGAGAAAAAAAAGATTGGAACAAGAGATTCTGATGATTTTTTGGTTATAATAATACTGCTTACTTTTCTGTGAGTTAATATTAAAATCATTGCATATTTATAAATCTTGTTTATAAAATTTTGCTGCCATCTGACTCACTTAAAGGAATGTCTGAGAAATAAACCTTTTAAAAGAAAACATTTTCTCTGTTATTCTAAAACGTACTGAATAATTCATGTGAACCTCTAAAATAAACACAAAGAATGAAGTAGTTAAACAAATACATTTTCTGAGCTCTGAGGTTATGTAGTTAACTCTTGATTCTGTATGCAGCACTTGGTTGACAGCATCACATAAGAAGAGGCTAGGAGGAAACCTATATTTAAGAGTACTTTGCTATATGTTTACAATAACATAATGTATATTTAAACATGCAGTTAGGGATAAAACTGACTTTGAAAGATATCAGAAAACCATAGTAAGAAGTTGTTGACTGGAAAATTTATAAATGGATAATGTAAGTGTGTATGGTGATCTCACCTATGTAGCATGCTATCAGAGAAAAGGTACCTTATATGTAATTATCAGTAATCATTTCATGACTAGTCTATGTCAGCCATAATGCCTTGTGGCAGGGTGGTGCCTGACCCAGCCCTGCTGCCCCTTTAAGAGTGCAGGGAAGCCTCTGAAAACCTCCAAGTGAGGAAAGGCTAATCAGCCACCTGGGCTGCAGAGGGCTCAGGATTATGTGTTGCACCTGGAGGCCTCTCCAGAGGATAAAAGCCTGCCAGGGAGGAAGCCCAGGGTGGTGGTGTGGTAGAGGAGCTGGTAGAGTGGAGAGAGAAGGAGACAGAGAAGGTACAGGGAAGGGAGTAGAGCTGGTAGCTGAGGAAGGTAGCTGAGCTAGCTGTTCCTGAGGCCAACCAAGTGAGGGCTGGGCCTGAGCTAAAACCTGAGCCTTCCTGAAACCTGAAACCTGTAAAGCTGTATTTCGGTGGTGGGGCTTGCACTGTAAATAAAGAGCACTGTTGGAAGCCACAAAAGAGTCTCCTGCCTGTTGTGACGTGGGGGAAGAGAGGATCTCCTACAGCCTCCATAAATACATAGATAAGTGCTGTGAAAAGTGGTATTTACCACATCTGTACACTGTAATCGCACTGCAGTTTAACATACAGCTGTGGTCTGGCCACCATCTGCACATGATGTGTCCCCTCTAGTGGTCTGATTCAAGTCCATTGAGTTCAGTGGGCTTTGGATCAGGAAGCACGGTAAGTGGCATTAGCTTATAATAAATGGCTTCTTGCATTCATGCCCCTGGGAGAGGGTGGTGGAAAGGATTCCCAGTGCCCACTTCCTTATATTGCACCTGGGAAGAGGCAGCCAGAATCCAACACTTGGATTTATCATGTATGCCAAAAGCTTATAAGATTTCCAGTGTGAGATAATGCTTTCTTTTCCTTATCTTGCAGTATGTATCTGTTACTTCATTTCAGTGCTTTTGCCTGACACTTTAACTTACTAGTGGGAGGAACAAAAGCTTTGTTTTGAGTTGTTTGGTAATATTCTTATATTTCTAGTATTCTCATCAGTTCCTGAGTTATCCCAAGTATCATAACTGAAAAGCTTTCATAAGTTTTATTTTTTATAATATCTCTTCAGTGTTTAACTATTCACATTGTTTTTATTCTCTTTCAGAGATAGTGACAAAACACAAAATAGTGACATTTAAGACTAAGTAAACAGGATTTTTTTTTTAGCAATGTCATGATAATGATCTTTGTACTGCATTTTGAATATGTAACACCAGATCACATGATGAAAATCACCACAGCTCCTTTAAGTCATTTTGAGATGTTGAACACATCACCTGAAGATCTAATCCTAAATGTGTTATATAGTACTTAATAATTTTATGAGTAAAATATTTAATACGTGTAACCCTTCTGCCAGGTGGAGGCAGCAACCCAACCAGGGTAGGGTTGGGTTCAATATTTAGGGATTCCTTTTCAACAATACAACGCAGAACTGGCTCAATGAAGTGTAAGACTGATACTCAGGGTTGCAGTTAACTGAGTGAAATGTTTTGGATATCAGTATGCAAACAAGCACCCTGAGTATCACAATGTGTTTCCTCAAATTCTTGTGCTCATTTCAGTTAGAGAATATGTTGCTTATCTTTTAATAAACAGTTTTCTTACACAAGATGTGCAGCCATAACCTTCAAACTTGGGCACTCTGAAGTCATTGGTGCTCAAAGTTTTTATTTACATGCCAAAATATGGATTTTGTTGCCTACCTAAAAATGCTCTTTGTGCACATGTTGGCCACAGTGCAGAAGAAAGGTCTGTTAGGAGATAAACTTGTGACTGCTTAAAGGAAGTTAATTTATACATAAGATATGAAATCCAATTGGAAATTTACCACAAATGGTAATTAACTTTAAACGATGGAAAATAATGACTATACCATATAAATTACAATCTTAAACACGGTTATTGTTCTGAAACAATGAAAAGGCTCAGCAGGACTTGAAGTCATCCGTTTTGATCTTTGGCACCATGACTCTCACTCGTTCCATGTTGCCTTAAACAGCCTGAAAAAAAAAATCCAGACCAAGCTGCTGATAGAATAAACTAGGGGGCTAGTCCTTAAACCACTGATGTCAGTGGAAGGCTTCCATTTGTCTTCAGGGGAAAGTAAGATTATATTGAATTTGCAAATGCCACATTCTGGTGGGTAGACAGGATCCAGGGAGCTGTGCCGAGGTCTTCACTGTTTGCCCATGATAGAAAATCACTTGATGTGGCAGCATTTACACCAAGTATGTCCTGGGGATCATCAGATATAAAGATATAATCCTCACCCAGTTACCATGAAAAGGAGGTTTGGGATACACAAGGGACAACAAGTGACTCCTCTATTTCTGAGCAGCCTCTCATAGATTCATGGAATTTCCAGCACACAGTGCACTTAGTCACACTATCCACAAGGAGAAAGCTAGAAAGGCTCTAGTTCTGAAGACCAAATGTGAAAAAAGGTCCCTGAAAACATCAGAGAAATAAGTAGTGACTAAAAGGAAGGACAATACAAAATAATTAGACCAAGAGTTTTTCAGATGATGTGGAAATAATTCCATAAGTGTCACTATGATTTTATATGGTGTTCAAAATCTTGCACTCACTAAAAACTTTTATTAGAAGTACTAAAAAGAGATGATCCATAAGAATATTTTAATGTACCAATTCTGTATAATTTCCTTTTCATTTCCATGGGGGGAAATCACTACCACTGAGCTTAGTTTTATTCCTTGTAGGTGGTAACATAGCTTAATTGGGAATACTGCTGGCAAATCAGGTTGTTTTAAGATTGGTGAACTGTTTTCAGGGAACGTTTAACACATTATGTGCTACAACCTGAGCTTCATAATTAGAGCATAATAAAATATCCTAGTTCTTGATTCTCTCCCCATGGATCCCTCTGCTCCCCGTGAGAAATCTAGACATCTTAGTATTTTTTCTTTATTTAACCTTTCAAATCTTAGTGTTATTCTTTATGGGTACCATCCCCTCTGTAGTAGAAGGATTTATGGAATTTCCTATGGAAGTCATCAATATTATATGTTAATCATCTGTAGAAGTTGCTAATAAACAATACAACCATAATGTATATATAGCAGTGGGAACACTCTCATTAGGCCACTAGGTTGGACTCTTCAATCCTGATTCAATTTATTATGGTATTACAAATAATATAATATCTACAAATCACCTCATTATACTCTCACTATTCTTTCAGTGCCTGAAGTACACAATAAGCTGGTTGAAAATTATTTGCTGCAACCATCAATTTAAGTAAGGGTAACATAGATTCCTCCTCCACTGCTTCATATATATTTTTAAACCAGATATAGTGAGCATGTTCTGTATGTGCTTCTCTGTGCCTTGTGCCTCTGTGCTTCTCTGTGCTTCTTCTGAGGTGCAGCACAGGGCCATCCAGGACAGGTAGGGACTAGCCTGCCTTCGTACCTCAGCACTGCCAACTGGACTTTTACCATTCTGTCAGACAGTGAACAAGTTGGTGGTGAGGGTGATGAGCCGAATGAGTGATAGGCAAGGCAATGAGTGGGCATTCCAGTTAAAAACCGGACACCTGGTCACCCCACCCAGGGTACTTTACTACCTGTCCACTTCGTGTGGACCCACAGAAACAAACACCAGGTTACACTTTCACCATGTGTGTGTTTATTGTTTCCTTACAAATTATAATGCAGGCTTATAGCAAGAGAAGGCTTCCACACAGCCTTCACTCCTCAGTCCAGGCTTACCCTCTGACCTTCCCCTTGCTTCCTCTTCCTTCTACTTATAGCCTCCCAATTATATCATTAGCCCAGTAATTGTCACCTAGGTGCTCATAATCCCCAAATAGAAAGATTAACTGCCTTCAGCTTGGCCTAGCACCACCTTCGGGCTCCACCAACATCAGTGACAAGGGTGCCATTAAGGGTACGTCTGTACTTCCCATTGGATTGGCAGCTAGTGTTTGATGTATCAGGGATCGATTTATTGCATCTCATCCAGATGCGATAAATCAATCCCCAAAGATGCTCCATTCGACCCCGGAACTCCATCTCAGCAAGAGGAGGAAGCAGAGTCAACGGGGGAGCAGCTGCGGTTGACTCACCACCCTGGGGACGGTCAGGTAAGTCGACCTAAAATACTGCGACTTCAGCTATGCAATTTGTGTAGCTGAAGTTGCATATCTTAGGTTGACCCCCCCCCCCTCCAACCTCCCTAGTGTAGCCCAGGCCTAATAGTGTCCTATTACAAACCTGAAATGGGTGTTTCTCAGTAGGCTCTTCAGCTTTGGCATTTATTCCTTTTATCCCAAACTTATGTTGGTATAACTATGTCGCTTGGGTGTGGAAAGTCCATACTCTTGAGTGATGCAGTTATACCGACCTAACTCCCGGTGTTGACAGTGCTCTTTTGAAGGGAGGGCTTATTCTGTCAACATAGCTACTGCCTCTCAGGGAGGTGGAACACCTTTGCCGACAGGAGAAGCTCTCCCATCTGCCTAAGTAGCATCTTCACTAAGCACTAGAGCAGAGTAGCTGCAGAGCTGTAAGTGTAGATGAGCCTTTAGTTGTCTTCCAGAGCCCAAGTCTAGCAACCTTCAGGCCACAGTGTACAACAAATGTATTTTGCTTAATTTTTGATTGAAATGTCAAATTTTCAATGTCATTTCAAATCAATATCATTGTGATTTAATCTTTGTAATTCAGTGCTTATCTATAATGGTAATTGATGCTACATAAATTGGCAAATAAACTAGGTAAAATGTATAGTGTAATTTTAGACTCTGAATGAATTATACATAATGTACCCTATAATCTTTTCCTTCTTCAAGAATTAAATTTCAGGTTTTTTCCCTTGACATTTAGAAATTACGACTGCTTCCTTTTATGTGTGTTCTCTAAGAGAACCTGAAAATTATAGCTTTGCAGTCTCAGAAAATAAAGCATAAAAACTCCAGGAAGAAAATCCCATGGGTGATGTTAGTTCACTTTATGACATCTGACAGCCATTTTTGTTTAATACCAGATTACTTTGGAAACTACTGCTTCAGTGGAAGACCATAACCAAGGGAGAAACAGACACATTTCATTTTAAAACGGGTGATGAATCTTTCACAGTCAGCACCATCAACCACACTTACTGCTATTTAGAAGATTGTAATTTAGCCTAATTAATACATAGCTGGCATCCATTTGCTTGTAATGTAGAATTTGTATTAGGAATGGAGGAGCCAGGTTAGATTAAAGATCCAGTATAAACTCTGGCCCAAAATTGCAACCAAATTTCAGATAATTCTCCACTCATAATAGCTCTTCTTTTTTTTTTTCTTTTTTTTTTTTTTTGGTGGTATATCTGCAGTTCCAATTTCTGGCTGGGCCCAGGAAGTCGGAATGACACAAAGTAGGAATTCCCAATGCTTGATTATACCAAAGGGCAGTCTTATCCACTATCTCGTCTCCAACAGCAGCCAGCATTAAACGCTTCAGAGAAAGGAGTTAGAACCCAACAGAAGTAGGATAATCTGCCCCTCACATTAGATCTCATACTTCTCTCTTACAAACTAGTTATATTTCTTGGACAACTGATTCCATCCTGAAACAGCCTTTTTTTTGTGAGATTTTGTATCTCCCAAGATGTCTGGATGAGTATCTCTCCCAACTTTTGATATTTTTGAGATTATTATTGTGTGCTGGAACTACAGATCTTACATACCAAGAAAAATGAAGATCCCCCTCTGTTGGGGTAGGTTTAGGCATTCACCTTACTTAGCCTTGTTGAGATCTTGCTGGTGTATTGTGTCATTTGTAAGTGCAGAGGATGGTGAAATATGTGATGTAATTAGGATTAGTTAGTTAATATTTCAACCATCTTCTGAAGATCTAAAATAGTACATTTGTATTATTTTGAGGGTTAATTTTCATAAGCTCTTTTTTGGAGTTTCACACAAAAATACTCTAAATCAGTAGTTCTCAAACTTTTAGCAACCCAAGGATACCCATTTTGATTTAATTTTTTTCATGGACCCCTAATCCCCCACTCAGCCTCAAGCCCTGCCCCCACTCCACCCATTTCCCCATGTCCCCACCCCACATCTTCCAGCCCCTGCTCCAACCTTCCCCACCTCTTCTCTGGCTCTTTCTGCCCCCTCTCCCAAACATGCCCCAGACCCACTCCTCCTCCTCCCTCCCAGCACCTCCTGCATGATGAGGAACAGTTGTTTCCTGGCATGCAGGAGGCACTGGCAGGAAGGAGGAGGAGTTCATCAGCAGGTCTGGCAGATACCGGGAGTACCACGGTTTGAGAAACATTGCTCTAGATCAGGGGTTTTCAAAGTGGGGTCACCAGCCCCATCGAAAGTAACTCCCTGCTGCGGGATCCCCGGCGGCTGCCCGAGCCGCGATCTCCGGGGCCGCCGGTGGCTCGAGCCCCGAGCCCTGGCGGCTGTTCGAGCCCCAAACCCTGGCCGTCGGCTCAAGCTGCCAGCCCTGGGCAGCGGCGAGTCCCGAGCCCCGGCGGCTGCTCGAGCCCCAAGTCTCAGTCGCCGGCAGGGACCAGGGCCGGGGCTTAGCCGGGAGCCCGCCCGCGGCGGGGACTGGGGGCCGGCGCGTCCGGCATGTTGTGGGGTTTTTTTTGTAATTCAGCGGCTTTTCAGCGGAGGGGTCGCGTCCAGCCGCCGGAGTACAAAAAGGTGTCGCGGTCTCAAAAAGTTTGAGAACCGCTGCTCTACATTATAAGAAATTATGCGTTTGAATCTCCTAAAATTGCAATAACTAATTTTATAATCTTTTTGGCCCTCTTACAAATACATATTGATTTGTCTGAGTAGAAATAATAGTTTTGGTTCACTGGCAAATAGGTCAATCCAAAATGATTTATTTTTTCTGAGACAATTTTTTTAAATTTGTCATGAACCCAAAAGTTTTTATTTTTAAATCGTTGTGTGTCAAACTGTCACATTTTAGATTTTGAGCATTTGAACATATTTAATAGAAGAAATAGAACATTTTTGAAAACGATAAGTTGTTTCAAATTAAATAATCTAAATGTTTCATGTTGAAAGGTTTGAAATTCCCCTCCCTCCATTTTTTTCTTTTAGACAGCTCAGGAAAATGAACACAAATTCACAAAACCTAATGGTGTCACCAAAACTGCATTTTCTGCTGAAAAAGTCTGAATTTTTTTGCTCAGCTCTAATAAGAATAAAATAGAAAACAAAAAATCCCCCAAATGTTTGCACAGTGTGGCAAGGCACTGCTTCTGCCTTGGTAGCCTCCAGTACACTTCCCCCATTTGGCAGTGGAGGCCTGGAGTAAGTCAGCCCCACATGCTGCATGGTGTTAACCCCCAAGTGGGAGACTGATTTGCCAGTATTTTCCAGACGGGCCTAGGACAGGTCCCAGGGAGTGCCTCTCTGCCAAACAAAAGGGGGTGGGGGGGGTGGGGGAAACAATTCCAAGACAAAATAAAGGGGAATACTTTTTCTCCTATCCAAACTCTGAGGGTAGATGCCCTTTTATTCACCCACACGCACCAGTCCTTCCCTTAAACAGGCAGTCTGTTATGTAACTTCTTTTGTAGGGCAGAGAACAGCTATCCACCTTGCAGCAGCTTGTCCTCTCCTCCTTCTCTACCTGAAGGAGGAGTTTTTAAAGGGCTCAGGAAACCCTTAATCCACTTCCGGGATCTCTAATTGACCTGAGGTAACCCCTTTTCAATTTATAGGGGAAAAAGGTCATTATCATTTTAGGACTAATATACCTGCCTTCCACTGCCCTCTTACAGCTGTCCAGCCTGACTTTGTCACAACAGAAACCTTGGGTTTTTGCACTGGAATCTTGTGTTTTCCCCTCAGCCTAGGTTTTAAGTCATCTCCCATTAACATGATGTTTGCATGCATTGTAGATGTCCATGTACATGTTTTGTACTATATAGTTGTGTAAAATCTATGGTCTATATAAAGAAATTCTAGTCCCTGTGTATTTTATTAAATTATCCTTTTATGGATAAGTGGAAAAACAATGTTCTTGCAGTAGACCAGCGTTGATAAAGTATGGAGTCTTTGCATATATGCTTCTTAGCACTCCCACAAAATGCATCCTGGGTCAAAAACAGTGCCCCATTTCCTTCAAAACCAAAAGCCTTGATTACAGATGGTTTCATTTTGTAAATATGGTTGTCTTTATAGGAAATTATCCACTTATAGGAAAGTCTCTGGGACTGAATAAACTTTCTGCAGAATAGTTAACCTATTATCAATAATTCCTTAGAATTCCAGAATTCACTAGGATGGCTTGCTGCTGTAGAAAAGTTATTTTGGGCTACTGAATTCTCCAGCATAATCCTGGCTCTATTGAAATCAATGGCAAACTCTCATCAACTTCAGTGGGGCTAGGATTTTACACTCTATATCTGATTTTTGACATGTCTGATTTATGCACCTTTCTGGAATGTAAAAGGTTACTACTCTGATTCTGGTAGCTTTTTGCACTGACTTTGCACAGATACAAATGATTATTGGAGATACAAGTCTGTGAGAAATAAGGCTTTAAAAGAAATTTCTATAAAACCACTTTTTAAATGTCCATAGAACCCTGTTAATTGTGTCCTCAATTTCTATGGACCCGTAGAACCGCATTTTTCATTAAATTCTATAAAGCAGAGACTATTTCTAAGAAGTATTTCCATTATTCTGTACTAGGTACTTCCATGCAACTGTCAAAACTTCAAAACATCTTAACATTTAGCAATTTATTTGGAACAATTCATCCAAGGATCATTATAAATATGAATTAATTTAACCACCCAGCACACAAATGAAACATGTATTATGCTGCTGGTGGTGTGCATAGCTTTCAGTAATAAAAATCTAATGAAGTACATGCTCGTGAAAGCAAACCCCAAAAAGACAAGTAGAGGGTGGAGTATTCTGTGTTTGGCAGAGAAAGGATCTAAATCTAAGACAAAAAGGGTTTAGAATCAAATCCTCTTTTAAACAATCTCTAAAAACCATTTTCAAAAGGGGAATAGAAGGACTGAGATAAATACTAAGAGGAGTGATATTTATATCCTACCACAGTAAAGACAATTGCTTCCTAATTTTACATGCAACCGTGACCACTATTACTGTCAGGATGAGGCATAGTGAAGAAAATCAGTACCACCAAGGTCCTTAAAAGTCAACAGGTGGATAAATTGAAACACAGTAAGGTGTACTAATTTGCCAAAGTCATACAGCAAGTCAGTGGTGTGGGTATACAAAGGGCCTTTGCTGTAGCTGTAGTGTCAACCAGAACACAACATCTGAGCTTTGTCTATCATGACAAATCCTTAACGTTATTTAACAGAACACTCCAGTGATCAGTTATCATAACTTAGAGGGCTAAATAAATGTGTTGTTTTTTTAAAAATAAGGGCCCAGTCCTACAAACACCACCAAATGTAGTGCTTGCAACTCTGAGCATTCCCATTGAGATGAATGAACTTCTCACAATAGTACATACAACTGGTTTGATCCAAAGCCAATTGAAGTCGAAGGGAATCTTTTTCACTGACTACAGTGGTCTTGGATAAGGCCCTTCAGGGATTCAATTGAATGAATAATTTTGTTAAGCACCATGCTCACTAGTAAGTCATTGCAGGATCAGACCCTACAAAAAAGTATCCAGCCCCATAGTGGTGGGGTAAAAAAAGGGAAAACTGTCCACTCCTTCATGTAGCCAGGGCTCCTACCAAATAGAGCTTTCCTGGGAATCAGTTACAGATGAAGGATTTTCATGTCAAGATGACATGAAACAACATAAACATTGTGCAGCAGGTTTTCAGTAGTTGTGAACTGTCATAGCTCCATAGACTTCAAGCTGAGGATCTGCTCCTGTGCTAGGTATAGCAAAACATGCCTGAATCTTATATCAAAACCACAGAATACAGTAAACCCTCGATTTAACGGACCTCGATTTAATGGACTTCGGATGCAACGGACAAAATTTCTGAGCAAGTCTGATGCATTCCTGATCCATTTCTGGCGGGCTGGCTGCCGGCTCCCGGCTGCTGCCCGGGTCATGGCAGCGGGAGGGTTGGCTGGCGGGTCCCGTGAGCCGGGACCCGGGCGGGCTGGCTGCCGGCTCCCAGCTGCCACCGGGGTCCCAGCCGCGGGCGGGCTGGCTGCCAGCTCCCGGCTGCCGTCCGGGTCACAGCAGCGGAAGGGTTGGCTGCCGGCTCCCGACTCCCGCCCAAGTCCCACCAGCGAGCGGGCTGCCGGTTCCTGGCTCCCTCCTGAGTCCCGCCAGCGGGCGGGCTGCTGGCTCCCGGCTCCCGCCCGAGTCCTGCCAGCAGGCGGGCTGGCTGACGGCTCCCGGCTGCCGCCCGGGTCCCAGCAGCCAGGAGCCGGGCGGGCGGGCTGGCTGACGGCTCCCGGCAGCTGGTGCCCGGGCGGGCTGGCTGACGGTTCCCGGCTGCCGCCTGGGTCCCGGCAGCGGGCGGGCTAAAGAGCTGCCGCCCCGACCCTGTGGCGGGTGGGCGGCTGCTCCGACAGCTCATTTTTTTTATATTATTAAATAACGTACTTTTTGATTTAACAGACACCCCCTCGCCCGAATTAGTCCGTTAAATGGAGGTTTTACTGTATTAGGGTTTGAAGAGACCCCAGGAGGTCATCTGGTCCAATTCCCTGCTCAAAGCAGGACCAACACCCATTAAATCATCTGTGCCAGAGCTTGTCAAGATGGGCCTTAAACACCTCTAAGGAAGGAGATTCCACCACCTCCCTAGGTAACCCATTCCAGCGCTTCACCACCCTCCTAGTGAAATAGTGTTTCCTAATATCCAACCTAGACATCCCCAATTGCAACTTGAGACCATTGATTCTTGTCCAGTCATCTGCCACCACTGAGAACAGCCTAGCTCCATCCTCTTTCAGGTAGTTGAAGGCTGCTATCAAATATCCCCTCTCACTTCTCTTCTGTGGACTAAATAACCCCAGTTCCCTCAGCCTCTCCTCATAAGTCATGTGCCTCAGCACCCTAATAATTGTTTTGCTCTTCTCTGGACTCTCTCCAATCTGTACACATCCCTTCTGTAGTTGGGGGGGAAAGACCAAAACTGCTCCAGATGTGGCTTCACCAGTGCCAAATAGAAGGGAATAATCACTTCCCTCAATCTGCTGGCAATGCTCCTACTAATGCAGTCCAATATGCCATTGGCCTTCTTGGCAACAAGGGTGCATTGCTGACTCATATCCAGCTTCTCATCCACTGTAATACCCAGGTCTTTTTTTGCAGAACTGCTGCTTTGCGGTGCATGGTATTCTTCCTTCCTAAGTGCTGGACTCTCTACTTGTCTTTGTTGAATCTCATCAGATTTTTTTGGCCCAATTCTCTACTTTGTCTAAGTCACTCTGGACTCTATCCCTACCCTTCAGCATATCTACCTCTCCCCCCATTTTAATGTCATATGTGAACTTGCTGAAGGTTCAATTAAATCCAATCCTCCAGCTCATTAATAAAGATGTTGAACAAAACCCTGGGGCACTCTTCTTAATATCGGCTGCCAAATAGATATGGAGCCATTGATCACTACCCATTGAGCCCAACAATCTATCCAGGTTTCTATCCACCTTATAGTCCATTCATCCATCCACACATGTCTAAGTTGCTGGCAAGAATACTGTGGGAGACCATATCAAAAACTTTGCTAAATCAAGGTATATCACATCCACTGCTTTCCCCATATCCACAGTGCCAGTTATCTCATTATAGAAGACAATTAGATTGGTCAGGCATAACTTTGCTCTTGGAGAATCCATGCTGACTGTTCCTGATCACTTTCCTCTCCTCCAACTGCTTCAAAATGGATTCCTTGAGGACCTGCTGCATGACTTTTCTGGGGACTGAAGTGAGGCTGACCAGTCTATAGTTTCAACATTTCTCTTTCTTCCCTTTTTAAAAGATGGGCACTACATTAGCCTTTTTCCAGTCATCCAGGACCTCCTGTTTGCCATGAGTTTTCTAAGATAATGGCAAATTGCTCTGCAGTCACATCCACCAACTCCTGTAGAATCCTTGGATGCAGTGCATCTGGCTCCTTGGACTTGTGCTCGTTCAGCTTTTCTAAATAGTCCTGAATCACTTCTTTCTTCACAGGGGGCGTCTCCTCCTCTCCATACTATGGTGTACAGTGCATCAGTCTGAGAGCTGACCTTGTCTGTGAAGATCAAGGAAAAAAAGCATTGAGTACTTCAGCTTTTTCCACATCATCTGTAACTATACTGCCTCTCCCATTCAGTAAGGGTCTCATCCTTTCCCTGATCACTTTATTGTTACTAACATACCTGTAGAAACTCTTCTTGTTATCCTTCCTGCCCCTTGCTAGCTGCAACTCCAGTTGTGCCATTGCCTTCCTGATTTCACCCCTGCATGCTCTAGCAATATTTTTATACTCCTCCCTAGTCATCTGTCCAAATTTCCAATCTCCGTGTTTGCCTACTCTTTGTAAATATTGCAAATTTACATATTACCTGGAATTAGTTAATAGTTTAAGTGAGGAAATTAATGTTTAAAAGAAAATGCCAATGTAATATAAAGTATCTCTATATTACACCTAATAAAAAGAAGACTAAAGCATTAAAGAAAGTGCCACCTTTAATATAATAATCAAATATTAAACAAGTCTCTTTCTCTGTATAATGCAGGATTAAATTTCTGAATTCAGGGCTCCTTTGTTCACTTCCCCTGTTGTTGGGATTCATTTTTCATCATGTTTTGGAGATGAGTTCCCAGAGTCCATGCTCTTCTGTGGTGGCATTAAGATATTTCAGTCTCCCACACTCAAGCCCATGATGTTAGGATTCAGTCAGTCAGATATTAACATGACTTTTTTAGATAGACATAATTACTCCAGTAGTGTCTGTCCAGCCCTTTATTTGAAAAACAATAAATTCCTGATGTCTATTCAATGAAAGGAGGGTAAACCTGGATACTCCATTGATTTCAATGGAGTTATGGGAGTGAAAAACGTGAAAAGTGTAACTCAGATTCAGTTATGCTTATGCATAGCTAGTTCAATGTATCATGTACATATATGCACATGGATACTTGTATATTTGTGTCTCTACATGTGATCAAGACAGAAAAAACTTCATGTAACTAAAGAAAAACAAAACTCACTTTTGTGCTCTTATGAAGTTTATATTTTTTAATTCAAAGGGTTTTTGAAGCATTCAAGATATTTTCAGTTAAACAGAGAGCACAGCATGTGGTATTTACTGATGATGGGGAACATAACCAGCCTTCATCAAACCTGTTTGTGATCTCCTATAGCATAGAGCATTGGATGATACACTAATTATCATACAGTAAAAAGTTTGCCATTTAAATGTTTACAACTTTGATTTTTGCTTAATAAATATTACCAAAGTATGCAGTAACATTACTTATTTGCAAATGGCAATTGTAGACATTGGGATGGCAACCTGTGTTGATACTGTGTTCTGGCACATCAGCTATATCTTTCTCTGTGTTCGCCTTACATCCTTGTGCAGCTAATTGTGTATTAGGAAGAAAAAAACAAAAATAAAATCTGAGAAAGTATGTTTGATTCACATTTTGTGATTCTATTTTGTAAGTCTTATTAAATGCTTATTACTACAGCTTCTGTATGAATTCCAGCACATGTATTTTACAAAGCAGTCATTCTTCAAGTGGAGGGTAGCAAACTCTTCACCTTGAATGGAAATGGATTCTGCAAGCTAGCTGGCAGGTCATTTATTTTGAGGAATTAAAGAAATAAAGGCAATGCCGGTGTTCCAGTTAGATCACATGAATAACAATTTCTGCATAGTGTCAAGAAATGTATGGCTGTTCAGGCATAGTTCATAGATGAAAGGTCAAAACTGTTAAACTTTGTTAGTTTGTGTCTTCCATATGATGATACATTTCCGTAGGGAGTTTGTTTTTCTGAAGCATACAAGATCTTGTCAGTTAAACTGAGCACATCTAATAGTACTCATTGATGTTGGGGGATAACAACCTTCATTAAACTGTTGTGAGCTTCTAGAATATAAAGACTTGTTAAATGTGCTCATAGTGTACACCAGCTCATTGCATGCCAGTTTTTATAGTGATATTGTTTAAAATCTGTCATCTTAGCTATTTATAGGAAGCCCATCACTATTGTATGGTATGTGTTCAATTTTATGTTGATGTATTGAAGGTGAAATAGGTATATCAACTTATGAGTTAAAATAGATTGGATCATTTTAACACCAGGGTCAGTATGTCTTAGAGGATTGTAAGGTAGTATGTAACCTTTTTGTCACTATTCTGAATTTTGCCTCTGTTATCAGAGACTGAAACTTGTTACAGTGCCATGATATAGTTGTTCAATGACCTGTGCAAAATTAATTGGTGGTTGTTCCCCAGCTCTCCCTTGACAGGTGTTTAGCCTCACAGTGGGCAGTGCTGTTGTCATTCTTGTCAGAGACTAAAGAATTCCACATAACCATTTTCTTTAAAATGAAGGTGATTAGAGTTAATGCATGTTACTCAGATAATATGAGGAAACTTGCATTGCTAACGTCTATTTTATATGTGGATAAATATAGGACTCAAGTGTCCAATATTGTAAATCCATCACCTTTCATAAGCATAAATAAAATCAGATTGAGTCTTATAACACCAGAGGGAGTAAAGGTTTTTGTTCCTAGAGACCTTTTCGTATTGCAGCAGATATGATCTAACAAAAAAGTATACAAAAAGAAAACTGACTAGTAAACATTGGCATCTGCTCAAAATGTAAACAACTATACATAGGGGGGTGGGGGGATAGCTCAGTGGTTTGAGCATTGGCCTGCTAAACCCAGGGTTGTGAGTTCAATCCTTGAGGGGGCCATTTAGGGATCTGGGGCAAAAAATCTGTCAGGGGACAGTACTCAATCCTGCTAGTGTAGGCAGGCAGATCCTGCTAGTGTAGGCAGGGGACTGGACTCGATGACCTTCAAGGTCTTTCCAGTTCTAGGAGATTGGTATATCTCCATTTATTTATTTATTTATTTTTATTTTATACAAGGCTTGATTTTCCAGTGTTGTGAACCTTTTGAGGTCATATCTCCCTTTTGGGGGCACAAAAAGCTACCAGATCAGAATGATAGCATTTTTCACATTTATATGACTTTACTCAGTGTGACACCATAAAGAACCACGTCCATTTTTGTTGAAGACTCCAAAAAAATATTCAGAATATCTAGAAAACTTGAATCTGAGAGTCTTTTCTCCTTGAACCAAAGGATACTTGGGTACCATTTATGCCAGTCTTGTAAAGCACACATTTTAAAAAAATATTATTATTGGTCTTTCTCTCAGCTACACAAATTTGATGAGGCAAAATGAAATGGCTGCCAGCAAAGACTAAATTTTGTCCTATAAAGGTCACGTGCATGCAGATTTTTCCACATCTATTCATGGTGAGTAGTGCTTTATTCCATGAGCAGTCACACTGATAACCAGAGGGTGGCATTCTGGCATAATTGAAGTCAATGGCAAAACTCCCATTGATTCAAATAGGCCCAGAATTTCACTTGAGTCTATACTTAGAATGGAATAATCTTGCATATTGTGAAGAGAGAAAATAATTGTGTGTGCATGAATACAGGTTCAGAACCTTAAATGCACCATGTTTTTTTTAGATGGAGGAAAGACCATAGATTTCCTTCACACAAATGTGCTTTATCATTTACTACTTGCTACACGAATTCAAAAGTTACCCAACATCATTTTCAATAGTTAATAGAAAGCAAATATTCAAGAATGGAAAAACCTTTCATGTGTTATCTGGAAGTTCTGTATCATTCAGGCCCTTTGGATGTACTGCTTTCATGTTCGTAGCACTGTACTGGTAGCAACATATCCTCTCTTTAGTAGAGTAGATTCTTAACTTTATTTTCGTTCTTTACATGTATCTCTCTAGTTGAGTCATCTGTGACTGCAACAGCAAAGTGAGATATTCTAAAGATAGTGAATAAGAAGGACCATTTGACTTGAAAATTTGGTAATATTAAGGTGTGTTGTGCACCTTAAACTGCTGCTGGTTTTATTTTTATTATCCTGCATGGACAAGATAATTGCCTTTAAATTAGAATAATTAGAATGATTGTTTGGTATTTATATATGTGGGGCACAAAGACACCAAATAACTTCGTCACATTCAGAATTGCATTAATAGCAAAAATCACCATCTTTTTGGAGGTAGGGAGGGGACAGAAATGAAATGGGGGTAAAATATTTTCATTGATTTACTTAAAAGATTTTTGTTAGTCATCTAGTAGACTTGCTTGCTTGCTTGTAGAGTGTTTGTACATAAAAACAGAACAGGGAGAACAGAGCCCTTCCACTCACCCCCATCCCGTATGGACTGCTGCTGCCTGACCAGAGACCAGAACATGGCTGTGCATCCTCAGAGGGGAGTTAATGTGTCAGGAGATCCCTCATTCCTAGGTGCAGATTACTCAGGGAAAGAGAGGAAAGCCAACTTTTCACCCTCTTTAATGTGCTCACACTCAGCTTCTTGGTTCTGGTATGTTAGTGTTTAGTAGAGTTAATGGGAACACATATGCAATCCAGTTGCTCTGCCTCATTTGAGACTCCAGTGGCCACAGTACAGATTACTGTTCCTATTCCACACTGTGTTGGCTGCAGCATTAGGGACTAGCCTAATAAATATCCAATAACTCTTTGCTGACAGAAAGACAGTTTGCACTTGATGCAAGAGTTAAAAGCTCCCAAATGTCCTCATCTCTGCACAAGCTGTGGGAAAATAAAATAATACCACACCTCTCACCTCACAAGGATGTTAGTAAAATAAACCCATTAATACTTGTGAATCACTCAGATCTATAGGGATGCATGAGGGGATAATCAATTCTGTCTTCAGAACAGGGATTGAATAATGTGCAATAAATAAGGGATACACAATGGGGAGAAAACAAAATATTGAATAGCTGCTCATCATGTGAGCACTGTCCTATCGCATGCACTTAAGGTAGGGGTCTTGTGGAGAAAATAATATTTGATCATGTAATTAATGACAGACTTTAAAACATTCATAATGCCATTTTAACATAGATGTGTTTGTATGTACTGGTGAATAGAACTTTAATTAATATATTCAGTATGCAGAGTTTGTATAAATGACATGTAAAAGGTAATGCAATGTTCCTATGCCTAACTACAGACCTTATCATTCTCTTGGAGTTTTGTGTTTTAAAGCCAGAACTGGAATTTACCATTCAAATTAATCCCTGTGTATTTTGGTAATGACTGTAAAACAGTAACTAGATCTGAACCAACAACATGACTTTCTTGGATTTGTATTCAAAACATGGTTTCAGCATGGTATGGTTTCTTAATGGCATTTGGGTTAAGAGCCTGGTGGAGGAGGAAGCAGTTTGCTCACGTTTTTAGTGCTATGGCTTGATATGACTTAATTTTTGTCTTAAACTTAGCCTTTTTGGAAAAAAAAAGTATGAAATTATTTGGATCAGACACAACAGCTGCCCCTAAACCTATGTCAGTTCTCTTATCTTATATCCATGTTGTCAGGGTGGCTGAGGACCCAAAGGTTCTTATGTACCCTCAACTGAGGGAAGCCATCTGGAACTCATTTGTTTCTTCTCTGTAAGACATAGTTTGATCTTATTGATTAGATGCTGTAGTACAGTGTATATTTCACACAGTTATGAACAGAACAAAAAAGCAAATGCTACATCTAAAAAGATTTCCAAATCCCCGGTTTGCACCATGGTTCTGTCCCACTTGCACAGCTGTAAAATTCTCTCCCTCTTCAGTCTAACTAACATTCAATTGATAAAATCATCTTCTTTTCCCACTTCCTCAACCACAATAGTTTTTCACACACACACACACACCATGAAGGAAAAAGACAAGAACTCTTGCATGTCCTGAAACACTATTAATGCATCTCTATTATGAGCTAATAGGGGCTAGCGACTTCCTCTGCACCAAATCTACACTTAGTACAGTTCAGGAGAGCAAAGGGGAAGAACAGTTTGAAGCTATCTTTCTGCTTCCATGTTCTTGGTCCAGCCAGGAGTTGCAATAAATGAATGTCAAAAAGGAATATTAGATCATCTAGTCAGATCTACTGGTCATTTAATTTCTTACCCAGTGTTTAGTTTTATAAATTTGCATTTATCTAAAACATATCTTTAAAGAAGGCAGCT
This sequence comes from Sternotherus odoratus, assembly GCA_032164245.1. Lineage (NCBI taxonomy): Eukaryota > Metazoa > Chordata > Testudines > Kinosternidae > Sternotherus > Sternotherus odoratus. The sequence continues at coordinate 83,506,225 of JAVMKO010000002.1, read as the reverse complement.
AATCTTGATTTGAAGACTTCAGGATATGGTGAATCTTCCACTTCCATTTATAGTTTGTTTCAGTAGCTAATGACTTTCACTGTTTAAAAAAAAAAATAAGGAGGTGCCTGATGTCTAATATGAATTTGTCTGGCTTCACGTGCCAACCTTTGCTTCTTGTTATGCCTTTCTCTGCTAGGTTAAAGAGTACCTGGGCTTTTCTCCTTATGAAGCTACTTAAACCCTGAAATCAAGTTGCCTCTCAATTTTCTTTTTGATAAGATAAACAGAGATCATTTGGTGACATTTTTTCCAGATCTCAGATGATTTTTGTAGCTCTTTTCTGCACTCTCTCCAATTTTTCAATATTTAAAGAATATGAACCCCAGTACTAAAATACTGTGTCCAGTTCCTGTCTGACCAATTCCATAAACAGAAGTAAAATCACCTTAATACTCACCTCTGTGTACATCCACAGATTACAGTGCAGCCCTGTTACTTCTGCTGCAGCTGTCTGTTGTGCAAGATAACAATAAGGTGGCACACCATGTGCTCTGCAATGCCCTCTCCCACATTTGGCATGATGTCTTCCTGCTCCTTCCCAATCTGAATACAGCCCCTACATATGAGGGGCTGGTTCAGGTGAGGTAGAGCTGGCTTACTCACCTTTGTGCTACATGAGGATTCTCCTATTTTTGACTGATCCTTTAGGGTAGCATTCCAGTCTCTGTGGTCATCTGAGTAGTGCAAAGTAGCTCGACAAGCTAGCTAGAGGAGCTAAATGATTATAGAGCCTAATAATGGGACCTTCACTGAGTGATCCACCTATATCTTAGACTTTTCTAAACTTACTGTGATGTGTATAGTACAGTCATTTCATGTGTAGCTACATGCCAAAGTGAAAGGCTCAGGCAGTGGGGAGCTACTGAAGCCTTTTGCTGCTGCCTCCCCACTGCCAGTACCTTTCCCTGTTGCTGGAGTCTTCACTGTGGTGGGGAAAGGCTCCAGCACTGGAGAAGTAGCAGGAGTGTGGGAGGCACTGCTTGGGCATGTAGACAGCCCACGTAGGGAACATATAACCTGGGGGTTGAGGCATGTAATGCACTTTATTCATCTAAGCTGTGCCTCACCATCTACACAGCAATTTATAATTTTGCTAGCAGTGTCTACACACCACTGCAAGTCTTGAATATACCTTTAGTTTTGCTTCATTACCTCTTCATTATAATAATCACTCAATCACATTTACCAAAACTACTGTTCCTGAATTTTCAGTGTTAACACACACACCCTGCAATGTGGCCAGAAAGCCATAAAAATGCCATTAACATAATCCTTACAAGAATACAAATGAGGCATTTTTCATTCGTAATTCTGCTACTTGCTATAGCACGTGCTCTGTTGACTTATGCTAATTGACACTTCCTTGTCTTCTGCAGTAACTATATCTTAAGATTATGAGAGCAATGCCTTTGTGCTCCAGAGTATTTGAAATATTAACTCAGTTCTAAAGGCTGTTCATTTTCTCATATGAATGTTAGAGTGAAGTGGAAAATCTGATTAATGGAAGGGAGAGAGATATTGGGCTAAAACAACCTCTACAAGGCCACACAAAGAGTCAATAGCAGCATTTCCTGACTTCCAGCCCCTTGTTCTAGCTAGGCAATGCTGCTTTGCTTATTTGTGAGAACAAGGAAGGTCCAGTGGTTGGGCATAAGCCTGGAACTCAGGAGAGCTGGGTTAAATTTCCTATTCTGCCACAGACGTCCTGTGTGACTATGAACAAATCATTTAGTCTCTCTGTGCCTCAACTTCTTATCCATAAAATGGGTGTAAAGGACTTCTGTACCTCAAAAGGGTGGTGTGAAGATAACACACAATACAGATGGGAGGAAGGGGTAGCAATGTTTAGTTTATTGTTTGCAAAGTGCTTTGAGATCCTTTAATGTAAAACACTACAGATATGCAAAGTTTTTAGTATCTCATATACTGACTGCCAATATTTATGTATTAGCCTGATGTTCCAGAAGTGTTAAACAATGGGATTGATGTACACGGAGAGCCAAGTCCTGCAGTGACGTAAATCAGATTCTCTGCAGGTACAAGGGTTTGTCCACTACAGGATTGAAGTCTTGTTCCAAAAATGATTAAATTGAATTCCACAAATTTCACTGTCTAGGCTGAAATTTTAGATGAGACTCTAGCCTTAATGCCATTTACTTAAAAGTTTATCTTCTTGGAAGAAAAATTGTGAAACACTAGAGAAAATGACAAGAAAAAATAAGTCCACTGTGTTATATAGCATTCATAAAAATAAGAAAAATCATATAATAAAGAAATCCACAAAACTCCATGGGTAGAAATTAAATATAAAAAGATAAATCCACAAGCATTTTTAAATGTTTCATAAAGAAATGTAATTTGTATTACAGTACATAAAGCTACATCATCACAACAAAACTATACACTACCAGAATGCTGATTTTTTTTTTAAAAAAGTAACATCAGAAAACTATGATTATTCATAACATGATTATTCATAACTGTTATCTCATCATTTAGAAAGCAGTTCCCTGTTTCCATCTTCAATAGACTAATTTTTTTTGTTATGAGAATGACACAACAAAAAGCACTAATACAGTCTTCATCGTCATCATCATCCATATATATATATGTATACACACACCCCTTATTTTTTCTGGAAACAAACCAGAAGCTTGAATTATTCAGAAAATTCAGGATGACATAAATTTCTGTCAATGGAATAGTCTTCTAGTGTCAGGGAAAGGAGGCAACCATAGAAAACAATAGAAGTAACAAATAACTCCATGGTACTAATATGCATTCACACAAAAAACAGAATGGAAGGAAAATCCTAGAGAAATGGAATTGGTTGTGAATGGAATGGCTCTGTAACATTATATTTTACTCCCTCCACTTTCTCACCAACATAAGTGACTCCCAATAGTTTAGTTGCTGGGCTGATGATTATTAGTGCATCCTGTGAGTGTCAGCCCACTTTGCAAGTTAATTGAGGTTGTCCATTATAAGACTGCTTTGATGTTGATGAAGTGATTAAGTACAGTTGTATGTGGGGTGAACTTTGGTGGAAAAGTCTGCTTCTCAATCCCTTCATTCTTGAAAGCCAAACAACCTCTGCACTTTGGTGAGGTGAGGTGAGGCTATCTATTTAGAACAGATAGTGACATTCTCTGAGGTAGAGCTGGATTTGATACAGACAACATGCCTGTCCCACTATGTGGTGTACTACCTTTAGACAGTAGCACAAATGTTGTGACAAATCAGATTAGAGTAGGTCTTCATTTGCATTCAGTTTCTGCCTCGGAGATTCTCTCTTAAATTCACTCTATGCACATAACTGAACCTGACTCCCAGATGTTTGAGTGCCAGCCAAATTGACACATGCAAGATGAATAATAAAAGTTAGTTGTCAAATCACCCTACTGGTCTACCCAAAGTAAGTTTGCTTACATTCATAAGTGTTTGTACTGTAAAACTTGGGTGGGAAACCTTGTGAGTGCAAGTTTAAAATTGGCATTTAAAAATGTCATCCATCATTATCCTGTAATATGAGTTCCAACTTGCTCTCCAGTAAACATTACAATACAGTGTGTGTTTGAAAATGTGTTGTGCATGTATGCAGAGTAGCTGTTTTTTTGTGATAAGTGATCTGGTTCTTTATATATGAGTTGAAGGAATCAGAGCCCTTAATTTTCTGGACCATATATTTTGATGTATGGGAGTCACATTTTTGCCACTTCACCTACGTGCATGGGCCATGAAATTGGCTTACCCCATCTAGGAAGAATCCCCACAACACTTGTACTCTGAATATTTTGGCCATACATATTCTGGCCCTTGGTATTTAATTTCCTATGTTTGTTATTGGTTTATGTTTTAATTTTACCTTCCTGACATGTTTTTATATCTGATATAATTTATCTCTCTGTTTACTTCCACATCTGTACAGCACCTTTCACAGAGGGTTTCAATACTGAGAATGGCCACTTGGATATTGTCATAATATAAATATACAGAATAACGGTTAAAGGAAAGAGTATAGAACTAAGTTAACACCAAAATTATTTTTTCTTACCTATGAGTAGCTTTCATATATTCCATTTCTTGTTTGTTCACGGGTGATGCCAAATCTTATATTTTAGTCTTGTTGAAGGATTCAAACTGATTTAGAAGAGATTTACTTTAAAACAAAGCGACAGTGTCTATATTATGAATTCTGCTTTTTTCTCCCCCACCCCCCCACAGTCCTATCCTGCAAAGCCCACACTCATCAATCATATTGAGAAGCTGATTTATATTCTCCACATTTCACCACTAACTGGATTACAGAGCTGAAAATCTTACTCAAAGTTTAAAATGTGATAAAAGTAATCAAATTGTTCTAGTCAAATTCTAACTGTGGTGAATAGATGGCACTAATTACCTTTTCTTATTATGCTACAAATGTAGTTTACTCCATCTTTATTCATGAAGTAGTATCATATAGCCCACCAAGGGGACTGCAGCAATATGTAATATTGGTAGATTTGTTTCCTTATTTTTATCTTTCCTATTCATCAGTATTCTGGAGGTGGGGTTTTAGATTGCAGTGTATTGATAATGCTGGACTTTCTCACTTCCTGGTGTAATTATTTCACCCAGCAGAATTGCAAAGTTAAACTTACATAGAAAACTTGAAGAACTCCTTTAATAAAAATAACAGCCAGTTTTACTGGAAATGATTAATCTTTAGAAAAGTGTAGGTACATACAAGAAATATTCATAGGAAGAAAGTAACTGCAGCTAAATAGATATTTCCAGGCCAATATATATATACTCAGCCCTGACACAGCAGCAGCAACAGTACCAACTTCAACAGGGAATTATAGTTTATCTTTACATAGTGGTTACTGGACTAGTGATAAAGCAGTGCCATGGATTACAGATAACACAGAGAGAGTGTCTGGCTCAACTTCTACTCTCTGAAGAAATTCCATTGCCAAATAGACTATTTTTTTTGTATGGCTTATGACTGAAATGATAAACTTTTTCAGAATTACAGAGTGTAAGGGGAAGGAACCCTTCTGAGGGTCTTCTTGTTTCCACTGACTAGAAATATTTGGTTCCTTTTTCCAGTTGCCATAAAAATGGAATCACAGTTCATTTTAAACAGAAATATTTATTTTTTAAAAAAACACCTAAAAAACTAGAGACCCAAAGAAGCAGGCTTCCACACCACTTGAATTCATACCTTCCTATGCGTGCAGGGGACTGGACTAGATGACCTCTCCAGGTCCCTTCCTGTTCTATGATTCTATTATTCTAATTCCAGCTTTGTCGCTTTTGTTTACAGGGAATATACTCTGAACTCTGTAGAGCACACGGAGCCAACGAGTGCCTGTAAAATTATTTCAAATACATATATAATCACACCAGCTGTTCATGATAAAGGGTGCAGGGAGATCCTGCTCTTTCCCTTGGCACACCTGTGCAAAGGCAGGCAGAAATCATATGCTTCCTCAGTGTGTTGCCATTGCTGCTTGACAACCCTAAGTCAGGGAAGGCAAGGCTTGGGAGCATCATGGCCACATCCCTTTCCCTGCTGTCTTGTATTAACAATGGGAAAAACCTAAGGAGGTATAAGTATCCTTCCTAAAGTTAGATACCTCTACAACCTCAAAGACAATGATGCCAGGATCTGCCACTTGTGTAGTGCCCTTGTCTCCCCACAGCCCTCATCAGAACAGCTGTGACAGGCAATACCACAATGGAGCCCATAGTTTGCAAAACGAGAGAGTAGTTTGGCTCAAAGTTTGGCTTTCAGAATCAAGGAAGCTCATGTGAGGAGGATAATAAAACCTTCATGTTAATCAATTTCCATTTTAAAGTTAAAAATCACGTAACTCTAGACTATAAACTAATTCCATAGGAATTGCCACATTGGATCAGTGCTGCGATCTCTCTAATCCTGTATCCTGTCTCTGACTGTGACCAGCACTGGATGCTTCAAAGGAAGGTGTAACAACCCCACAATAGGTGGATGTGGGATAATCTGAGCCCCCACCATTAAGTCCTTACCCTGATCTCTAATAAGTAGATGCTGGCCTATGCCACCCACCACAGGGATAGGACTAGGTCCTATTAAAATCAGCATGAAAGACTGAGGAAGCAGCTCTCTTTGGAAAACCACAGGGAGGTTGTTAGAGTTCAGCCCTCTTCTGATATACATTAACTGATAAATCAGACTAGGACATCCATGATAGAATAGGATGTCTAGAGTCATCAAGAGTAAAAGGCTGTACCCAGATAACCAGGGAAGGTTCTAACCACCAGAGGAGGGAGGTTCTAGAACTGTCTTCCAACAGGAGTAGAGGAGGCAAACTCTCTAACTAGTTTTAAGATGAATTCGTGAATGGGATTATATTATGGTGTTGCTTACAATAGTAGGAGATTAGGCTCGAAGACACAGGGTTTCCCTTCCAGTCCCATTCCCTATGTTACTATGAGGCATAGAGGGCAGCAGGGCACAATCTGAGAACAGCTGGAGGATCTCAGTAATTTTATTGGCTATACTTTGGAGCTCAGTTAGGTTAGGATAAATTCAAAATATTTTTTATTGTTTTTAAGTGTTAAATGGAAAAATGCTTTTTAGTCTGACATGTTATGAAAATGTGGGTGGAGTTTGTGGTGACTGGTTTTTCAGCTACAAGGATCTCAGAAAACAGATCAAATCTCAGAGGAAAATTTCTCAGAGAGCTAATTTTTAAATGCCCTCTACAAAAGTTAGTAAATACCTCACTAAAAAGTCTCATGGGAAATGCAGCTGTTCTCTGAAAAGTTATTTTGTTAAAACTGGGGATTAAATTCAGGCACAGTGGTTCTGCTTGTGATATTGTATTCAGTTATGTTCATATTATTTTAACATTTCCAAGGAAGAAGAATTTGTTTAAAGCATTCTCTGTTATATAATTTGTGTGGAAGGATAATTCCATAAATGATTTTCAGTCATTGGTGACAGTCAGACACATCATGCATGTCAACATTGGAACTCAGTTACTAGAACTGAGTAGGGGTTGGTGGATTGGTACTTGGATAACTTTAATTCAGTTTGCCTCTCCTGTTATGAGAAACCTTGGGTCCTTCCTTGAACTGTAGTGCCTTTTTCATTTTGTCAGATCTCCTCTCATGAGATACATTACTTGGGGGGGGGGGGGGTCTTCCTGGAACTACTAACCTAAAGGGCTTTGCCCTCCCAGGTCCTGGCCTTTGTAATGTGTTTATATGTACAGGGGGCTTTCCAATATACCAAAACTAAGTAAAATTATCTTTAGTGACATTGTTCCTGTAAGGAATATGTCTTCAAAGCAAATAAATCTCTTGTATGATTCCCACTGGCAAAGTAAATCATTGCAGTGATGTTTAGTTTATGTGACCCTTTGGGACTTTGAGCCTCTAAAACAATGTTGCTGTGTCATTGGCAGCAGAGCTCAGTTCCTTTTGGATTTCTTTCCTGAGGTAAATCACTGAGTATAGAGAAGAAAATCCCAAAGTGCCTAGCTGAGCCTTCAGGAATCTTTACATTTCTTTAAGCAGCAATGCTTGACAGACCTTGTTACAGCCAAGACCTTGTTACCTCTTCCTTTATGTCTTTTGTGCCACTTCACAGCTGAACCCATATGAAACGAAAATGTCTAACGCTCTCAATAGAAATGAGGATGCTGCTTTTCAGAGGCCCAAGTGTACCCTTTGCTTTGCCCTTCTGCCCAGTCTGCAGAGACCTCAGAACAATTACAGCATCTCCACTGGTGAGAGTAAAGAATTTGTTACCCACTGCTGTGTCTATTACCCTCGGTGAAGTTAAAGATCACTATTTGATCTTTAGGTACAGTATATAGCAGATATTTTTGTCATCTTTTTTTATAGTGTTCATTAGTCATTAAATAGATGGCCTACAGGCTGAAATATGTAAATTAGGTAATTATCTGAATGCTAACAGAACATTTAGTATTAACTCTTGTTTTCTCGGTGGAAGCTGTGTGGTATCACTATCTCCAGGGCTGTAGGATTTCTAACATATTTCTGTGAGCATATATCACGTATATGCTGTATAGTGTCTGTCTCCTTTCCCTCCATCATTCAAAATGCACCTTTACTTAAGATGCCTAGATAGAGCATTCTTTCTTTTCTGGATCTGCTGCAACCCCACTGTTAGTGGTGACATTATTGTATATATTGTGTCTTTGAATGCCCTCTGGTTCTAGTTCCTAATACTTATTATGATGGTCCTCTAGCTATGTCTACACTTGTGTGCTTCCCTGGGTACATCTCCATGTATTGCTAGCACATGTATCTTGTACCCGTGCCAAATGTCTACCTATGCTGAGCTGGGCATGGGTACACACTGTGTGTACAGGCATATACCAGAGTTCTCACTACTCCTTTTTGGTATGTGATGATAGCACTACCATTTCAGGGGCAGGATCCCAGAGTCCTGTGCATCACAGAAGACACTTGAAACTCCCTTGCTGCGTGTCGCTGGTACTATTCGCTGCCATAAACATGTTTAGCAATGGCAATTTCCCTTCTAGGAAACTGCACTGGTGAATGGGACAAGTATATGATGATGTAATTCCGCTCCTGCTCGCTGGACAAATTTTCATGCACTGCAGTACTGGCTACTAGATGGAATCAGTCCATAAAAATTTGAAACAGTTCTGGCACTCTATACCTCAGAGGTGCATCTTGTAACTCCCATATTCATCATTCATATATGATTGTGATATTTCATACAAAGCATGCTATGTCAGATATCATATGAAAGGTCATGATCTGATGAAACCCAGAATGGTAATGAAGTTCCCCTTTAGCAGCAGAAAGTGCATTGGTATTGCCTCCAGACCTGTCTGGATGACAGTGTGGCCAATGTGGTTCAGATTATCATGGCATGTTTTGCCTTGCACAACATATGTGAGACTAAAGAGGATACTTCCTCTGTAAGTGAGCACAGGATAGATCTGTATTTCAAAGCTACATCCCACCTGTTTGCATAAAGATCCTGGTTCCTGGTAGGACAGTGAAATTCATGGTTCTATATGCCCATGCATCATGAAATAGTGTGAAGCCAAATGTGACATGAGACTGTGCCAAGGAACACTATTGTGATGCTATGGTACTGCTGGAAAAGCTTAATAGAGCATTGCCAAATACTTCTGTTGCATGATATCTTGGTTGGTTTATCTCTCAGGCAGCTGATATTAAAGCACTAACGGACAATTGGGGGAGGACCCCCTTTGACCATGATTTTGTACTGAAGAGAGTTGCCTTATGGGCATCATTGAGCAATGTTTTTTTGTTATACCTTTACAGCTCTGTTTCAGGTTACTTTATGGGAAGCACTTAAGCATCCGCAAAGTTCTGAAAGGGACTTTACACAGTTCTTCCTCACAATGTTTCCTGATGCTGTTGCTGAGAGCACTTAGCAGATGCTATGCATGATTACTCCTCTGGCATGATTACTCTGTGCTTTTCAGAGATGATGTTTTGGTGGAGGTGGGTGAGAAGGGATTGTGCAAGCAGTGTTCCATGTCAGATATCTTCAGTGTTAATTTAGCCTTGTCTGAATTGTCACTTAAATAATTGACAAATCATTAAGATGTTTCAGTTAATGTGTCTTCTGTGTTTTATGTTGGTACTTTGGACAGCAACAGTTATTACACAGCTTACTTTGTTGCCATGAACCTTTTTTAAAATAAGCAAATTCATGGCCATGTAAAGGGGAGGAGTTGTGGGAGAGAGGAAATTGTTTTCATTTTCATGGCAGCAGACTTTTAAGAAATCACAGTCCCAGAAGACGAAGTACACACAAGTGAAATTAACAGTAACTTTTATTTACATACATCCATTGAACACAGAGCTAGAATGATTTGTAATGAACAAATCAACCAAAAAAAAGTTTCAAAGTAGTAGTTTCTGTGCATCTGATGAAGTGGGTTCTAGCCCATGAAAGCTGATGCCCAAATAAAATTGTAAGTCTCAAAGATGCCGCAAGTACAGCAAAACCTCGATTTAACAGACCTCGATTTAACGGACTTTGGATGCAACGGACAAAATTTCTGATCCATATCAGACCGCGACCCCTCCCGGCTGCGGCCCTGGTCCCCTTCGCAGGCAGCTGGCTGCCGGCTCCCGGCTGCCGCCCGGGTCCCAGTAGCGGGTGAGCTGGCTGCCGGCTCCCAGCTGCCGCCCGGGTCCCGACAGCGGGCGGGCTGGCTGCCGGCTCCCGGCTGCCGCCCGGGTCCCAGCAGTGGGCGGGCTGTGGAGCTGCCGCCCCGACCCTGTGGCGGGCAGGCTGCTGCTCCGACAGCTCAGGTTTTTTTTTTTATTAAATAACGGACTTTTTGATTTAACGGACACCCCCTCGCCCGAATTAGTCCATTAAATGGAGGTTTTACTGTACTCCTTATTCTTTTTTGTTATTGTTTATTTTTTGTAATTTACCAAAACAATTTGGCAAGTTGAATATTAATTCCCAAAATGTTTCCATTCACCAGAATCTTATTTTTTTGAGGGGCAAAAAATAAATAAGTTTCAGAAGAAACTTACAATTTGGCTTTGCTGTATGGTGCCTCCCCATCCTCCTTCAGGGCAGGATGTGTCTAGTACTTGTCTAAAATCTTTTTGGTGTTCAGTTCTTTGACAAAAAGTCAACACTTTCCATGGGGAAAAAAAATTCAATTTCCCAGCCAGCTCTTTTTAGAACTGAATATAATCTTCCAGTTTCATGCTGTAATATTTTTCATTGATTTATACTGGCTTGGGAGTGGGAGAAATAGATAATTCTTATTTTAATTTCAATATCTCTTGCACAGTGATAAGGTTCCATAAAAGTTGGCCTTAAGGAGTAAAAGAGGGGCAAACAGAGGATGTGTAGAGGATTGCTAACATGTCACCAAATGTGCTTTCTCCTACACCAAAGCAACCAAGTAAAAGTAAAGCAAAACAACTTAGAATGAGTAATGGTTTTCATATGAAATGTATAGATGTTAAATGAGGCGTAAAAAAGATTTCAAAGAAGAATATTTTTATTTTTTCCTATAAAGTTGTGAATTGGAACTTAAACAGGACCAAGAGATGAGATCCTATAGCAAAAGGAGATCATTTGCAATTTAAATAAACCATCATTTAATTAAGATTTGAAAGGGATGCCTGGGTGTGGAATTCAGTAGCTGCAGTGGAGAAAAGGATTAATTTACTGTTGTGATAAATTTTAGCCTGAAATGGGACTCATTGGTGGATATCTACTGATGAAATTGTTAGATAAAATTATTGGTATGTTAAATAGTTTAAGAATTATTAACATGTTCTTATAAAGTGGCATGAAATCTGGCCATAGCTATACAGTAAAAACCTATTTTCCTTCTGATTGTAAAAGTTTTATTAGACATTGAAAAGTAAAGTGTATTAATGAGCTTGATTTTGTCAAATGGTAACATCATTTTCATAACTAAGCATCATGTAAAAATAATCTGGTTATTACTGAAAATACTACATCTTACTGGTTCAAAACACTGTATTAACATACTAGAAACTGGAGTGTCTAGATGATTATGGAGATCTATGATCATCTTTATCAAGAAAGTACTAAGGATCTTCTCTGTATTATTCTTTCTAATGCCTATAATGTTTGTTATGGAATATCCTCATAAGCTGCTTATTTAGAAATTTAACCATAGACTATGTGAGAGCATTATGCTTACAGAAGATCTATAAAAGTTTACACTATTATTAGCTCATAAGTCTAAACAATACATTTTGCTTGAGTTTCTTAATATATATCTAACCTGGTCCCCATCATCTTTCCAGAATGTAATCACTAATATACTAAATATAAACAAGGAATTGTCATTAATTGTGATGGAGCTGAATAATACTTCTGGTACCAGGGCCTGATTAAGTGAAAGGGTATGTCTTCACTGCCCACCGGATTGGCGGGTAGCTATCGATCTATTGCGGATCAATTTATCACCTCTCATTTAGATGCGATAAATTGATCCCCAAAGGTGTTCCCTGTCAACTCCAGAACTCCAGCTCGCCAAGAGGCGCAAGTGGAGTTGACAGGGGAGTCCGCTGCCACCTTGAGGACGCCAGATAAGTCGACCTAAGATGCGCCGACTTCAGCTACATTATTCACGTAGCTGAAGTTGCTTATCTTAGACTGACCTCCACCACCCCCCACCCCCCGCTGGTGTATACCAAGCCATAGATGCTATTAGCCTACATCTAGGACCCCAGATCCTGGAATCACATGATGAGTTGGAAAACCTCAGCTTTTTTAAATTTAAGTTTCTAGCCTTCGTGGTATAAAGATCATAGAATATCAGGATTGGAAGGGACCTCAGAGATCATCTAGTCCAACTCCCTGTTCAAAGCAGGACCAACTAAATCATCCCAGCCAGGTCTTTGTCAAGCCTGATCTTAAAAACCTCTAAGGAAAGAGATTCCACCACTTCCCTAGGTATCCATTCCAGTGGTTCACCACTCTCCTAGTGAAAAAGTTTTTCCTAATATCCAAACTAACCCACCCCCCTCTACAACTTGAGACCATTACTCCTTGTTCTGTCATCTGGTACCACTGAGAACAGTCTAGACCCATCCTATTTGGAACCCCCTTTCAGGTAGTTGAAAGCAGCTAGCAAATCCCCCCTCAGTCTCCTCTTATGTAGACTAAACAGTTCCCTCAGCCTCTCCTCATAAGTCATGTGCTCTTGCCCCCAATCAATTTTGTTACCCTGCGCTGGACTTTTTCCGATTTATCCACATCCTTCTTGTAGTGTGGGACCCAAAACTGGACACAGTACTGCAGATGAGGCCTCACCAATGCTGAATTGAGGGGAATGATCATGTCCCTCAATCTGCTGGAAATGCCCCTACTTATACAACCTAAATTGCCATTAGCCTTCTTGGCAACAAGGGCATACTAAATATGGAGATATACCTGTCTCATAGAGCTGAAAAGACTTTGAAAGATCATCAAGTCCAGTCCCGTGCCTACACTAGCAGAACCAAGTACTGTCCCCGACAGACTTTTTGCCCCAGATCCCTAAATGGCCCCCTCAAGGATTGAACTCACAACCCTGGGTTGAGCAGGCCAATGCACAAACCACTGAGCTATCCCTCCCCAACTGTTGACTCCTATCCAGCTTATCGTCCACTATAACCTCGAGGTCCTTTTCTGCAGAACTTGGTCCCTAGTCTGTAGCAGTGCATGGGATTGTTCCATCTTATGTGCAGGACTCTGCCCTTGTCGAACCTCATCAGATTTCTTTTGGCCCAATCCTCTAATTTGTCTATATCCTATCTCTACCCTATCTACCACTCCTCCCAGTTTGAAAATATGAATAAATGTAAATGATGCCATGTTTTTGCCTGAGTTGCCTGAGTCTACTGACAGGCTGAAACAAAAATTCTGGGGGATGTGAATTCATCTCAATGAGGTGTTAACTCTAAATGACCTAATTCTCTGGGCAGCTCTGCCAATATGAGAATGATAAGAAAAAGAAAGGATACCAGGTGTTATTCCCTCTGAAGGACCTTGCATTGGCCACTGTCAGAAGACAGGATAAAGGGCTAGAGGGACCTTTGCTCTGACTGAGTTTGGCGATTTTTATGTAAAAGATGTTGGTAGTGCAAGACAATGATCACTTATCCAAATCTCTCACATATATACAACCAGTTTGAATCTTAGCCATGATCTCAACTAAAACAAAACCTGAACCATTCGGAGATTTAAATGAGGTAGCAAATAGAGTAAACTTTCCTCGCTACGTCTTGGTGCACTTCTGCATGCCTCATTTCAGCTGGGAGACAAAGCAGATGGCAGAAACATTCTGAGAAAGATTATTTCTTACATGTCATTTCTTTAATCAATGGTATAACATGTCCTAGCACAATACAGTGGCTATAATTAAGATAAATATATATTTGTTCTCCCTACACCAAAATCCCCTCCTATTTTTTTTAATTTTACTTTTATTCAAAGGGAAACTCTTTGAAATGAGTTGTGGTAATCAGTTGATTTTCAGGTGGAGCTGAAGCAGAGAGAAGATGAATCTCTTCAGTAAGGTTCTTCTTTCACTGACACATACACAAAATGAAAGTATTGTGTAGAAGGAAAGCTTTCTCCTTTGGTCATCTTTTTAATGACTTTTGCCACTCATTCTTGGAACCAAGTTGTAGACTTTCTGTCAGAGTTTATACCATTCATTCACCGAAATCTCTGATGTAAACACTAAGGAGAAACTTTAATTGATATGCTTAAAATAATTAGAAAACAACAGTGCTCAATGGGGTGTTTTAGGACTAAAGGCTAACAAGGAACCAAATCCCCAGACAGAAATGTGACCATTAGGAAAACTGAGATAAAACACGACATTTTAAAGTGCTAGAGTATGCGATTCAAAGTATTCCAAAGAAAATGAAGAATAAAAAAACTTGCAGATATGGCACAGTGGAAATGAAGCAGTCTCTTTGTCTTTGAGTGTGTGTCCTCTGTTGACAATCTAATATACTAATATTGCTAATGCCTGTTAGTATTTTTTTTAAGTTTCTCAAGCATCTTTTTTCAAGTCCCTGCGTAGGGTGCTGTGTTGTGGTTTGTTCCCCACACTTATCCTGAAGGGATTACATAGGTCAGGTGGGACAACTAACCTATTGCGCTCCAAGCTGGGTGATATTTAGGTATCGAGGAGTGCCCTAATTAAGGAAAGCTCACCTGTGGAGGAACAGAGAGGGGTTCTATACAATCTGGGAGATGGTAACAGAAAAAGGACATTAGGGAGGAGGCCTACAGTCCCTCTTCCTGGGATAAGGATGAGAAAGGGGTTTGGGACCAAAGAGGAAGGATTTGTCTGGCAGACCCACGAAGTGAGGGTTTAGCTAAGGTGGAGAAACTGCTATAGGCAATGTAAGAAGTAGTCCAGGGGAGAGGCAGGAAGGTTCGACTTGGAACAGATCTTGGCAGCTGGAGATAGAGCCCCTCAACAGGAATCCAGAGCAGAGGTCAAGTGTGGACTCCTCTACCAGCCACTGAATGAATGGCATAATCAGGCAGTGATCTTGAAGATTGAGACCATTCGTCCCAGTCACGGAGGAGTGAGTTACGCGGGGCATTGGATTTAAGGAGTGCCTGGGATGCTGTGGAGGACTTGATAGATCCCCAGAACAGGACTACAGTGACCTGGCTGGAGGCCCAAGCCATGAAGACAGAGCACCCTAAGTCACAGAGAGCAGGAGAGAGATGGCAGGATGTGCATTGAGCTGTGAAAGGGGCTGCTACTGAATTTATAATGAAAGCGGTGGTGGGGCTCAAGCAATTAGGTGCCAGGACTCAAGAATTTTTTTTTATATCCGTAACTGATGCAGCAAGCCCCGAGGTACTGGGGCTATGAACTGCCAAGCCTAGAAGTGCCAGGGCTCAGTCCTGGTGCACATTAAGCCCTGGAAGGGGGTGTTGGACTGGGAAAGAGTTGATCCCCAGAGTTGCCAGGAGGAGATGCTCTAGGTGTGAATAGACCTCATAAGAGGTGCTTAACGAGCAAAACCTGTGGATTGCAATTGTCTGAGCACTTTGGAAGCAAATAAAGTAAAATGTCTTTTTAAAATAGATTTACTTCTGCATATAAATGACTTTTTTCACTGTGAACTCGAGAGAGATCTATCTCTGTAAAATTGTGAAAAGTCAGGGACAGGCATATATACTGTACTCTGTGGGAAAATGTGTGTAAAATAAAGGTTAGATTCAAGTCCTTTCACCCTCCTGGGACATAAAATAATTCCTCATGCTAGCCTTAGCTGGAGCCGTGGTCTACTCTAGCCACTTACAGCTATGAGTATATAGTGTAACTATGTGCTCAGGGGAGCGCAAAATCAAAATCTCTCAGCGATTCAGTTAAATTGTCCTAACTCCAGCTGTAGACCGCACTATATTGACAGGAAGACCTCCTGTCAGTACAAGGAGCATCTTCATTGAAGCAGTGCAGTGGCACAGCATATTAATTGTAGGCTGGCACCTAATGTTATTGTCCTGTAAGGAGTCTAATGTCAGTTTTTTAACCAACACATTTGGGATAGCTGTGATGTAATGGCAGCCAAGACAAAGGAGAAGATCTGTATGTCACTTGAACTTTAGCATTAGTTATACTTTCCAAATAGCGCATTATCATATCCTTTGGTTTTGGATACCAGTTTACATTTTGAAGGGGGATGGGGAGATTAATCCCAGGTGTAATTCCTGTTGCCAAATGCGGAACAGCCATGCTTTATAATATATATAGATCTGTTTTTGAACAACGAGTGTTTATGTTTTAAAGAAAATTAGATGACACTTTCAGGATTACACATGGTTTTTCTGCAATAAGTTAGTTAAGCATGACTATCATGACAGTTATTAGTAGGTATCTAGCATAGTCATTAAGAGGATTTCTTCCCCAGAGCAAAACCACTGAGGATGAAACTAACATTTCTTGTTGTTCACTAGTTCTAGGAAAGAACCAAATAAGTCTCCTGCCTCCATATCTCCACCTCCATTCTTTAGCCCTTTGTTGTAAGCCCATGGAATGTAGGAATATTTTAAATAATGCTCAGTATGATAGGCTCTTTGCTAGAATGTTCTAGATAAGGCAAGAGGGGCTTAGTGTATGTCTACACTATACACTAATCCTGGCCTCTGACTGAGGTTTGAATCCAAGTTCCCAATCCATCCACACACAAATTTGTGACTCTGGTCAACATGTACTCAGGGCCTGCCTCCTACAACCCTGCTAAAGAGATGGGATCAGAGCCCAAATCCAACTGTGGCTCAGGTCAGAACCATTTCCTTTTGAAGCATGGACACAGCTCAAGCTTCAGACCCAAGTCAAAAGGTCTATGTAGTGCAGTGTGGTAGTATTAGCATGGCTTTGAGATCCAGACCCAGCTGTTGTAAACTCAGGTTTACAAGGCCTTGTGGATGCTCAAGCATGGGCTTGGAAACACCAGGTCCACAAGCCAGGCTCCCATATACCCAGGTTTAGAAGGTAGTGTAGACATACCTTTGCAGACTTTATCATTCATGTATATGTCAGATAGGATATTATATTTGAGTGGACCTACTCTTTGTAAGGAGAGCCAGAGAAAGAGAGAAATTCAAATGAAGAAAGGAAAGAGGCCCAGGTAAATGAAAGCCAAACTAGGTAGAAGAGGGAGGCAGAATATGTCAGTGAGGATGTGAGGAAAAGTAATAGCTACAGACATGCATATATTTTAAATCTAGACTATGTAGCTACAAAGGAAAAAGGAAAAAAAAATCTCCCCAAATCCACTTAGCAATGGCAAAGAACTCAGAATTCAGTATTTTAGTGAGAAGTGGAGCTATCATTAGGCTAAAAGGACATCTCCAATGTTTAAGAGAACTATCTGGGTTATCAAGTGTTATCTATTGCTTCCTCCTGCTTATATGAGGATTGAACCAGAGGACTGAGCTGCAAATGCTCAGAAAGAGATTGTGAAAAGCAGAGCCAGCGCTAGACAGAAGCAGTCTAAGCAATTACTTAGGGCCCTGAATAGCTCAAGGGGTTCCCCATTTGCTTTTTATTATGTGTTGTGGGAGGGGCTCCACAATTACTCCTGTTTAGGGCCCACTGTGCGCTTGCACTGGCAGTAGTAAAAGGCACCTTCTGCAGCATTAAAGGACATACAGGGACACAGAGTCGCCAAAGAACTCAAGGTTGTCTTTAAACTTCCTCAGCACAGAATGAAAAATGAAAGAGTTTGCTATTAATAAACAAAGATGGGATGTTAACATTACCTGTACTACTATATTCAGAGTGACAGGAGTTACATGCTTCCATCTGGTGGTGTTCTCTGACTCCTAGGACAAGAAGTCATGGCTCTAGGATTGGCCCACTTGTCCCCCCTGTAAGGAAGCATCAACTCTATGGAAGAGAAGGAGGAGGTGGGAATAATATTCTGCATGCGTGAAAAACTAAAGAAAATTGCCTCCATACTCCCACTTCTTTCATATTGTCTAGCTGCCTGTACCATTGTGTCTGAAATCTACAGTACCATGTTAACTCCTTGTCCTGTTCCTTTCAGTACATTTTGGAATTACTCTTTCTTTTTACTGGGAGTTAATACATATAAACAATATAAAAAGTTTTCATACAAATTCATGCTATCCACTTACCACTCTAATTTACTAGATTGTGGCAGTAAAAATCTGTTGGCATTGTTAATGACTCATTGCTTTTAAGGATGGAGCACTTGAAATCAATTTGCATGTAAGAATTTCAACATTAAATGATATGAACATCAAGAATAATAGATTGGAGTGTCCTGCAGAGGCGACTGCTATAATCACAGGATCATTCCTATTTTCTAAAGTTAATTTGTTTTTTGTAAGTACAGTACTCTTCATGGACTGTTTTTATTTTCTTACTAACACTGCATTGGACTGTCAAACAATCTTTTTAACATTCTTAAATCTGTATTATAGACGATCATGGTTTAATCTCAGACGTCAAAGTAATGAAGAGGGGTGTTTTATCAATGTATGCTAATTATGTATCGCTATATTTGTACTACACCAGCACCTAGAAACTCCATCTGAGATCACGGACCCCTTTTTGATACGCACTGTACAAACATCTGGTAAGAAACAGTCCCTGCCCTGAAGAGTTTACATTATACATACATAAAATTACCAAGTGGGAAATGAGGTACAGAGATTAAGGTCAAGGTCACAATAGTCCTGTCACAGACCCAGGGACTGAACCCAGATCACTGAATCCCTATCTTTCACCATGTGACCATCCAGCAAGTGCCATACTAACAAGAACTCCAGTTCCTTGAGGTCTATCTCTTCTATTCAAACTTCTATTCAAACTATTCACACAAAGTAGAGCACCCCTTTCTTTATCTAAGAACGATTGTTTGGAATGCAGTCTTACAAAACAGTTGAACATATTTTTTTCACCTCATGTGCTCCATCACAGTACATCAGCTTAAATCTGTCAGCCTTTGTTGCATCCTCTCACATCTGAGGAGATGTGTCCTAGCATGACTGATCTAACCTGATACCTGCAGTGCAGAAGCCTATGCTAGGTCAGGAAATATAATGTGCACACTGGGGAAACAAATTCAGTTTTGTAACTTTGCATCCTTTTTTTAAGGGGAACTCATTTCCTTGACTTTTTCCAAAAACTTCAAATAAATAAAACCACAACTGGGAAAAAAAAATATAAGGGAGCTACTTGAATCTTTTTGTTTAATTAGCACTGTTGGTACCAAAGTGTTCTTTTGTCTCCTTGCAGGGAGTTTTTGCTTCTGTCACCAGGTTATTTGTAAAGTTCTAGCTTTTCTGTTTTGACAAGGAACAAGGATATTTGCTAGGCTTTGTGAGAAATCAAGACTAATACCACAGACAAACTAACGGATCTACCAGAGGTAGATTTGGGGTTTGCTGAGAACTGAATTGATGTCCGTGAAACAAGTGACTGACTTTGAGTTAAACAGCTGAATGTTCACTTATGCAGATAGAGCAGTCTCATGATTCCAAAAAGTAGCAAGGCTTATTGTTATGATTTTACATTAGGCAGGAAGGGGAAAGTTGTTGCTTAAACTCAATCTGTTATGGTCTTCTGAAGTATACGAGAGATTGAAATTGAGTTATATAATTGAAGATGAAGATTAGTAGACTAGTACTAATTTTCTTGGAGTGATTACACACAGACACCTGGTGTATGAGAAATATAATTAACTAGAAATGCTGCTAAATGATTGCGATTATAACCCCGTGGGCTCACCTGAAAGTCAGTGGGACATCCTCATAATTGGAATGTCACTATGTATGTGTGAAATTTGTATAAAGGGCAAGAAAGAGAAAAGGAGGGGGAAAGTTCTTGCTCCTGCGAGTACAGAAAATTAGAAATTGCACTTGGGGATGTACTCTAGATTTCTAAGGCTGGGGTAGAGTAAAAGCCAGCTTCCAAAGTTCTAAATAATTCAGGATGCTATAGAAGAATTCAACTACCCAGGCATCTGTTGGGTAATGGACATACATACTGATTTTGAGGATTATTCAGGGGCATCTAAATTACGTAGGCAACAACTTTATGATCTGCAAAGCAGAAAACCCAGACAGGAGAAGCCCTTATGGATCTTGTGGCAGGGTTAAAACCCCTTAAGTGCCCTGCCACTGCTTGCTGAACCCAGCCTTCTGGCAGAGAGGCCAGCTGCACTAGCTCCAAACAGTCAGAAAGGAGCCTATAGCAGTGCAGCGACTCACCCCACTGTGCCTCCCACGGATATGTCCAGGAATTAGCTCATCCAGCCTCTAGAGTGCCCTCTGCAGGCCATAGTTCTGCTTGCCACTGGCCCCATGTCCCTCCCTGGACCCCAGTGCCCTCTTCCCTAAGGTACTGCACCCCTGCAGTACCCCCACAGTCTCAGGGTCTCCCCTCCCTGGGGAACCCCCCCCACCATCTATCCCCACCTTGCCTCAGTCCAGGCAACTGCCAGTCACCACTTGCCCCCATTCTCTGGGTCAGACTGCAGTAAAATTGCCATTCATCACTGGCAAGGAGAGTTTGGCCTCTACTTCTATCTCTATAGCCCCGGGCTGCCCCCTGCAACGCCAGTGCCCTTTGTTGGGCCATCCCCTAGGCCCTGCAGCCTAGAGGTTTCCAGGCCAGAACTCCCCCAGCTCCTCTTGCCTTACCCCAGCCCTGCTTCCCTCTAGGTACCCTCTCAGACTCCCAGCAGCCAGGGCTGTCTGCCTCTGCAGCTAGAGGAAACTATCACTCTGTACCAAACTGAACCCTTTTATCAGGGCCAGCTGGGCCCTGATTGACCCAACCACAGCTGTGGCTGCTCTGCCCTCAACTGCCTTCTGTTGCAACCCTCTGCTGGGCTGCCTTACTCTAGCTACAGCCCTTTGCAGGGCTTTTTTAACCCCTTTTTACCTGGAGTGGGACAGCCACCCCAGTACAGAACCCAATTGTGGGCCCTAATGAGGGCTGGCTCATGGCCATAGGCTGAGCTTGGCTGCCACAGTTGAGGCTGATGACTGAGAAGACTAGAAAAGCCCTGAGTTAAACTTAGTCTGGGGCCTAGCCAGGGAGGAGAAAGGAGGCTACAGCTCTGTCTCCTACTAAGGGCAGGGAGCCTTAAGGGCCACTGGGGATAACTATTGGGGGCTAAAGGGAACCATTTTGTGGTACTGTAAATAAAAGCACTAGGGTGAAATACCAAAGGAGGTGTGAGGATTTTTATTTTCTCAGCTAGAACATGGGGCACGGGGGAGAAAGGAAGGAAGTCTGTGCAGACCCTGTGACAGATCTGTTTACTGATAGAGAGAATTTACTTGTGAGTATGAAAGAATACATCAATACATAAGGAAGAGTGTGGGTTCCTTTCATTATACCCACTATTGCCTGTAATCCCACTTCACCTGAGCATTTAGAATCAGCAGATGCATCTTGTGTAGTTGGTGGGGCCAGCATGGTGTTGGAACTGGACTGGCATCCTGGGCTACCTTGATTTAGTGCAAACCTTGTTCAGATGATATTGCAAGTGCTCCAGTGGAGCTCTGATCAGAGTTCCATGTTGTCCTTCACAGAGGAGGGCAGCAGCTGGGATACCAATGCCTTCCCTTTCCTGGGATAAATCCCTCTAATGGCACCTTTTGGCCTTTAGTTTAAACAAGTTAGTAAGTATCATATACATTTATTTTTCAACTCGCTGCCATATGTTGGAATGTATTATAAAATTCAGAGTAGTATAGAAGAAAACATGTATCTTAAAAGTACATTTAAAACAACAACAACACCTGTATCTTTGACTTGAAAGAAAAGTGAAGTAGTAATTAGGATATTACAGATTGCAAACTTTATGCCCTATCCAACTCTCTTGAACATCAATAGGAGTCATTCCACTAGCTTCAGTGAGAAGTATACTAGGCACAACGTTGTTGAACAAAATAAAAGTAAAGCTGGTTACAAAGCAATGCAATAAAACTTTGGCATTCTGAACATAAATTTCTGGGAGCTATAAGCGCTCCTAAAATTTTGGGGGAAATTAAAAATGTTATTAAAATCTCAAATCTTAAAATAATTCTGCCAGAGAGCTAATTTATAGTCTTCACAGAGTAGGTTGTGCAGGAGAAATAAGTTCTCCTTTTATTGTCTCCTTGACTATAGGCTAAAATAGAGAATTCCTGTTGCAGAAACCCAGATATCAGGCTTGTGCATTTTAGTAGATTTGTCTTAAAAAATAAAATAAGTAAATAATTAACTTTTCAAACTAAGATTTAATTTGTGTTACACAGAGCAATTCTTGTCATAATATCCCAGGTTGTGGCTGAACTGCATAGACACAAGTCAGTGAATAAGGTGCAAAATTGCCTTAAAGCTCACCTTTATAATCCTCTGATCCTATAGTGTTCTGCACAAGACTAATCCCCTAATCTGTGTCAGGAAAGCTGCCAGTCTGCTCTGTTTTATGCCAGCCGCAGTGTCCACAGCAGTTAAAAACACAGCTGTGGGGTCAGCACATACCTCTTTTTCTCCAGCTCCATTGTCAGCAGGAAGGGACAGTAGCAAAAGGGCTCCTTTGCTGGTTCTATGCTATCAGAGTTTTCTTATTGCACTGGGTTGAGCCTTCTTTGACTGGTTAAACTAATTAGCACCATTTGATACTTGCCATACTGTGTAAAGGAGCCACGGTATGCTAGGAATCCTGGCCTTTGACTAAGAGCTGTAGCTGAGATTTTTATCAGGGTATATATTTGTTTTAAAAGTCTCGGTGCCTACAGCTGTATTAAATACAGGATTAAAATACATAGCCAATATGTGCCTGATATGAAATATCTAGGACATTTTAAGACATGTGAATTGTATATGATAGAGTGGTCATTGCAAGTTGATTAAGAGTGGTTATGAATCATGCTGGTGATTTTTCACACACTCTTTCAATGGAGGCACCATCTCCCCCTTTTCCTTCAAACCATGCCTCTCCCATTATTAGCAGGAATGATTTCAGTATGGTGCTGCAACTTAACAATAAAAAATATTTTCTATGAAAACATTGGAGGTTCAACTATAAAACAATGTTGGAAACCCCTTTTTTAATTGAAGCTAGAACAAGCAACTTGGACTTCAGTCTGGAGTGATAGTCATGTCTGTAATTTGTCTATGATAGCACTGTTGGTTTTTCTTCATCTCAGATAATGATTTGTTTGTCTTGGAAACCCCTAGCCCTAGCTACACAACAAAGATCAGTGCTCTCAACAGAAATACAGAACACAGTTCTACGTTTAATTACAAGGAGCTGCAACTGTGGTTATTTCTGTCAATTGTAGATAGTTTCAAACACTGATGGCAATTAAAGGACAATTGCTTAAAGCTATGAGTGTATGAAACATCCTGTGGCATGAACAAATAAACACAAAATGGAAGACATTTTTTTTTCCGGAACCTTCAGAGTTTGATAGTTCTTATTTAAACTAAATAAGAGTAGAAAAATTTGTAAAGGTAATCATTTAGATACTGATTCAGCAAAGTAATTAAACACATGAATAATCCCATTCCTATTCAGCAAAATATTCAAACACAAACTGCTAAACTCCTCCCCACTCTCACCATGTACCTTATGCCAGGTAAGGTAAGAGGCATAGATCCAGATCTGGTGAAATTACCTCTAGTAGAGAGTTCCCCTATGCTAGGGTGAATTCTCTGCTAAGAATCTGTAGACATATAATGGCCCCTTTGTGCCACCTAACTACAAAGGGACCATAACACAGTTGAGAATCTGGCCATATATGTGCCCCTCCACAGCAAGCTCCTCAGGTGTCATTGTCCAGAGACGTGAACATATATTTGGAATCTTTCTGATAGACCTTCCCTCGTGGGGCCTAAACTCCAATTTATGCAAAGAAATGTTCCACTGTACAGAACACGGACGCAGATGAGGTTTTCAACATACTGAGTTCCCAGTACTTTGCTGGATTAAGCAAGAAATCAAAACCATTTTATGACTCTTCAGAAACTAATTTCTTTAATTCTGGTGATGACCATTTGATCCTATAAAACTTTACTTAACTAGTTCAATAAAATGTGTCAACTACAGTTTTTCATTCTGTTCGTTTCTGAACAATTATCATTTTATTATATGAGTAACTGTTTATTTGATTTTTCATAAAAAACATCTCACTGCAAGTTCTTTGCATGTTAATTTATTGATTCAACTTCATTGGTGGATACAGTGATATTATTTTACCTGTGGAGTTTCACATGCACATTTCTGCCTCAAATATTAATGAACAAGCAAACATTATTAAGATTCATGTAAGCATTTTTTACAAATAATTCACTTGCAGTCATGTGCATGCAGTTTGGGTCATGATCAGAGATAAGGCAACTAAATTGTGAGCAACATATTTCACAATTAAATGTCCTCAAAGCACCCAATAGTTATTTGTACCTAATAAAACTTTAGGGATACTTGTTTACTTTCTCATAGTTTTAATTCATAAATCATTATTTTTGAAGTGGCTCAACTGTTACTCATTTAGAATATTAGCCTTTGTGTATAAAAATGTTTTCCAAAAAGCCAGCTGTCAAATTAATTATAAGCATCTTTGTGGTACCATTCATACTGTATCTGAATGAATGAAACCACTTTAGTCCTTAATGCATAAACCAGAAGCAAACACTGGAACTTGGTAAGTAATCTGGTTAGACAATTATTGTCATTGGACTATCACTACACAACCCTGCAGAATGTTCTGCAAAACTGAACAAATACTTATAGTAAAACAGCTATTCACATGAATCTCTCTCCTATGCAATATGTGTGCAATCTTTGATTCAGACAATAGGTAGATTCTTTTGTAATCTATGTGGTAATGATAGTGCAGCCCTCTAATTTAAAGTCAGTAATAAAGAAAGAAAATGTTTGGAAACCAGTAAACTGTTTGCTTATGTGAGGAAATAAAACTGAAAGTGACATCTTCTGACCATAGTCAGCTAACTCTTAAGAGAGCTTAGTTAAGCTCCATTACCAGCATAAGATATTCTCTATTCTCGACATTATGAATTCAAAAACAATAGTTTCACTTAGAAATTGATCTAGAATAGGTCACTTTTTCACAAATACCCTATTTTATAACTGTAATATGCTGCAAAAGACATACAACAAACAACCTATCAAAATGTGGGTACAAAGCAAATACTTAGATGCAACCCAAGTTCAAGCGGGTCTCAGAATCTGGACCTGAGTTTTGTAGCTGCCTCAGTAAAGTACCAGCTCAGAATAATAGATCTGTAATACTTGTATCTGATTTTCAAAACACATGACAAAGTAGCAGTTTTGTAGGTAGTGCTGGGCAGGGAATGGTAATTTCTATTAATGGAGGATTTAAAAAATTGGGTTTTGTACTGATTTGGAACAAACCCCCAAATTTAAAAATTATCCCCAAAATGGATTTCTTTTCCTCCTCCCAGTTCCATTGAGAGCCCTGGCTCCAGGGTAATCCACCTGCAAAGCTGTTTTGGAGGTAGGGACTTTGGCCAGAGTGGTAGAAGCTTCCTAAAAGTAGGAAGGCCACCCGCTGCCCCTGCCCCCTGAGGCCTCACTCCCCACCTCACCCCTTTCCCTGAGGCCCCAGCTCCCATATTGACTCTTCCTCCCAAGACCGTGCCCCCCACTCATTCTTCCTTGCCCCATCAACCAGAATTCCAAAGTTACAGCTATTTCCAACCCAGATATGGGTTTTCAGGTTGACTTAAGTTATTTTGAAAATTTGGACTTTACCTTTGCCATTTCCTTTGTTTCTTTAGGCTAAGATGCCACACGGCCAATTCAGCATGTTTTGATGGATTTCTTGCATCTAGGGCTGACCTTCCAGATAGTGACTTCATATTCTTCTCTATAGATCTGTGAAAAGAGTCTACCTCTGCATGCAGGTCCAGAATAATTTCTTAGTTCTACCACACTTCAGCACCTTTCTCAGGGGCATGATAGCAACATGCACTCCACTCCTGCCAAATCTGGTGTCTTGAAAGGGAGCAAATAACATTGTGTAGTTTTTGTTGTTTTTTTGGTGGGTTTTTTCAGTTTGAAGCCTCTGTAGTCTGTTTCCTCTCCATTTGGCACAAGGCTCCCAAACTAACTTTTTTGCTCACCTTCTTGCAAATGGCCACTTTGGTTTCTTGGCAAAAGTCAGTTTGTGTAATTTTTACATTTTCACTCTCCTTTACTAACTCAGCATATACTACTTCTGCCTCTGCAAAGCAGGATAGATCTCTGAGCTTTCTCACATTTCTGGACTATCCTTTGGATAATCAGTAAGGATGGTCAAGTGGATTTATTATATGGTGCCAATATGTTTATTTGCTAGAGAGTGAGGTGGGCTGAGAACAGCATTAGAAATGGGGTTAAATTTTCTTATTATGACCTTGTGCTGGTCCCTGCCTATATGGGAGCTGGGCCCTTTTGAAAACTCTTGTGACCAAGTTTCAATATCTGAAAAATGGAATAGTGATGCCTACTTTGGAGGGTGATTTTAGGATTATTTAATTTGTGTGAAATACTTGGATAAGTATTGCATGGGCACAATATTGTTGTTTTGTAGCATTTGTTTTCAGTTGCATTTATTTGCATGTGTGTAGGTTGTTTTATATTCCCAGTGAAGAAAGAGAGTGTGAAGCCCCACAGCTTGCTGATATCAGTGGAGCCCTGAATTCTAGCTGGGCTGTTGTTGAAATGTAGTTGTTCAGACATATATTCCCTCCACATTCATTCTCTAGTGAGCCTGTGGCAGTGAGGTGAGTGACTGTACAGCAAGTAGAATTTTAATGGCTATTCAGAATTAGAGCTTACTAACATCAAGCAGACAGAACCTGCCAGGTCAGCCGCATTTCTTAAACAGAACTTGAAAAAGATAAATTCAAAGAGGACGAATTTAAACATAGATATATGTGCTCCCATTTGGAAATAACTCAGGAGCCTGTGAACTAAGATGTCCAATTAACTGATGCTTCAGAAATGATTCAGGATTCAGTTTAAGTATCCAAAAGTTTTGGGTGTTTGTTTGAACCGTTTCTGTACTATCTAGAGTTCTGAGATGTGCAAAATTAAGTTGTAAATCTCTCAAACACATTTTTTTCCTCCCAAGACTTCACATTATTCCTGATGTTCAAATATAGACAAACTAATAAGAGAGCAATATTAGATCTAGAATCTAGCAGCAGATTTGTTGTGAACATCTATACCCAGGTCAAGTACCCATATCTTCTTGTACACTCTTCATGGATTTCTTTTGTTATGTGTCACCATTCAGGGCAGCTCCACCTGTAGTCTCACTCCATGGTCCAGAAAGGTGAGAGGGAATAACAGAAAGTAGCAGGAACTGCAGGGAGAGGGAGGAGGAGGAGACTCTTATGTACCTCTTTAGTACCCCCAGGAGCCTGGACTGATTAACACCAGATTCTCAGGGAGCTTCCTGTTTCCTGCTGCTTCCCTGAACCCACTTGAGGAGAACAGGCAGTCAACTGAAATAGTAGGAGCCAGTTAGGCCCTTAAGATGCTGATATCTTCCCCCACTCAGTCCCTGCTACCAGCCTGCTTATTTGTCTCTTTCAATTGAGTGTTGAGAGACACTATAGCTGGCACAGAACAGCCGTCATGAGTGAAAGAAGCAAATGCACCTCTGGAGCGGTATTTGGAAAAAGCAAGCAAGCAAAGGAAGCTTTTCTATCTAAGCAGGAAGGAGGTCTCCTGAGATAGATAGACACAAATGTTCATGTTGAGCCTTCTGGCCCCAGTGAGACTGTGAGTGTTGAGGAGATGCCTGATCTTCCAGTTGGAGTGCAGGTGACCTGGCAGCTACTGCAGCATCCATATATCCATCTCAAGTGGATGTAACCATGCACATTCCTGAAGAAAAGGATAGATCAGAGAAGACTGTGATGGAGACACAAGAAACAGCTGCTGTTGAGTTTAGTTCCGTAAGTCTAGATGATCCAGGAACGTGGACCCACTTGAGCAGTAGCCTGAGGGACTTCCATGTACCACATGGCCCACAGCAGGTGAAAAACTTCATGTTCCCCAAAGACAATGAAAATAGAAATTTCCATCCAGCACATTACTAGCATGAAATTTCCAGAGGTGACAAAGTGAAGAGGCCATGGCGTTTTACTTAAAAACCCAGAATGCTGCATACTGTTTTTGTTGCAAACTCTTCCAGTCTAATGTTCCAGCCACATTGGGTTCTACAGGAACAAAGGACTGGAAAAATCTGGCTAGAAATCTGGCATGCCATGAGAAAGCAGCAAGTCACCAGAGAGCCATTCTGTAGGTAGAAAGAGCTTGAGATGAGACTACAGTTAAAGGCCACCATGGGTGATCAGCACCAAGAGAAGATTTCATCAGAGTCTTTTTACTTGCAAAATGTTCTGAAAAGGCTCATTGTCATTGTGATAATCTTGCTATCCAAGTCCTAGCACTGTGTGGCACGTCAAGTCAGTTGTATGTGCCAAACAATGGAAACTTCCTTAAAATTGTGGAGCTGATGGCTGAGTTTGATGCTGTACTCCAGGACCATCTAAGAAGAGTCACCACCCAAGAAATGTAAACATACCATTGCCTTGGAAAAACAATTCAAAATGAGACCATACAGTTACTGGCAAAAAAAAAAGTCAAACAGAATATTGTAGCAGATCTGAAGTCAGCAAGATATTACCCTGTTATTTTGGACAGCACACCTGACATCAGCCATACAGAACAAATGGCTTTAATGGTGTGTTTTGTAACAACAGCACCTAATGAAAATGTCCCTGCAATGGTGACTGTCAGAGAGCATTTTCTATAATTTATTGACATTGATGATGCTACAGGAGCTGGTATGACAAATGTGTTTCTTAAAAAGCTGGAAGATATGGGAATTGTGATAGCTGACATAAGAGGTCAGGGCTACGATAATGGTGCCAACATGAGAGGAAAGAACAGAGGAGTGCAGACATGGATCTGAGAGCTAAAGCCTCAAGCTTTTTTTTGTCCCATGCAGTACTCATTCATTGAATTTAGTGGTTAATGATGCAGCATCAGCTTCTATTGAGGTTGCTGATTTTTTAAACGTAATTCAAAGCATCTATGTATTTTTCTCTGCATCAATTCATTGGCAAATTTTGAAGCAACATCTGGAATCATCCTCTCTGACAATGAAACCACTGAATGTCACATGATGGGAAAGTTGAGTGGAGGTGATAAAGCCTATCAAAAACCAAATTGGGAAGGTAGATGATGCCATAGTTGCCATTATGGAGGAACTGTTTGTGGGAGAACAGTGGCAGAGGGAAATGGAATCACCATAAACATACATAACTTCAAATTACTGTGTGGCTTTGTGTTGTGGCTTGGCATACTGTTTGTACTGTTTGAAATAAATATTGTAAGGAAGAGACCCCAAAGTGTTAACCTTGATATATCTGGAGCAATGGAACAACTGGACAAAGAAAAGTCATACCTACACAGTCTTGCTGGTCAGATGAGGGATTTCAAAATATTCTGAAAAGTGCACAGAAGTTGGCAGAGGAACTTCACACTGAAGGTATTTTCTCACCCATTCAAGAATATGAGTCACCAAAGAAGAAGACATTTGGATTATGAGGCACAGGATAATTCCATAAGAGACCCCAAACAACAATTCAAAGTTGAATTCTTTAACCAGGTGCTAGATTGTGCAATACAGTCATTTGAATAATGTTTCATGCAGCTCAAGGAACACAGCACTATATTTGGGATGTTGTATGGTATTCTAAGTATGGCTAAACCACCCTGAACACGCCCGATCCCATCTGATCTCAGAAGCTAAGCAGGGTCGGGCCTGGCTAATACTTGGATGGGAGATCTCCTAGGAATACCAGGTGCTGTAGGCTTAACATGGGCGTGGGGCTAGCAACTCCACCCCCTAGGGAACCAACTTGCTACTGAAACACCAACAGAGATGGGAATGCTCTGTGGTTGGTGGCCCATACCCTGCCTGGGGGGTGACGGGCAGAGAGAGAGAGATGATATTCCAAATCCCCTCACTATACATGAAGAAGACCTAAACCAGCAATGCAGAGCACTAGAAACAGTGTTAACATATGATGGCATGCAGACTATTGATGTGAGTGGTTTAGGTGATGAACTGAAAGCCCTTTCAAGATACATTTCAGCAGGATCAACTCCAAAGGCTGTACTGGAATGTATGTGCACAAATAAAATGACCATCCTCTTTCCAAATGCTTTTGTTGCTCTGCAGGAATGGTGTCCCTAGCCTCTTTTGTCAGAGGGGGGTGATGGATGGCAGGTAAGAGATCACTTAATCATTACCTGTTAGGTTCACTCACTCCAGGGCACCTGGTATGGGCCACTGTTGGTAGACAGGATACTGGGCTGGATGAATCTTTGGTCTGACCCAGTACGGCCATTCTTATGTTCACATACTTCTAATACTTCCTGTAACAGTTGCCATTGGCAAATACAAGCTGAAGCTAATAAAAACATATCTACACTCCACAATGACATATGACAATGGACACAATGACTATTGGCCTTGCAACCATCTCAATAGAGCATGAGCTGGCCCAAATTGGGGACTTTCAAGGAGCAGAAGCAGTTCAAATCTTTGCAACCAAGAAGGCATGGAAAGCACCACTTGGATTATTCAAACAGATAAAAATGCCAGTGTTTATTGGCAAGAAAAGTTACATTTGCTGTTCAGGTGTTTGAAAGTTTTTACTTAAAAATTTTGAATGAGGCGTTTTAAATTGTTAGTTGTCTTTTATAGTAGGTAGCAGAGCAGTATCAGGAGAGGAGTAGACCAGGAAGAAGGCAGAATTGGCCCAAGCGAGGGAGCATGGAGGCATCATTTGAGCTCCCCGCCTCAGGTGCCAGAATGTTGTAGGCTGGCCCTGCTGTTTTGTCTTTTCTCAGAGGCTGTAAACAATGAAGTTGACCATATGTATAAGTTATGTGATAGAGGAGGGTCAGGGAGCTGTGGCAGAGTGCTTGAGGGGAGATATATTAACTCTAGGTTCATTAGGGCGTGGCTCCCTGTAGACTAGGGAAGCAGGCAGCAGGTTAATTAGGAGCACCTGCTGTCAATTAAGGCCTTAATAAAAAAAAACCTGTTTCAGGCAGACAGGTGTGGGTGTTTGGAAGCAGTTTGGAGGCGTTGGAGCGGAGAGCAGTTTGGAGGCGTTGGAGTGGAGAGAGTTTGGAGGCATTGGAACGGTGAGCTAAGAAAAACCCAGACCCTAAGTAAAGGAACACCTGGCTTGTGTAGAGAGAGGACAGGAAGCCCCCACAAGCTGAAGAGTAGGAGAGGGAAGTAGCCCAGGGGAAGGAGTAGCTAATCCCAGTGGTTTACCGCTATCCTCAGGGCCACTGGGCTGGGACCCGGAGTAGAGGGTGGGCCCAGGTCCCTCCCTCTCCACTTCTCCCCTCTGGGATACTAGTGGAACAGTTAAGACCCTGTTCAGGGGCAAGAAATAGCTCCCTGAATTCCCCACAAGAAGAGAAAGCGCAGGACCCAGCAATATAGTGGCAGTAATTTGTCACAGTTACCACAAAGCATTTGCTATGAAAGCATGTTCATTTTAAGCTGAAGGCATTACATAGAAAATATACTACAACAAACAATAGAAGAATCTACCCAAATGCTAATATGATTACTAGTGATGACCCCAACTCCATCAAGGGCTCCGGCAAGTAAATAGTCTTTCAAATTCCACACAAGGGTTTTTGTGGTTACAAGTTCATAACATCTTTTGCTCAGAACATCTATGAATCTGAGATTCATTTATACAGGCTGGATCTTTGATCTGGAGAATAAGTAATTCATAAACAGACAATGGGTTTCTCCTCAGTGTGTAACTTCATAAAGTTGGGGTTGGAGTTGGAACTTTGCATTCTTCTCATCCCAAGTGTTTCTTAGAAAACCCATTCAGCTTTCTTTATCCCAAACATTACTACTTGTCTGGCCCATTCTTTTAAAAAAGTCCTTTGACACTTCCCCAAGATTTGTTAGTCATGTCTCCACCCAAGATATGTTACATATAATTCCACAATACTGCATTAACAGTTTTTAATACAGTGAACACCTTAGATATTTAAATTTAATTCTATACGGTTGGTGCAGGATATTGCAGGAAATTGCAATATTCTGGCACAATAGGTTGTTTCCTCTACTGGATTTTAGAAATGCACTACCATTACTTACTCCTCTACAGTTTTATGACCAGTATTCATGCTCCAACTGACACTATCTGCTACCTTACACAATGCAAAGAGTAATATATTAAGTACCTATGAAATATGAGCTATGTTTATGAACCTTTTGCTATACATTGTGTCTTTAGGATGCAGACAACAGCAAAAGGTGCTTTTTTGCAGTTTTTCAGTAAATTTCCCTTTGTTCCTTCACTGAATGCTCATATTCCTTCACTGAATGCACACTCTGGCTGGAAATTCACAAGAATTTGATAAGGCAATAGGATGGATTATATAATGTTCTGGAGAATATTTTTTAACCTGTGTGTATCTTCCTTTTCCCCTCCAGAGGGGACAAGTTGGCCTGAGGGTCAAAGGCATAATACTTTACAGTATTTATGGTAAAAGATGTTACAATTACAGAAGCATACAACATTCCTATCAAGAACCAGTGCTGCTCTTTATTTTATGTGCTCTTTTCACCTCTCCATGGTAATGTTATTGGCTGCACTGTTCTGTTCTCTACAGTGGCAGTCTATCTCATTATCACTATTCTACTCAAAACCTAATTGAAATCTAATTAATCTAAGTAGATGTTATTAAACTAGATTACATTAATCTCTTAGAGAGTTGAGAAATGTATAATAAATTGCAACATTGTTCTTTTTCATTGGTGAAAATGATTGGCTCCAAAGTAATTTCTGTAACACACCTGTAGCCAAATACAGCAGTGATGTGTATATACATGGAAAACAACGAACAAGTGAATTTTGCCTTTAGGTGTAACCAGGTATGACTGGTGTGCATGGATATGAAAAGGTCACAGCAGAGAGAAACAATTTGCTTGCATGCTTCCTATGAGACTTATTTCCCATTGAGCTTAATTCACCAGAGGTCTGGAAAAAAAACCCACCATGAATATACTCCCAGAATAAAAGTAGGTCGGATTTAAGTTTTCTGTTTGCATTATAGTTCCTTGTACTAACCTATCTAAACTACAATGAGCAGTGTCAATTGTATGGCATTGACTGCAGATGGGCTATCCTTAAAAAAATGTTTTGGAGATCCCCAGGCAATGTAGAGATGCTGGAAGGGCTCTGTGCAAATACACTTTGTCCCCTACCCCCCCCACACCCCTCCCCCCCAAAAAACCCAACAGCAACTGCGATTATATAAAGGGGAGGAAGGTGGCATGACCAGGTCTGTTCTATGCTCCATCTATTCTCAGACAGTTATTATGAGCCAGCATAACATGGAGAACTCCTAAGGCTACTTTAAGGGCACATCTACATTGAAGCTGGGAGTGTGCTTCCCGGCTCTGGTTGACAGACATCTAGCTCAAGCCAGTGACCATTCTACCCCAGCTATCCTGTGCTAGCTTGAACAGAGATCTGTGAGTCTTTCTACCTAGGAAAGACTGGGAAACTCAAGGAATCTCCCAAGCTGCAGTGTAGAAATACCTAAAGTTGAGCCAAGTGCAAAGGTGTGTTAAAGCCAGTCTAGGAAAATAGAAATCTGTCTCTTTCCTGCTTTGACAAGGATGGGTTATGTTGTCTAATAGAGCTCTTCCAGCTTTAACTTCTGTTACTCCTAGAATTTATTGATAAAGGCAATTTTTTCCCAAATATGGGCACCTAAATGCACACTTGAGTAGATAAGTAGGGGGCTTAATTTCTACAGCTCTCATTGAAGCCAGTGAGAGATACAGGTGCTCAGCGTCTCTAGAAAATCAGGTCAGCTTTTAGAGGGACATATTCAAAGGCAAAAATGCAAGTTAGGTATTACAGAGATGAGGAGGATGAGAGGTAATATCTTTTATTGGACCAACTTTTGTTGGTGAAAGAGAGAAACTTTTGAGCTATATGGAGCTCTTCTTCAGGGCTTTTTCAAGTCAATTCTAACTTTGATTAAAAGCCAATGGGAGTTAGGCACCTGTCATTTGTGACTTTGAAAATCTCTCTAGGTGGCTAAATATTAATTGAGGTGCCTAACTTTATGTACCCATGTGTGGAAATGTTTGTTGTCATATATATTTAATAGGGATTTTAAAGTCAGAAAGGACCACTGTAAAAATTTAGTTTGATGTTCTGTATAACAGATTTAATTCTTGTTTCAACTAGATCATCTTTCTTTTGGCGATGGGAAGTGCAGGGAGAGAAAAAAAGAATTTAAAAATTTCCAGTGAAGGAGTGTCGAGGCAATCCTTGTAAATTGTTCAATTGTTAACTCTCCTCATTGTTTAAAAATTTTCACCTTATCCATACATGCATAATTCCTATACATAGATTTGAAGTCTATATACATAATGAATCTGGTAATAGTTTACTTGACCTACTGATGGCCTTGTATTTATGAAGTGATCAGTTGAAAAAGTACAAACATAAATAGGCCTCATAGCTCCCTTTATAGCAATACTTAGGTGAAAAAATAAAATGCAGACCATCTGTATGAAGTATAATTTGTGGAAATGTAGTAGCAGCTCCATACTTGTTATTTCTGGAGTAATTGCCTTTTCCTAATATGCTGCTATAGTTGCATGTAAGACTTTAACATTATAGGAACAATAGTCATTTTTACAGAAACATATTTTAATTTTTGCCTGTTGATTAGCTAATTGTACAGTTTTTCTCCTGAATGGAAAAAAATATGTTTAATAAATTAAATACTACATTTATTGCTGATTATCCCTATAATTTAAATAAATATTAAAAACTAGGGCTTTGAGCGACTGGGAAAACTTATCTGGTAAGCATGCATTCTTTTCTATACATATCTGAGGGGGAGAAACGTAAGTCTAGGGATGACTTAATTTTAAATCAATGGAGAATTAATAACAGAGGGGAAAAAAGAACAAAGCAAAATGACTTAAAAATATTCCCTAATATGTTGGAAAGAGTCCAGAAGAAAATGTAACTGCCCAAGTTCCACTCTGAGTTGCACATATTTAAATCTACAGTAATAAAGATGTATATCATATCTTCCAATAAAATAGTTAAAAGTAGAACTTTTGAAGTGCAGTTTTGAGCTACTTACTGAGCCAGGAAAAGTCAAAGTATATATCAGTTTTCCCCTGCGTTGTCTTTTAAATAACTTCAAAATTTCTACTTTTAACTACTTTAAGAGATATGCTATACATCTTTATTACTTTGGACCTGCACAAGCCACTGATTATAAAATTTACAACATGACTTGAAATCTGTATAATAATGATGAATTTGAGAGATTTGGATTAAAATTTGGAGTTAATTTTATCATGGTACAAAAAAAAATGTTCACAATCTGCCAGCAAGAAGAAAGCTAACCCTTTAGTCTATAGAAGGGTCTATTCAGGAGGCAAATTCTTATCTTGGTTCCACCAGTATCAATCCAAATTAACTGTGACTTCAAAACAGTTAATCTTGTTTGACACTGTTGGAATTAAGAGGAGAAATTTGATACAAATCTTGTGAAAAATGTTAGATGAAATACTAGCAAAGATCTACAGCCCCACAATAATACCTGTATAGTACCAGTTCAGAAAAAAAAAATCCATATTCGGGAAAACATTTAATCATTTGTTTAAATCCCAAGCACATTGCTAAAAATTAGTATGTGCTTAAGTGCCTTCTTGAATCAGCTGTAAGGTCTTATCTTCTCCACCATAGAAATCAATGGTAAAACTTCCTTAGTACCTGACCAGAAATAAGAGTTCTATTCTTCTGATGCTATGCACACATGTTAGATAAACATAAATTATGCACTAATGGCAAAGTGTAAGACATGTTTGTAGGTGACTAGATGTCAAAATGTAAATTCTGGATATGTAGGTGCATTAATTCCAGTGCTTTTAATAGGTACATATTTTTGATATTACAAA
Source organism: Sternotherus odoratus (assembly GCA_032164245.1). NCBI lineage: Eukaryota > Metazoa > Chordata > Testudines > Kinosternidae > Sternotherus > Sternotherus odoratus. Next base: position 83,470,080 of record JAVMKO010000002.1, on the reverse strand, counting down.
AAGAATTTTACCACTACTCAATATGCTTCAGATTTCATAGGTAATGCCATTAGTATTTCTTCAAGTACTCTAAATGCGTGTTTTGATTTGTTTGAATTATAGCCCTTTGTCACATAGGTCATAGGGGCCTTCCTCTCCAATTGTATGAGTAATCAGTTTTGGGTTAGAAATCAGGTATCTACTTTGTTTGTTTATCTGTTTTCAGCTCCGGGGAAAAAAGCTGAAACCAAAACAAAGACACCACAAATAAGAATTTTTGAGGATTTAAATAAAAATTGCTATAAATTATTTAAAAAATTAAATATTTTTGACTTTTTATGGAAAAAAAAACATCTCCTTTGATTTCCATTAAGGGCACCTTTTAGGCATGTGAAATTTTGAGGATGTTGAATTTTCAAGAGCAATTTGTAATCATGAAAAGATCAAATTGGAATGTGGGTTGGGTTTTTTGTTTGTTTGTTTTTTTAAAAAATGCTGTTCAGAATGTCATGATGGTTTATTAGAGCTCATGTTAGAACCCTGATCAGGAATTGATTTGACAGGAATTATGTTAGACAAGTCATTCTTCATCCATTAGTAATCAAGTTAGAATGATTGAAAGGGCTTAGTCTAGTGCCTAGATGAAATGGATAAGGTCTTTCATGTATCCTAATGGAAATTGTCTGATTAGGTACGGTAGGTCAATTTGATTAGAAGGTTCTACTAAGTGAAAGAGATAAGCAAGAATTTTTGGGAACTTTATTGGCCTCCCATTGGCTAAAATCTGTGGACAATTTTAAAATTGTTGAGTTAGGGAGTGTGGAGGACATGTGGATTTTCTTTATGCCTGTGAATGTGCCTGTTAAATTTGAAAACAGCACTTGTGTGATTCCCAGGTCCCCCATTCCACATTCCAAGGAAACACAATTTTCCCCACATCACAAGTCCGAAGGCAGCAATTTTTTTATTACTCCCATTGAAGAATGAAGGAAGGGCCTTAGAAAAGGCTAATGCTGTCACAAGAGATAATCACAGATGTGAGTGGGAGGGCAACATATATTAAATTAGCCATGCCATGTTAGCACAATACAGTCAAATAGCAAGTGATCTTTATTCCACTCTACCCCTCTCTCCACAGTACCTGAACCTTAACAGCTGGAAAAATGACACACCCAAACTTGATTTTAGCTATGATTCTCCCATCATGCTTCAGAGCAGAATGCTACTGCCAAACCACCAGTCTGACCTGAGTGCCTCACTTTTGTGAGAACTCTTATCATTGATGATAATAGAGACTGGTTTGGATCCTGCCAGGAGGGCCCTCACAATTCTTGTACACCTCTGTATCAATTTCCCTAAAGGACTACATGGAGCCTTTAGGGCTCACTCACAATTTTCTCCCTTTCTCTGAGGGAGGAGATAGGGTGGGGGAAGGGGTGATATAACACTGCAGCTGTTGCAGCTTACTCTGGCCAGTGGAAGGCAGGACATGGAGCCTGGGCCTTGCTAACACCAGACTTGGACCCTAGATCCAATTAGGTCAAGCAGACAGGTGAAAGGACCTTGCTCCATTGCATAGCGGAATAAGACAGAGAGGCATTTAGTATGATGGGATTTCTTGGATCCCATTTGTCATGTTATAGCAGGGTTCCATTGTAATTGATGATACAATTGTGGCATTGATCATCTGTGTAGTAAAACTTTTAATAAAGGGAAGCTTAAAAATTGTTGTGGTCACTGCTGTAGTTCTTCATGTACTCCTAGAGGACATCATGTGATTTTTAATGGTTATTCTCACCCTGCTAATTCTAATACTGTATCATTGTCAATATCATTTTTTCAGTAATATAAAGGCTACGCGGAAGTCCATTCAGATTCTACCTCATGTCCTCCGCCATACAGAAATTTTCTTTCAGTAGCCACTATTGAAACTTCCACATTTTATACCTGTTCTTACACAGCTATATGACCTATCATCATAATTAATTGATGGTGTGTAGATTTTTAAGACATTTGCTTGTCATTGCTCCAGCTTTTCAGGAAAAGTCATGAAACTCCTTAACAATTTTATGTCATTTGAGTTCTTCAGTAATGAAGATATTTCTGCATTAGATCCAGGAAAATACATAGATCTTGGTCTTGGGCAGAGTCTTAAGGGACTAAAAATTCCTTTCATAAATAATCCAGTTCAATCAATATTCTTATTTGTCCTTAAAAGTGAGTCAAAAATTCAGCCAAGCCCTTCTACACAGAGAAACAACAGCAACTCTTGCCTCAAGGGCCCTTATGGTCATAGGTCCATTGGGTATCAGTGGCTGCCTCCCCTTGTTGTTAAATGAGAAAACAGCTCACTACAAATTTGTAGTCATGCAGTATAGTTTTGAACAGGTTTCCTTTTCAGTTTGAAACCTCAGTGAATGCAAACATCAGATAAATACAAAAAAAAAAAAAAGTTGAAGCAGGCAGTGCACTGCTGAGCTTCTCCTCAGAGAGATGGAACAAGTTGCTTCTGCTAGAGAAAAATTCCATTTTCAAAGATGTATTTTTGTCTGTTCTGTCTCATTTATCTGTTTCATCAAACAGATGTAATATATTAGATCGTCTTTGCGTGCATACAGTGTATGGATTCTGTCTGACTGCTGTTCATCTGCAGTGTATGAGCCTGAGATGATTTCATTTTCTCTGTTTTTTTTCTTTCCCTTAGTTTGAAAGTGCTTCCTGGGAAGTTGGAGCAGGGGTTATGGTGCTTCCACTGTATTTTTCGAAAGAAGTTATATTACAACGGTGCAAATATTGGTGTAGTGAGATATTTGTGCGGATATTGTGTACACAAATATTGGTGGAGTGAGATATTTGTTAATTAATAATACGAAAAGAAATTTATTTGCTAATCATTTTATGCTCCTGCATTATACCAGGTATTAATCAGAGCTCTCACCACCACAAATAAGCTCCTTTTTCTGGTGTCCATGGCATCACAGTCTGTTACTCTAGAAGATATTGTGATGTAACAAATTCAGCATTGTGAAGTATAAGTTAATTCAAACAGTAAATTTAATTATTCCATTGAATCACCTAATCCACTACTTTGCCAACAAAGAATTATTCCCTACAGTGTATTTTCTTGTACTTTGTCCACATTCAGATGCCCTTATAAATGCTAAGTATTATCTTCCTCCCTCGTAGTGCTATTAAGTTAAATATGAGTCCTCGTGAATTACAGTGCTTCTAAACTAGACTAAGCGTATCAGAAACTGACTACATTATTTTGGTGATATGGCTTCTACAATTTTCTTGGGTAGGTCATTGCCAGTTGGCTGTTTCAAAGTTAGGAAAGGCTTGGTTTTTACATTTTCCTTTAGAAAACTAGTTGTAACCATGCATTTGGACTAGCTGAAACTGTTTTTTTTTTCTCTCTGCTTGATGTCTACCCTATTCAAAAAATTGTGTGATTATCATAATTTAGCCAAGCTACATACTGTTCATTTTTTTCACTCTTTCCTCGAAAATCAAGCCTGCCACACCTTAATGATTTGTGTTTCTCTCCTCCACATTTTCATTTTATTGGTATTGATGTGCCCAGATCTTAGCTCTCAGGGCCAACCCTGCCATTTAGAGAGGTCCAGTAAAGTTCCTGATCTGTGATAGAATGCCTCTCTGTATGCAATCTAAAATCACATTGCAGCACTTTCCCCCCCCCCCTTTGGTGTGTGTGTGGGGGGTGGGGGTGGGGGGTTGCGTTGCTGCTCTGTTGTGTGCAAACTCATATCTAACTTGTTTTTCAATATTACCTGAGGTCTTTTTCAGTATCACTGCTTTTCATGTGCTCCATCCCACTGAATTATCTGTATTTTTAACATTTTTTCCTTTAACATACTAACTTGGATTTTTTCCAGTTTGGTTCAGATTTTATTTCTTGTCTTCATCCTACACTACTCACTCAGGCAAAATCTACTCATTACATTTTTGCCTGAATCAGGGTGGAAGACTGGTAATATATTTCTAACCAGTGAAGGTCTGTTTATATTAGCCATTGTCCTTACCATAATGTTTTGGCAGCATGTTCTGTTACAGTTTGCATGGATATAATCTGTAGGCAGCAGCTATTCCTAAGAATGATTTTTAGACAGAGACAGGGAGCCTAAGGTAGGGCAGACTTTACTATTGATATGCTCAGCATCTAAAGAGGAACTTCCTCATGGCTGACAATAAGCATAGAGCTGGCTACTCTGTAGTTATACAAAGACTCTGAGAAAGCGCTCTCTATTGCTGAAATTCAATATCTTGCAGCATTATTATTCTATGCAAATATGATTAACAAAGGGTAAACCTTTTGTTAAATCTCATTTAATGATTAACAAAGGGTTATAATTTAATCATTTAACAGTTAACAAAGGGTTAATCATTTAATGATTTAATGATTAACAAAGGGTAAAATTTTTGTGAAATCTCATTTAATTTTGGCGGTATTTAAGTTCTTAAGTCACTCAGGGTACCGCTCCACTGCAAAAAAACTAACCCAATACCCTGGCACAGTCACTAGAGTCAGACTTGTAGGACTCATGCTAAAAATAGCTCAGTCTTTGAAGTCCAGGCAGCAGGGTGGTCTTCAGAGCCCAGGCTCCAGCATGTGTTGAAATGTCTACATGGCTATTGTTAATGCTGTAGCACGAGCCTGAGTCTGTAAATCCAGGCTTTGAGATTCACTCCTGTATTCTTGTTTGTTTGTAGTGTAGCATTTGTTTTGGTTTTTTTGGTTTTTTTTTTAAAAAAAAAGTCCCGGAGAACTAGGAAGCTAAGAGAGGATTAGAAAATATAGCATATGTTGTACAGCACCTAACAAAATGGGGTCCAACCTGGTTGTTTCCTGAAGGTGCTACTTGAATCTAAATGTTAAAAAATAAAGAAGTGATCTTGGCAAGTATTGACAGGTAAGCTTTATTGTTTAATAAAATAACAGAAGACATTAAGAAAAGAAATATCTGTAACCATCTTAGACCCTGTAGTGGGCCCCGGTGGGCGCCCTCCGATCAGGAGGACGCTCCGGCCGGGGAACCAAGATGGCGGACGGAGCCGAGACTGCCCCGCCCCCCGCCCCGGAAGTGCAACCGGGGCCCCGGAAGCACAAAAGGCGGGGCTGGCCACCAAGAGGGGGTCGACCCGGCAGAGAGGAGGGAGGGTCGGCCCGGCTGGTGGCAAACCAGCGAACCCGTCGAGCGGAGCGGCAGCCCCGACCCCGCGGCAGAGACAGACTGGCCCGGCGTCCCAGCGGCCACGTATCCGGAGGCCGAAGATGCCGGTCCGGAAATCCTGGTGGCAGCACCTCCCGAGGCAGCGAGCGACTGGCCCGGGATCCCAGCAGCGGCGTACCCGACTGCAGCCGACAGTGAGCCCGACGAGGCAGCAACGGAGTCCCCCGCGACCCCAGACGATTGGCCGGGAGTCCCGGCTGCCACCTACCCAACGGAGCAGGGAATGGAGTGGACCCCCGAGGACCCCGGACCCTGCTGCGGACCTGAGGCTTGTGAGTAGAGACTGTGTTCTGGCTGCTTGTGTAGAAGCACCGGCTATAGCCAGCTACTTTAGAGACTGTGTTCTGGCTGCTTGTGTAGAAGCACCGGCTATAGCCAGCTACTTTAGAGACTGTGTTCTGGCTGCCTGTGGGTAAACCCCGGCTAGAGCCAGCCACCTAATAGACTGTATACTCTGGCTGCCTGCGAGAGCCAGCCCCCCTTATAGACTATATACTCTGGCGGTCTGCGTGAGCCAGCCACCATGTAGACTGTGTACTCCGGCGGCTGGGGTAAGCCAGCTGCCGTATAGACTGTGTGTCCTGGCTGCCTGTGTGGAAACACTGGCTAGAGCCCGATATCTAAGAGACTGTGTGTGCTGGCTGCCTGTGGGTAACTGCCGGCAAGAGCCAGTCACCTTATAGACTATATACTTTGGCTGCCTGCGAGAGCCAGTGCCCTGATAGACAGTGTACTTTGGCGGCCTGCGCGAGGCAGCCACCTTATAGACTGTGCACTCTGGCCGCCAGGGTGTAACCACTGGCGAGGGCCAGCTACCTTAGACATTGTGTGCCCTGACTACCTGTGCGTCCGGTCGGGGTGACATAACACCGGCCAGAAGCCCGAGAAGGCGCGGAGACCACCCGGCAGAAGGCGCTCCCAACGCTGGAAAGACGCTAATTCCCCACACCACCAGCAGGAGGCGCCCCAGGTGAGAGCGAATGCGTTTACAGACCCCAATACTGCAAACTGCTCCATCCAAGCATCTCTTTTAACATCCATGGGTTTCAGTCCAGATGCACCAACATGGAGCAACTTTCAGGATCAGGACTTTATAGTGAAAAAGAATCATGAGCAGTTATTATAGCAATAGGCTATATAGAAATTAGTAAAAAAAATAACTATAAAAATCAAGACTTACCAGTTCACCAAACTGACCAGCATTATTTCCAACTCACATGGACTGAGCTTCTGACAACTTGGTCTTTTCAAGTCCCACTGGGAATGGAATGGCATTGCATTGTCCAGATATGACAAAAAGAGACTGTATGCATGTAAGGGTATGTCTATGCTGCTTTTTAAGACCTGCAACAGTGAGTCTCAGAGCCCAGGGCTACAGAGTTGGGCCCATAGGGCTTGTGCTACAGTCCTAAAAACAGCTGCGTAGACACTCTGAAGCATGGGGAAGTGAAGCATGTGGGCTGCAGAGTCTAAATTCTAGCCAGAGCCTGAACATTTACACAATTCTTTTTAATGCCATAGTACGAGCCCCATGACCCAGGCTTAATTGAAAATTACTTAGTTTAAACATATATCTATATCTATATATGTTTAAACTAAGTAATTACAAAACAGGCACTAAAAAGTCCCTGAAAATATGTGATTCTTAATTAAGATAATTATTAAGATTAATTAAGCAGTTGCTTAATTCCTGAAAACTGTTTTGGTAACTCTAACTGGTACTACAGTCTGATATATATCAAGAAAAGGAGATTAAAATTGTAGTCATACACAGGAATTGGATTTGTAGAGATCTTATCTAAAGTTCCATAGTTTGTGGGTTTTCTTGTTTGGTTGGTTTCTTATTTTTTTCCCCTTTGTTTTACATGGATGTGTGCATACTTACCCCAGAAGAAATACTCCTGCACCTCATACTTCCTCACCTTCTTTAGATGTGAAAGCAGGATTTCACTATTTAGTCTCAAGGAAGGAACAAATAAGGGCTCAGTGTGGATGCTCTTACTCTAGAATTAACCCACACATGGAGCTTATCAGGATTAGTTTTCTGCTTTAAATGTACAGCCCTAATCCAAATTAATTTGCCAGGTTAGACAACCCTTAAGGGTCTTGATCCTCAACACTAGCATAATGGTTGTTTTTTCTGGGGATAACAGGGTTGCTGTCCTTATGTGAAATCAGATTTGATCATGAAGCACAGTCAGTCCAACCAGGTCTTGCCTTTTGAGAGTAATGCACTTTTTCCAGTAGGACCCCTTAGCTACTTTTCTTGGCCTATGAATCAGCCACTTTATCTTACATCCTAGAGTGCTTGAACATTTTTTAGCTTTATACTCCTAAGAGCCTCCCAAACTAAATCTATCCATCTGAGATTTCTGTTCTGTTCTTTATATCTGGGTCTTATCAACAGTAGTATTTGAGCTCATTACATAATTAGTTTCCTCCACGATGTATAATCAATGCTCTTGTCTTACTTTTTCTTGAAAAGGTTATATAGTTTTTTTTAAAAAAACAAACAAATCAAAAACAAATTACTATTATATAACTAGGGTTATTTGCATTCATTTTTTTTATCTATGGGCAATTACGTTTTGAACTGACATGCACTTTTTCAGAGTGGTCATCCTTTTTCTCATTTACAATGCATTGCCATAATCAAGTCTTTAACTCTGGTGAAGTTAGCATCCAACAAGATGGTGCCTAACCTCTCAGTTGATTACAGATGAAAGATGTCTCTAACAGCTTTTCCTTGAGAAGCCAATAGCTATGAACAAATCAGCAAGACTCTGAATCTGAAAAAATATTTTGGTGTTCAGTTAGCAGGCAGCTTCAACCGAGGGCGGTGATGTGTTTCCCTCTTCCTGATAATAGCATTCTGTTTGACATGGGCTCACCTTCAGCCAGCTGTCTTTCTTTCAGCCACATTCATATTTCTTAAACCTGGAGACAGTTGGGAGGTGAACTGCTAACGTTTGCTTGAAAGATAACAGATGCGAGTGTTGTTTGACTATTGTTGGTGTTGGACATTTTGGTGTTTCACATTCTTCCATAACAGCTTTTAAATAAAATCTTAGTAATAGATCTAGTTGAGAAATGCAGTGAATTTTTTTCAAACAGATTTTTTAGTAAAAATTGCATTTTTTAAAAATCAACTACTCAATTTGATGTTTTGTGATTTTGAAATTTTTTAATAGAAAATTTCAAAAACTTTCAGCCTGTTCTAATCTATAGAATAGAGGAAAGCTTTAACATATGACTAAAGTTTTTGCTTCTAAGTCAGAGATGCAGTTGCCTATCCTGACTTTCTGAAAATATCACAAGAGGAAGGATCTTAACTTTCTCAATATTCTTCTGCTGCCCTCCCCCCCCCCTGAGGCCTTTAATGGCCACAAACTATCTGTAATTATCTAGTATCCTACTTATGACTGCCTTCTTTCCAAGTGCTATTGACCAGTTCTTAACCTTAGCTTGTAAGTTTACAAGCTGACCGTGTGAGATGGTGTGCTTGGATATACATATCTATTTAGCTGCACATCTCTCATTGGTTATTTTTATTTCAGTTTTTTCCTTTGTATTTGTCTCTTCACAGAAGTTAGAAATCTTCTTTAGCTAAAAAATAGGTGAAGCTTTTTTAATAACAGTATTTCTGTCAATCTCTCCCATGTGGTGCTTTGAAAATTTAGCGAATGAATTTTAGCAATTTTGTTTTAAATATCCCCATAGTTGAATTTAATGTCCATTTACTGTAGAATAATATTCTCTCCAACAGAGTTGAAGAGAGGAGAGCTAATCTTTATTCATGAGGCCAGTAAATTTTGTTCAAAGCACACATCTGCTAAAGGCTGAAATGACTATGAACAAGATGAATTGTGACATTGTTTCGATTTCTAATGACAGTTATTTCTTTTTTTTAAGAAGGTACAGGTTTCCTGGATTTTCCTTCCTTTTGAATACTGAAGAGGCTTAGTGAAATGCCAATTAAAAACATGGGTGACCTGATTATATATCCTAACAGAAGAAATAAAACAATAAAAATATCCATTAAATATTTCATTATTTTCATTTTTCTTATACCAAAGCCACATTTCCAAGGATATGGTTGCGCCTCTGTACTGTACATTGGACCACATAAAGAATTATAATATGCAATTTAATTTATATTTCCCAATTGTGAAGGGAGATCATTTATAAAACAACACATATATTTACTAATAATTAAGCTGGATAGGCATCAACAGTTGGGGAGGGATAGCTCAGTGGTTTGAGCATTGGCCTGCTAAACCCAGGGTTGTGAGTTCAATCCTTGAGGGGGCCATTTAGGGATCTGGGGCAAAAAATCTGTCAGCGGACAATACTCGATCCTGCTAGTATAGGCAGGGGACTGGACTCGATGACCTTCAAGGTCTTTCCAGTTCTAGGAGATTGGTATATCTCCATTTATATTATAACGTGGATAAATTTGATTTTACCGTGTAGTGTAGACCAGGCCTAAGACTTCCTTCCTAGCTGCCCCAATGTGTTCTCTGTCCAGCACCTGCCCTTGTAATACAAACTGAAAACTTTAATATATGCTGTGGGCTACATCAATACTATGCAAAATCCTCTGGCTTTCCTTGAATGTAGAAAGAAAAGCAACCCTTCATTAATTTTTTTGTTTTAGTTTCATGGATTCATAGATTGCAAGGCTGGAATAAATAATGAAGACTATTCAATTCTCATCTGAATAATCTGCTTTGTCATCATTCCTTTGAGAGGTATAATAAGAGTATTCTTTAATACATGGCCATGGGATCCTAGACATCCAGCAGAGTCTACATTTATTTCAGAGGTTTTCAGACCTTGGAAGAGGACTCCTGACTGTGAAAAGTCCACCTAGGTCCTTAAATAGACAGTGCAGTCACAAAAGATGACGGTCCTTGCTGAGGAAGGGCCACAATTAAGATGTCTGTGATGTATATTTATTCAGCACACCCTCCTGAAAATTTCTACCAGCATGGCTCTTGTGGAGCTCCCCAGTACAGAGGTATTTAATGATATGACCATATGATTTTTGTTCTGCGGGACTCCAGCATCATTCAGTGCACAGGAGGGACAGTGAAATAGGAATAGGGCTATAAGAAGAGGAATGATGTGCCCTTGTTGTAAGGCATTAGGCGGGGAGAAAAGAGAACCAGGCTCTATTACTGGCTCTGAAATAGGAGGATTAATTAAGGCTTTGTGGCTCAATTAAGACAATCATTTCCCAACTGTTGAGTGCTTCATTCTGCAGCCATTGTTCTTTTAATGCTCTTTTTTATGTAATATGTATATATTTACATTTACAATTTCTTATTAAAAATAAAATCCTCACATTAATGACATTCATGATTAGCCCTGCAACCTTAATGTCCTCAACATACATTTTAAAATAGAATTCTGCATTCTTTAATTTCTAATGGAAAGAAGGGTTTTTCCTCACTAAACAAATTGAAGGATTGGGGCTTCAGATTCTAAAACCTCTCTGATTGTATTTGCAAATTTTGGTCTTAGTTTTCAGGATCCATAAAGATGTCTCTTAGTGTGTCCATATTGTACAGAAAATGCAGCATATTGGATAAAGCATTCAGAAACTTTGCGAGGCCAAAGACTTGCATCTTCATAACAGTTATTCATCATGGTAACAGTCCTGTTAATAAATATAGCACTCATGAAGTGCACTTGTAAAAGGAGATTTTTATTTTCCATGAATACCATCCATGAAGTGCAGATGTTACAGAATAAAACATAATGCATTAGGCCTATACCTTAATACTTGCAGGGTTAAAACAATGAATAAGAACCAACACAACATAAAAATCTTATCTGCTGTTGGAGTATAAAATCTCCAGAGGTGTTCTGTTGCACAGCCATATGTTGTTTCTCACTGATGGTCTGTGAAAGTTTAAATGATTAATAATATCAGTAATATAAAGACTGAAGCTCAGAGAGTTTAAAAATAAAAAAAAACATAGACAAATGTGGTTAAAACATATAACACCCAGGAAAAAGAAAGTTGGGCTTGTTGTCTAGCTTTAAAAATAATGTCATTATGTGTCAATAGAATGGGTTTTTATCTGCACTGGATTTTTCATCTCTATGTATTTCTTTCAGCAACACTTTATATAGATATTAATAAGTGATGAAATAACTTAAACTTCTTATTTTTGCTTTGTACATAAAATAAAGGAATGCCTGCTGTTTTGTCTGTAATATTTTAAATAGCTGAAGCACCATGCATAGTTCTAGCATTGAGCAAGTAATATTTTATGACATGAATGAGTATCTTAGCTAGATTTGTTGTACTTATAACCTCTGTTCTTTACTACTAGATTGTGTACAACTTTCCCACTCCTGGCTCTACAAATTCTCTTGAAATACAGACTCTGAGTTTACTTTAAAAAGTTATTAATAAAAATAATTTTAAAACCACAACCCTTTAAAAATAAATTTAAAAAAACCCAAGTCTGAAGATTCCCTTTGTAATTATTAAGTGTTTTCAGTATTAGAATGCAAACCTTCTATGGGATAAAAATGGTATAGTGGAGATTCTAGTATTCCATTCCTGTCTTGATATCAATGCACCTGATTTGGTCTTTATACAGAGAACTGTGATATCAAGCTGTGGAAGACTATTTTTTTTTACAATGGTGGCATCTGGCTTCTTGGCAGAGTCCCCAGGTTAGCACACACTGAGTTGCCTCTGGGTCTGTCACATTGTAAAGCTACAGATGGGCTGCCTTGTCCTCCATGGACATCACCTTAAGAATAATGATTTGGGTGAATTATTGTTCTGTTTTCTAATTTTATGAAGATCTTTTCCTCTTTTCTCAAGTGATTTTAAAAAAGGTATCTCAAGATTCCCCTCTCCCCCCCCCTCTTTTCGTGACCATTTAAGGTGCTGTACTGATAACCTTGGAGACCTTAAACCTTACAATTACCACATTTGCAATGCCCAGTTCATCTCCATCTGGTCTGGAGGGGTAGGCTTCATGGGTCAAAAGTTAGAGTGGACATGGAAATGAAACTATTCCTTACCTATACTGAGGCTGCCAACAGGGACTCATTAATTCCACTTCTGAGGTAATGCTTTTTATACTGCCGATACTTGTCCGCTAGGATCCAGACCAAGACCATGAAATAGTCTCATATAAGTAACTAAACATCAGTAGGTGATGTCGCCCCTTTTCAATCTGAATGACTAGTGAAAGCTGGAGGCCCTGTGCATGTTCTAGGTGGGAGTAGAAATTGTCCTCAGTCAGTCAGTCTTTTATGCTGTTCTGTTTATTTACAAAGATTGTATGAAGGCCTGTTACTCTGAAAGTGGAGATAATCAAAGAAGCGGGAAGCAGCTTCTTTCTCTCATTACCCCAACACCACTTTTCAGCCTGCACCCTTGACCCAAAAACCTATCTTCAGGCTCCTTCCAGAGTCAGCCTCCATATTTTAGCTGCTCCTTCAAGCTGGGTCTCTGAATTTCCTTTGTTTTCCAATTTTCTGTGTTCTCTCCCCCACTAACAATAGCCAGTCACACCCTTTTCCCACCTTTGGCTAGTTTCTGGGAAGATTCTATTAGGCTTTGTTTTAACTGTGTCTCTTTAACTGATTTATTCACACATCCATTTGAATGAGGCTTTAACTCTGCCACTCAGCTTATAACAGTGACAAAAAATTTCCATCATCTAATAATCAGAGCCCCAATCCTGCAACTAGTTGACCACAGGCAGAATGTAGGCCCACTCATACACCCTGTGACTTCAGTAGGACTCTACCCTCATGTGAGAGTTTGCCTATGTATAGCAAGTTGCATGACCACGCTCCAAAATTGGATTTTAATTGGTGATCTAGAGATGAAAGCCCATTAGTAGAGCTGAATGAGTAACTTGGAACAAGTAATTAATATAGCAATTTTAGCCTCTTTTTTAGGTTGGTGGACCACTCGTGAACAGATTGCAAATTCCTCTGGTTTTGAACAATAAATATATATGAACAAAAAATGAGAAATATATATATATTCACACACATATATAGTGTGATATTTTCATGTAATAGATTCATCTAAACTGTTTATCATTTAATATTTGATACTTGCTAGTTAACGTGTATTATAATTTAAGACAAGCTATTGTTTCTGTTCCTTGATTAGCTGCCTGTGTAAGAACTCATGGAACAAGTATTGTGAAAATTTGGAAATGTCTGTTTTCTAAAATGGGTGATTTTCTTTCCATGAACATTCATGCCAGTCAAATTTTGTTTTATGGAAATACAAAATGGGATGTGAGCATCACTGAAGATAATTCATTATAAATGTGAACATTATTGATGGACAACTACTGAAGTACACATTACTAGTCCCCTATGTGATCCAGTCCTACAGAGGGCTTTTATTTATTTATTTTTGTAGTAGTAAGAGCTTTTAAAGAATAACACTTAAAAGAGAGATTCATTAAAGGGAATTTTATAACAACTCAAATCGAATAACTCCCTAAAACAAGTAAATCTCTTTAACTTGGGATTTTTTTTATTGAAAGATTTATTTGCATGTTTTCATTTTTAAATGGTATGTAAGCTTAGTCAACTTGTTTTTCAATGAAAATATGCCATTTTAAGCACCTTGAGACTACCCATAATTAAACATCATGTAACTGAGGCTTAAACATTCTCCAAATACAATTAAATCTAGACATAATTCCCTTACATTTGGTAACCTGATTATGGTTTCAGACAACAATACTTTTATCACCTCCCACAGAGAGCCAGTATCTTAGTGCTTTTCAGAAACTACAGTGTGGGGATCACGTCCCTTCAGAAAGTAAATAAAGTATCTCCTGGGGAACATAGAATTATAATGGCAACAGATACAAAAAAGAGCCAAAGAAGAATACCTTATGCAGTCAAAGCAGTGAGGGGAATTTACATCCGTGGCATGTAATTATTCGTATAAAAACCAGCTAGGACGTTGATGTAGCTACTCTTACTCTTGTTTTACATTCTTTTGACACTCTTTTTTTAAACCACCAGAAGTAGTTAGAAATTTGGTTTCATTTCATTCAAATAACAGCACATCCAGGAGGAAATCAAAAGCAATAAAGGCACCAACTAAATTACAGACATGTACAAAGGAATCAAGATTTTCAAATTAGGGAACAAATTAGCAGCTGCTGTAGCTTTATTTCTGTGTTGCTATGACTGCTTAAACTGGATGAGGATCTGCCCCAAGTGCCTAAAGTTAGGCTCTTAAACTAATATTTGGGCATCTAAAAGGAGTCTTGGTTTCAAAAATTCAGAGCAACCAGCCACTTTCATAGAGGAATGTAATTTTAAAATCTTGGCTCACATCATTTTTTTCCTTGGAGGTCTCTTATCTAAATGCTAAATAGACACGTCACCTTGCTTAGCTTGAGAACCGCTTGCTTAAGGAAGTCAGAGATTGAAATGTTAGTGCAATATTGCCAGGTTGTGTTAGTGCAATATTGCTGGGTTGTTTTAGTGCAATATTGCCAAACCTGAACAATTTCCATTGACTGTTTTGAATTTGTTCAAGTTGCATCAAATTTTGAAATGGCTTGAGCTAACGGTGCTTAAATGCATTATTTAAAAGTGCATGGTAAATATGGCACCATTGAACAGATGTAAGTTAATAAAATATCATGATAAATCCCTTACCAGACCATTTTATTCAGTAGACAATACAATGTGGCAGTTTATCATTCCATAAAGAGCTCAGAAATGAAACTACTTTTATTTGCCCAACTTTGCTCTAAAAAGGCCACATACCTACAATTTCTCATCCAGCAGCTTTCTTAGTGTCCGTAAATTATGCCATAAGAAAGAAAATATAAAAGTGAGCTATTTAAAGGACATCGTTGATTCATCTTTATTTAGTGCCTAACGTGTTTATGTTTTGTTCTTTTGTAGCTTATGAAACTATCAATCTGGTGTTACAGTCAAATTATCATACAGGTAACAATACTTTGCTTTGGGCGAGCTGCTTCTGACCTACATTATAAAGCTTTTAGTTTGTATTTTTGTTTTGCCATTTCAAGGTGTTAGAGAAAAGCACTTGTACTATTGAATTGTTTGCTTACTTTTTTTAAAATGCTGCAATGCGGAGAAAGGCATATGTGCAATAAACTGAATTTTAAATTTCCATCAGTTTAGTGGCAAGGCAGGCTAATTTTAAACTATTATCTTTCAATCATTATAGCTTTCAACTGAATCACACATATACACCAGCTGTGTTAAAATGTCTATAGGGATATTAACTTTATGCAGTATATGAGCCTTACTGCTAATTCTGTCTTAATATCAAGTGACTAAAGACTTATGGCTTCTGACACACTGCATCCATGTCAGTTTTCTATTCTGGAGGAGATAAAAATATTATCTTGGTAAAGGAAAAAGTCCATTAGATTTATTTTGGTTTACATACTTGAGTTACATTTTCAAATGCGACAAGTGTGAATAGTTGTTTATCTGCCGTTTGGTCTTTGTGTCCTTGTATAATTTTGCCCGAAAGGAGTAATTCACATTCTCAGGTTATTAGATTAATTCCTCTTTATTCTGATCGAAATAATAGTGGATGACCATGTCTGCTCTTATATCTGCTATGGTGAATTCCAGAACAAAGAGTTTGGAAATCTGTGGGTGTCTCAGCCAAAGGTGGCAAAAAGTCCTGTGGCACCTTAAAGACTAACAAAAGTATTGAAGCATAAGCTTTTGTGGGCTAATACCCACTTTGTTGGATGCATGCAGTGGACTTTAGTCACCCAGAGGCTAACTCCTGAAACCAAATATGGTGGAAAGGGAGAACTCTACAGGTGCTGAACTTGTCCATCTACAAGCGTCTCCCTTCTGGAGCAAAGTAGAGGTGTAAGAAGAGTACTTCTGATGATACTGGATGAGAATCAGGAGAATACAGCATAGTGAAGGCTTCCAGAGCATTCTCCCCTGCCACCTAGATTGGGCAGATGAGTAGGACTCACTCTTCTGCTAAGATCTCCCACCTCATAAGCCCTAATTCCCCATTTGTTCTACTTACATTTGTTGTTATTGATTATTACCTGGTTGACCATTCTATTCGTACAATGATTCGACACTCCCCTTGAACACTCATTTCATCAGCATTAATACAAATTGGAATTTAGTCAAAGTTGTTCCCAGTTAGCTTATTGTTTAGCACCAACATTAATTAATTTTTCTACAGAAACACTTCCAGGGAAATCGATCCTGAACTATGAGATATAGAGAATCAAACTATATATTCAGTATATATTTCTCATGCCTTGAGCACTTTGGAAAGTATAAATATAGGAAAACTCTTAGGATAAATATAAGCTGGTGACAACTGATAGCTGTAACTGTTGTCTTTCATTGTTCAGGTAAGATGTTAAACATGGGCCTTTTCTGCCTTCTCCTTACATTTTTTGTCCTGATGGATATTCAAGAACTGCTGCATTTTTGTTTCAAAGAGAGATGGCATTATCTCTCAATAACACAAGTTATGTGAGGCTGTGTTAACTACCTCTGAATGCATAGGACCAACTTCAGTCGTGTTGCATGAGTGTAACAGAATTTCTTCAGCAATAGACTAATCAAATGTGAAACATTAAAACTTCAGCCACTACATATCAGTATTTAACAATTCAGTCAATGCCCTATAACAATGTTTAGAAAGGAGGCACGATCTAAAACCAAACTCTGATTCAAATAGCCAAATATCACCATGAATTCTAGAAATTCATAGTTTCTAGTGCCAAACCTGGAAAAAAGTCCTTATCAGACAATTTGCAGTTTGGCTGGATAACATATAGGGATGCTTGGCTCTGTAAAGGTATACCAGGAAACAAATACCTTAGAACAAACACCCTCATTATTTTAAAGAATCTTTTTTCTTGCGTCACTTTTTATCTGAAGTCGTTAATGCTGAAGGCACAGTAACTGAGCCAGATGGATTCTGATGGTCTCATGTCGCTGGCTGCTATATGAGGTTTTCTTTGCAGCTGTCCTTTCTGCTGCTGCCTTGTCCTTGAATTTTGATGGCCGGAGTTAGTCAAATAGATTTCTCCAACTATATTATATTTACATTTTCTTAGTCAGAGACCTAACCAGACAGTTCACTGGCACATCAAAGGCAGTACCAGAATACGCACTAATCCTGGTAGAGAACCTGAGTTGCGGTGGACAGGGCATTTATTCTTCCTTCTAAATGACTTTATTAAAAATTATAGATACACAGTACAACAGCTTCAAGAAGAGAGACTGAGGGAGCCCTACATTAGAATATCTTATAGCCTAGTGACTAGAGTACTCACCTGAGAGGTATCAGAATGCAGTTCAAATCCCATCTATTCCTTGAATTAGAGCTGAGTATCCTAACCACTGGAAAGAAAGTTATGAGGGAACTCCTCCTCCTTGCTTGTTAAATGGGTTTCAATCTGGTGTGGGGATGTGAGCACACTTACCTGACTGGGCCCCACAAGTGAGTTAGGCAGAAGCATGTCTCTGTCCCCAGTGTGTGAATCACACTGGGGCTTAAGTGTCTGGACACCTGTGTGGGATGGTAGTGCACATGCATAGAAACATAGGCATCTAGGGAACTTTTTGTTAAAAAAATTAAGCACAGAGTGGGTTTAGGCACCTACAGTGTTTGGGGGCAGGTGAGCATGTTCTCTGTGAATCCCAGTTGGGCCTGTCTCTGAAATTTAGGCACCTACAGTGTCAAACACCTAAGTGCTTTTGTGAATCTAACTTTTAGTGCCTTCTAGAATATCCAGCTGAAAACTTCAAAGAGAAGGAAGAGGAGAATTAGTGGGTCATCCAAATAAATCCTTTAAGGCCTGTGGTTTTAGTAAGTGTCTAAGAATGAAAAGTTTTCAAGCTTCACAGAGCTCTTCAGGTCTGGGAAAGGTATACCATGTGTCACAGCTAAATATAAGGTGAGACAGACTGCTACCTTTCCCAGACCTGAAGAAGAACTCTGTGTATCTTGAAATCTTGTCTCTTTTGCCAGCAAAAGTGGGTCTAATAAAATATATTGCCTTATCCACCTTGTCTCGCTAATATCCTGCTACTAACAATAATACTACAAATAAGAATTAAAAGGACTTTTAACTAAAAGGAAAGCTACCTTATTGAGGTCAGAACATGTAGGGATAACGTGAGAAAAGCTAGAAGTCATGTAGAGTTGGACCTTGCAAAGGGAATTAAAACCAATAGTAAAAGGTTCCATAGCCATATAAATAAGAAGAAAACAAGGAAAGAAGAAGTGGGACCGCTAAACACTGAGGATGGTGGATGTTAAGGATAATCTAGGCATGGCCCAATATCTAAACCAATACTTTGCCTCAGTCTTTAATAAGGCTAATGAGGAACTTAGGGATAACTGTAGGATGGCAAATGTGAATGAGGATATGAAGATAGATAGACAGTGGATCTAATTTACCTTGATTTCAGTAAGGCATTTGATATGGTTCCACACAGGGAATTATTAGTTAAATTGGAAAAGATGGGGATCAATATGAAAACTTAAAGGTGTATAAGGAACTGGTTAAAGAAGAGATCACAGTGGGTCATACTGAAAGGTGAAATGTCAAGCTGGAGGGAGGTTACCAGTGGAGTTCTCTCTCCTGCCATCCAGTTCCTCAGATATCGGTTTTGGGACCAATCTTATTTAATCTTTTTATTATTGACCTCGCCACAAAAAGTGGGAGTGTGCTAATAAAAGTTGTGGATGACACAAAGCTGGGAGGTATTGCCAATACAGTGAAGAATTAGGATATCATACAGGAAGATCTGGATGACCTTGTAAACTGAAGTAATAGTAATAGGATGTGCAAAAGCGACAAAGAGTCTTGTAGCACCTTATAGACTAATAGATCTTAGGGATCATAAGATTTCATGGGCTAAGGCCCACTTCATCAGATGAATGTTGTGGAAATCTCCAGAGGGGCAGATCATTGGTGATCTCCCAGAAAACACCATCCTAGCCACCATGGATGTAGAGGCTCTCTACACAAACATCCCACACATGGATGGAATACACACTGTCAGGAACAGTATCCCAGATGATGCCACAGCACAACTGGTTGCTGAGCTCTGTGACTTTATCCTCAGGCACAATTATTTCAAATTTGATGACAATATATATCTCCAGACCAGTGGCACCGCTATGGGCACCTGCATGGCCCCACAATATGCCAACATATTTATGGCTGACCTGGAACAATGCTTCCTCAGCTCTCGCCCACTCACACCCTTTCTCTACGTACATTGATGACATCTTTAGCATCTGGATCCATGGGAAAGAAACTCTGGAAGAATTCCACCATGATTTCAACAGCTTCCACCCCACCATCAACCTCAGCCTGGACCAGTCTACATGAGAGGTCCACTTCCTGGACACCATGGTACAAATAAGTAACAGTCACATAAACACCCACCTTATACCGAAAACCTACCAACCACTTTGCCTACCTTCATGCCTCCAGCTTCCATCCCAGACACACTACACGCTCCATTGTCTACATAGCCAAGCACTGAGGTACAACTGCATTTGCTCCAACCCATCAGACAAAGACCAACACCTACAAGATCTTCACCAAGCATTCTTAAAACTGCAATACCTGCATGAGGAAGTAAGGAAACTGATAAACAGGGCCAGATGTGTACCCAGAAGCCTCCTGCTGCAAGAAAAACCCAAGAAAGAAACCAACAGAACACCATTGGCCCTCACCTACAGTCCTCAGTTAAAACTTCTCCAACACATCATCAGTGATCTACAAGCCATACTGGACAACAATCCCTCATTTTCACAGGCCTTGGGAGGCAGGCCAGTCCTCACCGACAGACAACCTGCCAACCTGGAGCATATTCTCACTAGCAACCATACACTGCACCATAGTAACTCTAACTCAGGAACCAATCCATGCAACATACCTCAATGCCAACTCTGCCCACATATCTACACCAGCAACATTCATTCACCTGTACATCTACCAATATAATATATGCCAGCAATGCCCCTCTGCTATGTACATCGACCAAACTGGACAATCCCTACGTAAAAGGATAAATGAACACAAATCAGATATTAGGAATGGCAATAGCCAAAAGTCTGCAGGAGAACACTTCAACCTCTCCTGACATGTAATAGCAGACCTAAAGACAGCCATACCGCAGCAAAAAAAACCTTCAAGACCATACTTCAAAGAGAAACTGCTGAGCTACAGTTTGTCTGCAAATTTGACACCATTATGTCTGGACAAAACAAAGACTGTGAATGGCTCGCCAATTACAAAAGCAGTGTCTCCTTTCTGGGTGTTCACACCTCCAGATCAGCTGTTGGAAGAGGGCCTCACCCTCCATGGTTGGATTTACCTTGCTATCTTGCCTGCATATTTATACCTGCCTCTGGAGATTTCCACAACATTCATCTGATGAAGTGGGTCTTAGCCCACGAAAGCTTATGAACCCTAAGATCTGTTAGTCTATAAGGTGCTACAAGACTCTCAGTCATTTTAATGTGGTGCATATTTATGTATTATAAAATAGTTCCGAAAATAGACACCATTTTAAAAGTTAAAACTATAATGGATCATATTCTACAGTCTATATGTGTATAGCTCCTTTTCTTACTGCCTCCCATCTATTTCCTGATGTGTATCCCGCTGCCACATACAAACTTACAGGGTGCATGTGCAATATTTCTGCTATATAATAAATTGGAATCATGATAAAAAAACCTGCATGTCCAATCCAGTTTTTTTTAATATTATTTGTGGGTTTTTTAAATTGTTTATAGGGATTCATGCATGAACACAATTTATGAGGCAGAGATCTTGACTTTCTGTCCCACACCTGACCACTTAGTTACAGAAGATGATCAATTTCATTTGGTATGCTCTAGTTTAATAGTTCTGTGTTCTTAATAGTAAACTCAAAATGCAGCTTTTGGTTTATATTGCATTGCCTGATTGCAAAATCAACCAAAAAAAAAAAAAAAAAGCTTACCTCGTTTTAGAGATCCCAACTGCTGAAATAAAAAGTGTGAGTGAGGTTCTGTTTCACAACCTTTTTTTCCCCAGGACACTATTAATCTCAAACAAGAAAATCTCTATTTAATGTTTGATAATTTATTCATTAATTAAAATTACGAGAGGAAAAAAACCCACAATGGTATTGAAGGTCTTCAGCAACAGTCTGGTGTAGCCAACCACAATCATGTATGACTTTGAGCATCATGTTACCTGAATGAAAATCATGGGGTAAAATGACCTGGAATTATCTCCACAAACAGCCAATTATATGTAAGTAATCCATGCAGATTAATGATTTAAAAAGCAATTCAATTAAGAAAAGTCCTTAGTACCAGGATTGTGGCTCATTATTTGTATACTAGCTGTAGAGATCAGTTGTCATCCAGAATCATGTTTGTTAAATTGAATCAATGTATTTTAATTATTTTGTGGTGGGGTTTTTTATTATTTTTTTGGCACTTTAAAAACCTAGATACTGTACTATATGATCTTTTGAAAGAACAATGTTTCCTCTCATTTATAGTCATTATATTTATGTATGTATATTTATGTATGTATATTTATGTATTACTGGATTATCATTTGAGATCAATGATTGTGCTGTTCATGAGATTAGAAGGGTTTTTTTTTAATATCGCTACTGTTTTTCAGACAGAAGATTCTTTTGATTCTGAAGAAGACATATTCTGCAAAATCATACATTTTATCACCTCTATTTTATTTATTAAACAGACATAATTCTTATTGAAATATTTTTTGCTCTTCTTTGTTACTTTAACTATATCCTCAGTTACATCTGTTATTGGCTTACCTCATTCATATTTGCCTATAAAAGAAATCACAACTTTGCACATATTATGCTGTGAACACACACATTTCACAATATATAATTCACCACTGCATAAAACACTGATGCTCTCTGTGTGTGTCTGTGTGTTTGCGCATATGCACACACATGCCAGATACACATGCTACTTTCTAATAGTTATTGAAACTTACGTATTTGTTTACCTAATAAATGTCACAATAAATAAAGTGTTATTAAATAATGGTAGCAACAAAAATAAATCTTTACTATTTTTAATGTAAATTTTCTAAAAAGAGTCTGGGCCAGAAAAGGCTTTGTTAAAAAATAAGTTTAAAATAAATATTCCACAATAAAGGAGTCATTTTTTTCTCCACTGTTTCTTATTCCTCTTCCCTTTTCCATCTCCCCTCCTCCCCATCCTATTTTACCTCTGTTCTTAACATTTTTTTTGTGTGTGGATTCTCTCCCTCTCTCTTTCAGCTACATTTTTTTATTTGATCTAATTCTATTGACCCTTTTTTCCTGCCTCAAACAAGGTCCATTAAGTCCAACTATACAATAAATATTATTAATAACATATACGATCTAGCTGTGAAATCCTTGCTCACTAGTGACATCACCAGGTCTACTGGCGTGACTGCACAGCATTATATATGCTTCCTGTATCAAAGCAAACAAATGGAGACCAAATAAATCAGTACACTGTCTTGGGTTCCTATTGGACTACTTTCTGCTGCTGAATGGCCAAGCTCAGACTGGCCTTGGTATTCCACACCCTTATGACTCAATCATGCTTCTCAAATCATTGTCTCTAGGAATGAAGCCACTTGCTGAAAAAATCTCCCAGTGGTACAGAATGCAGTGTAAACTGTCCAACTGTTCTGGTCCCTGCACTGACTCTTAAATGAGGATTTGATTCAGCAAAGTACTTAAATACATGCTTAACTTGACTTCATTGGGATTTAAGTATTTGCTTTAATGACTAGACTAGAACCTGCTTAAATGCTATGCTGAATCAGGGCTTGACACAGAGTAATGTTCAGGGTGTTTGTCTTGACATTCCTGCTCTCCAAAGATTTTGCCTAGCTTCCTGACAGAGTTGTTCTCACCTTGTGAAAATGACCACCCGAAGCATGATGGGCAGTATATAATTCACTTTTGCCTTGTCAGGAGCTGGCCTTCCAAATGCCCTTACTTTATGTAGGTTCATATTTGAATTATTCATTAAATAAAATTCTTCTTGAAATTCATGCATTTAAGAGTTCTTTGTTGTCACTTTTACATTATTGGTTTTCACTGTTAAGTCAAGATAAACAAATAATACATTTTATATACAGTAATTTGACCAAAGAATAGATATTTTGCAAAAGTACAGGTTTTTTTAAAAAAATTCTCCTTGATGTTCATTAAAAGAGAGCTGTTGGCTGAATAGATTTCTGATTTCTAAACTATGTTTAAATCCCCATTAAAAAGGCCATTAATATTTAAGTAAATTTTACCAATGAAAGGAAACAGACTTGATATTTTAGTTTCTTGATGCAAAGTAAAATCGCAAAATGTCTGTCATCTGGATGTTCTAGATCAGTTATAATTATGTAAAAGATGTAAATCATGTAACAAGAAGAGTGTCAGATCTGCCTTTACCTCTTCTGCTATATACTCAATGAGTGTTGTACCAGATTATTTTGTAGCCAGGTTACTTAATTAGTCCATTTCACAAAATGAGTGTACATTATTGCCATCTATCTGCCTGTCCATTGACAGCTACATTAAAATGATGTGGCAGTTCCTCTTCATTACCATCTTGCTAATCTTCAATGGGCTTCGATATTTACATCTTACATTCTGCATACTTTTAATATGTGAGAGTAATATATTTTTAATACAGCTGTGTGAACCTTTCAAAATGACTTCTTATGATAACCCTTCTTCAACAGGCTGCAGGCTATAGGAAATTTTAACTAGGCTGTTTCTTATTCATGCAGTTCTATTCTATGATATCAAACTCTGAAAGCAAGGTAAAAGCAGCTGTGGGACCTTTCTAGTCATGATGCTGCAGACGAAGGAAAAGTAGACAAGTAAGCCTATTACTACTATATATTTCTTTTCTTTTCAGGAGGACATAAAACCTGGGGAGAAAAGTGGATCAGTTGACAATCTCTTGAAGAGCTATGGGAACTGAAGAGGAAGAAGTGGGATAGTTAGCTTTGGATTAGCTTGCTGTGCAAGTTTGGGCTGCACCACTCAGTGCCCCATTGCCTCCTCACCCAGTTTGAAAACCTGGCTCTGCCACTGCATCACATGGGAGGAGCTCAAGCTCTTCACAAGCACTAATGCATTCAGCTTCACAATACCACCATGAGGAGGTATTATCCCCATTTTCCAGAGGAAGAAACTGTGGCACAGAAAAGTTAAGGATAAAAATCCTGCTCTTCCTGGTGGGAGGTGAAAGGGTCTGAAGAGAGGAGGAAGAGAAAGTGGGGGCTGGAAGAGAACAGTATTAGTCATGAGTATGGTGCAAAACTGTATTTGTACTACTACAGTACAGTTTCAGAGGTGGAGAAGATGTGCTGTCTGACTATCACTTTGCTGTTGCTTTGAAAAGGAGACAAATCTTGACTTCCTTGTCTGGTCCCAGTAGCAGACCCATGCCCTGCCACCTAATATTCTCTTAAGTGCTCCTTTCTGCTCCACAGACAAATGGGGGGGGGGGGGGAGAGAGAGCCTGCCCGGGCACTCTTCTTTCCCCATTAGTGCATCAATGCATACAAGATAAAATCTGACCCTAAATATTTGGTCCAACTGCACTATTAATAATGGTAGTATTGCGAATAGAACCTGCATGACGGTGTCCTCATTGCCAGTCCCCTTCCATGACAACTATATTTCATCTTCTATCAAGACCTGCAATGTGCTGGTTTAAGAAAAGCACTGAGAATTCGGAGGCTCCTGTTCTCTAATCACGTAGAACCACTGCCTCACTGTGTGAAAAACTGGTAAATTGAAGTGACTCAATCCAGCTAGAAAAAATGGCTGATAGTGACAAATGGATTCAAGGTCTGAACATAGATTTCCTGAATAAAGTACAAGAAAAATGGCCAGAACATGGTACTGTATGAGATGCCATTGTATCTCACTGAGTAAACTATACTTAACATTTGACCTCTAGTAGCACAATGTAAAGAAAAGCAGCTATGAATATAGTGGATGCACTGAGATTTAGTAATACCTGAAATAGACAGACAAACATCATGTCTAGCTATTTCAA
This sequence comes from Sternotherus odoratus, assembly GCA_032164245.1. Lineage (NCBI taxonomy): Eukaryota > Metazoa > Chordata > Testudines > Kinosternidae > Sternotherus > Sternotherus odoratus. The sequence goes on along the minus strand of JAVMKO010000002.1, from coordinate 83,444,724 downwards.
AGCAATAATCCAAAGACCATTCTAATATGACACAATAATTAATAACACAGGCTCAGATTTTCTTTTTGCATTTCATTTCATTTTATTTTTAATGTAATTGACTTGAATATTAGCCACCAGCCCCAATCCCTGTGATATCAAGTTTTAGTACCTATGTCTAGTTCAAATCCTATCACAGTTTGAAAGTCATTGTTATGGGTCTGAGCCAGTGCCTGTTGAAGACCATAGAAGCTTTTTGAAGGCAGATGTGAATTGATTTAGTGGTCACAGTACATTCACTGAAAGAACCATTATTTCTGGAAGCTGTTGGCAGTCTCAGAAGAGAGGGCAAGGACTAGGTGAAAATGGAGACTAACAAACCTTTGCCTCCTCTAGACAAGGTGGGGTGGGGAAAATTGCATGGCTAATATAGGTGCTGTACCTGTTGCAATATAAAGGCGCAAGATTTTCATGAGGAGAGCTCTTAACCCAGCATACCCAAGGTGTATGCAATCGAGAGGTTAGAGCACTCAAAGGGGCATGTGCAAGTGGTCAATTCAGATGCACTGGGTACTCCAATTGCACTTCTGAAAATCATACTAATAATTTCATATATCATTCTGATTGGCTAATCCTGAGCTGCATTCTTAATATTCATCCACGCTCTCCTGTTCAGCAATCAAAACCACCACCCTTTCGCCATTACCATTATCGATTGTTATGAGTTTTCAATTAAAAAACAAAACAAAACCACCTTGAAGCACATTGAAATCTGAAAATCTAGGTGGGGGTAGGGTTGCATACAATTAATGGAACTGAATATAAAAATACAAGACCTATTGTGCAGATTGCCTTGTTTGTTGACATATATAATTCAGTAAAATACTTTTTTTTAAATTACCTTAATGGATAAAAAAAAAATCCAGCTTGACACACCAGAGTGCAACACAGGGCTAGGGGGCCTTGCAACTGAATTTTGACCCAGTTTTCTGTAGAATACATTGTTTTTTGTCCATAGAATTGCTATAGTAAGGATGAATGGGCCTGTATAGACATCCCAATAGCTAAAAGGGTATCTTTGACACTCCCTCCCCCCCCCAAAAGGTACCCCACTATGGATGTCTAATACCTTGGCTTGTGGCAAAGCCTTTAAGAGGTTTATTTGTGTGCAAACCTTCAGGCATATTACTGATGAATTTCAGAAAGATAGAGTTTAGAAATGGGTTTAATAGGCACAGATAAGGATACACATTCTAGATAGTTTTGAAATAATGAGCAGGCCTGAATGCTATTGAATCAAGAGAAGATAGCATTAAAAAGTAGTGAAAGCTAGTATTTACACGCTGATTAAATGACAGTACTTCACCCTTCTTGCCCTTGTTTTATATTCATTCTCATCTATCACTTGAAAGCTTTTCCATTAAGGATAACACAATCCTCTTTAGTATGATGAGACTGATTAAACAGAATAGAAGGTAAGGTTTAGTCCCTGGCAAATAATGCAGCTAAGCATGTCTGTGTTGTAATGGAGGACTGTGACAAGGCTCGTGCACCTTCAGATGCTCAAACTCCAAAAGGGGTATGTGAAATATCTGTAAGAAAATATAGACATGTTCTAAGTTTCTCCCCCTCTCTCATATACATATTTTCATTCACTCTCTCCCTCTCTTCATTGTAAAAATTATCCTGAAGCTCACAGGAGGAGGGCAGGGACCCCAGCATATTGCTCAATGGGCCAAATTTGGCTCCTTGCTGGCATTTATCTTTATTAATAATTTAAAGAACAAGAAACTTGAGGTAGAGTCCATGTTGCTTCTCCTGGAATGACCCAGAGCAGGATGGGCGAGGCCAAAGTTTGTCCTTAAGCCCCCTTTGAACCATTCAGATTCTGAACTCCTGTGAGGGCCTGTGATAGACCCAGGACAGTTGGGTACAGCAGAGTAGTAGAAGGCAAATATGCTGGCAACTGGATAATCAGTTTTCTGTTCCCTGAGTGACCAGAGCAGGGGCATGCAAGGAGCAGGGAGTGAGAAGGCCTGCTGCTGGAGGATTGAAGAGTACAAGCATGATCAGGCTTCAGAAGGAAGATCCTTCTGAAGTGAGGAAGTGCTGAAGTAAGGAAGATCCTTCTGAAGTGAGGATAAAGAAGGTGCTGGAGGGAGCCCATGGGTTGTAACTGGGGGTTGTAGCCCAGGGGGTTGTAGCTGTCACACAGCTGATACAGGAGATATTGTAGACAGCTGCTATCCCCAGGGCCCTGGGCTGGAACCCGATGTAGAGGGTGGGCTCGGGTTCCCACCATCTCCTCAGCTCCTGATTGGACACAGGAGGAGTTGACCTGGTCTGTGAGCAACACCAGAAGGAAAGGTCTAATGTGGCCTGTCCCCGACCCACTAGGTGGGACAACAGAGACTGCGGAGATTGTTCTCCATTTCCCCCATATTAGCCAATGATGAGGTTAGCTGAGTGAATGGCAGGTTTGCGCCTCTAGCAGAAGCAGGCAAACTGAAGGCTGCCGTGAACCTCGGAGGTGAGCAAATCCGCCAAAAAGTGAAAAACCCACCAAGGCAGATGAGGAACTTTGTCACAGGGCCCAAACAGCATAGAAAGACAGAGCCCTCAGGGCTATCAGGAGACTATTTCAGAGAGGGTTTATTTTTCTATACTCATGGTCTATGGTTTTGTTATTTTATAGATTTGTTTATTGGTCTATATTCCTTGCAGAATGGTTTCTCTTGATTCATCCAGTTTTATATATTTGAAAACAGTCTTCAGGTTATTGCAAGTTGAGCTGACTTTCCTTAACAGGCTCCTTTTGGCCTTCGGGTTCTCATCTGTTGTCGATATTGAATGCATGTTGTACTCAATTAGTTGGTGTGGGTTTGGGATGTTCTTGTCTCCTGCACCTGAGTATCTCGTCAGAGTTCTATTTCTGAGCCTGGTTCTTGCCTTGGATTCTGTGACATCCTGGCCCTTTGTTAGCATGAAGGCTTTCCTTCTCTAGTCATTTTGCCTCACTTAATAGTTCTTAACTTGCCAACAACCAAGTCCTTGCTTTGTAAGTCTGAGACACTGACACGATGGTAACAATGCTAGATCTAATGAGACCTTTGCTACAACTGCTGCTAAATCAGTTGAATTCGCTAGTGTTCATATAGTTTAAATATTATGTGGAATATTAAATATTCCATGTGATATAAAGACCCTGAATGAGGAACTCAACACCAAATAACAGAGGATTAGGTTTAAAGCGGGAGGGGAGTTGTTCCTCAGTAATGATTGCACAAAATTTCTTTAAAAAAAAAACTCCTTTGTTTTCTATTTCTGGTATCAATACTTTACAGTAATAAACAGCAAGATAATATCAGGTCTATGTGTTATAAAGGCAAGTCTGGGTGTGAATGGGTGATGTACAGTATCTCTTAATGAGGCACAGTAGAAAAGTATGTTTCTCCCTGTGTTTATTGCTTTTCTTTTCTTTTATATTTTCTCTGTGGATGTTGGCTGTAATATGCCCCCTGCTCTGATTCCTAATTGCTGTGAAATGACTAAGTGGGAGGCAGCTACAGTAGGGGGAAAAAATAGGTGATTTCTTCTTTGTGAATCTGACTCAGCATTTGTCGGATAGTCAGACAGGATTCTAACTACCGAGTCATCACTCTCACTCATTCTCCCTCACTCTGGGTCTGCAGGCTCCAACAGTGATCAAGGGTTCACTGAACCCTTCTTGTACTTCTGAGGTGCTGAGTCATCATCACATTCTCATCTCTCTAGTTCCTCCTGTTGGCAGGGTTGCAACTCATTGGACTGTGCAAATCAGCTTAGGTAGCAGCTTGGTTGACACACACAAATCCAAACTGTAATTTGGTCACAAATTGAAACTTCAGTTTGGTCTCTCTCACTCTAATGAATGTTTGTCCATCTCCATAAAACAGTTACACAGTTTGCAATCTTTGTGCTACTTCCAAATAGGAGATTGGAATCGGAGGTGTGTAGCAGCTCAGGATAGTGCACTTGTGGTTGTGCAGATAAGCTTGCACTTCATCCTCCCAAACTACGCCTGGAGGCTGCTAGCACAGTCATTTCCCTCACTTACTCTACCATCAAATTTACACTAAGGCCTGGTCCCCACTAGGGCTTAACGTCGACTTTAGCAAGCTAAAGTCAATTTAAGCCTGTTCCCGTCCTCACATGCATGCCCTTAAAGTTGATTTAGAGACCTTAAAATCGACTTCTGTACTCCTCCCTAACGAGAGGAGTAGCTGAAATCGACCTCTCTCTGGGTCGATTGTGAGCTAGTGAGGATGCAGGTGACTTTAAGCCTCCGACCTTCCGAGCAGCTCCGCGGACCCCCCCGTGCCTGCCCGAGCAGGTCCGCGCCGGCTCCCCCCGCCCGAGCAGCTCCGCGGACCCCCCCCGCCCGCCCGAGAAGCCCCGCACCGGACCCCCCCCCGCCCACCCGAGCAGCCCCGTGCCAGCTCCCCCAGCCCGAGCAGCTCCACCGACCCCCCCCCCCCCCGCCTGCCCGAGCAGCTCCGCGCCGGCTCCCCCGCAGCCTGCCCGAGCGGGGGGGGGGGGGGGAAGCCGGCGCAGACCTGCTCGGGCGGGCACGGGGGGGCCTCAGAGCTGCTCGGGCGGGCGGGGGGGAGCCGGTGCAGGGCTACTCAGGCGGGCACGGGGGGTCCGCGGAGCTGCTCGGGCGGGCGGGGGGGAGCCGGCGTGGGGCTGCTCGGGTGGGCACGGGGGGGTCCGCGGAGCTGCTTGGGTGGGCCCGGGGGAGCCGGCGCGGGGCTGCTCGGGTGGGCACGGGGGCCAAGGAGCTGCTCGGGCTGGGGCTGGTCCCCTGGGGACCGTGCCTGGCTGCCCCGAAAGGTGGTGCCTGCTGGGGACTCCTGGCACTGTGGGATACCTACCCACAGTGCAATGCTGGCTATGTCGACCCCTGCAAAAGTTCTAGGACAGACACTGTCGACCTGCTGTGCTTTGTGGGGATGCACTAAGTCGACTTTATAAAGCCTACTTTAGAAAATTGACTTAAGGGAAATCGACCTACTGCTGTAGTGAAGACATACCCTAAAATGCATTTTAAATAAAGGTCTTAAGAGGTGCTTTACCCAGTCAGGACATTAATATGGCGAAGTTGTGCAGAGAGGTGACCTCACAAAGGATCCATTAGGTAAGGGTATTTGACTTCTCCCAGAAGCCAACCTCCTTTGGAGCTCTGCTAACAGGGAATGGTGGTGATACAGGTACCGATGCCGAGGATTCTTGTTAGCTGTTTATTGTCCATCGGGAAAGGGATATGCAGCCCGGGAGGGGAGACTTGGGAGTGGAGCAAGGCAAACAATTCACAACAACTAAGTTATTTGGCTAATTCAGCCCTTTCTTTCTGTTTAGGATTTATTCATGCACAGCTCTTAATTGTCAGGAATGTGTTTATCATTCACCGTTTTTTATACATGTTTTCTGTGAACAAACTTTAGGCAATGGATTGTTCATTAACTCTTCATTCTGAGTATTCATGTAAGTATTTGTCACTTTGCGATTAATAAATTATGCTGTTTGATACATAGCTAAGGCTATGTGTACACTGACTCCTTTGTTGGTATAACATCTCTCTCAAGAGTGTGAAAAAACACACCTGAGCAACGCAAGTTATACTGACAAAAGCGCTGGTGTGGACAGCGCTATGTTGGTGAGCCAGGGCTTCTCCTGCTGACATAGCTACCGCCACTCCAGGAGGTGGTTTTGTTATGTCCTTGGGAGAGCTCTATCCCATTGGCATATAACAGCCACATGAGTGATCTTAGAGTGGTGCTGCCGCATCGGTATAGCTCAGGGATAGGCAACCTATGGCACGTGCCAAAGGTAGTATGGGAGCTGATTTTCAGTGGCACTCACACTGCCGGGGGGGGGGAGGGGGCTGCATTTTAATTTAATTTTAACTGGAGCTTCTTAAACATTTAAAAAAAAAACATATTTACTTTACATACAACAATAATTTAGTTATATATTACTGTAAGCAGGCCTCTGGCTGCCCTCTTCGAAATACAGGCAGGAGACTGCTTTTGGCTTCACCAGTGTCTTTATTTGACTTCACACAGTGCAAAAACCCCTCCACCTATGTACAGCTTATCTACAAGTATGGCTTTGGCCCAGCCCTCTGTTTGGCTGGCCTCAGGAATAGCTAGATCTATCAGGCTTTCCGCCTCAGCTAGCTTCCTCAGCTTCTACTTACTTACTTACTTACTTCACCTTCACCTACTTCTCCCCCTGGCTTCCTCCCTGGCAGGCCTTATATCCTCTGGAGGCTTCCAGGTGGAGCCCATTAAGCCATCTGCAGCCCAGGGTTACCCCCAGGTGGCTGATTAGCCTTCCCTAGCAGGGAGGGCTTGCAGAGGCTTCTGCCTGTTGCTGAGCTTGGAGGGAGCAGGGGCTGACTCAGCAGGTGCTGAGTCAGCTGCCTGCTACAATTACAGACTTATAGAAAGAGACCTTCTAAAAACTTCAAAATGTATTACTGGCACGTGAAGCCTTAAATTTGAGTGAATAAATGAAGACTCGGCACACCACTTCTGAAAGGTTGCCGACTCTTGGTATAGCTGTAGACAGAGCCTTGATTGTGTCTCTTTCTTAAATGGTTGATCTAAGCTTCATAAATAGGAAGGAAACCTGAATGAATTAATGGGAAGGTTGAGGTGGAGAGAATAATAAGATGGGAGGGGGGTAGGGGTGGAGAGAAAGAAAAAGAGAGATTTTTTTAGGAGCAGTACACTAAGAAGAGAGTGAACAAGCAAAAGGAGAGCAAATCCAGGACATTTTTGAACATTTTTCCTCCTGTACACTGAAGAGCATTATACTATGTATATAGACCCAGATTTTAAAATACATAGAAGCATATAGTTAGGCTTTTAAATTCATATTTAGGCATCTGAATAGGTGACCTGATTCTCAAAAGTACTGCGCATCCAACAGGTCCATTTAACTCATACTCCTTTTTATTCTTTCCCTGCCACCACCCGCAACAGCCTGTACTAAAGCTTTACCACGCTGTGAAGGCTGTGATAAGGCATTCCTTTGACAGCTTCAGTGGCATTTGTCTGACAATTTCAGTATGTAGTAACGGGTAAGTGGGATGGTGTTTTCCTAACTCAGAGAAGCAGGCCACTGAATATATTTCCAGTAGTGCAAGAGGTGGTCAAAAAAGGGGGCAGAGGGTTTGTGGGGGGATAGATTGCCAAAAATTTGGTTTACATTTTCCTTTGAATCTTTATTTTCATCAGCATTTTCTGACCATCTCTAATTAATGCACGCTAGGTCAGACCTTTGTAGAAGCAGTAGCAAGCTCATTTGCTGCCATGCCATGCGGACTTCAGTAAATTTAGACCATTTGTCTAAAGGTTTAAGATTAGCAAACAGTTGTCCTACTAGAGACATTTATATAACTGATGCTGGCAGTTCTTCTTCAGTTGCTACTACTGCTCTTTGTCATTTTCAGTCTCTCCTGTGTACAAAACAGCCAGTTTTAGCAATGTCCACAGGACTATGACTCCTGCCTGATGCTTGTAGCACATCCTTGTCAGTTTCAATTCACATGCTGACCCTTCTGATTCAGGGTAGCATTTTTTAAAAACTTAATTACCAGTGAGTGAATAGCATTACACTTTACAATTCCAGCCAAAGACTGAGCTAATGTTCTCTCTAGCAGTGGAGGTGTGATTGCTTAGCATTCAGGTTTTCAGATTTGTATGTGTGACGACACTAGTCTCAAATGCATCTTCTTTAGAATTCCTCTTAGCTGTTTGCTTGCTATTTTCTTTCTTTCTTTCTTTTTCATTAGACAGCTTATTTTTTCACATGGTTTACAGTGCCATTGATATGAAGATTGCTGCTTTTTTTTCCTCTCAGACATTCATGAAAGAGAGGCTTTGCAAGTCTAGCCACCTGCATAAACACTTGGAGCTATATGTGCCAACATATTTTATCACCTCCTCCTTGTTTTGACTACTGCATACATCAGATGCAAGACCTCTTGGGACATCTATTTCCATAGCTCTGTTCTCACCTGCAATCTGTTAATGGCCTAAGAAATTGGCAAAGGCAATTTCCAGTGTTCATCCACAATAAAATGCTACGTTTTCAACATTTCCAAAAAAATAAGTCTATTTTGAAGATCACAGGAAAAGATCAGTATGTTGTTATTGCATCACTACAGGATCTGATTCTTATTGTATTTGGCTTTATTGTCTCTACAATGATTCTCCATATCAGAGATGCTGTTTTTATTAAGCATTCAAAGAATTCTACCATCCTGGAGTATTAGCTGCAATATGCTTGGGGACAGATTGCAGCCTTTAGCAAACAGCCAAAACTGGAGGGGGGGGAGGGGTGTTGCACAGCCTCATGGCCTCAGTGACAGACTTAGATGGGCATGAGGCAGATTGTGCTTCAGAATGTACAATCTCTCCTCTACCTTCCTGGTACCCAGTGGTGTGCATATTTCTCCATCTCTTTAGATAGCACTACCTGTTTTCCTCTCTCTGTGTCCTGTCAGCTCCATCACCTGTTGCAGAGGAAGAGAGAAGCAGATGAATTGCCCCCTGCCTGTAAGGATGAGCAGTCTCCATGCTCCCCTAAGTGCAAAGAAAGTGAGATTGCCTCTAGCCTTTTTGCGCTAGACCCCAATGCAGAAAATACCTGAACTATGTGTTTGACTTTAAACCCAGGAATGTGTGATAAGAGGGCAGAATGGAGATAAACAGCTTTGTTCAGTCCTCTTCCTTGCAGTGGATTCCCCAGTAACATGATCAGCTATAATTTTCCATGAAGAAAACCTCCAAATAAACAAACAAATATATTTTCAGTTCAGCCAAAATCAGCTTAATGAGAAACAAACAAAAAGCCAGACAATCAAGATTATTTTAAAACATCAGAGAAGCAAGGTATTGAAATGAAATGATCAGTCCAGACTTTTCAGGAGGGATATTTTCCTTCTTAAATTGTTGTAAGGACCTGATTAATGTTGCTTTCATCTTAACATGGAAAATAAGCTATAAAAATGGACTGTAAAGGTGAAAGCTTAGCAGGCTGTCAGTGAACAAAATACAAGTACATTTCCTAACACACAAAATACATCTTTTGCTCTGTACTTTTCTTCTGAGAGCTTTAGGTGTTTTAATCCAATATATTCTCATTCTGTGTAATAGGCTAAGTGCTACAGGCAAAGTTCTCTCAAATCTGCACTGTGGATCTTCACTTCAGTATTCTGCAAGTGCTTTCACCATGTGTATGGAACTCCTGTTGATGGAATGCTGTGTATTTCATGAGAGTGGAATATTGGAAAGGAGCTACATTATTGCCCACCTGAAGGGACAATTTGGCGCAGTATACCAGATCCTAAGGACTGGCCTTCTGTTCCTTCCAATCTTATGCCAAGCTCTGCTCATCCAGAGGATCAGCCCGATATAGTCCAACCTTTCAATCGACCAGATCCTCAGCTGGTGTAAAGCAATCAGCATAGTTCAATGCATGGGATATTAAATCAAAGTGACTATTCATTTGTGTAAGTATTTTTAGCTCTGTAAATCCAGGAGTATGATGAAGGGTCTGACCACAGTGAGCTCATTGTGGGATCAGGGTCTAAATTTGCAAGGATTAAAAAAGGGAAAAAAACTTAATGTGGGATACTATTGTGACATTGTACTTTAAAAGGCAATCATCCTGGGCCCATGTTTACTACCATTATTTATGCTGAGTAGTACTTACTCTGAAAGTAATGGTGCTCCCATTGATTTGACCTGGACCACTTGTGTAGCAGGGCGCGACTCAGCATGAATAAGGAAGGTAGATTTAGGCTCATGTATAATAGAAAGCAAAAATAATCCTATAATAATGTATAAAAGTACTTAATTCACATGGAACGATGTAGGCTGAATGAACTCATAAGCAAAGGGCTGGGGAATAATACAAGCTTCTAAGACTGGAAGACTGAAATTGAAGGCATTTTAATGAGCTGAAGGTAGATGGGCTGGTCTATCTGACCTTTACATAATTAATTCTATTGTTCTTCAGATGAGCAGGTCCTGGAATAGACAAATGAGGAACAGAGCTGCTATTAGCCATTAGCAATTTGGGGTATTTTTATTAGCTTGAAGGGGGGAGAATTAGTATAATTTTGGCAACAATCCCATATGCTCCAAGGGTCTCTGAAATTTTCAAATTGCTGAGACACTGGAAATGGCTTGGACCAATCTAAAATGATCTTTTTAATTAAAATGTGGGTTATCAGCTTAGTATATCAAGGCTGGTGTGCACCTACTTTTTAAGTACTGGTTGTTAAAATGGTGAAGATGAAAGCTAAGCAGGATGTCAATGAACCAAATACATGGATGTTTCCTAACATACACAAAAAGTAAATCCTTGGTTCTGTAAATTTGCTATAATTCTTTAGAATAGCTTGTCAGATCATCAAACTGCCTATATACATCATTGTAATGAAATCATTTACAGGGGCTTTTTGCTCAAAAAGGTTGCCCAAGTCAGCATCTTTCTTGCCCGAGAAGAAGTATCCAGATAAATTCTGTCAGCAGCACAAAGGTGGGTATGATGTAGATGTCAGTCTAGGCTGAGCTTGTTTGCTCATGAGTTTGAGTCTTCATCAAAAAGCTCTCTGCTGTCCTAATTATTAGTTAATATAGCAGCTCTGTCAGGCCTGGTCTACACTAGCGGAAAGGGTCGACCTAAGATTTGCAACTTCAGCTACATAGGTCAACTTATCTGCCGTCCTCACAATTCCTTATCATTGTTACCATGAAAACAGTGTTTCTAGTAGCAATTATTTCTGTGAGAAGGGTATCGAAACTTGAGGCATTGTTAGATGATCCATCTTCACAACATTTAATCTAGACATCAAAAAGTATTTTAGATTGTATGTTGGAGTAGACCAGGGGTCTCACACATAAATGACCACAAGGGCCACATGAGGATTAGCACATTAGCCCGAGGGCCTCATCACTGACACCCCACTCCTTCCTTTCCATGAGCCCTGTCCCTGCCCCACCTCTTTCCACCCCTTCCCTGTCCCCATTTCAACCCCTTCCCCATAACCTCCAGCCCAACTCCGCCCCCTCCCTACCCTCAGGGGGTGCAGAGGGGGTGTGGCGGGGGTTCAGAGCAGGGAATTGAGGTACAGGAGATGTGCAGAATGTGGCAGGGGGCTCAAGGCAGGGAGTTGGGCTGCAGGAGGGGCATGAAGTGTAGCAGGGGACTCTGGGCAGAGGGTGGGGGTGAAGGAGGAATGTGGGGTGTGGCAGGGGACTCAGGGCAGGGGGTTTGGGGTGAAGGGTGCGGCAGAGAGTCAGGGTGCAGTGGGGGCTCAGGGCAAGGGGGTTGGGCTTCAGGACGGGTGGGAGGGTAGGACAGGCTCCCTGCCTGCCTGCCTTGCCCCTCCTCCCCATTGCTCCGGGGAAGCGGCTGGAACTTGCGGGAAGGAGGGCACAGGACTCTGCGTTGCCATGACTTCACCTCCAGATACCTCCCTCAAAGTTCCCATTGACCGCGGTCCCCAGTTCCCAGCCAATGGGAGCTGCGGGAGGGCTGTACCTGGGAGCGAGATCTGTTCTTCCCCCAGGGGTGGGAGCCATGTGATTCTGGGCATCAATTCTGAGTGTTAGTGCCCCTATCACTGTACATTCACAGAAGATAAGTTTGCTGCTCCTTTCAAGATACAGAAACAGTTGCTTGCTATCTTGACTGGAGTTAAGAAACTACATCAATTCAATCACAACATTGGGTTGGTGTAGATAAAAAGTAAAACAAAGTTATATAATGAAAAAGAAAGAGGTTTTAAGTGAGTTCAAGTATAAGGAAGAAAGATAGAAGGGGTTATGAACAAGAGTAAAAATACCCTTCGTAATGATTAAGACCTAACTTAACCAGCTATTGCTTGTTGAAGGAATTTTCCTCACCTGTCTTCCTCTTCCTGAAATGTCTGCCAAGCTCTTAGTCAGGATCCCCATTGAGACCAAGATGCTAGTTTTTGTTTTCTCCTCAATTGAAGGATAATTCAGGGGTTTTCTGCCCCGCTCTTTGAAAAGTATAGTTCTCAAAGTTCATTGAATTTACTGCAAGAAGCTGGAAGGATTTTGAAGCAGGTTTATTCCCCCACTGAGATTAAGTAGTGACTTTTTTCTTACTTGCTCTCTTGATGGCTTTTTTTGTCTGGAATGCAAATGTGCTTTTCTTTGTCTTTAGTCATCCCTTGTTCAGAATTTCTTTTGTCTGGAAAAAAAACTGTTTATCAACTCCCCCAACATGCCTGGTTTAAATACATTTTAGTCATAATTCCAGCATATCTGTATAATCTTTCGTGGGTTGACCATACATACAACACATATAAATATTAGTGATACATCACATAGGAATATTAGAGATCAGTAGGTAATTAGTTTTCAATGACTTATTACATGACACCTTTTAGATACAAATTATAACCAGAGTGAATTGGGGTACACTGAGATAGTCAGACTAGCTGAAACTCACTGGTAAATACCAGGGAGCCCCTTGCCTTCTGGTAAGCGATGGCCTTAGGGTCACAAGCATCAAATCACAATTTGCAAGCGCTCAGGTTCCTTTGGACTGAAGTGAACAGAGATGATGCATTCTGACTTGATTTGCACTCTAACCACTTTCTTAGCCCAAATTAAAAGGCTTGAAGAGAGCAGAGGATGCACTTCTAATTTGGATTTGGGCCTGAAACTTTGTCTTTTTATATGAGGATTTTGGCTTCAACAGGCATTTTTCCTCTCTTATTCTAAATGATCAAATAAGGCCAAAAAGGTCAAGTGTGGGAGCCTAAAATCAGGCTTTTAAATACATATTTTGACAACTAACTAAAAGAGGCCTGATTTTCAGCAGAGTTGTGTGGCCACAAAGTAAGAGCTGCAGGAGTGCAGTGCTTTTCAAAACCAGGTCACTTCTTTTAAGATATCTAGATGTGGATTCAGGAGTCTAGCTTTAGGCACTCAGCTTTGAAACATTTTCCCTAAAACTATCTGTGCATTTTTTTTCTTTTTAGCTTGTACTATTCCAGGCAGCCTGCCACACTAAACACACCAGTGACTGCCAAACATCTGTAGACTATAAGGCAGATAGAAAGCTGGCTAGATTGTTGGGGTCAATGTTTCCATGTCTAGTTGGCAGCAGGTATCAAGCAGAGTCCCACAGAGGTCCATCCTGGGAATGGTTTTGTTCAACATGTTTATTAATGATCTGGATGATAGGATGGATCACACCCTCAACAAGTTCACAGATGACACTAAGCTGGGGGGAGAGGTAGATATGCTGGAGGGTCTTGATTAAATGTCACAATAATAAAGAAATAATAGAATAATAAGTATTAATAATAAATTAAGAAAACTTCACCAGAGTCTAGAAGCAGTAGGTCTGAACATTGCAAGGTGACAAACTCTACTTACTTAAAATTAGAGTAATTTTCACTTGCAGATGATACAGAATGATTCTACTTCAAACCAGGGGGAAAATCAGAATTCAAAACATGTCTATTTTTGCAGTTTAAGCACAGTCATTTTGTCTAATCATGTCTTATGTGTTCATTCTGTTTGACATTGTGAATTTTCCACTGAGCAAGAAAAAAATGACAAAGGTGCAAAATGTTTAAGAGCTGGGATTCTTGAGACTGTCATTCATGCTGTATCTTTTCAAATCTCATCCATTCAAAAGCTCCCATGTTATTGGAAACCCGGGAGGTGAAATTTTTCTTCTTTAAAATTTAATGATACTGTCCAGTAGACTCAGTACACTGTTTCTGACAGGGATGACAAAATTGCTGTCCCCCTAAATATGTTTTTTTTAGGGTTCGTTGCATTTATTTTTTATAAAGTGCTACCACCAATTTTAATGTGCATGATGTTAGCCCTGGTTTTTGTTTCATGCAGGAAGCTTGCTGCTGTTTCTGATTTATATTGATTTTAAAGTAAACTGTGGTTTGGATGAAGCCTGACTACTGCCAATTGTATTGTATAATTAGATTAATGCACAGCACATTATAGCTGAGCAAATGCAGGCCTGCTTGGGTCTGAAAGGATTGAAAGGAAGGGAAACATGTAGGGTTGTGCATCCAGGTTATTATTAATAATGATTCTTGTTTATTTCATTTGTTTGCTAAGTGTGGGTGCTGTAAATGCCACAAAGAGCATTTAATTGAGTATTGGGGGGTAGGGGGAAGGAATGAAGGGAAACAAGAGAGGGAATATATAACGGTGGCATATTTCCCCCAGAAACCAAGGTTTGTGAGTTGAACATCATGCATAGCAGCTAAGGAATAAACATTCTACTTTATACAACAAGATCCCTTTGCAGTCTGGGCAGAAACTGCAGACAGGAACCCTCACATGCATCTCTGCCTGCAATCAGTCAGCTAGTGTTCAGGCTATCTTAATGAGCCTAGTTGACAACATACAACCCTGAGTCCCCAGAGAACAGAGAGAGAACTCAGCAGTAGGAAAGCAGACAGAAGTGGTAAAGGAACTGCAGGTAAGGTGGTATTGCTCTTTGGGTCCCCATAATAGTGGATGTGATGGTATGCCCACAGCTTTTCCTCATTGTTTACCAACAAACAATGATAGATGTGGTATTATATCATTTATACACCTTCCACCAACTGATTGCTCGCTGAGACCTTTCTACATACTGCACTTTTTACTTATCTGGGAGTACAGGGACTCCTAGATTTAAAGGCTGGTTAGTCTAATCACTGTTCTGTTGTTGTCTCAGTAGGTTTAATGCACTGAAAAAATAAATCTGATGGAGCTGGTTGTTCTAATATATGTACTTTTGAGATGCTGAATGCTTCATATAACATTTGAATAAAAATGTCCCTCTCCCCACCTACCCCCAAACCTCCCAACAACAATTATATGGTGCTAGTGGAGGAAATTAAATAAACTAATAAGAACAGAAACTACACATGATCTGGGCTATACAGCCGAGAAGCGATATACTAAAAGAGCATTTACTTTCATTTTCTATCTCACTTTTGTACCTCACTCCTCTTCTGCTATCTAATAAAGAAAAAAATATGTAGTTTACTGGGTGGGATTTCTGCAGGGTTTCATTGATAAACTGCAAAAGTATCTTGGAGTTGCACATTTTCAAGCTGATTTCTCTCCCTCTGATAAAACCTCTTTGCTACATACACAGCTCCTGATGCCACTCTGGTTTTCTCAGCCTTCCAGACTGATAGGAATGGTTGATTCTGATGTGCTGAATCAATGTTACTTATGTGAGGCTGGTAACCTGTGAAAGCAATTGAAGGGCAATCGCTGAAGTGAAATCAGCAAAGTATTAGTGCTGCAGTATTTTATGATATTTTGCATGTAAGGGAGTTATTAATTCCTTTTATGTGTGTGTTCAGTTTAATGTGTGATGTTCACAGCCACTAAAGTGAAGTTTATCATCTCTCACTTTGCTGTGACTGTTTTTTGGCATTTTTTCCCCCCAGAGGCAGAAAGACTGGTAGGTTTCCTCTTGATGTAGTTGAATGAATGCATGCCATGTGCAATAAAATGATTTACCTGCTGCACAGAAGTACATTAAAAACCTGTTTACTCTCCCATTAACTCATCAAGCTCGAGAATGGGCCTTGTGTAAACTAGGGGAGAATGTGTTGAATCTGCTTGTGTATGTGAGATATCTATATCATATTACTGTTCTCCTGTGTAGTATGTAAGATCTATCCAGATGTGACTATTCCCTCCATTGGCTGACTTAGTGGAGTTGCTTTCTTTTACTACTATTTAGAGGCCTGTATGTTCGTACTTCTCCATTTTAATTTTCTCTTTATGCTGTATCTATGTCTTTTTCTAAAAAAAAAAAATAGGTAGGAAAATGGAGGGGTGGGAACGTTCTCCTGAAAACAATAATTTTTCATTGCAATACTGAAAATTTAACTTTTTTCTGCAGCCAAAAAAATCCCCACAACCTGCCCAGAAACTGTAGTTTAAAAGAAAAATCAAATTATGATGTTTTAGGAAAGAAGGCACTTTCTATGGAAATTCTAAGCTTAGTTAAAAACCAAGTTTTCATTGGGAAAATAGAGATTTTTCATAAAACTTTTGACCAGTTCCAATATATAATACAAATATTTCAAAATTAATAACCTGTTGCACAATCCCCCCCCCCCCCCCCCAAGTTCCCTTTACACAGGTTCGTTCCTTTAGGGTAAAACAGATTCTTTTGTGAACTCTGCACAAAATCTTCTGCAATCCTTAGCCTCTCAATAGGACTCTGTGCACTCATCATGATTGTAATGGGACCTTTAGCCTCATGTATTGTCTCCACACCAGCTTTCCATAGGCCAGTGTGAATGGAGCATTAGAGTCAGACCAGAGACATCTGAGACAAATTGGCAAGGAGAGGTAAAGCTGCTGCTTCAACCTAGGAATGGAAGTCTGTGTGTGGGAGGAGCTGTATGGCAGCTTAATTTTGCATTCCCAAATGCATTCAAATTCCCTACACTTCTTATGCATAAAGCCTATGTGGGAGAAGTGCTTTTTAATCTAGATTTTATGGTATCTTCTTAAGAGTACTGGTTGCAGTTATAATGGTGCTCTAAGAAATCCTTCAGGAAGGGCAGGACTTTGTTTGCACCAAAGAAAAAAATGAGTTGGACTTTCGTAAATGAAGAATCAGAGTAGGAAAATGGAACGTGAGGTGTATGTATGACCTGAGGCTCAGTATTGTGACCGAAGCATTGGAAAGATGGAAGAGAGAGATATATGTAGAATCTCAGAGCTGTGATAGAACGGTAGTGGTCACTTAACGATGATGGATGGATATATGGTGTACCATTCAGGTTCTGAGACCGTGAGAGAAAAGAAGGTTGCATTTATCCTGTCCAAGGAGACATCAAAGTGTATGCTTGGATATAATCCAATTAGTGACAAAAATAATTACTATTCGTCTTTGAGTGAAGCTAGTCAATGTATTGATTACATAGGTTTGTGCCTCTATAACATAAGCTGACAACAACATGATTAAGTCCTATGAACAGTTGGTAGTTTAATGAGCATCTCTTCAAAGCAAAGACATCACCCTTGTTACTGGAGTCCTGAATGTGAAAACTGGAGCTATAAGCTCTCATAAAGAGGTAATGGGAAACTGGTCTGGGTTTACAAACTGAAAGAGGAAGTCATTTAGTCATTTTATGCTGTTCTCAATGTTTGGTCATTACAAATATTCTCACCCAACATCCTAGGTGTTTATATACATGGATGTTACCTGATGGCATGGCAAACTTGATTATGTAATGATACATGTAGGCTGGAGATCAAGTATCAAATGGACAAATATTTTTTCTGAGTCCAGACTGCAAATCAAACCATTGACAGTGTCACACACAAAAATCATTCCTAAAAAGATAATGTTTGACAGGTCCACTGCATCTGAACTTTTTCCAAAATCCACATGATTTCTGCAAAGAGAGTTTGAGTCACTGTTACAGGTGAACGATGAAATCTACTGGACCAAACTTAGTTTTCATTTTATTCCAATCAGTCTCAAAGTTGCCAGAGTGCACATTCCAAAAAATAAACGTTGTACTACAATAGGGATCAGCAACAGGGATCGGCAACCTTTGGTACATGGCCTGCCAGGGTAAACCCCCTGGCAGGCCAGGCTGGTTTGTTTACCTGCCGGGTCTGCTGGTTCACCCTATCACAGCTCCCACTGGCCGTAGTTCACCACTCCAGACCACTGGGGGCTGTGGGAAGCGGTGCAGGCCAAGGGATGTGCTGGCCTCTGCTTCCCGCAGCCCCATTGGCCTTGAGCAGCGAATCAGGGCCAGTAGGAGCTGCGATCAGTCGCACTTGCGGACACCACAGGTAAACTATCCTGGCCCACCAGGGGGCTTACCCTGGCAGGCTGCATACCACAGGTTGCTGATCCAACATGGTGTTTGAGCTGGTGGGGACGGGAAAGCACAGAGTGAAAGAAAGTGGTTTGGAGAATGAAGAATGCAGGAGAAAGTACAAGAAATTGTGCAGACATTCAAAGGCAGATTAGATAAGACGGGTAAATATATCAGGGCAAAATGTGAGGAATTATAAAGAGAAGGATAATATAGTGGTCAGACTTCTAACTAAAATGCTTTCTCTGTGACTGAGCATAATAAAAGATCACGATAGCAGAGTTCTTTATGAAGGCAATGATATCAAATTCAGATGGAAAGATTATTGTGCCAATCTGTATACCTCATCAGAGCTACTTTCAAAACTGGATGACAGTTAAAAGTTAGGAGCCGGAACCATCAATACTGAGAGAGGAAGTGGTGCATACTATTATGAAAATGAAGCCTAGGAAAGCAACAGAGGTGGATAATACACCAGCAGAATTGCTAAAAATAATTGGCAATCATAGTAGTGATCTCGTGGAAAAATTGCAACCATGTAAGGATGGCTAAAAATTGTCCTGTTGGCTGGATAAAGGAAATGTTTCTGCCTTTACCAAAGAAAACTGATAGTGTAGTATAATCACTCACTGGTTATATGTTTCATACCATCACAGACCAGCTGAAGCATCTGAGGCATAAAAATAACTTCTGGGAATCCACTTTAAAACTATAAATATGATCCTTACAAGAGAAGACAGTCTTCTCTACTAGACAGCTCAAGACATTCTCTGCTGCTTCCTCCTCTTTGGAATTTCTACTCACAGCGAAAAAGGCTGGGATTGCTTTTAAACCAGCCCTAGTTCAGTGTTGACTGCTCCAATTAATTTGATACCATCTGATGTGACTATCTCTGGAGCATACGGGCAGACATGGAGATTCCAAAGCATCTCATTGAATTCAATGGAAGTTTCTACTGTCAGTAACAGACCATGGTGCAGACAGCAGTAGGGAACAGAGAGTGGTTTTCTATTGGACAGCATGTGAGACAAGGGCACATTCTGTCCCCAAGTCTTTTCAACATGAATGCAATATTTATTATACAAAAAGCCCTAGAAAGTTTTGAGAAAGTGGAAGAAGCTGGGTTTTTTGCTGGTGGACACTTCTTAATCATCATCAGGTTTGCTGAGGATATGGTGCTCTTTGCTGCAACTATTGATGAAATACAACAGATGTTGGAATAATAGAATTTAAAACCAGAAGGGACCACAATATCATTCTAGTTTGACCTCATGTAAAAGCATTCAGTGAGGAAGATGGACTATTTTTGAATTGGTGAAAATGAAGTGCAGATAGGCTGATATGATTAATAATAGGATGGAAGTACCTCATTCCAATGACTCACATGGGTGGAGTTTATTTGTGGGCAAAGTCTGGAGATAAACCCCAATTGCTCTCCACCTAGTTCAACCCCTGCTTACTGGCAACAGAAGAGATGGTGTGGGGAAGTTGGCTATGTTCCCTCCTGAGGAATCCAAAACTTAATCCAGAAGATTAATGTGCATGTCCCTATGTGTGCCTTAATTCTATCAGCACCACTTAAATTTCTCTTAAAGCTCCCTATTAACAGTCAAGCTGTGGAAGCAGTAAATGAATTACGTTTTCTGGGATCATATTTATCCAACCAAGGGATGCTACTCCAAATAAGTAGGAAGAAGACTAGCGATGGCTTAATCAGTCATGGCCTCCCTTATGGAAGTGAGGAGAAAACTATGGCATCTCATGCCTATACTTCAATTTAAAACCTCTGGCTGGCCCACACCAGCTGACTCAGACTCGCAGGGCTTGTGCTAAGGTGCTCTTTAAGTGTCTTCAGTGCAATAAGATCCTGTGAGGTGGGAGGTCACAGAAGTTGATCTTCAGCCCAAGACCGAATGTCTGCACTGCAATTAAACAGGCTGTTAGCCCGAGTTCCTTAAACTGAATAAGTTGACATGGGCCAGCCATGCATGTCTAAATACAGTGTAGACACTAAATACCATGTAGACATGCCCAATAAGGATTTCACCCAGAGACCCTAGATTTCACGGAAATCTGTAGGCTTCAGGCTGGTTATGTATTCCAGCAAATATTTTGGGAAGTATGGGTGGACTATGCTCTGTTTCAGTGTCTCGGTTTGTTTAGTGTTTGGAGGCATTTGCTATGCTATCCTTTTGCTCTGTGGCAAAGCTAATTATTCCAAATATTCAACAGGGGCAAAGGGAACACTTTAAAAAAATGAGATGATGGATCTAGCAATAGTCCATCTGACTTTGGTAGTAGAAATAATACACAATGACAATGGTTTTTCATGTTTAATCACTAGCCATTTGTGATCTTACATGAATCTGGAGATTGCAAGTGCTCAGGCCAGTTTTTGAGTGAGCCACACTTTGTAGGAAAAAGCAAAAGTAATATGGAGGGAGGGACAACTTTAACCTGGCACTGAAATTAAAGATGATTCCTCTAACACTAGGTCTGAATTTGGCTCAGACTTCCACATGACCTCGTTTGCACTCTCCTACTTTCTTTCATGTTCCCTCAATATTTGTCTACTGACTACTAAACAGAGAAGTCAGGTGGAAGGACATGTATTGTTCACCTGTTAATGTTGTTTACCGAGTGTCTTGCTTCTTTGTCAAGGTTTATTACAATCTACTGATATTTTATTTGCCCCTCTAGTGCAAAAGCTTCTTTTTACTGTGAACTACTTTATTTATTATGGTAGTCCTCTGGTGAGAGGAATGGATATCTGTTATGATACCCAGCCAATCCCTCGTCAACGACCCCCAATTTGCCCGCCTGGTTTTCACCTGCCCTGTCACCAATGGTCCCTGTTGAACACAGTCTCTGTGCAGCCAACCAGTATCACCTTCATAATAGCCCTTTGTGAAGATGATGACACACATTGTCAATGAATGCCCGCTGACTAGGTTCAGCGGTGGCTTAGAAGACCTGCATCACACCACTGACGATGCCATCACTTAGCTAGACGACTATGCACATGCTAAATAGCATGTCAGAGTCAGATCAGGGAAAAGAGCCCAGGTCTCCTGTCTCCCTTTCCAGTGCCCTGCATGAAATCAGATTGCTGCTGCAACTTGATTGTCAGACATACCTGACTGTTAAAGAAAATACATTAAACACAGCAACGAGCCACTACTAGGCATTAAAAAATAAAGCCCAGCAAATCCACAAATATCTAGAGATGTGGTTCTTTGCTTATCATTTTTGCAGATGGTGGCTGCGGATCAAAATATTTTATCTTCACAAGGCTCTAGAAGAGTAGGTCTCAATGGGAGTCTGCAGCCTTTTGGGAGGGTATTGAGGGTCCACCTGTAGAGCCAAGCTGGAAGTCCAACAAAAAGCTCCAGGCACTGGGCTCAGGCATCGTGTGGTTGCAACCCCTCTGAAGCTGGCTGGGCCAGAGAAGCCTGGCTAAGAACTGCTGGTGTGGGTGCAGATGTGGATCAATATTGAGGAGGAGTGTGGATCATGAATTATTGCAGATCCAAATTTTTATATCCACACAGTGCTTTATACTTGCAAGGGTTATGGCTGTTAAATGTAGATGTCATGAGTAAGGGTCTTCCTCATGCTAAAACACATACCTTCTTGTAAAAGTATGACAAAGTACTATAAAATACTCTGATTATTAAAAAGAAATCTTCAGCCTCATTAAGGATTACACATGCAAATATAAAACAAAAATAAATTACAAAACTCTACAGAATGTACTTTTAATCTGTTTTATGGGGCTTCTTTGAATAGCCTAAAGTAGCATAACACCCACTAATCATGTAGCTCATTCCCAAACAAAAAGACATATTCTTGAAGTTGTCGTGCATGTTAGCTTCAAAACGTTGATATCAAGATTTGTGTCATGTTTTACAACAGCCGGGAATAGTGTTGTGACCTGCAAGGCTTTTGATTGAGATTATGAAGTATTGGATTTTGTTTTGCTTAATTTTCAAATGCATTTTGGTCCATTTCCAATTTTTTTTTAATATTTAAGTGTTGAATCACAGCAGAAGCTTGAATGTTTTTAAATGAAACAGTAAAATATATATCCTGAGTTCTGCTTAAAAATGTTCGTAATATCACTAAATAGATAAACAAGTTAACTCAGCAAGCAAGGCAGATGGGGCTCTGCCTCATCATAATGAAATATAAACACACACTTTCTTCATTTTTTCCCCCTTACTTTTCATATTGGCAAGATAACAGATGCCAGAAACCATTACAATAGGCTTAAGAATATATTGGAATAGAAAAATACGAAGAGCAAGCCTCCTGTTTCTTGGAACCATTGTAACATTTACTGATAAGTTGAAACCAAAGGGGGTTGATTGTAGAGCAAATTCTATCATCTGTAAAGTGGAGGCTTATAATTGAAACTAGGCGTTCACCAGAGATTCAGACTCTGGCAAATAAAAGGTGAAATATTTGCTTGTTTGCACAGGTAAATGGTGCCATTTATGATCAGGCTCCAGTTGAAAAAACAACCACTACAGCTCTGTCTAGTTATGCTTCTCTTTTTAAATGTAGCTTGTAATTGTTTGCGCACAGAAAAAGACTGTGATGGAACTGCAGTGACCTGATCTTGTGGCTGGCAAACTTTTGTGAATAGGTACCTTGAACATGCTAAAATTCATTCAAGCCCAACAGAGAAAACCGGGACACTTGATCTTCTTGGACAGAAATGTATGTTTTATATACAGAATCCAGTGGAGTTATCGACACTAGACATGATTAAACTGAGTTGTGGAGATGCATGGAAAGGAATCGGTAGGTAGAAGAAAGAATATATAGCTAAAATACCACATATATTTTTTAAAAAAATCATAGGTTCATGGACTTCTAGATTAAAAATAATAGGGCCAGGGGAACTTTGGAGTGACAATTTTGTAAATTAAATATAGAGATTGTCCATATTAGAATAATGTATAGCATTTTAATTATATAAGTAAAAGAAGCTTATCAATTTTTTATTTCTATGCAACATTGTCTGAAAAGGCAGGCAGATAAAATGAGTGTCGAGCTAAAAATGGCCTACTCAAATACTCATAATTATGCTGTTGGTTCATTTACAATATATTACAGTAAGAAAATTGAAAAGTTTTTTTCCAAAGGAAACTTGCCTACTAGTAGCATGGTTTATTATTTGTTTGGAACACATGTCATAGGCACAACAATACATCCCTCTTTCTATATACTGCTACGAAAATACAGAAATAACGGGTATTCTCTCTCGATGTGATGACTTCTATCAATATGGAATAGCTTTACGTTGCTTTTTAAGTAACATTCACTTGTAAGTGTTGTGCAGCAGGAAGCAGAAGACAGGAGATAAGTAATGGTGTCGGTTGATATGGGCATGAGCTGTTGAGGTAGGAAACCACCTGTGCTACTCGTCTCCTTCCCCTGCCTGTGCATGCACTTCCAGAGGTATTTCTATGGGAGAAGGAGACCAAGTGCAAATCACTGTCTTGAATTTTGTGTGTTGCTATTTTGTTGCTAAAGAGTTCATTCAAGAAAAAGTAGATTCTTTAGTAAATAATCCATGTAGAAACATGCACATATGATGAAGAAAAAGAACTTTCCTTTGGTTACATGTGATTTCTCACTAGCAGTAACAAAGCTTGATCACACTGATATTTGTATAAACTATCTATTTTGTTTTCTGGTTAAATTTAGCATGTTCCAGCATGAAACATAACTGTAAGGGTTTTAATCTCTGTTACTGCAACATCTTAAAGCAATCTTGCCCTGCTCAGACTGATTTAGAATGCAAAGATAATTTTCCTAGCTCAGAAGTCACTGTGTTCAAAATGCTATCTTTGCATCCCTCCACTGGCCAACCCTTCTCCATTGCCTCACACATAAGTTACTTTTTCTTCCTTTCAAGGACCTATCGCTACACTGGTTATCATTTCTCATTCACTTCTGAGATGTTGACTCCCTCCTCCAATCAGCCCATGATGTCAGTTCCCACAGCTCTCTTAACTTTTCAAACAAGCACCTTCATGGTTTGTACGTTGCTGCCCCACATGCTTATTGTTAATGTCCAAAAAATTACCTCATTATCCTCCTCCAAATCCCTAATTAAAACACTCTTGCTATGAAGCTTGCAAACAACTTGAAAATGGCTAGATTGCTGATGTGCCAAGACCACGGCCTATGATGCTAATCAATACCATCTTATTTTTTATCTGTCTGACAGTCTCCTCTTCTTGTCTCTTGTCTTTTATTAGATTGTGAACTCTTTTTGGGTAAGGAGCATCTTTTTGGTTTACATTTGTACGGCACAGTGTGTTCCTTGTCCATAACTAGGACTCGTAGGAACTCTGGTAATTCAAATAATAACAAAGGATAAACAATATCTGCAACACAATTTGTGTGAAATTCTAATGTGGCATAATAGTTTGTGTGTCTGAATTAGATTAACAGCTGTATAAGGAATGCTAAAACATTTATATTGTAGAAGGAATGTTTTATAATAATATAACTAGCTACTTATGTGTTAATTTAAAATCTACTAAAGTTGAACCATTATAAGTCTCGTTTTATGGAATGGGATAATTTGAGGGAATTTATAAAGAACAAGCAAAGGCTCCCAACAATTTATTGCAAACAGTGAAAATTATCTAATGTAATTCAGTGTTTAGCTTTTTGGAGACTAAATCTTTAATAATATAATAGTAATAAACAGACTCAGAAGAATTCTGAGTATATAGATGTAGGAATTGAGTGTATGGCTGTCTCAAAATTGGCTACTATATATTCATGGTACTGCACAGGGTTTTAATAGGATATTTTAGTTATCTGAGATCAGGATTTCATCTATGGGGCTGAAATCTGATCTCTGTGAAAGAATGAATAATTTTGGAGAAAGGAAGGAACAACACTATATTCACACAATGGGGACCCTAAAGATGGTTGGTGCTACTCAGAATAAACCATGTTATTCATTATTCTAGAAAGTGTGTGTGTAAATCTGGCTACAGATGATGACTGTCATAGATAAGCTCCTCTAGTTATCAAGACTACTTCTGATGTCCTTGTGGAAAGTGCTAGCTGAGTTTGTGGTCCAGTAAGTCAGTTTCTTGTTTGAAGCAGTAATCCATTGATGGAAAGGCAGATATTCTCTTACTGTATTTTGTTTATACAACATGTACACATTTCCTATTTTCCTGATCACAGGTGGTAACTGACTGCACATGGACAGCTCCCTTGTTAACAGATTCCTTAGGCTGAACACTGTTGCCTGGTCCTAGGAAGCAGCTACTTTGGGCTGTCATAAAATCCAAACAGATCCAATTACTTCAATGTACTCTGTGCCCCTGTCTCACCCTTTGCCCGCGCACTTAGCCCAAGTCCCTCAAACTGCATGGTTTGAAAAAAGGGATTGGGTCATTAATCCACTACTTTGGGGCAGCTGTGCAACATAAGGATGCTGAGAAAGATCTAACAGTCTAACCCAGCAGACTGCTTTTAACCAACACAATGCCCTTAACTCTCCAAGGAGGATTTACTGCATGCCATCGACAAGCCTTTCTATGGACAATGTCATACTGAATGTTTATACATCGTGACCCCTTTCTGGTAGCCATTAGTACCTTTCTCTGTAACACCAATTTGTTCTTGTTCACATCTGGGTCCATATGTATTTCTTATTTTAGCACCCCATGCCCCGTTTTCACTATTAAATCAAGGGTTGTTTTTCTGTTCATTTTTTACTGGATATAACATACCTGCTTATAGCAACTGCAACTTTCATTATGAGAGAAACAGTGCTCAGCTGAAATTTAATTCATGTGAAAGGGAATTAGATATAAACCATATTTCACTGTGCAATCAAGTGCATAACAAGTAAAAAGTTTGTGCTAAGAACAGCACTTCCACTCAACCAGATCATATAATTCTTCTCTAAAAATGCTAGGTGTCATGGTCTGAGATTTCTTCTGGTTGACTGAGAAGGGCCCAAGGCTTCCTACAATCTTCAGTGGGGAATGTGGTTAGAATCTGACACTGAAGATGTGCTGCTATAGAAGTAACGGGACAAGTATCTGTATTGAAAAGGAAAAGAAATAGGGACAGACACAAGTTTGCAAGAGCAGGGGTCTCACAAGGTTCTGGTATCTTGGATAAACTACAAGACCACTTTCAATTGCTTATCTGAACTGAACCGCATTTTGTTGAGGTTCACCCATCAGTCAGAGGGGAAGCCCAGACTAGAGAAGTAAGTAAACGGACTAGAAGCTGAGATTCTCAAATTCTAATCCTAGCTTTTCTGTCAACTCATGGCCTCAGTCAGTCCTTACTTCCCCAATTTTACAGAAAGAGTAATACTCACCTAGTTCCAGTGGCCTTGGAATGATAAATTAGTTACTTTATACGTTGCTTTGAAGATATAAAATGCTATATAAGTGATATTGATAGTCATAATGGTCATGCTATTCAGGATTCTATACAAGTTAACTGTTAAGAGAAAGCTATTTTGAAGTCAAACCACTTCTTTATCCCCTGCCAATGGCAGTCTGTGCAGGGAAGTGTCTGATATAAAATCTGAAAACCTTGTCCAAAAATCCGACTGACCTTTTTCACATCCAATTTATTCCAGCCCAAAGTTAAAGTCCCACCTTGGGATCCAAGATGGGATAAGAAAGAGGGTAGCCCGATACAGGTTCATGTTGTGTCCTCTTCCTTCTGAATAAGAGGAGGAAAATGGTTTATCTCCACAAAGTGAGCAGCAAAACTTTCCTTCCCCTCCCCTTCCCCAATGTTTTGGAGGCATTGTTTGTCCCCATCTCCATTCAACGTTTTGTACCAGACAGAACAAGTGGGGAAGGCAGGAGTAGTAAGTTACTGGTTCTCACTACATTATTTGTGTGTCATGGTTTCCTATCCCATTTTCCTTCTCCCATCGTCCTGTCTAAAACTGCTGGTCTCTTTTTGGAGGCATTTGAGGGCTGGTGGAGGTATCCGCTTGATTGGCCTCTTCTACCCTGGCCTAAATGCATATGAATGATGATCCTTCTACCTCCTGCATGACAGCCATGCTGTGAACCCTCCTTTGATCTGCTATTTCCATGAAAGAGACCTCGCCTCTCTTTTTAGATGTTTTCATCAGAGCCTAGAACTTAGGTGGTGACCCAGAGACTTCAAATCCCTCCTGAGAAAATAATTTTAGAGCAAACGCCTTTTTATACAAAGTGGACAACTATCAGGAGGAAAACATCCTATATAGGAAGATTTCTCATTTTTTATCATGAACTGTCAGATGATATATGAGGGAAAACAGCTTTGGCGGTATTGGCAGTCAACCTGTGAGATTCCTTAATTATCAAGCCTGTGGCATTTCACTGTTCTTATGCAAGGGTGTTTGTGTTGTCTGCATTTAGTTTTCCCGTCATAACACTGGAAAAGCTAAAAGTAAGCAAAAGTGAAAATGTAAATGCCACGGACTTAGCTGTAATATTAAATGTTCCTTGTGGTTTTAAGATTACTTTTTGCACAGACTGATGCATTCTGGCAAGCATAATATTAAAAGTTTGCTTGGTGAAAATCTCCTTAGTTGAACTTGACAGAAAGTAATGTCAATAAATTTTTAATTGTCTGAGGAGAAAAAATACTCTGCTTCCAAATGGGAACCATAGAACAATACTTGCATGGAATATTTATGATTTACTTTTTAATCTCAAAATCTGTAATTCTAGGGTGAACTTTAAAATAAATACATTAAATGTATTAATCCTTAAATTGCTGTGGCGTGATTGAGTCAAGGCCACTGGAAAACTAACTGTTAAATAGAAATTTTGTTTCTGTAGGTGCCAGTTATCAAAATTTCTTTGCTTTCATGGTTTAGCATTGGAGAGGCTAATCATGATTTAGAAAATTTAAAATGACTGTGACTGTACATATTTTGTCCTTGGCTATACAGTTCTTCTGAGTTTCCCATCTCTCTAAAATTGTAGTTCTGCTTGTGGAAGTATACATGCTCCAATAATCTAAAACTCTTAGAAATACTGCTCCTTTGGGGTGCGCTTTTCCCATACACAGCCAATTCATATATTTATTTTCACTACACCTTCAAGCACGCATCTTTACTTCTATCAGTAGATGTCTTTAGTATTATAGCTGTTATTGCAATATCGCTATGAACTGAACAATGCATAATCTCTTTCTTTAGGTCCTTTGCACCACTCGAGTGGTGCAAAGGGTCAGAAATAGGCAGAGAATTCCCCTGTCATAGGGAAGCACTCTACTGGTGTAAATATCTGCCACCTTACCCAGCTTAATGTGGGGTGGATGGTGCTGGGACAGAAAGTTGGCATGGCAGAGTTACCCCATGCTAGGCCAATCCTCAGTGCTGTCCCTGGGGGGAAGAGAGGACTGGGAGAAATGAGTCCCTTGCATGCTTGCCCCCTCCCCCCCTCTGTATCAGTGGCTGGGAATAGCCTTACGCATGCAGGTCAGCAGCCAGGACTCTGGGCATGGGAGGCAGTAGCACCCCCTCACATCCCTGATTCCCGCACATATATCTTCTGGAACCAACTGTGCTGACCAATTGCACCAGCCCATGGGACCCCCAAAGCACAGGGCCTGGAGTGGTCACCTTGATTTGCCCTACCCAAGGGATGGCTCTGTCTAGCATACACTGGCATAGGGTCTATCAAATGAGCATGCACCAGTGGTAAATCTTAGAATTGCATGTCAGCAGCTGTTAAGTAGCTCCAGGGATGTCCCTGGATAGACAATAGCTCGGCCGCTGCTGCTTCTCAGCTCTCTGCCCCTTTAGACTTTCCCCGCAGGCTCCTGTCAGCGGGGGTCTCAGCTCCCGCTGCCAGCCTGGACTTCCTACACCCAGGCTGGCAGCGGGAGCTGACTGGGGCAGGGGGCAGGAGCCTGGGGAGAGAGTCCAAAGTGGCGGCGGGCTCAGCACTCAGCCCGCTGCCACTTTGGGCTTTCCCCCCAGGCTCCTGCCAGCCCGGGTCTCAGCCCGCTGCCAGCCTGGGTTTCCTACACCCAGGCTGGAAGCAGGCTGAGACCCCAGCTCATAAGGGGCCAGTGGAAGAAGCCCCAAAGCAGCGGCAGGCTAAGGCTGAGCCCGCCGCCACTTTGGGGCTTCCCCTACTGACCTGTTTAGACATCCCGGTTAACCCGCGCCCGGATAATCGGGAGTCTACTGTAACAGTGAATTAATAACAAAAAATAACCTGTTAATTGAATTATAAGCAAATCTTGGTTAAAAGCATTTTAAAATTAACAGGGTGTTAATTTTCACATATGACGTACAGACCGGAAATTTTGTCCCTTAAATCCGAAGTCCCTTAAATCGAGGTCCCCAAAATCGAGGGTTTACTGTACTACAAATCAGTATCTTAACTGTCTCTATTCTGTGCCATTCCTAGATAAGGTTGGAGCTGCAATAGTAGATATGTATACACTATTCAAGCCCTGTACTCTCAATCTTTGGCATAGCTGGGTAGGGCTGTTCTATCTACTAGATGTCAAAGAAAGAAAACAGCTGCGACTTTCTTTTCACAGAGCTAGACACCTGCTCCCTCTGTTCACATTGTTTGTTTCGTGCTCTACCTCTGTGAGTTGTCATTATACTGCCTATATGCCATGGAATCCCTCAAGATTAATTCTTCCCACTTCCAAAAGCTGTGGTTGGGGGTCAGAAGAAATAAAGCAACATTACCATACACTTAGAAATAAGACAGTAATTATGTATGAGATCTATTTCATCATCTAGTCCACTCCCTCCCAGACACGTCTATTCCCTTTAATACATTCCAACTGCGGCCATCCAAATGATGGCAGCTGATCCTTTCAAAATTCAGATCTGGGCAGGGCACAACAATCCACTCGTTAGTAATATCTAGACTTGAATACTGCAGTTCTCTAGGAAGGGAGCTTAGAAGTAACTTCAGAATACTGCAGGCTCAGCCCCAACCACCACAGGAACACATCACCCCAATTCACCACACTCTGTATTGATGCTCCATTGAAAATTGAGCACGTCTAATTTTGTTTTTCATGGCATTTGCACTCTCCCCTTCCTATGAATGACATCTCATAATAGCTTCACTACACTGGAACAACAAAGGGAGATTTATGACTGTGAGATATAGAAGCTGTACTAAAATTATGGACCTCCTTTCCAGATAAGCTATCTAGTTTCACCACAGTCTGAGATTAATGTGAAACCCACCTTTTGGCCTAAGCTTTCTTCCAAGAGTCTTGCAGGCATCAATGTTGTAATGGATAGAGCTGATAGTTACTCCAAAGTTAAGATTGAATAATGTTTTCATTATATGCTCCTTTTTTTCATTGTTTATGACTCTAACAAACTGTTTTGTTGGAAATATTCCATGCTTAGTGTTAGGCTGCTTCAGTGAAAGATGGCCAAAGGCAACCATTTTTGAGAATCAGATTGTAGAAAAATTTACCAATGTTTAAAAATATTTGCAGCCATTGCTTTGAAGAGCTGTAGTACCTCCAGGTGTGAAGCAAGAGCTTTAAATTAGGCACAGGGACAGAAGTGGTATAAGGTACTTTTTGTGTTACTCATGAAAATTCATCTAGATTTGTCAATTATTATAAGCCTCCATAAAAATCACTATTTGCACATACTAAATGCAGTTTGGTAAAAGCTCTGAATGTTTCAGTTGCATTGAGCATAGTCCAGATTCTGAGCTCCTTACATGCCAGTGACACTAAGCATGTTCAGAGGCACAGAGCTAGCTAGAAGGAAGGACAATGCAGTAGCAGCAAATGCTGTTCCCCTTTTCACCTAGACATGTGGCTTTCAATCCCTACTATCCTGGGACCACATTTTCCATAGTAGAACCTCACAATCCTCCTTCCACCAAGCCAAGATCCCCTTTCCATTTAACAGAGAAGGCCAGGGTGGTCAAGATCCCTTGATGCCTCTTCACAAACCCCATTTTTGCAACAGGGAATGTTGAGGTTACAGTGAGAGGAAGCATGGAGAGTAGAAGGAGAATCCGCTCCTTGTTGGAGCAGTGATCCCGGATCTGTTTCAATCTACTTTAATTATTATAGGGAAGTGTGCTAGGCACAAGAAGGAGACTATGTACATTATTAGAGGTAACAAAGTCCTGTGGCACCTTAAAGACTAACTATAAAGTTTTGAAGCATAAGCTTTCATGGGCTAATACCCACTTCGTCGGATGCAAGCAGCATCCGACAAAGTGGGTATTAGCCCACGAAAGCTTATGCTTCAAAACTTTATAGTTAGTCTTTAAGGTGTCACAGGACTTTACCTCTGCTATTCCAGACTAACACGGCTACCTCTCTGATTATGTACATTATTGTTTCAGCTCAGGGATGGTTTTAAGGACAGGCAAGCAGGACAATCACCCAAGTCACCAACCTCCATTGCTGTGCTGCTTGGTTGGGTTTTTCTCCAGTGGGTTGGCTGTTCCAGGGATGGGATGAGTCTCTGAAATGTTTCTCATCATGACTGGCAACATATCCGGTCTCATCTCTTCCACTGACTGGTGTTAATAATTATCTGCACTTCTGAGGCTTGTTAATACGGTCTGAGGCCTTAGTAGGTAGGCAAGTAGAAGCCCCCTTCATTTTACAAACTAAACATTTGCAAAAGGTCTCTTCAGACAGTCCTGGGAATAGAAACCAGGGACCATATTATGTACTGCACCTCCGAGAAGAAAAGTGAACAATGTGTTTGAAACCTTAACAGTTAATTTCCTGACTTTTAGATGCTTGTATCACTGCAGTCTTTTTTTAAAAAAAATAACTTTAACTTTGAATTTCCAGGCTTTTGAATATGGCTGTTTTTAATTGCAACATTCTAAATGTTTTACTTAATTATTTATACCTTTACCTGTAATTTAAAGGAAGCATTGTATACAGTTCACTGCCCAGTCTCTGTAGCTTTTAAATGCCCCAGGTTTAGGATCTTCAGTCCCATAACTTTAAGTAGAGGGGAAAGAGTCTGACAGATTTAGGTGTGAAATGAATGGTGGTTTCACTCTGAAAAGGTGCCAAATTTAAGCAAGTGGGGTGTAAAAAACATCCACAATATGTCAACTCTTACAGACTTTGATTTATTTTTAATGATGCAATGCACTTTAGGAAGCCCAAAGATTCACTCATTGACAGACTAGGTGTCATGGTGTGCTGTATTGTATATTCGTTCTTTTTCTGAGGTGGGTGGCAAGATGGGGTCATGACGCTGATCTCCTGTAAATAGCAATTATCTCTTTGGGGTGAAGGAAATAAAAGATTAAAGTTTAGCTGAATGTCAGCGAACCACTCATTCCTCTCCTTTCCCCCCGTTACTTGTTTATACTTCTTAACCAAGAGTCTTCCTAAAGTTTCACTGTTGCCAACTCATAATTTTATCACGAGTCGTACAGTATTTGGTGTTTTTATATAAAGTTCTGGTTCTTGGGTCATGGGATTATGTGAGAATCTGTTTTAATTTTTTTTAATCCCTAAATTACTGGCCTTCTGTGGAAAAAAAGCTTAAAATCATGAAACTTAGACTCCAGAAATAGGAGGTAAATAGAATCCTGTCTTTTTAATATTATGATTTTTAAGCCAAATCACGTAATTATGTGCAGAAGTTATCATTTTTTATATGGAAATGCTTTACTTGCCAGTACAGCTACATGTCTTTGCACTTGTTATCAGATTGCAGGTGCATTTAGGAAGACAAACTGAAAATTTGGCCCTGTATTTGCATGGCACCAGAACTAGTTATTTGAAAACTTCACAATCCATAATTCCGGCCAGTATCCTTTCATCAAGTTTCACCTGTATAATCATATAGTGGTATAATTTGTGATTCCTTTATGTCCTCTTATTTTCAGTAGGACCTACACTTCACAATGGTACAGAATGCAGTACTATATAACTTATATGAATCTTGACTTTATGCCATTCATATCTGCTGGTGTATCAAAGTAAATGAATTTCATGTCTTGCCTCTTGAACATCCTAGCACTGGTTATCGGATGGAATATGTTACTGGATAAGTCTTCCATATTGATGATGAGGAAGTTATTATGCAACCCATTCACAGCAAATTAGGAAAATAAAAATATTACTGGAAGGAGAGTCTTGGTTCCAGATGACAGACCGAACTTATCACCTGTACTCCTAGTGAAATATTTACAGTTATCATTAGTGGAGGAAGTAGTAATAATGTCTTTTTGGAGAACATAAAAATCCTAATCATTTCATGTCATTAAGTGGTCTTACAGTACTTAATCTTGCATACACACAATATTTTGTAAAGTGTTTTGCAGTCCACTGACATTAAAAATGCAATATATTAGTAATGTTCAGTGATGTAATACAGAATGAAATTTTCAAAAGCACCTCAATCTCATTTTCAAAAGTGATTTGGGACCTTACCTTTGAAAGGCTCACAAGTGCCTACATCATTTGTGAAAATGGCTCTTTTGAAATTGTTAAAGTTACTATTCTGAATATTTCTAATTCATCAAATATTGGCTTCACGGCATACAGTGATCATTTCTGAGGAGGGACTTTCTTCCCCTCATTGGCTAAGTATGTCAAGTTGAAAGTTGCCTTTCTGAAGTATTATATATGGGCTACAGGAGAAAAAAAGGCACAATTCTTCATCTAGTCCATTCCACAGCAAATGCTGACAATGCATGTGATTTTAACCAAAGGCTGAAACTGAGCTAACACAGCTGGTCTGGTTTATCCTTTTTGACCATATGTTTTGCTCTCACTGTGATTTAAGATAATTCTTGTAGAAGAGCCTGTTAAATTGCAAATATCTATTTATGTATTTGTCAATAATAATTCTTGAAGATTTAGCACAGGAATAGAAGCTAGGAACTTCTGATTCCTAACCCCAACTCTGCTGATCATGCTCTTTGTGACCTTAAAAAACTTATTTAACCTCTCAGGTTCCCTTGAAGGTTAATATATTACTTGTCAGAGCACTTTACAGTAATACTATTTGTTCTAGAACTATTCATCTTTTAATCCTGTACGGTAGCTATAATAGAGCGAGTGATATTACAATCCTCCGCAAACTATTGTAGCTAATATTTTATCAGAATACAACTCGAGTCATGTTATGTAAGGCATTTAGATAAATACCAGGTTAAAAATGAATAGATGACTGAAGCAGCCATTTCATTTGT
Source organism: Sternotherus odoratus (assembly GCA_032164245.1). Taxonomy (NCBI): domain Eukaryota; kingdom Metazoa; phylum Chordata; order Testudines; family Kinosternidae; genus Sternotherus; species Sternotherus odoratus. The sequence goes on along the minus strand of JAVMKO010000002.1, from coordinate 83,410,620 downwards.
GCTACCTGCCCATTTCTGTAAGATAATCTCCTGTTAGATCAGTCTCTGTTGTTATTTCAGATATCACAGTGTGTTCTTCCGTATCTGTTCTTGTCTAAAACCATTTCATGTTTAAAGATACATGCAAGAATGGTTGTGATGTCTCAAATGGGGGATCATAATTTATGACCTATTAGCTGGAACAACTAGGAGGAAGTACTGTATATCTTCAGGAACAATAAAATTGCACACATAGGAAAGCATCTTAACTGCAGGCATAGTTGTACTCTGTGTCCAAATAAAGATATTTTATCCACCTTATAGCTATGCCCAGCAGCAAATAAGAAAATACATCAATCAGACAAGTGAGCTGCTTAACTCCGTCCTCAGTCTAGGATGCTATTTTCAGCCATCTCAGTACACCATGGAGCTAATAGTACAGCATATAATACGTCTGAACATTTTTCTTTCCAGTAAAGCCAAAGAATAAAAAGCTCATTCTGTGAAATAGGGATTAACAAAAAACAAGTTACCTTCAATGGAGCTGCATTTTTAAATGGAAAAGATAAATCTGTGTAAAATGTTAAGATACTATGTATCCTTAGATTCCCTGTGCAGGGAGGAAGCACTGCTTATTGAAATAGTGCATTGTGCTATCTAATCCTACAACAGTTAATTTTTGTAAATCTGTTTCCTCTTGTCACTTTAACACAGTGGAGTATATAAAGGAGACTAGTGAATCTTTCCTTTGTTTATGGCAGTTAATCAGAGCAAACTACTGTGCTAGGCGATAACACCCAGCTTTACTTCCAAGTTAATCTTGGTAGTAGTGGCCACCGGTGTGACATGGCATGAAACAGCCCTGCAGTCCTCTATCTGTCAACTTATCTACATTTTTACTATAACAGTGATTGGATTCTACTGAAGTCTCTAAAAGGCAAGATCTTTCTGGGGTTGGTGACCTTGATTACACAAATAGCAAAACTCTTCCAGCAACTATCATTGCTGTCACATACCAATGTATGTGTCTTGACAGAACCTGTGTGTGTTTAAACTTAAACCTTTTCACTACATCCCATGTAAATACATGCTCGAAAGCAAGCTACCCCATGTGTTCCTTCTACTTGAAATCTGGAATCAGAATTGGAATCAGTTAAGTTCTCATTTGCAATACTGTTTCAACATATATGAGAGTGTGAAAGTTGATTCTATATAATGTATTGCCAGAAATCAATTTTAAATGTCTGAGTAGTGAGTACCAAACATAGCAACTGACATGGAAGGAGTGACTAAGGGTGCTGAGCTGAGTGTAGAAGAAATGGCATATCAATCTTAATTGTAACTTCCATGACCTCATCCTTTTCTCCCATATAGACTGCTGGATCTAGCATGAGGTAGCAGCTATAGAGCCTAATTTTTAATATACCAAGGACCTGACTTTCAGAAGTGGAAAATTCCTACAGCTCCCATTGACTTAGGTTGGAGTTTGGAGTCTTAATACTTCTGAAAATCAGGCCCCAAGTACATATCATACTGTAAGTTACCTGGAACTCAATTGTGTTCTGAGTGTAATGACCTGAGGGGCTCCAGGGGCATGCAAAGCTACACCACTTCAGGGGATGCAGCACACTTCAACATCATGAGCTCTGATTATGTGTTCTCACCCTGCTTCCTCCCCTCCCATTTGGAATGTCTGGCATTGCAGGGGACAATAGAAGGAAGCAGTTCCTGCAGTCAGACAACAATGCAAATGCAATAAGAGGTCTGGTCTCCCTTTCACTGCTACACTTGAGTAGCTTTTAAGATTTTCAACTATTTGGATAATCTAAATGTTCAACCTTATCAGTATGATCAAAGGCTAGCAATCTAATAGGCTCTCTAGCATAGAGGAAAGATTAGGATACTGGGTTGTGACTCTGGAGACTGGGTTCAATTCTTTGCTCTGCCCCAGACTTTCTGAGTGACCTTGGGCAAGTCATTCTCTCTATGCCTCCCTTTCCCATCTGTAAAATGGGGGTAATAGAGCCCTACCTTGCAGGGGTTGTATGAGGATAAACACTAAAGTTTGAGACACTCACATACTGTGGGGTTGGGAGCCATAGAAGTATCTTAGATAGATACATTGTTCCATTTGATTGCCTCTCACCACCTGCAATGCAATCTTCAACCAAAATCTTCTTTTGCTTTCTAATTTATTTTGTAACAGGGTGTATGTGCATAGGATTTATTACTTGGTTTACAGAATTTATGGTGCCATGCCCAGATTAGTCAGGAGAAGAACAGGTTAATGAAAAAACACATTCATGAACATCCATTCAAATAAAAGCTGCAAATTAACTAAGGCATTTGCAGTCCCTTGTTAGTCTTTTGTGATCATCCATGAAAGCACAAGAAGATGTCCCAGCTATTTCTGTGAATTTGAACAGTATGTGTATGCACATACCTGTGCAAACATGTAATAGGACAAATATTCATGCTGGATGTGTATGTGGGCATGGGTGAGGGATCATCTTGAAAGTCCTTTATGTGTTAGAAGTAATCTGTTCAGAAAGCAGAAACAACAACATGGAACTTAGGTGACCAATCACACTCTAACTAATAGCTGGTAGGAGAAAATTATAGGGTGATTTTTTAAAAAAATCCTTGAATAATTTTGAGTATCAATCAGATTAGTAAACCCCTATAGTCTGTTTATAATCTGCACACAGAAAAAGGGCCTAAATATTGACAAAATTCTGCAAGCGGATCATCCATCTGAATTCATGAGCTATCATATGCAAGAAATTGCCTCTCTTTGATATAGTTTCTTTTTCACAGACTTAGTTTCTATGGCATCTGAACCTTCATTTTCTCACTATTTCATCCCCCTCATCAAAATTATCTTCACATATGTACACTAGAGAATTCCAGGATATGTACTTATGAATTTTTCTATATTAATGACTAGAATAAACTGTCAACAATGAAGTACTGAAAGTTAGAGAATTTTGAAAATGCTTTCCTGCACAGCATATAAAGGAAGGCTGACTACTCTTCTGTTATTTTATGATTGGGTCTATGTTATATATTTCTTTCAGCTCCCTTGCCTGTCTCTTTGTAGAATTATAAAATGGTCTTATTTGCTATTTGAGTTGTAAGAGATCTTCTTTCCCCCACTCTAAAATCTAGGGTAAAAATGTGGGGGTCTCTTATATGCAAGACTAATTAACTTCAAACTACTTTCCCAGCCTAGGTTAAATCTTTTCCCCCAAAACCCAAACTTCTCCAGTTGGGGCTTAGAATCCGTTGCCACCATTAATGTGATTTTCCCCAAAACCCTGGAGTGGGGCACATTAAAACCCCCTATAGTAACACCCCCTCCCCCTTGCCACCTGGGAGAGATAAAGAACATAGACTCCGCTCCCTCCCCTCCCCCTTGCTACCTGGGAGAGATTGAGAACTCAGCCTCTGATCCCAAGCTGGGATCGCTCCAATAGAATTACCAGACAAGTCTTATAACCAAAAAAAAAAAAAAAAGTTTAATAAAGAAAAGAGACAAGCATACAACTTACACAGACTTCACAGATACTCAGTTCTAGTCTTAACTGCTCCTTAAGCACTCCCTAGGATTTCTCTCCCTGATGAGGTTAAGGACACCATAGATTGATTACAAGCCTATACAATTAACAATTTTACTTACTGCCAAGCTGACTTAGAAACGTATTCAAAGATGAGTAGGAAGGTGATTCAATTCCCCCAGAGCCAGGAGAGAAGAGTTGCAGACAGGCGGAGTGCCCGGGGGAAAAAAGTGAAACTAAAACTCTCCTTTGTCTATAGGAATTTGCATCCCCAAGATGTCATTGCCTCTTCTGCTTCAGGTTAACCCCTTACAGGCAAAACAGTAATTCTAAGGCACTTCATACTTATGATATGAGTGGTATCAAATAATGAATCTCTCCAACAGTGAGTGAGGATTTCTCATTTCCAGTACTGTGCAAGAGGGCTCTTTAGTATATTTTTAAGTATTGAACCACATCAATCTTGAAAACATGTAAGAACAGATTTGAGAGTAAAGTGGTGGGGAAAGTTTTTCCTTCCCCTCACATGCCTACATACCCCAAAGATTGCTTTGTAATAGTATATCCCAAATTCTGTCTTTCTTTTTCCCTTCTGCTGCTACTATAGACTGTCATCAGAACAAACTGAAGAAGTGGATATTTTAAATAATCTGATGTTGAATCATCCTATATAAGGTGCAACATTTCATTGAGGGGATAATGAAGGACTTTGAAAATTGATGTATCCTCTATTGTGATTGATGGGGGATATATTTTAGCAAATGTGCTGGATTGATTGTTCTTACTATAAATTTGAATTGTATCCACAATAGGGCATTTCTAGGCAAATATAAAACTTGGATTCTTAAAGGCAATAATTATTTGGCCTCATAATTCCACCTATGTGTGTAACTGTAAATGAGCCATGACTGCATATACACAGAGACAACTTAGTTGTTACTGAGGACTGAATCCCTGGCTAGGGCCTGCACAACTGAAACCAATATTGGGCCACTGAAGTTTCTGCTACTTGAGTCACTGATTTTCAGTGTGTCATCAGTAGGAAATGAACAGCAATCATGTCTTATTGTCTAAATTCAAAAGAAACTTTGAGGGTGAAAGGCTATTTGATATGAGGACAGAGTTCTAGCCATATGGTTAATTCACATTTAAGACCAACACTTTTATATCTGCACAGAAGGCTGTACTTGAAAACCAAAATTAATCACGGTTCAACTTTATTGGATTTGTATAGAACAGAAAAAAACTCTGCCATTTGTCTTCTGCAGTCACTGATTACTATCGAGGGATTAATAATTTATTTTGTAAAAGAACAGGTGTGAACCAAAGTCTGTCTTCAGTAATTCGGTATCTAACAACCAAACAATGGGTTTATCTATCTGTGAGTGAAGTTTAGCAAACTCTGAAGGGCACTGTGATGCTGACAGACCAGGTGCCAGTTCTTGCCAAGGCTGCAGGCATCAGCAGAAAAAAAGCACTGACAAAATTCGTAGCTGGAAACCAGACCAGCTCACTGTATGTTAGTGCTGTTCAAGATAGGTATTAGACTTACAAGAATGTGCTTAGACTCTATCAAATTTTGGTAAGTTGCTTCATACATTAGTTTCATTTGCATATATCCCATGCTATAAGGGGGTATGTACATTTTGCTTTAACAAAAGATGCTTGCTCCAAACCTGTGAACCCAGTTAGGAGGATTAATCCACCACCCATCAAGGAGGATTATCCAAACTAAATGGACCATTGTGGAGCATCATGATGCAAAAACTCTCCCACCACTATAGCTTCTGCCTCTTTTGGTGGTGGAGTAATTATGCTGTCAGGAGAGCACTCTGTTGGCACAGAGAGTCTTCACCGGAAGTAGCGCTTCCAATGTAGACCTGTCCTAAATCCAGCTTGCCTGTGAGGCAAGATAGATTGGAATGCCCATGGGGACTATGACTCCATGATAAGACTGTTATGTGCCTGAGGTGTTCACATTTGTTACTGGGTTGGTGAAATCTAATTATAGAACAAACAACAAGTTTAGGGTGTCTGTCCTGTTTTCTAACAGTCTATTGCCCTGATGTTGGCATTCATGGTCATGAGCTACTCCACATAATATGAACGGCACCATGTAGGTCACCATTCAAAGTAGTACCTCTGTCAGGTCAATTTCTGCATCTCTGATATTTTGGGTATATTTTTATAGAAATCAGAAATTTGTAGAAAAATGATCATTTTTTCCCTTTAAAAGTAGTAAAAGGGTGAAACTTCACTAGGTCGCTGTCCATTTTTTCCAGTATTCTTTATTTTTGTATAATCCTTCCAGATCCCTTAAACACAAGCACAGTTTCCTATGCACCTGTTTACTGTTTTTAATTCCACTTCATCCTTATTTGAATTTATACTTTTGTCAATTTTCCATATATTTTACTACGGGGTTTTCAGAGCAGTTGAGCAAATCGCTGAAGAAAATATTGTGCCGAAGACCTTTAATACAATACAATTAAATGGATGTGATTATGTCAATAAATATATTTATTTACTTTTACAACATTAATCAATTAAAGAACAATTGAGAGTCCATGATATTGTTGCCAGAATTTGGGTTTATTTACACTTCTTTGGGATTTCCAGAATTTGGCAGCATTTTCAGTTTAACCAATTTAGCTAGCGGTGGTAGTGTGACCATGTTATTCAGTTGTCCCATTAAGGAAATCCAAAATACTATGAGTCACTGTGTTGATTATTACCTTGACCAGGTTGGTTAATATTCATGGTTTCTAAGGCATGTTATGTCACTTTAGTTTGCAAAGGAAGAAAAAGGAAATGAAGGAAATAAGTCATTTCCCCTCCACTTAAAACAGTCATATGTATTGCAAAGCTCCTTCCCCTCTGTCACTGAATTATCTGTCACAATTGTGCTGTGTGCTCCCACACACACTCTTTTTTTGCCCTGTGCAGTCCCCCAGTTCTGCAATTTTTGGTCTATTCTGTATTTGTTGATACTCCACTTTGATTTAGTGGCCAACGATTCATGTATCTGTGGTAGAGGGTATTTATTGGCACAAGAGAAGAAATATGAGAAATATTAGTGCCCTATACTGCCAACAGTGTGTAATACCAATTCCAGATAGCAAGCAATAACTAAAACAGTGCTATCAGTCCTTCAATTTGTCATCATTTGTCCACTGTCACTTTCAGCTTCTGAGATATCTGATGTAACAAATGAGTTGCTTCTTCTCAGTCTGGTTTTGTTCCCAAGGGAAGAACTTGTCCTTTATTCATGTTGTAAAACCCAGATCCAGAGCCAAAATAAGGCTCGCATTGTCACTATTGGCATCTTCACTGCTCTCTATTGTGTTCAAAGGCAGATCCAGAGGTTTATATCTGAAATTAGCGTGAGTTTCCCACATTGTATTTTCATAAGGCCTATTGCTCATCCCCAAGTCAATTGTGAGTTCAATGGCAGAAGGAGTGGGACGGCAGCCATTCAGCATCATCTCTCATATGTCAATCATGAAAAGGGGTTCAGGCAATAGAATCTGTATTTTCAGTGCTTTTCTTTACAGTGTTCCACCTGTGATCTTGGCTGATGATTCTGGTGTCTAAAATACTGGTGGGATAATCTAGGCTCATAACTGAAATATTCTATTCTCTTTAAAACCAAAAGAAATATAGTGATAACTCTGAACTTCATGTTTCAAAAATCTTCCCACTAAACTACCAGGCTTATTTCAACAGATAGAAGTAATTTCCCCCTCTTTCTTCATTTTTAAAATGAGAATGGAATTGGGTTTCAAATTCCAGATTGTTCATTTCCATTGTCTTAGGTTCTGCTTTTGGAGACCAGAAGGCACTTTTTAGTCAAGTCTGAATCAAAATGTTAGGGTTTTTATCACAGTTACAGGGTTAACTAGACCTCTGTCTGTAGTCTGCTTTCTCTGACAATATCCACCTTGGAACTTGGGCCTTTCGTTCTTATCTGGTTTGGAATGGAATCTCAAGATTCTTTCACTCTTAGATCAGGACTTGAGTCAGGCAACGTCATGTATACCACCTGCTTATCACTTTCCAAGTCCAACTGCATTTTAGGCACATGTGTTTCTTCCCTTTGGGGACCAGTGACTGGTGAGACAGTGACCAAGAAAGTAGTTTTATTTATGGAACAAAGCATTAGTGAAAAGAGATTTTAAAACATTTGGCATGCATATTTAATCTCATCTAATGTTATACTTCACTGGAAGCAAAGATAGATGAGCTTTTCTCCTATGTTAAAAGAACAGAAAAGACCCAACTAAGGAAGACAAGGTAACAAAGAGTCCTGTGGCACCTTAAAGACTAACTAAAGTATTGGAGCATAAGCTTTCGTGGGCTAATACCCACTTCGTCGGATGCAAGCAGTGGAAGTGTCCAAGGGCAGGTATGCCCTTGACACTTGACACTTCCACTGCTTGCATCCGACGAAGTGGGTATTAGCCCATGAAAGCTTATGCTCCAATACTTTAGTTAGTCTTTAAGGTGCCACAGGACTCTTTGTTACCTCTGCTATACCAGACTAACATGGCTACCTCTCTGATTCTTAAGGAAGACAAGTGATCTTGGAACACTGCCTGGTCTCTGTCTGTCTCGTAGGTAATATCTCCAGCAGTCAGTGTCCCATTTTCTCTGGAAAGCTGGATTTTTCTGAAATCCCAAATCTTCTCTCTGTGTTTGGGACCAATTACAATATTTCTCTTTGCTACAGGGCCAATGTTTGAAATCTTTCTTTGCTACAGGGCCAATGTTTGAAATCTTTCTGCTTCCCCCCCAACCCTCCAACCCGGGCTACTGCCCCGTTTGGCCAGCCACATCATTGAAAAGAATGCCCTGTGAAAGTTGGCTCATTGGGTGGTTAGTCATGGTCAGCCCTAATGACTCGCTATCCGCGGTGTTGTGACTACATACCTGTGAGGGAATATGTTGAATCTACCTTCTCCCCTCTGACATTCCAACACACCATCCCAGAAGCTCAACATGTAAAACAAATTGTTGAATACAGATCAGCTTTCACCATTAACACGCCCATGTATATTTTTGGAAAGTTGGCATTTCTGATTCTTTTTAACATTAATCAAACACAACTATAAATCTTAACTTGCCGATTTTTTATTTTTCTTCAATTCAGAAAGCTGAATTTCGCGGGGTTTTTTTCTTGTTGGAATAAAAGTAAATCGGGATAATTTGTTTTATTCTGGAAAAGAATGCCTCAAAATTTAAATAGTTAACATTTATAATTTGTAAATTTCAGTAACTATTACACATTTTACAAATTAGTCAACCATTTCATTTGCACTCCCTCATTTATCCCCATTCATCTAAAAATAAAAGGAAGAACACCCATCACCTGTTTCTGCCCAATTCTCTCTGTGGCATCACTTTCCTTCCACGTATTAGATTTTAAAACTTTGACGACCAAATCCTCAGCAGGTGTAAATCAGCATAGATCTACTGATTTATACAAGCTGAATATCTCGTCCAGTGCGTAAAAGGTGCTCATACTACAGATTTACAAACAGTCCTACATTTCTTTTTGGAGGTTTCTCACACACGATCTGCATCTCCGTTGAGCTAGCCAATGAGCCTCTGATTTATTTGTGATCAAATAGGCAGGGATAACTAATTCCATTCAGCATTTTCCTCAACAGAGGGGATCAAAAGTACAGCTGATCACCATTTTTTCCCCAAACCAGATCTAGATGAAAATGAAGAAATGTGGAAAAATTTGATAAAAATATATTAAGTTTTGACTTTTAGGCCCCCCTCTCCCCAAAAAAGGCCAAACCAAAAATGTTGATTGGAAATGACACCATGCTGTCCCCTGGGAGTTGTAGCATAGGCTCCTGTTCTCTATGAGCTGAGTTACATAAGAACATAAGAACATAAGAACGGCCATACTGGGTCAGACCAAAGGTCCATCTAGCCCAGCATCCTGTCTACCGACAGTGGCCAATGCCAGGTGCCCCGGAGTGAGTGAACCTAACAGGTATGATCGAGCGATCTCTCTCCTGCCATCCATCACCCCCCTCTGACAGACAGAGGTTAGGGACACCATTCATTACCCATCCCAGCTAATAGCCATTTATGGACTTAGCCTCCATGAATTTATCCAGCTCTCTTTTAAACCCTGTTATAGTCCTAGCCTTCACAGCCTCCTCAGGTAAGGAGTTCCACAGGTTGACTGTGCGCTGCGTGAAGAAGAACTTCCTTTTATTTGTTTTAAACCTGCTGCACGCCAATTTCATTGAGTGGCCCCTAGTTCTTCTATTTTGGGAACAAGTAAATAACTTTTCCTTATTTACTTCCTCCACACCACTCATAATTTTATATACCTCTATCATATCCCCCCTTAGTCTCCTCTTTTCCAAGCTAAAAAGTCCTAGCCTCTTTAATCTCTCTTCATATGGGACCCGTTCCAAACCCCTAATCATTTTAGTTGCCCTTCTTTGAACCTTTTCTAGTGCCACTATATCCTTTTTGAGATGAGGAGACCACATTTGTACGCAGTATTCAAGATGTGGGCGCACCATGGATTTGTATACGGGCAATAAGATATTCTCCGACTTATTCTCTATCCCTTTTTTAATGATTCCTAACATCCTGTTTGCTTTTTTGACTGCCGCTGCACACTGCGTGGATGCCTTCAGAGAACTATCCACAATGACTCCCAGGTCTTTTTCCTGATTGGTTGTAGCTAAATTAGCCCCCATCATATTGTATGTATAGTTGGGGTTATTTTTTCCAATGTGCATTACTTTACATTTATCCACATTAAATTTCATTTGCCATTTTGTTGCCCAATCACTTAGTTTAGTTCTCTGGCTAGTCGATGTATTCCAAGATGCACTACAGCCTCTTCTCTAGCTGAACTGCTGCAGTGCATCCTGAAAGTTCTATGGCCATAGGGCACTATGGCTATTCTAGTCCAGTAGAGGAATCCAGCCCATAGAGGAGAATGGGGTTTGACATAATCAAACTACAACTCACGTGAGCTACCATGACAGCATTTCCACATCTACATTTTTGGTTTTCAGCTCAACTTTTTCAGGTTTTGGGTGCTTGTTTTTTTTCCCAATTTTTATGAAGTGGCATTTTCCAGTAGAAAAGTGTGTACCATCAGAAAATGTCCAATCAGTTCTACTCCTGAGTACAAGGACTATACTGCTACTGGCACCAACACTAATGCCCATGGTCATGTATCACTTTCTGAACTGGACAGAGGAACTAGGTAGCTATAGGGCAGGATACATCTTCTTTAGAATTGACGCTAAACAAACTTCAGAATGGAAAGACAGCATAAAGTTGTAAGAGTGAGGTTAAACCACTGGAACAATTTACCAAGGGTTGTGGTAGATTCCCTATCACTAGCGATTTTTAAATCAAGATTGGATTATTTTTTCCTAAAAATCTCCTCTGTGAATTATTTTGGGGGAAGTTCTATGCCCTGTGCTATGCAAGAGATGAGACTAGACATTCACAATGATCCCTTTTGGCCTTGGAATCTCTGATTGTTAATTAAGTGGGACTAGTGGCACAGTCATTGCCCTCATTAAGAGGCATTGTGTCTGCCTGAAGCTCAGTATTGTCTAGCTACAAGTAAGGATTGTGTAGCTCCACCATTTTGATGCAGAGCATAATAGAGCCTGTGTTGACTTCTGGGGAGTGTCTTCAGGAGCAAGCCTCTTGTGTCAGGACACAGCATTCACTCCAGCAACAGGGGCACAGAAACAAATTCTGCCCAGATGTAAAATTGGGAACTGAAGTCCATCTTTCTTCTATGGATGTTTCACAGTTTCTGTGTTGTGCTCTTTTTGTAAGTAAATATCTACTGATTTTTATCCTTTCCTCCTAGACTGGATCATATGTTTTACCAGCTGAGTAACAGGTAACTTCCTTAAATGCCAATGTCCAGATTAATCAGTTTTACTGCATTACTTCAAGTAAAATGTGATCCATTAATTATTTCACAGTAAGGATCAGAGTGGTTCATTAATATCTTTTTTAAAGTTTCTTAGCTTCAGATGTTTTTGTTTTCTTGTCAATGTGTCCTCCTCTCTGTTTACTGCCCTCAATTCCCTCCAATGGCTTAAATTCACTCTCTTAGCTTGTCTCAAAGGGAAAATGTTATTGAATCACAGGAAGAGATGGTATCAAAGAAATAATTTGCTCATCTACTGTATTAGTTTAATATCTCCCTAGTGTGTACCTTGGAACTCCAAATCTTTATATTTTTAATATCGTATTAAAAATGGGCTTTCAAACAAACCTTAATTACTATGGCTCAGTCACATGGCCATGCAGTTAATTGACTTCTTAGTTTAATTGTTTAATTAACTGCATAGCTTGTAATATCTATTCATGTGGTTGGAGTCACATTTTCAAATAAAAAGATCAGTGTGCACAGCCAGTTTTAATAAGTCAACAACCTAACATCATATTTTAAATCACTTTTTTTCTGGGTTTTTTTTCCCCTACTCCCGTCTCTTTTGAGTCTTAACTCTCCCCTGTCATTCAATCCCTAGGGTTCACCTGTGCTAGTATGTATGATATTCTTCTTCCATGCTTTGAATCAAGATCCTCCAGTTCCCTCCCCAACTGTCATCCCTGTTGGTGCTTAGGGCAGATTTTTTCTTCTCTTTTCCTACCAGGTGGGATAAGTATCACATCCCCAAACTCATTTATTGGCAGAACTATGTCACTTAGAGGTGACTAAAAAAACCACCCTACCCAACATAGCTATGCTGGTAAAAACAAACAATGTAGAAGCAGCTATGCCAAAATAGGAGTACCTCTATCAGCACAGCTAATGTCATTCAGGGAGGTAGTGTTATGTTGGCAGAAAAATGTCTTCTGTCAGCATAAACTGTGTCTACACTAGAATATGTAGCCTGCTTGTCACCCCCTGCTCCTTGTGTGGGCTTCGTACCCTTGCTTCCCTGTCCCCCACTCATCATCCTCGCCGCTCCTCCCCTACTAGAAGGGGGGGAAGGAAAAGAGGAGGGAGATGCGTGGTGAGTAGTCTGAGTGGGGAGTGGGCGGTGCCTGGGCAGAGTCCAGGGCGGAGCTTGGGGAAGAGCAGGGGTGGAGGGGTAGGCAGGGCCATAAGTAGAAAAGGTGGGCTGGGGAGCTAGTCTCCCCAATCAAAGCTTCACCCACCACCTATGCTTGCTTCCATTCTATCTGTGGAGTCATTTTTTATAAAGATTCAGAAAAATCAGTTCTTCTGGTTTTCAGCTGAAGTGGGAGGACAGGCTTTTTTTAACTGTAACAAGGATTGAAGAGGGGTATGTGCAAACATAACTTGGAGTCATACTACTACGAAAAAAGGAAATGATTAGTATTTTCTTTAGTAAATCTTATAAATCTCTGACATCAATTACACTTTAATGTAATAATCTTTCATGAATCATCCATTTTATTTATAAGTAATTTATAGTACAGATGTTTAAAATAATTGCTAGTAATGAATTTTCATGCATTGAAGGGTATTTTTACAATGACTTTTCACAGATTTTAAGGAGACAAGGGAGCATTATTGTATGTCATCTGACCCGTTGTATAACAAAGGGCCAAAGAACCCCACCCAAGTTTGTAACTTTCATCAAGTTACTATATTCTTATTTTTGAAATACATATTGTATAAGCATAGTGAAACCTGGCAGTGCTAGTTAATATATATCCTAGGCATTCTGGGGGGATTTGCTAAACAGGTTTTGACTCGGCCTCCTGCAGTTATGAAAGATCAGGGTTGGCCCTACAGCCGTAGACTGGCGCTCAGGCTGAGAAATTGGAGGGAGTGATCCATGAAGGAGTGTATCATCTGGCACTGTCCTAATCCCCTTTCCCTCCCCTCCCCCCACAACACACATGGCAGGGAACCCCTTCTGAGCTGAGTTATGAACTACATGGAGGTGGAGAGGGGGATTTCCCAATCAAATTTCTGCTGTCAGTTTTCTTACATAATCTGATGAATTCTCTTAACTCAACAATTCACCTATTCTGTTGTGTGTAATACAAACCTGTTCAGAACAGGAAATATTTCTGTTCATTTGAGTACTCTGGACTCTGTTTAGTTCACAAATATGAACCAATATCCTTTGTGCTGCTTCAGAGGGGGTGTCACATCAGCTCTTGCAAAGTATTTGTTTTCATCTGAGACCCAAAGATGCCCAAAGACTTCTCAGGAATAGGAATAATTTTTTGAGGAGAACCACATTGGGAAAAAATTGTACAAGTAATGAAAAATGGTTTGAGCTGTAGGTGAGTGATCACCAGTGATCCCGGTGTAACTCAGATACCCACTTAGCAATGGCAACTGTAACTGGCTGCCAACTTAACTTTTGGCCAATATAGCTTCTTAGAAAGACACAAGTATGCTGTACTGTACTTTTGGGCTGGATTTTCTGTTCTTCCAGGTTTCCTGTTAATAGACACATAACACATCTTCCCATTTTTTAAAAAAAAATCAGATGTGCTCAAGGTTTTTAACCAGGTTCATTAAGGTTTTGCACGCAGACATTCTAACTTCCATTATACAGTTTAATTCCCTTACATATGTACAGTTGTCTTGGGGGTTGGAGGACTCACAAACCCACCATCAAGATATTCATCTTTTTAAAGAATCAGTAATGGCCATTGAACGTTTTTTTTAAAAAAATTCTCTTTCATGCAATATGTGCATCCTGCTTTTGATGGCTGTTAGATGTTCAGCGCTAAAGCATATGTTTGAAGAAAAGTTGTATAAGACTGCAGGGAATATAAATCCACACAATAGTTTTCTAAATCCTTTTCTGGTTCTTTGATCTTTTGATCAGCTCCTTCATACCAGCTGCACAGATTGCACCTTCATATTCCTCATGTAACGTACTGCAATGCTATGCCTGACGTCTGCAGCCTTATTTACATTTTTGGTTCTGCTTTACTACTTCTGCAAAATGAAATCTAGTTCCCTGAACTCATATTTCTATTTTGAAGAGGTTCTGTTAATTCTGAAACACATTTCTGTGTAACTGTTTCCATCTCATCATTTACTGTACCATTCAGTTATGTTTTTCTTCTATACAAAAATGTAAAATCTGTCATGCTTCATCCTGAAACTAAGCTGCTGCAAGATCTTATGCCATAGTTTTATCTTCTTTAGCCCCTGGAAAGATGTATTTAGAATTTCATTATTTGGCCTTGATCCAGTGTCCATTATAGTTAAGGCTATCATTGATTTCAGGTTGCATGCTGATAAATCTATAGGTCTTGCTCTTTTTTTCTCTTACACTACACCATAACTAAAGCTATAGTTTAGTCACCAGAATTTTTAGTAAACGTCATGGACAGATCACAGGCAATAAACAAACATTCACAGCTGTGACCTGTCCATGACTTATACTAAAAATGGAATTGGGGGGTGGGAGATGGGTGGTGGGGCAGCGTTGCTGGGAGGTGGGAATAGCACTGCTGGGAGGCGGGAGCCCCCGGCTAGAAGCACCAGCTGCTGGGGGCTGTGGACAACAGCTGCTCCAACAGGCCAGTGACCCTTTACAGGGCCAGCAGAGCAGCGGCTGGTGTGTCTGACCCTGGAGCCAGCTGCTTGGGGTCAGCCACCCTGGCCACTGCAAAAGTCACGGAATTTGTGACCTCTGCAAACTCTGTGACAGACCCGGAACCCTGACTATAACTGACACCAGTGTATGAAAGTGATTTTAGTCGTATGCTTTTTCAATTTATTCATATGTTTTCTTATTTGTAATTCTCACAGAAGCATTACAGCTAAAATCATTTTAAACATCTAATTTCACATTCATACCATCCTATTTCAATGCACCGTAGCTTTTGTTGCTATTTTTCTAGTAGTCTGCTGTTTACACTTTTGAGCCAAACTATGGAGCTCTTACTCGTATTGGGGAACATTTACACACGTGGGTAGTCCTGATGAATTTGTGATGGTGATATTTTTAAATTACTGAAAGATAGGACTTGGTGCAGCTAGTCTTTGTTATGGGAACCAGCAGTACATTTTTTACTCTGTGTTTATACATCATCCGGGATATGTGCATAAAAATTCCTCACTCAGGCTTTTATCCCCAGCAGTAAATTTTAATTAATACAATATTTTTGAATGGATATAGGGGTTGGCTTTTTATATTTGCTTCCTAAGTCTGTCGACTGCCTATGATGCATGACAGGTATCAAGCTGTCATTTGTTATGGAGTTCAAAGATTTGTTGCCATCAGAGTACATCTTGGCAGCTTGTTCCAAGAACTGTCCTACTATTGGTACAAAGTGACTAACTTCATTACAGTGAAACCTCGATATAACGGACTAATTCGGGCGAGGGGGTGTCCGTTAAAGCCGAAAGTCCGTTATTTAATATTTTTTTAAAATCATTAAATAACAGGACTTTTGGCTTTAACGGACACCCCCCTCACCCGAATTAGTCCATTATATAGAGGTTTTACTTATCACGTCCGGGAGCCGTGAGTCAGCCCGCCCGGCGGCAGCCAGCAGCCCGCCCGGCCAGGACCCCGGCTGCTGGGACCCGGGCGGTAGCCAGCGGCCCGCTCCCCCGCCCGGGTCCCCGCTGCTGGGACCCGGGCGGGAGCTGTCAGCCTGCCTGCCCGGATCCCGGCTGCTGGGACCCAGGCGGCAGCCAGCAGCCGGGACCCGGGCGGGCTGGCTGACGGCTCCCGCCCGGGTCCCAGCAGCGGGGACCCTGGCGGGCTGGCAGCGGGGAGCCGACAGGCAGCCCACCCGCTGCCTGGACCCCGGCGGCAGCCGGGAGCTGGCAGCCAGCCCCCGATTTAACGGATTTTGGATGCATCGTACTTACTTCTAAATTTTGTCCATTGCATCCGAAGTCCGTTAAATCGGGGTCAGTTAAATCGGGGTTTCACTGTACATCAACTTAATAGTAGGATAATGGGAAAGTGGTTGTTGTGGAGGGGGAGGAGGGAGAAAGTGGAAATTCAATAAAGAGGATGAAGAATGAGGCTGTGGAAACACTGCAACCTCCAGCCTAACCCTAACTGTCTGTGACAGTTTATATGATCAGTTACTCGTCTTTTATGATTATTTATCGGGAACATATATTCTATGCATAGTTCACACCCCAAAAATTTGTGTTCATGGATGCAGGCTACTTGGGCAATTTCATGTTCCTCAGGACATGGGTTTACTGGAAATCAAAAATTGTGAGCTGAGGTTAAAAATGCAGAGAAAAGTGCACACTCAGAAGTGATATGTGACATGGTGTAAATTAAACCCATTAGACTTAATTGGTCTCCTTTACACTTTCTTACAGATACCCTAGATTTACTTCACGTGCTCTACTGATATGTAAGAGAGTTTAAGTGGTTGTAATTAATGTAGAGCCAGAAGAAGGTGTAAGCAGGGGTTGGCTATTTTAAACTCTCACCTTCCATCTCAAGAAGCCAGAATAAAAGGTTTGATTGTCACTTTTCTGATACAGGTTGCTAATGGGAGAGTGAAGGGAACAACTTAGCCCATAGACTGTGCTGTCTGGGCTGTGGCATACAGAGCACGCTGTGCAACATGATCTAGGAATAAACTACAGCTTTATTTTATTCCCTTGGTCTTTTCCTGACTCAAGAAGCCAGAAAACAGTGTAAGTTGGTGTAAATTTAAAAGATCCTCCCCTTCTGTACCTTACACCTTTTTTCCAGTTTACAAGTTACTCAGCTTAGAGCTTCTTACACTTTAGCAGAGTATGGGGAAAGAAGCCTTGATTAGTCTAATTGAAAATAGAGGGATTTGTCATCCACCACCTTGTGTATAATTTCTGAATTTGACTCCGAGTGAAACAGGTCCAGTAGTCAATGCCATTACAGGAAAAACAGTAAGAGCCGGGAAAGAGAGAAAGTTGGGAATAAGACAGGTAGCATCACTCAGCCTCATTAATTACACCACAGCAGGGAACTGAGACTGAGAGTTTGATCTTTATGTGGTGCAATGACAATGAAAGAGAAGTGTGATCTAGTGAAGTGAGTATAGGTCTGATCCAGAGACACATATGATGTTGATTTTTTTTCCTGTGGAATGGAGCAAGTCGTATACCTTTTCTCCAATTTACCCATCTGTAAATTGGGAATAATGCCTATTTCAATGAAATATTGTAAGGACTGATGGAGAGCTGGGAGGATGAAAAGTGCTAAATAATCAGAAGTGAAGTTATAATGAATGGTTAAAAAACTAGAAGTGAAAAGTAATCAACTATTTGACAGCTTTTCCAGAGCATGTATTTGTTTTGACTCTAACCTGTATTTCTTCCCCTTTCAGAATCACACTAACTGCTATTCCTTCTCACCCTCACTGGAGAGAGTTTGACTTTTGGTATATCCTTTGGGCAAAATTATCTTAGATACAAAGAGTGGATCTCAGCTTTGATACTCAACAACCTGGAACTCCCATAGTAACTGAGAGGAGAATGTTGCTCTTAAAAACAAAATTAAACAAAAATAAACAAAATATATTGTTTCCCTGGATTAGTAGTAATGTGACATAGACAAGTGTTTAAAGAGTTAGAAAAATAACTTTCAAGGAGAAAAAAGAATGCTACCAATTAAAAGATAAACACAGTTTTTTGTATTTGAAATACAAACTGTTAATTCTTTTACAGTTCCAGCCTTATATTGATTTTGTTGGTTTAATTATCAGTTATGTTAGTGGTGTTTTTCCATTGTTTCTTTTTTTAAAAAAAAAGATTATTTTTTTTAACAAAAATACCCCCACACAGGAAAGACAAATATATAGCTTCTTATTGATAGGTTATTTGCTGAGGGGGAAAATTAATATTTTCTTGTTTATTCTCATTCATATTTTTTCCAGTTCTATCCACTTTTTTGTTTTGTTGGGGGGTGAGGAGACAACATGGGGATACTCCTACTTAACTCCCCCTACTCTGGTTCATAACATTCAATATACCACACCTGTGTACAAGAGGCAATGAAATAGCTGGTTAGTTTCAGGTTGCCCCACAGTTGTTATAGTTTAAATCTTGTTTTTATTCATTATTCTCTATACAGTCACTTAGCAAGGGAGAAGGGGTTTTTGTGCAAGGACAATTAATTACTGAGGAGCTAAGTTTTTCATGGGTTTTCAGTTCAGATGCCACCTGAGCAACTGAATAGACATGCAGTAGGTAGAATAACCACTACTGGCTGAGCATCCTTTTTGTCATGACCCCACTAGCCTCCTATTCTGAAGTATTTTAAAGGAGGCTTTTCTCTTTCTGGACCTTATGCCTGTTCTTTTTCCACAGTTTGATAGATGCATATTGATTCAGTCTTGAAAGTCTTTCCCTATTCTCCACTGATGACTAGAACTTTTCATCCACAGGTTTTAATGAGCTTCTCACTGAAAGAAGGGCATTTTTTTTTACTGTTGCTGTTCCCTCTGTTTCTTTGCAATGTGGAAACATTTACTGATTGCTAGTCTGAAATCTCCCATTAATGAGATGCACTAATTAACGACCTGTACATGTAGCCAAGTGGAAAAAAGGGGTGGGAAGGGGGAAAAAAATCAGTGCTCTGAGTTCTATTTCTTTTACAAATTGTATTTGGTTTTCATTGCAGATATCACCAGGTTTAATTTCTTGGCAGCACTTGGGATAAACAGCACTTATTACCACAGTGATCATTGGCATCCTCATACTAAACTAAAAGCACAATAGAAATACATAGATTTTTTTCTTAAGCACTCTTCAGATCCCTGAGACCAGAGAAGAGTTTATTTAAAAAACATAATTTTCTCAATGGATACGTTTTACCTACATTCTCAAAGTTTAGGATTCCACCAAGATTTGATGGTCTTTCAATAAAATGCTCCAATTAACACGACACATACAGTGTTTCAGTTTTACTGTCTTAGTATGCAGTTTCTTGCCTGCTGACCTAGTCACACAATGTCTTTAGCAATACAGTTCAAATAGCCCCAGTATTTCTAGCCACTCTCCAATATCTCTCCCTCTCGGACACACACATGCTCAAAGGTTTATGACACATTTAATAATAATGTTCTTGCCTCATTTCTTGGTGTTTGCTTTTGCAACACTGAAAGATAAGACCAAGAGATTCTAAGAACTTAACTACACATAAAGGTTAATTCAGATTGAGGTAGGGTATAGATTTAAAGAATAATAGTTTTTAAAGTGAAATCTAAACATGAACAAGATACTCTTATACCAGAATAACCCTTTGTGTAGACAAGTCCTTAATCCTGTACAGACTCAGACCTTGTATTGAAGGGCCAACACATCAGTTTGCAGGATCAGGTCCAAAGTTTGCATTAAAAATCTGACTAAATATACCTTATGCTGATTTTCTACTTCTTCTCTAATATTGATTTAGTATACTTTTATATTTCCTTTATGCATGACCTTATCCTCCACTCCTTACTTGGGCAATAGTTCCACTCTGTTTTCATGTTTTGAATTGTTCTCTAGTTAGTTATTCAACTTCAACATCCAACTTATAGTCTCAGTAGTCTCTGTTTAAAGAGCAGTCAAATAAAACAACAAGCATTAAATATTCAATAAAACATTATTGTTTTGGCAAGAATATATTAGTTTCCCCATGTTTATTGAGGGTGTTGGGAATGACTGTTTATAGCTAATTTATAAACCTATGAAAAAGAGTTTAATTTTGCCATCGTTGATATTCCCTTTTTCTGTTAAATAAAACAATTTTTATGTGTCTACATTTTGACACATGCAGATCACTGAGAGCCTTCCCAACCTGAAGTTAAAATTACGATTATAGTGCAGATTACCTCACTTTCCTGAAAATTATCTTCAGGTATCAGGAAACAATTAAAAACATATTTGCCATGTGGTAGACCCACAGAGGAGAGGTGCACACACATAATATAGAATGGAAAAAAATCAGCATCAGAAACTTTGAGGATCTGTAACTTTCTTTTGATACACAGCTCTAAATGTGATTGACAATATTTAGACTTGAACTTCAGATCACTGCTGTAAGGGTCAGGACACCAAAGCAATCGCTGGGGGGTGGGGAGGGATAAGCCACTGCACTGGTTCTATTGGAAAGTTTTTCAAGTCTGTGTTAATCAATGTTCACTCAATATCTCTTAGTGCTTCACTTTTACTCTTCTATACCCCCCGTGTCCCAGTGTACCTGATTTCCAGTGTATGAAAGAAAAAAGAGCTGTCTCCATGTAAATAATACACCAAAACTTTTATGATCCATTTTATAGGCCATGTATAAAATACTCAGTGAAAGAAGGGCAGTGCTTTATCTAGCTGCTTGCATAGTTTGACTTTTTAATGTATCATGTTATTGATTTCTTATTTTAAGGCAATCTAGAAAACAATAAATTTAATGTGTTAGACCAATTCTGTTTTTTTAAAGAAAAAAAGGAGAAGCAGAAATAATCACTAAATGTATTTAAGAAATAATAAGATTATTTGCTGCCATTGTTTTATACATGTTTTCAAAAATAGTTTTAGTATGATAGGAAACTTCTGCTTCATACAAAATAACATAACTGCTCACCCTGTAAATATTTTATTTTAATTATTCATGCATACTCTGTTTCTTCTTTTTTTCCCATTTGTCTGAGATGCTGGGTGCCTGTTGAATTTTCTTACACAGCTTTCTGTATTTCTATAACAGAATTTAAGGAATAGTAGAAAATTCAGCCTCTGCAGCTGGTGATGGGCGTCTTAACAATACATTCATATTAAACTGACTCTAGCTAAATGGTCTGGATTTGCATTTTCCCAAAGACTGGGATTGTTCGAGTCACTCCTTAGGTGCATTATTATGGTATTCAGAGTACTGTATATATTGGGCAACTATATATTCACTGAAAGCTTGTTTTGTTTTGTTCATTGCTTGAAGTGTTTTATACTGAAATACCAGCATTCAGAGGATGGAGGATGCTCTTGTTAATGTGTCAACCTCCTGAGGGGATGATTTCACTGCTTCTGATCGAATTTACCACTCCTTGGATCTTGCGAAAATGACCTTGTAGGACAGTGGGTCCCAAACTTTAACAGACTGTGAACCCTTTGACTAACATGTCAAGTCTTGCGAACCTCTCCTAAAAATGAATATTTCCAGGGATTTTCTCCTTTACCTGAATATAAATTATAAGAGCAGTGATCTTGGAAACATAAAAATTGTTTTTATGACATGCTTATTGCACACTATTCTTAATTACCATTTATCATTACAGTATTTTTATTACATTATGAAAATGGCAACACGCTTCCAAGATCTCACTTTCATAGCTTGTATCACTTTGAATAAGCCTGTTATAAGACAAGCCTCCTATGTTTCATCAAGGAGTATCAGATGTGAAACAGCATGAAGGTATTTAAGAAGCTGACTCAAAGAGTTTCTCCTATACAAGCATTCAGGTCTTGACAGTCCAGGCAAACACACGTTACAACAAAGCTTAAACTTGTTCTTCATAATAATTCTAAAAGCAACACTGTCTATTTAATTTTTAAAATGGCAAAAAATATCCACCTCCCTTTCCATTTCTTATAAGGAGTCTTGACATTTAAATCACCTCAGTGTGGTAGAGATGCTTGCTTTGAGCTGCTTAGCTCTTGGAAGTCCAGTGGCTCTGGGCTGCTGGCCCCATGTTGCCCGGGGTCCCTAGGGACTGTTCTGTCCACCATTAGGGATTTTTTTCCCCGATAACCCCCTGTAACATTTTGGAAACCCCCAGGGGTTCCTGAACCCCAGTTTGGGAATCACTATCTAGGAGATTCTTCTGCATAAGTGTTTTTATAAGTTGTTTTCTTGACTTCCAAATGGAACACATTGCACCAAAATATCCGGAGGGGGAGGGGTGAGGATAATTGTTTATGAGCCTTACAAGGAATCCAAATACTTAAGCACCTATATAACTTGACTCATGTGAGTAGTTGCATTGATATCACTGGGATACTCATGTGAGTAAAGTTATTCATTATTCATGCTTAAATGTTTGCAGGATTTGGGACCCAGGTGTTTATCCCAGCTCATCACTCCCCTCCAAGATGTATGATGTATGTTGCAATCAGAATATAACTTCTATTTTATTCCTTAAATACACAGTGGAATTAAACATAAGTTTGCTTTCTGCCTTGGCTATAGTTATGGAAAACATTTTTGTTTAAAATGGGGGAGGGAAACAAATTAGATTTACCCAAATCTCCTAGACCTCATCTCTCTTCCATCACTTCCTCTCCCCACCTCCCAACTCCATAACTTCTGCAAGCACATACAGCCCTGGTACATGCAGTGTATCCAAAGCTAAAGATTTATCGGCCATCCTCATGTTTAAAATATTGGCAACACATTATCAGATAGTAATTAAACATCACTGATGTTACTGTTTTTTATTCACCTATGTCTAGTGTATCCCATCCCTATGGAGTGCTGGCACTAGACATCCTCCCCACACTTACATGATGAGTTGAGACATCATAGCCTAACTCCCATCCCTACTCACTATGATAAATCCTCCTCCTGCATCCACTGTGGGGAAGCAAACCCCCTCTCCCCGAAAACACTCCATCTTGGACGGTCTGGTGGCGAGAGGAAAAAATTCCTTCCCACTCCCCTAGAAAGGGGTGACTATCATGATGCTAAAAGCAGCCCTGAGTGAAGCTAGCATGTTGCCACCTCCAAGGGGAGGAAGATGGGGTGCTGCTCTGCCTGGTCTGGGGACAAGGGGCTTCTCCTGCTCAGCTTGCCCCTTTTCAACTCTCCAGCCCTTCCAGTCCCTAACCCAGTCCTCTTTTACACCAGCTTCCATGCCTTTCCCTCACCGCTCACCCCTTTTCCCACAAGACAGACAGCTCCACACAGCCCACTTAATAGCATGGTGAAGTCATCCTCTATAAATGTATCTAATTCTTTTTTGAATCAGTTATACTTTTTGGCTTTTACGAAGTACGCTGGCAACAAGTTCTACAGGTTGACTGCATGTTGTGTGAAGAAATACTTCCTTTTGTTTTTAAATCCGCTGCCTACTAATTTCCTCCGTGACCCTCACTCCTTGTGTTATGTGAAGGGGTAAATAAACTCTTCCTTATTCACTTTCTCCACACCAGTCATTGTTTTATAGATCTCTATCATATTCCCACTTACATGTCTCTCTTCTAAATGGAACAGCCCAGTCTTTTTAATCTCTCCTTGTTTGGGAGATGTTTCATCCCTCTAATCATATTCTTGTCCTTGTCTCCACCTTTTCCAATTCTAATACATCTTTCCTAAGATGGGGCGACCAGAACAGCATGTTCTATTAAAGGGGTAGTCATACCATATATTGATATAGCATTCATAAATTTTAATGTTTTATTATGTATTCTTTTCCTAATGGTTCCTAATATTGTTAGGGTTTTTTATTTTGTTTGGTTTTTTGACTGCTGATGAATATTCAGTGGATATTTACAGAGAGCTATTCATGATAATTCCAAGATCTTTCTTCAACGTTAACAGCAAATTTAGACCACACCATTTTGAATATACAGCTGGGATTATTTTTTCCCCAATGTGCATTATTTTGCACATATCAGCATTGAATTCCATCTGCTATTTTTGTCATCCAGTCACCCAGTTTTGTGTGATCCCTTTGTAACTCTTCACAGTCCGCTCTGGACTGAACTATCCTGAGTAATTTTGTATTGTCTGCAAACTTTCCCACCTCAATGTTCACGCCCTTTTCCAGCTCATTTATGAATATGTTGAATAGCACAAGTCTCTGTACAGATCCTTGGAGTACCCCATTATTTATTGATGTTTGTCGAATCTATTTTTGAACACCTCCATTGACAGGGATTCCACAACATTCCTCTGAAGTTTGTAATGCCCACAGTTAGAAATGTTTTCCTACTATCCTTGTGATTTGGTTCATAAATCAAATCAAAATCATTTAAAATTAGGTGGGGGAAAAATCAGTACTAAGCAGCATGTCTGCTGACAAAGTTTTAAAGAAAGTCGGGCCACTGAACTGCTGTAAGTAACTGACACCTGTGACCTAAGTTTGTTGAAGTCCTCAACCAGCTTTTGACAACAGTAGCCTCTTCTGCAGGTAAACAATTAATCACTTTGTTCAGAATATAACCTAATCACTCTTTGAGGTCAGGAAGAAATTTTCCAACCTAACACGGCAGTGTGAGATACATTACACCTTTCCTCGAGCATCTGGCATTGGCTGCTATCAGAAACAAGATCCAGAACTAGATAGACCATTCGTCTATTCCAATATGTCAATTCTTATATCTCTAAACGTCCTCACATAATGATAGAGAAACACAATATAATGTTATTAGTAAATGCATGCCTGGCCACTTTCTAAATATGTCTGCTAACTTATGTGCATTTATTGCTGTTAATTCATCAGAGTCATACATTAATTAGGGCTCTTAAAGCAAAGGAAAAAGTGGGTTGGTGACAACAGCTGCAATGTATCAAGTGGTAAGCAATATGATAAATAGGTCATTGAGTGTTTTTATATCATCAAATGCATTCATGACAAAAGCTAACTCTGCAACATTGACTGAATCATTTAGTCTTGTCATTTTCATGGAATAGGTTCCAAAATAATAAATTGCAGAAGCTTAGTAAGTTATTGAGTGCTCTTATCCTCAAGAGACTTGTGGATTTAGAACAGAATCCTGGTACCCCATGCTACAGGGTTAACAGATACTAGAGCAGGGGTCTCAAACACATGGCATGTGGGGCTCTTGCATGCGGCCCCCCAAGCTCCCTGTGCCCTCCCCCCACCTACCTCCAGGCCCCCTGGGGGGCTGTGAGCCCTGCACCACTTTCTGAAGCGGCTGCAGCACATCACTTCGGCCAGGGGGAAAGCAGGAGGAGGCAGAGAGCTCCTACATTGCCTCCCTCCAGGCACCATCCCCTGCAGCTCCCATTGGCCAGGAACAGGGAACTGTGGCCAATGGGAGGTACCTGGAGGAATGTAAGAGCAGCACATGCAGGGAACCCTGAGGTGCCCCCCCAACTCTGTGCCCTAACCCCCATTCCGCATCCCACACCCCAACTCCCTGCCCTGAGCCACCTGCCACATCCCAACCCCCTGCCATACCCCTCACCCCTTTTGCACCCCACACACCAACTCCCTGCCCTGAGCCCCTGCTGCACCCTGCACACCTCCTGCACCTCAACTCCCTGCACCCTTTCTGCACCCCTTGAGGGCAGGGTGGGTGCAGAGTTGGGGTAGGGACTTCGGGAAAAGGGTTCTAATGGGACAGGGAAGGGGCGGGACCTCATGGAAGGGGTGGAGTGGGGGCGGAGCCAGGGGGAGGAGGGGGGAGGTGTCAGTGATGCGGCCCTTATGGCAATGCACTAGTTTTCATGTGGCCCTCATAGTCATTTGAGTTTGAGACCCATTTACTAGAGTATTCATTAAAACCTGCCATTATGTATACCATGTTCATGGGTTGTGTGGGGGTGGGGTCTTCATTTTACTGATTGCATAGTATAAGCCTTTGCTACAGTCTTGTCCTTCCAAACATCATACGGCAACAAACATATCTGCTTAGACTATTATCTGATAATTTGCTATGACTCTTTATGATATTTCTTAAATACTGGCAACTTGCTAACCTAAGATATCAAAAAGAATAACTCCATGTTGTACGATGATGACAATTTTGGAAATTGCCATGTTAGCTGACCTGAGAAAGGGAACTACATAGAACATAAAGGCTCTACCCACAGCACAATGCCACAAAGGCCCCAGGATAGCATAATGCTATGGTTCCAAAGCACAGAGACCTTATTGCACCTTTGGGGATATGGAAATGGAGGTTGTCCGTAACTCTGAACAAGAGGTTATGGACTTCAGCCTCATGGAGGGTTGGGGCTACAGTCACAGGGTGTGAAGGGAGGTCATGGATTTGGGCGATGAGGCTTCTGACTATTGGGGCACCAGAGCACTGGGTGTGGGGCTCAGGGCTTCCGCTCCATGGGAACACCAGGGTTAGACCTAGGGGGAGCACAGGGGTGGGGCTTCAGCCTCACTGGGGGTACTGGAACTCAGGAGTCAGCCTCACAGCTCCGATACTGGCTTCAGGGCTTGAGGCTCCCCACAGCTCTGCTCCCTGCTTCAGCAGTGGGGGTTCTGAAACTGGTGCTCCCCTCGTAGCTAAAGCCCTGAGTCCCAGCACTCCCCACAGGACTGAAGTCAGGAACTGGGCAGAAGCCCCCAGCCCCAGTGATTCCCTCCACGTCTAAAGCCCTGAGACCCAGTTCTCCCAAGGATCAGAAACCTGGGGCTCTGACCCCAGACCTCCACCTTGTGGCTGCAGTCCCTACGCCAACTTCCACTGGTTAAAGCCCTGAGGCAGTACAGTATTTAGTGTGTGTGGTGGATTGCGCTGCTGCCTGAGTGAGAACTTCTGTTCTTTTCCACGTGGTGTCCAGTTCACCAGTAAGTCTCTAACTCTGTTGTTTGTATCTCTGAGATTCTACTTTATTTAAGTTATTGTTTATATGTTTTAATTTCTTTTCTTACAGAAAACATGAGGTTCAGCTGCAGGGACGGGGTGGGCACTGAAGATGTCTGTGCCTAGGTGAGCATAAGGTGTAAATCCGGCTCTAGTGGAGGGGAGTTAGTGCAGTGGCCTAACACTCCCCTCAGCCCTGTACCTGATAGTGGTTCTCAAACTTCTGTATTATTGACCCCTTCCACACAGCAAGGCTCTGAGTGTAGAAGCAGCAGTTCCACAACAAGCCACTGGGCATGAAGGGATGGATTCTTCCCAGGTCCTCAAAGTCCTTTTGGAGCCTTTGTGCACAGCCCATTTATTCAGAGTTTGGATAGGAGTAACAGGTGGGATGTGTTCTCATTAATTTATCAAATCTTGTGTTGTCTTCCTTGTGAGCATTGCCTAAGAACTGCAGCGTTTTGCCCAGTGTACAGAAACTATCAGCAGACTTGAGTAGAAATTTTCATAGTCTGTTCTCTCTCTCTCATTTTTGGACTACAGCAATAAGAGACGCAAGGCTAAACCTTGTAGGCTAAAGCAGTGTACATGCATCATAGTGACACTTGAGACACTGCGTCTTCTTTATAGGAATTTTGAAAGTACTGCCACATCAGATTCACTCCAACTATGACACAGTCAATTTTAGCCAGAGAATATGAAGATTTTTTAAAATTTTTGCCCATACCTCCTCTCCTCCCCCCCCCCCGCCACACCCACCTGTCTCACACCCACATGTCATAAGGTCCAAAGTATTCTAGTGAGAAATTATGGTATTCATTAATTTTCCTTAAAAATATGATGGTAACTCTACATCAGCAGAGTCCAATCAAAAGTCAATGTTAGCCACACTGCTAGCTGCACGGGTTCATTCTGAGAAACGCTTTCTTGCTGCTTTATGGACCTTCAGACATTGCTGGAAGTAGAACTTCTGGTTATTCAGAGCTAAAACCATGTTAGTAACAGATGACTATAAAGAAACAAGATGGTTATCTAAAGAAATCAGTGCAGTGAATCTGTCTGCAAGAAAAAGCTAACTGCCAAGAGTTGGGTTGGACTCAACTGGCCTAAGGTCACTGTCAGCAGGAACTATATGAGCAAGTTTGTTCATCAGAAGAGTGAGAAACAGGAATTTATATTTGATCTTGTCTGGCATCAGCCATTAAGATGCAGAAATGAGCTACACACTTTAAAAACATGGTAAACCTTCACTGCAAATTGGTGGGATGCTAAATTGAGTCTGCAGACCTTGTTTATTTAGTGCTAGAGGTGTGCATGGCTCATTACAGCCATGTAAGAAGACAAGGTCCTTGCCCTAAGGAGCTTACAATCTAGGTTAGATAGCAGCAGATACTACTAATAATAGTCCCTGATGGGTGAATGAGGAGGAAGGAAGGACAGGATACAAGATAAGAGGATGGGAATGTTGCCCTCAAGAAAGCATTTTTTTTACAAAGGAAGCAGCTCATATAAATTGTTTTTTTGTTTTCATACATTTCTTGCCTTTATATTTTTGTTTATGTGCCGTTTATATTTCAGGCTTTTCACGGGGTCCATGACTGAGAATGAAATAAAGTATAATACCCATGGAAAGCAGAGCTAAATTGCTTTATTAGAATAAACATATCCATAGACAGAAGTACAAGGCAAGATTAAAACCCACTGAAATAAATAAATCCTTAAAGACAAAATATATAAAAAGCAAACAAAAAAAAAGCCAAACGCCTCACCAGTTTTCTAATATGTGGAGAAGAATGAGATTCATCAAAGTAATATAGGGTGTGGTTTTTTTTAAAATGTCCCCAAGTGACTTAGGAGCTCATGTCCCACAGATAATTAGATGTATGCTCCCAAGTCTTTTCTTTGGCTCTTTTGTATATCTGGCCTGTAGGATTGTAAATTTTCAAAATAAATATTTTACTGCAGTTACTCAAGGCTTCTCTACTGTGTACGCTTTAGTCTGCACCAGAGTTTAGTCTACACCACCCCGAGTAGCCCATAGCTCTGAGCCAAATTCTGGGACATTGGCGAGGATTCACCATCCCAAGTTATGAGGTAGTTCAAAATCCATATCAGGATCTGAAATTTTGCAATATGGGTTCATCTCTAATATTAAACTAGACATGAATGAACCAACATCAAGGTTGTCAGATAAACGTCTGAGTCAATGTACATAACCAAACATACCCCAAACTGCTTTGGTCTGCAGATGAATGCAAGGTTATTTTTGTTTTGTGTGAAAGACTGAGAAAGTCCGCCACCTTTCTATCAAGGAGAGTCAGAATAGTTAGCTTTAGCTAAGGACAATTAGCTATTCCAAGAGTGCTCTAATAAGGCACATTTTCCTTGCTGCTTGTTTGCTTCCTTCCTTTAACTTTTGAATTAATAAACTTCCATACTTGATTTTGAAGTATCCAAAAGTCTCCTTGAACCAGCGGAAATGATTACAATAACACTATTCTCCAGTAGCTGTCTAAGTGTGCATTCTCCTTCATTTAGAATAGTGAAATATTCCACTGATAGAATGAACAGAAACCGTGATAAGGGGATCTTCAAAGTGTGCCACACAAATTATTACTGGGGGGCAACCATTTTTGCTAATAATACTTCATGAAGAAGATTCATCCATGTGTAGAAAGTGTTGCTAGATATTTTTTTTTCTAATGCACAAAAGCTCTGCAAGTAGAACCTCAATCGGAATGGCTTGGCTGAAGCTACAAAGGAGACTTTTTCTGCTCTCCATAGACTGGCTATATGGGCAAGGTGTCAGCATTTTGGACAGATTGAAGGGAGTCAAGTGATTATCTGGCTGGCTATAAATATTGGCTGCAGTAATAATCTGTGCCTGAAAAAGATTTTAGAACTGGTAACCGGGAAGAATGAATGGAATTGCCAGCAGAAACTCTGAGTGAGGAGTTAAGATGACAGAAGAACACATGCTTACTCTGATGACTGAGATTGGAGGTTTAGTGAGTTGTCTTTAAAGTTATGCTTCCTGATAACTTCTCCTTCAAAGGGCAAATCCTGCGTCTGATCTCAGGGTAGGTCTAAAGTCATTTGTCTATTTAAAGTAATCTGGAGGCAGAAATATAAAGTTGGGGCATATGGATTCTTTCATACTTCAGATATGGGCATGGGGTGAGAATTGCAAGCTGTAGCAAGGATTATGTGTAGTAATATACAAGGGCAGGCTAAGATGCAGTAAAACAGCCTGTGTAAATCAGAAATTGTCAAGGGGTGTGGTGTGTTGGAAGGACAACCACACTGCATGCTCTAGTCTTCATGTGTTTGTACAGGATCACACATGCACAGACCTTGTTAGAAGGTTTTTATATTCTAATTTTCATGGATAATAACATTAAGCATTTTTAATTATCTCTTTACATTTTCACAGTTGTGCAGAATTATGGACTTTAAGCTCTTTACATTCTTTTCATTGATTTAATTGTTCACAGTTGTAGGAAACGATGAATCAGTCAGACAATAGGGAGGTCAGACAATGATTAGACACTAATTACATGCAAAGATTCAAAGTCTTAAAGCTTTGTAACAATTAAAACACAAATTGTCAGCATCATTGTGTCAATGTATACAAAGTAAATATCATTACATCAACCTTTAATAAGCTCTGACACAACATTTTTCTTACTTTTCCCTTTAAACGTTGATGATCTATGAAAGAGACCAGTGCTATTCAATCTGGGGCAGGTAGGGCATTTTACTGGTGGTGATGTACCTTCACCATCCTGAATATTCTCCTTAGCCCAGTAATACTATTCAGGTAACTTGCATACTACAGTATGATTAGGACCAGTAGAGGAATGATGGGACTAACCATCTTTTTTAATTGTGTAAGCATTGAGTAAAAACCTACAAAGAGATTTTGATTACAATGTAATGACAACGAGTGTGATATGTAAATTATATGGTTTCACTAAACTTTGTCCTTAATAAAGCTGTGGTCTTTCCCTGAAGATTGCAAATGGTTGGCATGTGTCTTGGGGCAATGGACAATATTGCAAAATGCATTGCATTTCAACATAATAGAAGGCAATGTGGCTGTTGTAATCTGATGTTGTATATTATTGACAATTATCTGCATTCAGTCAACATAATGGAAGTTAAATGCTTTGGAAATAGTAATGATTTTGGTGCAAAAGACTAGATAGGTCTTTTATACAAATAACTTAACTTGTTGTATAGAAACAGTATTTTGTGGACTTCGGGTGATAGCTCTGCTGTAAGCAAGCCTTTGTGTGGACACTTCCTTTCTTTTATCTTCTTGCTGCTCTCTCTATAGATAGAATTAAGAGTTGGGAGAGAAATATGTAAATACTTATTAAAAGATCCACTGCAGCTGTTTAGTATGTTAGGAATCTGAAAAATGTGGAGACATCCAAAGCTAGGAATAGCCATACCAAATCAGACCTCAGGCCCATCTGATTCATCATTCTGTTTCTGACTCTTGCCAATACTAGAAGCTTTATAGAAAGATGCAAGAGCCTAGCAGTGGACAACTATGGAATAACCTACCCATAGGGGAATTTTCTTCCTTCCAGGTTGAGGTTATTTATTACCTGAAACAAGAGCATGTGTATCCCTTAATAAAACAAAGCAAACCCATCAACAAAAACCAAAATACAAAAAAGTGTTCTACCTAATTCAACTTCCTGCTGCATCATGGAGGCTCCACTGCATGTTAGGATAGGAGCTCATCTGGTTTTTCCTGAGCTAGAAAAATAGTGAACTAGTTAGACTGTGGGCTGTTGATCTTTTTGAATTATGATGTTCAGTCTTCAGGCTGAAGAGTTGGAGTGCCACTGGTTTATTGCAGTATTCTTTCAGGGTGAGCACCTCTTCTTTTCCTTTATGATTCCTATTCCTCATCATGACATTTAGTTGCTTTCTAAACATGTCATCTAGCTTTTCAAATATTGGTGTCTGCCCCACCCTCTGCAATAGCTAGCAGGGACTGCTTTACAATTTATGCAGGGAGACCATATATCAAAGCGCTTTCATGGCATCTGTAGTCACTATCGATTTAATAAATTAGATCCTCAAACTAATGGCAACCTACAGTTGTTCTATTTCATTGTTCTTCCCAGTTTATTTTTTTAAAACTAGTTCTGAGTTAGAAGAATGTGCTTACCCATTAAAATGAGTGTTTGTTTACTTTTTTAGTCACTGACACTATGTATTGCTGATAGGAATTATACATGTTGTATCCTAGATTCTGCAGTACTGATACTTTGAAAGCATTATGTGACATTCCCCCCCCCCCCATGCAATTAAAATTGTTAATGTTGAAATTATTCTACACAGGAAAACACTGTGTGCTAGCAGAACCAAACTTTATTATACTGTTGTGTATGCAAAACTATTATTAATTTTACAACAGGCATTATGCACAGTGACCACAAAAAATGTTAACTATAAAAATAAGGTTGGTTATAAACATCTCAGGTTATTTTAATAAAGGAAGTTTTGCAGGGAATTATATCTTTCTTCGGTTTAAGTTATTTAGGTAATAAGTTAAAGGATTCAAAGGAAATAAACTGTTGTTTTCATGTCAATAACTGGCTCACGCTAAACAAGGCTATAAATATTATAGAGGAGATACCATCAATTATTACTCTTTTTAAACACGAAAGTTAAAACCTCAAGTGCAGATGCAAAGTGAACAATATAAGCCATGAAAGGCTATAAATCCTAGGGCCAGATCTAGAAAGATTGGTTCAAGGCAGTAGTACTCTTACATCTATTGTGGGCCACTTCTTTAGGATCTGAGAGAATAAGGACTACTTTGTGAATAAAGATTGCCTGGTCTGACCTTTATATTTTACAAAGGAATAAGAAACCCCTGATCATTTTTTTCTAGCATTTTAAGCCATAGATAACTAAAAATTGAACTTATTACTGTCATTTTAATGGTCCTATCTGACATTTGTCTCCTTCTAAACTGGCAGAGTAAGCTGTGGTTATCGATACGATCTCCCGATAATATACATTATTTTATTATAATACACCCACTCATACATACACACATTGTTCTATAATTTATATATAAATATAAAATATTAATTTGTACTGGCATAGTTCCTAGGAACCTTAGTAATGGATCATAACCTCCTGCTAAGTGCTGTTCAAACACAGAATAAAAAAGATGGTCCCTGCCCCCAACAGTTTACAATCTAAGTACGTTCTAGGGCTGGAGAAATTGGTTTGGAAGGAATAAAAACCAGATTGAATCTGTGCCAAAAATCAAAACTAAATCTTTCCTGTGGTTCTCAGAACTGAATTGATATGTGTATGCAGGGACTTGTGCACCACATGGAATCAGAAACACTAGAAGTAAACCTAGAATGCCACATTTGGTTCGCTATTTGAATCCTACCTTTTCCAAACTGTGAAGTCATTGGTTACATCCAGGAAGTGCTAAGAGAAAAGCTATTCCTCCAATGTTTCATAACATGAAATACTTTTGTTAATGATTACTAAAGGGATTGCTATTTTCCAATCCATTATAAAAGAAACATAATCTAGTGTGATGAGATTATCTTCTCTTTTTTTTTGCATATTTGATATTCACAGAGTTCATTCTACCAGAAGCATTGCTCATGATATTCAGAGCCAAAATGTAGCCCAAAGAGGTTTTATAATATTGGCAAACCAGTGTATTCAAGTTTCTGAATGCTTCTTCTAAATGAATTAAAACTTTTGTTATCTGCTACTCTCTGTACACATCCATGTTGATTATATTTCTTGATAAGTAGTCAAGGTTTTCCTTAGCTTTATTCATTTTTTGCATGTATCTACTTTTAGCTAAGAGTAGTTTGCATCTTTTATCTATCTATTTTCATCCCTAAAAATTATGAACACTTCAAAGAGGTTTCTTTTAAAACTGGGCGCTTAATATTTTTGTTTTCATTTATAGCTCCAAAAGCTATAAAGAAGCTTATATAAGTTGTGCTAGCCACTTCACAGAACACTACAATAACCACTGTCCTTTCCCAATAATTCTTACAATTTGCCTATCAATCTCATCATGATGCATGGGGGGGGGGGGGGTTTAAACAGAAGGAAGAGGATGAAATTAGGAAGGATAAGAGTTACAGTAATGAAATGACATGGTACTCCTTTTTATGCATGTGCACATTACATTGGTTCACACATAAATTCTACCAAGGAAAAACAGGTGGCAATTTCCTCTTTACTGAAATCACCAGTAAATCAATTTTACCTATCTTTTGTTATGTATGAAATTTGTCATAGTTATGGTGCAAATCACAATGGCACCCTGAAAGCTTATGAATGCTTTCAATTTGGGGATGAAGCATAAGAGCCAATTATCTTTTTCCCTCCTGGCTAGCCTCCTTCTGCCCCCCCAAGGTACATTTCCTACCACCTGTTTCAGAGGCAAGAGAATGATCCATCTCTGGCATTTCTGGGCTGCTACGTTGTTCCTTCTCCCTTTTTTTTATTCCTACCCTCTTTTGGGAAGCTGGACTTCGATGTTGCCAGTATGATCAAATATCCCCCCACACACACACACAACCCCAAGATGGAGAAGGAATATTTTTGCCCCTCTTGAATTGAGTGTGAAATTTATCTTAGCTCCAGAGAGCCCATCTTTGAAGTGTAGAAGACATTCCTGCCATGATAATCATAAAACGAACTCTTGCACTGAGAATGATTATTACATTGTTCCAGGCACTACTAAACTTTAAACACCACTAAAAAAAAATGTCCACAGCACACAAGATTACCAGATTTAATTTGGATAAAGCACAGTGGAAACATTTTGGGGGACTTCTGGGAGCAACTTAGTTTTATTTTCAAAATTAATTTTCTTCTAACCAGACGAAAGAAGGAGAGGGAGCATAAAACTCAATAAAAAGAGAGCAGATTTCCCCCCTGAAATAATAATAAAACAGCCTTAAAGTTCTCCTGAGATTTCCCCAGGTTTTTAGAATATTAGTCTGAGGCAGGAACTTTTGTTTTCATCAAGTTTATAATATTAAGGAGTTCATGCAAACACCAAGTCAAAAAAGGCAAATCTATAAAGCAAGAACTCAGAATATCTATTACCAAGCCTCTAACAAAGAGTTATAGAACCTTATCTATTCAAAATTTCCTCTGACACCAGTGGTGCAACACCCCCACTCTGTGAACACAAAGAAAGCTGAGATTTACAGTACTTAAACTTACGCCTCCTTGAAACTGAGGTAAGCTACACCAATACAATCGCTGTTTTACTTTTCTACATGTGAGGAGTTAAACTAGCACAGTTACATTGTTGACTGGCTATTCATTGCTTGAGTCCAGTTGAATTAACATCATAGACAAGGCCTGTGTCTTTACTTTGGCCTGTCATGAGTCCACCTGCCTGCCATGAGTCCATTATGTGGTCCACCCAAATGGGACCACATAATGTAATTGATGGTCACATCAACCACACAAATTGTTAATTCAAAAACATTTACTGGTAGGACTGGATGAAAAATTGTAACTTATGCTCTGCGGGAAATTTTGCACACAAAAAATGTTAGAAAATTTTCATAACATTTTTCCCCATTTTTTTGTCAAAATGAAATGAAAAAGGATGGGGTTTTTACCACTTTTGTCTCTTCCCTGTTTCCCCCTCCCCCCCAAAAGGTGAGTTGCATGGACCTTGCTCAGGGTTGGTTGGTAGGGGAGCACTATCTAGTGACTAGGGCTTAGGTGAGGGACATGCAGGCAGATTGTAAATAGGGGAGCCTGGGCCCTTTCAGGACTATCTATGCTCTGACTGCTGTGAATACTTAAGGCAGTCCTCACTGGACCACTTCCTACCACCGCCTTTCATTTCTCCCAAGATTGCCATCTGGCACTGTGAGAGAAACATCCTTTTCCTGGGGTATGGCCCACCCTCCTGGGACAGTTCAATCCAGGCTTTCTGCTTTTGAGGTAGTCCAAACAAAAACAAAGGGGATCAATAAAGTTCAGATTTTGCAGGACAGGGGAATGCTGACAGGAAAGCAGTCTCTGCAGAAGACCCTCCCTTTCCTCAGAGAGGGGCCTATGGGCAGTTGTTTAGGGAAAGATTCTGTTTCCCCTCAGCTTATTTCCCTGCAGCTGCTGGTAGTGGGTCTGTTCTCCTCCCCATCTGCCCCCCCGATGAGCTGCTCTCCTGCCTTTTTACTCTGAGTTGTTGCATTTGCTACCAGGGTAGTGGGACTGACTGGGCCCAGAGTAGTTCTTTAACTCGTTTTTTCTCAGTGTGGAGTCTGTATACACTATCATACGGAGGGAAAGGATGATAGAAGAAATATCTGGAAAATCTTTGGAAAACTCAAAAAAGAAATCTTGAGAAAACTGAAAAAAAAAACATTTTCACGGAAACTTATTTTTCAAAAACCATTTAAATGGCAAAAGAGTAATTGGCTCTATTTATTCCTATAACAAGAAACAAGCTATGCAAGTTATTGTCAAAGTCTAAAACAGGGAAATTTCCCTCCGATATCTGTCAACAGTAGGTAAGATTCACCCAGGACAGGGCTTCCACTGTTGTTTTATTCCATGTCCATTTGGTATTACAGCCCATACTTGATCTTGAAGTAGATGACATTGCACTACATAGTAATCTCTCTCCCATGTTCAGAGATCGTTTTTCCTCATGCTTAATGGATTAGAAGTCTTATTCCTTATGATTTGAGGAAATACCTTCCTCATACTTCTTCATATCTTGGACACAGAGTAGAAAAGTGCCTCTATTTCAGTCTTTCTTCTGTTACTATGTCTGTAAAGTCCTGTTACAGATGAAGATGTAAGAACCAGGAAGGTATCTATATTTAATATGTAAGTCACTTATCCACTTCACTTTCCCTCCTCTGCCTTCTTTCCTTTTTTGTGCCTCTCTTTCATCCCATTTTTTTGTTTTTCTTCTCTGCATATTTGCCCTATCTTTTAGTGTCATAAGCCTTGAAGCAAATTTTGTGCATTATTCTTGCATTTCTGAATGTTTCTGAAACTCTTATGTCTTTTGTAGAAAAATACCTATGGCATTAATACAGCTGGAGATTGGGTTGGAGTCCATACATTCAAAAACAAACAAAAACAGATTTAAGTATGCTAGTGCAACTTAATCCATGGTATTTCTTGATTTTTAAGTGCAGGATCTAATCAGCCCCACTCATGTTCAAAACCCTGCAAAGGACATGGTTGGCAACATTGATCTGGGTTTTATGTTCTGAATTGGGCTAAAAATTCAAAACTCTTTCAAAAAAAGTTGCAAACCAATAATCTGAAAAAAGTTTTGGGATCAATTAAAATTCAATTTTTAATAATTTTGAAACATTTATTTAAATCTTTATTTTAATATTTACCTTTCAATTGTATGCAATTTAAAACATTTAAGCTAAAAATTTTTTTAAAAATCAATCTGAACCATAAAAGCCCAGAATTTTTCATTTAAAAAATGTCAAAACAAGACAATTTTGAAATATATTTTCCAGGGTTTTTTTAATGAGAAATTTGTCCAAACTGATCTTTTTCTCATGAACAATTTTGGTTTTGAATAATTGGTACTTTTAAGTGGGGAAAAAAACATGTTCAAAGCTTCCTCACCAGCTTTAATCACAACCCTCATAATGAGAATCCATGTTCTTTATATCTGTTGTATAACATAAAGAACATCTGTACAGTTCTAGACATTATTACTCTGATAGTAAGTGATATAGTGATGGAACAAACAGACTATTACAAATGTGGAGTAGAATATACATTTGCCAGTGGGTGCAGTAGACTGTAGATTCTGGGAAAACAACTCATATCCTCATTTCAAAATAGCATGTAGTCAAAGCAGTTCTGCAGACCTCCCATGGGCCTCAGCAGCTAGACTCACCTAAGAGAGACAACTTGCTGGAATCTATAGTAGGTTTCTTCTAGCATCAGGTAATCTCCATTGTTTTGATCTTTGACTATAGTTTTAAGCATCCTTCACTCTAACCTTATGCATCTTGTGTATTACTAGAAAGGAGACAGAGACTTTCTGGAGTAGCTTCCAATTACTGATATTTTCATATTCTTTGTTGTGTGGGAAAGGTAGCAATTTCTATAGAGTGGTCCAGATGTGTCTGGGTGAATTTGTTGGTGATGGTGTCACTGCTATTATTTAAAAAAGTAGACTATTCTTGTGCAGCAAAATTCTTTGTTACAAGCTGTCAAGAGTCTGTTGCTGAAAGCAAGCACATACAAGTAAGCATAACCAGTCATTCCTGATTTTAACAAACCATGGTTCAGCAGATAGAACTTGTCACTAAACTGACACATCTGGTTTAAAGAATATTTTTTTTGTTAGTTGCACAGATGCTAGAGCAAATTAACCTCGGGTCTAACTCAAATGGAATAACAATAGGGATAAAATTTGGCCCATAGAATTTAATAGTCTGTAGCATTTCTAATATAAATCTCCCTCGAGGTCGGAGAGTCAGCTTTCCTTGAAGAAATCTGGGTTCTCTCAAGTTCCAATGATTTATAAGATTCTACCATTTTCAGTTAAGCTCTCTCAATTAGAAAAATCCACCAGAAGACTCTTCCCTATAATTTGGCTCCTTTCCTAAACTTCTCTAGACTGTTAAATGACAGCTAGAAACCTCCCCAAAACAGGCTCCACCATAGATTTCCTTTATTTCTAATTCTATAAGATCAGAAATAGGATGACAATAGTTTCTCCTGATTTTGTAGTACAGTAAAACCTCCATTTAACGGACTAATTCGGGCGAGGGGGTGTCCGTTAAATCAAAAAAGTCCGTTATTTAATAATAATAAAAAAAGAGCTGTCGGAGCAGCAGCCCGACCGCCACAGGGTCGGGGCGACGGCTCCGCAGCCCGCCCGCTGCTGGGACCCGGGCGGCAGCCGGGAACCATCAGCCAGCCTGCCCGCTGGCGGGATTCGGGCGGGAGCCGGCAGCCAGCCCACCAGAAATGGATCAGGAATTCATCAGACTTGCTCAGAAATTTTGTCCGTTGCATCCGAAGTCCGTTAAATTGAGGTCCGTTAAATCGAGGGTTTACTGTACTTCTATTTTCACTCTTAACTAGAGCTAGCAATGGCAAAGGGGCAAAAAATTAATTGAGAAAATTAACTGTTTTTTTAAATTTTAGAATCTCATGAAGGTTTGCTGAGGTTTGGGTCAGTGTGTATTCTATCTACTTTTTGGTCATTCTTTATTAATATAGCTAACTGAACTATTTGCCATGAGTAAATTAGCAAATGAATTTATCATTTTCTGCTGCATTTGACTCATTTGTGCACTGATTTTTTGAAAGCACGGTAACTAAGGATTCACTGGATAGTTTGGATAACCAATTATCAGTTTATGGCAGTCAGCCTCATTAAACTGTTTATGAACTGTTTGCTTTGACTTTTCTCGTGTTCTTTTTATAATTGATAGAATATGATTGCTAACCTACCTGGTATTATTTTTGCCTTCTGATTGGATGACTATCTTCTTAAACGGAAATATGATTAAGTGGGTAATGAATAGTAAATATTACTCTTTGTCCTTGGATGCCCTTGTTATTCAAGTGCAAATACATTTGCAGTCAAATGAAGACCAGAATTTTGTACAAAACAACAATCCCCTCACCAAACATTTGTGTAACAAAAGTTGATCTGCATACATGGTCACATACTGAAAAATAAGGGATATGAACATGGTTGAACTGAACAGCTGTTCAGTATTAAAATAAATAATTGTGCACACTCCTTTCAAAATATTGCACCAGCTCTACCTATCAAAAATATTGCTGTATTATGGAGTATGGATAGATATTTTGGCAGTGACCCAAATCTGATTCTTAGTAATGTTTCCCGTAATGGCACTTTAGTAATAAATGAGGTAGCAGTATAACTGTACTTTAAGATATAAATTTACAATTAATCTGAAAAGTACATGAATATTGAGTAGTCAAAAAAGATATTTAGGCTTTGATCCTGCAATCTGATCCACATAGGTGGTACCCGCTAAGTCCAAACAGAGTCCAAATAACATCTACAGGGATCCAGGCAGGTGGGCCAGATTGTGAGGATGTAAATGATTATAGACTAGCAAAAATACCCGGTGTTGCTCGGGTCCGTTGGAGGGGGGGAGAGAGCTGAGTGAGTGGGGGGGGGGCGTTGGAGTGGGGGGAGGGGGATGAGATTTAAAAAAAATTCGATTCTTACCTGAGGGGGGAGAGAGCTGAGCGAGTGCGGGGGCCATTGGAGGGGGGAGGGGGAGAGAGCTGAGCGAGTGCGGGGGCCGTTGGAGGGGGGGAGGGGTGTGAGATTTTAAAAATCTTCGATTCTTACCTGAAGGGGGAGAGAGCTGAGTGAGTGGGGGGGGGCATTGGAGGGGAGAGAGAGAGCTGAGCGAATGGGGGGGCATTGGAGGGGGGAGAGAGCTGAGCGAGTGTGGGGGCCGTTTGAGGGGGGAGGGGTAGGGGGTGAGATTTAAAAAAAATTGATTCTTATCTGAGGGGGGAGAGAGCTGAGTGAGTGCGGGGGCCGTTGGAGAGGGGGAGGGGGCAGAGAGCTGAGCAAGTGTGGGGTCCGTTGGAGGGGGGTATTATTACATCATAACTATGTCACAGAGAACAGCAGGTGTTAACCTGCTGCCCAGCTGATGTGAATGGGCTTTAAAGAATTTCACCCCTGGGGGGGTGTCAGAGGTGAGATTTGAAAATTTTTCGATTCTTACCCTGATTAGGACCCTAAATCCTATAACTGTACCAAATTTCAAGTCTCTAGCTCAAACGGTATGAAGGAGTAAGGGAACGTACACACACGCACACACACGCACGCATACACCATTTGACTTTTATATATATAGATATACCCAGTGGATGATTTAGAGTTAGTGGGACTCTATGCACAGCTTCATTTTTGTTCCCCTTCACCCTCACCCCCGGGAACCAGCCAAGAAAAAGAAAGCCAGACCTCTGCCCATCCCAGACATGGGTCCAGACCTGGCCACAGGGCGGCAGCTGGGACCATGCACATGGGAACTAGGGTAGGGGAAGGGCTGCCAACAGAATTGCCAGTTCTCTGGGCAAGGTTGGGGGGGGGGAGCTGGCTCCGGGATCCCAGAAGGGACAGACCCTCGGGTGGAAGGATGGTGCTAGGGGCTACCCTTCCCGAGCCAGCCCTTTAGCACTGCCTGGCCTGCGCCACCGGGGGTGGGGGTCCAAC
Source organism: Sternotherus odoratus (assembly GCA_032164245.1). Taxonomy (NCBI): domain Eukaryota; kingdom Metazoa; phylum Chordata; order Testudines; family Kinosternidae; genus Sternotherus; species Sternotherus odoratus. The sequence goes on along the minus strand of JAVMKO010000002.1, from coordinate 83,369,375 downwards.
TGCGATTTGAAGTACCTGGGGCTCCAGCTGCTTCTGTGCCAGGAGCCCTGGGCCATTTTAAATTGCTGGGGCCCAGGGCAGCTTCCCCTTTTGCTCCCTCTTTGGTGGTCCTGGGTGTAGGGGGTGTTGCTGCTTCCCCACATTTTATGTGGGGCTTTGCTGCCACCCCATCCCACTTATGTTAAACTTTATTGTTAGGAGCACAGAACTACCTGGGGAGACAAGGATGTTTTGGGTTAAATCTGCTTCTGGTGTATACCCCAGTTATCCAGACCCTGTTAATCTGAAATAAATTGGTCCCTCATTTCTGAAATGTATATAAAACCTGAAATTCCAAAATAGGTATATGGCAATTAGACCTTTATGGTACTCAGCATTTGCAGGGGTTCTTGCAAATATACACTTCCGTTTTCATCCACAGAGATTTGTACCTTGGGTTCTGCTTTGAGTTCTATCTTAGGGATAGAAGATGAAGGGGCTGGGGAGTGGGGAGTGGGCGGGAAAAGAGGGAGAATTTTGTTCTATGTAAAATATGATGCTCATGAGAGAGGCAGTATAGTCAGTCATCTCAGACCTTAGGCTACTTTCTGTCTCTACAGGACATCAGCACATTTTATCCTATCCCGCTTTCAAAACACTTTTAAAAATGTTGCCACTTACTGTACCATTTTATACACATGCTTCGTATTATATGAATCCTTTTCAAATGTAATTTTCCCCTATTACATTTTTTCTTTCCTATACAATGCATCATATAATCTTTCCCTCCATTCCCCCACAGTATAATTTTTTTACTCGATTGTATAATTATTCTCTTCCATTCTTTTCCATCTTTCTTTTCTTGCATAATGCCCACTTTCTCCTTCCTTGAATCTTCAGTTTCTCTCCCCTCTCTCGTGTTCCCCATTTCCAGTCTCTATACTCTGTGTCTTCATTTTCTCTCACGTGACCTCTTGCCTTGATAAATATAAACTCACACATGCCTTTTTCTTCCCATCCACAAAAGATCTGTCACACTCAGTTGCTTCCCTATTTTCGATCAAGGAAAGGCACAAACAAACAGACTCACTCACAGGTCACTGACACATGAAGGCTCCTTCTACCCTCTCACCCAGACCAGATTTAGGGGCAGGCGACCGCCTGCGAGGCTGGGCTTGGGGGGTGCTAGGCTTGTAGATTCACAGATCCCAGCATGCAAATTTATCTTTTAATATGACAGGGATAAATCATGCATGCAAATCATGCATCAAAGTCATTAAATGGGCTACAAATGCAATAAAAAAGAAGGTATTCAAAAATTTAACAAATTGGGGTGCAAGGTGCCAAAAATAATCCTCGGCTGGGGTGCGATTTGGTCTAGGGCCCGCCCTACCTACAACATCAAATCTATTCTTTCACATCTAGCAAAATGATGAAACAAATGGGCACTGCAAGGCTGCCGGAGGAGGTAGCAGGTAGAAGGAGATGAGGGGGAGGAGAGAGCATTCGCTTATTTTGACAGAAAACTAGAAGCAGTTTTAAAAGTGTGTACTAGAAAGAGCATATGAAAGGTGGAGGGAGGAGGAAGAGAGCTTTGTTGTGTTGCAAGTTGTGTGTTCCTTGGATGAATGTTCCGTGCTTATTAACTCTCAGTGTATTGTGCAGTGTTTGCTATTTCTAGTTGGCACTGGCAGGACGTGCTTACCAGTAACTAATTGCTTTCCCCATATTATACAATGCCTCTTGGGTGGTAGCATCTACCATGAACTACATTTTTCCTACATTAAGACAGTGCAGTATCTTGTGAAAAAAGATAAATACATGTTTTCTTTCCCTGTACTTTAGTGGTTGGGGCGGCAACAGTTCTGTGTGTTTAACGAACAGTAAAAATAATTTCTAACGTTTCCTTCCAGAAAAGGAGAGACAGTGAAATGAATAAGGGAAGAAACTCATATTTGTAATAAATTGTATTATAGCGGAAGAGGGAAAAACCTCTGCTGTAAAAAGCAATGGAGACACAGTTGAAAAACCTCCTAGTTCTGTTGAACAGATGGTCCATTGCTGTTGTGCTCAATGAGCTCATCTAGTGCCTACTTGGGAAAAACTGCGAGCATCCTCCCATTCTATGCTCTAGGGCAAAACCAAAGTTATGGGACTAGTGCTTCTACTGGCTCCTAGGCTGCAGTGCTAAATCTATCTTGAGCATTTGTTCCCTCAATCCAGTTAGCCCCTGTGGCCAAGCAGTAGCTGAGGATGATGATGTCATGCAACTGATGATTCTCTTTGCTAAACAAAATTTAGAATAGAAGGCAGGCATATTGCTTTAGGCAATGAGCATGCCTGGTAACATAAACAGAAAAGATGACTTAGGAGGTTGTGTTTGTAACAAACAATTAGAACTGACTGGAATAACTTGATGAAAATGAAATGTCAGCAAAAACAGAAATTGACACTAAGGTTTTCCTTTGTTTGGGTTTTTTTTTTCCCCTTCCCCTCTCTTCTGACCAGTTTTCCTAAAAAGGTAAATCAAGTAAACATTGTAGGCTCAAAATTAAGCTCTCTGAGATTTCAAAAGTTGAACACTCAAAGTGCCACATTAAGAGTTAACATTCTTATTGGGACAGATTTTCAAAAGTGTTCAACCTTCTCTTCCCCTCCCCCCCCCCCATTTTGACACTTAGGGCCAGATCTCCAAAATAGATTAACATGTTGGTCAGAGAACTCTTTGAAAAGTCTGACCACTTATATGATACCTAAATGCAAAGTGAACATTTTTTAAAAAAATCTGGCCTCAAATGTGGGTACTAAGCCCCTTTGAAGATTATGGCCCAATTATGTACTGTTCCACGTAGGTAAGAGGGAAGGGCCCATGTGATGTTCTCCTTATCACTTTTTGATAACATTTTTATTTAATTATGGGGAGGGGACCTATTATTGGTTTGGGTTTCAACATTCAAGAGATTGAGACACTGACATGGAGTTTTTTATGCTGCTTTTGTTGTCCTTAGATATGTTGCTATTTTATGGGAAGTTATATTGGACCCAGTTCAACACAGAATTCACATTTAGGATGATAGCCTGGCTTTGCCTTTTTCATTATAAAAGAACCAAATAGTTTTCTGAGCAGCTAGTCAAATATCGGGGCTCTGGAGATGTTCCAGTTGGAAATAGAAATTGATGGAGTCTGGTGTATATTTTTGATGCAATCCTGTTTCTTCACAAGAAATCTACAATGTCCTCCTCCAAATACAGGAGGAACCAACAACAGAAGGAGAATTTTCTTAGCTCTTTAGCCAACACCAGGCACAAAAGCTCTTTCTCTAGTTTTGTCCGGGGCCACACTGTGCTTACAGGCTCCTGCTTAGCTTTTTGGCTTCTCTCTGTTCTTCTTTGTTTTCCATTTCCATGTTCTCTTTCCCACATTCATTCCTGAGCACACTACCCTGTTGAACCCTCTGCCCACATGATGCTAGTTGCTGGACAGGGTCTCTTAGGCAATGTCTACACTACTGACCTTACATTGTCTACACTACTGACTGCAGCTGTGCTGCTGTAAGGTCTCCCGTGTAGCCGTCCTAGGCTGGCAGGAGAGAGCTCTCCCACCCGTATAATTAAATCACTCTCAATGAGTAATGGTGACTATGTTGGCGGGAGACAATCGCCCACCAACATAGCGCTGTCCACACTGGCACTTTTGTCGGTGAAATTTATGTCCGTCAGGGAGGTGGGTTTTTTTCACACCCCTGATGTACAACAGTTTTGCTGACAAAAGTGCTAGATGTAGACAAATCCTTAGGCTTTGTTTTAGATATGGCCACTTAGCTGTCTCTTACACCTATCTTACATGGAGGAATAGGCTCATGCCAGTTTGAATGACAATTTAACACAAAGTTTCACCGAGCTTATAAATATATATCGTCTCTTGTACTTAATGCTGCTCACTAAGCAATTAAGCTGAGTGTGTGTATGTGAGCAGGTCATACCAGTGTTAGCTGTAAAGGAAGGGAATACAGTAGTAGGAATCAATAATCTTTTTTTAGTTTTATTTCTGAACTCTAGCCTCCCATTGTGTGGAATATTTGATTCTATCATTGCCTATCATCTACCTAGCAAATTTAGGTTGCTAGGAAAGAGGTTGAAATCCAGGACCTCTATGGTGGCTTTCTCAGAAATGCTTCCAGTTCCACGCGCAGGGCCAGGTAGGCAGGCAGAGCTTCAGAGTCTCAATGTGTGGATGAGACGATGGTGTAGAGAGGAAGGGTTCAGATTTATTTGGAACTGGGGAAACTTTTGGGATAGGGGGAGACTATACAGGAAGGATGGGCTCCACCTAAACCAAAGTGGAACCAGGCTGCTGGCACTTAACATTAAAAAGGTTGCAGAGCAGTCTTTAAACTAAAAGATGGGGGAAAGCCGATTGCTGCAGAGGAGCACGTGGATCGGATAGAGACTTCTCTTACAGGAGGGTCTGTTGTTAAAGATTCTCTAGGTTCTAGACAGGAAAGGATGGAAAACGATAAAGGAGAGGCCAGATCAGATGAGAAATTTTCACATAAAGAATCTGACACACCAGGGAAGAGCAGACAGATAAACAGTGACCAGTTTTTAAAGTGCTTGTACACAAATGCCAGAAGTCTAAATAATAAGATGGGTGAACTAGAGTGCCTCGTGTTAGAGGAGGATATTGACATAATAGGTATCACAGAAACATGGTGGACCGAGGACAATCAATGGGACACAATCATTCCAGGGTATAAAATATATCGGAAGGACAGAATAGGTCATGGGGGCGGGGGAGTGGCACTTTATGTAAAAGATAGTGTAGAATCAAATGAAGTAAAAATCTTAAATGAATCCACATGTTCCATAGAATCACTATGGATAGTAATTTCATGCTCTAATAAGAACATAACAATAGGGCTCTATTATCGACCACCTGATCAGGACAGTGATAGGGATGACGAAATGCTAAGGGAGATTAGAGAGGCTGTCAAAATAAAGAACCCAATAATAGTGGGAGACTTCAATTATCCCAACATTGACTGGGTACATGTCACCTCGGGACGAAATGCAGAGATAAAATTTCTTGATACTTTAAATGACTGCTTCTTGGAGCAGCTGGTACAGGAACCCACAAGGGGAGAGGCAACTCTGGATTTAGTCCTGAGTGGAGCGCAGGATCTGGTTCAAGAGGTAACTATAAAAGGACCGCTGGGAAATAGTGACCATAATATAATAACATTTAACATTCCTATGGTGGGAATAACACCTCAGAAGCCCAACACTGGGGCATTTAATTTCAAAAAGGGGAACTATGAAAGAATGAGGGGGTTAGTTAAACGGAAATTAAAAGGTAAAGTGACTAAAGTGAAATCCCTGCAAGCTGCATGGACTCTCTTCAAAGATACCATAATAAAGGCCCAACTCAAATGTATACCCCAAATTAAAAAACAACGCCAGAAAACTAAAAAAGAGTCACCGTGGCTTAACAGCCAAGTAAAAGAAGCAGTGAGAGAGAAAAAGGCATCTTTTAAAAAGTGGAAGTCTAATCCTAGTGAGGTAAATAGAAAGGAGCATAAGCACTGCCAAATAAAGTGTAAGAATGTAATAAGAAAAGCTAAAATGGAGTTTGAAGAGCAGCTAGCCAAAAACTCAAAAGGTAATAACAAAATGTTTTTTAAATATGTCAGAAGCAGGAAGCCTGCTAAACAACCAGTGGGGCCCCTGGATGACAGAGATACAAAAGGAGCACTTAAAGATGACAGAGTCATTGCAGAGAAACTAAATGAATTCTTTGCTTCAGTCTTCACGGCTGAGGACGTTAGGGAGATTCCTAAACCTGAGCTGTCTTTTGTAGGTGACGAATCTGAGGTATTGTCACAAATTGAAGTATCAGTAGAGGAGGTTCTGGAACTCATTGATAAACTTAACTGTAACAAGTCACCGGGACCAGATGGCATTCACCCAAGAGTTCTGAAAGAACTCAAATGTGAAATTGCGGCACTATTAACGAGGGTTTGTAACCTATCCTTTAAATCGGCTACTGTGCCCAGTGACTGGAAGATAGCTAATGTAACGCCAATATTTAAAAAGGGCTCTAGAGGTGATCCTGGCAATTACAGACCAGTCAGTCTAACGTCCGTACCGGGAAAATTAGTTGAAACAATAGTAAAGAATAAAATTGTCAGACACATAGAAGAGCATAAATTGTTGGGCAAAAGTCAACATGGTTTCTGCAAAGGGAAATCGTGTCTTACTAATCTATTAGAGTTCTTTGAAGGGGTCAGCAAACATGTGGACAAGGGGGATCCGGTGGACATAGTGTACTTAGATTTCCAGAAAGCCTTTGACAAGGTCCCTCACCAAAGGCTCTTACGTAAATTAAGCTGCCATGGGATAAGAGGGAAGATCCTCTCATGGATTGAAAACTGGTTAAAAGACAGGGAACAAAGGGTAGGAATAAATGGAACTTTTTCAGAATGGAGAGGGGTAACTAGTGGTGTTCCCCAAGGGTCAGTCCTGGGACCGATCCTATTCAACTTAGTTATAAATGATTTGGAGGAAGGGGTAAACAGTGATGTGGCAAAGTTTGCAGATGATACTAAACTGCTCAAAGTAGTAAGGACCAAAGCAGACTGTGAAGAACTTCAAAAAGATCTCACTAAACTAAGTGATTGGGCAACAAAATGGCAAATGAAATTTAATGTGGATAAATGTAAAGTAATGCACATTGGAAAAAATAACCCCAACTATACATACAATATGATGGGGGCTAATTTAGCTACAACCAATCAGGAAAAAGACCTGGGAGTCATTGTGGATAGTTCTCTGAAGGCATCCACGCAGTGTGCAGCGGCAGTCAAAAAAGCAAACAGGATGTTAGGAATCATTAAAAAGGGGATAGAGAATAAGTCGGAGAATATCTTATTGCCCTTATACAAATCCATGGTGCGCCCACATCTTGAATACTGCGTACAAATGTGGTCTCCTCATCTCAAAAAGGATATACTGGCACTAGAAAAGGTTCATAGAAGGGCAACTAAAATGATTAGGGGTTTGGAACGGGTCCCATATGAAGAGAGATTAAGGAGGCTAGGACTTTTTAGCTTGGAAAAGAGGAGACGAAGGGGGGATATGATAGAGGTATATAAAATTATGAGTGGAGTGGAGGAAGTGAATAAGGAAAAGTTATTTACTTGTTCCCAAAATAGAAGAACTAGGGGCCACTCAATGAAATTGGCGTGCAGCAGGTTTAAAACAAATAAAAGGAAGTTCTTCTTCACACAGCGCACAGTCAACCTGTGGAACTCCTTACCTGAGGAGGCTGTGAAGGCTAGGACTATAACAGGGTTTAAAAGAGAGCTGGATAAATTCATGGAGGCTAAGTCCATAAATGGCTATTAGCCGGGATGGGTAATGAATGGTGTCCCTAGCCTCTGTCTGTCAGAGGGGGGTGATGGATGGCAGGAGAGAGATCGCTCGATCATACCTGTTAGGTTCACTCACTCCGGGGCACCTGGCATTGGCCACTGTCGGTAGACAGGATGCTGGGCTAGATGGACCTTTGGTCTGACCCAGTATGGCCGTTCTTATGTTCTTATGTTCTTTTTAGGTTATGCGCTTTATTATATTCAACACCAGGACTGACTGTGCTTTGTGTTACTTTGTGCCCTTCCCCATTTTTATTAGATAGAAATAGGATAGCGTAGTCCCAAGTAACTGAAACGTGGGATTCCATGCTGTCAGAAGAGTAATACCACATGTAGACAATTATACATAGTCTTAACTAAAACAATCTTTTAATTATGCCATTGGATTTATTTGTCATCGAAGACTGTAGTGTGGTGGACAGGAAAGTTGAATGCTGTATCCATTTTGCTTAGCAATTTGGGGTTTTTTGGCCATAAGTCTTCATCTCCATCCTGACAGCAATGAAAAGAAGAGCTGCTGTGGACCAGTAAATGTTCAAGTGCATATATACTGATAGAGAATTGCCATTTGCTTTTTCTGGTATGTTTTCTTTGAGTTGCTATAGCAATCTGTCAGTAGTAATTGATATCACTGTTAGCCGCTACTCTTCCTATCCCAGGCGCAGTCTGTGCTCTTGGTCTTACTCCAATAGTGCACAACATCTATATAGGTTAAAAAGAAACATCTCCTGCTCCCTACATTTGTAGATCCAATTTTAGAACAGGGAATTAGACGAGGCATTTCCAGTTTGGATAATTACTTTCTGCCACTTTGAATTTTCTCTGTTGATTCAGTTAGACAAAGTGTTTCTTTTTTCCTGTTTCCAAAATGTGTTAAACAGTTGTTCTATTTCACCGCAGAAGTGGCTTCCTGTCGGTGAGTATATTACAGCATGGTCATTATACTCCATAGTATGCAAGTCATCACGTTAAATTTCTTAAGTGCTGTGGGATTCTTATAGATTAAGTCTGCTATTTAAGTGTTAGTTGTTACAATCATAATGGAGCATAAACACTAATAAATGGTATTTCCAGGATTGGCATAAACAGCTGCTTTGCTTTTACACTCTTGCAATAGAGGAGAAATTTCTGTAATATTGATTATGTGGTTAGCATTTTTGTATGATATCTACTTTGATCCTGATTATCCACTGCCTTGCACTTTATGTAGTTATTTAAGACAAGTGTAAATATTTACCAAATCAGAATTGTGTAGCATTTTACATTCACTTAGCAAAGGAAGCCAAGACACTGGAAAATTGGAGTGATTATTTCCAAAATTATAAAAGATGCAAAGACTGGCCTACCTCTTACGCACAGATCCTGCAGATTTGGCCTGCACAAGGCACACTCTTAGATCACCTGGTAGAGCTGCTGCCTTCAGAACTCAAGGATTGCATTGGTTTATTGACTGTTATAAAATACAGAGTATGTACACAGTGTACTTGGGGACTCTTGTTAAATCTATCTTGTTCTCTGCTTAGTAGTCGATAGACACAACAATTTGTTGTAATGATGCAACTAACTCCTGCTAGAAGTTCCTGAAAGATATATGTAGCCAGTGACTTCCAGCTAAGACAGGTTTAGTCCAGCTTCTGCTGGCTTTGTCAGAAGGAAACTCCTTTTCGATTCACCTTCTGTTTGTGGACCAAAAGGTACTGCTTCAAGTTTTGTGTGCATTCTGCATAAAGCTAACAATAAAATTAACCCAGCCACTGGAAGAGGGATGCTGCTAACTTGTTTACAGCTGTTCTACTAACTAGCCACCAGTTGCCATATAGAACTCTTCAGCTTCCTGTGGAATTGAAGGTCAAATATAGAGTTTTTCTTTAAGCTAGTGCTGGAAAATGACTGAAAGATGCAGTAGAAATATAGGGAGCTGTGCTCATTTATTAGCTAACGTGTGTATAGCACTTTGAAATTAAAGTGCTGGATAAGTGAGCTGTTAGAAGTATTTACTAGCTTTAGTGTGCTTTCTTCAAAGACAGTGGGTTCTTTGATACCATGCATGAATTCCGATGGAATTGTTTATACCGTAAGTGGCCATGACAGGACAATCTGAAAATGAAACTTCCTTTGTAGCAAAAAAGACCTACAGTACCATAATTTCATTTTGGAGCTTTCACGGTAATTACTTGAAAGCCAATTTTTGAGGAGACAGTAGAACAAAAATAAAATATACAAAAATAAATGAGGACCACAGATTGTGTTATTTACTTTCTATATTGCTATGCTATATTGTAGGTAACTCTTAAAAAGTATCAGATATTCTGTCTGATTACAAATAATGAACTGCCTACAAATCTGGAGATCTATTTTTTTTTGGTGTTTTTGTTTTGGTTTTTTGGTACCTCGGGTTAACAAATGAACAGAAAAGCTTCAAAAACCAAATTTTGGAAACAGGTTTCTGGGATAGAAAACAACTGTCACATTTTCTGGAGTGCCTCACAACTGAGAGTGCTTATCTCAGAGAAGACTCCCAGAAAACAAGGGCAGACACCCCAACATAATGGTATGTTCTATAATTAGATTTCACTAAGTCAGTAATAAATGTGAACTTCTGGATCACTATATTAGTCTAACCATGGAGTCACAGACAGTCCCACTTAGATTCTCCAGCTTATCTTGCCACCTAGATAAACTGAACTTTGTGATCAAATGTTATTAAAACCAAAAAGCATACATCAGGTTTCTTCCAGTCCCAAGGGACCACTGACTTACCCCAGATCAATGGGTTCTCTAGATTTTACAACAAAGGCAACCAATTCTATAGTAAAATAATTGTAGGTTTATTAGCTAAGAAAAGAAATGAGTGTTATTGCGAAGTAAAAGCAGGTAAAATATATGTACAGGTAAATCAGTCTATGATTCCAAAATGTAGCAGAGACGTAGTAATTGCCAGTTTCCTAAAAGTCTCTCAGGGCTACCCAGAATAACTCGGGATCTCTGTCTTCTCGTACAGTTATTCTGCCCTGTTATAAATATGGATTCAAATAAATCTCTATTTCTGGGAATGTTTGGATTCTATCTTCCCACAGAGGACAAGCTGACAGTCTCTCTACCCAGATGGGTTTTTCCTTTAATGACAATGTGTAACGCCAACAGACCCTGGTCATCGGCAGACAGGATCGAACTGGGGACTCTGGAGATTCTTGCATGAGCCTCTACAGCATGAGCTAAAAGCCACCTGCCTGTTACCTAATGCTCTAGAGCATGTGGAAAAGTAGTATGTAATCATTTAATTGAAGACTATTCTAATACATACTCATGGGTCCAAGTCTCTGCCCCAGCTCCCAGACCCATTCTCCTTGTCTAGCCAGTCCCACTCTCCTCCCCACCCCACCTCCTAGTTTGAGATTTCCTCTCTGTCACTCTACACACCATCATCCAGTTCCATTCTTCCCTCGCATTTCATAAGCTCCTTGTCCCAGACTATTCCTCTATATCCGCCCCCACACACACCCCATACCCATCTCTTGTCTCCTTTATACTTGAATGAGTAGTTTCCCTCTCTGTGCTACTTCCCAACCCCAGAAAAAGCACAGCCTCTGATGTCTGGAGTGTACAGTCTGGAGTGTACTATGCTCGTGATGTCTTGAGGTCCCACCACTTAACACAGCTTTCAGCTCTCAGTAATTTCAGCTGTTAGTGGGGGAGCCTCATTGTTAGTGCAGGGTGGGTAGTCTTATTCATCAGATCACTGTCCCTAGCAGGTCTAATGTTTAGACCTGGTTTTCAGTGATTTCAGCTCTATTGATCTCCAACAAGAGAATCTCAACTGAGTCTTAGTCAGCTCTGTCATTCCACAGTGGAGAGGAGGATGGTCAAATTGATCTAGGACCCTGATTCAGCAGAGCCCACACCAAAAGGTACAAAAACTTGTACCCACCTTCTCTTATCTATTCAGGCATGCCAAACACAGGTCTGCTGCCCTTGATTCACACAAGAAAGATAACCACCCTTTATGGCCCTTGCACGCAATAAGAAAGCAACTGGCAATCCGACACCAGATCATTTGGGCAAAGCAGGTCCATCATGCTGTTCAGCTAGGCAGGGTTTGTGTGCCCATGCAAACAAGATCAGCTCCTCAAATCCTCTTCCCCAGCTCATCACTAAATATCAGGGGATCACTCATTCAGTCTGTGCTTATACTCTCGGATGTATTACTTCCAGGTATGACAGAAACATCTGCTGCACAAGGCAACAGAGAAGCACATAAAATAATCAAGACAAATGTGAGTGAAAATTCATACTACTATTGTAGCCAGACTGTCACAGGCTTTTATCGCCCCTTCCAAAGCAAATGGTGAGAGAGAGGGGAGGAAGAGACCTCACCTCTCTGAGATCCTGGGCTTCTCTGGCTCTTCCTTCTGATCATCCACCCTCTCTTCCTTCCTCTTCCTCTCTTTCTCTTAATTGTCCTCAGCTGATGAGTTGAAAAGCTACTTTCACACACTGTGATGCAGATATATTGATATTAGAAAATGCCATCAGATCACTGTTGCTTCTGGATACTACAGTGCACTGGTTTTACATAATGTTCTTAGGAGCGATGAGGAAATCAAGGGTTTCATTGCAGCAGGAGCTACTGCAGATACCAAAATGCCTCCTGCATGCCAGTCTTTACATAAACCACTGGTCAGTATCACAACCTGTCCTCCTTTGTATCTGACCCACAGAGGATGCGAGTCTATTGCCACTTCCAGCAACAGATCTTGGCTCTTTATCTTCAGATGTAGAAACTCATGTTTTCATCTATGTTATTCCCCTGTAATCCCTTGTGTCATCCAAAACAGATGTGTAGTGGGGAAGCTGCCCCACTCCATGAGAGAAAAGGCTAGAACAGGCCAGAGAGCCTGTGCACACCAGCAGCCTACAAGCAACAGCCTGTGGAGAGCCAATACGGTAAAAGGAAGAGGCAGCCAATCTGGGCTGGACCCTATCTAAAGAACGCCTAGCAGGAGAGAAGTCAGTCTCTCCCTGACTTCCAAGGACTGGCTCCTGAGCCAAGGAGAGAAACACCTTGGACAGAGTAGTGTGGGACAGGTTCAGGGTGAGCAGAGGAGTGCTCTGGCCCATTACCTGCCAGTCTGTGCCCCCTGACTGGAAGGGCCGAGAAGGTGTAAGGGGCCAAAGGTGAAATGGCCCAAGGAAGATAGACTAACAAGGGGAGAGAAGGAGGGCAAAGAGGCTGCTGCTAGAGGGTTCCTGGGTTGGGACCCAGAGTAGTGAGTAGGCCTGGGTCCCCCTCTCCCCCTTGTACTGCACCCGGCCGTGGAGGAGTGGCTGAGACGGACTGCAACATGCCCTGACAAGAGGAGATAGACTTTGGGGTTTTGGTTGGCCATTGAGGCAAATATAAGTTAAAGGACTGTTGTTACCCCCATCCCCGCCAGAAAGAGGTGAGAATGGAGTAGGAGGCACTGCTGGAGGGCAGCGTCCTGAAGTGGATGCTGCCGAGTGGGGAGCAACGTGGGTACAAAACCAGCAAAACAGACAATGGGCAAGACACCACACGCAGTGGGCATTCCGTGGCTGGTGAGAGCTAATTCCCGGACTGACCAGTGGGAGGCATAGCAAGCTGAGTCTTGACACCATTACAAGAGGTCACCACGTTTGCACGTAGACCTGTCTAATGCATCTCTCAATATTATAAACACACAAATATCCAGTAAATTAACCCAGTTGTACCTTTCTCTCAATTGCCTTACATCCTTTTCTTGTGTTTAGTTGACCTATATCCTTATATCTCTTGATGGAAAAGAGCTTCTATATAGTGTAGAGGATTGCAGCTTCTGTTTATAGAAAATATAATCACTTCCATAAAACATAAAAAAACCCTAAACATATCTTTCCTTTTCCAGTACTCAAGAGAGTTCATAAAATATTTAGGTTACTCTTAGTTTTTATCTACAGACTTTAATTTCCTGAAAATATATAGCATCAACTCTTACCTGCCACATACTCAGAAAGCTCACTCTTAGTTTTATACCACGTTTTTATTTCTGTCAATTTGTATTTAAAATCTTAAATCAAGAAGCTTTCAAGATAGTTTTGATTAATTTAAGGCACAATGTCACTTCTTTTCTATTTTCTGTTTTGACAGAAATTTACCATAGTGTAAATTGCTTTGCATTAACATGAATCAGAATTCATTCCCATTAACAAGATCCATACTAGGATTAACCCCACCGACAAATCAACTTTTTTTTGTCAGTTTCAGTAGTTATTGTTTAGCAATAACCGGTACAACTCTACATGTCTTTTGAGAGTGTGTGAGATTTGGAGAAATAGGAAGGATGTTACGTGAAGCATACCCTTGAACTCTGTGGAAATATTAATATAACAGGTAGTGTGGTAAATTACCTGAACAAGGCCCTGGTTTAAGGATATGTTATTCTAAGAGGGGAAAAGGTCCTTTTAGGGACTTTGGGACTGTTATTTTATTTCTTGTAAAGAGCTCTATTCATTAGGAAGTAAAACAGGGTTACTACAGCTCTCTAGCTGGAGAGTAAAACTATATGTAATGAATGGAGCGCTAAAACTTTAAACTTAATAAGTATTCATATATATATTTCAAAGGCACACTCTCTTTGTGGTAAGGTCATTTAGAGACTGTTATATTAAAATAAGCTCAGGTGTAATCTGTTAATACAGACATGGCGATGTGTAAGTAAGAAATGTATTTCTAACATAATACATATTTTATACAGTAGTTTAAGGAGACCTCTCATTTCAGAAGAATTATTTATTCATTTTCTCTGATATCTAAACTAAATAATACCCATGTTATAGAAAGTAGAAATGTACTACTTTAGTATTTAGTAGTTTCATATTGCACTAGTACTTTATGAAAGATCTAGGAGAAAAAATTGAACAGGATTGCCAGATTAACCAATCACCTTATAAAGGCAAAAAAAATGTGCACACTTTTGGAATTATAATTTTTGTACATTTCAAATAAATTTAACATATTCTATTTTACGAGTAACTTCAAACTATTTGATTGTAGAGTTTTGGCTTTTAGTGGATTCATAACACTAGTTCCATATTTGAATTTTGGACAACTGGAAACTTATTTTTATTTCCCTTGACTCACCTCTAATTGAAGGTACCCTTTAATTATTTTTTTTAAAAAACCTACTATTTATCTATTTGTATGTTGCAATATGTTCATGAGTGTAGTTATAAAAATAGTTTGACTGTCATCGCTAAGACTATGTAAGGAAACACACTAGCAGAATGTGAAAGGCACTATGTAAATGCAAAGTATTACTCTGTATCGTGTTATTAAGTATCCTAAGACATAGCTGGACAAATGTCCCATACAAAACAGTATTTTTTCTTCTCACTGGAACAACTCAGAAAGAACTGAGGAATGAAAAGAAGCCTGACATTGGTTAAGGCATGAAGTCCTCTGCTAATTCCAGAATCCATAAATAGTGTGGTTATCATTGGATTCAAGAGCTTTCAAACCCTCACTATTAGGATGGAAAAGGGCTATGTTTAAAACAAAATCATTATATATAACATTTTATTTTATCTTCCATCCAGTGGATCCTAGACTGTTGGATCTGATCATGGGGTCTGGGTCTTAAAAAACATTAAGAGTAACAGAAATATCAACTTCAGAGTATTTTGGCCTAATATAAACACGGGTGGGCATCTGGATGGTATTGGGCTTTTATCAACTACTGTATAATATATAAATGCTGTCATGACAAAGTCAATGTTTCACAAAACTGGAAGAATTGTGTTTAGATAAAAACATCTTTAGGTGATAAAGATGTCTCTTTAATTCACAGAGAAATGAAACTCCCTATGTGGCAACCTTAGCAAAACTAGTTGTTCACCACTTGTGCAGACTGCCAATAGATGTTTACTCTGAAAGCGTATTTAATAATGTTGCCAGTGGAATTACTGCTGTCAAGGAAACCTTTAACTCAGTATTTATATATTTATAAAGGCAAGTCCTTGAATTTCCTAACAGATCTGTATCCAAAGGGTCTTGTTTTACAATTCTCTTTGAAAGATGAAGTGGAGGACAATTACTGATGATAAAGGACACTCAACAGACATAGGACAAGTCAGCTAACAAACTGTAGGTAAGGAAAATAGGAGGTCTCCAAGAGACAAGAAATACACATGTATGGGGTAACTATTACCTACATTTTAAGAGAGGAGAGGAAAATCCCCAAATTCTGTGGTTACATACCTGTAACACTAGGAGATACAGTTATGACTATAAATAATGTGCATGTAACACTAAGATAAATTATCCCTATAAATAGCCTACAAAGTAAATTAAGCTTCTCATAATTGTTGAACTCCACTAACAGTACAAGGGGGAGGGTGGGGTGAAGACCCGTGGCTTTACACTGGCCTGAGATGCACTAAGACTCAGGTTCAATTCCCTGTCCTGTCCCTCGCTTTCTGTATCACCTTGAATGAGTCAATTAGTCTCTCTGTGCTTCAGTTCCCACCTGTAGAAGAGGATTCTGATGGATGTGATGCTGTTATGTAACAATCTAAGAATACCAATAAGCAATAATTTTCTGAACAGTGTATGTGGCCTGTTCAGTGAGGTGAAATTACTTATGATGGCTTGCTAGATTTTCCTGTATGAATGTACTGATATGGCTTAATAAAGGACAAGGGGGGGGGGGGGGACAAGCAAGAAAGAAGTAAACACAATAGCTATAGCTAGACAACCTCTCAACAAACACTTGGGGAAGCTGGGGGTTAGTTACAGGACAGCAGCCTACATCCAGGGTTCAGCCTGAAGTGACACTGCTGTTTTGCCATTGCTGGGAACTAACAGATCACAGGGCTACAAACAGTTAAAAAGCAATTTGTTCTCTGAGAAGGAGGAGAAAAAAAGACTGATCCATTCAAAGGAACCAGTCCCTGAAACGGGAGGAGGAAATGTTTGTGAATTAAGGGGACAAATTATGCCATGGAGACCCTAGAGCAGTGGTTTTCAAACTTTTTTTCTGGGGATCCAGTTGAAGAAAATTGTTGATGCCTGTACCACAATGGAGCTGGGGATCAGGGGTTTGGGTAGGCTCAGGGCTGGGGCAGGGGGTTAAGGTGGAGGAGGGGGTCAGGGCTCTGGGCTGGGGATGCAGGCTCTGGGATGGGGCTGGGGATGAGTGGTTTGGGGTGCAGGAAGGGGCCCTGGGTTTGAGGCTGGGACAGGGGATTGGAGTGCAGGTCCAGCTTCTAGGCTAAGTTGTGCAAACTACACAGTTCTCGCTCATTGCCTGCAGACACCGCCCCCTCCCCCCGCAGCTGATGCTCGAGGAGGGGGCAGCGTGTGGAATCCCCTGGCCCTCCTGCCTAGAAGCCAGACCCACTGCTGGCCACTTCTGGGGCACAGTGCGGTGTTGGAGAAGGTAGCCACTAGCCTGCCTTAGCTGGGAAGCACTGCCAATGGGATTTTTAATGTACCAGAGCGACCCAGTGCCTTTCCTGCTGCAACGCAGTACTGGGTCATGACCCAAACTTTTAAAAAACGCTGCCCTAGAGGACTTGGGGTGTGGATGTCTATAGGAAGTTTACACCTACCAGAAGGGCCTAGCTTATTAGGGCACTAGCCTAGAACTTGGGATCCTCTGGTTTAATTCCCTCCCCATCACAGACTTTCTGTGTGACCATGGGCATGTCACTTATCTCTATGCCTCACTTCCCAAGCTGTAAAATGAGCACTTTGCTACCTCACATGGTAAATATAAACACACACAAAAATTGTGAAGTGCTCACATACTACAATAATGGGACCATGTAAGTATTATAGACAGATAGGATCCCCATGTAGAAAATGGATAGACACCTGGCAAGCTAGAAGAGTATAGTCTGTATTATTTTTTAAGACTTTTTTTTTTCCTCTCAGAAGTGCTTTTGTTCTAAAATACTTTGTTTTAAGAAAGATGTTTGGTTTTGAATAGTAGATCATTGCTCCTGGAGTGAACAGACTTCAGGTACAGAACATAAGTCAGGCCTGCTGAGGTAATCAGTTAGTACCTAGGGACTGAAACCCAAGACGTAGTCTGAAAATGGAAGAATTATATGATTTGACTCCAAGAGATGGCTTGAAACTTGGGTGAGGGTGCACTTGAAGAGACCGTGAATATTTAGAGGGGCAGTTAGCTCAGTAACTGTGGCAATGATTATAGCACTTCCTTACCTCAAAGGGTGTTGTGAGGATGAATACATTATAGTGAAATATTTGATTTATGGTAATGGGAGCCATATGAATATTGTAGATAGATAAAGTCCTTCACTCTAGAATATGACCTACACTTTGGCATGAATTTCCTGCAGTGTGGTACTAACCTTTTACGAACACTTCATCAAGGTGTTTTATGGAAATAGCCTTGTGAGAATTTGGAAGTGTTCCTATAGTCACAGCAATGGCCAATTCAAGAGCACTTTACTTTTCATAACAAGTACTTCCATTGCAGAGTCAGACAGTCAGCATTAGAGTGAATACACAAATTTCATATATAAATTACAATTTCACAGGACTGACTCCTACAAAGATTGCTATTTTTTTATCCATAGTGCAGATGAG
This sequence comes from Sternotherus odoratus, assembly GCA_032164245.1. NCBI lineage: Eukaryota > Metazoa > Chordata > Testudines > Kinosternidae > Sternotherus > Sternotherus odoratus. The sequence continues at coordinate 83,351,354 of JAVMKO010000002.1, read as the reverse complement.
AACCAGGATCCACTGTGTTAAGCACTATCCTGAAGAGATTACAATGAAAGCTGACAAGAGAGGCTAAGGGGGGGGGAACTTGTCTTTGCATTAATTGTTTGCACTTTGCTTGGTATAATGTGTCCCTGATCTCTGTGTGAGGTCTTTAGGTGCTACCACAATAGAAATAAATAATAATGTGAGGGTTGTGAGAAAAGGAAATATGGAAAATTAAACTGTTCTTGCTTGGCTCAAATTGTTTTCAGGGGACAGTTCAACTGTGTAGAACTGCCAGTTCTTAATTTTCCTGCATTGTTTTGAGTTGCACACCAATGTTCTCTAGTAACGTGTCCCTGTGAATGCCAGAGTCCAGTAGAACTTTCTGCAAAACAGTGCCTTAGTTATAACAAGCAGCTCTCTGTAGGAAGGATTCTCTTTACAAACCATCTAATATTATAAACATGTTACCTTCTCCTTGTGTACTAAGAAGCTGACATACTAGGCAGATACTATTTCCATGATCCACAATAGGAGGTTAGAAATACTTCTTAAATTGTAAGCTTCTGAAGGCAAGAACATCCTACTATGCTAGGTGCAATGTAAACATGTGATGGCCTGATTCTATCTAAAGCTGAAGCTGCATTATCAATTGTTATATATTTCTATATATTATATATCATATAGTATATTATTTATAAGTATTGCCATTCAAATTAGGAATTGTATTACACCTTTCCGCACAAAATGCTCAGATAGATCATTTAAACTTAGAATGTAAGTCTATCTGTACAGCGATTATTGTTAATTATTTCAATCACTTTTGTTACTTCAGCTTTCTGCTTGTTCCAGTGTTTCTTATTTTTTCCTCTCGTATGTATTATTGTTTGTGTCTACCTTTCTTTTCTTTTAGCTTTGCCACTTGATGATGATTTCCAAAATGTTCTCAAGGAAGGTATTGATCGGATTTTAATGAAAAGGGATTTTGGCAAGATCTGTGATATGATACCTCAGTTATCTATTGAAATGGTTTTCAGTGATGCCTGGGATTTGTTGTTTTGGCCACTGAATACTTTAATGAGGACTTGTAAACAAATGAGGAATGACACACAATTTTGGCTTTCATTTGGTTCATTTAGGAATTTAGGTCAATGAGAGAGTTTTGTGGATTGAATAGAGGAATGAGAGCCAGGAACTCCTGAATTCCAGCCCGGACTATAACAACTATTATGGTCTTGGGCAAGTCACATAACCTATTCAACTCAGTTTCCCTATCTTATGTTTAATTTTTAAGTGGGGAGAAAGGGGAGTTTATAATGCCCAACCCACCAAAGAACTATCATGACTAACTAAATTCAGTTGAATTGAGAAAACTATTATTATGGTTAAACTGTCTAATGTGGACTATTCCAGAGCTGGCAAGAAATCTTTTGTACATGCAAAATTGACTTAAAAATTCATTTTACACCAAAAAGATTAGGTTTTGCATACATAAGAGTATAGGGCCTTGGTTTAAAAGTGTTCACCCTCGAATACACAGAACTTTAACTGGATAAGAGAAGACAGACTGTAAGAAAATAAGAGTCCACAAAGTGAGCACAGTGGGAAGCCTCATGTTACCGAGACTGCAATCCGTTTCATTTCCAACATTCCGCATCAGTGTGAACTGATCAGTTTTGAACTCCCCAACCCCAGTGAGTTCTGGAAATTAAAGCTACAGTATACAGATAGTCATTTCAGTTCACAAAGATACCTAGACTAAAGGAATTTACACACATGGCGTTTTATTGATAAGGAAAATACTTTTATCACCCGTGGCCAATTAGGAGATTGTCTGCATACGTGGTTTTGAAATATGTCTATGTCTACCTAAAGTGAAATAATGCTTAAGGCTGTAGGAAAAAATCATAGGTCACCATTTTGTTGTGGAAATTGCAACTTTTAAAACATATCACAACTTTTTACATCTGCTACAAATTTGAGAGGTACTATTTTCCCATGTCTCTCTCTGTCCATCACCCCCCAGCCGGGGTATGGGCCAGGCCTGACCCTGCTTAGCTTCTAAGATCAGACAGGATCGGGCATGTTCAGGGTGGTTTAGCCATATCTATTTTTCCATGTGCCACTTAGCAAGGCCACTCAGTGTCAGCATGGAGGGATCACCAACTGCCAGATCAAATTTGAAAGAGTGGCAATGCAACCACATGAGTGAGTGAAGTTGCAACCTTGCACACAGGGTTGCAACACCACTTAAATTTGGTCCAAATGGCCCATCATTCTGAAAGGTAAGTGGGGGGCACAGTGTCTGATCTGTGCTACTGCTTTGCTTTGAAAGGCAGGCTGCATACCTTGGAAAAAGTTGGTAGAGCTTATGTGTAGGTGCATGCATAGGGCTGGTGTTCATGAAAGTGGTGGGGGAGGGGAGGAGTGCAGGTTACCTACAAGGTACCTAAACTCAACTTTAAAAATTAGAGGCCACAACTTTTTAACCAAAGAATCATGACTTTCCTACAAGTTTAATAATGCATATGTCATTGTAAGACCTAAGCACCATATGTTAGCTTTTCTATGACATTACTTCACTATAGTATATGAAATCCAAATCTATTTAAAACATCAAGTGATAATAAAGACCAAATTTTGTCCTATGATAGTAAAGATATAAGACTTTTCTGAATCTGCCCACACAATTCTTAATCGCTTTTTTTAAAAAGTTGAAAATTATATAAGATTCAATTGCGGAATTCTTCAATTCAAATAATTCTACAGATTGATTTCTGACTCGGATTGACACTTATAGGGCTTGCTTAAACTTTTAAAACATTGATATTAGCTCTTAAGGGACTGGGCGTGTGTTTTCATTTGTTAATACAGAGTTTGGGCCTCATTATGCTAAGTGTTGTATAAACATAAATTGGATCATACATATAAACTAGATATAAATAGATTTATCCATAGTATAAATATTGCTCTGGAAAGGATTACCATATTGTGGCATTACACACACACACAGTCTTACTAGTTCTTTTTTTGTAGTGTGTGAGCAAATTTTTAGTTTTGTTAGAAAATATTGTGGTGGTGATGGCTAGGTGATTGTTTGGGGGTGATGTGGCAGGCAGTAAGAGAGTTTCCTTTCTGCCTTTATCTCTGAAGTTGAAATAAATTCTTAAGATAGAGTTTTCCCCTGGGCGTTGGTGGGATTTGACGGTACACAATTAAATTATAACAAAACAAAAAACCTCCCTAAGTGTGTGATACAGAGCCTTTCATTTTGACATTGCCAGTCCAGCCCAGTCAGCAATGAACAGAAGGTATTCCCATCTGATGGCTCTTCTCTGGCCTCTATGACATTAATAGGACAAGTGCATGTATCACAAAAGCACTATCTGGCACTAATTAGTAGTTGACCTTCTATAACCCTTGTTGTGCATAGTGGTGTAGCTGTGTTGGTCCTCAGATATTTTAGACACAAGGTTGGGGAGGTCTTTTATTGGACTGACTTCTGTAGATGGGAGAGACAAGCTTTCAAGCTTACACAGAGCTCTTCTTCAGGTCTAACCCATGAAGGCATTTGCAGCAGTACTGCGTAAACTTTTCCCTCCTAGAAAGTCTCACCAGATCAGAATCAAGGAATATTGGCAGAAGACTGCAGAGAAAATTGGCACTGCTGCTGGCCATTCTATAGAGAAATGTCACCCTTAAAACATTTCAGATCCATAAGATAAATAAATAATATTACTGCAATAGTGTCTGGTCTGTTGAATCTTGCCACATCTTTTTGTACTATGGTTATCAGCAAAGTACATGAGCAGCTTACACATCTTTGGATGGGGGGATCCTGATTTTAAATATCTTCCCTACATTTTTTACCTTTCTTTAATTAATTACACTTTTTTATTGCAGAAAAATCTAAATCAGCAAAGTGAGCTTCCCATTATCTTTGTACCATAACCTCACTAAGGTTGAGTCCAAATGCAAGACACACTTCAACTTTATTTTTATTTTAGCAAGTTAATGTGCTAGGTCTTGTTCTTAAGGGAAGCAAACAAAAAATGCCACCAAAAATCCTTGCATATGCATTTTTCCTTTCAGGAGAAAGGAAGACTGAAGACCCGCATTTGATAGGAAATTAAATGAAGAGATTAATATTTATATCTGAAAGATGCTTGAATACCAATGTGATGAGTGGTACAAAAGCCTGAATAGCTAGTACACCACAACACCTTGTTTCTAACTGACAAAGCAAAGCTGGAAAATGTTCTAAAATCAACAATTCTAGAAGACTTCACCCTCCAGAGTTTGAAATCTGGCACAGTTCCAAGCACTGAGATTCAAGAAAAAAGGTTTTAAAAATCTAATAAATAAATTATCACCATCACTGCCCTGTCATAAGATTGTATTGTGCAAAAAAAAAAATAGGGACATTCTCTTTGGCATTCCTTTTACTATGACCTAAGCACGTGATTCTTGGCTCATGTTCTTGAGTCAACTTTTGCCCCTTGCACATGCATGTGTTAAGATATAGCTGCATATGCAAATCTAAAGGGACAGATTCATTTCTAGGACCTATCAAGATAATAAAAAAATGGTTAAATTTAATTAGGTGAGACCCTTAATCAAGCATTTTTTCTAAATTGGTTTCTTTTTGTTTAGAAACCTGTTAATAGGGGATCTTACTCATTAGTATCCAGAGGCAGAATTTCACCCGTAGAAAAATCCAGTCCTTTTAATGTTCTCAAGTTAAGAAAAAGAGAAAAGAACATACTACAGTGTTTGTGAACCTTGATATTTTAGTTCAACTTTCCAATCAATAGCTTAATAGCAACTACTGCAGCCTTTAGTCCCTAAGTGAGAGCTGGCATTTAACTAATCTAATCAGCTAAGAACTTTTAGATTTATAGAATCTGAGCTATTACACTTGCTGAAAAACAGGATATAGATCTGAAATAAGGGACACATTCATCAACCACAGCTGTGTCTTCTGTAGGGTTTTGGATCTTACAAATATGTTATTGAATTACCTAGTAATATTTATTGCTAAATAAATAAGATTTTAAACTATCATGAATTTACCCTATTGAGTATATGTTCATATAATGAAGGAAACATGTTTGGGTAACCCTTCTGCACCAATGTAAGGGGGTTCTTCCTTCAAAAGATTAAAATATCTGCCTTAGGGTATGTCTTCACTACAGCAGTAGGTCGATGTACTTTGTCGATTTTTTTAAGAAGACTGTATAGGGTCGATTTTGTGTGTCCCCACAAAGCACAGCAAGTCGACAGTGTCTGTCCGCACAACTTTTGCAAGCGTCGACATAACGAGCGTTGCACTGTGGGTACCTATCCCACAGTTCCCGGAGTCCCTAGCAGGCACCATTTCGAGTGCTGCACTATGGGTAGGCATTTCATAATTTCGCGCCCTTTTTCCATGCCGCTGACCCCCATTTCGAGCGGTGCACTGTGGGTAGGCATCCCATTATTCGTGCCCTTTCTCCGCGCTGCGCTAACGCCATAGCACTGCAAGAATGGAGCCCGCTGATGCCACGGCTGCAGTAACGGCCGTTGTGAAGACCTCACGCACAGTTGTGGATTTCATGCTGTACCGTCTGCAGAGGAATGCGATCCGGAGACAACTGTGCTTTCTGGAACCCGACGACAGTGAGGAGGAGATGGACCTGGACGTGCACAGCAGGGACAGGGACACTGACGTTTTTGGAAGTAGGGCGACTGACAATCTGGCAAATTTGGTGGCAATGGGGCAGGCTCATGCCATGCAACGCCGATTCTGGGCCAGGGAAACAAGCACGGACTGGTGGGATCGCATAGTGCTGCGGGTGTGGGATGACTCCCAATGGCTCAGAAACTTTCGCATGCGTAAGGGCACGTTCATGGAACTTTGTGACTTGCTGTCCCCGGCCCTTCGGCGCAAGAATACCAGAATGAGGGCGGCCCTTCCAGTTGAGAAGCGAGTGGCGATAGCCCTCTGGAAGCTTGCAACGCCAGACAGCTATCAGTCAGTCGCGAATCAGTTTGGGGTGGGTAAATCTACAGTGGGCTCTGCTGTGATGCAAGTAAGCAGGGCAATCGTCGAGCGGCTGCTACCCAGGGTTATAAACCTTGGAAACCTGCAAGCTACAATTGATGGCTTTGCCGCCATGGGATTCCCTAACTGTGGTGGGGCTATAGATGGGACTCATATCCCTATCCTGGCACCGGACTACGAGGCTGCCGAGTACAGAAACCGGAAGGGATATTATTCAATGGTCATGCAAGCAGTGGTTGACCACAAGGGACGTTTCACCAACCTGTACGTGGGGTGGCTGGGAAAGCTTCATGACGCTCGTGTTTTCAGGAACTCTAGGCTTTATAGACAGCTGCAGCAAGGCAATTTCTTCCCCGACCAGAAAATTTCCGTGGAGGGGGTGGAAGTTATGAGACAGATACATTCAAGGTTATGAGACAGATGCAACCTCGGACGGAACACAATGGGAGTACTATGCAATTGGCAACCTCAGTATTCAGAGGCCTGATATGATTTCTGTACAGGGTTATATTCTACACCTAAAAGTGACTGAATGGCTCACAGAAAAGTCAGAGCATCTCAGACACATATGCATGCCTCAGCCCAACACGGCTTCTGAAATCACCACGCAGCCGGCCATGGTAAGTTCAAATCCATATTTAAAAGAAGCACTTTTATATTCTAGAGTAACCCCACTCCCTTCCCCCCACCACGTGGAGACCTCCTCCCCCCACCGCGTGGCTCCCACTGAACCGCGATCTGCAAAACAAAGCCAAAAATCTCTCGCTAAGGGCTGGCTGGGGCTCTTCTGCGGAGGCAAACACTTGCAGACTGACTCTTCAAATTCCCTGCTAGTTACCGCTTCGGGCTGGCCGGGGGGGAGGGGAGGGGTTGGGAGCGCGTTCGGTCTTAAGCAGAAGCACCCGCTTGCAGACTCTTCAAATTCCCTGCTAGCTACCGCTACGGGCTGGCGGGGGGGGGGGGCGGGTGCTCATTTTGGGGGGGGCGCGTTTGGTCGGTCTTCAGCAGAAAAGATTACTTTGCAGCTGGGAATCTTTATCTCCCTACTAATTGCAGTCTGTATTTCAAACAGGCAACCATGAATGACATCACTTTGCTTAGAATTTCTAAGAGAGATAGAGAACGTATGCTGATTGAGTAACTGCAAAGTCCTGGTCCATTCACCGCAATGCTAGCCTGCTCAATGATACCAGACTATTTACTACTTTCGTGGCATGGGATGGTCTCCTACCACGGGGGGGAAAATAAGGCAGCTCTCCCCAGAAATCTGGTGCGGAAGATTCATCGCTACCTCCTGGATAGCTTCATTGAGATGTCCGCAGAGGACTTCCGGTCAATACCGGAGTATATTGACAAGCTCTTTGAGTAGAAACTGACCAGCAATGAAAGCAGGCTAAGTCCTTAGGGTAAGTTAATCATTAATAAATGCTTCCTTTAAAAATCATGAGTCATGTAACCCCTTAGAAAAAAACACTTACCCCCCTGGGAGGCTTGGGAGGGTGCTGGCTGCAGGGTGATAAACAGCTCCTGGCTGTCTGCTAACATGGTTTCTCCGCTGGTCTCCTGCAGCTCTGTGATATTTCCCTCCTCCTCATCGTCGTCCTCATCTGAATCGTTCTCGGCCCTGACGATTATCCCATTGGTGGAGTCCACGCAGACCGTGCGATGGTGGTGGGGGCGCCCCTCATTATCTGATTTAGTTCATTGTAGAACCGGCATGTCCGCGGCGCGCCCCTTGATCGTCCGTTTGCCTCCTTGGCTTTCTGGAACACTTGCCTCAGCTCCTTAATTTTTACGCGGCACTGTGTGGCGTCCCTGTTGTGGCCCCTTTCTAGCATGGCCTTGGAGACCCTGGCAAACGTGTTGGCATTCTGTTTGTTGTTGCGGAGTTCCAACATCACGGATTCCTCTTCCCAGATAGCGATGAGATCCAACAACTCATTATTGGACCATGCTGGAGCTCTTTTCCTCTGGCTGGTCTCCAGGGCAGCTGAGCTCTGCATGGAGTCTTGTGATGCTGAGGTCTGCATAGGTGCTTGTGCTGCTGATTTCTCTGAATGGCGACTGAGCTGTGCAGGTGAGCTGGCCACGCTGACCAAACAGAAAATGCTATTCAAATGTTCCCGGGTCTTTTCCTGTCTACCTGGCCAGAGCAGCGAGTTGAGAGTGCTGTCCAGAGCGGTCACAGTGGAGCAGTGAGGCAGTCCAGAGCGGTCAGAATGGAGCATTGTGGGACAGCCTCTGGAGGCCAATAACGTCCCATGCGTCGTCACTAGTCCCCAATCGACCTAGAGAGGTCGATTTCAGCGCTACTCCTCTCGTTAGGGAGGAGTACAAAAGTCGATTTTGAGGGCCTTTAAATCGACGCAAATGGCGTCCGTGTGAGGACGGGTACAGGTTTATGTCGACTTAACGTCGCTAAAGTCGACGTTAAGTCGTAGTGGGGACCTGCCCTTAGACAACAAAGTACTTCACCATTGTCAGAAAGTAAAGGATCTGGAAAAAAATGGACTCTGGAGTCACAGAGGTAAAGAGCTGCTTCTCAAACCATCAAGCAGCATTTTGTTGTTTGTTGGTTGGAAGAGGCTTTGTTTTGGTTTTGCAACATGTCATGGAATAAAAGGGCTTTGCTATCACCTTTCCTTCCCTTTCCTTTCTTTTGAATATATATTTGTTTTTTAGTCTGATTGTGCTACCTATTAAGGATAACCAAATGAGTTCAGAAAAATTAGGAAACTTCCTCCAAGTCATTGATTAGATCCAAGCCTCAAAGTTTGGATTCAGATTGAGCTTCCTTCTATGTCCAGTATTTAGAACTCTCAAATTTTCTTCTTGAGCCAGACTAAAGTGATTTTTTTGGAAGATGCTGTAATGTCCTTTTCTTTACATTTTTCAACTGCTTAACTTTTAGGTCCTGCTCAGTCCTGGAATCAGGTGTGTTTGAAATATCACGAAAAAAGCTCATCTTTTGTCCATTCTAGCCAAAGCGTGCAGATTCAAAAGGTTCAAGTATTTTCTTTAAGCACCCAAAGTTTTGTTTGCTTCTGTGACTAGAGCCTGAATTCTGAAATCAGTGTTAGACCATCACTGCTACAAATTTCCAGTTTAAGGCTATGTCTACATTAATACTTATTCAGGGGTGTGAAAAAGACACACACACCGACTGAAATAAGTTACACCGACTTAAGCACCAATGTTGACAATTCTGTTGGCAGGAGAGCTTTTTCCACTGACGGAGCTACCACTACTCGTGATGCTGGAGTGTTGAATTGACAGGAGAGCTCTCTCCCATCACCTCACACTGGTGCCACTGAAGCCTGGTGAGCTGATTCACATAACTGCAGTGTTTAAAATCAATGGGTATTACATATTACCTATTTAGTGGGAGTGGCTCACTACATATTTTTTTTAAAAAAGCATTACCTGTTTGAGTCACTGTTTACCCTGAAGATTATTTTGAATGTTTATGGATCATTGTCCTAACTGCTAAAGAACAACATGAGGTACTAATTGGTGTCTGTTACAGACCACCAAATCACACTCGAGACCAGGAATAGCAACTCCTTATGCACCTAGCTATAATGTATGGGGAAGAGGGGGAAACGTGTGATCATAGGGGCTTTCAGTTTGACTGCCATATGCTGGAGGTCTCATTCTGCCAGTATTAAAACATTCCATGGATTTTCTGAATAATATATATGACAATTTCCTAAGTCAAAAAGACTTGCAAACATCACGGGGAATTTTATATTAGACATTGTCCTAACAAATAAAAAAGAACTGATCCCAGACCTGAAACAATATCTGACTGTGACTTGATTACATTTTTAATGTGTAAACAGAATAAAGTACAGACCATTATACACACACACACACACACACACACACACACATGGCTTTAATAGGGCCAATTTCATGAAGCTGAAAACAATTATGAGCCAAAACATTTGGGAGAGAGAATTTAATCAGAAATATGTGAATGATAATTGGGAATCACTTAAGAGTATCTTACTGAGTGCCCTAAAAGCCACAATTGAAGAACAATGTTGTGTGTGTTTAAAAGAGCAACCTCTTTGTTTAGAAGGAAGTGAAGGCAGATGTAAAATATATACATAACAAATGGGGGAAAAAGCCATTTATAGTAAAGAATATAAATGAGAGGTTAAGAATAGTATAAAATTAATAAGGGTAGTTGAGATACAATGAAAGTCTATGGTCTGCAGAATTAAGAACAATACGGGTTTTTTTTTAATTAAGAACAAAAAGAATCGTGACAATGGTATTGGTTCATTACTAGATGGAAATAGTAGAATCATCAAAAATTATTCATAAAAGGTAGAAATGTGCAATAAATATTTCTGTTCTGATTTTGGAGAAAAAAGCAGATGCAGTCTCATCATAGGGTGATAATAGCATTCTTTCCCTTCCAGTAGTATCTCTGGTGAATGGTAAATGGAATATATTAAAGTTAGATATTTTTATATCAGCAGATCCAGATAACTTGAATCCACGCGATTTAAAATAGCTGGATGAGCAGATTTCTGGTTCATTAATGTTGATTTTCAGGAAGTCTTGGGGCACTGGGGACATTCCAGAAAACTGAGAAGAAGCTAATGTTATGCCAATTTTTTAAAAGGGATAATGGGATGAAATGGTTAATTCTAGACCTGACAGCCTTGCATCATTTCTGGGGAAAATAATGGAGCAGCTGATTCGGGACTCGGGTAATAAAAACCTAAATGACACTAATGAAAATAATGCAGAACAACAGTTTATGGAAAATAGTTCATTTCAAACTAACTTGATATCTTTTGTGATGAGATGTCAAATTTGGCTGCTAAGGGTAATAGTGTTAACATAATATACTTAAACTTCAGTCAGGTGTTTGAGTTGGTACCGCACAACATTTTGATTAAAAAACTAAAATGATATAAAATTAATATAGCACACATTAAATGCATTAAAAACTAGCTCACTGATAGATCTTCTCAATGATGATTCCCTGTTTACAATTACAGTTTGAGTCCTGTTTCTAGTGGGATTGAACAGGAATTGGTTCTTGGCCCTCTGCTATTTAACATCTTTATCAGTGACCTGGAATAAAACATAAAATAATCACTGATAAAGTTTGCAGATGACACAAACAGTGGCCGCACAGTAAAAAACGAAGAGGACAGGTCTCTGATTCAGAGTGATCTGGGTTGTTTGGTAAACCGGGCACCAGCAAACAATATATATTTTAATATAAATAAATGCAAATATATACATCTAGGAACAGAGAATACAGGCTACATGAATAGAATGGGGGAGCCCTATCCCAAAGAAGCAGTGACTGAAAAAAGATTTTGGGGTTGTGATGGATAATCAGCTCAACATAAAGTCCTAATGTGACTGAGGCCAAAAGAGGTAATGTAAACATGGAAAACTGTCCAGTTCTAGTGTCCGCAATTTAAGAAGGATGTTAATAAATTGGAGATGGTTCAGAGAAGAGCCACAAAAATGATGAAAGTATTAGGAAGCTTGCCTTGCAGTGATAGAGCCAAGAAGCTCAATCTATTTTGCTTAACAAAGAGAAGGTAAGGACTGATTTGATTACGGTCCATAAGTATCTACATGGAGAACAAATATTAAATAGGGCTCTTCAATCTAGAAAAAAAAAAGAGTACAACATGGAAGTTGAAACTAGACAAATTCAGACTGTAAATAAGGTTTAAAATTTTAACAGTGAGAGTAATTAACCACTGGAACAATTTATCAAGGTTAGTGAGGGATTCTCAGTCACTGACAATTTTTAAATCAAGACTGGATTTAATCAAGACTGCTCTAAGATTTATTTTTCATTGTGAGGAGGAGAAAGTTCCATGGGCTATGTTGTACAGGAGGTCAAACTAGATGATCACAATAGTCCCTTCTGGCCTTAGAATCTATGACTTACATTTTAACACTAGGAAACATCTTTAGTTCACACAAATATTTGAGCAAAACACCTTGAGATCTTTTTTTCAAGTATCAGGATTGAGACGGTGATGGCATGTTTTTGTTTTTTTTTTGCTCCTCCACCCTTTCCAATCTGCTTTGTCATCTTGGAATGGATGATATTTCAGCCTTATCCCCTGTTTTTGGTGTGTCTCCTTGTTCTTTAGGCCACTGGAGGCCAGGTATCTTGCTATCTTTGTCTCTTGTGAGATCTCATCTCAAGGTACCCGGGCAAGGCAGTATTCCAAATCTATTCATATCTTGTTTTCTGTGGACTGTTGAAAATTCAATTCCCATCTCAAAGCCTTAGGACAAGTAGCCACTTTCACAGGTCCCATTGTTCTACACCTTTAAAAGTGTCAAAAGCACTCTAAGTCCCAGAGTTCACTGTCATATAGTAAAATCCTTCCCCTCCTTCTGTTCCTGCTAGTAACATGAGAAAAGGGACAAAAGAAGGGGATGCCCAAATATTTTCTAGTAAAATAAGATTTGCCATAGCCAATCAGACCACTGATACCCTACATCATTTACAATACCCGATGCTTTAAAGGAAGGCAGCCTCCCCAGTTATCCAATGCTATAGATTGTTGTTGAGCTGAAGTGGAATCCCTTCCTGATTCCTGAACAAAAAGGGTGAACTTTTATCCTGAATTTCACTCTATAGCCTATACTATCTCAAACACATTAACTGGAAGTGACAGGAGATTTAACTGAATTGTAAAAGGTGGAAGGTAGTAGAAAGTGGTCTAATGTGTCTGTTACTGTTTGGGGGTTAACTCCACCTCTGTCCCCACAGTTGTCGCCTCAAGGCACCTCAGGACTCCAGCCTTCACCTTTCTATGGGTAGGCACCTGTGTCCCTCTCCCTTCTGACTAAGAATTCAGCCTTACAGACCCTCTGCACTTCACTATGATTATCCCAGCAGGTCTGACCTTAATCTAACACCAGCAGTGTGCTCTCTCTGAGGGACAGTGGTGATCAGCCAGCTTTCACAGAGAATAACATGTTTGTTTAAGATAAAAGCATTACAGAGAACACACATTATAAAACAACAAACCATCTAACTTACCAGATGCCACCCATATTCCATGGAGACCCTGGCAGAAGGGGTTTGCCCTCTTGGTACAATCTCATATCTATTTTTGGATCAAAATGAGGGCTGAGTCTGGCCCTTTATACCAGAAACTCTTTCTTTGTCCTCTGGGTCTCTTGAACCCAGCCTGAGCCAGTATAAGAGGTGGTACTTCTCTGGATTGTTCCTCAGTTCTGGGAGCTGCAGTAATTCCCCTCACACACACTGAGTTTAATTCCTAGAAAGCTTGGCAAGCCATCCCCAATGTATGTGTTGCATTTTGGAAGTTTTGCCTTTTATGATAGGGTAAAAGCCATAATCTGATAGTTTTTGTTTTTTATATGCAGTATGTAAGATGCTTCTCCCACAGCTCAACTTAGTGTTGCTTTAATGTAGTATTTATTGTTCAATTTTCCTTCATGTTGTTTATATAGAGGTGATTTTTTAAAGTTAGCACAAAGCTTCCAATCATATTATCAGGTTTTCAGGCTCCTATTCCCTTCCTCCTGAGACAAAGGTCAGGACTTGAATCACTCTGTGGGTCTCAATCTTTTGCTTCGGCTCTTTGCTCTGGGTCCACTGTTCTGCCATTGTATTTATGTGTTTGCAAATAACAAGAAGCATTGGCTCACACACGTGAGGCTGTTTACTGCTCTTGGCCTATGGTGGAGCTGCCTTTGCAATCAATGGGAGTTGCATACAGGACACTGAGGACACTGAATGGCTTTAAGGAATGTGCAAAACTTCACTGCTTAACTGGAGCATGACAAAAAGAAACCACAGCTCCCTTTCAAAGAACAAAATACAAACCTTTCTTAACATCAGTAATACTGACAACTAAGGACCCGATCCCCTAAAAAAGTCTTACTCTTGCAAGTATTCCTTTCTTGTGCTAGTTGGACCATTGTAGCCTTTTAGGGTTACCAAGGTGAATGAGGGTTTGTAAAAATGCGTCCTAACTTAGTTTGAGCCCCATTCATCCAGAGTTTACTAGGTATAATCCAGAGTTTACTAGGATTATACCCTACCTGCTTTTATAGCTCTTTGGACTGACAGCAAGTATAACTTGGAATAGGCCTAAGGTTGGTCTAAATTACCAGGGTATCAAACTGGTACACCAGCGTAGAAAAACCCGAAGATGAATTAAAGGCATCACGGCAATCCCTTCTGAGTTGCACTATGCATTCTTCAGCAGCAAGTGGTCTTATATATTACTCCAGAAAATCAAAAACTTTAATCATCTATTATAGAGCTGCGCCTTTCTCCCACCCTCCCACCGTTTCCCTTACACAGTCATTAGTCTAGTGCCAGCTCACCACCACACAAACAATGATGTATCATGTTTCACTTTCTCTGAATTTCATGCCATCTCAGAGGGAGATTTTCAAATTTGTTTACTGTTGCTTAGGGTCACCAAAGAGTGATTGTGAAAATCGGAACAGGGAATGGGAGGGAGGGGAATGGGAGCCTATATAAGAAAAAGATCCAAAAATCGGGACTGTGCCTATAAAATCAGGACATCTGGCCTCCCTACTGTCGCTCTTCATCATCAGACTTAAGGATAGTGTGCTGAGACCTGCATCAACTAGTGATCTGGATGGCAGCTGGATTCTCAGCTTAATCTTAGAAAAGATGTGGGTTCCCCCTCCCCCCCCCCCACTAGCTAGCAAACAACTAACTGTCTGTTACAGCTTTCCCCCTACTCCATTTTGTCTGTTACAGCTGTCCCGTTCTCCATTTTGTTTTTGCTCTCCTGTGGCCGCCCCTCCCTGGCTGTTAAAATTATTTACCAGGGCCACTGCCCTTCTCAAAGGGAGGGCCCCTTAAGTTGTTTACAAAGAGCCATTGCCCTTCTCAAAGGGATGGCCACTTGTGCTTAAGTGGGATAACTGCCCTGTTCAAAGGGTTGGTCCTGTTATCACCTCGTTAAACCTGGGCTCGGTGTAGGGCAAGGCTGCTATGTCCAAGCTGTAAGACCAATGTGCTTTAAAGATCCTGGGCATGAGTCATAGGCCTCATGTGCTTTTGAGTCATGAGGTGGGACTCTGCCCAGGCATGTTTCTACTCACCTGTAGTTTTTCTCTGAACTCCTCCCCTGTGACAGAAGGAGCCTATCAGCATTACTGGCAGGGAAACTGCCTGAGTTTGCTTTTAAGAACAGGCATTTTGAAACTAGCATCAGAAGGGTTCCTGCATTGCTACCTGGCCTGATCAGGCAGGAGTTCTGGGGGGTCCTTTCTCCGCTCTCGTTTTATTATTGAGCGTACCCCCGTTTTTAAACCCCCCCCGCTCTCGTTTTATTATTGAGCGTACCCCCGTTTTTAAACCCCCCCCCGCTCTCGTTTTATTTTTGAGCGTACCCCCGTTTTTAACCCCCCACCCCACGAAGAACGAATTGCTGCCTGAGAGACCTATTGCTGATCAAGACCGTGCTGAGCCTTCTTCTGATGTTGATTGCTGCTTCAGTCTTTGCTGCTGTCTGGGGACTGGTGAGAACCTCTCTTCTGTGAAACTTTCTATACTTTAGCTGCTGGCTTTGTTTCCCCAACACACAGACTTAAACTCTGTGTCTTAAAACCTCTCTTAAACTCCTTGCTTAAAAACCTCTCTTAAACTCCCCTTGGTCTGTGTCTCAAAACCTCTCTTAAACTCCCCTTGGTCTGTGTCTCAAAACCTCTCTTAAACTCCCCTTGGTCTGTGTCTCAAGACATACCCTTAAACTCCCCTTGGTCTGTGTCTTAAAACCTCTCTTAGACTCAAACTAAACCTTGGTCTGTATCTATAATCTGTTTCCTGTGCCTTCCTGGACTGTATCCTGGGCTGCCAGCTTGCAGCCATCTCCCTCCCCCCTTGGAGCTGTATCCTGGGCACACACCACTCTGCCCTCTGAAACTACCCCTAGTATAAGGTGCACCCATTAGGTTAGATTTTGTCTTTTAGTCTAGATAAGTTGTAATTTCATTTTGCATAGCTGTAGTTAAGTTAGGTTTAAGAATTGTTGCATTGTGTTTTGATATTTGCTAATTTGTGTAGTTTTGGTTAAGTTAAATCATAGATAAGATTTTGCTGTGTTTTGTATAATTGTCTCTCTGCTGTCTGCTCTGTGTCTCCCTGAGTTTAAATCTCCCCCCACCACGTGCTCCTCTTCCCCATCCCCCAACCTTTACTTCTCTGCTGTTTCAACTTACAGCCTGTCTTCTCTCTCTCTTTCTAGCATAAAACCCCATTGGTTACCCCCTTTTCTCTCTAATACACCTCACATTTTACATTTACAGTTTTATCTAAAGTTATTGGTTATTTAACACACTTTATCCATGCTGTTAGTTGATTATATGCTGCTGTGACACACTTTTTACATAGAAATTGTTAGCCACCTGTTACATTTATGCTTCAGTATTAATTGGTTGCCTACTGTATTATACCCCACTGTATTGTACCCCACTATTGAAATCCCCTATCCCATTTACTAAAAGAAACCCCTCCCCAATTGTCTTCTTTAACAAACCCCATACCCCTCACTATTGAATTTTCCCTGTTTTCACATTTTCTTAATAAATTTATTTTGCACCCCACCTGTGTGGTAATTGCTCCCCAAGATCCCATATACCTGCTGGCAGGGACACTAACAATTTCTTAACTAATTTCTTATAATTTAGTGTCCATTAAATATGCTTTTAGTAGATTTAGCAGCAGGAAATTATTTGGAATTTCAGAAATAAAATCCAGATTAGCTGTTTATTTGTGACACTATTCATAAATGTATGATAAAATGAAGATACTTGGAGTAATGGTGTATTCTTTATATGTGAACATTTACAGCAAAATGTGTTGTAGTCCATTTTTCTTTTTACTCTGAATGGCTATAATGACAGAGAGCTGATGTAGCCTCTGTAGATTTTCTGAGGCGAGGGAAAGGATGGGGAACAGAATTTTTTAGGTAGGTATATAAAATCCTTTATACAAAGACCTTGTTGAGCCAAAGATTTGGTTGGGAGGATATCATTAGAGGGAATTCTGAAATGGTTGTAGTTTCAGGATGAATGTCTCACTAACATTAGATGATTTTCACATCAAGCCCTAGAGGATACAAATAACAATGTTTTTGTGAGGTTCTACACAAGTAGAAGAGCAGAAATGTCTAAGGATTGTATTCTCCTCCTACCCACCTGCTTTCAGATGTGTACTATTCCAGTCCCAGCAGGACAGGGAGATGTTAAAGACACACTAGATGAATCATTGGTGAACAAAGCCAATACAGTGATTTGGGTGGATTCTCTGGTGCTTCTTAGCCACTTCTGTCACAACCTAGAGAGAACATCCAAAAGGCCCCACTGCTCCACCTCTCCCATAACCCCCAAAACCCCCCAAAACCACAAAAAACTCCCTTTAAAAACTGTTGGACATGTGATCCAAAGGCAGTAGAAGATGAAAAAAATAAACATTCATTTATATTTCATACATTCAGCTTACACGCCACAACATCAAAGACAAAGAAAGGAGAAAGTAGATCTGTTTCAGGCATTCTAATAAACACTTTTTCCCTGTTTTTTTCCCCCTAGCTCAGAACTATACTAAACTTTTGCCAGTATAGTAATGTTGGCTAAGGGTATGGGTTTTGTTATGACATTTTCATGCTGGTAAAAGCAACAGTTGTAACAGCACAAAATGTATTTATTTTTTGCCAGTTCAGCTTATTTTCCTGAGGTAAATAGTATAAACTGTACCAGAAAAAATATTATATCTAAACATAACATTTTCCCTTGCAAAGGAAAGGAGATTGGGACAACTGCTTACATTTTCCATGTTTCACCTGCTAAGGCAGGTCTTCTTAGAGATGAGGGAGGTGGCCATTACCGCCATTGTTTTTGAATTGTCCTCTTTTATTAAGCATACCACAGATCCAAAAACTGAACAGACATCCACCCAACCTGGCATCTTCAGCTTCCATTCAGCTTCCATACAGACATAAAATAAGCATCCCTAAGAAATGCCAGAGAAAACAGTGTCTTGATAATGGTTGCTGATAAGGACAAGAGAAAGTATCTAACTAATATAAAATACAACACAATAATTAACCTATAACACATTTTGCAAAAGGGAAAATTCCCTCTGTATGACAGTAGTCTATATTAATACTGGGAGAACTGAAACAAGAAATCTTTAGCCTATGGCTATGTGATGTTAGTATCTGAGATTCTGATCCGCAGTCACACAAGTGCTTAACTTTACTCATGTAAGTATTTTCATTTATTTCAGTAAGAGTACTCAAATGGGTAAAGTTCCCTATATAAGTGTTTGAAGGATTGGAGCCTTAAAATACTGAGTAGTTATTCAGGACATATCTCATTTTGCAAATTTAGATCCCATTGCCTCTTTTAAAAAAAACTAAAGTTACATATTCAAAATACATTAAAATGACAAGTCTCACAAAACAAGGTAGAGTTTGTCATTCTCTTTAACTTCAGTTTGCATGGGTATGGCCATTTGTGACACAATGTATAGCACTGTATCCCACGTAGTTCTTAGAATCCATCAGAACAATGCAGTGTGTGACAGGATCCCCAGGGTGCAGCCTGGGCCTGTTGGACCACTCTGCCCCTTAGCTCTCCAGCCTGGGCTCTTTCAGAATTCCTTGCTAATGACCATCAGAAAACCCCTCCAGGTGCTGTTATGAGTCAGCACAACTGCATGTGTAGCCCCACACTCAGCTAGATTGCATGAATGCTCCCAGAGCCACTCATGAATCATGCTGAGAGAGGCACCAGCCAAATCTCGCTGGCTCCCAGCCTTCTACCTTAGAAATATACCATCTTGCACTGCTCAAGATGAGCAGTGCAAGCCTATTAATTGGTTCACCAGTTCATTAATGGAAAGTTACTGTACACCAGCCTTTGCCAAACCTGAGTAGATTTACGGAACACTTCAAGCAAACTCACTGGTAAAGATAAACAGTAAAACGCGTTTATTGACTAAGGAAGATAGATATTACGTGATAGGCAAAATGTGAGAGTTGTTACCAAAAGAAAAAAAAACGTAAGTAAGTAGTCTAAACTCTCAACCCTGTTAGACTGGGCAACATCTAGACTAAGCATTTTTTTCACCCCACTCAATATTGCCATTCATAGCACACAGGTTCCATCTTTGCAACCTGGGCCAGCCTCCTGTTGGAGTCTTCAGAGTTCTGAACATCCTTGTTGGTTGCGGTATAGGTGGGGGAAGAAGAAAAGGTGAAGTATGAGGCCACTGTGTTCTGTTTTATACTACAAGTGCATGTGCTTGGAGAACACAAGTCCACGTATGTTTAATGGGCACTGCTGAGTTACCAGGCAAGGATGAGGGATTCCTTTGGTATGGCCTTGTGCAAGTGAGTCATTGAATTGTAGCTCCCTTGCTAGACAATGATTATTGATAGATATTAGCTCCCCATAGACAACAGCAAGGAAAGTAACCAACACCTGGGGAGGGTGTCAAACAACCTGTCTGATTTCCAACTTACAGCATGTTTTAGTGACAACCATACAACACAATCTCATAACTTCATATGTACTAATGATATACCTATTTAGATAGAATGATGACTTTGAGCAGATCATAATCTTTCCCTGGATACCTCACATGGCATGCTTTATATGCAATATCACAATTATATAAATATGAGGAATATGGGGGTTACAGAGTGCTCTTTTGAGGTATAGAGTGCCACACAGTGTATAGGTGCTTGAGTACACATGTAACTAGAATAGGAATTTAAAGCATTATTGCTATTCTGGAATAGTCTATTTCCCCATGTAGACAAGCCATAGAAGACACAATGGTGCCTCAAGAATAGAATGGAATACTATAGACTAGAAGCAGGTAGAGGGATAGTTCAGTGGTTTGAGCATTGGCTTGCTAAACCCAAGGTTGTGAGTTTAATCCTTGAGGAGCGCCATTTAGGGATATGGGGCAAAATCATCTATTTAATTAGGGATTGGTCCTGCTTTGAGCAGGGGATTGGACTAGATAATCTCCTGAGGTCCCCCCTTCCAACTCTGATGTTCTAAGTCTGAAATTATTGGCTTTTGTGGAGATTTTAGTCAGGCTCTTAAAGTTGTTTTAACACGCTGTTTTCTATTTAATTTTCTTAAAGTGAAGAAATTATATGAAGCAGAGTTAGCATTCATTCTGTCATATTTTATCTTGCTGCATCAAGTATCACTTCAATATATAATAAAACTATTACTATGGATGACTAATGGGATTTTTAAACACCAAAAATTCCTTTTTACCTTAAACTTTGAAGAAAAGTAGCTAAATTATTCAATTTATATAATTGAGAATTTAATAATTAATATGTTCCTGGACATCTTTACATGCATTTCTACTGCTACACCAATATGAGGAGCTAAATTCCTGCTTTAAGCTTTTACTTTTTTTAAACTCTCCTTATTTGGCTAGATCCTTTTAACAGAAAGAAAAAAACCTATTAAACAATAATTTATGAAAACTTTATTAAAGAGGAGCAAGAAATATATTTAAATGTATAAATCTAAGTCATCTGGTATCAGTTGTGTCATTTTATTTGTGACATCAGAATTGCCTGTTTGGAATTTCATATGCCTAAATAGAAGAGAATATAAGAGTTCTAATTCAAAGCATCAATCACAGAAAATGAACATAACCTATGTCACTGCTGAATCAGGCCATCAATTTATTGCTTTGTAAAAGCAATCAGCAAGCTATCAAGCAATAAAGTGTATTGGATAAGTGCTTCGTTTGAGACAGCACAGCTATCGACAATGATATACTGGTGGAGAGTAGCAACTATTTTCCAGCATGGCATGCCTATTTCTTGTTAAAAGCCCTGCACTGTGCAACAGATGTGAAATATGTTTCTTATTATTATGGACCAATCTAGTTTGTTTAATAGTCTTGTATGCCATTTAGACTTGCTGTCTTATGTAACGAGGTTATATTTGCACTCCTTTGCTTTCTCTGTGTTTCATTTGGGGGAAGAACAACTGCAAACTGTTTTACATTCAGTTTTCCAAGGGACAGTGAGCACCTGGACATTTGTTTTCAGCATCATATTATGAGAAGCATAGGATGGCTGCAGCAAACTGCAAGATCATTAAAATACTGTCAGTTTCATACTAAAAGAACAAATATTTTGCACTGTATTAACAAGGTGTGATTGGCCATTATATAGGCATCTGTTAGGTGTTTTTCCACCTTTCTCATTTCTGTTTGTTCCTGGTAAAAGAGAGAATTCTGTAGAAACAGAGCAGAATATTTTATTGTCAATTCATCTAATCTGCACATATGAGATAGATATGATACATCTGCATGGTGAACTCCACAACCCTTATCTGTTCTTTTCCAGGAGGTCTTTTCCATATCATTTGTGATAGAAAAACTGAGTGGCCTCAGTGACAATGAGCTAGTATAAATAAAGCAGATTTTTAGAAATCTGCACTGCTTCAGATAGAACCTACTGTATCTTTAGGTAAGTAAAGATTGCAGGCTAGAAAATGAAACCTAAAGTCTGATAAATGTATGACTTTGTTCATAGAAGCTTTAAATACTATTTTAGCTTTCTTGATACATTAATACTAAATATCAAAGTTGCCTCCATTGTTAATAACTAATTATATGTCAACTTTTTTTTGGTTTAATCTATCATGGACATATTTATCCTGGATTCATTTACCTTTTTAATGTGATTCTTATTTTGAGATTGTTTACATATTTTAATTAGCTAGAGATACTTTTTGTGTCTACATCACTTTTATTTAAAACACACTGAAACCTTTTGATAGGATTTATCACTGATTTTTACTGGCAAATAAAAGCTTGAATATTTTTTAAAGTATTTTCCTATTCTGTTAACCAAGTACTCAGGTGATTTTCTGGCTTCCATACCACCAAACTCTGACAGTTTTAGGCATTTGTTCACAAAGAGTAACTAACTAGCCTCACGGTGTACCATTCACTCCAGTAACATTCATGTCTGGTAGCATTCACACAACAGAAAAAGCTTGGGCACTGCAATTGTCTTTAGTAAATAAAATCTTATCCTTATACCCAGTAAACAAGCAGCTTAGGTAATCAGTCTGTTGATTTGAAATTTCTTAGCAATAGATTCTATTTTAAATTGAGCTGGTTGGAAAATGCTGGAAAAAATTCACCTAAATAAATAAACAAACATAGAATTTCAAATTTTCTAACCTTTATATGGTTGTAAAACAGAAATAGTATAAAAAAGGGACAACATTTTGAAAATGAGAAAATTTTGACCTTGCTCTAATTTGGAAGTGTTTCTCTCATTGTTTTCCCCCTTTTCAGAGAAGAGTTGATTGGACTTATAGCATAGGCAAAGAAGGAGCCTATTTTAGGGGTTAAGATTAATTTCCACCACCAAATGCAAATTTCAAAATTAGGATTGTACCTTAAAAATGCTTTAAAAATATTGTCCAGGTGGGAGAGATGCCACCATGCTCAATTAACTTTCTCCTCATGCAACATTCACAATGCCAGTGGCTGAGAATGGTTATGTTGATTGTCAGCCAATTAAATGGGCTTTACCTTGTCATGAAGCATCTACTGCTACAGGTACAACTAAAGATTTACTTGAGGTCCTGATGCCAATGTTTAAAAAATAGTGTAGGTCCTGAATGAAGCAGTATGACAGAAGATTCATATGAACTTGTTCAAGTTTTATATATTTTTTCTTGTCAAGTTCTCCATAAAACCTAAACCTTCCCCCAACAAACTTTACTTCTAACATGAAAGATAAAGCATCCAAACTATCCTGTAAACTGTATGCACACAATTTCCTCTAGATTCAATGGTAGGATGGATGGACTCAAGATTGTTTAACCTCTATGACAGGGCATCAACCTGTTCCTTTCTAGACACAAACTGCTCTGAGACCTTCTGGTCAAACACCTTCTGCAACTTATTTACAGGGGTCTCTCTATCACCTTTACAAGCTTACAATCCTTGGTTCACTCAGCCAAGGATAGGGGGAGACAGATGGGCATCTTCCCCTGAGAGTGCTCTCCTGACTTTCAGAAATGTCTGTTTATTCATCCTTCCATCCTGCTCCCCTCCCCTTCCCCCAGGGCACTTCCTTCTTGTTCCTTTTCTGCTTTCTGGACTAATGGACTTTAGTAGTCTTTTGGGCTCTCCTTAGCCCAGCCCACATTAGACATAGTTTACCTCTCAGGTTTATTCTGGGGTAATTAAACCAGTGATCCAGTGATCAAAGTACTGCTGTATCTGTTGTTGCCTAACACTCTGTCACAACCCCTCCACTGAAATAAAATTACTATTGCCTTATTTCATGGGGTTTTTTTGCCCCCAAGGTGAATGTAAACAGAAATAAAGACTGAAAATCAAATACCCTAATCATAGAGAACTACGGTGTTAAGGGCATGTCTACATGGCAAATTGACCACTATGGCTATATTGGTATAACTCTCCTATGTGGTCATTGTATTCTCGAATAAAATTAACTTTCTTATGGTATAATTACTCTGTTTTGGCACACAGTGGCATTATTTAGCTAGCTAAATGTTATATATTTTAACAATGATTCCGCTATATCTTCCCAGTGTAGGCAATTCCTAAGTGTGACTTGCAGTTGCATTCTCCCTGTAACTGCAGGAGGAGGACAAGGGAAATGACCATCATGTCTTCATTGGACATTAACTTGGGCAGAACACAATTTCTGCTTTTGTCTATCCAGGGAGTTAGGCAATAGATCTAACATTGTGGTTGTGTAAATTTGTTTTGTAGCAAAACACTTGTGTGAATTCACATAGGAATTCAATGCAAACCTTAGGATCCCACGAAATTGCCAGTACTGCCAATGGTTCTGAAAGTTTAGTCACTGAAAAGTCAGATTAGTAACACTCTTTGGTGACTTCATCTTGACTGGCACTCCACAAGACAAGCCCAGTCCTGCAAGATGCTGATGGCTTCCAATGATCATTGACTTGAATGGATGTTGGGGGACTGCAGAAAGTTAGAGGAACAAAAGATTGATCAATGGCAACTTGTTTCTGCCACACATTTATCTCCTATGAAGTTAAAGGGCCCAATTCAACCTTTGAGTTCTTCTGACACAAGCTGGTGGAATATAAGATGAGGTTGAGAAGTCTGCCTACAGGAGGAGGACAGTGTTATAAACTGAGCCCATCCATTCCAATGCTCGGTGTAGAGCCAGAGAATGCTTGGTGTGATGCTCGAAGTTGAGAATATAAGATTATCAGGGGCCATAGGTTGGCTATCTGGGAAAACACATTAATGCGCCAACATGATGGCAATAAGAGTTTGAGTGGGGACCGATCAAGCAAAGTTTTTAAGAAGTTTATTTTAAAATTTTATTTTTAGTTATCCAGTTACATAACTGCACTCTGGTTCTGGGACCTAAGTACATTTTGAATTTAATTAATTTCTAATCCATGTAAAAAAAAAAAAAAGTAATTGTACCATTCAAGCTGTCCTCCATCCCAGATAGCTCCTATTATTGTATTAAAAGCAGCATTTATTTGTTTCCGCTTGATGGCACAGGGTCAACTACATGTACAAGATCTGTCTCTTTAGCTCATTATGTGTTAAGAAAACTTATTAAAAACTCAAGCATGCTGTTAATCTAGGATCTTCTGAAACCCCAGTAATGATCCTGCCTGGAGATTCAGAAACAGAACACTGATTTTAGAAAAAATAAAATTATACAAATGTTTCTGGATAAAATCAAACCACTCTATCTAGGGGAGCTGTTCGAAAACATGATCAAACTCTAAATGTTCTGATGCTGGAGTATATATGCAACAGAGATCTGTGTAGGGAACTCACTATCACTGGTACTTCAAGAACAGCACCACCTTCGAGTGCTCTCAAGGTCAAATTCAAGGGGCTGCTTTTAATCTATTAAATCCTCCTTTGATTGGGTCCTGGGTGTCTTAGCACTTCTCTACACATGAAAATTTATATCACTATACAAAAAGGTGTAAGTTTAAACTGATATATAATACACCAAGGAAAAAGATACTCTTATTCTGAAAAGGAGTGTCCACATGGGAATTATTCTGGTATAAATATGTATTTTTGGACGTGCTAAACCATATAAGACCTCTCTTATTCCAGAATGAAAGCATCCACACAAGGAGTTATACTGGTATAACTATATTGGTTCAGTTACACTGGGATAATTATATTAGTATGACTGCTAAAACTTTCCTGTTCAGACAAGGCCCTACACTAACCCCTCTCTCCCTGCCTTGTTCTAAGAATTAAGATCAATTAGGATACTTAAATTGACATTGCCCAGCTTTGTAAAGATCATGAGGTTGAAAGTACTGTTATCAGTGGAGAAGTCTAGCCTTAGAAGTTTGCTTGCTCCTTAGTTTTAGGGTTGCCACCTGTCTAGGTTTTCCCGAGATCATCCATTTTAATAATCGTTCCCTGGGAAAGCTGTAAGGGTTCTCAGTAATGACTGCCAGTAGTCCATTTTTGTGGACTGAGGATCACTCAGCTGTCCTTGCATCTTGTACATCAGATAGGGAAACCCTACCTGGTGCAAAAGAGCCAGAGTTTAACCATTTTTTGGTTGATATGCTGTGGGTTTTTTTTAAATTGTGTGTGTCATATATATATACACACAGACAGCAGGTTCATAATGCAAATTATTAAATCAAAGATATCTCTTGCAAAAGCCAACATTGGGCTAAAAGCTGGGGTAACAGTGTAATTTTATGGCCTGTGTCATACAGGGGATCAGACTAGATGAATTCCTGGTTTCTTTTGGCCATGCGTCTATGAATAAGCATCTATACAAACTGTGAGAGTGGAGGTACCCCAGCCTCTGTGCTCTTGAGTACAAAGACTGGGACTCTTTTTTAGCCAAACCACTCAACTTAGCTGCTTCCCAGCCAAATTAAGTCCCTACACCCCAAGACTTCCCCCCCATTACCAGTGGGGTTCTTGGGGTACCACGGCTGCCACCATCTGAGTAGATATCCAAGGCCCTGGATGGGGGTTCTCAGACTCCCCCTACCTCCGTCTGTTCCCCCTCCCCCTCCCCCCTTCTCGTCTGAAGGGAGAGGCAGACTTCCCCTAACCCTGTCTCCCTCCCCGAGAGCCAGAGTCAGACACCTGGAGGCTGGTTCACCTCCCCCTCCTCTCTTCCCGTTGAAGAGAGAGAGACGTTGTTCCTCAGCTTATAACCTGAGCTGATTCTTTTACCTACCCCCCCTTCCCCCCTCTCTTCCCAACCTGGAAGCAAAGGAAGCCTTAAGGGAAGTAAACCACATGTTTTAAAACTAACAAGATTTAATAAAGATAAAGATCATAGAACAGAGACACAGTACAGCTTACAATTTAGAATTCTCTACTTCTTATCTGAAATGGACAGTGACACCCAGATAGGCACAGACTTGATGCAAAATCAGAATATTACTTACCGTATTTTCCGGCGTATAAGACGACTGGGCGTATAAGACGACCCCCAACTTTTCCAGTTAAAATATAGAGTTTGGGATATACTCGCCGTATAAGACTACCCCTCTTCCAACGCACACCAAATAAAAATTAAAAAAACATCAGATTTGAAGGGGGTCAGGATGGTCTCAGGGTGTCTGCAGTGCTCACCCTTTTCAGCAAAGAAACCCTCACATACCCAGTGAACAGACTCAAAACCAGTTACAGGCAATGCCCCTGGGGAAAAGCCACCCCACTCCCAAATCAACCCCCACCAACCCCAACTCACTCCAGCCTCCACTTCCTAAATCACCCCACCTCAAATCTCCACCCACCCCACCCCCTAACTCACTCCAGTCCACGGCCCCAAATCCCCTGCCCCACCCCACCTCCAGTCTCCACCCCTGCAACCCTCTAACTCACCCCACATCTCAAATCCCCTGCCCCAACCCCACTCACTCCACTCAAACCTCCCCCCAACTCACCCCAAGGGAGGTCGCACTGGGGGGTGCCCCAGGGCTATGAGGGAGTCACTCTGGGGGTGCCCCTCCCCTAACTCACCCCCCAGCCGCCGCCTCCTCCCCCCAGACCCAGCACCCCAAGGTCGAGCGTCCCCAGCTCCCCGGTCTCACCCCAGCGCCCTGCTGCCCTGCCCGGCTCTGGCTCAGCGCCAGCGGGCTCCGCACCCCGCTGCCATCCCCACTCCCCCCGCTCCCCGCCCGGACTCGCTTCCCCTCCTCACACAGGAGCAGCACATAGGATCGGCCGGGCCACCACAATACGCCTGCGCAACCAGTTCAGCAGATTCTCCAGTTTCAGCAGATTCTCCAGTTTCAGCAGATTCAGCAGTTTCAGCGACCGCAGATTCTCCAGTTTCAGCAGATTCAGCAGTTTCAGCGACCGCAGATTCTCCAGTTTCAGCACCCGGCGTATAAGACGACCCCTGACTTTTGAGAAGATTTTCCTGGGTTAAAAAGTCGTCTTATACGCCGGAAAATACGGTACATTTAACTAAGTAGGAATATAAGAAGAAAAGTTGAGCCATCTCCACAGCTAGAGATGCTCTCGGACCCTGGACCCTGCCTCATGGCCAGCAAAACGAAACTGACTCTCAAACCCCTCCCTCCCTCATGGCAGGGAGCTCTTACTTCACTTGTTCTCAGATAACATTAACTCTCTCCAGCACTTTACACTTATGACACAAACTCTTTGCATTCTCTTATTTAAATATCCTCAAAATATGCCTAGAGTTAATTCAAAATTCCTACCAATAAAATTTAAGAATGGCAGAAAAAGAGCAATAAGAGATTTTTAATTATATATAAACACTGTTCCTGCCTAGAATTACATAATTAAAAATAATAGAAAAATATTTTCCCCATCCTTAGAAAGCTCAGATAGGTAAATTCTTAAAGTTCCTGAACTTTCCACAGTATGAAGAACCAGCTTGGGGAGAATACTGGGTGGTTGATGCACTGCCCTTCTACAAAATGTCACTATTTTCAAGTGAGAAGTATAAATGTACTTGGGATACATAACCTTAGTTATCATAATTTTGAAAAGTGTGCAAGAGAGAGGAAGGTTTGGAGTGATGAAGAAAATGATAGAAGCCTGAAGCTAGATAAATCACAGTGGTGAGTGAAACAGAAAAGTGACTGGTTAGAGCAGGGGTGGGCAAACTACGGCCCGCAGGCCACTTGTGACCTGTGAGCTGTTTTTGTCCAGTTCGCGAGCTCCTGCTGGGGGAGCGGGACCAGTGGTCCCACTCTCCTCAGCCGAGTGCTCGGAGAGCGGCCTGGCTGCTGGCTGAGCATGCCGCCCGCCCAGCGGGGCTGGGCGTGCTGCCCAGAGAGTGGGGCTGGTGCGCTGCCAGGGACAGTGGCCCTGCGGCTGGCCGGGCACTCCGCCTGGAGCCCAGGAGTGTGGGCCTGTGGCCAGCTGGGCACTCTGCCCAGAGCTGGCGGGTGGATGGCCATGCGTTCCACCTGGAGCACGGGAGAGCGGCTCGCGGCTGCCCCCCCCCCTCCAGCTCTGTGGATCAGGACTGCTGTTTTGCTGGTCTTCAACCTGCTCTTCAGTGATGGACAGTCATTTTTAGCACCATCTTCAGGGAAGACTCTGCAGGCGAAACTCCACATTCTTAAGGTATAACCTCACCACCCCTTCAACAGAGTTTATTAGAATATCTCTGAATTGTTAATTTCGGGAGCGTTCATGGCCCACCATGAGGCAGTCGGGATGCGGGAAGTGGGAGGGGCTTGGAAAGGGGCGGGGCAAGGCTACCTGGCCCTCCATACAGTTTTGCGATGTTGATGTGGCCCTTGGGTCAAAACGTTTGCCCACCCCTCGGTTAGAGTTTTAAAACACAGAAAAGACACATGGATTAATTTTCACTCTTTCACCCTTCCTATCTATGCACACCTATGTGTGTTCATGCTCTGCAGGTGTACCTACTGGTAAGTATGTTACAGAGCCTCACTGTGCTAATCCATAGAGGATATGAGTTGTTGCACCTCTCGACTACATGGCTTTTCAGCTTAAGCTGGGCAATTTATGTTTTCAGCTCTGGAGGTCTCCAGTTCAATTCCCACTTTGTCAGGCAAGAAAGTGGCTATTGTATGTACACCACCTAATATAGAAGTGTAGAACTGAAAGGGACCTCAATAGATCATCTAGTTCGGTCCCTGGCTCTCAAAGCAGGACTAAATAATAACTAGACTATTCCTGACAGCTGTTTGTCTAACCTGTTTTAAAACCTCCAATGGTGGAAATTCTACAGCCTCCCTAGGCAATTTGTTCTAGTGTTAACTATCCTGATAGTTAGGAGGTTTTTCTAATGTCCATCCTAAACTGCCTTTGCTGCAATTTAAACCCATTGCATCTTAGAGGTTAAGCCCATTGCACCCTTAGAGGTTAAGGAGAACTATTTTCACTCTCCTCCTGGTAACAACCTTTTATGAAATTGAAAACTCTGATCATGCCCCCCCCCCCTTCTTTTCTCCAGACTAAACAAACCTAATCTTTTTTCTCATAGATGATGTTTTCTAGACTTTTAGTCATTTTTGTTGCTCTCCTCTGGACTTTCTCCACATCTTTCCTGAAACATGGTGCTCAGAACTGGACACATTCCATTACCAGTGTGGAGTTCAGTGGAAGAATTACTTCACATATATTTCTTGCAACACTCCTGCTTATACATTCCAGAATGATGTTTGCCTTTTCTTTTTGCAAGTGTTGCTCTTACTTAGTTTGTGATCCAGTATAATCCCAGATCCCTTTCTGCAGCACTCCTTTCTAGACAGTCATTTCCTATTTTGTATGAGTTCAGCTGATCCTTCCTAAGTAGAGTGCTTTGCATTTTTCCTTATTGAATTTCATCCTATTTATTTCAGGCCATTTCTCCAGTTTGTTCAGATGATTCTGAATTTTAACCCTATTCTCCACAGCATTTGCAACCGCTTCCCGCTTGTTATCATCCACAAACTTTGTGTATTCTTGATGCCATTATCTAAATCATTTATGAAGATATTGAACAGAACCAGAACCAATTACTGAGAGACACCAGTCAATATGCCCTTTTAAATCATGTACCATGACATCAGTGTGCTCAAGTTTTTGCAGCTGCACAATGCTGCTGCTTGTCTGTGAAGTTACATATCAAGCCCAGCTAGGGACTGTACTGAAATTTGCTCATTAACACTACTGCTACCACCTCTGATGCACAAAAACCTAGGACATCTGGAATGATCCTGAGTCCATAATACTGAGCAGCTGGCAGAGTGTACAGAGAACCTTTACAGATTTCCCAGGTCAGCTACCTCAAAAAAGGGAGAATTTTGGGAAAACCTGAACCAGGTGGTAACCTTTCTTACACATATATTTTGAAAATGGATTCTGTTAAAATGACATTATTTTCTCTCTCCGGTGGATTTATATCATATGCAATCTTTTTAACCACTTCTCTAATTGCTGGCTGTGGATTGAAACATCCAGCCGGAATTCTTTCTGCCTCTTCAATTGTCACCAGTAACAGAAGCTCTGCAATCCAGAATTAGCTGAGAATAGTTCCTGATACATAACACAGAAGAGAATCCCGCTTGCTCTTCTATAGCTCTATTGGCTCTGCAGTGCTAATGATGATAAAACCTTGCTTTTTGCCAGTAATACACAGGGAGCGGATGTGGAGAATACAAAAGTGCTATTTTAAAATAGTTGCTTTCCTGACTACAAGTGTCAGTGGGTGCAAAGAAAAGAGTATAATAAGGGACCCTCAAATACGGCACTCACTTAGTCTTGATTTGTCTCCGTAGCAAACTTGGCAGGGGGGGAGGGGAGAAAGAGGAGTGGAACAAACTTACTTAACATCTGGGCTTTCTGAAGATGACCCCAGCTTAGTCAAAATACTTCACCAATTATTCTTTTTATGAACAATAATCCTATTGTGGTATTATTTGATTGCACTTTTAATGTTTCATGCATACAATGTATAATTATGTAGAGAAATGTATCTTCTCTTATTAGTAATAAAATGGTAATTATTGTGTGATACCGGAGAATATTAATAAGCGTCTAAAATGGGCACAACAGAACTTTTTTTAAAAAAGGGCAAATGTAGTTCTGCATGTCACTCATACTAATGAATGCTTCTTGATGGCCTGACACATACTGTGTGCTGTCGAAAGGGCATTTATTCAAGAAGAAAGCAAATAGAGCCTGTTTGTTAGTGAATGCTCTGTTACTATTAAGTATAGTCATGCAACTGATAAAAGATAGATGATAACTTTATGAGCCAGTTTCTGCTACCCTTGCTCATGCTGAGGAGTATCTTACTCTGTGAGTAATGCTAGAGTCAATGGTAAGCGTAATGGTGGCAGAATCTAGCCCATATATATATATACTCTTCAAACAATATGGGGTAGATTGTGCAACTCTTACTCCAACTGCTTATGTGAGTAAAAGTGCTCAGCAATGTAAAGGTTGTGTGAGCTAGTGTGATTTTCCCCTGATGTATTTTTCCTTATTGCAGGGTGAATTTTGCCACAACAAAGGCATGTTAAACTTCTATGCCCATCAAATGTAACATTAGGTGCTTTTGTCAGACTATGTAGATTTCATGACTGATTCTAAATAAGGGCTTATTCATGTCCTTGATTCACATATTTATTGTGACTCAGAGGTATTCAGAAGACAAGTTAGTGGCCATTAAATTCACATGCTTGACACACACTGTACTCACTCTCACAGATTTATAGACAGGTACCATATTTTGAAGATAATTTAAATTTTCCGTAAAGAAAAAGTACTGTGTTCTATAACAGCAGACTTAAGCGATTTGGGGGGGAAAAATGTAATATGATGCCACAGCTGTCACATCTCCAAACGGATTATATGTCTCATAATAAATGACTGCTAGTATATATAAAGTCAAAATAATTATGCGCCTGAGAAAATAGCCTGTGGTAAACAAACTTCCGTGGCACAAGGAAAAAGCAGACTTCTGAACAGAAAATTAAAATTTCATAATATCAAGTATGCTAGATATTCATAATTGTCTTCTCCACATGCATCACAAAATTACTATATCCTCATTTCAAAACCCTCTTTTTAGAAAGAAATAAATTAAGGACTCCATAATCTCTATTGTAGGAAGATTCAAGCAAATTCACGAAAGAAAAAATCATAAAAACAAGGGAATATGGTGCTTTCTATAATCCTTTTATAATCTCATATGAGTCAGCAAAGATTGAAATAGCTATGGGGTTATACAGTAGATATGTGTTTTGCCTAATCATATGAGGAAACATGCCAGCAAGAAATGAAAAGTGACAAGGTTGATTGCTTCTTGGTTCATATTTCAGTAGGCAGCCAGCACATTTATTTTTTTAAAATACTTCTCTTTGAGGAGGCATGGATATTATTGTTGTATCATAGGAAAAGAATGGTGGAACAAAGATAGGAAGCTCTGATCTAGCATAACTGCTTCTTAATAGCTAATGACTAAGAGCCCAAATAATCAATTATCTGAGATTAAGACTGACAGAGAAATCTAAACCATTGTTGGGGGATGCATTTGTGAGTTTGCTTTACTTGCTTAACATCTAATTAAAAGCAGATAGACATAGCTTTACTAGTTATAGGTTTTTTAACATTTATAAAGTAATTACTTTTCTAAAACAAGTGTGTAGAAGTGAAATTTGTGATATGGCAAGTTCTTTCTTCATTAATGTATCTAATTTATTCCACAAGGATTTCTTAACTGTTCGTAAGATTGATTCTCAGAACAAAAATGTGCTTAAACATTTCACTCAGGAGATGAGACAGAAATGTTCACTTAGGGCTGTTTAGAGAACAAGCTGAAGTTCAACAAATTTAATATAAAGAGAAGAGTTATTGGCAGAAAAGGTTTTTTTTAACTGTATGTGATCGTAAGGAATACTGGTCGGGAGAAAGTCACATCAGAGACACACTCTGGTATCTTATTACAGTAGGAACATTTTCATGTAGTAGAAAGAGGTGAACTTATTAAACTGAACTTGTTTGACACATCTAGTTCAGAGGCAACATCTCCTTGAAAAGATTCTCATTATTTTACAAGGGTCAGGTGATCACAGTTTCTTGCACTAACTACTTTTGTTGGCAGATGACCACCATTATAGAAGCGACAAAGATTCTTGTAGCACCTTATAGACTAACAGATCTTAGGGATCATCGGATCATCAGCTTTCGTGAGCTAAAACCAAAGTGGGTCTTAGCCCATGAAAGCTTATGATCCCTAAGATATGTTAGTCTATAAGGTGCTACAAGACTCTTTGTCGCTTTTGCAGATCCAGACTAACATGGCTACCCCTCTGATACTAGACACCATTATAGAAGCTTCTCATAAACTGTCAGTATATCAGTTAATGTCTAACCACCAAACTGAACTTGCCCCTGTGCACCTATATCATGAAAATCAATAAACAGTGTGACTGGGAAACAATGAGTACCTCAGTTTTTAATGTCACTGATGCAGTGAAGTGTCCAACGAGGTAGACCTGGACAACTTTAATGCAACCAATGACATTTTTAAACCTGAAAATTATGAAACATATGAAAGTTTTAAAAGAGATTTCAGGGCAAAGCATCAAACATTGTACAGAGAACTTTG
Organism: Sternotherus odoratus; assembly: GCA_032164245.1. Classification (NCBI taxonomy): domain Eukaryota; kingdom Metazoa; phylum Chordata; order Testudines; family Kinosternidae; genus Sternotherus; species Sternotherus odoratus. The sequence goes on along the minus strand of JAVMKO010000002.1, from coordinate 83,317,676 downwards.
TTAAAGCAGCTATTTTATACATATATTTATGAACATTAATATAGTTTGAGTTGCATCAAATCTCATTTGCTTTTAAAGTCTGTTTTGAAAATAGAAGTGCAGTGAATATCTTCCTCATCTTTTTATGCCTCCCTTACTACCTTCTGTAATCTTATACAGCAGTGTCTCTCAACTATTCCTCAACATGTCAAATTTACATACATCCCAAGCCAGTATAAAGTCTGTTCACTTTTGTTGTAAGTTGATTGTATCAGGAATGTTGAATCATGAAACAGATTGTAAGCAGTGGAATTTATGCAATTTTAATTTGTATTGAAAGAGGTGGTGGGACTCAAGCAATTAGGTGCCGGGGCTCAAACAATTTTTTTTTTATATTCATAACCGATGCAGCAAGCCCAGATGTGCCAGGGCTATGAACTGCCAAACCTAGATATGTCGGGGCTCAGCCCTGTCAAACCCTAACATAAAGAAGCGCTGTATTTGTCCTGAAGTACCCCAAATAATTTAAAGCTTCCTGCCTATTAATTATGGCACTTCTGGATGAATGCACAGTACATGTTACAAAGGGTAGCAATAGAATTGTACTTTGGCCTCAGCAGTGATGAAGAGACTAATTTCGTAAGTGAACATAAGAAAGGCTGTACTGGGTCATACCAAGGGTCCATCTAACCCAGTATCCTGTCTACCAACAGTGACCAATGCCAGGTGCCCCAGAGTGAGTGAACCTAACAGGTAATGATCAAGTGATCTCTCTCCTGCCGTCCATCGCTCCCCTCTGACAAACAGAGGCTAGGGACACCATTCCTTACCCATCCTGGCTAATAGCCATTAATTGACTTAACCTCCATGAATTTATCCAGTTCTCTTTTAAACCCTAGTATAGCCTCCTCAGGCAAGGGGTTCCATAGGCAGACTATGTGCTGTTTGAAGAAGAACTTCCTTTTATTTGTTTTAAACCTGCTGCCCATTAATTTCATTGGGTGGCCCCTAGTTCTTTCATCAATTGTTGTTTTTGCCATACTCCGAAAATATACAAAATACCCCTGAGGATACCCATGAAAGTGTAAAACCATGCATGCTATCAAATTCCTAGCATGTGAGGGTTTTTTTCAAAAACCCATCATCACCTAATGTATTAATGTAGGCATGGACAACCTTGCCCTCTATTGTGGGCATCCTTTCCCCCCTCCCCCACACATGATCCAGAGAAATCTGAGAAGGAAGGAAAAGTATCCATACAGAAGGAGTAGCAAAAAACCCTGTCCTCACTGCAGTTGCTTTATTGTACAGGGCTGTGGGTCTAATGTGCTCCAGAAAACCCTTATTAAGTAGTATACACAATACTTGCAGTAGTGTTGATAGAATTTTGCATGATCTTTTCTAGCTCTTACAATCTTGATATTGGTTTGTGTGGTCTTTATGTATTTTTGCAACCTCTTAATTGGTCATTTCCTTTTCATATTGTTACATTCCCAGAAGCCCTAGAAATGCACATCTTGCTCATGAGAGTAGTCTAGTTGGGCCATAGCCTGAACCATCCATATGTTCTATTGGGTTCAGTGGAAGTTGCAGTTGCTTATCAGCTTTCCTGAAGAGCCTGCATTAATGTCTATGAAAAGCCACGGTGATCCACAAGCACTTGCCCATTTACAATATTTTTTTTCTGATCATATAAGTAAATAAGTTAAAACATTTCACTGCAACATATCACCACAATGCCTGTGCTCAATATTTTAATATATTGTTAATGTAGGATGAGGTTTCCTGTGCTGCATACAACTGGCATGTCCTTATTAAAAAGAAAAAAATGTAGTTTAGCTGAACACAAACAATAAACGAGGTTGCTCCCCTGCCCCATTTTTCAAAAATGTATTTTCTTTCTCCAGTGGGTATTAAAGGTTTGATTTGGAAATTGGCAGAAAGGCTCCTACAAATTTCAATTGACTCTGGATCAGACCATTAGGGTTTTGATTAGTAATGAAACAAAAACTTTATTTAAAGTGAAACATAAAATGAGCAGCCATGTGGTGTAGGGACTGTTGTTTAGTGGTTTTCCAGGAGGTAGTTCGCCTTCATATTTTGGCCAGATATGTGCCACAGAGGTGCTGGAACAGATTGTATAGTGGTGGTGCTGAGAGCCATTGAACCAAACTGTAAACCTTGTATATAATGGAAACCACTTCAAGTCAGAGGGTGCAGCAGCACCCCCAGCACTCCTAGTTCCAGCATCTAATATGTACCATACAGAGTAAAACTACCTATAGAGGGAATTTTGTGACTGGATCTGTTGCGAGGAATAAAGAGTGAATTCATTCCCACAACTGAGCTACAGTTATGTTGCCTTAAAGTTAGTTTGTTATCAAATTAAACAAAATATGTTACTACTTTGCCTGAAGGATGACTACAGTAAGGATACATTCAACATCCACAAGAAAGGACTTTCATCTGGACTTCTTGTTAAGCTGTTAAGCACTGAAATTCCTTTTTCTCTCGTGTAGTTGTGTCTGGGCTGCCTTGAAATGGGAGTGACATGTTATTGCTGGATATGTGCATCAGAGCACACTGGCAGTTGCAAGCTGAATTGGTGTAACTACTTCACATGTGAAAAGCTAATTCCCTTCTGGATCAGTGGGAGTCCCTAATATATCCATGTCTTCTTACAAAGATTCCTTGTATATAGTTATATATGTGTATCTATAAAATACACCAATAGACTGTAAAATATTGGGCTTGTTTCAGACATGGTGCCTGACCTGGCATGGCAGGAATTATGTTATTTGTTTAGGGAGTGGATTCCAGATTTATCCTTTCCAGATTAAAAGGAAATAATAGATTGACTATGTTTTATATTATGGTTGGGCAATCATTAACTTTGTACATAAGCATCTGACTCTGGAGAAAGCTGCTCATTCCATGAGCAATCAAAAGCACTATGGGAGGTTGGTGGCAAGTATTAAGTTCTCATATATATATTCAGTATATAAGTCTTACTAATGGGTCAGAGATGCAATTTACAAGTATTTAAAGAACACACTGCGAGTAACAATAAGGTTATTAATATAATATTAAGTCAATTTGCATGTCTACTTCTGTGTACAGACTTCATCTTAATTTTTACCTGCCCTTATATGTGTAGATCCAAAATTAAGGAGCTGAGTGCCTATGGGTATGTCTACACAGCATTTTGGATCCTGCAGAAAAGAGCCTCCCAACATGGGTAGATAGACTCATACTAATGGAACTAGCATTCATAGATTTATTGAGTTAGATAGGACCACAAGGGTCATCTGGTCTAACACCGTCCAAGACAGATGGCTAGCCAGCTTCCTTTTGAAAACCTCCAGTGAATAATTCTGAAAAGAGCTGGTTGGACAGCACTTTGAAATTGCAGTTTGGGCTCTGAAGCCCAGCCCCCGCCCTAGACTTCAGAGTCCCAACTGCAAAGTATGGCCTATACAGCAATTTTTAGAGCACTAGTGCAAGCCCTGAAAGGCCGAGTCTGTCATGTTGGGCTGGGAGGCTCAATTCCGCACGCTTCCACATGTTCCAAAATTCTGTGTAGACGTACTGCTTGTGGTTAATAGCTGTCCCCATTGCCAGCTATTCATTAAACATTGCCAGATATTCATTGAACATTTGGTAAATGCACATTCGCAAACAGATGGGAGACATTCACCTTGGGTTTTTGAAAATCACACCTTTTGTGTAATGGAATCATTTTGATGAAATTTAGCTCTCTCCATATGGAACCTTCTGGATACTAGAGAAGCCAAAAAATACTTTAGAGATCGTCTATTATCCTGAATTACCTCACTAAGGTAACAAAGGACAGTTGTCCTCGTACATAGAAAATCATACCACAGTGAAGCACGTATCAAGTGATCCTTTCCCTGATATAAAGTTATTCAAAAATATCCTATGTGCGACTTTATCTTAGTAAGTGGTTGTACAGCAGTGAGCAAAATGGGGCCCAATCTTGACAGAAGCTACTGGGCAATACTGCAATATAAATAATAGAAGTTTAATATTCACCTACCCATAAGAAAAGTCCAAATGGACACTACTGATCTTTCAGGTTCTTTTAGCTAGAGACAAAATAGATTTTCTTTTTACCCAAGAGAGAAGAAGAAAAGAAAACCTAAGTAATCCTTGAAATTCAAACAGTGGCTCTGCACTGAATTGTTGGCCTAAAGCAGGAGGACATCTTGAATTTGATTATTTTTTTTTAGAGGCTAGTATAGTTTACATTGACAATCATTTCTCTTTTTCTACACTTTGCTCTTGAGTTGGAGGCAATCGCTGTGAAAAGTGTCTTATTCCCCTGCTACAAGAGAGAGCTGTACAATTTCCTGGCCTTTTAGTCAATCATTTCCCATTCAGGAGAGTCAGGGCCATTAAGTACTGCTCTGGTGCTTGGAGATTTATCTTAGGATGATGTTTTCTCACTGATTTGTTGTAGTTCTTGAACGGACTTTTTAGATATTATTCTTTATTGTCAGTGTCAAAAGTGATCAGAATATACAGCATGCCTCAGCAGGAGCAGGAACATCTCTTGGGTGTATTGCACAGGCATCTAAATGTACTAGACTGGAATATGATCTGGCCCAGCCCTTAAACAATATTCTGGGCCTGAACCAAAGACTATGTATTTTAAAGTTTCTAATCAGTCTTGATAAAACCCTTAGTAAGTGTTTGTGTTTGTACAGCAAAAGTGAGCAAAATGGGGCCCAGTCCTGACAGAAGCTTCTGGGCAATACTGCAATATAAATAATAAAGCTCTCCCTCCCATCCCCACTGCTGCTTCTCAAGTTGGGAGAATTGGTAGCTGTGGCAGCCTGTCTGTTGAGACCTGTTGTAGTTTGAATTCCAACACTGCATGCTATGGGGCACGCTACAACCAGCACGCTAACTTGTAAAAGCAATGAGTATACATAACATATTCCCTTCTCTTTAAGCCTATCACAAATATTTCAGAAAAAACATTTTTTGTAAAAAAATTCAGAACCAAAATGTGGTGTCATCACTCTGGAAATTCTAGGGAAAAAATATGAAGTTTTTCTGCACTCCAAGTCTGTCTTTATTAAAACCTATTTCCTATATGTTCAACCTTACCTTTTTCCAGTAATTTACTGATTCTTTATAATCCTCATATTGGTCACAGTGTGTAATTTATAGTGGGCTGGATACAGTACAAGTGCCACTATATTCTCTACCAAAATGGCCTGTTCTGTCATAGCCAAATTTCCCCTTCTGTTCTGAGTAACTGAGCTTTGGTCAAGGAAGAGCAATTTAAAGTTGGGAATTTTGACTGGCCCTGAAAGAGGACTACTAACCCTTCAATTTTTATCTGAGCTTATGTACCTACACCTGCTGTTCTTATTTAATATATGTTTCCACCTGATCCTGTTTTGAATCCTATGAAGCCAATTGCTTCAATACTGTTCCACAGCAGAGAGTTCCAGGGCTTAATTTTACATTCTTTTTTTTACGATAGAAAGTGATTTTTTTTTAAAATATAAACTGTTATTTTATACTTAAAAAAGAAACATGGCCAAGGGGAAGGAGGAAAATATTTCTTCTCTTCACCATGTTCTGATGCTTCCTATTCAAATATCTTTTATCCAGTAATCCACTGGCACAAGGGATTGCTACAGTCTCTTGGACTGCAGTTTCAAACTCCAGTTGGAAGGAATGCTTGAATGTTTGTGGGGGTTTTTTTGTTTTCACATTCTCCCTGGTACTTAGTGTCTAGCTCATATGTCCCAAAGGGTCACAATCAATGATTTTCCAAAGCTCTGTTCCTTAGTGGCATTTTGTAATAGTACTTGCAATGTAAATTGAGTCCTCTCATAAAATCTGTACTAAGGTCTTTCGCTAATTCTTAGTTCATTTAGGGATGGGTTCAGTGTCATTTCAATACGTTAGAATCCATAACAGCAGCATAGTTACTGTGGCTCAATACTGAGATTTCAACCATATTCATATTCCTATAACGATGAGGATGACTTCTTTGGATGTTTTTTTCAAGCATCCCTTCCAATACAGAGGTAGAGGGATGTTTGTATAGCAAGTCTCTTGCGTATGGACTGAAGTTTGGGGAATCAGTATGCGTAAATAGAAGGGCAAGAGCAGGAGTTTCAAACATGTGGCCTGTGGGCTGCCTGCAGCCCATGGAGCCCTTCACTGCAGCCCTCCAATCTCCCTGCAGTCTCCTGTCCCCTCCGAGTTGTTTTCTGGGGCTGCTAAACTCTCCGCCTCCTCCCCCCACCCTGTGCTGCTTCCCACTGCTCTACCTACCCCGAGGCAGTTCTCTGGCAGTATAGCACTTTCTGGGAAAGAGGGGCCAGGAGAGGTAAGCCTCCCACAGAGGGGAGGAGGCCCATCAGGCTCCTCACAGCCCCTCCCTGCTACCTCCAGGCATTTCCCACTGCCAAACAGCTGTTGGCGATGCGTAGCACTTTCCAGGAGGGAGGAGTGGGAAGCTGTGCACTTAGAGGAGGAGGCGGGGCAGGGGCGGGACCTCATGAAAGGGGCGGAGTGGGGGCAGGGCTGGGGGCAGTGAGGGGGGCATCAGTGGTGCAGCCCTCAGGCCAATGCACTAGTTCTCATGCGGCCCTCGTGGTCATTTCAGTTTGAGACCCCTGATCAAGAGTATGTATATATGTAGTTTTTCTGTATGTAATTTAGATCATAAGCTCTGGGGAGCAGGCACTGTCTCTTACTATGTTTCTGTACACAACATATATATATATTGTGGCAAAGCTTTGGGCTTGTCCCTGTGGGTCCTGTGCTTCCAAGTAGGTTGTGCTAGCCTCAGAGCTCACTTTCTTTCTTTAGAGACCAGATCACAGCCTATTGAGCCATTTTCATCATAAACCAGTGAGGAGAAACTATCCTTCCTGGCACAGTCTCTGTTGTCTCCCAATTTCAGTGATTAATTAGGTAGAAAGTGGGGAGCCCGGGCCCACCCTCTACTCCGGGCTCCAGCCCAGGGACCCTAATAGTATCAGCTAAGATGGCTGACCTTTTAGCCACCAAACACAACACAATTCCCTGGGCTACTTCCCCACAGCAGTCCCGGCTTCTTCAAACTCCACTTCACCTTTACCTCAGGGTCTCCTTCCTTGTGTATATGTTATCTACCACTCAGTCTCACCAACAGCACAACTTCCTCCCTGACATCCACACCCACCTGACTAACTGGGAGGGTTTTTAACTGGTTTCAGCCAGCCCCTGATTGGCTTCAGGTGTCTCAACCAGGCTAGCTGTTTCTGCTGCTAACTAGAAGCTTCTTAATTAGCCCCAGATGTCTTGATTAGCCTGGAGTAGCCTTTGTTTGGCTATCCAGTGAACAGGGACCTGCTCATCCTGAGGCTGATATACCTCCCATCCAGTACTCTCCTATACCCTTCTGGTCTGACTACGTCACAACATATACATACACACACACTATATATAGATATATAGATATAGATATATAGGTAGGTTTGGCAAAATTCAATTTTTCTAAATAAGTTTGATAGTGTCAATATTTATTTTTAAGCATTTTTCTAATTATCCATTTTAAATGTCCACATTTACATGCAGTTATGGGGAGGAGGGTTAAGACTCTGAGGGGGACAATCAGACATTAATTATTTAATAATAGACTTTGAGATTCCAAGGGTTAAAGCTTAATAACCATTAAAACACAAATTGTCAACATCACATGTCAAAATATGCAAAGTAAATATTTTAAAATCAAATTCTAATAAGTTCTCAAACAGCATTTTTCTTACTTTGCTTTTCTGTAAACTTTGATTATTATCAATAGATAATTTTTGTTTTGTGTGTATATGATGAAATTGGCTTGGAAGGATTAGCTTTTTATCGGTAAATGTCGAAGTATGTAGTACAACTGGTGCTTCTAGGTATTATCATAATAACAAATAATGTCTACAAAAATATGAAAATTGCTAGGATGCTGGTTTGCTGAGGTCACAGTCTCTCATGCTGACAAATATTGTCTCATTGTTTTCTTGTGATCCCCCCATTGGACTATACCAATCTATCTCTAGTTCTGACCTCTAGTTCTAATCTGTAAATTCTTTGAGGTAGGGAATGTCTTCTTGTTCTCTGTTTGCACAGCACCGAGCACAGTGAGGTCTTGGCCTAGCACTAGGGCTTCTAGGCACTACAATAATACAATTAATCATTGTAATATTGGTAAACTTGAGGGGAGAAACCCCCCCCCCCAAAGAAAATGATGGTCTTTGCCATAACAAAAATGTTTGTATAAAATGTATTTACTTTTGTCTTTTGCTACAGATATAATATAATAACCATTTTGCTAGTAGTGAACCTACTGGACAAATGTAAGATGCTTCCTGATACCCTAGTGTACGGTTTGCAGAACTTATTGTTTTCAGAACTAATGCAAATAAATTGTTGTTCAGTGAGTAATAAACATCCTTAGGTAGGATTCACATGAAAAGGTAATGATTTTAGTTTTCATTATGAAACTATACAAGTATTTTCTACATGAACTCTGTAATCATTTCCAGCATGCTAACTTGATTCATCATGATTCGCTTACCCAGGCAATTGTCTCTGTAATGAGCCCATGTTTATGCATTTTCTGTAAACATATGATAAGCTGGTTTATTATACGATTTATGCAAAATGTTTCCTTAACTGCAGATCAGAACCCTTCAGTGCATTGCCTTTTCCCAAATGTCGCAGGGCTTTACCTCCATTTACTTGAAATGCTGCAGAGTTTTTCATGTGATATACAGGAATATCACATATTAGATATGAAGTCACTTTTTGTTCTCACTATAAATGTGTGTGTGTGTGTGTGTGTAGATGCCAGTGTATTCTTAATTTATTTAGGTGTTCTAAATGCAGGCAAAAAAAGTGGTCAGTCTGGATAAGAAGCTACAGTAGTTGGCAGACACAATTTCATCCTTTCCCCCCCTTAATTAATATAATCTACATTTCCGGGGCGGTTATTTTATTTTTATTTCTGTAGAATCTTTCAAGATCAATCTCATAGGTTAACAAAACAAAATAAAACGTACTAGAGATCAAACTTGTTTGCCCTACATACAAGAATAGTTCTGTTGACTTCCAGGGGTGAGAAAGGTTTGGCATTCCTTTATCCATCCTGTGTATGACTCATGTGAGTAGAGTCACTGAGCGCTACTGAAGTGTGAATAGGGGTTGCAGAATTATTGGGCCTTATGCTGCAAATAATATGGCTAAACCACCCTGAACACACCCAATCCCATCTGATCTTGGAAGCTAAGCAGGGTTGGGCCTGGCTAGTACTTGGATGGGAGACCTCCAGGGAATACCAGGAGCTGCAGGCTTAACATGGGTGTGGGGCTAGAATCTCCACCCCGTAAGGGACCCAATTGCTACTGAAACAACAACACCAGTTGGTGGCCCATACCCTGGCTGGGGGGGTGACAGGCAAAGAGAGAGAGAGATGCTGCAAATAATGGCAACATGAAGAAGGCAGCTGGGCTACCCAAGAGATAAAATAGCAGCAGCTATAGTGCAGAGGAGATTTTTGATCCTAGTAGTTAGTATGGAGGGCTCATATTCTTAGCAGTCTAAAGAGTAATTAAGGGTTTGCAAAAACAAATGTAATGATGTAAGATGATATTAAAGTTCTATGATTTTATTTTAACTGGGTGACCATGTTTTAGGGTGACCAGATGTCCCAATTTTATAGGGACAGTCCCTATTTTGGGGTCTTTTTCTTATATAGGATCCTATTACAGCCCCCACCCCCTGTCCAATTTTTCACACTTGTTGTCTGGTCACCCTACCATGTTTTCAAACCCCAATAGGACACTCTTGTTTTCTTTAGCCACTCACCCTGCAGTTTAAATTGAATGCTTACCACGAGGCTAAGATGCTTTTTTTGGTTCTTGTCTTACATCTTTCCCTGCCACTCTGTGTCCCATTTCCTATTTTATTTTGCAATCCTCTCCTTCTGTCTATATCATCTGTCTTTCATATTTATTAATTTTCTGATTTTTTTTATACTTTTCTGCCTCTAGTTCTTTTATCTCTGTCCAGACAGGCACAGTCATGGCCTAAAAAACTGTGCCTGCACTGGTTCCCCTTGCTTCTGTCTCTGAAGTCTCCACCTTTCCTTTTTCCTCCCCAAGTTTTTCTTTCCCTTTTCCAATCCCATTTTTTTTCACTAGCTTTCTTTTTCCACCTGTCATAGTTATCCCTCATCCCCTAGTTCTTCTAAAGCATCCTACATACCCTGTCTGATTTTCCTCCTGAGGGGACTATAACAGGCCTGAAAACGTTCTCTTAGCACTGAAGCCTTTGGCAACCCTTTGACAGGGTCCAGAGCTTTGAGTAACCTGAAGGTTTAATAGGAGCTGCTCCCTCAGGATTGGAGAGCTCTTTCTTTTGCACCATTCAAGGAGTGGACAGGATTTCTGCTCTAACAAGCTAACAGATAGCCAGCATCACCTGGGGGGATTGTATCTGTCAGGAGAGATACTGATGTAATGTGTTCATAGCACAGCAGCACCTTTAAAGGCTAGGTGACCATTTGTACTAAATTCTAGCATAACCAGAATAAAATCCCACTTACAGTACAACTAGCTGGGATATTACAATATTGTGAAAACACAGTGGCATCCAGTCATCCTCCGGATGATCTGACTTCAAGGTTTACATTTCTTATCTGACATTTTCATATCTTTCTTCAGGGCACAGACAAAACACATTAGTTATTGCAGACAGACATAACAACGCCTGGGATTTGCGTGCACCTCTCAAAGGTAAAAACTCAAAAGTTCAGAACTGTTCTGTGCTCCAATTAAAAGAGATGTAAAAAGGTCTGAATAGTAAAAAAAAAAACACCTGCTGTGAAGACACAGAGAGACAAAAGATGGCAAAAAATAAATTAAATGTCTCACATAACCCATCAAGTGAAATTGGAGACAAGTACTTGCAATACACAGTAAAGGGAGCATTTCAATCTTGCATCCACAATTTTGGCCAAACATTCTTGAAGAGGTGTTTTTTTTAAAGTATTCCTTACTTTGTATAAATGGGTTAGCTGATAATTAGCAGAGTGGTTGGGCTTTTCACATTTTAAAAAATCTCAATACAGCACATCTCCAGTTTTAGAGTATAGAATTTTGTAGTGTGCAAACAAACCCACATCATGCTCACTTTCCTCTAATAACTGCACAGCATTCTTCTAGTATTGAACCATCTGTACTCTTTAGTTTTATTTGATTCTTAGTTCACGCAGAAATGCAGGTTAATACTGTAATGATGTACAGATAAATGCTGAGGGACATACCTAATTGACAGTAACACTTAGTCCCAATGAATACTGAGAACACAACATCTAAACATCAGTAACTCTTCAAATAAATGCTGTTGGTCTTGGAAGGATGAAATAATTACAAGAAAACTACAAGAAAATTACAAGAAAATTTCACATTCCTCATTGATGTGGAATTGGATCATCTAAGAAATACATTTTGAACGAAAAAGCAAAATAGTAATTCATTTTAAGGAGAGGGAGCGCAAAAGGCGACCACCATTTTGAGCCACCTGCTAGTGAGGCAACCAGGTACGGTTGAAGAATTGTGCAATTAGTATTATATAAGTGCACATGTGGATGGTGGTTTCATGGACTGAGGTTAATACAGAGCAACTTGTAATCTGAGCAAGTCATGATGTTGATGCTAGTAGTCCTCCCCAGAGACAATAGAAATACTTTAAATTGTTATTATTATTATTATTTTATTTTATTTTATTTCTGTAGTCCATGATTTTACCAGAATCCCACCATTTCAGGATTCTTTTGAATTTTGATTGTCAATGGTTCCATTGTTAACACCAAAAAAAATAAGAAGCATGGACACACTTAGTCTGTCTTGCAGGAAAGAAATCTGCCAAACTGGGTTTAAACCTGCTAGAATGAGGTCTGCTGAACTGAGGTCTTAAATGCACTGATAATCTCTATGTCTTCTTGGTTGATTGCAACTAAGAGGTTTCATGCATGCAATATATCTTTCCAAACTATCAAGTATTTCAAATAAAGAGGACCACTGTTTTCCAGTTATTTTTATTGCTAAAACACAATCATCCAAATTATGCAGCATGAGCAGCTGAGGGTCAGGTACCAAGATCTGAAGTAAGATTTGTCCATACAGGTAAAAATCAGCCACTGTAAGGCAATGTACCACACACCTGTCTAGAATACCACACACCTGCCTGCACTGTAGGATGCTTCTTACTATCGCTTCCTGTGTGTGAGCGAGCAAGTGTTATGAATAACAGCAAATGTACTAGCTTGACTATGTTCCAACATTGCCTCTGTTCCCAAACCCCCTGTCAACTCCATTCTAATCTGGTGAAGCCTCTAGCACACTGCTGTGTTCCATCGCTGTATACCCTTTGCCTGCGTACTTGAACATCTCTGCCTGTGCAAAGCATGCATTGCTACGATCACCCTTCAACCTCACAGGCAGGATTTAGCCTTACCTATAAAATAATCTCTCATTTTAATAAAAAAAAAAAGGTCATAGAGGAAGTCTGTTTCAGTGGAGCTTTCCAGAGGACACAACATCCATGGATGAGATTAGCTTTACCACAGCCCGATTTAAGAGAAAAGTGTGACCATTGCCTCTTATGTGTCCCTGCATGCAGTTCAGTGCTTTTTCTTTTTCTTTTTGCATAGCTATTTGGCATCTTTTACAATCTCAAAATCAATTGACATCTTATACTTCTACTTGGTTCACTGAGCCCCAAGACATTAGAGAATGTCTCTATTTCACAATGGGTTATGATATTAACTCAGTATATCAATACACGCTGCTAAGAAAGGAGAGCCTCCGAGAATGTATGAATCAGACTAAGAGGAAAGAAAAATGGTAGATGAATGTAAGCTTCCCTAAAACAAATACATTAACAAGAATAGCATAAAAGTTCCTTCTATGCTGAGGGAAATATAAAACCAGATTGCGCTGTCTAGACATTATTCAGTCTCTATATGTTGATAAGATGAATTAAAATTGTTGTCAAATAGCAACACTAGTAACAGAAATATAGACCATTGGTAGGTTTTATATGAGCATGCCGTTCTTCATGCCCCACCCTTAAAAGTTTTATTCTTAGGTTTTATTTCATTATCACCTTTCATCCAGGGACCCAAAATATTTTTCTAAGGTGGGCATTATGTCAATTTTACAAATGGGGAACCTGAGTCATAGATAAGCAACTTATCTCTGATCACACAGCAAATCCATGGCAAAGTCAGGAAAGAGACTGGTCATTTCAGGATGCTGAAATGCTTACCTTCCATTTCCATATAAACTGTTGCTGCCACTGGCTGTCAACAATAGTTTCTCTTTATTCCCATTCCCCACATTCACCTGTTGTTCAAAACTCTTTATATGGGAGTACAGATGGAGAACTGTTTTCAGAACTATTACTTGTTCCAACAAGGCTCAATCACAGTTTCTCTAATGTTGTAAGGGGGAAAAAAATCTCATATAAACTAGCAGTTAAATCATTTCAGGGAGGGGAAGCCAGAGTGGATCTGTTGCTAACAGTACTGTCCGCAAAAAGGTTATTTTCTGCTATACTATAATACTGTCTTCATGCACATTCAGTCCATTGCCTCTCTGCTATGACCAACAAGATATTGCTAATGGCAGTTGCTTTTTGTATAGTGAGCACCTGAGCATTAAGAAATGTCCTCTTTGGTAGGGGTGATATCTGGGAAACGTTTGAGGAGGAAAAAACATGATTTTTTAAAAATATAACCACAAACAACATTTTGTTTCTCCCTCCTCACCCCTGTGTCCTGCATACTGAAAATGCTCAAGAGATTTGATAATGCGACTTGGTATCCTAGAACATCTTGTCTTAATATGGCTTAATGTAGTGCCGTACAACATAATTAATCACCTGCAAAGTTAAATCAGAGAAGTGTTCACGGAGGCAAGCTGCCTCGAAAGATGTATACATGCAAAAGACTCACTGCTGCCTATCACAAACAGATTAAGATCTCTTTTTTCCCTACCTATTCCTTCATGGCTAATGATGAACACACAATTTGCACAAATAAGCAATTTCTTCTGCTGCCTTCAAAAAGAAGCAAGTACCGAGTAATTGGTCTTGGGACCAGGACACATCTCTAGAAAAAGCCAAGCTTCAAAGGATCTGATTTACAGCTATTATTAAAGCAAACAAGAGAAATATGCACAATCTTCCACTTTTGCTCTATGCGCCAAACATTAATAATCATAATAATGCAGATTCATTACAGCTGGGCTAGATCTTTAATAGTGCTGGGACTTTGCAACTACTGTTAAAGTAGTTGGGAGATGCAGGTCCTTAGCACCACTCAGATTTTGTCCTACATATGGAAATAAATTGTGTACATTAGTATCAAAAGAATTACATCTCTAATCTTCAAGAAAAGAAATTAAGTACCTGGTCCAGCAGCCCTAAATATCATGAGTTGTCCAAGTGAAGTTTATAGCATAACTAAGAGTAACAGCAGCTGGATTGAGCACCAAATATCCACATACCCCGCACTGGAAATCAAGACCTTACACTGTCATCTTCGCTCTAGAGTCAGTTTGAACATCCATTCAGTGTAATCTATGCATGAAATGTTGAAAAATTTGAAATGAACTGGATCGATAATTCTTTAGACAAGCAATACTCTGTTGTTTTCATTAGGAGCTGGTCATTGTAATGCAAAATGAAATGCTGCCATAATCTTCCTTCTCATTTAAATAACAGCTTTTCATGGGTGCACTTACTGAATAATTTAGACTCGTGACATAGATGAAATCTGTACTCAGTGTCGTGTGAGTTATAGTTCCTAAAATACACCTTGTTTGTTGGAAATCAAAGACCAACAACTAATTTTGCAGTGTTATATGTGATTGATTGTTGTGTAAGTATTCTATGAATGCTATTGCCAGCATAATTGGATTAATTCTGTTTAAAGTACCTTTTGTGGAAATTAGAATATGGTAACTTCATTGATTTAAATTGAGTTATTCTGCATTGACAATATGCAGTAAGTAACAGAATTTTGGCTAATAAACCTTCAAAATAAGGGTGTCAAACTCATTTGTAGAGAGGGGAAAATTCTATGTTTAATTATGGTCTGTGGTATAACGTCAGGACTATGTATTCTCTGCAGTGCAGACTGTAATGCCTTCTGGTGTCAGTAGGAGATTTGCAGAGATTAAGAAGAGAATACAGCCTTTATGTGACAAGTAAATGTTTAGTTAATTATTTGTTTGAACACCTACTGTTATATTGACTCAGTTATATTGACTCCTGTCATAAATGTAAAGTTCTGGAGAGGGTTATTCTGCCTGGATGGGGTTAATGTTACCTGAGAACAAGTGACGTAAGAGCTTCTCTGCCATGAGGGAGGGAGGGAGTTTAGTTTTTAGTTTCAGTTTGCCTGCCATGCCAGCTTGGGCAAGGGTCCCGGAGCTCGTCTCTAGCTATGGAGAATGACTCTACTTTCCTTCTTATATTCCTAATTAGCTGTTCGGTAAGTATAATATGTTGATTTCCATAACTTCTGTACCTATTTAGGCTGTCTCTATCCTTTTCAGAGGGGAAGTTAGAGAACTCTAGATTGTAAAGTTGTACTGTAGTCTATGTTCTATTCTCTTTTCCTTATTAAATCTTTTTAGTTATAAAAAGCATTTGGTTTATTTCCCTGAAGGTTCTCTCTGCTTCCAGACTGGGAAGAGAGGGAGGAAGGGGAATAGGTAAGGGACAAGCTCAGTGTGTGAGCTGAAGTGTGGAGTCTGTCTCTCCCTACCTTCAGGCTAGAAGGGGGAGGGGGAGGGGAAGCAGCCTCTGAGTGTCCGGCTCTCAGAGAGAGAGACGGAGTTTGGGGGAGTCTGAGTACCCCTCTCCAGGGCCTTGGAGATTTACTCGGATGGTGGCAGCGATTCCCCAAGTTCCCAGCTGGTAGAATCTGGGGGTTTGGGGGTGTAAAGACTTAACTTAAGCTGGGAAGCAGCTGGAGTTAGTAGGTCTGGCATAGAAGAGTCCCTCTTCTCTGTACCCCAGGTCCAGCGAGAGAGGGAAGGACACTCTTACAACTCCCCTTTAGCCCCATTGCTATTTCTGCCTTTTGTTACTCTTCCTTTCCACTCTTCCTTCTTATGTTTGATACTAGAGTATCAGCATTGGTCTTTAAAGCTAATACTCCTGTCAGATTGATAGAGATGAGGGGAATTCAAGCCTCTGAGGCAATATTTCAGTCTGCATGCAGACTTAGGCAGAAGCACTGCACCAGTTTAGAATTCACTGCACCAGTTTAGAACCTTTTTTTGCGGAGTACCATATTGACAATCTTTATGTTCCAGGCCATCTTTCCAATGACATGCTAGCTAATTACAGAGAAAACTGCTTTCCCCATATGAGTAGAAAGGAAGTGGAATTAAATTCAGCAATGGAATGTCACTGGGCAGCTAACTGTCTGAAGGAGACAGACACCCAGCCTGGCTCTCAAAGGAGAGTGAGGCAATCCAAATCCATCCGTAAGTACCTAATTACCTACCCAACGGTTAATTAGTTAAGGAACTCGTGGTCTAATAAAGGCTTATTAGGGCTCAGTCAAAAGGCCCCAGAAGATGGAGAGGAATCTTCTGAGGAGACAGACTTCTCAGGAGAGTTGTTTTTAAAAGGCTCACCAGGAAAGGTCATCCTGGAAAAAGCAGGTTTTCAAAAGAAGCAAAGCGCTAGGGTTAGGCTCAATCCCAGCAAAAGGACTTTACCCAGTTGTGTTAAGAGGTCCAGGACATTGGGGAACTTTACACTGTTCCAGGGTGGAGTCATAGCATTTTCACCTCTTCAAGTTACCTGAATCCAGAGAAGGTATTACCCAGCTGATATTAGGAGGCCAGACTCCAGAAGAAGATTCTGGGTCTAGAGGGCCTTACGTAGTGAAGAGCCTAGATGGTGGATAAAGAGGGACTCAGATAGAGGCAGACTAAGATTAACTCCTTCTCCTCACCCCCTGCAACTAATATGCTGAAGAGAGGCTAGTTGGCATACATAGGTGGACTTTGATTTAATAAATTAGACTCCTGCAAGGGCACTGTTCGCTGTATACAGATTATGTACAAGTGAAATCATTGATAGACAATAGGAAGAAATCAAGGCAGGGATGCAACCATGTTTCTGTATCAGGGCATTCCAGGAGCCAGTGCCCACTATAATAAGGAACCACATTATCAGCAAAGTATTGGTAATTTGGAGGGAGTTCAGAAAAGAACAACAAAAATGAACAGGAGCTGGAGGGAGTGACTATGAAGGAGGACTAACAAAACAGAATGTGTGCAGTAGAGCTTGTAAAAATGCAGAATTTCCATTCCATGGGAAATTCCAACATTTCAGAATGTGTTTTGTTCCAAACTGGACCAAAAGTAAAAACTTTGAAATTCCCCAGGAAATAAAATGTCTGAGAAAAATCATTTTGATTTTGAATTTATTTTAATATTTTATATTAGTATTAATTTTATTTTATAGATTGGTTAGGAAAATGTTACTCTAATTGTTTTGATTTTTGGTAATTGGTATTGTAATTTGTTTAGTAAATTGGTACTTGGTTTGCTGAATTGGTATTCTAACTGGTCATTTTCAGTTGTTGTTAGTTTCATAATTGAGATACATATAGTTTAGATGAAAGGTTTTTCAAAAAAAAAAAAATCAGTGTTATGTTCCAATAAGGTCGTTCAGCTGGTCCAAGTGATCACTAAGGGGAACCTTACTGTCAACAAATACCAAGAATGGAGATTAAATTATTAAAGTGGCACCGAGAGATAGCTCAAATTCAGCTGCAGGCTCCACAATCAGTTTGAACTCATGTTGCTGACCTGAGTTAAAAGACAAATTGCTGTCTTCACTGTTCTTTTCACCTGATTTATCTTGTTTATGTTGTGTAGATTTACCCATCATTATGCTAGAGTAAATCAGGAATAGTTCCGCTGACATAACTTGATTTACACCAGTGTCAGTGTAAATGACAGAAGAGTCAGTCCTCCAGACTTTACTTTCTCATATTTAAGGCTACCTAGATAAGTTTATTTATATGATGTTATAATAAAAGATAATTAACATTCACCCACACCGACATTTTTTTTTTTAGTTTCTCTTAAATCTCCAGCTAATGTTTAAGTACAGTTTTGGAATAGGGACCTGTAGCTTTAAGGTATTCATGAGTTTGGTCTGAAGCCTCTTCCTTTCTCCTTAAATAAAATATAAATATAAAATCTTGTAGGTTTGCTTGTTTTTTGTGGCAATGGAGAGTGGAACTGCTGTTAACTAAACAAAAAGGAGCACTGAGCAGTTGTGTTACATGGGTGTTTATGATGGTATTTAGTGTTCATGTAAGAAAAATGGCAACAAAAAGGGTTAATCCAAGATAACTCAGGCTGTAATCAGCAGGAGTGAGTCTGCATAGATAGCTGCCATTATTAAAAACAGCAAATAGATAATCATCTTGTTTATGAGTTGTCAGAGCAGCTTCTAGAATAGGATCCTTCCAAAGCTAATGTTTAATTGTTTAGGAGTGAAATTTCCATATATTGTGTGAATTGGAGGCGACAGTTGATGAGATAGCCATTATAGACTGTTATAATTTTAGAGTAGTTCCACTTAAATCAATGGAATTATTCTGGATTTACTCAGTTGTAAATAAGAGCAGAATATGACTCACTCAGTTTAGCTGCTATGGATTAAATCTTCTAGGCTGATTGCTAGATGTAAAACTAAGCATGGAGTGTTCTAGTATATACTGAGGTGGTAGATAATATGATCCTTGTTTGTGTTACTACGTGTAATAAGTTGACAAAATGAATTTTGAATGCAAGTGAAATGCATTCTCTGTCTGCATACTGTTCTGGCTCTGTGGGTAAGGATAGGCATGTTTTCAAAAAACAAAACCCACAACTAACCTGCAGGCCTAAATCACCATTTTTCATTACTCTTTTATGCCAGTTTTGCAATTGTGTACTTCCACTGATTTCAACTGAAAGCTGATTCTGAACCTTTAGTTCTATATTATATTAAGCCACACCTCATATTGAACAGTTGGTTATTACAGTTAGACCACCCCAGGGTGGGTTGATATGTATAGGTATTGGGTGATGAAAACATATCTCACATTTGCAAGAATTATAAATATTAATTCCTAGAGTGTGTGGCAGTATTTTTATCAATATTGAATACAAATGTAAATACATATTTTTTGTTTCATTCCAGCACTCATTAAGTATTTGAAAAATCCCATCTTGTGTGTAGAACAATATAAGTAAATGCACATTTTTGCAAAGACAAATCTAGTAGGCAGACAGACACAATCTCAGGCTTGTAAAGCAACTGTAATGGTACTAGATGAGTATTTCCAGTTTCTTCACTTCTTATTTACATTCTTTCAGATTTAACTTCACTGGTCACTCTTTATCATTTTAAAAATATCCTCAGAGCTCCATCATACAAATTTTAAATAATGCACCTGTTAAAACATCATGAGGGATCATGTTTAGTTTAGTTTCAATTATATGAACAAATAGTACTACAAGTAAAAGTGATTTTACAAAGACATCTGGGACACTTTCTGCTAACTTAATCCTAGAGCCTTTTAAATCTTTAGTATTTAAATTGTCCATAAATTAGCTTTTCAGCACCATGGACAGTTTGGGGCTTACCAGGTCTAGAAGCGATAGTCAGACCTCCAGTAGGTGCGCAATCTTGTTCACTGTAAAAGTGCTCATAGAAACTAGAGGGAGGAAAGACCCATTTGGTTATTTAGTATATTACCTTGCCAATATAAGATTTTCTGACAGTACAAGTGTCTTTTGCCAAGTTAATCTCCAAATCACTAAAGTGCTGTGGCTCTATTTCCCTGGGGGACTGTTCTACAACCTTATAGAACTCACAGTAAGAGAATGTGTCTTGATATTCAGCACAAATTTTAATTTTCTTCCTTTAAACCCAAACTCATGATACTCCCTTAATCCACCCTGAACAATCCCTCTACTGCCTTGGTAGTCTCCAGCTTTCAAATGTTTATAGACTTATCAGATCTCCCCAGACATCATGTAACATAGTATACTTTGTTCTTTAATCTTGCTGTTTTGGTTTCTCTATTCTGAATCCTTTCTATTTTATGGGACACCTCTCAGTGTAGATTCCCATGTAAATTTCACAAAAAATGTATATACAATTTCTTCATAAATCACTTGCTTAGAAAGCTATAATCCAATTCACAGAAATATATGATGTAACTCTCCATTACTACTATTACTGGAGCTAAAATTAAAACATGTATCATCTAATTGAGGCTTAATGTATGCTTAGATCTGCAAGCCAGGAAACCAATGGAGGAAGACTATTGAGTTTCACAGAACTCACCTTCTGCATAAAGATTGTTATGTGATAGAAGCCATGAAACACCAGTGTGTTCCTTTTCTTACCATGTGTACTTCACTGATTTAGCAATAGTTGCCATGTTCTCCATATGTATTAGCAGGAATAGATTGGTGGTTGATATATGTATGGAGTGGCTCAAAACCACAGTAGAGGAAAACTTTAATGCTGCTTTTTATAGAAGCTGGGCCAGATTTCACCAGTGCACTCTGACACAATTGTCTGGTTAGCATGGTTGATGATTGCTTTGGACATCCCGAGCTTCATAAAAACAGAAAGAGCACAACAGTGAACTGGGCCCTAGATTTGAATTCAATGACCACACTGCACTAAAAGCAGGGGGATGGCGTTATTCAGGCTTGGTGGAGGCAGGGAAGGGGGGGAATAAGTTCAGAAACTGCTGCAAAAAAGGTGGGTGTTGGTCAGCTTTGTAGCACTGACTCACCCCCTTGGAATGTAAGGGCGAAAGGCTTTAAAGGTGCAAGTTCTGGCATTGTAAACCCCTTTCACTACGCAGCAGGCCAGGCAACAGAGGATCCAAGAAGCCCATAGTGGTGTGTTAGATCACTCAGTGCAGCAGGGGAAGTAACTACAAATGCAGATGAGCAGGCTGTGTTTGATGACAAGTTAGTCAGCAGCCATTTGCACTAAGTGGTCAGTGAGATTGTTTCCACAGTACTACTGGGCTTCCAAAGTGAACTGGGCCACCTAGAACCACAAAGTTCTTCTACACTGAACCAGGAGACAGGGATGAGGCTGATTCCATGGGTGAGTGTACTTTGCAAAAGACAGTGGTTGGGGGGATAGGTGGCACAGGTGATATCCTGCCTTGCAATGTGACAATTTGAGGTAATTGCATGAGTCTCAGGGAGATGCAGGATCCGTGCTCAAATTGACCATCTCGGAGAGTACTTGAGGGGAATGGGAGTGAACCTTGTGGGGTAACAAATAAGCCAGGGCCAGGAATGGGAGTTCTGGAATCCATAACAGACCCATCTGGAGGGTGCAACACTAATGGTGTTGCGCAGCTGCTGCAAGCTAATCTGTAGTTGCTGTGACACCTTCAGGCATCTGTGCCTGATGGTTCTGGCCTGGATTCCTGGGGAGGCCCTAAATGGGCGTGAGTTTGAGAGTCAGGAGACAGGCACGAGGGGCAGACACCCCCCCCCACCCCCCCGCCCCCACGGTAGATTCAAGCACATGTGCGAGATATGCTTTGTAACCATTTTGGTCTACTCTTGCCAGACTGTAGCGGGGTGACCATCCGCTCCCCCCCTGAAAGGGCTAGAGTAGCCCAGGGAAGGGGTTGTGGCCAGGAGCCAGCAGCCTCCCAGGCCTGATTGGGACGCAGGCTCAGCTGGGTGGCCACGCCCCAAACATTCCCAAGCCAGGATATAAGGGCTGGGAGGCTGAGAGACGAGTCAGTCTCCTCTGTAATCAGAGGAAGACAGGCCTAGCTGCGGGGAGGCCTTACATAGGATACCTAGACTGGTGCACGGCTGGGGCCAGGTGGTAGGAGCTGGGGAAAGCTCGAGCCTGGGAGCCCCAGGCTGCTGGGCCTAGAAGAAGGCCCTATCCAGGGGTACTGGGGTTGCAGGAGACAGCCTGCGGCTAGCAATTGAAGCAGCAGGCCAACCCCCTTGCCGGTGATGAGCAGCCATGATACTGCAGTCTGTCTCAGTGAGCGGAGGCAAGTGGTGACTGGCAGTGGCAAAGTCTGAGGCAAGGTGGGAATAGTGGGTGGAGGGTTCCCCGGGGAGGGGACCCTTAGACTTGCGGGGGTTCTGCAGGGGTGCATCACCCTCAACAAGAGGTCACCGGGGTCCGGGAGGGGCATGGGGCCAGGAAGCAGGAGCGGACATCGCCCGGCAGAGGGCGCTTCCGGGGCTGGAAGAACTAATTCCCGAGACGACCAGCGGGAGGCGCTGCCGGGTGAGTGTCTGACTCGCTACACGTGGTGGAGAATTTGGGCACTAGCGGTCCACCCCTGATACAAGGGGCAGGGCAGGACTGTGGAGACTGCCAAGGAGAAACTGAGGCACACAATGGAGCCGCTGTATCCGGCAGTGTACCTTGAGAAGGTCCCCAGGGTTATCCCTGGTTGGGCCCCAGGGTCAGAGCACTGGCCGAAAGCGGCAGAGAACCTGCAGGGGGTCCAGGAAACCCAGGAAAGACTATGGGAAGGGCAGACAGCCCTCCATGAACTGTTAGGGAGAATGGCGAGGGAGCAGCGGGCCCTAGTGAAGCTCCTAAGGCAAGATTTTCAGAGGAGGCCCGAGAAGCTTGGCACCCGGGCCAAGAGGCCCGTGGCGGGGCCAAAGACATGTTACGCCTGTGGAGGGCCAGGACATGTGAGTAAGGACTGCCCCTATGGGACTGGGGGCAGGAGGGTGTACCCCGGATGGGGGTGCAGCCCTTGCATACACCGCAGGGTGAGGGAACCCAGGCGGTGGGGAACATGTTGGGCCTGTGGCCAGGGGGGACACCTGAAAAAGGACTGCCCCACCCGCAGGGGTCCAAACCATGGCAGCCTAAGGAAGGCTGACCCTGAGAGAAAGGGGACGGCAAGGACTAGGCCCAGGGCAACCAAGAGGCAGGGAGCCTGTTGGGGCTGCCAAGAGCCAGGCCACATCAGGAGGCACTGCCCCCCGTAAGGAAACCAAGGGGGGCTCAAAGAGGTGCCTAGGGGCCCTGAAGGGCCAGAGGTGAAGGAGGATGTGGAGGCAGCGACCGGGACCCTGAGGGAGGTTGGGACCCAGACCGTCGCTGTAGATGCCGTCCACCAGGAAACCCAGAAGGAGGTGGCCCAGCAGGAGGCTGAGGCTCAGGTGGCGCAGGAAGTTGCCACCAAGTGGACCCAGACCCTACATGTGGAAGGTTAAGGGGCTGCGGACCTACGGGCGAGGCTGGAGGTGGCCGAGAGGCCCGCCGGGTGGCCCAGTCAAATGCCCAGGACCTCGCCAAAGAGTACGCGTCTGTGGTGGAGGATGAGACCCGCCTAAGGAAACAGCTGGAGGCCTCAGAGAAGAAGCGCATGGCGCATGGCGCATGGCTCCTCCAGGGATGTGGTTGTTAAAGGGGGGGCTGTGTAGCGGGATGACCACCTGCTCCTCCCCTGAAAGGGCTAGAGTAGCCCAGGGAAGGGGTTGTGGCCAGGAGCCAGCAGCCTCCCAGGCCTGATTGGGACGCAGGCTCAGCTGGGTGGCCACGCCCCAAACATTCCCAAGCCAGGATATAAGGGCTGGGAGGCTGAGAGACGAGTCAGTCTCCTCTGTAATCAGAGGAAGACAGGCCTAGCTGTGAGGAGGCCTTACATAGGGTACCTAGACTGGTGCAGGGCTGAGGCCAGGCGGTAGGAGCTGGGGAAAGCTCGAGCCTGGGAGCCCCAGGCTGCTGGGCCTAGAAGAAGGCCCTATCCAGGGGTACTGGGGTTGCAGGAGACAGCCCGGGGCTAGCAATAGAAGCAGCAGGCCAAACCCCCTTGCCGGTGATGAGCAGCCATGATACTGCAGTCTGCCTCAGTGAGCGGAGGCAAGTGGTGACTGGCAGTGGCAAAGTCTGAGGCAAGGTGGGAATAGTGGGTGGAGGGTTCCCCGGGGAGGGGACCCTTAGACTTGCGGGGGTTCTGCAGGGGTGCATCACCCTCAACGAGAGGGCACCGGGGTCCGGGAGGGACACGGGGCCAGGAAGCAGGAGCGGACATCGCCCTGCAGAGGGCGCTCCCGAGGCTGGAAGAGCTAATTCCCGAGATGACCAGTGGGAGGCGCTACCGGGGTGAGTGCCCCCCCCCCTTACACAGACCAATAGGGGATGATGAGATGGGGAAAACAGGACTGGGAATTCATGGAATGCCAACCACAGATTTGGCTTGGCTGAAGCAGGTCATGAGATGCAGAACACAGGCAGGGTAGGGGGGTAAGCTGGGGTGATCAAATTGGCATGGGCACCATTCTCTGTTAGGTTTAAGGTGTTCATGGTTTCCTATAGTAATACCCTAATAAAGCGCATGTAGCATATTTTTGTGAAGGGTTAACTTTGGGATTTTGGGTCCCCTTTTCAGGGAATACCACCTATGTAGGTTAAAAACAATTCTTTATCAATTTTATATAGGGAACCTAAGGTTCCCCTCGGGTTCGGTCCCCAACTGTATTCCATGCAAATATGGAATACAGCCCCTGCAACTGACTCCATACAGATGCAGTGATTCACCCCATCATCTTTCATACCCACGAGACAGCTCAGTTCACATTATAACAAATCAGGTGGCCTGGCAAAACATTTGAGTGTACCCCTTGCAGAAGACAAGACAGAGGGCCCTTCCACTTCATTAGCATATTTGGTATCGAGTGAGCACAAGGGTGGGCATATTACAGCTCCCTCCCAAAAAAAGGCTGTTTCTGTTATGATGACATGACAGGCCAAGCTTCCACTTCAAGCAGAGTTATCAAGTTAATGAGAGAATATTAAAAAAATCTTCATCTTTTGTGAAGTTTACCATATATCAAACCTATATTAAGGCATTAAGTACATATTAGGGACTGTGGATAGTATCATTTTATTACCGCCTAATTAATATAGGCTCACTTTGTTTGAACAATATTAGATGTGTATATCCCAGTTCTGTGCTTGCACGTGTAGCAGTGTGTGGGCAGAACTGTGACCACAATTTTTAGCCCCTGCAACTGACTCCATACAGATGCAGTGATTCACCCCCTCATAGTAAGACTGGATTGGAGCCTTTTTGGAAAATCTCAGTGTAAAAGTATCAATGCTACTTCGCCGGATAATTTGGGCCCTTCCTTAACAAACTATCAGTATTATTATTAGCTCAAATTAATACATAATATTGTATTTTAGGGCGGGAGTAGAGAGGTTTTTCAATATAGTGCTTCAGAATATTGGAAACCTGTTGTTCTATTTTGTAATGTATCTAAATTTATTTTATGCTATTAACTTTTCTTCTCTTGGATGTTTAGATCAGTCAGGTTTAGGTAATTGCATCGCACACTGGGATTATCTGGATTCTGTCTGTTGGACTGTCATAATACTCATCTATGGCTAAATCAAAGTTGGGCTCTTTCCTGTCATTTTAGGTAGTAAAGTGAGAAGATTTGCTGACTTGCTAGTGAATTCACTTCTCTCCTAATTGCCCCCTGAGGAGCAAAGTGTCAGCAGCACTCTCTATCAAATCTTGCATAATGATTAAAAATGGGGAAATTGAGGTAGCTGAAGTAAAGGTCACTCTATAATCTCCATTTATTGAAACAAATAGAGTTAATGGAAGTACTCCATCTTTTGTATCTTGGTGGTGGGGGGTTCTTTCAGTACTCCAGAACTGAGACTTTCACAATATATTAAATTGTGTTTAATGTTCTGTTTATGAGCTTTCTACATTGATAGTAATGAGGTGTGATCCTCGTCCATGCCCTTTTCCTTGAAGAAAATTAACATTTTAAGCAAGATTTAATTACACTTTAATTTACCAATGACTGAGGACATACTCATTTCCAAAGAGGGGAGGGAGAGGGGCCTGTATTGCCAAGATGTGGGGATTATGAGATTCAGCCTTGTGGACTTCCATAGCATTGATTAGAGGAATGAAACAGTGTCAGTCATATCAGCATAATGTCGAAATGAATTCACTCTCACCTGTCTCTCTCTCTCTCTCTCATGTACTTTCTGCTCTAGACAAGTTTTTTACATACTGGCTGTAGCTGAGTTATTTAAGCACCACAGCAACATGTTAATATTTTACAGTTTCTATACTGTAATTTGTTTAGTTAGGTCTTGTTACATGAATTAATCTCTTACATAAATTAATCTCTTAACTTGTAGGCAGGATAGATCTGTTAGTTATTCACAGCTATAGCTACAGTACTGGAGAGCAATCCCATGGTTTCAACAGCTTGTTTATACCTAGTTGTTTTTTGTTTTGTTGTTTAATAAGCAGAAGACTTCCATGTGGTCTCGTGGTCAGAGATTTGCTGTGTTACATTGGGCAAATTGCTTAGACCTGCGAACGCTTATGCACGTGAGTAGTCCCAATGAATTCATTTAATTAATTCAATTAATGTACCAGTCACATGTCTAAAGTTAAGCATGTGTACAAGTGTTCCAGGATCAGGGCCTTTAACATCTGTATGTCACAGTTTACAACATGTATAGAATGCTCCCTGTCTTACAAGAATTTTGAGGTTTAATTAATGTTTTCAAACCACTGAGATGCTCAGGTGAAAGATACTATAGAGATGGAATTATTTTTCTGGCCACAAAGGGTTTGGCTACACAGTGATAAAAAACTCACAGCTGGCCCGGGTCAGCTGACTTGGGCTCATGGGGCTTGGACTCTGGGGCTGAGAAACAGCTGTGTAGATGCTTGGGCTAGAACCCAGCCTATAGAACCCCGAGAGGGTGGAAGTTCCCAGAGTTCAAGCTCCAGCCTGAGTTGAAACATCTACACAGCAGTAGTTAGCTCTGCAGCCAGGCTAGCCATGGTCATTCTGCTGGTCTTTAATCCCTGTGTAGCCTTACCCAGAGTGACATTTAGTAACAGCTCTCTTGGCTTGCTAATGCTGGCAGCAAGCCAAGTGCCAACTAATGAACTGTTTGAAGGGCAGGGGAGCTTCTGGAATTGTAGAATAAAAATGTGATGCAGAGGAAAGGGAGGAACACAACTTCCATGACCTCTACAGTACTTGTAGAAAAACATTATGGCACTGGCTCGTTAGATTCTCGTCTGAACAGACCAAATATGACCTTGATTTCAGTTTTTCTTAAGTTAAAAAATATTTTGTGCAGTGTTTGTATGAGAGAACAGTGTTACTTTCATTCGTTTAATGAATGAGAACTTTTTTTTATCCAGCAGAAAAGATTATATTAGGGTTGACTCTGCAGTAATCCTTTTATTATTTGAAGTGACACTTATTCTCTCTCATAAGGTTATAAAACTTTTATAATTCCTGGCTTCAACACAGGAAAACTACCAATGAAACATAGTTTATTATGTAAAAGTATGCCAAGGGATGAATATACTGTACAGGATGGATTTAAAACTGAGGCACTGAGAAAGTACAGATTTTTATTTGGCTAACAGTTTACAGGAAGTCCAGAAAAAAAGCACCAAATTCTATAGAAATATATTGCTCATAATATGATCTGCAAAATTAGGTGATTTTTTTCCCATGACACAATTTACTGGCAACAAAGCTCAAATCTCTTGTTCACAGTTGATCAAGTTATAGCTTGATCTTCAGTTGGTAAATCCACATGACTCCCTTGGAGTCAGTGAAGCTACCTCAGGGTATATTTGCTGGGAATCTCACAACTTCAGGATCTAACATGAGACTACCCATTAAATACCCACTAATCTTAATTTTTAAAATGGACACATGCCATTGCACCTGTTCACTGGAATCTGCTGTGTTCTATAGGCCTACTCCTGATCACACTTACACTACAGTCAGCTCCTTTAAGGCAGTGGACTTGCATCAACTTTAAAACAGCACAAGTGGGATCAAAATCAGGCCCTGTGTGTAGTTGCTGAAGGTAGTGCTGTTGGAATATTGGTACATTAGAGGTGGGTTACTGAACCTGATCATGAGTCAGCAATGGAGGTGCATTTTGGCCCATATGCAAATATGCCCTCTCCTTCATTGACACTAAATTTAACCATTGAAACTGAAGACTCTCCCCAGATCCCTATACTAGTCTGGAAGTTCACCTTGCCATAGTAAATATTGGTCTGGTAATGTGTTGAAAGAACAACAACAGGCACACAGGAAAGAAATATTCCTTGGAATAAACACAGCTTTCCAATTATTCCTTGTAATAAACACAGCTGGTTTCTGTCAACATTGGTCATAGATATTTTTAGGATTTGTCACATGATGCACACTCTGCATTTATCCATGTCTTATGGATAAATTGATTAATCTCATATGCTGTTCCTTTCTACCCCATTCAGCTAGGACATAAGTAAAGAGATATTGATTTTGTAGCCAGGTGACAGATCACTGGGGCATGGGAGAAGGGGGAGGATATTGGGCCAAACAGATTCCTGGTAGAACTCTAACTTCAAAAGAATTGCGCTACAGATGAATTTTCTCCATCAGGTTTATCATTATTTCAGATTCTATTATCTTGGCTCCCTGAGCTGGAATTCTTACACTAGCTATATTCCATCCTGTCTTTTGGACAGCAGCTAGTGCCTACAAATATCCCCCTCCCACTTTCCCCATATGTCCTACTCTGTGCAATCTATTTCAGTACAAATTGATGGCGGGAAGGGAACCAAGTGGGCATTGCTGTGAGAGGAAACAGAATGTGATAATAGGCGAAATCTATCTTAGTGTTGTTCAACCTTTCCATACTAGTCCTACTTCAGTTGGTGGATAGGGTCTAATAAATTGTATATCATACAGAATCAAATAAAGCTACTCTATGCCACTTTCTAATTGATCACGGTTCAAGCCAAAGAAATCAGTTTGCATGTAAGAGACTGACAGATAAAAGGCTAGATTCCACTCTTGTACCAGTGTAAATCTAGATATGACAAATTTACACCAATGCAACTGAGAATAGACTTTGATTTCATTTCTGAGTATCAAATGTAGTCAAAAATAGGATTTTCTAGCAGCACAGTCATGGTCCTGCCTGATTATCTGTGCTTATAGTGATAGATGTGTCTGCCATTGTGGCAGCTAGTCCAAAGCTTTGACTATAAATACAAAACAGACTCTTTGTAGAGGACTCTTCTCTGTAAGAATCCAGTAAAAGTTGTCTGTGGAGTTGGATGTAGAAATGTAATGCAATTATGTCTTCTCCACTGTCTTTGATTCTGCAGGTAAGGCTCTTTCTAACTGGCTAATATATGGTTCCATTTAGATCACAGGTGAGAATGAGTCTTATCCTGCCACTAAAAACTTGATGTCCACTCTGTTTCAATAGACGATGTCTTTTGCCATCAGTGGAGTTATACCAATTTAAACCGGTGAATGGTATTTAGTAGAGCTGGTTGAAAATTTTCTGATGGAACTTTTTTCAGTTGGAAAATGCTGATTTGACAAAATTGACATTTCTTGGAAGATATCAAGTGAGTTAAAATTTTCAACGACAAATTATTGAAGAACTTTCTTTTGTAATAAGATCAAAGTGCCTCATTTAGACTTTATATCATAATTTATAATATTTCACCTTTTACTTTTATATCATACTAGCATAAGTGCCCGGCGTTGCTCGGGTCAGTCGGAGGTGGGGAGGGGGCAGACAGTTGACACCCCCTGACCAACCCCAACACCCACCCTTCACCCACCCTGACACCTTCCCACCCCCCCGACCAACCCCAAGACCCCCCGGCTCACTTACCCCCCGACCAAACCCTACAACCCCACCTGACCCCCCAAAACAAACCCAACACCCCCACCTCACCCCCCGACCAAACCCGACACCCCCACCTCACCCCCCCGACCGAACAGTGTATTGAATAATCTGTGTGCTACACAGTGCACCGTGAGCCGGGGGGGGGGGGGTGTCGGGTTTGGTCGGGGGGTCAGGTGGGGGTGTTGGGTTTGCTTGGGGGGGTCAGGTGGGGTTGTCGGGTTTGGTCGGGGGGTAAGTGAGCCGGGGGGTGTAGGGTTTGGTCTGGGGGGGGTGGGAAGGTGTTGGGGTGGGTGAGGGGTGAGTGTTGCGGTTGGTCAGGGGGTGTTGCGGTTGGTGGGGGGTTGAGGTGGGGGTGTCAGGTTTGCTTGGGGGGATGAGGTAGGGGTGTCGGGTTCGGTCGGGGGTAAGTGAGCCGGGGGGGTGTCGGGTTTGGTCAGGGGGGTGGGAAGGTGTCGTGGTGGGTGAGGGGTGAGGTGTGGGTGTTGGGGTTGGTCAGGGGGTGTTGTGGTTGGTGGGGGGTGAGGTGGGGGTGTCGGGTTTGCTTGGGGGGGTGAGGTGGGAGTGTCGGGTTCGGTCGGGGGGTAAGTGAGCCGGGGGGTGTCAGGTTTGGTCTGGGGGTGTTGCGATTGGTGTGGGGGGGTGAGGTGGGGGTGTCAGGTTCGGTCGGGGGGTAAGTGAGCCAGGGGGTGTCAGGTTTGGTCTGGGGGGGTGGGAAGGTGTTGGGGTGGGTGAGGGGTGAGGGGTGGGTGTTGGGGTTGGTCAGGGGGTGTTGCGGTTGGTGGGGGGGTGAGGTGGCGGTGTCGGGTTTGGTCGGGGGGTAAGTGAGCCGGGGGTGTGTGTCGGGTTTGGTCTGGGCACCCACTCCAACACCTTCCCCCCCCCAGACCAAACCCAACACCCACACCACACCCCTCACCCCCCCGACACCTTCCCACCCCCCCAGACCAACCCCGACACCCCCCCGGCTCACTTACCCCCCGACCAAACCCGACACCCCCACCTCACCCCCCCAAGCAAACCCAACACCCCCACCTCACCCCCCCACCAACCGCAACACCCCCTGACCAACCCCAACACCCCCACCTCACCCCCCGACCGAACCCGACACCCCCACCTCACTTACCGTCCCACCAAACCCAACTCAGATCCGTCGCAGGGGGGAAGGGGGCCCAGAGCCGAGGGATTCCGGGGACCTTCGCAGGTGGGGGGGGGGCACAGAGCTGATGGAGTCCGGGGTTGAGGTGGGAGGGGCAGAGAACTGAGGGCTCTCCGGGGTTCCGTTGGGAGGGGGGATGGGCAGAGAACGGAGGGATCTCCGGGGTTCCGTTGGGAGGGGGGAGGGGCAGAGAACTGAGGGATCTCTGGGGTTCTGTCGGGAGGGGGGGGCAGAGAACTGAGGGATCTCCGGGGTTCCGTTGGGAGGGGGGAGGGGCAGAGAACTGAGGGATCTCCGGGGTTCCGTTGGGAGGGGGGAGGGGCAGAGACTGGAGGGATCTCCGGGGTTCCGTTGGGAGGGGGGAGGGGCAGAGAACTGAGGGATCTCCGGGGTTCCGTTGGAGGAGGGAGGGGTGAGCTGAGCGAGTGAGGTGTCTGTTGGAGGGGGGTATTATGACATCATCACCACCTAACCGCCCAGCCGATGTGATTGGCCCTGAAAGACTTTCACCCCTGGGGGGCGTCAGAGGTGAGATCCGAAAATTTTTCGACCCTTACCAGCATCTAGACCCCAAGACCCCTCACTGTACCAAATTTCAAGTCTCTGGCTCAAACGGTGCGGGAGGAGTTCGCAGTCATACGTACATACATACATACATACATACATACACACATACATACACCACTTGACTTTTATATATATAGATGATAGTCAAAATGAAGCACTTTGACCTTAACAAAATGAAATATTTCAATCATCTTGAAATGAGACATTTTGATAATGAAACTTCAATATTTCTGAAACAATTTGTTTGTTTCACAGGCAATTTTGAAATTTCTGCTTTTTCTTTCAATTTGACATGAAAGGTAATTTCAAAATATTAGAATTCCCCAGAGTAGAGAAAAGTGAGTTTTGAGTTGCTCTAGTGCAATGGTTCTCAAATTTTTGTACCGGCGACCCCTTTCACATAGCAAGTCTCTGAATGTGACACTCCTTATAAATTAAAAACATTTTAAAATATGTTGATCACCATTATAAAGCTAGAGGGAAAGCTGGGCATGGGATGGAGACTGACAGCTCATGACCATCACCCTCCCCCATGTAATAACCTCATGATCCTCTTAAGAGTCCCAATGCCCAGTTTGAGAACCCCTGCTCGAGTATTTATAATCAGGTCCTTGATGTTTGAAGTTTGAAAAAAAGGCAATGATGAGTTTAAACCATTTAAAGCAATATTGTTTGTTTTAAAATGTTCTTTTACTTGAGAACCCCCTAATAATCTGTGAAAATATCAGAAGGCCATGGAAATTGCAAAGCAGTTGTTCACTCTGATTAACTTTTTCTCCAGAAGAATTCCAACCCTAATATTACGGGTGCAGCTTTATATCAGACACCTGCAATTTGCATATACACTTTCATTGACTTTGTTCGGTTAGATGCAAAAATTTATCTGTGTAACATTTATATTTCTTCAGTGGAACTCTATATTGTATGAAATGTTTAATTGGGTCCCTTAAAGCCACTGGTCCATGATAAATCCAGCACAATAGAAAGAGGTAGGACATTTTTTCAGTACTCACTCAATGGATCCAACTGATTTCTCCTGTTAAAATGATGCTGGGGTCTTGGGATCATTTACTTGAAAACATAACACCTCCTTGTCAACTCCATCACAAATGGTAATTTCCAACTTTTTATGCTTTCTGTGTAGATAAATGCATCTTACTTCTGTGTGTTCCATTCTGTGCATCCAATGAAGTGGGCTATACTCCACGAAAGCTTATGCTGAAATAAACTGGTTAGTCTCTAAAGTGCCACAAGTATTCCTCATTTTCTTTATGGATACAGACTAATATGGCTGCTAATCTTAAATCCATCACAAATGTTAACCTAACCCTTTTGAAATTAGGTGTAAATGGCCCTTTCATGTTATGCTTTTCTCAAAGAACTCTATTACAGAGAATGTCATTTTCCTTATTTCATTATCAAGAAATTTGAGTAATGAAAATGGCTTACATAACAGTTCATAGTTACAGGTATGGCCACCAAGAATGCTGAGGAGCAGACGTTGCCTCCTCTAGGCCAATTATCTGTAAGCAAAAGCATTTTTATTTTCCAGTTTGAACTAAACAGTGGGTCTTTCCTGTCCCAGGGAATAGAATTTTTGCCATTGTCTTCAGCAAGACAAGGAGTTAGCCCATAATATCCATACATCCCATCTCTGAAGTTGACATGAGAATTCAAATAGAAAGATCTAAAGGGAAGAAACAGATGACAACCCTGTTGAACATTTTACAGTTTATTCCCAGAATGGTCCAATAAGTTTGTTAAACAATGTTAGTATTTCACTCACCTAAGCAGTCATGGCTGATCTGCATCTATTTACATATTGAGAATAAATAAAGTATTTAAAGAGTTTAGGGAATCACAGTATCCAAAACATTTTTGTCCTACTAAAAACATATGTTTGCCATTAACAAATTCAATAAGTCACATATCAAAAATCATTTACCTAATGTCTCTATTGAAAACCCAGAGTATTTCAGTCAAATAATTGATTATAATTCTCTGGTAATTAGTTTATTGTCTAATATTGTGTATACAACTTAAGTTGTTTTCTAGTCATGCTCATATTTCACTGAATATACTAAATATTTATAAATACAAGCTGTCTCTGTTAGAGAAATATTGATAAACAATTTTCAAGTCATCCCTTTGTTCACACTGTCATTTAATCATACTCAAGAAGCAAAATATTTTTAGATACAAGCTGTCTCTGTCAGAGAAATCACTTTCATCTGATGTTCTGGCTGTTGCATTCATCAGGGAAGCAGAAGTGGAATGCTCAGCGGAGGTTTAAATAACCAAGAGCACCCCTCCTCCAGAGAATCTGCATACTATAGCAAGGGAGCCCAGTGCTTCTCTCCACTCCACTTGGGCAGCCTCGTTGAACTGACTGGATAGCCCCAAGAATAGATATTACAGCTATTGAAGGCAGCAGCCTGATTTCATTTGTACTGGTGTGACTGGACTAATTCCAGTGAGTTACTGTAGCTTTATACTGGAATAAATTGCATCAGAAGTGTGGCCAAGTGTGTATGTTATATGACATATCTAGCCTGGGCCTAGTGCTGAATTGTGCACATAGATCCTGAATTTTCAAGTCACATATATATATTTTAAAGAACAGCCAAGTATAAGACCTGGAATTGAAAGTCATCATTGCACTCACCACCGACGTGATGACATTAAAGCTAAGGTTGTCCTGACTTTTAAATATGTGTAAGAATGAGATAAATTCCACTTGATAATCTAATAGATATACTGGTCCTGAATCTCTCTCATTTACATCAGTGGCAATCTGCTGCGTTCACTGGTGGTATTCCTGATTTAGCCTGGTATAAATAATAGGACACTTATCCCACTGTATTTAAATGATACATCTGTCTCCTATGTAAGGATGCGATAAATATTATGTACAGGTACAATGGATAAGGTAATGGACATACCGGGCTTATTTTCATTTACACAATCTGCTCTAGCAGAATAAAGGGAGCTTAAATGCAAGCAGTGGTGTTCTGGTACATACCCCTGCTTCCCCCTGCACCCAGATCCAGGACATGAGTAGGTGTAATACGGTTGTACTAGCCATTGGGGTGAGGCCTCACTTCTCTCATCTCCCCTACCTGATTGTGTTAGGCCCTGGTCACAATCTAACACAATGAAAAATGCTATTGCAGTTTGAGCACTTTACTCCTCTCTCTCCATAATTTGAAGGAATCATGGGCCATGACATAATATGTCACTCATTGTATTAGAACATGTAATTTTGAACACTGGGACAACTCAAATATTCCATAGCAGAAAGCACGCTCGATAAATGAACCAGAAACGACATCCCAGATTATAGTTGCTATTGTATATCAGGCCTATTATTGCCATGCCATGCTTTGTTGCACCATATCAATAATGATACCCATGATGTCCATTTTAACCATGGGGGTGGAGAAAGAGGAATCTGACAATCTCTGGGAAGTTGATGAGAATATGAAAGTGAGCCTTACTACACTAGATTCCCAAAGGAACTTAGATGTGACGAGAGTCAGTGTTTGCCATATCTAATTCTCACTGCCCAGAAGAGCGCAGTAACTCCCACGCTACAATGTCATTCTCATGCTTGCTCTCTCTCTGCCCCAGAGTATCCAAAGTATCATTATGTATCCAAAGTGAAACAGCTTCAACAGAGAGAGAGAGATATGCAAGCCTGGGAACGACTTTGTAGCCTGGTAGTTATAGCACGCATATAGAAGATCCAAGATCCAGTCCTCTTGCACCAAAGAATTTTCAAATTATAAACCCACAGATGAATAGCTTGAACAGGAGAGACTAAGGGATCCCCAAGTGACAATATCCTGCAGAGGCTAGCACACTCCCCTTCAAAACCCTTCTCCCCGCCCTCATGAGGAGGTCCCACAGGCATATCCTAATCACTGGACTAAAAGTGACAAAGGTTCTGCCCAGCCCCAATGATTTTGTTTAAATTCCCTGTGGGGGCCCAGGAAGTTTGTGAGCTCTGAACATGTCCAGAAAGAAGTCCCACACAAGTTAGGTGGAGGAACGCCTGTCTTCCCTCAGATCATGGCATGGGGCTCCAGTGCACATGCACAGAAGAAGAAACAAAGGTGCGTATGAAACTTTTACTGCAAAAAGTAAGATACCGAGTGAGTTTAGGTATCAACAGGGTTCAGTGGGGGCTTTGTGAATCCCCATGGGGCCCGATCCTGGGATTTAGGCACTTACTTCTTTCTGAGACTCCAGTCATATGTTTGTATGAGTAAATGACTACACAAGCTGCAGCGCAAAACAGAAGGAATGTCTTTTACCAGTAGTGGCTGATTAATCTTCTATTGATGTTGCAGGAGACACGGGAGTTTGTTATAAATACCATCCAGCCATATTTCTCAACTGATAGAAAGCAGACAAGTAAGCAGGGGTGACGTATTGGGCCAGGCACTGCTGCAGTAAGATTATTAGGTGAGATTGTCGCCAGCCTCTCTCTGTGAGGGAGATTCCCACTCCTCTTCCAGAGCTTTTGCAGCAAGTAAAAGGGCCTGAGCAGAGTAATGGGGCCTGGGAAGCTCTGGATCCATTTGGCAGAGAATTGTCCTGGTGCAAGAACTAAGTAAAGCAGTTTCAGGCTGTTGTCTTAAGATCCCCTTGCAAGCCCTGGTGTAGTCAGTATGCTGGGACATAAGAGGCATGGCAAGTCCACATAACGTAGGATGGCAGAGATTCTGGACTGAATTGCTGTCCTTAGGCAGCCAGAGAGTGGCTGTTGTAACTGACAGAGCCCTTAGGGCTGTTTAAATTATGTAGAAAGGTCCAGAATGAAAGGGTGAACAAGTGGCTTACAGACTCCTTAGCCCCCGCCCTCTGACCTATGAGTTTTGTGCTGCACTGTTTAGAGGCAGACCCTGGAACCTCATTATGGATGTGGCGTCACCAGGAGTAAGTTGAATCCACTGGTAGCCAAGGCGTGCATTCAGTGGAGCTCGAAGTGGAACAATTGTGTATGTTTCCTCAGAATTAGGACTAAAGTTAATTTTTACTGTAATATCCTCACTAGAATTGGTTGAGCAATGCGATGTATTTTTCTGAAAACATTCAGATGAAATGAGTTTCATTTTCATTGATTTGCTGTAGCATTTTTGTGGGCCTTTCCATTTTTCTTTTTTTTCCCCTCAAGTAAATCAAAACTCACATTTTATCCCTAACAAACAAAAAAAAAAGAATGTTGACAAATGAACACTTTCACTTTGGTAGAAAAGCTGTTTTTTTGTTTGTTTTAAATTACCAATAAAATTTTACTCCCTACATTTTTATATAACATACAGGACATAATATAATTTATTGCAGAATCCTTGTTCATAGCGTGATCTTGATCACTTTTATGCATCAGTGGGGTACCAATTAGTACCAATGAGTAGCAATTAGCAGTAGGATCTTTTGGAGAATACCACCACAGAGGACGTGGTTAAACACATGTAGAACCTTACATGTTTTAAGTGCACCCATGAACTGAATTTGGCAAGGTTGGAGACGAGGAAGTACATCGCTCATCATGAAAAAATTGAAGGTACTGATCCAAGTGCCAGGTGTGAGTGAGACTTTCCTTACACTATTCTCATGGCACGTGTTTCAAGAAGACATGCTTCTTCGGCGGTGTGACGGTGTACCCCATAAAGCTTTATGGGGGGGTGCCTCTAAATGTATGTATGATATTACTGGAATATGGTTTTGCTACATATTCCATGTAACATATCTATGTGAAGGTAATGATCCACTGGATCTGTTCATCCTATTTGTATGTATGTGTCTGTTTTGTATTCAAAGGTATGAATATTGGCTA
Source organism: Sternotherus odoratus (assembly GCA_032164245.1). Taxonomy (NCBI): domain Eukaryota; kingdom Metazoa; phylum Chordata; order Testudines; family Kinosternidae; genus Sternotherus; species Sternotherus odoratus. The sequence goes on along the minus strand of JAVMKO010000002.1, from coordinate 83,280,279 downwards.
TGTCCTTGGTTAGTTATACGTAGACCTTGGAAAGCAGCTGAGCAGCTCTCTGAGAAAAAAAACTATTCTCAGTGAAGCCCAATTGAGAACCAATCAAGCAAACAATGAACTTTGTAGATGCCCATCCACACCCGAGCTTCCTCAGGAATGTGGCCTAGCTGGTAATGAGCAGAGTCGGGTTCAAACCTGGGACTGGACCAGGTGCTCTGAGAGTCCATGTGGACTCTGCAGAAGAAGGAGGAGGGGCTCTCCACCCACAAGAGGAAGTTTATATAAACCCGGGGGAGACCTCTCCATTTTGTTCTCAGCTGGCTCAAAGAACAGCCTCTCCACCCCCCAAGGATACCTGGAAGAAACTGGAACAGAGGACTGTGGCTGCAGGGGGGTGCAAGTGATTGCTGGACCCAGGCTAACAGAGTTTAGCCTGAAAGAAGGAATTCACTGGGGGTGAGGCTTTTTACTGTATCAGTGTTAGATCTGCGTTTTCTATTTTATTTTATTTGGTAATTCACTTTATTCTGTCTGTTGGAACCATTTAAATCCTATTCCCTGTCTTTATTAAAATCACTTTTTACTTATTAATTAACCTGAAGTACGTGTTGGTACCGGGGGGGGGGGGGGCAAACAGCTGTGCATATCTCTCTATCATTGTTATAGAGGGTGAACAATCTATGAGTTTGCCCTGTATAAGCTTTATACAGGGCAAAACAAATTTTATTCAGGGTTTGACCCCATTGGGAGTTGAGCATCTGAGTACCAGAGGTAAGAATACCTCCAGCCTGTTTCCAGGAAAGCCCACAACTGTTAGGGGACAAGGCTCAGACCTGGCACGGTACTGAGGTCCTAAACTGTTGGGGCAGGAAAACTGAGGCAGGAGTAGTCTTGGCACATCGGGTGGCAGCTTCTAAGAGGGTTTCTGTGATCCCAACCCGTCACAGGTGGTAAGTCAGAAGGCATCCACTAAGCACAGTTTCAACATTAGATGCTGTGTGAAGCAGTCACTCTTCATGAGAACACATCACAGAAAGTAAAGATAAGTGGGTGCACTGACCCAAAAGATGCCCATGCATATTGACATTGTGGGTCACATAGAGTGCTACATTAAAAAAATGTATGTAATGTGTTGCGTCAAAATGTGAAAGCAATAGAAACAAATACTGATTTTACTACTGCAAACTGTGCAACTCAGCTGGAGTTCATAAATTGCCTCTCAAAGGTGCTAATGGATGGGAAAGTGGTAGCAATGGGCAATACGGAGGCTAAGTATAGAGAAATATGTGCTTTGAATGGAACTGAAGAGGGAAAATGCTTAGCGGAAAGGCTCTTAAAGCATGTTTTGAAGATGAACTGTTTGCTAAAAACTCTGTCCATATCCATCTTATCTGCAGATATTAATCACAGAACATACCCCCAAAAAGCTGTAAAAGACATGGTACTATCAAAAGTGGAAGAAAGTGTTGATGTCAGCAGGAATATGAAGACACTGTTTGCAGCTGCTAAATTTTTAAGAAAGGTATTTTGTGCTTCAGTACGTGAGAGTTTCAGGGATTCATAGCTGATGCCAAAAATAAAATTCTGTGTGACCTGTACTACTACTGTAAGTGGTGCATACGTGGTCACAGTGACTTCAGCACCTGCAAGTATGACACTGAGCAAGTGGAGCAAAGTTGCAGCTGTATTACAAAGGCTCACATTCAAGTGCTTGAGAGAGAGGCAGATTTCCAACACAGATGCAGCACTGTGTGGCATATGGGTAATTTGCCACTACAAGAAGCTATTGGTTTAATATTTCATTCCAAATCCTATAGCAAATCCCAATGCAGCTTATGCACAGCATTGGCTCCTCCAATGACTATAACAAAATGCTCCACTTGGAGACTGCAGTTGCAAATGAGTCTCTTCACTGCATGGAACTGAATGAAGAGTTGTACAATCCCCCAGCCCTTGACAAAGGTAGGTTTATATTTTTGTCCTGACAATAACTTAAAACTTTCTTGAAGATGTGATGGTACATTTGCCATCTCCTTATGATGCTGTTATGGTCTGCTATCAGGAGCGTATTAATGGGGCCCAGTCTATAAAGTTGTCTGCAATGATTCAAGAGCATCAATCTCAGGGCAGACTTAAGAACCAGGGCACAAACCCCAAATTTGTTGTGAGTTCTATACTGAGATTTCACCAGCCAACCATCCATGTAAAGTCCTCAGGCATTATAACAGCCTAAGCATGGAGTCACAGTCACCTTGGGACCTTGAATCCATTTTGCCATATCCAGCTCCAGAGCTGAAGCACCCACAAAAAAAAATTAGCAGGTGCTCAGCACACACCAGCAGCCAAGTTTCCCCCTCCCTGAACCTACTGCCTGATGGTAGCCCTGTCAATCAACTCCCTCTTCCCTCCAAGCCACTGCGGATCAGCTATTCCATGGCATGCAGGAGGCACATGGAGGTAGTGGGAGGAGCAGGGACAGGGCAGAGGTGGGGCTTTGGGACAAGGGGTGAAGTGGGGCAGAGCCAGAAAGAGGAGGAGTAAGGGTGGGGGCTTGGGAGAAGGCATGGAGTGGAGCTGGCACCTGGGGCTGAATATCCCTGGGGAAAGTTGGAAGCTGCACCGGTGGCTATGCCAACTGTAGTAACGTTTTACATTCACTAACCTTGCTCACATTTGGTTATTGTGCAATAGTAGGAAGCACTCCAGAGGCCAAAAAAAAATAAAAAATCATTGAGTACAGCTTCAACTTGAGAGAGATTTATCCTTTAAATGATCTGAACACTCAAGGACATACCATATCACACCTTTTCAGGAGAAAGGTAAACTCCAACATTGTTGGCGGCCAAGGATCAGAGAGACAACATGTCTACCAGTGGTGCCTTAGACAGTGATGCCACTGATGATGACTTTAATGTATGAATGTTTTCAGTTCTACAAGTCAAGGCTAACTTCCAAGGATTGCCAAAGCTCCATGTCTTTTCTTATGTAAGCAATTCATCCCTGCGTTACAGCATAATATTTAAAAAATGATCTTTAAATATTTTCTCAAATATTATTCTACAATTTTTTTCTAGGTTTGTCATGTTTAGAATCATTGTGTTCATGGGAGAAAGGGCTCTAGATTGATATCCAACTTGATGCATTTCTGATGATGCTATATTATCACAATTTCCACCGCAGAGGACCTGTAGCTTTGCACTGGGGGGAGAACGATAGTAATTCCCCCCTGCCTTGTTACAGAGGGTGAAATCATGCTTCTGTAGATTTTTATGAATCAGATAATGCATCCTTTACTTTTCTATCACTAATTTGTCCACAGAATGAGTTTTTTTAAAAAAAATTATGCTCCTAGACTACCTTTGCATCTATGAGTGAATGAAAAGTCAGTGGCATCAGTAAATCAACCTGGACTTTCTTCCAGTGTAGCTCTGTAAATCTTAAAAGACAGATGCCTGTAAGATCTACATACTACAGTAAGCACTTGGTTTGTTGTATTGGCACTGAAATTGTCTGATTTTCTTCTCTTCTAGACTGAAGTTCTACAGAAGTTCAGATTAAAATAAAACATGGTTAACTAATATTTCCTTTTGCTTTAGCTGGAGAGTTGCATATCTGCTGTTGGATATTACATTTTCTATCCCTAGAGATTACTTAAAGAGGTCTTTATTATCGGATGGTTGACAACAAATTTGCATTTAATATCATTGGAGGCATAGAATATCCTGAACCATGCTTATTTTTAGAGCAAAATGATTGATCAATGTATAATTGTGATCACTGTGGTAAAATATAATCGTAGTTACCGGTATAGATTAGGGCCAGAATAGGATTCAGAATAATTTACTATACGACTTCTTTAGCTCGGTCAGCAATTGAATTTGGCAACATGCACGTCTGCAATTTGATATTGTTTATTGTATTCTTTTGTTTGATTTTATTATTTATATTATGGTAGTGTCCAAAGGCCACAGTAGGATCATGATCCTCTTGTGCAAGGTGCTGTACAAACACACAGAAATATCTCCGCAACAAAGAATTTACAAAGTAAATGAAATGCAACTAGATGTCAAAGATACTCATCTAGCAAGTTCCTTTTGTTATTAGATTGATTATTTTTAACCATTCCCTATCTGTGCAGCTCCCAGGTACCTCAGTTAGTGTGTTACACTATTGCTGTCCCCAGTATTCTATGCTTTCAGCTTGTTCACCCCATGAAAATTAATCTAGAGAAAAAATATTTGCCTTAGAATTTTTCTTTTTTCAACTGGGAAAAGTCTGCAGCTCCTTGGAGGCAGAAACCAGATCTATCAATCATGGTGCAATACTACAAACCCAGCCCAGCCAGTTCAAGAGAGCTCTATGCAGCAGCTTTGGCACTAAAGTTTTATTCAGAGATTATCAGAGAGCACAAACATTCATATCAATGCTTCCTAATGTAAGCAACTTCAGATTCCACTACAACTACAGGGGGAGAGGGAAAGAGTGCTCCACTGTGTAGCTGTGGTGGAATTTGAATTATATATAATGAAAGTGTGGAAAACATGAACAGGTGGCCACTCTACATCTTTTTTGAAGGTTGGATATGATCCTTCAGGCCAGAAGGCTTCCATGGCTCTGAATGAAAGTGCACAAACGTTTGTAGGGGGAAAAGGGCACCTTTGAAAACTTATTAAATATTCCAAGGTAGCCACATGAAAAATAAAGGCTCAGCAGCAAGGTGAGGTGGATGGTTTTGGTTTTGTTTTTGTTTTTTAACTTATGCTGTCAATATAGGCCTCAGCTAGAGATTTTCTGAATTACATACAGCATTCAGTGTTGATCTGTAGAGCTCTCTTGAGATCAAGACTTTGACAATTGTGTGTGGTGGTGGGGTCTTTTTTTTCTTGGGTTTTCTTTTCAGAGGCATTTTACCAGTGGGTGGGGAGCAATGGAAAAGAAAACAATTTCTTATAACCAGCTTTTATTTTAGGAAGAAAGGCTGTGTAATAGCTTAACACAACTTTGCCCTCATGAGAGGTGCAGTACTGTTGTTCCCTGTTAAGAAGCTCCAAATATACTCATTGCTGAAGTGACAACCAGATGACAACCTCTAAAGACAGAAAATCTATGGGTGCTTCTGACAAGGGATCAAAAAGATGCATAGGCAAGGCATTTAATATTTAGTACAATGAAAAGTTTCAATTATTCTGTTATTTACAAAGGTATTTTTGTTTCTCTCGGAGCTAGTAGTTTTTCTAGAAATCCCGGTTTGCGTATGCTTGTATAATTGTCTTCACACTATCATCACTCATGTTGAGCCTCTTGCTTTCTTGGAGGTAGTCCTACTTTGAAAATAAGTTCTCTATGTCAATAAATAAGTTCTCTATGTCAATAGATCCAGGGACTTAAAGCTCTCCATGCCACTTTGCTGAAGTTCAGAAGAGTATCTTGATGACTGTTCCAAGAAGCCTGCACATTGTCGGGGTTAGGCATGTTCACGTAAGAAGTAAATTTCCCTTTCAGATTTGAAATGTGATTGCTCATGGCAAATGGTTGAAACACTTTGGTATAACAATTGTAGTCTGCTGCAAAATCCATTTTGAGGATGGGGATCAACACGTAGCTGACATTCCAAAAAGAATCTTCGTCACAAAAGACGTCAGGGATCAGATTACAGGCCACAGTCATTTATTGTTTCCCATTTCTCACTGAGCTTTATGTTGAAGGTTTTGAATCCTTTATTGGTTTTCTCATGTTCAGGATTGAGATTCAGCTGAGATTTTGGTTGTTAAGATCAGGTAAATATCAGTATTGACAAACATGTTGGCAGTAGTTGGAGAAATCTCCAGTGTCTTCTGTGTGTCATACAATGATTCCAATGTTTTAACAATGAACATTACCTTGGTGTGCAGAATTTGGTGGCCATTTTGATTATTTGCCAGTTTCATCCTTAGAAGCAACACACTCAGGATGATCTAGGAGACACATTAGCAAAGTCCACGTGTTATTTACATGACAGGCTGCCAAGTACAAGCTCATTCACCACTGTGGCACTACAGGGGTAGGTAATCAGCTGCTGGCTGTGTAAAACAAAGCCTTTAACTTGTCTGCATGCTTGAAAACAGCCCTGAATCCAATTATGCAAGATTTCACATCTTTCATTTCTTCTGTAGCAGTAGCTTCTCATACTACAACAGGTAATCAGAGGAGTAGGACAGGTAGCATGTAGCAGCTCCGGTTTCAGTTTAAACTTATCCATGTAGGAAGCACTGTTACTTGTGGTCACATTTTCTAAAGTTAGTTGGTACATCTCAAACATGTCAGTTATTGCTTTGTCGACAAAATGACCTTCAGCAGAGGGAATGAATGTCCCATCAGCACAACACAATGCAGGTTTATTTGCTTTGAAATAAAAAAAAAGGTCAAGATTCAGACACTCCAAAGCAGTGGGAGACTTGCTAAAAATCAGACTAGACACCACATTTCTATCAATTCAAATAGGAAAGCATCATCATTTTCTTTTCAGCTACTTAGGAGTGATGTTGTCTGTATTAGGAAGGGTTTTTGCTGGTGAACAGAGTCATCAGTAGACCCCTCTGTAATTAACAGCAGTTGCCCGGCAAAACAAAGAGCACACACCAATTTGTTGACACAATCATGCAATGTTCTCTTTTATTAAAGCCCCATGAAAAGTCCGGATATCAACTGTTTATCTTGTAGCTCACTTCCTTCTTTTAGCTTCTTGTGTCAATTGCTTTTGATGTGCTCCTTTAATCTGAGCTGGAGGACTGGCCTCAATGCTGCAATACTTGCAGCACAATGCAACCTATTTGCTCCTACCTTTACTTTTTCTGAAAAATTCTAAGCACTAAGTTTCATGTTGGCATTCAGCCATAGATTTGCATTGTTGCCCCATGTTTATTTTTTGACCTAATCTATCTGTGAAGGATTGATTGTTTAAATTCAACACCATACTAAATGGACACAAAGAAATAGGTGGGCAGAGCTTCCTTGTGAGCGCATCATAGCGCGGTATTAATGTTTGATTTTCCACCATTCAGTGCATGGGGTTTCTGTATTTTACACTGCAGACACAACAATCATGTAAAAAGAGTTTTGTTAAACACTAAGTACCCCAAAAAATATTGAATGGATTGATAAACAGGTGTAAATCAGCATAAGCTATATTCCCTTAATTAAAATTCACTATAAATTTATCAGTGAAAAATCAGTAAAAACTCAGAGAGATAGCCGTGTTAGTCTGGAATTAAAACCCACTTGTCTGCATGCATCCAACAAAGTGGGTATTAGCCCACGAAAGCTTATGCATCAATATTTTAGTTAGTTTTTAAGGTGACACAGGATTCTTTGTCACTTCAGTAAAAACTGACATTGCAAAACACTAAATTAGAGCTTGGAGTGGCGGGTAGGCCAAAAGGGGAAGTGGGATACTGGTAATATTGACTGTTGCATGTGAAGCTGAAATCTCCTGTGAGAAGCTAAATAATACTTTATAAATAAGTGGTTTTAGACCAATTAGTGATAGGAAGAATAAACTATTGGAAACCGCTTTTATGGTGGAATTTAGAATCTATTTCCTGAACTCTAGCTTCCAGAGGAATGTGTTCAAGAACTTCTGGTTGAGAGTCCATTGTCTTTTTCCCAGGGAGATCAATTACCTCACCTTGATTGTATATTTCAGTTTTCATACCTTGGTGTTTCAATCAGTGGAGGGACGAGGGGATGTCAATAACCTTGATTTTGGAGTTACATTTAATTTGCAGTTGTAAGCCAGGCTGGATGCCTCTGTTTAAAAGACCTTCTTCTGTAGTACTGAAGCAGCATTTTGAAATTTCATGCTACTTTCCCCTGAAGTCATGCTTACTTGAAAGAAATACAGGGTTTTTTGTTTTGTTTTGTTTTGCAAACCCCACATCCCCCCAATATCTCCTCTCTTGTGACACTTGTCTGGAGGGATATCCAAACAGGATCAAAAGAGTATCAAAACCTGTGGTAATGTCTACTATTCTTTTTCAGCTACCAGGTTTCCTTAGATTTTCCTATTTTTATTTATTTAAAGGAGGCTCCCATGGCATTTACAGTTGCCAAAGCATCTTCCTAATGCAATGATTAACAGAAACCTGTACTGCTTTGCTTCGGACTTGGCTTTCCATGCTCTCAGACACAACTGGTGGTGTGATTGTGACACACAATGTATTTAATTGGTCTTACTGTAAATCTCATGCTGGTTGGTGAGGACCCCCCTCCTAAGTCTCCCACAAGAGCTATTGCTAAGGAAATATTTCTCAAATAAGGCTTCAAGTGCAGAAGATCCGATCTTGAAGGGAACAACAAGGAGTGTGACGTTGCATGCATGAGTCTAGCACAAGAAATGAGGAAGGAGATGAAACGTTGCTGAGATGACTTATTTTTTATTATTATTCTTTTAAATACAGACCTGCCACTTCTTTAGCTAAACATGACAGTTGTATTGACTTTTGGGAGTATAAATCATAGTAGCTTTACCTGTGGTTAACTAACCATTTTTCACTCCCACTGCCTCCCGTGTTTTCTTTTTTAGAGGCTTATCTAGCGGAAATACAGAATCTGCACAGTACTCTTCAGAAATATTTCAAATTATTGCATCTCAAAATACCGATCCTATGATCAGTCTTAAATTTTGGGGGAAAAAACAAGTCTGTTGGCCTCCACCTCTCCATCATAAATTAAAAACACACATACAAAAGAAAAAAGCTTCTACTGAGCCTTCAGTTATTAGATGGCTAACTTGATAAATGTCAGAAGCTTTCAAACATAGATGCTTTAGAGTCATAGAATATCAGGGTTGGAAGGAAACTTAGGAGGTCATCTAGTGTAACTCCCTGCTCAAAGCAGAACCAATCCCTAACTAAATCATCTCAGCCAAGGCTTTGTCAAGCCTGACCTTAAAAATCTATAATGAAAGAGATTCCACCACCTCCCTAGGTAACTCATTCCAGGGCTTCACCACTAGTGAAAATGTTTTTCCTAATATCCAACTTAAATCTCCAACTTGAGATCATTACTCCTTGTTCTGTCATCTTCTACTACTGAGAACAGTCTAGATCCGTCTTCTTTGGAGCCCCCATTCAGGTAATTGAAAGAGGCCATCAAATCCTCCCTCATTCTTCTCTTCTGCAGACTAAATAAACCCTGTTCCCTCAGCCTCTCCTAATACGTCATTTGCTGCAGCCCCCCTAATCATTTTTTGTTGCCCTTCACTGGACTCTTTCCAATTTTTCCACATCCTTCTTGTAGTGTGGGCCCCAAATTGGACACAGCACTCCAGATAAGGCCTCACCAATGACGAATAGAGGGGAATGATTACGTCACTCAATCTGCTTGCAATGCCTCTACTTATACAGCCCAAAATGCTGTTAGCCTTCTTGGCAACAAGGGCATAGTATTGACTCATATCCAGCTTCTCATTCACTGTAACCCTTTGGTTCTTTTCTGCAGAACTGCTGCCTTGACCATCTTGCCTCTTTGACCTTCTTGTTGCTAACATACCTGAAGAAACCCTTCTTGTTACTCTTAACTCTCCTTGCTAGCTGCAACTCCAAGAGTGATTTGGTCTTCCTGATTTTGCTCATGCATGCCTCAGCAATATTTTATAATCCTCCCTAGTCATTTGTCCAATCTTCCACTTCTTGTAAGCTGTTTTTTTGTGTGTTTAAGATCAGCAAGGATTTCACTGGTAAGTCAAGCTGGTCGCCTGCAATATTTACCATTCTTTCTACACACTGGGATGATTTGTTCCTGCAACCTCAATAAGGATTCTGTAAAATACAGCCAGCGCTCCTTCCCCTTCCCTTTCCCCTTCATGTTATTCTCCCTGTTTTTCTGAAGTTGAATAATCCTCTGCTGGCTCTTCCTTTGCATTTCCCTGCTACATATTATAGCAATCCTAATATAAAGAATAGAAATGTGGCACACACACACACAAAACTTTAGTAATTTTGGAACCTCGTAATTTAAAGAATGTTTGAAGAACTACAATTTAAAGTGTAATGGAGAATCAGAAAAATCATAGAAATATAGGAATAGAAGCGCCCTCAAGAAGTCATATAGTCCAGCTCCTTGTGCTGAGGCAGGGATATGTATCTTCGTCTTCTACCTAGAATTTTATTCAGCCATTTTAGATGTAAAATCAGAATTTGTAAAAAAGAAAAGAAAAAATCCTCTCTCCGGAATATCTTTATTTACAATGTTAATTAACCATTGAGTTTTCAATGTTCCTTTTCGTAACAAAGAACTGTTTTAAAGATATATAAGAGGTATAAAAGATCAAATAAACCATGGCAATTTAATCATTTAACTGTATTCAGCAGTAGCAAAAATAGGAGGAAGAGGGAACATGTCCATGGAAGGACATTTTTTCAAGTCCATTTTAGCTGCAGATATTTGGATTCACAGAAAAATCTTTATCTTTTATAGGAGTTTTCTATATGAAACAGATTGACTCTGACTCTCCCAGTCACACTGAACAACTTAAATGGCATTTTTTGAAATGTATGCTTTGGTGGCACCTTTTATTCTGTGCTTCTTCAGTTTCTCAGGAATTACAGTATGTGGAGAAATGTAGGGATATTAAAATGTTATAACTTCACAACAATACATTTTATTTAAAAAAGAGAAATTTCAAATAAGCACCAATGTTGAAGATATTTGGGAATAGCCATCTTGTAAAACCTGACATCTAAACCATATGAAAAATCAGCTCTCTAGTAACTGGTTTCCACCCAGTCCGTGCTTATGTGAACACAAATAGTCTTTTCAAAACATGTAAAGAGGATCTTTCATATCACACTAAGTAATTTATATTTTCAAATTCAGCGTCCATAAACTGAGACTAGAACTGATCCAAAAAATTGTTTATAAATGCTCTTGGTTTATACACTTTTTTCTAAAAAAAACCAACCCAGGATACTGTTAAACATTGAATAGGATTCAAACAAGGTGTTTGTTTTGTTTGTGACCTTATTAAAAATTCTGATTTTTATTTTTTGCAACAGGCATTGAGGAGAATGTGGCTTTCTATTTGTACCCAACCCTAAAAAATATTCTTGCTATATTTTGAAGTTGTGGTTTAGGAATTTTAAAATAATAATTAGTCACTATTTCCTCTGTTCCTAAGATCTGCCTTTTTTCTTTCTGTCCAGGCTTCCAAATTTCAAGTCTATGCCCTCCATTGTGGTTGAGCTTTTGGATTTGGTTTGTACAATTCCTGGCAAAATAAAGCATCAATCCTAACTAAGGACTTTGGATACTACAACAATTCAAACAATTAAAAATTATGATAATTTGAAAAGACGGAGGTAATCGTCACTAGTCACAGATTTAAACTTATTCTTTGTCCTGTTTTCTGTTTTTTTTTAATTATTACTACTACACATTTTAAGGCTTTGCATACAAAGTAACACCAATTAAAGATAAGTAATTTTAGAGTAGGGAATAAAAAGCCCTAGAAATTTTCAGTTGCTTGACTGACTTAAAATAGCTCCAGCTTTCTATTTTGGTGTTTGCAGTAGTGCTGAGATCCCTTTTAAACTAAAACCTGTGATTTATAACAGACTATACTACATGCAAAGTTAAATGTTGTTAGCACAATTTACGGCAAGTTGCACTAACCCAGTTCAATTAAATTGTTCTGATAGTAAATGTACAATTATTAATTATCCCAGTGTTCTAGTAAATCAGGTCTATTGCCCAGATTTTTAAGAGGGTTAATGCCTTTTGGCATAACTCAATTAATGAGTAATGTGTGTAATGAATGGATTTACTGTAAAATTTGTTTGCATGTTGCATTCCTCCCATCTTAGATTAGGCAGGAAAATAATTGCTTTAGCTGCAGCCCCAGTGGCTAGTTGAATAAGTTGGTAAATACTAATATTATACTTTAGAATATTGAAATTTCCATTCCAGACCAAAATAATGGTTCATTCATCTGGTATCTTGTCTCCAAGAATGGCCAGTACTGACAATGACTGAGCTAACTGGGGATGAGAAAAGGTGCTCCCGTGACAGCCTTTAGGTGTATGTCCGTATTCTGCCTTTTCACACACAGCTGGAGAGGGAGCCCTCTCCATACTCACATTGCAGTGACAGTTTCTGCCCCAATGGGCTGGGCCCAGCCCCCCTTTCCATGTGTTGTAACATGGCATACAGGATCATGGAGTGCCATGACTACTACACACCAGGTCACAATGCCACTTACTCAAGTCTGACCTGGCTGGCCTTCCGTCATGACAGAGGGGCAGCTGGGCCAAGCCTGAGTGGTGCTGCAACCATACATGCCAGCTTGTAACACCAAGTCCAGCCCCATGGGACAGGAGCCACTGCTGTCATGTGAGTGGGGAGTGCACTCACTCTCCAGCCTCCTCCCCCTACTCCACAGACGCCCTCCCCTCCTCACTGGGCGGGAATTAGGGTTGTGATACTGCTGGTAGTCCGTCACCCTGCCAATTGCAAAACTTGGCTCTGTCACTGCACACCTGTCACTGTTTCAGAGAGAGGTGCAAAGAATCCCCGCTTTTTAAATCTTTTCTCCCCATGATTGTGAATGTTTTCATTATCATCTAATACCTTTCTCTTTTGAATCTTCCAAACTCTTGATTTTAATGCCATCTTGTGGTAATGAGTTCCCAAGGTTAATTATATTTTCTGTAATTTTTTTTCTCTTGATCAGTTTTAAAGTTGTCCCTTTCCAGTTTCATTTTTGTGTGGCTGAAGCTCTGGATTCCCAATTTCAGACACCTTAAAGCCTGTTTTTTTTTTCCAGAAAGTTCAGAGTATTTGCCCACTGACAAGTAGGCTACATTAGTGTCTGAACTCAGGCACCCAAAAATGGAAGCACCCAAAACCACTAGCCACTTTTGAAAATCTAGGGCTCTGTTACAGCAAATTTTGCCACCAACCGCTCAGCCCTTTCTCCAGATCAGTTGTAAATACATTTACAGGTTCTGGTCCTATTACAGAACCTCAGAACACTCCACTGTTGACCTTTTGTAGCATCAAAAACTGACCTTTATTCTTATTTTTTTCTTTTTTCACCCAAATCCAGGACAGAACTTGACTTCTGACTCAGAGTACTTAAATTTCATTAATACCCTTCTCTGAGAGTCTTTGTCGAAGGTTGTGCAACATGACTTTCTGTAACAAGATAATCAATACTGACAGCACTGCTAAATAGGATTGTTCCAAGTGCAACGACAATAAGAGTCAAGAACAAAATGGTCACAACTGGGTACAATAGGTGTGCTAGGCAAAAAGCTCATGCACCAAATTTCAACCTAATAATAAGGATATTAGAGAGACTTTATCTTCAGTTACAATATATTCCACCTATCGATTCCCAAATGGTTCAATAGGATTGTAAAAAACAAAAACCCCTTCCACTAGAGTATGACATGATTTTTTGTGCAAGGCCTTTCCACTACTCCTACCAGGATTAGAGAATGTACATCTCTTAAGCATATGTAGTGTTGGGCTACATCTATTCTACAGACCGTACAGTGGCACAGCTGTACTACTGCAGAGGTCTCCTGTGTAGCTGCTCTATGCTGGCAGGAGAGAGCTCTCCTGTCAGCATAATTAAATCAGCCCCAATGAGCAGCAAGAGCTACATCAGTGGGACAGCATCTCCTGCCAACATAATGCTGTCCACCCCTTTTGTCAATGAAACTTATGTCTGTTAGGAGTGTATTTTTTCACACCCTTTACCAACTGTGGTAGTGTAGACATAACTCAGGATATTAGAGAGAGACGGTTGGAGAAGTAATATCTTTTATTGGACCAACTTCTGTTGGTGAGAGAAAGGAGCTTTCGTGTTTACACAGAGCTCTAGTTTAGGGGTATGTCTTCACTACAGCAGTAGGTTGATTTCCCTTAAGTCGATTTTTTTAAGCAGACTGTATAGAGTCGATTTTGTGCATCCCCACTAAGCACAGCAAGTCGGCAGTGTCTGTCCCCACAACTGTGGCAAGCGTCAACATAGGGAGTGTTGCAATGTGGGTAGACATCCCACCGGGCGGGCACAGGGGGTCCGTGGAGCTGCTCGGGCGGGCGGCCGGGGGGGGGGGGGACTCCGGCAAGGAGCTAACTGCCCGGGCGGGGGGGGGGGGACTCCGGCAAGGAGCTAGCTGCTCAGGCGGGCGGGGGGGGGGGGGTCTGGCAAGGAGCTAGCTGCCCGGGCGGGCGGGGGGGAGCCGGCGCGGGGCTGCTCAGGCAGGCACGGGGGTCCACGGAGCTGCTAGGGCGGGCGGGTGGGAGGGGCCGGCAAGGAGCTAGCTGCTCGGGCAGGCGGTGGGGGAGCCGGCGCGGGGCTGCTTGGGCAGGCCCGGGGGGCTGCGGAGCTGTTCCAAGTGGTTGCTGGTCCCCTGGGGAGCAAATGAGGATTGTGGAAGGTCAGAGGCTTGCTGTCACATGCATTCTCACTAGTTCACAATCGACCCAGAGAGGTCGATTTCAGCGCTACTCCTCTCGTTAGGGAGGAGTACAGAAGTCGATTTTTAGGTCCCTTTAAATCGACTTAAATGGCATGCATGTGAGGATGGGTACATGTTTATATCTACTTAACGTCGCTAAAGTCGATGTTAAGCTGTAGTGGGGACCAGCCCTAGGTCTGGGAAACTGTCACAACTGAATACAAGGTGGAACAGATTGTTTAACATAGGTAGTTAACACATATTTCAAGGGACCATTCAAGGTGAAGTGACTCACTGGAACCCTTCCAGTCATAGGGAAGAAAGGAAGTATCTGTTAGTTGCAATAAGCCATAAGTACAGTCTCTATTCAGTCCATGATTTTTAGCAAAGTTATGAATTTAGGCTCCCAGGCTCATCTTTTGAGTGTTGCGCGGATTTTCTTGGGGTTGATGACTGATAGGTCAGAAATAGAGTGATCACTAAATTTCCCAGATCTGAAGTAGAGGTTTATGAAAGCTTGTCTGTCTCATCAACAGAAGTTGGTCCAATAAAAGATATTACCTCACCCACCATGTCTTCCTTAGGTATGGCAGTATTCCTGTGCTTTCATAAATGTTATCTGGAATTTTTATAAGTGTATGATGACTTTCATTTGAACACCTTTAATTTTTCAGTGCAGCATATGACAATATATTGTTCTGAATGACAACTTCCATTTTAATGTGCACATTTAATCTTTGCATCATAGCATAATATATATATATATATATATATTGCCATATTATAGTTTAGAAAGATAATTGTGTACTAGAAATGCATGCTATTCTTAAGTAGTGTTAGTGATGTGTACCCTCAGTACTATAAAATAAAATGATCAGACACACCTAATAAAGATGCCTTTATATGCTGTTTAACAGTATATCATGACAAATTTACAAGCCACGAAGTTTCTATATTAAAAAGGGAAACACTGCTATAAAAAACTTCCAACACTTCTATACGTACCAAAATATTATTGTTTTTATCCCTTGTGAAATCCTTTGTACGCTCAGATAATGGGATTTCTGCCAACTTTCTAACATGGTGTAGCGAACATCATCAGTCTTTTCACTTTGTACTATTCTGGATCAAACAGAAGAATCCTGAGTCTAGGATAATGTAAATCATTGTAGAATCAATTAAACCAAGCTGTTTTATGTATAGAAATTACCACATGTGAAGCAATGCACAGCTGTGTGCAAATGTACAGTGATAAAGTTGCTCTTCTTTTCATAAAAAGTGCTGACATTGAAATTGATTTAAAACTTGCCAGACATTGCTATAGCACCATATACATCTAGAATTATTTTTTTTTTAAATCAGCATTAGGGAATGATAGAGTTTTAAGATGGAATATCCTTTTCCAGTGCACCATACACTATTCATACTGGGTGAGATATGTTCAGTACAGAAAGCCTGGGAAAACATACTTATGAACTAGTTAAATCCCCTGTAAATCCAGTCTAAACAAAGGTTAAGTGGATCTTAAATGTTGCACAGGCTCTTTACACTTTGTATGACAGGTTTACTCCAGTTAATATGGTAATTTCTAATATGCTGAAAGCTGAAAAGTTTTTAAGCAACATACATAAACTGTGAGCATCACAGTGCCTTGTTTAATTAATGTAATCCTATTTCTCATGTATTTTATCTGTAAAAGAATAATCATTTCCCATCTACTTCATACTTCAGTAAGAACAATAAATAATACTTAGCATACTTAAGATATAAAATGGAGCTTGCTTACCCAGCCATCAAGGAAATAATGCCTCCCTTATTCATTTATACAAGATGGAACTGTGCGAGTCTACATTTAAACCCACAGACTTGAACAAGTTTGCACTAAATAAAATACTGTTAGTCTTAAAAAAAAAAAAACACCCTTGAAACACACACATACCACAGCACTCCACTCAAAATAGATTAATGTCTGTGCATATCAAACCTTAAATAAACCAGTCACATCATCAATACAAACTTCACTTTTTATATTAGGTGAAGCTCAAAGGGGCATATTTCATTGTAAAAGATGAGGTTCTTTTGCAGCAAATTGAAATGTACCATGTTCATTATTTATGTATTGAACAACATAAGTAAATGGGTATGTTTTTTCACTAAGGATTCTCCATTTAACAGCCAAAAAAGACCACCTTTCTTCATCTATAGTGATAAATATCAGTCTAATCAAAAGCTGAGCATTTTTGGTTCCTTAATTTTGCTATTCCTTAGCAATTGTGTTTTCAGAAGAGAAGCCCTCAGAAAAAATGCTGAATTAGGAAAGGAGACGAGAAGCTTTGTTGAATGCTCTCCATCACACACCCCATAGGGGCACCCTCCCTATTAGCTCTCAGGCATTGCCATTCCATGGGCTGGGAGAAAGATTAACCTGACCCTCTTTGCACCATGATCCTCTTAGAGCCAGGAGGCTATCTACATGAAAGATAATACTATTTCTAGCAGAATTCATTTTTCTTTACTACTTATAAGGGTTTAACTCAGCAGCATGCCTTCTGTGGTAGAGGGGAAACTGAGAAGCATACAGGGAAGTCCTTTCATATGATTTGGAGGTTCCTTTTCTTCTAGATTATTAAGGATCTATGGGTGTTTGGAGACTTGCCCCCTACCATAAATATTTCCTCCCTGAGGAAAGGCTAAGGAAGAAACTGTGAGGTCACCTTTATGTAGTTTACTCTGTCCCCTTCCCATCCATTTAATTTAGAAAGAGGTCAGTGGGAGAAGGGGAGGAAATAAACAATAGAACAAAACTATTTGCATTTCTGACAAAATTATATGTATTAACATTCCTGTTTCACTCATTCATATGTCTAGTTTGTTCCTCCTCTTATCAGCAATGATTAACAGTCCTGGTATCAAAATATACTCTTGGCATGTTGAAACGTTATGACTTGTAATTGCCGTCAATGTGGATAATAAATTAACTTGCTCAGAAAGAATCCTGGCCATAGCTCAGTTTGATTTGTTAAAAGGCAGTGCAAATAAGGTTGCTCCTGAAATGAACAGGGCACATGAAGGACTAAGTCATCTTTACTATTCATCAATACAAAGTTGTTCTATGTATTCTCATTTTAATGTTTTATTTAATTCATGGATACCAGTACTGATTGGAATTTTATCACTTATTTGCATACCAATTGTCTCCGTTTGAAAGCTAGTTTTCAACACTAATTTTGTCCACAAATATTTCATCTCCCTGTTTTGTTACATATTCAAAGCTGCTGATGGTGATTTAAAAGGTATTAATAACATCTAAGGAAAGATTCTGACCAAAATATAGAATAGACTTTTCCCTTCAATTGTGCTAATTTCAATTTATCGTTACACCAAACAAAATCATGTTTCTATTTGGCAATAGCAATGTAGTTCCCATTGGTGTTGTGGCAAGTTGAATAGAGTAATGCCATACAACAAGAAATACAGTAATATTTGTACCCTTACCTGTATATCCTCACAGGTACATGCATTTTGTATTTTCCTGTGTACTTAAATAACATATCATTTGTTCACCTTCATATAAACTCTTTAAAATACAACTCAACTGCTAGGAAAAAAACCTAAAAAAACTGATGGTAAAGAAACTATGTAAATGAAATACAGTGTCTTCTCCCCTGCTGTTACATTACACACTGAAAAAGTTACAATATTTATCATGAATATGTTCCAACATATTTCAGACACATATTATAACAACAAAGTTGTGTTAAACTGACTTTTCTGTTTTGTCATTCTATGGTCACAGATGTAATCATTTTGACTAATGGATGCTGATGTAACAGAGTTGGCATTTTCTCAATGAATATTATTATCTTGCTTTCCTATCCTAATGGGAGTATTGGACCTCAAATGTTTATAAATGAGTTAAAAGTATTCTCTGTCCTATGTTTTGAGAAGGAAAATAAATATGAATGTGTGCTCCATTCTTCTCCAGACTACAAAGGTAATATTAATCTATTATCCCACCATTAAACCCACTCTGAGTGGACTCTGTGTCTGACATCAAACACATTTTGACTAACCCCAAGTAACAATCCTGAGAATTACTCAATAGCCATCTCATTTATTCAATTCCCAGAAACTATGTCTTTGGAGTTTACCTGTAATAAGATTGTAGTTCTTACTAAAATAAATAAAGACTTTTAATCTGTAAATTTAAGACAACTCTGTACGGCTGATTTTGGGATCCAATTTTCCAGACAAACTTATCAAAAGGCAGAAAAAATGAATAAGGACAACTCTAGAAACCAAGGGACAGGCAAAAGGGTACTGGGGAAGCCTGCTTTCAACAATATAGTGACAAAACTGAAAAGGTCTGTCAGATTTTTACAATCACATTAACAAATTTTTCATCTTTGTTTTGATGGAATTCTGTTATTTTCATAACTTTCACACGATAGTATAATTTTCACAAAAAATATGTATCTGCAGCATTTTTGTGGGAGGAAATACAAAATAGCATCTTTCTGCCACACCTCCCAATCCATGGAGGCCTCTATGTATGTGATGAAATGCTGGCCACACTGACTTCACCCATTATCTTTACATTCTTGGCTTCTGTAGATTGAAGAAGCAAGTGGCAGTCCCTTACGTGGGTTGCTGAGGATTTCTTATATGCAATATAAAGCTGACACTGTCCACCTTCCTCCACTAAGTGAATGTATATTAAACGTAGCCTGGAAACTAATAGGAGCATATTAGCCTACATTATGAAAAGGGACTAGGGAATAATGAATTTTGGTGCATTCAGTTTTGGGTGTCCAACAGGAGACATCTTAAGGGAGCATGATTTTTCAAGACGCGGATCCTCAACACTTTCTGACAATCATGGCCCTTTCACGTATCAAGTTGGGTACCCAAAAACGGATACTCCCACACTCTCCAGTTGCTTCTGAAATCTTATTCCATAGCCTCATTAAGAGGTGGTAGCCTGCAAAGCAGAAAAGAAGAAATGGGCTTTTACACAAATCTGCTGACTCTCTTTGTACATGTTGAGAAATACAAGCAGATACAGTACATCTTGAAACATCCCCAGTTTTTATCACAGGGGTAGGTATACAACAATTGATTTGTCAAATTTAGGGCCTGATCCGAAGTCCGCGGAAGTCAATTAGATCCTTTCCATGGACTTCACTAGGCTGTGGGTTAGACTTAGTCTTTTTTGTCTGTCTCTTAGTAGATAATGATTTTTACTAGTAGGTTCATTTTAATAGTTACATGAAATAGCTTTTACAAACATACTGGAGGTAGGGCATGCTTGTGAACTGCTTATGGCAAGTTTTCTGACTTGCAAACCAATATTGCATTGTATTGTCCCCTGAGAAACCTAATTTTAGGCCAGTGAATGACATAACCTTAACTACTCCAACAACTCTGTCGCTTCCCCATCTAATATAATTATAAATGAATTTTGTTTCTTGATTAAATAAATCTTGGCTACAGGCCTCATTTTTAACAGCATTACTGTCAGTGAACAGTGAGTAATAAAGTATGTGGATAGGTCAAAGAGAAACCTGCCTTTAATTTTGGCAAGATGTTCAGAAACAGGTTTTTACACTCCTTTAACCACCCTTATTCACCTCAAACTAAAACTATACTAACTCTTCAAAAATCCAAATGGCCAATAAATGAAAATGATTGTTATAAAGTGTCCATATTCATAACAGATCTGAAGAGATTCGTTCTCTCTCAATTTCAGCACAGTAAGGCCTTCATGATAGATTAGAAGGTAATAGTTAATTAAATAATGACAGAGACAATGCCCAATATGTCACATGTATAAGTATCAACAAGGAGCCAAAATCAAACACACTATTACAGTTGCCACATACATTTTTAAAGCATTTGCTTGGTACCCAAAATTAGGACGTCGGATCCATTTAGAGTTCCTTCTTCAATCCCACAGATCCCTACATTTATGGGCCATTTCAAACTGGGCTGCTTTCTTGTTTGACTGATTGAACTATTATCAAAGAACGGACAAACAAACCACTCCAACCTTCCTCATTTGCTGTGTTTCCTCAATAGAGGATCTTATTCCCTTATTCCTCAATAGAGAATCTTCTTACCATCCAGGGGAGACTGTAATGTTAGTCCAACAGTAATGACTATCATACCACAGTGATAGTCCTTCTGCTGTTTTCTCTTCCCCAACCACATTAAGATTAACTATAGTCCGCTCCTGGGCTGTTGTTTGGAACCCAGCCATAACTAAAAATATGGGGTAATCAGCTTATTTTCACTTCAAGGGCACAGGACAGAACAACAACAACGCTTACATTATCATCAGCATGATGCTCCCCGCCCCCTCCTTGGGCCAGTGACTGTTCTGTTTCTCACACTGCCATCCCAGTGCTGTGATATGATGATTCCAGAACATATCTTTCAGTCTTGTGTCTTCCTCCTTAAATTGGGGTGACTCATAAGAAGTCTAAACCCTGCCAGAGCTACATGTGTCACTGTTTGAATCATTTCCCTACTCTGGTTGAGCTGCTAAAGCTCCAGCCGAGTCATTTCAAGTTAGAATCTGTGGCTAATTCCTACCTTTTCAAATGTAGTATATGAACAGTAGGGGAGGCAATGCTGTTTACTTACTCAATAGCTGTATAAAATTGAGCAGGCAGTTTATTCCTAGATTTAGAAAATGTATTCAGTGCTGTCATTGTAAGATTAATAAATCATTAGGCTGCTTCTACCTGTCACACAAGCCACATAGAGAAGTCAACACCTTGAATCGAGTATGAAACACCATAATCTAATCTCAAATTGACGACATTTGCTAAACACTTTGATAAAGCCTCAGTTGACTTAATGTATGGACTCTTGTAGCAGTGCCTAGTAAGACTGGACTTACATGAAACAGTGAGAATAAGCAAAAGCAATACTTACTGGTTGTCATAATGATATCTTTCTACCCACTATTCTTGCATGGAATACCTGAATGCATGAATTGCATTGATGCAGTATATTCATCGTGGCCTAATCCAATGATCATTGAAGTCAATGAAACGACTCCTTTAGACTGGGATGGGCTTTGGGTCATGCCTCTAGAGATTTCAAGCTTTCTAATAGAAACTAGACGACAACAGTTCAAAAAAATGCATTTCTCTTTAAGGACTTTCTTGCCATCATGCAACTACTGAATACTCTCCTCTAGAGCGGAATGTCACTGTTTTCTCAGCCCATTGCTATTTACCTCATGATATAGCATTAGGGAATGGTTAAACCACCCTGAACATGCCTGATCCCATCTGATCTTAGAAGCGAAGCAGGGTTGGGCCTGGCTAGTACTTGGATAGGAGACCTCCTGGGAATACCAGGTGTGTAGGCTTAACATGGGTGTGGGGCTAGCAACTCCACCCCATAAGGGAACCAATTGCTACTGAAACACCAACACCAATTGGTGGCCCATACCCTGGCTGGGGGGGGTGACGGGCAAAGAGAGAGATATCATTAGGGTGAACCCAATTCCCTAGATCATAGGTCTAAACGTTCAAGAAGTAG
The DNA here is from genome assembly GCA_032164245.1 of Sternotherus odoratus. Taxonomy (NCBI): domain Eukaryota; kingdom Metazoa; phylum Chordata; order Testudines; family Kinosternidae; genus Sternotherus; species Sternotherus odoratus. The sequence goes on along the minus strand of JAVMKO010000002.1, from coordinate 83,258,290 downwards.
GTACTGCGTCATAGCAAACAAGTTGCAAAGCCCTTTGACCCCCCCTACAGACAAAACAATGGAATTCAGTATGTTCTTCAAAATCTGACATGTTAAATCAGCTTGTAATTTGTAAGAAATGGGAATGAAAACATGACAAATATGGGGGCCTCATCATTAAATTATACTAGGAACATTTCTGTGTGGTTTAAATCTTCTTCTTTTTAACTGATTTACACTCAAATACAAATAATGATCCAGCAAGGCAGCTGAGCATGTCAGCATTAAAAACCATATTTGATGAGAACTACGAATATATAAAGTAGTTGCAGGCTATCAGGAAAATAAAAATGCAATGTAATGGGCTGATCAAGGTGCAGAGCTGAAAGGATGATTAACAGATGACAGACACAATTATCCTCCATTAACTCCATATTGCTCCCTACTTCTAACTTATTCATCAAATCAGCTGTGAGCAGTGCTGAAGTATAAATTGGCCGAAAAAATACTTTTTTTAAAGTGTTACAAGGGGAAATACATGAACCACCTCCCAGGCCCTATTAAGGGAGTTACCATGTGTAAATGTTGCCTCACTGCTGTGGAACAACATTTTTTCTTATATGGGTTTGCAAAGAAAACGATGGCTGAAGTAACACCAGTAATACCAGTCCCACCAATTAATCAGATGCTTTTTAAAGGAAATTTCATCAGAACTATCATACTAGGGAACTGGGCGTTAAAAAGTTGTAAAAGCTATAAAGAGATTAAAATTTAGCTCTGGGTCCCACATGAAGTATCCAGAAGTGATTTCCACCTTAAGTTTAATTGTTTTATAAACCAAAAGCCTATATTGTGCATTCCCCTCACACCGCCTTCTTCATGCCCAAACTCAGGATGCAAGGTGAGCCTTGTAGCCAAAAAAATCAACCAATACTTTTTTTTCCCCATCAGCAGTATGGATTTTGAAATGTTACTGTCAATTTTGTTGATGATGCATGAGGCAGAACATAACAGCTCTTTTGTCAGCAGTATTGACAGCAGTAAACACTTGAAACAGATGTGACTCAGCTCCTAAATAGGAAGCAGTACCTGCACTAACAAGATGTTATTTTTAGAGTTCCTTTTCTAGTGCATAGTTTTTGCTGTTCATATTTTAATTGGCCCTCTCCTAACATAAAAATAAAGCATTTCATAGCTATCATCCAACAACATTTGGAAACTACTTGACCCAGTAATATCATTCCCCTTCTGCTGCAATACAAGTAGAACTAATTAAAACACTCTCTTATCTTCACCCCAGTATAACCACATTTCAAGATGGTTCTGTCCACTAAAACTGAGTGAAAAAAGTTTTTTAACATGGGGAAAAATGTGTGAGGAAAAAATATTGCATTTTCATAATTTAAAATGTTTCAGATTTCTAATAAAATATGAAAACAAATTGAAAAGCAGTTCTAGCAGGCAAAAGGCTCTTTTTTTCATAAAGAGCTGTTTCTACTGCTGAAATAGTGATACATCTCTGTGAAGCTGAGTGGAAAAAATACTAACTGGTAAAACTTGTGATTTTTCACAGGAGAAAAAATAATACTGTTCTTGACTCAGAAAGTTCTGTTTATTGGTGGATATGGCAAGCTTCACAAACATTTGTGATGATATCAGTTTTAACACACATCTTATGACTAATATCTTATATAAATACCTATGCATCAGTGAGCAGTTCTACTGTGCATCACTAGCAAAGTTCATTGCCCCTGACATTTCACTGTAGTGTTGATCTCCCTGAGGCACTTGCTCAGCTTTGTTGAGCTAACATATTTTCAGTGTCCCTGTGCTGTGCTTACGCTGCCTCATCTCCTTTGCTCCTTGCTTTTGCACTAAAGAAAAGAGAAATGTTAATGAATGAAGTAACTTTCCCTATTTGTTCTTATTTGCAGTCAAGTCTGTTAAGCACGGCTTGTAGTTAAGGTTACATAACACTTTCCATTATAAGAATATGATAAATCTATAGGCAGCTGAAAAACAATCTTTAGCTGGTTGAGTGAAATTTTCCATCCCCTCATGTCTACCTCGGATTATAATTTTCTTTTAAAATAAATCAGCAAAAAATGGTTCAGCCATTTTTGAGAACAAGGTTATGGAGAAATATATTGTTTTCCCCATGTTAAAAAAGAATCTTACAACCATTTCACTGAGAAGTTTTAGCAACTTTGGCACTGGGTGTGGGGCAAGGGGTTGCTCTTCTACCAAGGCTGCACCTTTGGCTGGTTTTGTGGAAAATGCATCCAAAATTGACCAAGTTATAAGTCTCTGAAAAGTTTCAGCAGAGACTTGTTAGCATTTGGCAGTGAAGTTCTCCGAAGACTCCATCTGTGCTGGGCAGGCTCTCCACCCAAGGAAGCAGGGTTGAGCAGGACTGAAATTGCTGCTGGGGGAAGCTGTGGCACCAGGCCCGGTAACTCAGGGCAGAAATATTTTCTCCTGTCCGGTTGATGCTTCCCTCCTGCTGATCGGAAGCACCTGACTGGAATGCAGAGGTGTGAGAAACTGGGGGGAGGGAAGGGGGATAGGACCAGGTGCTGGGAGGAGCAGATAGGGAGAGAGACAGGAGCTGCCATGGCAGGGCATGGATAGGAACAAAGAAGGGGCAGGAGTAGAGAGTGGGGAAGTAAAGAGATGGTGGGGGACAGGTGTCACAGGCCTGAGTGGGGGGCAGAAGCCACGGTAAGCTGGAGAGGGGACAAGGGAAGGGTCTATAACCACTAGAATGCATTCTCATCCAGAACCAGGAAATCAGCCCAGGAGTCCTGAGTCTCACTATTCCTCCATTGTCAGCAAACAGGTGTTAGACCTATGAGGCAAATCATTGGTCTCCTCCCCTTGTAGTGCCAGTCCACAGAGTGATATCAGCTTATCAACTACTCAGTTAGCTGTGGACCTAAACCCCTCTTGATTATCCATGATTGGGAGCAATATGGTTTCACATGATAGATTTTCTGTGTTTCTCAGTTTGCTTTTAGAAAGCACTAAGAAATCACATTTTTACAAGATAAAGAACATTAAGTTCGCAAAATGAAACCCTCAAATGTTAGGAAATGTCAGAATTAAGATGGCTTGTGCACCTTGTGATATAGTCTTTATTTACATGATCACACACTATTTTTCCACTGGTCCCCTACCTCATTCAGTATTACAGTAGACTCCCGATTATCCGGGCGTGGGTTAACTGGGCTGCGGATTAACCGGGATGTCTAAACGGGTTGGTAGGGGAAGCCCCAAAGCAGCGGCCGGCTCAGCCTTAGCCTGCGGCTGCTCTGGGGCTTCTCCCACTGGCCCCTTACGAGCTGGGGTCTCAGCCTGCTGCCAGCCTGGGTGTAGGAAACCCAGGCTGGCAGCGGGCTGAGACCCGGGCTGGCAGGAGCCTGGGGGGAAAGCCCAAAGAGGCAGCAGGCTGAGTCCTGAGCCCGCCGCTGCTTTGGGCTCTCTCCCGAGGCTCCTGCCACCTGCCCCACTCAGCTCCATCTGACAGCCTAGGTGCAGGGAACCCAGGCTGACAGCGGGAGCAGACTGGGGCAGGAGGCAGGACCCCGGCTGGCAAGGGGCCAGAGGGGGGGAAACCCCAAAGTGGCGGCGGGCTGAACGCTCAACCTGCCCCTGCTTTGGGGTTTCCCCCACTGGCCTGGAGCCAGCCTGGGTGTAGGAAGCCCAGGCTGGCAGCGGGAGCTGAGACCCGAGCTAGCAGGAGCCTGCCGGGAAACTCTAAAGCAGCAGCGGGCTGAGAGCTCGGCCGCTGCCGCTTCTCAGCCGCTTTAGACTCCCCCCCCTACCCACCGCTGCAGGCTCCTGTCAGCGGGGGGCCTCAGCTCCCGCTGCCAGCCTGGGCTTCCTACACCCAGCCTGGCAGCGGGAGCTGACTGGGGCAGGCAGCAGGACCCCAGGTAGCAGGAGACTGGGGAGAGAGCCCAAAGCGGGGGCAGGTTGAGCAGTCAGCCTGCCGCCGCTTTGGGGTTTCCCCGGTGGATCCTTGCCAGCCGGGGTCTCAGCCTGCTGCCAGCCTGGGCTTCCTACACCCAGGCTAGCAGGGGAGCTGACTGGGGCAGGTGGTGGGACCACCCCCATTCCCCCCTCCCCCCGGGTGGCCGGCAACCCCCCCACCCCCCAGTAGACGCGTGATTATCTAGGATTTTATTAACCAGGATTAAGGTTTTCCCGTTCATCCCGGATAATCGAGAGTCTACTGTATTTATAATACACACACATTCCATACATCTTTATAAAACATAAGATGGCCATATTCTCAGAAACAAACAGGTAAAACATGAGGACATGATTCTGCAGCCATTTGAAAGTAAAATTGCCACTGTTTTCACAAATGTTCAGCTCACAAAAACCACCACTGTAACTTGTGGAACTCCTGCTGCTATATTCAGCAGAAACCATGCACCTCAGTGAGGTGATCTGCCAATGTTAAAATCTAGAAACTAATGCAGCAGTTGATTATTCTATACATGTCTCTATTACTAGCAGTTTGGCTCTTCTCATGAGCAATCTGGCCATGATGCAGCAAAGCTTGTGCTTAACGTAGGTATGGGAGTAGGCCAGTTTACTTCAACAGAATTACCTATGTACATAAGTGCATAGTGGGATTGAGGCATATTTTTAAATGAATCTTACAGAGATATTCAGTAATAATAATAAAAAATATTTTTTTTGTAGGGGGAAGGCTTGAAACAAAAATCTGCTCTGTTACACCCAGGTAAACCCAACGAAGTCAACTCTGTTGTAGCCCAGTTGAAGTCACGAGAATTGTATGGAGGTTACAGAACACAAAGTGATAATTTTTGGTTTATTAGGCATATGGATGGTAGCTATCAATAGCAAACTTCTGAACAACATGTATAGTACAGTAGCAAGGCAAACCATGAATCTATTTTTTATTAATCATATATTTCTTAATAATTCACCCAAGAAAGACCAAATGGCACAATTCAAGAAGAATCAATTACAACTGTACCAAAAAAAGGGTGATGAGTATTTCTTACTTACCACTATAATTTATAATACATCTCATTTGTTACATAGATTGGCTAGGTATTCACTGTCGAGCTTCATTCATTGTCATGCTTATCTCCTTTAAAAGGAGAATTTAGAGTTAATGTATTTCTAACAAATGTATTATATATACTGACAATGGAGATTAAATAGTCCAATAAATTAAGATCAAGAAAAGAATCAGTAATACATAAAAACAGACTAAAATAAAAGGGCTTCCTAATTGGTTTTAAAGGCGTCTGAGTTTTCATGATCCTAACAATAGAGCTAAATTATCATCTTAACCTGCATGGCTTGGCCAGGGAAGTGTAAACTACACCTCCCCAGGCATAATGCCTCTGGGAGAATAGATCAGAGTAACCCACTATTACAACCTTTTAAAGGATGTATATAACCCATCCATTGTGACAGGCTCATGCTGGAGTCACTGCTAGACAGGTTCCATCCTTTCACTCAGGGAATGCTGCGACAAAGGATCTGTTTAAAGTACAAAATTATATCAAAATTGTTGTATTTGAATTTTCGGAAGAGATTTTATGCATTCAATCTTGTGTGTCCCCACTAAAGCATGTGACTTTGGCAGAGTGCATCCACAGTACCGAGGCTAGCGTCGACCCTATTCTCGGAGCGGTGCACTTTGGTTAGCTAACCCACAGTTCCTGCAGTCTCTGTCACCCCTTGGAATGCTGGGTTAAGCTCTCAGTGCATGATGGGGCAAGGTTGGTTCAATGCTGCCAGAATGTGAATCTGCTGTTGTTCAGGGAATTTGGCTATTCCCACTATGATCCTGGGCTGCTAAACCAATCCTTCCAGCAAAGAGCCAGTATGAATGGGGTAGGAGGAACAGAATGCTGTAATGTCCTTTCAATCCATGAGTGGGATTAAGCAGAATATAATTTCATGCACAAATTAATTTAAATCTTCATCAAAACATTTGTCCCATATTTTGCAGGCCCAAGTCAATACGTCAAAACATAAGAGCTGCTAGCATTAACCGTGGATATATTATTATTTCTACTGCCAATGTTCAGAATACTTATGTATCATTTGGGGTGTCTCATAAAGATATAGACTTGTTTGTTTCTTAACTTCCATGCTGCCTACAATTTCTGCCTAGGATGTTTTAATGTTTTTTTCCTTGATCTTCCCGGCAGCTAGATGATGGAAAATATAGAAAGCAGCTGGCAAAGACTCAATGAAACAACATCCAAGTGCTGGATTCAGGAAAGGACTTAAGCACCTAACTGCTACCTTTGATGTCTAAATTCCAAAATCAAGCCCCAGTGGGATTCTCAAAGCCCCTGCCCAGCTGCCCTTGAACCTTTAGGCACCTAAAAATCACTCAGCACCTAGATTCTTGCAGTAAAATTTCCCTAGATGCCTATGTCTGCCTCTGTGTGCATGCACTGCAGTCTCACGCCACACGGCTGCACACAGACTGATGAACTGGAAGAACATAGACATTCCTCTGTCTAATTTGCCCACAAACTGGTAAGAATGCTTAGACTTTACCTTTCAGATCTGGCCACTATAGATGCATTTACCTGAAACAGCCAGAGGGGAGGAGCTTCCTCAAAAATTTTCATCCAGTGGTTAGGCTAGATTAGCACCCCCCAGTTCAAGGCCTCCACCTGAGGGGAAGAAAGGTTTTGAATAGGAATAACTTACATCTCAGGTGACCACCCTAACTATTGGGCTACTCTGAGGTGGGGCTTCCTCACTATCTCCTGTTGACGCTGTTCCACTCTGGATAAATAATTTAAAAATTCTCTGGAGCAGGGGGACTGGATCCTGCATCTGTCCATCCTGCTTCTTGCAAAAATAGCAAAAGTGCTTAACACCAAGAGAGAGTTTCCCAAGTCAAGGGAAGTGCCTCCCTGCAGCTCAGACTTAGACCTGTTGATCTGCAAGTTAGGTGTGGGAGTTAGCACACATCACTTGACTTGGCGCTTCTATTGGCTTAGGCAAGGAGCCACCTAACATGCTAGCTTCTGTGAATCCCATGCTAACGTGCCTATCTCTCTCCATTCATTGTACTGGGAGCCTTGGTGCCAAACTCAGGCTTTGTCAACCCCAGTGATTTTCTAGGCACCTGTAAATTACCGTATTTTTCGGCGTATAAGACGCCTTTTTAACCCCCAAAAATACTTTCAATATTAGGGGGGGGCGTCTTATACGCCGAATATCGGCCGGACCAAAAAGAAAAAAAAAAAAAGCGCCGCTTTTTTCGCGCCGCTCTCCCTGCAGCCCGCCGCGCGGCGGGGACGGGAGAGCGGCGCGAAAAAAGCGGCGCTTTTTTTTTTTTTTTTTGGTCCGAAAACGCGGGGGCGTCTTATACGTCGGAGCGTCCTATGGGACGAAAAATACGGTAGTCATGGAGGCACTGAGCATTACCATGTATTTGTGAATCTCACCCTAAATGTCCTAGAACAAGTTTTATAAGGATTTCTGAAAATAATGGTAACCACTTCACCTTGCTGAATACTGAAAACAGGACAGCGATTCGCAGCAGAATGTAGACGAGGGGGAGGAGGAGGCGGCCACGTCCGCGGCAGGGAGCCAGGGCATAGAGGAGTCACTGGAGACATGCAGCCAGGAACTCTTCTCAAGCCCAGAGTGCAGCCAGAGCGAGCCACACAGCATCTGGCGGCTGCAGGTGCTGGGGCTGCAGCACCAGTTTGCACAGGTACAGAAACTTTTCTATTGGGAGGGCAGACAGCTTTGGCGAGGCTGGAAAGGAAAGGGATGCTTGCATGCTTGCCTACATGTGGAATAGTGCATTGATGTACCCTATCACCTCACGGTAATCCTCATCAGTGATTTCTGCAAAGGTCTCCATAAGAGCTCTTGCAATGTGCCTGCAGAGGTTTCGCGGTAGCCCCAGCGTGTTCGCTGTCCTGGCCACGGTCACCAGTTCACACCACTCTTCTAAGAGCGGTGGGGGCAGCATCGCCGCACAGATGCAAGCCGCGTATGGCCCTGGGCGGAAGCCACATCTCCTTAAAATCCCCACCCTGTCTTGCTCCGTCACCCGCAACAGAGAGATATCTTCCAACACGAAAACCTACACAGAATGTTGGGAGAATGCTTATCAGACTGCAGTTCCCACTAACACCCGCTGCTCCCCCAAAACAATAGTATATAAAAGGCAGGGAAACAGTGCTTGTCCCAGCGACTCACCATGGTCCGTGGGTACCTCTGTGTGTGATATGGCTTATTTGGACAGGGTAACTGCACAAAGATTCAAGGAATCCGTGGGACTCCCCAATACTGTCTGTTGCAAACAATGGGATCTTGTGTTTTAACTGTGAAATTGTAACTTTCCCTAGCTTTGTCCTTGACATCCTCACCAGCTTTATCTGTGGCTCAAAAACGAAGTAAAATTTGAAGCAGACCGAGGAAGAGCAAAGAAGAGCTTCTAAACAAGTTCTGGAACAGGCATCAATGGACAACCGCGCTGACAGTGACCAGAGGGAGGAGGAGATGAGGCGTTGGGACCAGCGGAGGGAGGAACAAATGAAGCAGAGGGAGATAGCTCGCGAACAGTGTGCTGATAAGCATGCTGACAAGCTGCTTAGAATATTAGAGCTGCAAGTAGAGACTCTGCAGCGGATCGCTGCCGTTCAGGAGCAGCGGCCCCGTGCTTGCCACCCCCATTGTCACTTGCCCCTTAACCCTTCCCCTTCTGGCCCTCTGTCCCCTTCAGGCCACTATCAACTGCTGCCTGGTTACTACTAGCCACAGCTGCCTCCCACCCCCCTCCCTTCACCGACCAACCCACAGATCCAGCACCCTTATCCACAGCACCCAACCCCTACTAACAAGCATAATCGCCCTCCGCAAAGTGGGTTGGGGGAGTACAGCAATTCGGAGGGCATTGGAGGTTATGAGTCCAGGACATAAGCCAATATATGACTGACCCCTTCCCAACCCCAATTTCACACCCCTTCCTCCCTCAACCCAATTTCACACCCCTTCCTCCCTCACATACTTTAATGTTTTTCAACTTTTATTTCAGATTATGAGAAAGCTGTTCAATAAATGAATTCTTTTTAATAAATGGGTTTCTGTATTCGGTGCAGAAATGTGTGTAATAGGTAAAGGAAAGCAAACGCCTCATCCTATTAACAGACTGCTCCCTCCAAACCTCCCTCCCTCCCTCCCTCCCTCTGCAATTCCCATTAGAACTTGCTTTCAGCCAGAAAATGCTCCCTCAAGGCTTCCCTGATCCTTGTACCCTCGCGCTGGGCCCCTCTAATAGCCCTGCTCTCTGGCTGTGCATACGTGGCCTCCAGTTGCTGAACCTCCGAGGTCCATGCCATAGTGAAGGCTTCGCCCTTCCGCTCACAGAGATTATGTAGGGCACAGCACGCAGAAATAACCGCGGATATACTTCCCTCTGCCAAGTCTAGCTTGCCATAAAGGCATCTCCAGCGGGCTTTAAGACGCCCAAAGGCACACTCCACAGTCATTCAACAGCAGCTCAGCCTGTAGTTGAACCTTTCCTGGCTGTTGTCCAGGCTCCACGTGTAGGGTTTCATGAGCTAGGGCATTAGAGGGTAAGCGGGGTTGCCAAGAATCACAATGGGCATTTCCACTTCCCCCACGGGGGAGGTGGGGGGGGGGAAGTGCCTTCTTGCAGCTTCTTGAACAGGCCGGTGTTGCGGAAGATGTGTGCGTCATGCACCTTTCCCAACCAGCCTGCATTAATATCAGTGAACCACCCACGGTGATCCACAAGTACCTGAAGAACCATGGAGAAGTACCCCTTTCGGTTAATGTACTGGTCTGCTAGGTGGTCGGAGGCCAGAATAGGTATATGGGTCCCATCGATCACCCCTCCACAGTTAGGGAACCCCATCTGCTCAAAGACAGCCATGATGTCACGCACGTCACCAAGAGTCACGATTTTTCGTAGCAGGAGGCGATTAATGGCCTTGCACACTTCCATCAACACGACTCCAACGGTCGACTTCCCCACCCCAAGGTGGTTGGCCACCGATCGGTAGCTGTCTGGGGTGGCCAGCTTCCAGAGTGCTATAGCCACCCGCTTCTCCACCGGGATGGTACCTCTCAATCTGGTGTCCTGGCGCTGCAGGACGGGGGCGAGTTCAGAACACAGACCCATGAAAATGGCTTTTCTCATGCAAAAGTTTTGCAGCCACTGCTCATCGTCCCACACTTGCAAGACGATGCGATCCCACCAGTCAGTGCTCATTTCCCGTGCCCAGATGGTATGTCCATTAAAGCAATGAGCAGTTTAGTGTCCAATTTGTTCCTCGGCTCTATCTCGTCTTCCTCTCCAGACTCATCACTACTGTCACCTTCCATGTCAAGAATGAACTCCGCCACGCAGAGAGTTGTGCTGGCAACACTCGCCAGCATGCGCCGCAGTAGTTTGCGATCCATTACGGCACAGGAAAATGGACGACTGAGCACGCGTGCCTTGCTGAAACTGTTGAGAGATGGCACCTGAGGTGGCCGGAAACACAGGGATTGCTGGGATACGACACAAAGCATCATGGGGAGTTGGAACCGGATGCAGAATGGCCGCAAGTGATGCCCCCCTTCCCACAAGGCACTGTGCCAGATTGGGAAGAGGTGTTCTGTGGGATACCTGCCCTATTGCGCTACTCTCAGTGCCGCCAGAAGCGCCGCAAATGTGTCCATGCTTTAGCGCTGCAGGGTCTTAATGTGCACATGCTCTAGCGCAATACCTATTGCGCTATATGGGATGCGCTATAACCAAATGTGCTATAATCCTGTAGTGTAACCTAGGGCTTAATCTTAAGTGGTCCATGGCTAAAAACACAGTCACAAGATGCTTATCTCTGAGTATATTTTAATATACAGCACTGGGGATAGATGTTGTAGTCTTTTCACTCTCCTCTCTTTGCACACCATTATTTCCTTGGAACAGACAATTTATTTTATAGAATTCTTTAGACATGGGAAACCATTTTCAGTTAAAGCAAATCTTCACGTATCTCATTCTCAACTGAACTGCCAATATTCATCAGAGTAGTTCACAGTAACAGATCTGTTGCCTTCTTTGCCTCAGAAAACTTCTGTGCATCTCTGTTTGACTTGTTAGAGCTGGTTCTAATAACTGGGCAGTAATTGCCACTAGAGACCAACCTATTCCCCTATCAGGTCTCATAGGAGTGGGCCATGGTGTGTCAGTGTTGGAGTCCAGCTGCTAGAATCATAGAGATGCACTTACACTTAGAATAACCTCCCACCACGAGATTTTGTGGGGCTCAATCTCAAGCTAGTAGCTCAGCCATGGTGCTTCTGAACATTCCAGCATGGTATGCTTGCAGCACAGGAGACATAAATTCTGCTTTCTTCTCAATTGTGCAGCTGCAGTTTAACAGGAGCATGTCTTCATCCAGAAACACACTTTAATAAGTGACAAAGAGTCCTGTGGCACCTTAAAGACTAACAAAAGTATTGAAAAGTATTTGTTAGTCTTTAAGGTGCCACAGGACTCTTTGTCGCTTCTGCAACTCCAGACTAACATGGCTACCTCTCTGATTCTTGACACTTTAATAAGGAATCTACAGCAAAAAAACTTTTGAGATTTAATCAAACTATATGAACATGTTATATAGTTATTCATCATGTAGAAACTACAGTCCTGCCATCATCTTAAAGCCTGAAGAGAGCAATTAAAGGATTAGCTTAAAACCCATACCTTCAACCCTTGGAGATGGAGGAAGGGGAACAGCAACTGAATGTTTAATTCTATAAATATCTTTTTGGACCACAGTTGGCTATATAGGTCATAGGAAGAGAAATAGTTGTACACACACACACTGCGTGAAGTCCTAGCAAAATTCCAGTTGACGTCAATGGGGACAGGGCTTCTTATCCTCTCTATTGAGCTTTCAAAGTAATTTCAATGGATGATGATAAATTCCAAATCAAGATTATCTCCCTTTACAATGGAAAACATTCAATTATCATAGTCAAAGTAAAAAATTTACATGAACAAAGTACCACTTATCAGTCATGTTAGTCTGTATCTACAAAAAGAATGAGAAGTCCAGTGACACCTTAAAGACTAACATATTTATTTGGGCATAAACTTTCACGGGTAAAAATCTCACTTCTTTAGATGCATGAAATGAAAATCACGGAAGCAGGCATAAACATGCTGGCACATGAAGAAAAGTGAGTTACTTCACAATTGGAGAATCAGTGTTGACAGGGCTAATTCAATCAATCAGAGTGGATGTGGTCCACTCCCAGTAATTGATGAGGAGGTGTCAATACCAAGCCAGGGAAAATTGCTTTTGCAGTGAGCCAGCCACTCTCTGTCCCCATTCAAGCCCAAATTAATGGTGTTAAATTTGCAAAATGAATTGTAGCTCTGCAGTTTCTCTTTAAAGTCTGTTTCTTTTTAAGGTTTTTGTTGTTGTTGTTGAAGTTTGGCTACTTTTAAATCTGTTATAGAATGTCCAGGGAGACTGAAGTTTTCATTCCTACTGGCTTTTTTATGTTACACTTCCTGATGTCAGATTTGTGTCCATTTATTCTTTTATGTAGAGACTGTCCGGTTTGGCCAATGTACATGGCAGAGGGGCATTGCTGGCACATGATGGCATATAGCACATTAGTAGATGGTCAGGTAAAGATCAGCAAATTCTATTGGCTTCTACACTAAAATTATTAATGTTTCATCTCAGCCACTACAACATTAGATATCTCCTAACTCTGAATAGCGACAACTTCTATAACAACCCCAGATTATGAGAGGGGTAATCTCAGTTGCTGCTCTTTTGCTGTAGTTTGGCACATATTTCTATCTATACAATACTGAAAGGGTCTGAATGTTGTTTCCTCAAGAATAGTATAGCACCAGAAATCCCCTTAGATTATAGATATTGTTGGGGACATAATTCATCCCCCAAACTGGATTAAGTGGGATTGAAAGACTATACTGATGACCATTAAGGCAGCAGCAGTCTCTTTCACCCACACAACCTATTGTAAAGTGTAAAAATTGTTTTAATTACCTATATTCCATGACTGAATCTGAGTAATATGTTCACTAAATCTAATCCCTATCTGCACCCAAACCATAAAATTCATAGGATGGCCAGTATTGTATAGGTTATTACAGCCCGCAAGCTTCTGTTCATAAGAACAGGCTTGGGCATGAGAGTTTTCACTTTCTGTTTCAGGCAGCATAAAACACTGATTCCCCAATAAAAGTTCACTAAGCATTTTTATAATGAGACAAACCTTTGATTTATTTAATACAGTGCACAAAGCAAAGTTTAAAGGGAGCATGGCTTCTCCCAGAAACACACTTTAATAAGGAATTCTACAGCAAAAAAATATTTTGAGATTTAATCAAACAACACGTTATATAGTTATTCATCATGTAGAAACCACAGTCCTGCCATCATCTTTAATTGCTCTCTTCGGAATTAGTTTAAAACACATATCCTCCAATCTTTGGGGATGCGGGGGGGGGGGAGGAGGGAAGGGGAACAGCAACTAAATGTTTACTTCTATAAAGATTTTCTTTTCCCAAGGAATTATACCAATTGGAAATTCATTTACAATTCTTTCAATGAGACATCTTCTCTTTGATGCTGGTTAAAAAACCCCATAGATTATGAGGATTTTTATACAGTGGATACTAGCCAGTATGTTATCTGCAAGGGTGACCATTCCTCATGACACTCAAGTTTTACTTCTGTTGTGGAGTCAAACAAAATACACCCAAAGGGTTACCTTTCTAACCACTGAATTCATCTGTAACCATAGTACATTGACCTGTAGGTGTGGTGCTTATCTTAACACAGGATTTATAGATTCTAGACAGGCCATGTTTTATATGGATCAGCATTCTAGATCCATGAGGTATGTGGTTGGCACTCAAGGCTCTTCTTCCCTACGTGCAAGAAAAAGTGCTCCATATATTAACAGGCATTACCACTACAATCCATGGAAACAGTCACTAGGGTTGGTCAAGTTCTGCAACTGTATCTCAAAAAACTAACCCTCCCCTTCCCCATCTGCTCTTGAATCATAGTAATACAATTATGAGAATTTTCAACATGGCCTATAGGTTAGGGCTGCCTGACATATTTTTGACAATGATTTTGATGAAAATGGTTTTTATTTTTGCAATTAAATGTTCCATTTTGGGGGATTTTTTTTATTTTAGTTTTCAAAATTGTCCTTAATTTTTCAAAATTCCCATTATTTCAAGGGTTGAGGATCCAGCTATGAGTATATGGACATTTAAATATCCCCCAGTTGCAAATAGACCTTTTTGGGGGGCAGTATTTTTTTAGAGTAGTTACACAAGTCAGATTTTTTAAAAAAAAACAGTTTATAAAATTATCTGTAAATCTTTCATTGACCTCATAGAAAATCAGAAGGCAGTAAATTGGAGAACATGGTAAGGTAGTAAGGAAAGAAATAGAATAAGAAAGGAATTAGCTGCGCCTAAATGATTTTGTCTCCTTGCTAGATCATCAGAAATGTACCCCACCAAGTCATGCAGTTTTACCATGGAGCTTTTATTTCTCTGACAAGGTGGAAGTCATGCACCTGATTAAGGAAGAAAAAAATTAAGAGCTCCCTCATGAACGGAGGCAGGCTCAGGAAAGAACATAGTGTTATTTTATGTGGCCATCGGATGGGAAAACAAGGAATCAATCCTCTGAGGCAAAAAAACAAATTAATAATTTTCACAGCTAGAATTTCTGAAGACCTGTTTGCTTAACAGGCAGGTCCAATTGTGTCGCATTCAATATCACCAGGAAACTTGTAGCACCGAGAACTGCTACACACACACTGATATGTGGGTGTACCATGCTTGCTCTCATCGTAAATTATACCCTATCACTTTCAGAAAATGTATTGCTTTAGAAAAAAAATGTTACTGAAAAAGATGATGGCATCTCATAACACTTTCCCATAAACAATTGAACACAGTACCGGTACCACAATCATTTAGTAGGAAGTCTGCTTTGCTTTTGGAGTGCTCAGAGCTATTATGGGCATCACGTGAAAGGGAGTTATGTGTTTTACACAAAAATACAACACAAATTAGATAGTAGTAGGTACCTTCCTTTAAAATAAGGCAATACAGCTTAATGTATACTTTCTCTCTCTCATTTGTATCTAAATTTATTCCTTGCAAGTTTTTTTACCTTTCAGTATTAAAATGAAAAAGAAGGTTTAATGATTCCCCAAAGCATATAATCCAGATTTTCAGACAATGGTCTCTCATTTTATGCTTGAAATTTATTCTTGTCCTGGCAGTTTATTGTTGCAAATTACTTTCAGGCATAATTTACATACCTGTGTACCAGAGTGCCTAGCTCCCTCACAAACATTCTAGCAAAGTTATAGGATACAGGATCATTTTTTTGGTGACAGAGCCAAGTGTAAACTTTTGCCTCTAAAATGAACCTGCCAAAAGTTTACTGAATGATTTTATGACTAAGAGGAGCAGGCAGGAAATCACTTTTGGTTTCTGCACAGTTAACAATTCCACCATGTACATAATGGTACAGAAGGATGGAGCATCCAAAGACAATTCACCAACTAGATACTGTATGATGGCAGGTCATAAAAATCAATCTGGAGGCTGCTAGAGTTAAAGAAAGAGCAATAATAATAAACTATGTTTGAAAGTGGCTTTTGTATAGTTGTCTTAACATAGTCTCCCTCAAAACAAACTTCCTGCTTCCACAGACAGGTTCATAATAATAGCTTGAAGCTTCAAGAAATGCAATGCAGACAAATAACATAATTAAGAACAATGGTAAAAAACAGTAATCCTTCGGTATTATAAATGGATGAATACAGCTAATAAATACTCACAATCTTCTCTCTTAAAGTGCAACTCAATGACTGCAGCGCATACTAACAGCCTCACCTCTGGAGAGAAAACACAAAGTTAAGAGTCATAGAAGATCCATAAAGCTAAGAGAACAGACTAAAAATGCAGTAAACTAGCTGAAGATGGCTTTAAATAAGGAGCCCATAAGAAATAAGCCTAACTCAGCACTAAAGAGGAGTCAGAGGTGGGAAGAAAGCATTCTGATAAACACATCACACATATAGGGCCCAATCCTGTAACACTTGTGAGCATGCAAGACCAAAAGTGAACCACCACCACTGTTTTGCTGTGCAAGAATATTTTCTGGGAGATAAGAGGCTGAACAGGCTGAGGGAAGGGCAGGAACTTGACCAATTGGTCTGTAAAATACACCTACTCACCACCCAACAACTATACATAGGGTAAGTGCAGCTGCCATAAGATACATGAATATACAGATATACCTGGCTCTGCCTCAGCTTAGGGGCTGGCCTAGATGACTTCTCAAAGTGCCTTTCAGCCCTACATTGCTATGATTCTCTGAATGAGTGCTGCATATTGTCTAGAGCAGGGGTGGGCCACAGACACTAAACTGAGGCAGAGATACTTAGGGGCTATCCCTGGGTCTGCCCTGAAAGACATTTTGAATTGAGAGATCACTAAATCTCTGTTATCGTTAGGCATCAGAGATGGTAACTCATTTGTGTGTATATGCTTGCTTGCTTTAACCTGTAAATAACTCTCTCTAGTTTCTGTTTCCTAGTTAATAAACCATTAGTTAGTTTTTTACAGGATAGGCTACCAGGATTGTCTTTGGCATAAGATCTGAGCTATAAATTGATCTGAAGTAAATGACTGGTCCCTTGGAACTGAAAGTAACCTAAATGTTTTGTGAGCCTTGGTATAGGTGACCTTCTGTCACTAAGTCCAGCTTGTCTGGGTGGCAAGATAAACTGGAGTGCCCAAGGGGCACGTGTATGTGACTCCACCATAAGACTGTTACAGTGATCTACGAGTTCGCATCTGTTACTGTGCTGACGAAATCTAGTTTTACAACATACCACCAGATTAAGGTGTCTTCCCTATTTTTGACCATCTGCCCTGAGTAAGGCACTCATGGTTCTGAGCCACTCCAGGCAGCATAACAGTTTCCCAGAGGGATGGCCAACAGGGACATCCCTAGACATTTTGGTGCCCTATGCAGTTCTCCCATGGGGGAAGGGGTTGGCCCCAGGTCTCCGGGGGCAGTGGGGAGGACTATGCCCAAGGTCTATGGGGGGCAGGAGCAGGCTTGGGATCAAGAGGAAAACTGCCCCCCCCCCCAGCACGAACCGTCAGGATGGAGCAGGTTGGAGCCAGGTCGCTCCACTTCCCACTGCTCAGTGAGTGCAGGGCACTCCTGACTCCTGCTGCAGTCCCCTGGGATCTAGCTCAGGTAAAGGCGTGGAATGGGGTTGGAGCAGGGGTGGGAAGAGGCGGGGCAGAGTAGGGGGTGGGAGCTATGGGGAAGAGGTTGAGTGGGCATGGGGTGGAAGTGGGACAGCTTTCCTGAGCAGTTGAGCCGGCCAGGGGATAGGGCTGGCCACTGATGCAGCAAGCAGCTGCACAGGGCACCAGGAAATATGGGTCAAATTGATGTCCCAAATTTCCTGGTGGGCTACCCAGCTGCATAGTTTGCATATGGGTAAGGTTGGCCCTGAAGCCCAGGTAAACTGTCTAGGTGCACTCTATCCCCATCTTTGGGAAAGAGAGAAGGTGAGCTGGGATGGAAGACTGTAAAACTGTTGGGATGGAAGACTGTAAAACTGATAAGAGGCCTTCCAGGTAGGTTGCCAGAAAAATAACACATTATGTTATGGTTCTCCAAAAACATTTTTTTTTTCTTGAAAACCCTTCTCATAAAATAAACCAATCAACCAAACATGTTTCTAAAGTTTCATTCCATCTTGCAATCATATGTGTTTTTGTCAAAACCACAATTGTTTTTTACAGGAAAATATTTCAATTTTCTGGCCATCTCTTGTTTCTGCCTTAATCCGAATTCTCTCTTTTTCTTTTGGAGTTTTGCCTGGATAAGGAACAACAACTGTAGAATTTGGTCCACAATATTACAGCAGGGAGTTATTACCACTGTTGTAGTTAAGGTTGCAAAGCAGTTTCACCTACGGCCCACTTATTTTGACATGTTTGTATCCTTCCCCAACATTTCCCTTTGGGGCTGACATTTTGCATGCTTGGTTTTTCCCTCATAAATTTATAAACTAATTTATACGCTCAGACAAACAAAATGAACTGACTTCAGCTACCTTTGTACCATTTCTGTTTTCAAGGTGTGTAACTATCTCTCTAAATAAGATTATTTTCAGGAATGTTCATGAAAACTTGAATTTAAGCAAATACTAAAGACATTAATGGAAGTTCTGAACAAAAAAGTTCTGAACAAAAATAACTGGATTTATATACCAAAAATCTAAATCCAGAAGCCACGTTCATCCATTTAGAGAACAAAAAGGGAAAATACCAAAAGCTAGGATTATCTGGTCATGTTAATATTATGCATATGCACCTTTTTTCTATTCCTTCTTGCCTTGTTAAATGTAATCCTTAATGCATCACTCTTTTTTACTTGTGAATACCATAAAAAAATCAGGAGTATATGTGGCTGAGCGACCTTAACTTATATAATTTGTTAACTTTTGGGAACTCAATAAACTATTAACATTGCATTAACATTAGTGGATTTTATTTTTTACGTTTGATATATGAATATAGAAGTGAGTTATAAAGGGTGTCTGATCTTTAAAATTTCCAGCATTGGGTTAAATCACATTATATGCATGAATCAGCTCTCCTGACTCAAATGAAGTTTAATATCATGCCAGAGAACCTGCCATTATTTTATACAACATACAGTAGACTCTCGATTATCCAGGATTGGATTAACCAGGATGTCAAAAAAAAAAAAATGTGCAGCTCGCAGGGCCGCCTCTGGCTTTGCTGCCGCCCCGAGCACACACACAAAAAAACCCTACCAGGGTGCAGGGCAGCCAGTGAACCAACACCCCCTCCCCCTGGTGCAGGATGGCTGTTGAATCAACCCCCACTCCCCATATTTCCTATGGATGGTGATTATCCAGTATTTTATTAACGAGAATTATTTTTTCCCTATCATCCTGGATAATCGAGAGTCTACTGTATATTTATTGTTGTCTTTTTCTGTGACACTGTTCTTTAAGGTTGGGCTTTTCAAAATCAGGAGCCATTGGAATAACATCATTCTCATTATAGTAAGTGATAAAACTTCTGTTTACTTTGAAGGGAGCAGCCTAAAGCCAATGCTGACCATTACTTAAGGATATCACACCATAAGTCTGCAATTTGGTTACACTTACAGTTTCTTTGTATGGATGGTACATGTGCAATTTCCTCAGCACTAGAGAGCATGCTCAGTCAGGATGGACTTGGATTTTAACGGTCAAACTCTAGCAAGTCTCTACTGAGCATGTGCAAAGATACATTTGTCAGAGGCTTGCAAATGTACAAATTTGGGTGGATTTTCACTGGTATACAAAACCAATCCTTTGCCAAATTTCAAGTCCCTGCCCCAAAGCATGAGGGCACTAGAGACTGTCAAATAAAAGGTCTCAAGACCTTTTTTTTAGATTGACCAAAAATACTCATTTTTCCAAGCCTCAATCTCAAAAAATGTGTGAAATGGCTGAAATTAATCAGCCTAAGGTAGATAACTCACATGGAAAATTTCAGTCCAAACTGTTTAAAGTTATAAGTAACAGAAGGTCACATACCACTCAATGTATTCATCCAAGTAGTCTCTTTGACCTCACCAGAATTACACATTAATCAATTGAGCAGTATGTAGATCATAGTACAACAATAAACTTACATGTAGTTGTGTGTGTGCACATACACAGACACCCTAATTCATATAGAAAAACAGGAGTCTGAATGTGTCAATAAAGACTGAACAGCAAAAAAGTTTTATGTGATCTCATGTTATTAAGAGTTCTTACTTTTTTCCAAAATGAATTACAGTAAACTGTGAACTAATATTACAATTAAAACTAAATTACACTAGTCCAATAAATGAACCAAGTACTTTATCTTTTATTATTAATTGTGTGTGTTCAATTTACCCCCCCAAAAAGAAAATCAATAATTTCTAATGAACCCAGTCAAGGAGTCAGCAGAATGTTTTTAAATAACAGCAGCAGAATTTAACCTTGAAAGCCTCCTTACTTATTACCTATGGTCTCATTTCTGAACACCATCAGTGAAGCGGCTAGTAATGTTACCTGAGTAAGAACTGTTTGGTTTAGGCTATTAGCAACATTCTGAATAGAAGTTGTCTTTGTTTTCAGCTGTAATTTTCAAATAAGGGGTAAAAATATCAGAAAACCTTTATACGCCTTCATTTAATTTATACTCCTTTACTTAAACTCCATTGGGTTTTTCACATGTGATTGCAGCCAAACTTCCCATTAGGGTTACAGAGTATGTAATTAAAAATAAAGTGCATACTATTCAAATATAATCTAGTTAATAAAATGAAAATAACCCTTCTTTGTGCCCTTTCCTTTTGAATTACAGATGAGGCATGAAAAGAAATCCTGACCTTTCACTTTTGGCTTTCTCATGCAGCCATAAATGCAATTTGTTGCTTGTTCACTGCAGGAAGATCGGTTTCAGGCTCACAGCTCAGAGATCTTGTTCTCTCTTATGTTAATCATACTTTGCAGTTAGATTAATAATTTTATTTTGGTTTGCTTTGTTCCAGTGTACCAAAGACTTAGAAAATGGTCCACAGGCCAACATCCATGAGATTAGTACATATTTTAATGAAGTTATATTTAGCTATTTGTTCATTGATATTTGATGAAAGGTAAACTAATCAATTGTAACAGTTTGGTCTGTAATTACACAGGTAGATAAAAAGTTACTTTTTCCATAAAATATTAACAAGTGTTATTTGCCTACTTTCCTCTCCTGTACCTCCTGATAATTTTGATTGTGTATATAGAACATTCGGGTTAATATTTAGCATTTTTGCATTGTGTGTTTTTTGTTTGTTTCATTCTGTTTGTCTATGAGACTCAAGTATCCAGATGTGCTAGAATGGTAACACAGGAGGAGCATGACTCCACTTCTGCTTCCAGTAACAGCCAACACTTCTGCTTTAGCTGGCAGATCAGGTCCAACATAGCAAGAATATGGCCTATGGCCCATTAAAGGGTTTAGGAGTTCCGGTTCTTGCTGCTCCTACATTTGCTCCCCCAAAATGTATAGAGGCTTCATGCCTTAATGTACTCCCAGCAGGCAGAATGTCTCTGGCTACTACTATTGCTCAGTATGTACCTCTTCACCTCCAAAATATGAGAAAGCCAGAAGCAGGAATATGACTAATTGATCTGTAAAACATAGAGATCCACCTCCTCAAAGCTCTTGCAGCACTCACAAGGTGCCTGAATAGGTGCTGCATGTATTGAATCTTAGCTATTTGAAAACTACTGTACTATAACCTCTCTTGCTTTACTTACTGTATGGCTGCAGCATGTATTTCTCCTCAAAACTACCAAAACTACCAGATCAACTTGAGTGAATTATTATTACGTTTATCTTAATGAAAAATGTATTTTACTTAAAATAACCCCCAGTAGTATTCCCGTCTATCCTTTCTTCATTATACAGTTATAAATTAGTGTACAAAGAGAACTGTACAATATATACCCCCCATGTTCCATTAAAAGCATTCGGCCAACAATACTTACAAAAAAAAACTGTTTTAAGGAGGTGTGGAAATTGTAATGGTTTCCTTTTACTAACAGGCTGCTTTTTGCTTACATTAGTGGCAATTATTCATATGTGTTCCGAGGTGAATCAACATATTGCACACTAACTGCTGGCATGAACTCAAATTTCTCTAGTGTGCATCAATGCAGTGCATTTTAGAAATCACACCCTTCTAGTGCATATTTCTGCTCAATGTAGACAACATTTCCTCTCAGCCTGGTGTCTTCAACACAAAACAGCACTTCCTCAATGGCTTCTGGCTTATCACTAGAATTCTTTGAATTCTTAGTAGTGCTGTCTTGGTCCTTGGAAAGCCTCAGTGGTGTGCTTACACCTATATAATATTGCATAAATTGCCGGAGTACAAAACAATAAAGTTGTGAGTGGTACGAAAAATGTACTTGACAATTAATGAGGAAACAACAAATTACTTTCTCCTTTCCCTCTGTCAGAAGTGTAAACCATTTGCCCAATTGCCTTTATAAGAAACTAGTATAAGTTCCCGGCGTTGATCGGGTCAGTCGGAGGTGGGGAGGGGGCAGACAGCTGACACCCCCTGACCAACCCCAACACCCCCCAGCTCACTTACCCCCCGACCAAACCCGACACCCCCACCTGACCCCCCCCCAACCAAACCCAACACCCCTACCTCACCCCCCGACCGAACCCGACACCCCCACCTCACTTACCGTCCGACGTGGGGGTGTTGGGTTTGGATGGGGGGGGTGAAAATGTGAGTCGGGGTTGGTCAAGGGGTAAGTGAGGTAGGGGTGTCGGGTTTGCTTGGGGGGGTATGGTGGTGGTGTCGGGTTTGGTCGGGGGGTAAGTGAGCCGGGGGGTGTCGGGTTTGGTCTGGGGGGGTGGGAAGTTGTCGGGGTGGGTGAGGGGTGAGGTGTGGGTATTGGGGTTGGTCAGGGGGTGTTGCGGTTGGTGGGGGGGTGAGGTGGGGGTGTCGGGTTTGGTCGGGGGGTAAGTGAGCCGGGGGGTGTCTGGTTTGGTCTGGGGGGGTGGGAAGGTGTCGGGATGGGTGAGGGGTGAGGTGTGGGTATTGGGGTTGGTCAGGGGGTGTTGCGGTTGGTGGGGGGGTGAGGTGGGGGGTGTCGGGTTTGGTCGGGGGGTAAGTGAGCCGGGGGGTGTCTGGTTTGGTCTGGGGGGGGTGGGAAGGAGTCGGGATCGGTGAGGGGTGAGGTGTGGGTATTGGGGTTGGTCAGGGGGTGTTGCGGTTGGTGGGGGGGTGAGGTGGGGGGTGTCGGGTTTGGTCAGGGGGTAAGTGAGCTGGGGGGTGTCGGGTTTGGTCTGGGGGGGTGGGAATGTGTCGGGATGGGTGAGGGGTGAGGTGTGGGTGTTGGGGTTGGTCAGGGGGTGTCGGGTTTGCTTGGGGGGGTGAAGTGGGGGTGTCGGGTTTGGTCTGGGGGGTGGGAAGGTGTCAGGGTGGGTGAGGGGTGAGGTGTGGGTGTTGGGGTTGGTCAGGGGGTGTTGCGGTTGGTGGGGGGGGTGAGGTGGGGGTGTCGGGTTTGGTCGGGGGATAAGTGAGCCGGGGGGTGTCGGGTTTGGTCTGGGCACCCACCCCGACACCTTCCCAGCCCCCAGACCAAACCCGACACCCTCCGGCTCACTTACCCCCCGACCAAACCCAACACCCCCACCTGACCCCCCTGACCAAACCCAACACCCTCACCTGACCCCCCCAGACCAAACCCGACACCCCTACCTCATCCCCCCAAGCAAACCCGACACCCCCACCTCACCCCCCCCACCAACCGCAACATCCCCTGACCAACCGCAACACCCACACCTCACCCACCCCGACACCTTCCCACCCCCCCAGACCAAACCCGACACCCCCTGGCTCACTTACCCCCCGACCGAACCCGACACCCCCACCTCACTTACCGTCCCACCAAACCCAACTCGGATCCATGGCAGGCGGGGAGGGAGCCCAGAGCTGAGGGATTCCGGGGACCTTCGCAGGTGGGGGGGGGCACAGAGCTGATGGATTCCGGGGTTCCGTTGGGAGGGGGGAGGGGCAGAGAACTGAGGGATTTCCGGGGTTCCGTTGGAGGAGGGAGGGGCTGTGAGCTGAGCGAGTGCGGTGTCTGTTGGAGGGGGTATTATGACATCATCACCACCTAGCTGCCCAGCCGATGTGATTGGCCCTTAAAGGCTTTCACCCCTGTGGGGGCGTCAGAGGTGAGATCCGAAATTTTTTTGACCCTTATGACCATCTAGACCCCAAGACCCCTAACTGTACCAAATTTCAAGTCTCTGCCTCAAACGGTGCGGGAGGAGTTCGCGGTCAAACATACACCACTTGACTTTTATATATATAAACTAGCATAAGTGCCCGGCACTGCTCGGGTCAGTCGGAGGTGGGGAGGGGGCAGACAGCTGACACCCCCCGACCAAACCCAACACCCCCACCTCACCTCCTGAGCAAACCCGACACCCCCACCTCACCCCCCGACCGAACAGTGTATTTAATAATCTGTGTGCTACACAGTGCACCGTGAGCCGGGGGGGTGTCGGGTTTGGTCTGGGGGGGTGGGAAGTTGTCGGGGTGGGTGAGGGGTGAGGTGTGGGTGTTGGGGTTGGTCAGGGGCTTTTGCATTTGGTGATGGGGTGAGGTGGGAGTGTCGTGTCCAGTTGGGGGGTAAGTGAGCCGGGGGTGTCGGGTTTGGTCTGGGGGGGTGGGAACGTGTCGGGGTGGGTGAGGGGTGAGGTGTGGGTGTTGTGGTTGGTCAGGGGGTATTGTGGTTGGAGGGGGTGAGGTGGGGGTGTCGGGTTTGCTTGGGGGGATGAGGTAGGGGTGTCGGGTTCGGTCGGGGGTAAGTGAGCCGGGGGGTGTTGGGTTTGGTCTGGGGGTGTTGCGATTGGTGGGGGGGTGAGGTGGGGGTGTCGGGTTCGGTCGGGGGTAAGTGAGCCGGGGGGTAAGTGAGCCGGGGGGTGTAGGGTTTGGTCTGGGGGGTGGGAAGTTGTCGGGGTGGGTGAGGGGTGAGGTGTGGGTGTTGGGGTTGGTCAAGGGGTGTCGGGTTTGCTTGGGGGGGGTGAGGTGGGGGTGTCGGGTTCGGTCGGGGTGTAAGTGAGCCGGGGGGTGTCGGGTTTGGTCTGGGGGTGTTGCGATTGGTGGGGTGGTGAGGTGGGGGTGTCGGGTTCGGTCGGGGGGTAAGTGAGCCAGGGGGTGTCGGGTTTGGTCTGGGGGGGTGGGAAGGTGTCGGGGTGGGTGAGGGGTGAGGGGTGGTGTTGGATTGGGGGTTGGTCAGGGGGTGTTGCGGTTGGTGGGGGGGTGAAGTGGGGTAGGGGTGTCAGGTTTGGTCGGAGGGTAAGCGAGGTGGGGGTGTCGGGTTTGGTCAGAGGGTAAGTGAGGTGGGGGAGTCGGGTTTGTTTGGGGGGGTGAGGTGGGGGTGTCCCTGAACTCTGTCAAATTATCACCTCCCCAGACCAAATCCAACACCCCCCGGCTCACTTACCCCCCCGACCAAACCCGAGACCCCCACCTGACCCCCCGACCGAACCCGACAACCCCACCTCACTTACCGTCCCAGCAAACCCAACTCGGATCCTTCGCAGGCGGGGAGGGGGCCCAGAGCCGAGGGATTCCGGGGACCTTCGCAGGTGGTGGGGGGTGGGGGGGAGGGACACAGAGCTGATGGAGTCCGGGGTTCCGTTGGGAGGTGGGAGGGGCAGAGAACTGAGGGATTTCCGGGGTTCCGTTGGAGGAGGGAGGGATGAGCTGAGTGAGTGAGGTGTCTGTTGGAGGGGGTATTATGACGTCATCACCACCTAACCGCCCAGCTGATGTGATTGGCCCTGAAAGACTTTCACTCCTGGGGGGCGTCAGAGGTGAGATCCGAAAATCTTTCGACCCTTACGACCATCTAGACCCCAAGACCCCTCACTGTACCAAATTTCAAATCTCTGGATCAAACGCTGCGGGAGGAGTTCGCAATCATACATACATACACCACTTGACTTTTATATATATAGATTAACTACCCTGTTCATTAGTTTGATTCACATTATTTTTTTTGAAAAAAAACCACTCCATCACTACATACTCCATCAAGTTACATACTTGACTAAGAATATATTCCTTCTCTCAGAGGAAATTCTTTTTAGTTCAAAGCTTGACTTTTACAGAAATCCCAATGGGAATAAAGTTTTCTCTTGATAATCTACCGATCTAAGCTTTCTTCCTACATCCTAGAATAGGGCTTCTCAACCTTTTTCTTTCTGAGGATAAAACCAATAGGGTTTTATAGAAATTACTCTAAAAACCTACAACATTTGAGTATGAATCCCTTATCATAGATTCTTTAAACCAGGGGTTCTCAACCTTTCTGTCTTTCTACCTTTCTATCTTTCTCTTCCATCTTCTCATGGAGACAATGACAAAACATACTTTTTTTTTAAAGCACAGCTTAAAATAAGTGAACTCCAAAAAGAATAGGAGATCCAAAAGAGGATAAACCAAAATAGTAAAACAAGAAAAACTGGAAAGAGAAAGGGAGGTGAAGGACTAGAAGAAGGTAATACCAGACTATTTTGATCTTCTCTTAGAAGGAGTTGGCAAGATCTTACATAGAGGGTGAAGACGGAGCATGGAAAGAGGGACAGACAGTAGGGAAACATCAGAAGTGGTGAACAGATGTCTAAGACTGTGATGATGTGAATAAATGAGAGGAGAAGTCCTGCTTGAAAATAAAAATGGCAAAACTGCATATGCAAGAGACTTTTTCCAGTGGTGCAACTGGATGTTAGGAATGAGCCAGGGTTGGGTCTTGGTGAGAAAAAAGCAAAGGAGAAGGAGAGTAAAAGTATTAAGCTTGTGGTAGAAGGTTTGACTGAGTTAGTGGAAGAGGAAGAACATAGTGGGTAGAGTGGCACAGAAGTAATAGGCATTGAAAAGCCAGACAATGGGCTGGAAGTTAAGGGGGCTGAGGTGGCATCCAGTTCAGAGCAATGATAAACTAAGACAAGGTTGAGTTAGGGGATATTTTAGCCAGAGAAAGCTGATCCAGGGCTGTAGCTTAAACCTGGTGAGGGTGAGAAGGAAGATCAATACAGGTCACATTGACTGTCAGTTTGGAAGCTGAAGCTACTAAAATGGAGGTGTGAGCTTGCTCGAAGCAATCAGTTCTTCGTTTTGGATCAATTAGAAGCCATTAATTAAATGGCTAGGAAATCACCGATGGCTGGATTAATTAATGAAGTAAAAAACCAAATCAAAGGAATCCAAGAATATCAGAAAGGTGGTATGTTCTGGGAAGATTATCAGCAACGATGTGTGATTTAACATGCAACGTTGTGGAGATGTCAATGTGGAAACAAGCAAGTTGACAGAATATACAGTTATGGCAGAAGTGCTGTGTTCATTGGAGCACTTGCTGGTACTGCTGCTTCTGGCTGCATGAAAACTGGCAGAGATACTTATCATGGGGCTTTTAAGAGGTAGGTGACTAAAAGAGTTGCTGATAACCTCACTCTAATGTTCCTAGGCTACTGCGTGTTTGGAAGTGGTAGGGACAAGAGAAGGCTTTTGCCTGTTTCCTTGATCCCTTATCGATGACAGCAACCTTAGCTGGGGAAGACTAACCTGGAGAGTCCCAGCCTTTTAGGAGAGAGGATGGGGGTGGGGGTGGGAGTGGGGTGAAGGGGAAGATAAGAGCCCTGCTGAGTGGCTCTGGATTACTGAGTGGTCCAACAGTTGGCCATTCAATATCTTCTAATGTGTTAAATTGGTAGAAAACCTATCAATTTAAAGAATAGATAAGCTAGTTTTAATTAACATCACTGTTGTGTTTGCACAGCTCTTTACATTTGATTAACTACATTGCTTAGTCTAGAAATAATCATTTCAAAAATGGATCTAAGCTCTTTTTCTCCACTGTTTTCTTTTAGCAAAAGTATTAACAGACCTAATACTTGGTAATTGTTTTATAAGCAATTTCCAGCTACAGTATTTCTAGGAATAAAATACAATATGTCTTACCATCCTTTGACTGGCTTCATTATCCTATATATACAACTTATCAGACCTGTCTTGTAAATTGCAGTGTACTTCATCAACACAGCAAAGCTTGCATAAATAAACAGAGTTATGAGTTTAAAATGATAATTACCAGAATCTAATGAATCGCATAAATCATTTATAATGAAGGGAAATAAACAAGGACTCAGAGATGAACACATTAATAACTTGATTTTTGCAAAAACAATGAGTAGTTTAATTTACATAGAATGTCCACAGACATTGAATTCTATCAGAAATAATTAGTAGTTAATATAAAGGGATAAACTTATCTAGAATATACCAAATTGAAAAAAAAATGAATATTAAAACCATGATTAAACTATGATCATGACAGTAAAACTACAGTATATGACCTATAATGATATACCAGAAGCTGGCAATATGGTTTGTCAAGAGTAAATATCTCCTCAACGTCTCCAGAGCCTGAAAAAAAAAGTCTATAAATCTGTCCAAAATAGATCAGAACATACCTAAAACAAGATCCTAGATATGTTGGTTCCTATAAATGTTTAGTTCAACCCCCGGGGGGGGGGGGGGGGGAGTTGTTTGTTTTTTCCATATTTTGTTTCATTTTGATTATTTTCTGGTATCTTTCACTCTTTGTATTTTGACAGAATAAGAACTTTCAAAGGTTCTTGAGTAGATTCCTGGAGAGCAAAAACAAAATATATCAGCATTAACCTGGCCTTTCTGTCCCTTTTTGCCATTCCAGGCCAGACTGCAAGTGTCAAGTAGGCAAGACTCTGGCTTCTGGAGAAAATCTGGAGTAGCTCTAGGGTGCAACTAGTGAAACTTGGATCCAAATTTGACTCTGTGGTCCTTAGGGTGCAGTGATGATGATTCAGCATCACATGCTGTTAAGACTTCCTTGTTCTTCTGGACAAAGTTCATCACTTGATAAGAGATGCAGCTGCTGGGTTATTTTCCTTTCTCTACTCATGTCCCATATCTCTTCTCATCAAAGGCAAGACAATTCATAATTAATTATTTACAACAACATAGAAGAAATACTGAATTATTCTTTTGCCTTTTTCTTTGATTTTCTCTTTTGTTAGTAATTTGCTAAGAGTGCATAGTGCTGCACAGATATAAGAGAGCACTGACCACTGTTTTTATTACTATTATCTTCACCATTCTATAATCAAGAGAACAAAATCTGAGTAGAATGTGCAGCTTTTAAGTTAGGTTAGTATCTAATGAAGCTACAATGTACTGCTGTCTATGGCTGAAATAATGAATTAAAACCAACAGAGAGTAGTGACTGGCAATGAATCCAAACTGTTCAGGTATGACAGCTGGGCATGCTTTTATTTGACTGCCAGGTGTCATCCAGATTTCTATCTGATATCTAATGGCAATTAATATTTCCCTGCACATAAAGATAGGAAACATTTGCAATTCAGTGCTTATGGAAAGCACACCAGACAGATTAATGAAAGCTGTTTGTCAATTTTCATACAAAATGTTGTTAATAATAATCAAGTATAATGAACAGCCATCATGCATAGCTGTTTGACTTTTGAGGAATATGCTATGAGTGAAATTCAACCTTGACCCAATATGACCCACATAAATCTTAAGAGGGATTTAATTGGCACAGGATTCTAAACACAGGGATACATTTTACCTAGTGTGCTTACTTCAGTTGCTGATAATCTCTCCCCAGTTGTGTTCAGTCTACGGGCTTGTCTTCACTACAGCTGGTAGCCATTGATCTTTTGGCGATCGATTTATTGCGTCTCATCAAGACATGATAAATCAATCGCCTGCAGTGCCCCCTTCGACTCCGGAACTCCAGCTCATTGAGAGGCGCAAGCTGGAGTTGACGGGGCAGTGCGCCACCAACTGCTGCTGCCATGAGGATGGCAGGTAAGTCAGCTGAAGATATGCCAACTTCAGCTACGTGATTCATGTAGCTGAAGTTGTGTATCTTCAGTCATTCCTCCCTCCTCCCCCCAGTGAAGACCAGCCTTAAAGCTGTTTATTTGGGTATGATCAGTGGCTCTCTCTTCAGAGAAGTCTGTATTTCATGTGGCTACAGAGACTGAATCTTAGTGCCTGTGTGCAAACAGCCTAATATTTAGCATAAAAGACAAACAAAGAATCCCAATGTTTCATTCTATGTTTAATTCATAAACATTTGGGGCTTTTTTGACACCTCCCCCCCCAAAGCCTTCATTACTGGTACAGAACCCAAGTAATAGATAATGGATTAGATGACCTAATTGGTCTTTTCTCTAATTTTTATGATATTCACATCCAAAGCCTAAATTGCTCAGTGTCAAAATAGTTGATTCTGCAGTGCCACCATCCAGCTGTTACACTGTGTAAATACGCTATTTATTATTACACTAATCACTCAAGGTAGTTGCCTAGATTTTATGAGCCACATGCTACCTTTTGCTACACACTGATAAAAGGAGGAAATTGTGGCAAAATTATCTAAAAATAGGACAACGAGATAGAGCATTGGCTGTGGTTTGTTTTCCATGCCTTTAGAGACAGTGAATTCCTAACAGGTCCAGATTTATGGGTATGTCTACACTGCAATATAAACCCAGGATTAGTGGGACTCGAATGAGCTGACCCGTGCTAGGGAAACCTGGACCCACGAAAGCTCATGCTTCAAAACTTTATAGTTAGTCTTTAAGGTGCCACAGGACTTTGTTAACTGGACTTGAGTGTCTACATTGTATTTTAACCCTACATTTAGAGATTTTTCTAATGTGTGATCAAACCTAGGGCTCTGGTGTCCATACTGCAGTGTACAGACCTGAGTCAAAGTAATCATATCCCAGAGTCACTAACTCCTTCCCCAAAACGTAGCTGCTCTAGCCCTAGAACAGTGGTGTACTGTCAGAAAAATGTACTGCCCATCGTGTCATTGTCAGTGTGCTTTGAAAAAGGCTCGATTGGTTCACTCTCCATTGTAAACCGAGGAGGCTCTCTGATAGTGTGTATGCAGATGGGTGCTAAGAAGAGAATAGGTTAATGCTGACCTGAATGCATTTGCCTGTTGCAAAGGGATGTGGGGTTGCTTCCCTTTTCAGTATAGTGGATTGCAGATTGTTGGGATAGTTCTCCCATGGAATTGTGGGATACTTCCAGCTGACGCCCAGGACCTGAGTCAAGTGGGGCTGCATCTACCCTGCAGCATAATCGGGCTCTGGGTCCCAGCTTCATTCAAGCTCAGACCCTCCAGCTCTGCAGGGTCTTGGGTCCAAATCTTAGGATAGCACAATTGCAGTGTAGATGCAAAAGGCATTAGGCTTGAGCCCGGGCTTACATTGAAGTATGGACATACCCTTCAAGGCTGGAACTCCACAGCTTAGAGACAGGAGGAAGAACAACCTAGAAACAACTGGTCACTGCAAATCTCTTCAGTAATTCCAGCTGTTTGGACAAGCAGTACATTTCTCCTGGTAACTTTGATTCTCTTTATTCCCACTCTATTTGAGGAGTGGAAGAGAGCGGGCGTAAGGGAGTGGCCTTATGCTGTTCAGTGGTAGGTGAAATGATCACTAAAGGCTTTAGATTCTCCTCATATAGATGCATCTTTAAGATTGGGTTGTCTCTGACTATAGGTTTGTACAAAGTTCTCATCTTAACTGGGCCTCTGGGCACAAATGCTCTACAAACTGTAAATAATAATGATGACAAATATGTATAAAGCAGCACCTCACCTTGGACCCACCGTTGGAGATAGGATACTGGAGTCGATGCACTTGGACAACCCCTCTGTTTCTGTGGAGCCATGATGGTGAGGAGTGGAGGTCAATAGAGCATCACATGGGCCAGGATCTCTTCACATGAATGGCCTGGGTGTAACAGGTTAGCTAGTTAGGGCTAATCCTTGAGGTTTATGTGGCAAATTCTACCTATTCTATGGTTACCTAAACCCTTCTCACTAGAAGGGAAAAAGAAGCGGAAACTCTGTGTCATTCTTGCTATGGCCTCTTTGTGTTCAGTTGCCTTCTTGAAGATACACTCTGCACAGAGGGTATCCCTGAGTGGCGTAGCATGCTCCATTCCTTCCCCATCCAGCCACCAGCATAAAGGATGTGTCTGGGGCATAAGGGGTTTGGTGGAGATTCCTAGCCCCCAGAACAGATCCTTAAGGCCACACATAGCCAGGTACAACACAGCAGCCATAAGGGCACTCTAGATTGTGCCAAGTGGCAGTTCTGTGCCAGGACAGGCGGAATGTAAAGCCACTTTTCAGTCATTTGTCATCCGCTGAGCACCATTCACGGACCACAGCATTCTGCTATGCGTTCATCCTTCCACAGATTGGCCCAAGGTCTGGAAAACACATGAGATAAATAACCTATAAACACTGAAAAACAGTCTCTCAAATTGAAAAGATAAAATTGTGCTTAAAAAGCCTTGTAAATTACAAAAAGTGCTGTCCTTTATTGGTAGAACTCAGTGTAAGTGCTCATTTCCATTGTAAACCAGAGGCTTATATTTATTTTGTCCATGATTGCAAGTGAAATATGCTGTTTGCATCCAACAAAGTGGGTATTAGCCCACGAAAGCTTATGCTTCAATACTTTAGTTAGTCTTTAAGGTGCCACAGGACTCTTTGTTACCGCTGCTATTCCAGACTAACACGGCAACCTCTCTGATTAGTGAAATATATAGTATTCAGATTGGAAATGAGCGGGTGCACATCCGCATAGTTCCTCTGAGGCCAATGGGGCTACACTGATTTACACCAGTTGAGGATCTGGTCCAGTCTCTCATATTCCATTTCTGATTGATTTTTTTTTACAAAGAAAATATAGATGAAAGATTAGCTTGTATTCCTTTGAAAACAACACTCAGGGAGTGACTCAAGGGTTCGTGATAAGCAACGTACATTTTCAAAACATGGGCGATCTTGTAAGTAAGGTAAAGGTGAGAGCCAGGAAATGTGGATTCTTATGTTAGAAATGCTAAGGATTTCCTTTGTAACCTGGAGCAAGTCCATTCCTCCCTGTCTGTTTCAATTTTCTAGTTTGCAAAATAGATCAAATAATTATTATTTATCTCCAAGGCATGCTTTGAAACTAAGGTTCATTGGAATCTGTTTTTAGAGTCTTGGATGGATAAACAAAAAATCATAGGAGTATTTTACCTCTAGCTCACTTGTTCAAATGTGGCTTAGATAAGTAGTGATCAAAATCTATTTTCTGCCAGTGTTGGCCTACGTGGAATTAATCACTGGTGTCATTGCAGTTCCCAGAAGAGAAGAATTAAAATCACAAAAATTTAGTATTAAAATGGATACTAATTTCCACCTTTGCTGGCAATCCCAGCAAAGCAGCGTAGGATAGAAGTATAATGGCAATGAACTACCCTTTTACTCCTACAGGTGGTCCCTTCCAGAACTAATTTAAGGTATTTCAGAGATGCAGTATTTGGAAACTCGCAAAATGTCTGCTCACAGTCTGCTTTGTGGACCTTGGTTTCCAGTGATACCAATTTGACACTATTCATTAGCATCAAATGATATTATATATATTGTAGCTATATAGTTATATATACACACATGTATATAAGAAAAGAAAAACAAAACCCTTCCATGAGCTCTGGATATCACTGTTAAAATGCCTTATCATAATTCTTTTCCGCCTCCTAATCCATTTACAGTTGGTGGTGCTAAACATTAAGGGTTTGATCCTCTTTTCAGATGCATGGGCACACATCACCCCAGTATGATCAGTTCCTAAATTCAAACTGATATCCCACCTACACAGTTTAGATTAGTACACAGGAAGCTTTTAGATACCTATTTTGGAGTGATCCAACCATGGAAAAAAACAGCTGAGACCTTTCTGATCTATTCCAAAATACATTTACAACCTATACATTGTCTGGGCTGGATATTAACTTTTATTCATAGTGAATTTTTCACCTGTCTTCTCCAGTATACTCACCCTACTTTATGACCTGATCCATTGAAGAAAAGACTCTCATTGACTTCAATGAGTTTGGATCAGGCTTTAAATAAATATTTAAACACCCAGGTCCAATGCACTGCATGGATAATTTGGCAGTTGCTTTAAAAATATATATTTACAGGTTCAATGCACTGCACAAACACTAATCCTCGTGCTACCCTTTTAAGACAGGCGTTCACACGAATCTTCCCACCTCTTTCTGATGACCTGTCTGAGGCACAGTGAGGACCCAAATGCATTGGGGTTGATTTGTCCCAATGTTCTCAAATGGAACTTGATGTAGATCAAATGCAATAAGGATAACAATATTGCACCTCAGATAGCATATGCCCTGTGAAAGCTACTGCTCTTACTCACATTTTTAAAAAGAAATTATCTTCATTCTTCTCGCGTCCCCCAAGGAATGGAAAATCACCACAATAGAGTAAAAGAAAATATTTGTTTCACAGCAACTCTGCAAATTTCCAAACACTCAACAGTACCATGCAGTTTATTCAGCAGTGAGTTAAATAATCTTAAGTAAACTTGAATACTGGGCCAGACTCAGCTCTGCTCCTTTGAGCTACAGTGGGAGAATAAACAGGCCATAACCCACTTTCTAAGGATTCCCCCCCAGTGCAGGGAAATCATCAGATGACATATGGCTAGGGCTCCCTGTTTGTCACCAAGGCCGTGGAAGTCACAGGTTCTGCGACTGTCTGTGACCTCTCTGACTTCTACAGGGGCCAGCATGGCTGACAGCAGGGCCACCCAAGTACCTGGCTCTGGGGCCAGCTGATCAGGCAGCCCCAGGGATAGCCACTGTTCAGGCAGCCCCGACGGGCAGCTGGGAGGAGCAGCCGCGATTCACAGCCCCAGGCAGTGTCCCCAGCTGGCTGGCCGGAGCAGCCGTAGTCTGCAACCGCTGGCATCTGGTGCCTCTTCCCCCTTCAAGCAACACATCTCCATGCTCTCCGAGTACACTCCAACTAAGATTTAATCACAGGTATTTTTAGTAAAAGCCATGGACAGGTCACAGGCTGTGAATTTTTGTTTATTGCCTGTGACCTGCCCATGACTTTTACTAAAAATACCCGTGACTAAATCATAGCCTTACATAGAGCCTCTGGGTGTTGCCTGACCACAGCAATGCTACATTTTGATTATCTCCAGATGTCGGAATGGAGCGCAGGTTAGAGAAGCCCTGTGGTTAACTCATTCCTATTTGTAGCTGTTTAAGAGAAATCCACTCAGGTGTGGAGAGCCTGTCCGGGTCCACTGCAACACTCAACATCCTATGGCACCCTTGGAAGAGCCAAGGGTGAAGCTGACACTCAAGTGAAGGCTGAGAGTCTCTGCATGCCTGGGAGGGGGTCTTGGTTTGGGCCTCAAATACTCTGGTTCAGAGTGGAATGCCGGGGAGGTCTGGTGGAAGAGCCTATGTGACCCATGCTTATATGTGTTGTGATGGCCTGATCATCACAACACATATAGATAGGCTGGAGAGGAGCTGCAGCCATTATTCCAGCAGAACAGCTGAACAGTACTGCTGAATCCCTACTGAACCCCTTCAGAACCCCTACTGAACAGTAGCAGAACAGCCGAATTGTAGTCCTGCAGTCTAGCTACAATGTCCATACCAAGCTGTGAAGTTTCAGGCTTACCAACATGGACATGCATAGCAGAGGCTTGATCTTGGGCAAAGAGCTGGCTGCAATTCAACAAGAAGCACTAGATCATGTCAGCAAGATTTAACTTGTTATAAATTGCAGCTAATCTCACTTTCAGGCATGTTGTGACCTCGGGGTAAGTGTGTGTAATGTTTGTAAACATTATTTATCACCTGCCCTTTTGACAGATGATGCCACAAGAGCAATATACATTCCTCTGCAATAGGAAATGTTTCTCCTGCCCCATTGTTAAAAACAGTTCCTGGAGGGCCAAGGTAGAGCAAAGATATATATGTATAAATGAACTGCAGAGCTCTTCATTTACATGTGAGTTTATTGTTCACGGATGCATGAAAGCTGGCTAGTCCAATGTGATGCAAACGGTCATACCAGTAGATGTGAATTGATCAGAAATGACGCAAGTGGAGACCTGCTGCTTGTGAATTATTGTGCAATGCCATTCAGTTCAGACCGAGTGAGGTGTGCCATAAGTGAGAGAGAAAAGAAATATTGCGCATAGGGGGAGCTAAATTACATTGCATGGTGGCAGTCAGCCTGTCAGTAAATGCGATTAAAGCAATTCCTGTTGTATAGATCTGTCCAAAACCATAATCGAGGAGAAAATGCTCCAGTGAAAACTATAAAAACTGCAGTTAAATTGTAAATTTAATCAGTATCGATTGGCTGCAGCTTTAGAATTTATTAGGGTGCTAAAAAAAATCTGTTTTCTCCTTTTTAAATGGGGCTTACAATATCACTTGGAGGTAGTAAAATACAATCAAAATTGATTTTTTTTTTAAATTTCAGAACTTAAAAATATTTATAAAATTATGACTCCTCTCTTTCTAATTGCTTGCTCTTATAACACTCTTCAGTGGAGCAGTTTCAGATACTGTGTGATTGCAGTACACTATGATACACTGGCTTTCAACTTTAGTTAAGGCAGAGCCAGCTGTCTGGTCACAAAATGTTTCCTTTCTATAAATATTAATTACAATATTTACAATTGACACGCCCGGGAAAAATCACAACCATTCCTAGAGCTGCACGTTTATAGGCTTCAAACATTGCCTTGGAGTGTTTAAATGTTGGTGCGATACCACAGACACCAGGTGGTAGTATGGTATTCAGAGATGACTGAATTTTGTGATTTAAGGTTTAATGATGACTAGTCTGGGCTTAGTCCATTCAGGTTGCAGAGTCAAGCACCCAAAATTTAGGAAAGGACAGAATTAAGGTTGGCTGTACAATCTTAATTTGGCCCACTTGTACAGGTTCATCATGATAATCTTGCTTAATATCACTGAGGGATGTCTGTAGCAGAGCCAGGAATAGAACCCAGCTCTCCTGGGTCCCAGTCTAGTACCTTAAAGAAGAGACCATCTTTTCCTCATTTGCTCTCCCTCCTGTGCATAAAGTATGTAACAGACAGTGTGTTTGTTACATAGTACATGTAACTATGTATGTACTATGTAACAAATAGTGTGTTAACGAAGACTATCATAATACATACACATAAGGGGACTGAACATTGGGAATTAGGAATCTGGGGTTGTATTCCTGACTTTGTGGGGAATGTGGTCTAGTGGTTACAGACAGCACAGATGAATGTATAGGTCTAACACATTGATTCTGAAAAGCATTGTGGCTGAGTTGCTAAGGCTTGAATCTGCTATATTAGAGACTGATTCTAGATTCCATTGTGGCCCTTTGATGTGGCTCCAGACACAAACCAGGGTTGTAAGAGAGGAAGATACATCTGCTGGGAAATTCCCCCAGTACAGGAGCAACATTGGGACAGAATGCACAACTCTATGCTTCCCCTGATATAGAAAACATGTTGTGTTGAATGTTGGAAGCACAATGGAGTGCCTAGCAAGCTGATCCCACCTCAGGAAATCCATGGTGTGGGGAAGCCCGGGGTAGCTGGATAAGGCTACCTTAATTTGGAACAACTTCCAGGTTTGTGTAACAGTTTGTTACTTAAGGGTATGTCTTCACTACAGCAGTAGTTCGATTTCCTTTATGTCGATGTTGTGAACGTGACGGTATACAGTCGATGTTGTGTGTCTTCACTAGGCACAGCTAAGCACAGTAAGTCGACAGTGTCTGTCCGCAAAACTTTTGCAAGCGTCGACATGACGAGCGTTGCACTCTGGGTACCTATCCCACAGTTCCCTGATCCCCCAGCAGGCACCATTTCGAGTGTTGCACTGTGGGTAGGCATTTCCAAATTTCGCGCCCTTTTTCTGCCGTGCTAACGCCATAGCATTGCAAGCATGGAGCCCGCTGACACCACGGCTGCAGTAATGGCTGTTGTGAGGACCTCGATCACGGTTGCTGAGTTCCTGCTGCACCGTCTGCAGAGGAGGAATGCGATCCGGGGAGAACTGCGCTTTCCGGAACCCGACGACAGTGAGGAGGAGATGGACGAGGACAGCGGGGACGACAGGGACACTGACGTGCACAGCGGGGACGACAGGGACACTGACGTGCACAGCGGGGACGACATGGACACTGCCGTTTTTGCAAGTAGGGCGACTGACAATCTGTCGAAAATGGTGGCAATGGGGCAGGCTCATGCCATCGAACGCCAATTCTGGGCCAGGGAAACAAGCACGGACTGGTGGGACCGCATAGTGCTGCGGGTCTGGGATGACTCCCAGTGGCTCAGAAACTTCCGCATGCGAAAGGGCACCTTCATGGAACTTTGTGACTTGCTGTCCCCGGCCCTCCGGCGCAGGAATACCAAAATGAGAGCGGCCCTTACAGTGGAGAAGCGAGTGGCGATAGCCCTCTGGAAGCTTGCAACGCCAGACAGCTACCGGTCAGTGGCGAATCAGTTTGGGGTGGGTAGGTCTACAGTGGGCTTTGCTGTGATGCAAGTAAGCAGGGCAATCGTCGAGCGGCTGCTACACCGGGTTATAAACCTCGGAAACCTGCAAGCCACAATAGATGGCTTTGCCGCCATGGGATTCCCTAACTGTGGTGGGGCTATAGATGGGACTCATATCCCTATCCTGGCACCGGACCATGAGGCCGCCGAGTACAGAAACCGGAAGGGATATTACTCAATGGTCATGCAAGCAGTGGTTGACCACAAGGGACGTTTCACCGACCTCTACGTGGGGTGGCCGGGAAAGCTTCATGATGCTCGAGTGTTCAGGAACTCTAGAGTTTTTAGACAGCTGCAGCAAGGCACTTTCTTCCCCGACCAGAAAATTTCCGTGGGGGGGGTCGAAATGCCGATCGTGATCATTGGGGACCCAGCCTACCCCCTA
This sequence comes from Sternotherus odoratus, assembly GCA_032164245.1. NCBI lineage: Eukaryota > Metazoa > Chordata > Testudines > Kinosternidae > Sternotherus > Sternotherus odoratus. The sequence goes on along the minus strand of JAVMKO010000002.1, from coordinate 83,219,696 downwards.
ATGCCCTGGCTTATGAAGCCCTACACAGGAGCCCTGGACAGGGGTCAGGAGCTGTTCAACTACAGGCTGAGCAAGTGCAGAATGGCCGTGGAGTGTGCATTTGGCCGCTTGAAGGGGAGATGGCGTTCCTTACTGATTCGCTCAGACATCCGCGAGAGAAATATCCCCATTGTTATAGCTGCTTGCTCTGTGCTCCACAATCTCTGTGAGAGCAAGGGGGAAACGTTTATGGCGGGCTGGGCGGCAGAGGCAAATTTACTTTCTGCTTCTTATGAGCAGCCACACAGCAGGGAAAGTCGAAGAGCACACCGTGAGGCCCTGCGCCTCAGGGACGCTTTGAAAGACAGTTTTATGAGTGCCTGAGATGGCGTTTGAGAATCTGCTCCCTTGCTGTGCTCTAAGCCTGCTGCCCTTGAACCCTCTTTCCCTCCCCCCTCCCCATGCTTTCCCTCCCCCTTCCCCCCTCCCCATGCTTTCCCTCCCCCATCCCCATGCTTGCAGAGGAAATAAAATCACTGTTTGAAAAATCATGGTTCCTTTATTGGTTCATCGGAAATACAAATACAGGGGATCATTGTCCTGGTATCCTGCAGGGAAACCGGCAGTTGCAGTGGGGGAGGAGCGGGCAAAGGAGGGGGGGGAAGGGGGGAGAGGAGGGGGGGGCAAGACACAGCAGCTTTTAAAAGTTTTCTGAGAACGTCAGCCTGCTGCTGCTGCTGCTTCTGCTGGCTTGTGGGGTAGAGTGGAGCGGCCCACGTAGCTTGCCCCCCCCCCCGTGTTCTCACCCCGCGTCTGGGTGGGGAATCTATGGGAGTTGGGGAGGGGGGGAGGTGGTTACACAGGGGCTGCAGAGGTGGTCTTTGGGCATGCTGCAGCTCCACCAGAGATCGCAGCATGTCGCTCTGGTCCTCCATTATGCGGAGGAAAGCATCCATGCGTCTTTCCTCACGCTGTTCCCTCTTTTCTGCAGCGGCTCTCCATTCCTGCCTCTCTCGATTCCTTGCCTCTCTCTCTCGATTCCTTTCCTCTCTCTCTCGATTCCTTTCCTCTCTCTCTCGATCCCTTGCCTCTATCATTCTTTCCCTCCAGTCCATCTGGCGGGCTGCCTCAGCACGCGAGTTCTCCACGAGTTCAGTGAACATCTCATTGCGCGTTCGCGTTTTCTTTTTACGCTTTCTTTTCTGCGGTGCAGGGCGGGAGGAGGAGGCCGGGGTATTCTGAGATACTTGTTCATCTGTGGGCGAGTGTGGGAAAAGAAAGTTTGAAAGTTATGAGACAGATACATTCAAGGTTAGGAGGCAGATGCAGTCTCGGACGGTACACAATGGGAGTACTATGCCATTTGCAACCTCAGTATTCAGAGGCCTGATATGATTTCTGTACAAGGTCATGTTCTACACCTAATAAAAGTGACTGAGAAGCTCACAGAAAAGTCATAGCATCTCAGACACATATGCGTGCCTCAGCCCAAGACGGCTTCTGAAATCACCGTGCAGCCGGCCATGGTAAGTTAAAAGTGGCGCTTGCATACTGTAGAGTAACCCCACCCCCTTCCCCCCACCGCGTGGCTGGCTCCCACTGAAACCGCAAACTGCAAAGCAAATGCCAAAAAATCTCTCGCTGAGGGCTAAGGTCTTTTTGGGGCTCTTCAAACCGCGTGCAGACTGCTCAGATTCCCTGCTAGCTACCGCTACGGGCTGGGGGTGGTGGTGGTTGGGTGCGCGTTGGATCTGAAGCGGAAGAAACCGCGTGCAGACTGCTCAGATTCCCTGCTAGCTACTGCTACAGGCTGGGGGGGGGGTGGTTGGGTGCGCGTTGGATCTGAAGCGGAAGAAACCGCGTGCAGACTGCTCAGATTCCCTGCTAGCTACCGCTACGGGCTGGGGGGGGGGGCGGTCAGCGTTCGTGGGGGGGGGGGGCGGTTGGTCGGTCCTCAGCAGAAAAGAGTACTTTGCAGCTGGGAATCTTTATCTCCCTACTAATTGCAGTCCGTATCTCAAACAGGCAACCCTGAATGACATCACTTTGCTGAGAATTTCTCGGAGAGATAGGGAGCGCATCCTCCTTGAGTCCATGCAAAGTCCTGGTCCATACGCCGCAATGCTAGCCTGCTCAATGATACCAGACAACTTACTACTTTCGTGGCGTGGGTTGGTGTCCTATCACGGGGGACCACATAAGGCGGCTCTCCCCAGAAATCTGCTGCGCTGGATTCATCACTACCTCCTGGATAGCTTCCTTGAAATGTCCGTGGAGGACTTCTGGTTAATCCCGGAGTATATTGACAAACTCTTTGAGTAGAAATTGACCAGCAATGAAAGCACGTTAAGTCCTTAGGGCAAGTTACTAATTAATAAATGCTTCCTTTACAAAATCACGTGTCATGTAATCACTTAAAAAAGAAACACTTACCCCCCTGGGAGGCTTGGGAGGGTACTGGCTCCAGGGTGACAAACAGCTCCTGGCTCTCTGGGTACACAGGTTCTCCGCTGGGCTCCTGCTGCTCCGTGAGATTTTCCTCTTCATGCTCGTCCTCCTCGGAATCAGTCTCCTCCCTGACGATGATCCCATCGGTGGAGTCCACGCACACCGGCGCGATGGTGGTGGGGGCGCCCCCCATTATCGCATTTAGTTCATTGTAGAACCTGCATGTCCGTGGCGCGCCCCCTGATCGTCCGTTTGCCTCCTTGGCTTTCTGGAACGATTGCCGCAGCTCCTTAATTTTCACGCGGCACTGTGTGGTGTCCCTGTTGTGGCCCCTTTCTAGCATGGCCTTGGAGACCCTTCCATAGGTGTTGGCATTCCGTTTGTTGTTTCGTAGTTCCAACATCACGGATTCCTCTCCCCAGATAGCGATGAGATCCAGCACCTCACAAGAGGACCATGCTGGAGCTCTTCTCCTCTGGCTGGTCTCCAGGGTAGATGAGCTCTGCATGGAGTCTTGTGATGCTGAGCTCTGCATGGCGGCTAGTGCTGCGGATAGCTCTGAATGGCGACTGAGCAGTTCAGGTGAGCTGGCCACGCTGACCAAACAGGAAATGGCATTCAAATGTTCCCGGGTCTTATCTACCTGGCCAGAGCAGCGAGTTCAGAGTGCAGTGCAGAGCGGTCACAGTGGAGCAGTAGCGAGGCAGTCCAGAGCGGTCAGAATGGAGCATTGTGGGACAGCCTCTGGAGGCTATTAATGTCGGGTTCCGTCTTCACTAGCCCACGGTCGAGCTTGGAATGTCGAGACTAGCCTTATGTCTCTGGTTAGGCTGGAGTGCCAAGATCGATCTTTAAGGCCCTTTACATCGATGTTAAGGGCATGTATGTGAAGACAGGTACACGTTTACTTCGACCTAACGTCGTTAACATCGATTTAAAGTGGTAGTGAAGACATGCCCTAAGACTTCCACAAGTAGCTCATACTCTGGGAAGCACAAAAGTGGGTAAAGGTCACCTTCCCATCCTTCAGCCTCTTCCCAGGGTCACCTTCTCTACTGCTCCTCCCGAGAAGTACAGCACAGAATGTGGGCCTTGAATTCTACTCACAGCATTGCTGCACCTGACCTTATGGTCAGTTAGTCCATCTATATATATAAAAGTCAAATGGTGTATGCGTGTATGTATGTGTGTATGTATGTGCACTTACTCCTTCCACACCGTTTGAGCTAGAGACTTGAAATTTGGTATAGTTATAGGTCTTAGGGTCCTAATCAGGGTAAGAGTTGAAAATTTTTCAAATCTCACCTCTGACACCCCCCAGGGGTGAAATTATTTAAAGGCCAATCACATCAGCTGGGCAGCTGCTGTTCTCTGTGACATAGTTATGATGTCATAATACCCCCCTCCAATGGACCCTGCATTCGCTCAGCTCTCTGCCCCCTCCCCCCTCCAACGGACCCCGCACTCGCTCAGCTCTCTGCCCCCTCCCCCCTCCAACGGACTCCGCACTCGCTCAGCTCTCTGCCCCCTCCCCACCTCCGACAGACCCGAATTGGGTTTGGTTACAGGTGGGGGTGTCGGGTTTGGTCAGGGGATGAGGTGGGGGTGTCGGGTTTGGTCCGGGGGGGGTAAGTGAGCCGGGGGTGTTGGGTTTGGTCTAGGGGGGTGGGAAGGTGTCGGGGTGGGTGGGGGTGAGGTGTGGGTGTTGGGGTTGGTCAGGGGGTGTTGGGTTTGGGGGGGGGTAAGGTGGGGGTGTTGGGTTTGTTTGGGGGTGAGGAGGGGGGTCGGGGGGTCGGGGTTGGTTGAGGGGTAAGTGAGGTGTGGGTGTCAGGTTTGTTTGTGGTGGTAGGTAGGGGTGTCGGGTTTGGTTGGGGGGGGTGAGGTGTGGGTGTTGGTCAGGGGGTGTTGGTAGGGGGATGACGTAGGGGTGTTGGGTTTGGTTGGGGGGGTGAAAATGTGAGTCGGGGTTGGTCGAGGGGTAAGTGAGGTGGGGGTGTCGGGTTTGGTCGGGGGGTGAGGTTGGGGTGCCAGGTTTGCTCTCTGCCCCCTTCCCCCTCCAACGGACCCCTCACTCGCTCAGCTCTCTGCCCCCTCCCCACCTCCGACGGACCCGAGCAACGCCGGGTATTTTCGCTAGTATACAATATAGGGAAAAAATATTGCCTGCCTCCAAAATCATGTGTATGAAACCTTGCTTAATAATAAGGGCTGTGAAATGCAAAGAATTATTAAAAGCAGTGAATGGAAGAGATGACTCTAAAACTCATTGTATCCTCTTGATACCTAGGCAAAGGACACAGCAGCAGAAGTGGCTTATTATTGATGCTACCTTGTTCCCCTAGTCTGAGGCTATGGTTCTATTCCGTTATGCCTAAGAGCATTGCCAGTGCAATTAGCATGTTAAAGATGTCCGTGGGACATGAACACGTTCTGTGCAAATGGAAATGTTCAGAGAGCTTATCAGCCAGTCTTTAACAAGCTGTACCTGAGCATATACAATTTTCAGAGGCTTATAACTCAGTCCTTGTGGTTAGATATAAACGGGGATGGACAAAGCACCTCTCTGACTCTAGGATCAACCCCCTGACAAATTTCAAGTTCTTGTTACCAACCCTGAATGTGCTAGAGTTCTTGAAAAACATTTTCAAGGGAAAATAATTATTGTTCATAACTGACTACTTACTATTAACATAACTACTCACTTTTTTCAGAAGCTTGTTTTTGAAAGCAGCTGAAACAGTTGTGCTGAATCTAGAATCAGGTTGAGGCTGAAAGCAATCCTGGAAAATTTCAGCCTGCATGGCAAAGTTATAAATGCTCATAATATTGGATAATAATAACTATGGATGCTGTTACCAGCTTTAATATTGATATTCTGATGTTAAGGTTGCTAGTTTATCTCTCAAAAGTCAAGAAATGGCAATATTACAGTTGTTCAACCAACTGAACTATCACATACTATTTCTCAAGTAATGTAACCTAACATCATACTGAGAGTTTTGTTACCATTTAACCCCCTGTGTATCTTTTCCCCCTCACTCTTTGAAACTTAAATGAATATTAGTATTGTAATGGTCCAGTAAATCTTTGATGACTTATCCTGTTTTATAAGTTGGGTGTAATTTAAGGAATGGAGCACTTAACTATGAAGCTAACTTTAGTTGCATGTTGCAGACTTTTGTAGGTGCAAGTCAGGCAGTTGGAAAGCTAACTGAGCTGCAAGCTATCCTGCAAACACTATGAATCTGGATAATTTCATTCTCATGAGTAGTCCTATTGAAATCCAATGTGTTTACTCCCATGACTAAAGTTATTAAAGCGTAAGAGTTTGCAGGATTGTATGCGTGTATGTTTATATCTCGAGAGATTTTAACCAATGACAGGTTTGATCCAAAGCCTATTGATATCAGTAGGGGTCTTTCCATTGACTTCAGTGGATTGAGGAGCATGCCTAATGTCCCTAAACTGTCTAATATTTAAGCATGGGTTTAATTTTAAGCATGGGATAAACCCCATTGACTTAAATTTTAAAATGTGAATGCCCCCCCATTAAAGCACATGCCTCAGTGCTTTGCTGCATCAGGACTTACTTTTGTTAATGTCAGTACAGAGCTCTCCAACAAACAAGCCTGATTCCACCATATATTGTGGCAGCTGTCTTAAACCATGAGATCAGGCACCTGAGAATTTTCCCTCTTTTAAGGAGATATTGGGTGTGTAACTTTGCTGTAATAGTCATTCACACTCCCAGCTGCTGACATAGGACTGTTGAAGGGATTAATTAGATAATATTAGTAAAGCCGTAGAAACATGAAAAGCTCTCTCTTTGTGCAAGGTATTATTAAGATCAGTATTCCATATACTACATGCAGGGAAATAGGTTAGCTGAAAGAACATAGTGGGTACTGACAAACCCTAAAGAGCCCACTTTACTTTTGAGCTCCTCTAATCAGTACAATTATTTAAATATATAATAAGAAATATCCAGTCTGCATTTTTGCAAGAATAAACAATGAGGTATTCATCTAAAAGAAGGTAAAGAGTTTGTGCTGACATTATAGCTTTTCTTTACTCATTTCCCAGTTTACAGCATCCCTGCTCCAGTGCTTAGCTCCTGGGGAAGAGACTAAGGGAATCCGCAGATTAAGGTGGGTGCCATTCAATGTGTGCTAACACTATATTGTTGTCTGGTAATTTAGAACAACTCTACTAGCTATTATTTCACTTGTGCCCTAAGTCACACCAGAGCCCTGTGCATTGCTGTAAGATCATGATCATTTCAAAGGATTGTAAAGTCAGATACCAAAAGCTATTGTATAGAATAGTGAAAACAAATCCATTGCAAGAATTCTTTCAATGTACTTTTAATTTGTAATTGTTTTAAGTATTTCCAAAGTAGCATTACAATTTAGTGAAAATGTTCTAAATCCCTTGTAATTAGCGGCAACTTTCCAAGCTAAACTAATAGGAAGTTGAAAACGAAATAGACAAAGTAGGCAAAATACCTCCTACTGTTTGAGAACTGACTTTCCAACCTAAAAAAATAATTAGATGCAAACTGAATATTCACAGTGAATAAATTCCTCCTCCTGTTTGAACACAAACACTAGGAGGTCAAAACTCACCTCATGATACAAGACAACCTGATACTTTTATACAGTATGTTTATGAATCATATTAACTGAATCTTTTTCTGCAGGTGGTGAAACCAAGCATTCTCAATTAGTAACCATGGATGCACAGATATAGTCACTACAGCTGTTTGCTTCTCTTCCAATGCCTCAAGGTTATTTTCCTTGGTAGTTTATCATGACAAATCCTTCTAAAAGAAACTCATCAAAGGCATGGCTAGGTTCTATTCCAGGAGGTAGGAAGGGGAACAAAAACACAGACAGGATTACTCTGATTTTCTGTAACAGTAACAATCAGAGTGTGGTAATGGTGGGTAAACCCCACAACTTTAAAGAGTTCTATGTAATGCTCATAAAAATATTAAACTCATAGCCCTACCTACAGCCATGCTCAGGGCAAGCTTCTCCACACAGTTCAGTATCCTGACCTACAGCTCGAGCTGACTGCGCTGAAGATCACAGGCCCCACTCCTTCAGCATTTTCACCAAATTGACAGAAGGCCAAAACGTTGCTAAATTTTGCTGGGAAAATGGTTCAATAATTGTCTGTTGCACACAAGCCATTTTCATAGTCTCTTTTTCAATATTTGTAGCTAATACAATGTATCTGAAATTTGTTATAAGAAACAAATGCAAATTAAAACAAATAATAACAAAAGCTAGTTATAGACAAAAGGTACCTTTAAATTTCTGAATACAATACACTTCGCTCCTTATCTATCCAAGTCTGTTGGGAGACCACAGAGACCAGCCTATACAAGGGAAAGATCAGTAATGGGAGAGGCAGTGAAGGTCCTTACACTTCCCCTACCATCCCCCTCTACAGCTCCCACATGCCCATACATATATACCTCCTTGGAGCTTCATGGTTCAACAATCACAAGCTGAGTCTCTGAGGGTAGGGAGAGGGAACAAGCCTCACAAAGAGGATTTTGACCAACCAGAATGAATGAAATGGTGCCATTTGTTTCATGGTTGGCTACATATTTGGCTGTGTATTCAGATTTAATTTACATCCTGACCCAAATATACAGACAGTAATAATAGTCATATTACACAACTAGCCCATTTATTTGAGTTTGTATTTACACCAGAAAAGAAATCTCTGACCTAATGGATTATGATACGATAGTGTATATCCTGTAAAGCCAATACAGAAATAATAAATAAAATACTGTAGGCCAGAGACCACTTCTCGGTTCAAATGAAAAGGGGCAATGTTGCCTCTGCAGTATTATTGACTTCAATCCATCCTAAACTCAGAGATACCTTACACTTGGTTTGGGAGGCTGGAGGGCACAGAGCATGGGAGTGAACATGTTCGGTAAGAATGTCCCCCATTAAAACTGTACATTTGCCAATGGGGTTTATTCTGCTTAAAATACCTATGGCTGCTGGGGAACTCAGTCAACAGAAATATGGGTCCTGTGGCTAGGTTACTGCCTCAGCAGACATGGTAGTACTTTCCTGACAGACCAATAGATTCAATAGAGTTGGGATTGAAAGAAAGAGAACACATTTTACACCAAAACAATTGAAAGTCCATGGGCAGTTAATAAAAATGGACAGATGTTGGATACATGGTTTGTGTCTCCTGGAAGGGTAGAGGGCACAGAAAGGTGAGAGAGAAGAGCACAGGGCTAGCTCCAGGCACCAGCCTAGGCAGCACATGCTTGGGGTGGCACATTGTAAGGGGCGGCATTTTGGTCACTCTTTGGCCGCCCTGTATTTTTTTGCTTGGGGTGGCAAAAAACGTAGAGCTGGTCCTGGAACAGCAGTCCTAGAAAAAGCTTTACATCAAGGTGGGAAAATCCCTTGTATATCTATGAAAAGAAAGCTCTAGTTAAGGGGGAGCAGGAGAATTTGACAGAGTGCTAAAAGGTAGAATTATTAGCATAAGATATTTTTATGAACATTGGCTGTTAACAATGAATACAGTAATATGCAATATTATTCTTTTAGTTGAAGTATGAGGTAGAGAAATGCACATAAGAAGAAAAAAATCAAAGAAGAACTGGTGACAGACAAATGTTAATTTAAGAAAGAATAATAAAGTAAAGGGAAATATATCTCATAGAAGTATTCTTTTTTAAATAAGATGAAAACCAAAGTAATATTCTATTGAGATTTGCATACAAGCTATCTGAGATATTAGATTACTAGGTACAAAGACAGTGGAGAAGATGAACTCAACGGGATGCAGACAAAAAATGATGATCTCGCCGAAGAATAAAATGATATTTAGACCAAATAGAATGGTAGATGGGCTGTTACAATTTCCTTAGAGCACTATTCCAGGAAGCGTCGTAGTTTGGGGGGTCACAATAATTTCTAAGCCAAAATATTATTTTACAGCTTTAATTTAGCATTTTTCCCTTTAACATCTCCTAGCCTCAACCTTCTCTTTGAATAGCTAGCTAGTCAGTGCCATCCATAGACTAGATAGGAAATCTGATGGAGAGAGATTATATTCATATAATAAAATATTTATATGCCTGGAAACCTTGGGAAGAAATTAAAACACTATCAGCTTGGTTTATGGTGTCTAATAAAGAAGCATTTTTATTATAGTAACTGATATATTCCATGTTCTTATTGGTCATCTCAGAAACATGTTTGCATCAATGTAAATGTACAGGAAAGTAAAGTGATAAGCCAAAAATGCTGTGAACAATATACATGGGCACAACCGTGTTTCTACTGAAGTAAATGGTAAAATTAGCACTGATTTCTATGGAGGCAGTATCAAGCAGTTAGGAGCCAATCCAATGGGTCCATTGACTTCAATGGGCACGGGATCAGGCCCTTATAAAGTTAAATGTCTTGGTCCTTATTTTCAATGGCCAATGTCCTGGCCATCTAACAGATCCCCTAAACCTTCACGATGAAAACCATGGTCAACAACTCCATTTTTCAGGCACAGCAGATCTTTCTACTAGTCATATTTGAGGTGTATGATTAGCTACCTAAGGCACATAGAAACATTTCTGTTCCTTGACTGGCTGACTAAAATTTTCAGAGGTCACAACCATCCAAAGCTTGAATGATACAGACATTCCATTTTAAAAAAAATGGCTTAGTAATTGAAAAACAGAATAGAATATATTTTTAAATAAAACTACTTTTAAAAATCTGGAAACAGAGTTGTTGAGGAAACAGAAATATATGAAATATACATTGCCCAAGAAATCAAGTGCTTTTGTTAATTATTAAGCTCAGTCTCAATCCTTTTGTTCAGGGTTAAACACAAGGAGAAGTACACACATCTCTTACAGAAACAAAGATGATAAAGTCTGTGCTGACCACATGTTGCGTTTGTCAGTGGAATGCAAGCAGAAAGTATCCCGTGGGTTTGTTATCCTGAGAGTTCTGTAAGGAATTTTTTTTTTTAAAGAGCTACTACATCAACAGAGTAAGAGACATTCACAGTGTGAACATGCCAGTTGTAATAAGAAAGTTCCAAACCCGCTGGTGTGACCTTCCCTAAGCAACCTTTGGTAACATTCCAGGAAATTGATGTGGCTTTTTCCCATCTTGAAATGGAAAATTAATTATCAATCTAGCAAAATACAGCTGATCCCCAAAATATCTGCCTTGTTTATTGCACCAGATACATATACACTGTAAATTAAATAGACCAAATAATATATTCCAAACGCCTCTAATTCTAAATACAAGGTTTTAAAAACTATATTGATTTTGTAGATATTTAGAAGGCAAAATATTTAATAAAATAAACAATATTTCCTCACATACACACACACACACACAACAACCAAGTTCTTACTAATCAGGGTGAAATTTCAGTTTCATTGAAGTACATGGCACAACTCCCTTTAATTTCAGTAGGGTCAGCGTTTGACACGCTCATTAATTTCAGTGGGGCCAAGATGCTTTTGTATTATGCGTTTTTTTATTTGTCCCAGAAGTGTATTATTTTTATCAGGATAAAGCAATGGCAACGTAAACACCAACATTTAAACATAGTCTGCAAACTCATCTGCCTGGGCAGATCCATTCTCACACAGAAAATTTGCAGGATGGAAGCCTGAGCCAGACTCCTATCAGATTCCGATTTAATACAGCCTGCACAAAGAGGTGCACACTGCATCTCCCTGCAGCAACCAAGTCCATAGTGCTCAGAAGTAGGGTGAAGGAAAGGGATGGAGGCTCACATGCAAGGGATCAGAGCTTTATTTTTCACAAAGATTTTCAGAAAAGCCCCTGAGGCAGAAGTCAGGGCCTAACGGCATCCTCTAGCTGCCCTGGCCCTCAATCTCTGCCACAACCTTTCTGCCTTCAGGGGCCCAGTGCCCTGGTTTAAATTAGAAGAAGTCAGAGTGAATCTAATCTTGGGTACATAGTTTCTTTGAAGGAAGAGAGGGTTGGCAGAACCGCTGGCCCCTTTGCTTTTCCTTTCTGTGCAGTCATTTATAGACAATCCTACTTAATCCTATGTGACTGAATAAAAAAGGGCAAAAATGAAGATTAGTTTAACTAGATGCTGCCCATATGCTCTACTGCATATGGACACTACATTGTTACTCCGAGTCAACTGTTATCATACCTCACATGTAAGCCACCAGTTTGTAGATTCAAGAATCATACCAGGGCCCCAATTCTCAGTTCCTAAATTGTTGCACTTAGGGCAGGAATGAAGAGGAGAAGGAGGGTGGACAAGTATGACTTAAGCCACCTCTGAGCTTCCAAACATGGAGTAGAACAAGGCTGCACTCACGCCCTGTTTCCAATGGTCCCGTATAGGCCTTGGTAAGCAGAGTAACTGTAGTACACTGTGCTTGGACATGCCTCCTCAATGCCCTCAGTCCATTCTCTCCCTGACCCCGTCATATCCTCCTATGTTCCGCTTGTGGTGGAAGCAGAGTGACCACAGAGCTTGTATGTCCTCTATGCTAGCCATGAAGGCTCTTATCACAGTAGGTATTTGCAAAGGAATTTTGCGCGCACACACACCAAACACACACACATTCACTTAGTGTAATTCAGAATCAGACTTTAGGATTGTCACACTCATTATGAAGAACAAGGGAGATATCTGTATTATTTTTTATTAATGTGATGTGTACTTCTGTCTAACATGCTGTCTGTTACATGGCTGGAAAGAGTTACCTTAGTCCTGGGGGTTTACACATCCACAGAAGGTCAGACATTGGTTGTTGTAAGTAAGTCAGTCACTAATACTTAAGAACAAAAGAGCTGTTGTTCTTTTGTCCCCGCCCAAAGAAGGCACAACCACCTCCAGTTTAGGTCCACACGGCGGTAAGTCAACCGCTGCCACTCCCCCGTCAACTCCACTTCTGGAGTCAATGGGTCTTGCGCTTTGGGAATCAATTTATCATGTCTACAGTAGACATACCCTGAGTAACACGCAAAGGGCTCTCAAGAGCAGAGTAAAAATGAGGCAGTCTCTTGTGTAGAGATGTTGGGGTGGAGGGTGTTGTGCTTTATTATGAGTAAAACTTAGAACTGACTTTGCAAAGTCTATGTTAGTTGCATAACTCTCATAACACCCTGAAGGGTTAAACTGTAAACCAGCATCCTCCAATATGGCACTCTGGTGAAGGCATGTTTAAGATACTTAACAGACTTGGGGATCTGTCCCAATTTTGAGGCCACAGGCAGCTGGACCACTAGGTCCTACATCTCAAGAAGGGGTACCTGCATTGGAGTTTGTACCCCAGGAATGAATCTGAAAGGCCAGACAAAGAGACAGTGTCTGGATGCTGTTCAGATTCAATAGGCTTAAAAACACATGAGATCCAAGGATTTGGTCTAATACAACAGGCTTGTGACCATCCATCCATCCATCCATATTCAAAGTTGTAGAGCAACACTGGGGAGACTAGAAGTGAGGGCACCAATTTTGGTGCCTGCATTCAGATGAGAAATTTAAACCGTGGTTTCTCGTGTCAAATGTACATATCTTTCTTGTTGAAATATATGCTCCATGGTAACGAAAGAAAACAGAATAGTGTTAACCTGATTTTCCTTCTCTAAAGAAAATGGGTTTTAATATACATGGCTACATACAACCTGTTATTAAATATTTCATGGCTTATTTACATACTCATTGCACCATCGCTATCTAATAAAATGACTTGAAGGTCCAAATTGGGCCGATTTAGTAAAACACTTTGGATTACAGTAAACCCTCGATTTAACGGACCCCGATTTAACGGACTTCGGATGCAACGGACAAAATGTCCGATGCATCCGAAATCCGTTATTGGGGGCTGCCGGCTCCCGCCGCAGGGAGCCGGCTGGGTTGACAGCTCCCGCCCGGCTCCCTGCAGCGGGGACCCCTGTGGGAGCTGTCAACCCCCCCGCCCCCCCGCCCGGCTCCCCGCAACGGGGAGCCGGGCGGGGGGGGGGGGGGAGCGTTTGAGAGCCCCCGCTCGGCTCCCCGCAGCGGGAAGCCGGGCGGGGGGGTTGACAGCTCCCGCCGGGCTTCCCGCTGGGGGGAGCCGGGCGGGAGCTGTCAACCCCCCCCCCGCCCGGCTCCCCGCAACGGGGAGCCGGGCGGGGGGGGGGAGCGTTTGAGAGCCCCCGCTCGGCTCCCCGCAGCGGGAAGCCGGGCGGGGGGGTTGACAGCTCCCGCCGGGCTTCCCGCTGGGGGGAGCCGGGCGGGAGCTGTCAACCCCCCCCCCCGCCCGGCTCCCCGCAACGGGGAGACGGACGGGGGGGGGTTTGAGAGCTCCCGCCCGGCTCCCCGCAGCGGGAAGCCAGGCGGGAGCTGTCAACCCCCCCCCCCCCGCCCGGCTCCCCGCAGCGGGGAGCCGGACGGGGGGGTTGAGAGCTCCCGCCTGGCTCCCCGCAGCGGGAAGCCAGGCGGGAGCTGCCAACCCCCCCGCCCGGCTCCCCGCAGTGGGGAGCCGGGCGGGGGGGAGGGGGTGGGGTGGGCTGGCTCCATATAACGGACTAATTCGGGCGGGGGGGTGTCCGTTGTCACCCGAAAGTCCGTTATTTAATAATTTTAAAAAATTATTAAATAACGGACTTTCGGTTTTAACGGACACCCCCTCGCCCGAATTAGTCCGTTATATCGAGGTTTCACTGTACTTTGAAACCAAGTCCTGTTCTAAGGTTTGGTTGTGGGGTTTTTTTTTGTTTGTTTGTTTGTTTGTTTTTAAATTATTTGTGACTGAGTTTTGTATTCTTGAAAGACACAGGCATGAGACATGCATAATGCATGCAGGAGCTTGAAGAAGTTCAAACAGCTCTGGCAATGTATTTCACTGTATTTCAATCCCGTTTGGCAGTATCTGTGCTCTTCCAGTCATGAGTCTCTCTGGAGGAAGGAAATTTAATTGTACAAGCAGCAATGTTATGAGAATGAACGAGACAAATATAAAACCATCAAACTACTTTGTCACTTTTTTTAAAAAAATGAGGTGAATATCTGCAATGATGACCTTTAATTCTGAAGCCTTCTATATATAGGGCCTACATATAGCATTGGCATCATTAGCGCAAACTTTCGCATATTGCCATTGTCAATGTACAAATAAGCACCTCACACACTGTTGGCACTGTACTAATAATGGTAATACCTCAATGAACCACCTTTTGCTTCAAAGAAACAAGCACATTCCTTGTCTGTGATGTATACATCCATTGCCCACTGAAGATAATTAGAGTTGTTAGTGCATATCTGCCAGGGAGAAGATATTCCAGTCTCTACAACCTCTGGTTCTTTGACTTCTCTGCTATCATATTTCACTTATCTAATCTAGGATTTGAACTCATGTATCAAGAGGTGAAAAGCTAATGTACCATATGAAACATATTGAATTACCACACTACCAAATAACTATCCTCTAAAATATCAATGACTAGGTTCCTTATTGTTCACATGGGGATTTTTTTTTTAATCTGAATACGAAAATGAGAGAAATGGAAAAAAAAAAAAAAAAGCAATCCTGAGAGTAGAATGTAACAGGGCACTAACCTTTAACTTTGGGAAGTGGTTTTAAATTTTGTTTAGATCAGAAGTGAAAATGAGTGTAATTCACATCAAAACAAGATGCCACAACATGTTCCTTCACTGGATTTCTCTGTTCAGGACAGGGCTAATACCTGAGATTTTTGAAAATCACGATTAAATTGCATAGTATCTCAGATCTCTCCAAGGTTGCTTTCATAATGAATGAATGCCTCTTCTATTGAGAACACTTGCAGTCTTTTCTTTCGCATGAACCCCTTTTTTATTTAAAGACAATATGTACTATTTCCACCTGATTCACAAAGACCAGTCGAGAGAAAGGAGGTGGAGTCCTAAAATGGTGGTCATTTAAAATGTCAGCACTGTGAAACATATAAAACAGGCATTATATTATAAATGAGTAGGAAGCCTTTTCCTTTCTTACGGGAATCATGCTATATGAACATATTCCTATAAGGAATGCTGGGCAATCAAATATGTTGTGTATAAAATACAACCAACAATTTCAGACTTGAGTGACTAAAGTTAAATCCATATTTAAGCTTCTGCGTAAGCTGCTGAGTGCCTGGAGCTCCACTGTCTTGTTCGTGGATAGCACCCCTGAATAAAATCAGGCTACTTATTTAAATGCCATTGTTAAAATCTTAATTTTAGGGGTCAGGTACAAATACCAGATCCAGGGAGCCCAAGTTAAAGCTGTCACTTTCTACTGTACCTAGGGATTGAAATGCATGAAGTCCTGTATTACATGGTAAAATGGCTTAAACTTCAGTGTTTCAAACACTGGAGGAAGAATGGGGTTGTATTATAAAGAGCAGGAAGGTGTAAAAAGTTGTAAGATAAAACAGTCCCATCTCCTCCATTCTTCTCCCTCTTTAATTTTACATCTTCCTACAACCTCCCCTGGGTGGCTTTTCCTGTTACAATCCTGCGTTTCAGACCCCTCTGTGTATAAGTTACTTAGCTCATGTAATTTACAGCACCACTTAGGCTGCATGGACCATACTGTGCCATTGATTTTAAAGCAGAGCTCCCCATCGACTTCAATAGTAAGTTCTGCTTGAAAAACAAAGGCATGATATGGCACCATATGTGCAGCAAGATGCAGAGTGAGTTAGAGATACAATTGAATCTCCTTGCTTAGTAGGTTTATGGCAGTACCTTAATGTTATTTGAATGAACTTTTATTGGACTAAACAATACCATTGTGTAGTATATGTACCACAGATCATTGATCCCTCCAGCACTCAGACATTGGAGCCTGCTTCTGCCTCCACGGAATTCACTGGGAACAGGACCCGACATATTTTCCTACACTCTATGCACTGAACATGCTTTATTTGCCAACAAATGACATGGAACATCCTGAAAGATTTGACATTTAGTCTGAGTCATAACTGGTGCCCTCAGTCTGACTTGGGTACATCTTGTCATCTTTGCACAGTGGATTCCTTTCTCTTGTCGATGAATATGTCTACATGTCCAATCTGTCCTCTGAATAAAAGGGAAACGCATACAGTCCCTGGAGATAGTGAATTATAATGAAAGGGCTACTGAAAATTAAATACTTCCTTAGAGCTGTTTAAATTAGGATTAAAAAAAAATCTGAGAACTTGATGATCAGAAAAGAAAACCTGCAGGTAGAAGATTATTAAAATACATTTGCTCCAAACAAGTCTCTCTTCAGTAAGAGCAGTTTCAAATGAAAATTTCAGCTAGACCAATATATAGCAGAGTTTATGATGACCCAGTGTTTTTTTCTTTTCCCATACTACTAATAGCAGTTATTAAAGTCAGCATCTAAAATTCAGAACCCTGAAATTAATTATATTGTCCCAGCCCTATTAATTGGTCTCCAGCAATTCTGGGAGATATGGAAAAGTCTTAGCTTGCTGACAAATTGGGATGATAAAGAAATGTGAACTGTCACCTGTTAGAAAAGGCAACTTGCTCAGAATCGGCAATCTGCAGGAGTTATTAGACTGTGATTTTTAAATTACAGTCTGTCCAGGACAGACTTACAAACCTCATATATTTAAAATGGCAGCAAGTCAGCTTTATGTTTCTATTTTCTGGCTTCTGGGTTTACCTTTTAAACATGTTGTACGGTGAACGTTCACACACTTTTTTATTCTATGGCCCAGATCCTCAGATATGTAAATTGCCATATGCTGATTTTTCACTATCTGAGAATCTGGACCCTTTAATCTGAAGAAATTATATAATGGTTTCAAAAGTAGCAATTTTTACCTAAAAAAGTTCACATTTCCCAGGTGAGTTACTTTGGGGTGATAAGTATTTACATTTGGGTACCTGCTATTTCACCATTTAAAAAAATTGCTTGTGAAAAGTGGGCAGCAGTTCACAGCAGTTCTTTTTATCTCCAGGACAGGTGCAGTGCATACAGCAGCAGGGCGCGCTTCCCCACCGCACGGATGTGCATCAAGCATCTTTTGCAAGACCACCTCTTGAAGGGTTTAGTTAGTTCAGTCACCAGGGCCATGCAATCCTTGGACTCTCCAGTGAGGCAAAGAAAGTGAAAAATGTTGATATGGATACCTGTCTCCAAAGAAACGGACTGAGACCTCCAACACCTTTCATATAGGGCACACTGAACAATCATCATATACCCACAACAACTTTTGTTCACACCCCCAGCCAGAGATACCTGGAATCTTTTATCCACAAGATGGAACTGAAGTTCCCTTGGGTTTACTTTTTTTATATCCACAATGTGACTGATAAAGTCTTGAAAGAGGGGGGAAAATTCATTCTTATCGTACAGATGTGAAAAACCAAAGCCTTCTATGTAAACACAAGTCTCTCCCTTACCAGTCCTTGATGGTTTAGATAAAATAGAGCTGGGATTGGAACTATTCCTTTCTTTTGGTTTTGTTGTATTTAATAAATACATTTGAACCCGGGACTTAAATGTGAAAGATTTCATATTCTATAACCCACCTCCTAAGCTACCAGCTATTGGGCTTTGAGCATTAGAATATTTTCTTTGGTTTCAGTCTGTTTGGGTGTAGCTTACTATTCACTTTCTTCCTGAGATTCTCCTTTGGTGTAGGTTCAAACAAATATGAAATCTCAAAGGGAAACTATCAAAATTACCACATTCTAATTTGTTTCCCATTGAAATGATCTTCTTGCTAACAACAAAAGCTAGATCAGCCCACCTGTTCAAAAGATTGGCTCAGGTTTGCTGTAATGATCATGAACTCATGTGACTCTGTTGACAAATCTAATCTGAATTTCAAGTGTTTAGCACCACGAGGTAGGTTTCACATACTTTGAGGATTTACTGTGAACAATTTGCATGGTCAGTCCCATTTTCTTGATTATTAAATGTACAACTTCGATCCCATTCCTGCTTCTAGTAGAGATTATTGTCATTGATTTAAATGGGATCAAGATTAGACCTTGATTTTTCTAAAAAAGAAAAAGAAAATATATTTTATTTTAAATTCTGGATTTTTAAAAAAAGAGCCTCTGATGCCACCAATAAGTGGAAGTTCATTTTTTATTAATAAAACAGCCATTTAAAAAAAAAACAAAGTTAAAAACGTGCTGACCTTTCATAGCAAGTTTGAGTCTTGAGCTAATTTATCTTGTAGGGTATTAAACCACTTAAAATAGGATTTTTAAAAGTGAAAACACTCACCTAACCTTTACTTTGGCAGCTTGATTGTTGTTTTCAGGGTAAGAAAAATGAAACTAAGAATATTTGTTTTTCCATTGTGGAATACTTCACCACTTGCCATTATATTATATGTGGTAACTCATTACTCCTGAGTAATCCCTCTGCTTTGTGTGCAGTGAAAAAAAAACACCTTCCCCTTTGTTACACTGATAAAATAAATAATAGGAATAGCTGTGATCTATACAGCTTCAGTTCATAATGTCTCAAATGATCAAACCTCTCATAAGGAAAAACACCAGAACAAAATCAGAGATCTTAAATCAGATTTTCTGTTTCTGCATTAGTATTTGTCATGCACTGAAAGGAATGTGAGAAGCAGAGCTTTTAGTTGTTAAGTTGTTCAGTTGAAAAGTATTCCTTATAGTTAGGCTGACCATATTTCCTTGAGACAAAAACGGGACATTGGGATGGCAAAAATGGGACGGGGTGGGGGTGGGGGTCTCACCAGATGAAGTCAGTGCAGTGGCTGCAGAACCTGGGCTGAGGGGCTCTGGGAGGGCACTAGGGGAGCTCTGGGGGGGGCACTAGGGGAGCTCTGGGGCCCAAGGGGTCTCACCGGATGAGGTCGGTGCAGTGGCTGCAGAACGTCGGCTGCTTGAACAAGCGCGCGGTGACTTTGTGGCTCTTGACCACGTGGATCACCTTCTGGTGCAGCGCCCCCTTGCGGCAGAACAGCGGCTTGGCCAGGCACTCCAGCTCGGTGGGTGAGGTGACCAGCACCCTGGCCCCACCTGGGCCCCCCAGCGCCGGGCATGGGGGGAGGCAGAGGAGGTTCAGGGGGGATGGATGGAGGAATAAGCAGAACAGGGATGGGGGATGAAGAGGATGGAGGGGACGGAGGGAGAGAAGGCACGAAGGTGAGAAGGGAGAGGATGGATGGATGAGAGAAGAGATGGGGGTAGGGAGCAGGGGGGATGGAGGAGGCAAGGGACAGCGAGAAGGAGGGATGGAGAGAAGGGAGATGGGAGAGGAGGCAGTGGATGGAGGGAGAGAGAGAAGGGAGGAAGGAAGGGATGGAGGGATGGAGAAGGGGATAGAGAGAAGGGATGGAGGGAGCGAGAGGAGGCAGCAGACGGAGGGAGAGAGCAGGGAGGAAGGGAGGGATGGAGAGAAGGGAGGGAAGAAGGAGGAATAGTGAGAAGAGGAGGCAGCGGGCGGAGGGCTGAAGCCGACGGCGGAGCGGAGCTGTCCGGAGCCGCAGCCGGGGGCCGAGCGCACCGGCGGGGGGGCTGCCGGCCGGGTTTTATGAGACAATCACATAAATTCAGTTATGTGATTATGTGTCATAAAACCCGGCCGGCAGGCCCCCCGCCGGCGCGCTCGGCCCCCGGCTGCGGCTCCGGACAGCTCCGCTCCGCCGTCTGCTTCAGCCCGCCGCCCCCTCTTTGCCCCATTCCCCCTCTTCTCCCCCCCTTCCTCCCTGCTCTCTCCCTCCGTCCGCTGCCTCCTCTCCCTACCTAAGGACTAGAATCAGATGTCAAAATCTCCGATGAGCGCAGTTTGCTCATCGGAGATTTTGACATCTGATACTTGTCCTTAGGTAGCAAGATTCTTCACCTGAGCTCTTGTGAGTCTTGCAAAGAAAGAACCTTCCCCTAAAAAGCAGCTTGGGACCTGCCCCAAAAACGGGACAAAATTGATATTTTTGTCAAAAAGACGGGATGGTCCAGAAATATGAAAAAAACGGGACTGTCCCGTTCAAAATGGTATGTATGGTCAGCCTACATATAGCATAACTCAAGCCTTTTGTTTCAGAAGTAGCTTAGAACTCCCTTTTCACCATCTCATTATCTCTCTGCAATTTCTCAATCTCTCCTTTATCTCAAGACCACATTATTAAAACATTATCATTCCCTATTAACCCCATGGTGAGCAGCCTGACAAACATACAAAGGATGTTCAAAGGGATGACTGCCCAGGCACAAGGCTTTTGCACCCAGAAGGATGGCCACAAATAAATTATTGAGTCATAGGTGTGGCTAGGAATAAGCATATACAACAAGATTCAGAGGGACTTGCCTCAGCTAGCTATAATTTTGAGACACAAGTGGTGGAACACTGGTAGACATTATTTCTCATTGGCACTTAACTGGCTTCTGGACTTCCCCTCCTTTTCCAAAGAAAAACAACATGGTGGTGAGAGGATTGGGCTGTCTTTTTGAGGTAGACATACACATAATTCTTATTTTTGTGCACCAAGATAGATGAATAAGGAAGGCCCACTGGGAACACCAGCGAAATCTTGCATGGATTAGTTAGTAGGAGGGAGCACACTAGCTAGCATATAGTTATTCATTACTTTTTAAAGTATAGTGGTAAGTGGTTATAAACTATAAAAGATCTGAAATAGTTCCTGCTAAAAGAATGTTTGAAAAATCAGAATCTGCAGATGTATGTGCTATAGCCTTTTCTTCATACTGTGACATGATATTCTTTGACTTGAAATATTTGATCTAGCATACAATGAAACTCCTTTTCTGTGATCATCAATAAAACACTGGCTTATGTTTTACATCCCCACAGAGGAATTCTGTAATCTATAGTGGAACCTTGGAGTTACAAACTGACCAACTACACACCTCATTTGACCTGGAAGTATGCAATCAGGCAGCAGCAGAGACAAAAAAAAAAAAATAGAGTGTTGTACTGTGTTAAATAAACTACTAAAAAACTAAATGAAAAAGTTTTTTAAAAGATTTGACAAGATAAGGAAATTGTTTCTGGCGTGTTTCACTTAAATTAAGATGGTTAAAAGCAGCATTTTTCTTCTGCATAGTGAAATTTCAAAGCTGCATTAAATCAATTGTTCAGAGTTATGAGCATTGCAGGCTTATGAACAATCTCCATTTCTGAGGTATTTGTAACTCAGATGTTCTACTGAACTAAAGGAACAAACGTATTTCAGTACTTTTCTGAATCAACAGGGAGGACACCTCAATAATAGAGTTTCATTGTAAAGTACATTATTCGTTGTTCACTTTCCGTCCCATGGGAGAGGATTCACATGTAGCTTCCCCACAGATTACAATTAAAACAATTGAGAGAATTGTCTGGTGGAGGGAAATAAGGCAGCAGGTGTCTCCTCTCTAGCCTTCACACTGAACGGTAGTGTATCTGTGCTCCAGTAAGAATGTGGAGGTGCTCATGAGCTCAGATCTCCTAAAATGCTCTGCAGCTGCAAAGTCGTGCCTGCTCTCTCATTTGATTCACCTTTAACACCATTTCTAGTGTCATGTGGCTGTCTCATCTGTTATGCTTGTCTCTGTAGTTCCTTTCTCTTTCTGTCTCTCTAATTTCTCTTGCAGCTCTTCCTTAATCTTGTTTGTTTTACTTTGTCTGCTTGTTATGTTTTACCTTTAATTCCCTACCCCTCCCCCCCCCGGATTCAGAAACCAATGAAATGCTGTCAATATGTAAGGGAGATATAATATACGGGGGGGGAGGGGGGGAGAGTTTTCTTTTATTTCAATATGAGAAAGGAAAGAGCAAAAAGATTAGAAAATCCCATTTCTTTTGGGAGGGCATTAACTCTCCTTATACTGCAGAGAGGCATTACTGCACATCCGGGGGAAGGGGAGGGAGAGAGACAGAGAAGGAGGTAGGAAGGATTGCAGTCAGCAGAAAGAAGAAATAGACAGAAAGAGATAAAGCTCACATCCAGCTATATGCTTTTTCAGTTGTGTTAAGTGGAAATGACAAATATTAAAAACAAGCAAGCTTCTGGACAAAACAAAAAGCAGATGCTAAGATAAGTTTGAAAATACATTCACAGGCTAGGTTCCATTTAAAATAATGGTGAAGAAGCTTAGTCTTGTCCCTAATGGCTAGGCATATTTCTAAGATTAACCACTTTACTGTTATTCCTGTTTTCAGCAGATGAAGCAGAGAAGGCCTTCATTTTACATGTAAAGGAAGGCCATCAAAACAGGGCTCTATGAATCAGATTTTAAAATATTGCAATCTTGTAGCCTGCTGAGCACTTCTTGCAAGGTGCTGGGTACTCGGAGGTTTCACTGAAGGTGTCAGTCAGTGAGAGTTGAAGTTACATAGTATCCCCTAGGAGGCACTCAGTACCTTGCAGACTTGCATCTGAAAAATCTTGGTATCATATTCAAGATCATTTCATGTGACTGGTGATCCCTTCCACCTGTTGATCACACTTCCAAGAATTACATTGTGGTGCCTAGATCCTATTGGTGTGACTTAAACATTGGTCTAATTAAAATGTTGATTCAGCATACAACAATCAAAATAATGAGTCACATATAGATAAATACCTATCCCTCTAGTCTTCAGTAAGTCAAAAGTAGAATAATAGAATCATAGAAGATTAGGATTGGAAGGGACCTCAGGAGGTCATCTAGAGCAGTGGTCCCCAACCCCCGGTCCGCGGACCGGTACCGTTCCGTGGAGCATTTGGTACCGGTCCGCGGCCGCGTTCCCCTCCGGCCCGCCCCTTCCGCTTCCGGCTGCTTTCCTTTCCGCTTCCGGCCCCGCTTTCCCTTCCGGTGCGGCAAGAGTTCCGCATTTTTCTGCTTTTCCGCCGTTTTCCTGCGGC
This sequence comes from Sternotherus odoratus, assembly GCA_032164245.1. NCBI lineage: Eukaryota > Metazoa > Chordata > Testudines > Kinosternidae > Sternotherus > Sternotherus odoratus. The sequence goes on along the minus strand of JAVMKO010000002.1, from coordinate 83,196,411 downwards.
TTTTCGGCGGACATGCAAGGTCCCGCCGCTCCGACAAATAAAAAAGCCACTGATTTCTGCGGGTTTTCGGCGGGCATACAATGGTCCGCTGCACCGCACAGAGCCCCCGGGCCACAAGCAGTACTCGGCCGCGTTGACAGGTCCGCGTTCATCAAAAGGTTGGAGACCACTGATCTAGACCCACTCCCTGCTCAAAACAGGATCAACACCAACTGGACCCCACTCCAGATGTGGCCTTGCCAGTGCTGAATAGAAGGGAATAATCACTTCTCTCGATCTGCTGACGATGTTCCTACTAATGCAGAGCAATATGCTGTTAGCCTTGTAGGCAACAAAGGCACACTGCTGACTCATACCCAGCTTCTCACTCACTGTAATCCCCAGGTCCTTTTCTGCAGAACTGCTGCTTAGCCATTCAGTCCCCAGCCTGTAGCAGTGCATGGGATTCTTCCATTCTAAGTGCAGGACTCTGCACTTGTCCTTGTTGAACCTCATCAGATTTCTTTTGACCCAATCCTCCAATTTGTCTAGGTCACTCTGGACCCTCTCCCTAACCTCCAGTGTATGTACCTCTCCCGCCCCGGTTCGTGTCATCCAAGAACTTGCTGAGGGTGCAATCTATTCCATTGTCCAGATCATTAATAAAGATGTTGAACAAAACCAGCCCCAGGACTGACCCCAGGGCACTCTGCTTGATACAGGCTGCCAAACTAGTGCCAACATTGAGCCACTGATCACTACTCACTAAACTCGACAATCTAGCCAGCTTTCTATCACTTTGTAGTCCATTAATCCAATCCATACTTCTTTAACTTGCTGACAAGAATACTGTGGGATCTCATATCAAAAGCTTTGCTAAAGTCAAGACATAACATGTCCACTGATTTCCCCATATCCATAGAGCCAGTTCTCATCATAAAAGGCAATCAGGTTGGTCAGGCATGACTTGCCTTTGGTGAATCCATGTTGACCGTTTCTGATCACCTTCCTCTCCTCCAAGTGCTTCAAAATGGTTTCCTTGAAGACCTGCTCCATGATTTTTCCAGGGACTGATTATTTGGGAAGCTCTGCACAAAGGGACTGGAGTGACTGGACCTCAATAAATAGTTGCCTATCCCATACTCTTTGTGTTCTTATGAGACTTAAAACATATATCCTTCTAATGTTTTCTTCTATATTTCACTGAGATTTTTTTAAAAATAATTTCAGATGAATAAATCCTATAGTATTTAATAGAAAATAACTTTGTACAACTTCTTTTAGCGAACATACAGAATTTGAGACAATTATACCCCTGGACAAGGCAAGTCATCAGGGACTAACATAATAGCTCATGTTTCTGTTGCAATTAATTTATTCTTTAACATTTGGAAATCTATTGTGATCCACATTTAGATACCCAGTTATCCTAGTGTCCACATTTTTTCATTACCAATGGAAAGTATAAAATGAGATTGCATGATTTATGTTATAGTCTATCTACATTTTATTTGAGAATAGGATTGGTTACCCATACCCCACCCCACACTCCAATATTATGTCATTTGGGAGAGATTTTTCAAAGACTCAGAGGGAGCTAGCTGTCCAGTTCTCCCACAGTCAATCAGGTATTAATGCCTAAAACACCTTTGGGCCTTTGAAAAAAAGGCCCAGATTACCAGCCATTAGCCAGATAAATTTGAGTTAGAGAAATGCTTTGTTCTGACTTGGGATTTTAAATTCCTTAAGCAGCTGTGAAACTCTCAACCTCTAGCTCTCCATCCAGGCCAACATGTCTTTTTTTTATTATTTTTATGGCCTAAATTGTCAATTTAATTTATTTATTTTTTCTTTGTCATAATCACTATTAAATAATAGGGACAATAGCTCTACCTCATTGCTTGTTTTGTTGATGTCTGGTCAGTTAAATAACCCCCTAAGTGAACACTAAAACCTCTCTTTATGGACACCTGGCAGATGACTTCATATGTCATAATGAGTTCAGTACTTGTAAGAAGGTGATATCTTTATGACTCACAGGTTATTTTTTTCTAGTAAATGAGTTTCATTGTTGATAAGCCTCTAGTAGATATACGCAAAATACTGAATAGCTAATGTATATAAATTCATAATAGGAACACTTCATCTACACCTGAAAAATAACTTCTGCTCAGCTGTTCATAATACAGTCCTAATCACTGCAAAATTATAGGGGGAAAAGGTCATTAAAATAATGTTAACATTCCAAAGTCAAGAGCTCAAAAGTTAGAAATTGCCAGAAATAAATCTGCCCATGCAACTGTACTTTGTTTCCCCTGTGTCAATGCATTATGATGTGGTCTTCAGTTATATGATCATATGCTAATTTTTTCTCCACAGGATCTCAGATTCATTCAGTGAATGGGTATTTATTCATTTTTTAAAATTATTCTCATGATTCAACATGTGGCTGATGCATTATTTACAGCACATCATCCAAACTTAGTGTATACCAAATTATTAATTTCCTCAGGCATCTTCCAATGGTGCTCTCATTATAGTACATTAGTTCTTTCCTAACATTAATAGACTCAGACTCATGGACTTTACAGTCAGAAGGGACCATGATCATCTAGTCTGACCTCCTGTACAACGCAGGCCACAGAATCTCACCCACCTACTCCTGTAATAAACCCCTAACATATGTCTGAGCTATTGAAATCCTCAAATCTTGGTTTAAAGACTTTAAGGTGCAGAGCATCCTCCAGCAAGTGACCTGTGCCCATTCTGCAGAGGAAGGTGAAAAAAACCCAGGGCCTCTGCCAATCTGCACTGGAGGAAAATTCCTTCCCAACCCCAAATGTGGCAATCATCTAAACCCTGAGCGTGTGGGTGAGTCACCAGCCAGACACCCAGGAAATAATTCTCTGTAGTAACTCAGATCCCTCCCCATCTAAAATTCCATTACAGGCCATTGGGCATATTTACCGCTAACAGTCTGTCATAAGTGTAAAGTGCTGGAGAGGGTTAATGTTACCTGAGAACAAGTGACGTAAGAGCTTCCCTGCCATGAGAGAGGGAGGGGTTTTAGAGTTTAGTTTCAGTTTGGGCTTGCCATGCAACATGGGCAAGGGTCCGGGAGCTTATCTCTAGCTGTGGAGAAGACTCAACTTTCCTTCTTATATTCCTACTTAGCTACTTGTGAGTAATATTTTGATTTTCCATAAAATTTGTACCTATTGGGGTGTCTCTGTTCATTTCAGATGAGAAGTTAGAGAACTCTAAATTGTAAGCTGTACTGTGCCTATGTTCTATGCTGTATTTTCTTTTCTTTATTAAATCTATAAAAAGGTTTGGTTCTTCTCATAAAGAAATCCTAGCTTGAATTTATCCCAGTCCCCAGGTAAAGGGCAGTCTGTGTGTCTAAGAGAAAAGTCCACAGGGTGAAGTCTCAGGGTGGTTTCTTATCTCTCTTGGTAACAGACGGGAAGGGTCCCGATTTCTCATGGGGAGAAATCGGGGGAGTTGGGTGTCAAGGTACCTCCACCCCACGGTCTTGGGGTGATTACTGATTGGTAGCAGCCAGCGGTCCCTAAGTTCCAGCTGGTAAAGTGTGGGAGCTGGGTGGGGGGGACAGTTAAAGTTAGTGGTCTGGCATAAAAGAATCCCTTTCTCTGTACTCAAAAGCACAGAGACTGGGGTACACATTCCACACGGTCAAAGATAAAATAATTGCCAAAATTAGACTATCCCATCATACCATCCCCTTCATAAACTTATCAAGCTCAATCCTGAATCCAAATATGTCTTTTGCCTCCACTGATTCCCTTGGAAGGCTGTTCCGAAACTTCACTCTTCTGATGGTTAGAAACCTTCATTTAATTTCAAGTCTAAACTTCCTGATGGCCAGTTTATATTCATTTATTCTTGAGATTTCATTAATGAATTTATCTTCACAACACACTCTTAAAGTGAGATGCTAGCCTACCCATTTTACAGATGGCAAACAGGCACAGAGATTAAAGTCAAAACTGTCAAATGTGTTAACTAATTTTGAATATCCTATTAAGACACATAAGGTCTATATTTTCAGAGTATCTAGCATTATAGAGCACCCCTGTAGCAGAGCGGTCACTCACCCCGGCGGCGCCTCCTGCTGGTCATCTCGGGAATTAGCTCTTTCCAGCATTCGGAGCGCCCTCTGCCGGCCGATGTCCGCTCCTGCTCTGGGCCCGTGTCCCTCCTGGACCCCGGTGCCCACGAACTGAGGGTGCTGCACCCTTGCAGAACCACCCAAGTCTTAGGGTCTCCCCTCCATGGGGAACCCTGCACCCACTATCCCTACCTTGCCTCAGGCTTTGCCTCCACTAGTCACCAGTTGTCTCCATGCACTGAGGCAGACTGCAGTATCAGGCTGCTCATCACAGGCAATAAGGGTTGCCTAGCTGCTTCTACCAAACCCAGGGCTGCCCCCTTGCAGCCCCAGTACCCTGTGGGATGGGCCTTCGCTAGGCTCAGCAGCCTGGGGCCCTCTCACTAGAGCTTTGCAGCTCCCCTGGCTCCCAGTTGCCTTGCCCTTGCCCTGTCCCTGTCCCAGTCCATGTACCCCATTTATGGCTCAGGCAGACTGACTAGTACCCCTGGGTCAGGCCCCCTATCGGGCCTTGCACTCTGGGGCTCTCAGGCTAGAGCTCCCTAGCTCCCAGTGCCTAGCCCCAACCCTGCCCCAGTCCAGGTACCTTGCTCACTGCCTCCCCACAGCTAGGCCCGTCTCCCTCTGCTTCCAGAGGAGACTGTGTCTTCCCCCAGGCCCTGGCCTCTCAGGCTTTTATACAGGCCTGTGTTTGGGGCGTGGCCTCTCAGCTGAGCCTGTTACCCAATTAAGCCTGCTAGTAGGCTCCCAGCCACAACCCCGGTCCTGGGCTGCTACAAGCCCCCTCCCGGGGCTACCCCAGCCCTCTTTTTAGGGGGGGAGCGGGTTGCACCCCGCTACAACCCCATACATTCAATTGAGTTCTGACTGCTCATTGCAGTACATAGCAAGTACATAGTACATACCAGGTGTTTCAATTGAGGCAAGTTTTCAGATGACACTAAACTGGGAGGAGTGGTAGGTCCTCTGGAGGGTAGTGATAGGATACAAAGGGACCTAGACAAATTAGAGGATTGGACCCCCAAAAATCTGATCAGGTTCAACAAGGACAAGTGCAGAGTTCTGCACTTAGGACGGAAGAATCCCATGCACTACTAGAGACTAGAGACCAAATGGCTAGGTAGCAGTTCTGCAGAAAAGGACCTAGGGGTTACAGTGGACGAGAATCAGGATATGATTGTGCCCTTGTTGCCAAGAAGGTTAACAGCATTTTGGGTTGTATAAGTAGGGGCATTGCCAGCAGATCAAGGGATGTGATCATTCCCCTCTAGTCAACATTTTTGAGGGCTCATTTGGAGTACTGTGTCCAGTTTTGGTCCCCACACTACAAGAAGGATGTGGAAAAATTGGAAAGAGTCCAGCAGAGGGCAACAAAAATGATTAGGGAGCTGGAGAGAGAGGCTGAAGGAACTGGGATTGTTCAGTCTGCAGAAGAGAAGAATGAGGAGGGATTTGATAGCTTCTTTCAACTACCTGAAAGGAAGTTCCAAAGAGGATGGATCTAGACTGTTCTCAGTGGTAGTAGACAACAGAACAAGGGGTAATGGTCTCAAGTTGCAGAGGGGGAGGTTTAGGTTGGATATTAGAAAAAACTTTTTCACTAGGACGGTGGTGAAGCACTGGAATGGGCTAACTAGGGAGATGGTAGAATCTCCTTCCTTAGAGGTTTTTTAAGGTCAGGCTTGACAAAGCTATGGAGGGGATGATTTAGTTGGGGATTGGTCCTGCTTTGAGCAGGGGGTTGGACTAGATGACCTCCTGAAGTCCCTTCCAACGCTTTGATTGTATGAAAATAAGGAAAACACGAGGGGCACCTCTGAAAACAGAGTTATGCAACCTTCCCAGAATCATATGACAACTCTGTGGGAAAGGTAAGGATAGACTCTAATTCATCAAAATGGAATTCAAATGTATGTCTATATTGCAGTTGGGAGCATGCCCCGTCATAAGCATAAAGTAGCCTAGAATTCCTGCTTACCTGTAAAGGGTTAAGTCACTACAGGAAACCTGGTTGGTACCTGACCAAAAGAACTAATGGGGACCTTTCAAGATGCTTTCAAATATGGGGGAGGGAAGCTTTTGTCTGTGTGCTTTATCTGTATGTCTCATTCGCTTTGGGGATTGCAAATGAGCCAGACCAGTTTCTTCTCTTCATCTAGTTCTATATTTCTAAGCAACACAAGAAGTAAATAGACAGGCAAGGAAGTATAAGTTCTATATTTGTTTCTCACTTATGAATTTCTCCAGTTTTTAGGGTAATATCCCCGTGTTTTCTCTGTAACTTTGAAACTCAGCAGAGGGTAATACCTCTGTGGTGTGAGTTTTTTCCTTTGATTCTTTTTGTGACTGTAAAGTGTTTTTCCACTGATTTTTATAAAGGTACTTTGTTTATTTCTTTTTTCCTTTAAATAAAATCTTCCTTTTATAAGATCCAGGCTTTGGATCAGCTCACCTAGGAAAACTGGTGGGGGGTTTATTCTCAAGCCTTTCCCAGGAAAGCGGTATAGGCTTGGGGGAGGGGGGGATTTGTAGGAGAGAGAGAGGGGCTCCAAGTGGCCCTGCCCCTAGTTCTTGGGGTATGACACCCCCCACTGGGATAGACAGACAGGCTTTAGCTCTGATAGAGCTAGCACGCTAAAAATAGCAGTGGACAGCAGCAATCTATATATATAAAAGTCAAATGCTGTATGCGTGTATGTATGCATATATGTACGTGCACTTACTCCTTCCACACCGTTTGAGCTAGAGACTTGAAATTTGGTACAGTTATAGGTCATAGGGTCCTAATCAGGGTAACAGTTGAAAAATTTTCAAATCTCACCTCTGACGCCCCCCAGGGGTGAAATTATTTAAAGGCCAATCACATCAGCTCGGCAGCTGCTGTTCTCTGTGACATAGTTATGATGTCATAATACCCCCTCCAACGGACCCCGCACTCGCTCAGCTCTCTGCTCCCTCCCCCCTCCAACGGACCCCGCACTAGCTCAGCTCTCTGCCCCCTCCCCCCTCCAACGAACCCCACACTCGCTCAGGTCTCTGCCCCCTCCCCCCTCCAACGGACCCCACACTTGCTCAGCCCTCTGCCCCTCCCCACCTCCGACGGACCCGAGTTGGGTTTGGTCAGAGGGTAAGTGAGGTAGGGGTGTCGGGTTTGGTCGGGGGGTGAGGTGGGGGTGTCGGGTTTGGTCGGGGGGTAAGTGAGCCGGGGGTGTTGGGTTTGGTCTGGGGGGGTGGGAAGGTGTCGGGGTGAGTGAGGGGTGAGGTGTGGGTGTTGGGGTTGGTCAGGGGGTGTTGGGTTTGGTGGGGAGGTAAGGTTGGGGTATTGGGTTTGGTTGGGGAGGTGAGGAGGGGGGTCGGGTTTGTTTGTGGTGGTAGGTAGGGGTGTCGGGTTTGGTTGGGGAGGAAAGTGAGGTGGGTGTGTCAGGTTTGGTCTACGGGGGGTGAGGTGTGGGTGTTGGTCAGGGGGTGTTGGGGTTGGTAGGGGGTAACGTGGGGGTGTTGGGTTTGGGTGGGGGGGTGAAAATGTGAGTCGGGGTTGGTCGAGGGGTAAGTGAGGTGGGGGTGTCGGGTTTGGTCGGGGGGTTGATGTGGGGGTGTCAGGTTTGCGCTCTGCCCCCTCCTCCCTCCAACAGACCCTGCACTTGCTCAGCTCTCTGCCCCCTCCCCACCTCCGACGGACCCGAGCAATGCCGGGTATTTTCGCTAGTACAGTGAAACCTCGATTTAACGGACTAATTCGGGTGAGGGGGTGTCCGTTAAAGCCGAAAGTCCGTTATTTAATAATTTTTTTAAATCATTAAATAACAGGACTTTTGGCTTTAACGGACACCCCCTCACCCGAATTAGTCCCTTATATAGAGGTTTTACTGGGCGGGAGCTGTCAAACTCCCCCCCCCTTCCCGCAAGGGGGGGGGAGCTTTGACAGCTCCCGCCAGGCTCCCCGCAGCGGGGAGCCTGGCGGGCGGGCTGACAGTTCCTGCCGGGCTCCCCGCAGCGGGGAGCCCGGCGGGCGGGCAGACAGTTCCCGCCGGGCTCCCGTCCGCCGGGCTGTCAGCCCGCCCGCCTGGCTCCCCGCAGCGGGGAGCCCGGCGGGAGCTGTCAAAGCCCCCCCCCCCCGCCCACCGCCCGCTGGCTCCTGGGGGGGGGTTGACAGCTCCCGCCGGGCTCCCCGCTGCGGGGAGCCGGGCGGGAGCTGTCAACCCGGCCGCCCAGCTCCCCTCTGCAGGTATCCGGGCAGCCGGGTTGACAGCTCCCGCCCGGCTCCCCGGGGCAGGAGCCGGCAGCCCCCTATAACGGATTTCGGATGCATCGGGAAATTTTGTCCGTTGCATCCGAAGTCCATTAAATAGGGGTCCGTTAAATCGAGGGTTTACTGTATGTTATAATAATAGCTGCCCAAGAACAAGTTTGCCTGACCCATGGATCTATACACAGCTGGCTAACACATGGTACTACATCCCCACTGCTATTTTTAACTTGCTATCTCAAGCAGAATTATTGCATCTGTCTATCCAGGCAAAGAGGCATGCTCCCAGCTGCAGTGCAGACAGACACCAATTGCTTTACTCTTAAAGTACCTCCTTTCTTATCCTGCAATCCCCTGCCTGATTCATCACACACCTGCCAATTTCTGCAGTATATGAAACAAACGTTTCTTAGACTCTGGAAAGGTGATATTTGTTTGTTCAAAGGAAAGGTTCACTCATAAGAAATGTTCCTTGTCATTTAGACTAACAGACCAAAAAAATACGGTCTTGTGTGGTTTAATCCTAGAACTGGTCAAGAAGCGATTTTTTTAAAAAAGTCTCAAAGTTGTTTCTATTTCAGAGTTCAAAATCAACCAATCCATTTTTAAAAAGTCATTGTTTGCAAAAAATAATAATTTTTGATGCACAATTTCCTGAAAAACCCTGATTTTGTTAAATGAAAAGATTTTTGTAGCCATTTCAATAATGTTTTTTTTTTAAAAAACACTTTTCAAATTTAATTAAAAAAATAAAAATAAAACTTGTAAAAGTCACAACAATAAAAATCACAGAATGAAAATTTGTTGGGGGGAATCAAAAGGTTTTTATTTTGATCAAAAAGACAATTTTGTGACAAAAAAGGGTTTAATTTAATTTTTTTCCAACCAATTCTATTTATTCCAGGTCCTTTCCCTCATCTTTTTCTGCATGCCCTTTTTGATGCTTGAGGGGAAGAAGAGAATTTAAAGGTGTATATTTGGGATTTAATTTGTGTTTTCTCATTATACTCAATATTCCTCATTCGTCCTCTTTTCCACTCGAGTCTCTCTCTCTCTCTCTCTCTCTCTCTCTCTCTCACACACACACACACACAGAAATAATAAGGCAATAGTCAAAGCATGATCTCTTCATTATGATTTCAACTGGTTTGGCTCCTATGATTGGAGTGGCTTGACATTTTTTTATTGGTAGTTAAATTGAATTGTTCTTCATCCAAAGCCTAACGGGTTAATAGCAGCGAACTCTCAAGCTGTGAGAGCATATTTTCTTATCTGTGGAGAATGCTATTCACTGCAGCTCTACCAGTTATGCGGTTCTTCCTCTCGGATCAGAACGCAGATGTATATACCATCCCACTTGGCTTTGTCACGGATGGGTTATGGATATCTTAACTCTAGGGGACACAGGTAGTTCATTGTTAAAAGTCCGACCATGTGTAAAACTGTTCAGTCAATACACTGCTGATGTGTTTAATAATGTCTATGCTCTACTGTGTCTATTCTTATAACATTTTTACATTAAATTCAAGGCTATAATCTGACATTATGAGTTCAATTAATTTGCAAACTATGCAGGAAATGTCAGGCACTTGTAAATCTGCGTTAAAATTCCATTAGCATCTTGCAAAATACTGAATGATTTTTATTTTCCAAAATGTATTATGGCAGTGTTCATGCCTTTGAAATTATTCTTATGACTGCTATTCTCTGACCTATACCAGTTACACGCAATCTTATTATATCAGGGCTCTGGAGTTGTTTAATGAGCTCATGCTACTTGCAACCTGTTTTGATCTGCACAATTATTTATCAGTTGTTGAAGCTATGTTGTTCCTGTGAAAATGGTCTCTCAGAGAATGCAGCGTTTGATCTGCACTGTTAGAAATAAAAACTAGTAGCAACATGATAGGGGGAGCAACACTGTCATTTATGAGCTGAAATTGCCATGGCTATAGCACAGGGGTGGGCAAACTATGGCACGTGGGCCACATTTTTATCTGGCCCGCGAGCTCTTGGTGGGGGGAGCAGGGCCAGTGGCCCCCTCCGCCCCGCCCAGGGGCCGGCACGTGCAGTGAGGGGCCCAGCTCTCCTGCGCGGGATGCCAAGCTGAGCTGCAGGGCCTGCGCTCCAAACCCGGAGTGGCAGGCTGAGCCACAGGGCCCCGCGCACCAGGCCAAGCCGTGAGGCCCCCCGCTCCCTGCCCCGTGTGCTGGATGAGCAGGGGGGAGCTGCGGGGCTGCACACTCCCCACCCAGCGCCCCCGGCTGAGCCGCGGGGAGCCACGAGGCCCCGTGCTCCCTGCTCCGTGTGCCGGGCTAAACCATGGGAAGCCCCAGGCCCCAAGGTCCCACCGGGGGAAGCCCGGCCGAGCCGTGGGGAGCCATGGAGCACCGCGCTCCCCACCCCGTGTGCCGGGCCGAACCGTGGGGTCCCGAACTCCCCGCCTGGCACGCCAGGCCAAAGCGTGGGAAGTCGCGTACCCCAAGTTCCAGCCCCGGGCTCCAGGCCACAGCAGCAAGCGGGGGGGGGGGGGGCGCCCCACTGAGCAAGATAAGAATGGGCGTGGGGCAGCTTGGGTAGTGGTTGGGGGTCTTGGGAGGGGGAAGTCAGGGAACAAAGTGGAGGGGGCTTAGATAAGGGGTGGGGTCCCTGAGGGTGGTTAGTGTGGGTGGGTTTTGGGAGGGGGCAGCAACGGAACAAAGAGCAGGGGGGCTTAGATGTCGGGGCCTGGAGGGCAGTTAGAGTGGGGGTCCCCAGAAGGGGTGACCAAGGGACAAGGAGCAGTGGGGCTTAGGTATGGGGTGAGGTCCTGGGGGGGGGCAGTTAGGGTGGGAGGAATCTCCAGAAGGGGCAATCTGGGGACAAGGAGCAGGGGGAAGATTGGATGTGTCGTGGGCTCTGCGGGTGCAGTCAGGGATGGGAAGTGAACGGGAGTTGGATGGGGTGGGGCCAGGCTGTTTGGTGAGGCATCTCCTTCCCTACCCAGCTCTCCGCACAATTTTGAATCCCACTATGGCCCTCAGGCCAAAAAGTTTGCCCACCCCTGCTATACCAGCATCTGCAAGGAATACCCCACTCCCCCCAGTCTCATAGATTGGATGGGGGAAAGGGGACTTTGTCTGGGGAAAGAAAAACCCATGGTCTCTTTAAGGATTACTGCAGCATCCCACCTTTCTTGTGAATTTAAGGAGAGAAGGTATGGGGTTCTGAGGACAATTGGTTAGACAGAAGAGTGCAGCATAAGGATAGGACTGGTTTGGGGCCCTTGCTTGTGGGTATTGTATTAGCCATCTTTTGGGCATTGTGACAGGGTCTTCCTGCTGCCCCACCTTCAGCCATCGCAATAAAGCTCTGAGAGGCTTTAGATGTGCAGCACCCATGTTTTATTTACAGCATTGTCCCACCACTGGTGTCCAGCTATATACAAGGCAAGTTGGCTCCTTCTACTCACAGAGTCAGGCCCCAGTCAGGAGACTATCCTTTCCCTGACCAATCCCCCTGGTCTTCTGGCCTCCTACCAGCCTTTACACTCCTCAGGCCAGCAAGTGCAGCCAATCCCTAGGCCAGGCATCAGGCTTTCCTCAGCCCCAATCCGTTTCCCTGTTTGGGGCTTACTGAGCAGGGGCTAATAAGGTGCCCTTTGCACCAGCACCCTGCTACAGGTATACAGGAGGATTTTTTCATTATCAGATTGGTAATGAGGAGAACCAGGGACCTGGTGGAATAGGTTAGGTTGTTAAATTCTTGTTACAGTTTGATCTGCACTGGTGCCGAGTGCAGTTACTCATTCAATAGGTCAGCCTGGTTTTGTGATAAACCATAACTGGAAGCAGGATTAAGGGAAGTCATCTCTTAACATAGGAGGGGAATGGGGTTGGGGCTCCCAAGGTCTGGTAAAGTGAGGAGACAACCTTCTCACCATCCATTTAATCCTTGTATGGGGGAGGGTGATGGAGTCCCAGAAATGGGACCAGGTTAATGGGATCAGGGCCTGGCAGCAGCCCTCTATCAGGTGATATACATTACAGTATGAAAGATGACCTGCTCTGGACAAATTATTCCTAGATAGTTTCCAGATGTGTTACTTAATAAAACTGGGGACTGGTTATACCACATTCTTGGTGTCTTTCCTTCCTGTGATGTCTAGGACAATGGATTACATAGTAAAGATATAATTCTCTCAAATTCTGTATGTTGTTTAAAAGAAGCTATAGAAAGTTATCATTTTCTGTTCAATTCTATGGGACTCTTCCATAAGAAATTACTTTAAAAATAACCTCTGTGAAATATAGAAGAAAATGTTAGAAGGATTTACATGTTAAATGTTGTAAGGACAGAAGGAATGGCTAGGCACCTATCTATTGAGATTGCAATAGTGATGTAGAAGCACAGTGTCACAATCACATCCTGAATTATGTACATCTTTCCATAAAAAACACAAACATTGATCATTTTGTAATAAGTGAATGGTTCTTATTGAAATGCTGATAGACAGACAGATAGACCATGATATACACAAAACAAATACTGTAAACTAACAAATTCAGTGCACACACTATTACAGATACAGTTCTCACTTGCTGATTCTCAACAGGATGCTGCAATGTGTGCTCAAAGACTTTTTTTTTTTTTTTTGCTCTATCTTGAACTGTGTGAAATCATTAATTTACAGGTTCCAAGTTAATGACATCTTTTTGGAAAGATTATTCTAGTGTGCTTTAAAATTTAAACACCCCATGCAGTTTTGTAACACAAAAGTATGAATAAAAAGTGCAAAGAAAATCAAAACATTGTCTATGAATGTCAAACCAAATTTATTTACTATGAATGTTCCAATGTTAGCTCTTTTTCTTATTGCACGGTTCTAGAAGCTGAGAAATCATCAATCCTATATTAGAAAAGTACTTGCCTTTTAGTATGTCTTCACTTGTTAGGAGGCAATTCATGATAAGCTTTGGATGGAAAGGGAAAATTTCTGTCTATGATAAAACATTATTCAGCAAATAAAAAGTTAGAGTAAAAATACATGTAAAGTCTAGACAATACCATATTAATTGTTCAGATCAATACTAATACTCTTACTATAAAAGTTAAATGGTTTATAATGGCACTACATGTGCACTGAAACCCAGAATTTCTTTGTCTTTACAACAGTCTTTCAATTCATCTATGCTTAAATTGAATCAATTATTACGGCTAGCTGGTTTCTGTTTAATAATTTTGATAAACATTTAATCATTAAAAAGAAAGTTCATGACTACGTAAATCTGAGCCCTTAAAAACATGATTTTTCCCTTTAAGATTTATCCAAGCAGCATGTATTTGGAACCACTGAACCCACAAAAAACCTATGAATACAGATAGTGTTGTGATGAAAGCTCCTTGTTGATGGAGTTTGGATCAGCCTTGAAGTAGCTGGTTCCTATAAACATATTCAGTGCTAAGACGTTTCCCCATTCTTGATTCATGTATCCATCAGTCCCCTCCATGTGGTCACATAGTCTGCATAAACTAACACAGCAGTCCTAGGACCGCATGGATCTTCCTCAACATACCTGACTGCAAAGGGGACAACCAAAAATAAATGTAACTTAGATGACAATGCAGATGAGGGGGTTGTGAGAAAGGAGGGAGGTATCTCTCGGTCCCCACTCACCCCACCCTAGTCATTTGAGTACCTCACACTCTACTCCTGGTATGGAAGGGCTGCAAGTAATCAAGGAATTCTAGTCTACATCAAGGAGAGAAAGGATTCTGCCCTTCGAGGCTCATGAAACTTTCTTGGCAATTGAAGAAGATCATTTACAGCTGGACAGAGACAAAATTCACACAGGCATAGCAACTAAAAGTAAGTTATGCAGACATAATAAACCAGAGTTATATACATTTGTGAGAAATATTTGCACATTTCAAGGGACCTATATGTTATTTTTAGGTAAACAACGAAGATAAAGATGATTAATGTTGCCAAAAAGTTAACCAATTAACCTTGCCATGCACAATACAGTAAATTCTTACCATGAGAAACATAATTTTCCATCACTCCATGTTTGTTAGTCAGAGAAGAGGGGGAGTTACCTAGTCACTGAGCCACAGAAAGTGTTTAAAATTACAGTGCATAATTGTAACATTATTGATATCTCATGGGCATCCTAGAAATCTTATGGAGATTCAGAGAGGACCACTCCCTTTGATAGAAAAAAAATATTTGAAGGGATAGAAATTACTTGTATTTGGACTTAATTTGATAGCATGATTTACAGCCTTCTTTTCAAGGAAAATAATTTTAAAACACCTAAAAATTCAGGAGACAAGCAGAAAAGTCAAAGCCCACTTTTCACAATAGGGATCACTACTTATTTATGAACTGTACACCAGGAGTGAAAAGAGTAGGAGGAAACAAATTGAGATACACTTAATTTAGGTGGGTTTTTTTTTCTTTCACTGACAGATATTACAGTGTGTTGTCTCCTTAAAGTGACTGAAGTGTTTCTAAACTGAAGTCCCAATCAAATATTTCTATAGTTAGCTTCTTCTTCAGATTAAGTAAAAAAAATCACATTTCCCTTTGCCTTGTAGAGAAAGTGCTTAAGTTGTGCTTGCTGCCAAATAGGATCCAAACATTTTGTTGTTATAGAATTTCCAAATTAGAAAAAGCCACTTGAAACAGGGCAGAAATATATGGTGTTTTCCCCTTTCTTTTAACTGAAAAGTTGTTTTATGTATAAATGTGATCACATTATTGCTTTTTAGTGCCCTCTCCTGCCGCCCGTACTGAAAAGTGCTGATGTATTTTCCTGCTATATGGACTCTCCTGCTGACAAAAAACATTAAGACCACATTTTTGGAGAAGAATAATAATTTGGAACTAGATCTATACTTTCCCAAAGTTGGGTGGTATAGGGGAAATAATTTGGTTCAGACTAGAGCTGGAGAAAAAATTTCATGTATTTTTTTTTCAGAAAAATGCAGATTTGGGTTAACTGAAACAATTGCTAGTTCTGGTTGATGTCAGCAAATTGTTTTGGTCACATTTTAAAAAAACAATCAGAAATGTCAAACGATTTGGAATTTTTTAATTTTTTTTTGCTTTTCAGAAAGATGTTTTGTTTCAGAATTGCCTTTATTTTATTTAATAACTAGCGAAAATACCTGGCGTTGCTCGGGTCAGTCGGAGGTGGGGAGGGGGCAGACAGCTGAGCGAGTGCGGGGTACGTTGGATGGGGGCAGAGAGCAAACCTGGCACCCCCACCTCATCCCTCCGACCAAACACGACACCCCCACCTCACTTACCGTTCGACCAACCCTGACTCACATTTTTACCCCCCCACCCAAACCCAACACCCCCACATCTCCCCCTACCAACCCCAACACCCCCTGACCAACACCCACACCTCACCCCCCCCGTAGACCAAACCTGACACACCCACCTCACTTCCCCCCCCAACCAAACCTGACACCCCTACCTACCACCACAAACAAACCCAACACCCACACCTCACTTACCCCTCGACCAACCCCGACTCACATTTTCACCCCCCCACCCAAACCCAACACCCCACGTCACCCCCTACCAACCCCAACACCCCCGACCAACCCCAACACCCACCCCTCACCCCTCACCCACCCAGACACCTTCCCACCCCCCCAGACCAAACCCAACACCCCCAGCTCACTTACCCCCCGACCAAACCCGACACTCCCACCTCACCCCCCCTGACCAAACCCGACACCCCCACCTCACCCCCCGACCAAACCTGACACCCCTACCTCACTTACCCTCTGACCAAACCCAAACCCGGGTCCGTCGGAGGTGGGGAGGGGGCAGAGAGCTGAGGGATTCCGGGGTTCCATTGGAGGGGGGAGAGGGGAGAGAGCTGAGGGATTCTGGGGTTCCGTTGGAGGGGGGAGGGGCAGAGAGCTGAGTGAGTGCGGTGTCTGTTGGAGGGGGGTATTATGATATCATAACTATGTCACAGAGAACAGCAGCTGCCCAGCTGATGTGATTGGCCTTTAAATAATTTCACCCCTGGGGGGCGTCAGAGGTGAGATTTGAAAAAATTTCGACTCTTACGGTCATTAGGACCCCAAGACCTCTAACTGTACCAAATTTCAAGTCTCTAGCTCAAACGGTGTGGAAGGAGTAAGCTTACATACATACACGCACGCATACACGCATACACCATTTGACTTTTATATGTATAGATAATAATAAATTAATAATTTAGAATATCCCAAATTGAACAATTTAGGTAAAAATCTGTGTTCAAAATATTTTTTTTTAATTTTTATTCCAACAGAAAAAATAAAAATAAAGGAAAAAATATTTTTTCAGGAAACTGGCTGGATCCACGTTCCCCTCAAATTTCAAGGGTATTTGGATCCAGCGTTCTGGTTTAGTCTCTTCTCTATTCACCAGAGTCAGTTATAATTGCATATACACAATGCAGCAGTTGTTTGTAGATGGTTTAGGGATGCAATGCTCAGATTTAGTAAAGTTATAACTAGATATAGGTACATGTGGTTTGGAAAATATTAGAACCCACACTGCTTTGTTTCCTCACTCCCACTCACCATGAACATTTGACCATGGGGGGTGGGAGTGGTTGAATCAAACTGAGCCTTTTTCAGGTTCTGAAATTGTTGATAATATTTTCTCATTGCTGTGCAGCCATTTAAGTCCAGGTGCCTGCTGGGACTGGAATCACAAGTGATAAATGCTGAAGGAAGAGCAGTTTCTATGTTTTTCAACATGAAGCAGAAGTTCTGGAGATCTCACAAAAAATCTTCTACTCAAGATAATACTAACCACATTTTACAGGAGATGGAGCTAGCTTGGAAAAACATCTAAATTCAACTCAAACTCTGAACACATTAAGTTTTACTCATGGTTAACAACATGAAATCTCACCCTAACTTCAAAGCAGAACTTCCCCTATTTTTGTTTAGGAAGAATTCAATTTCAAATATGTATTTATTTTCCATCTCTACATGTTACAAGTGTAAGGGGGCTGTTACTAACATTCAGTGGGGATGTTTTAGTTGCTAGCTCCCAGTACCAAAAGGGGAAGGGTTGATGGGAAATCAGGACCTGAGACTGACAGTCCCCTGAAACTGGCAGTCCCCAAGGGCAACGGGGAGAGGCCAATGCTCCAGGTCAGCCTGATTGACAGGGCGGGCAGGCTAATCAAGGAATCAGGGGCCCAGGGTGGGTTCTGTCCTTGGTGTGAGCTGGAATTGCCTGGGTCAGACAGAGTGGGGCCGAGCTAAGGAGAGAGCAGGGGCCCAAGCTGAGCTGGGGAACAGAGCTGGGCCAGAGCCAGAGGGGCCAGAGCTCAGCCCAGAGAGAGCAGACCCTGTTCTGGGAGCAGAGCTGCAGCCCCAAAGTCAGAGCACAGCCCACAAGGCAGGTCAGGGCTGGGTGAACCAGAGCCAGATAAACAGCCCAGGGAGCTGGAGGCAGAGCAGCAGTGCTGAGGCAGAGTGGAGCTGGAGCTGAGGCAAAGTGGTGGAGCTGGGGCTGGAGCAGTCCAAAGCTGTCATGAGTGTGAAGTGCCTTGGACTTGCTGTTTTACCTGTAAGGGGTTAACAGGAAGCCAAAGAAGCTGTAACGTATTAAGAATGTAAATTTCTTGGGACAAAGGGCTGTTAGTTTTCAGTTCAGTTTTTGTCCAGAGCTTGTACGGACTCCTTCTTTCCAGCCATGGAAAATCCTTTTCTCCTTTTTCTCCCTATATTCATAAGTTAGAGAAACTGTAAGTAAAATTGGATAAGCTTTGCATCTAATCTTTGGTGTCCTTAAACTGTAATTGTTTAGCAGAGAGGGAAATCTCCGGGGAGGGGACTAGGCTGGTTTATGCAAGAAGACTCAGAATAGAAAGCTTTATATCTCTTTGTATTAGCTGTAAGTTTTCTCTTTTCTTTATTAAACTCTTTTTGTTATAAAAAGCATTTGGTTATTCCCTTAAAGTTGTCCTAGCTTTGGATTTGGCAGGCTCACAGCGTGAGCCGGTGTGCTGCATCTCTCTGCTTTCAGGCTGGAAAGGGAGGGGTGAAGCAGGGTCTAAGTGTCCCTATCTCTCAGGGAGAGAGAGGGGGAGTTTGGGGTGTTCATGTGCCCCTCTCCAGGGTCTTGGAGATTCACATGAATGGTGGCAGTGTGGTCCCCATTTCCCAACTGGTAGAGTGTGGGTTTTGGGGGGGAAAAGATTTAACTTAGGCTGGTAAAGCAGCTTACAGTTAAGTGGTCATAGAAGAGGACCCCCCTCGTTTTTACCCTAGTGTTTAGAGGGGGGAGGGAGTTTTCTCTTCAAGAGGCAGAGTGGAGCTGGAGCTGAGGCAAAGTGGTGGAGCTGGGGCTGGAGCAGTCCAAAGCCGAGTGCAGTGAGCAGCTGGGAAGAGCGAGCGGGACCCTGGGCAGTGGGCCCAGCACAGGGGGACACCCCCAGCCAAGAGTCTCTGCAGGCCAGACTTGGAGGGGGATTGTAACCCTGACAGGGCGGGGGTAATGCTGGGAAGAAGGGTCCTGCCACCTAGAGCCTGAGAGTGCGTGGCCGCCGCCACGGCTAGTGTCCAAGCCACAGCATCCCTGCAGCACAGCCAGGGCCTGAGAAGGAAGCCTGGCACCTACAAGGAACAAACTGTGAACTGCCCTGACATTACAGAGACACTGATTGTGATGTTCCCTGCCACAGAGCGGGGTGATGTGTTTCTGTTAACCTTTCCCATTTTTCCTTATTCCTTTTTAAACTAATTGTTGATTAAATAAATTATTTTGCTTTAAATCGTATGTAATCATCAGTGGGTCAGGGAAGTGCCCAGTGCAGAGGGAACACCCCAGAGTGGGGTCACCCTAGCCTCTGACCTAGGTGACCACAGCAAGGTTGGGGGTCAAGCCCCCCAGGAATCCTGGCCTCAGCCTTGCTGGGGTTACGAGGGCTCCGCCAGACAGGAGAGTGGAAGGGGAGTCCTCGAGGGCAGGGAGGCTCTGGATAAAGAAAGTGGGAGTGAGGACTCAGATCCTTCCTCTAGCCCATTTCACTGGGGTAGTGCAGAAGCCAGGAAAGTTCCCCACAATAGCGGGACCATTCCCCCACTTACACAAGCATACATGTTGCTGATGTAAAACTACTCTTGTGTGTCCCTGGTGTCTTACTGTATAATATAGTAGAGTAAGAAAAGAAGAATGACAAAAATATGCATAGGACAATGGAGGAAAAAGTATCTGGAAATTACAAGATATGCTTCTCCAGATCTGTGAAAACACACATAGTCATTAGTATGGTTACAGAGCCTGGCTTAAAAAAGCAAGACATCAGGAAACAGAATAAATAATGTACAACCAGGACTGATAGCACATGAATAAATAGAACTAAGAAGCATGGCAGAGACAGAATGAAGCAAGGGAAGAAGAGGTTGAATGCACACTTGGAAAGTCCATGGTCTCACATGTCACTGCCCACTTCATCACAATGATATGTTGTCTTATCTTAACACAGATGCAGCACACATACCAAGTGTCACCACAGAAGGATCCGAATCACAGGGAGACTGATGAGCACAGAATCGGTGGGTACAAACTGAACAATGAAATGCCACTGGTAGTAAGTACAGGAGCCTTTTGGGGTTCCCCAGAAAAACGCTGACAGTATCCAGGTAGCAGATGGTGAACAGATAGCCACACTATAGAGAAAGCTAAAGAACCAAAAACAGTAATGCTGTTCTGAGCTATACATGTAGTGCTGACCTATACATACAGCATCAGTAGGAGTTGTTGATCAACTAGAGAAGAACTTACTACACATCCCTCCTGTCTGTGTAAATTATATAAAAATACAGCCCAACTTCCCAATGGTAAACCATTGTCTGAATACCATGTAGAAGATAAGATAGTAGCACAACATGTTGATGGAAGGCATGCAGAAAATAATGTTTACAGACAGAGACAGACAGACAGAGAGATGGGCGGTTTTTTTCTCTCTTTCCTCCCTGACCTTCTCCCCATGCCCCCATGATAGAATCCAGAAAATCACTTAGGATCACACACGTGTTGGACTCTGCAGTTGAAAAAATACCCAAAGCTGGAGTAGGTAGGACAGATAACCAAAGAGGTAGTTTTTATCTCCTTCCCTGATACTACTGATTTTCACAAGAATGGACTGTAACCAAAAGCCAAGCAAAGAGTGTGCTTTCTGTAACTTTCCAGACTTTCTACTATTTATGGACTGTTAACTGGAGTCTTGGTGTGGAATTTTTTGACAAGCCTGTTTTTAAGTTTAAAATGCTGATTTTTTAAAACCAAACATTTTTGTAGGAAAGAGTGAAAGGTTTGACAAAACCTTTCATCAGGGAGATTTCTCAGGTCCTGGATGGAATTTCTTCTCAAAATGAGAGATACATTAAAAGATCCATGCCAGACTAGCCAATTGCTTGGTGGTTAGGGTATTCACTTGTGAGGTAGGATACCAAGGTTGAATCCCTGCTCCAAATCAGGCAGAGCAGGGACTTTCACATCCCATGTGAGTACCCTAGCTACCTGGTGATTGGCTAGTCTGGGGATTGTTTTCCCTCTTATGCATTTTTGGATCTGTGCCCCAGACCTCTTAACAATCTAGAATTAAAGGATGTAGCAGGTGGATATACAAACAAACACAAATTCCCATCTTCTACCTCCTGTTCACACAGATACTTATGATGGTAGTTTGTTTATCTAGCCTCTTACCTTGCTCCCATTTTTTCCCCAGTATGACTGTGGTTGGTAAACCCTAGATCTTTATACTTTTGCTACCAGCATGACATGGTGAGGTATATGGATTGTGGCTTCTGTTGTGTGATTTCTCTCTTACATTAACAGGGGACTATTATGGCTTCAGCCACTGACCATCGTAGAAGTCATGATAGTATGTGCCCCAATATTTGTTTCTGTAGAATAGTTAATCATGTCACTCACTGTTTTGCTAATGGTGGGTGGGTGGGTGTATGTGTGTAAAAGAAGGAAACAAACTTTTTTTGCCACATCATACACCATGCCAACTAGCTATGCAAACAGATTTTTAAAAAATGTGTAATTGCTTCTTTTTGCATGGATTTAGATTTATTTGCTTGCTCTTTTTATGAAAGGGCTTTAACGACTGAAACCAGTGATAAAAGTATATCCTATGCACCAAGCAAGGCCAGAAAAAAACTCTCACTGGTACTAAAACATATTCAGAACTGCTACACAAATTCATGGGTGTTTCAAAAGTAATTATAGATGACATTTTGAGGCTTTCATTTGAAGGAAGTTTACAGGATATGACCAAGGACACAAATGAATTTTAAATGAAAAGAATGAGAATTCTTTAGAAATGACTGTCAAAGAGGTAGAAGCCGGAAAACGGATCATTGTTTGTGGCTTTTAATAGTTTCTTGGAAAGGTCAAATACCAATTCATCTATTACTTTAAATAATCTAGAGTGGAGTTATATGATCAGCTTGTGATGAAATGTACATGCCTTTGCACTGCATAAAAATAAACAAAGCCTGATTCTTCTCTCATTTACACCTCAGTAAATTAGGAATAACATTATTTAAATTCAATGGATGTACACTGCTGTAAAACATGTTTGTTAGGGAGATCAGCATGAGGGTACTGTAAGATTTATGATGTCTTTAGCTATTCATTTCCTAGTTGTTACATGTTTTAGTTTTGTAAATGAATTCCTAGGTAAGCACATTGTTGACACATTCCATTCATGTGTATGGAATCATAGGAGAAACTGGATACACAAAATACCATCATAAGTATCTGTGGGAACAGGAGATAGAAGAGAGGCATTTGTGTTTGTCTGTATATCCACCTGCTACATCCTTTAATTCTAGATTGTTAAGGGGTCTGGGGCACAGACCCAAAAATGCATAAAAGGGAAAACAACTCCCAGACTAGCCAATTGCCTGGTAGTTAGGTACTCACATGGGATGTGAAAGTCCCTGCTCTGCCTTATTTGGAGCAGGGATTGAACCAGGGTAGCCATCCTCCCAAGTGAATACCCTAACCACCAGGCTAGTCTGGAATGGATCTATCGTGTATCTCTCATGGTGAGAAGAAATTCCATCCCAGACCTGAGAAACCATAGCTTGTTTTTAAACTTTTTAAAAATACTCTAGATTTTTCATTGTTTTAAGGTAAATGAAGACCTAGTAAAAAAAAAAAATTGGGAAAGAAGGAAATGCCACAAGTTAAAGGAAGAAATGAAGCTAACCAAGTTGATTGTACCATAAGTTTTTTGTTCATCACCCTGTCCATAATCCATTAAAATTAAGGGGAGTCTTTCCATGTACTTCATCAGGATTTGATCAGTCTCATGTCTGTACAATTTATGAAATTCATTTGTATTGCTTGCACGCAGTGAGTGAAATCCTGACCCCACTGAGATCAATGACAAGTCCTATTGACTTAAGTGGGGCCAGGATTTCACCCAGTGTGTTCTCATCAACGTCATATGAACCCAGCTTTGCTTTGATTCTTGTAAAAATTTGTTGACAAAAGGGACCTGACAGACTATATTTTCTGGCAGCTTTTATTTTTTTTCCCTGCCCCTTCTATGACAGAATATTTGAAAGCCAGTATTATGAACAAACATTTTATTATTGTTTCCTTTCGCACAAATCAGTGTCAAAATATAACTACATCTCAAATTTTGAGGTGTCGTGATTTTGTTAGGAAGATAAACACAATTAAATGCCAAGCACTTTGCAAAAACTTCAAAAAGGAGAGTGGATTTTATTCCAAGTGGTGGTATATCAACAACCTTAAACCTTCCGTAAGGGAAATTATTAGTGTTTTGTGTAAAAAGGTGTATGTGAACGATATTATTAACAAAAACATATTTTCAGTTGTTTTCCATCAAAGAATAATATCTGTTTGGATTTAAACATCCCCTTGAAGTATTTCAATAAAAGATATTGGATAACTGTGCTAGAATTTGAGAAAGTGACTGGAATGAAAATGTTAACAAAGAGCATAAATGGTGAAAATTATATTTGATTTTTAAAGCATTCCAGTTTTAACTTGATGATGGTGCCTAAGTCATTGAATATTTTACTTGTGAATCTCTCTTTTTCCAAACACACACACACACAAAGGCAGGCATTGGAATAGCACCCGAGACACTGGTCTTTTGAAATAGGACATAAATAATGTTCACTCATATCCTGGTGTGGAAGATTCTGGGAAAATATGGCATAGCTTTATGAAGATTTTAAAAAGGTCAATGCACAGAATGCAGTCAGGATCGCTGGGGATTTGGTGGCATTTAAGGCTCATGCCCAATAGAGAGATTTCTGAAAGGAACTGATTTCAGTTCATCCCCAGGATGAAATTTATTCCATGTTTCTGAACGGAAAGGGAAAAGTTTGTATTTTCCAACTGAAGCCTTTTACCAGAGTTTCTCCGTGCATTCTAGATGCAGGCAGTATGCAATGATCTGACTGTATCACAATAGCCACAAATAGAGTGGCTAATAAACACAGAAAATTGTCATGATAAATCAAGAATAAGGAGTTTATAAACAGGATTTTACAACTGAAATTCACTAGGAAACTCCATAGGGTCAGATCCTCAGCTGATAAGAACATAAGACCGGCCATTTGGGTCAGACCAAAGGTCCATCAAGCCTAGCATCCTGTCATCTGACAGTGGGCAATGGCAGGTGCCCCAAAGGGAATGAACCGATAGATTATCATCAAACTAGTGTAAAAGCCCTTGTACACAGGCCAACGGTAACGGCTCGCGGCCCCCCCAAGCTCAGCTCTCTCGCCCCTCCCCCCTCTAATGCCCCCCCCACTCGCTCAGATCTCTCCACCTACCCCTCCAACGCCCCCCACTCGCTCAGCTCTCTCCCCCCTCCCCCCTCCAATGGGCCCCAACTCGCTCAGCTCTCTCCCCGCTCCCCCCTCCAACGCCCCCCGCACTCGCTCAGCTCTCTCCCCCCTCCCCCCTCCAACGGACCCCGCACTCGCTCAGCTCTCTCCCCCGTCCCCCCCTCCAACGCCCCCCCACTCGCTCAGCTCTCTTCCCCCTCCCCCCACTCCAACACCCCCCACTCGCTCAGCTCTCTTCCCGCTCCAACGCCCCCCACTCACTCAGCTCTCTCCCCCCTACCCCCCTCCAATGGCTCCCCCACTCGCTCAGCTCTCTTCCCCCCCTCCAATTCCCCCCACTCGCTCAGCTCTCCCTCCTCCCCCCTCCAACGCCCCCCACTCACTCAGCACTCCCTCCTCCCCTCCTCCAATGCCCCCCCACTCGCTCTGCTCTCTCCCCCCGCCCCCTCCAATGGCCCCCCCACTCACTCAGCTCTCTGTCCCCCCTCCCCCGTCAATGCCCCTCACTCGCTCAGCTCTCTCCTCCCCCCTCCAGTGCCCCCTGCACTCGCTCAGCTCTCCCTCCTCCCCCCTCCAATGCCCCCGCACTCGCTCAGCTCTCCCCCCTCCCATGACCCCCCCACTCGCTCTGCTCTCTCCCCCACCCCCTCCAATGCCCCCCCACTCACTCAGCTCTCTGCCCCCTCCCCCCTGCCAATGCCCCCACTCGCTCAGCTCTCTCCTCCCCCCCTCCAGTGCCCCCTGCACTCGCTCAGCTCTCCCTCCTCCCCCCCTCGAATGCCCCCCACACTCGCTCATCTCTCTCCCCCCTCCCACGACCCCCCACTTGCTCTGCTCTCCCCCCCCTCCAATGGCACCCCCACTCACTCAGCTCTCTCACCCTTCCCCACCTCCAACACCCCCCCACTCACTCAGCTCTCTCACCCCTCCCCCCACTCCAATGCCCCCCCACTCGCTCAGCTCTGTCCCCCTCCCCCACTCCAACGGCCCCTCAATCCCTCGTCATGCGCCCGACAGCCCAGCCCGCTCCCTCCCATCCCCCCAGCAGCTTGGGGAAGGCGGCCCACTCCGGCTAGGCTGGACGCAGCTGGCCAGGCCGGGCCCGGACGCCTCTGCCCCGCCGGCCCCCTGATCCAGACCCTGCTTCCCTTGTGGCAGCGCACACACGGCGGCCATGTTGTGCTGCCGAACTACACCTCCCAGCATGCCATTCATCCGGGCCGTCTCTACTATGCATGACGGCTTCGGACAAACTCCCTTAGCCTTTTATTATATAGGATGATCCATACTTTGTCACCCAATCCCAGTTTCTGGCAAACAGAGGCTAGGGATATCATTCCTGCCCATCGTGGCTAATAGCCATTAATGGACCTATATTCCATGAATCTGTCAAGCTCCCTTTTGAACCCCGTTATAGTACTGGCCTTCACAACACTCTCTGGCAAGGAGTTGCAGAGGTTGACAGTGCATTGAGTGAAAAAATACTTTCTTGTGTTTGTTTTAAATCTGCTACCTATTAATTTCATTTGGTGGCCCATTGTTCTTGTATTATGAGAAGGAGTAAATAGCACTTCCTTATTTACTTTTTCTATACCACTCATGATTTTATAGACTTTTATCATCCCCCTTAGTTGCCTATTTTCCAAGTTGAAAAGTTGTCTTATTAATCTTGCCTCATATGGAAGCCGTTCTACACCCATAATCATTTTTGTTGCCCTTTTTTGAACTTTTCCAATTCTAATATATATATTTTGAGATGGGGCAACCACATCTCCTTATCATATTCAAGGTGTGGGCATGCCATGGATTTATATAGAGGCAATGTGCTTTTTCTATCTTATTATTTATCCCTTTCTTGATGATTCCCAACATTCTATGCACTTTTTTGACTGCTGCTGCACATTGAGTGGATGATTTCAGAGAACTAGCCACAATGCCTCCAAGATCTCTTTCTTGAGTGGTAACAATTAATTTAGAGTCCATCATTGTATATGTATAATTAGGATTATGTTTTCCAACATGTATTACTTTACATTTATCAACATTAAATTTTATCTGCCATTTTGTTGCTCAGTCACCGAGTTTTGTGAGATCCTCTTGTAGCTCTTCGCAGTCTGCCTGGGACTGATGATATGCCTGATGATAACTTGCAGAACCTGACATAACAAAGTAGATGTGACTGTAAGCACGCGGGCACTCACCCGGCGGCGCCTCCTGCTGGTCGTCTGGGGAATTAGCGTTTCCAGGCTCTGGAGGGCCCTCTGCCGGGGGGATGTCCCGTGTCTGCTCTGGTTCGATCCTAGGCTTCCCGTCCCAGGTAGCCACTAAACAGTCCCAGAATAGGCTGGCTCTGGCCTGGGCTTCCTAGCTCAGGCAGCCAGGGGATAAGCAGTCCTTGGATAGGCTGGCTCTGTCCTGGGCTTCCCAGCTCAGGCAGCCAGTCAATAGCAGTCTTTGGATAGGATGGCTCTGGCCTGGGCTTCCTAGCTCAGGCAGCCAGTTAATAACAGTCTCTAAGTAGGCTGGCTCTGGCCTGGGCTTCCTCGCACAGACAGCCAGTCAATATATACAGTCTCTAAGTAGGCTGGCTCTGGCCTGGGCTTCCTCGCACAGACAGCCAGTCAATATACAGTCTCTAAGTAGGCTGGCTCTGGCCTGGGCTTCCTCGCACAGGCAGCCAGTCAATATACAGTCTCTAAGTAGGCTGGCTCTGGCCTGGGCTTCCTCGCACAGGCAGCCAGTCAATATGCCGTCTCTAAGTAGGCTGGCTCTGGCCTGGGCTTCCTCGCACAGGCAGCCAGTCAATATACAGTCTCTAAGTAGGCTGGCTCTGGCCTGGGCTTCCTCGCACAGGCAGCCAGTCAATATATACAGTCTCTAAGTAGGCTGGCTCTGGCCTGGGCTTCCTCGCACAGACAGCCAGTCAATATACAGTCTCTAAGTAGGCTGGCTCTGGCCTGGGCTTCCTCGCACAGGCAGCCAGTCAATATACAGTCTCTAAGTAGGCTGGCTCTGGCCTGGGCTTCCTCGCACAGGCAGCCAGTCAATATACAATCTCTAAGTAGGCTGACTCTGGCCTGGGCTTCCTCGCACAGGCAGCCAGTAAATAAACAGTCTACTCACAATCTTTGTCAGGCGTCAGGGTCCCAAGCCCTCAGGGGCCCAGTGCATCTCCGGCTCCTCCGGGTATGTGGCAGCCGGGACTCCCGGCCAGTCGTCCGATGCTGCGGGGTACGCAGCCGCTGGTGCCTCTGGCCCATCGTCGGCTGCCATGGGGTATGTGGCCGCCAGCACTCCGGGCCAGTCGTCCGCTGCCGTGGGAGACACAGCCGCCGGGGCTTCCGGGTAGTCGTCCTCGGCCGCGAGATACGCGGCCGCTGGTACCCCGGGCCAGTCGCTTTCCTCAGCGGGGTCGGGGCCACCACTCCGGTCGGCGTCCCTGCAGGGTGGCAGCCAGTCGGGCGGCGCCCTCCTCTCCTGCCCTGGTCCGACCCCATCTTGGCTGCAGGCCCCGCCTCTTGTACTTCTGGGTCCCGTCCGGCACTTCCGGGGCGGGGGGCGGGGCCGCCTCGGCTCCACCCTCCACGGTGTGTCCACGGCTCCCTCGCCTTCCCACTCGGAGGGGGACCACCTGGGCCCACTACAGTGACAAAGAGTCCTGTGGCACCTTAAAGACTAACTAAAGTATTATTAGCTTTCGTGGGCTAATACCCATTTTGTCAGATGCATGCCTCCGAAGAAGTGGATATTAACTCACAAAAGCTTATGCTTCAATACTTTAGTTAGTCTGGGATTGCAGAAGTGACAAAGAGTCCTGTGGCACCTTAAAGACTAACACTAACCTCTCTGATTCCTGATTTAAGTAATCACAGCTATGCTGCGGATCTGGCCCATACTGTTCAATTATCCTCAAATTCACACTTCTATACATTCATCTTCCTTTTTTTTAGGCTGTAGCCCAGGGATCAGAAATCTTCAGCACACAGCCCATTGGGTAATCCGCTGGCGGGCTGTGAGACTTTTTGTTTACATTGACTGTCCACAAACACAGCCCTTCACAGCTTCCAGTGGCTGTAGTTTGCCATTCCTGGCCATTGGGCGTTGAGGGCTGTGGTGGATTACCCTGATGGTCTGTGTACCGCAGATTGCCGACCCCTTCTGTAGCCTGATCAGATAGATTATGTATTAATTATATTGATTACTTAAGAATTCCCAATTATCACTTTGAGGGTTGACAGGTTCCTGTACCAATATCAGGCTCAGTATTTTTAAAATTATTATATAGTTGGGAACCCTAATGTGCACAGTTGCAACACTACAGGAACTCTTCTATATTAATGCAATTAGCAAAGTCAAAAATGGGAGATAGAGATCATACAAAATGTACACCTGGACATCCATATACTCACACACCTCTTGCAGAACAACCTGACACATTAGCCATGATCTTCCTCATCACCATCACTTTCCTCCTCATCATCATCAGTGGCCATCATTCTTGCATTTCCCAAAGACTACATTAATCTTTCCTACTGCCCATAGGCTGGGATACAACTTTTATAATATGTTATGCTGACACTACTGTATCGAATGCATATTCACTAGGGGTTTCTCCCTTTTTCCTTATTTATATGTCCTCACCCTACTAACATTGGAGAGTCTTTCTCCTATAGGTTAGTATATCAGTGATCTCAACTTATCATCATATATGTCAGTTCATGGCACTTATGAGTCAACATCTGCAGATGACTGACCACACAAATTCCTTTGGTGAGTCATTATGACAAATTCCAACAAAATCTACCCTTGCACATTTTATTTTCAGTTCCCCAAAACTTAGGGGTGACCATTAGGTCATTTATCTGTGCTAATTGCTGAAGCTAATGTCTTACAGGATACAGGCCTGCATATTTCTTGCATTACTGTTGAATATAATAAATATAGAATATAATAAAGGCAAGCTAGCCCTATGGGCTAGAGAGCAAAACTACAGTGCAACGTTAACATATTACATCATACATTATTCAGGATTGAGTTAATATTGAAAGAACCTGGCTAAAGACTCAGGCTTACTGGCTGAGGAAGAGTCATCCTCTGAGCACAATTAAAATAAAATCTAAATACCTATTCTCTTTTTAGCACTCCTCTTGTATTAGAAAAAACTTTCACACCAAGTACGTACACAAGTCCATATTTTGTTATACTACAATTCTATAGGAGGAGGGGGGAAGATGCATTGTTCCAATAATGTTCAATACAAAGTCTAGCTGCTAACAATATGAAATATTAATTTGTCATTATGTTTAAAATATAGACCTTTTAGTGAGGCATTAAGTAAACAGGTCAGGAGAGCAATAGGAAGCCAGCATTTTATCATAATATCGCTAATAACTTTCTCCCAAAACCATTCAATTCCTGGACACAACCACAACATGTGCAAGTAAGCTCCCTTTTCCCCACAACCTGTCCAACAAAGCGCTTCCCTAATTGCAAAAATATGATGGAGCTTACCTGGAGGCAAATGTCATCTATAGAGTACATTATTTAAAAAAAAATACCTTTGTGAGCTACAGAAATCGAAGATGTATATCCCCTTTCCCACATATAGACCCATTCATCCAGATCAATATCTTTGTCCAAATCCCATTCCCATCTTTTCATCTGGGTTGTTTTCTTTTCTACATATTTTCCCCAGTCAGAACTATATATATCTTAGTAATTAAATCTTTTAGGAATTAATTTCCAGGCTGCTACTGGGTCAACTCCTCAATCGTGGTTAAAAGTCTAGATAGAGATACCTCATATGCAGAATTCACAATAAAATGTTTGACTTATAAACAGAGCCATCCCTTGGGTAGGATGAATCGGGGCAACTGCGCTGGGTCCCATGGGCTAGTGCAATTGGCTGGTGTGGTTGGTCCCAGAAGAGACGAAATAAATACTGCTTATAAATACTGAAAAATTGGAATCTTTATATTATTCTCATTATCACATATCACTTTGTATTATTTCAAATCAGGACCCAGGAACAGTGGTCCAAATTGTGAGAGGGTCTTGGCAGTAGATGCTAAAGTGGTCTGGATGAATGGGTGATTATTTTTTATTTCTTTTTAACCCAACAGTTGCTATTAATAGCTATATTTTGGCTCCAGTTTTGTTTGAGTTTTACCTGGTGTTTGGATAATCTATTGTTAGCCAAACTGATTATACCTTTTAACTGTTATGCATAATGATAATAAGCCAGATGAGGGAAAGGTAGTCCACCCCACTTTGTAGGTGTACATGGAATTTAAGAACTCGCGCTTTGTCTTTTATGTTTCAAAATGAATTTTAATAGTGCATCCTGCTATGTTTATAACATCATGTCAGGGATACCAACGGGAAAGCACTGAAACAAAAACTAATAACTTTGGGAAACATCCATCTTTACCAGGGCTGTTACCTTGCCAATAAATTTCATATTTGTCCTATTTCTCCAACACTTACTATTTTATTCCAATTGGAAGGAAATTTGTCTTACAAAAAATATGTTTCTCCACAATATTTAGACCTAAATATTTGAAATATTCCTTGACCCATTAAAATTGATGTCAATTACAAGAATTTTGGTTTGACCCTTTAGGGAATATTAATTCCTAAAAT
Organism: Sternotherus odoratus; assembly: GCA_032164245.1. NCBI lineage: Eukaryota > Metazoa > Chordata > Testudines > Kinosternidae > Sternotherus > Sternotherus odoratus. The sequence goes on along the minus strand of JAVMKO010000002.1, from coordinate 83,165,551 downwards.
TTCAAGTTTATCGTCATTTATTTGGAAGCCCGATACCTGGAAAAATTAAAAAAAGTCAATTGTTCTATATTTTTTAATGAAGCTTCTGGATCCTGCTATTATAACGAGACATCTATTTCTATGGTGATATATAATTTACTGTACTTGACTCCATAGAACAATGTGTTGGCCTTGGATGACTCGAGATAGTATAAAAAAAATAAACAACCAAAGAACCTGACTATGATTTATCTTTAAATAATTTTTATCTTTTAATTTTTTAAAAATATAAAGAAATGTAAATTTTGCGGGTCTGACTTTCAGCCTGTGGATTTCTTCTACCACAGCACTGTCATTCTTCACATCATGAGGCTCACAGCCCATTGGCGAATGAAAACATATATTGTATGACATCATGAGATAACACGACAAGGGTAGTGAAACATACTCTGCACATGTGAAAAAAGTGTTTTGAATTGTAGGAAGTTTGGAAATGAACTGACAACGTAATGATTTGCAGTGCTCTGAAGTTTCCTATTGAGAAAGGCAAGTTCATTAGCATCAGCTTTAAAGCAGAGACAGGCTAGAAACAAATCTATTTCCTAATTCTTGTCCACAAGCTGTGTGTGCATGCTTATTTGTAGAAGAGGATGGTTAGAATTCAAGGGCCTGATCAAAGCATAATGAAGTTAACGGAAAGACACCCATTGACTTAAGGCTGCATAGCAACCTTCATTCTTGCACTTCCTAACTTTGGAGTGCTTGACTTTGCAATCTTAATGTTCTTTCAATATAATTTTTTGTATGTAATTATTACTACAACATTAGTGACAATAAAAAATGGTGGTCTCTTAAATTATTTAGGGCTTAATTCTGTCCCACTGAAGTCGGGATTAGGAGCAGATAATGAAGATGAGAAAGTTCCTAGATGTCCTTTATTCTAGACCAATAAGTCTTCTGTGTGAGTTTTTCAATGTATCTTCCCAACAGAGCATCACTAACACATATAAGATCAGGTTGTGCTTGCCTTATTATATATCTGTTATATTAGGGTTTTATACTGCTGCACTTTCCAATAGTGTCTGAGCACTTTCCACCTAAACTAAATTAAAACACTGAAATATCAAGTGGACTTCAGTGGACTCTAGCACCTATCATTGAAAGCAATGGGAGGGCTGCTTAGGAGACCTAGACAGGGAGGATTTGGCCCACTGTGATTACTGTATTTTTCTAAGTGTTTATACAAAACTTCTCAATACTCCTCGACAGAAAGCTATCTTGTAGATTAAATTATCCGCAGTATAGTTAAGGCTTATATGGCTAAACCACCCTGAACATGCCTGATCCCATCTGATCTTGGAAGCTAAGCAGGGTTGGGCCTGGCTAGTACTTGGATGGGAGACCTCCTGGGAATACCAGGTGCGGTAGGCTTAACATGGGTGTGGGGCTAGCAACTCCACCCTGTAAGGGAACCAATTGGTACTGAAACTCCAACACCAGTTAGTGTCCCATACCCTGGCTGGGGGGTGATGGGCAGAGAGAGATACTTAAGGATTAACCAGAAACTTATAAAAAGGTAGCCATATAAATTAGAGCCTACCTACAGATAAAATCTAGTATTTCTATAGCCAGCAATTAAGTGCATATTAGTCATAACTCCCCAGTGTATTTCTGTACATGTTGAACACTTCTGCATCAATCGTTTCCAATTTCAGCTCCTAAAAATGGACAGTGAGATTCTTGGTTTCATTCACTCTATAGCAATCTAACATGCTGTAAATAGTAGTTCCAACATGTTGATGCAGTTTTGACAGCCTGTTTGTGTTTGAGCACCATAGATGTTCCACTCTGGCTTATAAGTAACAACAACTCTGCTTCTTGTTCTACATCATAGCGGTAAAGTCTGGGATTTTTAAAACTATCTAAGGGGTTCTAATTTCCAATAACCAATTAAAATTAATGGAAGTTAAGAGCTTCGGACACCTAATTCCCATAACTTTGAGTAAAGTCTCTAAGAGACAATCTTTTGAAGGTATTTAAGCCACTAAATATGCAGACAGATGCCTAGCAGGGTTTTCAAAGGAACCTAGATGTCTACCTTCAGTTGATTTAAATTCAAATGTTATTTCCATCTTAACATTTGGATTCAAAAACTGGGAATCCAGCAAAGGTACAAACAGCCCTCTATATGCCTTTGAAAGCAAATGGTTCAGAAAAATACTGGGTATTAAATGGGATGAATTTATAACAAATGCCGAGATTCATCAGACAGTTCAATGAGCCCTTATCTTTAAAATTATCCAGAGAAGCAGATGGAAATATCTGGGAAACATGTTAAGAATGAAACAAGAACATTTGCCATGGCAGGCATATCATTTGGCAGCTGGAGGAACAGACAAAGGGGCTGACCAAAAGAATCCCTCCACTGGACACTACTATCACCCTAGGATCCCATCAGTGCCAACACGCAAAGGGTTCATTGTTTTGTAATAACGACATCCATCAGTCCTGACAAACACACTACACCTAATTCTTTGCTAGCATAGTATTAATACAAGAATGGCATGTGTGAGCTTAAATGAAAGCAAAGCTTATGGTGGTCATTAATATAATTGTGAAACGTATGTACTGATTATATTTAAAAAAGTCATATTTACATAAGCACTGATTATATTTTTAAAAAATCACATCTACATACTGAAGATATGTCCTTATAGTTTGTATCAAAGCATTACTTTCCAGTAGAGGTGAAAAATTAGTTTTGCCAGACAAAGGGATGTATATTCACATGTCTACCTAGATTCATTCATAAAGTAAGCGTTGTAAGACAAGCTGAATGGAAGCTACATTTGTGGGTGGCAGGAAGTTCATGTTGACTCTGGAGTCTGTACCACTCATGCTGTGGGTACACTGTCTCTTTGTGGACAGCTTACTAGTAATTACCATGAGTGTCCAGTGACAGGCACTGGATAATACAGCAATCACTATCAGTTTGCTGTATTAGGGCCTAATTCTAGGATGTCTCAACACCCTGCACTGAAACTGGAGTTTACTGTGCTGATTATTTCACTGGGGGTGCTCAGCACATTTCATGATTGGGACCTATATGCAAGGAAAATGCATACCACATAAAACAGAAACAGAACAAACACCTGCAGGTGTTAATCACCTGGCTCTTTCTCACTGACCCAGTAATTCAGGTACAAACGGCTGCCCATCAGGCCAAAATATATTTAAAACTATCTCCTTCCTAGCAGCCTGCCTGAATTCTCATTATTTGAACTCCATTACCAAAGCACAATAAAGCCGGAAATCTGGGTTTTTATATTGCTAAACCAGCTTTCCACCAGGAGTTTTAACTCCACAAATAAATAATAATATTAGTCATTCATTATGCTCGACATATTTAATCTTCTCTGGTATTTGATTGAAGCATCAACTACTTTCTTTGAAAGAAAGATACATATAGCAATGTAATCCCCCCCAGCAAAATAAAAATGAAGGTTCACACACTTCATATTATTACTTGCAGATTTCATTATGGTGGTTAACACAAGACAGGCCAGAACAGGTATCCGAGAACCAAACCCCTCAGCTATGAGAAAGTTCAGACCTAAATCATGAACACCACACCTTAGATTTAATTCAGTAAAGGCCCCAAACCACTAAAGCACTTCATCATACGGGTGACTTGAATCTTGGGAGGGATCCCATTGAAATTAGCAGGACTACTCCCCTCCTTAAAGTTATGTACGTGCAAGTAATCTAATGGATTGTTGCATAGCCAGATCCCATAACTGAACATCTCCCATTCTTAGGAAGAGGTTGGATCCAGACCACCATCCACATCCTAAGACTGTGGCTCAAACTGAGCTCTACTACTAACTCTTTTTCTCCTAAAGTTTTCAACCTCTTTTCCCTTGGGAAAGAAGAAAAAAACAACCAACCCCCCCAGCCAACCATTTCATTATACATAGGGTTGGCAGAATTTGATTATTTTTATCATTTTAACAAATAACTGTGTTTATTTTTAAGCTTTGTAAAATGTATCAATTTAAATTTTCATAGTTGTTCAAAATGTATGGGTTTAAGCCCTTTTTAATTTTGTATTGATTTTATTGATATTAAATTTTCACAGTTATAGGAGGGCAGATCATTATTTAATGGCAGCAGATGCTGAAATTCAAGCAGTTAGAGCTTTATAACTGTTAAATCACACGTTGTCAACATCGCATGTCAAAATATACAAAGTAAATATCCTTTAATTAAATGCTAAGTGCTCATATAGCATTTTTCTTACTTTCCTGCCTGGGTTGTCCGAAAATTGTGTGAAGTCTAGAGCTTCCCACACCAGTGGCAAGTGGCTCTTGCAAGGGGTAAACTTCTGTAACTGAGTGAGAGTTGGTGACACTAGGGAATGGGAAAACACACACAAATGATAAGAGTGAGGACAAGCACATGGAGCCCAGTTCTTTGCTGCTCTGTATACCATGTACACTATCTAAGCTCTGCACCAGTGGAGCCTTTGCAAAAGGAGTGCAACTTAGGCCAACCCTGAGGGCTTCTCTACCTTGTTGCAGGTGTTGCATCAGCCCTCAGCAAACCCTAAACAGAGGCGAGGCAGAAGTCTTCTCTCCTCTCCCCAGCACCTGAGAAGGGATGGACCTGAATACTTAATTCCATAATGTTTTTTTTTTAAAAAAATGTTCTAATTATGATGGGGGCAGAGTTGGAGGAGGGGATGAGTTAATAAGAACAAGAAAATAAAGGCAACGGAGTTATTAAAGCAAAGGAGAGAAGATGAGAGGAAAGGACAGGACCAGAGAGAGAGAGAGATGGATGGGAGAGTAAACCTGGCAACAGAGGGACTGGTAAGGGAGTGAGGAAGAGCTAACAACGAGTCATCAGAAAGAAACTAGTACTGGGTATTTGAATCATAGATTACAGAGTCTGATGACATCACTGGTGGCTGGGACTGATGCTTCCAGTTTTAGAAGCTGCTCTCATACACTGACCATGTCCCATGAGGTGCTGCAGTGCCTCCCCCCAGACAACCTGGCTTAACCGCACTGAACACAGCACACTGAGGCTCCAGGAGAGAGGGGAGGAGGGGGTAAGCGGCATAGTAAGGGGTGGGCGGCAGGCTGTATAAGGGGAAGGGAGCCCCGGGGGCAGTCAGGGGACGGGGAGCAGGAGGGTTTGGGTATTCTGAGGCGGGCAGGGACAGGAAGTGGGTGGGGGTCGGATAGGGGACTGGGCCTTCCCTACCCGCCCCTCCGTACAATTTTGGAACCCCGATATGGCCCTCAGGCCAAAAAGTTTGCCCACCCCTGCACTAAACCCAAGGAGGACAAAATAAATAATATCTTGCTCTTTGAATAGTTCCATTGATTTTAATAAAACATCTTACCTAGTCAGGCCCCAACCCTGCAATCAATACACACATGCTTAATTTTATGCACTGTGAGTAGTCCCATTGAAGTCATTGGACCTACTCACAATATGTTAAGTATGTGCATATGGCTTTACAGGAGCAAGACCTGAATGAGGGTGCCAGAATCTGGCCCTGTTGAGGTGACTTGAATATCCAGCCAGACTGGCACACCATAGAATGAATCCGGTACCAGCAGCAGGATGACAATCCAGGAGAAAACTTTGTATAAATCAGTTAAAGCAAGGTTGTACCTTTACAATATGCCCTCGAAAGATGCTGCTCATACCCACATCACCCCAGGATCAGGAGATTAATTGTAACCACGCACCACAGTTCACCCTCTCCTTACCACTTGCTCTGGGGAAGGAGTAAACTACTTCACTCCTTTAATTTAAACAGGTTATTCCCTATTATGTGCCTGCCCAGATACACCGAGAAGTGATGGGGAACAGTGGGGTGCAGCTCTAGGTTTCTGCATACCTCTCACCTACTTTCTTGCAATGGGGAGTTTTGATCCAGAACCTCCTGCTCTGCACACTGCAGTCAGTGTTACAATTTGATCAGGGCTGAGCAGGAGAGTAAAGTGTGGAAGGGTGGTGACAATCTAGCCCTTGGTAACCCACTGAAAAGGGAAAGGAGCTAATGCAGTACCTGACTGTAAAACAACCATTTGCCAATATATATATATTTACAGTTTGGAGGTATGTTGCGGGCTCCAGAATCAATGCTAGAGAGAGAGAGAGAGAGACAGAGACACACACAAAACCATCCTTATTTAAAAACTAAATTTACAATCCTCTAGCATGCTTGAAATGAACTTCTCCCACCACAGTCCTTTTCTGCCTTCTACTCATTATTCCTTTTGATTTCAATGGAAACAGAATTGCTACCTTGATAAAGTGACTAGACACCTCATTCTGCCTGGTGTACTTTCTGTATGTAAAGGTCTAAAAGTAAACTATAACACCTTTCCTCTGTTTTCCTCCCCTTATCCCTGACTCCCCCAATACACACACACACACACACACACATACACTCTCTCTCTCTCTCTCTCTCTCTCTCTCTCTCTCTCGCGCGCGCGCGGCAGGTTCAGGCAAAGTTCTATAGTTAATGGTCCATCCACATTTTTATTTTAAATTCTGATTTTTTTCAGTGAATAACTTTGTCATTAAAAAAAAAAAAAAGCCTCCGAACTGGAACTGGGAATGCAAAGCGAGCCTGGGAGCAGTTAATAATAATCCAGCCATCTGAAAGAAACTCACAGAAAGCTGAGAGAGGAACAAGACTATGTATGTATCACTGTATAGATAAATACACAATAGAGTATTAATAACAGGCTATGTTCTGCTTTAAAAATGTCATGATGACAGTCTATGTGTATGCTTTTAAAAAGCCAGTTGGGGATGAAATCCATCCATTTAGATACTTCTGTGACACAAGAAATGCTATCTGTTGGACTGATGAATGTTGACAACTGTTTATGGCTCTTTCTGCACTATTTATAACAGAGAGTACAATTCTGACTTTGTCAACCTATATATTTTGATTCTATTATTACAGATGATGGTGGATAATATATTACCCAGTGTAGATGCTTGATAAGTATGGTGTCATCACTACAGTCTACCCACTCTTGTATCAAAGCAAACTGACTGAAGCTAGACTAAAGGAGGCATGTTCATGGTTCTTAACTTATTCTTTTAATCTGTTTTAAGAGCTATATTGTGATTGATAAAATTTCACAATTATTTTTCAAAATACCTGGAGTCTAATTCTCTGATCCATCCAAAATATTTCCTCATAGCCATATTTCTCTATGATTGGCAGATAATAACCTAGTAACCTTCTTTAACTCTGAAGCATGGAATTTACAGATAGACTAGATCTAATAGCTTTTACCTGCAAGTGACAACTATCCACTATGGTGCATTTACTACTGTTCTGTCCAATTTCTTTTTAAAAGTGCGAACCAATGGGGTTTTGCAACTCTTACCATGGGCGATTATTCCACAGACTAATAGATCTCAGTATCAGGACACCGTGGCTGATAGTCAGCCTACACTTTCATTGTCTTTATTTCATCGTATTACACTTTGATACGCTCCCTTTTATTATGTTAAATAATTCAACTTCCTCCTTTGTGTTTAAACCTTTTTGAAAACGTGTATACTCAATGAGTTTAGGGACATAATATACATATGTAAGTCCTCTAATCCTTCAGATAAATCAGTCCTTCATGAATTCAAAAGAACCCTCCTAAATAGATCCGATAAATTATGATAGGCAGCTCTAAGATTCATGAAACCTCTGTCATTTATTGTTTGATGGTTTAACACTACCTGAATTTTTAAGTAGCCAATAGGCTGAGTTGACATATTATGCTGGCAGGTGAGATGCTTAAAATATGCTTTAGCTAGCGCTATGAGAAAATATTCACACTTCTAGCAAAACTGTCAAAAAAGTCCTATTTTTGTCAGATTTGCAAAACTGAACAGTTTGACATTTTTTGCCTGAAATTTTCCTGTGCTACTTCTCTGTCCACAAAAGGTTGCTATACAATGCCCATCACTATAGTAGCTAAGTACTACTAAAGTTAGACATATTTATGTTGTAAAAGAAGACATTCTTAAATAACTGAAAATTGCCTGTATTGTTAGTGAGAGATGAGAAGCAAGGCTCTGATCTAGCACTTAAGCACATGAGTAGTACTCCTAGGGAAGTCCCCTTAGTTAACTATTTACATGGTTTAAGTTAAGTGTGAGCTTGAGGGCTAAAATGATTGAAAGGCTAAGTGGACTGAGTGGTTTATGCCTGATCCTGAAGGAAATGTGGGCCATGAACCTTGAGAATTAATGTCTTTGTTTTGTGGTACCAAGCTTCCTCTTTGATTATTGGGGTACAGAACCCAGGCAAATAATACGTATCAAATAAACTATTCCTCTTACCCAATTAAATGATTTGAGTCTGCAAAGAAAGCTAGAAAGAGTGTGGGAAACAGAAAGACTGTGCCCTGCACCACGGGATCTACTAGAGGTTCTGGGAGCCAGCATGTTGTCAGCCAACTGAGGTCTACACTACAAATTTACATCAGCACAGCTGTACCATCTGGTGAAGATGCTCTAAGTTGATAGTAGAGAGCTCTCTCGTCAGCTTAAGAATTCTACCTCCATGAGAAGTGGTAGTTATGTCTGCGGGAGAGCTTCCGTCTACATGAGAGATTGTGAGAGAGACTTCCTTCCCCCACTCTAAACACTATGGTAAAAAGGGGGGGGGGTCTCTTCTATGACCACTTAACTGTAAGCTACTTTCCCAGCCTAAGTTAAATCTTTTCCCCCAAAAACCCACACTCTACCAGTTGGGGATTGGGACCACACTGCCACCATTCATGTGGATCTCCAAGACCCTGGAGGGGGCACATGAACACCCCAAACTCTCCCTCCCTCTCCCTGAGAGATCGGGACACTTAGACACTGCTCCACCCACCCATTCCAGCCTAGGAGAGAGAGAGAGAACGCAGCACACCGGCTCACTAGATGTGAGCCTGCCAAATCTAAAGCTAGGACAACTTTAAGGGAATAACCAAACACTTTTTATAACAAAAAAAGGTTTAATAAAGAAAAGAGAAAACTTACAACTAATACAACTTCACAGATATAAAGCTTTCTAACCCCTCCCTCAAGATTTCTCCTCCTGAGGAGGGTAGTGACACTTTAAATCAGGTACAAAGCTCATGAAATTAATAGCTCTACTTACTGTTCATCTAACTTATGGATATATGAGGGAAAAGGAGGAGATGGGGTTCCATAGCTGGAAAAGAGATTAAGTCAGCCCGAAATCCTCCGGACGAACTAACTAATTTCCTGGTTTTGTCTTCAGGTCTGCTACTCTGACGTCACCCTTCTCTCCTGTTCAGTTAACCCCTAACAGGTAAAACAGCACTCCAAGGCACTTTACACTCATGACAGAGGTTAAGATCAGTATAATTACAATGCAAAGGGATGTAGATTTTTCACACCTGTGAGCAATTTGGTTACACAGAGTAAGTATGTAGTGTAGACAAAGCCTCAGTACCATACTAAACCAGATTTTGATTCCCACACTTGCTGAGTAGCTCCTTACCCCACAAGTAGCCCCACAGAAATCACTCCGCTATTCACAGAGAAAGGTGTTGCTCAACATGAGTAAAAGGATGACCTTAACTGTGAATCAATGGGACAATTCACATATGCACAGTTAGCTATGTGCATAAGTGTTTGCAGAATCGGGTCTTTATTTTGTGCCTTTAATACACAAATCTGGTCTCAGACCTGCCAATTGACCCTTAGTTGTCACCTGAACCAATCTATTAGAGGATGTTGCAAAATAAAATGTCAATTTACCTTACCACAGAGGCTTGGTCTACAGTGTGGGTGGGAGGGGGTCGATCTAAGTTACGCAATGTCAGCTACGAGAGTAACGTAGCTGAAGTCGACATACTTAGATCTACTTACCAGGGTGAGTTGCAGTGAGTTGGCTGCTGCCGCTCCCCCATCAACTGTCTGCGCCTTTTGTGGTGGTGGAATACAAGAGTCAATGGGAGAGTGTTCGGGAGGGTCGATCTAGATGTGATAAATGGACCCCTGCTGGATCGACCTCTACCCCCTGATCCAGAAAGTAGTATAGACATAACCTTACACTATTTTTATATTGCTGTTGCAAAGTCTTCAGTTTATGGCAAGTGGATCAAGAAAGGAAAAACCATTACTGCTAATATTTCTGATGTAGATTACTAATTTAACATTAAATTTTCAGCATACAGAAAATACTGTTAAAAGACAATTGTTTTAGAAAGATACTGAGTTTTGTTTATATAGGAATAAAAGGGAGTTTAAATTTGAAAAGCTGTTTATAGTACTAGTTAAGAACTATGATGATCTTTTCTGATTGGTTAAATAAAATCCTGTGAGAGGGAGTTTTGTTTACTGATTGTGTTAATCCTGTGAAAATACTAAAGGAATAAATAGGTACTTAAGGGATTAAAGGAATGTCAGTTGACGTTATAGAAAAAACAGCTGCTTGCATCTTTTATTTAAATAATTTCACTGTAAATAATAAAATGTGTAGAATACAATTTGGGTAAAATCTCAATTGTGCTAAAAGAAAAAAATGCCCATTGTTTCCTAATGTCCTAACTCTAATAACTGAGTGTGATTTAATCTTTCCTGAAGAAGTATTTTTAAAGCATGCAGTTCTAAATATAAAGCCTTTGGGGAGTAGTTAGTTGTCCACGACAGGTGACAATATGAACATCCCGACTCTCCTAGTAACTAACCTATAATAAATTTGTAGAGCTTATAATTATCCTATAAAAATACTTGGTTTCAAACTAACAAACATTATTACCAGTTGTTCCAATAGGTTAGCCTAGGTCTGGGGAGGTTGGGTAGAGGAAATTTATCTTATGCAAGTCAGAATGTGGGCTTAAAAACCTCATAATTTACTTGTCTTTAATTATATACTTGTATATTACTTGTCTTTAATTATATTTACTTGTATATTAATTATAACTGGCTTTCTAAATCTGTGCTTAGTGGTATAATTTTAAGGAGAGGAATCTCTCTCATTATTCAATTTACAAAAAATAATAATAAGTATTATGAATGCTGATATCCATATATTCTCAGTCATTTTTTTATTTCAAAGAGAAACATGTGCCAGGTAGTAGGTGTAATTGCCATTATATTTTCCAAAGTGTGAAACAAGTGTGTCAGCACAGTTCATATTTGCCAATTTTAGGTTTATACAGCCCCCGTAGATTGTGGGTTTACAATGCTGTAGTGGGAGGGGACAGCCTAACAGAAACAAAGAGACTAGATTTAGTGTCAGTTTTGAGCTTGGGAAATGAGAAAACAGTTCAGGGATTCTCCAATTAACCCCCCAACCCACGAAGGGAGTCTCTGAACTGCTGTGGTCAGGTCAGGCAGTTGCAACCCTATCGAGACCAGTGTCCAGAGTGGCAGAGATCTGACCTGATGCCAGCTGCTTCGAGCCAGCTGAAACCTTCGCCGGACTCCAGACCAGAGAGAGCACCAGGAGAGTACCCTGCTCCACCCAAGGGTGGAGACACTGTAAAGAGAACCTTTATTCATCTAAACTGCCCAACATTTACAGTGCTGCAGCACTTGACTCTGGACTCATCCTCACTTTACCATCTACCTTGGAAGGTGCCAGGCAGGAAGCTGGGGGATAAGTTTCTATGGATAACAAGAATATCCAGAGTTGGCATAGTTAATTATGATACAATTTTTGAAAGGGTTATTAAACCTTTTGCTTTAGTGTTTAAACCAAGATCTAATTATTAGAGATCAGTGTGAGACCTAGTGTGTAGGAGGCCAATTATCCTACATTTGCCTACTGCTGGGTTCTTGCACTTTCCTTTGAAGAATCTGGGGTTGACCACAGTCAGAAACAGGATTAGGACTAGATGGACCTCAAGTCTGATCCAGTATGATAATTCCTATGAACGTATGTACGATTCTGCACTCCCAACAAACCTATTCATGATCTGAGAATTTGACTCTTAGAATCAAACACATTTGAAAAGAATGTATGTGTTGTTCCTTTCATTTTATGTTCCTATTATAATTTCACCATAACTCTTCTTATCAATTTGGTTTTTGATTTGATAAAATAAATTTGATGATACTATTCTATAAAACATTCTAAAGAACATTACAATTCTGGGCAATAATCTACAACTGTAGTCTCAATGTAGATACCTTTTATTTTATAGTAACATTTTTTATTCCTTTGAGTCATGAATCAAGCACAAGAGGCAAGATTCAACTGATGAAGATAAAACGAAACAGACAACATCCCCCAAGAGCCCATAACTTATATTCAGTTTCAGCCACAGAAATTGAGTCATTACCTTTCCAAAATGAAGACAACTGATTTAACATTATTATTGACAATTATTCTCCTTTATAATGTCAAATTGACAGGTTTTTTGAGATGCAAATATGTATGATTTAAAATTGTTTATTGCCATAGATACAGGACAAACTCAGAGTAAAATATTACATTTTCTCAAATAAAGATTGATTCACTTCTTCTGTTATTGCAGTTGATTTAAATAAATACACTAAGAAAACCAGAGGTTTCCTTATATCACTATTACGGGCAGCTTTATTATTTATTTTTAGTGTTTGGTTAAAGAAATTAACTGACTAAATTGACTGCTAATGGCTAATGAGTAGTGTTATCAACACATTTGCATGAGTATGGGAGCAGCCTTGGAATTTTCAGTCCTCTGGCCATCTGGAACAGGGACTATCATACCGATAATGTTTTTAGACCTATGGAAAAAGGTATATAGAGTGCACTGTGTCTTTGCATTCCTCTAACAGCTGCTTACAAAGTGGTAACAGTCTCAGTGGGGGCTGCCTGCCATTTCACTTGTAGGGTGACCGTAAATGTCACAGCTGTTTCTCCAAGATAGATAGGGAGGGGTGGGGAGAGGCAGCCCTAAATGAAGTAGCAAGCGAAAGATTTAGAACTACTACTTGAAGGCAATTCTCTTGAGTCACTGCCTTAGAAAAGCAAGACCCCTTTTAAATATATACTTTTCTAAGCATTGTCCGTTTTGGTGCCTGATGCAGGAAACTGATTTATTGTATAGAAGAAAAACACACACACACACACACACACACACACAAAACCCATCATAAACTCACTGTGGACCAGATTTACCAGTATCCTTTGTCTGCTAAATACTATTCCAGTGATTCAAAGAAGCCATGATGTGTTGAACAATCCAACTCTGTATACATAAATTGCACTGATTTAAAAAAAAATCAATTCTCCCACTAAACATAATTTTGTACTTAAATTGAGACTGTGTATACCACAAAAATCCTACATATTTCTAGATATTTCAGCCCTGGTGAATGGGCATCCAGTTAACAGATTCACTCAGATGCTCATAGTAAACAAGTTTTCAAGATCTGTTATTGCCTACCATAGAGCTACATTTGGGTATGACAAATACTGTGTTATTAAATCTCTTCACTTTAAACAACTCTCTGCTTGGTTCAGAAAATTGACCTTCCAGGGTCAATGAGGTTTGATTTCCTTCTGCAGAGCCTCCTGATGCACTGCCAGGACTACGACCTTGGAAGCAAAAGATAATTAAAAACATGTTTCTTAAAGCTCTATATGAGAGGATTCTGATAGTGCCCTAGTTAAAGGTACTATGACCCAGCTGCAGATTTTGCCTTTTAAAAGAATGTTTGCTATACTTAGTGTAAAATATGTATCAGAAGGGGATCTCATTCACTTTCCTTACAGAAGAGGACTGCACAGCACACTATGCCACTGTGTCTTTGAAGACCATTTTAAAGACCTTTGAATATTGATATAAACCACCCCATTTTGGGAGTTCACTTTTATAGCTTGAGTTGAAGAACCAACACACTCTAACTTGGGCTGTAATCAAGTCATGTTCCCCACAGACTAGGCACTGACAGGTACATACACACACATACATGTGGGTGGTTTCCACATTAAAATAAAATAGCATAGAGTACTCTTGGCCTGAGGTTTTAAATGCAAATAAAAATAAAAATGCTAGCATAGAAAAAATGACATTGTCCATATTAATTAAAGAATATATGCCGTCCATACTTGCTACTCCGGAACTCAAGAGTCTGCCACATACATAAAGATATATAATCTTGTCAAAATACTGCTGTTAGACTATATCCCACCTGATTTAAATTAGCGTCCCTCCATTGAAGTTAATGGAGTTGGACTCAAATGGAGTTTTACACCAGCTGAGGATCTGGCCCTGTGTCACAATAATGCAAATCACTTTAAGGATTAATGCTAGTTACATATTCACATTTTTGTATTCAGAATGGTCATACGTGATAGTTTTTGACAATAAAAATGAATTACAGGCATCAAACAATGAGACAGAAGCATGAACATCTGAATTCTGCAAACTCTAGAGGCTGTGTGATTGTAAATGAAGCACCTTGAGAAATCATTGTGCCAAATTGCACAAGAGGATATATCAATTATGAACATAAAAACAGAATTCTAGCCGTACATTTCAGTTACCAAAATAAATTAAATAATGTTTTAACTAGGGTACTGCTACTACATAGGAGCCTCATTCCTTCAGCCTGACTTACCTGCCTCACTCACCAGCTAGCTTCTCACTGCTCAAAGGTGCTCGTACTAATATTGGAATCTTTGTGTAAGGATCATTAACCTTCCCCAGGACTGAACAGAAGGGAGGAACCGGATTAGACTGAACTGGGTTAGGAGGCCTGATAATGGTAAATCCTGAAGTTAAAAGGAATTGTTCAAAGTGGAGTGCTGCTCTTAACACATATGCTGGCATCAGCAGCTCACGTTTGCTTTCTAATTTCAAATTCACAGTGGTTGAGTGGTCTTGAAAGTAGGCAAAACCAGGTTGCTCAACTGTGTTTATACCAGAGAGGTGGCTAGAGCACTGGCCTACACTTTGAGGAAACCTACGTTCAAGTCCTTGCATGACCCTGAATTTCTTCTGTGACTCTGGGCAAATCATTTAGCCTCTCTGGGCCTCAGTTCCTCAACCGTAAAAGAGGGATAATAGCATTTCTGACCTCACAGGGGTGTTGCAAAGATAAATACATTACAGATTGTGTACTTGGGTACACTCAGGTACTATGGTAATGGGGGCCATACATCTACCTAAGTTGGATGGATAGATCACATTCTTGTTGACAGGCTGCAATTCTTATACTCTCTAAATGGGTATTTATGGCACCATTTAAATTAAAAAATGGAATAAGCATTAAAAACATACCTACCCATTTCTATATGTAGGCTAATGATGAAATTCTAGATGCAAACATCTTCCTTGCACCTTACAAAAGTATAGGTTGGTACATTTACATTTATATGCTCACCGAAAAAGTTAGTTCCCAGGAAAAATGCCACTTGTACAAATTTCTGAGCATAAGACATGACTTGGATCCATGCCTAGCATATATATTGAGTAAGAGTTATCCCCAAATTCCATTTTAAAATATTGATAGTTTAGATTAACAAATCCTACTCTATTTTCTAAGGTGAAACATTTTGTACCATCTCCAGCATTTTAAAATGTTTTTGCTTTAATAATCACTTTATATTAATTTTATTTATTTATTAAAATTATTTAAAAATCCACTGTTATAAATCATCATCGTTAAGTACCTAACAGTCAGATAGGGCTATAAAGACCCAAATATTTACATGCCAAATTTGAGGTAAACTTTGGAAAATGCATGAAGATTACTGATACTATGCCAAAAACAGTAGATCTGAGTGATTTAAAGCATGCATGGTAACTCTTTACTAAAAGAATCTATCGTAGATTTAATGGTATTTAACCTAAAACATGTTAAATTCTTCTAAATGCAAGAATGACCTAAGGCAATTATTCCAGAATGTCAGTTCAACCCTGTATAAAACCAGCTGCTCAATAAGGACATTTCTCACTAAGAGGTATAATTCAGATCTGATTAGCTATGGCTAAATATTGAGTTTGATCAGAGCAATTTTAAATTACTTGAAATCTGTCTGTACCACAGTGGTTGTTAATGGCTAGATTACTTAGGCTCCTATGCTTCTGTCTGATGCATGGTACAGAAGGGAACAAAATAATGCTAAGCATATTTAACTAAACCTGTTTGTTTTTCCCACCCGGGGAAGGGGAGGAGGGGTTGTTGCAAAACAAACAAACATGGAGACAGCATCTTCCACTGCGACAAATTTCCCTTTTATGGCTATTCTATGGTCCATGATGATACATGTTATGCAGGAAGAAGTGCAGCTACTGAAAACAGCATGTTCTCTATGCAAGCTTTTTTTATATGTGCCATGTCTGGGAAAGAAGGATTGCCTGAGGTAAGTCACAGTTTTTCCTGACACCCAACGCTACAGATGCTTTTTGGCAAGGCACCTCTTTCCACACCCTCCAACATGAAAAGGGCACCTACGTCCCATGTCAAACTACACTCTCTCTTTCTTAATCTCAGCTAAGAAATGGAAGTTACCAGAATATAGAATCAGCAGAGGAAGGGTTGCTGAAAAATGAGAAATTAATTCCATTATGCCAAATCTACTGAAGGGTAAATCAGTACAAACAGCAGGGCTATATTTAGTCTATCAGAATAGACTTGTATGATGACATGTATTTTTTCAAAGCCAAAACAGATTAGAAATGGATGTATACTACACACTACAGCAGGATTGAAAACCTTTGGCACGTGGCCCATCAGGGATATCCGCTGGTGGGCCGGGACAGTTTGTTTACCTGAAGCATCTGCAGGTTCGCCAATCTCAGCTCCCACTGGCCGTGGTTTGCTGTTCCAAACCAATGGGTTCTGCAGGAAGAGGTGGACAGCACATCCCTCAGCCCGCATCGCTTCGTGCAGCTCTCAGGATTGGCCGCATGCCAAAGGTTGCCGATCCCTGCACTACAGTATACTGCTTTAGGGGGGGGGGGGGGGGAAACAAACCCACACAAAATAAAAACAAGTCATTAAAATATTATACAAGATAGACAGGTTCCAGGAGTATATTAAGACTCTGATCTGACTAGAATCAGATTTATAGCTCGAAGCACCATGGAGATGATATTGCTGTGTCTTGAGCTTTATCATCACTCATCTAAATAACTAGCCTATACAGTGGCAATAGTACACCTGCATCTTACTTTGAATTGAGGTAACTGCTTCATATGGAGGGTAACATTTCATATAGATAGCCATATTTTTTCATGAAATGGATAAAGGATATATAGGGCAGATACTCAGCTGGCATAAATGGAACCATGTTGATATATACTAGCTGATGATGTAGCTCAGTCTACAGTGCTCATTCTTAAAAAAAACAAACAAAAAACCCCACCATCTTGCCAATTGCTATATAGCAAGTTTTAAAATTTATATATAATTTCCTAGGTATATGACTTTTTAAAAAACTAGAGTGAATACTACAAATGCAGAGACAACCTAATAATCTATGTATCTGAAGTAAGCTAGGCAAGTTTAAAAAGTGTATATTACATGTGCAATGAGTGAAAGAATGTGTCACATGCCATATTGGCTCAGATATCTAGATGCTTCTTGGGAAAACATAACCCACCCCCATACACACACTGCACTTACTTGTCCAATACTGTACCATGTTTCCTCCTGAACCACTAGTAATCTTATTTATGTCCTGAAGTATCACATTAGCCCTTGTTACCATTGAAGTTTTGTTGCTTGTTCATCAAATTTATAACCACAGTTCGAAAAATTTGCTTAGGTTCACATACGTGCTTACTTTGTTTTCTTTATATCTTATTTTGTTCTTCCCATTTCCAAACTAAATGGAGCCAATCTTTTTTTCCATCTCATCATATAGAAGCCAGCCCCCTTTCTAACCATATCTTTTATTTTCCTTGCCCTTCTCCAGAATGATCTTATTCTTGCTATATATTTATTCATATGAGGTGATCAAAACAGAATACACTATGTTTAAAGTAAAAATACTGGGTGTGATTCCCATTTACATTCAGGCCATTTCATAGCACTCTATCAGTGTACAGGGCCTTAAAGGAGTGTAAATATAATTTGCTCTCTGATATAATTACTCACAAAAATCCAGTACTAGACATAAATCAAAAGATAAAAAAATATTTTCAGAAAAAGAAAAAAAAATGATTTTTTAAAAAAGCTCATTAACTTTTATCCAAATTATACCAGCCTGAATCTAAATTCCAGATAAATCTTTAACATACTAATACAAACTATTACATCAGATGTCAAATACACCTGTTCACACAGACATGTAGTAAATGTTTTAAATTGTTTATGATTCCTAAGAGCACAAACAAAAAGCCATCTGAAAAATAGTCCACTATAACTTTGTCAAACTCTCCATAAATGTGTGTCATGTGGCTGAGATTTTATGTCCAAAGGGTAATTTTTTTTAAATAAAAGAGAAAGTTAGAAGAGCTTGAAAAGACAGCCTCAAAATGAAAGTGCTTTCTCAAACATAACTACTGCATTCTAGAATAACAGTATTATAACACGAGGAGGAAAAAATAGGATTGATGACTGGTGAGGATGCTTTATTTTCCAAGTTGCAGTGACTACATTACTTATGAATGACAGAGCTACAAATGAAAACAGCAGTTACTCTAACAAGTGTATAACAATAAAAAAATGTGTACTCCGACATTCCAAGATATTTTATCTATTTGCTATGTATGCATTGTAATTTTAAGAATAGTTTTGGTTTATTTTATGTTCTAACTACATTATGTAGCATTAAAAAAAAAGGAAGATTGGTGGAATGTTGTGTCATGCATGCTAATGACATAAATGTATTTCCTGAATGGTGCATCTAGAATATAATGAAGACATAAACTGCATATATCAGCTTACTGACTTAAAATGAAAAGTAAAATACTTTGAACTGTTGGGACCTCTTTAAGGCTTTCCCCCCAAATCTTTAGATATATTCCAGAAAGAAAACCCTCTCTTTATTCAAATTAACAAAATTTGGAGGAAATGTTAATGTGGTCTAGAAATGACAGCAGGAGACAGTTCTGCTACTGACTCACTGTGGCTCCTGGCTAACTTTAACACCACTCTTTAACAGTTTACTCATCTGCCGAACACCACCCCCGCATGTTAGGCTTAGTTCTTCTGTGACATACTGATTGCCCTAGCAATCAGCATGTTGCAGGTTTGGGTCCTGAAATATGTTTTTCTCCTGTGTATTTTCTCCTTTCAACTTCTTCTGCAGGCAATGTGCTGTGAATGAAGTGATCAGTGGCAGATGTTTCTGATAACAGCTGATTTCAGCTGCTGTCAGTAGGCCCACACCAGGTGGGATAATCCAACAGGGAAGTTCAATAGCCTACAACTCTTGCGCTAATGGTCCCTAATGGTACTTTGTACATTTGTGTTATCAGCTAGGACAGGGAACCCTCCTGTCCTCCTATTAGCTGTCAGCTGTGGCCTTTTCCATCCTTTTAGTGAAAGGAACTATTACTACTGAACTTGTCTGTTTGTAAAATCTGGGAGTTAAATATATCGACAGGATCCCTGGCATCTTTCTCCATGCGAAAGGCCAATTACCAGTATATCTTATAGCCCAAATGAATAAAAGAGACAGGATAAGAAACAGTAGTGCCTGGAATTGAACCCAGGAGTTCACTGAACCACAATGCCTTTCTTTTACACATGTATATATTAAACATACATTGATTATGTGTGCGCTCGTATGCACTCTTATTTTAAAGAACATCACATTTGCAAAGTCAAGCACTCAAACACTACGAATTTCTAGAATTAAGAATACTTATTCAACTTTAATGTGGCCTTCTCGTGTGTAATACAGTCTAATTATATATTATGTTTTTTTCTCCAGATACCCCTGCATCATGCAAGGCACAGAACGGCTGGTGGTCATGGAATATGTAAATATTATTTTTTATGCCCAATTTGAGACACAGAGGTTCTGATTTTTCAGATTGATGCAGCTTTTTATATGGCCACAGCACATATTGATTTCATTTGCAGCTATGAGAGCTCAGATCCAAATTGTCACAGTGGCTATCTGTGAAAATGGTGGATTGCATGACTATCTGTGAAAATGGTGGATTGCATGACCCATCAAGCGTCATGTTGGAACTTCCCTACAGAAACTGAAATTAAAGCCATTATTCCAGAGACTCTGAGGAGGGCAGAAATCAGGCAGACAGTCTGTCTGTCTCAGTGCCAAGGCCTGCCAAGTGCAAAGCTCGGGCTGAACCTTCCCTTCAAATTGCAGCACTGCCTCTCACCAATCTGCTATTTCCTACCACGTGGGGAATAAAGACCTTGGCTTTTGATTCATTCAAAAAGTCTAATGACCATTACTAGTCTCCCTAGTCTACTTTCTAAAGAGATGAGCTCTCATTACTATGGCAACTGGAGCCAAAACTCAAAAGCACCAACCAGAAGACTTTGGTTGCAATTGGAGAGTCTCAGTTGCAAATGGCATTATATTTAGGCTTGGCAGGATTAGATGGTTATTGGTAAATGTCAGTAAATGCTGATTTCATCATACACATAAACTAATGAACAAATATTTCCTTCGAAGATCACTGTAATTTACAGATAGGAAAAGAAAGAATAATGTTGTTCAAGAACTTTGGTTTGATTTAAAGATATTTACTTTGTGCATTTTGGCATGTGATGTGATGTTGATAATTTGCATTTTAATATAAAGCTTTAACTTTTTGAATCTCAATTTTGCTGTCATTTAATAATTGTCTGGTCCCTTCTTCCCATAACTGCCCACAACTGAAAATTTATAATGATACCAGCATAAGTGCCCGGCGTTGCTCGGGTCAGTCGGAGGTGGGGAGGGGGCAGACAGTTGACACCCCCTGACCAACCCCAACACCCACCCCTCACCCCTCACCCACCCCGACACCTTCCCACCCCCCCTGACCAACCCCAACACCCCCTGGCTCACTTACCCCCCGACCAAACCCGACAACCCCACCTGACCCCCCCAAGCAAACCCAACACCCCCACCTCACCCCCCGACCGAACCCGACACCCCCACCTCACCCCCCGACCAAACCCAACACCCCCACCTCACCCCCTGAGCAAACCCGACACTTCCACCTCACCCCCCCGACCGAACAGTGTATTTAATAATCTGTGTGCTACCGTGAGCCGGGGGGGGGGGGGGGTGTCGGGTTTGCTTGGGGGGATGAGGTAGGGGTGTGGGGTTCGGTCGTGGGTAAGTGAGGTGGGGGGGTGTTGGGTTTGGTCTGGGGGGGTGGGAAGGTGTCGGGGTGGGTGAGGGGTGAGGTGTGGGTGTTGGGGTTGTTCAGGGGGTGTTGCAGTTGGTGGGGGGGTGAGGTGGGGGTGTCGGATTTGCTTGGGGGGGTGAGGTGGGGGTGTCGGGTTTGGTCGGGGGGTAAGTGAGCTGGGGGATGTCGGGTTAGGTCTGGGGGTGTTGCGATTGGTGGGGGGGTGAGGTGGGGGTGTCGGGTTCGGTCGGGGGGTAAGTGAGCCGGGGGGTGTCGGGTTTGGTCTGGGGGGTGGGAAGTTGTCGGGGTGGGTGAGGGGTGAGGTGTGGGTGTTGGGGTTGGTCAGGGGGTGTCGGGTTTGCTTGGGGGGGTGAGGTGAGGGTGTCGGATTCGGTCTTTTAATGGGGGGTAAGTGAGCCAGGGGGTGTTGGGTTTGGTCTGGGGGGGTGGGAAGGTGTCTGGGTGGGTGAGGGATGAGGTGTGGGTGTTGGGGTTGGTCACGGGGTGTTGCGGTTGGTGGGGGGGGTGAGGTGGGGTTGTCGGGTTTGCTTGGGGGGGGTGAGGTGGGGGTGTCGGGTTCGGTCGGGGGGTAAGTGAGCCGGGGGGTGTCGGGTTTGGTCTGGGGGGGTGGGAAGGTGTCGGGGTGGGTGAGGGGTGAGGTGTGGGTGTTGGGGTTGGTCAGGGAGTGTTGCAGTTCGTGGGGGGGTGAGGTGGCGGTGTTGGGTTTGGTGGGGGGGGTAAGTGAGCCTGGGGGGTGTCGGGTTTGGTCTGGGCACCCACCCCGACACCTTCCCCCCCCAGACCAAACCCAACACCCACACCTCACCCCTCACCCACCCCGACACCTTCCCACCCACCCAGACCAACCCCGACACCCCCCGGCTCACTTACCCCCTGACCGATCCTGACCCCCCCACCTGACCCCCCCCAAGGAAACCCAACACCCCCACTTCACCCCCCGACCGAACCCCGACACCCCCACCTCACTTACCGTCCCACCAAACCCAACTCGGATCCGTCGCGGGGGGGGGCCCAGAGCCGAGGGTTTCCGGGGACCTTCGCATCTGGGGGGGGGGGGCACAGAGCTGATGGAGTCTGGGGTTCCGTTGGGGAGGCGGGAGGGGCAGAGAACTGAGGGATCTCCGGGGTTCCGTTGGAGGAGGGAGGGGCAGTGAGCTGAGCGAGTGCGGTGTCTGTTGGAGGGGGTATTATGACATCATCACCACCTAACCGCCCAGCTGATGTGATTGGCCCTGAAAGACTTTCACCCCTGGGGGGCGTCAGAGGTGAGATCCGAAAATTTTTCAACCCTTACCAGCATCTAGACCCCAAGACCCCTCACTGTACCAAATTTCAAGTCTCTAGCTCAAACGGTGCGGGAGGAGTTCGCAGTCATACATACATACATTCACCACTTGACTTTCATATATATAGATAAACTAAAAATTATGCTTTAAAAAAAATTGATATATATCAAAAATATTTAAAAAATAAAGATAAAATTCTGCCAAACCTAACTATATTACATGAACTTCTATACCCAGAATTATAACAAAAAATAAATGGGATTTCTGAAAAATGAACCCACTGGGTCTCCAGATGTGACTATCTTGTTACGGTAAAAGCAGGAAATGGCTGTCATCTATTAGAATTCATTGAAAGATGAAAGAAACGTTAAAAAAAATTACAGAAAAGTTACTTAACTTCAGTCTGTTGTAGAAGTCATTATTAGCTTTCATTTTAAATATAAGTATAGTGGGAGCAATTTTGCTCTGGCAGTTAATTATTCCTGTAACTTATAGCTATACATTTAAATGCTAGAATTTTCACCCTTGAATTACCTGTGAATGCATTATCCCTGCAAAATTGAAAACTGGATTGACACCACTTAAAAAAATGTGTCCCTAAGAACCGTAAGCATATTGTACTTTCAACCAGCAGAAATCAATGGCCTTTTAATGGCAGGTCTGAAGGAAATGGTGATTGTTTAATATTGTTTTTTGTTTCCCGTTGTTTGCTGCAGAAACTAGCACTTCATTCAGCTTTAGTTCTGTGGGATCACTCTCGTTTTGAATTAATAAAAGTGTTCATATTTTCTACCAAAGCTTATGGATAAAGCACTGGAAGAGATGGATGGTGTAAGAATCTTATTTTGTCTCAGATCCACAGAAGCTCATCAAAATTCAAAATTATCGTGTCAGCCAGGGGATAGAGGACTACCAGGGGAATAGAACACATACTTGAGACACCTCTTCAAAACAATAAACTAAAGAACTTATAAGTAGAGTAAAATGAAAGCAAAAGAATAATAAAGGAATTTGTTGTGAGAATTTCACTACCAACTTCCCACAGTGAATTCTCAAAACAAGTCCCTTTCTGTCCACACAACGCTCTGTCTTATCTCACGTCAGATGTAAGATAATATATTCTTTAGTTCTCAGAGAGAGTAAAACCTCTCGTAACACCATTTGTAACAATTTGAAGGCCAGGCTTTTGCTCAATGGAGTCACACAAACCTTTCAGATGAACCAAGAGAAATACAGTAAAAGCTTTGTTATCCAGCATGTTAGAGTAGAGGAGGGGTGTTTAATTAAGAGTTATATGGAGGGAGTTTTGGTGTGGGATGGGGTTTGAGGCAAGGGAAGGGTTTCAGGATGCCAGATCGGGGCGGCACTCACCTCAGGCGGCTCCCTGCAAATGTCGAACTCTTCCTGCTGCTGCTAGGTGGAGGTGCAGCAAGACAGATCTTCACACTGCCTCTGCCTGCAGGTGCCACCTCCACAGCTCCCACTGGCCATGGTTCCTGGACAAAAAGCACTTGGGGCAGGGCAGAAGCAGAACACGGAGCCCCGCAGGGTTGTTCCTCTGCTTAGGAACAGCAAACATGTTGCTGGTTCTGGGGAGCCACGCAGAGCCAGTTAGGGAGCTGGCCTGCCCCGAAAAAAGCAGACTTTTAATGGATATCAAATGCCATTTTTAGAGCTTTCTGGTTGGTTAAGTGCCAAATAACACAGCTTTTACTGTACTATCTATGCAGGACACTTAGATACTATGCTAAGTACCTCACAATTTTAAAATGTAATTAACCTCACATCACCCTGGGGTGATAGGGATCTGTTATTATCCCCACTTCAGAGAGAAAAAGCTCAGGCATGAAGAGAGTACACAAATTGCCCAAGATCACACCCGAAGTTTATATCAGAACAGGGAATTAAACCCAGGACTCCTAAGGTCCATCCTAGCAACTTTACTACTGGACCATCCTTCCTTCCCAATAATGTCTTCCTGAAAACCAGTCCATATACTCAGGAAATGCTGCAACCACCATGAGGCACCAGCAACTCCATGTAAAAGTCCATCTCACTCTAAATTTTCATGGCTTCTGTGGTGACAGGTGGCAAAAAAATACACACAAGACCCCTGCACCATAGGAGTTTGACTTAATCAGGGACACATCCTGTGTCTGACTTTGTGGCCACAGAGAGTCTCTATACAGTAGAACTGTAATTCCTCTATTATATAGAGGAACCATACCAAAAGGATCTATACACTGAGTGATTTTTTTAAAAAATGTCTTGAATACATTAACACTAATACATTAATATTGTGAAACTCAATTTACTCAGTTGATATTACTGAACCAGCCAAAAAGTAAATACAAAATATAATAAAGTTAATTTTGGATTTTTTAAAATGAAAAAAAAAAAGATTGTTGGTTTAATTGCTGTCCTGTAATATAATTTGCTGCAACATGAATACTTTTGCCAGAGGTAGAAAGAAAGTAAAGTAATATTCCTCTTCCTGTCATATCTTATTATAGGTACCAATGTACGGTTCATAGTTACAAAAAATATGCCCATACCTATAGTATGCACACGTTGTCTGTATCTTTCTAATAGTCTCTACATATAAGTCCTTAAACTATTGAATTGCAAATTAAATCCCAGACAAAATCTGATATCTCCATTTTCATTTAACAAGATTCCTTTAGTACTCATGAGATTCATAAGAAATTAGATGCTATCTGAAGAGCTAAGATTTGTAATAATGGCCCAGGTATTATGGGGATTAGAGGAATATGAA
Source organism: Sternotherus odoratus (assembly GCA_032164245.1). Taxonomy (NCBI): domain Eukaryota; kingdom Metazoa; phylum Chordata; order Testudines; family Kinosternidae; genus Sternotherus; species Sternotherus odoratus. Next base: position 83,140,232 of record JAVMKO010000002.1, on the reverse strand, counting down.
TGAACAATCCCTCAGCTCATAAAATAAAATGAAAAAGGATAAAAGGTAACATTAACTGTTCAGGGGTGCTGGCTATCTACTGTATGTACAGCTGCACCAAATTAAAAGTCACTTGATCACTTAACTAAATATGGAAGATATTTCTGCAAAAAGTAAAAGATTCTTGAAATCCCAAAAGTATGCTAGTGAAAATAAAGCTGTATTTTTTTAATTGTATCCTTACATTATTTCAGATAAAAATCACTACTGAACAGGTTATATTTTTCAAACCATTTAAAATATTTTTATTAAATTAAAAAGTCCTCACATAAAAACGGGGATTGCAAAATTAGAGAGAGAGGGAGAAAAAAACACACCAAAGATTATCTAACACAGTGGCAGGCATTCCTCATTCCTTGGGGGAAAATATGTTATAATGTTTTCCAAAAAATAATTTAAGGCTGGTGTTGAATTCAGCACTGATTACTACTTCACTCAGGTTGGTCTTACAACAAAGAATCACACAGGTGACACCTCAATGGAAACATGGGGAACTATCACCATAGCTGATTGGAGTTGTAACATATTGGAGTACATACTGTAACTCAGCCTATGCTGTCTGCACTCTGCAAGGAAAAACAGCTCAGGAATCTACAAGAAAGTTAAGGCCCCATACAGCATGAAGCTCTACCGGGGAATATATATATATATATAAATATTTTAATTGTGCTCAGAATAAACTATAAGGTTTACAAAGACAAGGATTCGCATAGTTTTGTTTAGAGTACTGGGTTGTATGTGCTAAATTTCTTCTAAGGAGGCTGAAGTAACTGGAAAGAATCCCATTCCCAACCCCATTCTTTTGTCTCTTTTCACACCCTATGTCTAATTTGGGCCCTGTTTCTGCAAAGGGATCCATGAGGATGGACTCCTGCACCTCAATGGAGTGAGTCCCACTTACTCTGAGTCACAGTTCCTTCCCAGGGCAATCCTAAAGTCATGCAATTAGAACAAACTGCTCTTTTCAAATACTTTCTGAAATGCAAGAAATAATCATCATAAAAAAATCAAATGAGTGTTCCCCCTCTTCCCCTAAAGCATTTTCTTCCTAGATCAAGGGTAGCCTATATTATGTGTAAGGAATAGAAAAACATCCCCCAAAATCAGATTACTAGAAATGATTGCCCTGAATATGCCATATGGTATAATAATATATATTTTTTCTATTCTATCACCTATTTTCTTCAGTCCCTCCCAAGCAACAGATTCATCAAGTTGAACTTTTGACCTCTCAATGTTTGCTTAGGTTTGGAATTAGGCAAAATGAGATTCCTTCTCCCTAATTTTAATGTTTTTTGCTAACAGCATCACTGAACCTGATCTCCCCGCCAAATGAGAGGAGCTTGGTTCCAGAGCAGGTGTGTAGGGAACAAATGTTACTTTAGGCAGCATTGACAATCCCCTGGTCTCCAGTCACCTTAGAACTCAAAAAGATTACAACCACCTTGAGGCTTCTCAAGTGTGCTGACTACAAGGAGCTCCCCAGGAAATCACTCCAGCAGCAGGAATCATTGATTTGTAAAGGTCTCCTTGCTAGGTCCCAATTTCCTCAGATATGTCTTTCCTGGGGATGATATAGAGTGGCATATGAGCTGCTACAGCAGCTCTATGTTAACTAGAATTTCCCCTATATCAAGGGAATACCCCACTGACAAGATCACCTGGCTTTCTATAAGGAAACAGGTGCTAGCTACCCCAATATTCTGGAGAATATGGCCCATTATTTCTATGACATATGGACAATGAAATCTTCCAGATTCAAATAACTGTTTCCGTCCGTTAGAACACATATGGATAAATGGGAGCTTTGTTTTATTTTAAAGACGTCTTTATGCAGCTGGCTCTTTGTCTTTCTAGGACTTTGTAGCACCAACTGCCGTTTAGGGGAGAGCATAGCTCCTTATATTTTTGCAGATTATTGCAATGCACAATCCATATTATTGATGTCCCCCTAGGTGGACACTTCTGAAAGAACACGAGATCATTTCTTCTCCTAGACTTTCCTCTACAAAGTGTTACTTTTCTGGACTTAATTTATCATCTCACACACTGGATTGGGGAATGCAAATAAAAGTACAAGTCCCACAGTCATAGCCAGTGCTTCTCAACATGTAACTTTTAAGATATGCAGGTAGTACAACCCCACACTAGGACTTTTAACAATTTATTTAGTGATAAAAGAGGGTTGAGTCTTATGACTGTTTTTCTCAAGTTGGGAGTTGGGACTAATGTTATGCTATTCTTTAGGGGCTGTTCATTTGTGGAACAGTCCCTCCATGTCATTAAACAGAAGAGCATCAAAGAGTACAGGGTAGCATGCTCCACTCACTCAGGTTGTTAACAAACTAGAGGAACCTATGAGAATTTGCAGGAGTGAGACCCAAAGGATTGTTCATTGCCAGCTTTCTCTTTTCTCATTGCCTTTGTGTTCGTTATGTTGAAAACTAAGACTTAACTTTATTCCAGGCCAGTAAAACACAGAGATACGGCTCTGTGGAGAGAGAGATTATTCAAACAGATATATCTGTAAACCTTTGAAACATCAAGGTTTTAAGTGACACATTGTGATTATAATATTTTGTAGTGGAATTAAACTTGTACCTAGTGCACCTAGGCAATACAGGCAATGCTACTACACATAACACATCAGGTAGACATTTGCTGTATCAACAGCAAACCCAGCCAGAAAAGCATCACATATCTGATATTTCTCTGGTTCTGTCTAGCACTGAACACACAGCCTGCACAGAACAAATAATTACTAATAATGTATATGCATTTGAGTTGTCAAACAAGTTTTCCCCAAAAACAAGACACATTTTGGCGTTATAGATTTGAGCTTGTTATGGACACAGCTTGTGTGTCCTCATGTGTGAGATGAATTATATGCCTAAAATAATTGGACAACCTTTGGGATGCTTGGGTCCGAGAGGTTAGAGAGCTCACGTACCAGGAAGTCACTTCCAAAACAAAGGAAAGCATTTACTTATACAAAAGATGTTGTCCTGTGTAATGTCTGAGCCTAATAGAACTCACCAAAGCCACTACTGCCATGTTAGTGATGCACAGATACCATCTTGTCAAGAATCAGAGAGGTAGCCGTGTTAGTCTGGAATAGCAAAGGAAACAAAATCTTGTGGCACCTTAAAGACTAACTATAAAGTTTTGAAGCATGAGCTTTCGTGGGCTAATACCCACTTCGTCGGATGCAAGCAGTGGAAATGTTTAGAGGCAGGTCTGGGAAAGTAGGTAAGAACCAGGTGGGAGGTGAAAAGGTTAGTCCAAATAAGCTGAACCAGTTTGTTATCTCCGATCAGGGAGTGTGGATTATTCTTCTAGCATTTGAATGGGGTGTGTGAACATGGAGAGAGGAGAAACAATGTCTGTAATGAGCCAGCCATTCTAGATCTTTGTTCAGTCCTAGAAGGTGTGTGCTGAATTTGCAAATGAATTGAAGTTCTGCAGTTTCCCTTTGTAGTCTGGTCTTGAAGTGTTTTTGCTGCAGGATGCTGACTTTTAAATCAGCTAATGTGTGTCCAGGCAGGTTGAAGTGTTCCCCTACAGGTTTGTGTATATTGCCATTCCTAATATCTGATTTGTGTGCATTTATCCTTTTTCGTAGGGACTGTCCAGTTTGGCCGATGTACATAGCAGAGGGACACTGGTGGCATATAATGGCATATATGACATTGGTTGATGTGCAGGTGAATGAACCAGTGATGGTATGATTGATCTGGTTAGGTCCTGTGATGTTGTTGCTGGTGTAGATATGTGGGCAGAGTTGGCATCGAGGTTTGTTGCATGGATTGGTTCCTGAGTTGGAGTTATTGTGGTGCAGTGTGCTGTTGCTGGTGAGAATTTGTTTAAGGTTGGCAGGTTGTCTGTGTGCCAGGACTGGCCTTCCTCCCAAGGCCTGTGAAAGTGAGGGATTATTGTCCAGGATGGGTTGTAGGTCGCTGATGATGCGTTGCAGAGGTTTTAACTGAGGACTGTAGGTGATGGCCAGTGGTGTTCTGTTGTTTTCTTTCTTGGGCTTGTCTTGCAGCAGTAGGCTTCTGGGTACACGTCTGGCTCTGTTGATCTGTGTCCTTATTTCCTTGTGTGGGTATTGTAGTTTTGAGAAAGCTTGGTGAAGATCTCGTAGGTGTTGGTCTCTGTCTGAGGGGTTGGAGCAAATCCGATTGTACCTCAGTGCTTGGCTGTAGACAATGGATCGTGTGGTATGTCCGGGATGGAAGCTGGTGGCATGAAGGTAGGCATAGCTGTCGGTAGGCTTTCGGTATAGGGTGGTGTCGATGTGGCCATCATTAATTTGCACTGTGGTGTCTAGGAAGTGGATTTCCTGTGTGGACTGGTCCAGACTGAGGTGGATGTTGGGGTGGAAGCTGTTGAAGTCATGGTGGAATTCTTCCAGAGTTTCTTTCCCATGGGTCCAGATGATGAAGATGTCATCAATGTAGCGTAGATAGAGAAGGGGTGTGAGTGGACGAGAGTTGAGGAAGCGTTGTTCCAGGTCTGCCATAAAGATGTTGGCATACTGTGGGGCCATGCGGGTGCCCATAGCAGTCCCGCTGGTCTGGAGGTATATATTGTCACCAAATTTGAAATAGTTGTGTGTGAGGATAAAGTCACAGAGCTTAGCAACCACCTGTGCTGTGGCATCATCAGGGATACTATTCCGGACAGCTTGTATTCCATCTTTGTGTGGGATGTTGGTGTAGAGAGCCTCTACATCCATGGTGGCTAGGATGGTGTTTTCTGGAAGGTCACCAATGCATTGTAGTTTCCTCAGGAAGTCAGTGGTATCACGGAGATAGCTGGGATAGCTCATTACAGACATTGTTTCTCCTCTCTCCATGTTCACACACCCCATTCAAATGCTAGAAGAATAATCCACACTCCCTGATCGGAGATAACAAACTGGTTCAGCTTATTTGGACTAACCTTTTCACCTCCCACCTGGTTCTTACCTACTTTCCCAGACCTGCCTCTAAACATTTCCACTGCTTGCATCCGACGAAGTGGGTATTAGCCCACGAAAGCTCATGCTTCAAAACTTTATAGTTAGTCTTTAAGGTGCCACAAGATTTTGTTTCCAGATACCATCTTGTGGCCACTGTGGCACTATTTCCACTGCGTCAGTCTCCTCCTCCCTTCCTTCCCACCCCAAAGGAAAGTCTCTTGGCACTACCCAGCACAGTGCTCGTAACAGAGAATAGCTGGAAATGCATCATAAAGAAAACATCTTATTAAGCCCAGTCATACTGGGTCAGATGAATGATCCATCTATCCCAGTATCCTTACTTAAAACCTCGGACAATGCCGGGTGCTTAAGAGACTATGAAACAAACAGGACAATTTTGAGCGATCTATCCCCAAGCATCCAGTCCCAGCTTCTGGCATTTGGAGGTTTAGGGACACCCCAAGAATGGGGCTGCATCCCTGACTAATATCCTATCGCCCATGGACTTATCTAATTCTATTTTGAACCCAGTTACACTTTTGGCCTTCACAATACCCCCTGCCAGCAAGTTCCCGTTTGACTGTAGATTGAGTGAAGGAATATTTCCTTTTGTTTGTTTTTAAACCTGCTGCCTACTAATTTCATTAGGTGACCCATACTTCTTGAGTTATGTGAAGGGGTAAATAACATTTTCCTAGTTACTTTCTATCTACTATTCAAGATTTTATGCAACTATATTATAACCCCATTAGTCATTTCTTTTCTAAGATAAGCAGTCCCAGTCTTTTTAATCTCTCATCATATGGAAGCTGTTCCATACCTCTAATCATTTTTGTTGCCCTTCTCTGTATTTTTTCCAATTCTTTTTTATATATATGGGGCAACCAGAACTACATGCAGTATTAAACGTGTAGGGGACCATGGATTTATACAGTGACATTACAATATTTTCTGATTTATTATCTATCCTTTTTCTAGTGGTTCCTAATGTTCAGTTACCTTTTCTGACTCCTGTTGCACACTGAGCAGATTTTTTCAGAGAACTAGATACAATGATTGCAAGATCTCTTTCTTGAGTTAGAACAGTTAACACTAGTTTGCATGTTTAGGTGGGATTATTTTTCCACTGTGCATTACTGTGCACTTATCAACATTAAATTTATTCTGCGATTTTGTTGCCCCATGACCTAGTTCAGTGAGATCTCTTTGTAACTCTTTGCAGTCAGCTTCATACTTAACTATCTTGAGTAACTGTGTGTTGTCTGCAAGTTTTGCCATCTCACTGTTCTCCTTTTCCAGATAATTTATGAACATGATGAACACTTCAGGTCCCAGTACAAATCCTTTGGATACCCCACTAATTTCCTTTCTTCATTGTGAAAAAGGACCATTTATTCCTACTCTTTGTTTCCTATGACCAAAATTCCACCCTGTTTTATTAGTTTATATGAAATATATGGACCCAAAGAGTCAAAATTGTAAACATGATCCTGAAATTGTCCATCATTAAACAGTATAAACAAGGTTGAATGTTTGGTATACAAACACATCAGCCTGCTTACTAACATGGCAAACACACCATCAACAGTCCTTTTAGCCCGCTAATAAAAGGTACAGAAAAGAAGGAAAAACAATTAAAGAATTAGACATACTTAATACTTTATTTTTCAAACATCCCTTATTCCCTTTTCCATTAATCACAGAGAGTTTTAGAAGGAAAAGAATCCTTGTCTGAAAGTTTATTGGATAGTATTAAAGGTAGTAATAAGTGTCCTTGGTAGAAAAAAAGAGAAGAAGTTAGTTGAGATGAGCTGGAGCTGAGTTTTTTGTTGTTGCTTTTCAAGCTGTTCTTGAAGTCCAATTCGATTTCCTTAAAGGGCCGGGAGGCAAGGAGACGACTACACACAAAAGGGGAGAGAAAAGAACAGCAAAGATAGAAAATGCAGCTTCTGTCTCTGGTGTTGACTCCCCTTTGCAACATCACTAGAAAAACAACTAACCAAACAACTCAAACACAGATTCAGCACACAGTCTGATCAGTCACTCCAAGATGTGTCAAACTTGTACAAGCATTGGACTGTATGGGGTATTGCTTTTAGCTGCATTTTTTTCAGTCTCAAGCTTACAGCGGTGTTGTTAAATATATAGTCTTGGCCTGTTAAACCAGACTCTTGTCAGACAGAAGGTAAAAGAAGAAGGATAGGAAAGAAGAAGTGAGGTAGACAAAGAAAGGGCCAAACAGGAGGAGAGAACAAAGTCTCACATACCAGCTAGAATTTAGATTCAGTCAGAGCTGGTAGAAGTAGTAATGTCACCTGGGTGTCTCTCTTTGGTCCAGAAAGGCCAGGACACTTCTCAAGAACAAGATGAGAAAGCCCCAGGATCCGGGAGATGGAGAGGCTAGCAGCCACAAAAGTGAAGTCAGTAGTCAATATTTGTCCCAAAGTCTCTTTCTTTAAGGACCCTAAATAGGAACAACAGTCCATCCCCTTATTATTTTGTCCACCAATTAGGCTTAATATCTGACACACCAATTTTATTTCATTGATTTCCAGTCCCACAGTTTTCTGGTTTACAGGCATGATTGTAATACAGTCCTTGAATTAGATCATCAGGCCTTTTTGTTTGTACTAAATTAGTCTGACTCCTCTTGCAGTTTTCCCATCAACTTTGATTATAAACTTTGGTTATTGTGTCTCTTCATGAACTTTCACTTTTCACAACTGAGCTCACAATTAGGGTAAATTTTAGGACCATTTATCACAACAGATCAGTTCTCAATTCTTTCCCACTCACCTACTAAGTGCTGACTCTCAGGACTTCCCTGTGCAAATCTTCACTTTTCAGCCACAGGAGCAAGGCAACTAGTGTCATTTCTGCAGGTCCTCTCTCCCAAATGAGCTCTCACACCACTTTGGTGGAGTCCCAACATCCCTTCCCTATTATTAGTTGGGCCTAATAATTAGGCCAGGCCATCTGATCCAAGTTGGTCAGATTTAGTGGGAGGGTAGCTGAGCTGTCACAGATGAAGCTGAGACTATGTTACACGGGGGGGGGGGGGAGAGATTGGGATGTAAAACAGCATTCTAAGAAGCTCAGTGAAGAGAGGAATTAGATGAGAGAAAAGGGATTGGTATCCAATAGCAAAATGAATAATTGACTTCATGCAGTTTGGTTCTTGATTAGTCAACACTGAACATAAATTAAATTTGTGAGTTTGGTGTGAATGAATGTTTTGCAAATATTCTCTGCAGCTGAATTACAGGATGACTCAGATGAACAACTTTCTATGGGACTTTTTTGAAAATGTGCCTTCAGCTATTATAAGCAATTATTCAAACACTAAAAATCCCAACAAATAATCCTAATAATACAATATCAGATATTAAAATATCATTTTTAATATTTGAAAAGAATAAAGACCATTAAGATACTATGACAAAACAGTGAGCCAGTTATACCTGAAACTATGAGAAATGTCAAATATATGCCTCATGCCAAGCCTTTCGAAATCAGTGGTTTCATTGGTCTTTAGGATCAGGGCCTAATAGCATGGCCGGCTCCAGGCACCAGCAGTCCAAGCACGTGCCTGGGGTGGCAAGCCGCAAGGGGCGGCCTGACGTCCACTGTCAGGGTGGCAATTGGGCTGTCTTCGGTGGCATTTTGGTGGGAGGTCCACAGCTGCCGCGGATTCGGTGGCATTTCGGCGGCGGGGATCACGAGGCCGCGGGACCCGCAGAAACGCCGCTGAATCCATGGCAGCCGTGGACCTCCCGCAGGTGTGCTGCAGAACTTCTGCGCTTGGGGCAGCAAAAACCTTAGAGCCGCCCCTGCTAATAGCATAGAGCTCAGTGAAAGAAAAAATGGTTAATAAACTGCAAAGCTACTCAGAAAGAAACCCAAGAGAAGATACACAATGTTATACAGAAAGAGAGAAATCTTCTGATAAAATGTGCAATTAGCAGCCTATATTGTTAGAAAAATGTATGTTGTCATCAGTTTAATACTAGTGCAATACCCATAACACATATACATTAAGCTGCTAATATTTGTGAATCATGGACAAGACTGGGGAGTGGATATAGTTTTGTTTCACATAAAGGTAATGATTTTCAATAAAGTCAGTGTTTTTAAAATGAGTATTGATATAACAGTACTACACTATTGTATCATGAGTAGGACTTGAAGTAAAAGCCAAGGCATTACTAATAGTTTATCAGAAATGTGAAGAGTGGAAGAACAAGGGCTACTTATATCATCTCCTGATCTATGTTCATAGCAGTAGGTGCTTTTAGAATCTTTGGGTAAGCAGGTAGCCAACTAAAATAAACAGAAGTGCTTTGATCAAAATGTTATTGTGATAAGGAGATTTTTTGCTTTAAAGATACTTTTCTTTGGAGTCTACTTTGTTTTGCTCCTATATTATTAGCTATGATCTTCTAATCTTCTTTTTATTTTTTTACCTTCCTCAAATCAATGATTTTCAACCTTTTTTCATTTATGGACCTCTAAAAATTTTCAAATGGAGGTGTGGATCCCTCTGGAAATTTTAGACATAGTCTGCAAACCCAGGGGTCCACAGGTTGAACACCACTGCCATAGATCCTAGGAAGGATCCTAAGATGCCAGTGTTAAGTAGTTTTCAGCTACCTAATGGGGTAAACTTCAAAAGAAACAAACAAAAAAAAAACACCCCAGTACAAATGTTTCAGTTACTGATTTCTCTCTTTATCCATTTTCCTTTCCTAACAAGAGGCCATCAAGCAACTTAAACAGTCGTGTTGGTCCTGGCAACCCTACTGTTCAGGCATCATTCCCACAGAGTGACTGAGCATCCTCCCTCCAGACTAGCGCTACCGGCCTAAAGCCAGACTGTCCCTGTAATGGCTGCTGTGGGTCAGGGTGGAGCCAAGAGCCAGAACTGAGAGCAGGGAGACTGACTTTCCAGGGCTCTCAATGACACCTTCGGATGGCATCCAGGTAGCACTGGAGGTGGAAGCAGTCATTCAAATGAAGAGGGGGGAAAAGTAAATTGAGATAAAGGGCTTGGTGAGTCTGAGTATGAGAGCAAAATGGGACTTGGAGTTGGGGAGGGAAGAGGGAAAGAAACTGGGGCTATGATTGACTGGGATGGGACACTAGCATAATTTGCCCCCCTTGTGTGCATACATTACAATACAGTTTTTAATGACATGATCACATATTTTCCCCACAAATTCTATTCCCACTTAATGGGATTTATAAAAGTATCCATTTATCTAGTACTTTTCTAGTACTGAGAAACAAAGCAATATAATTAAAATATTACTATTTCCACTTTGCTGATGAGGAAACTTGAGGAATAGAAAGGATATGCAACAGTTATTATGAACAATCCTATTCCCATTAATAACAGTATGTGAAATTTGAAATAGCATCAAATGAAAAAAAAAAGAGCTTTGTTCCATAGACTAGTGTTGCTGATCATGATTCATAGCAATACACATGCTGCTGCTACATCTGGTACGAATGCTTCTTTTGAAGGTAAAGCAGCTCCACTAATTCTTATTGTTTCTGCCGATGATATCTTCCTCAGCTAAATATGATGTCAGCTTCCATAAGCAGGTTAAGAAGTGACAATCTGGAATGGGGTTTAATGCTAATTTAAACAGGACCAGAGAAGGGGTTTTTCTGTTAATTTATTTCAATAAGATACCTTATGTTAAGGATTGCAGTAACTCAGACAGAATAGAAGGAATAGAAGGAATTTCTGGCTTGAAGTTAGGTTAAGTGGCCAAACTATAAAGCGGCATTTGAATCACCATCCAGGCCACCTGCAATATCTGATTCACAGCAGTTCTCAAACTGGGGGTCACGACCCGGTTGCAACAGGGTTGCAAGCCCCCGATGCCGCTGAATTGAATGTTTCCGCTTTCGGCGGCATTTCAGCGGCCATACCCATGCGCTTGACCGTGTCTGCCAAAATACCGCTGGAAGTGGCTGTTTCCACTTTCGGCTGGATGTGTAAAAGGGGTTGCTCAAATGATAAGTTTCAGAACCACTGATCTGAGACATCCATGTAAGTTTCCACTGAATCTCAAAACAAGTCAAGATATCAATACATCTAGACCGCCTCCTTCAGTAAAGAATTTTTTTCCTCCTTAAAATAATGAACAAAAGGAATCTCTCTCCAATAATGAACAGACTATGAAGAAATTATCTGTGGGAAAATCAATGAGGCAAACAGCTAAAGGTGTAAGTTGGTCCTCATCAGGAATAATTTCTGCCACAAAAAAGAAATCAGCTAATATGTAATGACGAGGGCGAGGTGTTGCTGCGTCAGGGAGATGAGGGAGTTGAAGGAAATCAGTATTTAGGGGATTACAATTAAAATAGTATGGAAATAATATATGTATATATAAAAATCAGGTCTTATGTGTATAAAATTGATTTTTTTGCCCAAACTGATAGTTGTAATGCAAACACAGAAGCAGACACTATTTCTTACACAGAGAGCTTACAATCTAACAAAATTAACAAGAGCAATTGAGTTTGTTGTCTGAAATCCAGATAAACATAAAAGTCTTTCACTTCAAAAGTTTATTCATTGAAATGGAGTTCTACCTAGCTCATACTGACTAAAAAGTGTATCACAAAGTAGGGAACACTGAATATATTCCAGTTGATATTGAAAGGAAATTTAACTCACTTGTATGTGGCCCAAACTTGTGTACAGAAATTCCTGATACATAAATCAGAGACTTACACACAGCTATGACCAGTCAGATACATTTAAAATTATCAGAAATGTATGCAGATGGCTAACATTAACATTTGGACACACAATAAATAATGATAGTAGAATGCATATTATGTCGTTCTTCATTTTGTCCAAAGGATGATGCTAGAAAACCTCTTTCAGAGCTTGAAACCCTTCATTTGTGATAGCTACAAATCAATGATGCAGATTCTGTTATGTGGCATGAGGGAAAAGTGAAAAACTAATGAAATCTCAGACCTCATTCAGGGGCTTTATATATTACACATCGATGAGAAGTGATCTGGAAATTTCTTTTACCTGACAGGAATGATGGTTCCTCGAAAGGTATTCACATTCAATTGGTTTGGGACCCCTTAACATTAATTTAGGTGCCAACATTTGTTTAATCCTCATAAACTTTAGAAAATCTTCCACAGTTTGTGATTGTTACCTTAACCAAAAATTCTACAGTGCCCTTACCACTACTTATCTGTTTTGATTTGTTTGCATTCAAATGCACTGTGTGATTTTCTAGAATAACAAAACATTATACCTTTCAGGAAAAAAACAACAACAACTAGCCAGAGAAGGCTGTTTATTCCCAAAATAAGTCCATGGGTGTTAGTTGTGACAAAGTAGCATATTCATAACATATAGTATAACTTGGTGATCAAATTAAATTTAAAAAAATCACCCCTTTTGCCCCCAATCAGGAGAATATAGAAAAAGAAGAATTAATCCTGCTGACATAGCAGAAAGAATCAATATTTAAAATTTGGCATGACCTTTTATGTACCTCTGCTCTAAGAGATGCCTACTGTCTGCAGAAAAAAATATATGCTGTTTAACTTTCGGAGTCGATTTAGGAGGTAGTCTGGGTCTATGCTTCACTGGGGAACACCATCACAAAGCCAAAAATAACACATTCATAATGTCACTTTCTCAAATGCTTCTACAGTCTCAGAGGATTTCTTATTGCATCTCAGCACATGAAAGATTTACAAGTGGTATAGAAAATGGCCTTGAAAAATCCCAAATACTAATGGTAGTTTTCAGTGTGTAGTCTCACTATATTGTATTAAGAACTGTATTGTATTAGTCTAATACAATACTAATAACATCTTATGATAATAAAACTTGATGAATGTGTACTACTTCTTCCATATTGTATTAGCACTATATAAGGTTAATAGGATACAGTCCTAACACACTATGATGGATGAGATGCATCTTATTGTCTGCAATTATGTATATGAAAAATAAACCTTGATATAGTATTTTCCCATATCTTATCTCAAAGACACATTTGGATGTAGATCAAAACAATTTAACTTTTATAGAGCTTATCATCTGTAGAACTCAAAGTGCTTTACAAAAGATGTTAAATGTCATTATTCCCACTTTACAGACCGGGAAGACAGATACTCTTACTATCTGTTAGTAAATGTTAACCTTCCCAGTCCTTTCTTTCTGTATATTTGATTCACTTATATGTCAACTATTCTTTAGAATTTTTATGATATTAACAAATAGTATATCTGAATCAGGAATTTTATGCATTAAGCTATATTTAATATTTTGTGGCACCTTCATGTCTATAAACAACCAATGTTTTCTGTTGAGGAATCAATAGGGAAAATGATTGTGGGGTAAGAAGGACCCTGTGAGAGATATTATCTTGAAAAACTGTTAGTCCTCTCAACTGTAAATAATTATGCTTTCACAACTAAATTCAGATAAATTGTGAATGTATAGAAATGACATCAGAAGACATGTTTCTTTCGCAGAGATTTCCTTTATTTGGAAATCCTGTGATGACACTGGTATGGGAACTTTGATGACACTGGTATGGGAACTTTGTGGGGTATTGAAACTACGTGTTTCTCCAGACACAGTGAAGGGGAGAGACAGAGTCAGCTTTGATCTGACAACAAAAAGTGGTAATGTGTCCATGGGTGTTATGTAAACCGCCGGCTAGGGGAGGTTAGCCCCTAGCCCTGCCCCTTCCACCTGAGGCCCCAATCCTTATAACACCAACTTCCTGCTGGAGCCCAGTCCACCCCACTGCAGTCACTGACCCAGTCCCATTCTGGCCTAGCCCCCCAGCTCCAGAGCACAGGAGGATGGACTGGAGCCACTGCATGCAGGGGGTGATGGTAAGCAATGGGTGGGGCCACGCCTGTTTGGGAAGGCACAGACCATGAATATGTCTATGCTTTCTATCTATTGCTGTGACAACCTTTGATGGAATTATTTAATCAAAGATTATCAAACTGAGCCTGTTATTTGACAACCTTGAGTCATCATTAACTCAGACATAACAAAACAGAGAGGTGAAGTGACTTGCTCATGGTCACAAAGCAGGTACATGACACCGATGAAGAAACTTTAATTCTTGACTTCCTTGGCAGTACCCTGGTCTATGGAACCAAGATACTTCTAAATATATCTTTGTAGGTCAATTCAGTCCCCCTATGGAAATTACTGAAGTAGAGAGTGAGAGATGATTGGGTTATTCCATCCTTTTGTAATTGTTTCCACTCTGTTGTTGTTAATTATGTTTATTCACCACTTTTTCCTAATCATATCCTATCCTAAATTCCATGGCCGGATCACTCCACTTCATAAATGCTTTCCAACTGAAGTAAACAGAAACTAACCACATGCTTAAGCTTGCTTACATGCTTACGTATCTTGGTGATTCAGGGTATAAAGCAACATTTATATGCAATAAGCCTTTCATGAACTCAGGATCCTCTAGACTTAATTTTCACGTGGTTGTCCAATACATAAAACATATGATATGGAGTTCGCTGGTTTCTGATTTGGGAGAAATGATGTGTCAAACCAGAGGGAAAAAATAGCAAAAATACCTGTGAAAATCTTTTTCATAAAACTTTTCTAAATGTGAATAAAATTAGCATTTATGAGAATTTGCAATTCTCACAGTCACATAGTAGGCGAGTCAGTTTTGAAAGCCTAATTCTTTTTAAAGGCATCTAGGTGTTATGTCAACAAGGTACTTAAGCTCATACCTAACTTTAAGCACATGACTTTAGTGGGACTATTCATGTGCTTCAGGTTAGTTAGGTTTAAATACTTTGCTTAATCGGGGCATAATGAGTAGAGCTGGGTAAGCTATGAAAAAAAATCCAAAATATATATTTAAATGGATTGACTTTGGCCATACATATAGTCCTTTTTGTGTTCACATGCCACGAACATTTGTTCCACTGCTTCACTGAATTTCAAAGTTACTCTTGCAAGTACTCATGGAAAATAGAATTAATTTTGCATATCTAAATATTTGTACCTCAATCAAAGCACATTCATACTAAAGGGAAAAACAATATTATGTGACTTATCTGACTAATCACCTTCTGAACTAACTTACCTGACTAATCAAGACTAATCAACAGAGCTTGAGTAACAAGTAATGAACAATAATAAATACTTATACTTAGTATGTACATAGTCTTTTTACAAACATAGGTCTTATTTAGCAAAGCATCAAAGCATGTGATGAACTATAAGAAAGATTAAGTCCTTTTTAAAATTGACCAACTTCTGTTGATAAGAAAAGCTTCCCAGCTCTTTTTCAGGTCTGGGAAATGTACTTAAGAGTGATAAAGAGTCTTGTAGCACCTTATAGACTAACAGCCCACAAAAGATCATGATCCCTAAAATCTAAGACCCACTACTTGAGAGTGTCACAGCTAAATGCAAGGGGGAACAGATTGTTTAGAATAA
Source organism: Sternotherus odoratus (assembly GCA_032164245.1). Taxonomy (NCBI): domain Eukaryota; kingdom Metazoa; phylum Chordata; order Testudines; family Kinosternidae; genus Sternotherus; species Sternotherus odoratus. The sequence continues at coordinate 83,124,741 of JAVMKO010000002.1, read as the reverse complement.
GGGCTTACAGCTTTATAGCAGTTTTGGTTATACCTGCCCTCATATACAGCTATAGGGATAGCGCTATAGCGTGTCCACACTTAGACCCACCAGTGGTATAGTGTGGCCACATTCATGACACTTCAAGTGGCAGGGGAATGGTGCATTATGGGCAGCTATCCCAGCATTCAGCAGAGTGCAACATGCTTTTCAAATGAGGAGGGGAAGGGGGAGTGTGTTGTGTGTATGTAGAGGGAGAGACCAAGTGGATTTTTGGTGTGCTGACAGTGTGTCAGCAGATTGTCTTTGAACTGCAGAGCCTAAAAACCTTCTGCTTTAAGCTAGCTCACAAGGTAAACATTTGCATTGCTGATTTGCCAAGTTAGAGACAAGCTCTGAAAACGTACTTCCGCATTCCTCCAGCCAAGTTCAAAACAAAGGGAACAGAGGTTTAATTGACTTAAGTGGCTTAGGGGCATCTCCAGTAATCACTCAAAGCAATGTATTGTTAATACCCGTTTACACTGGCGCTAAAACGGAGCAGTCAATATGCTACAGCTGTTAATCCTTGGGGATGGGAGGATTACCAGAACCGGTATAACTGTGATTTATAGCGCTTTACGTGCCTCGCCAGTCTGAGGGCATGGTTACACTTACAGGATTATAGCGCTTTAGGTTATAGCTGTCCCCATATACAGCAATAGGTATAGTGCTAGAGTGTGTCCACACTGAGACCCGCCAGCGGTATAGCGTGGCCACATTTGCAGCGGCACAGGGAGTGGTGCATTATGGGCAGCTATCCCAGCATTCGGCTGAGTGCAATGTGCTTTTCCAAAGACAGGGGTGAGGAGGAACGTGTTGTGTGTATGCGGAGGGAGAGAAGAAGTGGATTTTCTTCGTGCTGAGAGCCTGTCAGTGAGTTTACCTTAGAGAAAACTAGCAGGCTCTGAATTTCAGTCACACAGCTTCCTCCATAAACATTTGCATTGTTTATCTGCCGAGTTAAGAGAGAAACTCTGAAAAGGTACTTCCGCATTCCTCCAGCCAAGTTCAAAACAAAGGGAAGAGACGTCAATTGCCTTAAATGGCTCAGGGGTGTCTCTAGAGATCACTTAAAACGTTGTAATCTTATTACCCATTCACATTTGAGATTATATGGAGCAGTGAATATGCTATAGCTGTTAATCCTCAGGGAAGGGAGGATTACCAAGACCGGTATAACTGTGGGTTTATAGCGCAATACGTGCCTTGCCAGTGTGGATGGGTAGGGAGTGATAGAGCTCCTGGAGGCTATATAGTGCTATAAAGTGCCAGTGTAACCAAGGCCTGAATCATAGAATCATAGAATATTAGGGTTGAAAGGGACCTCTGGAGGTCATCTAGTCCAAACCCCTGCTCAAAGCAGGACCAATCCTCAACTAAATCCCCAACTAAATCATCTGATCCAGGGCTTTGTCAAGTCTGACCTTAAAACTTCTAAGGAAGGTGATTCTACCACCTCCCTAGGTAACCCATTCCAATGCTTCACCACCCTCCTAGTGAAAACATTTTTCCTGATATCCAACCTAAACCTTCCCAACTGCAACTTGAGACCATTACTCCTTGTTCTTTCATCTGGTATCACAGAGAACAGTCTAGATCCATCCTCTTTGGAACCCCTTTTCAGGTAGCTGAAAGCAGCTATCAAATCTCCCCTCAGTCTTCTCTTCTGTAAACTAAACAATCTCAGTTCTCTCAGCCTCTCCTCATAAGTCATGCGCTCCAGGCCCCTAATCGTTTTTGTTGCCCTTCTCTGGACTCTTTCCAATATCCAATCCAATCCAATATCCAATCTAGTCTGGACAGACAGTGAGTTATAGTGCTCCTGGAGTCTTTGTAGCGCTATAAGGTGCCAGTGTAATCAAGCCCTAAGTAGTTAATGCATATTTGAAGGGAGTAGTGTAGCCATGTTGGTCCCATTAGAAAGTGAGTGAGGTAACAACTTTTATTGGATCAGCTTCAGCTAGTGAAAGAAAAAAAGCTTTTGAGCTTACATGGAGCTGTTCCTCAGGTCTAGTTATTACCTCACCCATCTTATTTCAAATATTTCAAGGGACCAATGAAGGTAAAGTGGCCCATTAACACCTTTAAATCACAGATAAGGGAGAAAACTGAGGGGGGGGGAGGAATGGGGATGTTAAGTTAATAACAGGTTTCTGTAACAGGCCATTTCACCTTGAATGGACCCTTGAAATGTGTTAACTTCTTATATTAAACAATCTGTTCCACCTTGTTATTTAGCTAGGATATTCTGTGTAAATTTGAGAGCTTATTTCTCTCACCAACAGAAGGTTGGTCTAATAAAATATATTACCTCATCCACCTCGTCTATCTAGTATCCTGGAACCAACACAGCTACAACAAGGCTGCATATAACACATACTAGATCAGCATTTTAAAGCGTTTTTGAAAATTTGATTGTGTGACTGTTACTTCCTCCTGTGTAATTATTCAGCTAATCGTGCTTCGTATAAATTTTCAGTGGATTCATTGGGAGTTGACACCTTTAATATCTGCACTTGATGTGAGAATATTCCTCTTGCTTTACAGCTTCTCAGGTGAGGAGGAATGATGATGTAGTAGGATATTAACTACCCTGTCACATTATTTATTGCTATTTTTAAACCCAGGCATGTCACTGGTTTTAATAGCTTTTCCATATTAAATCAGAAAATAACGTATTCGTGCCCTATGTTTTACACCCGTCAGAACATTTGTTGATGAATAATTATGACCCAATATACAAATCTGTCTAAATACTTAGAACTAATGTGGACAACTGGCAAATGTAAACCGAGGGGCTATAGATTGTTTACTAGTCATAACAGTTAATATATATATATATATATATATATATATATATATATATATATATATATATATATATATATATATATATATATATATATATATATATAATATATTATAAGATATTTTTTATTGTAGTCATGGAAATCTTTCCTTAGCATATGAGATAATTCATGAATATGTAAGTAAGCAAAAGTTTATCATCATATCCTTTTGATGCTGTATAAACAAAACTGTCTCCTGCTTCCCACAAACAAGGAAATACATATGCATCTGTCCACTTTTCACATTCTTCTTATACTGCACTGCCAGTGCTGACATTCTGTAGAGGGGACAAAGCCATTTTACCCAATGTGTGTGTTTCTTGTATTAAAATGTTGAACAATAGACTGTGTACTTTCTATGACATTTTTGTAGTGTTCAACTTAAGATCTCCTGAATGGTTTTGATTTTCAGGGGGTATGAATTCAGCACACTCTGAAAATCAGGTCCTTTAAGGTGTATCAAGCTGGGCACCAAAAAATCATTTCACTTTTGAAAACTGTCTTTCCATGATAGAGCTCTTGTCAATATCAATAAGTGAGATATGCATGCATTAATGGCACTATAGAACTCCTATAGTAGACTGTACAACTTAGAATTCTTCAGTGGTGTATTTAGAGGTGGAAAGGGACAAATCCTTGGCTGTTCTATGCACAGGGGTATGTCTTCAGTACCTGCCAGATCGGCGAGTAGTGATCCATCTATTGGCGATCAATTTATCGCGTCTCATCAAGACACAATAAATCAATCACCAGAGATACTCCTGTCAACTCTGGAACTCCAGCTCACTGAAAGGTTGACGAACCCGCTGCCGACCGCTGCCACCGTGAGGACGGCAGGTAAGTCGGCCGAAGATGCTCCGACTTCAGTTACATTATTCACGTAGCTGAGGTTGCATATCTTCGGTTGGCCCCTCCCCCTAGTATAGACCAGCCCCAGGTTTATTTCAGAAGAGAGAAACACCTGCACCCTTTGACATTACATGAAATTGACTAGAAGCAAATGAGAAGTACAGAAATCCTACTTGATCTGGACAAGGTGCAAATGTAGAGCAGTGCACAGGCTGCTCATAGGTAAGCACAGCTAACAGAAATCTGGCCTGCCAACTGTGAAGATAGGCATTCAAACTGCGTCCATGTAGATGCAGAGGTATACGTTTACAATGATGATTCTCAATGGATTATGTTGGACCCAGTAATAATGAACGTGTCAAAGTCACAAACAGCACAACAGACCGACCAGAATATCTGTGGTGCCATATTGTTCATGTTTCTAGTCATTTTTTCAAGTGACCAATTGCGGAGATGTAACAGATGTTTCTATATCACATAAGGAAAGTATTTTGTGCTGCTGTTGGGCATTCTGTTAATGCTTTCATGATTCATTCACACTATCTGCTGTGTCCCTCCAGGGTGACAGTAATAGTAATGCATAGGGACAACTCACGGATAAAGCTTTATGTGTTAATTCCTCCCATTTTGCATTAGTGCAAGAACTCATGTTGTGCAAGAGCCCAGTGTGCAGGCTGGTGACATGTGAACATTTACCAAGTGTTTCATCCATTCTCAGATAAATTCCGTTGGGGACTTTCGTAAGTGTGGCAGAAAGTTCATAGTTTGCTTTTTTGGCAACATGGAATTTTCTTTCTTGTGCACTCTTTGCAGCAATACTGCTGATCACATTCAGGCTTTGAAAGCTTTGTGATCTGTCACCCAGGATTTTGGGAGCCTACACTCCTTTATCAAGGAGTAGAGATAAGTTTCTCTTTGACCTAATGTTTTATTTTGCACACTTAAAGCCTAAATGATTTTTGTATGAACCCTCCCAATGGATACATCAGAATTTTCACCTGAGAGATTCTCTTTACTTCTTTTAAAAACACAGTTAATTTTCCCTAAATGCACTTACATTTATAAATTTTTAAATTTTCCTTCATTTGAATTAAACAGTAATTAATGAAGGAAAAGATTTGCTTTAGTATTCTGTGCACACATCACATACAGCACAGGGAAATATTAAAAGGATGTCCCTCAACTGCAGAAGTTGCATAAGAATGGGGTTCCTAAAACTTATATTACAGTATGAGTTGGTTATGCCATCTGGATTAAAATTTGTCCAAGACTCATTTGTTCTCTGTGAGAAATATACTGATTGCATCTCTTATTGGCATATTAGGGCAAAGTGGTTGGAGCTCGCACAGAGAAACTACACCCTCTGCATCTGCTTAGCTCATTGCCTCTTGAGTGTTATTCACCCTGAAGGAAATGGTTTTTCTGTTACCTTCCCTTTTTGGGGGATTTCTGCTAGGGGGAAGAAGCCATGCAAACTACAGGAGCACTCCAAAAGAGACTGTTGAGGGAATGCACTAGATCAGCACATCTGCAAACTGCCTTTGTTGAGTCCCTTACGCAGACGACACCACCCATTTTGAGGCCGGTACTAGCCCCCTATAGATTGTAGCGGCCTCTTGCCATTGAAATTTCTCTCCCTGCCAGGAGTAGGCCCTGGGCTAAATCTAGCTAATTCTGTTCCTGGGAAGTCAGAGAATATAAAAATGTATCAAAATAATAGAGAAGATTAAAATTATGCTTCATTCTTGGTTCCTTGGTTCCTAGAGGACTATTCTCAGAAAGCAGGAAAAGAGGAGTTGGCCCTAGACCTATAGCACCATTTTCTTTGTTAGAACATAAGAATGGCCATACTAGAACAGACCAAAGGTCCATCCAGCCCAGTATCCTGTCTACCGAAAGTGGCCAATGCCAGGTGCCCCAGAGTGAATGAACCTAACAGGTAATAATCAAGTGATCTTTTTGCTGCCATTCATCACCCCACCCCACTCCCTACAAACAGAGGCTAGGGACACCATTCCTTGCCCATCCTGGCTAATAGCCATTAATTCACATAGTGCCTTTCATCCCAAAGGATCCCTAAGTGATTTTCAAACTACATGTAAAATAAACATTTCCAATTACTGAAATGCAGTCATTTCTGCAGGGATACAACATGGCAGCATTTTAATCACCAACAACACAACACAGCAACATTTTAGGATGAAAGAAAGAAAGAAAGTAGAATGAAATGAATTAAATTAAATGTGGCCAAGTCACCTGGACTGGTGCATTTCAGTAAAGATCAACTAGACCATGATACACGGATGCTGGCCACTTTGGTATGGGATTTTTGTTTTATTTTTACAACTATCACTACCACAAGACTGGAACCAATTCTGCAAGCCATCTGAAATCTCAGAATCTTAGGTTTGCTATACTTATTGAGTTTTTGTTACAGGAGGATCCCCATTATGGATCAGAGCCCCATTTCTCTAGGCATTGTACATACACATAAGACAAAGATTACTTCTGCCCCAATGAACTTGTTTAAAATAATGCTCTAATTCTAGAGTTCAGAAGAATTCATACTGGCCTGAGGCCATGGTGCACACTTAGCTACTAAAATATAGTGAACGAGAAAAGCAGTAATAAAAAAAAAGTGTGGGGACACTAGCTAGGAGGAAGAAGGTAATGATGAAAGTTTCAGGAAAGTCATTGGAAAGTAGGGTAAAGAAGGCTGAGAAGCAGCAGCAGAATCTTAATAAGTGTAAGGGGGAAAGAGAGAGATTAAGGAAAGTGGTATCCTCTAACTCATGCAATGTGTTAATATGAAATGCACATCTGTGCAGAATTTGCACAAGGCATAGCAATGATAAATTACACTTAGACCATATTTTGAGATCTTAAGTTGGTCTTCAGTGGGGTAGGGTGACCAGATTGGAAGAGTGAATTATCAGGACACATTGGGCGACGGGGAAGTGTGTGTGTGTGTGGGGGGGGGCATGAGCAGGGGGCGGGGCATGAGCGGGGGAGGGGCTATGGGGGGCATGACAGGCACAGGTGCACAGCCCTGACTGGAGCCATGAGAGGGGGCACACAGCCCTAGGGAGCTGAAAGGGGGTGTATTAACCACGGGGACAGGGAAAGAGGGCTCCAGCTCTAGCCCCCCGGCCAAAGCCACAGGACAGGGGTGCAGGATCCTGGTTGCAGTCTGACCCAGTTGCAGGGCAATAATATGTTAAAAGGTTTTTAAAAAATTGCTCAGCAGTCTTTTTAAAAGAGACTGAGAATTAGGATGCTGGGCTAAAGAGAAACATATGGTCCAATCTGCATTTGTGCCTTTGATTCAAAGCTCTGGCAGGTGCCTGAGTTTGGATTTCAGGTGGATCCCATATTTTTTTCTATATGTTTCTCTCTCTCTCTCTCCTCCCCCCGCCCCACAAATCTAGCTTGACCTCCTGTCTGGACTGGGCCATTCAGTTCTGAGGCTGTCCCTTCTTGGCCGGGAGTGATGCGCTGTTTTCCCCATCCCCTACCCACTGAAGTGGGTCTGAGGAATAGAAAAGACCCTAGTTTGGAGAGAGCGAAGATGAGTCTCATGAAGTGGGTATTAGCCCACGAAAGCTTATGCTTCAAAACTTTATAGTTAGTCTTTAAGGTGCCACAGGACTTTGTTACCTATGCTTTTGCATGTTAGGTACCAAGGCAGAGGCATTTTGTGGACTCCAGCTAAGAATAGCACTCACCTCCTTGGGAATATTCAAAACCCTGCTCCTCCTAAGTGATCACTGCCTATGCATTGGAGTTAACCCTGATCCCCTAAAGGGGAGGCACAGACAGATGGGACTCTCTTTAAAGAGAGGAGCAAGGTGTAAATAGCTGGGGGATTGACTGCACAGAAAGCACTATTTGAATTCAAGTGATCATTTACATTTTTATCAAGTGCAAATAGCTGAGGGCGTGGGGCCCATGTGAATGGGGAAGGGGGAAGGAGCCCTCTGCCCCTGCCCCCATCTGCTGGCCATGGCTTGCATGCAAGCAGACCCCCCCCCCCCCCGCCCCTGCAGCATTCCCCATGGGCGGCAGAGAGCTGTCCTGCAGCTGCCTGCCCCTGATTCTCTAAGCCTGGGGACGGGGGTCAGTGGGCATGGGGCTGATGAGGGGTCAGACCCGGAGCTGGGTTCGGGGGGGTGGGGGGTTGGGAGCTCTCTGTCTCACCCCCTGCCGGTGCCGGCTGCAAGCAGCCCTCCTCCCCGTGCTCCAGCAGCATGTGCGGCAGCAGAGAGCTGCTGCCTAGTCTCTGCCTGGGGCAGTGGGGAGTGCCGTGGGCTCCTGCCGACAGGAGGGTGCTGCGGCCACCTGGAAAGGAGCAGTAAGTGAGGCACGAGTCTGGTGCCGGCCTTGAAAGTCCCAATATTGGGACAAAGGGAGTCCTGACGAAGTATGGTTGGGACGCGGGACAAATCCTCAAAAATCGGGACTGTCCCAATAAGTGGGGTCAGCTAATGGCCTTCCGTACAGGGGTGAATTTACCAAGGGCTTGGCTACACTTAGAGCTGTAGAGTGTTTTGGGTTATACAGGCCTTTGGAGAGCACACTAGGGAAAGGGCCACAGTCTGTCCACACTGACAGGTGCAAGCACACTGGCATGGTCACATTTGCGGCACTTGCAGCAGCATTGGAAGTGGTGCATTACGGGCAGCTATCCCAGCATTCAAGTGGCTTTGACATGCTTTTCAAATGCAGGTGGTGTGTGTGGTGGAGTGTGACAGGGAGTGTGTTGTGTGTATGGGGGGGGGAGTGGGTTTTTTGGATGCTGAGAGTGCTTCAGCTTGCTTCTTGTAAGTTCAGACACCCCCATACCCCCGCCTCTCTCTCACTCACTCAAAGCAAAGAGTAAATGTATGCTTTATCTTGGAGCAGATAAGCAGTCGTCTGTCTGAAACGGAGCTTTGAAAGGGCACTTCTGCATTCCTCCAGCCAATTTCACAAGAGTGTCCACTTGACTTAAGGTGATTATGGGACATTTCTGCAGGTCAATCAGAGCGCAGTAACACAACTCCTCATTCACACTGACACTAGGGCATCTCACCCAATATGAATCAGATGTTATCCCTCTCGCCGAGGTGGAGTAGCAGGAGCACTCTAGCCAGGGAGTCAGAGCGCTCTCCATGCCTTGCCAGTGTGGATGGGGAGTAAGGTAGAGCACGCTGGGTGGCTTTATAGCGGTACAACGTGCAAGTGTAGCCAACGCCCAGGTTTGAGGGCAGATTGTGAATTCCTTACTCCCATTGCTGAGCCCATTTGATTTCATGGAATTACTTGTGTGAATATCTGGTCATGAATGGAAGCGAAGGGTTCACAATATAACTGTTAATATTTTAAAAATGTATCCATTAAAAAAATCAGTTAATGTTTATGAACTTTTGGGAATATTACCAGGAAGTCTGCATTCTCATTTGTGCCTTCCTCTGGACAGGTAATAGTTTAACCTCTGTAAAAAAGAAAGGTATAATATAATCTATATATAAATAGATAACTTGTTCCATATAATATATTTAAGAAATCTATGCAAAATTTAATAAGCTTTCTCCCCTTGCCTTGAGATCTGAAAGATCTAAGAGAAAAGAAGTCAAATTTGAGAAAAGAAGTTGTATTTGTTTTCATTAAAATATAATGATACCCTTAGTACTTCTTGATTCTTTTCACAATTCAAACATTAGCACAGCATGAGGATAAAGGCAGATTATGAAACACTAAGCAAATTTTGTTCAGAAACACTACATTCTAAATAAAGAACAAATTCAATTGTTATGGTATTTGGTATTAAACAAACAGGAGGCAGCATGTTTTGATGAGTGCTGAAAATACAAAACATTTTGGTAGTCTTGTGAAGGTCACCAGAAACCACAATGTAACTGTGGACATAAATGACAAACCAAGACTTCAATTTTCTTTAATTATTCTTCCCAAACTAGGGAAAAAATTCTGAAAAGTGTTTTAAATGAATGGGTCTAACCTCATGCTTAAAGTTGAGCATAGGGTTATGTATCTTGTTAAAATGGGGCATAGATTATAAACAAGTTTCTTAGAACAAAGTGATGGTCCCTTTTACTTTCTGTGTTTGTACAGCACCTCACACAATGGGGTTCTGGTTCATCAGTGGGATTCCCAAGCAATACAAATAAATGATAAATAATAACAACAGTAATAAAGGAACAGTGAATGAGATGAATACTTATTCTCTATGATATTTGCTTTTTGTCACTATGTTTTTTTTATAACATTATTTTAATGAATGTTCTCTAAAAATGTCTCAGGGCTGTTACTTGGACTCACGGGTGCTGCATTCCTGTATTCTTTGGGTGGTGCTCAACCCTCACTGTACCTCAGGCCCTGCCCCCACTCCATTCCTTTCCTCAACCCCCGCACCCCTGCCCAGCCTCTTTCCACCTCATTCTGGTTCCCCACCCAAGTGCACCCCATCTGCACCCAGCATCTCCTGCATAATACTAAACACCTGATCCATGGCAGGCAACAGGTGCTAGAAGGAAGGGGAAGGCACTGGGAGGGGAGGGGATAGACACTGATTGGTGGGACCACTGGCAGGTAGGAGGTACTGGGGGGGAGGAGCTGATCTTTGGGGCTGCCAGAGGATGCTGAGCACCCACTATTTTCCCCCCAAGGATGCTCCAGCCCCAGAGCACCCACCAAGTCGGCACCTATGTCTGGAATCTTCTGTTTATCTACACAATAGGCACATCAGAGGCAATGGCAGTGTAAGCTCCTTTTCACTGTTGCACAATTGTGTTTAAACCCTGCTTAGGAGGGGACACTACTTGGGGTGAGAGAATAATCCAGTTCCTAGGTTCATTCAGCCTCTGTGCAAAAACTGCCAACCGGGCTAATTAGCACCAGCTGAACACAATTTCTAATTATTACATTAAGGATTAGAAAATGTGCAGCTTCATTAGAAATCAGTACTCTGACACTTAGTAACTTTTCCTTGCAGCTAGATACATGGTATGGCGATTGAGTGTTTTATAATCACTTACATAGTTAGATTTGAGAGAGAAAATATTTGATATTTGCTGGTTTAAAAAACCTGAAACCAAACCATATTCAGAAGGAAAAGCAACATAGTGTATGTATCATAGTGACTTAATTCTAAAAATTCAACACACTCTGGCACCTCAAGCAGAAAGTAATAAAAAAGAATGAAGAATGTAAAAAGTGTGGAGCTTCAGGGAAAAGGAACAATGACTGAAATCGATAAGTACTCGCCACATTGTAACAAGGATAATGTATTGATTTCTCAAAATGAAGCTTGTTGCTATTTTGGAAACAGATTGCATTGTGTGGAGCTGAATACATTCATATAAATATGCAGTGTCCTCAGTGCTAAGCCATCAGTGCTGTCCAGTTATTTAATCTAAAAAGCCTCTGATTTTTAAGATGATATAAAAGTTGCATATTATCCATGCATTTTTCTCATATGGGAAATAAAAATGTGAACCTGAAGTGAAGGTAGACTTGAGAGTTAAAACGCTTGCAACCTGCTTAGCATGCAGACCTCATACTCTTCCAGGTCTTGCTATTTTCCTCATACTCCTGTTGACTGCAGTCAGAGTACTTACAGAGCCTTCTGGGGAGAGGACTTTCAGTACTCTCACTTTGACTGCTTAGACCAGGAGTAGGCAACTTATGGCACACGTGCCGAAGGCGGCACACAAGCTGAGTTTCAGTGGTACTCACACTGCCCGGGTTCTGGCCACCAAGCTCGGGAGCTCTGCATTTTTATTTAATTTTAAATGAAGCTTCTTAAACATTTTATTTACTTTTCCATACAAACAACAGTTTAGTTATATATGAGAGAATTACAGAAAGAGACCTTCTAAACACGTTAAAATGTGTTACTGGCAAGCGAAACCTTAAATTAGAGTGAATAAATGAAGACTCGGTACACCACTTCTGAAAGGTTGCCAACCCTTGGCCTAGGCAATAATACTTCTCCTGTTTCCTATTATTTTTCATAGTACAAAACAGCTTATTTATCTTTGAGGGCATCCAATAGTGAATATCCCATAACTATGTGGTTGCAATTTTTTTTATTTTATTTCTTCCAAAATTTCAATTAAGAACAAATGCATTAGAGGTGAAAGTGAGGGGAACCTCTGTAGATACCATTAAAATAAAAATCAGGTAAAAATAAATACGCCTCAGATTAATACTTGGAAAAAACCCCACTAGATGAGCTGCAGCCACATGTTACAAAGTTTATCCCAAAACTTAACACAATATTATTTTCCCTACACATGGTCGTATGACCTCTTCAGGCAAGACAACTAAGGCTCACCTCTAATCAATATGTCTGTGTGGCTTTTAGTTCCTTTCCGTAATCTAAAACCTGAGTTTCATAGGCTGCATGAACCTGTTCAGGATGTCTTTCTCTCTGAACTGAACTACTCTCTGGTGCACTGAGGAGGAAAGCCAAAGGAAGATAACGTCAAATGGAGGGCTCTCACACTGTGGACAAGAATATAGAAGACCAACTCCCATAGACATTCTGGTGATATGGGTGTGACGTTCTGTAGCTTGGGGGAGTACCTGTAACTCCCATATTCCTCTTTTATATATAATTGTGGTCTTGCATATAAAGCATGCCATGAGAGATATCAGGAGAAAGGCTATGATTGGTTGAAAGTCACTCTTCTACATAAAGATGTATATCTTTAGTGCATGTGAACTGATAAGATTGTGTTGTATGGTTGTCACTAAAATAATGCTGTAAATTGGGGAATCAGCCAGATATTAGCTCTTCAGAGAAAACAGAAAGGAAAGTAACCAATGGCAAGGTGGGGTGTGAAACAACCCATCAATAGCCATTGTCCAGCAAGGGAGCAACAATTCAATGACACACCTGCATAAAGACACAGAAGGGGAATTGCTCAACCTTGCCTGGGGACTCAGCAATGCCCACCACACATGCCTGGATTTGTGTTCTCCAAGCACATTGGACTGGGGGTATAAAACAGAACACGGGGGACCCATGCTTGAATTTTCTCCTGTCCTCATCTATGCTGCAAGGACACTGCGAAGACTTAAGACTCCAAAAGAGGAGACTGGCCAAAGCTTCAAGGGTGAAATCTGTGTATTATGAACCGCAATATCCAGTGTCTGAGAAAAACTGCTTAAACTAGATGTTATCCCGTCTAATAGGATTGAGAGTTTAGAAACAAGTAGCACAATATCTATTTAACTTTTTTCACCACAATGGCAGTTGAACACACACCTTTCAATGATCTGATTGTCTTGCCAGGTGTCAGAATGAGGGTCTGTGGGTGCTGTGAGTATATGTCAAAAATTCAATATTACAGCTGGATGACATTTTTTTTTCAGCAAATACTTTATAACCCTTTTCCTCCTCCCGCTCCTGGCATGAATGTTCATTGGGACAGTGGAAAAGAATGAGAATGACTCTACAGCTGGGGTCTGGGAGAACCAAGCTGAAGTCCCTGTTCCAAGGACTATTTACTTATTTATACAAAGTAGAACAGGATTGATTAAGAAAGAGCCACACCTGAATATCTCATAGTCCAATGGCTAGGGTATTCTCCTGCAATGAGGGAGAGCAAAATTCAAATCCCTTCTCCACATCAGGCAAGAGGGAGGAATTGAATGCAATTCTCCCACATCCCAGAATAAAACCCTAATCACTGGACTATAATGGTTATAAGGGACATGGCCCACTCCAGAATTTTGTCAAAATACCAAAAAAAAAAAAAAAAATGAAAATGAGAATGACAAGTTAAAACTAAAAGTTTTTTTTTCTTCAATTTTTCAAATTACTTTTTTTTAAAAATTCACTTTTGGTGGGACCTGGAAAAAATGTTTTTCCCTCCAATTTTTTGGAACTTTCAGTGAGCCTTAAAAAAAAATCTATTATTCCCTCTGCTCCACTCACGAAGGCCTATGTCCCTAGAACTATTTACAGGATGTTTCATGACCTACCAATCCAGATCAAGTTTTTTTACAAGGCATAACATACAATTTTGCAACTAAGATTAGCATTATTCAGTCATCAGTCACCATATCATTCTGAGCTATCGTTTATGATGTTAGTTATAATTTACAAAGTCCTAAATTGTTTGGGTCCTGTAAACCTGGGAGGTCATTCTCTTCTTGTGTGACACAACAGCAGCTGAAATCAACTGAGGTGCTCTAGGTTGCAGTTCACTGGTTTATGTCCGAGAGCTATAGCCAAGCAATTTCCAGTGAAGGGACTTCAATTATGTTTCTTGCTTCTCTATAGTAGCCGAAGGCCACTAAACTTCTAGGTATGCCACCACAGTTCTCTCTTCTCCAAAGAATGAAATGTTTCCTATATTATATTTTGCCATTCATGCTTTGGAAATGGACAGTTAAGTCAGGTAGTATGGTTTCTTCTCCCTGACTGACTCTCAAGCTCACAAAAATCTCAAGATGTCTGTGTGAGCTGTGGACCTTATGCAGATGCACTATTCATTAATGAATATATGTTACTAGAAGTATTGCAACAATTTCCCTTTCTGTGAAATTTCTCATAAGCGGAATATTACTCATATCTATATATATAAAAGTCAAGTGGTGTATGTATGTATGTGTGTATGTATGTATGTATGTACGTATGACTGCGAAGTCCTCCCGCACCGTTTGAGCCAGAGACTTGAATTTTGGTACAGTGAGGGGTCTTGGGGTCTAGATGCTGGTAAGGGTCGAAAAATTTTCGGATCTCACCTCTGACGCCCCCCAGGGGTGAAAGTCTTTCAGGGCCAATCACATCAACTGGGCAGTTAGGTGGTGATGATGTCATAATACCCCCCTCCAACAGACACCTCACTCGCTCAGCTCACCCCTCCCTCCTCCAACGGAACCCCGGAGATCCCTCAGTTCTCTGCCCCTCCCACCTCCCCAACGGAACCCCGGAGATCCCTCAGTTCTCTGCCCCTCCCACCTCCCCAACGGAACCCCGGACTACATCAGCCCTGTGCCCCCCCCCCCACCTGCGAAGGTCCCCGGAATCCCTCGGCTCTGGGCCCCCTCCTCCCCTGCGACGGATCCCAGTTGGGTTTGGTGGGACGGTAAGTGAGGTGGGGGTGTCGGATTCGGTCGGGGGGTGAGGTGGGGGTTTCGGGTTTCGGGGGTGGGAAGGTGTCGGGGTGGGTGAGGGGTGAGGTGTGGGTGTTGGCTTTGGTCAGGGGGTGTCAGCTGTCTGCCACCTCCCCACCTCCGACTGACCCGAGCAGCGCCGGGCACTTATGCTAGTAGCAAATAAAAGGGATCACAAAAAGTGAAAGATTTCTATATTAAAACAAATTGTAAACACTTTCTGCCCAGTTCTTGCCACAGCATTTCATGGCAAGATATCTGAGAGAAATCAAAGCATGTCAAACCTCTCTGAGAAGCAACCATCCATCATATCATTTTGTAGTTCCCTCACATGGGTAGTGACCCATCCACTTCCAGTCTTTATTTACGGGTCACTACAAAAAGTAATTTTCCCTCTGCTGATACTCCCACCTTCTTCTCAATTGTTGAAATGGGCAACTTCCACCTTGATTGCATTGGCAACTTCTACTTTGATTGCATTGGCACCTAGACTAACAGATGTATTGGAGCATAAGCTTTCGTGGGATGCACTTTGTCAGATGCATCTTTGATTGATGGAAGCATGTGGCTATACCAGTGGTCTTCAAAGTGGGGGGCGTGCACCCCATGGGGTGCACAAGATCCCCCACAGGGGGCTGTGGAGACCCGGTGCCACCATGGGATTGGCCCTGGGACATCGCTGAAATGGGAAGTATTCCATTTGTGTCCCTCCGAAATGCCACCGAAAGCGGAAGCTTTGCATTCAGCGGCATTTCAGCGTATACATCCCCGGGCCGCAAGAGGACTCGGGAAAGTGGAAAGGGGCCATGGACAAAAATATTTGAGAGATGTTGGGCTATATGACTGATGTGATTATGAACATTAGTATGAATGCTACAGGAATATTTACCCAAAATATTTTCAGTTAGATTTAAAGCAATTAATTTAAGCATTTCTAATAGTCTTCATCTTTTAACAAGGAGATTAAAAAGAGAGATTTCTTATTGTTTTTCTCTTCTCCTTTAATTGTGTTCATATTTATCTATTTATTTATGACATTTTGGGAATGAGTGTAAAGTAACTGACAGTTTCCCAGTTACATATTCCTAGTCTGTTGGCATTCACATTTGTGTATTTATTTATGTCATTAATTAAAATATTTTATTTGGTACCAATGAATTGAAACGTTTCATTTACAATGAGTCTCCATGGGCACATCACAACGGGAGTACTAGCATACACTAAGGTATATTATACAATTAATACTAAATGTAACTAAGCTACCAACAAAAAAATCAATTACAATTTCAGAACCTGAGCTGTGTGTACAACAAGAGTCTGACCGGTTAATTGTCAGCAAGATACTTCTAGAAATGTTTTGGTACTAGCAAAAAATTAAATACATTTGGACCAAAATGTTATCCAAGAGAGTGAATGTCTCTCCATAGAATCTGTTTTGATATAGTTGTGTTGGTATTCATGAACTTTGTACATGTCAGCTCACCATTACCAGGATGTAAGTCTAGTTCAGCTATCTATTAATTTCACTTCTAAAGCCTCTCTCAGGCATCTTGGATCATTTTGAAATGATCACCCAATTAAATAACTGCAACACTCAACAAGAATGCTTAATTTACAATAGTTTTCAAGATTTTCCCACAGTAGGGGAACAGAGGGAAGATATTTCTATTGTGGACTCTGGTTACATGGCTAAAACTGGTAGTTGTGTGATTAACTGAATACATACATAAATTCGTTGAATGAGTATAAAATGAGTATAAAATAATTAATATAAAAATGAATGCACAGTTAGGGCTTCAGAAGTCAACAGAAAGACTTCATCAGACCCCATCAAGTGAGACCTATGCATTGAACTGAGTGTTGCATGCATCTAATTATAAAAGCAAAGTTATTTTAAAATAACTAAACACATAAGAAAAGTGTCTCTATTAATTCAATGTATTTATATATGAAAGCATTTTTAATTTCTTCAAATGCAGACAGCAAAAATCTGCCAATATTTACATTCAGGGCTTGTCAAGGGAATATGATTTCAATACAACAAATCACTCAAACATGTTTGTACGTTTGTACGTGTTTAAATAGTTGCCTGGATTGATGAAAGCAAAATTTGTTCCACTGTATCCATAATTATCCCTTCAATTTCCTATAAATTCACATTATTGAGTAATGCATTTGATTTTTAATTGGGTTGGTACCAGTGTATCAGTCTAAATACCCTTTTATTTTATTTTATTTTTTTAAAAAAGAGCCATGGGCACTTCCATGTCCTTTAAATGTAAAGACCTAAATTTTCATCCACAAGATGACACCCCCTTTATCCAGTAGCATCAAGCTGAGGGATTTGTTCACTAATAGAGCTGGTCAAATTAGTCACTGCAAACAATTTATCTGACAAACAAACTATTTTCTGTTCATTAAATATGATTGAACAAAGCACTTTTTAAAATAAATAATTTTTATATATGCCAATTTTATATATATATATATATATATATATATATATATATATATATATATATATATATATATATATATATATATATATATATATATATATATATATATATATATATATATATATATATATATATATATATATATATAAATTAATTGGCAGTTTTATGTGAACAGATTTGAATTATGGATTTTTTCCACAGACTGTCTGTAGTGAGTATGCCTTCAATTAATAGATATTTAAACTCACCATTTGAAATTTTTGGCTGGCATTGTTTCTGTTATTGTTTCTGTTCCCTGAATAGACAACTTAATCTTTACAGATATAAACTATTTCTGCCCCAAAGACATTTCAGTTAATCAGGAAATTAATTTAATTTCCTGTTGAAACAAGCTTCTTCTTGAAATTTGCGGTCTGAACATTCATATATAAAAAGGTTAGTCAGTCAAATATTTGTGAACAGCAAATATTAAAAGGAATCAGCATGCCAAGTCAAGATCTGGTTTCTAGATTAGCTGACTATTTGCAAGCAGGTTGTTAACAATATTCAGCCTCTTCTCTTCCGTACTGACTCAGACATGCCCGATTGAGTGACTCCTGAAGGATCAGCCCCAGTACTAACAATACTATGAGTTTTCTCTTGAGCTGTTCTGAGGTCACCAGAGCCGGTTTAAGTCAGAGGTGACATGGCTACATGTGTTAAAAGGGGGCTAAGGTATATTGGTCAAAGTACATCACTCATAGTTACTGCCTCTCAGGGACATAGATTAAGTACACCAATGGGAGAGCTCTCCCATTGGCACAGGGGCATCCTCATGTAAGTGCAGCAGCTGCACCAAAGCAGCATTTTAAGTGTAGATCTTCACACAGAAAAGCACTTAAAAATAAGATACGAGACTAGTAAAATTAGAAAGGCAACATGACCCCAAAGTAACTAGTTGGCTGAGAAGTCGATGAAGACAAAACTGATGACAATGTAATAATATATTTCTGCACAATTAAGTATAGGCCCATTGAACACTGAGGTATTAATTGTGAGTAGAGGATATTTAACGTCAAAATACTGTACATTTCAACTAAAACACTAAACCAAATAGAATACAGTTGCATGCACAATAAGTCACAAAATCCATTAACATATAAACTTATTCTATTTAAGACTATTAATCTTCATAACTCCATAATGAACATAAAATACAGATTGTAAAAACTTATTCAGCCTTATCCTGGAAACGTATCTGCATATTATTCCTACTCATTCAATCAAATTTGAAATTTACATTTTAATTTTTCATAGCAAGGATAACACAACACAGACTAAAATCCAAAACAAATATTTAATACTAGCGAAAATACCCGGCGTTGCTGGGGTCCGTCGGATGGGGCAGAGAGCTGAGCGAGTGCGGGGTCCATTGGAGGGAGGAGGGGGCAGAGAGCAAACCTGACACCCTCACCTCACCCCCCCGACCAAACCCGACACCCCCACCTCACTTACCCCTCGACCAACCCCAACTCACATTTTCACCTCCCCACCCAAACCCAACACCCCACGTCACCCCCTACCAACATCCCGTGACCCACACCTCACCCCCCGTAGACCAAACCTGACACACCCACCTCACTTTTCCCCCAACCAAACCCGACACCCCTACCTACCACCACAAACAAACACGACACCCCCACCTCACTTACCCCTCGACCAACTCCGACCCCCCTCCTCACCCCCCCAAACAAACCCAACACCCCCTCTTACCCCCCACCAAACCCAACACCCCCTGACCAACCCCAACACCCACACCTCACCCCTCACCCACCCCGACACCTTCCCACCACCCCCAGACCAAACCCGACACCCTCGGCTCACTTACCCCCCGACCAAACCCGACACCCCCACCTCAACCCCCGACCAAACCCGACACCCCTACCTCACTTACCCTCTGACTAAACCCAACTCGGGTCTGTCGGAGGTGGGGAGGGGGCAGAGAGCTGAGCGAGTGCGGGGTCCATTGGAGGGGGCAGGGAGCAGAGAGCTGAGCGAGTGCGGGGTCCGTTGGAGGGGGTATTTTGACATCATAACTATGTCACAGAGAACAGCAGCTGCCAAGCTGATGTGATTGGCCTTTAAATAATTTCACCCCTGGGGGGCGTCAGAGGTGAGATTTGAAAAATTTTCAACTCTTACCCTGATTAGGACCCTAAGGCCTATAACTGTACCAAATTTCAAGTCTCTAGCTCAAATGGTGTGGAAGGAGTAAGTGCACGTACATACACGCATACATACATGCACGCATACACGCATACACCATTTGACTTTTATATATATAGATCTGGGGAGAGTGGGGGAGGCAGGAAGGTGGAGGAGAAGCTTGGGGGAAACAAAACAAAACAGATTTAAAGAATTTTGATTTGGAATAAAATGCTTTTGCTGTTATTCCAGGGCACCAGCCTCTGATAATTAGGGCTTAGAAGACTTTTTAAATCAAATATGTAAAAAGAAAAAAATAGGCCTTAAAATCTATGCATTTATGACATGGATTGTTTTACTAAAGTGAATAATCCACCTATTTCTTTGTACTTTCTGGAGAAATGAGGGCATGTGTTTTTCAGGGAAATAAGTAGAAGGAACTATCATCACCTGCCCATGCACGCCGAATCTTTAGAATATGATGGTTTTTATGTAGACTCAATATGGAGCTCAAACGTCTCTACAGTATGTCTTTACTCATCAGTGTTTATATTGTTTATTCATTTTTGAGCAGTAATTAGCCTTACTTCCCAATATTTCTCTCCTCACTAATATTTCACACATAACTTAATCTAAGAGTTTTATATTTCCACTCACTACCCTTGTATTTGAACACCTTCCATATAAAATCAATATCAATAGCAAAGTCCCTAGTGGATTTCATGGATGCTGATACTTCTCCCTTTACAGGGTCAGAACTCTGCTTGGTGTAAGGTTTTTGTTTTGTTTTTAATAATCCACATTATTTTCAGGTACTCTCTCTGGTACCTAATACATCAGACAAGAATTGGCTCCAACGTCTTTTTACAAAATTTCTAATATGTTATATAGATTTGGATTTAACATTTTGTTAATACATGGTGTGTGTCACTCAGCATTCCCAAAGGCATCTATGGATCTGTATTAAAGTGCTTTAATATTAGACCAAAGTCCTGCCACAGAGGATGATTAAGAAAAAGAAATAAATTCAAGGAGCCATAAATGTGAATGTGAGGCATCAGTCTCACATGAAAGATATCTTACCATCTTTTCTTTAAAAATCAATAATCTACTAAGTAGGTACAGTAGGCTGTACTGCTCTATATCTGGATACTTCAAAAGGGATGGAAAGACTGCAGGAGTCTTTATTTGGAACTATGGATTGCTTTATACATCTATATAATTGTGCTGGTTTTTATTACTTTCAGTTGTATTTGTTACTTGCTCAGTTTTATTCTCCTTTCTTCTACTACGATGAGAACATCTCAGGATTTCTTGCATGATCCATTATTCCATACTGTTGATAAATAGGCCCCTCTCACATCTCCAGTTTAGGCTCAGTTATACAAGAACTCAGAAAATACTGTGCTTGAGCTTTCAGTAAAGTAGAAAAGTGGATTGTTCCCCAAGTGGTTTCAGCTAAAAGTAAGGAAGGACATTAAGGAAACCAGACAATTAAATTTTACACCACTAAGCCATATTTTGTTCAGTGTGACCAAAGACTACTTTTCTAGCTCCCCAATGTGGAGAAATTTCTTATGTTGATTTATTTATGGTCCAGCTTCCACATTTAATTTGTAAAATTAGGATTTTTAAAAAATAATTGCTTTAAAATAATTGAGTTTAAAAGTCCATATAAGTAGCTGTAGTCACATTGTTTAAGTCTAAAGGTATATCTTCACTACCCGCCGGATCGGCTAGCAGTGATTGATTTATCAGGGATCCATTTATCATATCTACTGTAGATGTGATAACTCAATTTCTGAGCGTGCTCCCCATCGACTCCTGTACTCCACCTCCGCAAGAGGCAGAAGCGGAGTTGACGGGGGGACGGCAGCGGTTGACGCGCCATCATGTGGATGGCCAGGTAAGTCACCCTAAGATATGCTGACTTCAGCTACTCTATCCATGTAAACACACACACACACATGCTGAGTGTAGCCCAGGCCTAAGATACTCTCTGAATTCAAATGCTAAACCAGGTCATGACTGGTCACTGCTTGAAAAAGAGACTCAAGAAAAACCAACCTCCTAGCAGTTCAATAGTTGTCATTCCTCCTTCCTTAAACCCTGATCCTGTAAACCCTTGTATATGTGATCAAGTTTCTACTTGGGAATAATCCCGTTGAGTTCAAAATATAACTTCAGAAAGAACTGAAATCAACTTCCTCATAAAATGGTAAACATGCCTATTCTCTGGGTTCTTGCTTTGGTCACACAACTGAGGATAGATTAATAAGAATATAGATGGACCGTAACATTTTTTTCATTTCATAAATTTTAGTCTGCATTGGGCAGTGTTGCGTTTACAAAGATTATGATAAGATGCTTCATTTTAAGTGTTAAAATTATAAGACCTGCACACTTCTGAATTAACTTCAGTGGAACTACAAGCCTCCGTCAAGTTAAGAGTTTACATAACTGTTGTAGGATAGGGGTCTTAGTATGGAACCAATACTGCCGCCTGGTATCATTTGAATGAGATATTTAAACAAAATAATTAAAGATTCCATTGCACTTTTCATAAGATTAGCTCTGGCACCCTTGCCACATTTCTTTCTGGATGATTACATCTTGCCTTCCTAAATATCTAATGCAATTTGAATTTGATAGGATATTCTTCCTTACCGCTAGCCTAAATTCTTATGTAGTATTGCTCTGTGCCACTATGCAGCTGCCATATCCCATCCCTGTGGAGGGTGAAGCAACTCTGATAATTTGTAAAGTGCTTTGGGATCAAAATAATTACTGTATATCAATTTTACTACTATGTACAACACAAAGGTGAGAATATTTGCCTTCCAACTTGCCGTATGCCATATCATAGTGAATAATTTTGAAAAATAATATATAGTGACTCATTGAGTGAAACAGCATTATCATGCGGCTTATGTGATACATAACAAAAGTCAAAAGTGTACTCGTGTCACAGCTTTAGTCTTTAATGCCTGCATAGAGTAGTTTATCATAGAGCTTGGTAATTGCTACACTGTCTGTCCTATGCAGACTGTAACGTAAGCTGAAAAAGTGGTAGGTGGCCATCTGTACTACAGTAGATTCTCGATTATCCAGGATTGGGTTAACCAGGATGTGGATTAACCAGGACCTCAAAAAAAACAACAAACGCGTAACTCGCAGGGCCGGCTCTGGCTTTGTTGCTGCCCCAAACACTCACAAAAAACCCCACCAGGGTGCAGGGCAGCCAGTGAACCAACACCCCCTCCCCCCGGCGCAGGGTGGCTGGTGAACCAACCCTCCTTCCCCATGTTTCCTATGGATGGTGCTTATCCAGGATTTTATTAACCAGGATTAATTTTTCCCCTATCATCCTGGATAATCGAGAGTCTACTGTACTATTAAGCTATCCTTACTTGTGCAACAAAAGCAAGAACGCAACTAACCAGAATGTTTTCCTTCTTAATAGATTTTTGATTTCAATTCTCTCTGAAGTCAATTTTTCATGAACTTTGCTCATATTAAGTGACTGGGAGTTTACTCCTCCCATAGAGAGGATTTAAGACTGTAGTGCACAATGCAAACACAAAAAGGGCCATCAGAAGCAGCATTTTTAAGAACATCATTTTTGCCCTGTGGTAAATTATGTGTGTGCAGTTTAACGGTGTTTTGTTTTAAAATATGAAAAAGAGGAATGAACTGCTAAAATAAACAGGAGACTACAGGGTTTTTTTTGCACAGCAAATGTCAAATGAGGGCAATGCAAATAATGTAACTCAGCAAAATACACTGAGATCCATTACTATAGCCAGTTGAATTATTTTTAAAATTGCTAATATTTTAATGAATATATGACATTGTTTATTCCATTGTTATTCCAGAGTTAATATTTGTTGGCTGTGGATGTTTTGATGACTACTGGTTTATTCATGAAAGAGAAGTACAGACAGAAATTTGAAGGAAGACACACAAAAAAAGGGAAAAAGAAATTGAAGTACAAAGAAACAAAAGAAAAGAGAAAAGGGAATAATATGGGGGAAATGAGGAAAAGAAAAACTGAGGCCTAACAACTTTAGGATTATACATTTAATAAAGTATGCTAAAGTTAAATCTCTAAGGAGGATCAAAATGAAAAACATACATTTGAACAAAATGAAAAACATACATTGTTTAAGTATTCACTGGGTTTTTATTTTCTATTGGTCAATGATATGAATCAGAACAAAAAATGTTTTTTGCACTTAGTTTTAAATGTTTATTTCCTTTTGATTTCTCTCTCTTGTCTTTTCCCCCTTCTTTTTTGGGGAGGAGGGAAGGAGAAGGGAAAAGAAGGAAATAAAACAAAAAGACAAAAAATTGAAAGGAAAAACCATTCTACTGAAATTGTTTCACTAAAAAAAAAAAAAAAAAAAAAAGAAACCCCACATTTTCCAAAAATAGCTATTTCCCTTTAAAAGGTGGTTTTTGTTTGTTTGTATGTGGAGAATAAAAAAAGTCAACAGTTGAAAAACTCCTAAAGAACCAACATACTCTTTTCCCTAAAATAATAAAAAATATATTTCCTAAAAGTAATAAAAATGAGGGCTGAGGTGAAAAATCCAGAAAATAAAAGGAGGAAATATTGTCGTGTGGTTTGAAACAGAGGACTGAGCATCAAAAACTCCAAGATCTATTTCTGGCTTTGCCACTGTCTTATTGAGTGACCTTGGGAGAGGTACCTACCCCCTCTGTGCTTTTTATTTCCCCATCTGCAAAGAGTGAGCATTAATATTTACCACCTACTTCTCAGCGCTGTTTTGAGGCTTGCTTAATGTCTGTAAAGTACTTTGATATTCTTAGACAAAAGACTTCATAGCCTTGATCCTCCACTGCAGCTGAGGAGCAACGGTTCAGCTGAGAAAGCAGGTTTTAAGTCAGTTTTACACTTCACAGTCATGGGGCATTCTAGCTCCTGGGCCAGTCTGTCATAAATTAGGTCGGAAAGAGACCAGCAGGGCATAAGGCCACACTGGCCATGCTACCATTTTCCCAGCCACACCACCAACACTACCCCAGAATTTCTGTGTATAGTGGAAATCCTGCAAATGTACTTGAGTACATAAAGCCACCTTAATGCACCAGAGAAACTGGTGCCATGCTACAAAATAATACATTATTACTATTGCTATTATTAGAGACAGACTTTTCCCATTTAATATAGAACATGATGTGAATATATGGTACATTGTGCAATGAATCATGTCTTTTGTATACAGCAGCTAATAGTTCTGAAACAGGTATTAACAACATTTGCTTGACGTTTTTGCTGAGCAGGGCAGGTATTAAGGCTGGAATTTCTCATGGAGCTTAAGAAAGTTCAGCACCCAAATACTACTGAACTCCAATGTTAGTTGGGTGCCTATGCCCCTTATGCTTGTTTGAAAATCCTAACCTTAAATTTTAGGTTTACTTGTTACCTATGTGTATTTGGAAATAATAATAAAAAAATAACCCACACTCCCACTGTACCTGAGACAGCTGTGTGCTGGTGTACCCCATAAGGCTTTATGGGGGTGTGTGCCTGTATATGGTTTTGCTAAAAAGTTACATCTCTGTGAAGGTAATGATCCACTGGATCCATTCATCCTATTTGTATGTATGTGTCTGTGTAGTATTCAGAGTTATGAATATTGACTATGTGCTTGGTTGGTTGTATGTGGACTTTGGAAAGCAGCTGAACAGCTCTCTGAGAAAAACTATTCTTAGTTAAGCCCAATTGAGAACCAATCAAGCAAACAATGAACTTTGTAGAAGCCTGTCCACACCCGAGCCTCCTCAGGAATGCAGCCTGACTGGTGGTGAGGGGAGTCTGGTTCAAACTTGCTACTTTGTCCATGTACTCTGAGAGCCCATGTGGACTCTGGATAAGAAGGAGGGAGCGGCTCTCCACCCAGAGGTGGAAGCCTATAAAAACCTGGGAGAGACTTCTCCATTTTGTTCTCATCTGGCTCAAGCAACAGCCCTCCACACCCCAAGGATTCCTGGAAGAAACTGGAACAGAGGACTGTGACTGCAGGGGGTGTGTGAGTGATTGCTGGACCCAGGCTAACAGGGAGTTTAGCCTGAAAGAAGGAATTCAGAGGGTGGGGTTTTTTACTGTAATAGTGTTAGATTTGCGTGTTTTGTTTATTTTGTTTGGTAATTTACTTTATTCTGTCTGTTACTACTTTGAACCGCTTAAATCCTATTTCCTATCTTTATTAAAATCACTTTTTACTTATTAATTAACCTGGAGTATGTGTTGGTACCTGGGGGGGGCAAACAGCTGTGCATATCTCTCTATCATTGTTATAGAGGGTGAACAATCTATGAGTTTGCCCTGTATAAGCTTTATACAGAGCAAAACAAATTTTATTCAGGGTTTGACCCCATTGGGAGTTGAGCATCTGAGTGCCAGAGGTAAGAATACCTCCTGCCTGTTTCCAGGAAGGCCCACAGCTGTTAGGGGACGAAGCTCAGACCTGGCAGGGTACTGAGGTCCTAAGCTGTTGGGGCAGGAAAACTGAGGAAGGAGTAGCCGTGGCACATCAGTTGGCAGCTCCTAAGGGGTTTCTCTGATCCCAACCCATCACAAGCTGATCCAACAATAGATATTTAGAGACACTAGTTCCTCAAGAAACATATGTTCAGTATTAAATTGGTCCTGCATTTGTTTCAATTTCTCTTTTTTTCTAACTTTTCCACTCTGAATATTTTATATTTTAATATAGTATTATATGATCAGAACATATAAAATATCATGACAGTCTGATTTGCATCACATGTATTTTTAAACAATTTATAAATATGTATGAAATGAATACAGCAAATTAGCTGCATTTACTAAGTTTGTTTTCCTATATTTCAAAGAAAAATACAGGGAAATATACCTCTCTCTATATATCTGCAAATAGAACTAGTCAATATACTTAATATGCATTCATATTCATGCTGCATACTTGAGACAAATAGCAAACAGCTTATGTAAATAGACACAGAGTTAGACAGCAATCAAAATAGAATTTAGAGTATGTTCTGAACAACCATTCCCACACAAATCCCACCTCGGTAACAGTCAAATTCTGATACCCTTTCTCATGTCCAAGTGGTATTTTTCTTTGTGATTATTTCAGTGGAAGTATTGAAAACAATGGGAATACTCATCTAGTTAAAGTTAAGTGCTTTACTGAATCAGAGTCAGAGTAAGTACTACTCAGCTGGTGAAATTTTAGCTTCATTAAAGTCAGTGGTTTACTCTCCATTGGTTTCCATGGTGCCAGGATTATATCCAACAGGAGCAATGGTGTCAGAATCTGGCCATGAGAAAGAGTTGCAGGATCATACCAAAAAATAGATACCTTAGCATAAATTGCATTTTTTTAAAAAAATCCCACCAAATCCCTCTTCCTACAATGTCATGGAAATCACAAAGTGATTTTTCATGTACTGTAATGCAAAATGCTGAATAGGTATAGGTGGATTTCTCTCTTCCCACCCTCTCCCACTCACCAGAATACTAAAAGCTATTGAACTGTAATCTGGACCAACAGATAGTGAATCTTTCTAATTTTTTTAAAAAAAGATGCAGAAATGATTTCCTATTTTCTACCATCCTTAGATAATAAGAGAGAGAGAGAGAGAGAGAGAGAGAGAGAGAGAGAGAGAGAGAGAGAGAGAGAGAGAGAGAGAGAGAATTTCCCCCCCATCTGAGAATCTACAGTTTCATATTTCAACCAAGCATGTATTTTTACGACTGATTTTTAAACTTCTTGTAATACAAAGTCTTCAGTTGTAACAAATACACTTTTATAATGGAAAGAATATCACCGGGACAACAATTGCTATCCTTCTCATTAGCTGTTTGAGCCCAAGCATATCAATCCAGTGAGATCATCCTGACAAATTAGGATGTACTAGTTGAAGAAACTAAAAATTATGTGCTTAAAAAATGCACATCCAATTGAATTACTATTGGAGCAGTAGCCCTCACTAACACTTACTGATAATAATGAATTTAGAATAAGGAAAACAGTTTGAAAAAGGGTATAACTGTCAGGTAAACATACAGTTAAAACTAGTTTGCACTAAACAGCGACGACTAGCTGTATAATTGGATAGTCTAATTTGACAGCAGGTGTACTGCTTTGAGCTTGAAAGATCTATCAAGTGTTAATTTTATCTTGGAAAGTAATCCTTATGAATAGCCCTTCAAGTTTTGGGTATTTTTTTAGAAGGAAAATTGATCATGGCATTTACAGTCCCAGCTATTGGCATTGTGTCATAAAAAAGCAAGCCAACTTGAAAGATGAATCATATGCAATTTTTCTGTCATGCCTATTGATTATCTTTCAACCTATAAAGAGCATGTAAGGTTAAAAAGCACTTAAAGATTTATTACTTCTATTGATTCATCTTTTCTGTAGTGATGAAAGCAAACATAAATCCTTGTTCTACTGAATGATACAGTAAATGTGGTTGCTTAAAGGAATTAAAAGTTAAACATAAGAAATTAACACACTAAAATCTTTGAATGAGTGTCAATTGCTATACTTATATGAAAGGGTTTAATAATATTTTGATGGCAGAGAATGTCAGACTTTATGCAAATACATCTTTAAACCCCATTTCATATAGAAGACTGGGGGAAAAAAGTCATCTGCATTCAAACCAACCTCAGGGGGAAAAAAATCTATGCACCATTTTTGCTGAATTTTGTTTGTATATAAGTAAGGCTACAAAAAGTGTTAGTAAATACTGATACACACAAAGTGTAAAAGAACTGGAAAAATCTAATTATGTGGTAGCAAATTAAGGTTAACTACTCAAAGACATTTCATATTTTGGAAACTATTTTTCAAGAAAATAAGCAGAATCCATTTTTAGGATACAATGGCTCCTAAATACAGGGCACAAAAATTATATTATCATTTTAATTATGTCAGTATGGTTAAAGTGGTACACAATTGCTAGTGTGCACAAAGTTATACCAGTATAAAGATACTTTATACCAGTATATCTACTCCAGGGGTGGGGAACCTCCGGCCCGCGGGCCTTATACGGCCCGCCAACTCATTCCATCCAGCCCGCGGCGGGTCACGGCTGAGTCAGGCACTGGGCGCGGGGAGAAGACCCGCACGGGCCGCCAGGCAGGGGCAGCCCCGCACTGAAACGCCTGGGGCCGCCGCCAGCCGCGTGCTGACGTGCCTGGGGGTGGGGGCAGAAGACGCGCGGGGCTCCCGCTGCCCCCGCGCTGAAGCGCCTGGGGGCGGGGGTAGAAGACGCACACGGGCCGCCAGGCAGGGGCGGCTCCGCGCTGAAGGTAAGGGCCGGGAAGCGCCTGGGGGAGCCGTGGGGAGCCGATGGTCAAAGGGGGGGAGGCTGGGCTGGGGGGCAGGCAAGGGGCCGGTGAGTGGGGGGGCAGGCTAGGGGGCAGGAGACTAGGCTGGATGGGATGGGCGAGGCGTGGGTGTGGGAGGGAAGGAGGTTTGGGGTGGGGGTGGAGGCTGGGCTAGGCGAGTCAGGCATGGGGGGGCAGGAGGCTGAGTTGGGAGTGGGAGGGGGGGAGGAGGAGGTTAGGTTCAGTGGGATGGGCCAGGCAGGGGTGGGGGAGAGAAGGCGGTTAGATGGGGGGGAGGCTGGGTGGGGGTAAAGGAAGATGAACCCCTGGCCTACACCCAGGCTGACAGCGGGAGCTGACTGGGGCAGGTAGCAGGACCCCGGCTGGCAAGGGGCCAGCGGGGGAAACCCCAAAGCAGTGCAGGGCTAAGCACTCCGCCTGCCACTGCTTTGGGGTTTCCCCCGCTGGCCGCTTGCCAGCTGGGGGTCTCAGCTCCCATTGCCAGCCTGGGCTTCCTCGGGGGGGGGGGGACGGGGGACGGGGGACCAGCCCGCGAAGGACATCATAAATGTGCAAATGGCCCTCGGCAGAAAAAAGGTTCCCCACCCCTGATCTACTCCCACATGGAAAGGGAAATAAGCTGCATCGTATAAGGCACCATCTAATAGAATTATTGCATTTACACTATGGATCAGATTGGTATACTATTTCACTAAACAAACAAAACAAAACAAAACACACACTACCAAAGCAGTTATACTGGTACAAAATCTGTGTGCAAACCATGACTGCCAAATTTTCTTAAATTCAGGAAATTGAACCTGGTATTTCAATCTTTTTTTAAAGAGAACTTCAGAGCACCTTGTTTATGTTAATTATATTATTACTAGCAAAAATACCCGGCATTGCTCGGGTCCATCAGAGGTGGGGAGGGGGCAGAGAGCTGAGCGAGTGTGGGGTCCGTTGGAGGGGGGAGGGGGCAGAGAGCAAACCTGACACCCCCACCTCACCCCCCCGACCAAACCCGACACCCCCACCTCACTTACCCCTCGACCAACCCTGACTCACATTTTCACCCCCCCTCCCAAACCCAACACCCCACATCACCCCCTACCAACTCCAACACCCCGACCCACACCCACACCTCACTCTCCGTAGACCAAACCTAACACACCCACCTCACTTTCCCCCCCAACCAAACCCGACACCCCACCTACCACCACAAACAAACATGACACCCACACCTCACTTACCCTTTGTGGCAAGGGGGCCCCCCTGGGCACCCCAGGCTCCAGTCCTCTGGGCAGCTCCCCCGTCTGGGTTTGGCCTCTCGCTGGTTAGGCTGGGCTAGCTCCCTCCTGGGAGGGGCTCCTTCCTGCCTCCCTGCCTGCTGGCAGCCTCCCTGTAACTGCCTCTCACTTGCCTTTACCTCCTTCTGCTTCACAAACTCAATCTTCTAACTCCTCCTGCCTCCAAACACACTCCTCACTCCCACACCCCTCTCTGGGGAGAAGTCTCTTTAAAGGGCTCTGGCTTGCTCCTTAACTGGTCCCAGCTGGCCCTGCTGCTGGCTGCAGCAGCCTTTCTCAGCTGGACCTAATTTACCTGCAGTTTTCCCCTCTCACCACAGCCTTCCAGCCCTGGGTTTACCACACATCCCCCCCCCCCGCTCAACACCATGGGGTTGGGCTACTTGGGTCGCTGAGCAGTGTACCCTGGACAGGCCGTCCGCATTTCCGTGCAGGAGGCCGGACCTATGTTGTACGCAGAAGTGGAAGGGTTGTAGTGAGAGGAACCACCTGGTGACCCTTGCGTTTTTATCCCTATTCTGGTGCATCCACTTCAGCGGAGCATGGTCCGTGACCAGGGTAAACCGTCTTCCGAGCAGGTAGTAGCGGAGGCTTTCTACGGCCCACTTCACTGCCAGGCACTCCTTCTCTACCACGGCGTATTTCTGTTCCCTGGGCAGGAGCTTCCGACTGAGGTACAGAATGGGGTGGTCTTCTCCATCTATCATCTGGGACAGCACTGCTCCTAGCCCTACTTCGGAGGCATCGGTCTGCAATAAGAACTCCTTCTCCCAATTCGGGGCTATTAGCACGGGGTCGGTGCAGAGGGCCGTCCGCAGATCCTTAAACGCCTCTTCTGCTGCGTTCGACCATTTCACGATATCCGGGCCACGGGCTCTCGTCAGGTCAGTTAGTGGGCATGCCCGGGCGGCGAAATGGGGAATGAACCGTCGGTAATAGCCGACCAACCCCAGGAATGCCCTGACCTGCTTTTTCCGGACTGGTCGTGGCCACTTCTGGATTGCCTCTAACTTGTTAAGCTGGGGTCTCACCAGGCCTCTCCCCACTACATACCCGAGGTATCTGGCTTCTGCTAGTCCAATTGAGCACTTGGCGGGATTCGCAGTCAAACCGGCCTTCCTCAAGGTGTCTAGCACTGCCTCCACCTTCCCCAAGTGTGTCTCCCAGTCGGGGCTATGGATAATCACATCATCCAAATAAGCGGCCGCGTACTTACGATGCGGCCGCAGCAGTTTGTCCATAAGCCGCTGGAAGGTGGCGGGGGCCCCATGTAATCCAAAGGGGAGAACCGTGTATTGGAACAGACCATCTGGAGTGGAAAAGGCTGTTTTCTCCTTGTCCGCTGGGGCAAGGGGGATTTGCCAGTAGCCTTTGGTCAGGTCCAGGGTGGACAGGAACCGCGCTGTTCCTAATCGGTCGATCAGTTCATCTATTCGTGGTAGCGGATAGGCATCGAACTGGGACACGTCGTTCAGCCTCCGGAAGTCATTGCAGAATCTTACACTGCCATCGGGCTTGGGTACCAGGACCACGGGACTGGACCACTGGCTATGGGACTCTTCTATGACCCCCAATCTCAGCATCTTCCGGACTTCTGTTCCAATCATTTCCCTTTTTGCCTCTGGGATCCGATAGGGCTTGACACACACTTTTACCCCAGGCTCCGTGCGGATGTGGTGGCATACCTCCCTGGTTCGGCCTGGTGTCTCCGAGAACACGTCCGGGTGCCGTCTGATCATGCTGATCACCTCTTCTCGTTGGTTTGGGGTCAGCTCGGGGGATATCCCTACCTGGCTAGGCTGGTTCCCTTCCCGGGGGGTTGCTCCGAGCGCGACTACTTGAGCCTCTCTATCCTGCCAAGGCTTCAGTAGGTTTACATGATAGATCTGCTCCAGCTTCCGGCGTCCCGGCTGTCGGACCTTATAGTCCACGTCTCCCACGGCTTCGATCACCTCATAGGGCCCTTGCCAGTGGGCTAACAGTTTACTTTCAGCCGTGGGTACAAGCACCATTACTCGGTCCCCCACCTGGAACTTCCGGCTCACCGCCCGACGATCATAATACGTCCGCTGGGCCTCTTGGGCCTTCTTCATGTGCTCTCGCACTATGGGGGTAACCTGGGCTATCCTCTCTCTCATCCGTAGCACATGCTCGATGACATTTCTCTCCGGCTTCGGCTGTTCCTCCCAACCCTCTTTGGCTATATCGAGTATGCCCCGAGGGTGGCGTCCATATAACAACTCGAACGGGGAGAATCCCGTGGAGGCCTGCGGTACCTCCCTCACGGCAAACAGTAGGTAGGGGAGCAGGGTGTCCCAATCCTTCCCGTCCCGGCTCACTACCTTCCGCATCATACTCTTCAATGTCCTATTGAAGCGTTCGACCAGACCGTCCGTCTGAGGGTGGTAAACCGATGTCCTCAGGGTCCGCACTTGGAGCATGTCACACAAGTCCTTCATCAGCTTCGACACAAAGGGGGTCCCTTGATCGGTTAGGATCTCCTTGGGTATTCCTACTCGGGAGAAAATCTGCACCAATTCCCGGGCTATGGTCTTGGACATCGTGTTCCGTAGGGGCACAGCTTCCGGGTATCGGGTGGCGTAGTCAAGCACAACCAGTATGTGCTGATGGCCCCGGGCAGATTTCTCTAGTGGGCCTACCAGGTCCATAGCGATCCTCTCAAAGGGGACTTCAATGATGGGCAGAGGTACCAACGGGGCCCGCAAGTGCGGCCGGGGGGCATGCAATTGGCAGTCCGGGCAGGAGGCGCAATATCGGCGGACAGCCGCGTAGACTCCTGGCCAAAAAAATCTTTTCAGGACCCTGTCGAGGGTTTTATCCACCCCTAGGTGGCCCCCGAAGAGGTGGCTATGGGCTAGGTCCATCACGCCTCTCTGGTGTTTCTGGGGAACCAGGAGTTGCTCTATGGTTTGGTCCGACATCCGGACTACTCTGTATAATAGGTCCCCCTTTATCACATAATACGGTCCTTGGCCCTTAACTTTCCCTTCTACTGGGACTCCATTCACCTCCACTACTTCCTTCTGGATATTGTGGTAGGCTGGATCATTGGCTTGATCCTGCCCAAAGCTTTCCATTGACAGGCCAATCGGTCCTAGCTCCGGGGGATCTATCCCCGGCTCCCTCTCGGGGTCAGTCTGGGGGGCACTCGGTCCGGCGTCGGGCTCCCCCGCAGCTCGCCGAGTCCTCTTCCCCCTGGGGCTTACTTGTTCCCCTACCAGCGCTACCCTTCGGTACTGGGTCAAAATCTTCGTCCCCAACTCCTTAGCTGCCCTTCTCTCCTTCCGAGACTTCTTGGGTCCCCCCGGCAGGGAAAATAGCCCTGGGTCAAACTCTCGGAAGGCCGGGGGTCCACACTCCCTTGGCACCCTCTCCTGGATCTTGGCACTAACACCTTCTGCCTCCCTTCCGGGGAGCAGGTTATCGAACCCTGGGAAGTCTCGCCCGATCAGGACCGGGTAGGGGAGCTTCGGGACTACTCCCACCATTATCTTCGTGGGGTTTCCCAGGATGTCTATACTTACGGGGATGGTGGGGTAATAATTGACATCCCCATGTACACAGGATACTCCGGAGCGCTTGGCCCGCGACAGTTGGTCTCGCCCGACCAGCTTCCCCGAGACCAGCGTGACCGCACTCCCGGAGTCTACTAACGCAGTGGTACTAATGCCGTTCATCTTAACGGGCCGGGTGTAACTATGGGGGGCCACCGCGACCCCCACCTGA
The DNA here is from genome assembly GCA_032164245.1 of Sternotherus odoratus. Taxonomy (NCBI): domain Eukaryota; kingdom Metazoa; phylum Chordata; order Testudines; family Kinosternidae; genus Sternotherus; species Sternotherus odoratus. The sequence continues at coordinate 83,090,846 of JAVMKO010000002.1, read as the reverse complement.
CTTATTAGGACACAGGGACCTTCCATCCCCCCCAGGTCGCATTGCATGGGTTCGGCCTGGTTTGGGCACTGGGCCGCTATATGCCCTACTTCCCCACATGCGTAGCAGCGTATACCCGCTCGGGCTAGCACCCTGGTTCTCGGACTGTTAGGCCGTACCCCCCGAGTCTTGTTCCCCCAGTCCCCAAGCTTCTCCATGCTTTCAGGCTGATCCCCAGCCTCTTTCCCTCCCTCTATGTAACGGCTTGGGGGCATGGTATCCCGGGGTTTTGGCCCTGTGCCCTGCCTCCTACTCGGGCGCACTCCTTCCTTGGTAGTCCGAGGCAGCTCCTGGGAGGCTAGGTGTCTCTCCACGAGGGCTACTAGTTCGTCATAGGAGGAGGGATCGTTCTTACGGACCCAACCCCTTATGTCGGGTGGCAACCCCCGCATATACCTGTCCCGGACTAGGATTTCCACCACTTTCTCTGGTCTGTGGGTCTCAGGCTGCAGCCACTTCTGGGCGAGGTGAATCAAGTCAAACAGCTGGGTCCTTGGTGGCTTGTCGGACTTGTACCTCCAGTCGTGAAACTGCTGGGCTCTCAGGGCTGGCGTCATTCCCGCCCTTGCCAGGATTTCAGCCTTGAGCTGGGGATAATCTGCAGCAGCCTCGGTTGCCAGATCAAAGTAGGCCTTCTGGGCCTCTCCACACAGAAAAGGGGCCAGGATGCTTGCCCACTGCTCCCGGGGCCAGGCCTCTCGCAGGGCTGTCCTCTCGAACGCGAGGAGGTAGGCCTCGGTATCGTCGTCCGCCGTCATTTTCTGTAAATAGTTGCTTGCCCGCAGCGGCCGGGCATCGGGACCCCCACGGGCCAGGGTGCCCAGGACTTTCACCTGCTTCACTAACTCCTGCAATGTGGCTCGGTCCTGGGCTGCCTGGGACATCAGTAACTGGTTGGTTTCCTGCTGCACTCGAACAGCCTCCTGCTGGGCCGCAGTGGCCTGAACCAGTGCTTTCACCACCTCCTCCATTTTCTCTCTCTCTTTTTATGTTTTTGAATAAAGGGGGGGGCTTTTCGCCCTGGTCGAGGGGTCTTGCCAGCACGTCTACTCACGATCCCACCTCTGACACCACTTGTGGCAAGGGGGCCCCCCTGGGCACCCCAGGCTCCAGTCCTCTGGGCAGCTCCCCCGTCTGGGTTTGGCCTCTCGCTGGTTAGGCTGGGCTAGCTCCCTCCTGGGAGGGGCTCCTTCCTGCCTCCCTGCCTGCTGGCAGCCTCCCTGTAACTGCCTCTCACTTGCCTTTACCTCCTTCTGCTTCACAAACTCAATCTTCTAACTCCTCCTGCCTCCAAACACACTCCTCACTCCCACACCCCTCTCTGGGGAGAAGTCTCTTTAAAGGGCTCTGGCTTGCTCCTTAACTGGTCCCAGCTGGCCCTGCTGCTGGCTGCAGCAGCCTTTCTCAGCTGGACCTAATTTACCTGCAGTTTTCCCCTCTCACCACAGCCTTCCAGCCCTGGGTTTACCACACCTTCGACCAACCCCGACCCCCCTCCTCACTCCCCCTAACAAACCCAACACCCCCACCTTGCCCCCCCACCAAACCCAACACCCCCTGACCAACCCCAACACCCACCCCTCACCCCTCACCCACCCCGACACCTTCCCACCCCCACCCCCCGACCAAACCCGACACCCCCGGCTCACTTACCCCCCGACCAAACCCGACACCCCCACCTCACCCCCGACCAAACCCGACACCCCTACCTCACTTACCCTCTGATCAAACCCAACTCGGGTCCATCAGAGGTGGGGAGGGGGCAGAGAGCTGAGCGAGTGCGGGATCCATTGGAGGGGGGAGGGGGCAGAGAGCTGAGCGAGTGCAGGGTCCGTTGGAGGGGGTATTATGACATCATAACTATGTCACAGAGAACAGCAGCTGCCCAGCTGATGTGATTGGCCTTTAAATAATTTCACCCCTGGGGGGCGTCAGAGGTGAGATTTGAAAAATTTTCAACTCTTACCCTGATTAGGACCCTAAGACCTATAACTGTACCAAATTTCAAGTCTCTAGCTCAAACGGTGTGGAAGGAATAAGTGCACGTACATACACGCATACACCATTTGACTTTTATATATATAGATTATTGATTCTCCACAGTACCCATACCTAAGGTCCTGCCAGTACCTAATTAATTTCATCCCTTTCTCTTTATACCATCTTCTAATTCACACATTAATTCCCTGTGATAGAGTTACAATTATGGAGTGCCACCTTCTAGCATGGGGTGGCCCTGCAGGTAGGCTAGCCTCAGTTTCCCTTTCTCAGAACTCCTAAAGGATCATCTCTAACACAGACTGGAATATGTGGCAGGTTCATTAATTAATATGGGTACCTCAAATGACAAAATACAGTTCAATACAATAACTGAAAAGGTTTAGGCTGCAATGCCCTCTGTGACTCCCAGGTTTTTTATCGGTCTTAATCAACATCTTCAGATTGGAGGGCTCTTCTCAGGCTTATTCCTTGAGTCCCCTATTAGAGTAGCTAAGGAATAATATCCTTTTCTATTTTTATCAGAAGGTGGGTCTCATCTAAGTAGTTTATTTCCCCATTTCACCTTAATCTTTTTCTAAAACAACATGCATTTCTTGGCTTCTTCAACAGAAATATTGGACATCCAATTCTGAAGTACAGAATGTTCTACAATGCTCTTGTATATAACTGATCACCTCTGGCCTCAATTTAATGTACTTAGGCTCTGACAGCTAATTGCAGCTAATTGCAGGTACACACACAGGCCACTTGGCCCAAGGTAATTAGTTGTAGATTACGGATTCTGTGCAATAAATTGGATACCATCCCATCTGGATTTATCTATTTTTCCCCCTCCACAGTCAAACAAGTTATTATTTTATGACTGGATTCTTGACTGTCCTAGGTTTTATGTTTAAGATAAAAGCTAGAGTTTATTTGCCTGTTTTATATACTTCATTTTAGCCCACTAATAACTGACCAGCCTACTCTGCTGCACAATCTGAGTTCTGCCATTAACTTTTAAACTATAATATTTAATGTAGTAAAGCATTTTAGCATATGGTTTGCATTATGGATGCTATCTAAAAATAATACAATTGTGGATACCCTTGTCTTTCTCTTCTCTGTGTATACCTTTGTCCGGCTTGCCCCCAGAATCCCTTACTAGAGTTCAAGAGCTCAAACGAAGCAAGATGAAAACAATATCCACCCAACCTGGGCTTAATAGAAGTCTCATATCCCTGCTGGGTCTTTCCCAGCTCCCTACACAAAAGGATGTTCTTTATATACACAAAGGAAGGGAGTTTAATCTTGGATAATTGGTAATGGCACTGCTGGCAGTTTGCAACTGCTCCAGCCCCACCACTGCTCCTTCAGCAGGGGCTGATCGTCATTGTTCCAGCAGCAGAGGAGCTGATCCAACCCCGGCCAGTGCTCTGGTGTGCTGTCGGCTGCTATTCCAGTGGCCCTGGAGCTGGGAGTTGATCCAGCCCTGCCCCAGAAGAAGTCATGAAGGTCCTGGAATCTGTGATTTCTGTGACAGAATTACCATTTATCCAAGATTAAACCATTGCCATTACCATAAGTCTATTTGTTCCTCTATTCCCTGGGTAAAAGTCAGGGACAGATCACAGGCTTCCTTGAATTTTTGTTTATTGCCATGATCCTGTCCCTGACTTTTACTAAAAATACCTGTGACAGAATCTTAACCTTAGGAATGGCAGATAGAGCCTTACTTGGTCCTATTGGTCAAAGGTATAAATTCAACTTAGGCCATTAAGCATCAACTGTTGACTGGGGTGGCTGTGACAGTCTGTACCTTTATGTTCAACCTTTTTACAAGGCTATGATCAATTTTGTACAAAGTATGTTTTGTGAAGTATTATTTGAAAACTCAAGTTGCTAGTCATTATTTTCCTGGCGAAATATGTGTGCCAATATTGTATGTAATGTTATAAGATTCTACTGTATAACTTCACTGAGAATGCTCCAAGTTTAGAAAAATAGGCACAAACGAGTTCCTCAAAAACAAAATGCAATCTGATGCCTCAGCCAGGTGTCAACAAATGGACCAGCAGCTGGTTAAGCGGCCATTCCTTGGGAGGAAGAAGGGTGTGAGCAAGAAATATACATTTTGGCAAAATATCAACTGGAAGTTCCCATCTTCTAGACTTGCTGTGTCCTGAACCATAGTTGGAAATGATTCTGAAAGAGGAGAAAAAGATATAAAAATGGGGAACACAGGGCCCAGATCGTCTCTCCTCCCTTTATATTAACGTGTATGCATCTATAGAACAGGGCACAGCATGAAAAGGAAGCAGGCAAGCTTCCTACACAACACTTCCTTTTCATGTTGTGCCCTCTTCTATAGATGAATACATATTAATATAAAGTATCATGCTCTAGCAACTTCTGTATGCACGGACTGCCAATCCGGCATGTTTTACAAGCTCTGAATTCATTTTATAACACTATAACTAAGTTTACATACACTATCAAATTGCCTGCCCTGGGATATGTTTGTTTAATTATTAGTCCTCAATTATTTTCCTTTGTAAGTGTGGCTCTGGGAGCCTCTCAATGCCAACTGAACCCTCTATCCTGTAGCTCATATCAGGCATGTCACTCGCGCTGCCTCCAACACACTGATGTCATAATATGTATCTCAAAGGTACTGTGTAAGGGATCATATGTAAACTGGTAACATGCTGGTCCCAAAAATCATGGTGCGATGCATGTACAGGTTGTGTACAAAGAATTATAGATGTATGCTAGAAATAGATTCTAAGGTGACCTGGACAAAGAAATGACCTGGACAAAGAAATGTGTATTTATGTGTCTGACTGGCTTGAAAATAATGAAAGTATATTTACATATAAAGTAAACAAAACTATCAACTAAACAAGCCGGGGAGAAGACCATTTAATCAAACAGGGCAGGAAACAGACTCTGTACCTCAGGAATCTTTCCTGACTCTTAAGACAATGGGACACTGGGAAATATAAGGGGAGCAAAAAGACCTTTTAGGGATCTATAACCAAAGGGACATAGGATACAGCACTCAGAATCTGTGAATGTCTGATCCCCTAGTCTGGAGGTGTGGGGATGCTGGTAACTGGAAGAAAGAAAGAAAACTGCTTAGGCAAAGATTGCAAATTGCTAAAATTGCTAAGATTAAGCTCTAGTCTAGCTAGTCTACTCTAGTCTCTTACATCTGTGTTTTGTTAATTAATGTTTTCTTGTTTTATTACAAAAGCAGCTCATTGCAGTGTGTTCAGATGAGTTTCTGTCTGCATCCTGTAAACACTTGCCCATACCGGTATTGCCCTGGCCTCTTCTTTTGTCATTCAGTTTCGCATGCATTCTATAACAATGTGCATTTCCTCACCTTTGGGGGCGAAGCCAAACTTTGAGGCACCTGCTCCCCTACTTGGTGTAAACTTTGCTTGTGCCAATCAGAAGCGAACACAAACAAGTTTTGGGCCCCGTCCCCTATGACACTTTTGTGATGTCATAGTTGGTATTTATGTTTCTGCCTGCCATGTGCAGACAGAGAGAGGAAAACGAATCCCGTTTATCCGTGTATCCTGTGTACCCCACGTAACCAAGCCTGATCAACTCGAAGCCTCTCTCTCAGCTCACGTGTTTCAAATAGAGCTTATACGTTTACCGGTCATGTTATGCGTTGGTTTGTATTTGTAAGTATCAATTATTACTAAATGCTGCATCTTTGTAAATATTGTTAGTAGGTATTTTAGTCATTGTGTGTTTTAAGTCTCAGTAAGTCTATTAGCTAATCAAAAACTGCTCCCTTACCCCTTGTAATTATCCCCAGTAAAACTTTAAATTGATTATTTTTAGTTGTGTGTGTGTGTGTGCATCTGCAGCTCACGTCCTGACCCACACTCCCCTTGCATCTCTTACCTATATAGTTTGTTGCCACGTGCAACCTGGTAAATAACAGGCCTGCAATTATTTTTCCTCGCCCGTGTGAGTCCGTGGCAATCCACAGAGTGTATTAAAGGTAAGTGTGAGTCTTCAGCTAACCCAACAGTCTGATATGTTCGCTGCCTCTTTGGAGGCAGTAAACAATTTCTATGAATGTTCAGTGAGGGGGGACTAGACACTGCCAGGAAACATCTCTGGAGGTCTTGGGAAATGGGGTTCACAGATTGCCGTTCAAAACTTTTCCTTGATGATAAAGTCCTGAGGAGTTTGCTGGCAAGACAGACAGGCTGGGGCATCTGGGAGCTGACACAGAGCTTTGCTGCTGCTGCTAAGCTCTCACTCTTGCTAAGGCAGAAAGAAAACTTTCAGTTCTGGGTCTCCTGAGCATGACGGCACAGGAAGCAACAAACTATGCAAAAAGGTAAAACATAAACAAAGTTAAAAGGGATTCCTATCCAGTAGGGATGTGTCTTTTCTACCCAAACCTCTCAAATTCTTTTAACTGGCTGAATGATCACTGATTGAATTTCTGAAACTCATTGAATTTGTACAGAATAACTGCCTGCAGATAAATTAGTTTTTGCCTAGAAATAAAATCTCCATACATAAATGTCCATTTATCCATTTTATCAGCTATCTATCAGTATTCAAAGACCTGACCTACCTCTAACCAATAGAAAAACACCTGATGTACCAGTCTTCAGAAAACAAGCATCTTCAAAGTGACATTCAACACACTATTCTTTGGTTTTGGTTTTCCAAGTAAATAGGTATTGTAATGATCCCTTCTATGCTTCCAGACTCCCAGGGATCGGCAACGTTGGCACGCGGGACCGCAGGGTAAGCACCCTTAGTGGGCCCCGCCACTTTGTTTACCTGCCGTTTCACCGACTGCGGCTTCCACTGGCCGCGGTTCACCGTCCCAGTCCAATGGGAGCTGCGGGAAGCGGCGTGGTGCTGGCGCTTCCCTATGTTGTAGTTGTGCATTTGATTCATCTACTTTGCACTTATCTTTATTATCTTGTTCTCCAGTTTCTCAAGGTCATTTTAATTTCGAATCCTGTCATTCAAAGTGCAGGCATCCCTTCCCAGTTTGGTGTCATTGGAAAACTGTACAAGCATATTCCCCACTTCCATTATCCAAGTAATTAATGAAAATACTGTACAGTACTAGACCCAGAAGAGTCCCCTGTGGCATCCCAGGAAATACATCCTACCCCTCACCCCTGGGTGACAGTGAATTATTAATAACTACTGTGAGTACGGTCTTTCAGTTTCACACCCAACTTGTACTAATTTTCAATCTAGACAATATTTCTCTAGATGCCTTATGAGAATGTTATGTGGGACTGTATCAGAATCCTTACTATAATCAAGATCTATTATGTGAACAGTCCCCCCTACCCACCGGGCCAATAACCCTGTCAAGGAAGGAAATTAGGTTAGGTTGTTTTTGACAAATCCATGTGGACTGTTATTTATAACCTTATTACCCTGTAGGTGCTTGCAAATTGATTGCTTAATAATTTGTTCCAATATCTTTTCAGCTATGGAAGTTAAGATCACTATAATTTCCTAAATCCTCTTTGTTCCTCTTTTTAAAGATAGGTTCTATGTTAGCCCTTCACTAGTTCTCTGGGACTTTAAATCCATCCTCCATGAGTTCTCAAAGGTAACTGTAAATGGTTCTGAGATTGTTCCAGCCAGTTCCTTCAATACCTTTTGATGAATTTCATCACATCCTGCCAACTTGAATATATCTAACTTATCTAAATACTCTTTAAGCTGTTCTTTCCCTATTTTCACTTTCATTGATTCTTTTGGTTGTTAATATTAGTTGTGTTAATTACCTCGTCACGATTTACCCTTTTACTGAAAACTGAAGTAAACTAGGCATTTAACCTTCAGACATCTTATTGCTGGCAATTATTAGCCCTCCTTCCTCGCCAAGTAGACTAAATTCCCTAACTATTACACCTGCATATCTGATCTCATTTCCTCTTTCTGTCCTTTAAGCTTCCTGGATTTCTCCCAATCTCCTCATTTTTCACCTGCATTTCCCTCCCCCGACAACCTTCCTCTCTTTCTTTGCCAAACATCCACTCTTTTTTCCTTCATATAACTTCTCAAAACACACTTCAGCCATTAATACTCCCTTCCACCTTTTTTCCCCTCAAAATCTCCTTCCCATTCCTGAAACATTAATCCATGTCTTGTCTGGCCTTTTGTCTGTTTACAGTGAATGGTCCTTGGTGTAACTGGCTTTTTCTCTCTGTTTGTAAAGCACTATGTAAAATTTATACTGCTAAATTCTTGGTAGCTAATAAAGAAAATATATAATACCACTAAAGAATACTGGACCAAATGTTTGTCCAGGTGGTCAGTTGGCAACGATTAGATACAACTCCAGCTGGGCTCTTAATTCTTGGACTGCTGCTCATATCTTGATAGGGGAGGCCAGACTTCATATCTTCATTCCTCTGTTAGATATGGCAATGGGAATGCCAGGAAGTGATATTGGTAGAGAGATATGCCTCTGTTTCCTCAGGCCTGGTTTACACTGGGGTCAACGTAGATCTCACTGCGGCAATTCGACTTCTGACACACACACCCTCAACTCCGCCTGCGCCTCTCACCCTGGTGGAGTACCAGGGTCAATGGGAGAGGGCTCGGGGGTCAATTTAGATACAATAAATGAACCTCCACTGGATCAATTGCTGCCTGCCGATCTGGCGGGTAGTATAGACATACCCTCAGTGACAGATGGTGAAACAATAAGGTGTCAAGTTATCTCATTACCCCCTTTCCCTCAAACCAGAGATATTTCTGTCAGCTATTTATTTTTGTTAAACAAAAATGTAAAAAAAAAAGGCAGAACAATAAAATTCCCAAGAGACAGAATTTTTAACAATATGAGACTAGCTGTCTGGCTTTTCATTAGGGTATTTCGCTAAAGAGAGAGTTTGTTTTATAACTTTTAGAATTTTACTGTTCTGTAGTTTGTTCAAAACAGAAAACAAACCAAGAATTTTGTCTATTAAAGGAGTTTGATTTACAGGTTCTTTGTCTTAGCCTCTTGACACTGCTTCCCTTGCCTATACTTTATGATCTTCTAGTCAGCTGCATCAACAAAATACATATGGAGTTTGTGTACTGGCTGTATTCCTATATGAAGTACATTTCTTGAATGAGTAAAAACTCTTACTTACTTGCAGAAATTCAGCAATAATGACTTAACAGGTTTTTCCTCTCCACAGGATGATTTAGTCAGTTCCATTATAAATCTATCTATCTATACAACTCAGTGAAACCCATTATGACTGTGCCACGATGTGTAAGGTAGAATAGGTAGAATTGCTAAAAGTGACATGGAGTAAATTTCTGAATAGAACTGAAAATATAATGTAAAACCTGGATAATACGGTGGAGATTTGAAGTTCAAAGAAATTTCCTTTCAACTTTAGTGTACTATACCATACTATACTTATGCCATGCACATATGATAAACTGAACCATACCTATTGAACTACAACTACATACACATACTGTATGGTAATTGAATTTCTCTTGATTGTCTATTTGTACATGAATCCAGTGAGTTAAAGTCCATACAATGCTATGAAGATATACAATTTCACTTAAAAATTAAAAGCTATTATTTTTATCTACACTTTAAACAATGGTAGAACCATCTACTAGTAAACAAATATCTTGATACAAGTATTTTTTTCAAAATACTTGAAAATTATTTTTGAAATATCATGGACTGCTGAGAAGGTAGCGAAGGAATAGGAAAAATAAAATGTAATATTGAGTTACAAAAGAAGGAAATAGAGGAATTCTAACAAATAAAAACTAAAAATGTAATTTCTAGGCCTGATAAAGAAATGGAAAATTGAGGCAAAATAACTACTGTACCATTTAGACTGAGGGTAGCAATAAGCATAGAAGAGTCTATAAACAATGAATCTTGACAAACTTGATTCCTTTTAAATATATATACATCAGATTTATTTTGTGCGTGTATAATTACAAAACCCTGTAGATGAAAAGAATTTAGTAAGTGAAATATAGCTGCACTTTAACTAAACATTGAAATATTAATTTTCATTAGCTAGAATAAGAACAGTGTAATGTGGAGCAAAAATGGACTAGAAAACCATAAAGAAAGGTTAATGAAAAGCTACAGTATGAGTTATGTGAGAAAAAATAGGGTACTTCAGGGATTTGTGTAAGGTATGGACTTTATTTACATCTGTGGGGGTGGGGAATGAACAACCTGATAAACCATATCTTTAATTTCATTAAAGTTTTGACAGTGTTCTAAGTACTATAACAAGACAAATAAAAGATGTGTTTTTTGTCCAGAGTAGCTTAAAATGGAAAAGACAAAGATCATGTAAATACACACTTGAGAGACCAAAGGATAGTGATAATATACAACTTATTTTTAGTAGATGAGAATAGTGATAATGTTTTGTTGACAGTTGGAATTTGCAGTCTTTGTGGAAGAAATGGGTTTTCCAGGAGGATTTAAATTAAGTGATATTTAAATTAGTCTAGTGTAATTGCTCAGGAAGGCTATTCTAGATATTGGACAACATGTAAGATGTCATGAAGAAAAGAATGAAAGAATGAGCTGCAGGCAGTGGGATAGCTGCCATGATGGTGCAATGAAAAGAGATGTGATAAGAAACAACAGTAGAGGTGAAGATAAGAAGAGCGTTGAAGCCACCCCTTAAAGGCAAGGACATGAATGGGTAGAAGTCTGGCAGGAGCATGACATCGTCTGAACAGTTCACGAGGAACATGAATTATGGCTAGATGAACTGAAGGAGAAATACACAGATCAGAAAGGAGGAGGTTGCAGTAATCAATGAAAGAGATAACTTGCACATGACTGAGGTTTTAACTGAAGGAACAGTGAGTAAGAGACATGTGTGGTATATTGTGTTTTAATAAAGAAGATGACAGAAAGTGAAGGAAGAAAAAATGGGATGCAGTGAATACCATTTTTATTTATTATATTTTATTTTATGTTCCTTTCAACTTACTTTTATGAAAGCCTCTTTTCTTAATTTGGAAAGCCACTGGGCATTCAACCACCAGTGTGTTTTAAATAAGAGGATGCATAAAATAGTTGAGCATTACACAAGGACCAATGTTTACATGATGAAAGGGACACATTTTTCAGTGCAAATGTGTTTAAATACTAAATGAGAAAACAATATTTTGTTATTTTACTCATCTGGAGGTATACAAAGTATAGCAGATTGGCTTAAAGTCTTGTGTTACATACTGATCATTATTGGTACTTTGATAGCATTAAGTCTTCTACAAACATTTCACATTCTAATGTTGATCACTAAGAAACATTTTACCATACGTATCAGAGGGGTAGCTGTCTTAGTCTGGATCTGCAAAAGCAACAGAGTCCTGTGGCACCTTATAGACTAAAAACAGACATATTGGAGCATAAGCTTTCATGGGTGAATACCCATGCACCAATACGTCTGTTAGTCTATAAGGTGCCACAGGACTCTTTGTCGATTTTACCATAAGAAACCCTAACATTTTACTGTAAGTTTACCAAGTAAGCATAATAAACCCTCAGTAGCTTCAGGATATTTAGCATCTAACCAACATACCCAGACATATTTTGTGCTGTATTTTGAAGTGAAGTGGAATCAACATCTCCTATAAACCTTCACTGCACACATCAGTCTGATGAATAAAAGACCTATTAAGAATTAGCATAACTGAGGATAGGTGCTGCTCTCAACTTAACTTTCAAAATATCAAAAAGAGACCTGACATTCATTTGTCCATTAATAAATGAGAAACATTTTATTTTAGATACTTCTTTGTCTGCATAGGTGGACCTGATAGAAGTGGCAGAGTGATGAAAGATGGGGTGGTTTGTGGTGTTTTGCTCATATAGCCACATTATTAGTTTATTTTGGAGAATTTATGGGATTTAAAGATAACATTGCCATAAGCCTTCCTTGTTCTTCCAAAGATTCTAGTGCTTTCATTAGAATCCTTTAATCTCATCATGAAAATGATGAGAACCATCCCTACTCCATAAGCTGAACTCCTTTGGATGCTCCAATGGCAATTCTAAATGCTTCAAAATGGAAAATTAATTCCCTAAATCAATGACTACAAAGTTACCCATCACTATACCTGACTGAGTTTCATAACACTTTGTTTTAAGGTGACATGTAAATAATTATGAAACGTATCCATTCATAATACAGGCATATGAATTATATGTCATAGTAAGCAGTATAATAAATACTACTCGATTTACCTTCTTCTGTAAGGAAAACAAATGGAAATTTGGAGAAGCAAAACCAAATTTCATGTTCAGACAACAAATTATGCAATCCGTTTTCTCCACTAACAGTTATTATTAGTAAAGGTAGAAAAAGAAAAAGGAGAATTAACCATTGATAGGGCCAGATCCACATGTGGCATAAATCAACATAGCTCCAACCAAGTCAATGCCAGACTACCTCAGCTGAAGATCAAGTCTATAATTGTTCCCTAGCAGGATTGATTCTCTCGGACTGTCTGCTGGTATTGATGCCAGAGTTTTCTTTGATAGATTGCACCCCACTGATCCTATTCATAAAAGCAGCAGCTATGGTGGCAGCATGCATATCTAATTCTGATTTGCGATTCATGAACTAATATCAGCAACATTTGCACCTGAATGAGGACTATGCATGTTAATTTACGTTTACACTTTAAAAAAATAAATCAAGAGAACAGATACTTCCATTTACTATAAATATTGCTATGGTTGCATAACAAGTGGAAAAGTCAACACAAATATAAGTGAAAGGGTTGTGAAATACCAACTTAATTTCATGCTGATGCATCATTTTCATAATCATGGGTCCATCCTGGTTCCATTAAAATAAGTGGTCTTGATTCTCCTCTCAGAAATAACTCCACTGACGTCAGTAGAGCCATATGGATCTAAAGCATGTTTAACACCAGAGAATCAGGTCTGATGTATGTTTTGCATTGATTTCAATGAGAGCAAGACAGAGCTACTACTGGATTAAGGATGAAGTACTTTGTGATTATATAATAGGCGAGGAAGCATTAGGTATGTTACCCTGAGATCAAAAGAGGTGTTTACTTGCTATTACACCCACATTTGATTGAATAAAGTAAGTAAAGGCTTAAATACACAATCTAAATAGGAAACTAGATCTAAATTGTGGGAGGACCTGGTAAGTGTCAGCCTTCAAGGCAAATTATAAAACAGGAGAAAAGTCTTGTCTGCACTGGATCCCCTATCTTCACTTAATCCACCAGTTCCCTGTTGTTCTTGTGAAGACTTACCTATACTCTCCCCTGCAACATATTAAGAGTAGGATTTTCAAGAGAACCTATGAGAGTTAGGAGCACACATCCCATTGACTTTCAGCCTTCAGGTGCTTTTGAAAGTCCCCTCCTAAAAAGTAAATAAAACCATGACTCTGTATCCCTGAGATATCATTCTGCTGCAAAAAGAGTACACTGAGTAGTCCAAATATTGGATAGTGAACTCTAATATTTAGGTTCCAAAACAAGGCATTTGGACCAAAACCATGATCAATTATTGGCTCCTCTAGAATGGATTATTAAGTCCACTCAGGCAAGCTACTAGCTGGAAAAATGCTACAGAACATATCAATATCCCTCTAGAAAATCAAACATCTTTAATGGGGTAACCAGATGTTCCAGTTTTATAGGGACAATCCTGATTTTTTTATTTTTAGTGATGTGAAACTGCTTCTGAGTTCTAATGTAAATGTTCTATGCTTTGATGGAACAAGCCACTCTTTGGGTGGAATTCTGGGCTCAAATATCAACCTTTGTTTTAAATAAAGTAACAATATGCTGAGAAAATTAAAATGCAATTTGGTTGGGCTTGCCTAAGGGAACAGTTATTCCACTTTTAAATATCCTAGTCCTCAAAATCTAGGATTTCTGGAACACAAGGCCACCTGGACCACATCAGAAAATGGTTACGTACATAGTTACTCCTACTTAATGTCTACTGTATTGTCAGTCTGTGTAGCAGCATTTTATAGTATCATTTAGTAAATATTTACTCCTGCATACATGCATACTTTATAATGAAGAATCTAACTTTATTAATCATTCTGTTACTATGAATACATCAAATGTCACTTTAATAAATTGCTACCCTAATTTTCAATATTGTAGCTATGAATGTCTATTTTCCTTATTTTAATTAGTTGGCACTTCCAATTCAGTGGTGTATTAAAAATGTACTTAACAATTAATATCCTTCATAAGATTTCCTCTAATGTGGTGTTTGTTTTCTTCACTTTTCCCTTTCTCATCTTTCTCCTCCCCAGTGAAACACTGAATTCTAAATGGCCATCTGTCTACAGTATTTGTGTTTGTAGATGGAGCTGATTTATTTACAAGACACATCTTGGCATGCATTCTTAGATCTCACCTAGGGTCTCAGGAAAACTGGGAGCTGTTTCATAATTCACAGCCATCAATTGAAAGTATTTTGCATTGCTTGTGTTGTCTGCACAGGGTATATACAATATTTAGACTCTGCAGAGGGATTTAAAGAGACAGTTTTGTCACATCAATTTTGGAACTTTGCATTGCACATGGCCAAGGCAAATGGTTGAAATTTTCTCCTTGCCTGTCAAATCCCACTGAAGCAAGATGTCCACAAAGTCCCATTAAAAAATTATTACATGGAATCTACATTTAAAGAACAAAAACTGGGGTGTTTGTGGCAGCACAGTTCAAAAGGAATAATGTACTGAATCTAATTAGGAGACTATAAAATATTGAAAAGGAGCAGTGCAGTTTTGGCTTTAGAGGTACCAAACGAGCCATATGATAACTCTGGTTGAAGATTCCCCTCCACAATGCCAGATAGAGTGAAGTAAAGATGGAGGGGTACGAGAAGTTAAGAATGACTGGAATGAGGTTCAGTGCAAAAGAATAAGCCATACATACTTAAAGGTCAAAATGTTATTGTCATCTCTATTCCTCTAAAAATAAAACAAAATATTATCAGACTGGTTCTTGGACCATTTTTGGCACTCTATGCACCAACCCGCTGTGGGACATAATTGAGATCTGCACCATTACTCCAATAAGGCACATCCTATTGTGTCTTATTGTTTAATTCTATTTTCTGAGATGCCTTCTTGCTGAGAACCAGTTTTTCCTAGCAAAATGCCCTTTTGCTGATAATGAATACATTAAAACTGGTAGTGCCAAGGAGTTAAGACATTCAAGAGAGAGCAGTGAGTGGTTGAAAATTATATTCTACTTTTATTTTTCCTTTTCTTTTGTGTCCTGAATTGTAAAATATCAGCACTTTATTTTGAGGCCATACAAGTCACGGCTAACAGAAGGGCAGAGGCTTCCAGCAGAGATGATGGGTCAGTCAGACACCTCTAGTCTCAGCGTGGGACTTCTGCTGCAGCAAAGGTAAAATGGGTCTGCTCTGGAATTTTCCCAACAAGCTAATGGTTTTTTACTGTAATGACAGGCTATTATTTCTCTTTATGATCTTTTGCGAGTGTAAGTAACTTTGTCTAATCTGGAACTGTTTAAGGTTCCACACCTAAGTAACATCTCTGAGCTAAACGATGTACTGCTCTGCAGTTTTGGAATGAATAGCAATTTATAAATCTAGTAAACTTCACTTTTAATTTCCAATGACTCTATTAATGTATTATATTTGCCACTGAAAAACCTGTTTTTGTGTGTGAGATTTTTGTTATGTTATTACACAGTTTCAGAAAGAGGATCTGAAGGTGATGAAAATGCATAGATTTGGGGTAGCAATAATAATGCAGGGCAGGTTGAATGAAAACAACCTTCCAACTCTAAGCATTTTCCCTGTGCACTATGGATATTTGAACTCTCCAGCGTAGTTATGGAGTCGTATGACAACCAAGTTCAGGATTTATTCAAACTGTATCCTTCCCATGCTGTTGTACCGCTGTGAAACATGGATACTATGCTGCTCAGACTGGATAAAGCAGGGGACTTTCCACACAAAATGTCAACATTGTATATTGAGCATAAAGTCGAATGACTTCATCTATAATACAGATGTTTATGGTCGCTTGAGTCTACAAACTACTGGGGCCATTGTCTGCAGTTTGCACCTTACGCTTTTTGGACATGTTACAAAGATGACACAAGTCATTCCAGCAAACACCGTTCTCTGTGTGGTTTCCACCAATTGACGGGTAGAGGCAACCCAGAGATAGACTCTCTATTATTTGGGTTCATCAAATCTGTTCCCATGTTAGACATTCAGGCTGTTAAGCCTTTGCAGTTGCACAGGAATAGACCAAATGACAAATGATTGCTATGGCCTGGCTAAGCATTGAAGAAGACTGTAAAGTGACCACCTTAGCCTCCTTCAAAACAAACTTGGTCCATAAAGCATACAATAATGCATACGGTATCTAAACTACATACATTTATGCTTCAATCTGATAATGGGCTAAGGAAGAGACAAGTTGTGATTGCTACCTATCAACATGCACCTTCCTCCTAGATGCCTCCAGTGGCCTCAAAGCAGCCCTGCAAGTGTCCCCTTGCCTCAGTTTCCCCTTGTTAAATTAATAAACCCACACACCGGCTTTTATGTCCAATAATGCTCCTTCTCCAAGGTCTAATTTCTTTATATACAGCATAAAACACAACTCAGTCCTGGGGCTTCTCTTCTCATCCAAACTGACTCTCTGCAGCAATTCCCTGCCTTGGCTGGTCACTCTCAGCCTTATCTTGCTAGTGTATTTCCTTCTTCCTGTGGAGTTTGCTCTCTTTCCATCCAAAACAGTTCATAATAGACTAGAGTCTCCTTGAGTTCATGCCTTTACCCTTTTGTCAGGCTTTTCCTATTTGTAGTCTCAGTCCCAAGTTCCAGGACTCTCTGCCATACCCTACTCACTCCTGAGAATGCCTCTCACTTTGCAGTTTCCTGCTGCTCTTTGCATGCTCTTTTTACCTTTTCATTTGTGCCTACTTAGTATTCAGGGTTAGTTGGTCTCAGGATTCTAGCCCTTAATGGGCAAGTCATCTTGTTACACTGCCCCTGATTGGCTAAGACTTAGGCACATCATATTTTTGATGTCCTGTCTTCCCAGCCTACATTCCCTGCCACACTTTGTTTCATCTACCTGGTATATCTCATCTTTGACACTGAAATCTCTGGGATGGGGGATGCCACCCTGGCAACCAGTCTAACAGTGGTAGCACTGTAGGGTTCGACCCAGTGAGAGTTGAAGGTAACAAAACTTGGCACCTGAGGGTACACTTATCAGAACTTGTAAGGAGACAACAAACCATTCATCCTGTAACAGTGGCACAATGGCCGGAACAAAGAGCACGGTAGCCTGATAATCCAGTCTAAAGTGGATGCAGTGAAAGTTAAGGTCTATGCCCTGAAGGGAGGGCCCACAGAGATGCTGAGGGATCAAAAGGGACACTCATCCATGAGCTGTCCAAGTGTCAGAATCCAGGCCAGGTTGGACTGTTGGTTTTATTGCTGATATTTTTGTAATGTGATTTTGAAGGAATGGCTAAGATGGTGGCTTCACAGTTCACTGTCCAGAGAGGTTCTGAATAGACCCAAGTAAATAAGTGATGATATTTTAGCTTGTCGGCCAACAGAAAAATATATAAAGTTTTCTGAATCCGAGTTGTTTTGTTTTTTCTTCACAAACACAAAAAAATTATATGGGTTGAATTTAACATTTTGAACATAATTTCAAAATATTTTAAGTGAAATTTCAAACCAGTTCATTTATAAAGCATTAAAACAAATTGTTTGAATACTGTCAAAAAACACATTTTCAGGGTTGATTTGTTTTTTTCCCTCCCAGGTGTGGACAAAATATTAACTACATCTAACCCGAATTTGTGAATAGTTTTGGTGCCCAGAAAATACATTTAGATCAAGTTTATTATTCAACAACAACAGAAATATTGCCCAGCTCTAGGGCTATCTTCACATCTACTGAAGTCAAAATTTGAAGGTATATCTCCCACTTTTTCACCTCTCTATGATTTAGTCATTCTCTGCATTGCAAAAACGTCATCAGTCACCAGGTTAATGCTCTGGAACTGCTCCATATGAAGCCAGTCAGGACTCTGGGGGAGCCTCCTCTCTCTGAGCATACTGTCTCTAGGACAAGAAACTTACACAGCTTCAGCCTTCCTGGGTCTGACCTCAGAACATTCAGCATCTCCTTCCACACTGTGTGCTTCCCACAGGGAGTCCTCCCGGGCAGGGTTCCTGGGGAAGCCAGAGGGCTCTGCACCCTAAATTCTCAGTCAGCATCAACCGGCGAGCACTCTCTCATCGGCTCTGGTACTTCACCGGAGCGAGAGGTGCAGGCGTAGTCGACGGCGGAGCATCAGCCATCAACTTACTGCAGGTGAAGAACCGCGGTAAGTAGATCTAAGTACGTTGCATTATTCACTTAACTTAGATCGATCCCCCACCCCCACAGTGTAGACTAGGCCTTTGTCTTGCTTCCAGGGCAAAGAGCCACCTGATTGCATCCCCCACCTTGGTGTCAGGTTAAAAAGAGCACTGGTCATAGCAGATACGCAGGCAGCTGGAGCAGCATCACCTGCCCCAGAGGTCTCGTCCAAAGTCATACACCCCTATTTCCACCATTGAGATACTGTTGTAGCACACAGGGAAACTGAGGCACACACAGTATTCATGCAATACTGTGACACTCACATAGGCTCAACAGTAAGACTCACAATATAAAAGGGAAAATCCCCATTTGTCACGTCTCTTATGGTAGGATCCATTGTTAGCAAGATAGTCAGACCGAACTGAATTGAAAGAACAGCTTGCTACATAGAAAGAATAGACGCATGTATGACTCAAGAACTTTTAAGCTTTTGTATTAAAATGTTGATTCTAACAGTAGCATGTAAGGTGAGGATTTAGTTTGTCTATTATTAGACAAATGGGAACATGAAAAGGGTTCCAATGAGATTCTGTTTCTGATGCTGCTACCATATGTCAATTTTCCTATCCTGCTTTTCTTTCTATAAAAGATATAGAATATAGTATTAGGCTGCTGGGAGCACTTTTCATACCAAGCTTCAAAAATCTAATTAAATCAGTACAACATTTAGCTAGTAAAGTTTTGATATGTGTACCAAGATATTGTAAAACACAGGATGTAAGAGCATCAATCTGTCTTTACCATCAGCCATTTACATGTAATACTTGCTAGGTTTTAGTTTATAGCCTCTTTTTAATAGCATCAGTGAGTGCTTCACAGGATAGGACCTTTCACTAGTACACTCTACTAATTGCAAATGATCGTGTCCCTTTTGGGTGCTCTTCAGCAGCTGAGATGACCAGATGAGCTCCCAATTAGCAAGTTATATGGTAAATGTGTTTGCATATATTTGAAAATCAAAGGCATTAAGTTAAAACTTCTGAGAATACTTTTTCTTCTATTGTGGGTGGGGAAGGCACATGCAGGGGAAATTACAATTTTCTTTTCCTCATTAAAATGAGGAGACTAAGGGAACCAGTGTGTGCTACACACACAAAAATATATTTTCTTGCATGGACAAGGTGAGAAGACTCTTTAGAATATTCAGATATCTGAATTAAGCCAGTTTACATCAGAATTTCTCTGAACTAAACACTCTGGATGGCAGATGAGAGGTGAAAAAAAGTTGTGGTAAGTAGACACTGCTCTAATCACCTCCCCTCATCAGAGGGTCTGGAGCAATTTGTGTAGTGGGGGTGCTGACAGCCACCGAATCAAACTGTAAACCCTGGATAGAACAGAAACCACTTCAAGCCTGTAGGTGTGGCAGCACCCATAGCTCCAGCACATATGACCCTTATCTCAGCACGAGAAAACACTAATGATGCATTCTATGAGTTCATCATCCTCTGAATTACTACATGGCTATGGATAATAGGAACATGGATGCAGTACTTCAGTTATATGGCCTGGCAACTAGATCGATAGGATTCTGTCTTTCAACTACAACTCCCAGTTCCATTCAACTCCATTAGACATGTCTCTTGCCTTGATGTTCTCTCAAACATTAAAAAATAGTTATCTTTAAACTGCCAGCTATTGCAGGCTCAATGAATTACAAATTTCTTGCCTTAAGGATGGGTAGGGGCAGCATATGCCTCCTGTAATAATGTGAACAATGGTGGCATAAACATTGCATTGCAAAGTCCAATTGCATAACTATATTGTATTGGCAACTCTAAAAATGAAATAAGAAGTAGTAGTTTTATTGGTGTTTTTTTAAAGGATGTGTCAATTAATTATTAGTTTCAAATCCATGTGAATATCAGAAGTAACAATTAATTCTAAAATGTGTCTAAAATAATATTTTCAAACATCTTCTCTTATTTTACAATGATTTCTCTGCAAACTCCAATTTTAATGCATTTAAGTGTCAGGAAGAGCCAGTTTATTCTTAAGCAAGATTGAAGACTGACAGCTAAATATTTCCTTTATTAAAATTTATCTCTCTGCAGTACTTCTAAGAATGTCTAATAGAAAATTAAGAAACCAAAACTTCAATCTGCACTTAAATAATTTCACAGGCAAACAAACCGAGGAAGTAAGGAGCTGTAGGAAAAGTCTCTTAGAATGAACTTGGATTAACTTGTTTTAGGTTTTTAAAAAACATTAAGAAAAATAGATGGGTGAAAAGCAGAGTAAGGTAGATTTAAAAAAATAGACGTGGTCGGTACCCTGGTCTCATCTTGTCCAAATCTTTGAAGTTCAGTTTGGGATGGAGAGATTTGGATAAGTGGTTCCAGTACTGGGCCCATTTCTTAAACATAATAAAAAAAAAAGAAAAATTATGTCTTGCAAATTTAGTTGTCTTCCCTTGGCTCCTATCAGAAAATTTTAAGATTCTTTAACATCTGTATGTCATTGTCACAAAAAGAATGGCTCTGATGATGTTCCGATGAGGGTTTCTTTTTCACTCTTGGACAAATACGGTATTAACAAAGAGGAGGCACAAGCAAATTTATTATGCTCACAAACACAGAAAAGAGAAGTAACATCTGGGAGAGGAGAACATGGAACTTAATAACTTAATGCCCAAGTCTGTGGGCAAAATACTATATATACACACTTCTCTCCTCTCCAATTCAGGGGTGTTCAGGATCATAACTATATTTAAAATAATATAAGCAGAGGGATCCTAAAAATCAAAACAACGAGATATTGAGAACAGTAATTTGACACCTTCAAAAACCTACAGAGGCTAAGAAGAAGCTCCTTCTCCACACAACTTCACTGAACAAGTCAAATCTATAAAGCCCTAGGATGGCAGTGCTGGTAAGAATAACATTCTTTCAACCCTCTTTGATTGCTGCTGTTTGCTTTCAAAACAATTAAACACATTCCATGGTCTAGAACATGTAATCCCAACAGAATATATCCTACCCAAAAGTGCTTTGTATTCTTTTCTCTGAATGTTCGTTTCCTACATACTTTACTGTAATTGAAATATACTACCAATATATTTGAACACCAAAAACAAACTGCACAACAAACATACTTTTCTCTTATTGATTACTTCTTCACTTCTCAGGTCATAAGGTCTGTCAAAATGTTTCAACCTAGAAGGGTTTTCCCCCAGCATTTACAGATCATTTAATAGCATATAATGGCATCAATATCAGAGAAACTACTGTAACTGAAAACAGAGTATCCAAAGCAGCACTACACACAAGTGTGTGGTGTTCAATACACCAAACATATAATAAGTGAGGAATCATTTCCAACTTCAATCCACAGTAGGCTGTGGGGCCTACTTAATCTGATATTCACTTTGCCAAGAAAAAGGAATAGGGCAAAAGGTCCACCTGATACTTTCATCCTTAAGGCTTGATTCTTAGAGTATTGTTTGTTCTATTTCTATATGAATGTCAGGTTTTTTAATCAAAAGAGTTTTTATTACAGGGGTTTCCACTCCTTTGCTCATATGCAGAAGGTGACAGATTTCTCTTTTATACCCCAACCCGAGTAACTCACAACATGAAAAGAGCAGATTCAAAGATGCTAGAAGATACCTAAGTATAATAATAAAGTGCTGTTAACATCTTATTTCTTTTAGAATACTAATTATTGCAGTCCAGGAGTATAAGTGCTATAAAAATGCCAAATGTTATGAGTTATATGCAGGAATTTATTCTACCATTTGACAAGCAACAACGTCACAGATTTAATAATGTCTCTTGTCAGTCTTTGTAAACAAAATACTGAAAAGAGATTTGTTTTGTTACAATTTACTCTTTTTCCCTCTCTGGGAAATTATTTTAACCAAAAGAAAAGAAAGAAAGATATAAATAATAAATGCAGATTAATAAAGTCTGAATGGCTGAAAGAGAAAATCAAAGAAATTGAACACAAAGAAAGATGTATCAAAAGATAAGAACCTTCAATTACAGAAGAAAGATGAATAATGCAACCCTTATGAACAAAAATGGACAATACTTGATAGACCCTAAAGACAAGAGTGAGAGATGGCAAAAATATATCCAGAAACTATATGGTGGTGAAAGGCCTGAAAAAGATCACCTGGAGATTAATCAAATAAACCCATCAATAATGGATGAAGAAATGGCAGCAAGAAAAAGACTTCTGAATGGAAAAGCACTAGGTTGTGATGGAATACCAGCTGCATTGTTAAAAAGCATAGAGGATGAAGGCTTGAAAGCCCTGTCAGAGATATTAAAGAATATGTTTGAGACAGGAGCATTGCCAGAAGACTTTTCAGCCTCACTCTGTATCCAAATCTCCCCAAAAGAGCAATGCTATGGATTGTAAAGACAAGAAAACAATCAGCCTAGTATCTTATGCCTCCAAGATACTTTTGCAAGTTGTTCAAGATAAAATACAAGAACAGATTGATAAGGAAAAAAAGTGAATATGGCTTAAAACATGGAAAGGATATGATAAACACTATTGTGAACTTAAATCTCATACTAGGATGATAAATTAAAATGGGAAAGGTGGTATACTTGTGTTTCATTGACTTCCAGAAAGCATAGGACAAAATCTACCTCCTATAAATCACTCACCAAATTAAGATCTGATGGATACACATGCCAAATATAACAATTGTACTGGAATCAGAAGGTCATCATAATAGGAAATGAAAATCTAACAGAGATTAAGAAAGGAGTGAGACAATGTAGTATAATGTTACCAATTTTTACCATTTATAGAAAGTGTTTGATTAAATTAATTCAAAAACAGAAGAAAGTATTAAGTGGAATGGAAAATAATCTTAAAACAGAAAAAAATTAAAAACAGACTCCAGTGAGAAGCTGCTACACTGGAATTAATTTACAAATTGGATACCATCAATTTAGGGTTAAACGGAGACTGAGAGTATCTGGGTCATTACACAAATTGAATCTATTTCCATGTTAAGTATCCTCACACCTTCTTGTCAACTGTCTGATATAGACCATCATTATTATCACTACAAAAGGTTTTTCTTCCCGCCTTCTGATAAGAGCTCATCTGAATTACATAACCTCTTAGAATTGGTATGGCAACTTCCACCTTTTTCATGTTTTTCTGTGTGTGTGTATATACATCTTACTTCTGTGTGTTTAATTCTATACATCCGATGAAGTGGGCTATAGCCTACGAAAGCTTAAGCTCAAATAAATTGGTTAGTCTCTAAGGTGCCACAAGTACTCCTCTCTTTTTTTTTAATGAATACAGACTAATATGGCTGCTACTCTGAAACATTCACCATGCAAACGACAGTGCTGTTGACTGATTTAGAAAAATGTGTGACATTGGTGGAGATTGTATATGAATATAGAAAGAATATTGTCTAGCACTGTGGACAAGGCAAAAATCCATAGTGACATGCAAAGATCCTGGTAAAATATACAAGATTCCAGTGAATGACACAGCTGTAAGCAAGTGAGAATTTTTTGGTACGTAGAGAGTACAACTCCAAAAGATGGAAGATTGGATACTAATGTCAGATACAAGCATGGGTAAATGAGACATTCAGGAATATTAAACATGTGATGACATAAATCTGAAGACAAAAAATTCAGACTCTTAAAAAAAACCTTATATTAGGTCTGTGTTAAATTATGATTGCTAAATATGGAATTCAAAAATTGAAAATAAAGAAATTAAAATCCTCCTAATTACGCTGTTACAGAAGAATTCTAAAAAATTCAGAGTAGACTGAATAACTAGGGAAAATGTTTAGGAACTCAGCAAATACCAGTCAGAGAGCTAATTAAAAAAAAAAAAAGATTTGATTTCCAAGGTAAATTTTAAGAGGTTCAGCAGGCAATGTACTGAGGGGATACTTGAAGGGAAAGTTGATGGCAGAATAACTTGGAGCACAAAAAAGATTATCACGGATGCATGATGTGGTATCCAGCATGTATGATAAGAATTACTGATCCACAAAGATTAGCAGAGGATCATACAGAATGGGCCACCATTGTTGCAAACCTATAGTAATAGAGAGGCCACATGTATGCTATATAAACAGGCTACCATCTCTGTGACAGACAGACCAGCTGAAATTAGAGCAACAGGGCAATTAACTGATGTATGTATATCAAAGAAATACTAAAAGGTCATAGTGTGTTCAAGCCAATTCATATGCAAGATGTAACAGTATTGTTAAGCTTGACTATATCCTGTTGTTTATTTTCTCTAATAATGCATGCCCTGTAGTAAATACCCCTGGATCAAAAAATGTGTTATAAAGATGGGAATTTACTTAGTATGCAGAACTTCACAAATACTAATGAAGGATACCTAAATTGTTCCTACTTATCCATCCCTTCTGTAATGAGTGGCTGGCAATTACATTATGTCTGTCACTGTGACTGGATTACTTGTGTATGCAGAGGAAGTAGAACGTTAATTTCAAAGTGGTTACACAGACTCCTCCCCTCTTTCATGTTTTCCTTTATTACCATTTGCACACTGTAATCCATCCAGACTTCACATATATGCAAGTGGAAAGTGAATACATTCTTAAATACTATTCACAATTTAGGTCCCCCAAAGGCTTAGGGGGTGACATGCACTATCTTGAGTGAAAACTGACCACTTAGGACTATTTTGACTAGCACTGCAGCACTAGTTTTATCTCTAGCTCTGTGTAAAATAATCCCACTGAGGACATTTTTGAAAAACAACTTTTTTCTTTCAGAGATTCTCTCTCCAGAACCCCCTGGCTCAAATAACCCCACATTTGAGTCACTAACCCTACTCTGCACTCCCACAAGGCCCAACACATTTTAGGAAAATCCATACAACCATGGGGATTTTAGTGCACTAAGAATGGTCATCCTTCAAACTGGAAGGTCAGAGGAATAATGAAGGGGAAGGGATCCCTTACACATCCATCTACAGCAGAGAAGACTCTGAAAGGTGTGAAGCAGCCCATTCATCTCAATAAGATGTTCTCTGCTGAATGAGAGCACCACATAGAGATGAATGCAACATGAAACATTAGCTCTCAAACATGTGAACTGCTCCATTCATCTCCATTGGTGTTCCCACCTCTCTCCTGAGTGCTCTAGAGTCTGTGATATTCACAAGTATGCCCATTATCAGCTCCCCACTTTAAGGCCCAGGACTTCCTCAGATCCCAGCTGACATGTTGGGTAGGGAGGGGGCCTCAGACCCTCTTAAAAAGGCCCCCAGCCCCTGCCAACTTTGCTCACATGAGAGAGGGTAGGGAGAGGGCTCCAACCCCTGTAGATGGCATGGGCCTCCCATATCCTGGTACACATAAGGGAGGCAGCAAGATGGGCTTGGAAACACCCAGAGGGTCAAGGACCCTTATATCCCAGTTAATATGGGGGACACAGAGGAGGCCTCAAGTCCCATCCTAGCCCCCCTCAAATCTGGGTGTGCCGCTGGTAGCAGAGAATGTGGGGTTAACCGATGGCCCTTCCCCTATTTTCCACCTCCCCAGTGTCCCCTAGCCCCCATACCTCCCTTACCTGAGCCCATTACCTCTCTCCTCATCTCCATTTATCCTATGCCATCACTGCTGCCTCAAGCCTCTCTACTATTGCTCTCCTACTCTTCTGTCTCTAGTATCACTCTCCTCTTAGCACTCATGTTGAATATCCCCCCAAATACTTGGATTTCACCCTCCCCCACAAAAAATAATAATCTGCCACCTATAATTGCCAAATTGTAACAAACTCAAATCACTCATTCCTTTTGTCTGTAGCTGTGCAATTATTTCAGTAGGGTGTAATTCTAAGTGATACTCCAAATTATAAGTGGTCTAAATAGGGAACACATAACAAATACATTTGAGTAATCCAGACATATCCACCCCAGCCTGTCAGAACTACAGTTTTACTGCCAAAAGTCAATACCATACATAGTTTTTTACTTTTCATTAGGATATTAACCCATCTAAGCATTTTAATTTAATATTCTCTAAGATCAGCCACTACTTTGGTCTGTGTCTTTTAGCTAGAGTTCAAGTGTTTTTTATTCTGTGACACTTTCCAGCTGGGTGACATACTCCTGGACCACATATTTTAACATGGAAATATAGCAGAGCGAAGGATGACTAAATTCAAATTTACCCAGAGAGGAGTAGCAGTGAGATTGAGAGACTGTCTGGAAGGAAATATTTTATTTTAACATGCAATTGTCTAATTAGCTGGGTTTTTTAATATGTTCCTTAAGAACTTTATCCAAAAGTACATTGAGTCTTCCAATCAACTTCAATAGGCTTTAGATCAAATCCTCTTTGCTGGATCACTTAAGAACTATATTGTGGCTACATAGCTAGCTAGTCCTCAGCTTCCTATGCTCTGGAGCTTCTCTACTAGAATGGACACAAGCCCACTGGCTCGACAATCGACAATGGGATACTCCTGCATAAATCCTGGCTCTGAAAAGTAATATCATTACATTAGCTACTGTGCATGAGAACACTGGAATGGCTGTACATTAATTTCATCCTGCTTCATGCCTTATGCTGAATAGGGCAGTGCTTTGGGCATCCTAACGATAAAATCTTCACTTCTGTGGATGGGGAAGAAGAGAAAGATTGAGACAGCTGTTTTATAAAGGAAGAAAATCCTTGGGACAGGGCAGCATGGGATTATTTTTATCATTATAATCTCAGCCCTGACATTAAATTTCCACCCAGCAGTCCATGGGAAGCCTGTATTCCATTCCGAAAGAACTAGAATACTTTAAAACCGAGGGATCATTTAAAAAGTACACAGTTTTTTGTTTTGTCTTATTGGCTGTGGCTTGTGTGTGATTTTCAAGAGTGGCTCCATGTGGAGCACATTTCAATAATCAAGTGAGGAAATCATAATGGCCTGATTTTTCTGGTGAACTCCACAGTCAAGAGGAAAGGTGACAAACATATAAAAGTAGATATTGTTGGTCGCTGATGCCACGTTTTTCAAGAGTATCTTTGTCACTTTCACTTCAAATAGCAAATGTCTTGGTGAAGGTCATTCACCATTGATGAAGCTTTGGGTGGTTATCAGAACTTGTACATGGCATAATAGCTTTG
Source organism: Sternotherus odoratus (assembly GCA_032164245.1). Taxonomy (NCBI): domain Eukaryota; kingdom Metazoa; phylum Chordata; order Testudines; family Kinosternidae; genus Sternotherus; species Sternotherus odoratus. The sequence goes on along the minus strand of JAVMKO010000002.1, from coordinate 83,063,270 downwards.
TAATTAAATATTTGCCTTAATGTATCTGGAGGAACTAATTCTGCTTCTGATTTCTGGGTCTGAAGTCTTACCATAGCAAATGGCTCCAGCATTGTTTCAACAGTCAGTCTCAACGAGGCAGCTATTTGAGTAGAAGAGTATCAAGGGTATATTCTGATTGGGAGATTCTTGTAATTCACTGGTCTGATTTCACTTGCCTGACTGCTCTCCGTGGATGTTTGCAATGCATCACAATAGTAGCTGTGTGGTGTTTAACTATGTAATCCATGTATCAGTGTTGTTTTTAAATACTCCCTTTATGGGAATCAAAGTCTTTATTTATTTTTTTAAAAAGTGTTTCACGTTTTATCCTTGCCAAGGTCTGTGTAAAATGAATTAATGCATCCTATTTGTCTTGTTAGGAGAGATGGCTAGCCAGCCCCTCAATAGATTTGGATTCCCATTAAAAGTTTTCAGTTGTCTACTTTCCTTTTAGTTACTGCATGTAGCGTATCCTTTTCAGATATCTTCCAGCATCTAAACTACTCAGACAGAATTGCAGGAGATTCTTCCTGCAAACTTTAAAAGGATAACCCAGTGATAGTGCTAGATCAAGGTTTATGTTAAATAAGGTGAACTTGTCTGGACAAAATGTAAGTTGGTTCCTATCACTTACACAAAATCTAAACCTTAGAGGTTCAAAGTAGTTCAGTTAACAAACTTAGAAAAAAATAAAAGTAGGTAGGATCTCAGGATGGATGCTAATATCCTGAACCCGGCAATAGGTCTTGTGAATGCTAATACACATCCCCATGACCGCCAATTGTGGAGCTAGCAGCTCTAGTAACATCTTGACCTTCATTAAATTAAAGTCTCATGTACACAGGAATGACACCAAAACTCTGCAAACATGCCCCCTGTAAGAGGGGGTACCCCGATCCCTATGCTTGGAGTACAGAGATCAGGGCTTTTATATGCTAGACCAACAAGTCCTTTCCCCCCCCACACACACACACACATACCCACTTTACCAGTTGGGGTTTTTTGGGGTTACCAATTGCTGCCACCATCTGAGTAAATATCCAAAGCCTGAATTGGGGTACTTAGACTCCCCAAAACCCTAACTCTGTCTTTCTCCCTGGAAGCCAAAGTTAGACGCCTGGAGGCTGCTTTCCTCCCTCCCCCCCCCTGCACCCTGTCTCCTGTTGTAGTGGTGTAGTGTTGTGGTATGGTGTCCAGAGGCTACCGGTGTGGTGCTTCTGCTTTCTCCTGTTGATATCACTCGGCTGCGTGCGTGTGTTCCCTCTGTGTGCTGCCCCAGCTCTGTACAGATAGCTGACGCAGCAGACTCGACGAGAACCCCCAATAACCACAGAGTCTTAGTAAGGTACAAAGGCACCTCGGCCAGGGTTTATTGCGACCCTGACACCCTTTCTGTTTCCAGCGGATTTCTCAGTCCACCAGACATACAGATAGAGAGTGACGCTTGGCAATGGACACAGCTCAGTGACGGGACATTGTCACTCCCCCTCGAGCTGGACAAAGACATTCCGGTGACACATGCTTATATACAGATACAGAACAAGTTACACATCACTCTTGACGTATTCAGGTGTAACCCTTCCACGTAGCAAGGTACAACCCTCTTACGTAGTAAGGTGCAGCCCATTTACATCGTTAGGTGCCGCCTCGCCCCTTGCACCTGTTGTTTTGATCAAAACAACTCTATCCATCATTTTACCCTTTTGCCCCTGTCATTGGGATGGCTCATGAGGTTACCCGTTATCTGAGGAGTGTCCTTGGTTTATAATGTACCTCATTACTGTGTTTATACTGAAATTATAATGAGTATAAATTCTTACGATATCAGCCCTCTTCCTGCCAATTTCTGTGAGCCGGTCCAGCCTTAATTGCTCACAGCTGCAATTTGCTTCATATTAGCAAAGACTTGACCATTACTTTAGTTCAGGCCTCAGGTTGGGCCCTTAGTAGGCCTTTAGCCTTTACTTACATTGCCTTCACTTACTACATTCCCCCACTTTTTGTCTTTTTAAGGGGAGGATGTTTACCCATCATCCCGGAAAAGCATAATGTATGGACGAAAGATAACCCAGTGGGCTAAACACTGTGAGGTGGTTACCTTATTTTACCATCCACACACTCATGCCCCTGCTGTCTGATTAGTCTGCACATTCCCTCGTACGACAGACAGACAGCTTTCATTATCCAATTATTTTTCGAATCCCATATGGTGGGCCTGGGAATGTTAGGCCCGGGACCACAAATGATGTAGGGTTCAGTAGTCAACCTGATATTATCATAAGGGCTACAAAAAACATCTAAACTATATCTAAGATATAAAAATCTATAATCGAATATATGACTTATCTATTGATAAATGAGAGTATATATGTATATGTTTATATGGATCTTAAAATTGATACTTTAACTTCTTACTTTATTAAATGATTATATAGGTATATATATATACCTTTGAATATATGGAAACATATCTGTACCTTTACTTACTCTGGGACATGATTATTTGGGCGTACAACCGCAGTGTTAATTGCTATTTCCATTACCTTGTCCACTCGACCTTGTAACTTGGCGCGTTTTGTTTGATGGATCATACAGCAACACATTCCCATCAAAACTACTACAGTTAGGGCCTGGATTCCCATGAGGATTACACTTAGGGTGCGAACCACTGGATGTAAAGTTATATCCTCAGGGATGGCCCACCAGGGTGTTTCCACTGCATGTTGAACTTTATCGACTTCATGCATTTGCTGTTGTATTAAGTGGGCTATTGGTATTAGGGACTCTTTTGTCCTGGTCACTAAATCATGTATATCTAACTGTAAAAACTTTACAGGTGGAAACAGATCAACTAGTAAATCTTGCAGATGTTCATGAATGATGACCGTTTCAGTGACAGCTTTACCCTTCTTTGTTGGCCAAAAGGCATGGGCTCCTATTTGGATAGTGCAAATGACTGGTACACAAAATCCTGCCTCACTTGCAGGGCAGATATCACGATCAATAGAGAAATTAGAATACCCTATGGCACAGGCCATATCCTGAACACGTACTACTTCCTTAACCAATTCTTTTTGCACCAACCGTGCCCAGCCTTTTCTAGTAGTATTAATATCAATTTTGGCATAGCACTCACACAGCCACCATCCATTAAATTTCATACAACACGCTTGATTAATCTCTGAGCCAGTCTCCGTCACTAGACGCACAGTGGGGTAATGTTGCACATAAGTGTTATTTACCAGAGTCCCCACACTATTAGCATAGTATACTTTAACTGGCTCCTGTAACCATCTGGGCACTGCCATCATGAGATGTATGCATTTGCATTCCCCTTGATTTCTTTTTGGGATGCTGTCAAATTTTGCAAATTCTAGAAAGATAGGCATTATATGTTCTATGCCTTGTTGTTGTAATTGGCTCATGACGGTGGCACGATTTAAGATACGTGGCCAATTTTGAAGCTGCAGTTGCAACAAACTTTGCTGTACCATCTCTAATACTCTGCTTTCATAGGCTGTGCAGGCTACTGCCAATGAAACATCATTGTTTTGTATGCTGTTAATGAGACAAAATAGTGGCATTTAAGTGTTGAAACCCTTGTGCAATGACATGCATATTGTTAATAGTGATTGCATGTTGGTCCATTAGCAAACTGCTAACACCTCCGTAGCAGTGTATGGAGGGAAGGAAGGAGATGGTGTTGGGAATGTGGTAGGTTGTATTATGCATGTTAGAGTGAGATCTTCCCCCACTATTCCTGTGATGTAATCTTCCATAATCTGCTTTGGTGCTACTAGAGCATGCTCCATTTGTGGAGTTGCTCATTTTCTTTCCTTATGTATATTTTGTTCAGGGTGTATTGGTGTAGTACCGGGAACATCGTTGTTTAAACCTGGAGGAGGGAGAGCCAAAATAGCTATGGGTTCACAATTTACAATAACATCAACTTTCCAACAACATGCATAACCCCCCTGTGTCTCTTTACTTAAAATCGGCCTCAAACTTTAGATCCAGTCTATCATTCTTAACTTCCCATGCCATCTGAATTGGGAAGGGCGAAACTCTGAGTATGTTTCCTGTTTGTTGCTGTCCTTTACTTTCACACACCAACTTCAACACAGTGCCGGTAGGGTGCTGCTGACTAGGTGTCTCCCATTTGTTTGGATTATCTGCTGTTTCGACCCAAAAGCTTCTGGTCACTGAATGCGTTAGATTGAGTTTAGTGACATTTGTTAGTCCCTTTACATCTTGGGCTATCACCAACACGCTTGCCAAGGTCCAGATCCATGGTGGCATCTTAACCTGTGAAAATACAAATCACACTCGCCTCTCCTTTATGGGCGCAGAATAAGTGATATTAATCTCTCTTTTTTTTTTTTTTTTTTTTTTTTTTTTTGCATTACCAATGCTCCAAGTAAACTGACTCTTCGCCCTTAATTGTCTAGTAGGGTAGGGTCTAGTCAATTCAAAGCGTTTTAATTGTCTCCAAGCAAGGTGTAGCAATAAGTGGGGTGCTGAGATTAAAGCTCATAAAACTTCTATTACCTAGTTGGAAGGTTTCCATGGTACTTACTGCACTTGCTTATCTTGTATATTTTTCTGTAAAACAAGCACAGACATGTAACATATATGTTCAACCCATATATTTCTTTAATTGCATAGCATGCTTCCAGTGTGGCTGTTCCTCTATGTTCACTAGGTATAGGGATGGTCCCAATTTCTCCAAAATGGGCTAGGGTCCATTCCATTCTGCTTTAGGGGGAAAAAAAATTTTTTTTTTTTTTTTTTTTCTTGGGACCCGGTTCAATTTTAACCATTACTTGTTCTCCAGTTTTCCATTGTTTAATGTTATTGTGTGCATCAAAAGCTTGATTTATCTTTAGCTGTTTTGCATCCTGCTGTGCTGCAGCAGCTCCTTGCACTGTGCCCAGCCAATATTTAAAACTGTTTATCTAGGTGGTACTTATGGTTAATTGCATTATCTTTTGCCTGAAGCTCTTGTAAACTCTGTATCTCTTTTTGGTTGTTTTCTCTGTTTTACTTTTTTTTACTTTTACTTATACTCTAGTTCTATAATTCTAGTTCTGAATTGAATTCCTAAATACTGCACTTCTTTCTGTTTAATCTGAGATGTGGAGGGGTTAAATTTCAAGCTATACACTTGGCAGCACACCAGCAGCCGCTGCATTAACTCTTCATGTTTCTGCTCTGTTTTACTCACAATTAAAATGTCATCTACATATTGAACAATTCTCTCTGTTTGTAACCATCCTTTTTTTTTTTCCAGCATATCTCTCACCACAGTATGAAAAATTGTGGGTGCATTACAGTACCCCATTGGTAACACATTCCAACAGTAATGCATACCTTGGAATACAAAAGCTGTTTTATACTGAGACTTAGGTTCCAAAGGTAAACTCCAAAAGCCATTTTCCACATCTAGTACTGAGAACCACTTCATATCAGGGGTAATCACTTCTAATAATTCAGGGTACGCCGCTACCACAGGCGCTCCCCGTTTGGCAGTTTTATTTAGCCCTCGATAGTCAATAGTCAATCTCCAAGTCCCATCAGGTTTTTTAACTGGCCAGATCGGTGCCGCGTTAGGCGCTGAGCACCTTCTGATTAGATTTCTTTTTTCCAGTTCTGTTATTACTTGTCTTAACGATTCCTTTGCCTCCTGAGGTATTGGGTATTGTTTTAAAAAGGGAGGTGTATTGCCCTCTAATGTAACAGAAGTTTTTATTTCACCCTTGTTTAGGGAATTTACTGCCCAGACAGATTGAATTTCCCTTCACCAGCTCTCCCACCTTTTTGGTATGGGAGGCGGTGGTTTGGGTTTTATTGCTCTTATCGTCTGTGGAGCCAGTCCCATAGGAATTAGATTTACATCATCGGTATCTTGCATTACAGTGAGAGTCTGTCTAATACACATATTGGGAAAATCTAAGATCAATCCCAAACGCTTAATTGTCTGTGCTCCAATTAGATTTTCTCTCCCTGCAACAGCACAGTTCTCCTGACTGGTATGCATACCAAACTGAAGGGGGAGGATTTTAACAGTATACGTCTGATTAGTTCCAGAAATCCCCTGTATTTGTACTGACTCTCCAGTTGGAAAAGAGTTAAAGTCATCTTTTACTATAGGAATTCCAGCCCCCGTATCTACCAAAAAATCAATTAGCCCGTCCCCGACTCGAATGCTTAAATGGGGGCGCCCCCAGACATCGACTGTCATGGGTTGTTGAAAAATGCATTCCGAGTCGTGGATAGGGCTATCCTATGCTACTAAATTAGTAGCAACTGGGTCATTTAATCCTGTTGCCAGCACAGTAGCCCGAGCTACTTTCATTCCTGTATTTTCTCTATTAATCATGCACGCTTGCAGTTTTGCTTGCAGCTTCTCAATCTCTCCCTTAAGGTCTAAATTTTCCTGTTTCAGAACTCCGAAAGGTACCCACGCACCCTCTCTATCACTATCTCTCGTTCTATATGATCCACGACCTCTCCAGCTCCAGCCGCGACTACGGGGGGAGTATCCAGGACCCTCTGTTCTCCACTGTCGTAACTGAGTACGCAGTTCCTTAACAGGAGTTCCTTCCTGCTGTTTAACTGCTGTTTCAACTTTTGCGATCTATTTATCCCAAGCCAAATCTTTACCTCCATTCTCACACCAAGCATTCATCCAATCTAATACACCAGGTGGCAACGCTTCCAGAACTATAGCTTTCAAATCTTCCATATTAGCATTCACACCTGAGAATCTAATATAGGTTTGAATCCTTTCTGCCAGTTTCGCAGGAGCCTCTCCTGGTAATCTGGCCATTCCTTTAAGGATTGCTATCTCACTAGATAACTTAAAGTGCTTCTGCACTACGCGTTTAATCATCTGTTCAACATCATCATCAAAACCAAGGGTGTGACAGTTGAGGGGTCCTAACAGCATTTGTACTAGAATAGGTTCCTGCAACATGTCAATTCGTACAGCTTTGAGTAACTGCTTGCCTTTATGGAGCTATGCTATAAATTCATTGAAATTGTTAGGGGGGGGGGACCCACAGCTCTGGCTAATGCAGTTAGTTCATTAATCTTTAACACGCTGAGCCTAGCTGTCAATCCGCTCACGCGGGGTTTTTTAGATTCATGACCCTTTTATAGTGTTAGCCAATCTGTTTACTTCATTATCCATATCCTTAAATAACTGTGAAGGGGTGTTTACATTTGGGGGACTGCACGGGGATTTATCAAGATTAAAGGGGGGAATTTGATTTTCACCCTCACCTATTTCTCCTGTTTTTACTGGAATCAATCTAGGTTTTGGGGAGGGCTTGCCCAGAACCTGGCTTGCATCATACGGTTGCGGTGCGGTGCGGTAGCTCCTGCCCATGGGTCATGGCAGGATGCTTTAACAGAGTCATTCTACATGTCCCCATTGCAGCATCCATCCCAACTGTCCATGTGCTATCTCTTAACTTGGCAAGAGCTACCTGTTTCCATTTCTGTCCCCACTCCTCAGGCACTATAAAAGTACTTGAAGAACACTGAACCCCAGGGGACGGTACTTTTTGCTTTTGCAGGTTTTCTACAGCTGTTTCTAATTTTTTATTTTCCTGCCTCATTTTCTCGAGCATGTCATGAGTTTGGATTGCTTGCTCGACTGCCCGGGTTATCTCTTCTGCTAATTCTGTTTTTTCTGTTAGTTCTTTAGCCAGCATTCCAGCATGCTGTCTTAACCATCTCACTACCAGAGATGTAAGTTGCAAAATTCTTGCTTTTTTACTCTTATTACTGTTTCTCAGAGCTTCGGTTTCTACCATCGCTCTACATATGCCAGTCCATGTTTCCCCACTCTCTTTTTTAAATTCATATGGACCCCCCTTACTGGCAATCCAGTGGGTCCAACAATTATCAAACTCCGTGGGGATCATAAGGGAGGGGATAAGGGGGTTCCCTAGCTCGAGATTTACTGCCATGTTAGGTCGCGAGTCCCACCACGGAAGTTTTGCTTACTTACCAGATCAGCGGTCGGGGTCACCAGTGTTGTAGTGGTGTAGTGTTGTGGTATGGTGTCCAGAGGCTACCGGTGTGGTGCTTCTGCTTTCTCCTGTTGATATCACTCGGCTGCGTGCGTGTGTTCCCTCTGTGTGCTGCCCCAGCTCTGTACAGATAGCTGACGCAGCAGACTCGACGAGAACCCCCAATAACCACAGAGTCTTAGTAAGGTACAAAGGCACCTCGGCCAGGGTTTATTGCGACCCTGACACCCTTTCTGTTTCCAGCGGATTTCTCAGTCCACCAGACATACAGCTAGAGAGTGACGCTTGGCAAAGGACACAGCTCAGTGACGGGACATTGTCACTCCCCCTCGAGCTGGACAAAGACATTCCGGTGACACATGCTTATATACAGATACAGAACAAGTTACACATCACTCTTGACGTATTCAGGTGTAACCCTTCCACGTAGCAAGGTACAACCCTCTTACGTAGTAAGGTGCAGCCCATTTACATCGTTAGGTGCCGCCTCGCCCCTTGCACCTGTTGTTTTGATCAAAACAACTCTATCCATCATTTTACCCTTTTGCCCCTGTCATTGGGATGGCTCATGAGGTTACCCGTTATCTGAGGAGTGTCCTTGGTTTATAATGTACCTCATTACTGTGTTTATACTGAAATTATAATGAGTATAAATTCTTACGATATCAGCCCTCTTCCTGCCAATTTCTGTGAGCCGGTCCAGCCTTAATTGCTCACAGCTGCAATTTGCTTCATATTAGCAAAGACTTGACCATTACTTTAGTTCAGGCCTCAGGTTGGGCCCTTAGTAGGCCTTTAGCCTTTACTTACATTGCCTTCACTTACTACATCTCCCTCCCTGGGACCCACAGTTATGCACCTGGAGGCTGCTTTCCTCCCTCCCTGCACCCTGTTCCCGTCTACCTGGGAACCAGAGCCAGACACTTGGGGGCTGCTCCCCTTCACCCTTCCCAGCTGAAGGCAGACTTCCCCCAACCCTGTCTCTCTCTACCTGAAAGCCAGACAGACACCTGAAGGCTATTCATCTTCACCCTCTGTCTCTCTTTGAAGAGACAGGCACCTGGAGGCTGCTTTCCCCCCCCCCCTTCTCCCGTCTAACCTGACGGTGAGGAGAGACAGTCTCCACACTCCAGCTATGCCCTTAGCTGCCCTGGTTCCTATTTCCCTCCCCTTCCCCCTTCCCAGACTGGAAGCAGGGAAAACCCTAAGGGAAATAAACCAGCCGGTTTATAACTAACAAGATTTAATAAAGAAAAAGGTTAAAACAGAAATACAAACACTTTACATTTGGGGTTCCCCACTTTCTTCTGAAAAGGAAAGAACACCCCCAAAGGCATAGGCTTAATAGAATCATTAAATGGTTATACTCACATCAACTAAATAGAAGTTAAGAGAAGAAAAGCTGAGTTATCTCTACAGCCAGAGATAACCCCCCCACACACACCTGGCCCTCCTGCTTCGAGGCCAGCCAAGATGGAACTCTCCTGGCCCTTGCCTCCTCCCTGGAGACCAGCCAAGATGGAACTCTCTGGCCCTTGCCTCCTCCCTGGAGACCAGCCAAGATGGAACTGACTGTTTTGCTCCTCCCTTCTTCATGGGCTGGAGGCTCCTCCCTTCCTCATGGCAGGGAAACTCTCACATCACCTGTCTCAGACAACATAGCCCCCACCCAGGCAAGGCACTGTCTTAGATAACATAGCCCAACCCAGGCAAGGCACCCTCCACCCTTATGACACCCCCAGAGAATACAAAATTGTAATTGAACAATAGTGGGGAATAAGAATAGCTGCTGGGGAAAAAAATGCACCACAGCAGGCTGGCCGGCCAACCGTCACTTCTTACTGAAGTTGCTGCATCCAGAAAGGCAATGAGTCACCAGATGGTGCTTACAGTGCTTTACAAGTTCTTTTTCTTACTGTATAAGCAAGATTTTTTTTTAAGTCCTGGAAGAAAACTGTGGTGATGGTGGTGGGTTTTTGATGTGTTTTGGGGAAAATCTGTGGTAGACAGAAAGAGTTTGCTCTCTGCCTAATTATCCCCAACATGAATCAATGTCTTGAGGCTGATTTGCTATCTAGAATTAGACATTGGTATCTGAACACAAATCCCTGAAAAAGGAGTTTGTCTGTTAGTCATTTAAGACCACTAGGACTGGTGTATATATTTAAATAAAAGAAACTATATTAAAAACATACACCATGCATCATTTATTTTCCCTCCAATGGGAAGTGATCTGCAATGGCCTAACATCTGCCATCATTCAGCAGAGGAACAATATGAAACAATCCTAATCCAGAACTTTGAGACCTCCCAGTGTTCAATTTTTGCCAAAATCCCTACCATGGTCACTGCCTCAGAGCTGGGGCCTCTAGGGCTTCCAAACTGCTCTTCCAGCTGATTCCCTGAGGCTTCCAAGTTCCTGTATCCACAGAAAGGATCCTGGTATCCATGAGAACCCTCATGCTTCCATGCTCCCTGCTGTGCAGGCAAGGGCCTAGCCCACAGCAGGCAGCCTGATGAACTGTCATTTTCCAGTGAAACAGAGTTTCTGACTAGCTCTCCCTCTGATGTACTTTACATATTTCTTGTTACTTGTTCTTTGCGTTTAGCTATTTGATTTTTATTTTCATCTGAGTTTTCTTCATTTTCTTCCTTCACTGAGCGCCAGGGGCATGACTCAAGTGTGCTGTGGTCTGGTGTAATGACTTTTAAATGCCAGTAGAAATTAGAACATCCCTGAGGCTGTTCTAAATTATGCCAGGGGCAAACTGATGCCAAATTTATAAGGGCAGCATAGAGATGACTGAAATCTAGATCTTTGTCTCCCCCTCTCCTCAGCTTCTATGCAGAGTTCCAGCACAGATGAAGATTTAGCCACTAGTATTATACATCTAAACCAGTATTATACATCTAAACCAAAACATAACCGATTTTTCATACTTCCATAAAATACACAAAATCAAGCCAGTATTAACAAACTTTATCATTCTGACTCATCACTTCTAGATTTCTCTGTGTCTCATCATCTTGGGTGTGTATGTTTTCCGGCAGATCGTAAGTTCCTCAACGGGGCTGTCTTTATTTGTGACTTTTACAGAACCAAGCATATTACTGGTGCATAACAAACAACAACAACATACAAGTAGGTAGGTTTTAAAATTACTGTTAAAAATGAAAGTTATGAAGAGGATTTAAAAAAAATACAGGTCTGTTCTTAAAAGTGACTACAAAGAAATTACATTCTGCTAACAGATCTGTTCCCTGCGTGCATTCAGAATGACCAAATAAATAAATAAATAAATAAATAAAAATGATGTTACCACTTTTGATTCCTTTTAGCCAACAAAACTAAGAGAAACTAGAATTTAGTATTCAGTAACACTTGTAAACTCCATAAAAGGCAGTAAGATTGCACAAGTGTCACCAGCAGCACAAGCTTGGTCTACAGAATATTTTCTAATGGTGATGATGCACTAGGAAAGAACCCAGCTTGGCTCTCTGGTCCCAGGCAGTTTACATTATACTGTGAATATTTATTTGAGAAATCACAGAGATACAAAAAATGGAAATCCACAAGACCATATTCAAAATTATACCATACATCAGAGTCACTTTCAGAGACAAATTCAATAAATTATATACCTTTTCGTTTTCTATACATCTTTTGCCAATATATCTTTGCCACTTAGCATAGAAGAATGTACAAATATAAATCCATATGAATTACAGATGGAAGAAAATAAGTAAAAAACAGAGACTCTACTGATATCCCACAATGTTTAATCTTACAACTGTTTTTTTTTAAATCTATATTTTATTTTAGGCAGAAAAGAAAAGATGGTAGATGGAAGAAAAGAGCTTTTGTAGTTTAGATCTCAAGTTCGAGAAACACTCTTAATATAAAAAGGATGTAACAGAACACATACAAAAAATTTCTCCAGAATTCCAATGCCTGAAAGTTTTACACTTTATAAATATTTATTCTACTTTTTAAGTTCCCGCAGTTTCTGAAAATCTTGAAATTTTTTCTGTCAGTGTTTCACTGTTCAGCCTTTGCTTGCATGTCCTGTGTGTCTTTCAGACTTTAGATAAACAATGAGAGCTTGCTGCTTCAGTATTGACTTCATACACTTATGAAGGCAAAAATAAGAAAAATAATTAAAGAATCATAGAACTAGAAGGGACCTCAAGAATCATCTGGTCCAGTAGTATTATCTAGATCATCCCTGACATGTTTGTCCAACCTGCTCTTAAAAATCCCCAATAATGGATATTCCACAACCTCCCTACGCAATTTATTCCAGTGCTTAACCACTCTGACAGGATTTTTTTCCTAATGTGCAGCCTAAACCATCCTTGCTGCAAGTTAAGCCCTTTGTGTCTTATCCTATCCTCAAAGGTTAAGAACTTTTTTTTTTCTCCCTCCTCCTTAATTATGTACTTGAAAACTGTTATGTCCCCTCTCAGTCTTGTTTCTACTTATGGCGACCTTTCTAATGTTAACCCCCCTCCAGCAATTGAATAATAAGAAAAGCTAACGCAAGCATCTGTAACTCTTTATGTTGTGTTTGCAGCAGGTATTTTAACACAATAAAAAGTGGCACACATCAACACTTAAGAATTGGGGAACACTGTGAAATTAGCCTAAATGGATGAATTAAGATAGAAGCATCACTTAAGTTTCATATAGTTATTTAAGGCTACCTTTTTATAATAGCTTTTTTGCCCAAGATAACAAGTAAATGCCCATACTTGGTCAAACTAATGGTCTATCTAGCCTAGTATACTGTCTCTGACAATGGACAATGCCAGATGCTTCTGTCAATTGCAGATTTAGAGACATTTGGTTCTTGGGTCCCTGACCATCTTGGCTAATAACCATGATGAGTTTATCCTCTATTAATTTATCTAATTATTTTTTTAAACCAATTTACTTCTGACCTTCACAACATCCCACACAATGAGTTTCACAGATTGATTGTGCGTTGTGTAAAGTAGTACTTCCTTATGTTGGTTTTAAACCTGCTGCCTATTAATATCATGTGACCTCTAGTTCTTATGTTATGTGAAGCAGTAAATAACATGTTCCACATCAATTTTTCTACACCATTCACAATTTCACAGACCTCTATCATATCCTCCTCTAGTCTTTTCTTTTCTGTGTTGAACAGTCCTACACTTTTAAATCTCTTCTCATATTGAAGCTGTTACATAGCCCTAATCGGTTTTGTTGCTTTTCTCTGCACCTTTTCAATTTTTTTTTGACATGGGGCAACTAGAACTGAACACAGAATTCCAAGTTTATTCATACCATGGATTTATATAGAGGCTTAAGATATTGTCTGTCTTAGCTATCCCTTCCCTAATGATTCCTAACAATCTGTTAGCTTTTTTGACTGCCATTGCACATTGAGCAGATGTTTTCAGAGATGATCCCCCCCACATGATTCCAAGATCTCTTTTTTGAGTGGCAACATCTAAATTTGACTATTTTTTCCTCTAGGGTGCATTACTTTGTACTTACCTATACTGTCATTTTGCTGTTCAGTCACCCAGGTTTGTGAGAACCCTTTGTAACCCTTTGTAGTTAGTTTTGGAGTTAACTGTCTTGAGTAATTTTGTATCATTCATGAATTTTGTCACTTGACTGCTCACCCTATTCTCCCTCCCCCCGAAAGTCATGCTACTTGATTAATCAAGAGTTATAAAAGCAATTAGTACAAGATTTTCAAGACTGTGTGTGCTAGGCTTTAAAACCCATATTGAAGGACCCAGCAGCTGCCACAATAGTCTATGGAAGCTAATGGGTGCTCAGCATTTTGGAAAAACTACATCATTAATATGGATTGAAGAACTCAGAGGGACTTTAGGCATCTTAGTTTTTAAATTGTGGCCTAAAAATTATTTTAGACTTTTTAAAAGCTAATTTGTGACTATAGTTAGGTTTTCTAAATTCACGTCCAGATCCCATCCTGGGTCAACACCGGCTTGTATTGGCATAGGTACTAGCAGAGTGATCCACCAGTGCAATATATGGAAAGAGGATGCATCAGAAGAAAACAGTGACTATCTATATGGGAGTGCGACTTGAAAGCTGGAAAGGTGCATGTCCAGAGCAAGAGATGGATGTGGTGAATCAGTGCGCTATGAGAAGAGGCTGGTTAAACTGACTCTTCCCCAAATATACTAAAAATTACAGAAGCCCCAAACTCAGCTTTTGCTCCAATCTTCCCCACTGAATAAGTCCCCCCTTCTGCATGAGCTAGTTCCCAAAAGACACTACGGTGAACTAAAAACACTGATGATTCTGAGTTCACTGAACTGCCTCATAAGCCAGTGTCCTGTATCTGTGTGCCAGAATTGTGCTCAATTGTATTACGAGTTTCTGAAGAGCTCACTATGAAGAGTTCTACCTTATCTGTCCATGCACTGAAGTAGTTCTCTGAGTGTCAGTGGTTCTCTATGAACAGGAACAGTTCTATATTTCCTAATAGGAATGCCAAAGATCTGATTTTCAACCAGAACATCCAGTCAAAAAGGGAATCTGGCAGCAACTGTTCAGCAGCTGATTAGATGCTAAAATTCCAGTTGGCCACAGTAACTGACCTCTGCCATGGGGGAGCAGGAAGAGTAGCAAGCAGCTGCTCTCAGTCAGCTACTGATGCCTGACAGAGCAGTGGCTGGCTTCTGGATCAGGCTCCAAGAGGTAGGTGGTGTTGGCCCTTGCTCTTCACTATGGGAACCAATGCCTACCTGCCCCAGCTCCATGCTCTGGGAACCAGCACCCCCCATCCCCGTGTGCCATGCCCGACTGGGTGGTAGGGCAGGCTTCATGTCATAGAATCTCAGAGTTGGAAGGGACCTCAAAAGATCATGTAGTCCAACCCGCTGCTCAAAGTCAGACCACTCCCATTTTGGCCCATTTCCCTAAATAGCCCTGTCATAAGTGTGAAGTGTGCCTTGCCTGGGTGGGGCTATGTTACCTAAGACAGTGTGCCTTGCCTGGGTGGGGCTTGTTATCTGAGACAACAGTGTCATCAGAGCCTTGGGACCATGAGGGAAAGCAGGAAGTTAGTTCAGTTCGTTTCTGGCTTGCCATGGAGCTTGGTAAGGGTCCTAGACCATCTTTGGCTATAAAGATGATTCTATTTTCTTCTTATATTTCTGATTAGCTGTACTGTGAGTATAATCATTTAATTCTTTTAAGCCTGTGACTTTTGGGGTGTTTCTTTCCATTTCAGAAGGGAGCTAGAGAACCCCAAATTGTAAAGTGTATTGTATCTTTGTTTCATTCCCTTTTCTTTATTAAATCTTCTAGTTATAAAACCGTCTGGTTTATTTCCCTTAGGGTTTTCTTTGCTTCCAATCTGGGAAGGGAGAAGGGAAGAGAAATAGGGACCAGGGCAGCTAAGTGCATAGCTGGAGTGTGGCGACTGTCTCTCCTTACCATCAGGTTAGACGGGGGAGGGGGGAAGCAGCCTCCAGGTGCCTGTCTCTTCAACGAGAGGAGAGGAGGCGGGTGGTGAATAGCCTTCAGGTGTCTAATTTTGGCCCTCGGGGAGGGGGACAAAGTTAGGGTGGGGAAGTTCGGGGGCCCCCCAAGGTTTCGGAAGTATACCCAATGGTGGCAGCGATTGGTAACCCTAAGAACCCCACTGGTAAAAAGGGGGGGTGTCGGGGTGTGGGACTTAATTTGGGCTGGGAAGCAGCTAAATTAAGTGGGTTTTGGTTAGTTAAGAGTTCTTTTCTCGGTGCTCAAGAGCACAGAGACCAGGGTACCCCTCTTACAAGCTTAAGAATTGGGCCCACAACCCTGGGTTAAGCAGGTCAATGCTCAAACCACTTAGCTATTTCTCCCCTCCAGCTTCTGTTAGGCAGCAAGTGAGTCCCAAAAGAGGGGAGACGTGAGCAAGCAGGGGGTGGAGAGTGAGCAACAGAGGGAGCGGGGAAAGGAGTGAGCAGGGGCGGGGGCCGTGGAGAAGAGGCGGGGCAAGGATGTTCAGTTTTCAGCGATTAGAAAGTTGGTCATCATCTCTCCTAATTAAGTTTAAGGGTGACTGAAAAATTAGCCACACCATACATCCTATAAATTTGCAGATTGCCCATAAGCACTACTGACCAGGACTCATATCTCATCCACTCACTTCTTTCCAGTGCCCATTTCCAGTGCAATCAGTTGTTTGGTCATATTCTGAACCTCTTTATCCACAACAGCAACTAAGCAAAACAATGGGCTTGACCTAAATCCTAGTGAAGTCAATTGAAGGACTCCCCTTGACTTCAGTGGCTTTTGGATTAGCCCCAAGGAGTGCTATCACTGGCTTGTCACACTTTTCAGAAGCCTGCAAGAATAAGTCTTATGTAAGTGCTAAATACTATTAGTAAATGGTTTACAAAATGAATCCAAGTACCAACAATAGCACAAAATATTTTACTCACACATTTATAATTGAAAATAGCCAGACGTATTATCATAATTGTATTCATTTTATACTGTATTTGTCACTAAATAGTATAACCTTTACAGGTAAACAAATGCCTATGTTGTTTTTTTCTGGACAAAAGGGAAGGAATTTATCTTAAACATTAACTAAGAACATTAACTAATTTCAGATACATAACTAACAGTTACCATAGTCTTCCTGGAGCCTATACAATGATGTCAAATTCCTCTCTTTTAAAAGAAAAAAATAACCAAAAAATAGTGTTCATTTGCTAAAATACATGAGAATATTTAACTGCATGTATTCTGTGTGTGTATTTCAGGATTTCTCATATGTGGAGATAAGCAAAAAAATAAAATCAATAAAGTTAAGTGATTGTACATTAATTTGAATCATGGGCTTCAATTTTGACAAAATGCTTCAGATTTCATTAGCATGTCACACAAAGTTCAAGAATGACCTTCACGCTCATACATACTTGTATTTAATATAAAATATGATTAATCATGCCTGCTTTCTTTGGAATAATTAGCATATAATTTTGCTTCCTTGGCATACTCCAACTATATCATTACTTTTGACTAAAATTAACACAGTAAATATGACACAAATGAGTAGTCTCAGTGCAAGATTAATTATATGTTTAGGTTCCTATCCTGCCTCTACATACTGGATGTAAAAAAGTGCTTTCCTTCCCATCAAAGAGAACAAAAAGGTACTTTGTGAAAAGAGAAGCAGAGCACACAGATTCAGTATGGTAGGCAATTAGTACATAGTACATCATAATAATGTGAACTGCACTTTCTAAATAGAAAGAACTGTTAGCTAAAATATACGGTGAGTGCCTGACTCTATTGAAGAGAATGTAAGTTTTGTCATGGACTTCCATTGGGCCAAGATTTCACCCATAATGTGTGACACTAAGAAAAGAGACATACAGGCTAACAATAAGAACAGACTATGGAAACAGCATACTATTACTGCAAATATTCAAACACTGATTAGACCAGGGGTCTCAAACATGCGGCCCGTGGGATTATTTGCTGCGGCCCGCTGAGCTCCACATGCCGCCCCTCCCCCAAAGTTATTTCTGAGGTCACCAAACTCCCCTCACCTGAGAGGCGGGGCCTCATGGAAGGGGTGGAGTGGAGGTGGGGCTGGGGCCAATAGGGGAAGGGAGGCTTTTGGAACTTTATATGAAAAGATGTCAGTGATGCAGCCCTTGGGCCAGCACCACACCACTTCCCGCAGCCCCCTTTGGACCGGGATGGCAAACCGGAGCCAGTGGGAGCTGCGGTCAGCGATCCGGCAGGTAAAAAAACCAGTGGGGCCCGCTAAGGGTGCTTACCCTGTGGTCCTGTGTGCCAAGGTTGCCGATCCCTGTACTAGTCCTCATGTGGCCCTCGTGATGATTTGAGTTTGAGATTCCTGGCCTAGAAGCTCTAGGAGCCCCAGCTCAGCTGGGACACTTGACACTTGAGAGCCATGGTTTCCATACTCTCAGTCCCCCTGGCCTGGCAGACAGAGCCTTGAAGCCCCATTTTGCTGTAGTCCACCAAGAAAACTCTGGAGGAATTTCCAGGCTCTCCTCTCCCTGTCACGCATAGGCAGGCTGCTGAAGAGCCAGGAGCCTGGGTTCCCCAACAGCCCGATTGGTTCATGGGAAAGCTGGCAGACAACTAGGCAGGTTTGGGATGAAAACAGATGGCAAGCAGGTTTGGACTCTTGCCTGGTTTGATGCTGAACTTTGTCAAAATCGAACCACCTCTGCTCTGTGAGACATTTTGATGAATTGGAATTCTCTTCTGGGAAAATGTTCCATTGGAGTATTTCCAACAAGCTTTAATCATAAGATGCTTTATTTTATATTTATATTTTGATTCTCTATTTTTACTGCTTATATACTTAATTTGTGATCAAAATAAATGCACCCTAGCTCTATAGATATAGTAACAGAGTCAAATGGGCAGGAATAGTGGAATGGAAGTCTGACTAATTGAAGTAAGCCTTGAGAAGTGAGTCTCAAATAGACTTGCAATAATTTTCTCAGTTGCATTATAACCCTGTAGCTTTCCTGCACATCTAGCCCTTAAATATTTTTTAAATGACATTTTACAAACTGTTTAACATTTTATTTTTATAAATATTTCTTGCTTAAGTTTTTTGCAAATGCAACAGAGCTAGCAGCTGCAAAATGAATTTCTTCCCACCAGCTGGCTTATCATTAGTGGTGTACATCATCAGATCAACATGACTCTTATGATGTATTAACATAATACATCATCAAAATGATGTTGTTTTGAAGACTTTTAAAAAACTATGAGGCCAGATGGCAATAAGATATATACTGATATCCCTTAAGTTTTGCTAGATGTTTCAGTTGCCTAAGTGGTTTTACAATGGAGTTTTAATCGAATGTGCTGGTAGAGTGCCACCAAAATGCACTAATCTCTTTTATTTCATGACCATTCATATTTTGTGATTTTTTTCCTCATTGATATTAGGTTACTTCCATGTTAAACTTTCTAAAACATTTAGAAATGTGATGACTCAATTGGATCACATTCCTTGCTCATTTGAGATGACAGGGACTAGCAGATAATGTCATGAGTGCTGGAACTAGGGATGCTGGGAGTCAGATAAGTCATATCTTCTTTTGCTTGATTGCTTGAGTATATAAAGCAGTACCAGGACTAGTATTGAAGTTAAAATTCTGCTCCATTAGTAGTTACTTATATCTCTGACATTTGCTTTCTGCCAACATTCATGCTAGTAAATCTCAATCCTTCAAACAAATATTGGAAAGAGATCAAAAGGCTATCTGTATTGCCAAAGCAAATTCAGTCAAATGCTTGTTGAAGAATGTGGTGCAGTATTGGCCCAACTCTGTTAAAGAACAGCTTATTCAGACTGCTCCTAAGGCACTCTCTAGTTAAAGGTGCTAATAGCTCATTATTTTCTATATTATTTCAGGCATCATTCGATGTGCCTTAATTTGGAATCTACTTTAAAAAAAAATCCCCCTGCCTTTCTCCCCCTCTGTGTAGTACCAAAAATACATCTCTCACAAAATGACAAAAATGTTATTTTATTTCCACTCCAGTTTCCTAAAAAAATGCCTATACAATTCTATACTACAAACCTTTGAAAAAGGAAATTATAATAGGCACATGGCTTGTCAGAGCCATGCCCCATGACACCTAACACCCCACCATAAAATGTCACTCTGGGAATGTCTAGTCAAGCCTCTAAGACCAGTTCAACAGACTTTGGCTATTGGGTCATGCTAGTTCTCTACAAATAGTTGTATAGACAGCACTTTGAAATTGCAGCTCTCGCTGGAGCTTAGGCACAGACATCTAGGGAAGGGACCAGGTTTCAGAGTCCAATAGACACTCTGAGCCACAACTTTAAAAACTGTTGTGTAAGCAGCACTTTGGAATGCTAGCCCAAATCCTGCTAATCCAAATCTGTTGATCTGGACTAGGAGGCTCACTCCTGCAGGCTGAGTAGACATACCGTAGATAGCTCCTCTTATGGGGACAACTGTAGATGATCTATGGAGCTTCTGAAGCTTTCAAAGGGGCCAGATTCAAAATGGAATATGCCACCCCATACTTTTCTCCTACCTAGAGCTGTTCTACCATGCAATCTAAAGACAGAGAATTCATTCACATATACATACACACACACACACACACACACGTCCCCATGCTGATCTTATGTTTGTGCTTTAATTCCACTATTCATGCCACTACATATTATAAGCAAGAATTACTGCACAATTCCTCAAATAGAAAAATCGGTGTCATGGTTACAGAACTAGCTGTCCCTTGGCCCTGCTCTTGTTTGTAGGACTGTACCATCTCAGGCCTCATGTTTACTCATCCCAAAGCAGTATTTTGGAATTCTTGCACTTTTAGGCTACATCTACACATGGAGCAGGAGGTGTGATTTCCAGCTCAAGTAAAGATACAGTAAACCCTCGATTTAACGGAGCTCGATTTAACGAACTTCGGATGCAACGGACAAATTTTCTGTGCAAGTCTGATGCATTCCTGATCCATTTCTGGCAGGCTGGCTGCCGGCTCCTGGCTGCCCCCCGGGTCCACACAGCGGGAGGGCTGGCTGCCGGCTCCCGGCTGCCGCCGGGGTCCCAGCCACGGGCGGGCTGGCTGATGGCTCCCGGCTGCCGCCCGGGTCCAGGAAGCGGGCGGGCTGCCGGCTCCCGCCCGAGTCCCGGAAGCGGGAGGGTTGGCTGCCGGCTCCCGGCTGCCGCCCGGGTCCCAGCAGCGGGCGGGCTGCGGAGCTGCCGCCCTGACCCTGTGGCGGGCAGGCTGCTGCTCCGACAGCTCGTTTTTAAAAAATTATTAAATAACGGACTTTTTGATTTAACGGACACCCCCTCGCCCGAATTAGTCCGTTAAATGGAGGTTTTACTGTACTAGGACTAGTTCCCATTGACCTGGCGTACTAAAAATAGCAGGTAGACAAGGTAGCATAAGTGGCTGCTCAGGCTAGCTGCTCTGAACTAGGGGGAGGGATAGCTCAGTGGTTTGACCATTGGCCTATTAAATCCAGGGTTTGTGAGCTCAACTCCTGAGGGAGCCACTTAGGGATCTGGGGCGAAAAAAAAAATCTATCAGGGGACAGTACTTAGTGATGCTAGTGTAGGTGGGGGACTGGACTCGATAAACTTTCAAGGTCCTTCCAGTTCTATGAGATAGGAATATAAGCCCTCTTGGACTACTGCTATTTTTAGCTGGCTACTCAATGAGAGCTAGCACAAATATGCCTGCTCATGCTTTGAATCACACCCCTAGCTCCAAGTGTAGATGCAGACGTACACAGGACAATATAGCTTAAGGTCTAGTCTATAACCTCTATGACCTCACTGGATGGCTACAACTGGAGTGACCTATCTGTTTCTCGGTCACTGTCTGAGTCTAGCAAAGTCTTCTTCTTTCTTCTCCCTCGCTATGGGGTTAGCCTCCAGATGGTTTTTGGTTTCTCGGATCTGTGATATTCTCTAGTACATTGAACAAAACATGGAACTGTATGCTGCTGCCATTGATCTAAAACAAACCCCCAAAACTGTCCAACACTGAGCAGTAACAGTCTTTGGAAAATTCTAGAAATATTTGGTTGCCCCACCAAATTTATTAACATTGTACGACAATTCCATAAATAAACTGATGAAGTACTCTCTAAATTGTTCCCCATAGCTAATGAGGTGAAACAAGGCTGCATGCTGGCACCTATCCTCTGTCTTTTCTTCACAGCCATTGTGAATTACACAAAACTGTCCATGACCTCTCCAACAGGGCATCTACAAAAGCTCCATAACTGGTGAAAAACTCTTCACTCTCAAAACGTTTTTTGAAAAGACAAAAGTCATTGAGAAACTTGAAAAGTCCCTTTTGTGGATGATTGTGCTCTACTTAGTCATAATGAAATTGACTCATCCTTGGTTCTCCAAGTGCACTAGGTTCCCCTAGTCATCTGGACCCATGGGAAAGAAACTCTGGAAGAATTCCACCATGACTTCAACAGCTTCCACCCCAACATCCACCTCAGTCTGGACCAGTCCACACAGGAAATCCACTTCCTAGACACCACAGTGCAAATTAATGACGGCCACATCGACACCACCCTATACCGAAAACCTACCGACAGCTATGCCTACCTTCATGCCACCAGCTTCCATCCCGGACATACCACACGATCCATTGTCTACAGCCAAGCACTGAGGTACAATCGGATTTGCTCCAACCCCTCAGACAGAGACCAACACCTACGAGATCTTCACCAGGCTTTCTCAAAACTACAATACCCACACAAGGAAATAAGGACACAGATCAACAGAGCCAGACGTGTACCCAGAAGCGTGCTGCTACAAGACAAGCCCAAGAAAAAAAAACAACAGAACACCACTGGCCATCACCTACAGTCCTCAGTTAAAACCTTTGCAACGCATCATCAGTGACCTACAACCCATCCTGGACAATAATCCCTCACTTTCAAAAGCCTTGGGAGGAAGGCCAGTCCTGGCACACAGACAACCTGCCAACCTTAAACAAATTCTCAACAGCAACAGCACACTGCACCACAATAACTCCAACTCAGGAACCAATCCATGCAACAAACCTCGATGCCAACTCTGCCCACATATCTACACCAGCAACACCATCACAGGACCTAACCAGATCAACCATACCATCACTGGCTCATTCACCTGTACATCAACCAATGTCATATATGCCATTATATGCCACCAGTGTCCCTCTGCTATGTACATCGGCCAAACTGGACAGTCCCTACGAAAAAGGATAAATGCACACAAATCAGATATTAGGAATGGCAATATACAAAAACCTGTAGGGGAACACTTCAACCTGCCTGGACACACTATTACAGATTTAAAGGTCACCATTCTGCAGAAAGGGAACTTCAGATCCAGACTGCAAAGAGAGACTGCAGAGCTTCAATTCATTTGCAAATTCAGCACACACACTTTGGGATTGAACCGGGATCTACAATGGTTGGCTAATTACAGACATTGTTTCTCATCTCTCCATGTCCACACACCCCATTCAAATGCTAGACGAATAATCCACACTCCCTGATCGGAGATAACAAGCTGGCTCAGCTTAATTGGACTAACCTTTTCACCTCCCACCTGGCTCTTACCTACTTTTCTATAACTGCCTGTTTGTGAACACTTCTACTGCCTGCATCCGACGAAGTGGGTATTAGCCCACGAAAGCTCATGCTTCAAAACTTTATAGTTAGTCTTTAAGGTGCCACAGGACTTTGTTAACTCTAGGTTCCCCAGTGCACTGAGAAGGGGCTTTGTCAGTTTTGGCTGAAGTTGTGTGGTTTGAGTGTATTACTACTGAGTGGTCATAGGTATGCTAATGCAGTCATTCCATTCCACATACCACAGCCAAAAGCTCTCTTTAAAAATAATTGTGTGTGCCCTATTCAGTCTCTGATTAGTCTCTGTTGGCATTAGTGACCAGCTGTTCCTGCAAGAGAGCTACATTGAATCCTTTCTTCAATGCATCATGCTGAAGAGTCAAGGGCTCTCCTGGATGGTAGTACTTGAGGACAAGAGTGTTTGTTATCCTTTGTTTCAGCATATCAAATCCTTGTTTTCTGGGACCTTCTCTGTCTCACACAACTGCCTTGTGAGCTGATGTACAGGTTCTGCTACTGTAACAGCTGTGGACAGAACTTGGACAGAAAATTTCTCATTCCTATTAACTGATGTACCTCTTTCACATCCACTGGAGCTGGCATAACTGACGGCCTTGATCTTGTTTGGATCTGCTTTCAGTCCTTCTGTTGTGAGCACATATCCAGTGTATGTCACCTCATGCTGTCTGAGTCACATCTTTTCTGGGTTGAGTTTTATATTCTTGTCCCTGCACTGCTGTAAAAAGGTTTGTAGTTTTCTATCATGGTCTCATTAAGCTTTTGTAGGATTGCTCCCTTCACCTGCAATGAGGATATCATCTTCAATTATTTTCACCTCAGGTATTCCTTTCAGCATTTTGGTGAGTCTTCACTGGAACACCTCTGGTACTTGACTTATGCTCATCTATGTGGACAGCCATCTGTAGTGACCAAATAGTGTTTCAAAGATTGTCATAATGCTGGAACCTTTATACAGACCTGTGTCAAAACATTTATATCCCAGACTCTAAAGATTCTGGGGTTGGAGACTCCAGGCAAGATACTAAATGTGAATAGTAGCATATTTTGGGTGCCCTGTCCAGTGGCTTTGGGTCTTCCCAGATGTGAAGTGGGCCATAATGCTGCTTATTCAGACTGTACTGGCTTCTACAGGCACTAGGATTCCCCTTCTCTGAACACTTTGTAGCTCCTTGTGTACCGAATTATGTAGTGTCTCTGGAATTTTCCTTCATGCTAAACAGTACCCAGGTTCCACTGTGGGATCTACTTCCAGTCACAACTTTTGAGACACCTATTGCTTTTGAAAACATCCCAATAAGGTTTTAAAATTGCCTCCATTGTCCCTTTTGCTTTTAACATTGCAGCTATAAAATTCTTATGCTGCACTCTGATCAGATTCATGGCTTATATGACTGCATTCCCTAAGAAGGGTTTGTGGGGAGTACCATTCACTACCACAAACTTCAGTTGGTCCACTGCTGTTTTTCAGATAAGGTACTATGAGATCATATTTTCCTGAAGGCTGCATTATGCTCTCATTAAGCAATATTAGACTGCAACTTTTCTTTGACATGGGTGTGTTCAATTTCCTGAGGAATTACATTGTGGAAGGTCCTGTTATCCAGCTGAAATTGCACAGGCATATCCATATAAATATTGTTGCAGGTAGAGAGGTCGGTGTTATCTCTTGTTGCTTTCTAGTCCCAGCAGACAAACTGATATTCTCTCAGACTCAAGAACAGAATCAAGAAGTGGTCACTCCTGTCTGAAGTGCTAATCCCAGTTTGTACAATTCTGACGGAGTCTTCTGAGACATTCCTCAGCTTTTGCACACACTGCTAAAATGGATGAGCTTGCCACATTTCTTAAAAAGCTGCTCTAGTTCAGGGCATTTTTCATGTTTCCTGCTACAGCAAATGCATCTCATTCTGGCCACCTGCTCTCCTTTTCTGTTGTTTGGCAACATGCACTTCTTGGGGAATTATGTCTCCTAGGGCTTTCAGCCTTTCTGTGGGGCTACCACAGCATGCCCCATGTCTAGGCAGCTGTCTAATGTGAAACTGCCCTACAAGAGCAGCTGCTCTCACAAGTGGCGAGTCCAAGTGCTGCAAACTATCTTGTCCCAAATTACAGAGTCTATCAAGTCCCCCAAATTGCATATAGCAGCCAGTCTGTGTAAGGCTGTAACATAGGGGCCTGTCCCACCCCCGCTTGAATTGGTCTCTATAGAAAAAATATGTCTCTCCACAACTTCATTCCATTTTGGGGAGTAATGATTCCCCAGGGTGTCTAGGACTGCTCTGAGGCTTGAGGCAGTGGGGCGTTTCAGAGTACTATAGACCTCTGTGTCTTCTTCTCAGATAAGGTAAAAATAATAGTTTTACTTTCAAGCTGTTGTCCTCCAGAATGGCCAGGTCTGTGTACAGTTCAAATGCCTCCTTCCACCAGGTCCATTCGCGGGCTAGGATTGTGTCTTCAAAAATCTAGGGCAGTGGGGGAGCTTCAGATTGAAGCCCATGACTTGCACTGCAAACAACTTCACTCCCCCCCCCCCACAGCCTCCTCCCCACAGCCTCCTCCCCATGAGGTCCTGTTCATGCTCAACTAACTCCTCCACCTCGAGTAGTGTGGAGCTATGGTGGATGCTGAGTCCCTCTACCTCCTCTGAAACCCCACTGCCCACCACTCACTCCATCCCTCCTCTATCCCTCTGTGGCCTCTGCCACCCACTCAGTCCCTCCATCCCCTCTCCCCCGACTAGTGACGGACCATGTGGATGAGGAGTGGAGGGACTCAGAGCTGCAGGCAGTAAGGACCTTTGGGGTGGGGGAGAAGGAGAGGAAAAAGTCATGACTTAGAAAGCAGGGGAGCCATGGAGGAAAGGGGCAAGGAAGGGGAGGGACTGAGTGAGCAGTGGGTGGCAGGGGCCGCGCAGGGGAGGAGAGGAGAACTCAGTAAGAAGCAGCAAGCAGCAGGGGGCCTTGGCGGAGAGGCGGAGCGGGGACAAGAAGAAGCGGAGCACAGGTGGGGCCACAGAGGAAAAGCAGAAGGGGGCCTCAGGGGTGATGTGCAGGTGGAGCCACCATGGCCCAGGTGTCCATGTTCTCAAAAAGGTAGTGGGTCAGTGGCTGTGCCACAGGGGAGGCTTAACCTTCCCTTGCCTATTATACTCACTACCTATGCCCTGATGATAACCAAGGCATGTCTAGCTCCTTCAGACACTCCATGACTGCCCCATTTCACTCTGATTCAAAAGACACCCACCCTCTAAAACTTGCCCATGTACTTTTGATCTCCTGCATTCACAGCCTTTCCTGAGCTGACATTATAATTTAACAACTCAAGTATTTGCTCAGAAGTGGCTAATCTTGAACCATTCTTTCTCCTTCCTGCTTGTTTTTACTGACAGGTCCCTGTTAAACATTTCAATAAACAGGCCAACATATACTATTCCTAAATTATTGCAGAGCAGCTCCAATATTAATCACAATATCATTTAAGATGGTCCAAAGCAACTAAACAGATTGTCTCCTTCATTTTAGGTAACAAAGCAAGCTACACTTACTATAAAAAGGGCATGTATTACAATAGATTCTGCATTGTACCTTTGGGACCTCACATTTCAACCAACTTTAAGTACAGAAAGTAACTAAAATCTAAAATTACTAAATCCTTCAGTGCTCCAAATGAACAAAACAGCCATGTAAAAAGACCCCTCTTTTAGGAACTCAGAATAATTCACAATAGAGGCTTCACTGTATGCATTAGGCCACTGATTAAATTTCATGATATTATCTTAGAGGAAAGATTTGATTCCGGGATTTTTCCCCCATGTAGTAGTTTATTTGAAGTACTATAGGACATCAGCGCCTCAAGGCGACAGATTGTCTTTTAAAATTCGTATGTAAATGGATCATCTATGTCATGATAAATAATGAGTGAAACTCGGAAGCATGACACAAACATATGATACTTTTTTAGATGGTCATGAGCTAGTAGATGAAGTAGACTGAAAATAAAGAGATCTGAAAGTAAATTTTCTTTTGCGCTGCCTGCCACAGACTTTTTTTTGGGGGGGAGACAACACCTTGGCCAAATTTTTCAGATGTGTCTGCTATTTTGGGAAACCAAGTTCAGACACTTAGGGCCTGATTATTCAAAGGTGCTGAACTGCCATTGCTCCCACTCAGGCCAGTGAGAACAATCAGTTCCCAGTTGGCGGGGAAAAAACCCAACCAACCAACCTAATGGTGTTCATTATTCAGAATGAATTGAAGGCCCAGTTCTGCAGATTCAGTCCATTGCTTTAGTGAAAGAAGTTAGCTAGCAGATCTTTGTCAGATAACCCAGTTAGCTATTGATTTTGTGCACATCAAACAATTGGTGTGCAAATTACATATATAAATAACTGGAAATAAAATTCATTGAAGCGAACACTGAAATCTAGACTTGGCCTTCATTTCTGGAACTCAATAGTTACAATCTAATTCTAAAACATTTTTCAAAAGCCGTGCCTGTCAAATTAATATTAATCAGTTTAAATTATGCCTCATAAATATGTAATATGTCTATTTGTTCATCATTGTGGATTACAATTATGTTGATAGATAACAATCTGGTTTTATTATAACCACAGATAAAATCAGAGACAATTTAAATAGCAATTTTATTAGCAACACTTTGCCCACTCCCCACCCACACACTGTAGATTTTGTGTCAGGTTTTTTTTTCCCTCATAGACTATCAGGGTTGGAAGGGACCTCGGGAGATCATATAGTCCAACTCCCTGCTCAAAGTAGGACCAATCCCTAATTAAATCATCCAACAGATTTTTGCCCCATATCCCTAAATGGGCCTCTCGAGAATGGAACTCACAATCCTGGGGTTAGCAAGCCAATGAGCTATCCCTTCCATCCCCCCGGCACTTAACTGATCACAGAAAGCAAATATGGTCAAATATTAGTTTTCCAACTCAAGCAAAAACCACAAGAACATTATTTCTGCTATAGCTTGGCTCTATCATGAGCACTAAAACTTCCATGCATTTCTTTCTTTCATGCTTAAGGATATATCTCCATGCACATACATAAGAGAAAAAAAGAGAAATAGTTTTTTAAAAG
Source organism: Sternotherus odoratus (assembly GCA_032164245.1). Classification (NCBI taxonomy): domain Eukaryota; kingdom Metazoa; phylum Chordata; order Testudines; family Kinosternidae; genus Sternotherus; species Sternotherus odoratus. Next base: position 83,034,947 of record JAVMKO010000002.1, on the reverse strand, counting down.
CCATGTTCATATCATGGAAAAATAAGCATGCATTGTGAAGAAGTTTATCTTCAAATAAATGGTTTTTAAATCATAACAATACTATCCATTTCTGCACTTTTAAATCTCCAGATAAAAGTTCCACTCCATCAATGCTTCAAATAATGCTTTAAATGACTTTTATCGCCAACATTAGAGGAGAATTGCTATTTAGCTATTCAGAGCCAATCATATTCTAATAGTTCTCTTGGTTTGATGCAGGCAGGCAGAGCACACATGAACCTTTGGCTTTGGTCATTCATATGAAGGGTTTAAAATAACAGCCCTTAAATAATTAACCACAAACACTGTGTTAAAATGCCATAAAGGTTGAGGCAAACTCATGAAAGCTATGAAATTCTTAAGTAAGCCTTCCAAAATTTCTTTAACCCTTTCACGAAGGCAGCAAGGTTATCTGTTCTACATTTCTCGCTGGTAGCTGTAGCATATCTAATTACAATTAAAGGGGCAAAGGTTTAAGCTCAGCTTTGTATTTCATTATTAAATCACATAGGGTGAGTTTTTGTTGCATGGACTGATAATACTGGGAAACGTGAATTGTTTCTCTTATTGATATTTAAGAAGCATGCATAGATTAACTGAGTGTAGGGAAATTGCCGACCCATTCCCCAGTATTTATTTCCTTCTGAGAAAATGCTTTGTGGTCCATGGCACTGTGGAGCCCTGAAACAGTTACTACTGACAGTAGGAAAACTTGAGTTCAAAAGCAGCTCTGCCTGTGTACGTTGAATAGGAAGGCGGTGACAACCACAGAGAGAAGCAGACGCAGAGAGAGAGAAAATAAGCAGAGGTGGAAATGCTACCAAATCCGCACTTCATTACATGCTGTTGGAGATCAGGGATAGGGCAGGGTTTTGTTAAGTGATATTAATTGTCTATTCTCCATTAGCACCTAGAAGTCCCAACTGGGATCCAGGCCCCATTGATCTGGGCACTATCCCAAAGACTTCACAATCTCAATAGAAAGTCCAGAGAAAGAGTAAGGGGAAAGGATACAGCATACAAACAAAGCGAGATGGAGAGAATACATGATGCCATTTCCATTTTTTTAAATAAAATATTGTTTTTGTGCCTTTTTTAATGTTCTATGGAAGCCAGGGTTGGGGTGAAAAGCAGGAAAGGATGAGTCAACAGTAGCATAGGAGTGGGAAGGGTTAAAAGAAGGGGATGAGAGATGTTACCGAGGGCAAGAAGAGTACATCAGGAAAGCAAACAAGGAGAAAAGGAAGGAAGCATGGATCTCACAAAGGTCATGTGCACCATATTTAACAAACCTTGAGATTGTCTGGAAATGTGACAGTAGTTCAACTACTGAGCACCATTACAGAACACAGTGATGTGCCATGGGTTTAGCTCAGACTAGAGTGGTCATTTGTGATTTGCCTGGTTATTCTGATGGTAAAAGTCCACAGCCTAAGCCACGAAAACAAAAACAAAAAAACAAAACAATACCCCCTTCCTGCTCTCAACTGCTTTCCACTGATAGTGACAAATTGTTTAAACAGAATATGCACTGTGACTCCATCTCTGCATTGGTTGCTTACAATCCAGTCACACATTAGCTAGCAAATTTCCTGATTGGGACAGGTGACCCAGAACATTAATTTGATGTGGATTCAACATTAAGAAAGGTAGGAAAAAAGTACAGTCCTGCCTTATAAAGAAAGAAAACTGTAGACTGCGGCAATCAAAATTTATATATAATGCACAAAGGAATACAGTCCAGTGAATCACAACAAAAGGCAACAAATCATTCTGCAAACCAACCTGAAAAAGCTTTATCAAAACTAAAAGGTACCAAAGGTTCCAGTGTGTGGTTTGCAAGCCTGACTTACACTGCAATTTATATTACCTAAGTGCTTTGCTTTACATCCCCAAGTGTCACATATATCAAACAAATGTTTAGTTTTAAGTGCTGCATTTCCTTTTTCAAGAACCATCTGCAAAAATGTAAACAACCATGAGCCTACATTGACCTCAAGGCTGTAAAACAGAAACAATCAATTGAACAAATTAGTTTTCTGTTTTTATAGAACTTCCTTTTCTGTCTTAGAAAATCATCATTAATTGGTAGAACCCTCCTTAAGACTATGTTTTTCTTCTACCTAGGTGAGATTTTTATTTTGTGAAACATCCACATTATTTACCCTTTTATGAATCAAAACAACCTTGATTAAAATTGCTTAAGACTGAAATATTTATTTTTCCTCCTTTATCTGTAACTTATCTAATTCTGTAGGAAAGTTATAGGTCTGTTTCCTGTGGTCCCAGATGCCACTGGGGCAGTGGGCAGGGTTTAGTACAGGGGTGGGCAAACTACTGCCTGGAAGCCACAAGCAGCCCTCCAGAAGTTTTAATCCAGTTTGTCTCACTTTGGTGCTCCAGCCAGGGAGCAGGGTCAGAGTCTTGCCCCATTCCACATGGCTCCCAGAAGCAGAGGCATGCCCCCCTACACCTCCAATGCATAGGGGCAGCCAGGGGGCTCTGCACACTGTCCCCACCCAAATGCCACCCCCGCAGCCCACATTGGCCGGGAACCACAGTCAATGGGAGCTGCAGGGGTGGTGCCTGCAGACAGGGCAGCATGCAGAACCGTCTGGCCACACCTCTGGTTGGAAACCGGAGGAGAGACAGGTCGCTGTTTCTGGGAGCTGCTTGAGGTAAGCGCCCCCCGGAACCTGCCTCCATTACCCCTTCCTGTGACCCAGCCCCTTGCCCCAGCCCTGATCTCTCTTCCATCCCCCGAACCCCTCAGTCCCATCCCAGAGCTCCCTTCTGAGCCCCCAACCCCTGATCCCCAGGCCCATCCCAGAGCTCGCACCTGCAGCTGGAGCCCTCGCGCAATCCAACCCCCAATTTTGTGAGCATTCATGTCCCGTCATACAATTTCCATACCCATGTGGGGTCCTTGGGCAAAAAACTTTGCCCACCCATGGCTTGATATCTCTAGTAAACACAGAATGAAGGTAGTTATACACTATAGATAGCATTTGCTGCCCTCCAGGAGTCCTTGGGAGCTCTTCCTTTCACTTCAGTCAAGTGCATCTAAGTGGATCTGGGCTCAACTATCCTAAACGCTTTTTGTGACTGAGCACCCCTGCAAGTGTCTGTACTGTCAGGTGAATCTCTTCATGGGCATAAAAAATGTTTTTTACTCTGCTATTGTTGCCGGTATTTGTAGAGTGAGACGAATAGCAGCATCTGTGGTGCCAGATACAACTCTTGTTTAAAACCGCTGACTTCAGTGGAGCTGTTCACATATCAGAGAGCAGAACTTGGGAAGTTACCGTGTGGGTTCTAAGTTTCCCATCCTGTTCTAACTAATAGGATAATTATGCCAACAATCAAGATCATGGAAAGTGAGGAGGGTCAGCTCATTAATGATTAAAGCACTTTGTGCTTCTCGTATAGAAGTTCAAAAAGGGAAAAAACATTTATAGTAATCAGTAAGTTAACCCTGTCTTAGAAGGAGCATTTTAGGAGACAAAGTGCAGTTTATGTTGCATGCCCATACAGTCCTGAGTCAGTCAAATGAATGTGTCAGCAAGAAAGTAAATCATGAAGGTGGCTTTTGGGATATGGACATCTGTTCAGCAGGAACGGGATAGAGATGAACAATCATTTCACATAGGTCACCAAACAGGCAACAATGAAAAACTATTTGGGAAGCTACAGGGCTGGGTTTCCTTCAACTCAGGAATGTAAAGATTCCTGGTCCCAGACATTATCATTCCTTTAAGACCTTCAGTCATAAATCAATGTAGAGTTTAAAATGCGTAATATGCAAAACAATATTCTGTATGTAGGTTAGAAATTCCAGTGCACAGTTGCCATCAAAAATTAACACGGTATTGCGCATGATACACTATTATTTCTTCCTGTTCTAAGGACAGGGTAATACTGCAATATGTCCAATACCACCCTGTGGTAACTGTCAGTAAATGCTGCTTGCAAATGGACCAGAAAGAGAACATCTCAAGAGGGTTTGTTCATTTGCATTTTAAATAAAAAAAATATAATACACAGTTTATAAATATGCCTTTAACTGATATATAGGAATGACTCAGAGAAGTTCTAATCCATCAGCGACAATACTCATTTAAACAAAAAAAATGTCTCATTACTACACATACCTCTCCAGTAGACCACAATGGTCTCTTTGGAACATTATTAATATGAATTGCAAAGACTGACTAATTACAGTTTTACCCAGGAGATAACTTTTCTAGTCTCTGGCATAAATAGAATGTATTTTAAAACAGACTGAGTTTCCTAGTCTGATATAAATAGAAAAATTAATAATTCCTCAGTTTGTCTCTCATTCACAGTCACCCAAACACACTCTGAAAGCATGTGCCTCTCCATTAGGTGGTCTTTATCATAGGCGAAGAGATTTTATTTTTTTTGGTCAGAGAATCAAATGGAACATATTGGCAGCACAACCCTTACCTAGCATTCTTTGCAGATTGCACTGCTTAGACGCACATGGTAGAAGTAGTTTTAAATGTTTTTCAACTTTGTGTTATACTAGTCAATTATTAAACAGATACCACTAGGGGAGAATATTATCAGAAAATAATTAATAAGGAATCCTGGAATTTGCAGAAACTTTTGCTGAATGTTTGTATAGAGTTGATCACGTGATATGGGTTCAAAAATATATATTAAAAAATCAAAGGATCCATTGGAAAGAAGATTAAATCCCCTCTTAGAATGGAGTCAACATTTTAAAGAAGATTTGAAATAAGTCTGTTTCCATTTAAGATTACTTTCATGAAAATATTTAATTAACATGTTTTGTTGTTTTCAACACTGCAGAGACAAATAGAAAAAACTGATTCCAGGCTGTAGCTCACTTAAGAAGGCAGTGCATGGGAAAGGCTGGTTAAATTGTTCATAGAAAACAAAAACAAAAATCTTTGACCATGTAGGGTGACCAGACAGCAAGTGTCAAAAATCAGGATGGAGTGGGGGGATAACAGGAGCCTATATAAGAAAAGGCCCAAAGATTGGGACCATCCCTATAAAATCAGGTCATCTGGTCACCCTTACAACATGGAATGCTAAACACACTTTTTTAATGGGTACTCCACATCCACGCTTTGCCACCATAACAGCAAAGGGCATAATACCTTTTGCTACACAGCAGTGAGGTGTTAAAAGAAACAGAATTTCTGCTGGATAGCCCCAAAAATTAGCAAGTAGAAAGGAACTGAATAGAGCCAATAATCATCCAACCTCCCTCCTGCCTTCAAGAGCCTTTTTTTTTTTGCAAACACTGTCTTTTGGGGGATCTGTGGGAGCAGCAGTGCCCAGTGTTAACCCCTAAGAAATTAACATTATGGTTTCAATCCTGCAAGTCTATATTTATGGTACCGTATGTACGTGTGATTTGTCCCACTGAGTTAATGGGGCTCGTTAGTCAAACAGTTGCATGACAGGGACTTTTCCATCAGAGATTAATGTTCCAACATTTACTCCAATTAAGTGGCTTCATAGCCCTTCCAAAAAGGGGTGAGTGTGTAGACATGGGCTTCCGCAATGGGATTTTTCCCTGGGCAGAGGGAGAGGGAGAACAGTAGTCATTAAAAAGTCAGCCTAGAAGTCATCATAAACAGTCTACATACCACCATCTGAAACATGTAAATTATATCATATTCTAAGCACAGGGAAACACTTGACTATATCTCATACCAACAACTAGCACCCAGCAGTAAGTATAGACTTTATGACAGTGAACAGTTTGGGTCAAGCAAACTCCCTACCCCCAAAATTCAACTTTCACTTTTCTCTACTCTTCTGTCCCTTATTTCCTTAAATCCTCCTAATCCTACCTGTGCTGACAAAGAAACATCACAATGCAATCTGCCTCATTTCACAGTCACTGCTAGTTAGGGTGACCAGACAGCAAATGTAAAAAATCAGGGTGGGGTCAGGGGCCTATATAAAACCCACAAATCATGACTGTCCCTATAAAATCAGGACATCTGGTCACCCTCCTTGCTAGCGCAACCACCCTCCTTGCTTTTGCTATTGTCCTGCAGTAGACATGGGGAAGGGGTTAATGATGTGTGTATCTATAAAGAGACCAAGAGAATATTTGCACTAACATGATTCTTAAACAATCCTCAAGTACAAATGTAATGAGAAGCCTTTCCAGATATATTATGCAGGAGTTTAAGGCTGAGAGTTGATGAATTTGTTTTCTCCCCAGTTTGGGACAAATTGTCAGAGTTATCAGAATAATGTAGAATTTTGCAAGTGAAAGTATCTCCTCCACAGATATATGAAGTCCACAGAGGAAAATGTGACCATTATCTTGAAGGCAATGAAATCCACACAACTGTCCACATAGACACAATTGAATCAAAAGACTAGATTTTTGTATCCTCATGTCCCTACATCCTCAGAACAACTGTGTGAAACAATTGTGAATTCTGGAACAGATGGTGGCTATAAACACAAACCAGGCCTTGCATATTGCTCACATTTGTTCCCCACTGATCTATTTAAAATTGAATCCACTGGGAAAATTTTTTTAAAAAAAGAGACATAGAAGATCTTTTTAAAGTGTAACAAATATTTTGAGTAAAGAATGCTCATGCTGGGTTTTTATGGTGTTGTTACTTTAAAGAATGCTGTGGACTTATTCTTTACTGCATCTCTTTCCCATCCTTTACCATAAGTAAAGTAACTGATCTGTAGTATTTACTGCTGGTATAAGTAATTCAGAATCTCATTCAGCTGTGAAAATCTGGAATGCACATATTTTAGTGTTCATTTCCAATCTAGATTTATTTTCTTAAAGGGAAGACTGAGGGGAAGAATTAGAAACAAAGACCAAAGAGAAAAAAATGAAGAATACCCATCCATAAAATTTGATTCTGTTTAACAAAAGATTCCCGCTAGTGAATTAAAAAAATTGTTTTGAGGCTCACATGGCTTTGTAAGAAGGGATTTTTGTTTGTTTTAATTGAATCTGACCCTTATTGCTTAAATAAGTAGCCAGTTCCTTTATAATTAGATCCTCAATGCCAAATCACATGTATATTTATCAAGTAATGTATTTTGTTACTTATATAGCTTCCAGTGATCAGTCATCGGGTTTTGGGACATATTAATTAGAAACGAGATTTCGTTATTTGTCACCTGCTTCCACCAGGGGAACTAAAGAGTGTCTGTCTGTGTGGGTTAATAGGTCTGCTAATATTTATGCAACTAGAGCATTTTAACTAAATGAATCAATTACCTGGTAAAGGAAGAGCAGGGGTTGCTAGAGGGAAAAAAACCCATTAAATATTTCTCTCAATGTTCCAAATTATGCACAATTTTTCTAATAAGTCTCTTTTATTTTTTCAACTTTTTTCTTTGCTGTTAGGTTTCCAGAGCTTTTATAAAGTTAGTAGAAATGCAAGGAAATTTCTCATATCATGCATGCATCTTCATGGTCCTGCTCCAGAGGCCACTGAAAGTCAATGGAAACATGCCTTGACTTTCCCTTTTTAAAGTACCTGGTCAGCCATATTGCCTGAGGATGTCAGTGCTATGAAAACACACAAGTTGGAAAAGTATTAGCTCCTTTAAATGACCAAGTTAAATAAGCCACACTCCCTGTCCATAGGGAATCAATTTAGCCTCAGTTATATATTATTATTATATATATATTATATATATATTATTGTATATGACCATTTACACAACTAGGGTCTTGGTTTATTTGCTAATATTTTGCTATAGACATCAATGATATATGGCCAGACTTGTGTTTGTTCTATCTGTCCAGCATTATTGTGGTAGTAGCTCCCAGGCACGAGAACAGTTGGAGATGGTGCTGTTAACAGCTGATGTTAAAGTATAGCACTTAATATCCTGTGATCTATGCAGGCACCTCTGTGAGCCCACAGAGAAATTCAGTAGTATGTGAATGAATCACTCAATGAATGGTCCTTTTGCAAGGAAATTTAATTGGAAAAGGTCTAAGAGACTGACAGTGGATAACCGAAGTAGACTATGGTATGGTCAATATTGAGCATTAGTTTGTGAAGTCGGTAGCATCAAGTGAAGGTTTCTTAAACAGTGGCTGAATTATTGTATACTTCGGAATGAGTGGTAGATTTGCACATAAATTCTCAAGCTCTTTAACTTAATCACATATTATTTCTGCATTTGTCTGCACTTGATTTTATAGAGATACTAGAGCTTTGTTTCTTATAATCTTATTTGTTTATTCCCACCTGAAATCAGAAATCTCTGTGACATCAATCACAGCATAATAATTGACTGTGGTGTCACAAAGATTACGATTCAGGTGAGAGATAGCAGCAAGAGCAGATACATTTTTCGGAAATAAAAAATGGGTTTTCATACAAATATCCTTTGGAATGTAGAATAATGGAAGTGAAAAACAGACAACATATTCAGGCGCACACCTTATTTGCTTCTAAAAATAGAAGATTTTCAAAGCTTTTCTTTGAACCCTCCCTCCCTCCTTTAAAGGAGACCTAGAAGGACATTTTTAAAAAAGGGTTTTCTTCTTTATGATGAATAAAACCAGGGAGCCTGAAACTTCTCTCCTCTTCATCCCTTTTCACCCCCCTTTTTTCCTCCTCATTCTTCCTGTTTATTTCTACATGAGACACACACTCGTAAAATCATGAGATTATGACATCACTAGTGACAAGGAAGTGAAACTTGATATAGTTAGATGGGATATTTTTAGTAAGTTATAATTCTTGGTTAACACCTAGTTAATTCAACTGTATAAATGAGGGGGGGAAACATCTTTGCATTTATAATATACATCCGAGACTAATTATTCCAGCAAAATCAGAAAAGATCAGGTTTGGTATACATGACTCTTCTTTAAAAATACAACCCCACACAATGTTACATACCGTATTTTTCGTCTTATAGGACGCTCCGGCCTATAAGACGCCCCCTCGTTTTTTAATAAAAAAGCCGGACCAAAAAAAAAAAAAAAAAAAAGCGCCTCGCTCTCCCGTCCCCGCCGTGCGGGCGGGCTGCCGAGGTTCCCCCCTCCCCGCCGCGGGCGGGCTGCCGAGGTTCCCCCCTCCCCGCCGCGGGCGGGCTGCCGAGGTTCCCCCCTCCCCGCCGCGGGCGGGCTGCCGGGAGCGTCCCGGTTCCCCCCCGCCCACGGCGGGGAGGGGGGAACCGGGACGCTCCCGGCAGCCCGCCCACGGCGGGGAAGGGGGAACCTCGGCAGCCCGCCCGCGGCGGGGAGGGGGGAACCGGGACGCTCCCGGCAGCCTGCCCGCGGCGGGGAGGGGGGAACCTCGGCAGCCCGCCCGCGGCGGGGAGGGGGGAACCGGGACGCTCCCGGCAGCCCGCCCGCGGCGGGGAAGGGGGAACCGGGGCGCACATTCGCCCTATAAGACGCACCAACTTCCCCCCCCCCCGTTTTGGGGAAGAAAAAGTGCGTCTTATAGGGCGAAAAATACGGTACATGTTTCCCAGGTGTTCTTTATATATCAAAGAAGCTAAGAAAGGGGCAAACTGCTTCTTTTCCCTTTCACAGACCAGCTCTAAAGTGAAACTCATGTGGTTCTGTCTTGCAGCTGTCTGAAGCTCTGCTACTATTTCAAGTTTTTGATGTATGTGCCTATATTGCCTTTCTGTGTACAAATCAGCTAAATAGACATTTAATTACCAGTGGGTTCAGTTCTGACAACAAATCTTCCATTGACTTTAATTGGGCAGGATTTCAACCCAGACTGACGCTCTCAATACTTTTGCTGAAGAACTCTTGATTAAAGAGGCTATCCATTCTCCCTTCATACAGAAACGCAGCTCTTTCAAGGGGAGTCATTATTCAGCTCCCCTCCCTCTTTTTAAAAAAAAAGAGAGAGAGAGCAGCATTCACTCCAGGGATCATCCTGAAAGAATAGCTCTGTTATGCAAAGAACCTAAGAACATTTATTGAGCAACTGGTTGGATTAGAGTTAAATTCAGATTAATATATGCAAATTAGACAGCTATATTGTGCTTACTGCTATCAGTCATCTCCCCAATATACGCTGGCCTCCTTGCAGCATGGTTCCAGTCCTGAAGGAGACATTGTCTCCAACTGGCTCCATGCAATTGCAGGCTTGGGTCTGATCCTGTCCTTGATTAAATCAATTGACTACCAGACAGACAAGAATCATGCCACAAAACGTGTTTAACTAATTGAAACTGATTATTAGGTTTTATAATGCAAGTTCTGGAGGGTGAACACAACCCTGAGACTTATCATCAGATTGGAAAACAGAAAATATTCTGCAAAACAATGTTTACAAACAAGTTCTTAAAAAAAAACTTTAAATATTTTCATGAGCTCGCAGAATGATATGGAATACACATCTCACCGGCAAACAAAAAACTAAAACCGTATCTCTCTCGTTTGGCATACTTCTTCCACATTCCATGAAATTCACGGAAATTCAAAGATTTGCTGGATTTGTTTCATACCAGCATAATGTGGAGACATACATGAAAAACTTTCCCACATTAGTAAAGGACACAAATAGTTGCAGGTGAATGAGGCAACAGTTTCCGTAAGTTCATAACTAGTTATTGATGCTGTTTTTATAGTAGCAACATTACAGAGAACAATCAGCACTTAAAATAGAAAACAGCTTTTGTATTCATTCTTAGTGCACTATTGCTATAGTCCAAAAACTCAATTACAAATTTATCTTTGTATTCTATATTCCAATCTCCCTTCCTGACCTCAGTCAAATTTCTGAAATTTAAAGGAAAACACAAAAAAACTTGTTTTAATTTGTGAAGTGACAGAGCAGCAAATTGGCATTTGCATCAGGAGCAAGGTATTACATTTATCATTTTGTGATTATTAATGTCTTTTTTAGCAATAGAGAGTCACTTTATCATTTCCTGAAGCATAGGATGATCCAGTCCCACTCTGAAATGTAACTGACACTGTCCTATTGGAATGCCAGTTACCTTTGTGAGTCTTGTTCAGTCAAAGGTACAACAGCATAAACAAAGGAATGAGTAAGTACTTTGAGCTACGCGGTGCCCATCTTAGTAGGCTGAGCAGGGGAGTAAGCAAGGGTAAACTGATCCCTCAACCCTCATTTAGCCTACTCAGATCTTGATGCAGAAGGCAGGCCTTGGTTCCCCAGATACTTCCCCTGTGAGAAAATGGGTGGGAAGAGATGAATTGCGGGCCAAACCTTTACTCAACTTGCCCCTACTCCCTGGCCTGAAAAGCTGGCAACGCACGAAGGAAAGAAGAAGTACACCACACCCTTTCAAAGGCTGCAGTAACTGAATTCCCCTCTCTACAACAGAACAGAAACATGGAAGTAATTGTAACACTGGATCAATACAGCCAAACCTCAAAACATTGAAAATCTTGAAAATCTGAAAATCAGATCTCAGTTACAAGACTGGCCCCCCCAAAATCATGGACTTTTAAGGAAACATCAAACCATGTTTTTAGTCAGTCTTGATTTTAACTACACTCTATTCCTCTGCCCACATGCGAGAGAAAATTTCAGATTAAAAAGTCAGCCTTTATGATACACAAAAATGCATGCTTCTCCCTGGCTACTCAGGTGGAGACTCCACTTACCTTCTCCTGACCCCTAAGATAAGAGAACTGGCCCTCCATCTCCCATTACTGTCTTGATCCTCTCACCTCTTAATTTCTCACCTGCCCCCTCTATTTCCCTCCTGGGTGAGAACTATAAAATGGAGCTGGAAAATGAACAAGCACCCAAGAAACACACAACACTCTCCATATGTGTCAAGATTTCCTATTCATTTTAATAAAGATTCATATGAGCTGTAAAAATGTCTTCACATCAAGTACTCTGGTAACTGCTGGAAAAAACCCTAACCCACACAGAGATCCAGCTCACTACAGTAATTATATTTATAATTTGTGCATGAAAGCTCACACGAAACACTTCCAAAATCATATTCAATGCTTCCACTTTTCTAGAATGTTTTCATCAATATGTAAATTATCCAATTACCATAAATTCAGATTTTTTTAAAAAAAATCAAGTGCCCAAATGGCTAAAAGCTATTTTTTTTTTAATTATACTTTCTTTCCACTGACCTGGGAAAAGGAGAATTTCCAGGTCAGCAGAAGGCAGGGAAAAGAGGTCGGGGAGGGTTGTTAAAAAGCTGCTGTTGAGAATGGAGAAGTATTGGGCTATGGACCCAGCAGCAGCAGAGTGTTTTCCCCACCAACTCCACCCTTCCCATGGCTCCCACTGCCCCAGGACACTCTCTTACTACGGGGACAGAGTCAGTCCATGAATGAAAGTAGGGTTCCATGGCATGGGGCTATCTGTGTCCTCAGATCCATAAGTCTGGAGAACTCCATAAGTCTCACCATTAATTCACAAGGATTGGTCTACATTAGAAAATTAAATTAGTTTAAGTCAGTCAGGAGTGTGAAAAATCCACCCCTCAGAGATTTATTTAAGTAAACCTAACCCTCAATAGAAGAATTTTTCTGTTGACCCTGCTACAACCTCTTGGGGAGATGGATTGACTACACCAACAGGAGGAGTTCTCCAATTGGCGTAGGTAGTGCCTACACTAAAGCATTACAGCGGCACAGTTGCAACAGTGCTGCTGTAGCATTTCAAGTGTAGACAAGCCAAGAGTTCATAATGCTGCTGAATCTCTATTTCTTCCCTGAGCTATTCCTGAAAGAGCAGTTACATGCTATGTGGATAGATTTTCTTGTGTATGGATGTTGGTGCATCTCCAGAGATCGAAGGACACCTTAACCCTCCATTGTGGAAGGCAGTGATGTAGACTGCAGAGGGCAGAAGTAGAATAACCATATGTCCCATTTTGGCCAGGATAATCCCTTTTTGATACCCTGTCCTGACTTTGGTGTGTTTTTTTTGTTTTTTTTTTGCAAAAGTGGGCATTTGTCCCATTTGCTCTTTAGAACTTGATCAATTGGCAAGAGCAAATGGGACAAATTTCCACTTTTGTCAAAGAAGTGGGTGTAATGTGAAGGAACATGCTGGGGGTGGGATGGTGGAGATGCCATCCCAATGTAGAGGTGGAGGCAGGGCTGGATGGGGCAGGTAGGGTTTCAGTGACCAGCAACAGTCTTTTGGGAGGAGGGTGCTTGGGTTAGAAACTGGGGTCAGGCCCACGGAGGGTTGGGCAAGCTCTGGGGTGAATGGCTGAGGGTGTCCCATTTTCCCTTTGGGAAATATGGTCACCGTAGGCAGAGACTGTGGTGAGTGGAAGCTTACAGTAGGCTCTTGTTGCTGTGCTAAAGAGAATACTTAACTGGAAAGAATGTAGTTGTCAAATACAACTCTCCCTAGCTTAAAAAAATCCAGTCACACATGCAACTCCTTACTCCAGGCTGAGTCTAAAGGAGTCAACTAACCTTCTGAGGCGGGACATCAGTTCTTTGTTATTATTCTGTTTCTTAATTCAGAACCAGAGTGTTTGTAGATAAGTAGCTTCAATGACTAAGTAAAAATGAGATAATGAGAAATGGAACAAAGAAAACAATTTCAAGATTTCAGAATTTCTTAGGCAATATCAACCAAGCCAGCTGGTAGAGGAAGGAAGAAATCTTGAGGTACCTAAGGGTGGAGGTTCTGGGGGAAATGAAACAACCTTATCAAGAACAGTCATTAAAATATACAGCCTATCAATAAAATTATCTCCAGAAGAAGGAGCAGATCTTTCGCATTCACAAATCTTCAGAGGAGTACTGATCTACATGTGGATAAAAAGCTCAGTCAATATAGTGTAGATTTTTTTAAGTTCATCTTTAATATCAAAACTCTGATTTACAAATATATGCATCTGTTTATTCCAATTAGTTAAGTATTCAGCAGCTTTTATTTCCTGTTGTTGCAGCACCTTATCTAATATTAAAGTCTATTTAGTTATCTGACAACAGTAGTCAATTTATTCAAGAAGCTCTTGTCTCTGTTGCTGAGAATGATACCCCAGACTTCTTGCAAAGATATAAAGTGCTGTGGATGATATCTTGGCTATCTGCTCATGAATAAGGAGAGAGATTGCAGGCTCTGGTCTTAAAAAAGGTGCCACTAAGACTCTTTAGGTACAATGGTCAAAATGTCTGGAAGGTAATAGGAACCATCACAATCTGAAAAATCAAATGTTTTTCTCCAATAAGCTTCATACATCAGTTAAATAAAGTAAAGGATCTAGACTCACAGTTTAGTGGCCAATTTTGTCGGCATTTGAGGTAGAGCAAAATAAACACTTCTCTTTTACCAATAGAGAACCAATACAGATGCAATGTTAGTAAAGGCATTGTGAAGTCAGCTGATGCTTTTGTAGAGATGATTCTTTTGTAAGATGCCTCTCTAAATTTTTGGCACTACACAACGTATTTGCTGAACAGTTCCCATTATAGGTCAGCATAAATTGCTTGACAAAACCAACACAATGTTGTGAAAATGTTTCTCACAGGAAGCAGACAAGCTGCCAGATATAGATTCTCTTTTTGGCTCTGAAACACACAATTACACTGTTTTTTTTCAGACAGGTTAAAAGTTATTTAATATATTTGTGAGTTGTGCACCTAATTACCATTTGTGCATTTGAAAATCGCTCCCTAAAAAGACTGTACATATCTGAACTAAATCAAGTTCTATATGCCTCGTTCTAAGTTCACCACAGTATTTATGCAAACTGTTATATTATTTCAGTTCACACAAGCTCTTAATCTCCATATTTTCTTTGAGGTTTTGATTAAAATGAATGCTAAGATCTCAAAACAAAACTCAGCTGAAACTTCAGACTTTTGCTTGGTTTTTCTTCAGTTGAGGTCTTGAGGTTAGCTTGATTTTCTGTCTGAAGCCATAAATACCTCCCGAGTTTTTTCAAAACTCGGCTGCTAGCTCACGAAAAATTTCACAAACTCTTAGTGAATCTGGCTACATACCAGGAAAGCCTCAAGGGGGTCATTTCCTGGATTATTTTTAACATTAAAAGGTTATGGTGGGGAGGGGAGGAATCTCAGCCTCACAAATGAGAAGACAGCATGACCTCTTTGGCTTCTAGTAGATGGATAAAGGAGTATCGGAAATAGATTCAGTAAAGTAGTATTAAGTCTCACCGACCTTCTCCCACTCTGAAGAGAGAGAAGGCTGATGTGGCTGGATACCTGATGTACACAGTATGAAGAAACCCTGCAGCCACAATTAATTGTGGATGCAAGCATTAAGAATTTACCCTTAAAAATCCTGATCTACCTTAACTAATGTCATTTGAAATTCACAAAACAGGCAGCTTGATGTCAAAGTTCTACCATTTGGAGCCAACATCATTTCCATTACAAAGTCAGAGGCCAGGCTGAAACTCCTTTGAAGATATGGCCCATAGTGGGTGATCTTACCCTTGGTCTTAAGATTTCCTATTCTCATCTGACTTTATGAGCTCCAATACGCCTGGAACAACAACAAATAGACTAGCAACCTTAAGTAAAAATGATCAAGGATGTTACAACCAAGGATATTTGGCCTCCCCTTCTTTACTTTGTCTGTGTACTCAGAACAAGATAACCCACTATTTTTCTTTTTAGAGAGAAAGAACAGAATTCCCAAAGATCAGAATTTGAGAGATTTTAAAACCCTTGTATAGGCACTTGTATAAACATACAACTTTATACAAGTACCTTGTATAGGCACTTGTATAAAACCCTTGTATATGCACTTGTATTATGTTCTAGTTTCTGTTCCATCTTTCCGTGAGTGCATCTACTGAGGTTTTTCATGTGTTTTTTTAAAAAAAGATAATATTATTTATAAATACAAATACCTTCATAGTGTCTTTTCAACTCAGAAGGTATTTGGGATTGCACATTTTAAACAGATTCTTAGCGTTATTTTAATGCATCTTTTTGTATATAATTAATTTCTATTGCCAGGAGAATTCTAATATGGACATCTTTATTCTTTGTTTAGGCCATCCCTGACCTTTGCGTAGAGATTTCTTAGTTACAGCTGTTCTTGACTGAATTTTAATTAACAGTATGAAGGAAAATAGAAATAAAAATCCTGTCTCTAGATAGAAGCACTGAATAATTATTCTGCGGCTTTAGCTTTTAGTTTTATAAAAATGATTGATAGTTTGCAAACACAAACAGCTGTCTCTAACTCAGGAATAGTTCTGATAGTTGTATATGTAAAAACTTGTTGAATAAAAGTCAATTAATTCAGCTACAGTTGAACATAGCAGCGTTAGCCCCACCCCCGAAAGACTGGATTCCAGTCAGATCCACCAACAAGAATACTAAACAACTTCAGTGACTTTTTAGTAATACTTTAAAATTATATGGCATCGTTTAGTTGAGACACTAAAAGCACTTTCCAAATGCTGCACTCCTACTCAGACAAAATACCTACTGAGTCCAACAGAAATGTACAATAGGAATTTTCCCTGAATACAAAGTACAGGACTAGCATATTAAACTTCACAATGCCCCCTTGATAACTAAGTGTATTATCTTACTTTGCAGATGGATGAACTGAAGCAGAAAGAGGTTGTGACTAAAGGAGTTTCAGATGGAATGGACGGAAAATGCCCTTTTGGAAAAATTGGCATTTTCCCACAGAAAATTTCAATTTTGACAGCAAATTTAGACTTTCTGTGGGGGAAATTGAAATAACAGTTCTCTGCCTGCTTCAAAGGCTCCAAGGAGCTGCAGGGAGTGGGGAAGAACCTTCTGGAGCATGATCTTTTACCCAGGAGTTGGAGGGGGACATGAAAGAGGAGAAAACCTTAACTCCAGAGCACCATAAGCTCCAGAGAAGAGAAACCAAGAGAATACCCCAGTGTTGGGTCACCATCACACCTGGTTGAAGAGGGAAAGATCCCTAACAAGTCCCACAATTCTTCCAAATCCCATGTCCTCTCTCCTCCCCTCTTTGGGGTCTTGTGGACAAATAATCATTCCGTTCTACCGAGGAGAAACATGTCTTACCTGCTCAGTAAGGCTTCTAGCACAAAACTGTGTAGCTCACTGCCCCTTCCTGGTATTTTGAAGGAAGAGTTGATGGAGTATGCTTGTAACAGCATTCACTCTCTTTCTCTCTGTTTAGATCCCTTTCCCAACTCAGGGTCCTCTCCAGTTTGGCCCTGATCTAAAACCAAGCCTTATGTTTGTCTGTGGTTTTATAAGACATGCTATACTTACCGTTAGATCAGTACAGTTCCCTCCATAGCACTAGGATGAGGAATAGAAAAGTAACTGCTTTCAGCCTTATTGAAAGTCAGTATTTAAAAAGGAAAAAAAAAAAGTCTCCAAAGGCAAAGGTGAACTCTCTCATCTCGAGTAAAATGAGTGTGGCAAATAAATTAAGTACTGTAAAGATTGAAGTTAGCATCCATTCAAGCATAGCAGCATTTGACAGAAAAATATTGGGCAGTAAGCCACATTGTGGTGTCTCAGAGCAAAGCATAAACATAAATGTGAAGCTGAATAGCCACACTGTATTACACCCTATAGAAATACTTGCACTTCTCCACTAATGAGAGAACAGCCAAATGTTTTCTTTCGCTTCATCCCGATTTTCATGGATCAGGAGCCCTTCACTGAATCTTCAAGCTTTTGTCACCTAAAGATCAAATCTGCTTCAAAGCTTCATGCTGAGTCTGAGTCATTCTCTTACAGAACGAGTTCCCACAAATAATATTCAGAGCAGCAAAAGTAACTGAAATACATTTAAAGGACAGAATCTATGCACTGTAGAAGGCTACCTAATAGTTTCAGAATCCTCACCTGCCTTCTCAAAACACTTTAAGATAGGTCTTTCTGGCCTGCTCCACCTCCCCCAGCCCCTCGAGACAAACTAGAGCAGTAATTTAGATTAGGGTTATCCACTGCCCCCGAAGTTCTATACATTATTCTATACTCAGGTCCCATCCTCTATCTCAACTTGATCTTTTCAGGACACACATGTGTGCCCACATTTGTGAGAATTTACTTTTTCCACAAGCAATGGTGACAATTAATATCAGGTTATGTGCCATCTGTGCACACACAGTACTTTAGGGAATGCCAGTGACCAAATTATTTTCATTGGTATAAAAAACCTTGCCCAGATCTAAACGAATCCCCCCCGGGAGGCACATTTCAGCTCAAGGGAAGCCTATGAACGTATCTGATGGTTTTCTAGGCATCCTCAACTCCAACTCCTCACAGGCAGAAGAGAAGGGAAATAGCCGGGGACCAGCTTCTCCACACTCAGCACAGGTAGATAGTGGCCACATTTACAGGCTCCCCAGCTATACTGAACAGACACAGTAGCAGAGAAAGGGTGTGCTTGGAGCAAGGTTATGCTTTATGCAGTCTCATGGGTTAAGGGTCCCCTGATTGAGATCCTCCTGCACTCCAAGATACTAGTCTTTTACAGAGAGTTTGAAACAGATATTTCACCCTCAAGAAAAATGAACTGGACTTACCCACTCAGAGAATGTGTAATGTTCATGTAACATTGTTGGCCCCAGGATATTCAGGAGATAAGGTGGATGAGGCAATATATTTAATTCAACCAACTTCTACTGGTGAAAGAGAGAAGCTTCTGAGCTTTCACCGAGTTCTTCTTCCCAGACCTGAATAAGCGCTCCATGTAAGCTTGTCTTTCTCACTAACAGACGTCGGTCGAATAAAAGATATTACCTCACCCACCTTGTCTTTTTAATAATCAGATAATGGCTGTTCAATGAAGTTTTCAAACCATTAATAGCTCAGTGGGATTCCAAAGTGTGCAATGCATTTGGTAGTGTTTTGTAATCTGTAAACTGGTAATCAGTTTCTGGCTCCTTCAGAAAGCACATGGAATCCGATAAATATCAGCAGAAAGCTGCAATTAAACCCAAGAATACAAATATTATTCAGTTCTTCTCTATTAAATACTCTGACAATGACAAAATACCAGCAGCTGACAATGCTCTAATGATGCCATCTCTAAGCATCACTGTTATTTGTCAATGAATTGTGGTGTGAAGCTTTATTTTAAAGTGTATGATGACTCAAAAATCCATTAGAATATTTACTATACAAGCATAAAACATGAGTGTTGTGCAAAGTTTCTGATTCATACCTAGAAAAACTAAACAACAAGCCACTTTCAGTGCTACTGGTATGTCAACCAAGAATATCCTCTTTTGTGGCAAGGTACTTTACAGAAGACAGCACGTAGAATAGTTTCTTCACTTCTTTGAAGATGAAAATGTAGATGAAATTTGTGCATGTTTTTCTTGATTTTTGACTGAAGAGGGATAGAAATTAATATATACTGTTGAAGGACATCAAAACATGAATCCATCTACACTATTTTGAAAGCCACTTTCCCCAAATTAGTTGTTATATATCGCAAAAATGTTCCCAAGAATACATGAAAAGTCCTCATTTAAAAATGAAGGGCTATCACATTTTTCACTGAGTTTTCTACCTCAGTAAAGGTGATTTGATTCAAACATTGAAGTAGTGATTTTATAGAACAAGATACTCTTGGGTGACATTCTAGTCTGAAGGCTGCCATTTGTTCTAGCCATCAGGCAATGTCTGGATAAAACTGGAGGTGACTTACCTGTAATTGGAGGTTTTGAGATGTGTGGTCCTTGTCTGAATTCCACACAGGGGCTCTTGAGACCAGAGATTTCTAGCAAGTTGCATGGGTTAGTCCATTCCTGCATAGTTGTTCCCCTCATGTTTCTAACCAAAACTGTAAGGGTTGGTGTGGATTGATGCCTTTCCCGTTCCTCTTCTCACTGCATATCAGAGAGGACCTGAAGCAGAGGGGAAGGATAACAGGTAATGGACCACACATCTCAAAGAACCGCCAGCTACATATAAGTAACCTCAATTTTATCTTCGAGTATTAGTTCTTATGCATATTCTACATGCCAGTAACTGGTACTCGGTATTCAAATAAGAGTAGGGGTGTAAAGATGCAGTCGGTATAAACATCTGCAATACTGCTGTCACAACTGCTGCATGTGCAGAAGACTTAGACTAAGGCATAAAGCTTTGTTAAGAATTCTAAACTGGAGGCTGGTGAATGAAAATAATTTCCTCAGTAGAAGGTCAAGGCATTTAACAGGATTGTCTGCAGGCATAGCCTAGAGTATTGTAGCCTAGAACCTTCCAGGACTGCTTGCACTACTAGAGAGTTGGGGACAGGATGAGTAAAGAGAAATCCTGCCCTTTAGCCAGTACAAAGTAAGACCTCTCCGTCCTTTTTAGGGTGGGGATGCAAGATGCAAGAATATGCTATACTCCTCTGGCTGTGATGGACTCACTCACTGAGTCTAGTTTTCTTACCTGTGCCCCAAAGAACATTCTGAAAATTACTGAATGTTAAAATAAGTTTGAGAAATAGAAATATACAATTATGGGAAGAATATTTATTTTCAGTATATTATTTTACCCCAAAATGGAGAGTTAACTCAGTCTCCTCACATCTTTAGCCACTTGGACAAGAATTGGTTCTATATTTATCTTATGTAAGTCCTGAATATTTTAGGGAATCTGTACTCCATATATTTCATACAAGAGGATTACTATTCAAAGTCCCAATTTCAGGAAGGTTCTTTATTGGCATATTTCATATTGCCTAAGATTTCTGATTTACTCCAATTAATTTTAATTAGTTCAACTTATTATTCGTGGTTAGGTGGTTTAGGAGTGGTAACCTCAGATTTAGATACAAATACAAGAGCATCATCTGTATAGATCATAATTTTGTGCTGTTTGGCACACTCTGATACCACAAATATGTTGATTTGGTTGGATGGCTATGGTTAAATGTTCTAGACCTAAATCAAAGAAAAGAGGAGAAAAGGGGGCAGCCCTATCTTGTACCTCTCTGTAATGTAAATGGGACAGAAATAATATCATTGGTAACAACCCTGGAAGTCGGGTTAGAGCAGGGTATGCAACCTGTGGCATGCAAGCTGATTTTCAGTGGCACTCACACTGCCTGGGTCTGGCCACTGGTCCGAGGGGCTCTGCATTTTAATTTAATTTTAAATGAAACTTCTTAAACATTTTAAAAACCTTATTTACTTTAATATATAACTGAACTATTGTTGTATGTAAAGACTTATAGCAAGAGACCTTCTAAAAATATTAAAATCTATTACGGGCACGCAAAACCTTAAATTAGAGTGAATAAACGAAGACTTGGCACACCACTTCTGAAAGGTTGCCAACCTTTGAAAGGTTGCCAAGGGTTAGAGTGTAAAAAGCCTAACCCAAGCAATAAATTGTTTACCAAGTCCAAATTTGGCTAATATATGAAAAAGATTGACTGCATGACCTGGGACTAAGGCCATTTCAGCATCTAAAGAACTGACAGCTAAGTGTCCTGTAGAATCTCTCAAGGCAGCAATAATATTAGTCAGTTGATGCAAATTATCTAAGACACATTTATCATGAAGGAATGTTACTTGATTTTATGCATATAATTTGTGAGAGACCTTAGTCCAGTCACATAGCAAGAGCTTTGGCTAAAATCTTAGTGTCACATTTGATTAAAGAAATTAGCCTATAATTACCATATAGTCCAAGGTTTCCCACGTTTAAGAATAACTGAAATTACAACTTCTCTCAACAGGTGCAAGAGTTTGCTCATTCTTGGCCTCCCTGAATATATTCTTAATCTAGCAATTAAAGATTCAGAGAACTTTTTGTAAATTCAGTCAGCAACCCGCCAGCTCTAGGAATCTTTTCAACTTTCATCTCTTTCATAGCCTGAGTCAGTTCCATGATTTCTAGAGTGGCATCTAAAAGTTCCTTCTGAGAGTCAGATATGTGGCAGAGGTTATCTAGGGCATCTTTACGGATTCCCTCTTCAGGAAATAGAATTTTGAATAAAACTGCTGAAGCTGTTTATTAACAATTGACTGTTGTATATAATGGATTGCTACTGTTGTGAACTGCAGTAATCTTATTTCAGTTAGCCTTTTGCTTAAATCTGTATGCCAATGGATCACCATCTTTATCAGCAGATCCCCAGTAGTTTTGCTTCTAACAGAATAAATAAAATTCAATTTTTTGGGACACAAGTGTATTGATTTCCTATCTTAGATTGATGAGGATTCTGAGTTTCGCTATAGAGGGAGCAGAAGCATAGTCGATAGAGACTTGCACGGATAGCAAATTTATCTAATAGGGGATCTAATAATCTACATCCAAGGCTTTAATTTCCTTTGCTAGGGTTTCAGTTCTATGTTCCTTTCACTTCCTTTTAAACGTGTATAAAAGATGCTTGCTCTGATCAAGGCTTTAAAGTCTTCCCAAAGAGTGGCAGCTGATAAAAAAAAAAAAAAAGAGAGACTCCACCACTTTAAGTTCTAACATATGCTGGATAGAGTTAACAAATGATATATCAAACAGCAGAGAGGCATTTAATCATCTCAAACATTTTTTTTAGTTGGGGAACACTTACCCTGGAAGCCTAATGTATTGGAGCCTGGTCAGATTAACAATAGTACTAGTGCCACAGTCAGTGACAGAATTGATCAAGTCTTATGACATTAAAAAATAGTCCAATCATGAACATATTGAATGAGCTACAGAAAAAAAAAGTTCTAGTACCTGGCCATAGGATTTCCCAATCACAACATATCTTGTAAACCTAAATCAGCTATGAACATGACATACCTGATGAATATGGATGTTTTTATATGAAGATGGAGAAGCTTTATCAAGGTCTACAGTTGTTAAATTCTCCAGCTATAACATGATGATGCCCATGTCCACAATATTTTTTAAAAAAATTGGATCATCCTGGTTTGGCACACATAGTTTGGCAAAGATGATTATAGAATTTCCAGTTTGAGCTTTGAGGACAGCAAATCTGACCTGTCAGACCTTGTGCTCTGAATATTAACACAACTTTATGCATTAGTATAGCAGTGCCAGTTGGCTTAGAATTAAAATTAGAAATTAAGAATACTACCCAATATTTAGGCAGCTCACAAGCTTCAGATTCTATCAGATGTGTCTCCTGGAGCATGGAAATGTCAAAATTCTCTTTTTCTTAACCATTGAATATTTTTCTTTTAATAGGGTTATTAAAACCCTTTATAGTCTAGGAGATAATTATTGGAGCCATCACTGTTAAAATACACCCGATAAAATATAAAGTCCTTTAGTGAATAAACAAATTGCAAATTTTCCTGAGCAGCACACAGTTCATGCATATCTAAGCAGCTAAAATTATATAATCTAGGGATAGTGTATCACTCATCAGTACATATTCTACACGCGTGTGAAGGAAATTCTCAGCATGGGACAGGAACAGGAAGGGGTCAGAAAGCAGAATTAAACAAGTAGGAAAAAAAACATGAAAAGATCATGGAGAGAGAAATACTCACTGGTACCATACACTCAAAAAGAAGAATCTGTTTAAACAGTCAAAAAATACACACTTGATACCTAGAGGGGTCAACCATATCAGGTTAAACTTGCAGATCTTCAAAGCTCCTGCGGCCCCAAATGTTACAACTATAGCAACCACCTTACCAATAGAATATTGGTACATTAACTCATAGGAAAGGAGCATCAATGTAATGCAATAGGAAGTTAAATTGATAATAACCCAGAAACCTTGGGTTAACATTAAGGAGGGAGAAGAAAAGGAAAAACAACAACCCTAAAGGTCTCTTCTTACAGGGGAGGAGTTTGCAGATATGAGGTATTTTTCTGCCTCCCAAGGGAAACTGAATTATACTATCTTCTTGTAATTCTTAATATGGAGAGTTTCCAAGTATTTAATAACTTGCTTCAAGTAAATCTTCCTGGCCATTTGTTTCGCTTGTTTAAAAGCAACTGCATCATGAGCATAATCTGGAAAGAACAGTATTTTAATCTTCTCTTCCTATAGTTTTGCCAACTTCTTGATAGATTAAAATGGGATGTCCTTCTTTTCTCCCACTGAAAACTATCTGGTTAGGGTACTTATCCCCCAGCATTTTAGTAACTGAGAGCCTCGCAGTATTTAATGTATTTATCCTCCAAAAACCTCTGTAAGGCAAGTGAGTGTTCAGGGCAATTTCAAGTGCTGATTAACATCAACTGTTTGGAGCTAGAATGCAAACAATTAGGCAACCTTAGCCATAGCGGCCATCATCATTATAATAAATTATTTCTGACAGGACTCAGTACTATATTCTCCATTTTACAGATGGGAAACAGCAACAGGTAGAGAGTAAGAAAAAAAATACTCCCACTGACTTCATTTGGGCCAGGATTTCACCTTAAGTATTTTGCCAATGGTCACACAAGAAGAGAGAGTTGTCGAAAACTCAGAATTTCTACTTTGCAACAAATTTTGACATTTTAAAATTTGGTTTCATTCTCATTCTGAGTGAGACAAAAAACATCAAAACTTCCAGCAAACTGGAAATTCTAAAAAAAGATTCAGAAATATTGACACATTGCATGTCCTAAACAAAATATGCTCCCTGGATGCATCAGCTGCTATGTGAAATTGACATAATTATTGTTGGTTTTATTTCTGCACACACCAAAGATAAGGCACCACTAAATAGCAGACAGAGAACTAACAAAAATCATGTACATTTCACTTAGCCACAACCAGGGGTTCTAGGATCTGTGGCTCTGAACTGGTCCCAGGGTTACAAGACAAGCGAACTTAACTTAACACAATACAGACTTGAAATAACCCACAGCCATCTTGCTCACTTAGCCACCATAAAATGGGAATAAGAAAACCTCAGAGTCAGGAAGAATCTGGCCTTAGCTTAGGCAGACAGAATAAAAATACTGCACAGCTGCAGTGTTACTAACAAAGAGATTCATGAGAAGTGGGGGACAAGAGGGAGTGTGGAAATTTGACCTTGGTATGGGTGCCTGTGTAAGTGTCTTGCTGAAGCTGATTTGATAAGCAGAAAATGAACTATTTGCTGTTGATAGGTAGATTGCTACCCTATTAGGGGGCAATATAGATTATGTGCTTTGTCTAGAGAAAAATCTATAAAGAGTTTAGTTAGAGAGTGCGCTTTGAAGAAGTTTGGATTTTCTACCAGCAAGGAGTCACTGACATAAAACTCCCCAGCAATTCGGAGAAAGGCTGGTCACCAGAACCCTGCTGCTGAATCATTCAATACCACCTCAAATTTTGGTTAACTATTGTTGGAGTGTTCAAAGACTTAATTTTGATGTGTGCTTTGTACTCAATAAAAACAAGGATTTTTGTGTGGAAGCACTTGTGTGTACCAATCATTTATCAGACAGAGATGCTGTGTCCCCCACTGATTTATTTCCTGACATCACCAGGAAAACAGAGATTAGGTGCCACAGCTTTGGGTTCAGGTAACCCTGGTTAACACCCGTCATGAGGGCTGTGTGAGGCTGGAGACCCCAGGGCTTCCAGACGCCTAAGCCAGCTAGCACACTGGGCTGCCCAACTTTCAGAGTAGTTGGTTCACCAAGCTGCAGGAATCAAAAATTAGTCAAGCCCAGTACATTTCCCACTAACCTTGTTTCATCAGAAAATTTGCAACCAGCACTAGATAGAAAGTCTGTGGCAAAGTAGGGAACTGAACTTGGGTTTCTCAAGATTTTGGGTTAGCACCCAAAATGACTCAACCACCCTTCCTCCTTGGCCACTTTCTTTCATTAAAGACTACCCTCATGTCTTTCAGATCATGCCCAAAGAGAGGCAGTGGCCATATGTGGACCACTGTTATTTATATTTGCACACATATTTACGTTAGAATGAGTGTGCTGAATGTATCTATTTGTTGAGATGTTTTCATAGTGAGTCATACTTTCATTTAATTGGTTCACTCCAAAAAGTCTACTTAATTGATTTCCAAGATAACTTCTATTATTGCTGAGTTAATTATTCAGTTAATTGGGATGAAGTAAATTAAAAGTGAAAGATGTGCAGACAAATCATCCAACATTTTATGTTGCAATTGTGTTGGAGCTTGTTTTCAGATTTGGGGTCTTGACAGAACAATATTTTTCAACTGGGAATACGACAATATTACAAGATAACAAATTCGGAAGCTAGTTATCGTAAACATCAAAAATGTTTCCTATATCACCCAGTGTTAGCTCTGTAATTTCTTAGTAGTGCTCATGCAGATAGTAGGGGATTTGGAAGAAAGAAGACGAGAAGGAAAGAGTAAAATGAAATTGAAGTTGAGAAAAGTCTCTTTTCCATCCCCAGTTCCTTATTTCCTCTACCTCTTTCGATACTGCTGTGTAAAGCAAGTAAGTAATGACTCCATCAAGAGAAAATAGTATTGGTATGTTAGTGACTGTGGCCCATATATTTTGTTACGGGAGAAAATATGTGAAAGGAGAGAAAAATAAATAATGCAAAAGTCCTCTGGTTCTTAAAGGGCATATACTCTTTGAGACGCACGAGACGCACAAGATACATAAAATTTGGGAACCCATGTCCCACGGATCCCTGGCCAGCTTCCTGGAAAATCTCTGGCTTCCATTTCCCCCATCCCCAATCATGGCAGCCCAGGCAGGCCAATATTACAGTATGTATTATCTATTTATTATACTTTATATAGACTATCATAAAAACAACAATCCCATGCCGTAGGGGTCCTTGCCTCCACTTAAAAATTATTACATAACCATACTTGCAGCACATGTCCATCACCATCCTACATCCACACCCACCAGTCAGGAAAAGAAAGATTACAAATCAAAATCTCACTAAAATCAATGATAACAGGACTGGAACCAAACGACTAGAACAAAAATTATGTAGTTTGGTTTATTATAACCTATTGTCTATGTTTACGTGAGGCAAGAGATTCCAAATCAATTTGAACGGTGTGAGGGGTTTTAGTGAGCTAGAAGGAGACAAAAAAAATACTTAGCTGGAAGCTAGATCTCAAATCAGAATAACATGTTTGGTCAAGGTGTTTTTAAGATGATAGGTTACAAGTTTCTTCAAACTTTGCAGAAACATTCACAGTAAATTCCCTTGCATTCACAGTAAATCTTGCAATTTTCAGAAGGACCCAATTTCCCAAGCCAAATATGGCTTTATAACAAAGCTGATATCAACCTTAACCAAATTACTTCCAAGCAGAAGGGGGATCACAGAAACATCACACTATTTCTTCAGCCCTTTCCTTTCTGTTGATAAATCAGCACCCCATACAGTGAGAAGCTATTTAACATTATGAAATTAAATGGCCTAAGTGTGTGAAATTTGTCATTACAGCCCTTACATTTCATATTAAAATTTACAATATTTGAAAAGAGCAATTGAATCAGAACTAGATGAAGAATTTATTCTGAAGTGAGTGAAGTTGCAAACCATCTCTGTATATCTGAAATAACAATGTTAAATATTCTGAAAGATAAAAAAACTTTAATTCTCATTAATATACATCAGTCATTTTTTCTACTGTCAGTCATTTAAGACCCCCACTTCTGGGCCCCTTTTATAAAATGGGAATTATAGTTAAGATTTACGTTTACATAGCACTGTAGTTTGCTAATAAAACACCATTGTTTTGTGGTCCTCTTTAAGAAGCTGCAATAAAATTGACCTGTTTCTCACTCATATCGGTAAGAGATAGATATGCTCATACGTGGACGTACAGGTTATGAAGTAATCCAAAGAGAATAACAAAGTTGTACACACAGCATGCAGTAGTCTGTTTAAACAGTTAAACAACTCATTAGCTGAAGGTTTCCTGAAGTTAAAATTATTTTTCCACAGCTAAATCACTATGCACAAAGCATCCTTGAATGCACTATTAACAGGTTGTATCCTACATTTTAAATGCAGACTGAATGTTTCTATTTTTTTGCATAAATCACATAAAAACTTACAATTTGCCACCTGTACTTCTTTTGTATCCTTTCCAAAGCCTGATCAAGGTAGTATTGCTTGTTATTGTGATTAATAAAGTTTACAGTATGTCAGATATTTGCCAATGTAATGAGAAAATAATGGGACATATTAATGAAGCTCTGACTATGCAGTTATGAATAGCCTTGATGGCGGTGCTGTAGTCAAAACAGTAATAATTCTTATTATGGTCTTCTAATCAAATGGTACAAACAACTTACAAAGGAAAATACATTTAATCTAAAACAGGATTTGAAGTTAACTATGAACTATGTCCATATTTAGAAGGCATGATTGGCTATGGGGAGATAGACCCTTATAAGAGACCAAAGTTACAATTATCCAATTAAGCTAGGCTATGGTACTGATTTGGTCTATAAATTCCATGGGGAATCTGTTCACCCTTGAAGTTCATTAGTAAATACATTGAATAATGTTTCAATATTCAAGATATTCCATATACAATTAACGTGATGACATTTGTTCTCGGCTGTCGCCTATGTCTGGGCTAGGAAGACTATATGACAGAAAAGTTATATACTGAAAAACTTATTTATTCATAAGAATTAGATATTTCCATTGCTTCTTACAATAATAAATATTAACACTATAAGCTCCTCAGAGAAGGGACAGTATTTGCACTGAATTCATTGTCAGCAAATAAATAAAAAAGGAACTGCTTCTGTTTAATTTTAACAATTGAAAAATAATAATAATAAAAAAACCTACTTGATCCTGCCTCTACTGCAGTATTTTTTCCACAACTGTTAGATTTTGGGTAGGTTTTTTCTTTGTTTGTTTTTAAGTGGCAGGAGTCTTTACTACTCATGCCTGTAACAATTCCATACCTTCGGACAAAGCAGAGCAGACCCTATGCTTCCATCCCTCTATATCTTGAATGCCTTGGCTGTTTTACAATTTCTTTTTTTATCCCTTTAACAGAGGAAAATAAACTGTAATGTAGAAATATGGACAATAATATGTAGTTTAACTTTCTGCATTGTACAAGTGCCCAGGTCATAAACCACCGAGAAATACCGTTTACAATGGCAAAACCAACTGACCTTCATCAATAGCGTCTTGAGTATAATGCTATACGGTGAGAAATGCCATTTATAGTGTGTCAGCTAAGTACAGATAATTTGTTTGTAGTAGTGTATTATCGAAAAACTTCAGTGCAGTGAAATTAATACTTAGGTCTGTGGAATAAAAAGCTAATACCTATTTCAGAGTTTTACACCTCATTTGTTGTATTTATCCCTCCTGGACATTAGCAGGCTGTCTAGACGCAATTGAAACTAGCAGCTTGAAAACAACTGTCAATTTAAAAAAGATCTAAAATACCCTTCTTTAAAAGCAGATGAGTATTTGAATTTACACTGGTATAAAAATCAGACCAGTGCTTAAGGTGTTTTAAAATCACTTTCTCCACTTGGACTTGTTTACAATAAAATTCAGTTGAATTTAAGATTGAATTTAACAGTGGACAGCAATTTTTCTAAGCTTAAATTTGCAGGCAGTAGCTATTATTTAAATTCTAGTTATAAACTCATGCAAATTGAAATCCATGTTCCTAGAAATTTAGTTTTTACACATTTTAGTCATGCTAAGGCAGATACTTTATGGAATTCAGCTATGTGGGAGACCCATTAATAGTTGGTCTTAGTACTTTAATATCCCATTCTGGAGGAAGCAGAAAAAAGAACAGTGGTAACACACACACAGATTCAGGGGAAAGGTTGGCCCATGATCTCTAAAAAAGTTCTATTGGTGATGATGTATATGAATTAGCTTACCTCAATGACAACAGATCAGGGATCAATACCTAGTCAGCAAGCCAAGGAGGCTGCTAAAAGTGCGAAGGGGCAGTGAAAGAAGTCAGGTGGGACTGGATGGTTCAGGAGATTGTTGATGGGTTTTGATATATTTTCACCTCTAGACTAGTGTGATTTCAAGCCTGAGCCAGGCTGGACATGATCAAAAGTTATTCACTCAAAAAAGCCAATACAAAAGAAAGTATTTGATAATCATAACCTTGCTATCACTAACACTACCACTACAGACTCGACTGAAATATAATTCAACAGAAATAGAGGCAAAAACCAATCTACTGTGCATGGTATAGACCATTTACAGAGAGCAGCATAACCACATGAAGCTTTAACCCAGGTTTACCCACTATGGTTGTCTGTCCTATTGTGGACAGACCATATAGAGGTTTATTATTCTGTTGCTGGCTTTGAGGCAACAGATCTTCAGACACTAGAAGGTCATGATTTTAGATCCAGCGGTCTGTGGCTTGACCCCCCTACTGCCAACAGCCCACCTAGGTGTGTCACCTTACGGTGACATGAAGAATGTTAAATATCATACAAATAAGAAAAGATGTGACAACAGCAGCAGAAAATGCATGGAGTTAGTACAGGGCTGACTATGACTCAGACTTTTTAGTAGTTATTAGAGACAGGCCAAAGAGATTAGATTTAGATCCACTTAAGTGACAGGTTAAGATCAAATGAGGACCAGAGTTTCCCATCTGTAGGTGGGAGCTTCCAAAACTCTAATGATTCTAATCTCTCATTTTTCAATCTTGATTTAATCAAAATTGAAAGTAATAAGTGTTTCCCAAACCCCTGTATTAATCTTAAACATTTTCTAGGATTATTTATATACTGGATTTTAGCAGATTTGGACTATTAATAATGTCTGAACAAACACTATAAAGTATACATAACATACTAGTCTCCTAAAGTCTGGATTTAATACTAGATAGCATATTCTCTCAAACCACTAGAAAAAAAAAAGAAGGTATTTTTGATCTTCCACCAGCCATATAATACATATTCTAGCTACGTCACTGCAATGAATGTTGTTTTAAATTCACAGCTTCATTTTAAATTAGCACAAGAGCATGATTAACAAGTCACTTTAACTACATCCTGACCTGATTACAAAAGGGAAAGATCAAGTTGGAACTCCCTTTTATTACTACGGTCACAGAATAATTTGTTTCCCCTTTGGATTTATATCTATCATCTTGGCTTTTTGATGAACTTGCTCAAATTGAAGAAGCCTCATTTTCTATTCTCTGGTCTCCAGAAGAATAAATCAAAGCACTTTTCCTTTGAAGAGCTTAAGACATTATCTTAAATGCTAAGATATTAAACAGCACACACTTCAATAGAATCACACCTGGGTGCACAATTCATATCCTGAGAAAGCAACAAGTTACCCCAAAACGTATCATACTTATTTCTGAAGGCAAAATTCTCTATCATAGCAAGCATGGTATGAACCAAAGGATGTAGGGTGAGGGGTGCAGATTCTAAATGCTCACATAGAGGATCTGTACTTCCCGCATACCAACATTGATCAGTTCCCTCTGCATTACAATAAGCGTGAGTTTGGGGAGAGGATATAGGCATGGGGTCGGCAACCTTTCAGAAGTGGTGTGCCAAGTCTTCATTTATTCATTCTAATTTAAGGTTTTGCATGCTAGTAATACATTTTAACATTTTTAGAAGGTCTTTCTATAAGTCTAACATATAACTACACTACTGTTGTATGTAAAGTAAATAAGATTTTTAAAATGTTTAAGAAGCTTAATTTAAAATTAATTTAAAATGCAAAGCCCCCCTGGACCGGTGGCCAAGACCCGGGCAGTGTGATTGCCATTGGCCCAATACCAAGGTTGCTGATCCCTGCTCTAGGCAGGCAGGAGCTGCATATGTTTAGAAAGGAATCATTTCCACTACCACAACACAACCAATCACGGGCTGGAAAAAAGATAGCCACCACTGCACAGCACAATGCCCATCAATGAGAGGAGGTGAAATTTTGTCCAAGGACATTAGGTCAAAAAAGTGCCCTGGGAGTTTTTTAATCACCATACAGAAAAACTAGGACCTCTGCTTTTAAGGTATGGTCTAAAACTCACTTTGATTTGGCCTATTAATAATACAGTGCCAAGTGCCTCAGAAATAACAGACAGTCACCACTCACTGGTGATTCTGATTCTATTGAAGTTAATGGGATTTTTTCCACAGAATTCACTGGGACTGGGATTTCATTCAATGTATCCACTAGTGAGTGGCTGAGTCAGTTGTTGCTGGATTCTAACTTGTGTTTCCAGGGAATCTAGCTAGTTCAGACAAATGACCCAAGCTTGCATTACTTGCACATCTGAAAATTCTATCCAAGCCAAAGGAAGTTTCAGATGTGCATCCCAAAGAAGAAACAAACCAAAAAAGAAAAAGAAAAAAGAAACGATTAGAGCACTGCTGTAGGACAATATGCCATTCCAGCTACATTGCTTAAGTTCATTTGACATAATCAGCTCTGTTTGCCACTGCAGATGTTACATAGGCAATCTCTTAAATTTGTTGTTGAGTCTTTCTCAACTAAGATTTCACAAGGCAATAAAACTGAGTTTTTCCTACAATTCTCCCACACACACACCATTTCCCCACCTTTATATCATCTTAATTGTTTTCTAAGAAAAAAAGAATGCCCTTTTGCATTCTCAGAATAACCTTTTCTGCTTGAAAGTCTCCTGAAAGACACCACCTCCTCTGCAGCAGGTGTAGTTGTAATGATGCTTTGATGCAATATGTCAAGCCTCATGACTTGCTGCGAAGAGTGACATTTCTTTTGATAGCTCCTAGCAACGGCCATACAAGTTGTTCGTGGTCACCTCACACTATACAAAAAAAATCCTGCAGCAAGTACATTTAATTTGAGTTTCATGCTAGGTTGCACACAGTATATACTGCTTTCCCTTTAAATTCTCTTTAAAATAAATCTACATTATTAATTTGAGACACACACGTCAACAGTGGCACACAAAAAAAGTGTAATCACTTATGAAACTGTAATTTTCAAATGCAATTTTAAGTTTCTCGTGCCAGTAAACACTGCTTTTATCTCTCAAACACAGACTTTTTAGGTTGGTCCATAAAACACTATGAATACTGAAAAAAAATTAATGTTGCATTTAAGATTTTCCCCCCAAAACACAAAAATAGTCACGGTTTTGCTGATAGAACTGAAGGTCATGGATAAATGTTTTTTTTAGAAACAATCACAACTCACTTAGACAAAGGCTTTTTCAAAGAAAATCCAATATTAATGTGCATTATAATGACCTGTCAATAATTAGTCATGCTCTGCACTTGTAAAGCACTTTATAAATAATAACAAATTGATCTTCATAACATAGCAGTACAGAAGATACATATTAACCTAATCTATTTATAAGTGGGTAAACTAAGGCTTAGAGAGGATAAGATCACACTGAAAAGCAAATCCAGAAATTGAAAACAGGGGATTCCTATGGACTTGTAGTCACATCACAGTGTCATTTTTAAGAAATGTTTGAGGTGGGGGGGCATAATTAGATTACTGAAGTTTTCATTTCACACATATATCCCATCCTCTTTTACTGCCCCCCCGCCACCAATGTAGTATGCTTAGAGAGCAGTAAACCCCATCTTACATTAAGTACTCTTTCTTGCCCCGACTTCCAAACACAGCAGGGAGGAGGAGAGTGCATGTGATTGGCCTTTGCTTGTTATTAAAGCCAGCAAACATTATCTGTGTTTTTAGTGCATCCAGGAGTAACTCTGAAATGCAAGTCTTGTGTTTTGCCAGAGTACAGCATACTGGGTACACAAAGCCTGGGTATCATTAAGAGGACTTTTAGGAGTGCTTTGTTCTTTCTGGGGAGGCCTGGAAAAAGATTGTAGAAGTAATGTTATCTTATGCCGCCCCAAAAGCACCCAAAGCAATTTATGTACTGTTAAAAGGCCCCCTATCTTAATATTGGAAATGGCATGTTTGTTTATTCAACAATATAGACAAGAGATTCTCAACTTTTTTCTTTCTGAGGCCCTCCAACATGCTGTAAAAACTACACCGCCCACTTGTGCTACAACAACTGGTTTTCTGCATATAAAAGCCAGGGGCCATGTTGGGTGTAGCAAGCAGGGCAATTGCTTGGGGCCCTATGCCACAGGGACCTATGTCAAGCTACATTGCTTAAGCTTAGGCTTTAGCCTCAGGTGGTGGGACTCAGGGCTTCAGTTCCATGTGATGAGGCTTCAGCTTCCTGTCTTGAACCCAGCAAGTCTAATAATGGTCCTATTGCTAGCCCCCCTGAAACATGCTCATGACCTCCCAGAAGGTCCCAGACCCCTGGTTGAGAACCACTAATATAGATAGATAGTAATTCAGGAAATTGCTACATACCCCACAATCTCCCCTGTTGTCTGTTCAGAGTTTCAGATAGCAAGGACAGGCCACTGCTGATGATTTTTATACTTGGAGGATCATATGACAATAGCCATATGGACTTCTGGGTAATGTAGTTTAGTAACTGGGTGGCCATTTTGGCGGTGGGGGTTGCTCTGTTGGTTTTAATGAAGAATATTTTACCCTTGTGGATCAAAAATATATATAACCGTGTAAATGACATATAAGTAACATAAGCTTTTCACAGGGCACATATATTATACATAAGATATTATTAAAGTGATCTATTCATATATTCAGGGAAAGAAAAATGTAACTGGTGCAACTCTCTGGGGATCGTCTCACACCCATGTTCCACCTGCTTCTGATGAAAACATAAAATGCCAATTGCAGTAGAACAGGGATTGGCAACCTTGGCACGTGGGCTCGCAGGGTAAGCACCCTTAGCAGGCCCCGCCAGTTTGTTTACCTGGCAGTTCGCCAATAGTGACTCCCACTGGCCGCAGTTTGCCATCTTGGTCCAATGGGAGCTGCGGGAAGCGGCATGGTGCTGGCCACCGCTTCCCACAGCCCCCATTGGACCGGGACGGCAAATTGCAGCCAGTGGGATCAGCAAACCTAGTTAAACAAACCGATGGGGCCTGCTAAGGGTGCTTACCCTACGGTCCCGCATGCCAAGGTTGCCGATCCCTGCAGTAGATGGTATAGTCCTTTGCTTTGTGAATGATCAGATCAGCAATGAAATAGTTAATCCTGACATTATACATTACCAGCACTCCAGAATTCAGTTCAATATTAATTAATGAAAAGGGTAGTTCTCAACTCACAGATGGCTGCAGCTTTAAAAAAAAACAATGCATTGTTTTCCACAGTTTGAAGGTTATCCTCGCAGTCAAAAGGGCTGAGCTAGAAACTAAATTTTCTAAACAGAAATTTTAGATTTTGGACAACATATCAGCTACATCCAGCAAGTTACCACGAGCAAGTCTAATTCTAACCCTGCATATACTGCAGTACAAACATGTATATGTAAAATGCATGACATTTTCTCTCCCATGAAAAACACAGATGTCTTTTCCACATGGGTAGTTCTTTTGGGTGAAGAAAGAGTATGATATAAAGATTGCTTCTCTGGCTGATTAGCTCAATGTACAAGCAGTTAGAAAGGCAAATATTAAAGATATATTCTATAAATTAGCAAAAACTTTCGTAAACAAAAGTATTTTTTTTAAATCTGTACATTCAGAGAAGTTTTTTATATATTCCATTTTTACATCTTCAAAATGCTGTAGAGATGACATTATCTAATTAAGTTTCACAACGTTCTGTGCATTAGATACAGTAGTGAAGAATCAGCTTGGGGAAACTGAGGGAGGGAGTTGTGTGAACATGGCCACAAAGCAGATTGGTGGACTGGTAGAGTCACAATTAGAACTCAGTTACTCCTGAGTCCTGTTACTCCTGAGTCCTAAGCCAATGCACATTTGTCTTGATCACACTACCTCCTGATTTTTCAATAATCCTGTATAGCTGATACAGTTAATCCATTTTCTGTCTGTGGGTTGAGGCTTCCATCGGCTATAATGTAGTGTAGCCTTGAGGCAACATGTATTTTGTTTACAGAAAGAATACTAAAGATACCTATAAGCAAGTACTTGCCTTGTGAAAAATGGAATGGAATGGAATGGAATCAATGTAAAAGAACTTCTGCCATACAATCCCTCATTACTTCTGAGGGGTCCTATTTCTTTGAAAATTAACACCTTCCTGTTATAACTGTATTATCTTTTAATGTTTTATTTTATAATTGTAAATCCCATTACACATTTGGAAATGTCTTTTGAAAAAATAGCAGGAGGAGAACCTTCAGAGGTCTCCAATATCTGAAAATGGACCCTGACTCAAATTTGAAGATTTTTATTATTTTATTTTTTTATATATTTCTTAAAACACTTCAGCATTGAGAATTGAAAATGAAAAACCCAAAACAACCACCCCCCACCCAACAGAATAACGAAAAAAAAATTGGTGCCTTATTTAGTACTTGTATATTATAACACCTGGGGCCCTGATGTTGACTGGAACCCTCTGTTGCACTTAACACTACACAGACCCATGTGAATAATTGATTTTTCAGTTCTCTGGCAGTTCTGGAAAAGATCAAATAATTGTTTTGGGTCAACTTAAAACCTCTTTGCGGGGGAAGGAAGGAAATATGGGGAATATAAAAAAGTTGGAAAAAATAAATGTTACATTTAGGTTTGGGGCATTTTAATCATGTTTTAAAAATAAAAGCAAATGAACGGTTAAATTAACTGGTCCAGAGAGAGAATCAGAGAAAAGAAGCATAGAGCTAACTGTAGTCTCTCAGCAGGGTAGGAGGAGAGCTGTAGTCCCTTCCCTGGATCAATGATTATTTAATTAGTTATATAAAGTAGAACAGCTTCAACAGGAGTGATTAGAAAGACCTACTTCAGAATACCTACTAACTTGATGGGTAGGCTGCTCAGCTGGGTTATAGGAAATCTAGGTTCAACTCCCTTTTCTTGACTGACTATTTTAACCTGTGTCTCCTATAATTCGTGTGCGTGTATTAACCCCTAGGCTGTCGGATATAAAGGCTTGCACTCTCTCAGCTTTGTTAGTGATGGCTAACTACAATTGTAAATCCAGACCAGTGAATTGAAACATGTTATCCTGAAATTTATGGTGAGGAAAAATATCATGTGCCCTCTCCCCTGCCCCCACCAAAGCAAATTAACCCAAAGTCATTAAATGTCCCAGTCAACCCAAATCTGCCTTTTTCAGTGAATAAAGTTTTGGTTAAAAAAATGCCTCTCTCTAATGCTATACATAAACATATTAAGAGAAAATCTCTGACCTAAAGAGAATGCAATCTAACCAGGTTAGACAGATAAAGTGTTTAAGAAATGAAATAAGCATGCACATTTTGAATGAGCATGCACATTTTGAAGATGGGAAACCAAAACCCAGAAAGGATATATTTTCAAAATGTGCTCAGCTACTCCATTGGAACCAGATTTTCAAAAGGGCTCAGGTCCCATTTACCACCTAAAAGAAGGAACTATTTTTTTCCCCAAAGGGTTGAGCATTCAGCAGCTGATTGAAAAACCTGGCGCTCTGACTTGTCTGAGATCAAACTGGAAATCTGGGGCAGAGTTAAGACATGAAACAACTTCTTCCGCATCATAATGAGGTGCTTTAACCACAAAACTATCCTTCCATTTATAGCCTATCCAATCATTTAAGATGTGAACCACTGCCTGTATCACACTAACTCCAACCCTAGACCCAGCTCTGCTGCCAACAACAAGAATATTTACAATGGGAAATTGCATCTGCTATCATTACAAGAAATTCAGTTCTACTTTTAAAACAGGTCTCTCTTTGTGGTGCACAGAAGTCCTGCTCTTCCTTTGTGAAATATTCTGTGTGGGTAAATGTAAGCTGCTATAAAAGATTTTTGTTCATTTGTTTTAGTTTCTTTTGCTCCTTCCCTACATGTCACTCTTACAAACCCCAATCATTCATGCCAGCCCACTGTGTAGAATATTTCACATGGATTTTCTGTTTGTTTCATCATTTTGCTTCAGACTATTCATTTTTTTTAAACCCTTCCTCAGCAAACAGAGCAAAAACATGGCTGGCATTTCTGGGAGGACTAGGAACAGTGGACAGGAGTTCTGCCTGAGGCATTACTTGACAGAAAGCAGAAGGGGTAACTATAATCATTCATGCAAAACTCATTGGAATGAGCTCACCATCTATTATTTATATTTACTTCCTTTTTTAGTAAAATCTTTAGAATAATGTGTTTTCAGAAATGCTCCTGGCCTCTTAGCGGAGAGGAGCTGGGGAAATGCTAATTGTGTCCCGAAAACAAGCCAAACAATTTCTCTGAAAGAAGAGATTAAAGATGGTATTTTTAAATGAAGTATTTAAGAAAACTCTACAAGGCATACCTTTCTATTTAAATTGCATCTATAGATAAAACAGTACAAAGGATCTTTGTATAGATTGTCTTCTTCCATTTGGCATTCCACTGCCCTGCTGCTGTCCCCTTGTGTTTCCAACAGAAGGAACAGAAAGAACATTTATTCACAAGAAGAATCACATTATTATTTCCTTGTTGGTGTCCTGTACTAGCATCATTGACAATGTCAGCACAGCGCTGTGAATGGTTAATGGCTTTCGTAAAGACGACAGGGCATACTGAGCAAAGTCAACAAAAGTTTTAAAAACTATTTTTTTAGAAACCATATGATATGCTCCTCTACATTTAATATGTTAAAGGCAGGTTCACATCCTAAAGTGAGACCATGACACTGGGAGTAAAAGAGGCCATTTCTTCTCAGTTATAGCATGCAGGCAACAGAGATGAATATGATATTAATATTTAGACATAGACTCTTCGACAGCACACAGCTTAGCCAATATAGTGATGGTAGTTTGGTGCTTCTCAAAATCTACACGTGATCAGCTTGGTGAACAATGCTGCTTCTGTTAAAACTGTTCCAGGGTGGACTAATGGGCATGTATTTAATGTTTGACCTTTGGTTAGATGTAGCTTTGCACCACTTCACCTCTCAAGGTCATGTCATTATTGCAACCTTCGCTGCTAGGCAAATCTCTGGCACACCATTTTCTGGGGGGAAAGAGTAGGGGTAGCACCCATCCTGAGGGAGCAGCAGCAGCTATCAGCTCCCAGAAGCTCTTTCCATCCATGTGAAAAGGGGAATATGTCAAGCACAAACATCTCTGCCCAGGTAGTATTCAGTAACAGAGGCTTGGGCAGTGCACAGAGGTATTGTGGGCACCTCTCACTGCTCTCAGAAAGGGTGTGCTGGGTCATGGTGACAGCTTTACCAATAAGTGAAAACAATTTAATTACAGTACAAGAGGATCTCAGAGCTGCTGGCTCTGCTTAATGGGTAAGGACAGAATTCAGTTCCCGGAACGAGAAGAGAGGACTGATTATACTGAAGTCCCACTGTAAAGGACACTTTGGCTTTTTGACCCACTTTGGCTGTGCCCTAGCATAATTCAAGTGCTTGGTGCCAGACAAGGACTGGGTGACATGTCGCCTATTGTGACTGCTCCTCATCCTGCTCTTGCCAGCACCTGCTCTTTGCTCCATTGCTAAGAAAAATCTTTTGATACTTTCATTTTAAGGCAGTGTAGGGAAGGTTTGCATGTGCTTGTTTATGTCAGAAGACTATGCTCACTCCTCTAACCTGTTCCTTTCTCTGTTATTTTTTCCCCCTTTCAATTTGGTTGGCATCACTGACTCACACTCACAATTCCCAGTCCCATCATCCTCTTTAGATTTCCTTCAAACATTAAACTGAAAAAAAAAGTGCTCATTATTTTTTCTTTCAAACTCAGTCAAGTGCCAAGAAAAAAATAAAACACAACAACAAAACCCACCCAGCCTGCAGTGTATAGCAGTGCAGCAGTAGATGCCAATTTATTCCTTTAAATGTGATTTCTCAGTATCTTTCTCTCTGCATTTTTCTCTTTCCACACATACTGAGACACATACTGTACACAAGAACCCTCCTTTTTACTTAATTCTAAGATCTTCTTGTCAGCTGAATGCTGCTGAGGGTACAGTGAATAACTGAGGATGGTGCCTGGGCACCATATGAAAATTAATCATGATAATGAATCACCTAAACTTGCATACTTTGAACTTCCCATAATAGCCTGTTAGAGTGTGATCCAGACAGTCAGAACATACATATTCAATTATTATTCAGTTATTATGAAACATTTATAAAGCAGCACAAATTTACAAGCCGCTTTACAGATTGCCACCAACAGCTCCCAAAGAGAACACTTCAGAAGAGAGGACTGGAGTTGCCTGAGGAAGTGTTTTTTAAGTGTGAGTGGGGGAGGGGGGGAAAGGATACCTGGCAGATAAAGCTAAACAGTAAATCCCATCCCAGGAGTGGTGAACATCGTAACAGAAGATGTGAAGTTGAGGTTTTTCACAAATGTTTTACTTCTGTCCCCAAAATACCAGATTACTTCTGGCAGTGATTCCCCCAATCTATGACTCCTCAAATTCCCCAGGCTAATCAGTTTGATTTAACTCTTTTCACTGGCTTCGTGGGCCAATACATTCAGACTTAAATTATGACATATTGTTCCTATACTTACTCTTACTCAATCACCCCCTGTCTTCTATTTCACACTCAACCTCAAGACTTCAAAAATTATGATCTTCTCCCAAAAATCAGAATTTTAAAAAACAAGTTGTGAGTGTGTGTGTGTGTGTGTGTGTGTGTGTGTGTGTGTGTGTGTGTGTGTGTGTGTGTGTGAGAGAGAGATTCTGGCCCCTCTGCAGAAACTCTTGCTGCTGCCCGATGGTGCAGAGCTTCCAGCAGCTCCCTAGAACCAAACGTTCTAACAGATTAATAAGGTGTATGCAAGCCCCACATCTGCCTGTCGCCCAGCTCCTGCATCATCTTTTCCTACAGATCCTGGGATTCATCACTCTCCCCCTCCCCAGGCCTGGAGGGGAGAGGGGTGCAGATAGAGCAGGGTCATCTTCTCCCCCTTCCTGGGCCAGCTCCAGGAGCTCTTCACCTCTCTCGGCTCCTCCCCAAGCCCGGGGTTGCAGGGAGGGAGAGGAGAGGGGGATGAGCAGAGTCAACTGATCCTTTTTTCCGGGGGGAGGGAGACACATGGAATCAGGGCTACCTTGAGATGCTGGTTTCTTTCATAACCCTCCTTTCCTTCTCCCCAACTCCTCTCAACTCCTGTGGGGGCATCTCCTTCAG
This sequence comes from Sternotherus odoratus, assembly GCA_032164245.1. Taxonomy (NCBI): domain Eukaryota; kingdom Metazoa; phylum Chordata; order Testudines; family Kinosternidae; genus Sternotherus; species Sternotherus odoratus. Next base: position 82,993,993 of record JAVMKO010000002.1, on the reverse strand, counting down.
CAGCACTGACTGGCTTCTCTTTCCCAGGACACAGGCAAAAAGGGAAGACTCCCCCACCTGGCGGGACTGGTATGCGCACAAGGAGCTGGAGCTTCTTGCATCATCACGAGATTGTTTCCAGGCTCAGCCAAAATCACGTGGCTGGCAAGAACTTGCTGTACTGGTATTTGCCCCATTCTCCTTCAAAACTAAGCCTTCTGTTCAGGAAGGGACAACCAAAGTTCCTCCTACAGGACCTGATCCAAAGTCCATTTCTGTCAAGTTCAGGGAGCTTTTAATCAGACATCCAAACCCTTATTTAGGCACCAGAATTACCTGTTTATTCTGAAATGGCAGTCATTATAGCAGCATCCCTAAGGACTCTTCCAGTCACCAGTCTTTTATTTTTAAACCTTCTCAATTGCTCTGTATTATGAATTTGCAAACCATGACAATGGCTAAGACACCGGCATTAGCCTGCATACTTATTTTAACACTCCTCTGAGCCTTCTCTTTTAATCTTTAGTTCCTGACTGTTTAAAATGCTTGTTACAGACTCTCCCCTAACTGCTTTATAAAACTAATTCTTTAAACTTAATATTTCTTTCATTAAGCTCAGTAGGGGATATTCACAGCCTCTGGAACCCAATCAGATTTTCACATTTATTAAGCTAATTGACAACAAATGTAACACTTTTCCAATAATGATTACCAGCCTTTTGTTACAACAAATCCCCTTTATATCTTTTAAGGGGAAAGTAATTAGCCCTGGAAAATAATTTTGTAATGGGCTGTGCCATGATAATCTGTAATGTAAAGACAACATCCAGTTACAGAGGACCATTAAAATATACTGCTGATCGTGAAGTTACAGATGATATAACCTGTTTGATCTTCACTTCCTGCTTTCATTTTTGTCTGAGATATGTCTGCTACAAAGGAGTCTGTCTGGGACATGGAGAGTGTCTTTGTCTTATTCAGCTCTGAGCTCACTGGAGATGTTTAACAACCATTGAAAATATAACATGCTGCAATACATGATTAGCAATAATAAGATATTTTTTGCAACATATATCCACTGACAATATAAACCAACTCTGAGTGAAAGTGTCAGTCACATGATATATACACAGGCAATCTCTCACTCCTTCCAACTGGAAGGCTTATCTTTGACTTTTTGATGATAGATCACTAAGGTGAATTTCCAAAACACCGAAAATAAATCTGTACTTCATGTAAATGTGTGCCTAATTTCATTGGCATATGGCTAAAATGGCTTGGAACTCTTATACAGCAGACATTAATTTTTACCTCATTATGAAAATTACAGTCTGATGCTAATCACAGTTGTATACCCCTGTAAATCCCTTAGCTTCAGTGGTTCACACAGGTATAAATAAGATTTGAACAATGTTAGTTCAGAAGTGTTACCATCCAAAAGATGTTCAATAGATTCTTATTTCAAATCGACATTGTCCATTTCCCAGTGTACAGGTATCCACATGAAACAAAATCATTATTGGACATGTTCTGAGAGTTTCAGTAAAGTGAGTAATTGCTTAGACATTGAAAGTAAACTTTCTTCTCACCCAAAAGTTGATCCCTCCTGGTCAGGGGACAAAGCACAGAAAGAAGCATAGCAAGACAATGTGGAAAAACTGCTGCTGCTTATACTGTACCTAACATATTGATACATATTGGGTAAAATATTCAAAAGTGCCCAAGTAATTTAGAAGCCCAAGCCCCACTGAAAGGATTTAGAATCCTAAGTCACTTTAGGCTTGATTTGAGCATTTTACCCAGTGTATCTATTGTCAACGTCCGTCTCCAGGGCAGTGCATACAACATTTGTCATAGGGAGAGGTATATAAAGTAAGATTCTGGGATTTAAAAATCTTTCTCATTTCTGTTCCAATTCTAAGAAAACCAGCATTCCAAAGAAGGCCATTTGCTCCATTTTGCACAAACCTTATATGATGGAAAAGAACTGTGCTCATACAATGTTCCTTCTGTTTGTAAAACCTGTTCACAGTCCAGGAGAGCCTGCATTTGTTGGTTTTTTATCTTCACATTTTTAACTACATGTACAGCACACACGTCACTGGCCTTTTATTCTTTTCCAAATTAATCTGCAATAAATATGCATATATCTGCTTTTTGTCTTCATCACATATGCACACTGAGTAAGTGTGCAACATACTGCTTTTTGGCACGGAATTCTCTCTTTTATTCCCCCATATTCCACATTTATTCAATTAAAATGCAACTGAAAGAAAAAAAATGTATTTTCTGCTCATTTATAAGCAATATTGTGGAGGAATATGCCGAAATGTATTGTCATTTATCGTAATAGAATGAAGCTTAGGCTCCCCACACCAATCCCAGCTTCAGTTGCATCCTTTTTCCATATAAAAAGATTTACAAGCCAGGTTGCTTATGAATATGTGCCTGTGTTTTTCACATCCTATTCAAGAGATTTCTGCTAGCCAAATTACATAAGGAACTCTAAAAGGCAAGCAGGGATTTAAATTTGAAAGCTCATTAATTTTATGCAAATTCCATGGTGTATTCCCTTGTTTTGCTTGCTTCATAGCTGATAACACATATCCTAATGATGCACCATGGCATTTTGAGTCATCATCATGGTCCCAATCCCGCAAATCTGCACAAAGAGTCATCTAAGTATAGGGATGGAAGGCATATTAAGAGGTCATCTTGTCCATCTCCCCATGATGAGGCACATGCATAAATTTACTCAAATGAGTTAGCTCACTGATATCAAAAGGGACATATTTAAGTACATAATTACAGTTAAGCACCTCAATACATATTCTCAGGATCATAGCCTAAGTCATGCATTAAAAGTACAACATATGTCACATAATATGATATGTATGATGACCGAGAGGAAGAAAAAGATTCAGCTAGGGAAAACATTGGGTACGTTGGCATGTTTTTATTTTCTACAAATAACTATCCTGTCTTCAATGGGTCTCCAAATGTTGAATTTCATGCCAAGTCTTCATGCCTGAAGTATAGCCACTGTGTTCTTGAAAGAAAGAAAACTTTGCTGTCATAAAGCATCTGTCATTGATTTGCTTATTTGCTGAAGTTGAAGTTCTATGTTGGTGTTTTTCCTGTTCTTTTTATTTTCTTCAGGGATGAGAATGACAAGAATGCAACAAGGGGGGGGAAGGGGAGTCATCTGTGTGTAGCTGAAATGTTCAGATGAATGCCCAAGAATGGGTCAGCTGTGAACACCATGGTGAAATGCATGTTAAAATTAACAGCACCAGCAACGTGGGTTAGTTTAAAATCTATTATATTTATTCTCAAATATGGATTTAACTAAGAAAGCAACAAGAGGAAAGAGAAGGCAGCAATGACTTATTAATAAACCCTTCACATCAGATCCAAGGACAAAACAAGAAGTTTTGTTCTAGATTGCTAGTGTATATTATTAACTGCAAAGCCAGCTACATCTGAAAGGAGGAAAAAGGATGAGAGAGAGCATGCTTGTACAAGCCCCTCCTTGCTGTCCACATCTGTCAATGTTTCAACAGCTATTGCCTTTTCATCGGCGCTCACTGATGCGATACAAAGTGAACCTAATACTACTTTTGACTGTTCCCTGTCAGAGAAGGTTATGGTTATAGTTCATAACAATAGATACCATAGCTCTTGCTGATATTAACACTCACTCAATCATCTGCATTGGAATTCACTAGTGGCATACTAACTACATGCAACAAGTAGTACACAAGGCATCGGCAAGTAATCATTCTTTCCGATATAATTCACTTTGTTGTCAGTGATGGAATCTCTAGCTCTGCCTTCTGAACAGAGTTTGGCAGTATCAGAAGTCACAGTTGAAACTGTAAGCTCCAGTGAATGTACACAGAGCACGGAGGAGTTGTTTCAAAGCCTGAGGGAAGTACACAACTCTGTAGTTATGAAGAAACCTAACTGCTAGTGCAGCACTAACTGGCCTCTGAAATAGTCAGCTAGCATGACTATCCCTAATTAGATGAGAGTAAATGACTCACAATACAATTTGACAAGTTTTTTGACTCTCTCAAATGGTTCACTCACAGACCAAACATCCTTGAATTTGTTATTCAGCAAACAATTTCTGCCAATGGCTTTTGGTCTGTAGCATTCATGAGCTGCTTGTGCAAGTATTCAATACTTTAAACAGAGTCTGCTTTGACTGGTCACCTTATAGCATGTTTGTGTTTCCTGAATGAATGTCTGAAACTCATGCTTTCAGGTTTTCAGGGCAAATACTTTATATTACAAATTAAAATTTGTTTTCCTTTAATATTTTGTACTATCTTGCCAGAATTCTCATTTGCAAGCCTACATTGGACCACTGAGAAATTGGGTGTTTGTTTGTGAGCTGCCTGCTGTGGAAATAGGGTGTTTCTGTGGATTGTGTTCTTTCCCATAGGCACTGTGCAAAAGAATCAGGCAGCTCATGGAGACAACTTTTGCTGCCTCACAACTTTTGCTTCTTCCACTTAGATGTATTTCATTCATGCTCTTCTGCCCCTCAATGGGCCATTGTATTGCTTTAGTGCTGGAATCCTCATTAAATTGATTTAAGAATCAGAGAGGTAGCCGTGATAGTCTGGAATTGCAGAAGTGACAAAGAGTCCTGTGGCACCTTAAAGACTAACTAAAGTGTTGAAGCATAAGCTTTCGTGGGCTAATACCCACTTCGTCAGATGCGATGAAGTGGGTATTAGCCCACGAAAGCTTATGCTTCAACACTTTAGTTAGTCTTTAAGGTGCCACAGGACTCTTTGTCACTTCTGAAATTGATTTAGTCTTTCAATTGGTTGGCTCCCAAATTGTTTATTTACATATGTTAGGAGATGAAAAGTCTGTCCATCAATCATCACCTAACCTCAGCACTTTCTTCATAGTCAAAGGCACAGGAAAGGTGAAGGCTGTGGGCTAATTTATTGCAATGTTCAGGATTGCTTGGCACGCAATCAGTTTTACTGTATTTTATAAAACTGATGATCATCTTTCAAGTGATTTTTAATTAAAAGAGGAACCCTGATTAAAGATGCATGAGTCTGGCAGTCAGAATACATTTTTATTTTAATGAGGGTGTATATTCACAGTTTTATTTAACTTTTTGAGGATTTCAGTGAAAACATCCTTTGTATGGGCAACTCATAAGCATTCAAAAGAACTGATTTTATACACCAACTAAAATTGGCATCTACCAGATTGTGAACTGCCAGAAACCACAACAACCAACTAGATCACATCAAAGATAACTTTTTAAATTGCTCAGATGATGACAAAAGTCTTAATGCTATACTCCTCAGGAATAGCCAAACATCATGCCATCAGGACTCATCAGCATTAAAACAATCACAAGATTTCATCTACGCTTTGATCTTCTGAAGGAGATAACCGTACCCATAATCAGCCTAAAGGTCAAGTCATGTAAGGACTAATGGGCAGAATGTATATACCTTGGGGCTCTGACAACATCATTTAATGAATTATTTTTTTCCTGCCATCAATGGAATTGTCTTTTTATCTTGTCAGTTGCTAACTTGAGGGCTACTACCAGTAACAGAAAACTTTGTTTCATTTTACAGAATCCAGAGAAGTTGATATTTAGGAAGAAGTATATTGATAGACAATGCTGTGGGTTATGTTTACATTTTGATATTTCAAGGCTATTTCAGTACCTCACAATCTAAGAGCACACCTCTGTTTACACAATGAAGCCTGCCAAACAGTAACAGAGGCCAGTTCTCAAAGATATGAAAACACAGCAGTTCAAAAACTATTTCATTTTTGTTTTAATATAAGAGTGTAATATTTGAAAAAGTTGCAAAATGAACAATGCCATAGAAAAAACAGTTACTTTCTCGTAATTGTTGTTCTTAAAGATGTGTTGCATATGTCCATTAGGCTAGGTATGTGCACATCTCGTGCACTGATGCAGAGGAGATTTTCCTAATGATGTCTTCAGCGGTAGTCACTCTTAAATGACAGACTTGGATGCACTGGTGAAGGAGAATTGGCTTTGTGATTGATATCCAATACATTGTGAAGAACAGGAATCAGGTGAGTAACTGTTTTTCATTCAAGTGATTGCAAATATTCATTATTCTAGGTGACACCAAAGCAATTTCCAGTGAAGGTGGGGCTAGGAGTCTCATTGGAAAAAGGAATGCAGAACTATTGTCCCCACATTGGTGTCTTCCCTTGATGTGGTAGTAATCACATATTCGCTAGCAAATGTGGACTAACAACACTATCGCTTCTCTGCAGATGTCTACAACAGGGACATTTCCCACAAATGCTGTAGAGGCTGAGTGCTCTGGTTGAATTCTCACAGATCTTTTCCAGAGGCATAGCGGCCCTTGATCTTGTAGTGATTCATTTAGACTATTGGTCTACAACAGCCCTCTGTTGCTCCAGGTGGGAGACAAAGAGCTGGGAAGACACCTGAAAAGGCTTTGTTCTTTCCAAAGAAAATGCTCAGCAGACATCCAGAGTATGGAGTTTTGTCCATCTTTGTGAGCATGTGTCTTTGGAAAGAAGTCAGTAAATATATAAATTAGTTGAAGTGACAATCGGATACTACTTTGGAGAAAAATTTAGGGTGTGGCCTACACTGTGTTCTCACTGTGGTGGTGGCTAGTCAAAAGGCCACCATTGCTGAAAGGTGCACAACATACAGGTGGATAACAGTTCAAAAGGGTAACACATAAGGGCTGATAACACTAAGTCCCACTGTGGAGTATGGTCCCTGATAGATCGGAACAATCCTTTTAAGTCTTCAAGGAACCTAGTGGTCAAAGGATTAAAGAATACAGTCCTACCTGTATTTCATAAGGATAAAATGCAGAAATTGCCACCATGTGCACTTTCATAGAGCTGACCACCAAACTTGTCAAACCTTTTGAATCATATATTTCATAGAAGACATACAGTAGATAGCCACCCAGACAAAGAAACACTTCTACTTACTAAAGCTAAGTAGCCCTTGTAGATGGTTTTCTACAGTTAAGTAGGACTTTCTGCATGGATTCCAAACGGGATGTCTCCTGTGGGTTTAGCTATGCAGGAACCCAGGACATGAAGTGTAGTGACTGAAGGTTCAGGAGCAACACCTGCCCAGGATTCTCAGATATCAGGTCCCTGACTAAAAGCAGGGGGTAAAGGTGTCCTGAAGGACAACCTGTGGAGATCTGAGAATCACAGCTGCCTTGCTCAGGCTGGTACAGTGAGAATATTTTTTTATTGCTCTAGCTGCAGCATGAAAATGACCTTGGGAATAAACAGCACCAGAGGATAGGCTACAGAGTGCTATAACTGAAAAACAAAGATTTTGGCTCATCAGAATGGGTTATAGCATTTCCCCAACTATATAGATCCCATTTGGGGGTCTGAAACCTCCATAGGTTGTCGCTAGCAGAATTTCCTTCACTTTGCTCCACATAAATGGCCCAGGATTTGACCAATAGAACTCGGCACAACCCCCCCCCCCCCACCACACACACACACACACCCAGTGTCCATTCCCACATGACAGCACAGGTTTAATAATCCATGTTCCCATGGTTCCTCTACTGATTCTACCCATAGAACACAACTTCAGAGAGGAACCCACTGAGTCAGCACTAACTTTGGTGAGGAATCCTCAAGGGCTTAGCAAGAAATGTTGGCACAAACAGCAGCCATCTCCTTTGCAGCCACTTCCTCTCACCCTACACATCCTGAGTCCCATAGCCCAACTTCCATTTATCCAGGGAAATCAGTATTTTTTACTTTGATCCTGGCACATCAAAGATATTTATATTTTAGATACATTTATTTAGGGCATGACTGATCACCAAGCCACGACAAGGAGGTGTTAATGAACTGCCCTGGCCCCACATACACATATAGTTCTCCAGCTGCAACTAACATGGGAGAAACAATGAGAAGTGAAAGGAAGAAGAGGGAGTAAAAGCCGTGGATGATGCCTAGATACAGAAAAAACTCAGTGGGCATTCCTGGATGCTCAGCACCTTAAAAAAAATTGGGTCCACTATTTGGGTGCCTGTATACAGCATAGCCAATCTCAAACATTCAAAAATCATGAGTCAAATCCACCCCCACCCCAAAAAATCATGAGATTTTTTTTTTTTAAGTACTGGGTTCTTTTTATTTTGTTTCTGATTTTTTAGACTGGGAGTTCACATTTTCAAGGTTTTCTCTGAAGTGAGGGCTAGCAACTTTTTACTTGGAAAGTAAGTAGAGCTTCTCAAGTGATTACATTATTCCAGGAGCTGGTACTTTAGGGGGAAAAATCACCAAATATGAGATTCAATATAGAAGTCACAAGGAATTGGCAATATGAATTGTTTTAGCCTTCTGTATTTGAAAATCTTCACCTATATCGAAAAAAATGAAGCAAACAAAGCCACAAAAATCCTTCAGCTTGGAAAGGAAATGGGCAAAGAACTAGAGGTAGTGAGCACTTCCAAATGTTCCTGGAAGCCTGAGGCATTACAAAGAGATCAGAGAGGGTGAGATCCTGTACACTGTTCAACATGGCAGGCCCACAGGCACAGAAGATCTGCAATATATTCCAGAGGGTATATGAAGTGGACTGTAAATTGCTAAACAAAGTCATTCAGAAATGTCAAGAATACTTTGATCTACACAAGAATGTCACTTAGTAATAACACATTGTCTTTACAGTTGCTGGCTGGCTGGCTAAATTATTATATCTTAAACCTATGCAATAAAATGAAGTCATGTGAATTTGAACATTTAACAGATGGATTAATTAGAGACTAAATTATCTGTGGTATAATTAATAAGCAAGTCAAAGCAAGGTTACTATGGGAAATTAACTTCACTTTGCAAAGAATAGTAGATATTTGCAGAGCTATTGACAACTGTACTTCCCAAATGAAGTGTTAACAAGAAGTGAAAGAACTGAAGTGCACCTAATTAAAAATGCATAAAGACAGAATAAAAGACTAAAAGTAGACATCACACTTTTTTGCAAACAAATTTGGATTCAATCCTAACACAACAGAAAAGTGTCCAGCAAAAGAAGTAATTTATCTCCTGGTTGAAGTTATCCATGACATGAATCATGGTCAAAAAGGGTTGCAGATACCCTTGTGGCATGATACAGGTCAACATTCACTCAAAATAGTATGTAAAATAAAAGTGGATTGAACGTAAATTCATTTTGGCAGAGTAAATATACATTGCTGTGAGTAAAATAAAATATTTCTATTTCAGGTTGAATTACTACAAATGCCCTATAGAAATGTCTTAGAGTGAAACAGGATGAGTTCTTTTTGAATATAAGAATTAGTTGTTGTACACATGTTCAGTTATAGTATTATATTTTAAATTCTTCCAGGTAGCAAGGTGCTATCATGACTGAAGACACAGTAGGACTTTTGGCCTGGTCTTACCTAGTTTAGATTCTTTTCCAGAAACATTATTTTTCTCAAGATTTACTTCTTATTCTTAAGGCAACTTTAGTACGTATGAAAATCATGGATATATTACTAAGTAATATTTGACAGAGGACGGGATTTACCCACAGAAGGGGTCTGTTAACTATTAGAACAGAACCAACTCAGTGTTACTATAACATATTAAAATACTTAAGTAAAGAATGGTGGTAGTAGCAAATATTCAAACAAGAACTTTGAAGGCCAAAGTGGAGGAGAAGGGTTCCATGTGCAGACCCCCCCAAAAAGTGTTGGTTGATATAGACAGCAGGATAGTGGCCATGGAAGTTGGAATCCGCTAAGGAGTGTGCAACAACTCATCTGACGAATCAACTAGCCCTGAAAATGGATGGCGCTGGAGCATCAGGCCCATACCCAGCCGTCGCCAGCAATGAGATCTTATGGGGCAATGCCACGATGAGTAGGAGGGCTGCTGCAGTGCGCCTTGAAGCCTAGGGCGCAGTCCCGGGTGGAGCCACAGCAAGTACAGATCTTGATGGTAGTAGCAAATATTTAAGTAAAGAATGTAGACCACAGTTACCACATTGATTCTTCTGATAGGGTGTTTATAGCACCCACTGACTCAAATGTAGTGTTCTTTTTGAAATATAATGAACAATAATAATATAAGTATCCTTTTGCGTAATTGGACAACTCCAGGGACATCAGCCTACATTGACAGACATTTTTGACTGACCTCCCTACCTTGAGATGTCACATGCCTATTTTATGGCAGGACTGTACCATGACAGCTGGTAATCAAAAAGGGGCAGATATTCAAATGCTGTGAAATGACATCGCTGCAATGAAGTCACTGGATGTACACCAGCTGACAGCATCTGGCAGGGAAACAGAATGCTACAACTTTATTCTGAACTGCTTTATAGAGTCCCAGAAGGCTGATTGTATGAATTATAGTATTTCCTGCTATTTAAAATTCATTACTGATTAATGAATGCTACAACAGGAATTATGTACATATTATAAATACAGACTAGGATTGAGTAATTTGTATCTATGTCCACTCATTTCATTCCTCACCAAGGTTATACAACCAAGTGCTATAAGCCAAGTCTTACTGAATGCTTGTAAACCATGTCAGCAAGTGTGAGCAGGGCTTCCATGTTACGTATATTTGATAAGTTTTCCTACATTGTCACAGAGTATTGTTGAGGGGGAAAAAAAACTTATTTCACTCTGAATAGCATTCTGTTCCTTTTAGGTAGGAACACCAAAGGGAATCTCTAGTAGCTATGAGAGTGGGACAAAACTGATTTTTGTTTGATGACATTCTGAAAAAAAATCTCACAGTGGTAGCCTTTCCAGTTGCTATCCCTATTGGATTGATGAGAAATATATCATATAAAAGAATAGACATTGAAAAATTATGTGAGTAAGTATTTGGTTCCCAGAAAGTGGCATTTGTGTATATTAGAAAATTAATTATATATTCAAACATAACATACATCTATTGATAATTACAAAGCCTCAAAATGTCTTAGAAACACAGCAATACACCAGTGATAGGAAGCTCTGGGTATTATGGGTAAAATCCTAAACCTTGTGACATCAGTGGGAGTTTTGTCATTGATTTTAGTGAGCCCTAATGTCTCCCTACATTTTTATATTACTAGCTTAACGGTATGTACTAGTTTTCTAAGTGGTACAGCTGGTTGAATATTGCAAGAAGCCATTTTCTGGGAGAGAAAAAAAAAGGTCAATATTTTGACATGAAATGGTTTAGTTTGTGTTCTTTTTTGGTTCACTTTCAGGGATTATGAATATCCTGGCTAGAATGTCTGTGAAAATAAAGTTTTAAGAAAATAATTATGAATACTCTAATACTAGATATTTTATCTATGCTAAGACATTTAAGGTCTGATTTTTATAGTTCAGATGTGCAATTAAGGCAAAACTGCAAACCTAATTTGCACACCGAGTTACTATTATTAAACATTCAAATTGGATAATTGTACATGCAAATTTCTTTCGTCATTTCCATGTACAATTGTTAGTTTTTCATGCACATCTGTAATAAATGTATGCAGATTAAGTGTGCTTTTATATCCCACTGTGCACCCTTATTCTATGTGAAAATCAAGTTCTTTGTGACAATCATTTACACTATTTGTTAAAAACTAAAAAAACAGACATAAGACCAATTCAAGCCACCTCCAAGTGTGAGTATTCCTATTGTGTTTATTATAGAGTTTCACTAGAGTTGTAACATGTGGAGTAACACAGGGCTGTCTTTTCACTGTTCTCATTTAAACGCCTATCTGCAGCCCTTGAGGGATATCTTGAAATGACATTTTGGGAATGTCAGTGTAGAAACACTAGAGGGCTGGTGATTTGCATCAGCTATGTCTGAGGTTGATGGGTCACCCTGACCATAATCTGTGAGGGGTGGGGAGTTATTATATATTTTTATTTTTGATTAAAATCCTCACAATATCAAACCCCAGGCAACAGGGTGATCAATAAGAATGGATAAAATACGCTTTTTAAACACCATGCTTAAGCAACCACTGCGATCATCTAGGGTAAAATGCAAAAATTTGGGGGCAGTCTCTGATAATTAGGTTTGTCCCTCACTAAGAGCTCTATCTATAGCAGGGGTCTCAAACTCAAATGACCATGAGGGCCGCATGAGGACTAGTGCACTGGCCCGAGGGCCGCACCACTGACACACACACATACCCTCGCTGCCCCGGCTCTGCCCCCACTCCACCCCTTCCATGAAGACTAGTGCACTGGCCCGAGGGCCGCACCACTGACACACACACATACCCTCGCTGCCCCGGCTCTGCCCCCACTCCACCCCTTCCATGAAGACTAGTGCACTGGCCCGAGGGCCGCACCACTGACACACACCCTGCCCTCGCTGTCCCGGCTCTGCCCCCACTCCACCCCTTCCAAGAGGTCCCACCCCTGCCCCACCTCCTCCTCTGAGCACGCAGCTCCCCATTCCCTCCTGGAAAGCGCTAGGCACCACCAACAGCTGTTTGGCAAACAAAGCAAGAGCAATATAGGAAGTCCAGAGCTAGAAACACGCGTGGCCCAGCCAGGCAGCAGAGAAGCCTCCACTTCTGGCCCCTCCATCCTGCAAACTGCTATGGGGGGACCGGGGGAGAGGGGGCACCAGGAAGCTTGGCGGGCCGCAGGGAAGGGCCTTGCGGGCCGCATGTGGCCCCCGGGCCGCATGTTTGAGACCCCTGATCTATAGGAAGTCTCAAATTTAAAGAAATTGCCATCTACACTTTTCAGTGACACAGAAACATTCAAGCATGACATTTTATTATTGCTCCAAGTTCTGTAGAATGTCTCCTTACCTCTCTACGCTCATTGTGGGACTTGTAATATCTCCAGCAGTCATCTGCACCATACCTTACTTATGGATAAAATCAGATAAAGGAGACTTCCATGCGCATTATGACTTAAGTTACAAATAAAAATATTCTCTCAGATGAGTATTATCTATGTTGCAAAAGAAAACTGGACAACCTCAAATAGGAGTTATATATTTCCAGATTTATTACAGGTGGTTTTTTTTATATCTCTGTACTTCTAAATACTTCTATGACTATGAGGGTAGTTACTGAGGCTGTAAAAGAGAAATTTGTAAGACCAGTTATTGGCATGATCCTGTTATTTAAAAGGGACCTCAACATATGACATAAATGCCAGCACTTATGGAAAATAGCACTGGGCAGGAACAAGATATGCACCAGCTTGTAAAGTGCTTTGGATAAAAAATAATGCTAAATTAAAAAACTCAGATTTTTTATATTATGGTGGTGAACATTAGAAGGTCAGCATTTGTCAGTGTTATTACGCAACAGTATCTGTGATATCACAGTATTTAATATATAGGGCATAAGATGACTTTTGTATGTTAACTACTATGTGTTGATGATTGACAAATGCTGTCTTTTAATGGTTGCCATTATTTTGTTATTAGCTGTCATCTAGAAATAGTATTTCTAAAGTTACCATTACAGTGAGAAAATAAATGTCAGGCCATCAGTACAGAATTAGGTAGCAAAGAGTCTACTTACTTATTACTAAGAAGCACAACTAAGATTCCCTCTCCATCAGCTGTATCATGTACAAAGATAGATTTTTATCAATCTTTATTTCACAAGACAGCTAAAAGCATATTACTTTTAAAATAGTAAATATAATCTCTTTAAACATATTTGTATAAATATATGGATAAGGGAATATTGTACTTTTTTCTTTAATACAAACCATAGTCATATTGCCTAGGACAAGATTAACCAAACTGTAATCTTCTCTAGATGCAACTATTTAAATCAAAACTCTCCATTTCCAGATCCATAGTGGAGTCTCCTGACTGTTGCACATCAGATAATCTTTCATTTTAATTTAAAATAGATTAAAACAATCATTTTTTTAAAAAAAGAGATTATAGATAAGATTAAACAGATATCTCTTTGGAAAAAAACCCAGCAACAATAAAATGAGAAAATAATCTTGCAAATGGTCCAATTTATTATTAATTAAAGAACACAGATTACTTTCACTATTCGACCGCATAAACAAAAAACAATCAAATTGGTGGGCCTTTACCTGAGGCAAAGACTTTTATTGATTTCTTGTTTAAATAGCCACCCGTCAATACAATTGCTATATTCAAAATCAATATGCTCACGCTCAGGCATAAGCCATCGTTTTAATTAAAATATAAATCAGAAGCATTTGGGATATAAAAACACCAATGAGCTTTCTTGAAAATAAAAAAAATATATTTATTATATAATACTTTATTGTTTTTCCCTTTGTAAACTATATATTTAAGAAGTATGCAATGTCACTAACTGGGACTGTTTTTTACGGTATCATTTTAATTTTTATAGTCATAGAAACTGAAGCTATAAAAGGTGTACTACTGGTAGATTGTTTTGACCAATGCCCTTCCTTTCCAGCACAGAATTTTTCCCTGTAGGATATTCTTTAGCATTTTGTCTAACTATGTTTTAAATTAATCAAGTACTGGAGCTTCTGCCAAATCCCTAGGGAGATTATTCCTTAGATCTAATAGATCTGTGGGGTTTTTTGCCTAATTTTTTCCTTAATGATTCTATCTACTACTAGTAGTTAGACTCCCTTTAAATATAACTTTTTCACTCCTTCTTTGGGATTTATGATTGGGCATGGATTAGAACACTGACATTGAGCCATGTGAAATTATTTCTTTTAAAGCCTCTGCAATCTGCACTGTCAGGACCACTTCACGATTCTGTTTCAGATCTAGAAAGCCATTCGTGGTATAGGATAGGCTATCTAAGGTCTGCCTCTCATCTTCAGACCTGATAGGACAAATACAATTACCTGGTACAGTAACTAATATAGCCCAAGTATAAACATAAAAGAGTCAAAGGTACAAGAGAGGATTCAGAGCACCAGATTTAAAAGTCTGGAATACTCTGCCAATGGAAACCAAAAAGAATCTAACTTATCTTCAGGTCATTCAACAAGGCTCACCTCTTCCCGCCACAAGCATTCCACAAAGAACAAGGATGTTGATAAATTGGAGATGGTTCACGGAAGAGCCACGAGAATGATTAAAGGATTGGGAAAAAAAATGCTTTATAGTAATATGCCCAAGCCACTCAAGCAATTTAATTTATCAAAGGC
Organism: Sternotherus odoratus; assembly: GCA_032164245.1. Taxonomy (NCBI): domain Eukaryota; kingdom Metazoa; phylum Chordata; order Testudines; family Kinosternidae; genus Sternotherus; species Sternotherus odoratus. The sequence continues at coordinate 82,978,853 of JAVMKO010000002.1, read as the reverse complement.
AGAGTTAAGGGTGACCTGATCACAAGTTATAACAAATAACTGATAACTCTCTTCAGTCTAGCAGACAAAATATAACCAGATCTAGTGGCTAATAGCTGGCGCTAGACAAATTCAGACTGTAAATAAAGTATACATTTTCAACAGCAAAGATAATAAATCACTGGAAAAAAGTACCAATGGTTGTGGTAAATTCTACGTCTCCGGCAATTTTAAAATCAAGATTGGAGTTATTTATTTATTTTTAAAAAAAGATTATTCTCTAATTTAAAGGAATTATTTCAGGGAAGTTTAATGGCCTGTGTTATGCAGGAGATCAGACTAGATGATCACAATGGTACCTTCCGACCTTAGAATCTGTAGAAAAAACAGAACAAAAGAGAACTCCGCCACAGATGGAAAGGTAGAAAGCACCCAGTAAATGCTAATGGGAGAAATGCTTTAGGAATGCTTCTGGAATATGCAGGATTTCTTCTATTGCAAAGGATCCTGGCAATTCCTTCATGAATTAGCTTTATTCATGAATAAAGTTCTCCACCTGCTGATGCTGAGTTACATAACCAGCCACGGTGGGAGAAGATTAACCAGGCCCAGCTAGCCATTGTGGGCAATTTTCAGCTCTAACCTCCTTTTACCCCTCAGCCTAGATGCACTGTGTCTTCTGGTTAGCCCTCCAGCAGACAGGAGAAGAGAGGGCAAAGATGTCCACTCAAGATATATAATAATAAATCTGTCTCCACAAAAAAGCCATAGTTTTTGTCCAGCTTTATGACAGCCCAGCTCTCCATAGTTACTGCAATTGAGGGAGTCATTTTTATTGGCTTTTTTTAGAAAATAATAATGAGAGAACTGTGCCTTTGGCCTAATTTATAGGCATTTTAAAATGGTTCAGCACTCTGTTTTAGAGTGTTTTACATGCTCTTTAATCTGCCTGTCTGATTAATGTTTTAAGTCTTTTACTGACACCACTTGAAAGCACTCAAGCTCTGACTGCATCCTCTGTTTTTCTCAGTACAAAAGTCAATTTGTCTGCAAATCTTTTACCACAGCTGTGAGCCATAATTTTTTAAACTTGGGTTTTTCAAAAATGACTTAGCTTCCTGTTGGTTTAATCCCAGAATGGTATGGACATGATTTTTCCCCTAAGTGAAACTACACTTTTTGCTATAACAACCAGACAAATTTATCAAAGCATTACTCCTATATCAGACAAACCCACAACAGCATAGCTCGTGTCCTAGTTTAGTAAGGCTGTTTGTCTTATGAAATGATAAGAGAGAAGGAAATGAAGAGAAGAATATGAATTAGTATGGGTTAGTATGTAATGAACTAATACCAAACCTGGATTGAACTGTTACAATAACTAGCCATAATCTATATATATAAAAGTCAAATGGTGTATGCGTGGGTGTATGTATGTATGTATGTATGTATGGGTGTATGCTTACTCCTTCCAGACCGTTTGAGCTAGAGACTTGAAATTTGGTACAGTTATAGGCCTTAGGGTCCTAATTAGGGCAAGAGTCGAAAATTTTTCAAATCTCACCTCTGATGCCCCCCAGGGGTGAAATTCTTTAAAGGCCAATCACATCAGCTGGGCAGCTGCTGTTCTCTGTGACATAGTTATGATGTCATAATACCCCCTCCATCAGACACCGCACTCGCTCAGCTCTCTGCCCCTCCCCCCTCCAACGGAACCCCGGAATCCCTCAGCTCTGTGCCCCCTCCCCCCTCCAACGGAACCCCAGAATCCCTCAGCTCTGTGCCCCCTGCCCACCTCCGACGGACCCGAGTTGGGTTTGGTCGGAGGGTAAGTGAGGTGGGGGTGTCGGGTTTGGTCGGGGGGTGAGGTGGGGGTGTCGGGTTTGGTCAGGGGGGCGAGGGGGGTGTCGGGTTTGGTCGGGGGGGTGAGGTGGGGGTGTCGGGTTTGGTCTGGGGGGGTGGGAAGGTGTTGGAGTGGGTGATGGATGAGGGGTGGGGGTTGGGGTTGGTCAGGGGGTGTTGGGTTTGGTGGGGGGTAAGATGGGGGTGTTGGGTTTGGTTGGGGGGGTGAGGAGGGGGATCGGGGTTGGTCAAGGGGTAAATGAGGTGTGGGTGTCACGTTTGTTTGTTGTGGTAGGTAGGGGTGTCGGGTTTGGTCGGGGGGAAAGTGAGGTGGGTGTGTTAGATTTGGTCTACGGGGCGTGAGTTGTGGGTGTTGGTCAGGGGGTGTTGGGGTTGGTAGGGGGGAGATGTGGGGGTGTTGGGTTTGGGTGGAGGGGTGAAAATGTGAGTCGGGGTTCATCAAGGGGTAAGTGAGGTGGGGGTGTCGGGTTTGGTCGGGGGGTTGAGGTGGGGGTGTCAGGTTTGCTCTCTCCCCATCCAACGGACCCCGCACTCGCTCAGCTGTCTGCCCCCTCCCCACCTCCGACTGACCCGAGCAAAGCCGGGTATTTTCGCTAGTCTATATATATAAAAGTCAAATGGTGTATGCGTGTATGTATGCGTGTATGCACGTTCCCTTACTCCTTCCACACCGTTTGAGCTAGAGACTTGAAATTTGGTACAGTTAGAGGCCTTAGTGTCCTAATCAGGGTAAGAGTCGAAAATTTTTCAAATTTCACCTCTGACGCCCCCCCACAGAGAACAGCAGCTGCCCAGCTGATGTGATTGGTCTTTAAATAATTTCACCCCTCGGAGGCGTCAGAGGTGAGATTTGAAAAAATTTCGACTCTTACCCTGATTAGGACCCTAAGGCTTCTAACTGTACCAAATTTCAAGTCTCTAGCTCAAACGTTGTGGAAGGAGTAAGTGCACATACATACACGCACACATACACGCATACATACACGCATACACCATTTGACTTTTATATATATAGATATCAGTGAGGACACTGGAAACCTCAGTGCTAGCATTGCACAGCCATGAACCAGTTGCTAGTTTCTTGATGAAGGGAGACATGTAATTCAGTCATTTATTGGGTAGAATTCTATGCTTGTGTTATGCAGGAGGCCACTAGATGATCATAATGATTCACTCAGATTTATGAATCTATGAAAAGTTTAAGGTTAGGGTTGGAAATATCAGTGATGATAAAAGTTGGAATTCACAAAGGATATTCAAAGGGAATGGGCAACTAACTCTTTTAGGCTTTTTTGAGAATCCTAGCTGAAGTCCTTATATCACACCACACCATCATGAACTCTGTTTCTATCACAATTTATGAGGTAGGGCAGGGAAATATTTCAGTTGTTTCAAAGAGCTTTAAAACTTTCTTGGGACTACTTTTTTATCCCTCTACCTCTAAAGCCTTGTACCGTGCTTAATTCCATCGAGTCCAGCTGTTCACGAGTATGAAGGAGAAGTGAAAAAATAAAACAAAAAACCTCCAAGAGTCACCTAAAATAGCTTTTATACATACAATTTAAATTATTTAAAATTCCAATATTTCAGAACATGCAGAGCCTGTTTCTCCATTTCTCCAATGGTGTAAGCTTGCAGCCTAGATGTCAGGCTATTATTTGTAAGGAAAATTCCACATTTCAAGGGGAAAGAATAACATATGCTGGATATGTGGAGGGCTGATTAAAACAAACCAACTAAACAAAAAAGATTGGCAGCTGTTTGAAGATACTCAGAGGTTTGGAATGATGGAATAAGCTCAAGACGAGATTCAGTGGGAAGACTTCAGGTAGGTGGTCAAAAGTAAATGATAAATGCAAGTTATTACTTAGGTCTGCAACTGATCACATGGATATCACCTCCATAAATGTGCTGGCCATATACAGTATATTACAATGCTGTATATATTTTCAATTTGATACAGACGACAAAGATCACAGTTTTGACTTCAGCCACGAAAAGCCACATTTTGAAAAGTAACCTCTCAGCTTGCCATGTGTAGAAATATATATGCAGAACTGACATTTGCAAGCTGTAATGGGGACTTGCATACAAATCAGGTAAGTGTGTCTATGTAGTTTTCATTCCTAATACTAGCACTGAAATAGAAGCCTACACAAATGTTACAATAAATGTTTAGTGGCTTGTTAAAAAAAACCCTATTTTATGTGTGCTTCATTTCTTGTATGTTATGTAAAAGATATTTTTTCTTAACTCATTTAATTATGAAGGGTTACTTGCATAAGATCAATTACTGTGGTATATTACATTAACCAATCATCCCATTCAATCATAGGTGTTGAAACTAGGGCTGCTGGGAGTGCTTCCTCATGCCTTGGCTTGAAGTGGTTTCCATCATATCCAGGGTTTACAGTTTGGTTCAATGGCTTGCAGCACCCACACAATGAAAATTGTTCCAGCATCCCTGCATCCAATGGATTTGTCTAAAAGAACTAACAAAACTACCCTAGGATAGATATGGGGTTCCCCCCCAATGGCTGGGATCCCCAGAATTATTCTTTGTATCACTTACTGTGCTGAAGTAGTTACAACTTTAGACAAATGTAAAATTTAGTCATGGATCTGAACACCCTGGCTGAAGTTCAGTTCTGAGCTGTGAGGCTCAAGCTGTCTGTACTGTGAATGTTGTTAAGAACAAAAAACAGACCAAAAAATACCACAAAACAAACCACGACCACACTTTGATTAAGTAACCTCTTAAAGATCTGAAGTAAAAACACTGATAGAGTGGTATGCCTGTAAGGAAACAAAGTTTCATGACTCTTTGCTCAATCTCACATCTCCATAATGCTCCTGAACACACAATAGAACCTTCCATGGGCATTAGTTCACACCGATACACCGCTTAATATAGCCATATTCCCTTCTCTTTAGCTATGACCTGTATGACAAATTTCTATACATTTCAGCTTAATGCAAATACACAGATGGCTTCATGGCACAGAGCAGCTAAGTGTGAAGTGTTGTTTTTTACATTCTATTCTGGCCTAGGACCCTTCTGCTTTAGGAGCATTTCCCAGCATCAGCCCAAGTGAAGCTTTTACTACGGTGCCAACTGTGCTCCAGCAGCTTCTGAATTTTAATTTAAAAATCTAACTTGAATGCATTTCACTGCTTTAATGTTGATTTTTAAATAGAAAGCGAAGAGGCCCAGCTGCAGATGTTGAGGTGCTATTAAAAGCCATAGCCAAATGTGGCAGTTCCTATTTTTAAACAGCAGTTGCTTTATGAATTCATTTACATTTAATTTTGATCAGGGTGGGATATGGAATCACTGAGAACTTGCTTTCCTAAAGAGATATTAATACCTAAAGGAAAGTCATAGGATCTATTTGCCAGGATCTGAAATGAAGAAGGGGTTTTCTGCAAAAACTCACTCTTAAAATAACACATGTAATATATCTAAGAGTGTGATTTCAATGGCACATCTTTTGTTTTTAAAATGTCTTTAAAATAAATAAAAGGAATAAGAATGGGATCTACTTTCTGTAGTAAACATCTGGTCATATGATTGGTGTTTCACTCTATGGGGACACTCTGCCTCCATACCACACATGGACCTCTCACTGATGTCCTCATTTCTTGGAAGCCTCAACATTGCTCCCTAGCACCAGTGTACTGTCCTGCTGGTCTCCCACCCTCGCTAGCAACACAGTACACACCCATGAAGGGATTCTCCAACATTCATGGAGGGACCCAGCTTGCATTAATGCTTCTTGAAGTATTCTTAATTCTACAGGGTCTGAAAGCAGCTGCTCTTTTTCTCCATCTCCTAGAACCCCCATGGTGTAGGAACTACCATCAATTTCCATAGGTGTCTAAACATGTGGTGGGGTACCACAGACCTAGGAAGTCTCCTTTCCCTATTCCACCTATTTTAGCTGCTGTGTGCTAAAAAAGTTAGGAAGAGATCCTGAAGTATATTATTGAAAAATGAGTTATAAGCCAGATGGTCCTCCACCAGATCTTAAATGGAAGTATTTAAAATTCAGTGCATGGTATAGTTTTACAAATGAAACTAACAAGCTGTATATTTGCAAGCAATTACACTCACTGCCATAGCACCCTCTAGTGTTGGAGCAGGAAATTGCAGGGGTCTTTGCCTTCATGTTGATCAACTTATTTGGCCTTGTGATGGCCTATTTCTATCCAGAAACTAGAACTCCATTTATGCACAAATTGTCTGGTCCCCTTCTGGGGTAACAGAAGTCCAAACATCCTAGCCAGGGCTCCTTTTACCCCTCTTGGGCTACTTCTCAACTCATCTCCTGGCCTCAGTCCTCAGTCCTACCCTGCGCTCAATAGTCCTGGTGTTGGTAATGTTATTCCCCTTTGTTGGGGCTGGTAGGGGATCCCAGGATCATCCTCTTCCCTGAGTTTCAGTCCAGGGACCTTGTGTTAAGCAGTAAAGTCAGCTCCTTTAGATGTGCTGCTGTTTCCCTGGACCACTTCCTGCCTCCGGGCTCCTTGTGTTATTTCCCAGTAGCTTACTATTAATATAGGCCCTCTTATGGTTCTCAGACCTCACAGGCTTCTCCCTAGGTCCTCTCAGCTACTCGTTCATCCAGTGGAATGCTGATGCACTGGGACCCACTCCAGTCTGCCTTCAGCTGGCCTTTCCCAGAGAGAGGGAATTCCCTACCTCCTCTCTCCTGTGTCTTATTCCCTGTGTAATTCTCGTCTGTCTGTGTAGTCTCCATAACCCCTCCAGAGTCAGGATTATAGCTGAGTCCATATCAGAATCGGCTGGGGTTAGCTACTAGATCACAGGCAAGACTGGGTCCAACTCCCTGTAGAGGGCCAGAGAGCCCATGACACTAATGTACATTATTTTTCACTTGGGGATGGAGGTAGGAGGGGGAAGCAGTTACATATTTAAAAACAAGTCTGCTGTCCCCAACCTTCCATTTCAAAATTTTGCAAGAGGGTTATATGTAAAATACAGTGAATATTAAAGGAAAAGATAAGCTTACATTATTTTATTTTTTTAGAATTTAGTCACAAATATAACCATTGTAGATGCATGAATAACTCACATATCCATAATAGGTAGAAACTCTACAAGTGAATATAAAAATCTGACAAAAATGTATAAAATCATGGAAAAAATATTCCCTCTTTCTCTGCATTGAACTGTCTCTGAGAGCCCATAAGATCTATTTTTACAACAAAATAGTAAGTGCAAAACATTCAAACTAAGAGGTGAACCTAAGGAAAATGACATCTGGAAAGACCAGATACTTTGTCAACAGCCTAACCTTAAAATAAACCCACAGGCACCATTATATTTGCCTCAGGAATATTCTGAGAAAACAGATGCCACTAAAGAACTCAGAAAAAAAATTACATATTCCAAAACTGCATCCAAGGAATTTAGCAGAAGAATCAGCAACAATTAGCTTGCTCATTCAGACCAGTTTTCTTATACGATTTTATTATTAAATAAATTGTTGTCCTTTCATCTGAAGCACAAACTAGACATTAGGCCCTTTTATTATTTAGATTTAAAATATTAAAGTTAATAAAAATGTTAATGAAAAATGTTAATATCACAAAAGCATAGTCAACGTTATAAGCATTATGATACGTGTTCTCTGGGTTTGAATGACTGGGTATATAAAGTGACAAGGCAAAGGCAGAATCTGTTATTTAGTTCTCATATTTGTTCTGTTCCTAATGGTTTCTGTAAGAATGAAATTCATTCGCTGAGGTGAGAAAAAGTGACTCGGGACATAATACAAACATTCTACTGCCTTCTTGAAAGAATGTTAAATGCTGAAAATCAGTTTCTCTTTTGGTAGCTTGACAAAGATCTCCAACTTGCAATTTTGGTATTCAATTTTTATATTCAAATTCCTATTCTACAATTCAGCAAAGCTTTAACAAAAAAAAAAAAAAAATCCTAGACATTTATACCCCTGCAAATGAACTTTTGAATAGAAAAAGAAATAGAAATTAAAAGAAAATATTAAAGTCATCTCTTGTGTGTGTACTTTATGTCAATACAATAATTCAGTAGCATCAAAAAGAACTAGATAAATTCATGGAGGGTAGGTCCATCAATGGCTGTTAGCCAGGATGGGCAGGGATGGCATTGCTAACCTCTCTTTGCCAGAAGCTGGGAATGGGCGATGGGGTGGATCATTGGTGATTACCTGTTCTGTTCATTCCCTTTGGGGCACCAGACAATTGGCCACTGTTAGAAGACAGGATATTGGGCTGGATGGACCTTTGGTCTGACCCAGTATGGCCATTATTATGTTCTTATGTTATGTAATTTAGCTGCATGTCTAAAAGGAAATGGGGAGAGTTCATCATAGAGAAGAAAGCATAACTGAAACAGTGACACCCAACTTCAGACATGTGAGAGGAGATGTAGTATACATCAATATAAAAGAAGTGGAAAGAACAGGTAAGGAAGTAGTTGGATGGGGTTATAGAGGAATGGCAAAGCAATGTTGTGGGGTTTGTTTGTTTTTTTAACCTAGAGTGGCAATTTACTATACTACTTGCAAAGATGAGTGAGAGTGATAGAATTCTACTTCACCTAGCGAGAGAGTGGCCTGGCTGCACCACTGTGGACTTTGCAGGGTGGCATGGAAGCTATGAGTTTTGTGGCTTGTATCTCAGAAAGGAGTTTTAGCAAGGACCAGTCCCTGCTCTTTAGAGAGTACAGGGAGTAGTTATGTGAAGACTCCTCATGGCCTCCTCTCTTTGTGCATCTCCACAGAGGCCAGCCACAATCTGTACCTTATTACAGGGTTGAGAGAAGCAGCCATGCTAGTTTGAATCTTCAAAAAGAACAGGAGTACTTGTGGCACCTTAGAGACTAACAAATTTATTTGAGCATAAGCTTTCATTGGCTACAGCCAACTTCATCAGATGCATAGAATGGAACAGATAGTATGAGATATATATACAAACAGTGAACATGAAAAGGTCGAAGTTGCTGTACCAACTTAATTAATTAAGATGAGCTATTATCAGCAGAAGAAAAAAAACTTTTTTTAATGATAATCAAGATGGACCATTTCAGACAGTTGACAAGAAGGTGTGGAGATACTTAACATGGGGAAATAGATTCAATATCTGTAATGACCGAGCCACTCCCAGTCTCTATTCAAGCCCAAGTTAATGGTATCCAGTTTGCAAATTAATTCCAGTACAGCAGTTTCTTCTTGGAGTATGTTTAAGAAGTTTCTCTGTTGCAAAATTGCCACCTTTAAGTCTCTTACTGAGTGACCAGAGAGAACTGAAGTGTTCTCTTACTGGTTTTTGAATGTTATGATTCCTGATGTCCAATTTGTGTCCATTTATTCTTTTGTGTAGAGACTGGCCGGTTTGGCCAATGTACATGGCAGAGCGGCATTGCTGGCACATGATGGCATATATCACATTGGTAGATGTGCAGGTGATCAAGCCCCTGATGGCATGGCTGATGTGATTAGGTCCTATGATAGTGTCACTTGAATAGATATGTGGACAGAGTTGGCATCGGGCTTTGTTGTAAGGATAGGTACCTGGGTTAGGGTTTTTGTTGTGTGGTGTGCGATTGCTGGTGAGTATTTACTTCAGGTTGGGGGACTGTATGTAAGTGAGGCCTGGTCTGTCTCCCAAGATCTGTGAGAGTGAGGGACTGCCTTTCAGGATAGGTTGTAGATCTTTGATGATACACTGGAGAGGTTTTAGTTGGGGGCTGAAAGTGATGGCTAGTGGCATCCTGTTATTTTCTTTGTTGGGCCTGTCCTATAGTAGGTGACTTGTGGGTACTCTTCTGGCTCTGTCAATCTGTTTTTTTCACTTCAGAAAGTGGGTATTGGAGTCTTAAAACTGCTTGATAGAGATCTTGTAGGTTTTTGTCTCTGTCTGAGGGACTGGAGCAAATGTGGTTGTATCTTAGAGCTTGGCTGTAGACAATGGATTGTGTGGTGTGTCCTGAATGGAAACTGGAGGCATGTAGGTAAGTATAGCGGTCAGTAGGTTTCTGGTATAGGGTGGTTATGTGGCTATCACTTATTAGCACAATAGTGTCCAGGAAATGGACCACTTGTGTGGATTGGTACCTTAGTAAGTTATAACTGAGGAACCTGCAGTAGTTAAAATTAAAAGTATAGAAGAAAGTGATCATCAGAACAGAAGTCAAGGAAGGATGAAATTTGTGTCCTAGTGGTGGTAACAGGCAGATTTAAAGACAGTGAAATGTAGAGAGGAAGGTAAGTTCTGGTGACTCTAGGACTTTGAGTCCAGAGATCAAGTTGAGGTTGTAATTAAGCAGAAAAATGGGGGAGTAATAAAGAGTATGGAGTTTTGGATGAGGTTTTTATAAAAAGAAATATTGATAAGTAAGATTACCTTACCTATTAAAGAATAATATACTCAGGCGTTAGTGAATGTGATTGCAGAGCCATTGTCCATTATCTCTGAAAACTCATGGCGATCGGAGGAGGTCCCAGGGGACTGGAAAAAGGCTAATGTAGTGCCCATCTTTAGAAAAGGGAAGAAGGAGGATCTGGGTAACTATAGGCCTGTCAGCCTCACCTCAGTCCCTGGAAATATCATGTAGCAGGTCCCCAGGGAATGAATTCTGAAGCACTTAAAGGAGAGGAAAGTGATGAGGAACAATCAGCATAGATTCACCAAAGGCAAGTCATATCTGCATAACCTAATTGTCTTCTATGATGACATAGCTGGCTCTGTGGATCAGGGGACAGCAGTAGACGTGCTATTCCTTGACTTTAACAAAGCTTTTGATATGGTCTCCCACAGTATTCCTGTTAGCAAGTTAAAGAAGTATGGGCTAGATGAATGAACTATAAGGTGGATAGAAATCTGGCTAGATCGTTGGGCTCAACAGGTAATTATCAATGGCTCCATGTCTAGTTGGCAGTTGGTATCAAGTGGAGTGGCCCAAGGATCAGTCCTGGGGCCAGTTTTGTTCAATATCTTCATTAATGATCTGGAGGATGGTGTGGACTGCACCCTCAGCAAGTTTGCAGATGACTCTAAACTGGGAGGAGTGATAGATACGCTGGAGGTTAGGGATAGGATACAGAGGGAACTAGACAAATTAGAGAATTGGGCCAAAGGAAATCTGATGAGGTTCCACAAGGACATGTGCAGAGTCCTGCACTTAGGACGGAAGAATCCCATGCACTGCTACAGACTAGGGACCGAATGGCTAGGCAGAAGTTCTGCAGAAAAGGACCTAGTAGTTACAGTGGATAAGAAGCTGGATATTATCAAGTATTTTTTCCTCCAGTAGGCCAAAGGAACTTTTAAAAGAGAGAGACATAGGCTGCTAAATCTCAACAAAGTCATCTCCTCAAGTACAGAGAGTTATTGGGGGAGGGAGAGGGATGAGGAAATGATTATTATGAAGGGAAGAAAAATGCTGCTTTGACTGGTCATATAACTTTATTTTGCTACTAAACATATGTCAAGGGCACCCAGAATTCTAGATATATTTATTTTGGTTAGTTACAAACTGTATACCAAACAAAAGTATTCATAATTTCCATGGAATCCATCAATGTGTTCAGATAAAACACTCATTGAATATATGCACATAATGAACAAATATGGAAAATATGTCACACTCTGCTCAAGGATGTTACACAAATAAGAAAAAAAAAGTATGCATTTTTACAGATAAATTATACATACTGAATCATTTTCCAAGATGTGTGCCCTACCATGACAGGGTTGAAAGTTGGACTGAAAACAGTAAAGACATATGGATTGAAGGAGTTGATCACGAAGGTGAAAGATCACCTTCTTCAAAACTATGCTGAGGTGGAAGGTAGGGTGAAGACAGTAGCATAATTAATAAGTAACAAAATACACTGGGATATATTTTCTAGAGATGGATAACTTGAATTTATCTGTCAGAGGGAATGATCTGTGCCAGAGAATGTAAAATACACAAAGTGCCTAGAGTTCTCTATGTTATATAAAGCTATTCTATTACTCACTCACAGGTACACCTAATAAGAAAGATTCCTCACAAGCTGAGGGCATATCTGAGGTGTCACTACAACATTTCTATTCATGCATTTTCCTTTAATAAAATGGAAACAAAACAATCATTTCTCACACAATGTAGTCTCAAACTAAAATTATACTTAATTGATCTCATCTACCCTCTGTCTAACAACTGATGAGCTTCAAAAGGGTAGATTTGGATACATACCCAAGGTTTATCTGAACTAATCCAAACCTCTTGAGTCTGCAAAATTAGTCTGAAAATATCAAGGACATGGTTCAGTGAGATTTCCAGTGTTGCCAAGTGCAGAGGTTGGAAAGAGAAAAGAAAAGAAAAGAAAAGAAAAGTAATAGCACTTTTTTTTAATCTGAGGAGATTTTAGATTTGGGGAAATGTTTCCAACTGCCAACATTTTGCAAAATCCTGCTCAGGCCCAAAGTGGGAAATCAACAGAATTGAGGTGCAGACAAGTAATGTGTATGTTCGCATAGACTAGCATAGGTGAGACCCCCCCCCCCAAAAAAAAAAAACCCCAACACAATTATCAAGGCTGTATTTGAAGAAAAGTGTAGTCATTGACAAACCATTAGCTATATTTGGCAAGTTGAATAAGCATATTACACCTTTTTATGACACATTTTTATGAGTGATCCACTCTCAATTTTTCCCTACAAATAAAACCTTTAATTGTAACATATTGCTTCCAGAGTTCTGTAGTACATCCAAAACTTCTCAAAGTTATTTTAACACATTTCACTAACCCCATATAATATATCCCAAAGCAACAGGGCACACAGAATTTATTCAGCTAAATAGAGTTTTGGAGAAATGGCGGAGAACTTTTCAATGCAAATGAGATCCACTGGGGGACATAAGCCAATCCTGGATAATAGGTGTGAATTCAGATGTGAGGTTTTCTGTTATGTTTAGTTCTATTATATTTGGGAAGCTCTTGGTTTCTTAAATTGTATTATTTAATGTTGATATATCACAAAATTAATGCAAATAAATCCATTAATCTACTTTCATTTTATAAAATGGATTGACCATTTTAACCTTATTTGATTAAGATTTCTAATATTTGGAATCTGTGATAACGTAAGAACTCACCTTATCTGACTGTAGAATATAAAGTGTGTTTTAGTATTACTTTGATATAGTAAATCAGGTAGTGACACAAACACAGCTGTGGAAATACTAGAGTTTTGCTTCAGAGGGCCCCTCACAGGCATCAAAGAATAAAATAACATTCCCTATGTCCTTGTTAGTGCAGGTGTATATTCTCTAACTGTAAATGCAACCATCACTATGACACTTCCGCAGGCGAGATGATGGAGCATACTGCATAGCATGCTCTGAGGGCATCATAAAGGTGCTTCTGAAAACCAGCTCGTAATAGAAAGACCTCTGGGCATTTAAATCTCTATCACTATGAGGAGCAGAAATTTCAAAAATCACTGAAACCCAGATCTCCGCAGAGGCTTGCTTGCGGCAATACAGATCCCGTACATTCATAAGGATCTGCCCAGTTTTCATGGATTTTCAATGTTATTTCAGTTATTACTACGAGAACAAGTTGTACTACAGCAGTGCTTTTCAACTTTTTTCTTTATTTGTGGATCACTACAAAGTTTCAAACAGAGGTGCAGACCCCTTTGAAAATCTTAGACTCCGTCTGCAGACTCCCACAGTCCACAGGTCATAAACCACTGTACTACAGCATACATAGACATAGCAAACCTGATTAACCACAAAGAAGAGAGAGAGGAAAATAGTTGGTGGAAAAGAAGAATCTCTGATAGTGGCTGAGATACACGGATTACATATTTTACAGCCTTTCTTGGTAGCCAAATAGATTTAAATTATTTTATTTGATATTGAAACAGCTACAAAAATGGTGTTTTCCAGTTTAACTCACCTGTGCTAAAGAAGAAACCCCATGTCTCTAAGAAATTGATTGGACCCTAAGGACAACTGCATGATTTGAACTTTTCAGAATATCACCACCACCACAACAAACAAAACAACCCCCCCAAAACAAACAAAGATCCCACCATAAACCAACCCATCAAATTTTACAAAAAGAAAAAAAGGAGAGAGAGAGAGAGAGAGAGACCGACCCAGTATAGCTCAGGGTATGTTTAAATTAGGACAACTCCTTAAAAAAAAAATAGGGTGTAGGGTGTGTACTGACTTAACTCAGTTTGCATATCTAAATCCCAGGAGTTTGACTTAACTCAAGGGTTCTCAAACTTTTTGTTGTTGTGACCACCTTTGAAAATATTTCAGACTGAGATGACACCCTCCCCCCCCATACAATGCCACTCTTACTTCTCCACTGCTACTGATAGTGGCATTGCCTTCAAGCCGGGCACCCAGCAGCCACCACTCTCCAGCTCTGACCACAGCACCGCTATCAGCATCAGCAGAGAAGTGTGGGTGGCAATGCCATACCATTCCACCACTGCTTCTTTGTGACGGTTGGAGGCAATGGTGCTGCCTTCAGAGCTGGGCATCCAGCCAGCAGCTGCCGCTCTAGGAACCCTCTACAATAGTCTCTTCCCCTCCCCCTTTTCTTTGGTAGACCCATTTTGAGAAACTGACTTAACCTTATGATAGTGACTTCTACATTATATCTCATAGTGTACACTACTAGGGAAAAAATGCAACTTAGACCCTTGCTCCTGCAGTGAACTCCACATAGATAGAACTCTGCTCCTGCGTGGGGCCCTACTGAACTCACAAGATGCAGTTGCAGGGCACAGGGATAAGAATCCTAACATTAATGTGAACGGAGTTTGTTTCATTAGCAGGGAGTGATGCAGCAGGCATGCATAGTGGTAGGAAAGAGATCTTTATTATGTTGAGTGACCAGTGTTGCATGGTAGCCGGGACCACTTGAGTTTATGAGCTAGCAGCCTATACTCAGTTTGCATATCTAAATCCCAGGCCTTTGGTGACTCACCAAACTAAGTCCCTCTAACCTAACCCTCTTTTACTGGTTGCACTCTCCATACAACAGAAGTTATTGCACAAGCAGAGCAGCTGTTAGCAGCTGCACCTCCATTAAATAATAATAAACGGAGATATACCAATCTCCTAGAACTGGAAAGACCTTGAAGGTCATCAAGTCCAGTCCCCTGCCTACACTAGCAGGATCGAGTACTGTCCCCTGACAGATTTTTTGCCCCAGATCCCTAAATGGCCCCCTCAAGGATTGAACTCACAACCCTGGGTTTAGCAGGCCAATGCTCAAACCACTGAGCTATCCCTCGCCCCATACCTCTGTGAGTGTAAGACATTCTTGAACTTTGTGGAAAGAACACTTTACAAATTCTATTAGATGAAGAGCCCCGAACACAGTTCTGTTGAATTTATTTTAGTTTGAACTTATTATGTTGGAATACTGACAGAACTAGAGGCACAGTTGAATGTATCCAATACATAGCAACATACATGGGATCTGACCAAAGGAGGAGGGAGAAATACCTACAAAACCTGAAGATGACCCAAAGTACTGGTGGTGAAGAAGACATCGATATTCTGACACATATATTTTACCTGTTGGACCACCATACATACTTTCCAACAGCTACCATGGCTGTCTTCAGATTGACCAAAAAAAAAAAAAAAAAAAAAAAAAAGCCCAGTTGTTAGGCTTTGGTGTCTTCATTGCTAGTTGTCACCATTTTTTCCTTCTGCCAAATTTGAACATTTTTGTGAAAGATCTGTATTTATTATGAAAGTCTGTGAGGGGAAAACAGAATTCCACACAATTCTAAGCACAGTCATGGAACAAAGCATTGAACCAAACAATTATCTGTTGAGTTTCACATTCAGTTTTATTTAGGTTATAACAGGGGGCTGTTCTGGTATTTTTGTGCTCATTCACTCTCTTTCTGAAAGTGATTTACACTTTTGCAAGGCACAATTGGTAGTTAATGTTTGCTACTGTCACCTGCAGTTTAATAGTTGGATCTGCTTTGATACTTCTTGGAATTAACAATATCCATTTTGTACTGAATTCCTACTGTATGGGGTTGTCCCTTTTTTCTGGATCAGAAGACTTCAAAGGGAATGATTCTCCATTACCTTGCACTTCTGTTGTAACTTACACC
This sequence comes from Sternotherus odoratus, assembly GCA_032164245.1. Lineage (NCBI taxonomy): Eukaryota > Metazoa > Chordata > Testudines > Kinosternidae > Sternotherus > Sternotherus odoratus. The sequence goes on along the minus strand of JAVMKO010000002.1, from coordinate 82,962,851 downwards.
TGTAAAACAATGGGAGTCAGTGAGTAACATTTTTTTTGCCAGTACCTTATACAGGTGTAAACAAACACATAAGATGCAAGGCAGTGGAAAATAAGGCTTAAAAGGAGCTGTATATTTACTACTTGAAAGACAGTTTTAATCCACTCCTTTCAGAAGCCATTGACCATGTTAGAACTTTGGAAGGTTGTTCCTCTTTGGTTTACAGGTCAACCTACCAACAAAGGAGACAAGGCATATGTTTTTAAACAAACAGTCAGAGTAATTAACCATAGGAACAATTGACCTGGGGTCATGGTGATTCTCCATCACTGACAACTTTGAAATCAAGGACTTGGTGTTTTTTTGCTAAACGCTATAGTCTACAAATTCTTTTGGAGAAGTTTTGTGACCTGTGTTATACAGTAAGTCAGACTAGATGATCCCTCTGGCCTTGGCATCTATTAAAGTGTCCTGATAAAAGCTTCAAGTAAACTAAAAGTGGAACTAAAATGCTGAGAAAAATAGGGAACTGAATTCTCCTGTTGGAATGACAAAGATCTGGATGGAATATAGCACAAAATTTCTAGAAATAGAGCCTGTTGTGTACTTAAACTATGTCCTTTTTATGATGCCTTGACATAATAAATAGCCTGATTCCTTTGAGATACCAGAAGTATCCTTTGCTTCAAGTTTGCTATAACAATAACATAATCTTAATTTAGTTATTGGTTTTTTAGTCCTTACTCAGGACTTCAATAGAAGTTTATATGAGTGAGGTCTGCAACTAATAGGAAACTAATCAAACTAATAGGAAAACCCCAGAAATTATCAAGCTCAATTATGATAGTTTTTGCATTATGAGGAACTTTTTACAGGGATGCCAAGTTGCTTTCTCAGGTGAAAGTGATGCAGCTCTTTCCTAACTGTCTCCTGTTGACAGCCCTTGGGATTTAATTGACATTCTTCAGTTTTACCAAAGGTACTTGAAACAGATGTTAATTCTCTCACAAAAACATACAGGTTGCTAGACAGCCTTAGGGCCCTACCATCTGACATGCATATTTTGGGCTGCATCTATTTATGTAGCCTCCTTTATAGGGACCCATTTCCTTTTGCATGATACAATATACAGTTTTGCTTAGTAAACAATAGTTAGGTATTTTGAACCTAAGATACTTCCCTCTCTCTGGAGTTTTACAACAGATAATTAGAAGACTAACAGTTTGAAAAAAATACTCTTTCTTGGTCACTAATCATAGATCAGTTTATGTTCAAACTTTCTTGTCGGTAAAATATAAACAATATATTGAGATTAGTCAGTGCCAATAAACACATGACAAAACTGAAGCACACAATTCCCAATAAGTTAGCACCTTAATCATTAGAGGCATGTGAAGCTGTTAATTATGCAGAGTTAGTTTCTATGAAAAACAGTTCCAAATGACAAACTGCACTTCAAGTCAAAAAGCAAATAAGTATCTCAGACTACCACATGAACATCTCAAACAAGGCTTCGACGCACATACAGTGAAAATAAACTTATGTTTTTAAAGTGTGTTTTCCTCTGTTAACATATAGGTCTCTAGGGTTGAGGATTTTCTCTTTAATAGAGGAGACCCAACAAGAACATCAGAGAGAGAGTTTATAATCTTGTTGATCCCTCTAGGTGGGCTGGGGAGAAATAGTACAGCAAAATCCTATGTCAGCAGCCATAACAACCTGATCTTGTGGTTTACCATAAATTAAGCAAGGTTGTACCAGGTCAGTGCTTGGACATGAGGCCCACATATGTGGAACAGAAATTGACCTCTGAATCAATAGTGAGCCAGTGATCCAATACAGTTTAAGGGTATTATGAGATTACAATTTAGTTACACGAGTTACTCAGTTAATAACATTAACATTCTCTAATTCTTGACAAGGTGAAGGTAATAGCAAGATGATTATGTTTTGACAGTAGACACTTATCACCTACCAAGCTTCATCCAAAAGCTACATCACACAGGGCAGCATGTCAGCATTTTCTAAAAGAACACACTGATGACCAGGTAGCTTTACGGGCTAATCTTGTAATATGTTCAGTGCTGTTCACCCCGCATGGTGACCATGCCTGTGGCAGAGTGTGCTGTAGCAGGCGCCTTATTAGATAACTAGTAGGCATGAAAAATTCATGATTTTATCAATCTCAGAATAGTGGATTTAGATGAACTGTTGGCCTCATATCTACCACTTGAAACTAAATATTCCAATATTAGGTGACTATATAAGGTGAAGAGTTTCACTGGTGTTACATAATGACTGGTGACAAAATTCATGGCCTGATTTCCTCAAGAGTTTGTTTGTATCTGGATTTTGGGTCAAACCTATTTCTATAAGTAACCTTTTCCACATGATCTACAAAAAAGCTGTTCTCTTATTTCAGGAAATACAATATTCGGATTATATATCAGTATAAAGCACTCATGCTCACTAAAGTTACAGGTCAGTTCAGTATTGAAAATCTGTTCCATTATATAAATGGAGTGTTTGACAATGTTAGCTCAATGATAGGCTTCTTCATAGCCTTTCCAAACATTTTATCAACCTGATGTTTGGCAAAGTGAAATTTCAGAACGCACCCTGTATTTTGTAAGGCAACCTGTCACCTTGAAATTCATAAATCAGAGACAAAGTTATGTAGGTTGGCTGAATTTTAATGACACAGAACAGCTGATCCACACATTGTCGTATGTGCTGCAAATTCTACACTGTTATCTTTTTTAGTCTTACTTTCTAAATGTGATTCTTTCTGCTTACCTCCCCTTTCTGATTGTTGTCACCTTCACTTGTGGACAACTGTAATTGAAGCCCCTTTTGTCATTAGAAGGGAAGCCGACTGGGGTGACAGGCATAAGTAAAAGTTGCTAATGATGCTCTGAAATTCACGTGGCAGGACAGCTAAAAAGGGATGTGGCTGATTTCTTTTTCCACAGAAGGATCATATCCATTTTTCTGTGGAACTGGAGCACAATCTGTAAGCAGCAGTGGAACAAGTTATCTCTATTGCACTGAACGTTTTAATTCTTTTACTTCAGTATTACCTTCCCAATATTTCAAGAGGTGCCACTGCTTTTCCAGTTGTCCAGGAGCATTGAAGGGTGAGGTGCTTATCTTTCCATGCTACACTCAGCACATAATCTTCTACACTATACATATCCAACATGAAATTGAACATTATTTTTCTGCTGTGTCCTTGAGAGGAGATGAATTTCCAGTTTACATGGTGAAGTACAGTCTCTTATCACCATTAGATTTTAATAATGAAGGGATCTAAAAGTATTTACAGGGAGTTTCAAAGAACATAAAGTTCCAAGAATAGAAATATAGTCTTGATAAAGTGTTATGCAAGAGATGGCACTTGATATAGGAAGGGTATACAAGTAAAAAATAAATTGAGTGGCACAAAAGTTGGCACTAGAATGAGCAGAAGATTGCATTGAATACTTTTGTGCTTACAATTATATCCTTTATAACTTCCATCTCAGTTACCCTAAGCCAGGGGTGGGTAAACTTTTTGGCCCAAGGGCCACATCAGGGTTGCAAAATTGTACAGAGGGCTATACCTCCCCAAACATCCAGGCCCTGCCCCCTATCCAACCCCCTCCCACTTCTTCCCCGACTGCCCCCCTCAAAACCACCAACCCATCCAACTCCCCCCCTGCTCCTTGTCCCCTGACCACCCTTTTTAGAGACCCTCCCCCGGCCCTAACCACTTCCTGTGACCCCACCCCCTATCTAAAACCCCAGCTCCTTGTCCCCGGACCGCCCCTTCCTGAGACCCCACACACTAACTGCCCCCCAGGACCCAACCTGCTACCTAACCTGTTCCCTGTCCCATGACCGCCCCGACTCCTATTCACCCTCCTGCCCCCTGACAGACCCCCGGGACTCCCACACCCTATACAACCCCCCCATTCCCCATCCCCTGACTGCCCCCTCAGAACCTCCACCCCCATCCAACCACACCCTGCTCTCTGTCCCTGCTGACCACCCCCTGGGACTTCCTGCACCTTATCCAACCCCCCAGCCCTGCTCCCCTTCCTATGCCAATCAGAGAAATGTGTCTGGCTCTGCGCGGCCTGCTGAAGATAGACACTCTGTCCTGCAGGAGCATGCAGCCCCGCTGAAGCCAGCCATGCTGCTGCAGCACTGCCTGGCAGGAGCTACAGGCAACCATGCTGCCCAGGTTGCGTGCTGAGCTGCGGGGGAGTGTGCACAGCAGGGAGGGGCCGGGAGCTCAGGGGCCATGCAGGACAGTCGTGCTGGATGTGGGGCCATGCTGGATGTGGCCCGCTGGCCATAGTTTGCCCACCCCTGCCCTAAGCCCCAGTTGTAAGAGTTTCAGTGCCAATAGTAGTAGACGGTGCTTAGTTCACTGTTATATATATATATATCTCCATTTGTCATTAAATGAAAAGTCATATGACAGCTTCACTTAGGAAAGTACAGCAGTTTGCTTTTTATCCTACCTATCCAACTACTGGAAATTAAAAGCAGCCCGATAAACACACAATTCTAGGTGTTAAACTGGAATTTAACAAATACACACTATTAGTCATTACTTGTCACACACACAGATGACAGTGAAACTTCTCAAGTGTTAGGAGCCTGTCACTTGGTTTTTCTGAAAGTAATATTCTCCATCGCCCAAATTATTCATCTCTGGGATGGTGAATTGGATCTCCCATGTTTTGCAGCACTTAGTCGAATGTCCTCGACAGGCCCCTTAATGATTAAAGATTCTTCTCCTATATTTTCAGGAAGCCAATACAAGATATTACGGGGCAGATTCTCTGGGACATTCAATTTCTACAAGCCACAAAAGAGCACTTTGGGAAGTTCAATTTGGAACCTGAATGTGGTACTCCACTTCACTGCCCAGACCTGGTCCTATCTCATTTCTATATTGTACTAATAGGCAATGGTTTCCAAGGAATCATCTGCCAGCTGGGGACTACCAGAATACAACATACACCAGTCACTCCGCCTCACCACCAGCCACATGCCCCCTGCACTGGGGGCTTCAGGGAGGATAACATAGGAATGAACTCTACACCTATTGCGGATTTCCTGTGGCTATGGAATAACAGAGTTGAAGAATGGTAACAGCTTCTAACCCTAGGTCTCAGCTTTGATATTACTACTGTGTTTTATATGGATCTGATTATCTTACATAACCAACTCTACACAAGAGAATTTTAGATTTCCATGGAGACAAGATGACACAAAACAATACTGATTTGGGGGCACAAGGCTGGTTAGACCCATGTGAAATATCTCCCATTCTTCTTTCGGTATAGCCAGACAATGTCATGTTTGCAATGATCTAAAAGACCTTCCTTATTTTTGGTTTAATGCTAATAATATTATTCTCAAGTCCCACAAAACACTAAACCATAGATCATGTTAATTGCAAAGAAACCTACTTATACAGCCCAAAATGCCATTAGCCTTCTTGGCAACAAGAGCACACTGTTGGCTCATATCCAGCTTCTCATCCACTGTAACCCATAGGTCCTTTTCTGCAGAACTGCTGCCTAGCCATTTGGTTCCTAGTCTGTAGCAGTGCATGGGATTCTTCCATCCTAAGTGCAAGACTCTGCACTTCTCCTTGTTGAACCTCATCAAATTTCTTTTGACCCAATCCTCTAATTTGTCTAGGTCCCTCTGTATCCTATCCCTACCCTCCAGTGTATCTAATGTTTAATGTCATCTGCAAACTTGCTGAGGGTGCAGTCCACACCATCCTCCAGATCATAGGGTAAGATGCTGGAAAAGCACTGCAGCAGATTTAAATATTTTCTTCATTATTTCCTCTTATTATGCAGCTTGGGTTGAAAATCTCTACAAAACTTTTGTGTTCATTTAAGAAAATGTAAACAGCCTCCACAAGTAAACAAACAAACATGCTTTTCACTTCAAAAAGACTCAGATGTAATCAAAGCTAATTTTCATATAGAAGTGTCTGTAAATATCTTTTGGAATTTCAGAACTTTTTTAGCATCTAAAATAACAAAAGATAATATAGAACGGTATTTACTTGCACGGAGAGCAACAACATAATCAATCATTTGTAGGAGTTTTACAAATGCAGCCTGATCCAAAGCTTATTGAAGTGACTTAGAAATTCACTCCACTTGACCACAAATATTTTCTCCACTTCCTCATATTCAGCAGCCAACAGCAGCCCATCCTGTTCTGTCGATGTACCACAGTCAGCCTGTACAGTCTTCACTCATCCACCCCAATGGAATAGATTCAGATACGATCAAGAGGATGGGGGAAAAGCAAGAACATAAAAACCAAAACAATGCCTCTTCCCCAGAACATGTATGTGGTTTCTTCACCTTCCCATTGTGTCACTGAAAACAAAAGTGTTTGTAAATATCTACTACATAAAATGTGCAATGTTAATTACTTTTAAAACCAAAACTCTGCTCTTAAAGCTGTCTGAATTGGAGGGGGAAAAAAAATAATCGGGACAGATCTCAGTTTCACCAGTGAAGATTCAGAATAATGCCATTTACTTTAGCAGCAGCATTCCATATTAGCAGCAGTGTAATTCAGATCAGACTATGCAAGTTTATTATGTCTTCCCATGCAAATTAGTTTTGGTGCAACACAAAAAAAAAATCATTTCCTAATATTAATGGCTCAGTTTATCCGGATATTTTCTCCTTACTCCAACAACTCCACTTGCAATGCCGCCATTACTGATGGCTCACCTTCAAAAGGTGTTGTGGTTTAGTTTATTCCGATGAACCATTTTTGTGTCTTTTGCTCTTTCTACAACAAAAACAATCAGAAACCGTGCTGGCATTGTTGGATCCCAAATTGCCACATTACACCGCCAAGTTAAATACATTCCACCTGATCAATAAATACATTCTGACTGGTTTCTGGAGGCTCTCTATCACAGTGAGTGCCAATAGAAGTCTCACAAGGTATTTAAAGAGTTGCTTCCCTAATCCTAGACACAACAACCACCTAAAAATTCATGGCCCAAATTCTTGGTGCAAACCAATATGGCTCTATTGATTTAAATGGAGTTACAGTGATTTACTCCTGCTGAGACTCTGACCCTATATTTGTGTGTCCATTGAAACTTTCACCCTCTGCTCGTGTACTAAAAGTGAGATTCACCCCAGTGCAGGGGTCAGTGCAATGTCTATGAATCAGTAGTTCAGCAAAACGGAATTAGAGTGTTGCTAGGCATCACAAGGGCAAATTTCATCCAATGCTCATTTGCCCTTTCCAAGCTCCTTAAAGAGGCCTGACTTGTTGCAGGGGTGCACTGTGAAATAAAAAGGTGTATGAGCATAGGTGGCAGAAAATAGAAGTGTGTAGACTCAGAGAAAGTAGCAGTGATGAGTAGTGGAAGAGGGGAGTTGAGGAAGAGGAAAATTTAGGACAAGGGAGCATTTCTGAAGAAAGGAATACTTGTGTGTTTCAAGAAAGTAGGAGTCAGTATTTACTAAGACTCTTTGGGAAGCAGAAAATAGGAAAAGATGCAGGTTTGATCTTTGAAATGTTTCATTTCTGGTATTTAAAATGTATTCTTTCAATACAGTTCAAATGAAGAAAGCTAATTAGAAAGTTTTCATGTCTTTTTTCCTTATATGAGTATTCTTACTACAGCATTAAAATATATTGGACATATACTGAAGCTGTCCAGTAGAACTTATTGGATCCATTTGTGAGTTTAAAGTTTTATAACAGACATAAAACATAAGTGCTATCTATGCAGTATCACTGAATCAGGCAAGCAATGTCAATAAAAGAAGTTCAATAGCAGCATTGTGAATCTATAAAGGGGAGTGGAAAGAGATATTTTACAGAACTCTTTAATACGGGAATGTCTTCTTGTGAAAATTTCTTTTTAGGTCACTAAATGAGTCCTGAGACACTACCTAGGACTGTCTGTGGTTCATAGCACTTTCAATCATCGCAATGGGCCATGTTTGCAAAAAATAAAAAAGTTAGCAATACAATTTAAATATAATCTGCAAAGGACTTTCCAAGATAGAGAGTCTGTTCACCTCTCATAAAATGCCAATGAGAAGAGAACCCTAGAATCGGAATGATCATAGTTCATCAGTTAAATCTTTATTTAATATTGCTGTAGTGGCACAGAGAAGGCAATCAAACTAAAGGCCATTTCACAACACTTAAACCCCCACCAGGCCTCAGCCCTGATTTTCCTTTATAACCCTTTTGTCCTCACCTTGCGTTTGACATAACTGTTTCCTCCAAAGTAGAGATAACATGTACAATAAATGTCATGTTTGCATCCATAGCAGTGCTATTACAAGTTATGATATTGCACTGTGTGCTCAAACTGATTGTTAAATGGTGAAATAGATTAGCATAATTATTACACAGCAATCACACTATTGACATTATAAACATATTAAGATACACCATCTGATTTCAGGTTAAAAGTCTGCTGCTTATCCCTTAGAGATATCTAGCTGCAAAATTTTAATGGTACAGGTCCTATCCCAGCCTTTGCTGGCAATATTATTAGGGAGCTTGTGCATGGGAGGTTTCCAGCCCAATTTTTCTGTTTCAAGTTGAGATATTCTGGACACAATTTAGATACATTTCTTAATTTATGTGTTTACCCAACACTGGCTTTCACTGGTTACAAGAAGAGTGGAAATCTTCAGGCATTAAGGAAGAAGCTAGAAAAAGTAGGATAGAACATCAGGTTGTGGTGCAGCACAATAGCAACACAACCCTTGGGAACACAGAGTTGCTCATTATGCTATTGTTATGGTAAACTAGGCTTCTCTATAGAATAAAAAAAGTTGGGTAAAAAGCAAGAAGGAATCAGCATATCATCTGCTCTGATCACCCATATTTCACAAGCTACCACCATCACCCAGCTATTGCACACTAAACGCAACAATCAAAATTAGACCAAAGGAAAACAGCCCACTGGAGATTAAACTGTTATGTGCCACCAGAAGAAAATAGTAGGGACCAAGGTGCACCAGTACTTGGGGGATCAGTACAGGAACTCCTCACTTAACATTGTTAACAAAGAGTCCTGTGGCAACTTAACGACTAATTAAAGTATTGAAGCATAAGCTTTCGTGGGCTAATACATGTTTGCATCTGATGATGTGGGTATTAGCCCACGAAAGCTTACGCTTCAATACTTTAGTTAGTCTTTAAGGTGCCACAGGACTCTTTGTTACCTCTGCTATTCCAGACTAACACGGCTACCTCTCTGATTCTTACTTAACATTGTAGTTATGTTCCTGAAAAATGTGACTTTAAGCAAAACAATGTTAAACTAATCCAATTTTCCCATAAGAATTAATGTAAATGGGGGAGGTTAGGTTCCAGGGAATTTATATATATATATATATACTAGCATAAGTGCCCGGCGCTGCTCGGGTCAGTCGGAGGTGGGGAGGTGGCAGACAGCTGACACCCCCTGACCAACCCCAACACCCACCCCTCACCCCTCACCCACCCCAACACCTTCCCACCCCCCCAAGCAAACCGGACACCCCCACCTCACCCCCCGACCGAATCCGACACCCCCACCTCACTTACCGTCCCACCAAACCCAACTCAGATCCGTCGCAGGGGGGAGGGGGCCCAGAGCCGAGGGATTCCGGGGACCTTCGCAGGTGGGGGGGGGCAGTGAGCTGATGTAGTCCGGGGTTCCGTTGGGAGGGGGGAGGGGCAGAGAACTGAGGGATCTCTGGGGTTCCGTTGGGAGGGGGGAGGGGCAGTGAGCTGAGTGATCTCCGGGGTTCCGTTGGAGGAGGGAGGGGCAGTGAGCTGAGTGATCTCCGGGGTTCCGTTGGGAGGGGGGAGGGGCAGTGAGCTGAGTGATCTCCGGGGTTCCGTTTGGAGGGGGGAGGGGCAGTGAGCTGAGTGATCTCCGGGGTTCCGTTGGGAGGGGGGAGGGGCAGTGAGCTGAGTGATCTCCGGGGTTCCGTTGGGAGGGGGGAGGGGCAGTGAGCTGAGTGATCTCCGGGGTTCCGTTGGGAGGGGGGAGGGGCAGTGAGCTGAGTGATCTCCGGGGTTCCGTTGGAGGAGGGAGGGGCAGTGAGCTGAGGGATCTCCGGGGTTCCGTTGGGAGGAGGGAGGGGCAGTGAGCTGAGTGATCTCCGGGGTTCCGTTGGGAGGGGGGAGGGGCAGTGAGCTGAGTGATCTCCGGGGTTCCATTGGGAGGGGGGAGGGGCAGAGAACTGAGGGATCTCCGGGGTTCCGTTGGAGGAGGGAGGGGCAGTGAGCTGAGTGATCTCCGGGGTTCCGTTGGAGGAGGGAGGGGCAGTGAGCTGAGTGATCTCCGGGGTTCCGTTGGGAGGGGGGAGGGGCAGTGAGCTGAGTGATCTCCGGGGTTCCGTTTGGAGGGGGGAGGGGCAGTGAGCTGAGTGATCTCCAGGGTTCCGTTGGAGGAGGGAGGGGCAGTGAGCTGAGTGATCTCCGGGGTTCCGTTGGGAGGCGGGAGGGGCAGTGAGCTGAGTGATCTCCGGGGTTCCGTTGGGAGGGGGGAGGGGCAGTGAGCTGAGTGATCTCCGGGGTTCCGTTGGGAGGGGGGAGGGGCAGTGAGCTGAGTGATCTCCGGGGTTCCGTTGGAGGAGGGAGGGGCAGTGAGCTGAGTGATCTCCGGGGTTCCGTTGGGAGGGGGGAGGGGCTGTGAGCTGAGTGATCTCCGGGGTTCCATTGGGAGGGGGGAGGGGCAGAGAACTGAGGGATCTCCGGGGTTCCGTTGGAGGAGGGAGGGGCAGTGAGCTGAGTGATCTCCGGGGTTCTGTTGGAGGGGGGAGGGGCAGTGAGCTGAGTGATCTCTGGGGTTCCGTTGGAGGAGGAAGGGGCAGTGAGCTGAGGGATCTCCGGGGTTCCGTTGGGAGGAGGGAGGGGCAGTGAGCTGAGTGATCTCCGGGGTTCCGTTGGGAGGGGGGAGGGGCAGTGAGCTAAGTGATCTCCGGGGTTCCATTGGGAGGGGGGAGGGGCAGAGAACTGAGCGATCTCCGGGGTTCCGTTGGAGGAGGGAGGGGCAGTGAGCTGAGTGATCTCCGGGGTTCCGTTGGAGGGGGGAGGGGCAGTGAGCTGAGTGATCTCCGGGGTTCCGTTGGAGGAGGGAGGGGCAGTGAGCTGAGGGATCTCCGGGGTTCCGTTGGGATGGGGGAGGGGCAGTGAGCTGAGTGATCTCCGGGGTTCCATTGGAGGAGGGAGGGGCAGTGAGCTGAGGGATCTCCGTGGTTCCGTTGGGAGGGGGGAGGGGCAGTGAGCTGAGGGATCTCCGGGGTTCCGTTGGAGGAGGGAGGGGCGAGCTGAGCGAGTGCGGTGTCTGTTGGAGGGGGTATTATGACATCATCAGCACCTAACTGCCCAGCTGATGTGATTGGCCCTGAAAGACTTTCACCCCTGGGGGGCGTCAGAGGTGAGATCCGAAAATTTTTCGACCCTTACCAAGATCTAGACCCCAAGACCCCTCACTGTACCAAATTTCAAGTCTCTGGCTCAAACGGTGCGGGAGGAGTTCGCTGTCATACGTACATACATACATACATACATACATACACTCATACATACACCACTTGACTTTTATATATATATGTGTATATATATATATATATATATATATATATATATATATATATATATATATATATACACATACACACACACACACACACACACACAGAGTATAAGTTTTACACAAACAATTTACTGGTACACAGTGATGATGATTGTGAAGCTTGGTTGAGCTGGAGGGTGGAGTCAGAGGGTGGCATATTTCCCAGGGAATGCCTTACTGCAAATGAACTAGCAATTTGCTGAGCCTTCAAGGATTAACTCTCACACTCTAGAATGCAACAAGAAAAGAGGGCGGGCAGAGACATACACCCTGAGAGATAGAGAGATAGAGATGCACATTTCCCTTTAAGTATCAAGAGTGGGGTCAGAATTACACTGTCATGTGTCCCCTCTATTCTATGGAAGATGGGGTAAGCAGGGTGCAGGAGCGGAGGGGAGGGAGACACCCTGACATTAGCCCCCCTCTTATTCTCCCCCTCTCCCCCCCACAAACAAGCAGGAGTCTCAGGGAACAGCTCCAAGGCAAAGGGCAGGAGCAGCACATTGCAGTGGGGGAAGGGACATATGAACTTCTGGCAACTGAACTGCCAGCAGTTGATAGGCTGCTGGGCAATTGAACTGCTGGCAATTGATAGCCCGCTGGGAAGCGAGGATGTTAGAAGAGAGCATTGCACAACTTTAAACAAGCATGTTCCCTAGTTGATTAGCAACATAACAATGAAACAATGTGAACCGAGACCACTTTAAATGAGGAGTTACTGTACTTGGCAGTGAAATGATTAAATGAGATATACCCAGATATTCTTGGCAAGTGACCCACACCCAGAGGAAGACGATCATTGCCAATATGACCTGGGGGAAAATTCCTTCCTCACCTTGCATATTGTGATCAGTTAGACCCTGAGCATGTGAACAAGAATCAGCCAGCCAAGCACCTGAAATCTCTGAATGTGGCCCCCGAAACAGAAAACTAGTATTCAATTCACATCCTAAGCCCTCTATACTCCTTCTTCCTTCATTAACTTTACCGCTCCCCACTGTTCTCGTCTATCCTGATTATCTCTTTCTTCTTTGCAGGCCCCTTTTCCACAGCAGGTATTGCCTCATCCTTGGTCTTATTAAACTGATCAAGAAGCTTGTGTTATGTAGTTTGGTCTTTCACAGCCCATGGTCACATAACACCTGGGTACATGTCTTATCAATCCCTCCAGATAACATTCCACTGAATACTCTTGCTCAGCCGGAAATGGAACTGGGCTATGCCTGGGCTGTAGTCTCCCTTACAGGGTCCACAAGCCTGTTATAAATAGCCTGCTTGCAAGAGTGACATGACAGTTTTTTGTGTAATCTTTCCTCAAAATTAGAGGTCAGATTCTCTCATCCACTCTAGAGGTACAAAAGGGCCAGAACATGGTGGTACCTGACTAGCTGAAAATCCTTCCCTCCATGTCTGGAACTTCTCATCAGGTGTAAAAGTGGTGTATCTGGCTCCTACACTGGGTCCTTTTGGTCCCAGCAGAGGGCATACACAGGCAGCGAACTGAGACAGTAGTGAGCCAGTTTCGGTTAGAGAATCCACTACCTGGTCTAGTCAGAGCTGGGACTGAGCCAAGCAAAGGATTATGGAGGCATAACTTGCTCCCTACTGTGCCCTGCAGCCCTCCCTCAGAGTTATGTCAAACAGATCTCTGCTGCAGCAGAAAATCTGGCCCTAGATGATTCTGCTTACTCACAAACAGGCTAGTCAGGGCATGTCTTCACTACCACTTTAAATCGATGTTAACGACGTTAGGTCGAAGTAAACGTGTACCTGTCTTCACATACATGCCCTTAACGTCGATGTAAAGGGCCTTAAAGATCGATCTTGGCACTCCAGCCTAACCAGTGGCATAAGGCTAATCTCGACGTTCCAAGCTCGACCGTGGGCTAGTGAAGACGGAACCCGACATTAATAGCCTCCAGAGGCTGTCCCACAATGCTCCATTCTGACCGCTCTGGACTGCCTCACTACTGCTCCACTGTGACCGCTCTGCACTGCACTCTGAACTCGCTGCTCTGGCCAGGTAGATAAGACCCGGGAACATTTGAATGCCATTTCCTGTTTGGTCAGCGTGGCCAGCTCACCTGAACTGATCAGTCGCCATTCAGAGCAATCAGCACTAGCCGCCATGCAGAGCTCAGCATCACAGGAATCCATGATGAGCTCATCTACCCTGGAAACCAGCCAGAGGAGAAGAGCTCCAGCATGGTCCACTCGTGAGGTGCTGGATCTCATCGCTATCTGGGGAGAGGAATCCGTGATGTTGGAACTACGAAACAACAAATGGAATGCCAACACCTACGGAAGAGTCTCCAAGGCCATGCTGGAAAGGGGCCACAACAGGGACACCACACAGTGCCGCGTGAAAATTAAGGAGCTGCGGCAATCTTTCCAGAAAGCCAAGGAGGCAAACGGGCGATCAGGGGGCGCGCCACGGACATGCAGGTTCTACAATGAACTAAATGCCATAATGGGGGGCGCCCCCACCACCATCGCGCCGGTGTGCGTGGACTCCACCGATGGGATCATCGTCAGGGAGGAGACTGATTCCGAGGAGGACGAGCATGAAGAAGAAAATCTCACGGAGCAGCAGGAGCCCAGCGGAGAACCCTTGTACCCAGAGAGCCAGGAGCTGTTTGTCACCCTGGAGCCAGTACCCTCCCAAGCCTCCCAGGGGGGTAAGTGTTTCTTTTTTAAGGGATTACATGACGCGTGATTTTGTAAAGGAAGCATTTATTAATGAGTAACTTGCCCTAAGGACTTAGCATGCTTTCATTGCTGGTCAATTTCTACTCAAAGAGTTTGTCAATATACTCCGGGATTGACCATAAGTCCTCCGCGGACATTTCAATGAAGCTCTCCAGGAGGTAGCGATGAATCCAGCGCAGCAGATTTCTGGGGAGAGCTGCCTTATCTGGTCCCCCGTGATAGGACACCAACCCACGCCACGAAAGTAGTAGGTTGTCTGGTATCATTGAGCAGGCTAGCATTGCGGCGTATGGACCAGGACTTTGCATGGACTCAAGGAGCATGCGCTCCCTATCTCTCTGAGAAATTCTCAGCAAAGTGATGTCATTCAGGGTTGCCTGTTTGAGATACGGACTGCAATTAGTCGGGAGATAAAGAGTCCCAGCTGCAAAGTTCTCTTTTCTGCTGAGGACCGACGAACCGAGCATCCCCCCCCCCACGAACGCTGACCGCCGCCCCCCCCCCCAGCCCGTAGCGTTAGCTGGCAGGGAATCCGAGCCGTCTGCACGCGGTCTGAAGAGCCCCAAAAAGACCTTAGCCCTTAGCGAGAGATTTTTTGGCATTTGCTTTGCAGTTTGCGGTTTCAGTGGGAGCCAGCCACGCGGTGGGGGGAAGGGGGCGGGGTTACTCTACAGTATGCAAGCGCCACTTTTAACTTACCATGGCCGGCTGCACGGTGATTTCAGAAGCCGTCTTGGGCTGAGGCACGCATATGTGTCTGAGATGCTCTGAATTTTCTGAGAGCTTGTCAGTCAGTTTTAGGTGTACAACATGACCTTGTACAGAAATCATATCAGGCCTCTGAATACTGAGGTTGCAAATGGCATACTACTCCCATTGTGTACAGTCCGAGACTGCCTCCTAACCTTGAATGTATCTGTCTCATAACTTTCAAACTTTCTTTTCCCACACTTGCCCACAGATGAACAACAAGTATCTCACAACCCCCCTGCCTCCTCATCACGCCGTGCACCGCAGATAAGAAAGCGTAAAAAGAAAACGCGAACGCGCGATGAGATGTTTACTGAACTCGTGGAGAACTCGCGCGCTGAGGCAGCCCGCCAGACGGACTGGAGGGAAAGAATGATAGAGGCAAGGGATCGAGAGAGAGAGGCAAGGGATCGAGAGAGAGAGGCAAGGGATCGAGAGAGAGAGGCAAGGGATCGAGAGAGGCAGGAATGGAGAGTCGCTGAACAAAAGAGGGTAGAACGTGAGGAAAGACGCATGGATGCTTTCCTCCGCATAATGGAGGACCAGAGCGACATGCTGTGATCTCTGGTGGAGCTGCAGCATGACCAAAGACCACCTCTGCAGCCCCTGTGTAACCACCTCCCCCCCTCCCCAACTCCCATAGCTTCCCCACCCAGACGCGGGTTGAGAACACGGGGGGGCAAGCTCCGTGGGCCGCTCCACTCTACCCCACAAGCCAGCAGAAGCAGCAGCAGCAGCAGGCTTACATTCTCGGAACACTTTTGAAAGCTGCTGAGTCTTGCCAACCCCTCCTCTCCACCCCCCCTCCTTTGCCCGCTCCTCCCCACTGCGACTGCCGGTTTCCCTCCAGGATACCAGGACAGTGATCCCCAGTATTTGTATTTCCGAGTAACCAATAAAGGAACCATGATTTTTCAAACAGTGATTTTATTTTCTCTGCAAGCATGGGGAGGGAGGAGGGAAAGCATGGGGATGGGGGAGGTAAAGCATGGGGAGGGGGGAGGGAAAGAGGTTTCAAGGGCAGGAGGCTTACAGCACAGCAAGGGAGCAGATTCTCAAACGCCATCTCGGGCACTCATAAAACTGTCTTTCAAGGCGTCCCTGAGGCGCAGGGCCTCACGGTGGGCTCTTTTACTTTCCCTGCTGTGTGGCTGCTCATAAGTAGCAGAAAGTAAATTTGCCTCTGCCTCCCAGCCCGCCATAAACGTTTCCCCCTTGCTCTCACAGATATTGTGGAGCACAGAGCAAGCAGCAATAACAATGGGGATATTTCTCTCGCGGATGTCTGAGCGTATCAGTAAGGAACGCCATCTCCCCTTCAAGCGGCCAAATGCACATTCTACGGCCATTCTGCACTTGCTCAGCCTGTAGTTGAACAGCTCCTGACCCCTGTCCAGGGCTCCTGTGTAGGGCTTCATAAGCCAGGGCATTAGGGGGTAGGCTGGGTCCCCAATGATCACGATCGGCATTTCGACCCCCCCACGGAAATTTTCTGGTCGGGGAAGAAAGTGCCTTGCTGCAGCTGTCTAAAAACCCTAGAGTTCCTGAACACTCGAGCGTCATGAAGCTTTCCTGGCCACCCCACGTACAGGTCGGTGAAACGTCCCTTGTGGTCAACCACTGCTTGCATGACCATTGAGTAATATCCCTTCCGGTTTCTGTACTCGGCGGCCTCGTGGTCCGGTGCCAGGATAGGGATATGAGTCCCATCTATAGCCCCACCACAGTTAGGGAATCCCATGGCGGCAAAGCCATGTATTGTGGCTTGCAGGTTTCCGAGGTTTATAACCCGGTGTAGCAGCCGCTCGACGATTGCCCTGCTTACTTGCATCACAGCAAAGCCCACTGTAGACCTACCCACCCCAAACTGATTCGCGACTGACCGGTAGCTGTCTGGCGTTGCAAGCTTCCAGAGGGCTATCGCCACTCGCTTCTCCACTGTAAGGGCCGCTCTCATTTTGGTATTCCTGCGCTGGAGGGCCGGGGACAGCAAGTCACAAAGTTCCATGAAGGTGCCCTTTCGCATGCGGAAGTTTCTGAGCCACTGGGAGTCATCCCAGACCCGCAGCACTATGCGGTCCCACCAGTCTGTGCTTGTTTCCCTGGCCCAGAATCGGCATTCGATGTCATGAGCCTGCCCCATTGCCACCATTTTTGACAGATTGTCAGTCGCCCTACTTGCAAAAACGGCAGTGTCCCTGTCGTCCCCGCTGTGCACGTCAGTGTCCCTGTCGTCCTCGCTGTGCACGTCAGTGTCCCTGTCGTCCCCGCTGTCCTCGTCCATCTCCTCCTCACTGTCATCGGGTTCCAGAAAGCGCGGTTCTCCCCGGATCGCATTCCTCCTCTGCAGACGGTGCAGCAGGAACTCAGCAACCGTGATCGAGGTCCTCACAACAGCCATTACTGCAGCCGTGGTGTCAGCGGGCTCCATGCTTGCAATGCTATGGCGTTAGTTCGGCGGAGAAAGGGCGCGAATTATGGGATGCCTACCCACAGGGCACCGCTTGTAATGGGGGTGGGCGGCGCGGAAAAAGGGCGCGAAATTTGGAAATGCCTACCCACAATGCTGCACTCGAAATGGTGCCTGCTGGGGGATCAGGGAACTGTGGGATAGGTACCCAGAGTGCAACGCATGTCATGTCGACGCCTGCAAAAGTTTTGCAGACAGACACTGTCGACTTGCTGTGCTTAGCGAAGACACACAACATCGACTGTATACCGTCGCGTTCACAAGATTGACATAAAGGAAATCGAACTAATGCTGTAGTGAAGACATACCCTCAAACAGTGAGTTCCGAACACAGATTCTCTTCTGCAATACAGCCTCCTTTTGCCAGTCTGGAAATACAAATAGCTGCAAATCACAACTGCCAGTTCTCCTCAGCTGCAACTTAGCCAGCTTCTTCACCACCCTTTTCCCACTCCAGCTTTGGGTGTTGGGGGCATGTTGCAGGATGAAGGGAGCAGGGCAGGTCTGGAGGAGTGGATGTGGCTTGAGTGCTGTTGCATTCTGATTATTCACATACTTGAGGTCATAGACAGACAATGTACTTTTAAGCAGCACTAAGACCCAGAGCCAGAGCCAGAAAATTCAGGAAATTGCAACCATCTCCCTTGTTTTTCCATCCTCTTCATGAGCCCAATGGACAATGGGCACAGCTCTGAATATCTCGCCCCATTCATCTTTTATATGAAACAGTAACCAGGTGCTTATTACAGAGAATATAAACAGAGTGTTATACCAAGCATAGTATAGACATTTCTTCAATAATAGTATGTACAGTTCATGCATGAAAAAGTTACTGAAATTCATCCACTGAATCCCACCTATCACTGCAGGAGGTAGACTTTGATGAACAAGTCTCATTAAGATGATATTTCCTACCTAATAAAGTAGCTTAAATAATTACTGCTTTTATAGCTCTCTTTGAAGACAAACACGATGGGTGCAGATTTAAACACGTAATTCCTTGATTTATAAACAATTGCTTGAGATGGAAACCAAGGAAAACAGCCCAGCATCCTGCAGTCTGCATTTCATTATGCTCACTGCATTTGTCATTGCTGCATAACATGTTTTTTAAAAAAAAGAGTCTAGGAAAAACAGCACATTTCTGCAAGGGCCCTGCAGTCAGAGAGGGGTTTCTGTGAAAGTGTTGACTGCCATTGAGTGCATGTCACCTATAAATATCTATAAATGTCTCATCCATTAAGCTTCCTCTTTTTAGAATGAGGAAGCTTAATGGATGAGACATTTATAGGTAGCTAATATTTGTATACGTTTTTGTGGTCTCCCATGTTTCTCAGAACTGTCCAATTATCTTCCACACCTGCTTGGTTCAGAGTCACAGTGTTAATCACTGTGCATCATATGCATTCTCAGACTGCTTCAACTATTTTTCAAGAATCAGCATACTCTTTAAAAAAAATCCCCCCGGGGGAGATGCAGAAGGAAAGCAGATCCCCCTGTAATATACACAATGCAGTTTTGGTCATATTGAATATGACTGACAACGAGACCCAATCTCACATTACAATATGTTCCCAACAGGAAGTTAGAACAGTGAAAGATTCCATTTCTGAAAGTGCACAAATACACTGCAACTACAACAGTACACTTGCCAAATCTCAACTGCCTCCCAAGGGTTCATTCTAAAGAATGAGGTTTTACTGATCTTTAACTTTATAAGACATCTTTCACATCATCCTAGGTAATGAACATTTTTTAACTTACTGAGAGCCCATTCATGTCATCCTTGTTAATGAATTTAATCCCAATTAAATATATAGGAACAGTGCATGCAAAGCAGTTACAAAAAACAGCCCCTAAAATGGGATTTTTGAGACTACACCCCATATTCTTCATACATATGTTATGACAGGGATCAGCAACCTTGACATGTGGGATCACAGGGTAAGCACCCTTAGTGGCCCCACCGGTTTGTTTACTTGCCGGTTCACCGACCACGGCTCCCACTGGCCCCGGTTCACCGTCCCGGACCAATGGGGGCTGCCACTTACCGCAGCCCCTATTGGACTTGGACGGCAAACCGGGGCCAGCAGGAGCCGCGGTCGGTGAACCAGCAAGTAAACAAACTGGTGGGGCCCGCTATGGGTGCTTACTCTGCTGTTCCGTGTGTCAAGGTTGCCGATTCCTGTGTTATGATAAGTATATGACATATCTAAGATATATTTTATCCAAGATGGATTATCCGAGATATCATTGGAAAGGTTATGATGTACTGACTATGATTATCCTATTTGTATGCATGTATCATTTCTAGATCTGAATACAGAATAGGAATGTTAGGAATATGGACTATGTAACAATTACAATAGTGTTTGCTCCTGGGGAACACCCACCAGACTAAATGCAATCAGTCTGGCTGGTTAGTCAATGAACCATTAGGGAGAACAATAGGATTTTGAAACTGCTAATCTCCTTTTCTGAGAAGTTTCCTGGGATGCTGCTTTGACATTGCAGGGTCATGTGATCATGTCATCCCATACTGGGCTCCATCTTGGACTGCTAGGGGGTGGGGATCAAACTGGGAAACAAAGGATTTCTGCCATATGTAAATCCAATTTAAGGCAGGGAAGTGAGTTAATCAGGGTCAGTTCTTCACTGAATCCCCCTCGTCCCCCAAGATGACTGCTGAAAACACTTACGGGCTTGGCTACGCTTGCAAGTCAGAGCATACTAAAGCAGCCCAGTACACTCTAACTCACTCCCCATCCACACTGAAAAGGCATGTAGAGCACTCTGACTCCGCAGCTAGAGTACCCCTGGTACTCCACCTCAGCAAGAGGAATAACATCTGATACATCTTGGCTGAGACGTCCCAATGTCACTGTGAATGAGGTGTTGCATTACTGTGCTCTGATTGACCTCCAGAAACATCCCATAATCCCCTTAAGTCAAGTGGTCACACTTTTCTTTGTTCCGGAAGGAATGCAGTTATACCCTTTCAAAGCTCCGTTGTGACAACCAGCATGCTTATTTGCTCTGAGACAAAGCAAACATTACTGAAGAATGCTGCTTGCCTTCAGTGAGTGAGAGAGAGGTGGTGGGGGAAGGGAGTCTGAACCTACAAGTTAGCATGCTGACACATTCTCAGCACCCCAAAACCCACCCTCTCTCGCCCCACATACACACAACACACTCCTTGTCATACTTCACCCCACCCCACCCTGCATTTGAAAAGAATGTTGCAGCCATTTGAATGCTGTGATAGCTGCCCATAGTGCCTTGCTCCCAATGTCACTGCAAGTGGCACAAATGTGGCCACGCCTGTGCACTTGCAGCTGTCAGTGTGGACCGACTACAGCACTTTCCCTACAGCACTCTCCGAAGGCTGGTTTAATCATAGTGCTCTACATCTGCACACGTAGCCATGCCCTAAGTCTGACCTGGGGGAGAAAGAACTGGACCCCGTCTGGAAATGGTGTATGGCCTGTGAAAAGAGTTCTAAGCTGCAAGCAAGAGCAGTTTGACTCCAAGAAATTCTGCAACCTGCTTAAAACAGCATTTAGGGTGAGAAATTCCTACTTGTAGACAGTTTCTTGAGTGTATTACGCTTCGTTTGCATGTTTGGCTCAGTAATCTACTTTGATCTGTTTGCTGTCCCTTATAATCACATAAAAGCAATCCTTTATAGTTAGTAAACTTGTTTTGTTTTCTCTAAACCAGTTTGTGCAATTCATAACTGGGGGACAAAGAGCTGCGCATATCTTCCTCCACATTGAGAAAGGGAGCAATTTTCATGATCTTATGCCGTACAGTTTTCTGTACAGTGCAAGGCAATATAATTTTGGGTTTGCACCAAGAGGGGGTGTGCACTTGAGTATTGGGCAGCTCCTGAACTGAGTCTTCCCATACAGAACTGATCTCAGTATCTCTGTCTTGCTGCAGCTGGGTGTGTCCTTACCTGTGTGTTTGCTGGAGGAGGCTTCAGGGTCTGTCTCTACAGGCAAGTGTAAGGGAACCCAGACAGGTGGAACCAGCAGGCTCAGTGGTACCCTGGTACATAATGTGGCACCCCAGAGGTGGGGCAATCTGTCACAGGGATCCAATCCCAGTGGCAAAGCTCCCATGGCCAAACCTTTGTTGACCAAAGTCAATGACCAACATTCACCCACCATTCAAAAATACCCAGCGTAGATAACTTTCCCTTAAAGGCTAGGCCCCCAATACTGTCCTTGGAAATACATGCCCAGTAACTACAGTGAGAAAGGCATAGGTAAGTCCGATTACAAGACATTAGAAACTTGTCTACTTTACATTGCTATAAAAGCCAATCCTTCACAGTATCTGCAACAAGCACTGATGTCAACAGGCGTTGCGGATGGTCAGGATAGAATTTGGCCCAAAGACACAAGGAGCACTCTTCTCAAGACAGATCACATCAAATTCCTCTGGATAGGCGTGATTCACACCTACACTAATCCAGTTTTATTCTGTGGAGTAAAAATAGAGTAAGAGTAATGAATTATCAAACAAATTTATATCCACTTCTATTGTTGTCTTCCAAGACTATTTATAGAAACCCCGCCATCATAGAAACATTGTTAATAGCCTCTTCCTGAGAGCTGGTCACCTTTCATTCATGCTGAAATATAGTCAGTATTCAGAAGCACAATGACAGACTCAGTATGTTCTGGAGCTAGCCTTCTGACCCAGATTTGTTTTTAAAAATAGCTCTGACTAAGTCTAATCAGAATAATTTGTGAACTAGTGTTAATTAAGTTTGTCATAATTAACTCACCTGATGTGTGCTTCTAAACTGGAAACAAATAAGAAATAGCAAAAGACGGCTGAGAACAATGAAGAGGAAATAAACTATTTGGAAATGTAATCATTTGTGATAAATTAGTCTAATACAATAGAATCGCTTGGGTTCTCATTATCATTGTAATGTTTCTCCTTGACATTTTTCATTATTGATCTTGTCAGAATTATTTATCAATTTCAACTGAATAATGTTAATCTTATGATAATTAACTGGGATTTTAATTATTAACACCCATTTTCAGAGTCCCTAGACATGTGGTTACATATCTGACACAGGTTACTATAATCCAAAACTAGTAATTTATTAATTTGAAAGAATAAGCGGAAATACAACTTACATACTGTGACAGATCGCCTTCTCACCCCTCTTCAAACACAGGCAGGAAACTCTTCTTTGTCTCGAAACAGTGCTCTTTATTTCACAGTGCAAGGCCCCACCACCAATATACACAGCTCTATAGCTTACAGCTCTAACACAGCTCTACAGCTTACAGCTCTACACAACTCTATATAGTTCAGCTCTACACACAGCTCTTTCTCTATCCTTCTCTCTCACTCCTCCACACTACCATACCACCACCACCCTGGGCTTCCTTCTTGGCAGGCTTTTATACCCCTGAGGAGGCTGCCAGGTGCAACCCATCCAGGCTGATTGCCCTGCAGCCCAGGTGGCTGATTAGGCCTTCTGCAAGGGAGGTTTGCAGTGGGCTTTTCTCCCTCTTAAAGGGGCGGCAGGCTGGGTCAGGCCCACCCTGCCACAATACTTGTATCTATATAGTCGCAATTATATTAGAGATGGGCATGAACTATGGTGTTAGGGTTTAGATTAGGATCCAATCCAAATGTCCCCATTATCCACAAGGTGAGGGATTCAGTTTTGTGACTTTGCCTATCTTTTTATAATAGGCTGTCTTGAATTAACTTCCCTCTACCTCAGTAGAAACAAGATCCTATATTCGGATTTGGACTCATCCCACTTTGTACATCAGCACAGTTAAAAATGTCAGGAAATGCAAGTGTTAAGTTTTTAACAGGAACATTAACTTGGCCACATTACACATTTGTCGTAGTTTCAATTACTTTGCTCTTCCTGCTCTCGGCCTCGATCCTGCAGTGACCTTTGGGTGAGCAGACCCCTGCACCACATGGATCCCCATAACTTCTGCGGGGTGCATTGCAGGATAAAGACCTTGCTTTGTAAAATGCCTAACAAAGTATTCGTGGTATGCAATGAGACTAAATGAAATTTGTTGTTAGAACCTTGAATTTTCTATTTCTTGACTTTTTTGGTGATTTTTAACTGTGCAACTATAACTTACGTTAAAATAGGAAGGCAAAATTGCATAGATATTAGTTTGTGTGGTCATATATACCTGGTTTGTCTTGCCAAGTATAAGCTTTTTGTGGCAGAAATTGGCTTATCTTTCTGTCCTGTAAAACTGCCATTGGTAAACAAATGATTAAAAGGTCATCTCTAATTGTGGTCCTCTTTCATTCTGTTCAAGGTAAAATGGCTTCTCCCTCTGGATAATATGACGAGGCAGACAAACAACAGGAAGTAGAATAATTCAAAGACATACATTTGCCTAAAAACTGTAATGGATGGAGTGCTTAGATACCTCCTCATTTTAGTGAATACCAAGTCAAAGTGATTGAACCTCATTCTCCAGATAATTAAATATATTTATTGTTTCTTGCAAAGCTTTCATTTACAGTCAGTTAAGCATACCTTCCACAATATAAGGCATATTAACACTAGATCACAAACTGTGACTATGCAATATATATTATGCATTCATTTACAAAAATGAAATGTCTATAATGCATTTATATTACAAATATTACCTAGAATTATGCTCAATGAGACTTTTTTACTGCAGATGTAATAAATGAACTAGAAAACAAATTTATGGATAACCTACTTAGTTCCAAATTATAAGAAATTTTAGTTCAAGCACTAAAGGAAGCCCACTGCAAATACCACTTTCTCCTAGGAGACAAAAAATGTAGTTTATGAAGGGTAAAATAAGAGTAACTAAATGCTGCAGCTCATGTGCTTTTACTACTTTAATGAAATGCAAAATAGCTCCTGAGCTGGAGTCAGGTCCAGGAGCAAGAATCTTCTTGACATAAAAGGTCTTTAGAATTTGTAAGGAGTTTGTATACCATTTATAAAAATAGGGCATCATATAAGTCTATATTAAACCTATTCATTTTTCCATTTGTTATAGTTAAATGTTAATATGTGTTTAAAAATCTGGACTCATTCTGATTGACCACAACAGGATAAGCTTTTATTATTAAGTCAAAATTCCCAGTTTCTTCTTTGACTGAAGGCAATGTTAGTAGTTGTTAACTAAGGTGGCAGGCAATCAATTACAGACGCTCCCCAGGATACTCAAGATCCGACGCAAGTTCCATAAGCTAGAAATAGGAGTTTCAGGTTGGGGGGGGGGGTTGGGTTTTTTTTTGCATAATGCTCGGAGATACGTTTCCAACTTACACAAAATTCAAGTTATACAAAGCATTCCGGAATGGAATGCTTGTGTAAGTCGGGGAGCATCTGTATTGTGAGTTCCCTCTGCTGAGTAAGTAAACAGAATTCCCTGGGCATGTTTAATGGAGTCCTCAGACCTCATGACTCACTTCATATTTCATATATAGGCATATATATATATATATATATATATATATATATATATATATACATACTATATATACACTAGTTCATATTTCATATATAGGCAAAGATGCCTAGCTCCACTAATATGGATGTCTTGAAATATGGACCAGGGCTTTATTACCATGAATATCAAGGGTTAGACTAGGCGAGCTGCCTCACTCAGGATATTTTGTATTTGTTTTCCCTAGATCATTTGCCAGCCTTGAACTGATGTCACATTTTCATAAACTGAACCCTGAATGTGAAGTAATGGTGGTTTTAACTGTTAAAATTGAATTGGAAGATAAATAAGTATTATTGGCCAGACTGTGAAACTTGGATGCATACACATTGTCCTCACCTCCCTACTCAATGGCTCTATAATATTTTGCTTCTTTCACTGTAATGTTCCCGAATGGTAATACACACTCAGTACATTGCTATGTTCCCGCAACACTAACTTCACATGAAGGGTCTATATGGCTTGCTGGAGCTTTAGAAAATGTTTAATTATTTAGAGAAAAAAACCCAAAGAGAATGGTTTAAGAACTTTCTGTCATCACATGCAAATTATTTAGTGCTCTTCTACTACTCTTACCTGGAAAAATAAATCATTACTTGTTTAGCTAGGTCTCCATCCTTAAACCATGTTCCATTTACTCTTAAATTATTATATTTTGATAAATGCTATACTGATAAACAGGATTCATTTTGTAGTCTGAAATTTGTGGATGAGTCTTTGACAAATAAACTAGTTAACAGCATGATTTAAACTGTGAAGTCACTGAATAAGCTAATGGTGCATTTCCCACTCAAACTTAACCTGCATTCAGCTTCATGCTTGCTAATAGGGTGACCAGATGTCCTGATAAAATCAGGACTATCGGGATATTTAACCCTTTGTCCCGTGTCCCGATCCATGTATGACCAGGACCCCAGTTGTCCCAGTATTCAGGTAAGTAGGTGAACTGGAGGGAGGAGGCGACTCCTTGTTGCTCCAGGGCTGGAGCACCCATGGGGGAAAATTAGCAGGTGCTCCGCACCCACCAATAGCCAAGCTCCCGTCTCCTCACCTCCTTCTCCCCACCCAGCACGTCACATCCCTACTCCTTCTCCTCCCTCCCAGTGCTTCCGCGCCCCCACTGCCTAACAGTTTTCCAGGACGTTCGACTTTCCAGGAGAGAGAGGGAGGAGTGGGGACACAGCATGTTCAGAGAAGGAGGCAGGGCAGGGGCGGAGACTTGGGGGAAGGGGTTGGAATGGGGGCGGGGAGAGGGTAGGGAAAAGGCATGAGGTGGGCGAGCAACCACCGGGTGGAGGGGAAGTCAGCACTGTAGTAGCCAAGCAGTGGGCAGGGGTCTGAAAAGGTGAGCGGCAAGCCAGCGGCGGGCAGGGAGAGTGAAGAAACGAGCAGTGTGGGGGGGACTGAAGAGGGGTTCAGTAAGCCAGCGCCAGGCTGGGGGAGGAAGAAGGGTGAGGTGTCAAATGCTTGCTGTTTGGGACCTGCCCACTTCCCCTCAACAACCTGCCTTTTGAGTTGATGTACGGGTTCTGCTACTGCAGCTAGGTATGGACTGTACTACTATTAACATAGTTTACAATCTTCTATGGTCCCCAAACTGTGGGGCATATCCCCTGTGGGTTGCGGAGGAATGTTTGGGGGGATAGTGGGCCTGGGACAGCCCCCACAGAGAACAAGAAGGGAGTGCCACCCAGTGCTGCTTTGCCCCTATCTCCAGACACAGGTCAGGCCCATGCCATTGCCCTACTACCAGCCCCAATCCAGGCTGCAGTTCTGCTCTTGGCCCGGGCCTCCGCCATAGTCCTGAGATCAGCCTCTGACAGCTCTGACTCCCAACAATGGTACCATTCCCAGCTCTCAACTGTGGCTCTGCTCCTGGCTCCTGAAGGCAGATCTTCTCCTGGTCCCACCTCTGGCCATGATCTTGACCACAGTTCCTAAGAAGAGGCATGGACAGGTTCCATTATGGGTGGGGGATGGGGAGATGACGGAAAAAGTTTGGGGATCACTGTTCTATGTTGACCAGCACTGGAGAGGAATGGGGATGTTTGCCAGAGGATATGTGACATTTGCTGACAATAGAGGAATGGTGTGACTCAAAAATATTAGATTTTATACTAGGTTCTAGATGGGAGTTTGCTATAGTAAACACAGACTCTTCTGCCAAAGCCTCTCTCCCCCCTGCCCCACTTCCACTCAAGCTTGACCCCCTTCTGCTCCTTCCCTACCAACCTGTCCTTGGTCCAGTCCTGAGTATTCCTCACCCTGGGCTCCACATTCCAGCTCATTTCCTTGCCCTCCCTACCAGTCCAAGGCTCCCCCTCCAGTTGAGTCTCTGCTCCAGGCTCCTTATCCCATTTTTGAACATTTACAGCTGTTAATCTACTTCCCACAGATTTGTTCTTAACCCCTCTGTATTCAGTTCAGGCATCTTCCTCCTTCATGTTGCCTGAGTGCCTACAAAGGGCCCTTAAAAGCACAGGAGAGACAAGCTCCCTGTTCTTGGTTCTGGGACCAAGCCCAAGCCCAGTTTGCAGCTTCCCAGAGCTGCAATTGCAGAGAAAGTCCTGTTCAGCCCTCAGCTGGAGCGTATCCAGCGTGGAGGAGATCTTCAAGAAATTTAGCTCCTAAAATCTAAGGTGTCTTATGGAGCATGTACTAACTGTGACTTGTCAAAGACCCATATTTGGCCACATTATGGCAGATCTTCATGTGAATAGTAAAAGGCATAGGGAAGACCTTCATCTGCCTTCAAATTTCAAGTCTCTGCTCCAAAACAGGGGTCACTAAAGTATCTAAAATGTTGTCAGATTTTTTTTAACAGGACCAAAACAATATATGTTTCCCTAGCTTCATTCTCAGACCATATAAGAACCATTTTGGCTGAAATTAAAATGAAAAGCCTGGGGCAAATATCTGTCATGGAAAATTTTAGTCCAAACAATTAAAGGACATCAACACCTAAAAACAAGAGTTTGTTATGGGAAATGTCAGGCAACCTTAACAATAGGCAGAGCTATCAACCGCACCTATAATAATGTCTAGCAGTTTTCACTTTAAGCTAGTGAACTATGTATGTATGTATGACCTGCTCCAGCACTAAATCAATTGTTTTTAGAGGAAAAAATGACTGAGGCACTAAGCCATGATTGCACAGTAGGTACACAAAATTCAGAGCTGATAAAAAATTGAAAACATCAAAATGAGAGGCTGAATCAACTGCAGTGAGAATACATCATGACAATTACAGAAAGAATATGCCTCCAATCTGTAGATTCACCCCTATTGGTTTCCAAATGACAGGTTTGTTTTTCCCGCTGCAGAACTGAATATGACCGAACATTATGTAAGAGGCAAATCTCAAACAATAGAAAAATAGGACATAATGCATTTTCTGATTTATAAAAAGCAGCTCATTAAGCCTGACTGAATAAAACCTATATTAAAGTTTAAACCACTACATTCATACTATTTATTTTACTATAACAATTTAAGATTTGCTATTTTTTTCAAGATATACGTACTGTCTGAATTAAATATTTTTAAAAATATTTTCATTTATCTTTGATTTCCCCCCTTCTCCCCACTTTTGACTTCTTTGAACATTTACAGCTGTTAAGCTGTTTCTTACCCAAAAAAACAATAGATTTTTTTTTCCAGTCATGTCATTCTTTTCAGGATTTAAGGCATAAAAGCTGCCTGTCAGATTTTGTAAGGCGTTGTTTACAGGCACAACTACTATGATTAAATCAGAAACATTCAAATCCATTGTTTATCACTAGCAACCTATATCCATAACGACAACAAAATTTACAGACTGAAAAACTCAACATGCAAATCTTGGTAATGTTTTTAATCTCTGGTTGACAAGGCTGGAGCTGTATTACTATCAAAGTTTCAATGTGACATAGAAAAGTAATATTAAGGGGAGCAGGGAGAACTGTTTAATCCATAACATATGCGAGAGTATAACCAATATTATTTATACATTACATGCTCATGCTATAATACACACACACATTGAGGTCAGTCAAGACAAGATCTCTTGAACTTTCAAAGAGTCCTTTGAAATCTGGACCATTCATCCCCATTCTTTTACCATGGACCTAACAAAATTAATGTTTGACCTCACACTTCAGGGATATTTATTTTGCAATTCCCCTTTTGTCTTCCACTTTTGTTTTGTGTATTATCTGACTAGATTGTAAGCATCTCAAGCCAGGGTCTGGCAGCAGTACTGGAGAGTCTAATGGTGTTGCCTTCACTATTCCACAACCATGAGCAGTACAGTAACAGAAATGGTCAACGTTTTTCAATTTTTGAAAAATGCAGTGGAAATTTAAAAGTAGCATTTTTTCAGAAAAACTGCATGAATTTTTGGTCTGCTCAAGCCGCTCTACATAGGATACAGCAATTTGTAAACAGCAAAGGTGGAAATCACAGGTGTGAGTATTTTTCCACTGGACCTGAGTGATGGGTTAGCAGCTGATTATGCATGGCTTTCAATAACTATTTCATTTATATGGAACTCCATTAAGTATATTCATAGTTACACACACACACACAGAAAACTTAGGGTGAGTAGTAACATGGCTCATACGGAGGAAAGCTTTTCTCAGTTTCCAGGCAGTGGGTTAGAGCCAGTGTATCCATTGGTAAGGATTCTACTTTGACCAGTAGATCCTACCTCAGAATTTTTGGAAACACTCAAAATCACCTCAATCTCTATTTTCACAGGCTGCCTGAGTAAAGATGCTGAGGCTTCCACCTAATGCTATTCTCCTTCTGACAAGTGGAAAGAGAGGGCTTCTGGGAGCTGATGATTGAAGTATCTTCTTAATTACAAATTGCCTTTCCTTACATTTTAAAAGTGTTGCTGCTTAACAGTTTGGGGAATTGGAGGATAATAATGCAGAAATGTGTCAGTGATTTTTTAGTTAATACTCTAGCAATGTATGTATTGAGCTATATGTCCTGTGTGCAACACTGGTGAATTATTTTAGCAGATTTTAATTGGCCAAATGATCAAGTAAAATTGACACATATAGGTCATTTGTGTCCAGAAATAATGAACTGCCACACATTTTTATGAATATATTACAAACATTTGTAATCATTAGCACAGCAGGTTCTAGCAATGACCAAGGAACCTCCATTATAAATCATTATCGCAAAACGTGATCAGGTACGCTCATGTATTGGTGCATGCTGATGATGTACTTTGGAGAACAGGTTGGTTAACACATATTTGATCTTCTTAAATCACATTTCCTCAAAAATACTGACTATGAGTTTCATCAGCTGACTGGCAGTAGCCAGATCATCAATGTGTGTAAATCAATTGAGCTCTCTTAAAGAGAATGGAGTTATGCCATTTTATTAGAGTTGAGAATCTAGATACATGTCTTTTAAAAATTGTAAATCCATTATAAAAGTTCTTTAAGATAGAAATTAGTTTTACCAATTTAAGTGTGTCTACTATAATAAATGAAAGTTCTTTCCATTTTTAGATACATTGCCAGCTCCTGCTATTTTCTCTAAAGTGAAAATGGGTAATAGATTTAGAACAAGTAAACAAGTTTTACAATTATGAGTGCCCTTAATGTGGAATTTCTACAGTGCTCAACACCATGGTATCTACACTTATCAAAATAGTAATTAGTTTATCCTCAACACTGTGAAGTATGATTAATGTTGATTTTCAACAAGTCTTGGGCCCTGGTGAAGTTCCAGAGGACTGAAAGAATGTTAATATTTTGCCACTATTTAAAGAAAGTGCAAGGGACAACCAAGTGACATCAATTCCAGACAGGACTCAATTAATAAATGATTGAAGTAGGATAATATAATTAATTCTAATAAACAAGGGTTTTGTAGGAAAGATCTTGGCAAACTAACCTGATTTTTTTTGGAGGTTACATGATTGGTTTATAAAGGTAATACTGTTGATGTGTAGATTTCTTCAGGAATTTGACTTTTTACTGCACAACATTTTGATAAATAAACAAAGAAAATCAACGTAGCACACTTTAAATGAAATAAAAGCTGGTTAACTGACCAGTCTCACCATGTATGTAAACAGGGAATCAAACAGGTATCAGTTCTTGATTCTATGCTATTTAGCATTTTTATCAATGACAAGGAAAAAACAAAATCATGAATGAAGTTTGCAGATGACACAAATAAATAATAAAAGGATAGGCCATTGATACACAGCAATCTGAATTGCTAGGTAAACTGGGTGCAGGCAAACAATGTGTGTTTTAATGTGACTAAATGTAAATATATATAACAAAAATGCAGACCATACTTACAGCATGAGGGACCCTATCCCAGGAACCAATGATTCTTAAAACAGACCCAGGGGCTGTGTGGGAAAGTCAGTTCAATATGAGCTCCCAGTGGTGCTTCAGCCAAAAAGGCTAATGTGATCCTTGAATATATGAGGGGACAATTGACTAAGAGTAGAGAGGTACCTTATTACCTCTATTTGGCACTGATTGGATTGATTCTGGAATAGTGTCCCATTCTAGTGTCCACAATCAAGAAGGATGTTGAAAAATCAGAGAGGGTTCAGAGAATAGAAATGAGAATGAGTAAAGGATTAGAAAAAATGCCTTATAATGACAAATTCAAGGGGCTCAATCTACTTATCTGAACAAAGATAAGATTAAGGGATGACTTAATCACAGCTGATAAGTACCTATATGGGGAACTGGAAAAGAATGACTCATTGGTGGATGTCCACTCATGGCAAGGTGTGGCCTAGCAGGCTCGTCTCCTCTTGCTGCTCCAGCTCTGCAGAAGTCTGCCTCTTCTCAGGATGCAGCATTTAAGCAAGCACTTCAATATTACCTTATAAGAGGGGATACACGTATTACAAGTGAGTTTAATGCATGCAGCAACTCAAGTCTCTGAGCTGCAGGCTCAGTCACTTACCTCTCTTTCGTAGGCTTTTCATTGGTCTCTGTAGAGCTCCGGACAGTGCATTTACTTTTAGAATGCAGGTCAGACATCTTCCCCCTACTCCTGCCTGCCTCCCTTCTGAGCTGCTCTGCTCTCCTGTCTCCAGCTTATGAACTTCAACTGTGTTGTGTTTCCACATCTGTATGTTTCAGTGCAGGGAACAATTGAAAATTGAAGTCCAGAGTTTGAAAGAAGGAGGTTGCTCTCTCTTATCCTTCTCCTATCCTGATTTTGAATTGAAATGCCCTAGCCTCCCACATCCCTGTGCACCTTGTGTTGTAGAGTGCAAACATTACCTCAACCAAGAGCAGGCTGTATTCTGCTTTTCTCCTGATGTGTCCCTGATCCCATCAGACTTTGCCAGTTGTGCTTACAGCCCCCTGCTAGTGCTGTTCTTTTTCTGGACAAAATCATTTTCCTGTGTACACACCTCATTGCTCTTCCTAATTCAGTTTGACATGAAACATATTTAGGTTTGCTTTTGTGGAGGCAAAAAGGGACTCTGGCCTATTCTATTCTATTTGGTTTCTTATACATCTCCAATTAATAGGGTGTCTGAGAACCTTCCAGGATTAAAATGAAACAAGGAGACTAACATCGTCCAAGTAGTTTCTTCCACTGCCGGTTTCCATATGGAGAAAATTATCTAGGCAAGTAAGTTTATTTTAGGTCTTTTAAATGATGCTAATGATGACCTCCTCATTTATACTGAAAAGCAAAAAATTCACATCAAGTTTGTGCATCCTTAACACAGACCTTAAATACAGCACTCATTGGGAATAAGTATGACTCAATTATTTTCCAAACCATAAAGCAGTGTAATAAACATGGCAGTGTCCCCAATGACTTATTTCAAATGTAAGTGAACCAACATTAAAGTAGAAAAACAAAGTCTCTTCCATTAAGTCACTGTTTAGTGTTGTCTTTTATGCTTAACAATGGATGTAAAATATCAGAGTAAGGGATGCAGTCTATAAAACACATCAGTATTATATACAGATACTAAGGCACCTTGTATATTCAGTGAAAACTCTTTTCTCCATAATAAAGTTTAACTGACAGGCTACTCTGGGGACACTGACTGTTGGAAAATATCTCTGTCAGGTGCCAGAAGGCATTTTCGAGTTACACAGAAAAAGTGATGGGCTAGCAGATGTTTATTGTGAACAAAAAAGGAGGAGGAGTTAAAAAAAATGTTTTTTTTCTCTTTGTGAAGAACACTCGCTGTCATCCTTGCTCCTCTCGTTCACCTTCTAGACACCTATTGCAGCAGTCCCAGTCCACCATAAGCCTCCCTCATCCCCAACCTGGGAAATCTCTCCAGAGACCAGATGACAGAAAACATTGAGTAGTCTACAAATCTTAAGTCTCCTAGCCGAATTCCCCTGTTGCTACTCCAGTAGCCCTTTCTTTTCTTCTGACATGATGAATGAAGCAAATGCACAGGAATTGTTCTTTATCTTTGTGAGGGGAAAAAAAGGCTTATCTTGGATGCTAGAAGTAAATTACCACCCTGACTCATAATGTAGAGATCCGAGACAGATTTTTTGCCTTATTATTATTGGAGTTGAATTATTCAGTGGTGCCCATTAGCAAAACGATAGCATGACAATTTTATATTTAGACTTCCTTGTAGACTGCATCAGCAGCTTACTTCCAAGGCACTTTTAAGCATGCTTGACAAGCAATGTGTGCACCAACTCAGAAATTACTGCAATTAATGGCCAGCTGAAATTCATAACTCTCCCCCACAAACCCCCCTTGTGTTTTTTCTAATCAGAGTCTTTACAAAATCATCCACCAGATATGTCCCCTAGCTCCCCCCACCCAAAAAAAAATCACTCACTTTGCCTGTTATCCATCAGCTTTGCATTGTTGTTCTATTCACAACTGGTAAATGTTGCATTAATTGTAATCTGCAAGTTTAGAGTGATAACTTACATGTCATTTTTCTTATCAAACAAATTCACATGTTACCGGAGAGCCCCATTTGTCCTGATTAGTCATAGTTTCTAAAAGAGGCCATATATTTTTCTTAGGCTGCCTGCACTGTAATTCCTAATCTGTCAAGCAAATCCTTTTCCACTTTGTTAAAAGCTGTTGCCTTCCCCAGTTGTTTTATTGCAGAGGTACCAAATCAAATCTGCAAGATTCAAAGTCATTTCAAGCAGAGAAGAAAACTAGCTCTTTTCCATAACTTTCTCTGCAAGGTGTGCTGTAACTTTCTTTATCTTTATGAATATAGAGAGGTAATATGTATTAAGATGAATGAATAAACTTAATTTTGGTTGGTATTTTGGAGCTGATTTTTGTCTTTAGAGAAGGATAGATAATATAGAACCACCTACTTAAAATCACATGTAATAAATTACTTGTAGTTATAAAGCAGTTGTTTTACAAATTACAAAGGGCCAGGTTCTGCGAGGAGCTACCAGGAGGGACAGAGAGCAAAAGAAGCTTTTTCACACCTTTCTACCTCAAGATTTCTGGCTGGTGCAAGGGCCAGAAAGCGCCATAAGCTAAATTGGAAGCTGACCATGTAAGACCTGATCCAGAGCCCACAGAAGTCAATATGAGTCTTTCCATTGACTTCAATGGACTTTGAGTCAGGCCCTTACTCTGCCACTCTTCCTCCAATGCTGGCCATCAGGGCTGGATTACCCAACAGGCAGACTAAGCACGTGCTTAGGGCACCAGCAAAGCAGGGGGCACCAAAAAGAGATTTTTTAAAAAATTGATATTTGATATTTCAAAAAAGGTATCGAAGTA
This sequence comes from Sternotherus odoratus, assembly GCA_032164245.1. NCBI lineage: Eukaryota > Metazoa > Chordata > Testudines > Kinosternidae > Sternotherus > Sternotherus odoratus. The sequence continues at coordinate 82,928,056 of JAVMKO010000002.1, read as the reverse complement.
GTCATCATGGAAAAAATCAGAACTTTGTTAGACTTTTACATTCCACTACACACTCTTCCCCAGTTTTTCGGTTCTCTTTTTATTACTTATCCCCACCTAAACCAGGGAACCTTCTACTCAAAGATTGTGGATGCATTAGAAAGTATAGCTGAAGACCAATCACAAAAGGGAGAAACAATAGGAGAAGCAGAAAACATTGCAAACAAGATGCAAGAACTAAAGTTTGTATTCATGTTAACCATGTGGAATGAAATTTTACAACACTTTTACCACACAAGTAAAGCTCTCCAAGAAAAAGAATTGGATTTGAAAACGTGTGCAGACCTCTGTCAATCATTAGCAGACCACTTACACACTTTGAGGAATGGTTTAGAAAGACATATCAAAAGATATCTTGCCTGATACTAACTACAAAGAAGTCCAGTCCCGCAAGCGAATCAGGGAAAAAACAAGCAAATGATAGCAGTGCAACAGAAACAGCATTGAATCCTAGAGAAAAATTGTGTGTATCTACTTACTCCTTTATAATTGATACACTTGAATCTGATGTGAAGAAGAGAGGTGAAGTCTACAAAGTACTATCAAGTAGATTTTCTTTTCTAAATGATATGGACTTATCTGACAAACAATATTCTCATCTGAAAAGAATAAAAAACCCTCAGAGAACAACAATGTGTTAGGACAGACTTGATTCACTTTCCCTATTGTGTATGGAAGCGGACATGTTCCGTCAAGTCAGCTTCGATTAACTTATCCAGAATTTTGCAATCAGAAAATCTAGAAAGAAGCTATTTTAATTTCAGCATACATGTAAGTTTTGTGTCATTTTAAAAAATACATTTTTATTTTACGGTATAGTATCGTTTTTATTTTGAATTACATATGGGTGGGCACCATAATCTTTTCAGTGCTTAGGGCCTCTAAAGGTCTTAATCCAGCCCTGCTGGCCATACTTACACCAGCCTACAACATCCCTGTACTTGATGTTTCCCATTATAAAGGGGGTTATGCTGTAGCCTGGAATTAGACCCACAGTAACATCAAAAGCAAATTTTCATCTTGTGGAGTTTTTCCTTCCTCTTTTTACTCATACATAAAGCCACTTGAAAACTGAAGACAATCTGAACAAATGGAGACAATAATGTGTGAAAACTGCAGCCAATCTTTCTACATTATCCTCCCATTCCTTGTTTTAAATTACTTGTTAACATGTCCCAAGCAATGCTGAGCTGCTTGGCAAAGCTGCCACCTTCCCTCAGTAGAGCTGTAAATTAAAACTCTCAATACGTTTTTTCTAACTCTTGTGGATTTCCAGCGTTCTGCCATTTAAGCTGATCCACAGAAGTGAACGTTAAATGATGAAGTTACTGTAATATAGACTGGAACATCCTGGATCAGAATGGAGGCGGGAGAGGGTGATGGTGTCAGTTCACTTTTTGCCCATAGTCCCAGAGTAACTATCAATGTGTATTAGAACACTGAAATACTGGCACATATGTTAGTAGTAGTAGTAGTAGTATTACCATAGAGCCTATAAGCTGTAGTCATGGACCAGAACGCCATAGTGCTTGATGCAGTACAAAGAGAACAAAAAGGTGGTCCATGGCCCAAAGATATTACAATCCAAGTAAAGTGTTGTAAAGCTTCAGAGAAAACACGGGGTCCGACTCTGGATATGCAGCATGGATTGGGCAGCCAGGGGGTGTGGCAGGGAGAGAAGGAAGCACTACCTTTGTTATCTATGCATACTGCACTGCTGTGCGGCCCAAAATGGCTTCAATGTCCACTAAACAACCTCTGGCTACTCTACAGTATGGAAGCACATTCTGGGTTGTGGCATTGCCTAAAATCCTACCACCACCATGTGCTACAAGTCCACCCTTTTTTTCCCATAAGGCCAAATTATCCAGAGGTGCTAAGACCCAGTTGCTTTTGTTGTGTCAATGGGAGCTGTGAAAAAAATAATAGGCCCTTCAACAAACTGAGCAACGGTTAGAAGAAGCAACTCCTCTTTATTGAAAAAAATCCCATAGAATTAAATAAATAGTGATAACATTTCTAATAAATCACCCGGCTAACCTATGGAAAGGATGAAATTCTCCTTTATGAATGGTATGGGTCACAGACGCTGTCATTTATTTTTATCAGTGGGTGCGCCACTCTCCCCTGAGGCCCCACCCTCACTCTGCCTCTTCCAGTCCCCATTCTGCCCCCTTCCCTGCGGTCCCCCCTTCTGCCATTCATTGCTCTCCGCCCTCCCCACAGCACCTGCCATCAGCTGATTGGAAGTGCCACCAAACAACTGTGGCTGGTGGGTGCTGAGCATCCCCTATTTTTTCCTCGTGGGTGCCTGAGCCCCAGAGAACCCACAGAGTCAGCACCTATGGGTTATTGGAGGTAACTTCTGTTAAACTCTCTTGGTTTATTCCCTATTAGAGTCTGCATGATTTTTCCATAAACTGCACTGTATGGTAGATTAAGCTGATTTTGCATAACTCTGGATCTAAGAAAGAATATGGCAAGAGTTTACCTTTAAGACATTTATAATATCCCACTTTTTCCAGAGTTTCCTGTCAGTATGACATACTATTTATAGACTGATGTTAAATATCATCACAGCAGAGTTTGCCAAACTTATGGTAAATCAGGCCATTAAGAAGATGGCATCTAAATTGCATTAAAATCAATATGTAGTCAGATCCTGACCTTTTGACATGAAGAGGAAGACCATGTGTAGATAGTGAATGAGTACTATTGATTTGATTTTAACTCAATCATATATATATTCGTCTACATAGTTGTTTAGATGTTTTATCCATGGAGTTTTGTGCATGAATAATATTCAAGTTTCCATTTCAACTTCCATTTGCTTATTGGAGTTTTATAGTATGATGCCCTCTTGTATTAGTTTGTTTTATGGTAATGCCTACAGGTTCCTACCAAGATCAGTGTCCCGTTGTATTACGTACTGTACAAACAGAGTAGCAGATGGTCCTTACCCTGAAGAGTTCACAATCTAAAATGATAAGACAGATGCAGAGTGACCTTTTATCCAAAGTTAGGATCCCAGGGCTTATTCTCCCTCCTGGGTTTTCTCCTCTCATCTCTCTATTCCAAGAGAGTGAGTTCAGACTATCTCCCTTCAGTCTCCTTCTGCTCTCAACTTCCTGGCTTTATATAAACCAGACTGCTCCTGCCCAGCTGGGCGTCATGTTTAGTTAAGCTTGGCTTTCCCTTCAGGTGCAGCCGGCTACCATAATTCACCTCTCAGGCTTACATCAACCCCTTAAGAGGGAGTGGGGTCATCTCCCTATCACAACCTCCATTTTACAGACGGAGAATTAAGGCATGCAGACAGATTAAACACCCATTGACCTCAAAGGTGTAAGATCAAGGAATAAATGATTTGACTATGGTCACACAGAAAATCTGTGACAGAACTGGGAACTAAACCTACATCTCTTAAGTCCAAGTCTAATAATTTAACCCTGAGTCCATCGTTCTCCTATTTTCTCATGTTGAAAATATTTCTGAGTCCTTCCCAAATGCCTTATTCTGACATAAAATATTTGGTGGCCTAATTCAATGAGTTTGGTTTTATCATGTTTCCTTGATGTCAGGTGTCTATATCATAAAATCCACCAAACACAGTTGGTGCTATTATGGAATTTGCTGGCACTTTAAATGAAGAGGTCCAAGATTCACTAGATATGGAGACAGAACTGTTTCCCTGCCCCAATGATATTCTCTCTGCCTTAGGATTGAGGCTGATCAGTGGGGTAATATCATTTGTTTGTGTTGCACCATTTCAGGGGCATCTACAAGACTTCACCCTGGGCTTTCAAGACCATTTCTTTTACTACCACTCATGGGGAAAAAAAAAACACCATACATGGAGGGAGAGAAGGGGAAAGGAGAGAGACAGAGAAAAATAAAATGGACACTTTGTTTATTGTTTTGGTGATATGACTCAGTAAAGGTTATGTCTTTTGACACTGCCACCCTTGCACACCTGTCTGGTTCTTTAATTTCTCTGACTGGGCAGTAATGTATGCTCTGAGCAACCATGTTTCCCTTCCTTTCCAGTATGGAGTGTAGTATTTATATAATTGTTTAACAATAGCAATTTGATTCAGATATATTATGTGGAATCTGTGCACGGATTTTTTTTCTTCATCAACTCCTGCTAATTCTGCAATTTCCTTTTTTTCTGCTTTAACTATGAAAATTGAAAAGTTTTTTGTTTGTTTGTTGGTTGGTTGGTTTTACAGATTGGAACATTTTACAGATTGGAAAGTATAAACTGAAACCTTTTACCCATCTCTAGTGGTAAATTCCAATCCTGCAAGTGATACTGTGCAGATAAACACATGAGGGTCTATGTGGGACTTTCAGGATCAGTGGGGCTCCAGTTGGACTTAGGGACTTTGTGGGAAGAGTCAACTGAAAGATCGACACCCTCATAACCAAAGTCTCTAAACGACTTGGAATCAGAAAAGGATTTAACAGGGTGGCAGACCCATTTTGAAATTTAGCAGACTAGCTCTCCATGCCCTAATAATTTCTCTTGTTTATTGGTTTTATTGCTTGAATGACCTTTCATTTTGAAATAGCGGCAGTCAGCAAATTCATGTCAGTTATTTCAGCAGAAGATCTTGCAGCCTTTTAAGAAAGGCTGGATGTGGTGGGTTTTTTGCTCTGTGGGACACTGTGATGTGTAATTTGGCAAAGAAGAACTTAAATGTTTTACTGGTCTCCTGCTGATCACTAATTAACTTCATATCCTCCCTTCTGTTAAATGCAATATGAGCATATTAATTTGTTTATGAAAGAATGCTGACAATCTGCCTGAATCTTTACTTATTTTTAATGAAAGGTCCACTTTACAGGGAACAAAAATTCTCTTCCACTCAACCCTTCACCCAAATCTGGACATTCTTTCAACCTGAGTTCTGTATGTTGCTCTCGCCTGTTTTTTTTTTGTTTGTTTGTTTGTTTGTTTTTCAATTCTGAGAGCCTCTGACTTCCAGGCTCTAGCCAGGATCAAAAGGGGAAGTGCTAGAATACTGTATGAAAAGATGTTATGGAAAAGAAGAACAGACTTGTACAATGCTCTCCCTAACCCTCTTCATCTCCCTTCACCATCCTGTAAACACTTAGGCATATTCTTAACTTTAAGCACATGAGAAATTTCATTCATGTCTACTCATATGCTTAAATTTAAATACAATCATAAGTGTTTTCAGGATTGGGGCCTATTTTTGCAGATAATGTTTCTCAATGTAATTACAAACAAAACGAATAAATAATGTTATACATTGACTTTACACCTTACTTCTTGGGATCTCAAAGTAATACACAAACATTTGTGAATTTTACTGTTATCTTCATTTTACAGATTGGGAAGTAGAGGCACAGAACACAGTCTCAGATACTATTGTAAGAACCTGAATAAGATAAGATAGAGTAGATAGAAAGAATAAGATACAAACCTCAATGGAGAAATTATTAGAATCAGAATCTTCAATCGTGAATAACTATACTTGGACATCTGTGACCATTTCTGAAATCTGTCAATAATTAATATGCAACAGTTTTATATTAAGTCTGAGTTATGAAAACCCCAATCCCAAGTATCTAGAGGCAGATGAAGAGAAGTAGAATTGCCATCATTAGCAGACCAGGACATATCTGTTTGTCCAGAGAAAAGCATTTAAAAGGATGGGGGTTTTTTTTAAGCAAGCCTAAGGCTATGTCTACACTAGGAACACTTTACCAGAATAGCTGTACTAATATAAAATACCAACAAAGTGTCCCTAGTGCTAATGTAGCTGTGCTTTGCACTAATCTAGTAAAATAACCTCCTATCAGCAAAACAAGCTATCCAGGTAAAAGTACTAGGAGCTTTTGTTGGCACAGTTATGTCAGGCAGGATCACACATCTTCACACTCCTGATCGACATGGCCATGTTGGCAGAAGTTTTTAGCATACACATGGCTTAAGAGACCTTCTTTCAACTCCCTTAATAATATCCTTGAGAATTATGGAAATGCAAATGTCTAGCAACTGGTTGTGCATATCTGAAAACATCCACTCAATGTGCAGTGTCAGTCAAAAATGTGACCAGAATGTTGGGCATCATTAAGAAAGGGATATATAATAAAGAAAAAAATATCATGTTACCTCTATATAAAGTCATGGTATGCCCATATTTTGAATATTGTGTGCAGATGTGATTGTACCATCTCAAAATATATACATTGAAATTAGAAAAGGTTCAGGAAAGGGCAACAGAATGATTAGGGCTATGGAATGGCTGCCGTATGAGGAGAGGTTAGTAAGCATGGGATTTTTCAGCTTCGAAAAGAGACAACCAAGAGGGGGATATGATTGAGGTCTATAAAACCATGATTGGTATGGAGAAAGTAAATAAGGAAGTATTATTTACTCTTACTTATAACACAAGAAATATGAGTCACCAAATGAAATTAATAGGTAGCAGGTTTAAAATAAATAAGAGGAAGTATTTCTTCACACAATGCACAGTCAACCTGTGGAACTCTTTGCCAGAGGATGTTGTGAAGTCAAGACTATAACAAGGTTTAAAAATACCTACATAAATTTATGGAGGATAGTTCCATCAATGACTATTAGCCACAATGGACAGGGATGGTGTCCTTAGCCTCCGTTTGTCAGAAGCCAGGGAATAGGCAACAGGGGATGGATCACTTGATGATTACCTGTTCTGTTCATTCCCTCTGGAGCACATGGCATTGGCCACTGTAGGAAGACAGGATATTGGGCTAGATGGACTTTGGTCTAACCCAGTATGGCCCAGTCTTATATTCTTATCCACCTTCAGAGGACTTGTTGGGGGGTAAGGCCATTTAAATAGGTAATTAGATATGGAATTAGATGACAGACTTTAGGCACCCACGTTTAAATGTTTTCACCTTAGTGTTAAAGGATACGCCCGCTAGGTGGGTGACTATACAAAGGAGGGGGTCTGTCTGGCTATTTAAGGGGGAACTTTTTACTTGTGGCGAAAAATAAGAGATTGGGGCTTGGGAAAAGTAAGACACCAATTTATTGTTCTGGGAACAAAAGGTTCTTAATTACAGGTTACAATTTAGGTTTATACACTATGATTAAAATAACAAAGCAAAAACCTCCGATTACAAAGAGGAGTACACCTTGAGGCTTTTCTTAAACTTAATAATTATCTAATATATGCCACGGATTAGTAGGTGCAGTGAAATTAACTTCAAGATACATTAATAACTAGCTATCAATACTATAAAAATTACACACAATATGTACACCTATATTAATTTATACTTACAAATACAACCCAAACTCGACACATCAAACGGCCGGCAACACGTTAAGCTCCACTGGGACACGAGAGCTGGGAGAGACCTAGGGGTGATCAGCCTCCAGGGACCAGTAGGTACGCCTCTCTCTCCGTCCGCAATAAGCACGGGCAGAACAATTATACTTGAGATGACGCGACTTGGCACGGGGCGTGACAAGGTAGGGGCAGCAAAATTTCGTCCTTATTAGGAATTTAAGTGAGATAACGTCGTGGGTTTTTCTGGTAAGGCTACATAGGCTACATGTCCCTGTCTGGCTTGGGGGGGTGGGGTGGTATCGCATAATATATGCTGACAGCAGCTCAAGTTATGAAGACTAAGACAATAACAGGAAGTGGTGGTTTGAACATACAGGTACATGTGGTATGTCTGACAGCAACTCAAATTATAAGGTCAACATAACTATAAAGAGGAAGTTGTCTCGACATTTGCAAAGTGCATATACAGGCTAGTATCTATATGAATAATAGAGGCCAAAACATTTACAAGGAGGAAATTATTTTAACATGCCCCCGTGTTTTGGCCGCGCTTTTGGGAGCAAGTTGCCTAAACCTCAGATACATAGTCCGATTCAGCGTCCCCGCCTACGAGGGGATGTATTTCGGTAGTAGAGGCGATGTAGGCCGACCCAACTACGCGCTGGATACAGGCTTATATGCAGGCACATCCGAGACAAAGCAGGACACATCCTACTAAAAGAGAAATAAACAGGGACTGAAAATATGATTTGTATTCTCCGAGACCTAACCAGTTAAACCACGACTAAAATTGAAAAGTTTCACAGGATTCTCGGACAGTGGAGCTTAGTGTGTGCAGGTTCTGAACAATAGAACTAAATTTAAGGGAAATGGACAGCAACGTTACACAACATTTCTCTTTAAAATTAGGATACACTTCTACAAACTTTTCACAAAAACTAGATGACTCTAATAGATACTGGATTATTAAACGATTCTGTACAACATAAAAGGATAATTCAGACAGTTGTTGATTAACAAGTTAAAATCCTTTGGCTGTAACATTAGACAAAGTTTTAATGGCAATAGATTGAAAAGGACTTGATCGCGTAACAACATATACTCAACGGGGTTAAAGGTAACGACTGCTGAGGTAAGAGAGGCAACAACTAATTTGAGTTTTTTCCACTAGTGAGGGGAACTCTGTTGGATAGGGAGGATACAGATTTAACAAAATGCTTTCACTATTTAGGTATAGAGAACTGATGGTACAAATGCCTCGTGGGTTAGGGGGATAAAACCGAGTAAAATTAGGATTCAAATATGAGGCGTTGGTGAAAGAACAACTAAACTGTAAACAATTTGGGTACACTTCAACTCACGAGGTGAGATCTAAATGACTGACACTTATGAATACCCAACAATGCGAAGTTTGGGGGGGGGACGTCTGGGGGAGTAAGGGGAAATTGAAGGCGACTACGCTTCATAGTATTGAGGGTGTTAAACACACTTGGGGGCAACTTAGTTTGGCAGCGGGCCCAAATGTGTTTTTTGGACCACGGTAGAAAAGAGGAGGTACAATTGTTATTGGAGGCTAACTGGAAGGCAGTAAAATTATAAATGACGGGGACAACGGGGAAGAACAATGCACACTAGAAATATTAAATGAAGAAAAATTATAAACTATTGGTACAAATTGAAAGAGTAAGGGATATTTAGGTGAGAATTGAGTGGAGCAAATAAAACAATCTTCTGGACTCATTGCTGACAGGGACTGGTTTCTGCTGACTTCTTGCACTCAGTAGGCGGCGAACCAGGTTTGTAGTCTACCTTCTCCCAGGGCTCCGTAGGTAAAGATGTTGTTAGGGAGGGCAGCATAACCTGTAAAACAGAATAACACGAGCCCTACTTGGGGGCATTAGTTTACTTGTTAAGAACTACATTTGTTGAGCTAGTTTTTAAAATTAGGGTTGGGGTTTACTGTTCGCAGCATGGTCTTTAAAACTGCGATTTTTTTTTTTTTTCAGGACCATTGTACAATTTGACAGTCTCTGGTAATGACACAGTAGTTACACAAATTACTATTAGGTTTGTTAAGTTATGCCTTTGGATCTAATGGGTCAATACTATTAAAATTTCAGCTTTCTAGGGTCACTTTACGATTTTCCTTTACAAAATTAAATTCTCTTTGGGAAGGGACAAAGCCTGCTCTCTTTGGTTTAACAGAATTCCCTGCTAAACAGCTATTAGCAAGTAACTCTTCCATTCAGTTAGGTAATCTGCATCTCCACAGGCAGAAACAAGCTAGTTTTAAAATTCCATTGTCCTTTTTTTACCCATTTCTGCTGATTTACAGATTTAGCTCTTGCACGATCTCTCTTAACCTGAGACACAGGCTGTTTATTTGCAAAATTAGCATGGAGACATTTCTCTCTGAACAATCTGTTCTCCCCATCAAACTGGTCAAACACAGCCACTTGGTTATAGGGCTGTCCCAATTCCTCCTCAAAGCTATCTCCACTCAGATTTTCCACAGGAAAATCTGTAGATCCATTTACTACACTAAACTTTTGGCCGTTAGGAACTGAAACTTCCCTGATCATCTTCGGCTCATCAGGCAGATTTTTACAAAATCTCCTTTTAGACAAACTTACAGACTTACTGAACAAGAGGTTAGAATCATTCTTCTCCCCTTTGCTAGATACCAGTTCAGGAATTTCTTCCTCTTTGCTCCTTGTTATTAAGCTGGTGGTAAGTAACACAATCAAATCACCCTTCTGCTGCACCACGCTAGCAACAGGCAAAATACAAGCATTAGAATCGTCTGGTCTCTGGGATCTTGCTAAGACATTAACTAGATTAAACCTAGTTATAGAGCCTTCTTCCCCAGAAGACACAAACTTAGAACCATTCCTTTTCTGAGCTTTAGCTGAATTCAAAACTAACTCTGACACTACACTATTTTTAACCATCACAGGCTGAAACACACTTTTTGTCTGTTCCGCAGACAAAGAAGATTCAGAGACACATTCTCCTTCACTAGACACACAGCTTGGGATCTCACTTCCTTGGTCCCAGCACACAGACAACTGTTTGGAAACTAAAGTAGCTTCCTCCATAGGCAAGTCAATACTTTTGACAGACAAAGGCACACTTCCTTTACATACACTGCTGCTTTTTTCAGGTTCACTTTTACAAGCTGTACCAGCTAAAATTATTTCACTCTTTCCTTCCTCAGTTAATACTTCTACCTGCTCATTCACTTTAACTTGCTTCAGAGAAACACTTTCCTGACTAATGAGTTCCTCCTGCACTGTATCTAATTCCAGACTCACTTCTGAGACATTAGACAGACATTCAGGAACTTTATTCACAGGCAAATGGTTTTCTTGCACAGACAAACACTTGGAGAAACTCTCCCCAAACAAACAACTATCTCCCCCCTCCTTATCATTTTCAGGGGAGCCTGGGGCTGCTTGCTCAGCTGTAAACATTGTGCCCCCGTGGAGGACAGAGCACAGATCGAGGGCTTTGCTTAACACACTAAACAGGATGGTGGAAACATCCTCAGATTTACATTCATCAGGTCTCAATTTTTCGGTTTTCTTAATTGACTTTAATTCTATTATCATTTGGCATAATAATTTGTTTGCCAGACTCATGTTCTCTCCAGTCCCCGTGCACTGAGACTGTAGAGAGCAATCTAATTTTAGATCAGTCGAATTTTGGCTACTTAAAGGGTGAAACTGCAAATGTTGGAACTGTTCAGTTTCATCATCTGTACGATCTGCGTGCCACAGACATGACCCAACTCCCTTGCATCCTGTTCGTGACGCCATGTTAAAGGATACGCCCGCTAGGTGGGTGACTATACAAAGGAGGGGGTCTGTCTGGCTATTTAAGGGGGAACTTTTTACTTGTGGCGAAAAATAAGAGATTGGGGCTTGGGAAAAGTAAGACACCAATTTATTGTTCTGGGAACAAAAGGTTCTTAATTACAGGTTACAATTTAGGTTTATACACTATGATTAAAATAACAAAGCAAAAACCTCCGATTACAAAGAGGAGTACACCTTGAGGCTTTTCTTAAACTTAATAATTATCTAATATATGCCACGGATTAGTAGGTGCAGTGAAATTAACTTCAAGATACATTAATAACTAGCTATCAATACTATAAAAATTACACACAATATGTACACCTATATTAATTTATACTTACAAATACAACCCAAACTCGACACATCACACGGCCGGCAACACGTTAAGCTCCACTGGGACACGAGAGCTGGGAGAGACCTAGGGGTGATCAGCCTCCAGGGACCAGTAGGTACGCCTCTTTCTCCGTCCGCAATAAGCACGGGCAGAACAATTATACTTGAGATGACGCGACTTGGCACAGGGCGTGACAAGGTAGGGGCAGCAAAATTTCGTCCTTATTAGGAATTTAAGTGAGATAACGTCGTGGGTTTTTCTGGTAAGGCTACATAGGCTACATGTCCCTGTCTGGCTTGGGGGGGTGGGGTGGTATCGCATAATATATGCTGACAGCAGCTCAAGTTATGAAGACTAAGACAATAACAGGAAGTGGTGGTTTGAACATACAGGTACATGTGGTATGTCTGACAGCAACTCGAATTATAAGGTCAACATAACTATAAAGAGGAAGTTGTCTCGAGATTTGCAAAGTGCATATACAGGCTAGTATCTATATGAATAATAGAGGCCAAAACATTTACAAGGAGGAAATTATTTTAACACTTAGAGACTTATTAAAGGTCACCAAGCAAGTGCCAGGAATATAGCTCACAACTCCTGATACCTTTTCCTGTGCTTTAACCACAGAACCATTGGTCCTCCCTAAGAAAATCAGAAGTACCATAGATAGAGTATATATACACAAGGTACTTATTAAAGACATAAAAGCAAATATGGAGAGTACAAAGTAAAATAAATCAGAAACAAAATAAAATGGAATGGCAGCAGCATCACACATATAGATTTATAGATTCCAGGGCCAGAAGTGATGATTGTGATTATCTAGTTTGACGTCCTGTATGACACAGGCCATACTTCCCTGATAAAATTCCCAGAGAATATATCTTAAAAAACATCCAATCTTGATTTAAGAATTATCAGTGATGGAGAATCCACCACAACCTTTGGTAAATTGTTCCTATATTGAATTATCCTCACTGTTTAAAAAAAAAAAACTATGCCTTATTTCCAGTCTAAATTTATCTAGTTTCAACTTCCAGTCTTTGGAACATGTTATACCTTTCTCTGCCAGACTGAAGAACCCATTATTTGTTCCCATATACATATTTTTATACTCTAAACAAGCAACCCCTTAGCCTTCTATTTGTTAAGCTAAATAGATGGAGATCCTTGAATCTAGTCACTATAAGGGACATTTTCTAATCCTTTAATCCAGTGGTGGGTAATCTGAGGCCCGTCAGGATAATCCACTGGTGGGCCGCAGGACAGTTTGTTTACATTAACCGCCCGCAGATCCCAAATGCCGTAGTTCACCATTCCCAGCAAATGGGAGCTGCAGGAAGCAGCGGCCAGCACGTCCCTGAGGCCCATGCTCCTTTCCGCAGCTCCCATTGGCCAGTAACAGCGAACTACGGCCATTTGGAGCTGCGAGTGGCCGTGCCTGCAGACAGTCAATGTAAACAAACTGTCTCGCAGCCCACTAGCAGATTACTTTGATGGGCCGCAGGCGGTCTGCGAGCCACAGGTTGCCCACCACTGCTTTAATCACTCTCATAGCTCTTCTCCACTCTAATTTTTCAACATCCTTCTTGAATTGTGGTCACTGGAACTGGACACAGTATTCCAGCAGCAGTTGCACCAGTGCCAATATGGAGGTAAAATAACCTCTCAACTCCTACTTGAAATTCCCTTGTTATGCATTGTAGCAGAGTGTGGCAGGGCCCATTGGCTCCTGCTTCTCATAGGCTCACAAAGTCACTCTGAGACCCTAGGTTGTGTAACCTCTAGTGTACTTTATTATCAGGCTTGTTCCCGCCACTGTTTCACCACATACAAGTAACCCTTCACCGTCTGAGGGAGGGGAAAATTACTTACCTATTTCCTTTTCCCCTTTCCTCCTGCTCCCCCCTGGTTTCCTTCCCCTGAGGCTTTTATGTAGCCCCAGACTAATTAGGTAGTAGCTGTCTCCGCCTCTCCAGTTAGGGCCAGGTTAACTCCTGCCTGCTCTAATTTGTTCTCCTAATGAGGAGCGGCTGTGACAGAGGGCTAAATCGGCAACACTTTTCCCAGCACCCTGTCACATATTTGCATGGATCACATTAGCCCTTTAGATCAGCATCACACTGGGAGTGCATGTTCTGCTGAGTATCCACCATAACCCTCAATTTTTCAGTCACCATTTCTCAGGATAGAGTGCCCCATCGTGTATGTTATGATCTACATTCTTTGATCCTAGATATATACATTTATATTTAATTATATTTAAGCATACGTTGTTTGCTTGCCAAGCTATTCAGATTGCTCTGAATCAGAGGCCTGTCCTTGTCATTATTTACTCCCCCCAATTGTTCTGTCATCTGCAGACTTTATCTCTGATGAGTTTTATGTTTTCTTCTAGGTCATTGATAAAAAATGTTAAATAGTGTATGGCCAGAATCCAATTCTTTCAGGCCTGCCTTGAAATACACCCATTTGATGATGGTTCCCCATTTACAGTTATATTTTGAGACCCATCAGTTAGCCAGCTTTTAGAACATTTAATGTGTGCCAGATTAATTTTATATCATTCTAGTTTTTAAACCAAAATGTTACCAAGTACTAAGTCAAATCCCTCACAGAAGTCTAAATATATTCCATTAACACAACTGCTTTTATCAGACAAACTTGTAATCTCATCATAAATATCTATCAAATTCGTTTGAGAAGATCTATTATCCATAAACTCATGCTGATTGGCATTAATTATATTACTCTCAATTCTTTATCGATCTAGTTCCATAATAACCACTCCATTATCTTGCCCGGGATTGATGTTAGATTGATAGACCTATAGTTACTCAGGTAATCCTATTTACTCTTTTTAAATATTAGCACAACATTATTTTTCTTTCATTCTTCTGGAACTTCTTTACTGTTTGATGACTTATTGAAAATAAACATTAACAGTCAAGGGATCTGCTCAGCCAGCTCTTTTAAAACTCTTGGGTGCAAGTTGTCTGGAGCTGCTGATTTACAAATATCTAACTTTAGTAACTGCTGTTTAACATCCTCCTGAGATACTTTGGGAATTGAAAGTGAAAACATATGATATGACTACATTATTTCTTTCCCTCAAATACAGAATAGAAATATTAATTTAACACTTCTGCCTTTTCTGCATTTTTGTTGGTAATGCTACCATTTCCAGATAGTAATGGATCAATACTATTGTGAGGATTCTTATTGTTCCTAATATACTATAAAACTCCTTATTGTCCTTAACTCTGCTGGTCATAGTTTTCTCCTTGTTTCCCTTTGCTTTCCTTGTTAATTTTCTACAATTCCTAGCTTCTGTTTTTATATTCATTACTAGCCACTTTTCCTTTTCCTCCCATTTGTTTATATATTGCTGCTTTCACTTCCTCTTTAAGCACGACAGCCTTCTTCCTTGATTGTGGTTTTTGAGCATCTAGTAAAGTGTTCTTAAATAATATTCAATCATCATTCATGTTTTTTCTGGTTAATTTCTTGCTCCCAGCTGATTTGCCTCATAATTGTTTTGAGGTTTGTGAAATTGGCCCTTTTAAAGCACCAAGTATATATATATATATATATATATATATTAAAATACTTCCCTTTAAACAGATAGTAGTGAAGGATTCAAAATATTGTTGTCGTGGCACTTCAGTAGGTTTGACTTCCTTAGTTTAGTGCATATTACAAGTAATTAGGGTATAGGCTGATCAATAGCAGGGGACTGGAGGAAACTTTCAGACAGACATCTTAAGGAGTTAGTCGTTATATATATATTACTGGTCTAGATATTATTCTGTTTGCACATTATAGATATGAAAAAGTCATGATCATCTGTGCCTAAGCTAGCACTGTTGTTTAGTTCTCTGATCAGTTCCTCGTTGTCTGTCAAGATGAGGTCAATTATAGAATTCCCTCATGTTGGATGCAACACGTTTTGAGTTTGAAAATTGTCATCTGGAATATTTGGAAATTCCAAGGAATGTTTTAATACTGGCAGCATGAGATGTCTGGCATATTTCACTCAAACTGAAGTGCCTCATGATTATATAGCTCATTTTCCTATGTATTATAGATAGATGTTTGCTACCTGGTGATAGTGTTTGTAGCAGACACCAACCAATACTCCATCTTGTGCTTTATCCGTCGCAACATTGATCGATAAGCATTCAAGAACTTTTCTTCTGAGTTATCAGTGGCTCAAAAACATGCAGGTGTGAAAGTAACTACAGACACTTACAGGTATGGTGCTGGCTCTGGACTGGGAAGGGGTGGGGCCTTGGGCGGAAGGCAGGGCCCATCATCCCCCAGCCATCCTTTCCAGGTCTCCTGACCCATGCTGCCTAGGGTTCCAGTGGCAATTGAAAGGGCCCGTTGCTTTTACTGCTGCAGTAACAGCAGTCGGAGCCCCAGGCCCTTTAAATCACTGGGCTTGGGGCAGCTTTTCCTTTTGCACACCTCCCCCTCTGCCATTGGTGGCCAGGGGGGCAAAAGGGGCAGGGATGTTAAAGCACTGCTGGGTCCTTTGCAGCAGCAGTGCTTTAACGTTGCTACCCCTTTTGCCTCCCCTGTCAGCGGACCTGCTGGTACAGACCCTACCAGCAGGGCCACCCACGGGGGAGGCAAAAGGGGCAGGGATGTTCAAGCACTGTCAAGGCAGCACTTTGATGTAGGCTGCATTCAGGCCTGTACCAGCCCATACCAGCTCACTTTCACCCCTGGAAACATGTAATGCCATTTTCAACAGAGTTCCACTCCTTTTGCACAACTGATCCTTCTTAAATAGGTAATAGACATTGATTTTTAAGATTCCAATCAATCAAATCATCCCAGCAGGTTTCAGTAATACCACTTAGATTGAATTTATTTTCATAAGTGAGCAATTTCTATTCCTTTTGTTTCCCAGGCCCCTAGCTTTGATGTGTAGGCAATGAAAGATTTTTTTTCTCAATTCATATCCTTTGGTTCCTTAATTAATTTTGTTCTCAATATCTGAATTCTGTGCTAAATGAGTGCTCATATCTTCCCTCTTTTTACTCTCCCCTTTTGTTTTTAGTTTAATGCTCCCTCACTACTGTAGCAAGCCTGTCTCTGAGGAAATTGGATGGTATCCACCTTAGCAGAAGGGGAACTAAACAATACAGCTCCCCTCTCCCTATAGAAAGAGGATCAATCCTTAAAACCAAAACCCACCACCCTACACCACTTACCTAACCAGCAGTTCACATCCAGAAACTTCTCTCTTCCACCTTCCTTCGCCTGTGAAACAAGGAGGATCTCAAAAAATATCACTTGGGCATATGACAGCAGTGAGACAGAGTTTCTAAAAGAGTAGGTTTTGGACGTTTCAGTGGCCTCAGGCCTTCTTTGGCATAAATTATTAATTTTTGCAGGACCAATTTTTGGGGAGCTCTGATCTTGCTCAGGGAAGTCAGTTGTCCTTGATTATCAAGAATGAAAGGTTTTTCAAAGCATCTAAAATACAGTGCAGTCAGTAAAGGAACATTGCCCTCTACTAACTCTCAGTTCCTTATAGGTGGTTTACATCCAGAAACTCATCCCCCGTTAGCAGAATATCTCCATTTTAGTATAAGTCTTCTGCCATGTTATGCCAATTAAAGCTTTCCATATAGGAGAATGTAGGAAAAAATACTGTCCCTATGTGGGCACATGAAAAATAAGACTCTGTGGTACTCCCTGGCTGCTATAGTACAGATCTCATGGCAGTTCTGTAAAACTCAGCCCAATGGAAGAGAATACAAGTGATCCAAGAGCTTGGAAGTGTTCTGGTTGGTAGCCAACATACTTCATGGAGCACGGAAGTTGTGTGCTGGTTTAATCCATATAATAAGCAGTGTCGTGCATGTCAAATTATATGTAGTTTGTAGGGGACATTCTGAGAATGGGGTACAGAAAACCACTGAAGTAATTCAATATGAAAGTGATGAAAACATGTATCACTGTAGATAACTTCATGTCTGTGGGGAATTAACATAGTATCCTGATCAGCCAGAGGTGAAAGTGACGTTTCTCACTGTTTTCACTATTGTACTTGCTATTTATCAATCTTTCCAACAGTTCCGCTATGTACCAACAGAGCACTATGAGACACAATAGTTACATACTCATACTTTCATCATAGGAGACTACTGCAGCATCTCAGATACCACTGTGGGATAACACAGTTTTAAAGAAACAGTCTGTTCAGATAATTCCGTTTCATCCACATCAAAAACTTAGAGACCAGCTGCAAACAATAAAGAGAAGTCAAATGTTCTGCTTCTTCTTCAAGGAGCTTCTCTTCTCACCAGCATCATATCTCTTATATCCAGACCAAGTTTGAACCAACTATTTCTCATCTAGAGTGCTTTTCATTTAGACCTAGGGAAAGCAGAGTGGCCATACTGTTCACACTTGAGAAGATGCCTGTGTATATCTATCATCAGTACATTTGTGGTACTGTAGTCCATGATATCTCATTAGGTCATCACGCAGAGAGAGAAGATCCTATGGTCCTTTCCAATCTGTACCCACACTTTGCATGGACACTTCTTGAAGTTGACCCAGCAGTATATGAACTTCCTTACGCTAGGCCAGCAATCAAGGTGCAACTTACATTTCCTTCAGTATTTCCCTGAAGAAAGGAAGATAATAGTACAGTAAAACCCCGATTTAACGGACTTCGGATGCAACGGACAAAATTTATGAGCAAGTCTGATGCATCCCAAATCTGTTTTTTGCAGGCTGGCTGCCAACTCCCAGCTGCCACCCGGGTCACGGCAGCGGGAGGTCTGGCTGGCGGGCGGGCTGGCTGCCTGCTCCCGGCTGCCGCCCGGGTCCTGGCAGCAGGAGGGCTCGTTGCCGGCCCCCGGCTGCCGCCCGGGTCATGGCAGCGGGAGGGCTCGCTGCCGGCTCCCGGCTGCCACCCGGGTCACAGCAGCGGGAGGGCTCGTTGCCGGCCCCCGGCTGCCACCCGGGTCATGGCAGCGGGAGGGCTCGCTGCCGGCTTCCGGTGCCACCCGGGTCATGGCAGCGGGAGGTCTGGCTGGCGGGCGGGCTGGCTGACGGTTCCCGGCTGCCGCCCGGGTCCCAGCAGCCGGGACCCGGGCGGGCTGGCTGCCGGGTCCTGGCTGCTGCCCGGGTCCCGGCAGCGGGTGGGCTGCGGAGCTGCCGCCCCGGCCCTGTGATGGGTGGGCTGCTGCTCCGACAGCTCGTTTTTTTTTAATTAAATAACGGACTTTCTGATTTAACGGACACCCCCTCACCCGAATTAGTCCATTAAATCGAGGTTTTACTGTACCTCTAATAGTGCCTTTGCAGGCCCCAGTGGCCTAGTGGGTAACACCTCTCAGTGGGATGGTGTCGGTCCAGGTCCTCACCAGAGGATGGGCATAGCTTTACCTCAGGTTTGTAATATCCTTGCCCTCTTCTTATCAGTGGGTGAGTGTGATTAGAAAGTGTTTATGCCCCTCCTGCAGGAGAAGCAGTTGGTTGAGAAGCCCGGCCCCTTCCACTCCAATGGGTTCTGATCCAGGGGCCCTATGAGAGTCAGCAGTGTCTGGCACTGTAGCTAATGGAGATTCTACTTTAGTTCAAGTGATAGAAGTTTGTGTTCCTGAAAGAGAAGTCTCTTTCCCTGCTAATGTACTGGTAAGATTGAATGATTGAGCCAGCACTCTTGATGCCTGTATTAATGTGGCTATGGATTTGTTATAACTTGCAAAGCAGACAAAAGCCCGTCTGAGTGGAATAATTAGCACAGCTTATTTAAAAATATATCACATGCATTCTTAACATCTCTATTTTACAGGCTTAACAAGCATCATCATTCATGATGGCTTACCACTCTGCACCATTAGTGCTTCTGGGTTTTCAGTAATTCCCCACAGGTACCTGATAGAAACCATTTGGACATGTCTGGAATATACTTAAACAGATAAAAAGATATTAATTCAGGTTGGGTACTAGTATTAAGTTGAAATAAGTTAAGAAAAGAATTAAAATACACATCTCAGTTAGATCCTGAAAAAAGTACCCTTTAATACCATGCAGGGGTACCGTTTCAGATTTTGGTGAATGGGGAGGGACACAACTTAACCATGATTCCAGGGGATATTTGGGCACCTGAAAACTCCACAGCTCCATTGTCAGCCATGCTGCTCAGGACCAGGAGTCTTCTGATCTTCTGTGCAGAGTTGGGTGGAGGCTGATGTCAGTATATCCCTCTCCCCCACATGTCCCCAGGCGGGCAGAGCATGCCCCTCTCCCCAGCCCTTGCCCCTCACCTGAAGGGTTGTTTTGGGCAGGGATTTTTTCCATATAATAGGGCAGTGATGGCGAACCCGTGGCACGCGTGCCGCTGCCGGCACGCCGAGCCATCTCTGTGGGCACGCCGTCAAAACGCCGGAGCAGAGGGGCGGGGTCAGTAAGAGGCGAGCGGGGGGTGGAGGAGGAAGTGAAAGGACGGCCGGAGCCCGGGAAGGAGAGCGGAGGCGGGGCCGAGGCAGGAGGCGAGGCAAGGCAAGGCAAGGCAAGGCAAGGCAAGGCAGGGGGGGGGGGGGTGAAAGGACGGCCAGAGCCCGGGAAGGAGAGCGGAGGCGGGGCCGAGGCAGGAGGCGAGGCAAGGCAAGGCAAGGCGGGGGGGGGGGGGGGTGAAAGGACGGCCGGAGCCCGGGAAGGAGAGCGGAGGCGGGGCCGAGGCAGGAGGCAGGAGGCAAGGCAATGCAAGGTGGGGGGGGAAGTGAAAGGACGGCCGGAGCCCGGGAAGGAGAGCGGAGGCGGGGCCGAGGCAGGAGGCAGGAGGCAAGGCAATGCAAGGGGGGGGGAGTGAAAGGACGGCCGGAGCCCAGGAAGGAGAGCGGAGGCGGGGCCGAGGCAGGAGGCAAGGCAAGGCAAGGCAAGGCAGGCAGGCGGGCGGGCGGGCGGGGGGTGTGTGTGTGAAAGGATGGCCGGAGCCCGGGAAGGAGAGCGGAGGCGGGGCCGAGGCAGGAGGCAGGAGGCAAAGCAATGCAAGGGGGGGGGAGTGTTTTTGTGTTTTTCTTTTTAAACAAAAGCTGTTAATTAGTTTGAAAAACTGTACGAATTGTTTTTTCTAAACTAAAACCTCGTTATTCAGGTTTAATTGCAGTGTTGGCACTTTGAAAAAAACAAGTCGTTTTGGTTTGCAGTTTGGGCACTCGGGCTCAAAAAGGTTTGCCATCACTGTAATAGGGGCTGCCAAAAATTATAACTCAGAGGGGGAGCTCAGGTCAAAAAGTTTGAAAACTGCTCAAGGTACAGGCAAGGGGCAGTGTTCCGGGAGCCATGTAGCTCAGGGTGCAAGCAGGGATGTACCTCAGGCTGCAAGGAAGGGCTGTGTCCATGGGGGCACTGCTGCTCATGGGCTGGTGTGTGCTCAGTCTCTTGTTGGTGCAATGAGAGGAGCTCCACGGAGCTGGGGAGAGGGCCATGCTCTCTTCCTGGGGACACGCGGGAGCAGGGGAACACCCTGACATTAGTCCCCGCCCAGCTCTGTGTAGCAGATCTGGAGGCTCCTGGTCCTGAGCAGTGTGGCCTACAACGACCCCATGGTGGATGGGACAAGGGCAGCAGAGAAGCTGCAGTTGGCAGTGGAGCAGGGCAGCATGGGGAGGAGGTGCAGCATCTTCCCCCCCCCCACTTGAAACTTCACCCAAATGTGGTATAAAACATGGGGGGGGGAGCAGATGCCTCCCCTGCCTTCCCGAAATGGTGCCCCTTATACCAGGACTGGGAGAAAAGACACTTATCTGAATGAAATTGACCCCCTTTGGGGGACAGCGACATCAAAGTTCTTTAATGAAGATTCCTCAGGACAGATTATGTAAAGGCAGAAAAGTGGTTTAACAGTAGTGAACTACACAGGGTAAGAAGAAACAATAACCACAGCTACAGCCAAATTTATAACATAGGGAGACAATTGTGATTACAGTACATCAGGACCATGAAAGAGATGAAATAATCGATGTATTTTGAACACTCTCATGTAATTTGTCATATGCGGATTGTTGATTATTGGACTAAGAGATCCAACAAAAAGGAATTCTCTAGAACTTGTAATTGGAAGGATCGTTTGTGTTTGTGCTTCAGGATTAGTAGTAAAGTGTTTAATCCAATGTGTTCTATCATATCACCTGAGTCAGTCAGGGAAATGTACAGACTTGGCTCACATGGAATGAAGATCTGGGTTTTCTTTTCTTTCATTAGCAGGGGAAGAGTCTACATATTCAGCCATTAGACACTCCTCAGGGCACATTTCCAATGCTGAGAAATGTGGTTGGCTTAATATACTTTAAATATATATATATATGTGTGTGCAAATATACATTGATATCACCAGTTAGTTCTCAACTGAGCTGTACAGAGTTGGAGCCCTTGCTCACACCACACAATATTACTAAATTAACCAAAGTGCTTCCAAACTTAACATCAAATAACTTCCATATATAAATAAACTGAAAATAGACCATGGAATTGCTCTGTGAAAGATGATATTGGTTAGGCAAAATATTCAGAACTGAGGCACAGTACTCTGCCACATAAGCCCCCATTAAAAGAAAAGGAAGACTGATACAGGATGGAATGTAGATCAACACACAATAAAGACAACTGATACCTATTGAATGGGATGGACAATTAGCGGCAGACATCTGAGTCCTTCAAAATTAACCCCTCTTCCATTCCTTGGAATATAAATTACACCAATTTAGACTCCCTTATACATTGTAAAAGGGGTTTAAGTAGATCAGAAAATCCAAATGAGTGCAATTAAGTCTAGATTGCACCACCATACAGGATATTTCTACATTGCACCTGGGAGCAAGCTTCCCAGCCCAAGGTTCAAACTAAGATGCTAAAAATATCATTAGACACCAATAAATACCAAGAGACATTGCTGCAGTAATGGAGGCTCAGACTGGCTACTTGAGCTTCACCACTTGGTATCTAGCCTGAACCTCTATCAGTGCAGCAACAGCCACAATGCTATTTTGAGCCTGCTAGTTTGAGCCCCTATGAATGTGAATCTGTCTACCAATTGTTTTTAGGAGGAAAGTTCATGAATATCTGATTTCAGGTAGGCTTCCTTTTCTTTTGAAAATACAGCCATCACCCAGAAATGAGTGTGGCTAACCATCTTGGAGGAGGATTTACTATAGTTGGGGGAGAAGGCTCACAACCTGGAGGTACATACAGCAGCAGTAGTGCCTGGGTAGAAGCAGCGTCCACAGGAACATAGTCTTGGTGGAAAACTTGACCACGGATATCTTTTCCTATAGCCCAGAAAGGGAGCTGTCATTTCTTTTCCCATTTAAATTCCATATTCAAAAATGAAAACCCTGTGATTCAATGATAATGAAATCCTAGCTCCACTGAAGTCATCACATTACAAATCATCTTGGTATTATGCAGTCTTCAACAAACCTATTCCTTTTTATGGGTCTCTAGCAGTAACATCATTGGTGTAACTACACAACAGGACATCTAGAGGTGGTGAACAAAGACTGAGCTAACTCCCAGCTACCCCTTGCTTATCAATATTGTGGCAGGGTGGGCCTGACCCAGCCTGCCGCCCCTTTAAGAGGGAGAAGAGCCCTCTGCAAACCTCCCTGCAGAGAAGCCTAATTAGCCACCTGGGCTGCAGAGCAATCAGCCGTATGAGCTGCACCTGGCAGCCTCCTCAGGGGGATATAAGCCTGCCAGGCAGGAAGCCCAGGCTGGTGGTGGTATGGTAGTGTGGAGTGAGAGAAAGAGCTGTTCAGAGCTGTAGAGCTGTGTTTAGAGCTGAACTATATAGAGTTGTGTAGAGCTGTAAGCTGTAGAGCTGTAAGCTACAGAGCTGTGTATAAAGCTGTGTATATTGGTGGTGGGGCCTTGCACTGTGAAACAAAGAGCACTGTTGGAGCCTAAGAAGAGTTTCCTGCCTGTTTCTGAAGAGGGGTGAGAAGTCGATCTGTCACAATATATAGATTAGCACAAAAACATGTATTGAAGTAGCCTTGTGGCTCTGAATAAAACTCATGAAAGAAAAGAAACTTAGCCTTAAACCATTAATTACATGCCCAGCTGTTGTTAGAATACTCATGAATAACACTTCATTCTCCTGGGACTGTATCATCAAATGATTTTCCATCACAGGATGATTACTCATCCTTTGTCAAGTGCAATGAAGGTTTTATAGTTCTCCTGAAAAAAACCTAGACATCATCTTGCACTGGGCATAGATACCACAGGAAAAAAACTGGTTATCCTACTCTGGTAAACAGGGTAAAATAATCCTACCCCTTTCTATATAAAGCATTCAGAACACTCCATATTCCTCATCTTTTTGCTTAGACACTTCAATTTTCATAAAGCACTCACCAGGAACACCAGGGCTTGGGGAGATTGGGTGAACTCACTGCATTTAATTGTGAACAAATTTCATGAAGTTTAATATTTTGGTCTTCAGTGTAATGTGTTTGGTTTTTCATATCAACTATTGACTTAACTATGAGATGGAATAGATGCTCTAGGTTGTATAGGCAGGGAAAATATAATTTGATCATGTCATTATAGATTGTCTCGTAATGTACATGCACAAAAGGACCAAATTAATGCTGCATGTGCAATCTTAAATCTGGCATTTCCTAACTTCTGAGTGCCTGATTGTCACCTTAATAATGTTCTTTTAATGCAAGTCTTTTGTATGTAATAGAGAAGTTTAAGTTACAGACAGAATAATATCCAATAACTACATACATTATCATGCTGTTGAAGACAATCCAAACATGTTACACTTCATAATTTGTACATGAGGAGCCATATTGAAATCTGACATAAGCAGATACAATTTCATTGAGACAAATTCTCTTAATTGCACCTAGACTGCTCATAGTGGTTTCCCCATGTCAAGATATTTTAAATTATGGACATTAAGGGAAAAATACTGGCCTACACCAGAACAACAATTCATTTCTGTTATTGCACTTTGCCATGTGTTAGCTTAGCTATGATCTAGCCAAAAGTGTAATGACACAGGGAATTACATAGAAAAGGTGTTAATGTGCATTGGCCAACTGGGGAAATATTCATAGTACTACTGTCCATTTTCCACAGCTACAGCTCCAAACTATTATGTTCAATGACAAGTTTAACAGGTACAGGCACTTCTCTTGTCACATACAAAATTACAATGTGTGACACAATAGTGACAAACACATATTTACTACTTCCATTCATACTAAATGGTACACATCATGGAAATAGAATAGACTCTCTTAAGCAGGATATTTCTGTCTTGCACAGAGCCTGATAAAGGTTTTTTTTTTAATTTGTGACAGTCAAGTGTCTCCTATAAGATTCTCCAGTAATTGCATATGCAGTATAATTGAATAGTGCATATTTTCTTTTTTTGATTCCTATTCATTTTTATATTTCTCCTCCTTATATATTCAGTTTTCTTCATCAGCTTCAGACTTTATCTCTTCTGCTGCCACCCCAAATAATTTGGATTTGTGCCACAAATCCCCTACTGTCACGCTAGTATTTGCACTTGAACTTCTTCTCCTCACATCCCTTGCTTATCCATCACTTCTTGTTCACAAACAGATCCACACACGTGCTAAATCCATCTGCATGTGTTCTACTTGCATAAGAGGATAAGTCTGTAGCTGTAAATTCTAAAATATTTGAAAAGTGAGCACACAGATGCAAAAATGTGGTTTGTAAATATAATTTCATTACAGTCAAGAAGACCAAAGGGAGGCATCATAGGAAAAGGGAACCTACATATAACACTAATGCAAAAATACTAATAATACATCTTCTCAAATATGAAAGGTTCCTTTTTGGGGAACAAAGATTCAGTGAGAGTTGATCCCTATAAAAAAAGAAAATGAATGTGTTAGATCATTATGAATGAAAAATAAAACTCCATTCCTAGCTCTAACTGGTCAACTAAAGACCTCTGAAAAGTGAAGGGATTGAAGGAGAAGATTAATACCAAAAAATTCATGTCAACTTGAAGTGCTGCTATACAATTCAGTGGGAAGCCTCTCCCAGACCAGGAAATCAGGGTTACTCACAAGTAGATGCAAGTAATGTGAGCTGCAAATGGCAGCACCACTTGAACAAGGAACAACTGCACCTCCATGTGTGAAAATGAGGAGGGAAAAAAGGCAGTGACCAAGATATAGACAAAACTTTAACTGTCGGGAGCACCTGAAGTTATAGGGGAAGAGATATAGGCCAGACAACGTACACGGGCTTCCAGTCATATGAGGTGTGCTAAAATTTAGGATTATTAAAATTCTTAAGTCCTGATATTAGAGTATGATACATAAAATATGTTTCTTTACACCTATGGGATGAATGTGAGCATCTCCTCAATCAAGGACAGGCCCTCATCCTACTGCATTATCCTCTGCAAGAGATTATTCTCGTATTACATGGGGGTGTTTGACCATATGGCTCAGAATGATGCCCAGCATCCAGAGTGCCTTCATTCTTTACCCCGGGTTGACTATGCAGAGGCCCTGGAACAAGACTTTACATCACAGGAAGTAGAGACCAGACTTACAAAGACCAAAAATACAACCCCAGGAAAAGATGGCATTTGCTACAACTTCCTGAAAAAAAATGAGACCCCAGTTGCCCGCTTCTAACTGCCATTTCCAACATATGCAAACAGTTCTGCCACGCTCCCGGCTCCAAAAGTCTATGACAGTGCTTGTCTACAAGAAAGGTGAGTGAGATGACCCCAGAGACACTCATCTCACTCTCTTCCATGATGTACAAACCGCATGCCAGCTGCCTCACAACTAGGATCACAAATTGGTCGGAGAACAGAGGAGCCATCAGCTCCATCCAGAAAGGCTTCATGTCATGCAAAGGCTGATATGAACACAACTTTGTCCTTCAGACTGCCATCCACATAGCCAGGAGGGCACAGAGGCAATGTGCCATAGCATGGCTCTACCTGGCTAATGCTTTTGGATTAGGCTGACCATATTTCCTTGAGACAAAAACAGGACATTGGGATAGCAAAAACGGGATGGGGTTATGTAATATTCTGTATTCATCAAAAAGTAAGACGATAAAAAAAGTTTTATTACATGAACATATTGACTTGAGCTAACAATTATTCTTCAGTGACAGAACTCATACAAAAAAATAGGTAGACGTAGCAGGGGACTGTATTTCACCATGATCATACCATGAATATTTCTCCGATGAAGTAATCTTACGCAGCAAATTTTGGTCTTCCAATACCTTACCATAAAACTTCTCACACTCCATGACACAATTTTGTTTTACAACTAACATAACCCTCATTGTCTCAACACTTAATCTAGATTTCTCCTTTGACCACATACTGTTCATAACAGAAAATATTCTCTCGACAGGTGCTGTACTTCCTGGAAGACAAAGAATAAACTCTACAATATTACAAAAGTCTTGAAAGTCTAGGCATTTTTTGCTCATTTCAGAAAAAATGTTTACCCATCTATCAGGTACAGAAATGTTTTCTTTATTCCATGTATCCAACTGCCTCACAATTGTAGATTTTATGAGGATCCACTGATCGAATGCACGAGTTTATTCTGTTTCTTTGTGTGTGATGAGTTCCTCATTCAGGCTGTCCTGTATTTCTTTCCATTCAGGTGTCTTCCTTAGTAGCACCCACTTGAACTTCTCAGTGTTTCCTACACTGCACTTCCACTTGTTGATATATTCTAAGCTGGTTTCATAGAAATTCTCGACTACCTCAAAAAAATTAGCCTCATTAATTTCTCCTGAATCTACTAACATTTTCCGTTGTTTTTTGACATCAGTAGTTACAAACACTTCACTTTTTCTGGACTCTAAATTGTTTACAAGATTTTCAATGTTTATGGCCTCTTCCCCGCTCTCCAGGCCCGGCTACAAGGGGGGATGACTACGGGTACTGCTGTGTACCGGGCCCTGGACTTAAGGGGGCCCCCCTAAAGTCCGGGGCCCGGTACAGCTGTACCCATAGTACCCCCCTGACGCCGGCCCTGTTTTTAACCCTCCTAAATTTACTTCCCATGATCCCCTACCCCCAGCACTCCCTCTCCCCCTGGAGGCCCCCTCTCCAAGGCAGCGCCCTGGCCAGGGTCCCCTTCCCAGCACCCTGCTCTGCCCCTCTCAGCACCCCCCCACACCACATTAGGGTTCCTGCCATTCTCCAGTCCCCGGATCACCCCTGCCCCTCAAGCCCACCCCCACGGATCCTCCCCCAGTCCCCTGGATCTCTCCTCTGCTCCCCACCTTCCCCCCAAGTAGACTCCTGGATCCCTTCTCGGTCCCCTGGAACCCTCCATCACACCCAGCCCCCCTGAATCCGCCCCCCAAATCCCCCTCCCAGCCCCACCTTCAGCTCCTCCACCCGGCGGGGGGATCTGGCTGCCCAGATCCTCCTTCTCCAGCGGGCCCGAGTGAGGGGGGCGGGGCAGCCAGGGGGACCCACAGTCCGGGCACAGACCCCCGGCTACTTCCCCATCAGCGGCCTGGCACCGCACGGCACCACGGGAAAGTGAGTCCACCCATCCCCTACTCCGGGACTCCAATCCCCAGGAACGTGTCGGAGGCGGCCCGGGAGGGACTACAACTCCCAGAGTGCACTAGTCAAAACCGAACTACGAGCACCGGCATGGGACAAACCTATTTAGACCGTTTTGCTCATTCCCCTCATTCTATTGATTCACAGACAGCCGAGCGAGTTAACGAGCCCCCCTTCTGATTGGTCCTCTGCCTCGGGGCGGGGAATATAAACCGGGAGTCTCAGCACAGTGCCTTTCGGCCCCCCTAAAATGGGACAAAATTGACATTTATATTAAAATGATGGGATGGTCGGGAAATATGAAGAAAAACGGTACTGTCCCCTTTAAAACGGTACATATGGTCAGCCTATTTTGGATCAATGCCCCACCAGCACATTTTTGCCACACTGCGAGAGTTCGGCATGCCTGAAAACATTCTCCAACTTTCACTGAAGTGGATGGGAACGGTTCCATGGACTTCATTGGGAGCTTTGATCAACCCTATGATTAGGGAAAAAAATGTCACTAGGAGGGTGGTGAAGCACTGGAATGACTTACCTAGGGAGGTTGTGGAATCTCCTTCCTTAGAGGTTTTTAAGGTCAGGCTTGACAAAGCCCAGGCTGGGATGATTTAGCTGGGGATTGGTCCTGCTTTGAGCAGGGGATTTGTCCTGCTTTGAGCAATGGATTGGACTAGATGACCTCCTGAGGTCCCTTCTAACCCTGATATTCTGTGATTCTATGACCAGGCCCTTCTCATCTGACATTAAAGCCAGCAACCACACAGAGACAAACCACCACAAAACACACCATACTGCCTTAGGAAGCTTTACTTAAAGCTTTCGCTTATTGTTTACTGGGACAATGCTCTATCCAATGAGCTTTCTTTTCAGGTTGCAATCTTCTGCCAAGAATTAGGGTCATCCTACAAGTGTTTGGAATCTACATTAATGAAGTTATTATATATTATTTGCATATCTTCATACCCCATTCTAGTGATTGGTTTTCAAAATCTAAAGATGATCACAAATGATTTCAGAAAGCCCTGGCAGCTATCATGTAGATCAACTGATCTACATGATGTTTTTCATCCTTTAGATTTGACAAAATTATCCTCATTTCTTCTGGTCAGTTATACCATGTATCTTACATAAATCTCTTTACAGGCTTTAAAAGTAAAATATATGGTTATGTCACCTGATCTACCAAGACATCTAAAGAACATTTTTTACTATAGTCTGGTATATTTTTGCAGATCAGATATGTTTTCCCTGAAGGTTTAGGGACATGGAACTGGAGTCCAAAGGTGTTTATTCAATGTGTAAATGCTGATACAGTGATAAGACCTTCCGCAGCACTGTGAAGACTTGCCGTAGAATGTCTTAGGTGAAGGTGAAATGTGAAGGTAGGAAAATATTCAATATGGAATATTCAAAACTAGCAAAGGGGCCCGGCGTTGCCTGGGTCAGTCGGAGGTGGGGAGGGGACAGACAGCTGATACCCCCTGACCAACCCCAACACCCTGGCTCACTTACCCCCCGACCAAACCCAACACCCCCACCTGACCCCCCCAACCAAACCCAACACCCCTACCTCACCCCCCGACCAAACCCGACACCCCCACCTCACTTACCGTCTGACCAAACCCAACTCGGATCCGTCGCAGGCGGGGAGGGGGCACAGAGCTGAGGGATTCCGGGGTTCCGTTGGGAGGGTGGAGGGGCAGAGAACTGAGGGATTCCCGGGGTTCCGTTGGAGGAGGGAGGGGCAGGGAGCTGAGCGAGTGCGGTGTCTGTTGGAGGGGGTATTATGACATCATAACAACACAGCTGCCCAGCTGATGTGATTGGCCTTTAAAGACTTTCACCCCTGGGGGCCGTCAGAGGTGAGATTTGAAAAATTTTCGACCCTTCCGACCATCTGGACCCCAAGACCTCTAACTGTACCAAATTTCAAGTCTCTAGCTCAAACGGTGCGGAAGGAGTAAGCTTACATACATACATACATACATACATACATACATCATTTGACTTTTATATATATAGATAGATATTCAATTATAGCTTGTTTATATAAACTATGTCATCTGGGTCTGTGTATACAGCATGCATGCATTAGACCAAATTTTAACCCATTGTTATGTATGGTAACTGACATCATAAAACAATAGATATCACAAAATTAGATTTTGTGATACATATTTATGCAAAAAGGTGCTGAAGCATAACAATTGCCCTTTTGTGGTGGTTACCCTTGTGATACCAGCAATGAATTGGCAGAATGGTAGATATGCATAGCCTGGTCAGAAGAGAGGATTAGAGCTACTCAGACTGTGCAGGTTCTAGCTGCAAAGAGAGGGATGTTTTCAGTGTCTAGGGGAAGGGGAAAAAAGGTATTACTAGCTGAGACAAGCACTACAGTCTGCTACAGAAGCAGTTTCTCACCTGTTTTTGCAGCTGGATAGAACTACATAATGGCAGAAGAGGGGAAAAAATAATCAGGAGACTTTAGGGGATGTAAAAATGCCAGAGAAAAATAATTAGTTAAAAAGCATGCAAAATAACACATTTATAATGTCAAAGACAAGCTCTAAAATGTACTGTTGACACTTAGCTGTTAGTGTCTTAAAGTAATCATACATTTTTTTGGGTGGACTATCCAAATATGAAAATAGATTAACATTATGATATTGACATATACTGTACACATCTCTGAATGCCTGAGAAAAATGTGCCCATAGTTTATAGTAGATCATTTTCGTTTTTAATAACTAAAGTTTGGTTTACTTCTCTATGACTTGAATAAATATATAGGATCACATATGTGAAGGTAAAATCCATGTGATATTTGACACTACATTAGTGCATTCATCATGCACTGTTGACTGATTCACTTGTCTTCTCCCCACTAATCCATGTTCCCCAGGATTTATTCTAACATTCCAAACTGCTGAGCAGCTTCAAATTACTAGTTCCTTAAAAAAAAAAAAACAAAAAAAAATCACCAATATGCCCAGACTTGGAAAAAACAGTACGTTATCTTGTCACCAAAGACTTTGTCATTATGCATATACATAAATGAGTAGAATTAATTGAATAGTAATTGAATTGTAAATCTGACATTTTCTAACTTTTTGGGGCTTGACTGAAATTATAACAATATTTTAACAGTCTGCGGTATTTTTTGTTTTGTTTGATATGTAATTTCCCACGGCTTTTTCCCCCCTCTTGGGTCTTTTCTTAAAGTAGTTAATAAGCTCGCTAGGGCAAGGATTGTTTCTTCTTACCATCTATAAGTGTCTAGCACAATGAGGCCACGATTGTCCCCAGATACACACTCCTTCCTCCCACTCCCAAAAGCTCTCTCGCATACTGCTCCCAAAATCCTGCAGAAACACAAAGATTCACAGGCTCTCCAGAGTCCACTCACACACACAGCTGCCCAACCCCGGCCCATGGACAGGTTCACAGCCCCACTCCATAAAATCCAACCCAAGGTCCTCCCCAAAGCTACATCAACACAACACAACACTTTTGGCAGCATGTAAGGTATGCATAGCTATATGCATCAGTGAAAAGCAAGCTGTGCAGATACACATCAGTGAATGGCTTTGGCAAGCTCTGCCAGACCCTTTCCCCACTGCTGCAGTCTCTCTCTGTGGCAGGGAAAGCCTCCACTAGCAGAGAGCTGCTGGAGTCCACATGTGCTATGGGGAAAGGCTCCAGCTGCAGGGTGGCCCTGGAGTCCTATCCTCCGGTGGAGAAAGGCTCTAGCAGTTGGTTTCTCAGTACAGAGCATGATCTTCTGTACCATAATGAGATGAAAGGCTCAGCAGTAGCCATATTGGGACTTGAGATTTCCTGAAACCTAGAATGAGAGGGTGACTTTCCCCTTCTTTTGTCCCATTTTGGATAATCGGGTATTTTTCTTCTTTGAGGGTCTGCATTGTTATAAAGGGCCCCCAATGTCTATGTTTATTGCTGCATGAGAAATGGTTGCCAAGGGTCTCAGCAACCAAATCCAAGGTACAGTGAGGTGATTCAGACCCCACAAGGTCCCATCAACAGGAGTCTTAGTCTGTCCTCCCCCAATTTCTCATATCTGTTTTTAAATCCTGAGCAGATCTTATATTTGGAGGGGATGTGAATCTCTCCCGGGCAGTAGATGCAGCTTGAATCTCCACCAAGGCAGGTTTGGCGGGGTTTGAGGCCTGGGGACTGGGCAGAACTCACACTGCAGATCAAGGCTTGAGGAAATAAAAAAGCCCACATGGGGCAAACAAAGAAGGGAAGAGGAAACCCCACCACACTGCCAGCACAAACTGTGCTAATAGAAAAAATAAAAGAAAATACCAAAAGAAAAAAATATGGAGAGAGGAAACAAGTCTTATGGCTACATGACAGACACCACAACATGCTGTCTCGAGCCACAGGCAGTTGAGAAGGAACTGGAGTGGCAGTGGGTCCCTAATTACCCCTATATAGATTCAGCCAGGAGCTCAAGGATAACTAAGGCACAAGCAGATGTGAATACAAATCTGACATCAGGAATCATAACATTCAAAAACTAGTAGGAGAACACTTCAGTCTTCCTGACCATTCCATTAAAGACTTGATGGTGTCCATTTTGAAACAGAAAAACTTCCAGAACAGACTCCAATGAGAAACTGAGGAACTGGAATTAATTTTCAAATTGGACACTATAAACCAAGGGCTAAATAGAACTTGTGAATGGTTCTCTCATTACACTAATTGATTGCATTTCCCTAGTTAATTTACCTTCAATAGTTGCTATCTCCTGTCAGACACCGAGATCCATTTCAAAAGGTATTTTTTTTTCTCCTGCTGATAATGGCCCATCCAAATTAAACAGCCTCTTAGAATTGGTATGCTAATGTACAACTTTTTTTTTGCTTTCTGTGTATATAAATGAATCTTACTTCTGTTCCATTCGATGCATCCGATGAAGTAAGCTATAGCCCATGAAACCTTATGCTGAAATAAACTGGTTAGTCTCTAAGGTGCTACAAAGTCTTCCTCGCCTTATTTACGGATACAGAGTAACATGGCTGCTAATCTTAAATAAGGCACAAGCATGGACCCAATCTCCAATCAAGAGAGCACAGGCACAGGCAGATGTGGAGCACTCAGAATGGAACTGTGTTAGTGTATGAGTAGAATGGGTTCTGTGTTAGTGTATGTAAGACTTTGAAAACCAAATTGCAGCCTGAATCTCACTTTCTAGTTATATTCAGTGAGAAACCACTGAGCGGTGCTACCCTCCAATCTTTATTCCCTGGTGTACCATCCAATTATCTTTCTCTCTTCCCAAAGGGCATAGATGGGGAATAATTTTGTCATTCAGATTCAAAAGGCCCATTTAAAAATTATATTTTATAATGGATCAAAACCTCCTGTCATAATTACATTATTTTTCTGGTATCCCTATTTGGATTACGTCCTGCAGTTCCAAATAGCGAGTTGCAAATAACATATAATGAATAACAGATCTAATTATTTTTTCCTACAAAAATATCTAATTTTGCCAGAAGAGGCAAATCAAAAAAATTCTTGCAATCTATCTTTAAAAATGGATGGCTTTTTGGCCTTAATAAAAGACAATTTTAAAGAGACAACAATAGATGGAATCAATCATAATGTAAAGTAGATAGTGAATCTAACAACGTCTGACTTTCTTATACTCCTACTTAAAATAAAGCAGATGGTCTGAATAGTTTTGCATATTACTCTTTGCTACACTACTTCAAGGCATTTTTCATACTTTTATCTATTAGTATTCATCATTAATGGCTTGTGTTTTTACCTTATTTTGGAATAATCACTTGGAAAGTAGTAAAGCAAAGGGGATACTGTCACCACAGAAATTTGCTTTGTTCTGCTGCACTGGCAAATGCACAGAAATCAGTTACAGAAATTTTCTTTGTTCTGCTGCATTGGCAAATGCACAGAAAATGGTTAATTACATGGTGGGAGACCTTGAGGGGAAGGTTAATTTGACACTGATCATAAGCGCAGTTGAATAATAGTCATATTCCTTAGCAAAATAATTTAACATTTATGCATGTTACCAACACCCACATACCGATATTTCCCCATTTTACATTAACTGAGTATTGCCTCCACCTCAGATTGCTAACTGACAGCTCTGTGATGGTTTTCTTTGATGGCTAGTTTGAAATGATTTGATATTCCCAGTTGAATTGCTTATTGTAAAGTGTCCACACCAAAAATATCCATCACCGTGTTTTTCAACAATTGACATTTTTGTCAATATTAGCAAAGAAGCAAAGAACTGAATAACAGAGACTAACCTACCTTCACACTCTCAGGAAATAGGTCCTTCTTTGATTAAGAAATTTCTGGTCAATATGAAGAAGTTTACACAGCAACTGCCTATGTTGTACTTCCCAGTGGCGATAAATCTTCACTTTCTAGAGATACTGAAGACCAGATCTGGGGTACATATTAGATTTTAACAAAAATAGTGACTATGGTATATTGTTCTCGGGCAGCTCATCAGTCACTAGGTGAGATGTAATGAAATGCATGTTAGTGTAAACCTCTGTTACTCCCATATTTATTTTATACACTTCCTTATACTTGCAATCATTTGCACTGTTTAACACAAAGTTCCCTATGACATGAGGTAGTACAGCTGACATTAATGGGACTTTTCTTTGCATAAAGACTTCAGCATTGGGCCCATACCAAACACACAGATTTTTTAGTTAATAACATTGTCAACTCCCCAGTAAGTTCACAAAATGTCACAGATGTTACAGAAAAGGAATTGCAATAAAATCTAAGCATCATTTTCTCCATCAATATGCTGCAGACGACAAGACTAGTCTTAGAAATGGGTGATCAGGGAAGTCACACTGGAAGCCAAATCAGAATGTGGAGTGGGGAGCCACATCACTACCTCTTTTGCAGTAGGGGAGGTCCTGTGGAAGCACTTGGCCAGTCCATTCAGCAGGAGGTGAGTGTCAAACTTTTTCTTCTCTGGCTTGCCAAACACCTAGGGTTGGCCCTTAGGGGAGATACGTACACACAGGACAGAGCGAATAAAGATAGAACATGGTGAATTTGGAAATATGACCTAGATTTCCACATCCAAAAGGAAGATCTGTTTGTTTAGCTCTGAGCACTGTGGAACATTTTGCTTATTCTTAACAAAACATACATTACTCCTGAATTCTTATCTACCAAGAGAACAACCAACTTTCAAACTCACATGTAAATGTCTTCTTCAAAATGTAGTACAATATACAGTTGCCAAAATTCCTACTCCAGGACACCCCGTAATCTCTGGCCAGGGCCATAGCACTCACCTGGGCTGAAGCTCTGTGATAGCTGGGTCATTTTCCCACTCCAGTTCCAGTCCTAAGAGACTTAGCCCTCTGGATAGTCTGCCCTTTCTGTGATAGTCACAAGGGGAATTAAGAAAAAGGAGTCGTCCCAAAGTTGGGTTGAGGCTCTCTTCCTTCAGTGAGCCTTGTCAGGCTGTGGCTGACAACTAAATAGAAAGGAATAGTCCCCTCTCAAGGTAAGTCAGCACTGGGCCCACCCTTCAGGTAGGGGCTATCAGGCAGCAATCTTTCAAGGAGCTACTGCCTTCAGCTGGCCCTCTCTCCAGGACTGAAGCTCTACTTTCCTCCCTGGATTTCTCCCATTTAAACTCCTCCTTCCAATTTTGACATCTGTCACAGGTGAGATGGGGTGGGGCCACCTGAACCAACATTAGCTCGTTAACCCCGTGTTGCCCAGTCTAGATTTGTATACTCCATCACATAACTGGATTGCTGCTAAGAGATAATGAGCACCTGTATTTCCCACTGACTTTTTGCAGGTAATCCACCTTATATAAAACAAGATTTTCAAAAGTGACTAATGAGTTTGCTTACTTTAATTTTGGGGTGCCCAATCGAAAGGTGGTAACCTCTGACAGTCAATAAGCTTATCATTCTCTCTTACATTGTGTTTTTATAAGAAAGGGAAAAAATGCTTTACTTTTTTCTTGTTAGTTGCATTGCTGTTATCACCTTTTTTAACTATATGGAGAACAAAGAAAACAGAATAGCAGTCTCGATGTGACCTAGTTTAGCTTATATTAAATTCAATATACACGCACATTAATTGCACCATTTGGACTTATAATACTCTTTTCTTTATATATCATCTCACTAACTTTTCCTGCAAATCCATCATCCACTTCAACTAATACTAGATCAACTTAATCAATGTTGACAAATTAGAGAGAATTTAGAAAAGAGTTATAAGAATGAGTCAAATTACAGAAAATTGGCATTACATTAAGAGATTAAAGAGGCTCAACCTATTTAGCTTAACAAAAAAAGATGAAGAAGTCACTATAAGTGCATACATAGGGAAATGTTTTCTTACAATAGAAGGCTCTTCAGTCTAGTAGAAAATGGCATAATGAGATTCAGTGGCTAGAAGCTGAAGCTAGAAAATTCAGACTAGAAGTAAGGTACACATTTTTATCAGTGCGGGAAATTAACCATTAGAACTAAACTAGGGAGTGATGGATTCTCATTCACTCAAAGTCTATAAATTAAGATTGTGTGTCTCTCTAAAAGTATTGCTCTAGCTCAACCAGAATTTATGGGCTAGATGCAGGAATCACTTTATAAAATTCTATAGCTTGTGTTATCCAAGAGTTCAGACTAGATGGTCATACTGGTCCCCTCCGGCCTTAAAAATCTATGAACAATACTAGAACAAACTATCAACTTCCCAAGTGCCAATGGTGGTATTATTTGTATGTTCCAACACTGAAATACTTATTATTACTCAAGCAAGAGCAGCCTTATCTCTCCACTCTGAAACTCTAACCTAGAATTAGACAACAAAGTGCAATATGTTCATAACATTTTCATTTTACATAAAGAGATTTCTGGTTCCTTTTCTGAGTTGTTAATTTCCAAAGTGGTTTGAATGCCACTGATTTTCTCATCCACACATTTTTTTTCTAAATTCTTCTGTAAGCACCTTGTAAGTTGGATATGGTTTTCTGATTCTTGCGTTCCTTGGAAAACTTTCCCTTTCTCTGGTAGTCAAACCTTTGCTCTTCTTTCTGATGTTTCACCAGACTGCTCTGGGCATTTTGTAACAGGGATTGTATATGTTTTTAAAGTTGATATCTGCTGTTTTAAATAGTGTTTTTTCCCAACTGGATGGATTTGATCTCTGCCTTAAAAATCAGCTTTTACATGCTTTTTGGGATGCTTTCATGTTGTCTTTTACATGTATTTTGGCCAGCTTTCATTGCCTCCTTGCAAGCTTTAATTTCTGCCAGTTCTGCAGTTGTAGTCCCTCATTTTGAGGGTACTCTGACCCTGGTTTATTTCTGTGTGCTCTGGTTTGTACCCAGGATATTCTTTGGCTGCAATTAATGTCACTTACACTAGACCTCTAAGTGCTTGTAAGGGATGCATAGGACAAATATGCCTTAAAGATTAATAACTACTTTCCTTCTTGCTCCAACTAAAATTAGAAAAGCTAGTTATCTCTGTTTATCCCATAACAGGATCCACCTAGGAAGTAAAGACCATAAGAAAACAGTTCACATCATGTGAGACAGTTGACAATTGTGACCATTGCAAGTAGCAGAAAAACAAAGAGCTGATGTCTGAGCACTCCCTTAGCATGTGTTTAATAGAATCAGAGGGTGCCCCCTCCAAGCAAGCCCTAAAATTAGGGAATATAAACTGTGATCACCACATGCAACCGGATGGCTGGCTGACAAACCACCAAAAAGCTGCAGAATTCTAAATTTAAGCAACTCTTTGACCAATTGTGGGGACAGGACTCTCCTAAACCCCAAGGTTACGAGGATAAGAAGAGAGATTTCATTTCAAATAATGTATTCCCCTTTCTATTTATTCAAGTTATCTACCTGAGTGTACACTCTTTCGTGAGACCTCAGGTAATCATATTTTTATTTTAACTCTGTAAGTCCAAGAAATTGGCCTAAAAGAGATTGAAAACAGTAACTTTGAGCAATTGCTTTTGATATTTTAAGTGTGTCCCTTTGGATCCAATCATGAAGGCAATAGTAACCACACTCTTAAAAGTGTATCCTTCAAAGTGTGATAAATGTGTTAGGTACAAAAGAAATGAAAATTGATGATCATAAGTAACTGTACTAAGAAATCTTGGTAATGTGCATGGTTCCTTGGTTTAACTGCTCAGAGTTAATTTTAGCCTGTGATAATTGCTTGCAAGACGGTTTCTTGGTCTACACTGGGGGGGGGGGGGGGGAGAGTCGACCTAAGATTCAGCTACGTGAATAACTCCAGCCTGATCTGACTTTCATCACCAAGAACAAACATAAACCACTCCTGAAGAAGAAGGGAAAAAAAGAGAGCAAGAAAGGTTAACTAAAGGCTTGGAAAGAGATCCAGACTGTCTTTGGAGAATAAAGGGAGGATGTTTTGGCAGAGTCTGTGTGTGACTTATGCTTCACAGAGAGTGTAAAAGACGCTGCAGTACTTCATCCTCCCCTCCCCCTTTTCCACTTCCCCCAAAGGAGGGCATGTTGTGGTAGGAGAGAAATCAGAGCAAACTGCAGAGGCATTACAAGAAAGGGGGACAAAGGGCAACTCAAAGGGAAAGTTAAAACTTGCAACTGAAAGGTGATGAAACGGCTGAGGATTAAACCTGGACTGAAGGCCTTTGTGAGAACAGCTGGCTGAATGAGTTTCTCAGCAGGATCCCCACCCCTTTCCTCTCACCTAGAAAGAGGCAAAAGAAGGTAATTTAGAGGAGTTGAATGATGTTGTGCCCTTCCTTCTTAGAGGCATGGTGAACATTCCTGTTCAGAGAACACTATTTATAACAGGACAATAAAAGTGGTCACAGCCACACAGTAATATATTTAAATAAATAATCTTACTATGAACTTTACTCAGTGAGGTGTGTGGTAATTGGCTGCTATTAAGTAGTCATTGCATTTCCTCAGTTTTTGCTGTGTTCCAGAACCTGCTGACCTATAAATTCTTCCAAATGTCCTGGTGTGATTCTTATTCCACTAGGATTTCAAATGGGAAAGAGAGACTGTCCCCAGTCTGATAAATGCCCTATGGGTGTGGAGAACTCAGGTCAGCCCTTTCCCTTTAGAGAGCAAGGGAATTAAATGAAATGACCAAAAATGTCATTTCTATTCTTGAGGAGTTACCACTTTAGAAGGGGTGATCCTGAAATATAACACTGGATTTCTAGGGGACATTCCTCAGGATTACAGCAGCAATGGTTACAAAGGTGCAGGACTCTAGTTCCCAGATTGTGTAGGGGCCAGGGCGGAGACAAAACTGGTTAACAACACTACCAGAACCAATCAAGAGCCAAAACCCAGAAACAAAGGGTTTGGTGTTACTTTTAGCCATGTTTGGAGTGTAGCAGGGAGAAAAATATCAAAGCCAGAAAGGACCCTTCTGTTCTCTACATTCCTACCCCCAGGGAAGATTGACTCCTTTTGGGATTTCTGTGGCACTGAACAGGGTCATCTCAAACCAGAAATTCAGGAGGTTGAGAATAGTCACAGTCAGGCTATCAAGAGCCAGCCTAACTGTACACTGGAATTCAGACCAGAGAGTCACAGGGATGATCTTACGATCCATGGTGTAGATAGTGTGTAAGAACATCCTTGTTTATTTATTTTGCTACTTTAAGATGGCTACAGACTTCAGTGCAGCGCCACCCTTCAAAGACTGAGCTTAAATTTGCCTAGGCAGGTGCTGGGAGAGAGCACAGGATGGTTTGTACTGGCTGTAAATATTTGGAGGTACAGAGTTTATGTAATGTTATTTTTGTCTTTTATTATCTTAATCCCCATATTTCACTGTCACTTATCCTGAGTTCCCCCTATCTAAGAAAGCCCCTGTTGTTGTTTCATTACTCTGGGAATTGTGATAGCTATTTTATTTTTTGTGCTCTGACTGACACTCATCTGTAACAGATTATGTGTTAAATATTTTCCGAGGGACAAGCCTGCTGCATTCTCTGCAGTAGGAAGGGTTTCCTTGGCTGGAAGCATCAGATGCCTTTATAGGTGAACCCAGGACCCACTACACTGAGGAGAAAAGGGAGAAGGCTTCAGCCAAGTCCAGATGGGGTTACACAAGCAAACTCCAATGACCAAATTTTCCAGTCCAATAATATAACAGACAACCAGATTAGTTGTGACCAAAAAGTCAAAGAATCCCAAAATAAAGTCAATCACAGAGATTGCTGGAGAACAACTTGGAATAAGGAGAATGAAAAAGCAACCTCAGATTACAGATGATATAATCAAATTATAGGAGAGAAAAATGAGGCACAGTGTACTGGAAGGTCAGAATTGAATCAGTGAAGAGAGAAAGAAATGGGCGATAGAGGAAAATAAATGTCTTGAATGAGAAGTCAAGAGGACCTGTTGCCACAATCATAATCAATGATGGAATAGTATGCCACAGGGTATTGAGGAAGTCTGAAATACATGATTAGAAATATATATTTGATACTAACTGGACATCCATTTTCATGGCCTCCACCAGTTAATGACAAAAATGGAAATTTTCCAAACCAGGATACTGATGCACAACTTAAGCATTGTCTTTAGCATTTCTGTGAATTAATTAACGGATCCCCACCAAGATATAAACAACAATTTAAACCAAAAATGAATTAAAAGAAGACAGGCTGATGAAATTAGAGGAAGTGTTGCTTGTAATTATACAGTTATAAAATGATAAAGGACCTGGTTTTGACAATATTTCATCAGAAATGCTAAAGAATGGAGGGCTACAGTTAATGCACTGGCTTCATAGAAGTGTCCTAAAAGTTTGGGATACTGATTAAATTCCATAAAATTGGAAATGGGTACCCATCATCCCTTTTTTAAAGTTACAGGTGAATAATGTTGCTGTGATTCCCAGGGGATGTGTTTACAATCATACTACTGAATGTGTCAACCACAAAATTAGAGACAACCAATGTGTTTTCTGTGCAGGTCAATCTACAACCCATGTTATATATGCTCTTTGTAGTGTTATCGTAAAATGAGTAGAGCATCAAAAGAGAGTTAATATCCCTTTAATAGACTTTTGCACCTTTTGGCTTAGTGCATTGATCAGAATTCTGAAAATGGCAATGCCAGTATAAGGTGCTTGAGGACTTAGTGTGTCTAGTGTAGAACCTGTACTGTAGTATATTCAGCTGTGTGAAGACCAATGGTTATATTACAGACTGGTTTTAGAATCCAGTCTGTAAGAATTCTACATTATTTAATGTTCTAATAGACTACCTGATGACAAGGCTGGTAGATGTCAAAGTAGGAGGTGTGAAACTTAAAAAAATAATCTTCAGAGAATCTTGAGTGCTATATGGCTATATGGAGAGACTACTGACTAACTTCAGTGAATTCTGGAAAAGCCATAAAAAAGTGGAAAATCTATGAGATGTAAGATCAATGGTGATAAAACCAAAGCTATGCATGCCTCCTATAAAACAGAAACAAATGAGCTGCCAATACAGCACGTAGGTGGCAATGACATTGAATGGGTGAACAGTTTTATCTGGGTAGTCTGTTGACAGCAGGAGATTTTATAACTGAAATCACATGTTGGCCTGGTCAGCAGCTTTAAAGAGTCCATTTGGGCAGTAAGATGTCTGACACCTAAGATAGGAATGTTCAATGTGGTAGTGATAACGCTGTTATATGGAGCAAAACCATCACTTCTAAAAACAGCTGAGGAGAGGAAACTAAAGAGAGTTTTCAATGTGAAAAGTTAATATCCATTAGTATGATTTTGTCACACAGTAGGAGTTACTTAAATGATGCTAGCAAATTGCAGTCATGCACCAGGTGAGAACAAGACAATTTGCAATTGTGGGTTCATGTCCAATGTACAGAGAAAGATATGCTTCCCTAGAAGGTGTATACAGCTCAGGACCCAGGATGTAAAGCAGGAGACTGACAATGAATGA
Organism: Sternotherus odoratus; assembly: GCA_032164245.1. Taxonomy (NCBI): domain Eukaryota; kingdom Metazoa; phylum Chordata; order Testudines; family Kinosternidae; genus Sternotherus; species Sternotherus odoratus. Next base: position 82,885,927 of record JAVMKO010000002.1, on the reverse strand, counting down.
GGTTGGAAGATGTAATTCTTAAGAATTTCAGACAACCAAAACCTCCCTACTGACTTTTTCTGAAGGAAGAAGATTTGGAAATAATCATCCAAGATGGGAGTCCATTCTACATGCACTACAACTACATCATTATCATGTGACTCTATTATTACTGTGATTGAAACCCTGCCTCCAGTGAAGTCAATGGCAAAACTCCCAGAAATGCCTGTGTGCTCATTTGAATTCAGCAAGAATATCTGATACAGCTCAAAATGTGCTAAGTATCTATTCCATTAGACTGGGCCTTCCTAGCAATATCATAGACCAAATGGTTGGGTTATTTTCTTTATAAGGAATTTCATTGATTCTGCCTTATTTGAGTTACTATTAGTACAGGTTTAGATCGTTAAGAGACGTCAATGATCAGGAAAGCACTCATTTTCTTTTACATAAAAAGTTTCATTTGGATGGAATTCAAATGTTGTAGTACTCTATTTGATGGAGTTTTTTTAAAAAAAGGCTAAAAAGCTTAAATAAATCCATGTATTTAAATAGTTTATAGTTTATTAGTTTGTTTTTGATATAATGTATGAGATAAAGAAATGACAAATGTCTCACTGAAAGAGCTCAAATACCAGGTAGGTATGCAGAGGAGTGTGCTTTAGTATTCTCTATTCTCAAGTATCAGGGGGTAGACATGTTAGTCCATATCCACAAAAACAAGGTGGCACCTTAAAGACTAACAGATTTATTTGGGCAAAAGCTTTCATGGGTAAAAAACCCACTTCTTCAGATGCATGGGGTGAAAATTATAGATGTAGGCATTGTTATACTGACACATGAAGTGAAGGGAGTTACCTCACAAGTGGAGAACCAGTGTTGACAGAGCCAATACAATCAGCGTGGATTTGGTTCATGCCCATGAATTGATGAGGAAGTGTCAATTCCAGGAAAGGAAAAGTTGCTTCTGTAATGAGACAGCCTCCTCATTCCCTATTCAAGCCCAAATTAATGGTGTTAATTTGCAAATGAATTTTAGTTCTGCTGTTACTCTGAAGTCTGCTTCTGAAGCTTTTTGGTCAAGTTTGGCTACTTTTAAATCTGTTAAAGACTGAAGTGTTCTCCTACTGTCTTTTGTATGTTACCATTCCTGTATCTTGTGATGTGCCCTGGATAGAAGCTGGAAGCATGTAAGTAAATGTAGTGGTCAGTAGGTTTCTAGTATAGGGAAACGTATTTGCACTATAGTGTCCAGGAAATTGATCTCTTGTGTGGACTGGTCCAGGCTGAGGTTGATGGTAGGGTGGAAATTGTTGAATCTAGGTGGAATTCTTCAAGGGTCTCCTTCCCGTGGCTCCATATGATGAAGATGTCATCAATGTTGCTCAACTAAATAACGGGTGCTAGGCGATGAGAGCTGAGGAAATGTTGTTCTAAGTCAGCCATAAAAAAATTGGCATACTGTGGGGCCATGCAAGTACCCATAGCAGTGCCACTGACTTGAAGGTGTAAATTGTCCCCAAATCTGAAATGGTTGTGGGTGAGGACAAAGTCACAAAGCTCAGCCACCAGGTGTGCTGTGGCCTCATCAAGGATACTGTTCTTGACAGATTGTAATCCATCCTCATGTGGAATATTGGTGTAAAGAGCTTCTACATCCATAGTGGTCAGGATGGTGTTTTTAGGAAGATCACCAATGCATTGTATCAAGAATCAGAGAGGTAGCCGTGTTAGTCTGGAATTGCAGAAGTGACAAAGAGTCCTGTGGCACCTTAAAGACTAACTAAAACAATTCACTGTAGTTTCCTCAGGAAGTTGGTCATATCTCAAAGATAGCTAGGAGTGCTGGTAGCAAAGGGTCTTAGGAGAGAGTCCAAACAGACGGACAATCCTGCTGTAAGAGTGACAATGTTTGAGACGGTGGGGCATCTAGGATTTCCAGGTTTATGGAGCTTGAGTAGCAGATAGCATACCCCTGGTCAGGGCTCTGGGGGGGTGTCTAAGTAAATTTGTTCCTGTGCTATAGCAGGGAGTTTCTTGAGCAGATGCTGTAGTTTCTTTTGGTACTCCTCAGTGGGATCGGAAGATAATGGCCTGCAATAGGTGGTGTTGGAGAGTTGCCGGGAAGCCTCCTGTTCATAACCCAACCTGTTCATTATGACTTCAGCACCTCTTTTGTTAGCCCCTTTGATTATAATGTCAGAGTTGTTTCTGAGGCTGTGGATGGCATTGTGTTCTGTACTCTTATTAAATGAATAATAAATGTTGGAGGAAATGCTTATTTGCTTAATTGTTGGCCCTGATGTCTGGGTGTGGGGGGAAATGACACATGTGGGCAGTTGTTTGCCATTCTTTTTAGATTGGGCTCTTTAGTTGGTCTTCTTAAAGGGTCCACCAATACCTTAGGGAGTCAGTGATTTATTGCTGCATCTCACAACTTATTTTTTATTTTTGATAGTACCTTAAATTCTCTCAGTCAATTTTCAATATGAGATTTTTGACAATAAGAAAATAGCTTATATTCAATGACTTTTACCATTAAACTGTTTTAATACTTCTGGGGTTATGTTTTGTATAATGACTTCCTTGTACCATAAAGCATTTGCAATCACCTTGCTCACCTAGGAATTCTCCTTTCCTCAAATACTACTATTCTGGCCTGGGAGGGACTTCATTGTGAAATACTCTGGATCATTAAATTAACAGATGTTCCCCTAATCAAATGGTTAGCTTGGAGCTAAAGTAATTCTTATATAATATATGTGGCATTTAAACACCTATTAAAATGAAGAAAATTCTAGACATGCTAAAAGACAGTAAGCACATACAGCCTTTCTTGGGGGGGGAAAAGCCACAGCTGAATTCTCTGGAACATGCTAAAATGTATGGGTGGATTTCTGTATCCTCAGTTAATATGAAAAAATTCAAGGGCATGTATTCTTAATCATTAAAATATTTTATAGTAATGGGGCTGCAAATATAATTCTAATAAAGAGGCATTAGAAAATGTCTATCTTGTGTAATATCTATTCACACAATTACCCTGATTCTAGCTGTGGGTTTTCTGGTTGTATTTGGTTTTTTTATTTGTTTTTCTTAAAGCAAAGCATTTTCTTTCTTGATCTTTATATAGGCATACAAGTTACTTTATTTTGTCCCTTTAAAGTGACTGTCTCCTCCTAACAGTATAGCTGACAGTGCATTATGAGCCAGAAATCAGAACTCTCTTTAACTTATATGGTATACTGAGATTAATTTGCTTTAAGGAAATAGACTGCACTTTGTCCTCCATAACCTATAGCTCCTATTCTAGGAATGATTGTTTTTTTTCATGTCTGAATCCTAATGGAACCTGTACTTGCAGACGGTATTGTCAGTATTGTAATTTCAAACCATGCTATTTCTCCTCACCGTGGAAAAGATCCCTCAGAATGATGTGGTGAAAACCTAAAAGCCAATTGTAGCTCATTTTTTGACCTTGTGTTTAAAGTATATCTAGAGCAACAAAGATACTAATCTGATTAAGGAAAGTAATCCAATTATATTGGGCGGAAACAGCATAAGTATTCCTTAGAGAAACTCTTCAGTCAAACGTAGGAGTTAAAATCAAAGATTTTGAAACTAGAAAAAGTCAACTACTACCAGCTAACCCTTAAGTGACTACAGTGAGGGGGTCTGCAAGGTAGTATACTCACCACACATCACACCCCCTTGTGTCCAGGTGTGATGCTACTAGTCTTTTAGGTTCTGATTTGGATGCCAATCTGAAAGATTGGCAGCCATAGTCAATAACCAGTCTGATTAAGGGGCTGTATATAATCAGCACTATTTACTTATCTTCCCGTGAATAGTGTCAGTAAGACTTTTAATCAGGTGAATCCTTCTTGTATATTTATCTTTAACATGGTCTCTATGATCTTTCCATAGAAATTTAGTATCAAATATTACTCTAGGAATTTAAACCTTTTAATAATATCTATTTGTTCTCCAGACCGATATTGTGTGTATTCCTTTGTAACTTTCCTTTTTTATAAAGATCAGTGCTTTGATTTTGGCAATGGAGAATTTGAAAGCCCATGCTTTTCCCTCGATCAGAGGTCTCTCATAATGCTTTATTGGTTCTTTTTTTCTAGCACCTTAGTAGTCCTGCTCCTAATCCACACAGTGCAATCATCTGTGAATAAGGGTGACACATACCTTGGCACTTTTTTGTTTTGGCAGATCCTTTATTATAATATTAAATAAGGTCATGCTGATAACACTTCCCTGTTGTGTACCATTTTTAATATTATTACCATTTTAATATTATTAATAATAACATTAAATGTCTCAGTTCTGACCTGCATGGTCCTTTATAAATGGAGATATACCAATCTCCTGCTACTCAGAAAGTCTCTAATACATCCATACATTCTTCCCCTTATTCCTAGTGTATCTAGTTTGTACAATTAACCTGCCCTCCATAGCATGCCATATGCCTTTCCAATATCTAGAAAGACAGCTATCAAGAAATCCTTGTGCCTCATATTCTTTTTAATTTCAGTTTCTAATTTAACAATGTAATCAATGGTGCATCTTCCTCTCCTAAACCACTCTTCACCTTATCTATAATGCCATTGTTTTCCAAATAGGTAACCAGTCTTTCATTCACCAGTCCTTCATAATTTTACCCAGACAGTATGTCAAGGGAATAGGCCGATAAGCCTCCAATTATGTGGATGGTTTGCTTGGTTATTGTATTGGAATTACTATTCCTACAGGTATCACTCCTTTTTTAATCCCATATAGTGTTATATAATTCTAAGAGAACCCTCAAAATGCTTTCAGAAAAATATTTAAACATTATGTTACATGTATTATCTTTACCTTGGGATATATTCTGGCTGATATCAATAGCTTTCTCCATTTCCTTCATATAAAACCATACATTCAGTATAGTATCTTCATGTTTAACCTAACTACATGATCATTCCTCATTCTCTTCAAAGTATTGTCCTTTAGTCTGGTGGAAAACTGCACTTTGTTTTCATCATTACTCACTCATTGCAAAGTTTCTGCTAAATCTTCAACTTTCTCATTATCAGAACTTCTAACTATGTTGCCAGTCCCCAAAATATGTCAATATGGCTATTCTTAGCCTGAATTCCATCAATTCTTCTAATTTGCTTGTGTGTATCTAATGTTTTTGTATCTTTATTTTTCCACCCATAGACTTCCTCCAACTTTCTTTCTTTGATTTTTTTAAAATAATTCTTTGTGCTATTGCCTTATTCTTTGATATTTCATTGGTTCTTACTATTCATTGTGTCTTACTTTTCTGTAGGCTTTGTTGCTTTCTTAAATTGCCATTTTACGGTGCCTATGTCATAGTGGAAGCTGGATTTTAGTTTTGGGGAACTTTAATACCTTAGGTTTTGCTATTGTAATGGCTATTAATACCATTATTATATTGTCATTTAAATTTTCTATGTCATCATGCATACAATGAACATTCACAAATTTAGCACATTTACTTGTAAATAGCTCCCAGTTAGCTTTCTTAAAATACCTGGTGGGTAATTTTTCATTACCTTCAATGTTGCGTTCCCTTGAAAAGTAATAAGTATAGGGAAATTATCACTCCCCATTCCTTCTTTCTTATATATTTCCCAGTTGCATCTACTTCCAATACCTGCTGTTATAATTACCAGGTCTAAGCAAGAAAAACCATTAAATCTAGCTGCTATCATTTAAAACAACTAGAGTATTTTCCTCAGTGAACTTTTCTAAACATGTGTCATGTTGTTGCTTACTGACCCACAATTTTTATGATCTTATAGCATTCTTCACTGCTACTTTTAACTCTGAGCATTCTAATTTCCTACACATTATAGACATAAATCCTTACAGAGAGTTCTTTCTTCGACACTGGGATCTCAACAGCATTATATTTCAGACTTACTTCTTTGTTCTCTACTGCTATGTAGTTTAAATCTTTCCCATTGGAAGGACAAATGCCTCCTCCTCTTCCTAATTTTTAGTCTGTCTAAAGACAAAATACCCTGTAATTTTAAAAGCTCAATTTTAAATAGCCATGTTTCCTGGATATATATGACATGTGATTTAGTAATCATTTCCAGGATATTTTCTTTTAGTCCTTGATCAAAGTTCTGTCAAATGTAAGCATTCTAACAAAAGAATGTAATTCCCATATTAGTCACATTTCACCATATATTTCATTCAAAATTCCATTAATACAGTCCATTGACAGATTACTATCCTACAAGGGTTCACATGTTGAAAACCACTGACTTAGAGGGATCTATACGTCATTTCCTCCCATTTTTTACAGTTTTTCTTATTGTTTTTGTCTGCTACCTTGTTTCCTGCTATCCCAGCATGTTCTGGGATCCATGATATTTCAGTGTTTACTCCCATCTGTGCTAATTCTGTTGTTGGTAACAATATTTCATTTATTATATCACTTCTGCTATCTGAATTCCCATTTTTGATTGTCAGCAGTTCTGATAGTGAATTTGACAAGATAACAACAGAGGTAGGTCACACATCTAATATAATGCCAACATTGTCCCAGTTAGTTTGGCCATCATAACAGCTACAAAATTTTATAGTTTAATAGATTTCTTTAGTCCACGTGCTGGGATGCAGAATGCTGTCCCCACTCTCCTAGTTTTCCCATTTTTAGGCTTATCCATAAATATTTGGCAATGTTTGCCCCATTTATCATTATATATATATATATATATATATATATATATATATATATATATATATATATATATATATATATATATATATATATATATATATATATATATATATATATACACACACACACACACACACATACATATACATATATCTTTTCCCCCTTTTAATTTCATTATATAGTTCCACATTTATATTAGGGGTGGAGAGTGATTTTCCACTTACAATGCATTTCCATGTGGCTATATATGCTACTTTCTTTTAGAATTTTTTTTCTTTTAGTTGTTAGGTCCATACTTTAATCATATTAACATGGGGTAATTTTTGTTTTATTTCTCTCATGTTGGCCACTGAATTCCCAGCATTTGTCATATATTTGTTTAGTGTTTTCATCTTCCCTGGTTCCTATAACTTTTGCCCAAAAGGTTAAATCCAATAATTTCATTCTCAATGCAACAGGCATTTCACCAGCAGCTATCTGCAGTACACACAAAGGGGCACCGCATGCAATGCATAATGCCTGGTTTTGGATTGAGTCTAGCTTCCTTAAATTCATTTTTGATGCTGAACTAAATGCTTGGCATCCGTATTCAATTATTGGTCTTATTAATGCTCTATACAGCATTACAATAGCTTTTTTATCTGTAACCCTGTTGGTTCCGGCAACACTTTTAAATAGATTGATTTTACATTTATCTTCAATATTTTCAATGTGATTCTTCCATGTTAACTTACGATCAAAAGTCAAACCCAGGAATCTGTAGCTTTTAACTATAACTATTTGCTGTCCTAAGAAACACGGTTTAATATCTGTTTTAATTTTCCTTTTTTAGTGAATATCATTTGTTTAGTTTGGGGAATTTAAATTTAGAGCTCCCATGTTTCCCCATTCTGCACTTTTTCCTAAGCACTTCGTTTATTTGCTTCTCAGCTACTTTCTGATTTGTTTTAAGGCCATATGGTAGTCATCTGCAAACAAGAAAATGCCTATTCCTGCACTCATTCTTTTTGGGAGATTGTTTGTCATTACATTGAATAAGGTAGGACTGAGGACATTAGCCTGGGGAGTGCCATTTATGATTGTAGATACACAAGAGCAGACTTTCCCTACTCTGACCTCCATAGTTCTTTTACTTAAGAACTCCTTTATCCACTTATACACTCTTCCTTTTATGCAATAAGCCCTCTCTCCTTAATGCACCATATGCTTTTTCAATATCTAGGTAAGCTAATCTATCTATATATATAAAAGTCAAATGGTGTATGTATGCGTGTATGCGTGCGTGTATGTACGTGCACTTACTCCTTCCACACCGTTTGAGCTAGAGACTTGAAATTTGGTACAGTTAGAGGTCTTAGGGTCCTAATCAGCGTAAGAGTCAAATATCACCTCTGACGCCCCCCAGGGGTGAAATTATTTAAAGGCCAATCACATCAGCTGGGCAGCTGCTGTTCTCTGTGACATAGTTATGATGTCATAATACCCCCTCCAACGGACCCTGCATTCGCTCAGCTCTCTGCCCCTCCCCCCTCCAACAGACCCCACACTCGCTCAGCTCTCTGCCCCCTCCCCCCTCCAATGGACCCCACACTCGCTCAGCTCTCTGCCCCCTCCCCACCTCCGACGGACCCGAGTTGGGTTTAGTCGGAGGGAAAGTGAGGTAGGGGTGTCGGGTTTGGTCGGGGGGTGAGGTGGGGGTGTCGGGTTTGGTCCGGGGATGAGGTGGGGGTGTCGAGTTTGGTCGGGGGGGTAAGTGAGCCGGGGGTGTTGGGTTTGGTCTGAGGGGGTGGGAAGGTGTCAGGGTGGGTGAGGGGTGAGGTGTGGGTGTTGGGGTTGGTCAGGGGGTGTTGGGTTTGGTGGGGGGGTAAGGTGGGGGTGTTGGGTTTGTTTGGCGGGGTGAGGAGGGGGGTCGGGGTTGGTCGAGAGGTAAGTGAGGTGTGGGTGTTGGGTTTGTTTCTGGTGGTAGGTAGGGGTGTCGGGTTTGGTTGGGAGGGAAGTGAGGTGGGTGTGTGAGGTTTGGTCTATGGGGGAAAGGAGAGCGCGGCGGCGGAGGTGTGGGTGTTGGTCAGGGGGTGTTGGTAGGGGGGTGATGTGGGGGTGTTGGGTTTGGGTGGGGGGGTGAAAATGTGAGTCGGGATTGGTCAAGGGGTAATTGAGGTGGGGGTGTCGGGTTTGGTCGGGGGGGTGAGGTGGGGGTGTCAGGTTTGCTCTCTGCCCCCTCCCCCCTCCAACGGACCCCGCACTCGCTCAGCTCTCTGCCCCCTCCCCACCTCCGACGGACCCGAGCAACGCCGGGTATTTTCGCTAGTACCCCGGCTGGGGGGTGATGGGCAAAGAGAGAGAAGAGAGAGAGAGATATAAAAGTCAAATGGTGTATGCGTGAGTGCGTGTATGTATGTTCCCTTACTCCTTCCACACCGTTTGAGCTAGAGACTTGAAATTTGGTACAGTTATAGGCTTTAGGGTCCTAATCAGGATAAGAATTGAAATTTTTTCAAATCTCACCTCTGACGCCCCCTAGGGGTGAAATTCTTTCAAGCCCATTCACATCAGCTGGGCAGCAGGTTAACACCTGCTGTTCTCTGTGACATAGTTATGATGTAATAATACCCCCTCCAACGGACCCCGCACTCGCTCAGCTCTCTCCCCCCTCCCCCCACTCCAACGGCCCCCCCACTCACTCAGCTCTCTCCCCCACTCCAATTCCCCCCCCCACTCGCTCAGCTCTCTCCCCCACTCCAACGCCCCCCCCACTCGCTTAGCTCTCTCCCCACTCCCCCCAACGGCCCGCACATTTGCTCAGCTCTCTCCCCCCTCAGGTAAGAATCGAAAAATTTTAAAATCTCACCCCCCTGCCCTCGCTCCAATGGACCCCCTCCACTCGCTCAGCTCTCTCCCCTCTCCCCCCCCTCTGATGGACCCGAGCAACGCCAGGTATTTTTGCTAGTATTATATATTCTTCATTTTGCATACTTCTTTTGTGCTTCTGTCTCTAATCTTACTATATGATCAGCTGCACTTTTCCCCAGACTGTACCTAATTTGCATGTCGTGTATTTCTCCCCAGATATGTTGCTAATCCATTGGTAGTTCAGCTTTTCACCATTTACTTTTGTACAGTTTTAGTAGTATTTTCAGACTCCCTTCGTCCAGATATTTTAGTACCTTGTTACACACATACAATCCTTGCCTGTTAAGTTTTTACTTTGAGCTATAGATTTTTAAGTTTCCCTCATACAGAAGATTTTATTTAACATCATATCTTCATCTTTCTCCCACCTTTTCCAGTTTTTATTATTGTCTTGAATAGTTTTTTCCTCACACAAGTTTCTATCAACTGATTTCACCATTACGAATGTTGTGGAATATTTCTGCTATTGCTTCTGCTTTTTTTTTCATTACAGTTTTTATCCCTTGGCCTTCTACAATTAGACTTAATATATAAACTTACTTTTACTCTGTATTCCATTCATTGTGCTAATCTGCCTATATACTGTGATGTTTTAGTATCTTTATTTTCCCCACAGTCCTCTCTCCACCTTCTTTTTTTTTTGCCTTTAACAGTCCTCTATGCAATTGCCTTTTTTCTTTTATACTTCATTAAGTCCTCACTATTCATTGTATTTTTCACTTTTTTATATGCCTTGTTCCTTTTCTTAAGGCCTTTTTTACACTCCTCTACCTTTTGGATCACTTGATAGCATAGGTATAGTTAACTTTGCTGCCACTGATTCTCTTAGGTATAATGCTACTAAATTCCTGAATGTCATCATCATTGTTCATTAGTAGTTCCACTATATTTGCTTCTAAATGTTTCCCAGGTTTTTTAAAAGAAATATTCCACATAGTGGGCTTTCTGCCATCCTCAACATTGCCTTCACCTTTGTATATTATAAGCACAGGTAAGATCAACTTCCCAGCTGCATTTGCTTGTGATACTACTTGACCCAATCCCCTCCTCCTTCTTTCTAAGGAATTTTTCCTTTATTCTGTTCTATCAGCCTCCTTGTAGCTCAGCTACTCCCTTATTACTTTGCTAAAGGAGCACCACTTGGAGCACAGGATGACAGCAGCTAATTCTGACATCAGACTGTTTCCCATTGACTTCAGGAATATATTCCCTTTTGAGCAAGGGCATCTTATGGAATCCATAACATTTTATTTTTAAAGATTGCTTTTTCTTCATAAATCTTTGGACTTCTGATTTTATTATATATTAGGGTTGTCAAAGGGTTAAAATTAATCTAATTAATTGCACAATTAAAATTAATCACAATTAATCACATTGTTAATAAAATACCATTTATTTAAATATTTTGGATGTTTTCTATATTTTCAACATGAATACAAAGTGTACAGTGCTCACTTTATATTTTTTATTACAAATATTTGCACTGTAAAAAACATAAGATAGTATTTTTCAATTCACCTAACACAAGTGCTGTAGGGCAGTTTCTTTATCCTGAAAGTTGTACTTACAAATGTAAAATTATGTAAAAAAACCCTGCATTCAAAAATAAAACAATGTAAAACTTGAGAGCCTAGAAGTCCACTCTGACCCACTTCTTGTTCAGCCAATTGCTCAGACAAACAAGTTTGTTTACATTTGCAAGAGATAGTGCTGCCTGCTTCTTATTTACAATGTCACCTGAAAATGAGACCAGACATTTGCATGGAACTGTTGTAGCTGGCATTGCAACATATTAAAGTGCTAGAGGTGCTAAAGATTGATATGTCCCTTCATGCTTCACCTACCATTCCAGAGAACATGCGTCCATGCTGATGATGGGTTCTGCTCGATAATTATCCAAAGCAGTGCATTCTGACATGTTCATTTTCATCATCTAATTCAGATACCATCAGCAGAAGATTGTTTTTCTTTTTTGGTGGTTCAAGTTTTGTAGTTTCCGGATTGGAGTGTTGCTCTTTTAAGATTTCTGAAAGCATGCTCCACACCCTGTCCTGATCAGAATTTGGAAGGCACTTCAGATTTTTAAATCTTGGGTCAATTGCTGTAGCTATCTTTAGAAATCTTACATTGATTCCTTATCTGCATTTTGTTAAATCTGCAGTAAAAGCGTTCTTAAAATAAACAACGTGCTGGGTCATCATCTGAGATTTCCATATGATGAAATATATGACAGAATCCAGGTAAAACAGAGCAGGAGACATATAATTCCCCCAAAGGAGTTGAATCACAAATTTAATTAATGCATTATTTTTTTAACAAGTGTCATCAGCATGAAAGCATCTTCTGGAATGGTGGCTGAAGCATGAAGGGGCATCTGAATGTTTAGCATACCTGGCACGTAAATACCTTGCAATGTTGGCTATAAAAGTACCATGCAAATGTCTGTTCTTACTTTGAGGTGACATTGTAAATAAGAAGCAGGCATCATTATCACCCATAAATGTCAACAAACTTGTTTCTCTTAGTGATTGGCTGAACAAGAAGTAGGACTGAGTGAACTTGTGGGCTCTAAAGTGTTGCACTGTTTTGTTTCTGAGTGAAGTTATGTAACAAAAAAAAATCCTACATTTGTAAGTTGCACTTTCATGATAAAGAGATTGCACTACAGTATTACTATTTGGTGAATTGAAAAATACTATTTATTTTGTTTATTTTTTTACGGTGCAAATATTTGTAGTAAAAATAATATAAAGTGAGTACTGGACACTTTGTATTCTGTGTTTATAATTCAAATCAATGTATCTGAAAATGTATACAAATATCCAAAAATATTTAATACATTTCAATTGGTATTCTATGGTTTAACACTGCAATTAAAACTGATTAATCACAATTAATTTTTAATCATGATTAATTTTGAGTTAATCATATGAGTTAACTGCACTTAATTGGCAGCTCTATTATATATATTTTCTGTCTCCCATCATTTAGCCTCTGGTAGTTGTAGCAGGATGTTGACTCACCCCTGTGGCGCCTCCCGCTGGTCGTCCAGGGAATTAGCTTCTTCCAGCATCCAGAGCTCCCTCGGCAGGCCGATGTCCTGCTTGCTGCTCTGACCCATGTTCCTCCTGGACCCCGGTGCCCTCTTATCTAGGGTGCTACACCGCTGCAGTACCCCCCCAGTCTCAGGGTCTCCCCTCCCTGGGGACCCCCACCTCCTATCCCCTCCTTACCTCAGTCTATGCGACTGAGGATCACCACTTACCCCCATTCATTGGGGCAGACTGCAGTATAATTGTCACTCATCACCGGCAAGGAAGATTTGGCCTGCTGCTTCTGCCTCTGTAGCCATGGGCTGCCCCCTGCAACCCTAGTACCCCTTTGTTGGGCCTTCCCTTAGGCCCTGCAGCCTGGGGGTTTCCAGGCCAGAGCTTCCCCAGCTCCTCTTGCCTTGCCCCAGCCCTGCTTCCCTCTAGGTACTCTATCAAGCTCCCTGCAGCCAGGCCAGTCTGCCTCCTCAGACAGAGAAGAAAGACTCTCTCTGCAGCAAACACTGGGCCTTTTTATCAGGGCCAGCTGGGTCCTAATTGACCCAGCCACAGCTGCTTCCATTGCAGCCCTCGGTTGCCTTACGTTGCAGTCCTCTGCTGGGCTGCCTTTCTCTAGCTACTGCCCTTTTTTTTTTTTCCTTGGTGAAAGTAGATTCTTTCATGATAGTTACACCTAGTAGGGATGTTGCTGCAGCTGATTGTCAGACTTGGACAGTTTCAATTAAAAAATATAAACTCTAGAGAGGCCCCTCCCCGCCGTGTGGTGCGGCATGGAGCTAGCCAGCGCTATGCTGCACTCGGGCCGGCAGCAAATGGGCGGATGATGTCACACATACTGCTGCTTGTTCTTGGTGGCTGCCTTGCTGGCCAGGTCCTTGGCTTTCTCAGTGGCTGCTAAGGCTGTCTCCTTGGCTTTCTCAGTGGCCTCCTTCTCCGTCTCCACCAAGGTCTTGGAGGGAGCGTCTCCTTGCATTCTAGCTAGCACGTATTCAAAACCCTTGGTGCTCTTGGTCACGTTGCTCTTGAACCTGGTCAGACCAAACTCCTGGATGGCTCAGGAGATGCCAAACAGGCTGGAGGAGACCCACGCTTCCCGTTTGACTTGAGTCCAGCTGCTGTTCTCTGTATTCACACAGTAAACACAGTGCTCCTCCACGACCATCAGACGTGCATGATTGATGTTCCAGGTGAACGTGGTCATGATTCGGTTCTGCGGGTCCATAATGGAATCTTCCAGGATGTATACAGAGTGGGCGACACTAGCAGGAAAGAAGCGCTCTGCCCACCGCGGCATCCTATTGGTCTTGGTCAGGAGCTGCCTGGAGAGCAGTTTCTGGTCCGCTGTCACCTCCCAGTATACAATGTCTTCGGTCAGGACATGCTTGCTATAGGGGTTTGGGTAGCGCTGCCAGAAGGCAGCTTCTATGGGTCGCCCCCTGCAACCCCAGTACCCTTTGTTGGGCCTTCCCCTAGGCCCTGCAGCCTGGAGGTTTCCAGGCCAGAGCTTCCCCAGCTCCTCTTGCCTTGCCCCAGCCCTGCTTCCCTCTAGGTAATCTATCAAGCTCCCTGCAGCCAGGCCAGTCTGCCTCTACAGACAGAGGAGACTCTCTCTGCAGCAAACTCTGGGCCTATTTATCAGGGCCAGCTGGGTCCTAATTGACCCAGTCACAGCTGCTTCCATTGGAGCCCTCGGTTGCTTTATGTTGCAGTCCTCTGCTACTATTTGGCTTCCCAGGAGGTGGACGGGCCTAAGCCCGCCCATTACTAAAGCCCCTCCCCCAGCCTTGTGGGAGGGACACTGGACCCGGGGCCAACTGAATACTTGGGACAACTAATGAAAAAACAGGGAAGGGAGTGAGGGTCACAGGTTCAAAACAAGGGTACCGGATGGGGACACCAAACAGAGAATCCCGCACAGCGCCCACTGCTCCTCAAAGCTGTCGAGGGAACCAGTGGAACTCTGCCCGGACGCGTGAGATCAGGGAGGACCGGAAATAGTGCAGTCCTCTGCTGGGCTGCCTTTCTCTAACTATTACCCTTTGCAGGGCTGTTTTAATCCCCTTTTTCCTGGAGTGGGGCAGCCGCCCCACTACAGTAGTACTCTGTGAATGCCAGGGAAGCTCCAGAAGTTTGGTGTTTGGATAAACAAAAATACGGATACAAGAGAGATTACGTAGAATGTGGGAGAAATCAGCACAGATTCACTCAAAAAACCCACACTTAATGATCTCACAACATGCATGGAGTGTGCCAGAAATGTTCATGGCACTAAAATAAAAGTTATGTCCCTTCCCCCAAAGAGTTTACAATCTAAATTAGTAAAGAAAGTGAGGAATACTTGTAGCACCTTAGAGACTAACTAGTTTATTTCAGCATAAGCTTTCGTGAGCTATAGCCCAGTTCATCGGATGCACAGAATGGAACAGAAGTAAAATGCATTATACACACAGAAAGAAAAAGAAAAGAAAAAAAATTGTACATTAGCATACCAATTCTTCCTGGCCATTCCATTAAAGATTCGATGGTTTCAGTTTTGAAACAGAAAAACTTCCAAAACAGACTCCAACGAGAAACTGAGAAACTGGAATTAATTTTCAAATTGGATACAATAAACCAAGGGCTTAACAGAAGTTCAGATTGGTTCTCTCATTACAGTAATTAATTGCATTTCCTGAGTTACTGACAACAGATCTCCATTTCAAAAGGTGTATCTTCCTCCTAGTGATAATGGACCATCTACATTTAACAGCCCTCTTAGAATCGGTATGCTAATGTACTTTTTTTTTTCCTTTCTTTTTCTTTCTGTGTGTATAAATGCATTTTACTTCTGTTCCATTCTACGCATCCGACGAAGTGAGCTATAGCTCACGAAAGCTTATGCTGAAATAATCTAGTTAGTCTCTAAGGTGCTACAAGTATTCCTCGCTTTCTTTACGGATACAGACTAACATGGCTGCTATTCTTGAATCTAAATTAGTTACATTAAATGCTGAGTGATGATATCAGACACTGCTGATATTTCTACATGGGAATGATAAACCCAGGGCTGGTCAGGCTAGCTCCCCTTTGACTTGCAGGGCTTAGACTTCGGAGTTGAAAAATCACTGTGTAGATGTTTGGGCTCAGCCTGCAGCCTGAGATCTGGAACTTTGTGAGGGTGGAGGGTCCCATAGCTCAGGCTCAAGCCTGAACCCAAACATCTTCACAGTGATTTGTATCCCCACATCCCGAGCTCCATGAACCTGAGTCAGCTGATCCAGGACAGCTGCAGCTATGCTTTTACCCCTTTATTGACATACCCTGATGGAAGGAATAGGGTGAGGCAATGACAAATTCACAGCAAGGATATCCTGCCTTTTCTTTGGTTAGTAACACAAACAGAAGAGTGGACACAGACAGAGGAGAGCAGCAAAGTGTGTAGCCAGTTGGCAGAGCAAGAGACCATCTTCAGAGATGGTCCAAACTCCCGCTTCTGACCTCATTGCTTACTTGTCTTATCTATTTTGAAAGGTACTTCAGAATAAAATACAAGTCACCATGGTTAACCCTCTTCTTTTCTTCTCCTGGTAAGGAGACTTCTCAGCTCCCTACATTCCCTCCCTCCCCACTCCCCCGCATGAGGAACAAAATCCTTTTCATATGGACTTTGCTCTGCCTGGCCCTCATCCCACAAAGGGATCCACAACTTCAATAAAGTCAAGTTTCAAAACTAGGGTTTTGTTTATTTATTGCGGGATTGGATTTTTGTTTTGTTTCATTTTTTAGATGCGGGGGAGGGAATGGAAGGGCTTAAATAGTTGGTTAGGAGTCTCTCCATCATTCCCTATGATGCAATGTGGTGAAAAAATAACATTTAAATGTTTGTTTTCAGGCAGCATCAGGAGCAATTTTTCGTATGAGAATGCAATATTAGGTCATTCTATTATTCTGTTCAACTGAAGAATTTAAAATACTCAGAGTGTCAGTATTTTGATAATCACAATGTCAATTCTACCCCCACTTAACCACCCAACAAAAGAATACATCTGTTGCCCCTAGTTTTTTCTCTATACTTTCCTATACCACTACTTACCCTACATTCTACAGATCGAATAGGAGCTATTTTTTAAAAAAGGGTTAAGTAATTTAGGAGCCTAAATCCCATTTTCAAAAGTAACAGGGGGAGGGGCACCTATCCTATGGACCAAGCCCCAAAGCTGCCACGGCAAGGAAAGGCTCTTTCTTCCCCTCCCCCCAGGTGCTGCTGCAGGGAGAAAAGGCTGGGAGGAGTCGTCTCTCCCCACCATAGCCCCAGATCACCCTCCTGAACCAAGGCCTTAATGACCCCTAGAACTCACCCCCCCAAACACAGCCCTCACCCACTGCCCCCCAACCCTCTGCTCCAGCCCCAAGCCCCCTGCCACACTTCAAACCCTCCAGATAGAGATGCACATTACAAAATTCATTCGGAACAAGGGTGGGGGAAAAATAGAGGGAACACTGCCTCCGGGTGGCCAATTATGGCAAAGTGATGAATGCAGTGTCTACACTGATGTTTGCTCAATCTAACTTCGTGGCAAAAGCTTTACACCCCTTCAAGGCGATTTTATTTTGTCAGAAAAGCAGGAGAGTTTTTTCTGGTGGGAGGAGCATTGTAGTGTACAAACCTCCACTGTTTTGTTTAAGAAGAGCTGCCTTTTGCTGTCAAAACTGGGTATTATACACAAAGCCTAAGCGAAATCATCTTGTTTCGGCTTCCTGGTCTGTTGTCTGAAATCTTCTAAAAGAGGAGCATCGTAAAAGATGTATACCAAATAATGACCACCACATTTTTGCAATATATTTTGGATGACTAATTATTTGCTAAAGAACAATTCCAAGCATAAACAAATAGTCATCCAAATATCTGTAAACAAATAGTAAAATGTGAAACAGTGGAACAAAATGTACCATTTTTATTTGCAAAATAAATCACTTTTTGTGATAGAGCAGACTGAATAATAGTTATGGTCAAAATTGAAATTATTCACAAATGCCACATTCTCATTCAGCATATTGGTTCCTTCTTTATTCTTGAGAGATGTGGTTATTTTACTGACATTTTATTACAGAAAGCATTGCAAAGCCAAAAGAACTATGCAGAATGAATCTGTATTATTATCTGCTTCATGTAACATCAACAGAAATTGTCCACTAGACTTTAGTTGCAGGATCTTTATTACGGTGTTGATAGATGAGCCAGTAAGAGTGCAGATTGCTTTCCAGAACTTAGACTGAGATTGTAGGGCTGGCAATTATAGAAATCATTTGTTGCCTTGCAAACAGAGCCAATCTTGAAAGAATAAGTATGGAACTTTATGATGCCATTGTCATGGAGTCACTTTTTAAATTGTAACTGCACTTCAATTCACATATCCAAAGAACAAGAGGATGTCTATTACTTTGCAGGTAGTTTAGGTAACTACATTATGACATTTTTACTGTTAAATGTATGTTACAAGTCCTGAATACTTATACATTTTAAAATACAGAAGTATATATTCTTGTTGAATCTTAGGTAAAGATAAATACAATAAAAAGAAAAGAGTACTCAGACATTTTGGAAATCGGGTTATATAAGCACCATAGAAACAGTTTTCACTTAAATGGGATTCTGTGAAAAGTAAAAATGAAACCTCAACCTAGCCAAGCCAGAAGAAAGATTCTTATAGGGCTTGTCTACACAGGGACATTCAGAAAAGTTATTCCAAATTAACTAAGGGCTGGGCTATACTATGGGGATGGGGTCAACATAAGATACACAACTTCAGCTATGTAAACAGCATAGCTGAAGTCACAGTATCTTAGGTCAACTTACCTGGATATCCCCACAGAGGCAAGTCATCCACGACCACTCCTCCGCCGACTTCGCTTACTCCTCTCGCTGAGATGGAGTACAGGAGTCGGTTCGGTGATCTATTTACCGCGTCTAGATGAGACGCAATAAATCGATCCCTGATACATCGAGTGCTACCTGCCAATCCGGTGGGTAGTGTAGCCTTATCCTAAAGCTATGCTTTTAAATTGGATTAGTTAAACTGCATTAAACCCCTGTGTGGACAGTCTCATTCAGAATTAAAAATTGGCTTTAATTTGGCTCCTGTAGATAAACCAAAGGGCATTAGAGCACAATGCTTTGGTGTGCTCTACAGATCATACTCCTGTAGATAAACCAAAGGGTTTATCTACAGGACTATGATCTGTAGAGCACACCAAAGCATTGTGCTGTAATGGCACAAACCACAAGTTCACATAGTCCTTTTTCAAACAGGACTATGTTAATAAAAACTAGGTACCTCATAGTTCACTCCAGCAGAATCCTCATGAGGCAGTTATAGTATAACACTTTAATATGCTCTTCATTTCATGCTGTTGTAGTCTGCATTGTAGCAGAGTAGACATGGGGCTTGTCTACACTACCCACTGGATTGGCAGGCACCAATCAATCCAGTGAGGGTCAATTTGTCATGTCTAGTATATAGGTGATAAATCGACCGCGAGTGCTCTCCCATCATCTCTGGTACTCCACCAGAACGAGACGTGCAAGCGGAGTTCATGGGAGAGCATCAGCTGTTGATTTATCACAGTGAAGACACCACAGTAGGTAGATCCAAGTACATCAACTTCAGCTACGCTAGTCACATAGCTGAAGTTACACAAATTAGATCGACCCTATGCGGTAGTATAGACAAGCCCATCGACTTGGAGCTTGTCCACATCTGAAGCACTACCCTGGCACAGCTACAATGCTGCAGCAGTCTTGCAGTAGTGCTTCAGGGTAGACATTGCCTTTGCTGATGCAAGGAGTTCTACACTGGCAGTTAAAACAGATTAATGAGGTGGCTCTGAGGGGTGGATTTTCACACCCCTGAGTGATGTAAATGGGTCTCTCTCTTTAGTGTAGATCAGGCCTAAGTGAATTAAGATAAACTGAATTAAGGCCACTTCAATTCTAGATGAGAGGGATCACATAGTGGTTTAATACACTTTAACTAATCCACATTCAATTTACAGCTTTAGTTAATTTGGAATAACATTCCTGAATGTCTCCATGTAGAGAAGCACTTAGGTTTGCTAATGTCAAACATTTTGCTTAAAGGGTGGGATCTTTATGTTAAAAATAAATGGTTTCAAGTATTCTATAAATACCAACTACCCCTTCTATATTTAATCTCATTTATGTAATGCAAGCAGTAGCAGTTCTGAATAGCTCCTGAGAACTACATCCAGATGTTTACAGATTCAGCCATAAATCTATCAAAGAAAGCAGCCCGTTATGCCATCTTCTGCTGAGTAACTATAGTTTTAATAATACTCTGCACCTTCATCACTGACAGCTTGAAAATTGCTTAAAATTAACCCAACAGGGAGTGTTCTTGTTGCACCTAAGACAAGATGGGGGAACTTGGTAGAGTTTTAGGTTCTGAGAGACTCACAAACTATATTTTCAAAAGTTCATTTTTCTAATGAGATCATAAACTAGTTTGAGTTTGCAGACATTTTTTCCTGTATGTACAATTAGTGGTATTTGAAATTTATACTATATCACTTTCTAGCCATTGCTATACATTATTAAAATTTGATTATTAACCTACAAAATTAGGGCGCCACAGGTATGTACGCTACCTCTGGGCTACGTAATGGAATTTTCTGTGGCTATTAGCTCCAACCAGGGCTATACAGAGGTTTTCAGGAGCGTGGGGAAAAATCTGAAACTGAAGCTCCCAACTCTTTAAAAAAATTATGTTGGACATAAAGTTGAAGAAGAATACCCACAAAAATAATTAAAACAAAGGTACAAAAATAGTGAAGTAGGTACAGGCATGGGGTACCGTTCTAAAGTGAACCTACCTTCATTCACAGTGTAGCAGCAGGTCCTAAAGAGCTGGGCCAACATCCCTCCTCTGGGTATTGCAGTGTGGTGCATGGGGTCACAGCATCACTCATGTTTGGCCCAGTCATCCCTCCATCATAAGTAGGGGTGGCCAGGTCAAACTGGAGTTGTGTTGGGACCCCATGGGACAGATCACAATGGCACTTAGTTCGAGGGCCCCTCTGACATCGAGGACCTGGGGCAAACTATCCTTTTAGCCCTCCTCCCCAGGCAACCCTGACTGCAGCTGTGCGCTGGGGACTGTGTGGGTACAAGCAGGTGTCACTAGACTATGTTTATGGTCAGAGATGGAAGGCTGGAAGGGCTCCAGTGCCATGGTTTGGATTTGTGAATGGTGGGTACCTAGAGCAAGGGTTCGATTTTGGGGTTCACAGGAGCAATTGAGGCAGGGTTAAAGCCCACAGCAGCACATCTTATGATCAGGGTAGGGGCCAGCAGGGATTCCTAAAATGGGTTTAGGGTTGGACCCATAGGGCTTCTTGGCTCTGGATTAGGGTTGGTGAAGCAAGGGCACCTAGGGCTAGACTTAGACAGTATTCACAGGGCTCCAGGTTAAAGATAGGGCTACCCATGGTAGGACTAAAGGGACTCAGGTTAGTTCTGGATCTCACAGGTCTCTCTTGTCTATGATTATGGCTGGGGCAGCACTCCACAGGCTATAGTTAGGGCTGGAGCTGGCAAGACTACCTGGGTCAGGGATAGAGCTGGGTCTGGCTGGGCTAAGCAGGCTAGGTCTAGGTCTAGGACCAGCAGAAGTGTCCCAACTAGGGTTAGGGTTGGCACCAGCAGGGTTACCTGGTCTACAGGTGGGTTGGGTTTAGGTCTGTCTGTATCAGGAGTCCTTGGGCTAGGGTGATGGTCAGTGTGACATTCTATACCTTGGAGGAGTGTATTATAACCCCCATATTCCTCATTTTCGTGATCTCACAAATAAAGCATGCCTTGTAAGGTATCAGGGGAAAGGTTATGATATGCTGAAAGTCATTTCTCTATCCATATATGTGTCTCATTACTGCATATGAAGTTATGAGAATTGTGTTTTATGGTGGTCACTAAAGCATGCTGTAAATTGGGGAATCAGAGGTAACAACAAGGAAAGTAACCAACACTCAGGCAGGGTGTCAAACAACCCACCAATACCCATTGTCCAGCAAGAGAGATACAATACAATGACTCACCTGCATGAGGCCACAACAGGAGAATTGCTCAATGCTTGGAGAAACCCAGCAATGCATTACAGACATGCCTGGACTTCTGTTCTACAAGCACATGGACTGAGGGTATAAAACAGACAGAGTGGACACATATTGGGCCATTCTCCTGCTCCCACCTCTTCTGCAAGCAACCAAGACACTGAGAAGAAGACAAGACTCCAACACAGGAGATTGGCCTGTGTTTGATGATCAAACCTGTATATTAAGGATTGCAATATCCAGTGGGGTGAGAAAAAACTGCTTAATCTCGTTGCTGCCCAGTCTAATAGAGCTGAGAGTTTAGACTGCATGCTTCTATTTTATTTTATTTTGGTAACTACTCTGACTTGTTATGCTTTGACTTATAATCACTTAAAATTTATCTCTGTAGTTAATAAGTCTGTTTGTTTATTCTGCCTGAAGCAGTGAGTTTGATTTGAAGCATGTCAGAGACTCCCCATAGGATAACACGCCTGGTACATATCAATTTCTTTGTTAAATTGACAAACTCATAGAAGCCTGCAGCATCAAGCAGACATAACTGGACATTGAAAGATGGATGTTCATAGGGTTGTGCTGGGATTGGAGATATTGGCTAGTGTAATTTGCTTTCAAGTAGATAGGAGCAGTTTACATCCCAGAGGCTGTATGTGAACAGCCCAGAAGTGGGGATTTTCACAGCAGAGGAGGGTAAGGCTGATTTCCAGAGTCAAGGATCGGAGTGACCTGGTAGATCACAGGACCAGATAACACCAGAGGGGAACATTGCAGTCGGGCCTTGAGATAGATGAGCATGAGGGTTAGGGCTGGGGTTTATTTATTTATTTATTTATACAACTAGGTTCATTTATGGGGTTAGTAGTTCATTCAAAGTTAAGAAACCTACTTGGAGTTGAAATGGAGGAAAGCTTAATTTCCTGATCCAATCTATGAAGAAGAACTAGATGTGATGGGAAGAGATAGTCTAGTTCCTAAATCTTGAAGGAAAAAGAGTAGCCAAATACAACCGGTTTAATTCACTAACTACAGATAATACTTTTTAAAATAAATCAGCTAGTTTTTAAATGCAAAACATATTTTGATTAACTTTTTGAGATTCTTTTCTTATGTATCCAGGACATTTAAAGAAATTTAATGTAACTATTTTAAAATGCTGGTTTTGTGCATTTTAACTGATTTTGAATTTCCATCCAAATAACGCTTAATACAAATCACTAGAAAAAATTAATCCTAAACTAGTAAATAGGAACTGCATCATTCACTAATATAATAAAAAACTAACAGATAAAGAATCTGAACAAATATAAATTAAACCATACAAATGCTTGCCAGAATTTGATTTTGTTAATGTTTATTTCAAAGCATTTTTTATATTTTGATTATTTAACTTATCATAGTTGGGGAAAATTAAGGCTGGGGTAGATAATTATTAATCAGAGTAGATGGTGAGATTCAAAATGTTAATGTTATATAAAAATTAAAACACAAATTGTCAACATCATATGTCAAAATATACAAGGAAGTATCCTTAAATCAAACTCTAAAAGGTTCTTGAAGATTTTTTCATACTTTGCTTATCTGTAAATTTCCGTTATCATCAATCGAAATATTTTGTCATCGGTTTGTGCGTATATGGTAAAATCAACATTACCAGTACAAACACAATCCTTCCAATCCTAAAATACAATTTATTACATAAATGGGTATATATCTAGTGTATCTTCCTGGTTAGCAAAAAGAAGCACCAAATTTAGTGTAAAGGGCAATATTTAGTTTAAATCACGTTTAATGGTTTTAATGGCTAATCAACGAGAACCAATCTTTCTTTAGGAAAATAGCTAAAAAAATACAAATGCAAAACAAGATTAAAATCAATGGTTTAAATCAAGCTTTCTTGCTGGTTAATTTCAATCATGATTAAAATCAATCTATCCTGCTTTCCTCCTATTTCTCTGACTCTTTTTTTTCCAGCATTTGTTTTGGTGGCCACTCCTCCAGTCGTCTCCCCTGGTTTGAATCTTTGAGCTCTTCTCAGAACTACAGACTTCAACCTGGCTGCTTGTATTATGGTGAAGCATTGCATAAAAGAACTTGCAGTCACATTAAAGAAAAGGACAACTCTGAGCGACTCGATAACTCATGTTGGTCTTGTAGGCTGCATTTGACCTCTCTGATCTAGCAATATGAGTTTCTTTTAGATTGTATTATGAAATCAGAATTTCTTACCTAGGTAAGGATTTGCAGCTAAATCATTTCAAGTATTTCCAAACTAAAGCCAATCCTTATACGGTGTTGATGAGCTCTTGAAAACGGACATGAAGAATTCCCAGAATAATCTGAAATTTGTTACAATACTTAAGAGAAATTTTTACAATAGAAAATTCTAGTGCTAAATATTGTAATCCAGTAACCAAGGAAAATGATACATTCATTTGCAGCTAAAACAGCTGATAAGAAGTCCCAATAGAGCTTTATTTTTTTGAAAAACAAACTTCCTAGGCCCCAGATAAAAACACATGAGGCAAACATGTTTAATAAAACACATGACAATGGGTGTGATTCCTCTCTGTGATACCAGTCCTGAACTCTATTTTTAGAGGGCTAACTCACTGGCATTAATGTGAGTATGTCTCTTGGAGGGGGGAGTCACATCCCCAGCTCCAAAGTATAAACACCCTAAAAAGACTAAAGTAACTATATTTAGTGATAATGAGATCAATATTCATTAGGATATAGGATTTTTCACCAGACCTGTGAAATTCTATTGTCTGTGCTTCTCAGTCAGATAATTTTTAGCAATCCTTTTCTCAGGTTATCTTTATCAATAAAATTGATGTCATACTTTTTAAACAATTCCTACATTATTCAATTATTTTTAAATGCAATTTTGGAACGTTCTTTAAAAGAAGTGAATACTTGGCTTGTTCAGTTTCTTATACCAGCTATTAAGTATGCATTAGAGAATTATTCTCTATGCAAGAGCTCCTAAATATGCAAGTATGCAAGAGCTCCTAAATATCATCTCATACCACTGCAGGAAGGCATGGACCAAATTTTTAATAGCCCAATGGTTACAGGACATATGTATTTAAGGAGAATGCACACTCAGAAGAAACTAATTAACATCAAACACTAATTAGTCCCTCAGTATTTAGCAATGAAGTATCAGCAGCTGCCTTAGATGCCATATGCTAATTAGCATTAATAAACTTCAGAAATAATTGTCTCCATTGTTCTGTGTCATAATACTCCCTCTAATTGTACTTTGGAGAGCACTGGCTATAAATGGTAGCAAGTATTACATTGGATTGCTTGAAGTTTAATGAGCAATTTACTGCAACTTGTGGCAATAGAAAAGTGTATATACAGGAAGGGAAAAGATTAATGACAATTAAAAAATCCATAATTAACATGTTGGCTTGTGTGCGTGTCTCTAGCTACCCAGAAGTTCTATGGGATTGGAGATAGATTATTTGCCTCAGGATTGTCTGATCTCGTGATATGCAGCAAAATCATAAAAGGGTGATGCCTGAATCACTGCCTCGGCAGGCTGATGCTCCCGACACCAGCTTCATCTCTTACGCAAAACACTGCAAGCTCTCTAGCTAGAGTGTTTATGCTCCACTTTTGGATTTTATGGATATGGAGAATTCCATTTGTGTAATGGTGGGGGGGGGGGGCAGTACTATTTTTGGCTCACCTTGATCAATGTGCATTATCTAGTGAAGGATGTTTTTTTCCACAGAATGATACTTTCTTTGCAACTTGAAACAACTGTAGCAATTGTTTTGCTTTTAAAAAGACAAAACACCAGGGCTATGCAGAGGGAAATGCTAGTTTAATTGTAGGGCAGTGGCATAAATGATCTCACAGCCCTCAGCAGCCTGGAACTATAGAGGGCCTATTAAAGCTTCTCTGCAGGCTTGATACTAAGGTTACCTACAACTACCAACAGGGATTTTCTGGTGCTGAAGTGTTTCCATGAAGAACTCAGTTTCTATCCCCATCTCTGCCCTGCTACCAATGACTAGGTGAGCAATATCCATTCTGCACTGGAAGCTGACTGGTGCAAACATAGAGAGCACCCCTAAATTGACCAATGTCTCAGAGCGTGAGACACAGTAGTATGGCACGTGTGTTTAGGAAAAAGAGAAAAATCAGGTAAACAAATGAAAGGAGGAAGAGATATTGTTTCAGCTGGTAACAGGGGAGAGGTGGAAGGGGATCTGCATACCATCCAAGAAGCCAGAAAGACAAGGCTCAGGAGCAGGGAACAAGGTGTGTTAAGATGGACATTTTAGCCAAGACTAGTAAAAATTATTATCAAAAGTGCTCACTTGATCCTACCACAGTTTCAGCTGAACCAGTGATAGCCCTACTGTAGACATGGCTCTTTTTGAACAAACATTTTTTTTAAAATCTGTGTTTAGTTAAACCCACTACTTTTTAGCAGTTTTAACTAACCTGGTGATTAAAAAAAAATAATAATGAAGCCACCACTGCCTTTTCTATAGTAAAATTTGGTGTTTATTGTATCTTACCATTTAGAAACAAAAAAATTAAAAAAGTTAGATCTCCTGAGTGCAGACATGGCTTTTTTGAGTGGGTGGGAAATGAAAGAGTTATGGGGAGTAGGTCCCTTAGCAGTTGTGTTTTAGGTTTTTTAAATGACAGTATTTGGGATTTACTTATACGAATTCACACAATGCAATATTAGGGCTGCTATCTTGTCCTTAACACACTTTACTAAGTAGGAGAGCAGACCAGAAGGGCATCCTTATCCAAAAACTGGTGGGCATAACATGGGGTGCCAATGTGTACACACTTTCAATAGTGACTTTAGCACTGTCAATAGTGACTTTAGCAATGGTATACTTGACCATAGAGTCTGGGGAGGCAGCTAACATACCAAATCTCCAGATGTGCAGCTTAAAGCTACAAATGAGAATTAAAAAATGGAACATGAAAATCAATACCTGTTCACTAGTTGCCTACTCTGGCACATATACCCCTACCCAAAATCTGGAAATACACACAAAGCTCATGAGTACAATTAAACCATGACAAAACTGATCATAGCAATTCATGTGGACCTCCAAAATCTTTCAAAGACACATCAAAAATTGCACAAACATTTTTAGGATCAGGTTAAAGCTCATTCAATCCTGAGACACATGGGAAAGAATTCTGGGATAATGCTAATATCCCAACAAATACTTGATCATGGTCCCCAAAGAAGAACTTCCAAGGCTTTGACCTGTCCCAGAAACAATGGTTTTTGAAAATTACATGACAGATGAAGTCATCTCCTACACCTTTGGATGATAAGAGACAATGAACAATGCAACTGTAGACACCAGTTGCAAATTATGGACCACACTGTAAAACAGTGCCTACTTTGATTGTTTGCCAGTGGCCTATCCAGACTTATATCAAGCCACTCCTGAAGCTACCCACCAGCTCACAAATCCAGACTTGGCATATGAACATAGCTAATCACCTCTCTTGCCATTGAAAAAAGATTAGGCTCCAATGCCCTCTCCCTCAAAATAATTTGAGGAAGGTGTGATGCCTAACTGTGAGCATTTTTGGCAGAATTTGCCTTAAAAAGCTCCAGTAAGTTTTGCTGGGAGGAAATGTCAATGAGAGATGATGGAGCAGGGAATTTTGAAGAGTAAAGACAGTATGTGAACTGTTGGCTATGCTTAACCAGCAGTTTGGGAAAATAATGTTGTTGGAACATAAATATTCTTATGTTGATCCCCTGTGGGAAAAGATTCCAGACAGAATGGCTGTCTCACCATCTGGCCATTCAGACATGCAACCTGTATGTCAGGTTCAGAGGGGAGGCTGGTATACTGAATTTCCACACCAGAGAAGCCATGTAATTAGATCCCCAGGATCCTTTAAATATGCTTTGTAGTTCCCATGTGGAAGCACAGGTTGGTAGTGGAAAGGCATCAGAACACTGGTTTGGAGTGAAAATTGACTGTGCCCCTTTAAGACAAAGTCTATTAATTGGTAAGGTCTGAGAATTTGAAAACAAACAAACAAACAGCCTAGTTTATGCAAGTTACCTCATTAACAGAGGGTGGCAGAGAGGAGGGGAGTTTGGCCCCTAGTTAGTAACACAAAGATGCTGCTAGGAAAGGATACACCCAGTCCACAATTGGATTCTTTTAAGCAAGAAGCCTCAGATTTCAACACTCTAGGAAAGGGAGGTAGGAAAGAAGTCGAACCTGAAGATGAAAGAGACAAGTTAACCCTAAGCAGGGAAATGGATCTTTTCTGTGCGCACAATACTGGGATTAGAAGAAGTTCCATAAGGGGTCTCCCAATGTGCAGAACCTCACCCAACCTTAAAATGTCAAAAAGCCACAGATTTAAATGAAATGAAAGCTTATGCTAAAGGAAAACACTAGAGTGAAAAAATATACTAATAAACTATGTACAAAAATTCAAGAAGGTCATTGAGCAAACTGACCTTTGAGACAAACTGTCATGCAGAAGGCGTGGCATGACAAAAATACTTGTAAATGCGCACGTGGAATAAATATGTTGCTAATGTCAAGAACTGTAAAAATGTGCAATGTGTATGATCTTTTGGAAAAGCCCTTGAACATGCTAAAAGAGGTAAACGAGATCACACTGTGCTAAAAACCCTTTCTGGTTCTGTCATCGCATTGAATGAAAACACACTTAATGGTAGAAAGCCTTCTGGTACTGCTATTTCACTTATTACCCATAAGCAAACTTAGAACTTATCAGAGCAGAAAAAATACTACGAGCCTGGTGTGCTATATGAAAAGGGAAACTGAGACATGCCACCTCATTGATTTAATGTTTTCTTACAAACTAGGTAGGACACATGGAGAACAGAGGGACAATTCACCCTGAATACTTGAAAGTAGAAGCCATTAACGCCTAGCCTACCCATAGAACAAAGGAGCAGGTCCAATCCTTTAAAGAAATAGCCAACTATTACAGGAAGCTGGTAAAGGGATTTAGTGACATTTTAAGGTTTAACATGGAATTAACAAAGAAAAAAACTGTTTTAGTGAAACATGATTTTGATAAACTATTTTTGTTACTCATGGATACTTCTAATGTTGGGTTGAAAGCTGTACTGATGCAAGATCAAGAATGGAAATTCCTAGGGTGCACTTCAGCAGGGTCTGGAACCCCCCTTTCTGCATCAATTTTGCATTATGATGCTGTATGACTTAAGATGACCATTTGTATCATTGTTGCTACCACTGCTATACAAGTGCACCAAATCTTATGCAAATTGTATGACGTAAGGTGTCAATGGAAAAGTTGTAATCTGTCAAGTATGATTATCCTTGTCAAATGTATGTATCATCACGATATCTGAATATTGGCTGTGTAATTGTATTTCAGTGTGTTCATTCTCGGGCTGACACCAACAAGGTAGTTTACATCCAGTCCCACCAGCCCATTGTGAATGGATTATTGAAGCTTGGTGGGCCATCAAGAATAATCAGTTCCTCACACAGCAAGAAAACAATGGCCACCCACAAGAGTCAGCAAAACATGTAAGGGTATCTGATATGGACACGTGACTTCGGACTCCACCTGTGTCAGTAATTTCCATATGGAGCGGCTGTGGGATTTGTTAGGGACAATAAATTTCCATGCACATGGCAGATGATTTAAGACACCTGAGACATCTCCATTCCTGTTCCAAATCTCTGGACTGTGGACTTTCAACTAAAAGGAGTATTTTGAACTATGGACTAAAGACCTTCTAATCTTTTTTGAAATCACCAGAAAAACTTCTTACAAGCTAGTAGACTATTCTATCACTGCTCCAAATCTGATCTAAAGACTTGGCTATCATTTCAAACGCATAGAGAGACAGATCTTTATACAGTGAAACCTCGATTTAACGGACTAATTGGGGCGAGGGGGTGTCCGTTAAAGCCAAAAGTCCGTTATTTAATAATTTTTAAAAATCATTAAATAATAGGACTTTTGGCTTTAATGGACACCCCCTCACCCGAATTAGTCCGTTATATAGAGGTTTTAGGAGCTGTCAAACACCGCCCCCACCTGCCTGGCTCCCCGCAACGGGAGCCGGGCCGGCGGGCTGAAAGTTCCCGCCTGGCTCCCCGCTGCGGGGAGCCAGGCGGGAACTGTCAGCCCGCCCGCCCAGCTCCCACTGCGGGGAGCCAGGCGGGAACTGTCAACCCCCCCGGCCCGGCTCCACGCAGCGGGGAGCCCGGCGGGAACTTTCAGCCCGCCCGCCCGGCTCCCCGCTGCGGGGAGGGGGGGTTTGACAGTTCCCGCCAGGCCCTCCTCTGCGAGGCCGGGCAGGAGCTGTCAAACCGGCCGCCCGGCTCCCGGCAGTGGGGAACCCGGCGGGCACTGTCAACCCCCCCGCCCGGCTCCCTGCTGCGGGGAGGGGAGGGGGGGTTGACAGCTTCCGCCCGGCCCTCCGCTGCGGGGAGCCGGGCAGCCGGGTTGACAGCTCCTGCCCGGCTCAAAACCCCCCGTCCGTCCATCTCCCCGCTGCGAGGAGCAGGGCGGGGGGGTTGACAGCTCCCGCCCGGCTCCCCCCAGCGGGAAGCCCGGCGGGAGCTGTCAAACCCCCCGCCCGGCTTCCCGCTGCGGGGAGCCGGGCGGGAGCTCTCAAACGCCCCCCCCCCGCCCGGCTCCCCGCTGCGGGGAGCCGAGCGGGGGATCTCAAACGCCCCCCCCCCCCGCTCCCCGTTGCGGGGAGCCGGGCGGGGGGGTTGATAGCTCCCGCCCGGCTTCCCGCTGGGGGGAGCCGAGCGGGAGCTCTCAAACCCCCCGCCCGGCTTCCCGCTGCGGGGAGCCGAGCGGAGGCTCTCAAACGCCCCCCCCCCCCGCCCGGCTCCCCGTTGCGGGGAGCCGGGCGGGGGGGTTGACAGCTCCCGCCCGGCTCCCCCCAGCGGGAAGCCCGGCGGGAGCTCTCAAACCCCCCCCCCTTCCCGCAGCGGGAAGCCGGGCGGGAGCTCTCAACCCCCCCCCCTTCCCGCTGCGGGGAGCCGGGTGGGAGCTCTCAAACCCCCCCTCCCCCCGGCTCCACGTTGCGGGGAGCCGGACGGGGGGGTTGACAGCTCCCACCCGGCTCCCCCCAGCGGGAAGCCCGGCGGGAGCTCTCAAACCCCCCGCCCGGCTTCCCACTGCGGGGAGCCGAGCGGAGGCTCTCAAACGCCCCCCCCCCCTCCCCGTTGCGGGGAGCCGGGCGGGGGGGGTTGACAGCTCCCGCTCTGCTCCCCCCAGCGGGGAGCCGGGCGGGAGCTCTCAACCCCCCCCCCGCCCGGCTCCCCGCTGCGGGGAGCTGGGCGGGGGGTTTGACAGCTCCCGCAGGGGTCCCTGCTGCGGGGAGCCGGGCGGGAGCTGTCAACATATAACGGATTTCCCCCAATAACGGATTTTGGATGCATCGGAAATTTTGTCCGTTGCATCCAAAGTCCATTAAATCGGGGTCCGTTAAATCGAGGGTTTACTGTAATTAAATTCAGACTGGAGTTTGGGTCGGGATTTCAAGATGCATTTGATCTCTAAAATCACCAGCATTTGGATTCAGGAACGTTTCTAATTTTGAAACTTACATTAGCCCACCATAAGTAGGTTAGACAGTAAAATTCACCAGACTCATTCAAATTATTAATATTATTAATATTCTAATTTCAATTTGTTCATTGGTTAACATTTACTTTTTAACATGCTTACATAAAATATACATGTGTGTATATTTTGATATTCATACATACACACAAAAGACAAACGGTTATCACATAAGCCACATTTGCACCTGTAAATTAAATGCAGATATGTTAATATTTTTATATAAAGTTTGGAAGTTTTGTTGGAAATAACTGTTGAATCATAGCTTTGTAATGTCAAAACATGTAAACTGTCTTTCAGAAAATGTATTGTTTATTGAGACCTAAAGGCATTCTCTTCTAGTAGTTAAAACTTCAGCTGTGGACTAATAAGGTGATTTATGCATTTCTACTGTATTTTATTCTTTTACTAAAGCCCAATGCAAATGGTGTTTTTGTTTTGTTTTGATTTTCCACAACAGGCTTTAGAACTTCTGATAAAGCTTATAACTGGAAGCATTCTACCTTCACTCTTTAGCAAGGTTTCACAACAGGAGTTATGATGTTGGTAGTTAATTTAAATGCATAATATTTTTCTCATGTTATATTTAAGAGATTTCCTCCTTCTGTCCAGATTGAATACTGTATATCACAGTGATACATTATTCTTAGTTTTAAACATATTAAAAGCTAAAATAACTCGCTAAAATTCTCACATTCTTAATGTATACAAAGCTCTATACAATTTCCAAAACAATACTATACATTTCTAAGATGCCCATTTCCCCTTGGTATCTGAGGGCAAAAATACTGAGCATTTCTATAGGGATAACTGTGACATTTGAGCACAGTTTATACAGGAAGTTTAAACAAAGAATAGTTTAATTCTACAGTCCACTTACTTATTTCAGTCAAACTACAATGTTTTTGGCCATGCACTTTTCTTTAAGGCAAAATAAGACTTATATTAGCACCTTCAGTATTTATGCCATCCCCTGGAGTACCAGAAATTCCATTACAACCGGGATGACTACCTAATATGCATTACTTGCAAGATATCAGCAATGATAACTTTCTGCAAGATGAAAGTAAATCTCTTTTGCTGCATTATTTGGGACCTAACACAGGACAGTTTACAACTTACCTTCCATACCAGATGCTCTTCCTAATTCAAAAAGCTATGGTAAATCAATCATTATAGGTGTTAAACATTTTGGCCCATAATAAATATGGTGGGGGAAAGGGTTACAATATTTCTGTAGGATAGCACAAAACCCCAGAGGATTGACTGATGAGTGTGTACATGAATTTGTCTCTACCGTACAAGCAGTTTGCGTAGTTGAGCTGATAAAATGATTCATGATCACATAATTGAAAAAATAATAATTCCAGAATTAAAGATGATTTACTAGTGGGGGATGGTTTAACCCTTGATCAGATTGATGAGTTAGTAAAAAAAAAAAAGTCACCAAATCATTATTTCCTGTATAATCCACTGACAGTTCACAGCGCATTAAAGTCGGCCCAGTAAACAGAAATGATGTGAAGGCAAATACAAAACCACATTTGCAAGTGGACAAAAATACAAGCCATGCTACAAACAACATTACTTTAGATGTGGGGACATCAGTCATATGTCTGACTTTCTGGAATGCCCTGCAAAATATGCAAATTGAAAACAATGTCATTTAAAAAACTACATCAAGGGAACTGTGCTCCACTTGAAGATGGAAGAAAATGGAACACCTCTGAACCAGTAATATCTAAGGTACCAATTTATGAGAATAATGATCAGTTTTTTGAATAGGATTTAATTATTGATATAAAACCATTTTCTTTATAGTTATTTTTGAGAGTTTCTTGAGAGTAGAATGAAAACATTGAGAGCAAGTAACAAACAAAAAAAGTACATGTCAGATTCACTAGCTTGAAAGATTAAATGACTCCGCTTCCCTTAGTCACCTTCAGTGGTACCTTACTTTGAAATGTGTTTGATTGACTTTAGTGGGTGTTTCCTTGGAGTAAGGTACTATTGAGTATGAATTAGGGTGACAGACTCTGGCCTAATGTTTTTCAGAGTATTGGCAAATTTCAGACTATATCCCATATAAGAATTTACATTTGTTCAGATTAAAATATTTTCATTATGGTGAAATCCTCGCCCCCATTGAAGTTGATGGCAAAACTCCCATTCGCTTCAGTAGGGCCAGGATTTCACCCTATAAGTTTAAATTAAGTGCATAAATATGTTCCAGTTTCACAGATCATATTTTAGTTGGGTTTCACTTCAATTATTCCTTTGTAGGGGGCAGATATAGAACAGGAAGGGTGAAAAATGCAATGCATTACTGAAAACATTAGGCAAGCTTAGGCAAGCAAAGCCTGTTCTATTCCATGGGTCTTAGACCACCATCAATACAGCAGTGGAAGGAAGGAGAAAAACCAAGATGGTGAGAGTGGCACATTGTGAATTAAATGAATAAACCCACCTGCTTTTCTCCCCACATTACATACTCCAATGCTGTTTTGCTATTTACTTGTCCACAGTTTTAAAGTTCCTGATGCCTCTGCTTCTACTTGTATAGGTTATTTTATTTCTGCCAGAGAACTCAACTGAATCAGAGCATACAACCTTAAGTATTTTGTAGATATTTTTCTCATTAGGTGCAGCTTATCTTTATATCACACAAAGTTGCTTATTGATATAACCTATTAAAATGATAAACCATCTACTTCTTATGGAAAAATTAAAAGATCTTCAACAGTTAAGTTAGAAAAAATTATTTGTTGTAATATTGCTTCAAAAAATACCACACACTGAGCCAATCTGAACTTAATATATGAAGCAGGAAAATTTCTTCCTCTTACCTTAAAATAGCAAAAAATTAGACCCACCTCAAAATGAAATAGTCTCTATAATCTCCTTATTATAGCAAGCAGCTATAATGCACTAGAATCTATTATATAAACCCTGCACAGATCCTTGCAGTCCCTTCTAACCCTATGATTCAATATATATTTTATTTCTGGAGAGCACCTTCAATAGCTGCTGCTATTTGAGTCTCTAGAGCTCCCCAAACAGAAACCGCTAATCATGCTAAACATACCAGGCTTTCATGTTGCAGACAGCCCTTATTATTATTGGCAATGTGCATAGCAGCATTGTCCAAGACAGAGTACCCCACAGAACTTACAGACAAAGGTTCTGATCCTGCCTAAGAAGTGTCTGAGTGGATCTCTCCACTGTTCAAAAACTCATTGAAATCAATGGGTACTAAGTGGCAGTGAACATGCGCATATGTTGGGTTATCAATGAAAGAGACTTTGCAGAAGATTTGAGAAGGAGGGATTTGAATAAAGGGAAAGGGGATTGTTTGATACAGAAGACAATCATCATTGAAGTCCAGAACTACAATTCCATTTTAAAAGTATGTTAATTATTTCACAAGTGAACGAGCCTTCAAAGGATGAAAATGTCATGTATTATGAACTCACTGAATCATCTATTACCAAAGATCATTTTGGACAATATACTACTGGATTTCACATCATGCCCAGATGTGTCTTCATCTGATGACACAATTTATTTCATTCTGTCTGTATTTCATTTATTTCATTCTGTCATGCCGCACTTTGGGCTAGGAGAAAAAACGTTTACCCATATACTGAAGGGCCAAAATCCATTTGCTGTGGATGTAAAATCTTAACTACAATTTCTGCTAAGAACTTTTCATATAGGCCCAGATGAGAATTAGCTAACAAAGAACAATATATAACTAAGAGAAACCTGGAGTAAACAGATAACCTTGTGTGTTTCAAGTCAGTGAGCCGAGTCAGTGTAACTCCAAATGTAATTTGGTGGCTTTATCGTGAGTTAAAGACACACGAAGCACTGAGAAAGGCCTTACAGTTACTCCCTAATGCAGGGTAGAACTAGTAGTACAGTTTCCCTTAGATCCCAGAAAGAGTTCAGGGAGAGGCCTAATATAATTGACATGAGTTATGACACCCTCCCCTCGCAGATGTATGCTAATCCTGGCCCACAGAAATGCAAGGGTAAACTTATAATCAATTGTTATTGTTAAATACTAATTACTGCTTTTTTGCTTTAAATCTCCAAGAATGTACCTGTTGGTCAACCGGGAGAGATGCTACTTGATTCCCCTGGACCCCAAAATTAGGATTTAACCTATATACTTTAATAGACATAGTTTGAGGGTAATTACCTGTGTGTCAGCAATATGTTCATTTAAATTATGAACAGAGCCATTATATAATCTTTTATACCATTGGCTTATTGTGCTTATCTTATTTTGCTGCTAGAACCTATCCATGAGTTGGGAAACCCGCCCCTGTCGCTTCTCTCTGCCCAATGAGTACCCTATATAATCTATTGTAATTAATTGTTCTGAGCCTAATAAGCAAAGTGACACTCCACCAGTGCTGTGTGTAATAAACTCCTGTGCTTGACACGGTATGGATTACTATCCTTCATAAGACCAACAACATTCAGAATTCATGCTGACAGATTCTCAGTTTTATTTCGTCTACTGATGTCACTGTAGCTGTGATCCTTTGTTTTCCCTCCCTAAAGTTGAACATGGCCTCCAACTGGATCAATGAGCAGAGGGGAAATGTAGGGCTGGACAGATAGTCCTTCAGATAGTCCTGCTTGAGTAGGGAAGGGCATTAGGAGGTATAGGCAAAGGTATATAGGTATAGGTATAGGAGGCATTAGGAGGTATAGGCAAATAAATCCCATAAGCAGGTAGATTTTCTCAGGAAGAGGGGAAGGAATCATTGTACTTTCTGGGACAAAATCATTATCCTTTTAGACATCTGGCAAAATTCCCTCATCTGGGAGTCACAAAAAGAAGAGGAGTCTGGAAAGGAACTTGACCCAGAAAGGAGATGCTGAAGCAGAGGATCCTTTCAAGTTTTAGGATGCTTTTTGGTTACCGCCTCAAAATCCAACCAAATAACAATCAGTAGAGAAGAAGGTCAGCAAGCTGAGCTCTCTCCCATACCTCAATATTCTAGTTTCTCAGCTGGATATGCCAGAAACCTACTGTAGATAGGACTATGGACCTGTGGGTATTCCTATGTGGTTGAAGGCTATTTCACGCAAATACGAGCCTGGTAATTTGGTAGTGTGTTCAGAGAATTATGGTCTGGATCAAGAAGGGTAACAAAGGAAATCTTCTCCAGAGCCACCTATAAAACTCTAGAGATAACGTCAGTATGTATTGTGATGTGAAAGGCAATCACAGCAACACCAGAGGGTGACATTTACTTTTTGTTCACCACATGCTGTGGTGAGGCGAGAGCAGGGTAGGAAGCCATCATGGTATTCATCCTGGTTTGATGGAGGTGAAAGGATATTTATGTGCCTGTAAGAGGGGTTACCGCCCCCCAGCCTCTATGCTCCTGAGTACAAAGGCTGGGCCTCTTCTATGCCAGACCAACAAGTCCTTCCCCCCCCACACACCCCCACCTTGCCAGTTGGGGTTCTTGGGGTCACCAATCGCTGCCACCAATTGGGTATACTTCCAAAACCTTGGAGGGGCCCCCAATCTTCCCCTAACCCTGACTCTGTACCCCTCCCTGGCTTTTAAAGTCAGACACCTGAAGACTGCTCACCTTCACCCTGACCAGCTGAAGGCAGACTTCCCTTAACCCTGTCTCTCTCAACCTGAGAGCCAGACCCTAACTTTGTACCCCTTCCTGGGATTCAAAGTCAGATACCTGGAGGCTGCTTTCTGTCCTTCACCCTCCCCGGCTGAAGGCAGACTTCCTCCACCCCTGTCTCTCTGTACCTGAGAGGCAGACACCTGGAGACTGCTTCCTCCCTCCCCCGTCTAACCTGACGGTAAGGAGAGACAGTCTTCATACTCCAGCTAGGCCCCTAGCTGCCCTGGTTCCTATTCCCTTCCCATCCCCCTTCCCGACTGGAAGCAGAGAAAAACCCTAAGGGAAATAAACCAGACGATTTTATAACTAGAAAATTTAATAAAGAAAAAGGTTAAAGCAGAGATACAGACACTTACATTTGGGGTTCCCCACTTTGTTCTGAAAAGGAAAGAACACCCAAGGCACGAACCAAAAGGCACGGCTTATTAGAAGAATCAAATGGTAATACTCACATTAGCTAAGCAGAAATATAAGAGAAGAAAAGCTGAGTTATCTTCATAGCTAGAGACACACTCCTGGACCCTTGCCCATGTTGCCTGGCAAGCTCCCTGCCTCATGGACAGCCAAGATGGATCTGACTGTTTTGCTCCTCCTTTCTTCATGGGCTCGAGGCTCCTCCCTCCCCTGTGGCAGGGAAACTCCTACGTTACCTGTCTCAGATAACAAACCCCACCCAGGCAAGGCACACTGTGTTAGATAACATAGCCCAACCCAGGCAAGGCACCCTTCACACTTATAACAGTGCCATATGGGAGGCAACCAATTATCAGTCTTCCCGGTCTGATGCCTTAGAAATGGCAGTCAGACTGCCACAACTGAAGAGAAAAGCTGTGAGAGAGGTCCTCCTACAAATCCTCTCATATAACATCATCCTCAGAGTCTCAAACTCTGACGTATCCAATACCCTGTAAATGAGGGTTTCCACTTCCACAAGGCTGGACCTTTGTGATGCAAGGATCTAAGTACGTGTTATCCCACCGGGAAGTGTCTAATTCCTCTCCCATGTACAAATCATTAATGCCTCCCTCCACTTTTTGTGATCACATGAAGAGTTGAGGGGGTTAGCCTTTGAGCACACTGCTCCAGTTGGCCAGAGGTAGGCTCTGGATTTGACTATTAT
Source organism: Sternotherus odoratus (assembly GCA_032164245.1). Classification (NCBI taxonomy): domain Eukaryota; kingdom Metazoa; phylum Chordata; order Testudines; family Kinosternidae; genus Sternotherus; species Sternotherus odoratus. The sequence continues at coordinate 82,847,767 of JAVMKO010000002.1, read as the reverse complement.
ATCAGCATTTTATGTGGTAATGAAACCATCATGCCGAGTGCTGCGCTCTGTCTACTGTGCTTTGAAAGTACAAGAAAATTGTCTAGAATGGGTAAAATTTTCAAAAACGCTTGATATTTAGGAGCCCTAATTCCTGGTTTCTAGGTGCTACCACAATACCTATCACAAATAATCATTTTTTGCTGTCAGTACTTCTGTATCATATGCCTAGTATAAAAGTTAGAAGTGGTTCAGGTTAATATTGTCAAGAAGAGTTGCAGGCATTGCATGGTCCCTCCTTACAGTTCTTCCAGTACACTTCAAATCTAAATCACAAGAGCCACCTTGTTCCATTCTTAGAACTAAATTCAGCAAAGACAGGCAATAGTGCCAAAATTTGCAATATTTTACAATAGGACTGCATTTTAACAGAAATTAGATGATGAGATAAAATTCATTTAGCTCATGACTTAAGAGGTGATCTGAAGCTGCAGAGGAGAAAAACTCTTGTCCTCCCCAGCATACAGTAACAAACTCCACCACCCAGTGGAGAATATGGAATACTCTCACTAGCAGATCAAAGTTTTAAAACTAGGCCTATATTAGGATATTATTTGATGAAAGAAGTCAAAGATAATTTGCCGCCATTTTTACAGCTTCCTCAGAACACCCACCACTACTCTCCCCCCCACCCGCCCAGGTGCTGAAAGAGGTGTCTTAAATCTAGTCCACAAAGATAACTGATTTTAACAAGCTATTCACTCTTCACTACTAATCAATAACCACCAAGGAGGACAGCCAAGTGCCACTAGTAGTATTGCTGTCATTACATTTATGTCCAATTCACCTCGTGTTTTAATCTCAATTGCCTCCCTGACTTTGTGCTCCTACCTAAAACAGACTGGGTCAATCTAGATAGATTCATCAAAATGAGGGATTACTTATTTCACTCCTGAAAAGCCGGGGCCAAGCAACTGAAAACATTTTGTCTTATTCATAGAATAATAGAATATTAGGGTCGGAGGGGATCTCTGGAGGTCATCTAGCCCAAAGCAGGACCAATTCCCAACTAAATTAACCCTATAAACCCACAGATGAGATTTGGGAAGGATGCAGCTGGGTATCCATTATCTAGTTCCTTTTAGGACAGTCATTTTTTGACATCTTATAAAATGTGTAATACCTTTGGCAACAGCCCTGCTAATGATGCAATATTGCAATGAAATCTCTGTCTTGGCCAAGCTTTCGAAAGCAGCAAATTCACACACACTACTTTCCTTGATTTAAAAGAGACACATTCATTTTACCATAGCTGATTGCAGTGCTGCATTGAATGAAAACACTTATCACGTTATGCCTAATTTTCACACAACAAAAAAGATATGTTTCATTTTCCTTGAGTTAAGGATAAATTCTAAGCTTCTTTCTGAGAATTGCTACAATAAGTTGATTTACAAAATTTATAAAATTTACTTGATTTACAAAATGAAAGCTCGGGCCCAGTGACAGTGATGTGATAAGCAGCACTGCTCTGATCGAGTATCTTGCTCCAAGTCAGAAAACAACTTCAAGTTCAGATATTTCAGACTAAAACAAACAAGCAAGCACAGAATGCTAAAGTATTTACTAATGATTTATTTTTTTTCTCCTTGGATGCTACAGCAAACAAGGAGGAGGCTAAAACAGACAAAATCTCACACAAAAAAAGACAGACACATTATGATGAAAATAACAAACCGTTTTAAAACTAAACATCTGTAAGCTTTTTCCTGAAATGAACCAGTTTGATTCTTCTTTTTCTGTCACACAGCATAGATTTCTCATTCAGAAATGATGAGCCCAATACAGGTCAGAACTCAAGAGAGCTGGTTTGTCTTTGCCTTACTCCTTACCTAGTCATTTACAGCAGTGCAAAGTGGGTACAAAATATTACCAGATCAGAATAGTAGCTTTGACAACCACTTTGCACTGGTGCCAATGACAACACAAGGTGTAAGTCAGCAGTGAATCCAGGACCCAATGAATTCAGATAGACCATTGCCATTGAGAGAGCAAGATCTGACCCTTTATGGTCTCTCTAAGTTCCATAGGCTATATTAGTCAGTCTCCTTTAGCATTAATTTAATCAGAGATCAGATTCTGTGCTACACCTCTCAGGAGACTGATAAAGGACAAGGGCGTTCACACTTCTGAATCTTTATTTCAGGCTGTCTGCAGACTCAGGCAGTCAGCACTACTTCAGTTACACTCAGCTCACACTTAGAAGGGTTTGTTTTGCAAACAGGAAGTCTAGAGCCATACTTTAAAAAATGGAAATCTTAGGTTCTGCACAATGTGGGTATGTCACATCAGCCACCTAAAACACATGATGTGGGACTACTTTCTGACATCCCTGATTTAACATATCCAAAGATGATAATGAATCCTGGAAAAGTTTTATTAATATTGTTGCATAATGTCCACCCTAAACCAACAACAATAAAAGTACAGGTGCATTAGTAATGTAACATACAACGCAGCAACTCAGATGTGAGGTAGAGTTTATAAAAGAAATAAATGCAAAACATGTTAATATTCTGACAATGGTGATAATTTCAGTAGCCCTCCTGAGAGAGGTTATTATTTATATTCTTAATTGAAAGCTTCTCGTCTGGCTGCAGTCAGATTTCTCAGGAGGAATCAAATGCTGCTGTACTGAAAAGGCTGCACTCTGCTCAACTTCCTTTTTTATTTTTTTTTAACTCATACTGGACATTCTGGTTCCTTTTTAGTATTAGAAAAAAATTTGGTACAAAGGCTTCAAGGTCACTAATTAAATATTAGCTCCCAGATTCAGGGCCATGCCATGGCAGCACAAAAGGGCAGCAACATTGCTCTAATTGGGCAGTTTCTCGTGGGTTGGGAGGATCATTTTTTCTAACAAAGGGAATTTATGGTTGAATATTATTGTTAGCTTTATTACGGTAAGAATTTTCCAATGGCTTAACAATCCCTTGATCTGTGATGCGACCCACCAATGCTTTTAAATGCAATTTTTGTAAATGACACGACTCGATCAGACTGTATTCTACAATAGTTACAAACTCAATGCAAAGTGGGCACATCAGATCCTGTCTTAAAGAGAAACACGTGCTCCTCCCTATGCCCCTAACCAGCAAGCATGCATAGGTTCAAAGCACACATAAGCATGGCCAAAGAGGTTTTGAATGAGGATGGTGGAGGGATTTGGGCTAAAAACTTGGGTAAGAGCCTGAGTAACCCTAGCATGTAGCCATATCCACCGTCAATCACTGGCAGGAAAACTGTCCTTGAGAAGTGATTCAGTTAAAAGATCAATGGGCCACATCCGCTAGCCAGTGCAGCTAAATCAGCAGGAAAAACTTCAAGAGCTGGCCAAATTAAGGGTGAGTTTCATGTCACGTGTACGTGAAAGGACTATAAAAAAAGTTGTTTCAAATAGGGGAATGTAAAATAAAATGACTCTGGCTGCTCTTTTGCATCCTCATATATTTGATTTATTTTGCTTTTAGACCTTTATTAAATTCACACACTCATGTGTGGCTGCCAAATTCTACTAGTAAATTCAGAACTTCATACTAAAAGAGGAAGGATGCATTTGACTCTGGACAATGACTCGTGAGATCTCGATTGTGCTCTTGACTCCTCCACTTCCTATAAACTGACAATAATGTTCTCCTCCCCTGTAGAGGTGTAGAGAAGCTAAATTCATTGACCTCTATGAGATGCTCCTATGCTACTGTTATAAGCACCATGAAAAAACCAAAATAAAATATTCCTAAAGGGTGTTCAGCACTGAAGGACAAAGGGTGGTGGAGAGAGAAGAGACATAGTAGATAGAACTGCATTTCTGTCAGTCTCTCTGTCATCATCTTCCTCTTCTCCAGTTTTCATTTATTTTTCTTTTTTTTCAGGGGGAGGGAATTTTATAAAGAACCTTTGAGAGATTTAATTGAACTGCTGATGAAAAATAGAGGGTTGAGTGACTTAATAATGGCACCCACTGACAAGACATTTGTTAACAAAGAGCTCACTGAGCTAGTTTTATTAAAGAAGGAAGAGATTCCAGAAGTACAACGGATCTACTCTGCACACCTGACCTAACTGTCTCAGTTATCATATGCTTATAATTACTGCTTGTGTGTCTGAGGTGTCCTGCGGCAGCTATGAGTTCTCGAATTAAAGATACAACTGTACAGGAATACAATCTTTATTGTCTATAATAATAATACTCAGTTTGCATAACTTTATTTTAGCATTGCTTATGTGCTCTGCAGTTTACCCAGTCTTATTAATTTAGCCAGCTGCTCCAACCTCCTTACGATTCCTTTATCAAACTATATGGGCTTTTTAATGATTGTAATAAGTGATCATTTATAAATACACAGCTCTTATATTTCATCAATGGGTATCAAAGAGCTTTTCAAGGGAATCAGTAACATTACCCCCTATTTTACAGATGTGGAAACTGAGGCCCAGAGAGATGAAGTGCAGTGCTCAAATTATGGGAGAAAAAAAAGAGGGGAGCCTTCAATGTTAAGTGGCCTTTGCTTTAATTGAAACAGTAATGAAAAGTGAGGGGGCAATAAAACAGAAGTGAGCTAGCACCTAAAAGTGGCTAGGGTGTCTACCCCCTGGAATTCAAGCACTGATGAAGCGGATTGCCCAAAGTCACCCAGAAGGCCAGTGGCAGAGTTGAGAACAGAACGCAGGACTCCTGAGTCCCAGTCAGTCCAGTGATGAAAGAGACCTGTCCCTCTTACAGACACTTGCTTCAGAGTGTACACACTGGACTGGTAGCCCACTTTCCCTAGGAGAAGGGGCAATACATCCCATGTTCCACCATCTGCCTGACCTTTTCACACAGTTCAGGGGTGCTCTTAAGGGGCAGAGACTGAGTTCCTTGTTGACATTAAGCCAAGGCATGTGCAAAGACACAAGAGGTGGGGAGCTTTGATGTACACACATTAATAAATTCAGTTTCAGTCACCCATGGCTACCAGGTAAGTATCATTATCAGCATTATCAATAGGCGGGGAAACGAAGTCACTAAAGGTGGATCTACACTTATTGTGACTTATAGAGTACAGCCAGTGCCTCTCAGATAGCAAGAGTATAAATCACAGTGTAGACAGTGAGGCACTGCTCAGGCAAGTGGAACCCTAGGCTATATACCTACATGGCTCTCTACATTTTGAAAGAAAAGGTCAAGGGCTTGTGTGTACAAAAAGTTATTTTAGTTCTAATTATATTCTGGCCAAAAAGAGAGTTACACTCAGAACAGCAGGATTCAACCTAGTTCAGTAAAACCAGTCAAGATAATTTTTTTGCTATTGCCATGAAAAAGATCACTGTGAAATGCCGAGCTGTTCTCCTCTACTGTATGTTATGCCCGGCTGCGGTTTACCAGGGGAAAAGTGTCAGGTTTCACCAGTTTTAGAGTTGAGGCAGTTTTTGGTTTCACAGAATTGGAATATGAATAAGCACTTTGCTGACCAGCTACTTCATCAATGTCATCATGGTTCAGGCTAGAAAACTTTTAAAAATGCCATTATGAGCCAAAATGTGACTATATATCATTGGCATTTTGGTACTCAATATACAGCTTCATCTCTTTCTACTGTTCAGAAGAATTTTTTTCCAGCCAGCAGTGAAAATGCATAATTTTCATCAACAAAATTATCAGCTAGATTCTGATTGTGGGATCTTTTTTTATTGGAGATGATCCAAAAAAGCAGAAAGCACAGCTTGGTTTTTTAAGCCTAAATCAAGTTTGCAGGGCTGGCAGTTGGAAAGATAATCTTTTAATTTGAAAATTGAGCAGTTTATGTGAGGGTAAGATTGTGCCCTGATGCTGTATAGGTGCACAAAAGTGGATGTAGAGTGCAAAGAAAGCTGTCCCTTCTTTGCACCGCATGGGAATCCCAGAGCCTGCTCCCTTCCTGCATACATCCCAAATGTAGTGGACAAATTAGCTTTACCTTGACTCCAATGTTCTGTAACTTGAAAGCCCAACTGACCCCAGGGATTACAGTTATAGAAAACCAGAAAAGTGACATTTGCACTAAATGAAAAATATCCTAGGTGCTTTATTAAACATATTGACACTTTAAGATGTATACAGAGAACAAATGTATCGATAGTATGACCCCACTAAAGTCAATAGAGTTAAATCAGGAATTATTTTGGCTGACTTTTTTTCCATGGAAGATTATTAAGAGCATAAATAGTACTTCACTGTGTGAAGCCACCCAGTTTAGGTTATACTGAAATTTCAAGATCACTTGTGAGATTTCCTAACCATCCAACAAAAGACGAGGCAAACACTTAATTTGGGTGTGAGCCTAGGTCTCTGGAGAAAAAAGGAGGGATGACATTTTAAGAGAGAGATTTCCTGATGAACCACTGATGTGGACCACCCCTTCCCATCTTCAATCCCTATGGCAGTTATGGAAAAGTAATTAAGATAATATTTAATGTGCTTTTATCTATTGTAATGAAATTCAGCTGATTGAAACAAGAGACAGCAGTGAGTACCAAATGAGCAACCAACGCTCCATGAACTAGCAGCAAAGCTACAAGACACAGTCTGAGGACCTTTAATCTAGGATACGCTAGTACCTCCAACTCTGTGGATAAAACTGGAGAAATAATTCTCACCAAATCATTTATTCTATGAATTTACATTCTCTTTCTGCAAGCAGAATATCTGCAAGCCAATCATATTGCTCTTGATTTTATTCATTAGAATGTACTCAATGCCCCCCCATCCTATGATTTATCATGAAATCACATGGAATTGTTTTTGTTCTCTGATTGTAACAGTGTAATTTGTCCCATGAGGGGAAGTGCTTTACGAAACCACTGGGATTTTAAATCTCTCAGCCCATGGCATCAGTTAAAAGCAAGATGATAAAATTTGATTTTTTTAAATTTATAAACTTTCTTCTTTTCTTGCTGAGGCACGATTCCTAGAAAAATTAGTCTGTTCTAGGATTTGATGATTGGTTAGCTGCCACACAGGCAACTTAGGGGAGTGGGGAGCTGATAGGGGGGGCTGCCGGTTCACCCTGGTTCCAAGCCCCTACCAGCTAGCTCCAACAGGCTGCTCTTCCTGCAAGCAATGGACAAAGCAGGATGCTGCCAAACGACTTTATAAGGGAGCATTGCACAACTTTAAACGAGCATGTTCCCTATTTGATAAGCTACTTAATATCAAAAACATGTTAACTAGGACGACTTTAAGTAAGGAGTTCCTGTACTGCTTCATTAATAAACCTTTATGTATTTCCATTGTTCACCTCTTATCTGCCCTCCTTGTTATGTTTCAATATTTCAGCCTTATTTTAAGGACATAGCTGTGGCCTTGAAATCCGATGACAGGCAAAGTTAATGCAGCATGCAGACACTCACGTTTTAATAATTTCTTTAAGATACTAGCTCACACTTTCATTATTTGGAAACAGTTCATGGTTAGCTAGTTTAATAGCAAAATATTGTAGTAAACAAAGTAACAAACTGAATGTTATTAAATATGTTTACAGAGCATAGCAAGGCAAATTAACAAGCATGAAGTGGAAAACAGTATAATTAAATAATCCAAGTAACTGTTATTGGTAATTTGGAAATGGAAACTGCTATTGCATAAGGCTTGAGAGTATAACTATATTTTCCTCTTAATGTGTGCATGTAACATCACTGTGAGTTCTATGAGAGCAGACTATACTCCAAAACTTTATAGGACCAGAGCAGTACTCTAAAATGTTTCCAGGAGTTATTATATGATTTTAAACATGTAGGACTAGATTGTAGCTAGCCCTATGCAGAACTGTAGGAGACAGTGGGACCAAGACAAATCCTCCACTGCTTACTTCTTAGTTTGGAAACCACTGGATTAGATCACTTAGTAGCCTTTTCCATCTCTCTTATTTGATTCTACAGATACATGGCCTATATTACAGACTAACTCATGAGGTTAAGGAGGAACACTGTGCTGGTGGCATCTTTCAAGGCCATCATGCCTGGGACTTTAGCGGTGTTCCCACTCCTTTGGTGTTCCCTTTCTGCACATAAACTGGTAAACCAGCTTACCAGTAGGGAGGATCACAAACATCCAGTTTTAAGTGAATATTGAATATTCACAAAAAGCCCTTTGGAGTTGGGAATATCATTTACTATTTGTTTGTACAGTGCCTAGCACAATGAGCTCTGACCTGGTTGATATGCTTCCCAAGCTTTTTATTACTACAGGTGCTTTACAAATATTTTTAAAAGGGGTGAAAAAAACACCCTTAGAGTGTGTTTTTCAAAACTTACTCAGAGTTGATTCAAGAGTTCAGGATGCTAGAATCAAGAAAACACTAGATTTCAGATAGCTGAATAAAGTCACAAAACTACATACAGTTTCTATAGTCCAATCTAATCGGGGGTTTTCAAGCTATAATTTGAAAATAAGGATTTTTGCTACGTTTGTACACAGCCTAAAGACTTTAATAAGAAGAACAGGCCTGTTTCAAACTGCACAGTTGTGTAATGGCTGGTTGAATCTCTGATAGGGCCAGCTGTAAATCTTTTTATAGACTGAATTTTGTTTAAACTATTTCTATGTGTAGTTCGCAGAAATCATTGATGAAAACCCAGACACACAATGATAGCTTCTTCATTGAGTTCTTTGCACTCTTCTTTACCAGGAAACCAGGATTTTTGGTTTTTTAGATTTGAACACATAACAGAACCTGAGCCATGTAGACAATGTCTGTGGATTCTTCAAGATGTATCTTGTCCTATTTGCTGATTCCAGATATGTTCTACAAGATAATTAATGCTTCAATGGATTGCATTTGACATAGGAATGATTTTCAGTGCCATAGCTGCTTCCCCACTAATCCTAATTCTACACCTCTATTGCTGCAGGAAATAGATCTCGACAATGGTGTGTGCTTGTTTGCATTTTGCAGTTCACATGGCCACAACAGTAGATACATCTAAGGTTCTTTGTGAAAGTCACTTCTTTAGACAAGACTCTTTTGCTGCTTTAATTCTTCTTGTTTCTGAAGGAAAAGGATTACCACTCTTGTTTCTGAATTCTGGGTGTTTGATTTCTCTGTAGTTTCTCTGGCTTCTTCCTTTCATTTTTTCACCCTTGAAAACAGATGACACATTATGGCTGTGGACTTTTCACCTTAATATTGAGACACAAACATAATATGAGGATAGTTACATTTTCTACTTTTCTTGGTTTTCTTTTTAACTTTATTTTAAAAAACAAATCTCCTAAAGATTAGAAGCACTTGTTTTTCCTTCCATCCCCCTTCCCTCTCTGCTAGGGCTGCAGGTACTTTACACCAGCAAGAACTTTCAACTGAATGCTTCCCATGGGTTCAACCTACTTCCCAATGAAGAGACATAAAAAATGTAAGCTCAACTGATGATTGTCTAAAGCAGTGATGAAGGGTGGGGAACCAGATCCCTCAGGTCACCTCTGAAGATATCAGAAAGGGAAGGATGCTGGAACTGCCATGCTGCCCACAGAGACATGGCAGGGACAAGCCACAAGCAAAATTCCAACACATCGAGTAAGACGTGTGATTTGGAGTCAAATTGGGATTAAAGGGAATAATTACCCCCCCCCCCCCATCTCTTTGGAAAAGAGCAATAAGAGAGTTGTCCTTAACTAAGCATTTTCACACCCAAATAAATACAGAAATAATAATTTGCTAATTCTGCTCTAAGAACAGACATAAAATCTTCGGAACCGCAGAGGTTTCTTCAGGGCCCTATCCTATAACTGTTCCCACATTCAGTCAGTTGTTGGACTGAAGCCCTATTTTTCCTATAAGGATTATCAAAATCCTAATTATTTAATTTTGAGTGTTAACACATATTGTTACAATAAAGTTTATTTTCTGAATGACAAAAAATCTTGGAACAAGAGTTTTCTTCCAGTACATGTTTGCATAGCTCTGCAGATATGCCTCTTACAGCTGCTGAACTTTGAGTGTTGTTTTCCAGAACAACAATTACTAAGTTTTTGTTTTGACATCCAGTCCTTCCTGTTTTACATATTGTTTCTTTGTGTTTTAAGGTTTCTAACATCCTTGCTGAAGCAAAATCCGTTTTCTCCCTTTAGTGTAATTGACAGCCAGTGTACAATTGCATGTCAGCTCTCAAGATTAAAATTTAAATTGTTACTACAGGAATCATGAAGATAGGGTTTTTTTGCCTTTTTGTTCAATTCATTTATTTTTCTTTGATAGGAGAGCATAGGAAGTGTTGTAATTTAATTAAAACATTTTCTGAAATTGTCTACACTTGTTTATGAGAAATTGCTGTACCAGCACTTGCCCTTACAGTCAATAATATTAAGCACTAGAGCACTTTGGATGAGATGCCAGACTAGAGGCTTTTGAGATATTTAGTCACAGCACTGCCTCACTAAAACTGATTTTATTTTTATATGTTACTTTTACCAACTCGACAGTGTAATTGCTGTTTCACAATTCAGAGAACCAATAAAGGGCTGGATTCTGCAACATTTACTCAATTTGAAGAGTCAGAGTTTAAGGCCAGACATGATCACCAGGTCATCTAGTCTGACCTCTTGTATATCGCTGGCCACAGACACTACTTGGTGCTCACAGACTAAACCCAACAACCAAAATTAGACCAAAGTATCACAGCACACAAAAGATTAGCCTCTTATGTGCCATCAGAAGAGAATGGGAGGGACTGAGGTGCACCGATCCACACTGCAGATGAAGGTGAAAAAATGCCAAGATCACTACCAATCTCACTCAGAGGAAAATTCCTTCCCAACCCTGCTTGTGGTGATCAGTTAGACTCCGAACATATCAACAACCAGCCAGTCAAGCACCTGAGAGTGAGGATACTTGATGCCTCTTCAGAGGACGCTAGACAAAGCTGCATCTCCGGCAGCACTACAATCAGATAATAGCCTGGTTCCCCTGGGGTGCTTCCTATACCCCCTTAGATGTACCTGCTTTAAAGGGTCATCCCGCCTCTCCCCAGGGTACACTGTGAGCAGCAATCCCAGCACTACTCAGCATTGAGCATATCAGGCAGTCTGGTATCTGAAACGTCTTCTTGGGACAGCTGAAGTCTTCCACAGGTTCCAGTTCCAGCAGCAGCTGCTGCAGGCGGAAAGCATCTGCCTCACGCAGTAGTTCCTGCTCAGCTGAGCAGCTGGGCCTGCCTCTTATACTTATACTCTTATATGATCTGTTCCTGTCCTTCCACTTTGTGTGACGGCCTAGGCCTTCTGGGTTCTGCCCACCAGGGAGCATCTAGCTCTTCCTGTCAGTCTCTAAGGGAATCCGCGTCCCTTTTACACAGCTCCTGGGGCCAATTGTGGGCTTTATACTCACAGGATCCTTCTCCAGCTTGAGTTTCAGATGGATAAAGAGTCAGAGAAACAGTTTTCCTGTAGTTTCAACAGCTTCACAAATTTTCTGGGACTCACAGAGATAGTTATTAAATTTAAAAAGGCCCTTATCTAAACACCCATCCTCAATCTACTCTTTCTTCTGCCCCCCTGAAGAGGCAAATATTCTGCACTATTTTTTTTCCATTTCTCTGCATAGCATCTTATCTCCTGTTCACTCGCAGCCTTACCTGTGATTCTGAGATTGAATTTGTGCAGTGTCTCATCAAAATCAGGCAATGTTTCAGGTAACTGATATGAAAGGTAGGAGAATGTTTTGTTGTGTGTTTTTTTAAACTCCAGAAGCCCATAATTTCACAAAGAACATAGTAGTTAAAAGAGCAAATATCTTTAAAAAGCTGAATTTACAAAACATAGAAAATTGTGTAAGAGTTTTGTCAACCAATCAACAGGTATGTTTCAAATTCTCATAGTACATATTAAACAATTATAAACTTTTAAAATTGCTATTCTAACATCTTTATTGAGCAAAAGGGCAGAATATATATCAGTAGGTTTAGTCTCTTTAAACCTCTAAAGGGTACTAATGAGCAGCAGGCACAAGTTTAGACCTATAGCTTGGTCGGGATGGGAAGGGGATGTCAGATTTGATTTTAAGATGCCTAGACTCCCTAGAGCAACAGATTCAAATCTCAGTAGGACCTTGTAATTCTTCCAGGATAAATACATTGAAATACATAGTCTGCATAATATTCACTGTGATCAAGAAAGCGAGGTCTCAGTCGCACTTTATGTACCCACCCTTTTATAAACTGAAGACTCATGTATGTATGCGGTTAATCACCAGTACAATTTCTATATGCAAGCACCCCAATCAGGTAGTTGAATAACCCTTTGATGGCCTCCATGTTCCCAGCTCATTTGGAAAATTGTCACTAGTCACATTTTTGACATGACAGCAACAGGAATCTGTCCTGTGTGCGATACAGACAGTTTCCTTACCATACCTAGCTGTCTACTATAATTGTATAGTAAGTGACATTAGCATGTTACACTATTGGCCTGTTCTTGCTCCTGTTGAGATTGATGGGAGTTCTGTCATTGTTTACAGTGGGAATAGGATTGGGACTTATATTTAATCATTAAAAGTGCCAAACAAAATCTAGTATTGGGTAACATCTTACCTATGACCAAAATTATCACACTCTGAATACAGACATGGGGGCAGGAAGAAATGAATGTGTGTGCAAGAATGCAGTCATTACAGGGCATCTGCTACAGATGTTACTGCTGGAAGTTAGAACAAGCAGCTCCTGTCAAAAATATGCATGTATCTATTTTTTGTAAGAGGGTTGAGTTCAGGATTATTGTAGACATTGCCAGAGACAAGGTAAGTGTATGACAGGCGTATTGTGGTCATTATGTAAGGTATTGTTAAAAGTGTGACAGGCCATAACTCTTACAGAACTCCCACTGCATATTAATACAGAATTCAGCAAAAGGTTCTGATCAAGCTAAATATTTTGACAGAATGAAACTGGCCACCGAGAGAAAAGGAAAACAGTTTTCAAAGCTTCTTGCTTTCTTTGGCAGTGTGTACGTTAGATTACAGTAGAACAGTATTTGTTTCACCTGACAGAGGCTGCATCTTGAGTAAGAAAGTGTAAATGTGGTAGCCTTGGTAGTGTTTGGGGAGGCTTATTTGAAATTCTTGCATTTCTTGTGGAAAGATCTCAGCCATTTTGTGTAAGTAAGATGACTGCACAAAAATAATTAGAGCTATGGAGCGACTTCCATATGAGGAGAGATTAATAAGACTAGGACTTTGCAGCTTGGAAAAGAGACGACTAAGGGGGACTATGATAGAGGTCTATAAAATCATGACCAGTGTGGAGGAAGTAAATAAAGAAGTGTTATTTGCTCCTTCTCAGAACACAGCAACTAAGGGTCACCAAATGAAATTAACAGGAATAGATTTAGAATAGGAATAGAATAGTCAACCTGTGGAACTCCTTTCCAGTGCATGTTGTGAAGGCCAAGAATATAAGAGGGTTCAAAAAAGAACTAGATACACTCATGGAGGGTAGGTCCATCAATGGCTTTTAGCCAGGATGGACAGGGATGGTGTCCCTAGACTCTGTTTGACAGAAGCTGGCAATGGATGAAAGGGGATGGTTCACTTGATGATTGCCTGTTCTGTTCATTCCCTCTAGGGCACCTGGCATTGGCTACTGTCAGTAGACAGGATACTGGACTACATGGACCTTTGGTCTGACTCAGTATGGCCATTCTTATGTATTCTGGCCAGAAACTGGCAGTTAGAAAGAATGGGTCATTTTGCTCTTTGACATCTTTGTGGGTTCCAAATTCTAAACCTAAAACCTGTCCTAAACATATCCCAGGATGTGAAAAGACATTTTTATCTTTCTTAACCAGGCCAAGTTCTAAACTAGGTGCTTGTCCTAATGGTAACCTATATTAAAGCTGTGTGCAGTGCTTTCAATGAAAGCAGAATCACAGGAGGAAAAAAAAGAAAGGGAAAAAAACCACTTCCTCTCTAGGATTGGTCACAATCAAAATCCAGATCTTGTTGGTCAGATGGTTCCCATAGTTTCCTAAACCCTTTCAATCAGCCAATAAAGTACCATTTGCAATCCAATATGTGATTTAGAATCAGGATCATGTGAAATTTGCATTTTTCATGATTTCTATTTAGAATATGACACATTTTGTTTTTTCAATGAAGTAGCTCAAATGGATGGTTGTTAATCCTTTAGACCTAATTCTAGGTAAATGGGATTGATTCATTTCAGGTGGTAGAAATATGCAGTGCAGCCCACTGGTGTTTAGGCACAAGACATTTAATATCCTTATTTCAAAAGGCAGCCCAGAGTCAGCTTGTGTAACCCCAAAAGTGGGCAACACTTATTAGAAAAGGAGAATGAGCAGGCGGATTCAGAAAAAGTTAGTTTGTTACTAACAAGGCTTGCAGCAGAATTTTCAGATTCTTAAGAATCTGACAGGAGCCATGATGTGAACGCTTTTACTATGGCAACATGAGGCCCTTTATATATACAAAGATCTATGCATCACGTCTCAAGAGAAGAACTTAGTCTATTGTTGAGTGCCAGTCAAATTGGCAGCCTCTCAATTTATTACAATCAGAATCAGCTTCATGCGAACCCGACCAAGACACAGGTGACAGCCTTTGCCCTTGAGAAGCCAAGTAGAAACTAACAGCCACCTGGGATGGATTCCTACTAGCTGATCATCCAAACCCTTTCTCCCTAGGGGTGAAATGGCACTTTCCCTTTCATCTTCTCTACATGTGTTTTTTTACAACCCTAACAACATCCTCCAACAGGTGGTCACCTCAAAGTGGGGAGTTTGAGGTGTGAGCCAGTTACTGTGTGAACCACTGCTATCACCTAGTGCTACTCCATAGCAGAGTATGGGAACAATTCATCCATGCATAGAAATTAAACCTTGTTCAAAACGTCAGTTGTCATGGAATAACAGGAAGTCTGAAGTCAACACAAAAGGACAGCCTTGCACTACTGGATATCAGGAGGAATGTAGCAGGCCAAAGAGAAAGATCATAGCAGATGGAAGACTGAAGGCATCTGTTATATGGTCAAACAAATGTAATCAAATGCCTTAAATCACAAAAGAGTTTTATAACCAGTGCCATGCCTTTGAATAGACCAGTTGGCAAGGCAAGCCTGAGTGTATGGAATGAAAGACTATACACAGTCAGACTCACCAAAATAGATCTAGAACCCCAGGAGAACCTTCTCAAAGGGGCTACTACAGACTGCTCAATGTGGTGATGCCTGAACCACCTGCACACACAAATTGGCAGATCAAAAACTAATATGATCAGATAGAGTTATTCTAATGACAAAAATATATGCAAGTGTGGTGAGATACAGGCCCTGGAGCACTTGCTCATTTGCCAACACTTTTGGGAGACTTCCTCAGCTCACTGAAGTAATAGAAAGAGCTATCGCTTGAGCACACTTATGGAAAAACATCTGGTTTGTGACAAGAACACAAGCAGCAGCACAAGTTTGGATTTGAACCTCACATCTCTAGAGAGGAAAGGCTTTTTACTGGATCTTAATTTCCAAGACTATAACAAGATTAAAAAAATAACTAGATAAATTAATGGAGGATAGGTAGATCAATGGCTATTAGCCAGGATGGGCAGGGATGTTTCTGTTTGTCAGAAGCTGTGAGTGGGAAACAGGCAATGGATCACTTGATTTCCTGTTCTGTATATTCCCTCTGGGGCCCCTGACATTGGCCACTGTCGGAAGACAGGATACTGGGGTAGATGGACCTTTGATCTGACCCAATATGGCCTCTCTTATGTTCTAAAACACACCTTCCACCAATTCAGAGGATGATTGCTGCACTGTGACATTTCTTTTAGTATATCTTCAACTGCCTGAGGAATATTACTCTCTTCAGAAATCATCTGATGTCCTTGATACTGACATCACATACCAAAGATATTGTTACATGTCTGGTACATTTGTCTTCATAATTTCCTTGTAATTAATTGCCCTTATTTTATTATTTAGAGCAGCCAGTAGATGAGGAACAACATTTAAGGATATTTGACCCTCCAGTATTCACACAAACATAGAATCACTATGCAATAAGTTTACGAACACTACTGTAACCTAGTCAGTGACTTGAGGTTATTATATATTATGGATCTAGCTGAATAGTGGGCTGTGAGAAAAACAAAGCAGAGAAGAAAACACAATCTAGCTAAGTAACTGCCAAATTAAAACTGGAGTGCAATTACAGGACACTGGCCTACTTATAAGCCCCAGGCAGCATGACAGTGCTGTTTTCCTATGGAAGGAATTAAAAGATCAAAAGGCTAAGAATCCCTTCTCAGGACAGAAAGGAAGGAGGGGTTTCAATTGTTAGGAATCGTCCTGCGGAACAGTAGACACAGATTAGCTCTGTGGAGGAAGTCTAATGAAGCTGTACCTTCTGCAGCTCCAAGGAATGGCCTTACAGAGAGACAGACATGCATATAGATTTATTTACTGTATTAAGATCTGTTTCTTAAAGACTTTGATTCTATGTAAATAATATTTCACTTTAAGAACACAGTTTGGTTACTTGATTCTGTTATCAGTGTTGCGGGAGGGAAAAAAATTACAGGTGCTGAATATAAGTCAGACCTGCTGAGGTAATCAAGGCTGATGCTCAGAGCCAGATCTGAGAGTGGGAAAGTCCTATGATTACACCTCAGGATGGCCCAAGATCTACACAAGGGAATTGCACTCAGAGACTATGAGAGGAATAGATGGGCAGTTAACCCATGGACTATTGTTACTTTTTATTGGGTGTTTCACAGATTTTTGTATTGTAGTGTGTGTGTGCCTAAAAGGAAAATACAAATGTTAACCAATAGTCTGATACACAAGCATAGCCATTTCTTACTAAATATTTTCTCATTACATTTAACTGTGAATGTTTGATACCTTTACTCTAATGGCTCATTTGTGTGTGAATTCATTTTTATGATTGTATTACTGACTATATTTGATTGAATATGTAAATAAGGCTCTCTATTTCTATTTTGTCTCTAGATATTGTTTAGTAATATGAACAAAATCTTGGGCATTTTGAGAATAAAGGGCCAGATCCTCAATAGATGTAAATCTGCATAATTTTTTTTTAAATCAATAGAGCTCTGCTGGTCTACAAAAGCCAAGAATCTGGTCAGAAATAAGGAAGATAGGAACAAAAACTGTCCATTGTTAACTTAAACAGCTTTCATGACAGATATTGGTGGCATTTACCAAGATTTTCTTAAAGGAAATGTGTCAAATGAACTTTTAGGTCATTGTTATCTTTTGGATTGATCCTAGGTCCTTTGTGGTTAGAGCGCACCATTGTCCCAAACACAAGTTACAATTCTATTCCTCACTGGAGTCTACATAGAAACTTCCATTGATATCAGTGATGCAGGACAAGTCTAATAAATGGAAAAACAATGCCAGAAGCTAGAATATCTAGATGTGTAAAAGCCAAATTGACACATGATAAATGAAAGGATTCTGTACAACATTTACATGATTGTCATATCTGAATTAGAAGGTGCATGATATACATAGTCTGAGTTGAAAGTAGAGTTTGCACTAAAGTTTAGTTGCGTGTCTCAGGACTAGATATAGTACTTTCCTCTATTCAATGACAGTGAGAGTTGTATGTGTAGATCAAGGACAGTATGAGACATTTAATATGAAGAAAAGGACATTTTAATGCTTCTTCTAACATACTTCAGTGGCAGAAGAATACATCATTTGCATTTTTAAAATGCCAATTTGTTTCAATACTCTCCCTGTTGACAGCAATTAAAGCAAGCTACTCAAACAACTAAACAGATCAGGCAATATAGGGACAAGTTCTGTTGATAAAGTTATCAAGTGTAGTATTTTCTAATGGCACCAAGAAACAGGCATACAAGGTATTTCCAAAACATATTGTGTGGGGTTATTGTAGCCTCCTCTATCAAGAAATTACAAAATATGAAAGTTAGAATCCTCTATATATCTTGAACTTCAGTGCAAATACCTGATGCTGTCTCTAATGCATTATTAATAAAAACTGAAGTTGCCATTTGATTGTCTGTAATTTACAGCAACTAATACCACCTGGGGGAAGACAGAGCTACTCAGGAAGTTGTGGATAGGAGAAATGAAGGAAGAAAGCAAGCTCAGGGAGAAGATTCCATGTTTCACAATACAAGCCATGGACTGCTGGAAAATGGCTCAAGATTCCCCAGACAAATCTGACCTCAGCCCAAAGAATGCCCTGTAGTCTGCTGAGGAAATGGAGGCCAGGAAATACACATAAGATTTATTATTTTTGTATATATCTGTGCATTTTTGTGTGTGGTTAAGTAAAGAGCAGTGGTTTTAGAATTCTGTGGGCCCAGAACTCTCTGATAGTACTTGAAGAGGGTGTGCTTAAGCTATAGGAGTGGTGGTCTGAGGAGGCAGTATTTGTTCTAGGAGGTAGGCAGGGGAGCAGAGAGAAGACCTGCACCTGAAAGTGAGCCAAGAAACCCTAAAACAGAGCCCATGCCTAGACTCCATTCAGATTTTGGAAGCTTAAAACAGCAATTAGATGAGGGTCAAGATGGGGTGTTCTACTGGAGCTCTGACAATAGGTAACATTACAGCTTTAGATAGCCAAGCCAAATGGCACATTTTAAGTATGGCCACAGTTTATGCATCAGTGTTCACAAATGCAAATTATGATCAAACAGTGAGATTTTTCAATGGCCAATATAGCTACCATTGCAAAGGCACAATAATGAGTCACTACTTCATTTTTTGTGAACTATTGTATATAATATGCACAAATATTATATATTGATATCTTTAACATGAATGGCCAAGTCCTGGCTTGACTTACATGCTGCACAACCCCTTTTAAGATATAGCTACATATATTCATTATGGTCACTCCACTTGTAAATGGCAGTGATGTGATCTGGCTGATAAATCTAATAACCACTCAGATCATATCAGTCCACAAATATGGAACTAAAACTATAGTTAGTGGGACTAATTAATCCTGGTATAGCTCCACTGACATTATCATTGATTAATACTAGGGGTTGACCTCACACAAATTGAATGTACTTTGACCTCAATATAGTTAGATTAGAGATGTTGTAATCCTAATGTTTTCCATGTAAAGATCCAAATTTTGTTCAGTCTTACCTCATCCAATCTCACTGAATCCAGTGGAGTTGGAAGGATAAAAAGATTGCCAATGTAGAAGACAGTGTTTGGTTAGGTCCAAGATTATGGAACAAACTCCCACAAGATGTAATAACCACCGCAAAACTTATCTTCCAGTTCAAGTGTGATGCATTTCATTGGCCTTACCTTTGTTAATATAAGCACAGAGTATATATAATTTAGTGGGTTTTTTTAAAAAAAAAAAAACAATCCAAACCACTGGTCATACAATTTCCCACTTGGGAGAAGGAACTACACATGACAGATATTATCACTTTGAACACTTTCTAGAAGTACATTAAGCAGATACTATAGTGGTCTAAAAAACTGAACAAAACTGCAGCCAAGAGGGGGAGTTGTCTATAGAGAATTTGGTCCAAAGACTTTTGTACTGTGTATTTTTTATTTTAAAAAAAATCAATTTACACATACAATTTTAGTCACCATTAGTTGAACACTCACACATGAATTCCTGATAAAATTTGACAGCTTTGATCTTATTTCAAATTTAAATTAAATATACACATATGTAATAAAAAAAATTCATGTTGACAGTGACTGTCATCCAAGTTTATTTAAGCATTGACAAATGAATTCTCAGAATGCCTCTGAGAGACATGGTGATATAAAGGATTTTCCCTCTGCTCTGCCTTCTGAAAACACTGCTCAGCACAGAGGTGCTGTCCAACACCAATAGTGCTGATATGTGACCATTAGTTGAAGAAGGGAAAGAACAAAATTTGGGCTTGTGTAAATTATGAAACTGGAGTAGTGACAGTGAGACATAATAAAGGTGTATATAAACATATGTTTGGCAATTATAAGGATTTGAATAGTTAATTCATTTTAAGTGGTCACACTTAGGGAAAACAAGATGGTGGCCACAACAAATCAAAGTCAGGGAAAACAAAATGACACCCTTAGAATGATTTGACCAATGGCAGGCAGGTAGACTGGGGTGAAATAAAGGTCACTCCAATACCTGAAGGGGGGGGGGGTCAGTTAGATAGAACACACCTCTTCAAACAGGCCCAGCTCTAAAGGCACAGGTTTTCAATCAGCTCCAGATTTGATTGACAGGGATTGAATAAACAATCGGAATAGGTCAAAATCTGAATATAAAGGAGAAGAGGTATGAAAGGAAATCTGAGTCAGTGTGTCTGTGTTGGGTGAGCTATGTTATAAAATAGTGTCAGTCATACGTCTTGAATGTACTGATAGTGATGCAGGTACTTTGTTCTTTCAGAAAGAAACCAAACTCAAGTAAAGACAATAGAATTTTAGCTATTGACTTCCACTGTGTAAGGATTTCTCTCTCCAAGGCACACAGAGACAAAGTGAATAGCTGTCATATGTAGAGTTGTGAGAAAGAAAAATAAAAGATATTTTTGTTTGCTGGCGATTCCAAAATATTGGGGAAAAAAACAATCACTGTGTAAAACCAATGACAATTTTTTTCACCAATTTTCAGGGAATCAAAAGTAGAACAAGTGTCATTTGAGGTTAAATGAAGTGTTTTGTTCAACCCAGAAATAATTTGTTTAGACATGGAGTGATCTTTTAATATTTTAATTAAAAATAACAAATTTGTAGTTTCACCCAAAAAAGTCATTCTGAACTGAAAAAACATCAAAAGAGTTTCAGAAGTGTTGCAATGAAACATTTTGAAATGTAAAAAGATTTCCTGACAAAATTAAATGATAGACAGGAATTTGTGAAATGTTTTAATGTCACTGAATCTGCATTTTTTGCTGAAAGGAGTTTTGGATGAAACATTTTGCCCAGCTTAGTCATAACTCATTTCTGAAGAGTTTAATTCTTAACAGGGCCTTGTTAATTTAGGCTTCTAATGTAAGTTCTACTTGATGTCTGTTATTTTTTAATTAAAGAGTTTTACAAAACCTAAATAGGAAATCCCAGTGCAGAGAGCCAGCACAAAGCCCTCCACATCATTTAAACTACATTAGAGTGGGGATGACTGTGGGAGGCAGGGTAGCTACCAATGGAGCAACAGTATAGGGTTTCCTCTGAACCCCTGTGCACTGTGGAAGGGTACAAAGCCTACACAGGATGTGAGATTAGCCACAGGATCACAGCAGAGCATCTGTGGATGGCAGGGGTGAAAGTAACATTAAGTACTTACCAGTACAGGGACAGAAGGGGTGGAGATAGGAGTCAGTCTCCCCAAGCCAGCCCATCCACACTGCCTGGCCTGTGCCTCCCAGGGCTCCGGCAGCAATTTAAAGGTCCTGGAGCTCCGGCTGCTGCAGCGATGGCTGGGAGCCATGGGCCTTTTTAAATCGCCGGCCATGGGGCAACTGCCCCTTTTGAGCCTCTCAGCCCGAGGGGGACGGGGACAAAAGGGACAATGACATCAAAGTGCTACTGCAGCGCTGCTGTAACCTGGCTGTGTATCAGCTGGTACCGATGGCTACTTTTTATTGGTATGCCATACTGGCTCACTTTCACCCCTGGTGGATGGGGATTTTTATCACTGTAAAAATTCTCCCCTCTCAACTGTAGGGTTGGGGGGTGCGTGTACACATTGCCTTTCTCAGTGGAACAAACCACATAGTTCTAGTTCCAGCCTCCCTGCTCCAGCTAACACACCTACTGATTTCCACTGGAGATCCCATTGTAGGCTGTCTGCATGGAGAGGCTGCTATCAGATGATAGTAGAGACAGTATGTAACATGGTCTCCTTTACATACTACCTCATTCCTCATTCTCTGTGCCTTGTAGCTGAAGGAAATATCTGCCAATATACAAACCTTTTAGTATAACAACTGCAATCTGGAACATCCCACCACAAATGCATTTGTTATCAGAGCACTGCTGTAGTGCACTTGGTGGTGAATCGTGAAGCTTCATTAAGTTATTAATGGCCACATTTGTCTCTCCAAAAAATTAAATGCTAAGTGATATTTACCATCATAACGCAAAAAGCATTGTGCTATTACAAGACGGGACTAGCACAAACTAAGGCAATGTAGTGGTAAATATTCCTACACTACACTCTTTTTCCCCTGCTGGATAAATATATAACAGCCAGGCATGAAAAATTTACCAATCCTGACGAAATATTTATTCACCCTTATGATGAAATCCACTAGTAAAAATATTTCCAATATTCATAATTAAAAAATTCTTACCCCAGATGAAGAAGTAGAATTTTGTGCTTTTCATTTTACCCAACATTTTGTAATAACTTAATAGTTTGTTTATTTGTTGCAAATAAAAAGAGAAGTTGTAATGGAGCCAACTCTAAGGTACCCCAGAAGATAGGTATAGCAGACAGCCTTTCAATGAGATTTGAATTTCATTATATTTGTGGATTTCAAACTCCTTGAACATACTCAAGTACACTTTAATATTCTGAATGCAACTAGCTTTGAGGGGAGACTTTTTTTGGAAATTATTTTTCATTGTCTCAGTTACCTGTGTAATTAGCTGGAGTTCTCACTCTGCTTCAGAGAGAATATAAGAACACTAGATATTGTCCAAACTAAAATCAACCTCTAGAAAGAAGGTTACTGGTAAAATTAAAGGAGTGAAACAAACCACACCATAAGATTTTCCTTAGGATGGTGGTTCCTCAGGTTCCCTGCAGAATCTCTCTGACCTCAAGGTCAGACAGAGATGACCATTCGTATATCTAGATTGGAGCCAATAAGACTTGCCTGACTGAAATCAGAATGAGCCAGCAAGGTCTCTGTATGTAGGGTCCTGACTCTGTTTTTTTATTTTCATTCCATGACAACTTTATGCCCAACATTTTCAATCAGTTTTAAAGACCATATAAAAGGTAAAATAAACATTGGCTATCCATAAAGGAACAAATATGTACCACAAATAAGTGATAAAATTATCTACAGTAATCTATGGACATCATTCTAGATGTTGTACCCCATCTCAAAAGGTTTGCTGGTTTGGGACAGATTAGTAATCATACATTTGGATCCGTATTCTGAGAAAAGATTGATCAGGCTCATCTCTAGATGGAACAAAGAGCCTGGATATAAATATTTCTAAGTTTTGATGCATCGATGATTTGGAAACTAAACCCACTCTGAATTTTATAACTGGCCCCTACCTACTTCCTAGTAAACCAAAAATTCACAGCAAATATTCATATCTGAAGGATTTTAAATATGGATCTGCACCTCAACTTTGTGATTTGGGCCCATGTAGCCAAAATTATTCAAAATCTCGTCTGCTTAAATGCACTGGAAATGAGATAAGAACTGACTTTCATGGTGTTTTAGAACTTTTGCTTATATTCTCAATTGCATTCAGGGCCCAAGAGGTGAAGATGCACATGCAAGAAATGAGACCTTTAAACACTAAGGAAAGTTTAATCTTGAGGTCAATGTTCGCATTAGTTATTTCACTTGATTGGTTCTTGAAATGTGGTGGTTTCATTAATACACAGGTGGTAAATTCTGGGTGGCCACAGAATGAAGGATTCTGAGGCCCAAACAAATGAAGGATGTAGATATTAATCCATGAATTATTAATTCTATTATAATAGCACCTAGGGATCCCAGTCATAGATCACAGCCCCATTATACTAGGTGCTGTACAAACACAATACAAAAGACAGTCCCTATCCCCCCACAGCTGACAGTATATGTAAAAGCATATCTCCTTTACAAAGTTGCCTGCAGAATGAGAAGACTGAAGAATTCTTGCCTGAGCCAGATTGCTTATCCTTAATCAAAATATTCAAGAAATAATATGAACCCTGTATATATTTCAGGAAACTACTCTATTATTATAGGAAGCTTTGTCTTCCTATAATAGTTTTGTCCTATTATTATAGGAAGTTTTGTGGGGATACCTACCCACAGTGCACCGCTCTGAGAGTCGACGGTAGCCACAGAACTATGGATGCGATCCACCGAATTAGCCCGCTTACTGAGGACACACACACACACACACAACTGAATGTATACCTTCAACTTTCTTAATTGAAACTCTGGAAAGTCGACATTAGTTGGTAGTGTAGACAAGGCCTTAGCCTCAGACTGACTAAAGAAATATTTCCATGTAGAGTGGAGTTCGTGGCACAGAATCTGGAAATGGATCTGAATTGCCACACCCCTAAGTGTGGTGGTATTCAGATCTAGGGGTGCTGTGGTCCCATTACAAAGATAAAATGCAGACAACTGCAAAATTCAGAACTAGATCTGCATGCTAATTTCAAATCCTCCCAAAGTTCATGTGTGAGCTGTGATTTGGTTCAGCCAAATCAGCTTTTAACCCCTAATAACAATTAGCTATTTGCAAAATCCTGCAGTCCTTGTGCATGCAAACTTCTAATTTATTTCAGAGGGAGTTGCCACATCTAAGGGCTCAAATGTTCCATCACAATATATATATATCCAGGATCTATACCTCCCAGTACAAATACATTATGCCAGGGTTTGAAATGTAGTATGTGCACACCAGTAGTTTCTTTTCTTTCCTTTCCTTTCCCTACTACCAATAGTCTATGGGGGCCATAAATGAAATTATAGCTGCCAATAGTAATCCCATCTCATCTGTACTATTGCTATTAATCTATTGCTTTCTCCAATGTTCCCATGTGCCTCTTCCATCAAGTCTCAACACTTATTTTTTTTCCTATTACTTTTGTTGGAGATGTCCTGCCAATGCCAAGATCAGATGGAGGATTCAGTGAGACTTGAGAGTAAATACATATATTCTCCCTATTGTACTACTTGAGAAAAAACACGTCTACACAACTGAATCCTGGTTAATGAAATATGTCTGAATGAATCATGTAATAAACAAAAACAGGATAAGGATTCCATTCACATTGTTGACTGGAACAGATTATGTGAAGTAGAGCTCAAAAGTAGAGTAACTCCCCATGCCATCCTACAAACCTCTTTGCTGAATTCAAGTTAATACCAGTGCTGTTTTTTTGCCTTGCCTCAACAAAAATGAGCCAGTTAGAAATCAATGAGACATGCAAGTATGTTTAAGAGCAAAATGTAGTTCATTTATGGCAATCTTTTGGTTCCACAAGAGCAGAGGCAGAAGTTAAATCCTACATTTTATAGAATTATTTACTCCTTTAGATAATTTGGTCATTTTATAATATTTTTATTGGATCTTCATGCTATTAGTTTGTTTTGAGGTGTGCAATATGTTGATAGCCTTATACAAATAAAACAAACACACAAAGTATCACATATTAGTCCCACCCATCCACCCCTCTATGATCATCTGTCACTAAAGACATGGAGCCTATATAGTTCCACTGTGCATCAGGGCACTAGGTGCAGGGACTGTCTTCTTGAGGCACAATCCATTCCAGAGGTGCCCAAAGACAAAGCTGTGTGTGTTGTGTGTACAACTGGACCCTATGTATTTTGTGTAGTATTGACAGGGTAAAAGCACTGTTTATTTTCCACTTGATTGTGTTTATAACCATACTTCCTGCTGCTGCTTCAACTAGGACTTGGAGTTCGGTAAAAGGAACAATGTGCATATACAGTATGGGCAGTCAATGGGACTAATTGTATCAGTAAGGCAAGCATGACTGTGTGAGAGAGAAAAGAAAAGCTTACACTCTTCCCCCCCCCCACACACACACACAATTGTGCTCTACATAGCTATTACAATTGTGGCAGTGATGGTTTCCCTTCTCTGTTGAACTTTCCTTTAGAGCTGTGTGATGGGCAGAGAAAATGGCAAAAAGGGATCGGAGACAAGAACATTCAGAAAAGCCGAATGGTAATAAAATGAATTCTATTCAAAGAATGGGAAGGAAAAGGATAATGGCAAAGCAAAATGGATAAAAAAAAGAACAGATGGACTGTAAATCAGAAACTGAAGGGAAAGAAAAGTTGACAGTGAAAGTTCAACTAAAGAAGAGAAAGAGGCATGAAAAGATACTTGAAAATAGAGGGGGGGGAAGCATTTTACATTTCAAGTAAATTTTTCCAGGTAAGTGCATCTCACATAAAAGTGGCATGTGATTTATTGGACTGAAAGTCACAAGAAGAGATGCCTTGGTGCTAGATACTAATCCTAAAATGATTTTCTAAAAATTGCCATGTCTACTGTTCAAGTTCATTGATCATTCTCTAACCACTTTCTTTCTAGATGCAACTTCCAGTTGCCATCACTACAGTATTTAAAAGATAAAAGTTAGTCATTACACAAAGTTGAAAACAACTTTCATGTTTTTAATGTATAATAAATGCACCCGGTAGAAAGTTAGTTTGGGGGGTGGTTGAATCAAACTTTCTAGGGCCAACTTTTAAGATTAGTTGATAGTATTGGTGTGAATTGAGTGTGAATTTCAATTTCAATTTCCAATCCTGCAACTCCTTATACACATGACTTCATCTGAGCTATTTATGGACCTGATCCTTCAAACACTTATGCATGTAAGTACATTTACTCTTGAGAATAATCCCACCAAATCAAATAAGACTGTTCAAAAAAGTAAAATTACTCATGTGAAGATATGCAGATCCTATGTGCAAAAAGATTTTTCATATGTGTAAGGGATTGCAAAATCAGGCTCTAAACCTCATTCCTTAAATTAGTCTAATGGAAATCTGGATTCAGAAGTATAAAATCTCACCTCTCTCTCAAACAGATTTCTCACAAGGAAATAACACAGTCATGGCTTCTTTTACAGACTCTTCAGTTCTATTTACTGCTTTCTTTGATGTGCGGTCTATATTATCTGAAGAATGGCTAATGTCTGCTTATTTCTATATCTGTTATGCATTTCAGTGCACATAGTGGTTTACTCTTTCACATAAGTTAGTGCAATTCCTACAAGCAGAACAAGTTAATCTATTTTATAAGGACCATAAAACATAGCCTCTCCCCTGAGGTGTGGCTCCTTGGTGCTGGCTGGTGGGAGTGGCTTCTCCCTTCCCTCTGCATTGGTTGAATCTGGAGTTCTTTGTGACACCTGGTGCCTCCACCCAGGGTGTCTCCTCACTATGTCCAAGACACAAGAAGTTCCGTCCCTTGGGGAAATGAATAATTGAACCACTATCATTATACATAGGCAAAAGGGGGCAGAATTAAGCTTACATGGGCAATCTAGATTCTGGCTTTTCCTAACTTTTGAGTGTTTTACTTTGCAACCTTTGTAATGTTTCTGACGGAGTGTGTGTTTGTGTAAAATATACTCATATGGTTTGGCCCATGGGAGTGACATTCAGATTCAGAACTGAGTGTGGATTTCGCAAAGGTCAAATATATTTAGATTCGGGATTTTGATTAAGGTCCAGTGTCTAGTTTGCAGAACCCCTTTGCTGGAACATGTTCCTAAACAATTTTCAAAAAGCCACTTGCAAAGTAAGTCCTCTGGAAACTCACTATTCTCAGCTCTGTGTTCCTCTCAGTTATCCTGGCATTACCCTCTCTCTGCAGAAGGTGTTAACTAAATTAAAATGTGACGACACCACCTGCGGCTCTTCCCTGAAGGACACTTTCTAAAACTGACACATGATTCAGCATCCTTCAGGACCTTGAGCCTTGCATAGTTTTTTTATAAAGAAATATTATGAAGTTTTGTCAAAAGTGACAGCTGAGAAAAGCAGCCCCTGCTTAGGGTCAGGGATAAAAAGGCTACTCTTCAGATTTGGTGAACATGTTTGTTTTATATTCTACCATTTATCAGAGGATATTGTGGCAGGGTGGGCTTGAGCCAGCCCTGCCGCCCCTTTAAGAGGGAGAGAGGCCCTCTGCAAAACCCCGGTGCAGGAAGGCTAATTAGCCACCTGAGGTGCAGGCCAATCAACCTGCGTGAGTTGCACCTGGCAGCCTCCTCTGGGGGATATGAGGCTGCCAGGAACTAAGCCCAGGGTGGTGGTGGCATGAGCTATTCAGAGCTGAGTGTGTGTTTGAGCGAGCTATCAAGAGCTGAGTGTGTGTTTGAGCGAGCTATCAAGAGCTGAGTGTGTGTTTGAGCGAGCTATCAAGAGCTGAGTGTGTGTTTGAGCTATCAAGAGCTGAGTGTGTGTTGTTTGAGCTATCAAGAGCTGAGTATGTGTTTGAGCTATCAAGAGCTGAGTGTGTGTTGTTTGAGCTATCAAGAGCTGGGTTTGTATTATTGTATTAGGGGCTGAACTATATAGAGTTTGTAGAGCCAGAACCTGTGGAGCTATTTAGAGCTGGATATTAATGAGCTACTTAGAGCTGGATGTTAATGAACTGTTTTAACCTGTATATATTGGTGGTGGGGTCCTGCACTGTAAATTAAAGGGCACTGTTGGAGCAAAAAAGGGTTTCCTGCCTGTGTTCCTGAGAGGGGGGAGACGGTGATCTGTCACAATATATTCTGGAGTGGTTAAATGAACTTCCATGGGAAAGTTTATTTAAAGATGACACACTAGTTTTCCATTATGTACCAGCTTCATACCCCATTATCTAGAACAAAAAGGCTGTTTGAAATTCCATGTTGCATATCATCCCAGTGTAAAGTTTTTTTCTGAGAAGTCTGGGGAAAAAAATAGAAAATGGGGTTTTAAAATTATGAGGTCAGATCTTCAGCTTAACTTCAATGGCACTATGCCAATCTATACCAAGTGAGGATCTGCTGTTCTAAACATTTTACCTGAGTGAACTTCAGGTGCTCCCTCATATTATTTCCAAAACATCTAGATGCTCCAAATTTATTTTGTTTCCATTGTGGTGGTGAAGTAGAAAAGTAGATAGGACAGTAGACTGGGAGCAGGGCCGGCGACAGGGGGGTACTACGGGTAGAGCTGTACCGGGCCCCCCGACTTTAGGGGGGCCCCGGTACAGCTTTACCCATAGTCATCCGGCGCGGCTCTCCCCCGGACGAGCGCCTGTCCCCGGCCGGAGCAGAGAGCCCGGCCAGCAGCAGCAGCTCAGTCCGGGGGAGAGAGGGAGCAGCAAGGGAGGCTCTCGCTGCTCCCCGGCTCTCGGGTCTCGCTGCTGCCAGCTGGTGGCGGGAGCGCCGGCTGGGCTGGGGAGGGGGGGCGGCTGGGCTGGGGAGCCCCCAGCCGCTGTCAGCTGGGAGGGGGAGCGCCGGCTGGGCTGGGGGGCCCCCCAAACTATTAGAGTAGGGGGCCCCCAAATTTCTGTCGCTGGCCCTGACTGGGAGGACCATATAGTTACAAAATTGATCTAGACAGAATGGAGCTCTCCTGTCTTGGAATGATAGGATGTCAGAATATGGGGTGAAATTAAGAAGAAAGAAGGTACAGGAGAACAGGTTATGCAAGGACAGTGCAGCAGAGTGGGACTACTTCTGGACACCCACAGCTACTATTGAAATTAAAGGAAGTCTAAAAAACAGTCTGTTAAAGCCAACAGTATTAAGTAATGATACCCAAGAATTTATCTTGCTAAACAAGTAAAATGCTGTAAAGACAAAACTCAGAAGCTGTCAACAGGGTATATATTTGCTAGTGTGGAAGAAGAGTTACCGCCTTCATCTTTATAGCTCCTGTTTTATTTTTTAAAATGTGGTGTATTTAAGGATATCAGAGGTCTTGAGTGACAGATCCCCATGATTGTGGGCCTTCACATTCCTGCAGTGTATTCGGGGGCTTAAGCATTAGCCCCTTTTAAACATTAAAGAGGCCTAGAACTCTGAAAAACAGACTGTACAAATGGCATTGTTGAGTTCCTAGTTTATTCTGTGCAGGTTCTTATATGGTCCTCATCCCTATAGCATCTGAGCACCTCACCTGCCGATGATTTATCCTCGGAATACCTGATTGGGACTGAGGTACAGATAGACCCAAGTTTGTGACAATTCCTGGCTCGGAGTGCAGATTTCTTGAATCCTTGTCCACAAGACTAGGCTCCTACCCTTTACTGTTTCAATGTCTTGCAGATTCAATGTGCAAATGTTGCCACCACCACCCTACATCCAACACACCCCATTTCTGAGCAAAAGACTCAGATCACAGCTGAACAGAGAAACATGGGGGGTCTCCTGGACCCTTCTGTGCTGACTGTCTTGAACAACAGATGGATCCACCATTATGCAATTCCTCCAGTGGTTTTTCCTATACGGGGGTGGGGTGCATGCTGCAGACAATACAGTTCTGAGGTTGCCATAGTCACGCCTCTGATGCTCGATTTAGGGTTCCTTCTTTCCTCTAATAAATCTGCACATCACACAAAACAATTATATGGACCATATAATTGACTCCAAGTAAGTTGTTTTCTGTGTGTACGCTTTTTATTCGAGTCTTGCTCTGGGACAAAAACCCCTCTGGGAATTGAAGATGAGAAAGAATAAAACCACAGCACATGAGAAGTCTGAGATGTTCCCACCAAGCTGGAATGAATTGTTTCTAGTCCATTGTTTTACAAGACCCCTGATTTGCTATAACATTTAGTAGAATACTTTGCAATAAAAGCATTCCCTCCTCCCCAGTAAATATAGTGTATCCTACTCGCCATTTAATTGTCCATAATAAAAGCTGTTTACCAGCTACAATCTAGGATAAAAGTTATCTTCAGCTTTGAACCATGGACAGCTGTATGTGTTATTTTTTCTAACAGCGGACTACACATCCCACTTGAAAGGTAATGATAGGTTGGCTATAGTTGATTTCCATTCCTTATAGAACTGTATAGCTCTGACAGGGTAGAGCATAAATCATTCATTGAAAGAATGGGAAACAGTTCTTAATTTTAAAGCAAAAAGGATGTTAAACCCCTCTGAAGTGCTAAAGGAACAAACATATGGAAAACCAAGATCCAGAAATGTAGCTACATGTTTAGAAAACTTGACAAGTAATCTTTGCAATATCAATCCAGGAAAATTGAGAGATTTTGTGAGTCTACAAAAATACACAATGGGTGAATCCTGGCCCCATTGATATCAATGGCAAAACTCCCATTGTCATCAATGGTGCCAGGATTTCCCATAGAGTGCTCCATTTGCATCCTTCCCTGACTCTTTTCTCTGCACTTCTTCCAAGTCGCCCATCAGTATGCATTAGCCCCAATAGCTTCAATTCTAAATTGAATGGTGCATCATAAAGTACCATCAAAATATTAAATCAACAATATTTGTGGTTTAAAAATAAAACTTTCAAAATGATTTTAACATCTTTGATTATCATGCCTTGATGAGATACTAGATTAATTCAGCTTCAAATTACTAGCAAACATTGACGTGTTAACTCAATCACCTCCTAGCAATACAACAAATAAATGCATTACCGGCTTTGTGCTTGGTTATTTGCAGTCTCATTATTGGCAAGAATGTTAAAAATATTACCCGTTATTCATTGTGGCCTAATGTATTTCCTCTTGGCTTCACTCCAGATTTCATCATCATTCCATCTAATGAAATAAATTTATTCTAATGGAGACAAGATGGGAGGGGGAGAGAAACACACCACACTACTATATGATTTTGAGGGAAAACAACAGAGCTGAACTATTGGATGAACACACAGAAAAAATGATAAGACAAGAACGCCATCACCACCTGAAGGTGAACATTTTACACAAATTGATGACTCTGTACCTGACCTCTCATTCATCATATTCAAAAAGACACCCGCACAAACCTTCAAGATACAAGCCTAAAAGCCTAAATTCATAACATTGCTACACACTAAAAATCATGGTCTTAATAAAGGGATTTATTGCAACAAGCTGTACCCCAGTAGCCCTCTCTTTTTGTCCTGACGGCAGAGGTGTTAACAGGCTGAATGTGTTTACTGCTTATACTAAATACTTTTTTCTGCCTGAATTTAGCTGTGGCATTCTGAGAACCTCTCTCAGACCTAAAGAAGAGCTTTGTGTAGGGTGAAAGCTTGTCTTTCACCAACAGATGCTTATCCAATCAGAATTACCATCTCACCCAAGTTGTCTGTCTAACAGAGATAAAGATCATCAGAAATATCCCTGCCAATTTAGAGTTAACAGAATTACTGTGAAAAAGAAAGGAACTTCCTGGTCTAAATTTTCAAAATTGACTAGTTCCCTTCAGTACCATCTTGAAATACATCAGAGGAGCTTGATTTTCTAACAGCACTGAGCACCCATGCACTGAAAATCAGATCTGCCAAAAGGCGTGTGTGTGTATTTTTATAAAGTTGGGCACTCAAAAATTGAGGTAATCATTAGTGAGTTTTGAAAATGTTTGAAGTCTTTTTAAAACCTTTGCTGCAAAAAGCTGTTCCATTTGGGAAAACTGGCAAATGGAATTTCCTACAAGATTCTGTCATCATAAAAACTCATTGTGCATTGCTTCATTGCTACACTGTATGCAGTGCATGAAGATTTATGTGCAGAGTATTTGCTTTGCCTTTGTTGGCACCTATTTGAAACTAATATTTCATACCACATACTAAGACCATCACACACTATAAGCCCAATTGTAGTCAAACATGGGCCTGTATTGGAGGTGTTGTCAAATCCATGCAGCATGGACCTGTAACAAGTGTTATGAAACAGAGCCTTAAAAATACAGCTCTTCAGTATATGAGATCCTTCACAATATTAGCAAAGAAATTATGAAATGTAGGTGGGGGAAAGAGTTCCAGAGCTGGAAGGGAGAGGAAGTTGAATGTCTTTTTGGAAGGACTCGGGGATCTTTGCTGGTTGGGAAGGGGCGGTAGGTTATTCTTACTAATTAGACCCAACTAGGCCTTTGGGGAAGGAAGGCTAGCAGCAGAAATTGAAAAGCATGGATCAGCAACCTATAAATATAGAAAGGAAACTGAGGCAATCCTCAGACATATTAGGGACCAGATGGGAAGGCCAGCATTAGGAGGGGAAAGACTGGACATGAGGGGAACAGGCAAAAAGGAGCAAAGGGAAGTCTGACTGTCAAACTGGAGCTCAGTGAAGACAGGACAAGAATGGATTCCCATTGGAGTAACAAGGGGATCTAGAATAGTGTCTGCTATTGCTCCTAAAATAAGAGAAAGGAATAAGGCAAGGAGACAAAACTGTGAGAATACACAGTGCTCTATTATTAGTACGGTATATTTCCAGAAGCCCAGGCCTCAAGGTGCTAACAATGATAATTAGTCAAGAGCTAAAAAGATTAATATTGCTTTTGGGTACAATATTTGTCATATGTAATTTTTAAAAGCTTTGTACTGATCTTCCAACATTGACTCCACTGCTGTGATAAAAGCAAAGGAAAGTCCTTGGGAGGTAAGGCTACATTGATTTGTTCTTGACAGAATATTAGCTACAATGTCAACGTTGTGAAAGCCAAATAAACAAAGTACATGTTGTTAAAAGTCACGACACATAGCAGTGCTCTTCAGAATGACAGCCAGTGGCACTCACATAGTCAAATGTTTCTACAATTGTCCAGATATTATGTGAATATGTTCATAATCATAATCACTGTCTCAAAGTCTGTTTAATTAAGTTGGACCCAGTGTGACAGGGATGTAGCATTGTATGGGATGTGAAAAAGAAGAAGCCAAACTTATATGGGGATGAATTAATAAAATACAAACTCAAGCCTTCACCCAAATATTGAACTTTAATAAAAACCTTGCAGATTAAAGTAGTTTGAATACCTGATTCTTTCATTTTTCAGTATTCCCTGCATTTCAAAACAGAAGGTACTAAATCAAGATTTTTGGGGGCTTTTCATTCCGAAAAAAACCCAACAATGTTTTGACATTTTAACTCAGGGTTAAAAATGAATGCCAAAATTTTAGAATTTCCCAGAGACTGGAAATTCTGGTTTTTGATCATCTCTACTGAAACCGTATAAGATACAGTAGACTCTTGATTATCCAGGATTGGGTTAACCAGGATGTGGATTAACCAGGATGTCAAAAAAAAAAAAAATGCGTAACTCACAGGGCCGGCTCTGGCTTTGTTGCCCCCCAAGCACACACACACACACAAAAAACCCCACCATGGCACAGGGCAGCCAGTGAACCAACACCCCGTCCCCCTGGCACAGGGTGGCTGGTGAACAACACCCCCTCCCCATATTTCCTATGGATGGTGATTATCCGGGATTTTATTAACCAGGATTATTTTTTTCCCTATCATCCTGGATAATCGAGAGTCTACCGTATTCACCTTTTCCAGTTCTGATCCAATATAGTTACCTTTACTTTTATAATGGATCCAAAAGCTGCCCAGAAACTGGTTAAGGAAAATAAACAAATTAAAGTAGGAAACGTATCTAGAAACTTAAAAGTGGAGGAAAGAGAAACCGATGTAGCAAGAGTAAAAGAAATATGGAAAAGTATTTAACACAAACTCAAGCTCTGTGGAGAGGGAATCATTGTATAGAAATCACTACCCCATGCACTCTTGACTTCAGAGACTAGCAAAATTAGAATGGAAATCCGATTGCTTTCACAATTTTTTTCTTGGCACTTTGTCCACCTGTGTACCCACTTAGAGACTCTTCAGCTACTTTGAAGCTCTCTGTCGTGCTTACAGAAGGAAATTACTCCTAGACAAAGCAGAATGGCTACTGCTTCCAAATTTGCCTTTACTCGTGTTTTAATATTAAGTGCAATTCCATAGAGGGCATTAGATGGCATTTTCAATTGCCGGCTTTATTGTTCTGAGTACTTATTTTTAATAACTAATTTATTTCAAGTTTTCATTTGTTTTATTAATATTACATTAGCATCTGTCTTCTGTACCTTGAACTCATATTAAACATTAATGATGGAATTTACTTCATTTTATCATGCTGCATATTTCTGAGAGTATTTCTGCAATGCTAGCTACAAAACAGATCTGCTCTGTAGTTCAATTTTGTAGATTTTGTTTTAAATCACAGCTTGAATAAACATATTTAATTTAAAATAAAATCTTCAATCTTATTACTTTCCAGATTTGTTCCTTGTATCCCATTAAGTTAAAGGCCTGATATTTAACACCCAACAAAAAATTGTGTTGGTGTTAAACAATGAAACATAGTGAGGCCTGATTTTCCTCTGACACTACTTACACATCAGTGTAAGCCTAGTGTCTATGGAGTTTCTTCTGATTTAGATAGTAGAGAATCCAGCCTAGTGAACGTCAATGACTTTAAAAATGTCATTTCATTAAACTGTGAATCTTTATTGGAAATATGGGCATCAGGTTTCAGTAGCTTGCTAACTAGGGGAATGAATCCAAAGAGATCTTTATTGGAAAACTCCATTATTAAGGCTGAAGAATCCATTTAGTGCCCTAAATGATGCCATTACAGTACAAGACATGAATTCTGAAGATACTTGTTCATCTCAGAAGTCTATAGTTTCCATAACAACCTACATACTGAGTCCAGAGTGCATTTTCCTTAACATTATCTATGCCTTTATCCATACCTACCTGAAGTTACAAATGTTTCCACAGCATAGCTAGACTGGTATATGTTTTCCAGATTTCACTCTTTTTTCCTTTCCATTTCACATAACATGGTAGCTGGATGATAATAGTGTTTCTCATATTGTGTGGAGGTACTGGGTAGACTCAATAGTTACAGTCCCAGACTTTGTATCATGATCCTAAGTATAAAACAGCTTGGTATTAATGCTGGGAGAAGTCACTGGATTAGTTTAGGCATATATCCAGAGGGGAAAGGAAAATCCTAAAAGTCTTAATTTAGCTTGAAACTCTCTCACCACTTGGCCTTATACCTGATTCAAAGTATAGAGAAAAATACGAAAGGCAGAATGATGAATTCTAATTGGCATATTAAGGACCTACAATAGCCCTGTATCCTATACCATTTAAATTCCAAAGTCATCAAATAATATTTTAAAATGTTAATATCAGGGACTGGAGCATATCCTTAAACACTGCTCTGCCACAGACGTTTTAAAATAAAAAGCTTTTTTCCACATAAGAAACAAATCTGCATGCTGGAAAATAAAACTTTCATAAGCACCTCACAAAGTGTGGTTCATCTGGGTTTTGGAGGTTTAGTCTATGTGTGCATATACAGGTAGCACAAGCACAAAGCCATGAGGAATGTTTATATTGTGTGTAAAATACCGTATGTAACACAGGAGTTGCAGCCCATGAAACAGTGTATGAGAACCACCCATGAGTGGCAAAGAAATGCAAAGTAAACTAAATTTCCAAACCTTCAAGGGTTGTGTTTAGAGCTAATTGGAGAAACGATTGAGGTTTCAATACATTTCCATTCAGCACTGGAACAAAACCAAAACCTTTCAAACATTTTTTTGCAAAATGGAATTGTGTCAAAACATCCTTTTTCAATTTGGGAAGGGTCTCAAGAGAGCATGCATGTGCGTGCACATATGGGGAGGGGTTGTTAGAACACTGCATAGGTTGTAGAAAGTCCAGGTTCAAATCTCCCTTTCTCCTGATTTAAAGTGATAGGAGATGAAAAACTCTTCCTGCATCAGGACCACCCCCCTCTCCCCCCCACACACACACCCTAAAGACCACCCCCCCTCCCACACACACACACTAAAATAAATCCACAACATTTTGACTAAGTCTTTGTTAAAACCAAAACGTCTTCATAAAACATCTTAGCTTTGATGAAATTTTATTTGGTCAAAAGTGTTCCAATGAGCTCTACATGTGAACGGGGATCCCACTCAGAGCACATAGGATCATTTAGCTCCAGATGCTGAAGATGCAAATAAAATTTATGCCTTTCATCCAAAGCACTTTACAAACATTAATGAATTATGCACCAACACCCCCATGAGTTAGGGAAGTGTCATTATACTTACTCTACAACGGGGGAGCTAGGGTACAGAGGTTTACGTGTCTTGCCTGAGGTCAGACACAAAAAAATTGCTCTCATACAAAGAGATGAAGTACATTCCATTAATATGTGACACCATGCACTCAAAAACTGGAGTGTACATTGTTTCAGTTTGTGGCAGTGTTCAGTGGACCGGAGAAAGGAAGGGAGTTGTGAATAACAAAAGCAATATTTTTGTATTACTCATAATGTCCTAGTGGAACGCAGCATATCAAAAGGAAAAACATCTTCCTGCCTCACGAGCCAACCACAGGTCTTGGTTCCCTAATATTTTCTTGCTGCTCTGAAATGACCTGCTCAAGGCACAATCTATACTCTAGTGGGAGTTCTGGGTGCACTAGTAATGCAAGATGTGTGATTTCTATCAACAGCACTTCTGATCATTTAGGGCCCCCAATTCCTCTATCCTTCCTCAAATTGAATAATCCTATTGAATACACATTGTGTCCCCACACCTCTACCTACCTCCAGGCACTTCCCACCACCAAACAGCTGTCTGGCGGCGCTTAGCACTTTCCAGGAGGGAGGAGCAGGGAGCTATGCGCTCAGGGGAGGAGGTGGAGAAGAGGCAGGGCAGGGTTGGGGATTTGGGGAAGGGGTTGGAACTTTGGGGAAGGGGTTGGAATGGGGTGGTGGAGGGATGGGAAGAGGCGGAGCAGGGGCAGGGTCTCATGGAAGGGGTAGAGTGGGAGTGGGAGTGGGAGGGAGGGGCTTTTGTTCCTTTATATAAAAAGGTGTCCGTGATGTGGCCCTCAGGCTAATGCACTAGTCCTCCTGTGGCCCTCGTGGTGATTTGAGTTCGAGACCCCTGATTTAGTGCTTCGAAGCAGAGTCCACGGGACCAGTTAATCAATGGCATGCGGGAGCACTGTAGGTTTACACCACAGCTTGCTGCTAACTCATTATCCATATTGACAAGCCCTATGATACCAAGGTGATGCGTGTGGTATAAGACCCTGAATAGAAGAGAATTTTGTCATTGAGACAGACTAGAACAGGAAGCCGGATCTGGCCTTTACTTATTACCTTAACTGACTGCTTTAGCCTTTATGACATCTAACAAAGTCAGGCAGAGCAGCAATTATCAGATGTCTAATTTCTCCCTGCATAATAAACTAAGTTCTTTTGAAAAGTAAAGAAAATTTCATTTTAAAGTAAATTCACGAGATATCACTATAACTCTCGGAGGTGAAGCTTAATGGAATAAACACTACCTCCTCTCTCTCTCTCCCCCCTCCTCTCTCTCTCTCTCTCTCTCTCTCCCCCTCTCTCCCTCCCCCCTCTCTCCCTCTTCCCCTCCTCTCTCTCTCCCCCCCTCCTCTCTCTCTCTCTCCCCGGAGGTGAGAGGGTAGCAGGGATGAAGGGGAATCAGAGAAGGTCAACGCTTAGGCAGAAAGCCTTGGGGTGGACTGGGGAGTTGAGGATTCAAACAAGGGCAAGACTTCAAGGAGGTAACTCCCAAGAGTGAGTGTCCTGGAGAACAGAGAGATGTGAAGGAAGGATGGGTTAAAAGTTCAAGCTCAGGTATTTGGCCAAAGCTTCTTTCATTGTTATTAGTGTGATACTTTTGAATTTGGTTGAAACTCCAGAGGCAAGCTACTCTGATAGAAGAGTGGAATGGAAGGGGAGCCCAGGAGAGGTGGAGATGATGGGCAGTGTCATGTAGGATACTGTCCACATGGGGCTTTGGTACAGTAAAAGAAGATAGATTTTAAAGGGACCTGGTTGGAGGGCTAAGCTGCAAGAAGAGAGACCTCCATAGGGAAAAAGTATTTGTTGCCAGAGGGTGCTGGATGACAAATGAGCTTCCAAGCTTAGCCACAATGCATGGGCATGCTTTGAGTGCACTCTAACAGTATCCCTACCAACAATCGTTCTTGATAAAAAATCCATCTGAGAGAATTAGATGCCAAGATAAACATCCTTCTCTTCCCTACTCTTTTGGGTATGATTAGACTACAGATTGTAGCGTGGTTTTTTATAGCGCTTCCCAATTTAGCGCAATAGGTTTTGTGCTAGAGCCCGGACACATTTGTAGCGTTTCTAGCGGCAGTGA
The DNA here is from genome assembly GCA_032164245.1 of Sternotherus odoratus. Classification (NCBI taxonomy): domain Eukaryota; kingdom Metazoa; phylum Chordata; order Testudines; family Kinosternidae; genus Sternotherus; species Sternotherus odoratus. Next base: position 82,808,828 of record JAVMKO010000002.1, on the reverse strand, counting down.
CAGTACCGGGATAGGGCAGGTATCCCAGCATTCAGCTGGGTGCAACGTGCTTTGCAAAGGGGGGGATTGAGGGGGAACTGGGAACATGTTCACAGGGGAGACGAGATCAGGCTGTCAGTGTGTTTTGGTTAGCGAAAACTGACAGGCTGTTTATTTCAGACACACAGCTCCATCCACAAGCATTTTCAGTGTGTACTTGCTGTGAATTATAAAGTTTTGAAGCATAAGTTTTCGTGGGCTAATACCCACTTCGTCGGATGCAAGCAGTGGAAGTGTCCAGAGGCAGGTATAGAAAAGTAGGCAAGAACCAGGTGGGAGGTAACAAGGTTAGTCCAATTAGGCTGAACCAGCTTGTTATCTCCAATCAGGGAGGGTGGGTGTGTCAGAGATCCCTTATCGCGTTAGGAATGTACACACTGTCCTTCTCACGCTACAGGCAATATGCTAAAAGCCTTCTGACTCTCGCTGAGGTGGTTTAACACTTGCGCTTTAAACCCTGAGTAAATGCGCAAAATGTGCCTTTGAAGTGTGTATGGTCAGATAATTATAGCGCTAATTGAGGGTTTTAGCACTGCAAAGCGCCAGTCTAACCATGCCCTTAGAGTACAGATCTTTTACCTCTACTTTCAATGCTGATAATTTGCAGAAATGTCATAATAATCCATGACAAAGGATCCTGGGGAAAATGTAAACAACTTCTAAAAATCTCTTTTAACCTGTTCCAGTAACTGTATCTTTTATTCACTCTGAACTTTCCTTAAAGCTGAGCTTGTTCTCTATGGTAGATAGTAGAATTATGTACTTCCTAGATTTCTGTGCATCAAAACATGTAATAGTTGGCTTGTTCCTGTGGTATTTTCCTTGGAAGATGCACTTTAATCTTCTCTATTTCTCTTCTTATTTTCAGTTCTTGGAAACTACCAGAAAGCATTTTCCAAACCTCTATCTATTAAAGACCTAGAAAAGGATATATAGTTCATGATAATTGCACATGTATTCCCTCTGTGGTCCTGCAGTAACCCAGACCTTGGCTAATACCTACTGTAAGGAGAAGCCGAAGCAAACCAATCCAATGGTGATAACCTTGAATTTTTAAACATTATGTAGAAAACCCAGAAATTTGGCAGGAACATAAATCTGAAGTAACATCAAATGCTTGCTTAGGAAAATATTAAACCATAAATTACCACCACAATAAAAGGAATGTATCAACCACATGCTATGTCATCCCAAAGGGAATTAAGGCTTCCTCTTGCTGGCTGCAAAGTCCAGCTTCATCCCTGCTATCCTGTATGTGCTAGTAGTAGGACCATGGTTACTACAGCCCCTCAAAGGCATCCATGTTAGGCTCCTGGCTCCCCAGTCATCACCTCTCTTGGGTTAAAGACTTGCATCATTAGAGAGAAAAGCATTAAAACCCATAAAAGGACCTACACACATGCTAAAAAGCTTATAATTAGGTCACACAAACTCAAACCTTGGGTTCTGGTAGTGTCAGTCCTTCAAAAATCCACAACTGGGTTTTTTCCATGCTCAGAAGTTCATAACTGCCTCAGATCCCAAACAAACATAAGTCAGACATTTCCGTTATGCATCTGGGGCCTCTCATCTTGGCCTGATGTAACAGACAAAAGCCTACTCCTCAATGTAGCTTCAAAAAGCTAGGTTTTTGCATAACCAGCAGCCTTTAGGTATTCTCCAGGAAATTTGTTTCACAAATGTCCATTCTTTTCTAGCACACTGTTCAGCATAGTCCTTCGATCACCCAGGCATTACAGATTATGAATTATTGTGGGCTGGGATTGTGCAAATTTAAAATTTAGAACAACTGCCCGAAAAATCCTTATGGGATTGAGTTTAAGTGTTTTTCAAGGATATTGCAGGAAACTGATGTATGTGTTACAAAGGAGTTTGCTGAACTTCGTATAAACTTGGCAACAAGATATTTTCCGATAAATTGATCCCACTCTAAAGCTAAAAAGAACAGTTTCTAAACTCAGTGGGTGGAGGGTTGACAGGTAATAGAGCCAGTTTTCTGAGCTGTCACTGAAAATTAGGCAGGAGCTCTGTGCTAGGAACTTGTCCAGCGACATCACCGTTGCTGCCAATCTGCACAAGTATCACAGACTTCAGAAACAACTGGTGAGGACTAAAAGATTTATAAAATCTCAGCCCTAACTCACTTGCAACAGCAGCAATACTTCTGAAAACACTGTGAGCAGTTGAGTGTGGACACAACAGGCCAGATCCGCAGCTGCTCTAAATTAGCCCAACTTCCTTGTAATTAGAGGAACTGTCAATGTATACCACATAAGGATCTGGCCCAAAATGTTTTACAAGCATTTCAGATGCTTGCAGTATTTCTGTAGGTGTCAAGTCCTTTTTCTGTAGGATAAGCTTGAAAGTGTTTGTTCCCAACCTTGCCAAGCTGCATTAAAAATGGAGTAGCTGAAGCTACATTGTAATGATTTGAGCATTTCAACGAACTCGGTTTCTTGGCCAATTTCAAAAGTCAGCTCTTTGGTAAAACAGCCATGATGAAATGCTCTTGGACAGTTAAATCTATTGCAATCAGTTTTCTAGTGTGAATCTTTACATGCTACGTACCACTTTAGAACAAAAGCCATTAGCTATAATTTAAGATTTTTTTTTCCTTTCTTGTTTTAGTGGCTTAAGGTTATATTTAGTGTCTCAATAGTATTTTTAACATACTATAAACATCTTGTTTAATCATCTAGCAAGCAACATTTCTGTAATATGCGTTCACACAAAGTGGGATAGACTCTGATCTTAGTTATACTGGTGCAAATCCAGAGCAACCCTAGTAAAGTCAGTGGACTGGGAATGCAAAATTACTAGCAGAATCTGGTTCAGGACAACTAAATGCTTCATATGTACATCATTGAGTGTTATTAGGATTATATTAATAAACACATCCTGACATGTGGCTAGAGTGCTGAGGGGCATAGATTTAATATGCACAAATCAAATATGGGAATTAGATAACACCTTCCATTTGTCCATAGGCAGACAGGTCACAGCAGCAGGAATCTGAACTGACAAAAATCAGAGGAACATCCACCTTTTCTACCAGAGAAAAACATGGTTGCACCGAAGAAAACTTTCGGCTCTGCTTCTTTTTATAAAAAAACTGAGTTCAAATTAGCACAAGTGAATATTCACTTAATCACACATGTATATAGAAACATGCAGAAGATCAGAAAACAGTATCATGCATAAACAAGGGTTACTACCAATACAAGTCCCAAGTTATTCCATTATGAGATTACTTATACCTTCCTTTGAAGCACCTGGACTTGTCCCCTCCCTCAATGATTCCACTTGAGATCCCAGAAAGGTGTATGAAATAAAGACACAGACAGACCAACAGGAGTATGGGATCTGAACATGCTGCTTATTCTAATTGCCCTTCATTAACCACTTAAATTGAGTAATTACATATTATTTCATAATGTTTACCAAAGATATGACATATAGTTTTAGTAGAATGATTTAACGGTTTACAATATTACATGCAACCCTCCCAACAAAACCTGTGTTAAAAGATTAAGATTACAAAGTCAAATTGCTCAAAAATGAGAACATGCCAGAATTAACTATGCAACCTTAATTCAGCCTTTCATGTATATATTTTGATAGACCCTTTAATTACGTGAACACATACTTTTTTTTCCCCGTTTGACTTCTGCCTCATTCAATGCACAGGATGGATGCTCACTGAATGGACAGTTATTGCATATTTCTTTTTATCCTTATTGTTCAATATGGGGTACCAACACTTATAACACTATCCAACCCATAGTCTGAAACCAGAATTATTCATTTCAGGAATAATTACATGGCAATTGATCACAAATAGTTGCCTGGGTTTGAGAAAAAACACCTTCCACGTTTATTCCATAATTGTCCATTATGAAGCTTCTTGCACCTAAGCGTAAAACATGCAGCCATGGATTGCGACTTTGAAGAGGTTTCATAGTCTTCACATACAGGAGCATTACCATCCCCTTTAGATACCACAAGGGCAGCAAAAGACACTATTTATAAGTAGTTAAAAGAGTAATAATATGTACAATTTTATGCAGTATTTAGATATGGTATTCCAGGCTGCAGGCCTGCAGCATTGTGTGGCACTATATTCTCCCTTCCTCAATTCCCCTCTTGTTTCTCCAGTTAACTAACCCACAGACAGGAATTTTAACATAACATTCTCCTTTTGAGGTCTAATTTATGATGTCCTCACAAACTAAACACTTCCAGGCTCAAACCTTTCCTAACTCAGGGCTTCATGCTCCAGCACGTTCTCTGAGCAATGTGCAACAAATTGATTGGCCTCAGCCCTATTTTTAGTGGACAAGGGTTGTCACAACACAGTCAAAATGGCACCAAATGGAACTCTTGTGGGCAGACACAGAAGAGAAGTGGATGGAAAAAGATAACCTCTCATCCCTAGAAGTACTCCCTCCAGTTCTGGTCAGAGGTATATATGTGGAGCAGACTGGGTAAAACCTAAAGTGCATACTTTACCTGTTTTGTGGGCAGGAGAGATTCAGTGCTCAAAGCTGTCAAAACCAGTGCTTTTTCAAATACATTTAATTCCCTTAATAAAATTGAAAAGTAAATATGTCTGCATTTTCTGCTGTTGCTGTGATTGCATACCACAATGATGGGACTAAAGTATCTTCATATGAGAGGAAATGGGCAATCAATGTATAGCAGTAAAAGAATGATTTCTAATTGCAGGACATTCTTATCTTGAGCAATGGAGAAGGGATCAATCCTGGTCCCCTTGAAGTTAGTTGGCAATTTTCCATCTGACTTAATTTGAACAAAATCCAGTCACATTCATAAAGAAGACATTGTTGAAGAGAGACATAATGGGAACAGATAGTAACTCAAAACCTAGACAGAATGGTATTATGTTTGTATTGGCTTTGAACCAAGAAGACAGCTCTCCTTGCAAAACTGACACTTATTACTGAAGAAGTTCTTCATAGAAAGGCTCTTTTATAGAGAAGTCTGTCAGTTCCAAAGCTTCATTCCTAGCAGGTATCAGAGAGATACTTATTCAGGAGCAAGAACCAAAGCTAGAATAGAATTACTATATTTGCCACCAGAAAGGTATATTCTCTGTGGCAGAGCTAAACCAGTGAACATCTTGGAAGATGGGATTGCAGTGTATTATGGATGATCAATATTCTACCCTTCATCATGAACTTTGGACATGATAGAAATGCTCATTAAACTGTATGCTGTCAAATGACAACGCAGTTAACTAGACAACTCATTTAGTCATTAGATATTTTCTCAGGGTTTGTCAAATGATAACGTGTCTTTCAAAATTAATATTTCACCTCATTCTGGCATTTTGTGCATGCTGCAGACTTGAAAGGGAAAAAGGCTGTATTGGCCAAATCAAATTGTGAATTATTTCATATTCAGATATAACTGGCGCAGCACTGGTATTTTTTTAAAGTCAACTACTAAATAGAAATACGGAATAAAAATCCCTTATTAAAATCTCTCCCTCTGGACTTGATTGAGTGCTTCCTGAAAAGTCCTCAGCATTTCTTAACTACATGGTACTGAGAATGCTGGAGTAAGCATTCGGTACCTTGCAGGATCAGTTTCCTTTGTTTCCTTAAACATGCTTCTTTTTATCCAAGGAGAGAATCCTGGAGAATTTAAACCACACATAAATTGTGTGTTTATATGGTGGGGTGGGGGGAATCCTATAGGCTAAAATGAACCACAATGGTGGGATATGAACATGAAGAGCAATTTACAACAACTAAAGTGTTAATATAGAGGAGAATGGCAAAACAAATATACCCCTCAGAGGGCCTATCTGTTTCATTTTATACACAACATTTCAGGGGAGGAAAGATGGACAAAATGGGGTGGGCTACCTATGCATAGTTATCATAATAAGCAGCCCATAAATTGGTCTGTGTGCAAAAAAAAGGGGGAGCAAGGGGGAAGTGATTCACTACTATGTTTGGGAATACTGCAAATGGAACCAGATCTTCAAAAGATCTCTGCTCCTGTATCCGAGTCACAATGGAAACTGCTGGGTGCTCAGTACTTTTGAAAATCTGATCCCAATTTTGGGTGCTGAGCACTAGAAAATCTGTCCCATGTTATCTGAATATTCAGGAAGAGATTGCTGTAAAAGTAATTAGGAAATCTGTAGACTGGAGATATGCTGTACAGGCCAGTCACATCTTAGGCACATTTAACATGCGCAAAATTAGCTATAGACGGCTGGCCAAAGAAAAACAACAGGAGTCAGGGCTGGCAGCCCGTGGCAAGGGTCGGGGCCGGCAGCCGACCTGCCCGGGGGATCAAGCCAGGAGCCCCCTCCCCATTAAAAAGCCAATGTTCTACAGTATAGAGAACTCAATGAGCATTTCACTATACGTGATTTCCGCCTTACACGATAATCACAGAACGTAACCCTCGCGGAAGATGTGACACACCTGTATATATAGCCAAGGACTTGGAGCAATCAAATTTTTGCATTGCTCTGCTCCAGCTCTGCTCCAGCTCCGGGCATAAACCTGCAGCTCCGTGCTCCAGCTCCAGACTCCGCTCTAAAGCCCTATATATATCTACTGACAGTAGATTGCTGTACATCCTGACATGATACCCATGATAGTTAAGCAATACTATGAATTAGCAAAGCCAGATATCCACTAGTGTTTGTTTTTTTTTCCTTCTCCATCCCTTATTTGCTTATATAGCAACTAGGATCCCCAGCCATGCACCAGGAGCTCATTGGTCTAGGCACTGTACAAAACGAACAAGATTACAGTGCTTGCTCCAAAGGGTTTACAATCCACTAGGCCTTTCTTCCACTTTTACTAATGGAAAGGACATAAGATAAGCATGTATAAAGGTAGTCTTGATGCCAACAAAGGACAAATATTAAATCTGTGCAAAGAACAAAGGGAATAAGCAGCACTAAGATGTCATGGGGATTTCTAAAGTGCTTCCATTTTCTATAACGGACTTTGATTGGGAATGCAAGTAGCTAATAGCATCAGTCACCATCTCCAATTACTTCTCTCCCTGACCTCCCCAAAAATGTTTTTGCTGCCTATATATTCTATGCTCAGCCAATGGCAAAGGAGACTAGGAAAATAAGTGTGGTGGGCCAAAATGTGGTGCAAGAGCTTTAACCACACCGACACAACAGTCTCCCCTTTTGTACAAGTTGGCATCAGTCCCACAGTGTAAACACTATGTGCCTGGAGCTCTCCAGGATTAGAAAATGAACCATGTCAGAGCACCAGAGATGAAATTGGACCATATTTCAGGAACACTTGGGGGGAAATTTTGATTTTCTGAATATTTTGTTTTCAGCCAAAAGGTACATGTTTGGTTTGGGGGTTTCCTTTCTGCCACCCCCTTTCTCCACTGACACATTAGATTGTGCAACTTAGGTGCAAGGTGAGATTTTTTTTCAAAACTGAAAGCTTACAAAAATATTTATCACCAAATTGAAAAAAAACCCCACTAAGTGAAAAATATGTCCATATATATATATGGTGGGGGAGGGGGAGAAAGAGAAAGCTGGTCCATTTTGAAAACTTGAACAAAACCATCTTTCATGAAAAAAATATGTATTGTTTTAATCAAGTTTTCTGTAATGCTGTGCAGCACATTTACACACACACACCCATCCCAATCCTGTTCGCCTTCTATACTGACCCACTATTTTGAGCAAAAAGAACGAGGAGTACTTGTGGTACCTTAGAGACTAACAAATTTATTTGAGCATAAGCTTTCGTGGACTACAGCCCACTTCATCAGATGCACAGAATGGAACATACAATAGGAAGAGACACAGACACAGAGAGAGAGAGAGAGAGAGAGAGAGAGAGAAAAAGGTGGAAGTTGCCATTCCAACTCTAAGGGCTTGTCTTCACTTGAGCCGGCAGGGATCGATCTTTTGGTGATCGATTTATCGCGTCTCGTTATTAACGTAGCTGAAATTGCGTATCTACAGTCGATTTCCCCCCCTAGTGGAGACCAGCCTAAAGAGGCTAATTAAATAAGATGAGCTTTTGAGCAGTCTAGGCCAGGATTTGGTCCTAGGAAGCTATGCATGTATTTATATATAAAAACAAAATCCATAAACATTTTTAACCAGTTTGTCACAGTTTTAGGGTGTGATCCTTTGAGATGCTGAACACCTACTGGAGGAGTGCCAAGTGCCCTCAGTTCTAATGAAATTCAATGAGAGTTGAGGGCACCTCATGAGCGCCATACAGAATCACGCCCCTAGCAATTAGTAGACTGAAATATTATTCTGAATGTACTTAGTGTAGTACAGATTAAAATTAAATGAGCCATTTTGCAAATCAATAAGCACATTAAAATAGATTTCCCTAATAATCTGCAACAGATAGCATTATATTGCCTAGTCTGTAAGGGATGATGTACAGCAGATGTTGGAAGCCTTCATGCAGTTCTTCCACATCTCCACTCTCTAACTTTATCAGCTTTAGTTTTGCTTCTGGAGACTACTCTTCTGTGATCAGTTCTGAAATCCAATGTATTTAATGCTGATCTTTTACTGCATCCTGTTTGAATAAACAAACTCCTCTTTTGAATTAAGCCTTCCAGATTTACGGTCTGACCATAAACTTTTTACACAGGCAAAACTAATTACAAATGTTAGGAGATGGGACTCATACTAGATCTGACTAGTGGTCTATATAATCCAGTATCTAGTTACAGTAAAACCTCGATATAACGGACTAATTCGGGCGAGGGGGTGTCCGTTAAAGCCGAAAGTCCGTTATTTAATAATAATTTTTAAAAAGAGAGCTGTGGGAGCAGCAGCCCGCCTGAATTAGTCCATTATCTCGAGGTTCTACTGTATCATGCCAGCCGGGAGCCGTGAGTGAGCCCGCCCGGGTCGCAGCAGCCGGGACCCGGGCGGCAGCCGGGACCGGGCAGCGAGCCCTCCCACTGCTGGGACCCGGGAGGAAGCCAGGACCCGGCAGCCAGCCCGCCCGGTTCCCGGCTGCTGGGACTCGGGCGGGAGCCGGCAGCCCGCCCGCAGGCGGGTCCCGGGAGCCGGCAGCCCGCCCACAGGCGGGACCCGGGAGCCGGCAGCCCGCCCGCAGGCGGGACCGGGGCGGGAGCCGGCAGCCAGCCCCCCTGCAGGCAGGACCGGGGCGGGAGCCGGCAGCCAGCCCACCTGCAGGCGGGACCGGGGCGGGAGCCGGCAGCCAGCCCGCCTGCAGGTGGGACCCGGGCGGGAGCCGGCAGCCCGCCCGCCCGCTGCTGGGACCCGGGCGGGAGCCAGGAGTCGGCAGCCAGCCCGCGAAAAATGGATTTCGGATGCATCGTAAATTTTGTCTGTTGCATCCGAAGTCCGTTAAATCGGGGTTTTACTGTACCAACAATGGCCTGTCCTATGTTTTTCAGGGGAAGTGTAAGAAAGCCTGCACATGGCAGTTATAAGATTACCTGCTCTCAGGGAAAGTTTCCTTCTAACCACCTATCTGAGGAAGGTGTTCAAGTTTGTGCCATTGAGATGCCACAGAACATGGGTAAAAGGTGTCAGGATACAGGTACTTAACATGCATGTATTTCGAGCTATAGTCTAAATCAAATCAAATTTTGTACAGTCATTAAATTCTAAATTAGCATTACTGGAGTTCTTCATTGCTAATTCCATGCGGCTGATCCTCTTTCTCAATTTTATGCTAATTATGGCAGAGATGCAAAAAGGAATACATTTCTAGATGGAAATGATGGACTCGGGACCAGATTGTGCCATTGAGGCTCTGCCCCAGTGTAGGGGGGAAATGGTGCAGTCACAGCACCAGAGGAGCTGCAAGAGGCATTGTGCTGGATGCATCAAGTTATCAGCGGTTCATGATTGATATAACCTACTGTGTAAATACCATATCCAAACACATACTTATTTTAAAAGTGATTAGTGATGTTGGGTGCCTGCCCTGAGACTTTTTTTGAGGGAGCCTGATTTTCAGAAATAACTGAGCATCCACGCTCTTAAAAGCAGGTTCCTTCACCACGTGTCAAGTTGGGTACCCAAAATGACTAGTCATGTTTGAAAATTTGGGCTGTCAAATAAAAGTATTACCTCTGGTTAGTAAGTAATTGTTACTGCTTCCTACGGGAAGACATGAATAGTATTTGCTCCCTGCACACTAGCATTTATGACTTGCTCAAGGCTACCAGACATTTATTTTACAGCTCTAATGTTCAAACAGACACCTTGTCCAAAGTACAAAATCAAGGAGAATGAATGGTCTTTAATACAAATAAAGAATAAAATACTGTCTGTTTAGTAGGACACTATTAAGATAGCAGAACATTGTGTGTTTTTGATACCAATCTTTTCCCTCTAGTCAGATTCTATTAATTTGTTTAAATTTTCAGGGGGAAAACAAGTGATCCATGTAATGTCAGCATAATCGAGGTGAATGATAACTTTCAATATTAACACTCCACGTGTCTGGAGTAGAAACGCAATTCTTTCAGGCCATCTGAAGTTTTTTGTAGTTTATCAATCACCTAAAGGTGACATCTACGATAAAAGGTGAAATACTGTTGTGCCTGGTTTTAGCAGATTTCTTCTTACTCTGCTACTGTAAATACATTTACTAACAGCTCTACAAATAAGCAAATCTTACATGACATTGGAATTTTGCACAGTGAAATTATTTACTGTCACAAGATACATGTCTGAGCAAGAGTTAATTAACAACATGAGCATTTCTGTTACCAGACTGCTCAGGGAAATTTGTTTCCTGCAAGCTCTAATCACATAAGTCCCATGGTATTATTATGGTTATTATATGCTGATTCTCTGGATTCAGTACAATCTGTATTTGTTAATAAAAACAACTCTGTAAGGACTACATTGTCCTGGCAGTATAATGAATGCAGTAGATACAATTACTATATAAAATATACACCCGGGGGGCTGGGACTTGAGCCCTGAAGTCTTCAGCTGCAAAAGCACAGCCTGCTAGCACTCAAGCTCATGAAAGACTCTTCTCTTCTCTGTGGGCCATCCACTTATGGGCAACATCACTCAGACAGAAGCCTATGCCTTACAGTGGGAGTATCTTTGCTTTCTCCTCCCCTAATCTGGTTCCACATCCTTTCCTCTCATCTCCCTCTGCACACTGCATGCTATGAAAGTGCAATTCAGAGGGGCAAGCTGTATATTTTCTTTCAAACCACAAAACTAGGCTCAATATTCTGGGCAGTTTTTAGTGGCTCTTTTCACTTCACTTATGGATGCGGAGAAGTAACATCCACATGCAGACATTTGGATTTTACTCACTAATGGTTCAGGATGTCATAAATACAATAAAAAATTCTTCATGAAGTAGTATTAAACAAGAACAAAAACAACTGTGAAGAGAATTGGATTATATTCGTACTGAAGAAATCAGGGGTTCTGAGACCCATTAAAGTTAATTTCTAAAAGCAACAGTGAGTAAATTGAGATTAAGATTTAAAGGGGGAGGGTTTTTTCTCCTTTTCTACTGGCTTTTCCCCTCAGACATCATCCTTATGGCGCTGATTCTGCAAGGTACTTTAAGCACATGTCTATATATAAAAAAGTCAAATGGTGTATGTATTTTCCCTTACTCCTTTCACACCGTTTGAGCTAGAGACTTGAAATTTGGTACAGTTACAGGCTTTAGGGTCCTAATCAGAGTAAGAATCAAAAATTTTTCAAATCTCACCTCTTACACCCCCTAGGGGTGAAATTATTTAAAGCCCATTAACATCAGCTGGGCATCAGGTTAACACCTGCTGTTCTCTGTGACAGTTATGATGTAATAATACCCCCCTCTAACAGACCCCGCACTCGCTCAGCTCTCTGCACCCTCCAAGCCCCCCCCCCTCGCTCAGCTCTCTCCCCCTCCAAGGGCCCCCCCACTCGCTCAGCTCTCTCCCCCCTCCCAGGGCCCGCTTGTGTGTAGCGCAAACAATTAAATACACTGTTTTTTTCCTTTAAAAGGACCCTATTTGTTATGCCATGTAAAGAGTGAAAATGTAACGGAGAAACCACATCTAAATGCAAGAGAATTAAATTACTTAGACAAAATGAGACTTCTGAACAAAATTTGTATTAATAAAAAACATTGTAGTCTTTTTACATCCCAGTTTCCAATTATAAATACCCCGAGCAACGCCGGGTATTTTTGCTAGTAAATTCTAAAACCAATAGGGTTCTATAGAAATTACTCTGAAAAACTATAAAATGTAATTGAGTATGAAGCCCTTCTCATAGATTCTTTAAACCAGGGGTTCTCAACCTTTCTTCCTGAATCCCACCCCCAACATGTGATTAAAAACTCCAACGCCCACGATGCCACAATGACTGTTTTTCTAAATATAAAAGCCAGGGCCAACATTAGGGGACAGCATTAGGGGATGTCAAGTATTAGGGGGAAAATCAAAGACACGTCGCCCCCTTACCTGAAACCCCGGGTAGAACGGAGTTAGAAGGTAAACAAGCTCACAACCAGTCAGAGACCAATGAAGAGGTACACCACTTTGATCAAAGGAAAACTGTCACACCCTCCTTTGGCAAGAAGATGGGCAGTCCGGTTTATTCAAGATATCATACAGACTTTATAGGGTGCAGTGCGAAGGGGAAGGGTTGGGGCAAGGTGGCTACTCGAAGCATGCGCATTACATAAACCAGGGGTCTATGACCTCTGAGTGCAGGTGTTCTCAGGACCATGTATCATTCAACAGTTAGCAATTTCTAACAGATACATTATTCTAACATTATGAATACACATTCTATATTCAAATACAGGAGTAGCAGCAGGCACACAATGTAATCTAGGGATAACAGCAGAACTGGCCAAAAATCAGTGGTGCTTGCAAAAAAAACCTAGATGCTGTGAAACACAGCCAAGGCAATACAAGATACTGATAACAGACAATAACTCTACAGTGACAAAGAAACATTCTGCCTAACCAGCATAAAACTCCAAGCAAGTGATTTTACAAATGAGTGAGGAGTTAACCCTGTGATTACTGGGTAGAAACAAACAGCAGAACTTGGTTTACTTGACACAAGCAGGCAATGCCTGGCACCCCATGCCACAGGGGATCCCGCAAAGCAAAGTTCCTCAGGCTTTGGCTTCAACCCTGGGTGGTGGGGCCCTGGGTTGGGGCTTTAGCTTTCTGCCATGGGATCCAACAGGTCTAATACCAGCCCTGCTTGGCCCTCTGGAACCTGGTCACAGCCCCACAGTGGGCCCCAGACCCCTGGTTTAAGCCACTGCTTTAAATCATCCTATAAAGTTATATAAACTATATAAACATCCTATTACATTTTATAGCATAATCCAAAAACGCCTATAGAAATTGTCATAGGCCTTTTCAAATAAAAGTGTTAAAAGTTGGTCACATTACCTCAGCAATCATGTCAATCATATGAGACATGTGCTGCTTCCTGAGGTATTGTCTGGTTATAAATAGTAGATTCACTTCAAAAGGTTGACCAGCATAGCAACTTCTCCTGTACTCTCTCCTTTCCAATAGTACCTAACCAGCAAATCTGATTCTGCCAACAAGTGGTGGTAGCGGATACTGGTTACTATTAAATGTTACCATTTTGAGCCTTTTTAATGTGCTTGACCACCAGAGATTTTTTTTAATACAATATTTGGTCAATAGGACTCATGAATAAAGATCCAAGCAGATCATTAAGAACAAGCAGAGACTGTCTCCCAGGGCAACAGTGAAAGAAAATTGTCCTCAAGTGAAAACTGCTTCCTCTGAGAAAAGTTATTTTATTTTTCTACTTTTTTTTTTTTATTATTCACTTGGAAAATATCCCTGGGATACACTTCCTCCAGAACAGCATTATTTCAGTTTTCCTGCAGGTAGGCAGGTCATACACAAAGATGGGAAAGGGGAGGAGTGAGGAATTATATACATTTGGAAAGCAGAAGTACCAAAACATATTAATCAGCAAATTTATCAGTGAGAAGAAATGAAGTTTAACAAAACTCATTAAATCAGGTTCAACTAAATAGGGACCTGTACAACAGCATTTGACTGGACCTCTTTGCAGAAAGGATTAGGACATTTACCACCTTCCATCCTTCACCTGCTTCAAATTCATGTCCCATGAAACTGGGAGGGGCGGGGGAGAGAAGAGTTCAGATCCACAGATGGGAAGGAAGCCAAAAGAATGTGTCAAGAGAAACTAATTTGCATTTTCAGGCCTAGTGAGTGTCTAAAAAGACATGAACCACAGAATAATTAAATGAGACCTTTGAGATTCCCTCCCCCCCTTTTAAATCAGGGTCTTTCTTCCCATGCAACACCTTAGGGACAGTCCCAATTCATTGTGATTATTTCAATAAGCTTTGGGCAGGCCTTAAAAGAGAACATGAATCCATGACGGTAGCATTAGTATAGCTGAACTTGTACCTAAAACCTTTGTCAAATCCCTAATTTGATAGGAATTATAAAGATTTGTGTTTGGAAACCAAGTATTCTCAAATATGATTTTCCAAAGAGGGGAATAATTTTCAAAGGGATATTCCCTTTTAGCCCTTTCCACAAAACCCAACACACAAAATGCACTTCAAGTGCTTCAATATTTTTCCTGTAATAAAGGCAATACCTTTTGTCAAAACTCTTAAAAGAGCCTTAAATCTGTCATTCTGAATATCCTGAATATTTGAAGTTGCTGTTTTCATCTTGCCTTCAAGAGTTTCAGTCTTTTCTTTCAACATACTTATGCAAAGAGCAGTAGCATCAGTCTTAACCTCTAATTTTACCTCCAAGCTTTTAATCTCCTTAAGCAGTGTATGAAATAAAATTACAGATGTCCCTCCTGGTAAAAGCTTTTCTGAACACAGGATTGCCATATTGGATCAGACAACTGGTCCACTGAGTCCGGTAACCTGCCTCCAGCATCAGCCAATATTATATGGCTTAGGGGGAGGCATTTCCTCTGTTCCAGCCTGATAAGGCATGTTATGCAATACTGCCTATAGGAGAAATTCTTCTGGCTTTAGGAGGAAAAAAGACTTGCTTTGGGTTAGCATGCATAACAAGCTGTTTCTAAACTCCATTTACAATATTTGACACTGTCCGCCAGTAGCAGTGAATTCCTCAGGCCAGCTATCCACTCGATTGAATGCTTTGTTTTATTTTTTTCCCTTTAACCTTACCTGGACATATTTTGGACAAGACACACCCTCTGAGCCCTATCTATATGTTGAGAGAATTCAGACTGTAGGCCCTGTAACTGAACTAGTCTTGTTGGTTTTGGTTCTAGAGTAACACTAGAGTAAAAAAACAAAAACAAAAACCCACCACTCTGATTGTTTCAGATGGGGCTAGAAACATCACAAGCACAGCGGTCTCCTTGCACTCTCCCACAGTCTTCTCCTGTTGTTAGTGTTTGAGGTCCTTTTCCAGGGTTTCTTTATTTCTCTATCCCATCCCCACTGCTCCTCATTCTTGAGAGGAAGGGGCTCTCCCTTTCCCACCAAGCATATTCATTTCCCCCTATTTGGGGAAACAGGGTTCCCCATCTCTTCTCTCCATACACCTCTCATCTTGCTCTTCATCCCACAGTTCTTACTCCATCAGGAAATGGGTCTCACTCTCCTCCTAACTTGCTGCCCCCACTCAGGATCTCTGTGGCACAGTCCCTCCTCATCTCTCTGCTGGGGATAAGAATCCTTAGGCCAATGTCTCCTCTCTATGCCCTTTTAGTTAGGAAGTGGAGTCTTCATTCAAACACCAACTTATTTCCAGGATAAATCATACTGGTGCTTGCAATTTCTCATGTAAATCTACCATAGCTCTTTTCAGCCTCAGTGCCCTACTCTGGATTTTTTCCAATCTCTGAGGCCCTCTCTTTTTTAAATGTGTGGCATCCAAAACTGTGCAGAGTACTCCAAATGAAGGTTGCTTGATATCATCTAATAAATATGCATTATAATAATTTCTGAAATTTATTCCTACACCCAGCTATGATAGGGTGCGCTACTCACAGCAGGCTGGTGCGGCTTCCTGTCAATTCTGAGGATTAGCTCAGTCAGGCCAATCCCCCTTCCAGCAGTTACACCCCATCAGTTTTTCTTTTGCAGCCCCTCTCTTGCTTCCAGGAACTACAGGGTCCTTTTCATAAAACCGCCCTCCAGCTAGGTCACTAGTGTGGTTTCCCTCCAGGGCAGGGAGGCAGGCTCAGACAATCTTCCTATGCAATTGGCCACCAGCCTCACTTCCCCTGTGGCTGGGTGGAGAACCCAGGCCAACTCTCTGCTCTGGCTCAGGGACCCTCTCGTCAGCAGTCATAGTCTGTTCTACCCTGTACTTTGCTGCATTTCTCTGAGCCCATTCCCTAATCTTCTACCGTAGCTCTCCTTTCCTTCTCTGGGTCTGCCCGTTTCATCACTCCCTCATCCTAGGAAGGAACTACAACCTACGCATCTCTGCAGTGCCCAAACACTCCTCCCTTTTCTCAACAAATGACTACAATTCCCCCCCCCTTTCTTCTTCTTCTTCTTCTTCTTCTTCTTCTTCTTCTTCTTCTTCTCTTTTTTTTAATTTGTTTTTTTGTTTGTTTGTTTGTTTGTTTGTTTTTTACAATGCCCCTTCCAATTTCCTGTCTTTTGTAGAAGCCCTGTCTGTTCCTCACAGGTGAGCTTCTCTCTAATTAGCTGCCTCAAACCTAAAACTCCCTTGTTTTCAACCTAATTAGCTGATTGCGCCTACCTCAGCTGTTGAAGGGCCAGTGTGGGGAAGCACACCCCATCACACCAGACTATTTGTTCTGTTTAAACAATTGCTTCATTCTGGGAAGGCTCAAATAATGACTCAAATATTATTCTTTAGAAGACCCTGAAAATTGAATCCATCATTATATATGGGAAGTCACAACAGCCAGCTGTCCTCCTGTTAGTATCACAGAGCACACTCTTAAGTCTCCCCTTCTGCAAGCCTTATCAGGGCCACAGATCTAAAGTGTACCTGTTTCTTGGTGCTCCCAGTTCATTTTTCAGGGCCATTATTGGCTCAAAGCACTACTAGGCAGTTCCCACAGACTAAACTAAGCTAAATGCACGCAAAGGGAAATTGTGAGGAAAATGCATGGAAATATTAAGGAAATTATTTTCACAAGTGACTACCAGCTTTCCCAGCCTCTTATTTTTATGTTCAATGGTTACATCAAATTGCATTAGTTGTTCAGCATTTTAACTGAAAATATTATAGTGTTTTTTCCAGCATGGTGAAAATCCAGATCTATGCTAGGTACATCCATCTACAGTGGTAATGGTAAAATAGAATGCTCAGAATGAAAATTATAAATCATTTTTTCATAGGTAGGAGAGGCACTTAGTTTCCTCACTCAGAACCAGTCAGGAAGAATCTTTAGAGGCAGCAATGGTGAGCAGCTCTGCTTCTCTGCTGCAGGTGGCTCCTTCACGGAGCCGTGAGCACGGGCGTGTACTTGGCGCGGTCCCTTCCCATGCCTGGCGCCTGTCCCTTCTGCGGCGTGAGGGAGGACCTGGCGCACGCCTACCTAGAGTGTGCCAGGCTGCAGCCCCTATTCCAGCTCCTCCAGAACCTCTTATTGAGGTTCTGGCTGCACTTTTCCCCACACCTATTTCTTTTTGGGCACCCCATCTCTGGCCCCACAAAGTCGTGAGACCTCCTCATCAACCTCCTCCTGGTGCTTGCCAAAGTCACCATCTACAACACCAGGAGGAGGATGCAAGACGAGAGGGTACAGTGTGACTGTAGGGCCTATTTCCGGTCACTCCTCATTTCACGCATCCGGGCAGAGTTCCACTGGGCAGCATCCACTGGCTCCCTCGACAGCTTTGCGGAGCAGTGGGTGCTGTGCGGGGTTCTCTGCTCGGTATCCCCATCCTGCATCCTCGTTTTTAACCTGTGACCCTCACACACTCCCCTGCCTTTATTCATTAGTTGTCCCACATATTTAGTTGGCCCCGGGTCCGGTGTCCCTCCCGCCAGGCTGGGGGAGGGACTTTAGTATCAGGCGGGCTTAGGCCCACCCACCTCCTGGGATACCCAATAGGTGCTTCTCTGCTGCAACAGCAGAAGCAGGGCCACTTATCAGCCTGCCACAGACGACAATCCAGTACTAAGCCATGTCCATGCTTGGCTCCCCATCCCTATTCAAGGAAGATGGGAGAGGCAAGTAGCAGACCAGAGGCTGAATGCCCAAGACACCACCACCAGAGTGTATCTTTGATAGGTTCATATTGTTGAGATACACATTCCAATTTGGAATTTTCGAGATTCCCCATCAATTGATTTCTATGTCATTTGCCTATGTTATGGCTAGTTTACTGTAGTTCAGTAAACTACTAAGATTTACACGGTTTATAAAATGCTTCTTTCCCTGGTAGTGATAGTGTACAAATAATAAGAATCAGTAATGCTTGGGATCTGCCGTGGGACCCTGGTGAGAAACAAGGTGACTTAGCTGCTGCCACACCAGAATAACTACAACTAGAGACATTGTGCTGTCAGCCTCAGAATTACTTGATCCTGCGGCCAAAATCCTGATTTAAGCTGACATGCCTCTTACACTTTGCTCTTTCTGTGGTACCAGGGGTGAGAGAAGTGGCAATAGGAACAGAACATTCTGAGAAAAGGTTCACTATTGACACTACAGCAAACACAGTGCTTCATTTGTAATGAGTGGTGCTGGGGCTCAAGTAATTTTTTTTCATTCATAACTGGTGTAGTAAGGCCAGAGGTGCCTGGGTTATGAACTGCAAAGCCTAGAAGTGCCAGGGCTCAGCCCCGGCACAAATTAAGCACTGAGCTGACTCAGTCAATTCAATTCAATTCAAGCTCAAGTCAATTGCCTCCATCCCTGTGGGGACATGAACCACCTCTAATATCAGCTGCTTGAAATTGGTTTCTTGTTGCACATTCCCTGCTGAGGAACCATATACACTACTCCAGGGTGAATAACACCATCTCTAAAAATTCAAAAGATCAAATCATCTGACCCACCACCTGCACTTACTCATTGGGAAATATGGTGGTTGTTGCCTGCACCAAAAGACCTTTGCTGAGCCTTAGGCCATGGTTCACAGGATAAAAGATCTTGATAGTCCAGGGTCTACTAGATATTTGTCTTTTACAGAGATGGATCCAGAATGTAAATATCCTGGACTGGTTCCATCCCTTATTCATCTAGTCTATGTATCTGTCGCTGCACAAGAAATGTTTGTGATTTTTTTTCTGTGCTACTGTCTTTCCTCTGCAATCCAAAATTGCATAGATGGCTTCCCTCATCCTTCTGTGTAATATTTCAAACCAGACCACAAACATGTTTGAGAGAAAGTGTTTGGGCCCTCAAAATGTTGCCAAAACCATGAAAAATGTGTTAGTGCTAATATATACATATACTGTATATGTATATATATATAGTGCATATACAGTACTGTAATATAGTTATATATGTGTGTGTGTGGCTATGTATGTTTTCCCGACTGTCACTTTTACTGTCACAGTTGAGTTGTGTAACACCTCAGAGAAGATTTGGATTAGCCCTACATTTAGGAAATTTTGCTGTCAGTCTGAAGGGTTCCATTTTCTCTGGTGAAAATTCTCTTCTGTCCATGCTTCACAGCAGACAGAAACCTAGCCTGGAGAAAAGTGAATATTTCCTCCCCAAAGTTATAGATTGTGTAAGTTATCTTACAGATGAAAGACTTTTCACGCAGCTCTAATGGCAGGCTGTTAGACTAGCAAAGAGTAGGACTGGAAGGGAGAAAGCTTCTAGGCAGGCAGAGAGACAGCCATTTTACTTGCAATATAGTAAATTACAGAAAACCATAGCACCATTTCCACCTTTTTAAGAATGATATAAGGTGCAGTTATGTGGAACAACAGAGACATCCAGGGGTAAGTCTGTTGTCAAATCTCATTGGCAAGCTTTTATATTGACCCATTTTAGTGCCTTTTAATTCCTCTTTCTTCTCTTCAGATCTTCTATAGTAAGTACATCACCAATTATAGAAAGTATTTGGGATATAGTTTGTATAAAAAAGACACTGTGTTAAAATTATACCCCAATCATGCAAATGCTTCCTCAATACTTAGCTTTAAGCCCATGAGTCCTATTAATATCCATGGTACTATTCATATGAATAATGTTAAGCACATGTGTAGATCCATTCACACTTCATTGCACAGTGAAGCATGCAAACTTCTGTGTCAGTGGCACTGAATTCTGCTGGCCACCAGGCGTGAAGGGCAAAGACAGCTCCACCTACGCTCCACATCCTATCTGGGGGCACCAGGCAGCAGTGAGGTGAGTAATTAGGGAACAATTCCTGAACTTTCATAGGTACGGGAACTGCAATTCCGCCAAGACATTGTGTATGTGGGAGGAGAAGGGAAAGTTTCTCAATCCCCCTACCCTCTGACTTTAAACCCATATAAGGAATAGTCAGAATTTCATCCTAAATTAATATCCATAATGTTGAGCAAATTCACCGGTTGTACAGGTTGATCCCTTTCATCTGGGATTTGAAATTTTAAGTGATTTATTAAAATGCACAATTTTAGATTATGACTGACATTTAATCGCCTTCTGTAATTGGTAGGTTAGAGCAAGAATGGTCATTTTTATATTCTTTAGTTCTCAATTGCCTTTCAAACAGTTTTTGACTGAAACCCAACTTGAAGCATCAGTGTGTGTGTGTGTGGGGGGGGGGAGTACACCTTTAAAGCTTCACTGTTTTAAGTAGCTCTGCACAATCCATGTCCAGCTAGAGATCCTGAATTATTTCTGAAGAAAAAACTTTTCAATCTCGCAGTATTTTAGAAAAACAAATGTACACTGATTCATGCTAGCAGCCCTCAGAGGGTCTTCTCTGAATTACTTTTAAAAGAAATGTATTTCTAGCTGCAAATAGGTGAGAGTCCCTTCATAAACAAACACAAAACCAGCAAGCACACGCTTCTTTTAACCTGGTAAATAGAAATGAGTTGAGATGCTGTTTCATTTACCACATAAACTTGTTGTGGGCTGGGTACTATGTGGTGGGTATCGGGAAAACTGACCTAGAACTGTTACTTTAGCAGGTTAAAGACCAAATCACCACTTAAAGGCATATACTGTATTGGATGTCATAAACATCCAGGCTCTGAGAAGTGATCAAAGACTCTTCAAACAATCATATATGGTTGTATAATTTAAAAACAGTTGCCCTGATTCTCCTCACATATCTGTCCATACTAATCTGGACTAACTACTGAAGTCAAACAGAGCTACACTGAGGTAAAGCCTGTGAGAGAGAGTGAGGAAGATCAAGACCAGTAATTATAAGTGTGATGCTCAAGCAGGGTAATGACAAGAGGGGGAAACTTTTGGCAGTTATCCTTTCTCAACTGACTAGCAGTCTTAAGTGATGATACAGTAAAGATGTTTTCACAAAGCTCAGTGTTTGCCTCTGTGCTAAACATAAAATAAACATCATTCAGCAGAGCATCCCCATGCCCCATATTCACACACTCTTCCCCCATCCAATCTTTATGGAGACATTGCTGAGCTCACCACAGCACTGCTAATGCTCATAATTTTAATCACATCTCATGAGTTCTAGGTGTTTTTTTTCCGTAAAGCTCCGGCTGCTGGAATCATGTTACCTCATGAGAAATATTAGCTCTCTTTTTCCCCCCCTTTCTTTAACTAATAGTTGCAAATAAAGGGTTAATGATATGAAGCCAGGACAACCTAAAAGCTAAAAAGCCAGAAGACATGAAAAAGAACCCAGATTTATCATTTAAAAAAATTCCCATAATTTCTAAGCAATCTAGTGATGGAGGGGAGGTGCTGGTTTTATGATATATTAAAGTCTAGGATTAACAACTCAGAACATCAACAAAATTACAGTGGTTAATAAACTCTTTTGGCTCCTAGACATCTGGCAGCAACTTGGCAACAAACACATTTCACTACTGCCAAATCCTGGCAGATAGTAAAGCCCTGGAATGCCAGCTGTACTCTGGATGGCCTCTCTTACTCTGGCAACACAAGAAGGGTATGGTCAGAGAGGGGGACCAGTTATGTTTTGTCCAGTTGGGGGGGCAGTGTAAGATTAAAAAGTCAAAGCAGATCTTGATCTTATTGTGAAAGAAAGGGGAAGGCACCGCAGAAATTCAAATAAATAGGAGATAAAGATAATTTTTGCAGCAATAGTAGTGACAGGCAATTCCCGAATTCCTCTACTAAGGCTAACACAGGGTAAAAAACTGAATAAGCACCTGAGGATTTGGCTCATGGTGATGCTCTACAAACTAGGCCCAAGAGTTTAAAAGACGGGGCCCTAACGATAGATTCTTCATCCCAGAGCTAAGTCCCTAAATAAGTGGCCTGATTTTCAAAACTGAAAGTGATATCAATAGTAGCCACTGAGATCTTAACACTTTTGGAATTTAGGCCACTTATTTCAATGATTGATGGTAGACTCAGGAGTCTAGTAATATGCACCAATTTTTTGAATGTTTTGGCATTAGCCGATATGCTTACTCTTTTCTGGGAATGCGCCTTCCTTTTCAGTCTAGGAAACAATTGCTGCAATGGATTTTATAGTTTTTTTGTTGGAAGTGGGTTGGGGAAGGGAGCATGTAAAAGAACATGAAGTATCCACAGATTTCCCTACCCTGCACTGACTGAAAAGAATCAAGGTCTGCAAAACTAAAATTCAAGAACAGGATCCAATAAGGAAATGGACTAGTGCTTAAGAAAGTGAAGGGTGTGCTTAATCAGGAATTGCCACTTAACCTCTGCTTTCACTTACCCAGTTGAAGAATTGGGGGTGGAGGATGGGAGAGTGTGTGTCATGTACTTCTTTACCTTCCTGATATGTTGTGAGGCTTAATTAAGTGTTTGGAAAGCACTGTGAGACTCCCTAGCTGTGACACAAGTGTTTTCTTCCTAGGCAACAGTTGTCTTGCCCAGGTGGAATGTTGAACAGGACTGAGGTTCATGTAGCAGAGGTGTAATTGCCTGCTTACCTGAACCCTGCATATCTCTCTAAAGTAGGTCAACTTGAAATAGGGTAATTTTCCTCAATAGCTCAATCTTTATTAGTCCACATTATTTTCAGCATGCTGTAGATTGAAAAATGACCTGAATCATAATATATATATTAATCTTTTCAGAATCATTGTGATATGTAAAGTATTCATTTTGGTGCCACTAGAATATTCACTTTAGCCCATACACAATTTTGGGTTCACTTGGTTTTCTGAGACCTTGCAACATTTGTCTTAAAACACATCAAACATTGTATTTTTTATTGTTGTAGTAAAAGAAAGGTTATACATGGTAAATAATTAGATATAAATACACTGAGAATTAAGTTAATTTGTGTATTTGTCAGTATGAACAAAATAGGACTTTTAATTCTAAAGTGCCATCTCAATGTTAATTAAAGCATTGCTGCAACAATGCCAAAATACTTGCAAAGCACACAACTACATTATTCTACATTATCCTTCTATTAAGACATCGTAAGATTGATTTTGAATTAATTAATTTATAAACAGATTGAAATATATTTGGATTCAGCTCTTTTCAAAACTGAATTACCATTAAAACGTACCAAGCTGGCATTTTGCTCTGAAACATCTAAGTGTTGCTTTTCAAGCTTTGAATGAATTGGGCTCAGTGGAGTGATTAGTCAGAAACTAACCTTTTTGATAACAAAGTGAAATCACAAAATAGGCGATAACTCAGTGTTCAAGTAAATGAAAAAAAGTTCCCTAACTACAGACACTTGCAAAATTGCACCTATGCAGCAGAATAATATCTAATTTAACAGAGTTACTAAAGATAAATGATTTTTTCTGATCAAATTATATCAGGATGAATAATTTTATACTATATAATTGGTGAGCTGGATAATTCAATAAGTCCATTTGCTATGGTTGACTTCCTTTCACAAGTAGAAAGTCTGTAATGAGGAAGGCAGTTTTGTCAAAACAGCTGCCAAATGGCAGTAGCATAATAATAATAAAAAACATTAATCAGTAAATTAATTAAACATTCTGTGTATATAAAATCTGCTGCATACTGAGAAAATGTGAATGGCCTGACAGCAGCATTTGTAGCAGTTTACTCATTGGAGAACTGCAGGAAATAGCGTATTATAACAATACACAAATACAGATTTTTTTTATAGGAAGAAAATTGTACAATTTTTAAGATCAATTGGACAAACAATATATTTGAAAGAATTAAGCATTTCTCTTCATTTTCTTTGTGGCTACTGTATAAAGATGAAAGCAGCCCATCTCTCTTGCCTTTTTCAAAGTATACAGCAAGGAAAACCAGAGATGCACATGCAATAGTGTGGACAGCAGGCATCGGATTCCCAAGTTCTCCCAGGAGGAATTTAAAAAGGAGGGAGGAGCTGGACAGAGTGGTATTACATTGGAACCCTGCATTCTTTGTTAATACATGGGTTGTACAGTACTGATGGGTCAAATGGTTGGGACAAAAGCATCCCAGAGCCTCAGCTCCAGCCCAAACCAAACATCTCATCACAGTTTTATAGTCCTGTAGCCCAAGCCCTGGAAGCCCACGTCAGCCGACATGGGCCAGCCGCAGGTGTTTAATAGCAGTGTGGACAAACCCAAATTGGTCTGAGTCATTGTTTGAAAGTTCTTTATCAACTGGAAATGAACTGACCTTTGTAATATTTTCAATTAAATATATTTGAAACATGCTTTTCTTCAGTACCACTTTTTCTTTGCATCCCACATATTCGACATGCAGCAACAGACACGTTTCTCCTTGCATGTATTCTATGTGGTTGGATGGAGAAAATGGAAATAGCACTGCCTACATTAATTTTTGTTTGCATATCTAATACAGTACTGTGTGTAGACTATTACCATAGCAGTGTCTATATAAAAGATTAAATCAGGGTTATATTGGAACAGGTGACACTGTATATCAAAAATAATTTCTTTCTTTACGTTTTGTTAAGGGAAATGATTTATTCATAGGGGGTAAGTGCTTAAAGAGCCTATATATATTTCTTCAATGAAGGTTAAGGTTGTGCTAGAAAACATGAATACGCTTTAGACCTCTTTGCTTTTCTAGGACATTCTTGATGACTGCAATAGCAGAACAATAGGAAATTGAAAATGGCTGGATTTTGAAAACATTGTGAGGGGAACAGAGCAAACAAGGCACATTAATGAGCAACAGGTTTTCTGAACCCATTTGATATGCAACATTTTGAAATTGCATCCTATGCTGTAGAAATAGAGTGATGATCTGGAGCCATGGAAAAACACTGAATCATTCATTAGCTTGCTTGGTCTGGGAGGGTGGCTTTTCATGCTGGATTCAAGTTAAGTTGGATCACAAGTGAGATACTATTAAATGTATCATCTGAGTTCCTATTGGTAATTTAGGTAACAAAGAGTCCTGTGGCACCTTAAAGACTAACTAAAGTATTGAAGCATAAGCTTTCATGGGCTAATACCCACTTCGACGAAGTGGGTATTAGCCCACGAAAGCTTATGCTTCAATACTTTAGTTAGTCATTAAGGTGCCACAGGACTCTTTGTCACTTCTGCAATTCCAGAGTAACACGGCTACCTCTCTGATTATTGGTAATTTGTTACCAGTAAAAGGCCTCTGTATGATTGGCAATCAGTGCACAGGTGAAACTGAAAATTGTCATAGCTGGGGATTGCAGGTCAGGATTAAGATGCTGTGTAGAGGTACTGCCTACACTATGACTAGCTCTGACCAGTACTGTTTCTCTCCACATTGTCTTTAAAAGACAAGAAGGAAATGCATATAAAACTACTTAAAAAAACTAAGAGAAACATCTGAGGAAACCAATGCTTTATTTTTAAAATAAACACAGTTCACAGTAGCACAAATTTACCTGGAGTGATCCAAGGTAGATGAACATTCCATATCTCATAATTGTTCTGGTCTGGCTCATTGATCAAATCAATGAGTTCATCCTTTAAGGAAAAAAATAAATATACAGAATAGCATTGGCAGACAAAGATGTGAATGAGAAACCTCAGTTGTTACTCTCTTGGGGACTGTTCTGGGGGCAGAGGGAAGGATCGCTTTGGATTACTAGGCAGGCATTCTTTGCTTCAAGGCGAGAACAAAGCTGCTGTTGGAAAGCCATGGACATGGAGCTCATGGTCCGATCAGTGGGTGTTGCTACTGTTTAGATGGCTACCTCATGGCAGCCCTGTGTCTAGAAGGGGATTGGGAAAGATGAGAAAATGGAAAGCTAATAGTAATCAAAAATGTAGTATGCCTCCTGTAGCCCACATGCTGGACTTTCATCTTTGCTATCTCCTCATCCCTTAAGGAACTTGGGATATTTATACAATAGCGAGAAGAACCACTTTGATGTATCATTTGTAGAGTTGAGCATACGTTATGATTTCATTTCAGCCCAGCATGATATTCGGCTACAGAAACAAGGAGTTTTGAAAACGCAAGTCCAGTTTTTTCTAAACCGTTTGGCTCCAGGATACTGAAATACTACCAGCGACGTGCTCCTTTGAAGGAGAGCCAATACTTCAATAGCAGAACCCAAAATAAAGTATACTGTGGACTGCACCAACATACCGCTGGTTTGAAAGAAGCTGTTTTATATGGTATTATATGGATGTGTTTTGTATGGGTACTTTGGCCAACACTTTCCAATTGGTATGTATAGTACTGTACTCTATTGTGTAAGAATAAAACATTTTATACCATCACTATCATTTAATTCACCATAGAAAAAGAGATTAGAGACTTTTAAACTTTCATTTGAAACAACTCAATATGCAGCCTATACATCTGGTTACTTCATATTCAAAGGCAACCCATCTTTGTAACATACTTCTGTTTATCTCTCATGCTATTCCAGTTATCCTGGAAGCTCTGAATAGAATCTAGAGTCATGTTGAGTTGTACAGATTTTAAATATGAAACATGATCAATTCTCAAAATGCATCTTTAGAAAACTAGCACAACCTTCATTTAGTAATTTAGAAGACTTGCCATTGGATTAAAAATGTTAGTACCATTTTTCAGTGCAACATTCTCTTAGATGTTATTCTTAGCTGGTAGTTTCATGTCTGTGTTAGTGGGGCACATACTAGACTTTGTTTTTAAATCTTTGTGGCCAAAATCACCCTGTATTCACACCCCACACACTACCGTAATAATCGCTGTACAAAATATGCCTTGTGAGGGACATTACGCAGGGTAGAATCTGGACCATTGAACAGCTGTGTCTTCTCAATTCTCCTGAATTTCCCAGTGCTTTGCTATGAGAGCAACCATTCCTGCTCACACGCAGCCTTTAGCATGTAGATTACTAGCCGTTGAGTTATATGAGTGCTCTCACCCACCACTCCTGAATTATATTGTAGAGTGACACCAGCAAATTCCCAATCCTAGTCTTGTCCCCAGAAATGTGTCTCTCCTACTGCCCAGCTCTTTCCCTCTGTACAATGCAAGTTTATAGGAAGTCCATCATTTTATTAACAGAAAATTATATGCACAAATCCTGATAGCTCAAATGGAGGTTCCCAAACATTTCAATTCAAACACACTGGTTTAGAAAAACATTAAAAACAAGTTTATTAACTACAGAAAGAATGATTTTAGGTGATTACAAGTAATAGGGCATAAAAGTCAGAAGTGGTTGCAAAAGAATAAAAATGTAAAAATGTAACTAATACCTACCTTAACGGGCTAAGTGAATTCAAAGCAAACTGTCTCTCTCATCGTATGCTTTTGCTTTCTTTATTGGGTGAATCTCTCAGGCAGATTGCTCCTCAGTTCAAAGCTGTTTCTTTTGTTCTTCAAGTGTTCTTGATATCATGAGTAGCGATGAAGGGAGGATGATTTGTGTCTTCTGTTCTCACTCCTTATAGTTATTTTTCTCTTTGAAACCATCTCCAGGAAAGGTTCAGGAGACAGAAAATCTGTTTGCACTGGAACATCCTACTGTTCCACCGCCAACATGTGTCTCACTCACACCTTTTTCCTGCTAAGAATGGCCACATAATCAGGTGATAGATAGTCCATTTGATTTTGATGGCACCTGGCTGAGGTGTGAGTTTGTCTTTTGTCTCCAAGGAACTGCTTTGGGCCTGCTTTTCTAAACTTGGAACATGTCTCAATAAACTCATACAGTAGAATTTTGTAACTTTACATACAATGTTGCTGCACAAATTTCACAGGGACAATAATGTTCAGCAGAGTATAAGTTTTCAAATGATTCCTCACAAGGCATACATTGTACAAAAATGATCATAATCTTATAAAAAGAATCAACATGGGGATACAGATTGTCACAGATGTATCACTTCCTAATCAGTAATATCATGATGAAATGAATGTAGCAACATTATATGTAAAGATATGAATTTCCCCTGTATTATGTTGTTAGAACATGTTCAAATGCACACATTCCTGACTAGGCAAGAGTTGTTAAAGAGATCTACCCTAAACAAAGGAATGTGCATTTATCTTAGTTTTCATATAAGTAAGGCTCTCCCTGCAGGAAGTCTAAATTCACTTTCCTGAGCTACTTCCTACCAATAGGTCCCTTCAGTTTGGAGCCTGGTCCCAGTACTCCAGGCTCAATACAAAGAGAGCCCAAAGGAGTAGGGGTCTCCCACAACTTCACATTCTCAAAGAGGATTGTGGTCAGAGAAGGCACTCACCATGGGCCATACCTACTCTGTGGTCCACACTCAGGCTCACCTGCAGCCTGTTCACCAGCCTTTAGTTGGACTTCTCAGCTCTTTTTAATCTGCTCCTTCAGCTGGAGCATGCTCAGCAAGACCAGGGGGGCAGAGCTTCCTAGGCCCAGTATTTCCCTTTAAGTCCTTCGGGCCCAGTGTGGGGTTTGTATACCTTATCACAAACCCCTTTTCCCCTCTGTGTTTTGAAACTTGAAGTTTGATACCCCCAAAAAAGTGTTATAAATTTAATACTGTTACTTTGAAAAGGAGGCATTTGATACTATGAATGAGGAGGAGCTAGTATATTGTACTGACCCCACAACAGGATGTCACTGTTAGGATGTCTCAGCCCCTAGATGCCCCTCTAAAAAAAGGGGGCTTACTGGGGCAACTGGGCCCAATGAGGCTACTCGGGCTCAGTGCTTAGGCTGTCCTTTCTCTGAAAGGGGCAATTTAGTGCTGTTCTGTAGGTTCCTGCATTCAGAACCCAGTTCCGTGTGCACCTGGTCTGCACCATCTTCCCATTGCTGGTTCTGCAGAAGCCTCATGCCTCCTGTCTGAAGGCCACTCCCCAATATCCTGTTGCTACTGTTGGCCTCTCAAATCAATCTGTTTCCTGACTGGACCCCAAGATTTTCACAAATCTCTTTGTCCCAACTCTCAGGCTACCGTGCTCCCTAGACTTCTCTCTGTAGCCATCTCCCATGTTGGTTTATCTGGCTTGATGCTTCACCTCACATGCAATCTTCTAGCTTGGTACCCGATTCAGATCCCCTCTTCACCTGATTGTAATTTCCTTTTCTATTCCATAGGAAACGTGAAGCCCTCAATTGTCTAGATGCTCAACAGGATATGCGTCCTCTACATGCAAGATTCTTTACTTCTAGCTCATTCTTGAAAGGTGGCCATTCATAAGTCAGCAGCAGAATTGGTTAAACTGTTTTCAAAGAAATAAAATTGCACCCTTAGATGTTCCATAGCCACTGCTCCATAAATGTCACTGGAGGGAAGCATAGATAAACTGCTCTAAGCATACATAAATATCTGAGTTAATCTGTGCCAAGGGAGCCCAATCGTCAGCATCAGCTGATTTGGTGGTGGCTAACTATGGGCTCTTTAGTGGAGGAGAGATTCCAGCAGCATTAGAAAATTTTAGGCATCCACAATTACTTTTAGAAGGACTTTCCACTAGCAGACACACTCCAGAAAGTGGCAGCAGTTGGAACCTGTTTTCAAGAAACTAAAAATTCATCTTAATACTAGGAAATTCACTATCCTGCTGTCGCTGCTATATTTTCCATAGCACAGAACCCAAGAGTGGCTCTGTTCCTGGTAGTTGTCTCCACGCCAGACCAAAAAAATATATAAAGTAGAATAAATTGGATAAAATAGTTCAGGTGATCTGGGAGAACTGCAGTAGCTGTATGAGGAACTCCAACCTGAGCTTTGCCATGCAGTTCATTCACACAGCATCTCTGTTCACTGGTACAAAGTCGCACTTCCACCAGTGACTCAGGCATGAGCTCTGAATCCCTAAGGCATGGGCACATCAGCTGTTCTCTGCCAAGAGAAGTAACATCAATTTCCAGCTGAGAACTGCTGAGAGGCACTAAATGGGGGGGGGGGGAGGTCCAAGCTCTGTTCTGAGTCTGAAAGATCTGTTTAGGGCTATAAAGGGTGTGGGGGGGGGAGGGGGTTGTTAGGCCTGACTATAGTCTTGGCTGGTGCAGGGACAAAGAGATGATAAGGTTTAAAGGAAGAAAGGAGGCCATGGAAAACTGAAGAAGCCAGAAGGTGACATTCTGACAAATACAAAAAGAGATGAGGACTGGAGGGAGGACAAGGGGGACAGAGAGAGTGAGAATGGGGACTGGACAAGGGATATAACAATAATTTCTTGATGACTTATAATATTATGCTGACATTTATTTTTCCAGTGGGACTGTCTGTCAACACTACCCCCTACATTAAGGCTTCAGAGGGAAGGGGGGAGGATGTATCCTTTTTGGTTTGCCATGTTGCCTGCAGTGGATTCACATAATAATAGAATCAGCTGGTTTTTTTTAAAAAAAAACCTACAAAGATTTCAAAGATTAAAAAAATGAATTCCCTGAAGAAAAAGAACTCAGAAGTTCAGGCAAAGTTTTAAGCCTTAAGAAAGTTAGATGCTGAAACATAGAAGGAGCTGCAGAATACATGAACTTAAAGATTTATTTTATTTTCTATGTTGTTCAGGAAAAACAAAAAAGTCAGTAAAAGTGGAGTTCATTCCTGATGAAAATAGCATTTGAAAATGTTTGACTGGAAATCTGATGGGTGGCACTGTAAGCATAGATAAATCTCTAAGTTAAATCGGTGAAAGCCAGTTCTGTCATACCAGTGTAATTCATAAAGCATAAACAAGTAGAAAATGGCTGAAAGCTTAAATATTGGATGGTAACAGACCTGAAATGCCAGTGATTATTGAACCTTGCACTATTCCAAAGAAAGAGAGCTCTCAACTGTGCTTGTAGCTGTTTCTTTTGTTTCACGGTGTCTCAATAAATGTCTTAGGCTTCAGAGTGACACATAGATGGAGTGTCAGTCCTGGAATCTCATCTAAATGATACCCCTACAATACTGTCCAAACTCACTGTCAGAGTATAATATATGCATTAGCAGGAGGGAAATGGGTAAAACTATTGCCTTTACCAGACACAGAGCAGAAAGTGGAGACCAATAATTTAGAAGAATGCCAAACTGAAAAGAAAAGAAATAGGGGAGGGGAGATATTGCAGACTTGAAACATATGCAGTTGCATATTAATGATGACATCTGTTATGTACTGCCTAGAGTTCCCTTAACCACGGAACGTTACAAAACCACTGTCAAGAGATTTTAAAAGCTTCCATTAATTTGTGATGGCAGCAATTAGCAAAGAGGGTGTTAATGCTTACTAGTGCTCAAGCTGTCAATTTCTGGCTATTTTTCATTTGGATTCTTTGTAAACTCTCACTGCTGTTTACTCAAACAGATCACTGCATACAGCCAGAAAA
Source organism: Sternotherus odoratus (assembly GCA_032164245.1). NCBI lineage: Eukaryota > Metazoa > Chordata > Testudines > Kinosternidae > Sternotherus > Sternotherus odoratus. Next base: position 82,776,993 of record JAVMKO010000002.1, on the reverse strand, counting down.
CAGACTTTTTGTTATGAGACATCTGTGGTTGGTGGAACAGTCAATTCTGAGCTCTGTACTTAGTTCTAATTTTGTGAACTAGAATCAGGCCCATTCATAGTCTACAAGGGGCCCACATCTGAAATGCATCTTGAGTGGTGCATACATTAAATGCTTATACAAATGCCCTTTGTAAACTCAACATTGTGAAAGCTATGGCTGTCATGGAGAAAAGCATGTGTTCCCCAATGGTTTGTGTTAAAAAAAAAAAAAAGAGGTGGGGTGGAAACAGTCAGAATGGGCATTAGCATCACCAAAAGGAGCTGGCATGTAAACATAAAGACCTCAGATCCTTTTAAATTCCTTGTTGGTGCAACACTGCTCTCAGGATCAGCGATTGTTTATCAGCCCGACAGCTCCTTTCTCTGCTGCATCCAGGTGGGTACACCAGAGTATCTATCTCACCATGTATGACCCCATCATGAAATCTCACCTCAGAGAAGAAATACTCAGTGTTTTACAATCATTACTCATTTGTTAGTATTTCTACTAAGAGGCTCAGAGTCTTGAATCCCTGCTGGCCCCTCAAAGTCCTTTAAGTTTCCATTCACACACTACATCTAAAACAAAAATAATATTTTACATTTAAAAAAAACCTTAGAATGACATAGGAGCTCAAAATACATCATGAGCTAGAAAAAGTCAGCACCAATTGAGTGTTGAAGTCATTTTTTGGAACTCTCCATCTGCCAAAAAATTAAATATTTTGACTTTTCATTCTGATTTGGGATGAAAACAAATATGTAATGATCAGAATTTTCCACAGGACAGAAATTTCCATTTTTCAGCCATCTCTCCCTTCCCCCTCAGTGCAGATGAGGAAGGGGAATGGAATCCCCCAAAACAAAAGTGGCTGGGATGATGTGAGGCCACAGTTATGTCATTTCCCCACCAGGCACACATATCTCCTTTCCCTGGAATCCCAATTTTGAAGTGTCCAAATGTAATCAGGGACGGTGAAGAGGCAGGGGACTTTTGTATGCCCTGCCTACCCATGAAATCCATTAACCTGGGAGTCAATTGTAAAGCTGTATTTATTTTATCCTTCTGCAGATTCTTCAATCTTTTCCCTCCACCCTTTGTCCCTTCACTCAGGTCCTTGTTTCAGTCCTGTCCTCATGTTGGCTTGAGACCTTTTCAGTCTGCTAGCAACCTATCCTTTCTCTCTGCTCCATTCCTTAACACCAGAGCACTCCCTTTCCCCACACATCCCTCCCGAGACTCACATTCTCATCTGTCTCTGTAAAAAGAAAAGCAACTTCACTGAGCCTGCTGCTAACAGCAGAATTCTAAGTGGTGTAGTTATAGTTCTGTGTTCCTGAAAAGAAATCTCTGCCTTAGGTAGCAATTGAAAGGAGCTTGGCAAGCTGAATATAGCTCACAACTGGCATTTGTCCAGATCACAGAAGCACCACAGAAGTTTATTGTAATTGATTTTGCTGAACAGAAGCACCGTTTTGCAGGTCAGGACTCAGGTGCACTGGCAGAACCGTGTCTAGAAGCTTGTACAAAAACCTGCCTGCTCTTGACCTGACTCTAACTAGGGGTGCAGTGTCAGTTTCATAAGCACTATAAGTCATTGGGAATGTCAAAGCATTCAGGGATGTTTTGCATGCCTCAAAAAATTCTCTGTTATTTTGAAGAATTCAGGGCAGGAAAGAAAAACAAACAGTTTCCAAAGGGCTCCCAAGACCTATGGAAACTCACCACAGAAATACAAATATTCACTGACATTACAGCTGCCAAAACTTGTGTAAAGAAAACAGACCTTGTTCTTGTGTTTTCAGGTGCCCCCTCTCCCTGCAAAGCTGATCACATTAATTAAAACAGGGATTCTATCCAGACTACTTACTGCATTCTGACCCATAATTGTTATCAAGTTTCTACACTTTATACCAGAAGTGGCCAACCTGAACCTGAGAAGGAGCCAGAATTTACCAAGGTACATTACCAAACAGCCATGGTAATACATCAGCAGTCCCTCCTATTAGCTCCCTGCCCCCCTGCTCTCAGAGCCTCCCACCTACCAGCAGCCGGTGCCCATCAGCACCCCCCGTCCCTCCCAATCAGCTGTTTTGTGGTGAGCAGGAGGCTTGGGGGGGGGTGAAGTGGAAGGAGTGAGGGCATTGCAGGCTTAGGGGAGGGGGCAGGAAGGGGTGGAGTAGGGGCAGGGCCCGTGACAGAGCCAGGGGTTGAGCAGTGAGCACCCTCTGGCACATTGGACAGTTGGCACCTGTAGCTCCAGCCTGAGAGTCGGTGCCTACCTAAGGAGCTGAATATTAACCTCCAAAGAGCCGCATGCGGCTCCAGAGCCACAGGTTGGCCACCCCTGCTTTATCCAGTAGTTGCAATTTCTCACTTTCTGTGTTTTAAGCTCTTCGTTCCTCTGCTGTTCTCCTCCTCCACCCGTGGATTAAAAAAATTGTTCTTTAAAGTTCCTTTCAGCGTCAGCTGCTGTTTCATGGCTCATGGAGGAGAATGAACTTTCCTTTTAAGAATGAGTGTCATCTCCACTACCGATCAAGGTGTTAAACAAAAAATAAATATGTGCAGTAAAAACAATTGGATTTGGATGACTAATTGTCATTGCTTCATAAGTCTCTAGAACTGTTGGAATCAAAACATTTTATTCTTGGCTCTCTGTGTAACTTCTACCTTTGTAAAATATTTTATGTTGGTTTAAACACGCGCCCATTATCTCGCTATAGTTTGATTAATTTTTGCTTGCTTTTAAAAAAAAATTGTTTTTTAACTGTCAGGTATTTCACAATCTCTGACAATAGGATGCTGGGATCTTTTTTGCCTGCTGTTCACAGTAATAGGAAAGTGTCTGCAGAAAACCTGATGTCATTCTCCATGGAGTAGCCATCTGGTCCAGTGAGAATAAGCAAATGATACAGTATATCAGCAGTATTAACAGACTGATACAACAGAAAAACTGGTTTTGTTAACATAATGCTAAGCTTCTTCAAACACCTTTGAGCGCAGTGGAGGGGTATAATATACAAAAGTGCAAATCGTATGCACGCTGATGTGTTATATATGTCCCCCAGAAATGTCTTATAAATAGAGCCACTCGAATAATTGAAAAATCTGGCAAAAGAATCTTCAGTTTGGGTTGACCCAAACCAACAATATTTCAGTTTTTCATCATAACTATAATTAAAAAATTAAGAAAAAAATGGGTTGAACTAAATGTTAGGTTCAACCTGACATGAAATGTTCCATTTAGTTTTCAGGTGTTTTAATGCCTCCCTTCTCTTTTATTTAGTTGAAAGTTAAATCTAGCTCCATTAATTAAATAAATAATGTCCTGGCCGCTGTTGCAGAGGGCTCCTGCGAAGTGCTTGGAAGCCGGCCAGGAAGCAGAGAAGCCTACCCACCCCCAGGTTGGCGCTGCTGCCCTGCGAGCAGCCAATGGTGAGCCCTCGGGCCGGCTGTGGCTGCCTGGGCTCGTAGTACAGCCCCCTGCACACCGTGCCTCGCTACCGGTATCCTCTGCAAAGAGCGCTGGGCTCAGATAAGGGTGGCAGGGAGGAGAGTCCAGGAAGGCTAAAGGGAGACAATAGAGACTCAAGGAGCGAGTTGGAGGGACGGGGCAGGAGAAGTGGCTTGGCTGGGAGGGCAGTTGAGGGGATAGGAGTGGAGAGAGGAGACGGGGGGGGGACAGGGAGAGGCAGCTTAGGGGTGGGAGGTATTGGAGCTGGGGAAGCAGGAGGATATTTGGGGAACAGGGACAGGGTTATGGGGGAGAGATTTGGGGGCCAGGTAGCTGGGTTAAGGGGTGAGTGGGTAGAGATTTGGGGGATGGGGAACAGGGTTATGGGGCATGAGTGGGTGAGATTTGGGGATGGGGAACAGGGAGCTCAGTTACAGGGGTAAGTGGGGATGAGGAACAGGGTTACGAGGATCAGTTTGGGAGAGGGAGACATTATAAAATTATAATTGATATTAGGCTGAGATGGGCTGAAATTTCTGTCAGATTTATCAGTATATTGCATTTGAAAAAAGCTTGAATCCTCTGAGGCTAGTAATTTCTTGTTAAATTAGATTTGTTTGCTTGTGTTTTCAGCTCTGGACTTTCTATATTGCTCTTGCTTAGTTTGCCTATAATTCAGACAAAGGTGAGGGGGGTTGGTGAATCTCTACTATTTTGTATTTTACTGAAAATATGTGGCCTTCTGAGTCAAAAAATGAACTGTTCTGAGGGTGTTCGAGCTTTGTACTTTTCCACTGTTTCACAGTGGCAAAACAAAAGCCTTGTGTATAAGGAAAGGCACCTTCTTTGGCATCTTGAATGCCAAAATGAATCATTAAACACATCACCTACCAGATTGAAGCTTGCCTCAAGGCAGTTTAAACAGGACAGTGACTGTGAGGAGACCTCTGTGGCCTTGGGAAAGAACATTTCAGTTTGGACCAGATTGGTAGATCAGTTTGTTGAACAGACAAATCTGAATCAGCCCTGCCCTTCACATAAAAGTTAGAAAATAACTGTGATTAAAAGCACAACCAGAGTTGAACCCAAGTGCTTGAAAGAATATGTAGACATCATTTCTAACTTACACAAACAGTTTGATGTGCGGTTTAAAGATTTCAAGGCACTTGAACTACATTTTCAACTTTTTTCACACCATTTGCTGTTGAAATTGACAATGTTGCAGAGGAAATGCAGGTGGAGTTTCAGTTGACACCATTTTGAAGCAGAAGTTTACAGATGTTGGAATTCCAGAGTTCTACAGGTTTCTTTCAAAAGAAAGATTTCCCATGTGTGACGGAGTCAGACCAGAAGGGTATAGGAGAGTGCTGGAAGGGAATTACATCAGGCTCAGGATGAGCACCTTTTGGTTACCCAGGAGGTGGGCGGGCCTAAGCCCGTCCGTTACTAAAGTCCCTCCCCCAGCCTGGCGGGAGGGACACTGGACCCAGGGCCAATTAATTACGGGGGACAACTAATGAAAAAAGGACAAGGGAGTGTGTGAGGGTTACAGGTTCAAAACAAGGGTACAGGATGGGGACACCGAACAGAGAACCCCGCACAGCGCCCACTGCTCCGTGAGCTCAGGATGAGCACCTTTTGGTAACCCAGGAGGTGGGCGGGCCTAAGCCCGCCCATTGCTAAAGTCCCTCCCCCAGCCTGGCGGGAGGGACACTGGACCCGGGGCCAATTGATTACGGGGGACAACTAATGAAAAAAGGCAGGGGAGTGCGTGAGGGTTACAGGTTCATAACGAGGGTACAGGATGGGGACACCGAGCAGAGAACAGCGCCCACTGCTCCGCGAGCTCAGGATGAGCAGGTCCCTGTTCCCTGGTTAGCCAAACAGAGAAGGTTCTAGAAAGCAGCAGAAACAGCTAGCCTGATTGGGACACCTGAAGCCACTCAGGGGCTGGCGGAAACCACTTAAAAACCCTCCCATTTAGTCAGGTGGGTGTGGGTGTCAGGAGTTTTGGAGGCATTGGAGTGGAGGGAGTTTGGAAGGAGGCCCTGAGGTAAGGGTGAAGTGGAGTGTAAAGAAGCAGGGACTGCTGTGGGGAAGTAGCCCAGGGAATTGTATTGTGTTTGGTGGTTAAAAGGTCAGCCATCTTAGCTGATACTATTAGGGTCCCTGGGCTGCAGCCTGGAGTAGAGAGCGGGCCTGGGCTCCCCCCTTTCTACCTTCCCCAATTAATCACTGAGACTAGGGAGACAACAGAGACTGTGCCAGGAAGGATAACTTCTCCTCACTGGCTTATGATGCAAAATGCTGCTGGCTATGTGGCCAGAAATGAAAAATTAGCACTGACTTCACATTACAGTTAAAGAAGTTGATAAAAAAGGTTAATAAAATTAGTATCATACTACATTACTCTTCATTTTTTACTATACTTTTGTATTGTATGTATAAAACTGAGGCTGAGTATGAGGCTCAGATTTGTTAGGCAGGGGAGTAGTATACCTAAGGCAGGGGTCTCAAACACGGGACCCACAGGGTTATTTTCTGTGGCTCACCAAGCTCCCCACACCCCTTCTCTCCCCCTACTTTCTTTCCTGCAGCTGGAAAGCTCCCCCTTCCCCCTCCCTGCCTACCTCCAGGCATTTCCCACTGCCAAACAGCTGTTGGTCATGCTTAGTGCTTTCCAGGAGGGAGGGGGGAGGAGCGGGGAGCTACACACTCAGAGGAGGTAGGACAGGGGCAGGACCTCTTGGAAGGGGTGGAGTCTGGGGTAGCGAGGGGCACGTGTCAGAGGTGCAGCCCTTGGGCCAATGCACTAGTCCTCAGGTGGCCCTCATGGTCATTTGCGTTTGAGACCCCTGTACTAAATCATTGGCATCTCATCATTCTACACAGTCCTTTTGTAGTTCCACACACTCTCTTTAGCTGTTCGAGCAGGAGTCTTTTTTGATTGATGTTGTACAGAACTGTAGACAATCACAGCAAGAACCCATAGTTAGTGGCCGGGAGATCTGGCACAACACATTTTTCACTGGAGAGCAAAGCTCATAACTACTTTTCCATTTGCTGAATTTGTACTTTAGCTTATTTACTCTGTTGTGGATTTAGACCGAGTTAAAAGAATTCAACTTTGTGATGCAACATTAAGTCAACGTTTTGGCATTGAGGAACTCTCACACACCTGCACCTCTTCCTGTCTCTCCCCCCTCCTCCAAGTAATAAAACTTATTTTCATTAATTTTTATTCTGGCATTGTATAAGAGGGAATAAAGTGTTTTACATTTTTGAATGCTTTTGTAAATGATACGAGACCCACCTCTGCAAGGAGACAGCTTCCACTGATCCTAGAATAAAGTTAAATGCACTGAAGGTGCAAAATACATTATTTCCTTTTTGAAGCCATATAAAACTAATTTGATTACTACCACCCCCATTTAGAGCTAGATAGTTCTTTGGCATGGCACCCTGGAGGAGTATCCATTGCTGAAACTGTGACTCTGATTGCTTGGGGGAGACCAGGGCTGCTGGTGTGATATTCCTCCCCGAGATCAAGTGGGTGCAGAACGGTGGTGAAAGAAAGGATACCTGGCTGCAAACATCACTTACTGACCAGAGTAGCTGACTGGGTTCCCAGGAGGTGGTAAACTGTTCCATAGAAAGGAGGGAGGTAACTTCTTGCCCTCCCTGCCTCCAGAACAAATGTGCAAGCCAGGAAGGAATTGTGGTCTGTGATCGTTCAATCCCACATATGCTCCTGGGGAGGGCACAGCCTCAGATTGTCAAAATCAATTGTCAAGCTATCCCTTTTCACACACCCTGTTTCTCAGGGAGCACCTGCAAACATGGTTCAGACTTGTTTAATTCCTTCTTTAGCATTGCAATTGATAACAGCATCCACGATGTATATGGTTTGAGAATAAGGTTTGCAAGTCAGACAGATTGCTCCCTTCACTGACTACCATTTCCTTTTCAGAAAGCTGGTTACAAAAGCACAAATACTTAGACCCAGGAGAAGAGATCTCAGATTTAGGGCAGCCTGTAGTTTGTGCCTAAGATACATAATAGTACACCTTTAATTACAGCCTCACATAGGCTATAATTAAGGGACATGCAGAAATTTAATTGCAAACAAGTCCCAAGGAGACTGTAACTTCACTAAAAAAAATAAAAAGAATATTAAACTGAGCATGAAATTTGGCACACACACATACTAAGCTGGAAAGTCAATTAATGTAGAATGGTTTATTTAACACTGGTTTATCTCTATTTTTCTTTTTGTTACATTGGCAACTTTTTGTTGACTTCTAGCTCAATGTACAGTGGAAACTGTTAAAAATACTAATGCCTATCAATATTTTAAAACTGTCACTTTGATTTTGATATCTTTTATTTTGACATTTTAAATAAGCTTAAACATTTTAAAAGCTTAAACACTGGGAATACAAAGTGAAATTCGGCTAGTGCAGAAGCCCATCACACGGCTTCTGCATCACTTCAATCCCATTTAAACTCTCAAAATAGTTCTAGTTAGATAGGCCTCTCCTATCTTTTCATTTCCAATAATCCAGAAATTGTCATGTCACAGTCATCCTTGGTATCCTGGAAGAAGTCAGGCAACAGAGAAAGGCGAATTCGTGCTCTTGCCAATCCTATGGCCCCAAATCTATATGCATCCGATGAAGTGGGCTATAGTCCACGAAAGCTTATGCTGAAATAAACTGGTTAGTCTCGAAGGTGCCACAAGTATTCCTCATTTTCTTTACTGGGACATCTGAGAACTTTACACCCATAAGTAGTCTCATTGAGCTCACATTCATACAGTTATTTATATGCCTCACTGTTGGCAGGATCAGAGCCTAGACTTAGATATCATCCCAATCTTTTTTTTTTTCATTTTCTGGCTTATGTTATTAAAATGAAGGTGATTTTTGCACTTTATTTTTAGCTTAAAAACGTGCATATCTCAACACAGCTGTTCAGCCCACTGTTCATAGTTAGCTAAATTCACTATTCTAATATTTTTATTTCAACATATTTAATCAGAATCTGTTTGCATTTTTTCTATAAATTTTTTTCTATAAAAAAAACTTCCCTTAGCAAGTGAAAAAAAGTGCTCAAAGAATGTAAAATATCACAAGTCCCTTGTTTTAGAGCCATAGTCAGAGCTAATGAGTCAACAGCTCTTTTCAACAGCTCTTTACACCTACTGCCACAATGAGCTTCATGGGTTATAACTGGGGGTAATGGCAGTGAACTGATCCTTTGCAAATTAGTCATTCGAACAGGAAATCATTTATGAAAGTAAATACCACCCCCTATGGTGGTATTTATCTGTTTCACTTTTCCTTTTCAGTTACCTGCCTTGAAGGGTCCTAGTAATTCACTTCCTTTCAAGCAGACGGTGGTTGGACCTTCTGATAGTGCAAAGGTCCTATTCCCTCATTATATCCTGTGTGCAGCAGTCAATCACAAGTGCAGCCTCTCCACTCTGATCCAAGGTGCTCCCCCCGGATCAACTGAACAGCTTCACTGTGGAGGCAGAATTGTATTGATAGTGTAGCAGCCTCCTATGGGGATACAAACCATTTTAATGGAATCAGTATGGGTTTATGACAGTTTCAACCATTAGAATGTGTTGTTGTTTTTTTAAACACTTGCCCTTTTTCAATCTGCTCTAGAGTTTCAGTGGATCAGGAAGGGAAGTGCTAAATATTTGGAATTACTTTAGATATAATGTGCCTTGACATCTTTTCTACTATTTAAAAAATGGCTTTTGTCATATGGACTGCTTTTTTATGTTAGGACATCATCATTAGGATGTGGATGTCAAGCCAGATTTCCTCTATTGGAGTCATAATTGCAGTAAGACATAATTAATCTGATTAGAACTTTTTTTCCCTCTTTCTACAATTATCTATCCTCCCTGGTACTGCATGGAGACCTAAAAAGGAAAAAAAAGCAGCTGAAAAAGACAGTCTAGGAATCTTTGCACTTCACCTCTGCACTCAGAAATTCATCATTTAAATCAGTCTTTCCTTCCTGAATAGTTTTAGTATTTCTTCAAAGGACTTATCTGCAACATGTCAACCTTTCCTCTTATCTCATCCTTACTCTGTCAGTGAGAACACTGCCTGTCCTTTACAGAGCAACATTTGAAGGGCCAGAATATTCACAAGAGAAATTATGTCATAATTTTTGTCATTCCCATATGACTTGTATGGGTTTTCAAAATTGTAATGGGAAATGTACTAAACATTAGATCATGTTGTAACTCACAATTTCTCTTTCATGGGAAATTCTTACATTTTGAAATTTGCTTTTATTTAAAATCTGAATAGAAAAAATCCCAGACATTCCTGCAAAACAATTTTTAAAAAATCAAATTATTTTCATGTCAATTGAAAAGTTCTGTTTTGATAAAATTGAAACATTTTGTTCTGTTTCAATTTTTATATTATAAATATAATATAAATTAAGATTTTTAAATGAACAGTTCTTTCAAATAATAAATTGAAATGTTGAAGGTTTGTTGAAATCAACATATTCCCGCAAAAAGTTTCAGTTTTGTTGAAATTATATTTCCCGGCATACCTATATGCCATTGAAACATTTTTGGCCAGTTGTACTAAATGTAATTTATCTTGTAATTAAATTTTATTTCTTTATTGTTAACTTTTACATAGGAAATTCTTGCAATTCATATGCTATTCAGACTCAAAGCTGAAATGCAGGGAGCTTAATCTAGACATTTCTAACATTCATGACCATGGTACTTAGAACATTTAAGATGACCTATCTCAAAAATGAAAGGATGCATGTGCTTAAACCTACTAAATTAACATGTGATATTTGAATTAGCTAACCGAAACTTCCATCCATACCTGTATCTTTTTCTATATCTATATTGTTTCAGAGGTACCTAGTACTTCAAATATCCAACCATCCTATTATTAAACAATGACATTATAAATGATGATCTAAAGTATCCTTTATTGAAACCATACTTTATTAGCCAACCATCTCAAATGTCAATCAGCATCTTCAATTCCTTAGAATTAAAAGAGTTTAGTTCATGTAACAAAGTATTTTATTGTGCCGTCTTTTGAGATTTGATGGTTGAATGCTCATGAAATCCTATATGCCTGTAGAGCATAATCTTGAAGATATACAGAGACTAGTTTGTGAAACAGTTCCTTCATGTAAATTCACTGCACTTATGAGACAAAATCTAGACTTAACCTAATTCTCCAGTAACTCCTTTTCTCATATTTTTCAAGCTTTTATCTGTACCTACTGCAATGTTATGTCCATAGAATGGAGCTAATTTTTTTTTTTTTTACAATATGCCTGTGACTTCCACATAATCGTACAGTCTTTCATACTCTCACAGAATTTAGGTTAAAAAGAAAAACTAGTGATTCAAATCTGTGGCTTTAATGGATCATAGTTTGTTCTTCCGTATGACCATTGCAACCTCAGTGAACTTCAATATATCCAGAAGAAGGAAATAAGTGGTCTGCTGTCCACACTGAGGGGGGAAAAATCCTCAACTATTTATACCACTTACCATTGTTCTGGAGCCATTTCCCCCCTTATTTTGCTCTTTGGTTATTTGGTGTTGGTATCCCTTGCCCCGCCCTTTTCCTACTTCAAACTTCAAGCTATCCAATGTCACTATTCCTTTTTGACCTCTCTCTTCCTCCATCTCCCCTTTACCTCTATATCTCCCTCACCCTCTTTTTACTTTCCCGTTTTCTCATCATTCTTACTCTCACAATCCTTTCCTAACATTCTTTTTCCAGACCTAAGCCCCCCGTGAGTTACTCCCAATTCCTCCCTCCCTCCACCATGAACATTATTTTCAGTACAAATGCAACAAATATATAAATGATTATACATTTTTAAATATATATCTTATGAGCCATTGCCAACTTGCCAGTATTTTTGGATCTTTTGCCTACCAGTTTGGTTTTTGTTTGTTTTGAGTGGGAATGTTAGATTGTAAACTCTTTGAGACAAGGATCTTGCCTTTATTTTTTACTATGTCTACCATTTTTATTGTTTCTATTGTCATATAAATAATAAAAGATAATAAGTTAAACCATTGGCATTAAATAAGTCCTTGCCTGACAGGATACTGTCACTCATGTTCTATAACTGGCTAGGTCCATTGAAGTTAATAGAATTGCTCCCAAGTAAAGGACCGGAGAACCATGAACATAAGCTTTTCTCTGCATGTTTGGCAAGAAACCTGCAGCTAACACTTCATTATTTAATTATATTAATTTTCAAGAAGTCATAACTTAATATTTAAGTGACATAAAAGCTTTCTAAATATTAAATTTTACTGTATAATTCACATCTTATTTCTGACAGTATTTAAAATAAGGATAGGAGAGGTCAATTCACTTTTCTTGATTATATTTATTTAACAGCTTACTATAAACAGTTAATTATACAGAGAATTGAGCCTTATTTTATTTTGTATTTTATAAGCAAGCCCATAAAAAAATATCAGTCACTTACTGGATTATAATTCCTTTCCTAGGAGATACTCAAGGAGCTATATTAAGGTCTACACTACACAATTCCCCCTGACAGTAATTTCTTCAATCTCAGCAAAATACCATGTACTAGAGTACAGTAGGGAAGTTACAGTTCTAAGGTCTGATCCTTCAAACAGTTACACAAAGGCCCTTAACATTAATCGCAGTAGGGAAATTAAGGACATGTTTAAGTGATTGCAGAAATGCAGCCCTAATGAATGTTAACCTTCATCTGAGAAGACTACAGATGCAAAGCTATTCAGCTTTTTGGGGGTTCTGTAGAAATTATATGGCAATTAGTGCTGGCAAATACTACAAATGGAGACAGACTTCCATTATTTTCCTTTATACTACTTATACCTTAAAATAGATTACTTTACCAAGAGAGAATTAAAAGAGGTCATCACATCAACTGGAATGTCTAGATTAGTTATTTTTATGGGTCTGGAACTATACATTTGCACCAACACTGTACCAGTATGGTAGGCAGAGCTGGGTGAATAATTTATTAACATATATATGGTGAACAAGTTATGTTAAATATTTTTTCAAAATTAATGTTTTTCATCCATAAGTGTTTGCAGGATCAGGGCATTAATGTAGGGTGACCAGACAGCAAATGTGAAAAATCAGGAAGAGGCTGGAGAGTAACAGGAGCCTATGTAAGAAAAAGAAGCAAAATAGAGACTGTCCCTATAAAATCAGGACATTTGGTCATCCTACTTTAATGTGATTTTGTTGAAGTCGGTTGGGTTTGAAGTCTGAAGATGATTTTGAAATGTGCTGCAAAATATTGGATGGGTTGGAAGATCCCTTGCTGCCTGGATTCACCATGACCACTACCATCATTCTCATTTAGGGGACAGAATTCACAAAGGCCAATCCAGCCATTGTATTATAGTAAACTCTTGGAAGTAATTAAGGCAACATGCTAGGATCTTGGATTACGGAAGAAAGTTTCCTCTACTCCAGGCATTTGCCCACCCTGGTCATTGGGTTCTGAATGTACCCACCCATGAATCCTAAAAGGAAAATATACATATAAATATGTGTTTTCATGAGTGAAAAGGCAAGTTTTTGTGCATGCAGAGAGATTCACTGATGAAGTCTAAAAAGACCCTTGAAAATGTGGCTCGAGCTTTAACTTTTTACAATGCCCCCAGTAGTTGTTTTGGTTCATCTACTGATTAATACAATCTGTTTTTGATTCCTTGTTCATTGATAGCCCTGGTTTTAGTATTTCAGATTCTGTGTTAGCCACTATGTTCACTCTATTTCATTTTTAATAAACTAGATTTTTTTCCCAGATGAAATTTAAAAAATAGAATATATAAAATATTTGTTAAACTGCACCTTTCTCCCAGAATTTTCCAGGTTCTTACTTGAAGAGGAAGATAATAAAAGGACAAGGGAAATAAAAACTCTCCAGGTGTTTTTGATCAGGATTTGAACCATATTTTTTCTGTTTCAGGGATGTTAATCTATGAAGATGCTAAAAAACCTCAAACAGCACTGACAAAGCTTTCATTTTGATCAGAGGGTTGGAAAGCCTAAATACTCTGTAATATATAAGGGTATGAACTTGATCTGCAATTAATATCAGTCTAAGTGCTCCACGTGACTGTAATAAATCTATCTGGTCCATGGCAGTTTTAATAGTGAAATAAAACAAAAGGAAGATAAAAGGCACCTGACTGAGTCTTTCAGTTCTGTTTAGGCTTTGCCACATGTTTCCCTTCCTTTCTTTACAATGACATGCCTGTATCCATACTACTGTACGAGTAACGCTTTACTTTGCACTACTCACCTCAGAGAGGCACACATTTTCTGAATAACATTTGTCTAGATTATTAATATAAACATTAATTTCTATGCAAGATTAAAAAGAAGTGTCACTTCTTATTTAGTATAATGTTGACTAAGGACAACTGCAAATGCTTATTCTTATTAAAAGTGTCTTGAAATTTTTAACACAAATGCAGAGTGAAGACCACCTCCATTTTTAAAGTCTCAACTAAAAGGCCCTGCACAGAGCAAACTGAATGGCACTTAGTTTATAAACCTCAGAAAAGAGAGAAGCTTGAATTAACCCTGCTGGGATGGGACCCCAGGGTACAGAATATGCTAGGTATTTTGCACCTCACGCTTGAACCACACGTCATCCTGTCTGACATACAGTCTAGCCCTATCCCATGATTTTTTTAATGGATACCTAAAGCTAGATTCTTAAATCTGTAAGTACTTAATAAGTGGCCTGGTTTTCAAAGATGCAGATCACTTCACAGCTTCTACTGAAGTCAAAGGAGTAGGGAAGGCTGAAGAGTGCCTCCAATGCTTTGGACCATATTGTTAAATGCAGAAAAGATTGTTTCTTTTTTTAATGAAGGTAGATTTTATCCTACCACTAATGGAAGCTCAGAGCTCAAGCTCTACAGATTTGCTGGTTTATTTTTTTAAAACAACGCTGTGAAGAATGGTTTGGTTCTGTATAGCAAGTAGTAGAGGGTGGATGAAGGATAATGAGTATAGGACAGAAGACAGAGGGGAGCACAGACCAAAAAACAAGAGGGTTGTTATCATGTACAGTATGTACATAAATTATTCCTATCCTTTCATCTTGAAGTTCTTGTGAACCGAACAAATTATATGGGGAAGATTAATAGTATCGGAAATTACCATTACTTCTTTATTTGAGTATGAGCATGCATGTAAGACATGCATCTAAAAAAAACCCTGAATTAGCAAATACATTAGATTTACAAAAATTGTCAATCATTTTTAAAGGGAACACACATACTGGTCAATCAGAGGAAATATAACTCTACCATTCATTCACAAGTGAGGCCCACAATGGCAGCTGTAAGAAGAGCTGGCTTGTGGAAAGAGAGGTATATACTGACAAGATACTAAACTTGTAGAAGAATCATGTGACACCACAATTATCATTTCTACCCACAAAATTCTGGGGAGTCAAGGAATACGAGCAGCTGCAGTTCTGCATTTTAATATTCCTTCTTTCAATAATGACCTACTATCTAAGTGTTGCGTAGTTACATTTTGCTTGGTTTTATTCTATTTTCTCCACTGTACAGCTTTATATTTGTATTGTTTTCTCCAGCTGGTATTGTAAACACCACATTTCTGCATATGTAAGAGAAGAGGGGTTGGGTGGATAGGCAGCAGCCTGCTCTTTCCACTTTCAAAAACTCAAAAGAGTAACAGCAGCAGATTGGTGCTGGTTTTTTGACATGCACGGCCTACATTACTGCGAGATGTCATATTTTCCCAAAGGGGTACTCAGAATGTCAAGTCAGAAACTTGGACCAGACACAACAAGATCATAAATATGCTACAGACAACACACCAGGACATCTGTACTGGATTATTATTAAGTATCACATGAATACTGTTTGTCTCACAGTATGTGGAACAATATGATTTTTGTGGAGGTTTTTTTTAAATCACACAGATAATGGTTGTTACATGTTTGAAAAAATGTGAGCTATATCTGTGTCTTAATAATACAGCTTTGTGGTTGGGATTTTCAAAAAATCCTGTGTGATTTAGGAACAGAAGCCCCATTAGTTTTCACTGTGCTCCTAAGTGGTTTAGGAGCATTTTGGAATCCCATCCTGTATTTTTGTTTTCTTTATAAGAAACTTTCAGTACAAAACTCTAAACACCCTCTAAATCAGTCTTGGTTCATGTTTGCCCTACAGTTGTGAACCAGCAGCATTTTACTGGAGCTTTGCTCATGTTTAAGATATTTTTTCAAGGAAAGATTGTCAAGTAACACCTACAGACCCCACCACTGAATTACCTGAGCAGTTTGCTACCAATGGTTTGATCCTCTCCATACCCCAGGAGGCAATGAATTAGTATCCCCATTTTACAAGTGGGGAACTGAGGCATAAAGAGATTTAAGGGCCTGATTTTTAGAAGTACTGATCACCCAATCTCCAGAAGAAACTAATAAGAGGTGCACCTATCATAATCAGGCCCTAAGTGACCTAAGCCAAGGTCACACAGGAAGGCTGTGGTGAAGCACGAATTTAACTTGAATACCTTGAATCCTGACCCAGTGCATTCATCACAAGACCATATGTACATGCACACTTTTGTGCTCCACGTGGATATCTATGTATGTTATGAATCAGAGAGGTAGCCATGTTACTCTGGAATTTCAGAAGTGACAACGAGTCCTGTGGCACCTTAAAGACTAACTAAAGTATTGAAGCATAAGCTTTTGTGGACTAATACCCACTTCGTCGGATAGATCCGACAGAGTGGGTATTAGCCCATGAAAGCTTATGCTTCACTACTTTAGTTAGTCTTTAAGGTGCCACAGGACTCTCTGTCACTTATGTTTGTTAAGAAGCTGCCACTTTCTGGTGCACTTAGAGTCTGAACCCATTTAATGGGAAAGTTCACATGGGGCGGGTCACAGAATGGATCACCCATGCCTCTGAGTGACTGAGTCTACCCTGTGCAATCAGGACAAGAGACGCAGCAGACATTTCACTGGTTCTCTTCAGAAGAGAGGCTGTATTTTAGTAGAAATCTATGATCAGCATTTTTTTATTTTAGTTTCAGTCTCCTCTATCTGTTGCTGGAATGCAGTTGCCTAAACTATATGCTATTATTCTTAATTTTATCAGTAGAGACCAACCATGTTACTATTTAGCCTCATTATACAATAGAGCATTACTGTTAAACATCTTCAAGAAAAAGTGTCATTAATCCAGACTCTGGCTCAGCCAGTGCCATCATGTTCTGCATCACTTGGGCCTAAACCTCCTCCTGTCCCATATGCCTGTCACTGCGTAACAGCCTGCAGACACATAGCCCTCTTCATAACAGCTACTACGGTTATAAGAAATTTTTTGCACAGCAGTGCTTCCTCAAAGCCACTGTTCTTACACTTCTCTGGACAGTTGTTCCTCTTTTTGTGGCATTGACAGCAGGTGTCATACTGTTTGGTAAATCCTGTAGCAAACTCCAAATTTCCAGACCAAAAAATAACCCCACGCTAATTATAATTAATCCCCATTTAAAGACTAATTTAGGAATTGCACCTCTGGGTACAACTTCACTTGCTGTTTACTCCTCCACCACTACTCTTTGCAATTGTCCCATTTAGTTTGTTCCTCATTCTCTTCCACACTCCTCCTCACCTCATGTTTATTTTTAGAAGTTGAAGATTTGCTCTCTTCCCTTGTTCTCCAGTTTAAGACATTGATATTTGCCAGAAGGCAACTCATCACTTTTCCAGCTCCAAACCATGGGCTCAAATGGCAGTTTTGCTTTTGTGAAGCCATAATAGCAGACCCTTGGAATAAAGCAACTTCATCTCATAAATGGGTGGGTGGGGGGGGATAACATTGTTGTAGTCTTTTTGGATGTAATTATAATGCTTTTAAATTTAGGGTTTTTTTTAAAAAAAAAAATTGCCTAGTCCACAGTGATCATAAACAGGTATTGAAAATGAAGAATACTCGTAGCACCTTAGAGACTAACCAGTTTATTTCAGCATAAGCTTTTGTGGGCTACAGCCCTTCATCGGATGCATAGAATGGAACAGACAGAAGTAAGATGCATTTATACACACAGAAAGAAAAAAAAAAAAAAAGAGTTGTAAGTTACCATATCAATTCTAAGAGGCTGTTTAATTTGGATGGGCCATTATCAGCAGGAGGAGGAGAAAACAAAAACTACCCTTTTGTAGTGAAAATGTAGTGGATCAATGTCTAACAACAGGTATTATTTCTCATAAAGAAAGGCTCCAGCCAAGGGCTACACATGACAAGAGGCTCTTCCTGGAGGTACCAACAATCTAAATAGACAAGCCCAACAAAAGGTAGGAGAAAAAGTGTTCTTATACTCATTTATTATCATCTTAGGTAAAGATTCTGCTACTTAAAAAAAAAAAAAGTCATCAGGTACAAACTTTACATTGCCTCAATTTATGAGCTCCAAACCCAGACCACCAAATTCTCAGAGGACTTGAATCACTCTGAGGGTTAGTCAATTAAAAACATACTTGATCTCAATGTACCTGTTTGAATAAATATATACCTCTGTGCTATATGGGAAAACTGCTGTGGATATTTAAGAAACAATGCCAAAAATATGCCATGAAACACATGCATTAAATAGTGGATGGACTGCTGCCACCTTTTGGTTATGTAATTTAATAAGTATCAGAAAAATCATTGAAAACTATGAATGGTATGCAAACAGTGCATGAATTCAGCAAAATTAGCATTTGCTCCACTTTGTTGAAAGGGCAAAAAAACTGGAGCTATTTTGCCAAATCTGTCAGAAAAAAAACCTACCTCCACAAAATCAAAAGATGTGTGCCAAGGTGAGCCAGAAAGGTGGAAGATTCAGTGGAGCAGGCTACAGCACCTTCATATATCTCTTACTTGAACTGACTACAATTTCTGGACTTTTTCCTCGATGAAAAAAATACAAAATATATTTCTGAAACAACCTCATTTCTCAGATTTAATTGTGAATGTAATTGTGACATTGTTTGTCAATGATTATGGATCTTGGAGAAGCTAGATAGAAGGGAATTTACTGACTGTACTTGTAAAGGTGGCTAGCCTAAGGTCAAATTTGTTTCCACAAAACATACAGCTGTGTGTGCACTATGGAGAACTGTGTGTTTAGCTTTTTGTTTCCCATTGATTAAATTGCAGCACCATTATTTAGTTTCAATACACCACTGAATGCTTGGCAACTGCAATTTAGACATTAGCAACTAAAAAAGTAACCCCAGGACTCTCATTTTGGGGGGATATTCAGTAGCACAGTAGGGAAGAATAAAAGAATGATATTATCTAGGTTAGAGACAAGATATTCAACTTTTTCACATTCACAGCTTCAAAGCTGTTTATAAATATTAGTACTGTCCCTACAGAGTTCATGTCCAAGTATTGCTAGTCAAGCTGCATGGGAAAAGGTTTTCTTTTTCTGTGGAAAATAGAGATGAACTGAAAACAAAACTCTTAATTTTCTTACTGAATTTTTGTGGTTTTGCTGAAAAAGCTAAATCTTCCATTTTTAATAACCAAATACTGAATAATGTCAACTGGTCAGGCAAGTGTTTGGTAAAACCCAAAATTTTGCCTGTATGATTTTTTTTCCAGTTTTGTATTGCAAAAAAAGGTTAGCACCCTAAAGTAGTTAAAAATGTGGATGAAAATGTTTTTTGTTTCCATCTAAATTATTCATGGGAAAAGGAAACATTTCCCAAACGGTTGTAGTAGCAAATCTGCATTTACAGTAATTGCCGAAAAAATGAGAAAAAATATTAAAATTTCATTAAAAATGAAATTTCCATAGAAATTCCATTTAGAAGAAAGAGGCATTTTTTTCCAATGGAAAATGTTCTGTATAGCTCTGTACCCCAATTTTATAGATTAGAAAAGAGACAAAGTTAAAAACCCTAATGTATAGGGTATGAAAGTAAATAGTCTAATTTAAGTCAGAATAGTTCTGGAGTTTGTCATTTCAGCCCCTTTAAAAAAAGACCCAAATCACCCCGGATCCAAATTTAAACATTTTCTTGGCAATCTCAAGACTTAACATGCACAGAAACAGATAATTAATTTTAAGATAGATATGAAATAATTATAAAATTATTTATCTAGAACCCCTATTGTAGCATATAAGAATTGGAAGTCCTATAGTGGGCCTCTGTCTTCTACTGCAGAAGCCAGGAGAATTTAAAGAATAGCAGTGTATTATATGTACCTGGGCATTGCATGTTAATTTATAATTAGTAAACACCATGGAGCCCAGCTGTGTCTGATTTCCTCATATCCTTAATGTTGTATAGCGAGCACAGACTATTACTTGAAGACCTACAGTTTCCAATCAGCGTACCTAGAGAGCAAAAGGGTCCTTTCCAACTCCTAAGCCCACGAATGTTATGGCCATCCACAATTGCATTAACTCTGTACTCCCAAACATGAGGGTTAGTCCCTGAAAGAACACTAATGCACCTTCCCACAATGCCCTGGGTTGCAAGCCATGCCCATAAGCTTCTACACACATGCTCATGAGTTTCCCATATATCAATGAAGCATGGTACTTCTTTGTGCTCCCAGCGGGGTGACAAGGATTTGCACTGCCATTAGGGAAATATATAAAAAAATGCACAGTCATGGAAGGCAGAATTATATTTGGCTTTCACATCCTTTAGGCTGCTGTGGAAATAATTTTGCACATCCATTTTACATCTGCAGCTGTATATCATGGCATCTTTCAGAAAGATGAAAGAAGTGACTGGAAGGATGGCGGGTAATACAATAGCAGGTCTAACTCCCTCTGTTCTCTTAAAGGATCAGGTACAATTTATATATGTAATGGATTTTTAGAATTTATGGAAGGTGCCCATTGGACAGCCATGAAGATCAGAGTGATTTAGTCATAGACTTACATAGGCACAAGGGCCGTAGTTTGCCCACCACTGTTCTAGGCACTGATGACCGATTGAGCAAGTCCTTAGTCTGTGTGCTCTGCTCCTAGTTACTTTCTATTAACGCATCCCTGTGCAAGAGGGGTAATATGTTCATGGTCTTCCCTCTCAGGATTTTATCCTTAGCTGTACTGAGCAGGTGAACTCCCATCGGGTCACCCACCCCGGCATAACCATACTTGGGACTGACTGATGGGGCCTCCTCGGTACTCTGTTCCCCCACAGTTGCCCCAGGAAGTTCAACTGGTTAAGACAGCTAACCTTCTGGAATAGAGTTGGTGTGCCCAGGGGTTTCAACCACACTGCAGCCCCTACCCCTGGCGGCGGGGGAGGGGGGGTCGGGGGTCTGCCCCACCTGTCTGTCTCCCAAACTTGTGCTCATTCTGGGCCTACCCTGGAATCCAGGCCAGACCCATTGCCCACAGATGGCTAAAGTTGCTGCAAGATAATCTGCAGTTGTTGCAACAGCTGTGTAACATCATTAGTGTCCCTAGCAGGGACACGCCCTCAAGATGGGTCTGATATGGATTCCTGAACTCCCATTCCTGGTCCTGGCCTATTTGTTCCCCTCACTCCCATCCCCCTCAAGTACCCTCTGAAATGGACAGTTTGGCAGGATATCCCCTGTGCCAGCTGTCTCCCCAACCTGGGTGTTGCAAAGCACACACACCCCTGGAATCAGCCTCACCTGTCTTCTGGGTTCAGGGTAGAAAATCATCCTTGTTCTGGGTGGCCCAGTACACTTTGGAAGCCCCACAGTGCTGTGGAAACAATGTCACTGAACACTTTCCACAAATGGCTGCTGACTAACCCACCACCAAACACAGCCTGCTCACCTGCATGTGTGGCTGCTTCCCCTGGAGCATCCTCCTCCCCAGGGCATGAAGCTGCCCTGGGTGATCTAACATAGTGGTCTTCAAAGTGGGATGCGCAAGACCCCACCACGGGGGTGCGCGAGACCCTGGCACCGCCATGGGATCAGCCCAGGGATGCCGCCAAAATTGTAAGTGGTCTATATTTATCCTGCCGAAATGCTGCTGAAAGCAGAAGCTTTCTATTCTGCAGCATTTCAGCAGACATACCCTGGGGGCCACGAGTGGACGTGGGACTGTGGAAAGGGGCCGCCGCAGAAAAACTTTGAGGAACACTGATCTAACACACCACTATGGGCTTCGCCAACCTCTGTCCTGGTAACCCTTGCCTCTGGTGCGGAGAGCCCACCCCTGGGCCACTGATTACCCCTTTAGCCCCACTAAAACTGCCCTGTGCAGGGTTTGTTTAACCCCCTCCTAATGAAGGTACATTTCTCACTGTGCTAACCTGACCACAGCAGAAACCAAGTGAAACCCGATTCCCTCTGCTTCTGGTAAAAGCAGGGTTGGGAGTAGAGGGAGCTAAGCTAGCTCCCCTCCAAGGTTGCCAACTCTGACTGAAGCTGTTCTGAGATATTTCCCCTCCCCAACATGTCGTAATGTCATTTTCTTAAAAGGGCCTATTAAAGTCTCCTGGACTGCTTTCAATAGTCACAGGGAGACTGATGTCAATTCCAGGAGACTCCATTTCAATCCTGGAGGGCTGGCAACTGTACCCCCTCCCTCTCTCCTTCCCAATGCCTGGGGATCTGATACTAAACAATCACGTTAGCTGACTTACCCTTCTTGTGAGCAGCTTCTACCCTGTTGGTGCCTGTCCCGCACCAGGGAAGTTGGGAGCTTTTCCCCCTTCTACCTGCTCATACCCTCCTGCAACCATGTGGAGCCATGCTGCCCAGCTTGCCTGGATCCTCTACTGACTGGAGAAAGGGGTTTCCAATGACAGAACTTGCACCTTTAAAGTCTTCCACCCTTACATTCCAAGAGGGTGAGTCAGTGCTGCAAAGGTGACCAACACCCACCTTTTTGCAGAAGTTTCTGACTTTGTTCGGTCCCAGACACAAAGCACTACTGCTTTCCTCCAGCAAGCCTGCACAACACCGCCGGCTTCACACGTGATGCGGTCATTTTTTCTCCATGCTCAGCTAGCATCTCTGCTAAGGAACGAATAATGCAACTTGCAGGGCCAAATTTTCAAAAGTCAGAGGTGATTTTGCGTGTCTCAATTTTTGGGTTCCCAACTTCAGATGCCTCGGGTGTCTGCTTTTCAAAAAGTGCTGGGAAAACACTCGCTGGCAACCAGGACCCATTAATAAACTAGCTCTTCTACAGCACTTTTCATCTGTAGATCTCAAAGTACTTTTCAAAGAAAGTCAGTATCATTATCCCATTTTTAAATATGGGGAAACTGAGGCACAAAGCAGTGAAATGACATGGTGAAGGTCAGGATTAGAACACTGGTTTCCTGAGTTTCAGTCCAGTGCATCATCCACTGGAACACAATTTGGGATATGTGAAATCAGGCACCCAAAAACAGAGGCACCAGAAAATTCCTAGTCTGTTTTGAAAATTTAAGGTTCTGATATTTTAAAATGAGTTTGACGTAACTAGATGGGACATAAAGCTTACTTCACACACACACTTCAAACAACCATATAAAAATTTTCAGAGTTAAATGATGCTCATTGAAAGATAGTTATTCCACTTTCTGCACCCTGAATCGCTATGTGCAGTCATACAATGCAAAGGTGATGCTTTATGCCACTCAGAGAGGTCCTGCTATTAACTTATAAATTTGTATGATTTTTTGTCTATCGTTATCTTCTCTGTCCTTCCATTAACCTGATGCACCTAGTGATTCTGTTCCTGCATTGCTGTTTTTCAAAGGAATTCTCAGCCAACGTGGCCATAAAACCACATCAAACAGATTGCATTTTTGTCCATTTGATCAGGGGATAAAATATCATATGAACCAGGTGGAGTTTTTTTCTAAGCCTTTTGGCAGTGATGTTTGTGTATACCTGCCTACACTTTCACTTTTCTCCTTCTTCCTATTGATTGCACAGTATGTAGTTGTCGGACATCTCATTTTTAGCCTGTGTCCCTCTGACTGTCTTTTCAAGTTTGCTTATGTCTGGGTCTCTGTCACCTCGGATTCTCAGTTTAGCTAGTACCACTTCACTGCCATTATCGGATTCACTTGTTTTCTTTCTCTTCCCCTCCTCCCCTAACCCCAATTTTCATGTATTTAATAGTGTTACTTGAAGGTGAGGATGTGAATCCTTTTGGCCTATGACTCACCTTCAGATACTGTTGATTCTCTGTTTCTTCCTCCTGCTGGTATCACCCTGCTCTTTAAATTTATTTTCCGTCTCCTTGATGCAGTGAGCAATAATACGTGAGCTTGGACTACAGCTCAGCAATGGAGCCCAGTGGTGACTCCTTAGGGTGGCCAGATGCCCCAGTTTTAGAGGGACAATCCTGATTTTTGGGTCTTTTTCTTATATAGGCTCCTATTATCCCCAACCCTCGTCCCGATTTTTCACATTTCCTGTCTGGTCACCCTAAGATTCCTAGACCAGAGACCTTCAAAAGACCAAAGTTAGGGGATGGTTGCAAAGGGAGGGGAAGGGAGAGAAAAAAAATCTATGGACTGTTGGGAAGAGAGATTTAATAAAGTCAGTTACATGGTGAGGTCTGGGGGCTCAGATAAATGGAAGATGTTAAAGGGAAAAAAATTATGTTATTTTATGAATTTTAGGTTGGCTCTGAAGAAGACAGAGGGAAGGGAGACCTCAAAGTGTTTGGATCGGTCTCCACAGGCTTGTGTTAAGCTCTGGGACCGTATCAAAATAAAACATAGGTATCACTACCCATTATTTTACTGGCTTGTTGTTCAATGACATACAACAAACCTATAAAACACACAGAGGGGGTTTTTTGCACACTGAAAATATTCATTTAAAAAATCTATTCTTTTTAGAGGGTTGTTTTGAAAAGCGCTATTACTTTATGGAATGGATCATGGCTTCAGGCGAACATTCGGATATGCTACTGCACTGCAACTTTGTAAATATCTTTTTGGGGAAAGTGCTGCAAAAATTAAATAGCATAACTGATACTTCCTTGCAGCCATCATTTCTACAATTATTTTGAAATCCCAGTTCTTCCTATCTAACCCAGCTCCACATACAAATAAACTAAGAGAAACAGTTGCTTTTGGGCTAAACATGCTTTACTTGAAAGGAGAAAAGATGGTTCAAGAATTGGAGGAAACAATGAAGTTCTTTTTTTTCCATAAGTTATAACCCATACCCATTTCCCTTATTTGTTTTAAATCACAAGTTTTAATTAAAGTGTTATTGAAATTTTTCATTTTCCAAAACACACCTGCTTCCCTTCCCTACTCGTACTGCTCAGTCAGGGACCAGAGTGAGTAACTTGGAACCAGTGGTTGGAAGTTAAAAAGGGGCACAACAGTATCAGCTGAGGGCCCAGTATCAAACCCAGGCTCTCTCTCCCCACTGTAGCCAGCTGCCTCAGACTCTTCACCACCATAATCCCATATCCTCCCTCAGGAGTCCCCATCAGCCCATGTGACCACTGACTTCCTCAAGAGCCAAGCAACCCTTCTTATGCCTCAGTTTCATAACCCCCTATAGCCACCCACCTACACCACAATTTGCCATTCAGACTCCCTCTTACCCCGACACCCTTTTCAGCTGTGACAGGTAGTTAAGTTTTGTTCAGCAACATGCCCTACCCCACCCATATCTCTAGTTGTGATAGGGCATGTTTACCACAAACTGAATTGTGGTTATATGTAAATAATTCATAAATAAATTAATTAAATAATTTGCACGATATGTCATATGTGGAACAGAACAAAATTTGGCAAATATGGTGCTTTTGTTTACCCCTTTGTCAAACGGCTGTAAAGAGATCTACCATTCTTCACGTGAGGTTTTGAATCTTCACAAATGTTGGTAAGTACTTTGAGCTCTTTGGTTGAGGACTGTTAAATAGAGCTCAAGTTTATTATTTATAAACTATGGAGGTAATGTTGTGAACTTGATGATTGTTAAGTTTAGATCAGGGCATGGATATGAAGCAAGCCCATGGAACAACTATGGTTCAAACAGCTCTGAAATCACAAGAGATTTTGGTGGAAAACCAGAAATATCCATATGACAACAAAATCTGAGGAGAACTTTTGAATCTGAATTGAGAAATATGCCACTTCTGATTTTAGACCCAGTTTGGGACAAGTTCAGACACAAGGAATCAGATCCCAAATCACCCAAAGAGTGAAGGAGATTGGATTCAAGGTTCCTGTTTTGGCTTCTCTCTAATCATTCTGAAGGAAGTGTTTTCTAATAATCTGTATTGACCACTAATGATATTTTTCACTCTTCTACTCATAAATATCAAAATCTATTTGCTAAAAACTAATAATCACCCAGCATTCCTTAAATAATGGAAACTGTTTCAAGAAGTTTCCCTATGATACAAACATACCTTAAACATATTTGTAATATATTTAGAAGCATGAGCAATTCAGAATGTTTTGTGGCCCATACCAATATACATAGATGTTCTACTATATTCTTCTCTATTTATATATTTATACTGCTCTCATCACTATAGTATCTGGGCATCTGTATCTGCTGTTCTATATGCCAAGTAATTTTTTATCCTGGCCAAACTCCAATGTGTTTAATTACATCCTGCACGATATAAATTTCCCCATAATTTTAAACTGGACACAATATTCTTCACTCCATGTCCTACAGAACGGTCTATTGTTCCTGTTTGCTGCTAAACAGCGGACATATTCCACCCCAGAGGCTGATGATTTATCTGGTGTTTATTTCCTGGTTTTACAGCTTTTAGTCTTTTACAGTAACAAAAAAACCTGTAGGGTCCTGTAGACAAGGCACTATGGAAATGAAAACAAGTATTTTCCTTCTGAATTTGTATAAAAACAAAAAACTTGAAAAGTTGAACTCAAATGGATATGTTGTGGTTGAGCTAGAAAACAGAAAGATCTAGATATTCAGCATTACACTTTATCTAGTTCATCAATTCATGCACTGGAAATGTGTAATTGTTGGTTTGCTCAAGCTGTTTATGTTTTGGTTTGGTCTGGTCAGGGTGCATACAGTAAGAATGCCTCCAAGATTGCAGGGAGAAAATACATTTATTTGAGGAGAAAACAACATGTGCCTCTCCCAGCACTGGTTTGTAATTGGATATAGAGATGCATGAAAATGCTCTTAGCCTCTCTCTCATGCCCCTTTTAAAGTGCATGATACCACCACCAAACAGTTCTAGCTGCTCCTCCATCCTTCTGGGCATATTATCTACAGCTGTTATTCTTGGTCACTACAGCTAGAAGTAATTTTGCACAAAATTCACATACATCAGGTAACACTATTATGCAATGTACAAAGTCTGGGGTCTTTCCAGGTGCTTTCAATTTGATTAGATTATGATCTATGACACCTGTAAATAGTGTGGCAGAGCCCTGACCTTGTCCCCATGGGTCTGGCATTTCCAGGCAGTTTATGTTACTCTCAGAGGCTCACTGCAACCCTCCATATAGCCCTTCTCTCTCTACAGTGCAGGTTACATTCTACTAAGCCCTTTTCATCATAAGCCAGCAAGGAGGCTGGTGAGAGAACTCCCACAATCTCTGTTGTCCCTACAGGTTAGGCTCCTGTTCTGATAGATGCTTGTCTCCCCTCCCAGGAGATGTTTCTGTAATGGCAGCCTATAAGGAACTCAGACCCACCCTCTACTTCAAGTCCTAGCCCAGGGACCCTAATAGCAGCAACAGCTGTTGAAAACTGACCTTTCACTGCCAGAGTTGCTACATTTCCCTAGGCCACTTCCCCACAGTTCTCCCACATCTCTCTTCTTCACCCTTACCTCAGGGCTCCCTTTCCAATGGCTTGAGAATATCTTCATTACCCAGCCCTTCAGACACACTCCCTCTCCTCTAGCTTCCTGGCTCTCCTCAGCCTGACTGGAGTGAGCCCTTTTATAGTATCAGAGGGGCCTTAATTAGAGTCAGATGTTCACATTAGTTTAACAGCCTCACCTGACTCTTTGTGGGCTAATGGGAGTTATGTATCCATCCTAGGGTGGAAGAGCCCCTGTTCTAGTCAATCAGGGAACAGACCCCTGCTTCTCTAGTGGCCAGGAGATCTGCCCTGGACTCCTCTTCTATAGCCCTCTGGCTTAGAAGCTGCTACTAGGTTCTGGGCCCTCACTGCTTCTGCTCTAGTTACTCCCCTGGCTAGGCCAGACCCCCCCACACTATCTGCTGGCTGGCTGCTGAACCCCCACAATCCTTTGTTGCTGCTGCTGTTCCTGACACAGCCCCTTGTGGGGGGGCTGCTGGCCCACTCCCCAGAAGAAGGGAGTGAGGACCCCAGCCCTACCTGTTGCTGTGGACACCATCACCTGTGAGGAGGAGCTGCTGCTGCTCTCGTTGCCTGGGAGCTACTGGAGCCTAGAGGAGGAGGAAGATTAAGAGGACCATTGGCAGCTGGGGGAGCACACAGAGACTCTGGAGACCATTGTGGAGGGGGCCATCAAGGACTGAGTAATTTTTGAGTTGTGCTCTTGTGGTGGGGGTCCTGACTGTGTTTGTGGAGACACAGGGTGTAGTGTGGAGCCTGGTCTATATGTGTCCCCCCTTTAAACCCCCACCAGCACCCCAACTGGCTGCTCACCATCTGACCCAGCTCCTGTCTCTGGGTCTCAGCCACTTGCTTGGCTTGCCATGCCCTGTTTCCACCCTTCAGGCTTGAAGCTGCACCAGCCCAAACTGACTTTGTGTGGGTGCATGTGCCTTCCTCCCCCCCCCTTGGACTGTGCCCCACCCCACCCCTGCAGTAGTCTACCCCTATCCTCTTGTAGCCCTCTGTTCTCTTCCCCTGCTTTTTGCCTCCAGCCCCTCACTAGCTCCAGTTTGTTTGCCTGCCCTGCCCTTCTCCCTCCACAGCTTTGTTTACCCTGCCCCAGCCCTAGCCCTGCAGCTAGCCCTTTGGTTTCTCTGCCCCACTCCCAGTTTTGTTTCCCTCCCCCTGCACCGCCCTCCCTCTCCTGCACCCATGCCCCCTCCTATGTGTTTGTGCCCCTCCCCTATTTGAGTTTTGAGCCTGTATCTCCCCTCCCCTAGTGCAACTGGAGGAGCTGGAATTCCATCCTAGTTGGTGACTGATTCTCCACGAGTCCCTGATAGCTCCCCTCATCCAGCCCTCCCCTATATGTGCCCTCTTTCCCTGCTTGCACACTAGTGGGGAGGAGTGGTTGACCTACTTCCCCTTTCCCCTCCTCTCTCTGGTGTTTTCCCTCCCTGCTCATTATGGTGGGAGACAAGGAGGGTAGGACCCATTGGGCTGACCCCCATTGCCCCACCCCACCTGCCCCTCCATTGTCCCATTTAGCCTCTACCTCAGCTGGTGCTGTCGAACCACCTGCTACCACCCCTGCTGAGATGCCGGCAGTGGCGGGCGATGGGGTGACCTCTGCTGCTGCTATGTCCCTCACCCCCTCTGATTCTGGGGAAGCCCCCCCAACCAGCAGGAAGGGCCAGGGCAAAAAGAAAGGCAAGGGCTGGGCCAGAAATACTAGGCCCTCCATGGCAGGGACTACCCCCACTACTGCAGCCCCACTACCAGTTGTGGATTCCCTCCCCATTTCTCCCTCCACCAGCTCCACGGTCACCCCTCTCCCGGCCCCCAGGACATATGCTGAGGTGGCAGTGCCCCCCCCCACTGCTACACCATCTCTGACACACACCACCTCCGTTAGCATCTCTAGCGGCCAGGACCCCTTCTCCAATTTGACCATGAAGCATGGTGTCTGTTGCCTCCTAGTGTCCACCTTGCCCCACGAGGAGACCTACGTGCGGGCACTGGCGAGAGTGGTGGGGGCCATGACCATTGTGGCGGCCTCCAAAATGTATGGCAAGGTTGTTTTCTTCCTGGCCTCGGAGGCTGCTGCCCAGGAGGCGGTGGAAAAAGGCCTAGTGGAGGGGGGGGGGGTTCATCTCCCTGGAGCCATGGGAGGACTGGCCTTCTGCATAGTTCTGACCTCCATCCGTCCCTCCCTTCCTCTCCAATGATGCCCTACAACCCACCCTGTCTGCCCTGGGGAAACCCCTCTCCGTGGTTAGCCCTCTCCCATTGAGATGCAAAGACCCTGCCCTCTGTCATGTCCTTTCGTTCTGCCGGCAGGTGCAGCTTAAACTGCTTCCGGCAGCACGTGATGGAGAAGCGGTCAAGGGGTCCTTCTTGGTCCCCTACCAGGGGGCCCGCTACCGGGTGCGTTATTCCACAGGGGAGGCCCGGTGCTCCTCCTGCCCTGCCACCTGAAGCCACTGTGAGCCCCAAGGCGAGCATTGCTTTGGGTCCTGGCACGGAGGACCCTGGGATGGTGGGTGGTGATCTCCCCTCCATCTATGAGGAGATCGAGGCCCTGGGTCACCCAGGGGGAAGATGACCCTCTGCCAGCGGACCTCGATGTGGGTGACCTCACCCAGGTTTCCCTCACCCCATGCTCCTTGCCCCTGACCGCTGCTTCCAGTCCCACTCCGAACGCCATCTGGACTCTTCCACCTGCCCGGCCACAGGTGGCACCTCGCTTATTGCCGCAGAGCCTATCGAGGCAACGGACAGGGCCATGCAGCCGGAACCTAAGTTACTGGGATACCCCTCGTTGGTGCGGGACAGCTGCCGACCTTCCTGGGTGGGGGCTCAACTGAAGATTGTCCACCTCTGGATGCCGTGGCTAAACACCCACCATAGAGCCTGAGCCCAGCATCATTGGAGGTTCTCTTCCCATGCCCCAGACCTCTGAGCCCGGCCAAGGGATGCCACCCCCAGTGGCTTGGCTACTGGGGCTCACAAACCTGTTTCTGCCGCAGTCCCTATTCCTGACCCCTGGCCTGCCCCTGATCCCAACCACGCCCCTGTCCCTTCCACCTTCTGTGCTGCCATTGCTGCCCCTGGGGCTGTCTCCTTCCCCTTTTCAGAGGATGACCCCCAGGGAGCAGCCTTTGTGTTCCCCTTTCCTGACCCATTAGGGGCTGCTGTTTTCCCTCTGCTGCCCCTCCTCAGCCAGGGTCTGAGGTGGGCTGCGTGACACCGGCACAGCAGGCGCCACACCGAGGGTCTGCCCCCGGTCTGCCCCCTGTCTGCCCGTCTTGGTAGCCATGGGCCTTCAACAGGGGCCCCACTAGAGGAAAGCTGGGGTCCAGTGCCCTTGCCCCTCTATGTACTCTGAGAAGAGCTGCGAGAGTTTCTCTGAGACTTCTTGGCTCCTGCAACAAGGTGCACCTCACTCTCCAACGATGGGAGGGATTTCCATCAAGACTCAAGTGGCTGGGCTTGGCTTGGACTGGGTGCCGCTCAGGAGGAGCTGAGTGGCCAAAGCCCAGGGCAGTGGCTGCCTCCCCAGCAGTAGGGGCAGGTGGGGAGTGTAGCCCGCCATGGGGCAGGAGAGGCCACGCTGCTGTTGCTGTTTCCCGGCCCTGCCGTGCGGTGCTGGTAAATTCCTGAGCATTGGATAATTGGGCCTAAGGACACCACCATCCATTCTGAATTAACTGAACTCCCCATGCAAATCTATGCTGCAAAAAAAATATTGCCCAAACCTATTCAGTGAATTTGTGTCAAATTCATGACTAGGTTGGTTGACCACTAATAGCTCCTGCTTGGTTTTATGAATATAACCCTTGAATTTTTGGAGAATCTTCACCAAATCAAAAAGATCAGAAAAAATCTGCTTCAGGTCAAACAAAATGTTTCATTGTGGGACATTTTAAAGATTTTTTTAATTAGGTTAAAAATGTCCCACAATGAAACATTTTGTTTGACCTGAAGCAATTTTTTTTTCTGATTTTTTTGAGAATCTCTGACAAATTAAAAAGATCATTTTTGGAGCAAACTGATTTCTCTCCCCCCCCCCCCCCCCAATTTTTATGGAATGGCCAGCAAACTGAACAATCAGTTATTCACACAGGTCTATTTAGGACCATTCTCTATTCTTGAACTGATCAGACCTCCCATTGAATTCAACAGGAGTTTTGTTGAGTTAAGGAACACAGAATTTACAACAACTGGTATTGAAAAATACAGCTTATAAATTAATATTTTACTACCTCGGACAGCAAGATCATCTTCAATAATCATAACAGAAGGTGAACCAACTTTAATAACACAAAGGCTAAAGAGGTGTGCAACAAATGTGACAGACCCACACATAATTGAGCAATATAATTTATTGTACTAGACCAAATCTATTATTTTCCTAGTTTAATTTGCTAAAACAAGTAGCCCCCAACATTTTGTGTTTCCTTTTACTATCAATATAAAATCAACATGTATTTAATGTGGAGGGGTCAAGAATCTTATAATGAAAATAGATCTAAATCAATAGTGCATAGACAGCAGTTAATGATGTGAGACTACTTTTCAAATATAGTTACTGACAGCACAACGTCCCTCTGGGCACAAATTATTGAAAACACATCTTTTAAAGCATGAAATCCAAAGAATGAATACAGATGCCTATTGCTTAAGATTAAATTTAATCACTTTCTGCTTCTGACCATTGGCAGCTTCAGGAAAGTTTTCTCCAGAACCAAGTCTCTGAAGCCAAGCTAATAAAGTGCTAATTAAAGAAAGTACAGGGAAGACATGAACACTAGGAGCCTGGGGTAATTGGCTACAAAAAAGACAGGGCTGAAATACGTCACTTTCTCTGCTGCTCTTGATTAGGCTCTAATTCGAATACCAATATCTCACTGAATGTCAAGGTGCTTTGGGAAGGGGTCTTAGGCTTTCTCCACAGAGTGGAGAGCTGTGCCATAAACAGAAAATAAACCACAGCTTTAAAAAAAGTCTATATTTAATCGTGTGCCACCACTTGCGATAACAAATGTGGCAGCTTAGACAGTACACAGAAAGCTTTTCTTTTCATTCCACCTTGGGGAAGCAGATCAGAAAGAAATGAGGAGAAAACTACCTTATTTAAAAAAAAAATAAAAAAAAGCTACGCTGTGAAATAGAAACCATCTACTGAGCCTGTCACAACTGTGCAGTAATTAATTTGAAGAGTTTCTCAGCCACCCTGCAGGCATGCTGGAAATGAACACCTACTGGAACTTTCCTGAGGGAAAAAAATGGACAATATAAGAATAAGAGTTACCTCTTCTGATATATATTGAATAGGTTTTTATTGTTGATTTACTCTTGAATCTTGCAAAGTGAATTCTGATTGCATGAACTGATGTAAAACCTAATTTCTGTTACAGTTGTAAAGCTCAAAGTACAGTAGTACTCTATTTTGTTTAGGAACTGGTTTATTTAGGTATCACTAAATGATTTTCATTTTATACTAAGTCAAGATCTTTTAAGAATGGGCCTTTATTGCAGATATGAAATAGGAAATTGCACAACTAACTGGGCAACCCCACACTAGGATTTAATACATCTAGTAATTAAAAACACTAAAACCATTGAAAACCTCTGCAACAATAATAATGCCATCTTGCTTTTACACAGCACTTTCCAAGCCACACGTTTTCAAAGCATGCAGGCATCTGGTTTACGCATGTAAACATAATATGGGCCCCTATTTGGCAAAGCATTTTAGCACATAATTCATCCAATACCAGTTCAATAAAGTACTGAGGAATGTGCGTAAATATAGAGGCCATAAATAAAATTTAATTTTGTTTAGCTACTGTGTAGAATTTCTCCCTTATAGTTTTAGTTTTTCATTGTATTAAATTTTAAAGAAGTTTTAAAACAAAGCGACACTGACAAAATCCTTAATATCAAAAGGAAATCTAAAAATGGAAGAACAGCCGCAGATGTTCTAGGGTGATGTGTTCTATTAGGGACACAAATAGACCTTATCTGTTTTGGATGCACTAGCAGACACTTATTCTTAATCAAAGGGCATTGGTTTGTTCCTCTCAGAGAGAGCCTTAAATTAAATTATATATTAACTTCTAAGGAAATATTAAAAGGCTGCCAAATCTGTCTATATATTATGATAAATCGCAACCACCAAACAAAGTTATAGAAGAGAGAAGGGTTTTCTCTATGATGCTAACAAGGCAAATTGACAGATTATTTTAAATATTTTTTAAGGAGAAAGTATTAGAGATGCAACAAAGTTCCATGAACATGTGTGGGCAGTTAAAAGGAATTCTGGAGGGGAAAAAATGCTAATTTTGTGGGTAATTAAAGTGTGGTTTCAGCATCAGTAAAATTGATTCTAATTGTCTCTATTATTCCTGTTACTTTTAGTTATATAGACCATATAGTTGTGGAAGGAGAAAAGAGTTGTTTGAAGCTGTTAACAACACCTAAATGAGGGGACAGATAGAGACTAGTATAACTAGTAATAAGTGAGGGAGCTGGGTCAGTATTGTGTTGTAACTACAAACACAGAAAGTTTTCCCTGATCTTTTTATATCTGAGGATATTTTGCATGTTCAGGTTTGTGTTTAAGTAAAGACCAAATCCTCTAGACTGGTGGTGTGCAACCTGTGGCCTGCACGCGGCCCATCAGGCTAATCTGCTGGAGGACCACCAGACAGTTTGTTTACATCTGCATGGCCGCCCACAGCTCCCAGTGGTTCACCGTTCCCAGCCAATGGGAGCTGCAGGGGTGGCAGTCAGCACATCAGGCCGCTTCTTGCAGTTCCCATTCTCCAGAAAGGGTGAACTGTGGCCACTGGAAGCTGCAGGAGACTGTGCAAATGTAAACAAACTGTCTGGTGGCCCACCAGCAGATTACCCTGATGGGCCACATGCTGCCTGTGCACTGCCCATGCACTACAGGTTGCCCGCCACTGCTCTCAACCATCTGGAGACAATTTTAATATACAATGGTAAAGAAATATTTTAAAAGAAAAAAAAATTGCATGAATTCTGATGATTCTACAGTGCCAATGGTCGTCTCGGGAGTGTCTGTTTTAGGGACATGTCTTCACTAGAGGGTTTTTTTAAGAACAACTTAAATGACTGCCAATAAACTTAAGGTAATTAACACTTTTTTAAAGGTTGGCATGGTCATTCCTCAAATATTTGTTCCAGGTCACAATTGTTTTGATAAAAGGTATTTTTTTAAATTGTGTTGGCTAATATTTTAAAAACCCTCTAGAAGACAGGGCAAGTTGTATTTTAACATGTTTCCTGGTCACGGTGAACTTCACTGAGGGTTCAACAAAGCACTCTTTTCCTAGTTCTGGTCTACACTGGAAAATTAGATTGGCATAATTACATTGCTCAGAATTGTGAAAAACAATAATGCCATTTGATCGACCAAACCCTGAGAATTCACCCGTTGACCTCACTACTGCCTCGCGGGAACATGGAGCACCTAAGCCTCCCCATCAGGATCTTCACTATGGCAGCATACCTTCAGTGCTACAGATTCTCTGCTTTAGCATTTTATGTGTAGACAAGCCCCTCGTCTAAGGCCTAGTCTACATTTACAATAGTTTTCCAGTGTTGCTGTCCAATCAACCCCTCACCTTCCAACCCCCATTGGTGATGAAGTGCAAAGTGTACTTAAGCCAGTTCCCTGAAAGTCCTAATCTATACCAGCAAAAATATTTTGGTGCTGGTATAACTGCATCTACTCTAGGCTTTGGCCAGCATACCTATGTCCGTTAGGAGAGGAATTTTTCATACTTCTAACCAACACAGCTATGTTGGCAAAACTTTTAAATATAAACCAACCCTACGATAAATTTTAGAAGTTGTTTACTTCTCTCTACCAAATGTTTGCAATCATTGTCCTTAAATTTTTAGGTAATTTCAGCATTTAAAAAGAATAATATGAGCCTTTCAATGCATTTTGAGAGCAGGTAATGGTCTGTTTTGTGCTTGGTGTAGAAGTCAGTCGTCAGCTCACAGGAGGGCTCAGTATGGATGGATTATCATTAAACTATTCCTATTACCTAACCAAGGCAGGCACTTACCCTCCCTTCTCAATTAGTAATAACAAATGTGAGTCTTAAAAACAGTAGCCTTTTAGATTCTCTCTTTTATTGTTTTGCCCTTCTTGCTCTTCATATATCTGCTCTGGGAGCACAGCAGCTCAGCTGCATTATAGCCTCCCCTGAGAGGGAGACATCTTGTTATTCTCTTGACATACCAAACTTTGCAATATAGTTTATCCTTTATAAATAATACTAAGAAAAACAAAATAAGGCCAAGGTGAGAATAAAAATCCATCCATCTTTCTTCATAATTAGCTGAAAATTATAGTAAGGTCATGTTTATTAATTTACAAGATCAAGATATAAAGAAGAGGCAGTAAATGAGTCTTTTGCTCAGAAAAGACACAAGTGTGCAGCACTGTAAATCCCAAAGAAGAGACGTTTGGCATTTTGTTTCTTCTGAACTTACCTATGAAAAATAAGAAATGACTGGACAAAACATGCTGAGTGCAATATTGTTTTCATTGAGGTTAACGCCGTAAGTCCAATAGACTTCAGTGGAACCAGGATCGAGCCCATTAACTTTGAATAGAATCTATACAGCTATTTTTAATGTTTAGCCAAGAAACTTATTAAATAGCCATCACTATACACTGTAAAATTTACATTGTGATCTCAGAAATATGGAAACATCATTGTGTGTACTGAAAAAATCTTCTAGTCCATGCATGTGCAGTGTTGGGTTGTGCTATTACATACAAACATTTATTGAGGGTCATATTCAAGCCTTGATATAAACAGGAGCCACTACATTAATCCAATCTGAATGTTTAAAATTGTGTAGTAAATATGAATTAAAGGAGCAGGGGTGGGTAAACTTTTTGTCCCAAGGGCCACATCTGTGCATGGAAATTGAATGGGGTGCACCTTGTGGCCCCTGACTCCCCTTCTTTGCTGGAGTCTGGGACTGGGGAAAGCTTCCTGTGGGAGCTCAAGGGCAAGAGTAAATAGACTGGTGGGCTGGATGTGGCCCAGGGTCTATAGTGTTCCCATCCCTACATGAAAGTAAGTTGATGAAGGGATTTAGAATTTTCAGCACTACATACAATTGTACCCAAGATCCACAAACCTGGAAATCTGGGATGCCCCATTGTCTCATGCATTGGCACCCTAACAGCAGGATTGTTTGGCTATGTGGACTCTCTCCTCAGGCCCTACGCTACCAGCAATCCCAGCTATCTTCGAGACACCACTGATTTCCTGAGGAAACTACAATCCATCAGTCATCTTCCGGAAAACACCACCCTGGCCACTATGGATGTAGAAACCCTCTACACCAACATTCCTCACAAAGATGAACTACAAGCTATCAAGAACAGTATCCCCGACACTATCACGGCAAACCTGGTGGTTGAACTTTGTGACTTTGTCCTCACCCACAACTATTTTACATTTGGAGACATATATACCTTCAAGTCAGTGGAACTGCTATGGGTATCCGCATGGCCCCACAGTATGCCAACCTTTTTATGACAGACTTAGAACAACGCTTCCTTAACTCTCGGCCCCTAATGCCCCTACTCTACGTGTGGTATATTGATGACATCTTCATCCTCTGGACCCATGAAAAAGAAGCACTTGAGGAATTCCACAATGATTTCAACAATTTCCACCCCACCATCACCCTCAGCCTGGACCAATCCACACAAGCGGTCCATTTCCTAGACACAACTAAATGTGCTAATAAATGATGGGCACATACACACCACCTATACCAGAAACCTACTGACCGCTACACTTACCTACATGCCTCCAGCTTCCATTCAGGACACACCACTTGATCCATTGTCTACAACGAAGCTCTAAGATACAATCACATTTGCTCCAATCCCTCAGATAGAGACAAACACCTACGAGATCTCTACGAAGCATTCTTAAAACTACAATACCCACCTGGGGAAATGAAAAAAACAGATTGACAGAGCCAGAAGAGTACCCAGAAGCCACCTACTACAAGACAGGCCCAACAAAGACAAAAACAGAACACCATTAGCCGTCACCTTCAGCCCCCAACCTAAGCCTCTCCAACGGATCATCAAAGACCTACAACCTATCCTGAAAGATGATCCCTCACTCTCACATATCTTGGGAGACAGACCAGTCCTCGCTTACATACAGCCCCCCAACCTGAAACAAATACTCATCAGCAACTGCACACCACACAACAAAAACACTAACCCAGGTACCTATCCTTGTAACAAAGCCCGATGCTCTGTCCTCATATCCATTCAACTGACACCATCATAGGACCTAATCAAATCAGCCACACCATCAGAGGCTCATTCACTTGCACATCGACCAATGTGATATATATGCCATCATGTGCCAGCAATGCCCCTCTGCTATGTACATTGGCCAAACCGGTCAGTCACTACGCAAAAGAATACATGGACACAAATCTGACATCAGGAATCATAACATTCAAAAACCAGGAGGAGAACACTTCAATCTTCCTGGCCATTCCATTAAAGACTTGTTGGTGTCAATTTTGAAACAGAAAAACTTCCAAAACAGACTCCAACGAGAAACTGAGGAACTGGAATTAATTTTCAAATTGGACACAATAAACCAAGGGCTAAATAGAACTTGTGAATGGTTCTCTCATTACACTAATTGATTGTATTTCCCTAGCTAACTTACAATACTTTCAATAGTTGTTATCTGCTGCCAGACACAGAGATCCATTTCAAAAGGTATTTTTTCTCCTGCTGATAATGGCCCATCCAAATTAAACAGCCTCTTAGAACTGGTATGCTAATGTACAACTTTTTTTTTGCTTTCTGTGTGTATAAATGGATCTTACTTCTGTTCCATTCTATGCATCTGATGAAGTGGGCTATAGCCCATGAAAGCTTATGCTGAAATAAACTGGTTAGTCTCTAAGGTGCTACAAAGTCTTCCTTGTCTTATTTATAGATAAAAATAATTATTTAGCACTTTGCTTGTTTAAAGCATAAACATTAATTTCTTCTATATTTACAAAATACATTCGGTCAATTACTCCTTTTTAATTTGGCTCATTGTGTTCTATTATGTCAATTGTAATACAATTCTATGAATGATTTAACTCCCTATTTATTTTTTAAAAGGGTAATGGAAACTCACAGGTCATACTCCATTCTTAAATCATCCCCAATATAATTCAATTGATTTGTACAGATTTATACCAAGGATGAAATTAACTCATTTTTAGGTACTGAAATAATAAGATATCTCTCATCACCAGTTATGCATTGTCCTAGATACCAGAATGTGAATTATAGACATTAGGCCATATGCTGCACTTAACCCATGTATACAATTTACTTTGGCCAACATTCTACCCTTTATCTGTGCACACGATCCCCTTTGACATTACATCAGTAGCAGTTGTGTGTGTGGAACAAAAGTAGAACATGGTCCAAGAGATTTAAAGCCAAATGTTAACCTACTGGAGCTTTGCATTGCATGAGATTTTTAGATTTACGGACATTTAAGCAATTTGTGCCAGCCAGTTTCAACAAAAGATTTCTTACATAAATCTAATCTCAGTTAACAATTAGACTGATAGTCTGCCATAAGAGCACTAAAGCAGCTCAATCTAAATTAGTCAAGTACAAGGAATCCCTTAGGAAATCCAAAAACACTTAACCTGAAACATGAGTAAGAGTTTAACAATGACCATATTCAACAGAAATCCAAATTTGATATCCCACCTACTGCCAAATCCATTAAAACTAATAAGAAGAATTTGTTACAAGTTCTGTTACCCTTGGAGACATTATTTACCATAATTTTGCATTTATCAAGGTAAAACACAAAGGCTATGTCTACATTAGGGTTCGCAGTTTAAAAATTGTTGGTGTACAAAAGTCCAAAAAGGTTAAACTTGAGCCTTAGAATTAACTATACATGTCCTTCCTTCATTTTCTAAATGTATATCTGAATCTTCATGTTACTTACAGTAATGTTGCTTAACATTGGAAATAACAGATCTATTTCTATATCACAATGTATTTACATTATTCATAAATGAGTACACTAATTTAACTCTGCTAATTTGTAGCTGATCCCACTGCCATTTAAATCAGTGACAAAACACACATTGGCTTCAATGAGAACAGGATTCGAGCCATGTATAATTTCAGCAAGGTTTTGTACTGTTTCAATGGACAAGTAATTGGAAAAATGTAGCACTTTAATTACTAGCAAAACATTACATAGCAGCACTGATTCTTTTCTTTGCCAAATATATTCTTATTTAAGGCTGATAATGTAGGATAATTCAATTATTTGCAACCTCTTGGGCTTTAAGGGGAAATTATTTTGCCACATGCAGATTGCCTACAGTTCAATTAGGCTGAAATATAAAATGAAAAAATATATATGCTAATTTGCATGATCAATTCTCATCCTCCAAGGTGGAGAAAGTGCTATGTTACTTCAGGAAGGCCTGAAGGTAAGAGTTGATCCTCAGTTTGCTTAGCTAAATTTTACAGTGTTTAAATCCTCATTTTAGCCCTCTCCTATTCCTTAGCCTTTGCTTCATCCCATCCAGCTCACACAATAATGCATTTGCAAAATATGCATCCCTTCCAAAATGGAGAATGCTGCCCACCTGTTTAATCACTGTGATTCTTCCGAACGAGGTCAACACTCTGTTACAAAGACAAGGAAGTGGTAAAAAGATGCCCAAAAATACAAAAGCAGTTTATTTTGCTGTATCTATACAAGCTGTAGGTATAGAAATTTGAAGATCGGCAAGTGATTAAAGCAAGATGTTACTTTAAACCACAGGAAATATAATTTGTACTAGAATGTTTCTTAATGCCAAAGTCCATTTTACATGCTATACATAATTAGATGTACATCAGTGGTCAGCTTCATCACAATATTTAATGACACCAGCTTTCGAAAAAAGGGAACTGAAAAATTTGTTTACCTTGTATCCCTTTTAAACAAATTTTGTAAGTTAAATACTAGTAACATTAGAACCACCTATGTCTGCTTCTAATGTATACACACAAACACCCCCCCCCCACACACACACACACACAAACTTTTATACAATACCTGTTTGAAAACTGTATTTTGAAACTATAGTTTATAGATGGGCTACATACAGGCTTGGGTTACACTGGCAGTGGGGCCAGGGTAACAGAAAGTCTACCTGGAAACAATAATGTATATATCCTCTCAGGAAGCATGCAACTGCAGAGTGCAGTCTCAAAAGTGGGCCACTGACCAGAGCAGCCAGGTATGTGCTGCACTAGGTCCAATGACTCACGTTCTTAAAGTTAAGCATATGCATAAGTACTTGCATAAGTGGGGCCTGAGTGCTTGCAGGGTACAGTTGTACTAGTACCAAGGTGCTTATGATGCAGATAATCCTGTGTGAGAAGGGAAATAAGCTACCCTGCTATACCTGTATCTGTACTAGAAGTTGTATCAATATAAAGATCACATGCTTATCTGACATAGTTTTACCAGAGGGCGAACCCTGGGCAGTAAACGGTCCTATGGCAGTGGTGGGCTACGCGGCCCATCAGGGTAATCTGATTGTGGGCCATAAGACATTTTGCTGACATTGAGCGTCCGCAGGCACAGCCCCCACAGCTCCCATTGACTGTGGTACACCATTCCTGGCCAATGGGATCTGCGGGAAGCAGCATCCAGGAGTCCTTCCCCTCCCATTTCCTGTTCCTTCTCGCATGAACAGAGAGCAGCAATACCTGAAGTCCAAAGGTGCAAACAATTTGATATTTATTTGAACTTCCAGCAAGCAAGGATTCCAATTCCTCCCTTCTACTTCCTGATTGACTGCAGACTTGTATAGTGAAACTTGAGTTCTGCTTAGCTATACCTTATCCCATCATTTTATTGAAATTTAACTAACCAATCCCAACATACTGTAATACCATTATCTAGCCTATTATATCCCATGACCTTATTTGGTTTACACACAACAAAATGAATTATACAGCAGAGAAACAATCACAGAACCAGAAAGAGATTATACAGACAAACAAGGAAGTGGGGACTACAGTGATAGAACAAAGAAATTATAATTGCTTAGCCCAGCTATTGATAAGTGAGTTCTTGCCAGACAGGATACTATCAAACTACATTTTCTTTAAATCTTCTAGGCTCTTCTGTTTGTCTGGAGATGGTAGATTGGATCACCTTTTTAACACTGCCTTATTTCAGTGTAAGCATTCAGATGTGACCATTTGCTTCCCAGCATATGGCTGCTCCCACTGCTTACCAAAGGCCTTAGTTTAAGAACAGACTGTCACAGTGAAATAGGGCCCTTACACAGGCAGACGGTGATTTTGATTCTTTCTTTTCATAGAATCTCAGAGTTGGAAGGGACCTCAGGAGATCATCTAGTCCAACCCCCTGCTCAAAGCAGGACCAATCCCTATTTTTGCCCCATATCCCTAAATGGCCCCCTAACAGATTGAAGTCCACAACCCCAGGTTTAGCAGGCCAATGCTCAAACCACTGAGCTATCCCTCCCAGTCCTTTTATACCGCTATAACTAGCTAAGTGATAAGAATACACCTAAATCCTTAAAGTATAGGCCTTTACAGACAGGCCTGAATATCTATATCCTAACAGCCTCCAGCAGGGGGCTTTGGGCCAAGTTCACCCCATTACAGGTGCCAATTTGTGTGGTATGTTTATTGTTTGATCTAAGAGCTAGCAGCTCAGTCCTGCAGAAACTCCCTTTTTGGCCAGTAGGAATCATGCATGGAGGGCTTGAAGGATCAAGTCAAATTGGGGCCTTCACTACATTACTATTTTCCTGAAACCTCCTACCATTCCATAACCACCATAGATAGGAGCTCTAGTGGGTTTTAGGCATGGCATTTCAACAACTATATGGGATAGTGCACATGGTAGTGAAGATACCAGTGGCCAGTCTACACTAGTCCTCCCATAAGTCAAGGTGAATCAGTGATAATGCAATGGTAGAAAATTTTAGGTAAAAATATTTATTAGAAAGAAAATACTGGCACCATTTCAACTGGTCCTCCAGCAGCGTACAGTAAAACCTCGATATAACGGACGAATTCGGGCGAGGGGGTGTCCGTTAAAGCCGAAAGTCCGTTATTTAATAATTTTAAAAAATTATTAAATAACAGGACTTTCGGCTTTAACGGACACCCCCTCGCCCGAATTCGTCCGTTATATCGAGGTTTTACTTGGCAGCCATGAGCCGTGAGTAAGCCAGCCCGGTGGCAGCCAGCAGCCCGCCCGCCCGGTTCCCCGGCTGCTGGGACCCGGGCGGGAGCTGTCAGCCCACCCGCCCAGGTCTCGGCTGCTGGGACCCGGGCGGCAGCTAGCAGCCCGCCCGCCCGCCCGTGTCCCCGGCTGCTGGGGGCTGTCAGCCCGCCCGGGTCCCAGCTGCTGGGGGCTGTCAGCCCGCCCACCCAGGTCTCGGCTCCTGGGACCCGAGCGGCAGCTAGCAGCCCGCCCGGGTCCCCGCTGCTGGGACCCGGGCGGCAGCTAGCAGCCTGCCCGCCCGCCCGGGTACCCGGCTGCTGGGACCCGGGCGGGAGCCGTCAAACTGCCCACCCGGGACCCAGCTGCTGGGACCCGGGCGGGGGCTGTCAGCCCGCCCGCCCAGGTCTAGGCTGCTGGGACCCGAGCGGCAGCTAGCAGCCCGCCCGCCCGCCCGGGTCCCAGCTGCTGGGGGCTGTCAGCCCGCCCGCCCAGGTCTCGGCTGCTGGGACCCAGGTGGGAGCTGTCAGCCCGCCCGCCCACCTGGGTCCCAGCTGCTGGGGGCTGTCAGCCCGCCCGCCCAGGTCCCAGCAGCTGGGACCCGGGTGGGCTGCTAGCTGCCGCTCGGGTCCCAGCAGCCGAGACCTGGGCGGGCGGGCTGACAGCTC
The DNA here is from genome assembly GCA_032164245.1 of Sternotherus odoratus. Taxonomy (NCBI): domain Eukaryota; kingdom Metazoa; phylum Chordata; order Testudines; family Kinosternidae; genus Sternotherus; species Sternotherus odoratus. The sequence goes on along the minus strand of JAVMKO010000002.1, from coordinate 82,733,703 downwards.
CCACCCGGGTCCCAGCAGCTGGGACCCAGGCGGGCGGGCGGGCTGACAGCCCCCAGCAGCGGGGATGCGGGTGGGCAGGCTGACAGCCCCCAGCAGTTGGGACCCGGGCGGGCAGGTTGACGGGTCCCGCCCAGGTCCCAGCAGCCGAGACCTGGGCGGGCGGGCTGACAGCTCCTAGCAGCTGGGACCCGGGCGGGCTGCTAGCTGCCGCTTGGGTCCTAGCAGCCGAGAACTGGGCGGGCGGGCGGGCTGACAGCCCCCAGCAGCGGGGAGCCGGCAGGCAGCCTGTTGGCTGCCTGGACCCGGGCGGCAGCCGGGAGCTGGCAGCCAGCCCCCGAAAAAACGGATTTTGGATGCATCGGACTTGCTCATTAATTTTGTCCGTTGCATCCGAAGTCCGTTAAATCGGGGTCCGTTAAATTGGGGTTTTACTGTACCACAATGCTTCAGTAAATATTTTTAGCAGATATTTGGCTCCTATAATCTCTTTCTTGCTCTAAGATATTGCAGCTTTCTGCAAATAAGATTTTGTTTCAGATATAATGCTTGTAAAGTGAAAGGCCTTTTCTCAATAAAGCCTATTTTTATGGAACATACATAGCAATTCATTCAACAAATTATATGTTACTTTGCAAATTAAGAAATGCTAAATGATTTGAGTCACCTGAAAAAATAATCCAGTACAAAACATCTCTGACAGTGTAGATTGCCACTCCCACTAGTTACTCCACTGCAATGATGGTTAGAGGGAGTGCTGGGGATAGAAATACTGACCTGGTTTTCACTGTCAGGGTGGTTTGTATGATACACTGCAGTTACAATGGTTCAAATGAGCTGCTCTAAGCAGCTTTATAATTTAATTTTCTACTGAAGACAAAGCAACTCACCTCATAGGGGAACAGGTGCCATGTTAATGAATTTATCTAGATATTAAAGTATTTCCTAACCTGTGGCTTCTGCTCACTTATTTAATATACTTCTATGCAATAGGTAAGTTCATATTTCAGAAAGCCTTCAATAAGAACAGCGAGCAAATGTTCCTTTTTTTAAAGTCATTTCCAATTGCTAGCGAGCATTCTTTTAACATTCCCCTGGCAACCCTTAAATGAACCAATTAAATTTGTCATAGTGACTGTAAACATTTGTAAAATATTATTGGCACATTCCCAGCAATTAAATCTCTTGGCAAAAGAAAAGTATTAAGACTCAATGAAGGCGTGGAAGTAAAATAATCCAATCAGATGGTAATGAGTATGCCTGAGAATGAAAAACAGAGAAGTATCTAAAGCATATGCTGATGTGGATTAGAATGTGATGAAACAGAAGAAGAAATATCAAAACAAGCCTTCCGTGTACTGGTGGGCAGGGTGAAGGATTCGTTTGCCTCTCACCACATTGGCAGGCAAAGCAAGCTGGCAATGCTTTTAAAAGACTGTTACAATAAATTGCTTCACTGAGTTAGATTGAATACTGAGGAATCCTGCAACGCTCTTAAGAATTTGCATTATTCTATCACCTGTTTGGCTCCTAAACTATGGGTGTAAGGGGTAAGATAGGTATGAAGGAGTCTTATCAGAGTCAGGGGAAAAGCTGGCAAGAGGAGGCAGGTGCAATTCAAGCCTATAAGAATGGAGTTTCATTCTTTTGGAGCCATGGATAATAGCGACTGTGTCTGCCTGAACCCAACACCTTGCTGCTCCCCCAAGACAGAACTCAGCCATTTCTGCCCCTTATACTGCTGCATGCCCATGTTCCTTCAGCCAGCAACAACCTCTCCTTGCACAATGGAAGGCTGATAGCTAGTCAATTGTATTTTATATTCATGAAATGCAAACAAATTGATACAGCACCTGGCCAAAAAGGTAAAACTATATACTATTTGGGCAACCATTCAACTACTATATATTAGGCTCTGCTCCTACCTAAAAGGGAAGGCAGATTGGTGATTCCTTACATAGAAAAACATGGGCACAGACAGGGACAGCTCTACAGTTTTTGCCGCCCCAAGCATGGCAATCAGGTGGATTCGGTGTACCTGCTGCTGAAATGCCGCTGAATCCGTGGGACCAGCAGACCTCCCACAGGCTTCCTGCCGAAGGCCACCTGACTGCCGCCCCGATAGTGACTGGAAGGCCTCCCCCTGTGGCTTGCCCCCCCCCAGGCACGCGCTTGCTGCGCTGGTGACTGGAGCCGCCCTTGGGCACAGAGGCCGAAAGGGGCACTGTATTCACCATAAAAAAAATATCTCTAGGAGCAAGGCCTGGATGCATTGCCCAAGGTTAGAAAACATGACAGGAAACTGGAAATTACCCTCCAGCTATAGCTGGAGATGCTAGAAGAAATACCATCATTAATAATTCATCTCCTCCTGTATTCATTATAAACGTCCTGACCATAATGGAATATTTTAGTATTAATGGCGATATCCAGGGGATAGCTGTACAATTATTCAACTAAAATACCCATGAAATGAAGAATCATATAGTCAAGCAGCTAGATTCTGGAATGTTCTCCAAATCCTAGCTCTAACCTTGAGCCTTGGTTCTGCCCCCTTACTTGCCCCACACACAGTACTAACTCACTTGAGCAGGTTCATTGATTTCAGTGGGACTGCTTCCAGAGTAAGATATTGCTCAACATCTGTGAGGAGAGAGAATCAGCCAACTAATAACCTTTTTTGGAGTAAAAGGCAGAATTTTACCTCAGCTTCTCCAGGGCCTAGAGTCTATTTAAGAATTTTTCTTTTTGTCACGTGTCTGAAGTGGAAGCACTTGCATAGCAGAAGTATTTAAGGAGGCGAATAAAAAGATAGTGGGTCAAATCCTCAATTGTGCCTAAGCGCCACATACCACTCAGTGGAGTGTGGTGCTGAGTGAAGGATGGAGGATAGATAGTTTTCATCTTTCTACCACCAAGATCCTGTGACCAAATGGATCTGACCTGGCCCCCATGCAATTTAGAGCAGCCTCGAGCTGCTGTAACTTGTGCCAGCTGTAGGAATACCTAAGGGCTGTTTTTCCAGACAAGGACCTTTGGAGTACAACACACAGTCCTGTCACACCAACTGTACCATGGAGGGCAGCAACAAGTTGCATAAAGCTGGCTGTCTTAACTTAATGTCACCCAGGGATTCCCCTATGCAAGAGAAACCTTCAGCTGCCATGTTAGGACAGTTTTTCATCCGTTTACATTGTGGGAATGTAGAATCTCACCCAATATTTCAACTAAAAGTGGTTATTTGAAACAAAACAAAACACATGCTTCTGCTCTATCAGGTCAAGCCAATTAATCCAGATAATTTGGTGAGCTTACTATCCTTGAACGCCTATTGGATACTCTAGAGATAGCAGTTGAAAAGAGTTAGGTCTTCTAGAGAGAATTGATTTCTCCTTGAGAGAAATGATGGACACAGGCTCAGTACAATGCATTGTAATCTTGGTCTATTTCATTCACAGCCTTGAACAAAGGGAGCAGAAGCAACAGGAAAGCTATATACAGACAATTTCACATCCAGAGCTGTCACTACACAAAAGCTCTGACTCCAAATTCCAACATTATTTTCCTCTCCATTACTCTTTATATTTACTGTGCTGTGGCAGTATAGACTGATTGTGTTCCAACTTGTATTTGTGAAAACAAGGACTGAATCTACAGTTTCATGAATGCAAAATGGATGCAAGTGAAAGGAGAATCAGGTGGCAAATATGCTTTTGTGCTTTACCTGTTAAGGGTGGCCAGTGGGTGGATTAGGGTAACCAGATATCCTGATTTTATAGGGACAGTCCCAATGTTGGGGTCTTTTTCTTATATAAGCTCCTATTATGCTCCACCCTCTGTTCCAATTTTTCACATTTGCTGTCTGGTCACCCTAGGATGAATTTCTAGTGAGAAATATGGAGGGCCTGAGTCTCCATTTCCTGCCCCTCGTGTGTGCATCTACACACTAATGTAAATTGGATGCAAATGGAAACAAAATGTTAAGAAATCATAATGGCAGAATTGTTTATCCATTTTCACTGGTGTATGTGACTCCACAAGGTGCAAAGCAATGGAGAAGCAGTTCCTAGGCTAGATTCTGCATCCTAACAAACCATTTCATTTCTGTCTATTACACATGAAAGGGATACATTGAGAACAATATGTAGGCTGTGTATCTGCTAATTATTCACCTAACTGAAGTCACTGTTAAAGATCTTTGGTTGTAGTAAAAACAAAGTTCCCTCACGCCCTGACGATAGATATTTTAGCTCAATAATGTATCACCTTTTTTCTATGCCAAGCTTACCATTATGCGATCTTACTGCAAAAGTTAACACTGTGACAATGAGAAATAAAATAATACAAATACAGGACACCCATTTCTCTCTAGACCTGTGTAAATGAACATATATAGGAGAAGAGCAGTGCACTTGATATTTCATTAAGAATATGTAGCCCTATCTCATAGCATCTTTCCATAGAATCATAGAACCACAGGGCTAAAAGGGACTGTGAGGACTGACTAGTCTAACCCCCTGCCAAGATGCAGAATTTGTCATGTCTTTTCTTCATTTTGAGGAAATGTCTTCAGTTTCTCACAAATCTGGGCCAGCATTTTTTCTGAAATATTTAACCAAGATGCTGCTTCTTCAACTGATATTTTATTAAATATTCATTCCCATTATCTGACTCTTTAACCAAATAAAGTAAGAAAGTCTGCTTAGAAAACAAACAAACCAAAAAGATAGAAGGGAGAGAAATAAGAACCTTGCTGGCTATGGCATGATGATGATTAGGAAAGTGCTCTCTGTTTGCTCCCCACCTTTCAATGGATAGACTATTTCAAAAGATAAGGTGGGGGAGGAAATATTTTTAATTGGACCAACTTCTGTTGATGAGAGAGCCAAGTTTTCTTGCTTACACAGAGCTCTTCTTCAGGTCTGGGAAACTGATAGTTTCTTTCCTGAAGAAAAGCCCTGCATAAGCTTGAGAGCTTGTCTCTCACCAACAGAAGTTGGTCCACTAAAGATATCACCTCACTCACCTTGTCTCCCTCTAATATCCTCAGACCAATGCAGCTACAACACTGTGTATTTTAAAAGATTGCAAGAGCTGGGAAGTATAAAAAACAGTAAGACATGGCTTTCTAGAGACAAATGAAACCAGACTCTACAGAGGGACCTCAATTGCTGTTAATTCAAACCATGAAGGAGAGATTGTAGGGTGACCAATTTTATAGGGACAGTTCCGATTTTGGGGTTTTTTTCTTATATATATATTTGTGGTATTGCTGATTACTGTTGAAAGGACATTACTGCAGGATAACAGTGCCCTAAGAAGATTGGAGAAGGGACAAAACCTATTTCACTGCAGATTTAAGTTAACAGAACCAACAATTTGATGATGGGATTCTTTCCCCGATGGGGAAAAGTTTTAGAACTAAAAAACAATCAAAACAAACTTACCAGATAAAAGGGAGCATGGTGCAGTCTACAGCAGCTAAATGCAAAATGGCCACTCTTGTTGCTCTCTGATTTAAAGAGCCTCCCACAATACCACACAGGGCAAGTTCCTTAACATCGTAAATCTAGACTAGTAGAACTTAATGTGGTTGAGTCATCATATAAAAGGTAGCTTTTAGGGGAGAAGCAGAGTAACATGGAAAACATTTTGATTTGTTTTAGAACTGCAGCCTAGTGTGCTTCAAGGTATCTATGTACATTCAATTTTGTCTGACATAGTGTTAGATCCTTTGTTCTTGTTCTGGTGGCTTTGCTACGGCAGTGAAAAGATCCTGGAATGCAGCCTTAATGGTACTGATGAGGACTTCTCTGGAGTCAAATCCTTCCCTGATGTAAAAGCAAGATAGGTGTCTCTGTGTCACCTACTCCTATCCTTCAGAGCTGAAGAGTTCAGTGCTCTGGCTGATCCTTGGCCAGAAGAGCAAGCCCTATGGGACTATTTCCACTAGTGTGACAGACTAGTCTTTAGATTGCTCAAATGACCTCTGTACACTGGGAAAACATATTGTTTTGGAAAACACATTAACTAACACAATGTTAAACATAGTGTAGATAAGGACTGTTATGTTTAAAACCATGGGTGCTAGTTGTGGCTAAGCTACGGCTAACCATGATGGACTATCGTGTTTGAAATCTGACAGTCCTTCTCTACCAACTGTTAATGTAATAGTAAACATGATTTTACATGTTTTCTAAAACCAGGCATTTTCCTGATATAGACAATCCTTAAACACCATGAAGATTGGGGTGAAAAAAGGTAGATTAGAGTCACCTTCTTTCTCACCTTCTCAACTGCACCAAGCTTTTGTACATAATAAAGATGTCGCTGCATGTAGCTGTTTCTCTTATACTTCTTACTATCAAGAATGTTAGAAAAGAATTGTGAACATTATACGTGGAGTTGGCCCAACTGGAACCCTCAATAAGTAACTGAATAGTTCCGTCAGTTTCCTTTTTCTTTCCTCTGTTCTTCATTCTTATATTTTCTTTCATCTCTGTGTCTCAGTTCCATTATATTTGGGATCCAGGTTGAAAAAGAAATAAAACACACACCTTTTTATTCTAGTCCAAGACCTTGCTGAATTCTTCCTGGAGCTCTAGAAATTGGCCACTTCAACCAAACTTTTAAAGTGTGGTGACTTAACCACTACACTCGAATTAATATGAAAGAGTTACAGCTAAAACAATTGCACTATGCTTTGAAAGTGGAGTGACTTGACTGTAAATTTCCTGGGTGCAATACTATATCTTTTTAGTGATTTTTTTCCACTGACATATATTCCTCTACTGTCTAAAATAATTATGGAAATCATTATAAGAACTATTGTAACTCCTGCTGGACATGGATGAACAAGGATAAACTATCTAATTCCAAATCTGATTTTAACATACATTTTTGGAAGGCCAAATCTAACATTCTCCTGCATCATTTGCTTTGAATTTTGTCTCTTGGAATGTGACCTCTTCTGGTCCAATTTCATGGAATTCATTTTACTACTCCTGAAATTCTTATTTCATGTTCCAAAGTCAAGTCACTCATTTTCCCATTGTTGATGTATTGCCCTCACATCTGCTCACACGCAATACAACAGTATTAAACTTTTATAACTTGAGATATATTTATTGTATTTGATGTTCCAGTTCTAGCACAGCTTTGATTTTAAGTAAATGAATAAACCATTAACTTTAGTAGGGATGAGTTTTGTGGTATAGCCTTGGGAAACCCAATGCATTTTATATTTAAATAGAAAAATTATTGAGAACTTTAAACATCTGTTTACATGTTCAAAGAGGAGTAAACCATTGCAAACACAACAATTGTCATCCAATTGGTAGAAAGGATATGCCATGGTCAGGCCTGCAGGTAATAGCAAAAAAAAAAAAATCTTAAGTACATCAGAAGCAGGAAGCCTGCAAACCAAACAGAGGGGCGAATGGATGATTAAGATGCTAAAGTAGCACTCCAGGATGATAAGGCCATTGCAGGGAAACTAAATGAATTCTTTGCATTAGTCTTCATGGCTAAGGATGTGAGGAAGATTCCCAAACCTGAGCCATTCTTTTTAAATTGCATATCTGAAGAACTGTCCCAGATTTAGCTTCAGAAAAGGCCAACAAAAATTATGAGGAGAATGGAACTGCTTTCATGAGGAGAGATTAATTAGGTTGGTACTTTTCAGCTTGGAAAAGAGACGACTAAGGGAGGGATATGATAGAGGTTTATAAAATCATGACTCATACAGAGAAAGTAAATTAGGAAATGTTATTTACTCCTTCTCATAATACACAAACTAGGGGTCACCAAATGAAATTAACAGGCAGGAGGTTTAAAACAAACAAAAGGAAGTATTTTTTCACATGATGCAATCAACCTGTGGAACTCCTTTCCAGAGGATGTTGTGAAGGCCAAGACCATAATAATGGAGGATAAATCCATCAATGTTTGCCAAAAGCTGGGAATGGGCAACAGGGTGTGGACTATTTGATCATTATCTGTTCTGTTCATTCCCCATGGGACATCTGGCATTGGCCACTATTGAAGGACAGGATACTGGACTAAATGGGCCACAATGGCCGTTCTTATGTACAATCATTCACTGTATTGATTTAAATCTCATAGGGCAAAGATGTAATGGTCGCAGTTAAAATAATTCATTGAGTTTGAAAAATGCTGCTGATTTGACTCCATTCGGTTAATAAAGGTCCCAAACTCTGTTCTCATATAACTCAGACATGACTCCCTTTGAGATATAAATAGGATTTTAGTTGCACTGAAGCTAGTGAAGCTATGATGATTAACAGCAGCTCAGGACCTGGCCAAATGGCTCTTGCATGCGAGTATCTGAGTGCAGAATTTGGCCTACATTTGTATCAGGAAACAATCTTCAAGGAAAACCCATCTTCAAAGAAAAAACATCTCTCCATCTCCTTGGGGGCTAAAGGCAATTTTAAAGAAAAGTAAAAGTAAATATCATGCATTTAATTTTTATAAAGCTTACCATCTGCCAGTATGAATCTCTGATGAACTATCCTATGCAGCTTTATAATAACTAAACAATTTTCAGTGACAGATGGTCCTAATGTCTGTATAGTGTCTTGTGTTTGCAAAAGCTTGTTGTTCTGTAAATCTGTGGCTTTCACTGATTTTTGGTATGCAGCGAAAATTCCACCCAGATCTTTCTGTATTCTGGGAAACAATGAAAACTGCTGTATTTGCTAAACAGAGATCCAATTTGCTGGTCCTCCCCCCCCCCACCAAATTTCTTTATCTTCCAAATAGGCTAATATACTAGTGAAATACATTTAACTTACATATCCCCAAAGATTGCGCAGGCTAGTCTCTGAAGCTCCATATGCTGGAACAGAAAAGTAAAGGCAAATAAGGAACTGAGAAGAATGGGGATCGGATCCTTAAATGGTTCTAAATTCTAAAGTTCTCAAAAAGTACTGTTATAGTGTGAAGACTATAGGTTGTCTTGGGGGCAAACTGAACAAAGCAATTGAAATGTGTTTCTAAGAAAACTTAAGTAATATAAATTGTAAAAGACTCAAAGGCTATTTTGGCTGGCTAAACTTCATAAAGTGGGATCACCTAGTATGTAATATTTTAAATTATTTTTTCTACCAGAAGTGGGAAAGAAGAACAACGATGATACTGTGTAAACCCAAAAATGTATCTAAAACCAACCACCAACTGACTATGAGAGCTGTGTGACTTCTTAACGTGTGATATGTGAAAATAGGGTACTAGATTAGTCATGCCCATTTTGAGCAAAATGCCTGGACTTTGGAAAACAAATATATAGATTTTTTTCCACCATACATAATTATATATAATGCATAATTGAGGTGAGGATAAAACTTAATGGTTACCCTATATCGGGGTGGGCAAACTTTTTTGCCTGAGGGACACATTGGTGTTCAAAATTGTGTGGAGGGCCCGGTAGGGAAGGCTGTGCCTCCCCAAACACCCTGCCCCTGACCCTATTCAAGCCCACACCCACTTCCCGCCCTCTGATTGCCCCCTCAGAACCTCGGATCCATCTAACTCCCCCTCCCCTTGTCCCCTGATCGCCCCCTCCCGGAGACCCCCCATTCTAACTGCCCCCTAGCACCCCACCCCCTATCGAAGCCCCCTGCTCCTCCTCCCCTGACTGCCCCCGCCCCAGACCCCCCCACCCTAACTAGCAATCCCAATCTAGCCCCCCCACTCCTCCGCTGCTTGCTTGCCGCTCTCTGCCCGGTGCTCCGTCGCGGGAGAGCGGGACAGCGGGACAGCGGGACAGCGGGACAGCATCTTCCCACCCTCTGCCGGCTCGGCGCTCAGTCGCGGGAGCGCGGATCATCGGCTTGCCGCTCTCTGCCCACTTCTCTGTAGCGGGAGAGCGGGACAGCAGCTTCCCGCGCTTGGCCGGCCCGGCACTCCGCCGCGGGAGAACGGGGCCAGCAGCTTGAGGATGGGTTTTATGAGACATAATCACATAAATTCAGTTATGTGATTATGTCTCATAAAACCCGGCCGGCAGCCCCCCCGCCGGCATGCTCGGCCCCCGGCTGCGGCTCCGGACAGCTCCGCTCCGCCGTCGGCTTCAGCCCGCCGCCCGCTGCCTCCTCTTTTCACTATTCCTCCTTCTTCCCTCCTTCTCTCCATCCCTCCCTTCTCTCCATCCCCCTTCTCCATCCCTCCCTTCCTCCCTGCTCTCTCCCTCCGTCCGCTGCCTCCTCTCCCTACCTAAGAACTAGTATCAGATGTCAAAATCTCCGATGAGCGCAGTTTGCTCATCGGAGATTTTGACATCTGATACTTGTCCTTAGGTAGCAAGATTCTTCACCTGAGCTCTTGCGAGTCCTGCAAAGAAAGAACCTCCCCCTAGAAAGCAGCTTGGGACCTGCCCCAAAAACGGGACAAAATTGATATTTTTGTCAAAAAGACGGGACGGTCCAAAAATATGTAAAAAACGGGACTGTCCCATTCAAAACGGGACGTATGGTCAGCCTAGTTTCTAGACTTTGGCCGTTATATATTTTAAATCAGGGTGTATTTTAAGGATAAAGTTGTAAGTCTTTCAAGGAGTAGGTTAATAACAGGAGTCTTAACAGAGCCTTAATTAGAGAATTGCCATACAGGGCCCCTGGGCTCTAATCCTGCAGTGAGAACTATATAGACACCAAGGTGCACATACTTCTTATGGAAATATTAGGGTAGTAAAGGAAAACCTTTTTATCTATAAAGACATCCCTTTGAAATTCAGTCACAATGTGCAAGTGTTATTATTCACTACCAGCGAAAATACCTGGTGTTGCTCGGGTCAGTCGGAGGTGGGGAGGGGGCAGACAGCTGAGCGAGTGCGGGGTCTGTTGGATGGGGGCAGAGAGCAAACCTAACACCCCCACCTCACCCCCCCGACCAAACCCAACACCCCCACCTCACTTACCCCTCAACCAACCCCGACTCACATTTTCACCCCCCACCCAAACCCAACACCCCCACGTCTCCCCCCTACCAACCCCAACACCCCCTGACCAACACCCACACCTCACCCCCTGTAGAACAAACCTGACACACCCACCTCACTTCCCCCCCAACCAAACCCGACCCCCCTGCCTACCACCACAAACAAACCCGACACCCACACCTCATTTACCCCTCGACCAACCCCGACCCCCCTCCTCACCCCCCCAACCAAACCCAACACCCCCACCTTACCCCCCCACCAAACCGAACACCCCCATGTCTCCCCCCTACCAACCCCAACACCCCCTGACCAACACCCACACCTCACCCCCCGTAGACCAAACCTGACACACCCACCTCACTTCCCCCCCAACCAAACCCGACACCCCTACCTACCACCACAAACAAACCCGACACCCACACCTCACTTACTCCTCGACCAACCCTGACCCCCCTTCTCACCCCCCCAACCAAACCCAACACCCGCACCTTACCCCCCCCACCAAACCCAACACCCCCTGACCAACCCCAACCCCGACACCTCACCCCTCACACACCCAGACACCTTCCCACCCCCCAGACCAAACCCGACACCCCCGGCTCACCCCCCCGACCAAACCCGACACCCCTACCTCACTTACCCTCCGACCAAACCCAACTCGGGTCCGTCGGAGGTGGGCAGGGGGCAGAGAGCTGAGGGATTCCAGGGTCCATCGGAGGTGGGCAGGGGGCAGAGAGCTGAGGGATTCCGGGGTCCGTCGGAGGTGGGGAGGGAGCACAGAGCTGAGGGATTCCGGGGTTCCGTCGGAGGGGGGAGGGGGCACAGAGCTGAGGGATTCCGGGTTTCCGTTGGAGGGGGGCACAGAGCTGAGGGATTCCGGGGTTCCATCAGAGGGGGGAGGGGGCACAGAGCTGAGGGATTCCGGGGTTCCGTCGGAGGTGGGGAGGGGGCAGAGAGCTGAGGGATTCCGGGGTCCATCGGAGGTGGGGAGGGGGCAAGAGCTGAGGGATTCCGGGGTTCCATTGGAGGGGGGAGGGGCAGAGAGCTGAGTGAGTGCGGTGTCTGTTGGAGGGGGTATTATGACATCAGAACTATGTCACAGAGAACAGCAGCTGCCCAGCTGATGTGATTGGCCTTTAAAGAATTTCACCCCTAGGGGGCGTCAGAGGTGAGATTTGCAAAATTTTCGACTCTTACAGTGATTAGGACCCCAAGACCTCTAACTGTACCAAATTTCAAGTCTCTAGCTCAAATGGTGTGGAAGGAGTAAGCATACATCCGCGCATACACGCATGCATACATACACGCATACACCATTTGACTTTTATATATATAGATATATTGATATAACATTATCAATATATATTTTTCACACCACATATGTTAATATACATTAAACACACAATAGCAATATGACATTATACTGTGTATATATTATAGCTGTTACGTGGCTGAATTGGCCAATGTCTGTCCATTTACGCTAAGTATCACACTTTGTACAGCTGAAGTCAACTTTGGCATTAGAAAATGAGAAACTTGCCAAAGGCAAAATACATTAATTTTCTGAAGAAAAAAAATCAAAAGAAACAACAACAAAAAAGACAAAAACATAAAAAGCACCTTATTTGTATTTCTATTCTTTTCTAGGTTCAGTAAAAAAAAGAGAGAATTGAACATTATTTTTATTATTTGCTCTGCAAATAAATATATATATATAAAGTAAATTAAGTACTTTAGTAAAAACTGTCAGAGTAGCCATCAGCAAGAGGTGGTGGCTGCACTTTGAGGCCATCAAAACATTCTTTATGAGAATCCCTGGTTTAGAGAGAGAAAGGTCGGGCTCACAGTATGTAGCAAAGCTGAGAGATGTGAAGATCCCAGGTTCATGTTTACTGAGGATTTGTTAGTCTTCCAGGGCTTAATCCTGCCCCCTTCAAAAGCATGGGAGTTTATTCATCGGCTTGAATGAGGTCAGATCAAGACCTCATTCTGCAATCTTATCTATAAGGTTTTAAACATTTTGAAGGAAACAGAAGAAAAACAGATGTAAATTATGCTGATATAATGAAAGCTAACCAGGCTAATTAATGCCTTGAATTCTTACTGGTATATATTGTACTAAATGAATCATATTGCAGAGTCATTGTTTGTTTTACGGGCATGGAGAAGAAAATATGTTTAAGTTACACTGTACAGGATAATTAAACAAACCTTGGTTAAAACACCTACATAAGATAGGAAGAAATAGCATTCCTTTAGGAATTACAGATTTAAGACTTGACTACAGAATAAAATGCACTATGCACACCAATTCTAAGTATTCTTCTGTTGCTCCACACTGACTGAGTTGGATTTATGTTTGCTTTACCCACCTGAAACATGCAGTGGTTATCAACACCAAAGAAAAAATAAATAGGGATATTTGGGTTAGAAAGTCAGGGGCATACTTTTTTACCATCATTTAAATGCACTGGACCCAGAGCTCTTTGTAGGAACAATGTTAAAAAATGGTAAAAATAAGGATTTGTCCAACTCAAATAGTGATATTTAGCATGCGTGCCTAAGTGCCACTAGACATACCATGTAATATGCTTGTACAATATAGTTAAGGTATACTCCAATAGGTAAATTCTAACTTCCATTCCATTCCTTTGGATTTCTAATCACCTATTTTGACAGCACAGACAAGCAGTGGCAAAATGGTATTTTCACACTAGAGTATTTTTAAATCAAGGGCAGTTAGATTAATTACATTCACTTGGATGTCTTAATTTTTAAAATTTCAGTTATTTGCATATTATCAGATAAAAAAAACTCTTAAAGTTTCAAAAAAATCAGATTAAAAATTTATTAGTTATTAAGGAAAGGTTGGTTTGTAATGCATCCAATTCTCCTTTTAATCTGCCTATTACATCTACATGTTTTATTAATAAATTCAAAATAAAAAAGGAAATGTACTGAAGAAAATGTGTTTTCTCCTGAAGTATAGCTGTAAGATAAGTCACGATTATTATTTTTAAGATGGACAAGGAACAAAAGCATCTCTTTGAAATTCTTCTTCAAGGAATAGAGATATTTTTAAAGTTTGTGTTAACTTCCCTCAGAATTTATGCAGATTGTGTTGTGGTCATTGTGCTGGTCCCAGAATATGAGAGAGACAAGCTGGTTGAGGCGATATCTTTTATCGGACCAACTTCTGCCAATGAGAGAGACAAGCTTTCAAGCTTACACAAAGCTTTTCTTTAGGTCTGCCTGGTAATGGTCACACAGTTGATTAGTAGCAGAGTTGAAACTAGACTTCCTAATCCTGGCTTCCAGAGGTGTTCTGTAGCCAACAGGTCACAATGTCACACTGAGCCAGGGTGACCAGACAGCAAGTGTGAAAAATTGGGATGGGGGTGGGAAGTAATAGGAGCCTATATAAGAAAAAGACAAAAGAATCAGGACTGTCCTATCTGGTCACCCTACACTGAGCATCTGCAGAGGGAGGACAGAAGAATGGAAAGAAACTGTTCAGTGGTACAGAATGACTTTGTAAGTGATGGTCTATGCTGAAGCAATCAAAATACTATTGATTTTTTTAACAGATTCAGCCCTCACTTTCCATATACCAAGGTGCAGCACTACTGAAATCATTGGGAAGCATGTGGTGTACATTAATTAATGATATTCAGAACTCAATATTTTCCCTTTTATGAGTATCATTTTATCTGGAAATCTTCAAAAGTTATACTTAAAAGGTACATAACTAACTTCCAGAAATCTCAGTGTTTCTTACAGCACCATCAAACATTCAAAAAAGAGTTTAAAGGTTAATAAATATAATTAATAAACATTTGGCAGTAAATTCTGCATTTGGGCTGCTTTTTTACTGTTTCACTATTTCATATTGTTATTTCCAACTCATCTCAACAACAAAATGGATAATCTTCTGAACAAGTACATAAAATACCTCTCCCACCAACTGAATGTTAAGTGAGTTTTTAAAAAGCAAACTCACTTTGACAGCTATGAAAACTGCAGTCACGTAAGTCTGCATGATTCAAGGCCCACACTTTAGCATAAAGTCACACCAAAAGGCAATAACAATATGAGATATATTTCTGAACTAAATTTTCCAAACAACTGATACACTGAATACACAGTGAAGTCACTGGAATTTGCTACATTTTATAGAACAAGGAATGGAGCAATGACAGTGTAAAGAGGATGTCTGGGAATGTCCATGGTGCTGGCTTCTGTTAACTGAGCTGTTTTAGTAGGAAATAAAATTAACAAAACAAAACAAAAAGTATCTCAGACACACGCATACCTGTCTATTAAACTTTTGTATTTCTTTTTTTTTTTTACTTCTGAATTTGATTTTCCATTCAGTTTGTGAATTGCTGCTTCAGCTCTTCAAGAGCGTGAGCTGGTGATGTCCTGGTTGGGGAAAGAGAAACTCTCAGGGATCCCAGTAGCTTCATTTTAAAAACCTACCATTAGGCTGATGGAAGGTAGAAATGATTCCCCTTTCTTTGATGGAGTCATCCTCTCTCTGGACAGAGCTAAAGATGATTTATCCCTGTCATCAAAATACTTCTCAGTTTAAGATATTTCTAAAGAACATTTCTTAACTGGTTCTAGTACACTGCACAAAAATGACAGGTACTTGGAAAAAAATATTTTCTTAGGGAGGACACCCCCATCAGGTCTTTACCCCCACTTCAAGTTACACAAGTTGAGCAATCTGTTATAATATCAGTATGTTTCAGATATTTGTCAGGTATAGAATATGAACTTTTCCAGCAGAGTGCTATTGATATAAAAGTTTGTCTGTCAAATGCTTTATCCCTTGGTTGTGGTTAAATCAGAAAAAACAATTATGTAGATTCCCCCAATACTTCACTCCTCCCTTCTGCAAGAGCATGAACTCTATGACAATGGGCTTATCACAGCTAAAATGTGAGGGTGGTGGGGCGGAGGAAGGAATTTTGTGAGCTCTATAGTTAAATTATTGGTGGCACATCTCTGTGGTGAACCCTGTTACTGAAGTCTAGGAATTCTGAAGGGAGAATTTTATTAACTTGAAAGCTTCAAAAGAAATTTGTTGTTGAACATTGAAAACACATCATAATGATAAAAAATGTCATCACTTTAAAAAGCTATTTTCTCAAAAAACTAAAACATTCTGTTTATCAAAACATTTTCTTCATCGGTTTTTCATCTCTA
This sequence comes from Sternotherus odoratus, assembly GCA_032164245.1. NCBI lineage: Eukaryota > Metazoa > Chordata > Testudines > Kinosternidae > Sternotherus > Sternotherus odoratus. The sequence goes on along the minus strand of JAVMKO010000002.1, from coordinate 82,717,535 downwards.
ACAGTGATATGAAAGATTTTCTAGCAAAGACATCTCGATTTTGTGATTAGCTCCCTCAACACTATTATCTATTATTATAATTATTGATCACTCTGTGAAGGTACTAACTAAAAGGATCAGTCAAAAAACAAACAAACAAACAAAGAAGTATTTTAAAGGGGAGGCCAAATACTGTTCCTACCTCAGCCCGGAGGATGGTCTATATTGTTAGAATCAACATCCTGCCTAAATAAATACCTTAGGGAAAAAAGAAGACAGACATAAAAAGTAATTTCCACTGGTTTAGCAAATCTATGTCATTTACATGATAGAAACGTGCAAGATTTCCCTTTTCAGTAGTGGTGGTTCTGAAAATCCCTATGTCCTCAATAGGATCAGGTTGAACTCTTTAAAAATAATTCATTGAAGCAATTAGAGATATACTTAAGGTGCTGTTCCACACTGAAAAATGAATGGTATCTTCTTCTCAACAGTTGTGCTCTCTGGCTGAAACTTGGGCCTCATTGAAGTCAATGGCAAAGTTCCCATTGACTCTAACTGGGAACTGGGGCCAGGATTCTACTCCTTGTGTGTATTCAATGTGGTTTCTTCTAACTTTTGTGCCAGAAAATAATTTTTTACTATTGTTACATTTACAGCTGGGGGCAGTGAGCTGGATTCCTTCCTTTTATAGCATTATCAGACCTACACATTTTCACTTGTTCAATTCAATTAATGACTTATGGAACATTAATTACTGATAATTGAGTAAGAAATAACCCATTTTGACCCTCAGTTCCTAGGACTAGTTTTTAAAGCTAGCAGTTAGAATTACCATATACCATCCCGACCCTCAGGTCCCCAACCCAGCTTTTTAGTTATAGCTACCATCTGTGACAATTCATTTCTGCATAAAGAACCAAAGATCCTATTCAGATATATATTTGCAAAATGTACTCAGACATGGAGGTGAAATTTATCATAATCCCCTTCCAATTGTCACATAAAAAACTATTCATTAACAAGTTAAAGAGAAGGATGATAAGAGTACTGGTGATATAAGAATTTTTACATGGAGTTCCAGTGCAGGTTATTAAGCAATATTTGCAGGTCAGATAAAATGCAACTGCTGTATTAACATTTGTGAATCCATTAAACAGCTCATAAAAGCCAACAAGTAGGGTTGTACAGCTATTAGATCACTTCCTTGATCAAGTGAGAAGGTTGTAGTTATCATCTGATAGGATAGAATTTACAGCTGTTTAATCATGTCACTTGATTCATACCACAAGAACAACCAGGCTATCAACAATCACTATAGGAGAGACAAGGTGAGTGAGGAAATTGCTTTTATTTGACCAAGTTCTGTTTGTGAAAGAGACAAGCTTTCAATCTCCACAGAACTCTTCTTTAGACCTATGCAGCTCAAAAGCTTGTCTCTCTCACCAACAGAAGTTGGCCCAATCAAAGATATTACCTCACTCATCTTGTCTCTCTAATATCCTGGGACCAACAACTACAACAACTCTGCAAAAAGAATTACTATGAAAGAAGAAATGGAGCAGAGATTGAAAATGTGGAAGATTAATGGGCAACAGTGGAAATGATGGAATCACAGCAAAAAGCAGCAGGATCTGCAGTGAAGACATCATATAAGTCATTTCCATTTTCAGTCCAGGGCAAGGCTATGGTATGAGATAAGCACTGTGGATAAATGTTCACTTTTTGATAGCAAATAGTGTAAACCTGTACATTGAGGTCCAGATTTTCAGACCCAGACATATAAAGTACACATACACTTTTGTCTCTTAAGTGCAATGTTTAGTGGGAGTGATCAAGTCAAGATTTGTATGAAGATACTAGTTTGTGAGATCAGAGCTTTATTTTAGAGACTAAGCATGGCAGTTCAATACTCCTACTGATTTCTACTGAGTGACAGAGCCAAAGTGATGAGATTACTCCAAATCCTGTTCTCTCAAGTACCAAAGTAATGCATTTTCTCTGTACCACCTTTGGCTGAAGCATTTTTTCACTCTTCAGGGTGCTCAAATGTATTTAGGAAATCAGTGAATAATTTCCCCATTGGAAATCATACTCTATGTATCTGTCTAAAGTTTGCTGAAGAGATTTCAAACTACAGCCATTAGACTATAGAGTACTTTTTAGGGATTAATAAATAATATGTATAATAATATGATTAACGGTAGTTTAGCAATCAAAGCATACTAAAACATTCATTTGAATATCAAACGCTGAAAGCAATAACTATCTTTCTGCCTCGGGGAACCTCTGCTTTGAACAAAGCAGCCAGCCCGCTTCCTTAGTTTACTCACATGGTCCCTAACACCTAAATTATGTTCCTTTCTGAGAGAAAAATCTGAGTTGCTATATATCCTTTCCTCAAAGCTTTGATAACAACATAAAGCAGACGCAGAGTTTTGTTTTCAAAAATCTAGCATTTGCATAATCAATGTCATTCTCTCTGTTAGTTGGAAAACATAGAGATTTTGCTATTCTATCACTCTCTGGCTCTCCACAAAGGTTTTATAGCAAAATTTGTTTTGTGAAAGCCTGCAGAAAGTTTCATCATGGACAATGGCAAAGAAAAATGTTTTCTCCCTTCTCCATAATATGTTTAATCTTATTCTGGAGCTAAGGGTGAAATTCCATTCTCCACACCCATTACACTATTGGTTTAAGGTGAGATTGATATGCAAATTAGTGTCAACCCAATAATGTTGTTGTTGTTTTATGAGCCATGGACACATGTTAACTAGAAGAAGGCCTTAGAGCCCTCATTCATACCATGTGTGACCCAAAACGGATGGTGAATCCTAACAAGCTTGTCAGGAATTAGATTAGCATAATTTGAACTGGTCAGGAATTTTCTGATGAAATGCTAAGTCATTGGACCTGAAATGGTTTGCAGTAAAGTATCAGTTGAGAGGAATTTGAAATAAAAAACATTTTGGAAAAAAGGTTCAAAATTGTCAAAACATTTCATTTTGACAATTTCAAAATGAAAAAGTTCTGTTTTCTATTTTGAACTGACTTTTCATTTTAAAATGTAAACAAATTGGAGTAAAAAGAATTTGAAATCAAAACAAAATGTTCACAAATATCAAATTGAAGCGTTTTCATTGATCTAAACAGATTTTTTTTTTCAGATTTTTGGTTCATGAAAATTTTTGAGATTTTGACTTTTCACCTTGATTTGAGATTGGAAAATTTCTCAATATCTCAACAATTTTCACAAGTTGGGAAAACTGTTTCCAGCACAGTTCTAATAATGACCCTTAGTGACTTCCAAACAGGTCCATTTTGTCATCATGACATATATAAAGTTGCATAGCCCATTGCCACTGCCCTGATCCTTCCAGTCTCCTTCACCTTTCTTTGAAAAAGTCCTTCTCTATTCAAAATGAGCCTTCCAGTTATATTAGGAAACTAATCAAAACAGATTGCGATAAAGAAAAGTGTTTTTTTCACAGCAACAAATATCCAGGTTTTTGTAACAAGTGTAAGGTTTGGACAGAGTTTAAATTAAAATAATGTTGCCCCTTGAAGTTCCTCACAGGCTTCCCAGATGTTGACGCGCCTAAACAATTTTGCCTTACCAGCATATTTTGACACCTACTGTCTCACTCCCTACTCCAAATCATTTTTATAAATATATCAAACACCAGTCTCAGTACTGAACGTAGTGGGACTCCACTGATAACTTTAAATCATGCTTAAAATTACAAGAAGTAAATTAAAATGAAATTAAACATTGACCATCTGTCTAGTCCTGGTCTGTGTTTAGTGTTCTTTAGCCAGGTTGTGACCCAGGATAGCGAATTACCTCTGTCCCCAGGACTGCTTAGTTTCTTTAATAGCCATTCTTGGTTACAGCTACATGGCAAGCAAAAACCTGATGTCAGGTCTAAAGACTAAGGATCTCAGTATAGCACTAAAGGTAGCTTTGCAGATGTTCACATTTGGGCTGGAGCTCAGTGTTTGTAGCCCAACCCCCATCATGTTTCTGATCCCAAGCTCCAGCTCAAGCCTGAACATCTGTAGTGGAAAGGGATTGACAAGAAAGCAAACAGAAAATATCATGATGCCACTATATAAATCAATGGTACATCCACACCTTGAATGCTGAATCCAGTTCTGATCACCCCATCGCAAAAAAAGATATATTAGAAATGGAAAAGGCACAGGGAAGGGTAACAAAAGTGATTAATGGTGTGAAAACAGCTTCAATATGAGGAGAGATTTTAAAAAAACTGGAACTTTTCAACTTGGAAAAGAGACAAGTGAGGGGGGATATGATAGAGGTCTATACAATCATAAATGATGTGGAAAAAGTGCATAGGGAAGTTACTCCTTCACATAACACAATAATCAAAGGTCACCTGATGAAATTAATAGGCAACAGGTTTTGGGTGTCTCTAAACTTCCAACTGCCAGATGTTGGGACTGAACAACAGTGGATGAAATTGCCCTTTCCTGTTCCCTCTTTGAAGCATTTGGCACTCGCTACTATCAGAGACAAGGTACCCGTTAGATCAGGGGTGGGGAACCTCCGGCCCGCGGGCCTTATACGGCCCGCCAAAGCCTTCCGTCCGGCCCGCGCACGTCCCTGGCCGGCGGCTCCCCCAGGCGCTTCCCGGCCCCTTCGCCGAACGCGGAGCCGCCCCCCCCCCCCCCCCCGGCGGGCCGGGGCAGCTCCGCGCTCGGCGAAGAGGCCGGAAGCGCCTCAGGGAGCCGCCAGCCAGGGATGCGCGGGGGGTGGTTTTGCGCTCCGGCCGGCAGGCGGGCGTGGCTCCGCGCTGGGGCCGGCAAGCGCCTGGGGGAGCCGCCGGCCAGGGACGTGCGTGGGCCGCCAGACGGGGGCGGCTCGAACCTGGGGGGGGCCGCCAGCGCCGCGGGGAGCCGATGGTCAATGGGGTGGGGGGAGGCCAGGGTGGGCGAGGTGTGGGTGCGGGAGGGAAGGAGGCTTGGTGGGGGGAGGCTGGCCTGGGTGGGTCAGGCATGGGGGGGCAGGAGGATGGGTTGGGAGTGGGAGGGGGGAGGAGGTTAGGTTCGGTGGGATGGGCTGGGCCAGGCAGGGGTGGGGGAGGAAAGGCAGTTAGATGGGGGGAGGCTGGGCAGGGGTAAAGCAACATCATCCCCTACACCCAGGCTGATAGCGGGAGCTGACTGGGGCAGGCGGCAGGACTCCGGCTTGCAAGGGGCCAGCGGGGAAACCCCAAAGCAGTGCAGGGCTAAGCACTCCGCCTGCCACTGCTTTGGGGTTCCCCCTGCTGGTCCCTTGCCAGCTGGGGTCTCAGCTCCCATTGCCAGCCTGGGCTTCCTCGGGGGGGGGGAGGGGGAGCGGCCCGCGAAGGACATTATAAATGTCCAAATGGCCCTTGGCACAAAAAAGGTTCCCCACCCCTGCGTTAGATGGACCTGACCCAGTATGACTTTTCTTATTCTGTGTTTAAAAGATGAATAGTTTTGTTTTAGGCCCAGGCTAGATACAACATCTGTATCAGTAATTAAATACCAGTTTAGTTATTTTTGTATATAAAAATGAGAGTGGCTCAATGTCTTTTACATTTTCATTTCCAAACCCGTTGAGATCTGGAGCTAACGAGAGGCACTGAAAAAGTGCATTGCATTCCTATGGTCCTTAGGAAGGTTTGTGTATTTCAATCAGCTTTCCATTGTCTTTTGCATTGACCTGTCAGTTGTATTTCAATCCTATATGTCTGTATATGGCATAATGAAATATTTATTAATTTAAAGCTTTGCTCTCTTGGATACACTAATGGGAGACACTTTTTTATTTATTTTATTTTGAGAGGGTTTCAGGTGAGCAGCAAACATCTATAGTTTGTCCATCATTGTGGCTCCTGGGGTAACTTTACATGACTGAGTGCCAGATACTGCCACTCCTTACACCAAGAGTGGTAGTTGCCTCACCATTAGACACAGTGGCAAATGGAGACATTAGTGATCTGATACCCTGCTTCCTGCAGATTTTAATTGTTCTTCAGTAGCTTATAACAATACAATATGGGACACTGAGTTTGAAACTGAACACAACACTGAGCAGTCATAGTTACCTCATTTTACATTTGGTCAATAGGGTGAGAAACCAGTTTCTTTATCAATAATCACATATGAGAAAAGTTCAGCCATCCATAATAGAAAAAATAATACATTAAAATAATTTATTTTTTACTTTTCCCCATTAATTAATAAAATGTACATAATGACAGGAAAGAAGAAGAAGAAGAAGAAGAAGAAGAAGAAGAAGAAGAAGAAGAAGAAGAAACTAAGTGAATTTTTTTCTGTAAAATATCTTTTTTAAATTATGAACTTTCCTTACACTTAAGGGAGGGTCAGTTGCACAAGTTGGAAAATATAACGGAATCCTAAAATTATCACTCTTAAATATACCTTACTTTAAAAATCACATCATGGTTGTAAGCACCATTGGCATTTCTCAAGTGACAGATTTGAGGCCTTCAAATTCCTGGCCCTTCCATACCAACCTTAATTGAATACACAACTTGTTTTGTTTTTGTTCTGAAGCATATATATTGAAATACACACTGATTTCTTGCAAATATCAATGGTTGTCCAAATTCATCAACACACAAGGGGACCATACCTAGGGCATTGTTAGGAAGCAATCAATACGTAAACCTCATTGGCAGAATGAAGGTCTTTTTCCACCTATAGTAACTTCCTCGCAGAGGAGGCTGGCAGCTTACTACAGCTTCCAGCTACATGGGTGCTCCTTTGGCTTTATGGATAGATAATCATTATTTTAGTGCTGTGAATACCACATGCAAACCCCACTGATGGCCCCAGGGGATGGTCACTGAATTGGCACTTAGGTGACTGCAAAGACTGCAGTTAAGGCTGCTTGCAGTGCTGAGAGCACAAGGAAGGAAAGTTTCCTCTTGCACTCCCACCACCCAGTGCACTACAGAAGGGATATCAATAATCCACTATGCCAAAGAAATTAGCATATCTGAAAGTACCAACTGTTCTTTAGATTAAGCATAGAGGAAACCCTCATGTGAAATCTAACTTTGTTGTATTGCCATGTGTCTTTAGTACTGTGTGTTTATGCTGACCACAGTTCTTGTACTTGTTCTATCCCTTTGGAGGACTGAAAAAAAATGTATTCTTTGGGAGGTGTCAATTCAGATCCCAGTGGACAAGAATTCATCTTGCAAAAACCACATCTGCAATTGGCTCTAATCACTGCCTTTGTTGGGTGTCTCAGCAAAGAGGGCAAGGCCTGAATGGAAATGAAGTCTCACTCTCCTTCAGATCCTTAGAAATGGTCAGGGATGAGGTATAATGAATGATTATTGCCTGTGCTCTACTGTACCTGTTCTGAAGATAAACTGAGAATTACAATCTTCAGGGCCATCAGTCCAGAAATGTCTATGAGCTCTAGATACAAAAGAAAGAAAGAAAGAATTATTTCTTGACTATACTGCTAGAAGCAGTAAACCTGTCATGGTTGTACATCTCTGTCATGACCCACTTGCTCTTAGCTATAGATGATACATTTTTACAGCAGTGAAATACATGCAATGAAATATTGTAAACTGTTGCAGTTTTGGCTTTGCATCTTTGGCTGCTTTATAATTATTTTCCCACTGTATCTGCCACTGAAGCTCTGTAAGTATGTGTCTTGTTGGAGGAATCTGTCTTCTATGACATTCAAAAGCACCGGAGAAAAACGCAAATAAATACAAATACTAAAATAGTATGTGCACCTTACATGAAGGGGGCATTATCTTCTCCTCTGACATCTGTTATAATTATTGCAGTGCACATCGCTATCATTTAGGTTTTTTAATATGGTTCCTTTTTATGTTTATAAAAGCTTAAGAGGGAAAAGGGAAGAAATTACTCAAAGTACACTATTCAGTCTAGGGTGACATAATGAAAAAAACTGAACCTACAACTAATCTCAGGTTTGTTTGTTTTTTGCTTGTTATAGGAATTCAGTTCACAATATAGAATTGTTAAGTAACTGTTTTATCGAGTAGCAAATTATTCTTAGATATTTTCACATCTCAGTATTATGAAACAAAATATTATGAGGAATGTCATGGATTTGGGATCTATCTTCAGTTCTTCTTCATATGTCCCAAACTAAAAGACTTTTAGTTTGATGTTTTGATGGGAGTTATTTCAGTGGTATATAACCAGGATGTATAATATTAGTGTTATGGAAATGTGAATATTTACCATAGATATGTATATACAGATACTTGCATAGAATCCTTGTAACTGGTACCAACAAATATATTTTATTATTATGACCCAATTCCAGAAAAGCACTGATACCAATCGGGCTACTCATGCCTGGTAGTGTAAAACCAACTAGCCACTACAGAAATCGGACTGGCAAGAAAACAATTACTAAGAGAAATTGAAAGACTTCCTGTTTTATATTAACAAATGAATATCTAAGGAGAAATGGAGCATGTACAATTAACTGTTTAACACCAAATCATTGCTATCACTTCAGTAACAAGTTTGTATATTTACTGCAACCCATAACCTGTGCTACTCAATCCTTTGGAATTCTCAAATCTGGCATGGAGGACATTAGAGAAGACCCATGTATTCATGCAACCCCATGATGAAGTTAATGGCACTCCCTTCTTGTTCCCCAGGAAGGTTTTGGATGACCTTACTTTCACTGGCTGACACTCTCTCTTTTACTGCTCTGATTTTTAATATTAGTGTATAAAAGCCCTACTTTTCAAGACTGTCCAGTAGTTCTCTGTTCCTCAGATTTTTGCTGTTCAGCTTGAGACACCTATTTGATTGGATTCCATCATCCTGCTTTTTTTTTTCCAAAACAGGTGATATCTTTTATAGTATTAAATACTGTTTCTGTATCAAATAGCTATCAATTGTCATATTGTAGACATGCTTTACATGATGTCATAGTTCAATTTTCCCATGTTAAAAGTCACAAAACTTTTGGCTTCTTAAATGTCTATTTCCCGCTCTCTGTTTTTTGTTTGTTTGTTTGTTTTATAATGGAAGAACACAGAGATACTCCATGAAATTAAAAGGTGGGAACTTCATTGATAAAATTACCTATTGAATAATTAGAATGTGGAACTCATTGCCACATGATGTGGTTGAGGCCAGGGACTAGACAAATTCAAAGATGGATCAGACATATTATGTGGATAACAAGGTTATCCCAAGCTAGAATAGTTAAATCAAAACAGAAAGGTATCAGAAGGATTATAAATAACTCATGTTTTAAGGTTTAAAATAATCTCTAAGTAGTATGAGGGCTGAAGGGCAGATTATCCTACATGTGCCTATTGTAGTGTTTCTTGGTCTGAAGCATCTGGTGTTGGCCACTGTCTGAGACAGGATATAGGGCTAGATAGGATTTGCCACACTCTCTATGTTCATACTTGTATTTTTCCCTGGGATTTTTTATTAACCTAATATTTTTGTTGGGAGAAGGGACAAAATAGTCTTTATCTTTGCTGTGGGAATACTGCCTTTATGACAATTCAGGGTTTGGGTTCCCATTGCTTTTGGATATCTGCCCAACCCTTTCATGGGTGAAGAAGAATAGTGAGGAAATAGTGTTTTCCCTCCATTGTAGCTTTTTAATTTTATTACCAATCTGAAAGTAGGTATGAATCACTTCAGAACAGAGAGCTTTATTTCAGTTATTCAGTTTAGGAATCATTGAGCTATTCACAAGATAGTTGAACCACATTTTTGTTTGTTTGTTTGTTACTAAAATCTGACCATAAGTTGTTTGTCTCTGGAGGCAGGTTTATAAGACATTTTTATCTAGATACGGTTTGATTTGTTTTGTGTTGTGCATGTCATGTTTCATTTTTAATGTGGCAGATATGTTTGTTTGTGAATGGGCCCCTTGAGTACCGACACTTTTAAAGGATCAGTTCTAAAATATCTAGCAGGGTTTGGTTTTTTGTTTTTGTTTTTGTGGTTTTGGGTCTTCTTAATACATTGGTCTCATTTCTAACTTTTAGCACTGATGCTGATCATGTGAGATGTGTAGAGCTGAAATAAAGTTGCACCAAGTTGAAAACTACAGAGACTATTAGCATGGGTGTTTCAGTCCTAGGACAACATTATGTAACTATTAAATACAGAAGCAGGTTTTCATATTTCCTCTTTGTCTTCCTCTTTTTCTATGTAGCAGGACTCATGATATGAAAAAGAGGCAGCATGATAATTTAAACTAAAGGATGGTGCAATATTTTGAGCAACATACCTTCACTGAGACATAGTGCATCTGCTAAGAGTGATTAGAGGTAAAATGAAATAGCACTGAAAGAGTACATATACGTAACATTGTCTACTGGAGGGTGTCATTTGTTAACATCATTGACTGCAGCCAAGTTGATTGAAGCACTTTTATTAGATCTCCAGGGAAAGCATGAAATACATGACATATGTCAAGACTACCACAATCCATAAAGCACCAGAGTCAATATTTAAGGGAACCTGAAAAAAAGCTCAGGAAAAAATAGAAAACTGATAAATGTTCTTCCTCTATTGTTGCTGTCCTCAGTAGAATTTAACTTTTTTTTTTTACTTGCTTCTGGGGCAAGTTCTCGGCTAATGTAAATATGTGAAATGCCACTGAAGTCAATGCAGCACCCCCCTGTTTCCACAAGCAGAAGGTTTAGCCCATTGTCTTCAGCTCCCCTCCACTGCTGGGCTCCTGAAAAGAGTATAACACCAGAGAGATCGGAGAGCAACAATTCTCACCACTGGCCTAAGCAGTGAGATTCCTCACTCCTTAGGGGCTCCAGAGTGTTGTGTTAAAGAGTTAGAAGAGGAATTGCTCTGCTTGTCATACTTTCTTCAGATTGGGGCGATTTAAGGTGGAAATCAGGGAAGCTGTGCAGAAGCTATGGGTCTATGCACAGATGTTCTTCTCCCATTTAGGAGACTGCATTCTCAGACCACCAGTTGGATGAAGAGTCTGACCTCCTGTTTTTTATCTAGCGAGGAGTGTAGTGGCATTTTGAAAATATTCCCTGCAGTGGAAATATAAGGAAAACCCTACATATAGAAACTTAAATTTTCCTAGTCCTTCCTGACACTTAAGATGAGTAAATGTTACAGGTTTCATTTCAATTAGCACATTTTATTCACATCTCTCCACAAACCTTCTTGTCAGATTCTCTTCCCTCTGAACAATGCTTTCTTTAAAAAACAAACCAACCAAACAAAACAAAACAAAAACCCACCATTTGTTATATTGGTCATTCATTGGACACTTTCTGTTTAGGTCAAGGGACAGGCTACCAAAATCCCACCTCCACACCTTTTCCAATGCAATATACTAAACCTGAATTGAATCCTTTGAAAAGATTTGGTTACAGAGCTTTATTTTTCATCTTTGTGGACCTTTCCACTTCTTGGGTCCAGCAGAAATGGATATCATTTTAATATCTGTTTGAGATCAGAATCTGACCTTCTCAACTGAGTTTCATGAAAATAAATCTGGTGTAAATAAGATCAGAATCAGGTCATTAGAATTCCCAGGTGAGACCCGATTTAACATGTATAATTGAAGGGATCAGATATTATAGTCTGGGGAAACAGATATAAATGGTGAAACTGGGGCACACACCCTGGAAAGCAGGTGTTGTATACTTATTTTAAATGTGATGAATGCTAATTAAGCATGAAGTATCCTTAATCCTGCAGGGAAGGAAGAAATATGTTTTGAGCAGAAGAACAGACACAAATTGCTATGATATAGTCCAGTGCTCACAGAAGACCATGTCAATCGGCATATTTTTTTAATGTTTTTTTCATCCAGTGATAAACCACAGCACAGTCTTACCATTGGTAACTAAAATACATAGGGCCCGATCCTCAGCTAGTGTAAATCAGTAGAATTCAATTTAAATCCATGTCTCAGGCCTGGTCTATACTAGCGGGGAGGGTTGACCTAAGATACGAAACTTCAGCTACGTGAATAGCGTAGCTGAAGTTGACGCAGTTTAGGTCGACTTATCTGCCATCCTCACGATGGCAGCGGTCGACAGTGCCCCCCCCCCTCTGTCTTGTGCCTTTTGGCAAGCAGGAGTTCCAGAGTCGACAGGAGTGCCTCTGGGGATCGATTTATCGAATCCTGATGAGACGCGATAAATTGATCCCCAATAGATCGATCTCTACCCATCAATCAAGCCGGTAGTGTAAACAAGGCCTTACTTACTTCAGTAAAGCTATTCCAGTTTATATTTGCAAGGATGTGATCTGACATTGCTACTTCTCTTTTTACTGTCATTTAATTATTGTGCATGTTCTCCACTTTACTTAGAGCCTCCAGATTTTCAAAACCCAAAACCCAGGACTCTTTTCCTATGACAACTTTAGTGTTGGAAAATAATCATAAAAATGACAAAAGTACACTTTAAAAATGTGTAGTGGTGTCTCTATTGGTAGCTTCCAACACAACAACATATGCATATTTCTTAGAATGGAGAGTTTTTTCTGGTAACGATGTTCTCAGTGAGTGTATCATGAAACACTGAACCACTCTTACCATTGACTTTGAGCCAGAGCACATCTTTGTGAGCGTCTACACTCCTTGAACTTTCCTCTTAACTCCAATCACTGTTCATCATACTGAATGGTCATTCCACTGGATTGCTTGTTCCTGGTAAACACAGAAACACTAACCAATTCTAGTCATTTTAGCAATGCTGCTTGAACAAAAAGCTAGCAGTACAAAAAAAAAAAAAAAAAGACTAATGAAATTTTACAAAATCAGATATTCCAAAAGAAGTTCACTGGATAAAACCACATCATATGAAAAAAACAAGACTTTCTGAGAAGAACATGGGTATATGGGTGCCTGCGATATATTTAAGACATATCTGTAGCATTACGTAAATAATAACAAAAGATTACATGTGATGAATTGAGGATTTCTAGGAAGATGACCTTATCTGGTTATTGTGTGAGGTTTTGTTGGCTATTCTTATTTCCTTTAGTCTGTAATATTTCATTACCGATGATTCTAGTTAACCATTGAAAACACCTGTGCTACCATTCAAATGAAAGACAAAATCACCTTCATAGCACTTTAAACTCATTTTATATTCACTTTACACAGCTGTAAGAATCTGATCCAAAGCCCGTTGTTGTCAATGATCATCTTTCTATTTATTTCAATGGGCTGTGGATCAGGCCCTGTATTTTGCAAGGTATTTTGCAAGGCATGAAGAATCAGGTTCTCAGCTAGGAGCAACAAATTCAGGATGACCTATTAACTGACCCATATAATTTGCTTTCATCAGTGACATGGGTCTCTAGGAGTTCACAATGTTACCATTTGGCTTCATTATTACAGGAGCCACTTTTCAAAGGTTGGTCAACTGAGTGTTAAATGGTTTGCAGGACATTGCAAGGGTATATGTTGTCATCATCACAGTATTTAGCAACACTTGGGCTGATGACATAAAACACTTAAAAACTGTGCTGTCAAAGCTCAAAGAGGCAGACCTGACAATAAAAGCTTCCAAGAGTAAAATCAGAGACGCCCAAGTTCCTTATTTAGGATACTGGATTGGAGGAGGTCAAATATCCCCAATCCCTTGAAAGTTGAAGCCATTGTAAATTGATCTGTTCCCCGAACAAACAGGTTCAAGCTTTCATAGGTCTGCTTAACTATTTCGGAAGGTTCATGTGACACTGTATCCTCAATCACTGATCTATGTAAAAAGACTTAAGTGCAGCAAAATTGTATGGACAAAGGCACATCAAGAAGGTTTTGTAAGGTAAGAAAATCTTGTGTGAAAAACCTGTTCTAGCCTGTTCAAATCTTGACAAAGGGTTTGAACTGTGTATAGATGCACCAGACACTGGATTAGGGGCTATACTGATGCAAATGGAGTGAAAAACAACAAGAAACAGCCTATTGCTTTCTTAAGTAAAAAATTGAAACTCATTGAGCAAAATTGTTCTGTCACAGAGAAAGACAGTTATGCAATTGTGTGGGTAGTTAAGCTCTACGAGGCTCAAAAGCTTGTCTCTGACCCACAGCAGTTGGTCCAATAAAAGAGATTACCTCACCCACCTTTATCTCACTTGTATACTAACACAGTTAGGGCTTGTCTTCACTACCCACCAGATTGGCGGGTAGCGATCGATCTGTTAGCAATCGCTTTCTCGCATCTAGTGAAGATGCGAGAAATCGATTGCCCGCGGCGCCCCCATCGACTCCTGTAACTCCAGCTTGCTGAGAGGCACAAGCTGGAGTCAACAGTGGAGCACGCTGCCGCCTGCCGCCGCCGTGAGGATGGCAGGTAAGTCAGCTGGAGATACGCAAACTTCAGCTACATGATTCACATAGCTGAAGTTGCATATCTGCAGTCGATCCCCCCCTGTAGTGAAGACCAGCCCTTATAAACACAGTTCCAAGCTGAATAGGTTAGACCTTAAATATTTTTCATAAGTAGGCTACATATATGGCCACACCAAATCTTTAGTCCCTCTGTGTTCCTCTTAATATCTCAAAGTTACATGGGAGGTCAAATTGCAGAGCTGTTGTACTAAAATTAATTTTTTGTCTTCTCTCCCTTAATATCATCAATTGCATAAAACAAATGAACTTGTTTTCCTGACTTTCTCCAAAAGATCAGTTTTACCATTTTCCATTTCCACCAACTGCTTCTTTTTCCTCTCTTACCTCTCTAAATTATTTAGTCTTTGAGAAGGCCTGATTATTCCTGCCCTTTGCACAGGACTGCAGGAAAGATGGGAGAACAAGGAGCTTGCCTGTTTTGTATGTTTGTATTACCTGCACTCCAGGGGTACTGTTCACTGGGTATGTCTACACTGCATTTTAAAAACCTGCACCAGCAAGTCTCAAAGCCTGGGTCTACAGACTTAGGCGCACACTAAAAACAACAGACATCCAGGCTTCAGCTGGAGCTCAGATGCAAGACCACACTCTCTGTAGACAGCTACACAAGTGTAGGATGAACCTGTGTGTGTAAACCCAGTCTCTGAGATTCTCTGCTACATGTTTTTAAATGCAGTGGTGATGTACTCAGTCTGTGCACACCATGAAAAAATGGGATGGCAGAGTGAGGAGGAAGTGGAAACGCAGAACCATGAAACTGGCTAAATTGAATTACCTTCTCCCCCTGTCTGTCAACATGCAAGTGAGCAAAACTTGTGGGAAGTAAATTTTATTATTGCGTGAGAATGATTATTACTCATTATTTGTAGCATCCACAACATGTTAGGTGATTTCCTGTTAGATGCTTCAACAAAATAGAAGGAACACACAATCTAAAAAACAGATATACAGAGATTAGGAGGAAAAGGTACACCATCTAAGTAGAGAGGATAGCAAACTACGTTTAAGTTCACTTCAGTTCTCTCTGAGCAATATAGCAAACATTTGTTTTCAAGAGAGACTCAAATGTGTAAATGGTAAAAGGCCTTGGATGATTATACCAAGCAACAAGGCAACATGGAAGAAGCTACAGAGATGATTATGGAAAATGTGGACAATGAGGTGGATGAGGCTGGGAACTGTGGTGAGCCCCAAAGGAAGTGATGTACAGGGACAGACACTGCTTGACACATCATTCCCAAATGCCTTGCCAGGCCTTTGGCACAGTGGCAATGAAATCACCTAAATAAGGGTCTGACTTAACTTCTTGGTTTATACTCTCTTCAGTAGAGAGTATGAAGATTAAGCCTCCTGCACTACCCATGCTACTTTGGAGGTTTTTATCTTCAATCCCCCAATACAGTAAGAATTTAGTAAAAGATTTAAGTACTATCATTTATGACATTTTCTGGTATTATGTTAATACTTTTTCTAATGTTTTCAGATTGACATTTTTTTTGACCTTGACATGAAGAGTGGCTAAACCAAATATATAAATAACTGTAAATATTTTCTAAAGAACCTGATGAATGTGTAGTAACTTTTGCCTTCAGAGTGACTGTGTACAATTCAATTAAAAACTGGGTAATAAGCAAGCTTATGTGTTGGCATTTCAAGCATCTATTGAGGGATAGGCAACCTATGGCATGGGTGCTGAAGGCAGCATGCAAGCTTATTTTCAGTGGCACTCACACTTCCTGGGTCCTGGCCACTGGTCCGGGGGGGAGGGGGCTTTGCATTTTTATTTAATTTTAAATGAAGCTTCTTAAACATTTTTAAAACCTTATTTACTTTACATACAACAATAGTTTAGTTATATATTAAAGACGTATAGAGACCTTCTAAAAACTTTAATGTATTACTGGCACAAGAAACCTTAAATTAGAGTGAATGAATGAAGACTCGGCACACCACTTCTGAAAGGTTGCTGACCCCTGATCTATTCTGTGTCTGCTGAACACTTGAAGGATTTTATTTCTAGAGACATTATATGTAAATGATTAAAGAAATGCCACTTAAAACTGCTGTTTGGCCTCTGATATTTCTTCTAGTCCTCTGTAGTATTGCAGAGATTCCCCTCCCCCTATTTTCTTTTCATAAAATCTTAGGATTTTCTTTACTCTGCAATTACAGCTACTGCTAATAATGATTTTTTTTTCTAAAATGACAGTGAGATCATATGGACAACAATCTGAATACAAAACTTGAACAAGATAACCAACCTTAATGGCATATGTTTTCTCCGCTTCACATCAAATATAAACAGCCTTTAAAGGGTATTTTTAATTTATTTTAAAGAAATATTAGGGTTTACTTATGGCAGTTTCAACCTCTTTAACAGAACAAAATTTCCATCGATTCTGTTCTGTCAACATTGTTAACAGGATTCCCTAACTGCATGTAATATTAATTTATTCATATATTTCTAACAGCCTTTAAAACAAATGTGTTTAAGACACGACAGCGTGCTGTATTTTATGTGACAAAGACCTTGATCCCAAAAACTTGCACTTGTTTAATTTTATGCGCCTGAAGTCAGGGGATGACTTATGAGTAAAGGTAAACATATGCATAAGTGTTTCAACTGAAAATAATGTCACATGTCAGAGTATGCTCTGAGATTAATATTAAATGTGGTTTATTTCAGTGTCTAGACTAGTCACTCTTCATTCACAAGTTTGCCTCCACATCTGGACCTGAATTTCACAGAAATATGGGGGTGCTCACGTAGGCACATCTTTGAGGTTTATTAAAAATGAAATAAAAAAATATACAGTGTGTGCAGATAGTTAAAATCTGTCTTTAAACAAACACAAATAAAAAATTTCAAATTAAAGAGTGACAATGTATTTCTTCCTGATGCAGTGTTGTTTGTATCTCTCGGCAATCTATAGAACAGAATGGGTTGTGTAGCAGTTCCACGACTCACTGGCAAGGCACCTCCTGCTGGCCGTCCAGGGAATTAGCTCTTTCCAGCTCAGAGCACCCTCTGCAGGCTGGTGGCTCTCCTGCCTCGAGCCCCCACATCCCTCATGGACCCCAGTGCCCCTTTACCTGGGGTGCTCCCTCCTGGCAATACCCCCATACTCTCGGTCTCCCCTCCCAGGGAATCTCCAACCTCCTAATCCCACCTTGCCTCAGTGGCTACTGCCAGTCATCATCTTGCCCCCGCTCACTGGGGCAGACTGCAGTCTGTAATGGCCACTCATCACTGGCAAGGGGGGCATGAGCTGCTGCCTCTGCCTAGCTCCGGGCTGCACCCTTGTAATCCCCAGTATCTGTTTTAGGCTCACCACAAGGCCCTGAAGCCTGGGGGGGGGGGGGGTGCCAGGCTGGAGCTCCCCAGCTCCTCTTGCCTTCCCCCAGCCCTCCTCTACTCTAGGTACCCTGAGCTCCCCAGCAGCCAGGCCCTTCTTTCATCCCAGCCAGAAAGAGACTACTCCAGTTCCTGGCCCACAGCCCTTTTATAGGGCCAGCTATGGCCTGACTGGGGCATGGCCCAGCTGTGGCTGCTTCCTCAATCAGCCCTTTACCAGCCACAACCCTCTCCAGGGTTACTTTTAACCCCTTCAGGGCCGGAGCGGGGTGATCACTCTGCTACGTGCTGCCATACCTAGGAACAATGAGATAACTTAAGGATGGAATTTTGACTGTCCCTTGACTTATTGTTTGTGAGTTTAGATCCAAGTTTTAATCTTTGCAAAATATTTGGAATAAGCTTAGAATGTTCCTGATTCTGATTTTACTTGCACTGGTTAAGAATTCAGGCCAAAACTATTCCTGGAAGTCTGAGTGCTCCAAAATGGCTCCTAGATGACATATAGTGATATCTTTTAAGACTTGTATTATTGATCTAATAGGCTGAAAACATTTGTTAATATAAATCCATATTTAAAGATTTTTTTAAACTCAAAGTTATTGAACCTTGCTCCAGTATTTACAGTTTATCAGCTGGGCCACTTTGCTTTGTTCCTGTCTGTTGCATATTCCCATAAAGCATTTGATCTCTCAACTGGAATGCCACTTTACTTATTAAATTAAAATTATTTAGCAGTGCTACACACCAGTTTTAGTCCAAAATTTAAGTCCCATCCTGGAAACGTTTAAAAACAACATAGAAGGTGGAGTAAATGACTCATCTTTCTCCTATCGGAGTCTAAAAATGCAATACAACTAGCTAAACTGAAAAAGTGGAACACAAAAGTTTATTTTTTTCCCTTTAATTTCTGTAATCTAAATGATGTTTAAGAAGTCTGGTTTTCTGGAGAAAAAGGAATATGGCAAAACAATTGGTTCTTTATTCAATAACTCTATAATAAAGTTCACAAACACTCTTCTTTTCCCTAGTGATTCAAACTACAAACAGCAGAAAATAGTGCTTGTGAATAACCTCAAGAGACCCCTGACTTATACTATTTCCTCTCCAGGCAAAAAAGTAAAGTGGTTTGAATCATCAAACAGAGGAAGCTGAAAACAAAAGCTAAACAGGAATAAACAAAGACAGTTTTAGGAAAATATTTCTTATCTATATTGAAAGTTTTTTTAATCTGTTTCTGGAAAAATATGTTTCAAAGATCCCAGTTCTCACAATATCTATTGCTTCGTGCTTCAGATAATTAATGGATAACTTCATTTTGAACACATAGTAGGCAAGCTAGAGTGTTCTGTTCTTTCAACTCCCACTTCAACCATTTTGTTAGAAATGTTTGCCAGACAATCATTTCTTAATATGATCATGTGGTCCATATAAGCATGGACATATAACCATTAAAAACACACAAACAAAAACTGTAAGAAACTTAATATAGATCCATTTAATATTTTTACCCTTTTTTTAAAGGCTTAATCCAGATCAATTTAAACTCATTGAGAATCTTTCCATTAAACGTCAGTGAGAGCTAGATCAGACCTTATAGCAATTTTCTTTATAGACGGACAACCATGTAAGTTACATAAACATCAGTGAAATCATTAGCACAGATATACTCAATCCACTGTATAATCTGTATGCAAAAAGCAAAAATTATAGGCCTGAGAAGCAGTGAGGCTCTGAGGGGGTGAGATGCAGCTGTAATACCTGAGTGTCCATGAAGGAAGTTTAACCTGGTTTAGGATTAGAGGAAGGTATCATGTGGTTTAGGATGGCCATGAACAGCCAGGGGCTGCCTTGGAGGTTTTGGCATTTTTACCGCTAAACCAGGGAGATTTAATAGAAATAATTAATATTAACATAACATTATATTTGAGAACTCCAACACATAAAAGTCAAGACATTCAAAAAATAAATAAATGTAGGATCAAATTCCCTGCTGGCAGGATTAAAATCAATGGAGCAGTGCCAATTTACACAAGCAGATAATTTGATCCAAAACATTAATTCGTCACCATGGAATTAAATTAATCAACTCACACTAAATAGCAAACTAAATGTTTGTGAGCTAAAAGTAAAGAATTCAAGCCCAAAACATCATGTGTGTGGGGGGGTTCATTAAACCTCTGATTCTGTAACATTTGTACATCCCTAAAATTAATACCCATAACTCTTCAGGAAGGGATATAAAACAAAATTTTGAATCACTTTTTTTTTTCATTTCAGAAGTGGGTAAAGCAATAGCTGACTTTTAAACAGAAAGGACAGATATAGATGGATATGTCTTGGAATGGATTGCTGAGGAACAAGGTTTAGCATGTAAGACTGACAGCAAAGTTCATACTCCCCTGAGAACAGTACACCAGACTTGTTCTGCCTACAATCTGTTTGAAATCCTGCAATAGTAGAAATGATCACTTACTTGCCATTTTGTATTTGAATCAAAAGAAAACTGTGTTTGAGTTGTGCTTGAAACTTGTGATTTCTTCAGCTTATTGGTATGCTTTACTGAAAAGTTTGTGCTTTGATAGTCAAAGAATCCTGACCTCCTTTTGATAGGGTTATAGAAGCAATAGCATTGCATATTGCAAGGGTTTACTAAACTTTAGGTGATTAAAAATGAATTGCAAGAACGGAAAGTAAATTGGAAATGATGATTGCATTAACATAATATTATGCCTCTCTGTGACCTAATGGACTGCTTAAGAAAGTGTGCTGAGCAAAAATATTTAAATATACTGGCAAACTGCTGCTCTTGTCCTCATAACTAGCACAGATGTATATTTCTTCCTTCCTTCCTTTACTTTGAATTTCTTCCTACTGTGTTTCTGGTTAGTCCATTGTAATAAAAAAAAATCTAGGGCCCAGTTCTGCTCCCATTGAAATCGATGGGAGTTTTACTATTTAAGAGATGACAGGTCTCTGACCCAAAGAGTTTAACATTTACACCGACAACATAAACGTAATGGGTCAGAACCTCAGATCATGTAAATTGAAGTCAGTTGCGCTACACTGATTAACGTTAGATGAAGTTTTGGCCCAAGACACTGACAAAAGAAATCAGTACATTTCATATTACATTATATTTAATTTTAAAACTTTTTCTAATTTTCTTTAATTCCTTTAAAGATTCAAAGAGGTTAAGAAGATGTTCAAAATCAAAATGAAATGTTTTGGTTTTAGATAAACAAAATAATCAATTCAACACAACACAATTTTTGTTTACTCTTTGATTCACCAAAATTTTTGAAAAAAATTAATTTTGGTTTGACCTGAAACTAATTTTTTTTTCAATTTTTTTTTAGCATTGCCAGCAAACTGAAGACATCCATCTCTAGTTATAACTTCATGACTCGAGAGTGAGGACTGCATGATTCAACTAGAACTTAATTCTATGGGCAGGAATCATGGCCATTGTAGGGAAAACTCCTCCAATGGGGGAAAAGAGATAGAATGTTCAACAAATTCTTCAGAAGAACCCAATTCAATCAAAGTCAATAAAAAGTTAGAATTTGTGTTTAGTTGGCTTTATTTAGTTGTCTGAAACAAAATCTTGGCAACTGGAAAATTAACAGGATTATTGGAAAGGGCCAGTGTGATACATAATGTACTCCAGAAAATATGTTTTGACTGTATTTGGTGGCATCTTTTCAACTGGATTGAAGCAGTGAAAAAGCTAAAACTTATAATAGAAAGATTTTACTTGAATGCTTAACAGCAATTCAGACAGACAGAGACCATCATGTAGACCAGGGATCTTTGGCATGCGGCCTGTGAGGAAAATCCGCTGGTTTGTTTACCTGCAGCATCCACAGATTCAGCCAATCGCAGCTCACACTTGCTGTGGTTCGCTGTTCCAGGGGGCTGCTGGAAGCAGTGTGGGCCAAGGGATGTGCTGGCCACTGCTTCCCGCAGCCCACATTGGCCTGGAATGGCAAACCACAGCCAGTGGGAACTGCGATCGGTTGAACCTACGGACACTGCAGATAAACAAACCATCCCAGCCCGCCAGCAGATTTCCCTGACGGTTCACATGCCAGAGGTTGCCGATCCCTGGTGTAGACCAATATGAACAAAGCAGAGTAAATTTAGAAAAAATAATAAAATAAATGAAACCAGTGAGATGTCTACATCTAGGAAGGTAGATGACACCTTTTGCTAACATGAATAATGTCAACATAAATCATCTGGCAGTGGTACATGGTACTAAGCCCATTTAATCAATATGAGTGTTTTACTCTCACTAAATTATTCCAGATCTGACGAAACTTCTCTCCACTTTATTTCTAGGTTTTATCTATTTGCAGTTGCAAAACATTCTCATCTTCCCAGCACTTTGGGTGAAAGAATAAACCCTTCAATGATACCCCAAATAAGGAAACAGGTCTTCAGATTCAGTGGATCCTGGGTTCTTTCGACACACATTACTTACGCTCCTACTAGACTCAGGCATGATACAGCAAGCATAAGCGGACATATTTTGGGTGCCTGTCTTGAGAATTCCTGGACCTTCTTTTTAGAAGTGCTGAACATCCAAAACTCTATCTAAACCAAATGGGAGCTGCAAATGCTTGAAACTCCCGAAAAAAAGGCCCAAAATTTCTCAAGCAAGGTACCCAGAAACTGAGACCCTCAGAATCAATTCCAATTTTTATTTAAATTCAGGCCAAAGTAACTATTTCCAAGCAGGTTCTTGGTGGTCCTCTATTCCCAGAAAGCCTTAGGCTGTACACAGAAATAACATACATAGGTGTTTTCTTAGGTTGGCAGCCATCTCCAGCCTCTGGAGTCTTGCAACCCTTCCTGTTTCCTCCATTTAAACTGTACTTATAGACACACTAGGCTTATAAATAGGCAATATGCTACTGTATCAGCGTGGTCTGGGCCATTTAAGGAGTAAGGAGGCTTTGGGCCAGCCAAGCCTGTACCATGACCAGTCCCTTTAAAGAATAGGTGTCTAAAAGAGTAGCAGACAAGCTGGAAATGACTCCAGGAGACAGAGAAAGATACACCATGAAGTAGTGCTGGAACCTGGATACTGATGGGCTGTGGAAACTGGCTTGAATCATTGTACAGCCCCACAAAGGAGGACGGTAGAATCCCTTACTAGGAGCAAGGATTTGAGCCCGAAGAGCCAAAGGATGTTGTATATTTTATAAAAAAGACAGTAATACCCCCCTTCCTGGAGCCCAGGAAGGGGGGTATTACTGTAAAGTACTTCCAGCTGTAAACAAATAATTTGGGAGAAGCAAGAGGAAACTAAGGGTAGGAGCCTGCAAGGCCAAACTGTGCCTCAAGGGGACATGCTCTGGGATGGATCCTACCACTACTCTGCTATGTGATCACTTCAACCTCTTTCCCCAATTCATGAGCTGATTTTAGAAATATAAAAACTGTTTTGTAATGAGAGGGTAGAGTGAGTGAAGATGAAAGAGGCATAGAAAGAGAACAAATACGACCTGACAGTATATTTTGTGTTCATCTTTCCTGACAGTCACTGATTGTTCTTTTGCAATTTTCTGTCTCTGTACAGGGTGTTATGTGCATAGTGAATGGTTTCTACAATTCTGTCCCAATTTGGGAGAAAACGGGGGGGGGGGGGGGAACATTAGTCAAATTAAATGTGGATAATAAGATTTGATTATTAATTAATTAATGTTAAAATTCATAAAGCCTTTTAAACAAATGAATGTCAGCTATACTTTTGTGAAGCTAGACATATAGCTTTTGTGAAGCTACAGCAAATTGAGCCAATATTACCAATGCAGGCAGTCACAGAGGTTTGGGGATCAGATGTGTGAGTACTAGAGATGACTGAAAATAGGATGATTTGTCATGACATTTTTCACAAAATGTGTCCCTTTTTGTGGTAAAAAATGTTTGAAATTTGTCATTTTTCCAACCAGCTCTAGTTAGTACACATAGGAAGAGAAACGTGATGAAAGAAGGAGAAGAAGTAAAAATGATACAGAACAGTATGACCATGCCTACATAGGTTATATTACAAGCAAGTGGCAATGTCTGACACTGCTAAAGAATTAAGAGGCCTCAGTCACAGGAAACATTGTACTACTGTGAAAATGAAGCTGGGATTGTACCCAGCAATGGTAGATTTAATATCTTGTGTTTGGGGAGGTTTTTTCATTTAAAAAAATAAAAATTTAGGAATGTTCAGTGAAATTATCATGGTTCTAACTTATTTCCTTGCTCTGATCTCTTAAGGAAGTGTGACCCTGTTCTAATCCCTTTGTCTTCTACAGTGGTACATCTGTGCTTCAATCCTGCCTTCATCATAGCCATTGATTAAGTGTGCACAATGTACAGTCATATTTACATCAGGTTTCTGTTTATGTGCTTTAGCACTAGAAGGTGACAGAAAATGATATCCTAACATTCACAGTTCAGTCTTTCTTCCATTGCAGTTAAATGGAGCTTTCCCATTGACTTCAGCAGGAAGAGTAACACAGGTTTAAATAGCACCTGATGCCTCCTGGCAAACTCTGAAAAATCATTCTGTTTAAGAACAACTTGCCTAGGCACATATAGATACATTCTTTCATTCTTTTCCCTCTGTTATATCACTAAGGAAAATTGTCTGAAATTGAGATATGTTTATTGAATATGAGCATCAACCACAAGACAGCATATTACATGTCAGATGCTGTTAAAAGAAACCAAAAGGATATAATTTAATCAATAAAAAGCACAGAATATATAATAAACATAGCTACTTAGAGTCTGATTCTGATCTCACTCAACCATTATAAAGTCCAGTATAAAATAGGAAATAAGTTAGGTTGGAGGCTGGCTGCCAATCTTTGAGAGATGGACCTTAAATTTGTCACTGCCTTTTGAGTATATTTGTTTCTGGCTAGAGCTATGCAAAGACTGAAATCCCATGTCTCTGAGAATTTCAAGATTGTGAAGGATTATTTTTATTCCAAAACCCCAACATTCCAAAATTCTCTGCAAAAGAATTTTTTTTAAAATACTTTCAGATCAAAATATTTAATTTTGAAAAAAAAAAGTTTCAAGTTGACTTTAATATTATATAATACTAGCGGAAATACCCGGCATTGCTCAGGTCCATCGGAGGTAGGGAGAGGGCAGAGAGCTGAGCGAGTGCAGGGTCCGTTGGAGGGGGGAGGGGGCAGAGAGCTAAGAGAGCACAGGGTCCGTTGGAGGGGGTATTATGACATCATAACTATGTCACAGAGAACATCAGCTGCCCAGCTGATGTGATTGGCCTTTAAATAATTTCACCCCTGGGGGGCATCAGAGTTGAGATTTGAAAAATTTTCGACTCTTACCCTGATTAGGACCCTAAGACCTATAACTGTACCAAATTTCAAGTCTCTAGCTCAGGGGTGGGGAACCTCCGGCCCGAGGGGTGGCTCCGCGCTCGGCGAAGAGGCCGGAAGCGCCTGGGGGAGCCGCCGGCCAGGGACGCGTGCAGGCAGCCAGGCGGGGACGGCTCCCCCAGGCGCCTCCCAGCTCCTTTGTCGAACGCGGAGCCGCCCCCACTTGGTGGCCCGGGGCGGCTCTGCGCTCGACGAAGAGGCCGGGAAGCGCCTGGGGGAGCCGCCGGCCAGGGACGCGTGCGGGCTGCCATGCGGGGGCGGCTCCGCGCTCGGCGAAGGGGCCGGGAAGCGCCTGGGGGAGCCGCCGGCGCCGCGTGTCCACCATTAGCCGGGCGGGGTAAGGAGGAGCCACGGGGAGCTGATGGTCAAGGGGGCGTGGGGGGGAGGCTGGGCTGGGGGGCAGGCAAGGGGGCGGTGGGGGGGAGGCCAGGCTGGGTGGGTGGGGAGGGGGGCAGGAGACTAGGCTGGATGGGGTGGGTGCGGGAGGGAAGACGGTTTGGTGGGGGGGAAGCTGGGCTGGGTGGGTCAGGCATGGGGGGCAGGAAGCTGGGTTGGGAGGAGGTTAGGTTCAGTGGGATGGGCCAGGCCGGGCCAGGCAGGGGTGGGGGAGGAAAGGTGGTTAGATGAGGGGAGGCTGGGCGGGGGTAAAGGAAGATCACCCCCTACACCCAGGCTGATAGCGGGAGCTGACTGGGGCAGGCAGCAGGACCCTGGCTGGCAAGGGGCCAGCGGGGGAAACCCCAAAGCAGTGCAGGGCTAAGCACTCCGCCTGCCACTGCTTTGGGGTTTCCCCCGCTGGCCCCTTGCCAGCTGGGGTCTCAACTCCCATTGCCAGCCTGGGCTTCCTCAGGGGGGGAGGGGGGAGGACCGGCCCGCGAATGACATTATAAAGGTCCAAATGGCCCTTCGCAGAAAAAAGGATCCCCACCCCTGCTCTAGCTCAAACGGTGTGGAAGGAGTAAGTGCACGTACATACACGCATACACGCACGCATACACCATTTGACTTTTATATATATAGATATAAACAAAAAAAGCAGTTTAAAAATAAAACTTAGAAAAGTTTCATGCTGAAAATGTCCATTTCAATATTGCTGGAATTATTTTTTCTCCAAAATGAAGTTTTGGCAAAATCAATGTGATTTCTCAAAACATTTCAGGTGTAAGAAACTATGTTCTGTCAAACTGGTTCTGTCAAAGTTTTTCTGACTAGCTCTATATCTAATGAATTCCTTTTCTCCTTTTATTTTATTCCCAATCTCAGTATTATAGAACCAGATTCTCTTTTCATTTGCCACTGAAGTCAATAACATTGCACTACTGTAACCGAGAGCAAAAGTTGGGCTATGGAACCCTGGACCAGATTCTGATATCCTTAGTTAAACAGAGAATTACCGTACTCCAATGGAAGTGATGTGGATTTCAATGGGTCATTGGCACAGTAAAGTACAACTTGGTCTGAATGAGGAAAATATTTCCCCTCCTGCCCCATTGGCTATTATGAAAATAGATGTTTGCAGTCAATGACACAAACAGCATTAATAGCCTGACTGCAAGACACTGAGCATTTACTTTGAACAACTGAGTGCCCGCAACTACCAGTGAAGGTACAGCCTCACAGGAGATATTTATATCAGGCCCTTAGAAGGCTTAGATCTTGACTTACAAATGTCTATTGATTATAGTCTTACTGTTTAATGTCCCTCTGTATCTAAGGGTGATAATAGCTTTTGAAGACAAGAAAGGAGGAATTTTGGTATTTGAACATTATGATCCTAATATTTTGCTCAGTGGGAAGAGCTACCATTGTGCTAACAGCACTGAAATCCCTGTTTTGTTTTAAAATATGATTAAATATTTTGGTATCTAATTAAGATTTCCGACCAGTGGTGTCTTAATTGACTGATACATCATTCTGCTAACACTAATGATATATTAAATATGTTTGATCAATATGCAAGCAGTGAACCATAGTCAATTGTCATTGATGTTAATGGGTATTACCTTAAAATAATAACTGATGTACACCCACAGCTGCAGGGATTCCTTTTCACAGCACAAAAATCCAGATTCCCATCTGCAAGAAGGCATTAGTCATTGTTAGTGAGCCTGTCTCAGTGATATAAAGAAAATAATTTTAACCACTCACTTCCAGAAAAAACATAATATTACCCATTCATAAACAACATCCAAATCCTGGTTACTTATTTATGTTCAGCCATATTATTCTTTTCCCTTAATGCCATAAGTTCTTGAACAATTAAAGACTTTTAAATAATCTTTTACTATCAGTGTGTTCAGTTCAAACAACTGAACACTGCAATATGGTGCATCACTGGAACCCTCAAGGCAACTCCAACACCTTGGCTGCTGGTGCTTTTGAGCATTTCTCCCCCCATCCATTTGCTGTGATGCTGCAACCCTTTGGGAATTCTAATGTATCATGGAAAATGAACATCTTCTGATCCACCAGGACTTGAACAACATCCCTCACCACCGCTTAAAGTCACCTTTTGGACCCACACGTTTAACCTTCCCCAGTGCAACTTCAACTCTGATGAAGCTTGGAAAGTTGAATGGCATTAACAAAAAGTCACAAATACATACCACGTGAAAGACCTGATGCAGAAGGTCCCTGGCACTGATCTTCCATAAAACTCATGGGCAACACTAAACCACATCCGCACAAATCATGGTAGATGTGGATACTTGCTGCATAAATGGAAAATTAAAGATTCTCCAGTGTGTGACTGTGGGTCCCCAGAACAGACCATGGAACATATAACAACTGAATACCAGATTCACAAATACAAAGGGGGCATCGCAGCGAGGCACTCCACTACTCCTGACATAATTATCTGGCTTAACCATCTGAATGTAAAATTATAGTTGTTGTTCTACATCTATATCAGCCATAGGAAGTGGATTATCAATGTTTGTTGAATTGTTTTAAAATACAAAAACAAACTAGACAAAAACGGAGAAAAACAAAGACATTAAAATAAAGGTAAATACAAAAAAAAAAAGATACTAGTAGATGAAGAAACTCAGACCTAGGGCATGTCTATTCTGAATTCAGAGGTGAGACTGAAACATATCTAAACATACCTGAGCTCATGTTGATCTAGCTAGCTTGCATAACATCAGTGAAGGTCTGGGAGCACCGGTAGCAGAATAGAATATAAAAGCCTACCCAAGATTCTGGATACAAACTCAAGTAGCTTGTCCGCACTGACATGGCTTCAGTATTTGAGCTGACTGAGGTACATTTACATGGGCTGCACTCGCACCGCTGACTGCAGAATAGATGTACCCTAAAGTATCCTCCGGTGAGTGGCTGAGCGTTCTCAGCATCCAATAAATTCAGTGGGCGTTGAAGACACTCAGGTTGGGCATCCATAAATCACTAGCCAATTTTGAAAATCTTAAGTCTGAGACATATTAACTTGGTCTGATTTTCAGAAAATGCTGAAAAGCAGGCCAATTTAAGGTATCTCCAACTGAGCACCAGAAATCACTAGTCTCTTTTTAGAATCTTGGCCTCCCTGCATTGCAGGTGGGTCTCCGAACCTCACAGAAATTAGGTGCTAAAATAGTTAGATATTACCATTTTACAATATAACATTTAGGTTGGTACAATAGCTAATGAGCTGACTTACCAACCTGGTAGTAGGTATCTAAAGATTTTGCCTTGAAAGTTTATTTGACTGTTATGTTAAATATGAATAAACTGTCTCCATAGCATCATTAAATTCTTGTGATGTGCCATTATTTTGATTGGGATTAAATTCAATTCAATTAATGGCCTTAGTATACCTTAAAGTTGTCTGCAGTTTAAAAGAACATTTATGGCAGGAATAACTAGGATGGTGAGCAGGTTAGGCTGTGTATGAATGTGACTCTAGAAGACCTGATAAAACAAGGGATTATCATAATAAAAGGGATAATGGCAGCAGAAAGTGAAATTAAAGAATAATGTTCAATTTGTAAACATGGCTTCCCAATGATGAGAAATCAGTGAATGGTGAAATAACAACTGTGTAAGAACTGCACCTTCAACATCCTGACAGAACCAATAATGTGAGTAAAATAGTGCCTGCTTTACAGAAAGTGGGAAATTTTTCCTCTCAGTTACAATGATGCAACCCTACTGAAGTAAACTCAGGCAATGTAGACATAACTGAGAGTAGAATTTAGCACAGTGTCTTCATGGATGTCCACAATCCTGTATGCTCAAGCAATTAGGCTCTGATTCAAAGCCCATTGAAGTCAATGGGAGGCTTCAATGAGATAAAAGAAGCATTATCTTTCTTTTTATGTGTTACTATGCAGTGCTTATTGCCATACCACGTTAGACCCAGTGGTTAGGATTTTAACCAGGGCATTGGGAGACTGAGATTCAGTTCCCTCTTCTGCCACAGACTTCCTGTATGACCCTGGGCAAGTCACTTAGGGCGAGAGTCACAAAGGGACATTAGGCACTGAAACACTGAGAGGCATGACAATTAACTTTTAGGTGCCTAGAAAATCACCGAAACAACAGTGTGAGCCACAAATCCCAAGTTAAGTGCTCGGGCTCCATATTCAATGAATAGGAAGAGATAGGTGCCTCAGAATGAGATCAACAAAGCCAGCATGCCAGGCAGTGAGTCTCCTAAACTAGCCAATGGGAGCTTGCAGCAAGAAGGGTATGTGCTAAACCCCTCCCTCAGAGACAGGAGTGTAAGTTGGGGTGGAGGGAATAACATACCTCTGCTAACAATCCATAAACTGGTATAAGATTGGCATTTAGAAAAACAAAACAGCTCGGGGAGGAGGAGCAGCAGCAGTAGCAGCTTACTTATTACCTTTAGTCCATTGGATAACATAGTCGTCCAGGACTGGGAAGACCCCAGATTTAATGCCCTGACCTCAGGATAATTTGAACAGGGATCATCCACCTCTCAGGTGAGAGTCCCAGCCACTATTCTGATGTGGGGCTCCCTCACTCCTATTGAAGTTGTTCCATTATAATTAAATACTTGACTATGCAAACATTAATTAGATCACTGAAAGTTAGAATTACTGGATAGCCTAATGGTTGAGGCACTCACCTGAGGTGGGAGAAGGGAACTAGGGATCTCCTACGTCTTTAGTGTGTACCCTCACCGTTGAGCTCAAATTTACAAGGGTGGTCTTTCTCCCCACGTCTCCTGGCTGCTTTGTTTTACTCAAGAGGCTCAATCTCAGAGATCAGAGCCTCTACCAGATCAGACCCTGATTTAAAAAGCTTTCCCAGTTTGTGAAGGAGATAGGCCAAAACGTAGGCACTGAGTGAGTATAGGTGCCTACAGGGTTAGTTGGCAGCAAAGCAGGAATGTTGTGGATTGTAGTGGTACCTAAAAAGTGTCACCCCCAGTCATTCTGTGCCTCAGTTCTATGAAATGGGGATAATAGCACTTGTTAAACATGAGATGTGGCAATTTATTTATGCTGGTGATGGCACTGAGCTGAGAATTCTGTCATGCCAATTCTAGACAGTGTAACTCAACAAAAGCTTCCCTCCAGATCTTAACTGCTAGAATAAGATTCAGGGAGAGATACTTACTTCCCATGAACATTCTTATGAATGAAAACTCTCCCCTGAATGTTCATGAGAAAATGAACAAGTGAGATCTTGTGAAGCAAACCAGGGGAGCAGAAGTTAGTCATAAGTAAATAGTACTTTTTACACTAGAAATAAATAGACCTTGTTGTCATTTGGCCAGTTTCTAGGCACAGATGACGCTGATGAGATAGACAATATGGGTTGGATTACAAAAGTCCCCAAGAACCTTAGGAACCCAGTTTCAATGGGATGTGGGTGCTTAACTCTATTAGATGCTTTTGAAAATCCCATCCTAAATGCTTGATACCAGACCTACCTTCATGCATCCATTGTAACCTGGGCTGGGGAAATCCATGAGGGCTCAAAGCAGGTGCCCCTTTGTGTTCAGTATTCCCCTGCTTCAAACTGATACCTTGATTATGACAATATTAATGGGTCTTTCAGCTTCTAGGTCACCACAGTGACCCTTGCATTGAAAGGGCACAACCTACATAGGTGAGTCCCTGGACTACATTGCCATTGGAGAGCAAATCTTAGGCACATCTCCATATCATGGAACCATTCTATAGAAGGACGACACCTATAATAGGCCATATTCATGGTGATCTTCAAAGTAACAATGTGATCCCTCCTTTGGGGTGGGGTTTCTTTCTACCCAGAGATCTGGTGGCAAAGTCCCAAGCAGCAAACTGCAAAACGTCCTGTATTAAATGTCCAAAATAAAGAGTGAAACCTTTCCTTGAGGTTCAACTTAGCAAACGAAGTTTCTTTGTAGCTAAGAGAGACTCATTTTCTGTTTAGTCTCCACTTTATGTTTAGTCCCTACTTTTTTCTTTCTTCCCATTCTGAAGACGAGCTCTTTTTATCCTGCTTCAGTCATTTCCCAGCATGCCCCACTGTGAAAAACTACAAGTCCAGGCATCTCTGGGACTGTCCTTCTCAGGATTCTTTATGGCCTGCTAAGAAAAAGAGAGCCTCACCAGATCAAGATTTCAAGGCTCTCCTCCTTAAACTCAGGAGGAGTTAGCAGCATAATTCTCTTCAAACCATAAACGGTCACTCTGGGACCACATTCTGTTTCTCAGTGCCTGCTTCTTTTGTGTCCTAGGCCTTTGCAGAAAAACCTGAAATGGGGCAGCAGAGCCCTGGAAATGTCTATCTTTATTTTTTAAAGGGCCAGTGTATAGAATTTTGTTCAGCCCAGTGGTTGAGATAACCTATGGGAGACATTTATGTGCGGTCACATCCATGAAATGAATGGGCAGTTCCATAAAGCAGTGGTTCCTTTGATCTCATCCCCTACTTCACCCTGTCCTGCTACAGTGTGCTGCCGCATAGGGGAGTGCATGGAAGAGGAGTTTGTACCATTCAAGGGAGTGTACCGCTGATCCATCTGCTTCATGTTTAGGTTTGCAGCCCTTGAAGAAAGTTGCTCCCCTTTAATGTCATTAAGAGATGTGTCCACCCCTTCTATACTGAAAACTTCACCAACATAGAAAGCAATAGCATTTTCCTATCCTAAGAATAGGATAAACCCCCAAGCAATGTTCGATCAGGGAGTTTACATATAACAAGATGTCACCATGATGAGATGTGGGCACCAGTCAGTAGAGCAGGTTTCCCAATCAACTATAAGCAAAATTGTTAAAATAAAAATGACTTTCTGTCCAGTGGTAACAAAGTCCTGTGGCACCTTAAAGACTAACTATAAAGTTTTGAAGCATAAGCTTTCGTGGGCTAATACCCACTTCGTCGGATGCAAGCATGGGTATTAGCCCACGAAAGCTTATGCTTCAAAACTTTATAGTTAGTCTTTAAGGTGCCACAGGACTTTGTTACCTCTGCTATTCCAGACTAATACGGCTGCCTCTCTGATTCTTTCTGTCCAGTGTCATTCACTGTCAACTCTAATGCGAATCCCCTTTGTGGCAAATTACTCCCATGATATTGATGGGTCCTGCGCTTTCTCTTCTTGTGGGGGAATTCAGGGAGCCTTTTTCTTGCCTCTGAACAGGGTATTAACTGTCCCACAAGTATCCTAGAGGGGAGAAGGGGAGAGGGAGGGACCCGGGCCCGCCCTCTACTCCGGGTCCCAGCCCAGGGGCCCTGAGGATAGCGGTAAACCACTGGGATTAGCTACTCCTTCCCCTGGACTACTTCCCTCTCCTACTCTTCAGCTTGTGGGGGGCTTCCTGCCCTCTCTCTACACAAGCCAGGTGTTCTTTTACTTAAGGTCTTTCTTAGCTCACCGCAGCACTTCTTCAAACTCTCTCTGCTCCAACTCCTCCAAACTCTCTCTGCTCCAACTTCTCCAAACTGCTCTTTGCTCCAACGCCTCCAAACTGTTCTCTGCTCCAATGCCTCCAAACTCCTTCCAAACACCTGCCTGCCTGAAGCAGGGGTTTTTATTAAGGACTTAATTGACAGCAGGTGCTCCTAATTAACCTGCTGCCTGCTTCCCTAGTCTACAGGGAGCCACGCCCTAATGAACCTGGAGCTGATATATCTCCCCTCAAACACTCTGCCACAGCTCCCTGACCTTCCTCTATCACACCTTAGAAATTACTTCTAAAAACAAATGCAAGAAATATCATCATTACCCCTGCACTTATAGATGAAAATAAATCTGATGGGTAGCACAGCAAAAGAATGGAATATGGAAAACACATTTTAAATGTCGCCTAACAATGTAGTATATACACTGCAGTTCACAGGAACACTGATACCATTAGGAACAGGATTACCGCCCCTGCATGAAATGTTTCAGTCAGGAGTATCAGGAAAAAGAGAAAAACAAGCTACTATATGACATCTGGGGAAGCAAGAGTCCTCTCTACTCTACCTGAGGAGCTACATTTCACAAGATGGTTTATCTGTTTTAATGTTTGCTCGTCTTGAGCAATTACCCCAAGATTAGTATATTGTGATGAAAATGAAATTAGGAGATATTCTATTTACCGCAGGTAGGTGACAAAAAGTTTTCATCCTGTTTCCCTGCTGCTCGGAGCCACAAATATTTGTATTATTTCACTTTTATTTATTTAATGATAGATAAGGCTGAGCAGTAAAGTAGATTATAGGTAGCAATATCATGCACTGCTTTCTAACATCTTTCCTTGTATTTTTTTAAAGCTGAATCACTATAAATCACTAGTATCAGAGAGCTACCTTCTGAACAAAAATGAACAGCATTTAGCAAAATGATGCTTTCACTTTTCTCGCCTTCCATTATAGTATTGAGTATATGGTAGGTTCATGGGGAATAAGAAGAGGATAGGAGAAGAGTGATTGTACAATGGGAAAAATGAGGAGAGAATAGTAAGGGTATGTTAAACACCCGCAGCTTGATTGGGCTCCCAGGGTTTGAGCAAAGGGTCTGTTTAATCGTGGTGTAGATGTTCATGCTCAGACTGCAGCTTGAGTTCAGGAACCCTCCCACCTCAATGGATCCTAGAGCCCAAATTCAAATGAATGTAATCCAGATATTACTTTCTCAAAATATTACATTTTTTCAAAATACTGTTAAATTATTTGTTTAATAAGTGAGATTGTGCATGCAGATTGCATACATGTATGGTTTTGACTTACAAGATATCAGGGTCTTATATTATGGATCCTATATAAGTGGGTCTTCTGTAGACCTGCACTTCTCATTCCTAAAACATTAGTGAAAACTCTGAGAAAGTGAGAGCAACACACTTTTAATCCTTTCTAGATAAGAAGCATGTTTTTTTATGTAAGGTTTTGGTCAGATCAACTTTAATTTGTGTTATAACAGAAAATATTCACACCATTGTGAATATAAATGGGCACTTTCTTTAGAGTTCCTAAATAAAAGCAGAATTCTTCA
Organism: Sternotherus odoratus; assembly: GCA_032164245.1. Classification (NCBI taxonomy): domain Eukaryota; kingdom Metazoa; phylum Chordata; order Testudines; family Kinosternidae; genus Sternotherus; species Sternotherus odoratus. The sequence continues at coordinate 82,682,946 of JAVMKO010000002.1, read as the reverse complement.
TTCTTTGCCATTAACAAAATTGCTAAAATTAGTGTCTAAATTTTTACTGTTTGATTTTTTTCTGATGGCTAGCAAGGACTTTACTCATGCAAGATCATTTGCCAGAAGAAAAAAAAAAGAGGGTCTCATACATTGCTCTAGAGAAAGAATTATTGTTTATATTTTATTGTTAATATTAATTCTTAACAGTTTAGACACCACTTTTCTAAATTTCTAACTCAACTGTTAACAAAAAACTCTCTCTCACATACAATATTCTCAACTTTCTCTGCATTGACCCATGACATTTCAATTTTCTGTTTGCTTTTCAAAGCCCGGCTAATTAGAGGATTGTGTTAATGGAAGCTCTTGTGTAGAGCTTGTAATTAGAGTGTTTGATGACAGGAATTATGATTTTAAGATCCCTAGGTTAAATGGTAGTGTCTGTGGGTAGCATTTCCCCTGAAGATGTTGTGCACTGTGGTAATTAACCTCACATACAAGCTATCAGTCACTGAGCATTCATCTTCATCAAATTCCCCAGTTGGGATCATTTCTAATTCAGGCATTTTCTTGTCTTTTCTCAACAATCAAAGCAGGCCTAGTGCATGGAAGAATAGAATGGGGAGTAAACAGTAAATCCTATTAATTCAAGCAAAATCCCAATGGAAAGGGGTTCAGGAAATGTGGTTAACTTCTGTTCTTTTCATATTTGTACTCCTTTGTCTTTTTTTGTAATTTCAGAAGGAACTTTTAAAGCGGTGCACAATTGGATAAGTGCATCAGTGTTTTTGGTACCTCCCTTTGAAGTATCAGCTACTAGCCCAGAGGTGGGCAAACCTTTTGGCCTGAAGGCCACATCAGGCTCAAAATTGTATGGGGAGATGGGTAGGGAATGCTGTGCCTCCCCAAACAGCATAGCCACGCCCCATCCAACCCCCTCCCACTTCCCGCCCCCTGACTGACCCTCTCAGAATCCCTGACCCATCCAACCCCCCCACCCATCCAACCCCCAAACTCCCTACTCCTTGTCTCCAGACCACTCCCTCCAAAGACCCCCCTGCCCCTTACCATCACCCCTCAAGACCCAATCCCCCATGTAAGCCCCCTATCTAAGAACTCCTGACCCATCCAACCCCACCCCCACTCCTTGTCCCCTGACCATCCCCTCCAGAGACCCCCCCACCCAAACTGCCCCCACAAGAGCCCTCCTACCCAACCTTCCTTGCTCCCTGCCCCCTGACTGCCTCCTCCCCCGGCCGGAGCTCGCGGGCCAGATAAAAACAGCCTGCGGGCCGCAGTTTTCCCTCCTCTGAATTAGCCTCTACTGCTGAAGATAGGATATTAGACTAATAGACTGATCCAGTATAGCAAATCCTATGTTTCAATATAATTATCTCCTCCTCTAATTTGACAAAATATGGGGCATCAAAGAAAGGTGAGGCAAAGATCTGCAACAGCAGTACTAACAGCTGTATGTTAGTTTTCAAGATCATTAGAAATGAAGACATGGTAGATTATTTAACAATGAAAAAGTATTTCATAGCTAGGCTGTCATTCACTGACAGAAAATAATTGAGTAGAAACCCACAACTGGTACCTGAGATGCACCAAGAGAACCAGAGGCCAGTGGATTATTTGTTTTATTCAATGTATCTCTGAGTTAGATAAGCCTAAATTGCATTTTGCTTATCAAAAGGATCTAACCTCTCCCTGATACTCGTATGTAACTCCAGAGACTATCAATGGGAGTTACAGAGTTTACCATTAAGAAGTTGGTACATTCCAAGAGTTAGCACAAATCAGGGTCTGAATTATCACAATTTTTCCTTACACTTCAAATAGAAATTAAGTCCCAGATCCACAAAGGGATTTAGGTTGCAACACCTAACTTTTTGGCACCTACAAAAATGACTGGAACAGCACAGGTTCCACAAAGCCTGAATTAGGCACCCAGGCTTCCTATAAAATGAATGGGGAGAGACAGGTACCTAAGGCTTTATCTACACTAGAACTTTTGTTGGCAAAACTTTTGTCGGTCAGAGGTGTGAAAAAACACCTCCTCCCCAACTAACAGGGGTTTCTCTAACAAAAGCGCTGGTGTGGACAGCGCTACATCAGTGGGAGAGCTGTCTCCCACTGGAATAGAACGGGTACTCAGGAGACCTTACAGCCGTGCAGCTGAAGCAGTACAGGTGGGTCACCAGAAGGTCCATAGTGAAGACATAGCCTAAGAATGAGATTTACAAAAGCCAGGGCAGGGAGCTACCTAGGATAGCCAATGGGGGATACTGATGAGAGGGATGTGTCCTCTAGCCATACCCCTTTCAAGACCTTCAGTGCCCAACATTGGGCTAAAGAGAGGCCTATATCATGACTTGCCTTAGGAACCAGGAGAGGAGGTCCAGGTGGTGGATGGTATTTCTTGTGAGAATGAATTAGGTACCCGCTTTACTCCACACAAAACAGGGAGTAAGTGGTGTGCCACCACTGCCCACCTTATAACTTTTAGTCCAGTGATTAGAGCACTCACTAGGTTCATTTCCTGCCGCCCTCTGCTTGACAGGAAGAAAAAAGACTTTTGTTCAAATCCTAGGACCTTACCTTAACCATTGGGTTATGGTATGATAGTCGGATGTGCATCTACCTCAGTCTCATCTGTTGAAACTATTCCACTGTATATCTGAAAATCTCAGATAATCACAGCCACCAGAAAGTGAGACTGACTGTATAGCCTGGTTGGTAGGTCACTTGCCAGGGATGTAGTTGACCTGGGATCCATTCTCCATGCTCCAATGAGACTTTAATTATTTATCCACAGTGGAACAGCTTCAATAGGAGAGACTGAAAGAGCCCCACATCAGAACTGCCTGTAGATCAGTGTTAGCATTTAAACAGGGACCCACCTCCCAGAAGAATGCTCCTTCTCCCCCTGAGGCAGAGGGAGGAATTGAACCTGGGTATCCCATGTGAGTATACTAACCACTGGGATAAAGCCACGTAAGGCTCCTCCCCCTTGATTTTGAATGGGGCCTGATCAGTAGGCCGCCTCTGAGCGCACCTACTTTATCAGGCCTCACAGGTGAGTTAGGTGGCTGACTGCCTACGTTTCTCCAGTTCATGGAACACACTGGGGCCTAGGTGGAAGATAGGTGTCTGGACATCTAGAGTGAGACGGCAGTGCGCATGCCCAGAGACAGAAATATAGGTGCCTAGAGAACTTTTACAGTGAAAAATTAGGCACAAGAGCCTACATGCAGCAGCAGAGCAGGGGTTCTGTGGATCACAGTGGTGCCTAAAACTGGGGCTTAGCTGCCTACATCCCTTTGTAGATTTGGGCCTTACTGCAGTACCTCATGTCCCACTAGGCAGTTAATGTCTGGGATTCTACTTAAGTCTGCAATTTTATTTTCAACAGGATTTTACTGCTAAATATGTATTTAAATTAAAAAAAACTCCATTGTGATGTAGTGTAATCACAACTGTTACAGCTTGCTTTTCTTATCCAGATGACATTACAATTAGTGTTTGATAGATGCACACCTCTGAAATAATGGGTTTTTACATGATGCTAAAATGTTCGACTATGTTACTAGACAACAGACCTTCTTTTCCAAGTCATTGTTTTAGGGTATGTCTTCACTACAGGACTAGGTCGATTTCCCTTAATTCGATTTTCTAAACTCGAGTTTAGAAAATCGAATCAGTGTGTCCCCACCAGGACAGCTGCCTGGTCAATTTCATACTGGGTGAAATTGACCAGGCAGCTGACCCGCTCACCCAAGCAGCCCCGCGCCGGACCCGCGCCCGCTCGAGGGGGGGGGGGGAGCCGGCACGGGGCTGCTTGGGCGAGCAGGGGGGGGAGGGGTCCGCGGGGCTGCTTGGAGGTCAGAGGCTTAACTTCAGATGCCTCTTCACTTACTCACAGTAGACATAAGGCATGTCTTCACTACCACTTTAAATCGATGTTAACGACGTTATGTCGAAGTAAACGTGTACCTGTCTTCACATACATGCCCTTAACGTCGATGTAAAGGGCCTTAAAGATCGATCTTGGCACTCCAGCCTAACCAGTGGCATAAGGCTAATCTCGACGTTCCAAGCTCGACCGTGGGCTAGTGAAGACGGAACCCGACATTAATAGCCTCCAGAGGCTGTCCCACAATGCTCCATTCTGACCGCTCTGGACTGCCTCACTACTGCTCCACTGTGACCGCTCTGCACTGCACTCTGAACTCGCTGCTCTGGCCAGGTAGATAAGACCCGGGAACATTTGAATGCCATTTCCTGTTTGGTCAGCGTGGCCAGCTCACCTGAACTGATCAGTCGCCATTCAGAGCAATCAGCACTAGCCGCCATGCAGAGCTCAGCATCACAGGAATCCATGATGAGCTCATCTACCCTGGAGACCAGCCAGAGGAGAAGAGCTCCAGCATGGTCCACTCGTGAGGTGCTGGATCTCATCGCTATCTGGGGAGAGGAATCCGTGATGTTGGAACTCCGCAACAACAAACGGAATGCCAACACCTACGGAAGAGTCTCCAAGGCCATGCTGGAAAGGGGCCACAACAGGGACACCACACAGTGCCGCGTGAAAATTAAGGAGCTGCGGCAATCTTTCCAGAAAGCCAAGGAGGCAAACGGGCGATCAGGGGGCGCGCCACGGACATGCAGGTTCTACAATGAACTAAATGCCATAATGGGGGGCGCCCCCACCACCATCGCGCCGGTGTGCGTGGACTCCACCGATGGGATCATCGTCAGGGAGGAGACTGATTCCGAGGAGGACGAGCATGAAGAAGAAAATCTCACGGAGCAGCAGGAGCCCAGCGGAGAACCCTTGTACCCAGAGAGCCAGGAGCTGTTTGTCACCCTGGAGCCAGTACCCTCCCAAGCCTCCCAGGGGGGTAAGTGTTTCTTTTTTAAGGGATTACATGACGCGTGATTTTGTAAAGGAAGCATTTATTAATGAGTAACTTGCCCTAAGGACTTAGCGTGCTTTCATTGCTGGTCAATTTCTACTCAAAGAGTTTGTCAATATACTCCGGGATTGACCATAAGTCCTCCGCGGACATTTCAATGAAGCTCTCCAGGAGGTAGCGATGAATCCAGCGCAGCAGATTTCTGGGGAGAGCTGCCTTATCTGGTCCCCCGTGATAGGACACCAACCCACGCCACGAAAGTAGTAGGTTGTCTGGTATCATTGAGCAGGCTAGCATTGCGGCGTATGGACCAGGACTTTGCATGGACTCAAGGAGCATGCGCTCCCTATCTCTCCGAGAAATTCTCAGCAAAGTGATGTCATTCAGGGTTGCCTGTTTGAGATACGGACTGCAATTAGTCGGGAGATAAAGAGTCCCAGCTGCAAAGTTCTCTTTTCTGCTGAGGACCGACGAACCGAGCACCCCCCCCCCACGAACGCTGACCGCCGCCCCCCCCCCCCCCAGCCCGTAGCGTTAGCTGGCAGGGAATCCGAGCCGTCTGCACGCGGTCTGAAGAGCCCCAAAAAGACCTTAGCCCTTAGCGAGAGATTTTTTGGCATTTGCTTTGCAGTTTGCGGTTTCAGTGGGAGCCAGCCACGCGGTGGGGGGAAGGGGGCGGGGTTACTCTACAGTATGCAAGCGCCACTTTTAACTTACCATGGCCGGCTGCACGGTGATTTCAGAAGCCGTCTTGGGCTGAGGCACGCATATGTGTCTGAGATGCTCTGAATTTTCTGAGAGCTTGTCAGTCAGTTTTAGGTGTACAACATGACCTTGTACAGAAATCATATCAGGCCTCTGAATACTGAGGTTGCAAATGGAATACTACTCCCATTGTGTACAGTCCGAGACTGCCTCCTAACCTTGAATGTATCTGTCTCATAACTTTCAAACTTTCTTTTTCCCACACTTGCCCACAGATGAACAACAAGTATCTCACAACCCCCCTGCCTCCTCATCACGCCGTGCACCGCAGATAAGAAAGCGTAAAAAGAAAACGCGAACACGCGATGAGATGTTTACTGAACTCGTGGAGAACTCGCGTGCTGAGGCAGCCCGCCAGACGGACTGGAGGGAAAGAATGATAGAGGCAAGGGATCGAGAGATTCAGGCAAGGGATCGAGAGATTCAGGCAAGGGATCAAGAGAGAGAGGAAAGGAAGCGAGAGAGAGAGGCAAGGGATCGAGAGAGAGAGGCAAGGAATCGAGAGAGGCAGGAATGGAGAGCCGCTGAACAAAAGAGGGTAGAACGTGAGGAAAGACGCATGGATGCTTTCCTCCGCATAATGGAGGACCAGAGCGACATGCTGCGATCTCTGGTGGAGCTGCAGCATGACCAAAGACCACCTCTGCAGCCCCTGTGTAACCACCTCCCCCCCTCCCCAACTCCCATAGCTTCCCCACCCAGACGCGGGTTGAGAACACGGGGGGGCAAGCTCCGTGGGCCGCTCCACTCTACCCCACAAGCCAGCAGAAGCAGCAGCAGCAGCAGCAGGCTGACATTCTCTGAAAACTTTTGAAAGCTGCTGAGTCTTGCCAACCCCTCCTCTCCACCCTTCCCACCCCCCCCTCCTTTGCCCGCTCCTCCCCACTGCGACTCCAGGATCCCTCCAGGATACCAAGACAGTGATCCCCTGTATTTGTATTTCCGAGTAACCAATAAAGGAACCATGATTTTTCAAACAGTGATTTTATTTTCTCTGCAAGCATGGGGAGGGAGGAGGGAAAGCATGGGGAGGGGGGAGGGAAAGAGGGTTCAAGGGCAGCAGGCTTACAGCACAGCAAGGGAGCAGATTCTCAAACGCCATCTCGGGCACTGATAAAACTGTCTTTCAAGGCGTCCCTGAGGCGCAGGGCCTCACGGTGGGCTCTTTTACTTTCCCTGCTGTGTGGCTGCTCATAAGTAGCAGAAAGTAAATTTGCCTCTGCCTCCCAGCCCGCCATAAACGTTTCCCCCTTGCTCTCACAGATATTGTGGAGCACAGAGCAAGCAGCAATAACAATGGGGATATTTCTCTCGCGGATGTCTGAGCGTATCAGTAAGGAACGCCATCTCCCTTTCAAGCGGCCAAATGCACATTCTACGGCCATTCTGCACTTGCTCAGCCTGTAGTTGAACAGCTCCTGACCCCTGTCCAGGGCTCCTGTGTAGGGCTTCATAAGCCAGGGCATTAGGGGGTAGGCTGGGTCCCCAATGATCACGATCGGCATTTCGACCCCCCCCACGGAAATTTTCTGGTCGGGGAAGAAAGTGCCTTGCTGCAGCTGTCTAAAAACCCTAGAGTTCCTGAACACTCGAGCGTCATGAAGCTTTCCCGGCCACCCCACGTACAGGTCGGTGAAACGTCCCTTGTGGTCAACCACTGCTTGCATGACCATTGAGTAATATCCCTTCCGGTTTCTGTACTCGGCGGCCTCGTGGTCCGGTGCCAGGATAGGGATATGAGTCCCATCTATAGCCCCACCACAGTTAGGGAATCCCATGGCGGCAAAGCCATCTATTGTGGCTTGCAGGTTTCCGAGGTTTATAACCCGGTGTAGCAGCCGCTCGACGATTGCCCTGCTTACTTGCATCACAGCAAAGCCCACTGTAGACCTACCCACCCCAAACTGATTCGCGACTGACCGGTAGCTGTCTGGCGTTGCAAGCTTCCAGAGGGCTATCGCCACTCGCTTCTCCACTGTAAGGGCCGCTCTCATTTTGGTATTCCTGCGCTGGAGGGCCGGGGACAGCAAGTCACAAAGTTCCATGAAGGTGCCCTTTCGCATGCGGAAGTTTCTGAGCCACTGGGAGTCATCCCAGACCCGCAGCACTATGCGGTCCCACCAGTCTGTGCTTGTTTCCCTGGCCCAGAATCGGCGTTCGATGGCATGAGCCTGCCCCATTGCCACCATTTTTGACAGATTGTCAGTCGCCCTACTTGCAAAAACGGCAGTGTCCCTGTCGTCCCCGCTGTGCACGTCAGTGTCCCTGTCGTCCCCGCTGTGCACGTCCGTGTCCCTGTCGTCCCCGCTGTCCTCGTCCATCTCCTCCTCACTGTCATCGGGTTCCAGAAAGCGCGGTTCTCCCCGGATCGCATTCCTCCTCTGCAGACGGTGCAGCAGGAACTCAGCAACCGTGATCGAGGTCCTCACAACAGCCATTACTGCAGCCGTGGTGTCAGCGGGCTCCATGCTTGCAATGCTATGGCGTTAGTTCGGCGGAGAAAGGGCGCGAATTATGGGATGCCTACCCACAGGGCACCGCTTGTAATGGGGGTGGGCGGCGCGGAAAAAGGGCGCGAAATTTGGAAATGCCTACCCACAATGCTGCACTCGAAATGGTGCCTGCTGGGGGATCAGGGAACTGTGGGATAGGTACCCAGAGTGCAACGCATGTCATGTCGACGCCTGCAAAAGTTTTGCAGACAGACACTGTCGACTTGCTGTGCTTAGCTGTGCGTAGTGAAGACAGACAACATCGACTGTATGCCGTCGCGTTCACAAGATCGACATAAAGGAAATCGAACTAATGCTGTAGTGAAGACATACCCATAGAGAAGTCGATTTTAGCCTTACTTCTCTCGTCAGGCAGGAGTTACAAATTCGATTTTGAGGGCCCTTTAAATCGACTTTAAGGGCATGTATGTGAAGACAGGTACACGTTTAATTCGACCTAACGTCATTAAGGTCGAATTAAAGTGGTAGTGAAGACATGCCCTTAGACTAACATTATAAACTCATAGACTTTAAGGTCATGCAAGTCCATAAGCATTTTCAGACTGGAGCAGAGACTTTTGCTGTCACATTTATTCTGAACACCAGCGTGGGCTTTACCAGAGCATACAGACTCAGAAGCTAGATCTTCACTGATCCACATGGAACAATTTTCCCAGACCTTTGTTTAAAAGCAAGTGAATCTGCAGAAATTCCTTTAATTGTTTACCAGCCAAAGTTTTAAAAACAAACATAGAAAATTGAACTGGACACAATTCCCATCACTCAAATTTTAATATAAAAAATTAAAAGAAAAACATGTGGCATCAGGGATATACTACGCATGCTTTAGATGCCAAATAGCAATTATGGCATCAACCTATTGATGGCATCAGAATGAAAACAAAATTAGCAGACATTGTCCTTACTTTTAAAGCAGGATCTTTTCAAATGCGATTATGATGTTGCTGGTTTATTAACTGTTGTTGGTTTGCAAACTGAGGAGCCAAGTACCCTGAATTCCCAATAGCTTCAAACAGAATCCAGCGTACAGTATGTTATAGGACAAGGCCATGAGGCAGCAATACAAACTTGTCGCCGTGGATGTATTGCTTATTGTATAATAGTATTTAAGGTACTTGACTGGGGCCTGATCTAGCTCTCACTGAAGAATTTCCACAGACTTAATGGTTGTTGGAGCAGATCTTTGATAAATTGTTCAATGCTTTCCAAATGTGAAGTGTTATATAAGTATGTTCATTATCCTGCCATTCTAACTCAAAGAAACAGGATCAGGCTCCTAAGAAATGATGTCCAAAAAGAATAGAAGCGGAGCAAAGATGAACTAGTCATTTCTCATGTGAAAGTATAATAGATCAAAGTTTGACAGATGTTAAAACTCTACCTAAAACCAGAAGAAATGTCAGATTTACCTTTTACTGTTTTTGATTTGAGTTGGCTTTAAATGAAAGAATATTCAGATGGCACAGAACAAATTACCTTACTGCTGAAGTGAATTTTGATGGACTTATCAAACAGAAGAGAAAAAAAAACAGATGGTGCAGATTAGACTGGATTTGCAGATATGAAAACTGGAGATGTACTGCAAACAGACCCAAGACAATCTGAGTTGTTCTTGGAGTTGAGTATTCGCTTATGCACAAGACCTGAAAATAGTTATCTCATTCGTTTTGGTCTGTGACCTCTATAGGAATTTGATAAGTCACAGAGATCAGGCCCAAACCAAACTCACACTTTCAATCACATCTGAGCTTTAGGTTTAGATGAACATTTTGCAGTTTGGTCTTATGTGTAGCTTTTAATAATCAATCCAGTTTAATTATTCAAATTTAGTCTTGGGAAAAAACCAATTCATTTTCTGTAGATGAAGTCAACTGTCTCCCTTTTATATCACTGATATAAAACTCACATTATATATATATACGCGTTTCAGAAAAGTTGCCAAAAAAGAGTATTTTAATATTACAAACAAGTTTAAGAAAAAATCACACTCTGCAAACAAGTGTTAGGCAATCAGATTGATTCAACAGAGGAAATATTTGTTGGATACATTCCGTCTGCTCTAAAGATTTGTCTGCATAGAAACACTCAGGGAAAGTAATCCAAATTAATTAAAGGTGCAAATTTAAAGCTGATTTGTTAAACCACATTATACTACTCAATTCAAAATGAATTATGATAAAGTGACCTTAATTCAGAACGAGGGTGTCCAGAATGGGGTTCAGTAAGGTTTAACTAATCAACTTTATATTCACACCTTTCATTAATTAACCCGGTGTAGATAAAACTTAAGTAACATATTTAACAAACATTGCATCTAATTAGCTGAAAGTGGCTGTATGTCTTTAAAGCTTTAACTAGTATGTTTATGAAAGTTTCCAAATTTCATCACATAAAATGTATAAGAATACAAGAAAGCAAAACCGATTTCTATAATATAGAAACATATTGTGTTTAAAACAATCATCCTATTAAAACATTTGTTGACCTTTAATTACCCTGTTAATTCATTTGTCAAGGTTTTATGTCCCTCTAGTAGCTAAGAAATCAAATGTAGGCTGATTGGGTCCAGCTGACTCTTCCTACAGTTTGGCTAATGGTATCATGGAAAAGGAAGGAAGTGAAGCAAGCTGGAGATAAGGGAAAGGAAGTTACCTCAGACAGAATGATCCTAATGGGTTGAAAGTGCCACATGTTCACATTTAAAGAAAAAAAAATACAAGGGTACACTGATGTACCAACCTGAGAAACAAACCATAGATGGAGACAGCAATGGCTTTCTTCAAGAGATAGCGCTTATAACTAGAAATAAAAGGAAGTTAACAGTGATGCCTGACCTTCCCACAGGCATTGTGTCCCAAGCACAGACTTCAGTGGTTTCCCCTGAAGCATATGAGCAAGGGATAAAGGAAGTTTAGCTGAGTGAGAAGGAATTATGGTTTTGTTAAACCACTGAACTGGCATGAGGGAGATTTGGGTTCAGTTCCCAGATCTGCAATAGGCATCCTATGTAAGCTCGTACAGAAAAGCCACTTAATCTCTTCCTGCCTCAGTCTCCCCATCTGTAAAATGAAAAGAAATGTCCCTACTTCATAATGATGGTGCTAGATAATTAGGCTAATCCAGTGAGAATCATTTTTCCATCTCAGACCCACCTCACTGGACAGTGAGATACCTCAAAATTCTATGTTACTTGCTCCACCCATGAGGCAGGATAGTAAAAAGCCTGAAGAATGGAATGTCTAGAGAGACTGAATAGGAGAGGAACACAAGAACTCCTATACAAAGAGTCCAAATATTCTAGGGAAGGGACACCTAGAGTTGGTTTTACAGTCTTTTTCATGCATAACAATCCAAAGGATCCCAGCACCAAGACACAATGGTTCCTACCAGTGATCCACAGAACACTTGATGGTAGCTCATGGAAAGCTGATCACATGGTGCTGGCTTTCCTCCCTGTTTCTCTCTGATACATTATATTGAGGACAACTACATAATACACAACTTTCCACAATTGCTGTAGTTGCCACAGCGGGAAGTAGCTTATATGACAGCTGTTTTAAATATGTTCCCTGCTTTGAAAAAGTTTGAGGATTGTTATTCTAAACACAATTTGAGTTTTTTGGCTTGGTAAGGAAGCACATTGCCGGTTTCATTCCCAGCTCAGCTATTTACACGTGGGCATAACACTGTTATGCTGGGAGGCATGTTTACCAGAGTCTTATGAAGACTTTTTTTTGTAACATAAGAACATTGTTTAGTGCTTGAAGAAATGCTTGTATTTTTTATTCTTTTTAGTTTTGTGATGCAGTTTCTTTTGGTGGAAACTGTTGCAAGCAGCTAGAGAACTTACTCTCTGCCTTAATCTCTAACTAGAGGAGATGTTATTTTCTGGAAACCCAGAAATTGCTGTTTGGACAGAGGCTTCTGAAAGAGGGGGTGGTCTTTGTTTGGCCATCTTTATGCAAGGATTGGGGTTAATGGTATAAATAAAACAAGTTATACTAAGAAAATACCCAACCTCCATATCACTGATTTCCATTCCAATTGGAAACTGGCCTGCCAAGCTCTGACATTTGCTACTATTCATTAGAAGGGCTACCATACTAACCTATATGTATAATTGAAAAATATACTCCCCTGTTTACCAGTAACAATGGAAACTTCCAGCTGGCTAACAAGCAAGTGAAGGCTGCTTCCCAGGTTCTTTTAAAAGCTGCTGATCCCAGTGGTTCATGCTGAAAAAGATCAGGCCTTTTCTATGTGATATACAGGAAGATTTAATGGTTATTTCTTATCTCAGACTATATGAATCTATGTGGCCACTTTGGGGGTGTAGTGGGGCAGCTGCCCCACTCCAGGCAAAAAGGGGTTAAGTTAAAACAGCCCTGCAAAGGGCTGTGCCCGCCGGGGATATTAGTTGGTGGCTCCTTCACGGAGCCGTGAGCACGGGCGTGTACTTGGCGCGGTTCCTTCCCATGCCTGGCGCCTGTCCCTTCTGCAGCGTGAGGGAGGACCTGGCGCACGCCTACCTTGAGTGCACCAGGCTGCAGCCCCTATTCCAGCTCCTCCAGAACCTCTTATTGAGGTTCTGGCTGCACTTTTCCCCACACCTATTTCTTTTTGGACACCCCATCTGTGGCCCCACAAAGTCGAGAGACCTCCTCGTCAACCTCCTCCTGGCACTGGCCAAAGTTACCATCTATAACACCCGGAGGAGGATGCAAGACGAGGGGGTACGTTGCGACTGTGGGGCATATTTCCGGTCACTCCTCATTTCACGCATCTGGGCAGAGTTCCACTGGGCAGCATCCACTGGCTCCCTCGACAGCTTCGCGGAGCAGTGGGAGCTGTGCGGGGTTCTCTGCTCGGTATCCCCATCCTGTACCCTCGTTTTTAACCTGTGACCCTCATGCACTTCCCTGCCTTTATTCATTAGTTGTCCCAAGTATTCAGTTGGCCCCGGGTCCAGTGTCCCTCCCGCAAGGCTGGGGGAGGGACTTTAGTACCGGGCGGGCTTAGGCCCGCCCCCCTCCTGGGATACCCAATAGGTGCAAAGGGCTGTGGGTATGGAAAAGTAACCCAGAAGAGGGCTGCAAGTGAAAGCCGCTGGGGCAGAGCAGCCACAGCTGTGTCTGGGTCAATCAGGGCCCAGCTGGCCCTGATAAAAGGGCTCAGTTTGGCACAGGGGGTAAAGCTGCTGTCTCTGTCTGCAGAGGTAGACAGGCCTGGGTGCTGGGAGCTTGATGAGGTACCTGGAGTGCAGTAGGGCTGGGGCAAGGCAAGAGGAGCTGGGGGAGCTCTGGCCTGGAAACCCCCAGGCTGCAGGGCCAAGGGGATGGCCCAACAAAGGGTACTGGGGGTGTAGGGGGCAGTCTATGGTGGCAGAGGCAGCAGGCCAAATGCTCCTTCCTGGTGATGAGTGGAAATGATACTGCAGTCTGCTCCAGTAAATGGGGGTAAGTGGTGACTGGCAGTTGCCTAGACTGAGGCAAGGTGGAGATACTGGGTGGGGGCTCCCCGGGGAGGGGAGACTCTGAGACTGGAGGGGGGTACTGCAGAACCACAGCACCCTTGAGAAGAAGGCACCGGGGGTCCAGGGAGGAACATGGGAGGCAAGTGGGACACTGGCCTGCAGAGGGTGCTCTGGATGCTGGACAGAACTAATTTCCTGGATGGAGCAGCAGGAGGTGCCGCAGGGTGAGTTGCCGCTCTGCTACAGGGGGGTTGTTCCTTTTTTCCTGTGCTACTTGAAACTTGCCTAAGAGGAATCGAGTTGTTTTGGCTTCTCCCTGCCCTATAGCTTCTAGGGAGGTAGGTGGGATGAGGAAGGCAGAAGATCAACTGGCTATTGTCTCATGAAGTTTTCTAATTCTCTCTTGTGACCTGAAGAGAGAATCTGGAGGAGGAAGGGATATCAGCAAAGAGAAATTGATTATGGCTAACATTCTGAATGGCTGGACACTTACTAGACAAGGTTTGTTAACCAACTCTTCTTAAACCAGGAGTAGCAACTGTACTCTGGTCAGAAGCCTAATGTGCAACCACTGGAGGCTGGGATGGGTCTTAATATTTACATTGAGATCTTCAATTGGAAATCACTATAGAAAGCTGAAGTATTATGCTTATGCTTTGTTCATAATAGAGAGTCAGATATAATGAAAATGGTCTTTCCACTAATATTTAGTAAAGGGGAATAAACATATTGATTAGAGGGACAAAAATCACATAATTAATTTCTGTTAAGATGGCTGCTGGAGTGGCGCCTAATACAAGCAGCTTTTGTAATTCTTCATCAGAGCGCAGCTTCTACCATGTCCTAGGCTGGCTATAACTGTCTAGGAAAAATGCTTGTTATAGTAGATCACAGATTTGAGTCAATAATGTGGTGCACATGTGGGGGAGGGAGTTTATATCATTCTGGAGTGTATGATCAGGAATGTTGTATGTAAGACATGGAAAGTAACTATCCATTCTACTCAGCACTTGTGAGGCCTTAGCTGGAGTACTGTGTCCTGTTCTGGGTGCCATACTTTAGGAAAGTCTTCCAGAGAAGACCAACAAAAATAATAAAAGGTTTAGAAAATCTGACCTATGAGTAGGGCCCTAACAAATTCACAGTCCATTTTGATCAATTTCAGGGCCATAGGATTTTAAAAATCTTAAATTTCATGATTTCAGATATTTAAGTCTGAAATATTAGTGTTGTAAACTGTAGGGGTCCTTTCCCAACAGGTGGTTTTGGGGGTAGAGGGTTTCCAGGGTTATTGCCACCCTTACTTTAGAGCTAGGTAGCTGGAGAGCAGCAGTTGCTGGCTGGGAGCCCAGCTCTGAAGGAAGCATCACTGCCAGCAACAGTGGAGAAGTAAATATGGCATGGTATAGTATTGCCACCCATACTTCTATGCTGCTGCCTTCAGAGTTGGGCCCTTTGCCAGCAGTCAGCACATTCTGGCCCTCCAGCTCTGAAGGCAGCAGTGCAGAAGAGAGGATGGCATGGTATTGCCTTGCTTGCTTTTGCACTGCTGCTGGCAGAGCTCTGCCTTCAGAGCTGGCCACCCAGCCGACAGTCACCTCTCTCTCTCTCTCTCTCTCTCTCCAGCCATCCTGCTCTGAAGGCAGGTCAGAAATAAGGGTAGCAATATCATGACCTCCCACCCCAACTTTACAAGCCCCCCTCTCATCCCTGACTTCCACAATCCCCTTTTGAGTCAGGACCCCCAGTTTTTGAATTTTCTGTAAAATCTGTATCGTATAGGGAAAAGTACATAAGACCAGCTTTCATGGGGGTGACCAGCTTTCATGGGGGTGAACAGCTTTCATGGCTTGTGATGCATTTTTTCATGGCCATGAATTTGGTAGGGCCTATGTATGAGGATGTTTAAAAAGCCATACCCATTTAAACGGTTTTAAAGTGTCCTATTTCTTCTTGAGAAAAGATTGACAAGGGAACCTGACAATCTTCAGATATGTTAAAGGCTGTTAGAGTATGGTGGTCAATTCTCCGTTCCCACTGAAGGCAGGACAAGTAATAAGTGTCTTAATCTGTAGCAAGGGATATTTAGATTGTTTTTCCCCGATGTGTAATCTCACTATAAAGATTGTTAGGCCTGAAAGACTTCCAAAGGAGGCTGTTGAATCCCTGTCATTAGAGACTTTTTTATGATATTTGGTCCTGCCTCAGGGCATGGAGTGTGATGTCTATTTGGGGCACATACTCTGGTCTCATTTACACTAGGGCAATGCCACTGAAACCAATGGGGCTACACTGACATAAACGAAAGTACAATTTGATTAGGAATGAGGACCCAGATAGCCCTGGATCTATTTCTCCCCCACCCCATAATATTTGTGTGGCCCGGGGTTGGGACAGAATACTTCCCCAGGGAATGGGAACCAGACTAACTCCCAGTTTGCTCATAGTGCAGCACAACTATTCTCAGGAGGGCTTATGGGGAAATGATAATTTAGCCCTATGTTAATACTCACTTTCAATGAGGGTTTTTTAAGTTAGGCTAGGAAATCATCACAAATCTTCTGGCATTTAATCAATCTGCCACTTAACTGGAACTTAGTAAGATTCATTTAAAATAAAAGGAGTACTTTTGCATTCATGACTCCAATTTTATTTGATGTCATTAGTCATAATTTGTTAGCACTTGAGCAATTTATTCCCATTTAAAATCAAGGTTTTTTTAATGACTTAGACATGAATGTTCCTGTGTAGTAGTCTCCATTCTGCAATATCACTTACAGTAAGTGTTCATGATTTGATGGGCTCTTTTCATGGAGCAATGGGTTACATCTCACATTGAGACACCTGAGCTAGTAGCAGATTTCCTCATATCTGGGTCAGTGATGACTGAGCATAATTGAATGGGGGAGTGGTGAAGTGAGGCGGAGATAGAAAGGACCTGCCTATTTAAAGCTTGCTATGAAGACAGCTCAATATTGTCTGTGGCTGTTGCATGATTAGCCATGCTACAGATCATCCTTTTGTTATCACTTCCATGAGATTTCCCAAATGCTGAAAGATATAAATGTTTTGCCAGTTGGTCTGATGCCATGAAATGAATATGAATGAAGAGAGTGAATTAACTAAAAGTGACTCAACATTGACCAGGACAGTTCTTTGTGGATTTAGTTCCCTTTCTTCCTTTGAACATTTCTTGGAAGAGAACCAGCAAAAGAACTGGACTGCTTTTGTGTGTCAAGTAATTAAGAGGGGATTATATAGTAAATCAGCTAAAGCTGTGTTGGAGGTGGAGCTAAATTAGCCCAAAAGAAGTCCGTGCAGTTTCTCAACATTTAAATTAGTGCAGTGAGAGTGGATTTGACCCTATGTTTATATGTTAGGTTCTGTGTAGGACTGTGTGGAGATTTGGCATTGCAACCAGTCAAAACACTCCTGGCTTTGAGTTTCATTGCAAGAACAAGACAGGCCAGTGGCTGGAAAGGAACCAGCCTGAGACTCTCTGCTACTTCTCCACAAATACACAACTTTCATCTCAATATGTTCCACTCTCATTTTGAGCCATCTTCATAAAGCTCCTTGAAAATGATATCAAGAATCAGAGAGGTAGCCGTGTTAGTCTGGAATAGCAGAGGTAACAAAGTCCTGTGGCACCTTAAAGACTAACTATAAAGTTTTGAAGCATAAGCTTTCGTGGGCTAATACCCACTTCGTCGGATGCAAGCAGCATCTAGGAAGGCAACTGGCAGAACAGGAAGAAGCAGGAAGTCAGGAAGCAGAATCAAAAAGAGAATTAAACAAGGCTCGGAGTATATAAGGAAGAGGAGTTTAAAAAAAAGAGTGGGGAGAGGCCCCAGCATGCTGGAACTATAGGTCACAAAATGAAATTGCCTTTAAAGCAGCATCAACTGGGCTCTGAAGTATTTACTGGTCCTGCTACTCCTGGACGAGGATGTAGGTAACCTGTTCTGAGACAACAGTAATTGGGGGTGGGGGGAGAAGGTGGACCAACCCAGCAGCCATCTGCCTCCTCAAAAAAATCCTACTATGACTTCCCTCATGAAAAGTCCAGGAAGAGGAACCAGCTATCCTAAAGACGATGAAAAAACGGGGTTGCAAGTTACTGCTTCTTCTTCCCTCCTCCCCCCAAAAAAAGACACCTAAAGGTGAGGTCCAATCAGAATCAGGTCTATGGGGGAAAGAGGTGGGAAAAGAGGCCAGCTTTTTTATGAAAACCTAGGAGTTTCATCAGCACTTTCCACAGGTGGGTTTTCTTATTAATCAAAAAGTCTTAAGTGAACTCCAGAAGGTGAGGGCAGGGGTGAACTAATTTTTTATTTAATTTGATAGGTTTTATGCAGCCCTAGTTCAGTTGTGTTGCTATTCTAGGTTTTTTAATAAAAGGGTGAAGGCAGTAAACATTTCCAAATAAGTATGGAGGTATACTAAAATCCAGAAGGCTTTTTCACTCTTTAGAATGTTTTGTGTCTGAAGTAAATCTGCCTCTGATTCACTCTCTAAGAATGTGTAAAATTATTTTTAAGAAAAAGAGCAACTGAAGCAGTACAAACTTTAACTTAAGGGGTATATCAAACATAATTTGTCACACCAAGCAAAATCATCTTTAAAAAAAAAGCATCCTATTTGAATATTTTGCCATATTTGCTTATTTCACATAAGCAGATAAGGAAGCCATGTAAAAAACCCAAAGCAAATCCAAACATAAGCCTGTCAATGGCAACCTTACAACATAAAATGCTTTCTAAATAGCAAAAGGTTTGATTAAGCATTTACTCTAATAGGCTGCTTCTGAAATAATTGGAAAGGAAATTCAACAGTGACTAGACTTTCCTGCAATTTGTTCTGCAATATTAATTTAATTACATAGAAAAAAACTCTGAAAAGAATGCCATTTAAGATGCCAAGTCAAGTACTTAGGAAATGTCTGATTCACAGCTGCCTGTGCAACCTAAATTCAGCCCTTTAATGCATCTAACCTGCACACTGGATGTGGCAGGGATCCTGTGGAGGAAAAATAGGGTGTGATCGTGTACATAAAGACTATATTATAATGCTTACTCACAAGGAAACTAAGTTAAGTTTTCATGAGCAACTATAAAAATGGTCTTTCTTAACGTTCGAGTGTTTGAAATTGCAACCTAAACATGGGGTTGTGGGATTTTTGTTGGTAATTTCCTAGTTTGTCTTTTTTTTTTTTAAGACAAACGTTTGTTACAGCTGAAAACAGAATTGTTTTAATCTTCCCATCATGTATTATCAGCAGGGGAGTTGAACCTTCCACAGTGACTGCTATGCTACTTAAGCTACAGGAATAACTAATCGGTAGAAGAATAGAATCAGGGTGGTAGCCGTGTTAGTCTGGAATAGCAGAGTTAACAAAGTTCTGTGGCACCTTAAAGACTAACTATAAAGTGTTGAAGCATGAGCTTTCGTGGGCTAATACCCACTTCGTCGGTAGAAGAATATTATCCCAGATAGTATTAGTAGCCCATTTTCCCCCCCTATGTGCTTGGTCCAGAAGGTGGACCCAGGGGGCTCCTCCTAACCTGTCTCTCTTACACATGTCAGGGGCTCTTGCCCCATGTGGAGCCCAGAGAATAGGAATGGAATTCAGAGTTTGTGGGTTCAGCTCTCTTTTTCCAGCCTTGGGAGCTGAAAGCTCTTGCCATCTAGTGTCCTCAGCAGGAAATGACACAGAACCATATGTGCCAGGTTTGGAGCAGAGGAGAGCAGGAAAGCCTAGCTCTCACCCTCCCTAGCTCCAGCAGCTTACAGGTGTTCCATGCAATCTCTCATGCTGATTTGGTAATGGTGGTAGACTGGTCTTCCCCTCAGAATGTTCTGTGATTTTTGGCATGCTGACAAATCTGTCCCAGGGAACATTAGTTAGAGAAGGAGAAACACAATTTTAAACACTTTACAAGTCAGCTAAACTTGATCTGGATTTCTTGGGACAAAGGAAAGGCACTTCTCGATCCTGAGAACTATCCAACTTGCAAATATTAAATACCTGCTTGAAAAGCTCTCACCTCACATCTTTTTTTAGAGATGGCCCCAAGAATACTTTTATAATGGAAAGTGTCAGCAATTTTTATTATAGGAGTCACTATCAGCTCCCTCTCTAATCAGGGAAAACAGGAAGTTGGTTATACTAAATAGGGACAGGAAAACAGCAACAGATAAAAAAGCAAGCTGAGAATCAAGGAGCACGATGGAAAGCTCAAGCCTGGAGACAAT
Organism: Sternotherus odoratus; assembly: GCA_032164245.1. Classification (NCBI taxonomy): domain Eukaryota; kingdom Metazoa; phylum Chordata; order Testudines; family Kinosternidae; genus Sternotherus; species Sternotherus odoratus. Next base: position 82,663,039 of record JAVMKO010000002.1, on the reverse strand, counting down.
TAGAGCAAGCTTACATTCAAAATAAAGAAGCAAATGTAGATCCAGAAAAGAAAGGGCAACATTATTAATGGGCCAGCTAAACAAGAGGAAGAATAATCCTTTCAGCAGGGCTGGAGATTTAGGTCAACTACTTTGAAGTTTATGGTTAGGTCTTATAGGAGTCTCAATAATAAGCACCAGTTGCAGCTGCGTAGTTAAGGTTGAGTTCCATATAGCACTTCAAACAAGGATTCAATGGCCTTACTCTGTATGGAAAATACAATATATCCTCAAACTAACAGCATTTATTCTTGGAGAACAGACTGAATTTGCAACCTTCACTCGGTCCTGTGATACCATGAGAAGAAAAAAGACAAATACCCCCCAAAAATTACTGTTTAATCCAATCTGGAGCCACAAATACTAAAATGTCTGAACCATAATGATATCATTATTATATCGAGTTACCACAGGCCAAAGTTAAGGTTGGTTTGGTGCTTGATTTCCATACCTAACAATGTTTGGATTTCTTTTAAGTTTAACCTTCTCTCTGAATTTCCTGGGTTTGTAATGTTTGGTTTTGGAATAATTCTAACACTCTTGTAATATTGTTACCCTTAAGTTATTGACACAGACTCCCAGCCTTAATTCCATTTTAACATTGTTTTTTGTCTTGTAATACTAATTGTGTTACTGAAAGGATGGGCTAGAAGGCACTATAAGAGTTTTACATTGTTGGTGTCAAGGGTCTATTTCCCCACTCTGAACTCTAAGGTAAAGATGTGAGGACCCCACATGAAAGAAAAATAACCCCCCAAGCTTATTTTACTAGCTTAGGTTAAAACCTTTCCCCCAAAACCCAAACGTCTCCAGTTGGGGCTTGGAAAACACTGCCACCAGCAATATGAGCCCCCAAAACTATGGGGTAGGGTAAATTGGAACCCCAGTAGTAACACCCCCCAAATTTCCCCTCCCTTTTCCTGGCAGAGATTCAAGAACAAAGACCACAAATGCTCACTTGCTGTAAGACGTGTCTGATCCAAACTAGGATCAATCCAATGGGAACAAACAGTCAAATTCTTAAAAGAAAGATTTTAATAAAAAGAAAGGAAGAAATACAGATCCCTTGTACAGAAATCAATAGAGAATAAACTCCATCATACAGCCTCATTGAACCCCCCCCCCTTGGAATTTCTTCCACTGCTAGCTAACAGTGAAGCAGCACCATGGATCAATTTACAAGTGATACAGACAAGCAACAAAACACTTACTGCTGGACTTTTGACTTTCTTAGAAGGTTATAGAATTGTAGAATAGAAACATAGGTGTGAGATCAGCACAGACACAGCCTCCGACTGACCCGAGGAGAGAACGGAAAAAAAGCCTAGGAGCAAAGTGAAAGTAAAACCCTTTTTCTTTTCCCCCTTGATCACATCTCCTTCTCTAGGTTGCTTCAGATTAACCCCTCACAGGTAAAACAGTCATTCTAAACTACTTCATACTTATGACAGCTGGTATAGAAACTAGGGCTGATATCTTTTGTTTCCAAGTTATTGGTAATAAAACATTTGAACTCTGGGATTAAAAGTCATGAGTGAGGCCCCCAGAATCACAAGATACTTTAAAAACATATTTTTAAAATAAATTTGGGGTTCTTTTATATATATATTATTTATATATTCTCCTTCTGGGTTCATGTTTGCAAGCTTTTCTTCACAAGCATGAGGGCTAGACACTTTCATTTAAAAAATGGAAGCTTAGATTCTCATGTAAATCACAGGACTCCAAGAGATGGGGCTTTGAAAAACAACAAATATTGTGAGCATTGACAAAATTATGCACTGATTCCATGCATTCTTTTTACAGTTGTAAATGGGGCTTTTCTGAAGTCCTGCTTCTCCCTGGCAGTAACCATGAGAGATGGTGGCAGCTGTACTTGCAGTGGAAGTTGGAGTATGCCTCCTACTGCTCTGACTTCCAGTTGGACTGAGCATTTAGAATCAGCAAGTTGTAGTCTGCTACCTGTAGCCTGCATGGTCTACGTCCAAGTGTACTTCAGTTATAGTGCGTAGTGCAGAATTGGGTCCAGTGCCACTGACCTTCCTACTGAAAGTACTTTCAGATTTATCTATGGGAATCCAATTCCTGAATCTGAATATTTCATATCCTTGGTGTTGGCATTAATTCACTTATAATAGACTGGGGGGGGGAGGATAGAATCAGACAAAACATGCTCGTTTCATGCCCAAACAACAACAAAATGTTACTCAAAATGTTTAGACCTTGGCAGCTATGGGCACTCATTATTGCCCTGATCCTGCCTTTCTAACCCTCCTTCGGGTCAGTTCACTTAATAGCTATTGGACAGGACAATTAGTCAACAAGAGCATTATTTGTCTCAGGATTTTGTGAGCTACACACACACAAGAGACTGAGACTGACCTTTTCTTGTCCCAGATTCGCCACTTTCCTCCTGAGTGCATATTGGCAGCTAGCCTGCCTATCTTATACTATGCCACGCTAACATGTGCTATTCTATTATCACTCTTGATGCTTTTTTGACTGACTGCAACTGTGCTGTGTTTAATTGTCAATGTTTGCACTTTGGTTTTCCTTTGCTGCCTATCCCACCCTGTAACATATGCCCATTCTATCCTGTACCATATGCCATGTCACCCTGAGTTATGATGCTTCTGCAGTCTCTTCTTTCGGAGTTACCATTCTTCTTTCATTCCTCTTCCCTAGCTCATTTCCAGGGCTGCTATGCCATCCTGATCTCTCAAAACTGCTATGTTGTTGTTGTGTTTAATCACTGCTCCATGCAATAGACAGGGCAGGCTAAGTTAACATACTTAATGTAACTCTGCTAAGACAGGCGAGTAATGCTATGTGTCAATACCACTCTTTGTAATATCGATATATCATGTAGAAGTATTCTAGGTGGTGATTCTTGTGATACACTGCAACATAAGCTAATCATTCTGCCTGCCAGATACAAAATGAAGCCATGTTCACTATCCTAGCCTCTCCTATGTAATCCCTTGACAGTTACAAGCCGTAAACTTGAAAAGGCAAATTCATTTACCAATAGTATGCATCAAGGCTTTTTGTATTTAATTTGTTTCCTCCAAACCAGTGTTACACATTTCAATCACTGTAGGTGGTTTCGGCTGGAAGCAGGGCTGATCTGCAGGACCAAAGAATGTTAACATGCTCCAGGCAAGGAAGTCCAGAAGGCAGCCAATGAAGCATAAGAATCCAGGATCCTGGATATGTCATGATAAAGCCTAACTGACAAGGAGAGATGAACGATGAACTTACAAGTGATAGACCGTCACATTGATGTTAGTGGCAACACTGATATATGGTAATAGGATAAAGGTAAATCCTAGGAAGTCTCAGACCACTAAAAACCTAGGACTCTAATTATTAAAGAAAAAGGCTCTTAATGCCTTCAGTTACAGTCCTCTTTCTCCCTTCACCTACCCCCCAGCCCAAACAAAGATTCTAACTTTATAAATCATTTTGTAGGAGGGGGGGGAATAATTAAAAAAAACCTAGATTTCAGTATATAAAATGACATTGTTCCAAAGAATAGAGCAGTAAACCTCAGATTGAGCAGCAGAATAAAAACACTGATAACCTTTGGAGTACTGGACAAGCTTAGCAGTAGAATCAGGAGAAGGGGATTGGGGCAGGAAATCTTTTTGTAATATCCTATGTCATTTGAATCAATTAGTAGCTGGGGTGGAAATTGGAGGCTCAAGGGACCAGCAGGAAAATGTGGAAAAATGTCTTATTGATCCACCGAATGTTTTTCATCAAGAAGAGCTTAATGCATTGATACCCCAATGAGAGAGGAATTGCATTTTTTTTTCAGCCAGCATTATCCCTGATGAGATGGCAATTTAAGAACCTGGTAGTAGCAATGATTAACATCATGAACGGTACAAAACTGTACAACTAATCTAAAGGCTATGCATGATAGCTAGCAATTCCCCTCTCTGCCTCTTTCCCATTTCTGGTTTTAATTATTTCTTAAGAAGAGTGGATAGAGGGGTTTCAAGGATGGTGGTATTTCTACTACATTCACTGCTTTTGCTTTGAAAGGAAGGAGCAGACCAATAGAGACCTGAAAGCCATATCTGAGTCAAGGGAGAACAAAATGCCTCCTTTTTCATTATTTCTCTTGAAGTGAATTTCTTCTGTAGTAACAAGGGGGTTGTTAGACTTAATTCTTTCGTGCTGCTGAATGCCAGCTCTCCCATCAGCCAGCGGCACTTATAGCCTATTTAATATTACTTTTATTATTAATTCTAGAGGTGCACAGGTTTATTGCTCAATTGGTATAAAAGACTAGTATGAAGAACTTTTTTCCAGCATGAAAGTCAAGTAGCATTCATAGAAGAATTTCTTTCTATACATGGAAAGAAGTGTCAAAGCTGAGGAGTAGGCACTTCAACCAAGCAAGGTGTTTCAGTGGAAAATGTCATATACTATTTGAGAGTACAGTAAAACCTCGATTTAATGGACTAATTCGGGTGAGGGGGTGTCCGTTAAATCAGAAAGTCCGTTATTTAATTAAAAAAAAACGAGCTGTCGGAGAGCAGCCCGCCCATCACAGGGCCGGGGCGGCAGCTCCGCAGCCCACACGCTGCTGGGACCCGGGCAGCAGCCAGGACCCGGCAGCCAGCCCGCCCGGGTCCCGGCTGCTGGGACCCGGGCGGCAGCCGGGAACCGTCAGCCAGCCCGCCCGCCAGCCAGACCTCCCGCTGCCATGACCCAGGTGGCAGCCGGAAGCCGGCAGCGAGCCCTCCCGCTGCCGTGACCCGGGTGACAGCGGGGGGCCGGCAACGAGCCCTCCCGCTGCTGTGACCCGGGCGGCAGCCGGGGGCCGGCAACGAACCCTCCTGCTGCCAGGACCCGGGCGGCAGCCGGGAGCAGGCAGCCAGCCCGCCCGCCAGCCAGACCTCCTGCTGCCGTGACCCGGGTGGCAGCCGGGAGTTGGCAGCCAGCCCGCAAAAAACAGATTTGGGATGCATCGGACTTGCTCATAAATTTTGTCCGTTGCATCCGAAGTCCGTTAAATCGGGGTCCGTTAAATCGGGGTTTTACTGTAATGCTGACCCAACGATAAGCATGCTCACATGTAACCACATATCAGTAACCTACCCGCAGATCACTTGTGTTTAGAAATTAAACTAATCTCAATGTCCAGATGCTTTCATTCATTACATTTCTCTATATAGCCCTATATCAGTCTAGTGCTGCTTCAAACAGCAACTTTTAAACGTACTCTTGAATGTATATTTTTCTGTTTGAATGTCAGTTTTTTTTTAAACAGTACTAAAGTTCTAAATGTTTGTGTGAAACCAGCATTCATGAAAGGTGCCTGATTGGCAGCTCTGTAGACTCCAGTGTTCAAATTCTCTAGCCCAACCAACATGCTGTAAAAACTCAAGGTCCCAGTGGGGAGGTAGAGCTCCCCTCACCAGAGTGGGGGGCTCAGGACTCCGGCTTTAGCCCTGTGGGGCTCGGGGCTTTAGCTGCAGAGTGCAGGGGCCTCGGGGTGGGGGTGGGGGTTGAGGGCTTGGGGCTGCTTTTGGAAGCCACCTGAGGAAAGTGCCACCCCTGTATGCCCAACCACAGCCTGTGTTCCTTCCTACACCCCAACTTCCTACCCTAGCCCTGATCCCCCTCCTGCCCTCCAAATGTCTTGGTCCCAGCCCAGAGCATCTTCCTGCACCAAACTCCTCATCTGAAGTCCCAACCCAGAGCTCACACCCCAAACCAGAGCTCTCCCCTCCTCCTGCACCCCAATCCCAATTTTGTGAGCCTTCATGGTCCGACATACAGTTTCTGTTCCCAGATGTGGCCCTTGGGCCAAAAAGTTTGCCCACCCCTGGTGTAGCCCCTAGGAGCAGCGTCCACATGCTGAGGAACTCCTAAAGAGAAAGCACCTCCTCTGACAATACTCTTCCCTGAGCTGCCCATAGGATGGTGCAGGTTAGTACTACCCACAAGGCACGATCTGGCCCATAAAGTACATCTCATGAGGTGTCACACACTGAAGCAATAATTTTTAGTATATGTTGTGATACGCAATGGGTGTTCAAAAAACTTTACAGCAAAAACATTATTAAACCAAAAGTACATGTGTGGGAAATCTAAGTCCTTTGTACATACCCTTTTGTTTACAAGAATGTATAGGGTTTTTGTTTTTGTTTTTCAAAGATTTTGTCATTTTCATTTTGTTTGAGATGCGTCTCATGGGGATATTCTTAAAAACTACTCTATCAATCTTTGTCAATTCTTGGTGCAGTCATTAGTGAAATGTCACCTTCCGAATTCTTCACACAGGGAGTGTAGACAGCTGTAGCTTTTGAAAATAAATCTTAAAATGACATAATTAGTGCCCATACATATACTCAAATGTAGATTGAGAAAAGGGGGGCAAAGAAATTTCTCAAATTACTGTTACTTGGTAAATAGTAGAATTAGACTTCTCTGCAAAGATTTGAATTCTGATCACCAGACCTTATAACAATGTGTGCATTTTGCTTTACTTGAATTGCTCCTGTTCCTGAATATAGGGTATTCTCTATTCGTTGTGTAGGGATTGCCTATGAAACTTCAAGTTTAGGGGCTTGTCTTCACTACAGGGGGAGACTGACGCTGCTGCAATCGATGCAGTGGATGTTGATATAGCGAGTCTAAGGAAGATCCGCTAAATCAAAAGCTGAGCCCTGTCTGGTCAACTCTGGTACTCCATCTCACTGAGAAGATAAGTCAACGGGAGAGCATTTCCTATTAACACAACAGTGAAGCCACTGTGGTAAATCGACCTAAGCTATGTTGACTCCAGCTATGTGAATAACATAGCTGGAATAGCATTACTTAGGTCAACTTACCGCTGAAGTAAAGACAGGCCCTTGGGCAAGATCTTTTTTAAAGATGACAACTGATTTAGTTGTCCTTATGTTGAAAAACTATTTTTTTAAAACTACTAATCAATCATGATGCAGAGTGAATACAATATACTCTATGCATTGATATATCTTTTCATCAGATAATATCTTAAGTAAGACAACTCTATATAAAGAAGGGATTCTATGTTGAAATTTAGCAAATGAGATAGAACTGTAAACTTCCAAATCTTTGATTTTACAGAATCCTTTTCTGTGTAACTGTTCTTTGAGACTTTTTTCCTTTTCATATAATACATTTTTCCCTTTTTGTTTCCTTTCACTCTAAAATCACAATGAAGCACATAGTCTTCAACTTTGAGTTAATATGTGCTACACGCTGGGAAGAATCCATTATATGACAAGTTTAAAAATAGGCACAATGACACCTAGTGGTACTAAAAAAATATAGCTTTTCTTTAAAAACAGAGCTTAAGAAACACAAATAAAACAATTATAGGTATTTGTTTTTTTAAAAAAATTCTCAAGCCTAAACTTAAAGCAGCTTCTCAGGCTCTATAGTTGTTCATTTCATTATTAGACTATGCAGTCTGGTAGGGGGGAAGTTATGCTGGTTTAAAACGAGGTTCCTTTCTACACATCTTTCAGTGAGGCAGAACACACTTGATTTTTCTTGGTCAGTATAGGAAAAAATATATATAGTGCTGGGATGCATATTTGTTATGAAGAATATACAAATTTTTTCTAATTTATTTTACAGAAAGATTAACAAGGTTAAGTGTAGATTTGCTTAGCTCAACAAATATCAGGTTTAACCTTTCCACCTATTAAAAATAGTTTCATTATAGTGGTTGTGACTACTCACATGAGTAAACAATACTTGCACAAGTAAAAACTACAGGACTTCACCCTTAGTTATGACTTCAGTTACAGCAGCCAGAATGCCCTGGCAGGAAAACCGCACTTTTTTTATTCCATAATTTCAAATTTCACAGCCTTCAAAGCTGAAAATATCAGACTAGTTGTCGTTCAAAGGCCACTGCATTATGGATTCATTTGAGATGAACAGATAAGCCAATATCCACCAGCTACTCAAAGGATTTAAAATACTAGATTCTCAGAAAATAACCCTGGACCTCTAATAATTGAAAATGAACTCTGCTATTCAAATAATTATCAAGGGAAGCATGAAGAGAAAAAAAATATATTTAGGGCCTTACAGGTCATGTTATACCAGCTCTTAAAATGTCACATAATATAATGCACACTCTCCTAATTTCAAATGGATCATGCAGAGTAATGTAAATATGTAGAGCTCTGCCAACTTTATAGCTATATAGGCCTCTACTTTACATCACAAGGGACCCAGCCAGAGAACCATTCTCGCTTCTCCACGTGTGTTCCCATCCAACTCTAGTGCCAGCAGATATTAAATTTCCCTCCTAGCTTGTACTCCATCTCCCTATCAAAGCTTCGCTCTACTCCTTGGCTTCCTCTCCTATATGTGCGGTGCTATGTTTTACGGTCATAGAGCTTCATTAACGAATGAAGGGAACCTTGAACAGTCAGAGAAAAGATGCAAGGCATTCTGGTAGTATATAAGAGGACTACCACACAAACAATGTAATAGATTCTGTCATACATTAGGTAAGGATGGACCTGGATGTGCCCTGTTCAAGTTGCTTGGCCAGGCTGTACCTAGCTCTAGGGTAAATGCACAAGGAAGAGGAAGGTGCAAGGAGCCTCTTCCCACACTGTCCTTTGTAAATTGGTAATTTCTGAAATCAAGACACTTCTCTCCTAGTTTGCAGAAAACGCAAATAATCCAAAAAGATCATTGAGGACAGGGAACATAACATGGCACTTGGTCATTGTTCCGGTGCACAGAGATGTCTGAAAGCACTGCAAGAAACAAGATGTATCATCCAAAGAAATGGTGCAACATATTCACCCCACCACTCTAAAGATGCAGCACTACATCACCCTCCACTTACTCAAGGCCATGTACATCTAGCGCAATCTGACCCACAAATTGCCATCTTCCCCCTTTTAGAAAGCCACTTTTTTTTTAACCTACACTGGCTCTATCTGTGAGTACACCTCAGACAGTCTCCTGTGGAGAATGAAATCCAAAAATCAAATAAAGGCAATGCTAGACACAAACAAAGAAGAGGAACAGGCCTTGAGATGAATAACACCTCTGAGGGCTCCTGGTTTCCACTCTTTTCAATGGAACTATTGTAACATCTGTCTCTCCAGTAGAAAGAGCAAAATGTTGCTGAATTAGGCCATTCAGAGAAATACTTACAGAAGATTCTTTCTGTTTTTAAAAAGATAATTTTTAAAACCTGTTCACACTACATGACTCCCCACTTCAGCAAATAGACACGTATCCATGATCTGCTGCAACAAAATGCAAAAGGAAGAGGCATTTAATAACATTTACCTTCTGGGATTAGTGTTTTGAATCTTATTCATGGTATGCTATTTTGACTAATTGTTAAGACACAAAAAATTAAACTCTTTTCTCCCCCAGTCACCTTACAGATGATGCATGTACAGAGAAATAATTTATTAAAGGACTTTATTCTTCATGACAACTTCAAAGAACAAACCTAAAAAGCACTTTTTTATGGATTTAATCTGGGTAGAATAATCTCCCGATGATTATACATTCCCTATTTTTCAGCATGTAGTACAGTACATTACGATGTTTATGTAAACTTTCATTTTCAAAAGTTTTTTTTAAAAGGTATAGGAAAAGAGATGTTTACCAATTCGGTATTGTTGTTGTTAGTTATTGTTTGTGCTGAAAGTGCACCTTTGAGCCACAGTCATGGATCAGAACTTCATTGTGCTCAGCGCTGTACAAACAGAATAAAAAGACAATTCCTCTGTCCTCTCCCTCAGTGCTTACACTGTAGGAAAGAATCTGAATTCTCAGAGTTTTCAACTGAGATTATATGTGTCAGGAGCATTTAAGATATTCATACAAATGTTTTTGCTTCGTTAGAAATTTAGCCTTTGGGCGAGGTAGGATTCAGATCACAGATAGACCTGTTTGTTCCATTAAAGCACAAGTCTAAGGAAGCTAGACTCCCAGCTGCTATAAATTGATGTCAAGGGAACTATGCTGATTTATACCAATTGAAAATCTATTACCCTGTGTTTAGAGTGGTATAGAGCTGTCCTTCCCCATAAATTTCATACCGCATGATGGACAAAACTTCCCAGAGCTCCATACACCCTGAATAATCCCTTACCAGGCTATAGTGTTCACCCCTCTCCACAGTCAGACAGCTGTTATGGGGCTAGGGAAGAGAGGAATTATTAGGGTTCAACATGAAGATATATTGGTCTAGTGTGCTATGGAATATTCTCCCAAAGGAAGTGATGGAGATACCATCAGTTGGGACATTTACATCTCGACTGGACAAAACATTAGCCAATATATGATATGAAGCCAATCCTGCATTGGCAGGGAGAAAGACTAGATAAGCTAATAGGTCTTTTACCTCTGTGACACATGACATGGAAGCATAGCATGCAATAGAGTCCATCAATGAAAATGCAACAGCCAAAGAGAATGCATCCACACAAAGAAACCCATAAATACACTGGGATTTTGCCAAGTGCTGTTACCTTATTAAAGACTCAGTTCAGCAATGTATTTATGCATGGGCTTAATACTAGGCAAGAGTAGCTCCATTGATTTCAAGGAGACTATACAAGTGCTTAAAGTTAAACATCTGCTTAATAACTTGCTGAGTTGAGGCCTAAATAGGTGGTGGTATTGCAGCACAAGCACATTTTAAAAATAATCTTTTGTACAACACTTTATGCATCTATCACACAAAACCAAAATTTGTGTTTAATTATCATTGACATTTTTACCTGATTGATCATTTTATAAAATGATGATATGCGCGGAAGTGGGTTCATTATTATTGTCAGTTTCCCAGGGTGCCAATCAACAATGTTTTCATAAACGAAGCACTTCATCAATAACAATGGTAAGAAACAGTGATTGTATTACAAAATGTGGAGCAAATAGAGAAATCTTTTCGTATGTGATAAAGTCAAGATTTCATTTAATTTAAAGATCGATGCAAGGGTAGTCAAATAGTTATTCCATCTGTTAGTGGTAATGATCTTACCACGTTAGTCTTGATTTTTGCTAACGCTAAATCTAAGTGATAACCAAAATCAGTTTTTTTCAAATACAGGTGGTGGTGATTCTGTGAAGAACAAAAAGTGCCTGCTTCTCTCAAATATGGCCGCAAAAATGTTTGGATGGAATTTCAGCTGCTTTTATTTGCATTGTGTTGTCCTCATTTTTATTATCATAAAATGGAAAACATTTTTCATAACTATTTATTGAACATTTCATTTGGGTGAGTGTGTAGACAGTGAACCCAGTGAGTAGGAGGAGAGAAAACAAGACTTCTCCCATTCTGCATTCCCCTCTGTCCTCTCCCTGCCCATAAGAAACTCTGCTTACCCCCCTGGGCATCTGGATTCAAGAGCATGTTGTTCAGTCACAGTGTAGGTCACAGAAAGTATTTTGACATCTTCCTCATATGTATTTCAGTGGGTTTGATATTCTAGAAAACTAATACAGCAATGTGATGAAAGGCTTTTGAACTGGCCCCAGAAACATAGAAATCCCAAAGATGCAGAGATTGGCTTACAGAATGCCATTTGTCATCCATCTACATCTCAAAAGAAGCATGTGCTTCTCAAAAGCAATGTTTCTGCAGTAGACTATATTGAAATAAGAAAATGAAGGAGATTCCTCATAGGATACCACTGCAGTAAAATCAAAGTCAGTGTCTAGGAAATAAATATCTCAGGAAACAATTGTTTTTCTTTAACAGAAGTAGTAAATTAAACAAAGTACATGTGGTGTAATTGTAAGGATCGTTGTGCATCCATTCATAAAAGTAATGCCACTCTTCCTCATGTCACTATCAAGAAGATGACATTATGGCAATGTAAAATTACATGGAAAATATGTGTGTAAATATTATCTCAGATAGGATTTGGAAACATTTATCTTTTTTTGTTTGTTTGTTTGTTTGTTTAATTGGCATTTCCTGGAAAGATAGTGAAAACAGAATGAAGTTTCTCACAGCACCTCATCTCTGCGAACAAATCAATGAGTTGCTTTTGTTGCATTCTTTGTATTATTCCATTGAAACATAGGTTGAGTTTCACTCCTGTGAATGGGCCAGCACAAGGAATATACATCATTTAAATCTCACTTAATCCATCAAAACAGGGTTTAAATAGGATTTCCATGCTGCACGCACCATGTACTGACCCCCTGCATGGAGGTGAATTTCACACTGAGGGCAGATATAATCAGTACTAAAGTTGTGTAAAATGCTAGTGACTCTCAGTACCTGATTTAAGAAGCTACAAGTAACAGGGACATGGAGTAACAGACACTTGACAACAGGGACTCTGTAAAATTCATAATATAGCCATTAAAGCTTAACGGACATGCTATTTGAGGCCCCGAGGAGGTATAGAGGTTCTCTAATGTCCTCTAACATCTGGGGGGTTGCCCTACAACACCCGGCCTCAATTTTCCCTCTTCAGGACTCCCTAAATAAACTCCACCAGTCCAGAGTCCTTCTCCCAGGAAAAGATCTAAGACCTTCTCTCCCCTGAGTCACTCCCAGGCCTTCCGGACTGGAGTCTTCCCTTGCTTTTGGCAGGTCACTCCAATCCTTACCTGGCTGAAATCTTCTGGTTTGCTGAAGTTTCAGGGTCTCCTAAATCCATCTGCAGGTGTCTTCTGACTATCTACAGCTTCACTTTGCCACACTCTTCTGGCTCTTTCCAGAGACCAGCTACCCTCCATCAAGCCCCATTGAAAAATAATGAGGCATAGGTGGGTTGGACCAGACCCCTTTTAAATAGCCCTGTTCACGCTGTCACAATAGGATAAGCCCCATCATGATTATGCCTTATGGGGGACTGTTACAGTCGCACATAATTTCTTTTTATATTTTTCCTTTAAAATGGAAATTACATCAAAAAGTATGAGAAAAACATTATAATGTAAAGTTAAGCTCTCAAAAATTAGGAAATAACCAATTTATTTTCACTCATGCAATACAGATTTTTCTTCCTTGTGTATACACATTATGATTCAGTCTTGAATCAAATGATAACATTTCATACCCTGCCCCATTCAGTGCAGAGGATGCAGGCATAACAAGACAGAATTATGGTTGTCTAGGCAGACACAACTCTGGCATTTCCTAAATTCAAGTGCTATGGCAATTAACATCAGCTCATAAATTGATCCAATACACTTATTTAATACAAGCCATATGAAGTTATGTCACATATGTACTTTTATATAACCTAATACACTAACTTAGCCCTGGTCTATACTGGGGGGGAGGAGGGGAATCGACCTAAGATATGCAACTTCAGCTACAAAAATAGCATAGCTGAAGTCAATGTACCTAGATCGATTTACTGCAGCTTCTTCACTGCAGTGATTTGCTTGCTGCCGCTCCCCCATTAATGCTACCTGTGCCTCTTGCAGCAATGGAGTACCGAAGTCAAAGGGAGAGTGCTCAGGAAACGATTTATCGCGTCTAGACTAGATGTGAAAAATGGACCCCTGATAGATCGATCTCACAGCATCGATCCCCGCCGTAATGTAGACCTGCCCTTACTTATTAACTCATACTTACGTGTGCCCCAGTAAGATGTTTTAAGTAGAGCTGGCTAGAAAATGGAAATCTCTTTGCATTAAATGAATCAGAGAGGTAGCCGTGTTAGTCTGGATTTGCAGAAGTTGCTTTTGCATTAAATATTTCTCATTTTTTAAATATTTCCCCAATACTAGGAAGAATACGGGCATGTCTATGCTCATAGAGAGCAGCAAGTCTTAGAGCCCAGGCCTGTAGATTCAGGCTCATGCTATAACCCTAAACACTACTGTGTAGATGCTCTGGCTCAAGATTCTGAAGCATGGGGACGTAGGTAGGCTTCAGAGCTTGTGCTGCAATTTCAGCACTGCTGTTTTTAGCACTATAACACAAGACCAAGTCTGTAGACCCAGGCTTTGAGACTGGCTCCTGGAAGTTTTAAATCACAATGTAGACATACCATAAGTCAATTCTGAAACTAGAATTTAGGATGCTAACACACCTAGGCACTTTTGAAAATTTTAGCCAAGGTACACTCACGTGAAGTGCCTTATCTTAGGATATATATGGTACAGCATAGGGGAAGTGTTCCATGCTGGAAGATCTCTCCTCTTCCGACAGCAGCACTGTAAAGAGATGAGTGACCTCTTGAAAGTTTATCTCAAATTTTATGTTCCTGAAACTTCCTGAAAGTTTATCTGACTGTTGCATGCTTCTTTTTGTTTATAGCCTCCAAACCCAGCCCAGGACAATAGAGACTAAGCATTGCCATCATCTGAAGAGTGTTTGGAGGCCCAGATGACATGGATTGCTGATTCCAGTTCATTTCCGCTTGTTGGACCGGTGCCTACATCACCTAAATCACTATCACAATTGGCAGTAGCTGACACCCTCATTGTCAGTTTGATTCGAAGAGGTTAGGAATTGATACAGATAAAGGTTTGTCACATCTAAATTGTACTACTTTAACTACAGAAGTATAACTGAAGCCGTACTACCTCCCCTACTGTGTATGCAGGTACAAATATACTTATATTGGTATTGCTTATTCCCTAAATGCTACTGTGTAGATGCTCTGGCTCAGATTCTGAAGCATGGGGACGTAGGTGGGCTTCAGAGCCTGTGCTGCAATACTACTTGGAAAGGGAAATAAGTTTTATACTGATATAACTGCATCTACACAAAAAGTTGTTCCAGTATAAGTATGTAAGAATTTTTAAAAAAATTGAAGTCCTAACCAACATGGTTATACCAGTACAAAAACTGTGTCTAAACCACTAAACTTAGTCCTCCAGCTGACAACTGCTCCCTGTCCTTCAGTGGGTCTTTGTTAGGACAACATTTATGTTGTACATTGTACTATGAGTAAATATAGGACTTTGTTCCTTGGTGCTGTTAATCCATTAAAGTCACATACAAATTAAAAAGCATATGAGTCTGCTGGTTCTCTGAGAGTGCTTGGCATGCTAATAGACAGATTTTCAAAGGGACCTCATCTCAGCAATCGATTTCTACTGGTGATAGTTTACTACAAGTTCCAAAGCTATGTCTATTTGCATCAAGCGAGGATCTAGCCCAGAATGTTTTTGGCTACTTACCTAATATGTGGTAAAAATAATGTTTCTTCCCACCCCTACACCCCAATCAGGAGATACAACATCTAAAATATTTTGTGTCCACAATTTACCCTAACCATTCTGACTAGAGTTTTTCCATTGACTTCAGAGAGAGGAGGACTGGGCTTTACGACCATCACTAGAGCAGCTGCTATTTATGTTTTTTTACTATGAACTTTGCTTCCTTCTCCAATGCTTCTTCCCTGCTTCAATCAACAGATTATTTGTTTGTAGCCAAATTGCTTCTTTTTGTCTATTCAGTTTAAGAATTAGTACAATTAGGACTTTCAAGATTATCATTATAATAACAATAGTAACGTAGTTTCTGTATGTAGCTTACACTTTTTAAAAATAATGCAGACAAGTGACCAAGACAAAATAAATCACTTGTGAAAAATACAAAGAGGTATGTCACAAGGAATAAAAAATACTACAAATGAGCAATTCAAGGGCCTGATGCTTGATATTTACATGTATTTGTGTTTAGCACCATCTCGCTGCCTCATAATTAGAGCAAACTCCCATGAGGTAGAATGTAATTGCTCATTTTGTAGATGAGGTTCTTCTGGATCAAGAAGTGATTAAAATATTTATATTGCACAGCTTGTTCAATTCACTCATATTACCAGATTAATTTACTTTAATTCACCATGCATCAACATTTACACGCTTTTCCTCCAAAAATGGTACTTGAAATAGAATAACTTTGTATTGCTTATTATTCTGTTTAATAATGTCAGAGTGTAGGATGGATAGCTATTCCCTCAGTGGCATTTCATATTTACTGTATGAGCATTACTTTGTGTACTGGACATGACATATTTAATGGTACTAACACTGAAAATAATTGAGCTTGAGTTCTCTAGGGAATAGGAATTAAATTTATAAAGATTTACCAGTGACATATGTAGATAAAATTGCAAGTCCTAAGCAAAGGCAGCAGGGTTGGATTTTCATTTGTTTTTTGTTATGTTTTTTGTTCTGAGTCAAATTAATGGGTTTATAACTGAAGGCTTTATAAACCTTGATATTCTGGTATGACCTTTAATCACAGTCTAAAAGTTCTATGCTGCTATGATTTGCTTTGATCTCTATCCCACCGAACCTAAGATTATAAATTGTCCAAGATCAAAATCCACATTGCCATCTGGATGCCAGGAGGTCCTTCTCATATTGTACCTTTTCATATTTACCCATGGAATTAGAGTGTAGTACATGTGCCAGTGTGGGGGGTGGTTTCTTGTTTATGATACACAGTCCTGGTGTCCTTTAAGGTGTACTTTTAACAGCGACATTACAGTGTTTGATATTGTTGCTGTGTTGTCATTCTCAGAAAGCCCTGTTTTGTGGTGTAGCAGTTTAGATGTTGTGAAGAGATGTTGCTTATGAGGTCTTAGTCACAAATCAAAGTATCTGACATGCATGGAATCTCTGAATATGCTGCCTCAGTACAGACCAATTCAACAAACTAGTTCAACTCATCCTCATCAAGCTGAAACAGAAAGAGATCTGAGGAGAAGGAGATTAAAATCATTGAAATCAAAGGGAAGTTTGCAAGATTACACTAGATGTGAATCTGGCACTCTTCCTTTAATCCAGACCTTGTGTGCATTTGAAAAAAACAAAGCAAAAACTTAGAAATACGAAGTACCTCTGAATAAAATGTAAATAGGATTACTAAAAGTTGGTATTTACTTGTCATCTATTGGCAATGTACGTCAACAACGTTGTATGGGCAATTTGGGTCTGGTGATACCCAGGATGAGCCTGGTTGCCCTCAGAAACAAGGAAAGGTGGACAAGAACTATTAGAACTCTGCACTTTCAGTCCTTTCAGATACAGACTGCCTACAGTGCCAGGCAACACAAAAGAAAAAAACCCGGAAGCTTAGTATCAGACTCGGTATCTCCTAAGAGACTTGGCTGCAGTCTGTTAGAGAATTAAACTCGAGAAACGCACTGGCCAAAACAAAAATCCGCAATGTCTCTCTGTCCAAGAAAGGACTTATTAGTGGGGACATAGTTCTTGGGTTTTATAATACAAAAAAACAGGGGAAATGCTCCCCAAAAAAATTCAGGAGAGAAGGATCTCAACCAGGGGCAGTCGGTCTCTCTCTGAACAGAGCAACAAAGATGATTAAAGCTGCAAATGGAGGAGGTACTGAAAAAAGAATGCATTTTAAAATAAGGGAGGTGGGGAGCTTTCTAGTTATATTGCCTCCTGACAGGAGCTCAAGTCACAGATTTCCCTGGAAGTCACGGAATCCGTGACTTCCGTGACAAAGTTGTAGTGCTAAATATGGGGAATGCTGGGGAAGAGTTCTCCCTGTCTGTTCTGTTGAAGCTGATCTATGTATAACTCATTGGCATAAGGGCACTAGAATCTGGGTCTCCCACTTTACAGCAGAGTGCCTGAACCCTTGGGTTATAGAGTCACTCTCACACTAGCTTCAGGAGTATTAACTGCCAAACTGCTCCAACGGGAGAGATTGAGACTCCTGCCTCAGCATACCAATAGCCCAGATGTGAGGGCACTGTCTAAAGAGGTAGGAGACTCCTGTTTATAATCCCTGCTCTAGCCTATGGGGATTTGAACCTAGCTCTTGCACATCCTGGGGGTGGCTTTAACTACTCTACTAACGGGTATAAGCGGGACACCACAAACTCCTCCATCATCTTTTCTGTAGGTTTAGGTATGCTCAGAGTATGCCTGGGGAATCAGGCCCCCCCAAACGTTAGGTGGGGGATCATCTAGATTGTAAATCCTTCTAGGGTTACCCTGGGTGGTGTCGGGATGTGTATATGCCAAGACACCTTGGGAACTTCAATGACAGAAACTTATGCACCTACAAGGTTAGGCAGCAGGAGTTTTGTGAATGCCACAAATGTCTAAATATTGGACTTGGGCACCTTAAGTGGCATCTAGATGCTTAAATTCCCCATGTGAATCCCAGGGTGACCAGATGTCCTGATTTTATAGGGACAGTCCTGATTTTGGGGTCTTTTTCTTTTATAGGCTCCTATTACTCCCTCATCCATCCCGATTTTTCACACTTGCTGTGTGGTCACCCTCCTTTAGGTGCCTGGGCCACAGTCCATGTCAGCAGAAACCTGTATGAACCCCAGGCTTAATCTCATGTCTCATCTTTTCCAGAGTGCAGTTAGCTGAAAATACCCCTTACGTTTGTAATGTATGCTGACAATAATTATTGTTTCCCTTATCAATTAGTGAAGAGTATGAAGGCTATAGAGGAACATTTCCCAAAAGTGGCAGGTGCTCACTGGCTGGCTCCAAAAGCAACTTTAATTCACACAAGACAATTGCTTGTTTCTCTCAGGGCAGTGGCTTTCTTTTATGCTGGCCTCAGAAACGAAGATCTCAAAACAAAATTTGAACTTCAGAAGGCAAAACCACAAAAAGAAAAGAAAAATCTTTACAGTAAGTTAAAAATGATAGAGTATCCCACTTGTAATGAGATGCTAGTGGAAACAGCTCTTTAGATTTCTCCCGGGGCCTCTAGTTGCCAAAGACAGACATAATATTTTCTCATTATTAGCTCTTCAGCAGAAAGGAAACAGACTATGGTGTTCTTTGCAGTCACACAGAAGAAGGGGCATTTTGAATCAGTAATTTAGAGCAGTAAAACGAAGGGGAAATGGCAGCAGAACTTATAGTGATGCATAATTATCTCAGCAAAAGAGACAGGCTGTGAATATTTTTGTTGATTTTGTTTCAAGAGAAACCCTCTTGAGAATTCTGATTTAGGAAGGGGAGTGGGGAAAGAAATAATGAGAACAACTTTGTTCCCCAGCACTGCCTGCATATTCCTACAATGTGCACGGTAATGTTCCAAAAGAACATAGTTTCACACCCATCAAAACAAGGCATACAGGTGCAAATTGAGAATCATTTGAGGCTCTTGCTGTTTGTCATATCCTCATGTTTCTGCGTGGCAAGCAAACAATTTTCAGCTTCACACCCATCTTTGGCAAAGAAGTTTGTTTTACACTTGTGCTTGCAAACATGGAAGACAGCTGTCATTCCAGTTGCAATTTCCTTATGTACAATATCCCTGAAAAATGTGGGGGGGGGGAAGTTTACTTCCACAGACACTCCATTTTTTGTTGTTAAATACGCATATGTTTCAAGTTTATTATGATAGGTGCCTTTGAAAATCCCACCCAAAGTGAGTTAATAGGACTCGTGCTTCAACTAATTTTTTTTTTTTATCATTTCTATTGTGGAAGTAGAGAGGCCTCAACTTCAGTCTGTACAAACATATAGTAAATGACCATCCCTGTGCAGAGAATTTAGTAGCCTGAGACTTGGCTCCAAAAACTCCTGAGTTCTAATTGCAAATCCCAGTAATACCCATGTGACATTTGTTAAATCACAAATTCTGCTTCAGTGTCTTCTGTATAATGGGGATAATATTTACTAGCTGCACCTACACCGCTGGGAGGTAGTGAAACGTTGTTAGTTAAGGGTAGATTCTATTCTCAGTGAAGCAGCAAGCAAAATTCTCATTGACTTTAATGGGAACTGAATCAGATCATGTGTGTGGGTGAAGGTCTTTGAAGCCAGGGTATCTGAACCTTTTTGTGTGTGTGTGAGAGAGTCAATCCTGTACTGCAAAGGGAAGTTCTGGCTGTTTTCTGGCCTCATCTGGGGGGTCTTCCCACCGTAAGTGAAGGCCTAACTGGTGTATGTACCTGGGAGGCCCCCATGCCTTGATGAGAGCATATCCAATGTTAGGGCTATCCTATAGTGTTGCTGCACTTGGGCAAGCTCTAGCTGGTGGATGATGACCCCTCAGGGACCGCGCCAGCTGGGTGTAGTTTAGACCAGTCCTCCGGTCATTCTGCACTATGTTAGGAGCACAACTGGACCCTAACCAGTCCCATAAGAGGATGGGGAAAGGGTTCTGCCTTTTAGCTGTGCCCAGTGGACAGTAGGGGCAGCCTAGGATTGACTGCCAACAGTGGTATGGAGGTGTTAAGTGCTTTTACTATTATGAAACGTTATCAAAACAGCCTGTTGTGCAACTGAGCTTTCCAAACGTGTTGACAAAAGCCTCTATGCCCTGTGTTCAAAAGGCCTTGAAATACTCGCGCACAATATGGCAGAGATAACATATAGATATAGCATAACTATGATGACTGGATATCACAATGGAATTACTCAGTGTGAGCGCTGTGCTTTTTTTTTTTTTTTAGGGTAGTTTCCACAATTAAAAGGAAGCAGTATTCACAAACCAAGATTTTATAGTTTACTAGAGATTAGCCAAAATTGCAAAGTTCGCCTCTAGGATTCAATGTTGGGAGTGTTCAGCTCTGAGATTTTAATTCAGGCACAATACAATATTTAACTAGTGGCGAAAATGAGACCTACACATAGTCTATGAGACTAGAACGAGGGAGAAAAAGTAGGACTCGGCTCAATTCAGTTATTCTGCGTGAAGGGCAAGATGCATTTATACTTTACAAAAAGTTATCTACAATTATATTTATATTTTTAAATGCATGATATAGTGGTTTCTTTTCCTTTCATAGCAGTTTCATAGACATGGAAGGCCTTGACTAAGTTGCCAGATCAGGCACTCTGGATGAAATCACCTTGTAGAGAGAAGTATCTAAAGGCTTATACACCATTTTAATCATCAAGTGGTCGTAAGTGAGACCTAAGTGGTACATAGGGCTTGCATTGGTCCTCTGCATAGGACTGAATTTCACCCTCCTGGGGTGAAAGTGAATTTTTCCCTGACACACACGCGGACCTGAGTTTCCTTGTGCTTTGCATAAATCTGCTAACATATCATATCACCAAGAACAGCTAAAAGGTGGCTACAAAAATCCACAGAAAAACAAAACATCTGTCTAAACTATTGGCTTTTGATTTAAAAAACAACATAGCACTGATTGGAGAAATGGAAGGGCTGCTATGCTTGGCTTGGCTGCTATGCTTTCCAGACTGAATTAGGAGTCTTAGAGATTTTATTCTAAGAAATCCGAAACCCTAACATTTAATTTCTTGAGCACCCACTGCACACCCAAGGGAGCAAACAAACCAAAAATAGAGGTAGGAATGGGCAGAGGGGAGAAGGGAGGTTTAGAAGTGTTTTAAGACAAAAAGGTCAGCTGACCAAGTAAAGAACAAAACCATCAAAACCTTGCAAAGCACACACATTCCCTTTTCTGGGATCCAGTAAGCATGTTTTTATTGAATTTTAAGGAAGGGAGGAATGCCCAGTCATATGGCTTTTAAGGAATATAATTTCAGGAAGGTAAAATGTACTAGCATGATATTTTTGCTTTCCTGAGTTTGAGAATACCTCTGAAGAGGACAAACAGAATGTTCAGCCTGGTTACACCTGGAGTTAGGTGTCCCTAATAATAATGTGAGAGAGAAGTTAGGCCTGGTCTACACTAGCGGGGAGGGTCAACCTAACATACACAACTTCAGCTATGTGAATAGCGTCGCTGAAGTCGATGCATCTTAGGTAGATTTACCTGCCTTTCTCACGGCAGCAGCAATTGACAGCGGGCTCCCCCGTCAACTCTGCCATGTACCTTTTGGCGAGCTGGAGTTCTGGAGTCGACAGGAGTGCCACCGGGGTTCGATTTATCGCGTCCTGACAAGACGCAATAAATCGATCCCCAATAGATCTCTACCCGTCGATCCAGCCGTAGTGTAGACAAGGCCTTAGTTGAATTGTTCTTAGAGGCTTTGTGAAATAAGGGCATGATTAACTTACAATGACAATAACTGTCTTTGTGGGGATTATTTTCACTGTAATAAAAGGGGGAAGGCAGAGTCCCAACATCCAAGACTGAGAAAAGAGGAGAATGTAGTAAAAGAAAGCATATATGTTATTTGAATTGACCTTGATCTTCAGCATCATTGTCTCCCTAGGCAAGTAGGTGCAATTTTACAGGTCAGTAGCGGTGAGAGAATTTTGTTGTGTCCTGAAAGAATGCCTGAAGCATAGCTTGTAATGAAGTGTATGAGAAAATAAAATTTAGTTTGTGAAGTGCCCCTATGGATAAGGTGTGAAACAAAGGAAAGGTGAGAAGTTAGGTTTGGGGTGAAAGAAGAAATCTCTCTCTCTTCCTACAAAAGGTTTTACCTTTTACAGTTGTGGAAGACAAAAGGAAACAGTGGCTCCTTTCCAAAATGTTACCTTCTCTCACTTTAACTAAATGCACACAGCCTACTCAAAACCATCTTCACAAAAATGGCAAGATATGTTCTGCCTGGGGTTTTACCAGTGGAAATCGGATAAGCAGTTTATTTTGCAAAATATTTGCAGGAAAATGAAGAAGAGTGTCATCATCAGAGCAAAGCTTTACCAAATATTACCAACCCCACTACACACACACACACTATGGTTTGGAGCTACTGTGTAGTCAAATTATAACAAACTCTGGTTGCTAATTTTCTGTACATATCATGGATAGCAAATAAAATCTTGACAGCCTCCCTCCTGCCACATTTGTCACTGGTACCTTGCATGCAAAATGCTTTGTAGAGCTCATGCTATAAGATGAATAGATTTTCAGTGGGTCACGTCTCCAGCTGAACTTAGTATGTTTTCCTTCTTCTTAACTACCCCTCTGTGTGCCCTGTGCACAAGGGGAAATACCAAGAAGTGATTGCTGGAAACTTGTCAAGTTCACACAGATAAAAAGGTGTGTGCTGCTCTTCTGAGCAAACACTGCAGCTTCCAAGGGAGAAAAGGAAACACAGCAACTTTTTATACTAAACTGGGAGGCGTTGCAATCACCAGAAAAGACACTGAAACAACACAAGGGTTCAAGAAAGGGAATAATCCAATGAGATTCATTCTGATAAAAAAGCAGACAGACACACTTGGGAACGAATGTTTTTTTTAAAAAAATAGCTATTCAGTGGAGGGAGGGAGGGAATAGCTATTCAGTAAAGAAAGCTCTATGACTCAGTTGTGACTTTCAGCCACTGACACACACACTGGAGGCTGTGCCAAGTGGTACAGACCTAGGCAGAGCTTCCAGAGAAACTGTGCTTCCCAAAAGTCCTCCTGGAGTGTTGAGGCATTTGAAGGAGTATTCATTATCTCTTATGATGATGTACCATTCCCTGCTCTGTGAACCTGACTGGGGAGGATAGCTGAGGTGGAAAAGGGGTATGGCCACCATGGCACCTCAGGTGCACACACACCTCTTCCTACCCAGGGAAGCTAGGAGGGTGCAATATCTGCTTCTTGTGACCAAAACCCCTCCCTGCAGCTTGGCCAGATACAATTAGTCCATTCAAAACACCTTGAACTGAAATATCACTTCTATAAAGATTATATTATGTATGAAGGCAGGAAAAAAGTGCAATTTTGAGCTGTCTGGGTAGAGACTATATGTTGGCACAAATGACAGTGCCCTTCTCAATAAGGCATTCTTGAGGCTGATGTAGAAT
The DNA here is from genome assembly GCA_032164245.1 of Sternotherus odoratus. Classification (NCBI taxonomy): domain Eukaryota; kingdom Metazoa; phylum Chordata; order Testudines; family Kinosternidae; genus Sternotherus; species Sternotherus odoratus. The sequence continues at coordinate 82,639,399 of JAVMKO010000002.1, read as the reverse complement.
TCTGCACATAGTTGTTGGCATCAGTAGCAGAAAGATTTGCAGGAACTGGTGTGTATGTATGTACAGAGAAGAACAAAAAGACACCAGAGATTCTGCAAATATTGTTGTACAGTAGGAAGAAGCATTAAAAGACTCAAGCATGTATGTACTGGAGCACTTAAAGAGCTAATCCCTAAAAAAAGAGACCAGCTCCAGCAATAGTCCCTATACTTCATGACAAATACCATTAGAACCAGTAATAGTTCCAAAACGTGGATGAGTTTTTTAAACGCACCCACTGTAGCTTCTCTAAACAGGAGCCCATGATAATCTACAAAGGTTTTAACATGAAAGAGCAATTGTTTATGGTGACCTCAGAAGATAATTAGAAGTAGTTAAATGTATTTAAAGGTTTAAATTTCCCTGTGGCCTCAGATCAGCAAGGTGCTTAAATACATGCCTAACTTTGAGCACATGAGCCACCAAAAAGGCATCAATGTGGAATCATGACTCGAAGTGTGTAAGTCTTTGGGAATCCATGTGAAAAAGCCCATGAAAGCTTATGCTGAAATAAACTGGTTAGTCTCTAAGGTGCCACAAGTATTCCTCATTTTATCTTTCTTCTATGCATCTTCTAGGTCTTCTTCCTTTCTCATTCCAAGAGCATAGCTTTGTGGGGAATGGTTCCACAGTTTGCAATTGCACACTGCTTCCCCTTTGGTAGGGTTAAAGGCCATGGATCCAGAGTTATCTTGCATATGAATCTCTGGCAATGGCTAGTGCAGATGAAGTTCTTACAGCTGACCTGCCTCCTAAGTCACATGGTGGCCTGGGTGCCTGTCAACATCCAGACTGATCATGGTGTCCATTCCATTCTCTCCCCACTTTCCAGGGATATGGGTTTTCATTTTATGAACATTAGGGGGAAAATATCATACTTCAGAATTCCTGTAATTCAGCTAATTAACTCAGCTGAAAAAATTTTAGTCTGATATTTATTTTGTTATGACATTTCAAACTCCTTTGTTCTTTAGAAAAAGGGAGCTTAGCTAATTAAGGACTTCACTGCCAGATCACCACTGTACATGACTGCTTGAATTATAAACAGATATTCCATTGTTGCAAAAACCAAACCACAAACCAAGTGACCATGATGACCATCTGAAATCAAGAGGTAACAAAGAGTCCTGTGGCACCTTAAAGACTAACTAAAGTACTGAAGCATAAGCTTTCGTGGGCTAATACCCACTTCGTCGGATGCAAGCAGTCGGATGCTTGCATCCGATGAAGTGGGTATTAGCCCACGAAAGCTTATGCTTCAATACTTTAGTTAGTCTTTAAGGTGCCACAGGACTCTTTGTTACCTCTGCTATTCCAGACTAACACGGCTACCTCTCTGATCTGAAATCAAGGAAGTCCTCCAAACAAACCACAAGTGCTGGTGTGATATCGAAAGGCAACATGTTGTAACAAAATAAGTCTTTTTGCATGTTATTTGTGTGATCTGAAATCTCATAAATCTGTCTCCATTTGTAGGTATGTATTGATCAGATTCAATTTACTGAAACACTGTATCCCACTAAGAGCAGCAATCAGATCTTCGATACAAAGTAGGGGATATTGTTCTACACATAAAACTGGTATCAGGATCACTTTGAAATCTCCACAAATTCAGACAAATCCTTCTTGATCACTGCTACAATGTGTGCAGCCCACTGAAATGGAGACAAAACTCTCCATGAAATGTTCATGAAATTGTTCAAATCAGCTTCCACATGAGACTTCAGAATATAAGGCACATCCCTGAACTTGCAATATTTTGGCTGGCTGTCAGACTTAACAGTGAACTTCACTGAATTGTTGCTCATCATTCCAAGTTTTCTTTGAAAAACTCTGCCCAGTATTTCTTGAAGATTTCAAGATGTTTTTGGGATCACCTTGATCTCCATCTAGTTAACCTTCTCCAGATAATGCTGAATCCTTTCCTTCAATTACACAAGGGTAAAATGACTGATTGTCCATCTAATGGAACATTCATTTGGAGCATCTCTTTTGGGACCAACTTCTCTCCAATATAAATCTTCAGAACTGTGGAAGATCCTTCTAGAGTAACTTGAGATAAAATCTGGTTATAGGTGCAAAAATCAACAAGATGCCTGCCCTGTATCAAGTTCCTTTCTTGTAGGAATTCCTTCAAATCAGGTATGCAACTCAGGTGCCATCTCTGACTCCAGCTTGTGAAAAAACTTGATCATTGTCACTAGAACTAGGCTTCTTCCACATTATGAATTTCTGACTTCCATCCTACTAATTTGTGCACAATAGCCACACAGAAATTTCTTACATTCCCATGGTTGTTTTTACCAATTCAGGAGATGAACTTCAATTCACTCTAAATTCCAGAGAATCCTTCCTTGCAGTAGTTTCAACCACATTTTTGAATGCAAGCACCGATGTAGTTAATAACGTATTCCAGACTTTGTCATTGCATTATCCAGAGACTAATTGTTTGCTCAGGGCATCACTAAATGCTTGTCTAAATTGACAGTGCTCTGACAACTTCCTTTGAGCAGCAACAAACTGTGCTACTGACTCTGCACTACCCTGATGGAACTGATATCATTCTGTTATCATTTATGGGTTAGGAGAAAAATGTGCCTTATGGTGTTCAAGGCAGTTATAGGAAATAACGGGTCATGCAGCAGTCCATTTGCCTTTAAACTCATCTCTGTCAGCAAGGTTGAAACTCGTCCCTCTGCAATGGTGTTGCAGGTTACAAATGGCTCAACATGCCTGAGGTACACCACTCATGATTTGCAGTTCTTATCAAATGCACCATCACCGCACACAAAAATTATCTTTTCTTTGCTCTCCTGTTGGATTTCATGCCTCCTGGATGTCTTCTCTGCCACAGGGAAACTGGTTGTTTTTGTTTTGGTTTGGTTTCTTTTTGTATCTGTGCTCAACCTGCCTCTTTTGACTGCATGCCAACACTGCAAAATTCTTCCTTTAGCTGTACTTGGGTTACCTGTGCTAATGTGCACTGAAGCTGTGTAGCCAATCTGTTTGTTGGAATGCTTGCACCTGGTCAACCAAAATAACTGCTTACTTTGCCCTCACTGCTTTGGTTGCAGTAGCTCCAAGCAGCAAGCTATTCCTTTGCTTTGATTTTAATTACCAACTCCTCTTCTCCAGGTCATGTTGTCCCAGCAGCAATAGCAGCAGTTTGTCACCTTGTTCCACTAGTGAACTTTTTCCCTCTCTTTAAAAAAAATGGAATTATTTGATTAGTTTTTCTTCTTCTGGCAGAGACACCAGTGGACACTCATGAGATAGAAATCCTCCATCACCAAATGTGATATTTGGACCCATCAAAGAAGGAGATAGCTCCTCTGTGTCTGTCTGTCTGTCTGTTGTTGGGGTAATGTTACTGGTCTGACTGCAAAATTGAAGCTAACATGCAGGAGAGGCTTTGCCTGGAAGAAGGCAGAAGTGTTCAAGCATTTAAAGTGATAGGACGTCACATACAGGCACACACCAGTTGGCTGTTCTTACTAATAAGGAATAGTGAGCTTTTCTGACTATTCCCAATTAACAGAAATAACGGACATCTAGAAACATTTTAGCTTCGTCTTGTAAGGAAACACAACTTTAATTCCTTTCCTAAATTACAGTTGTTTAAAAAAAGTTATGTTTTTAGACAAAATCCTAAACTGGTTTAAATCCCGTCATAATTCCACTGAAGGTCAAAGGAGCTATGCCATTTTACATCAGTGAGGATCTTGCAAACAGTTTGATAATAGCACTGAAATATATTAATGTTTCTTAAAACTAAATAGATACTGGGATGCATTGAACAGTTCAGTTTGGGGTTTGGGGTTTTTTTTAATTAGGACCTGTATTCACAAGCAAAAACTTTTGTTAAAACTAGCTGTTTAAAGTCTGACAAATTCAGAATTGTATTTCTTATTAATAGGCTTTAAGCCACTCTTCAGATAGCTGTAAGCTTGCAGTGTTAACCACGACACACTTGAAGAGAAAAATTGCTTGACCCTAGAAAAAGGTTAGCTCTATGCTACAGGGATTCTAATTTTTAGTTTCATTAAAGAATTAAATTAGAGTAAAACTCTTACCTCTTCCCCCCCCCCCCTTAACACAAAAAAAGGAATGTTAGCTTCACCCAGACTTGCTGCTCATCTTCAGTATTTTGCAACCTTTTCTTCACAGCAAGGGCAAAGGTCTCTGCATTGATATTCTGAAGAAAATCTGCATGACATTGTTAGGAATGGGCAAGTGATCTGAAAGTCCCTACACAGCCAATATGATTCTGATTAAAGCTTAGCATTTGTTTTCTTGCTCTTTGGAGCAGACAGCATGCTGCCTGGAATTAGAAATATGAAAGGGAGAGGAATTTCCTACTGTGCAGAGAGCATTTCTTCCTCTTTTCACAATGCAGTAAAATTGGCAATTTTTTTTCCCTGAGATTCAGATCATTAAAATGAGGTCATCTTTGCTTTTCCCCTTTAGAATGTGATGGTGTTATGTCTCTCAAACATTATTCCCTAGAGTTGGTGAGAGACCTGAGATTGCACTCAACTTTCTAACTGATATTTCATCTGCAGAATTTCAAGCTGGAAAAAAATCTATGCATTATTTCGCCAAGCAAAAGAGAAAGTTATAGTTTGAGGAAAGTTTAATGTAGCAAATTAATAATAAATGTAAATAAAGCACCATGCATCTTGAACGAGGGCTCTTTTGTACGCACCTATGGATAGGTTTGTGTGAAGACCATGGGATTTATGGCCACAATCCTGCAGAGATTTAAGTGTGTCCTTAACCTTACAAACTGAAGGGGGGGAAAGGCATTGCTGTGTACAGTTAAGCACATGCATTAATCTTTGCAGGACTGGGGCTTTGGTTTGGTTTTGTAGTTCGACAAGTCACTGAGAAATGGAACTTCTCAGGACTCCCCACAGTCTCACTACTTTGAAGGAGCATATTCCTCTTTACTCCCAGTTCAACTTGATCACCAGTGCAAGCTGTAATACTGTGGACAATTTCATCGGCTGAATTATCCCCATAATTATGCAATAGGAATTATTCACATTTTGATGAGAATTTGCCAAAAATCTTTATTTTCAAAGATCCCCCCTCTCCCAAATTTTTCCACAAGCTTTGATGGAAACTTTAAATAAAATAAATTTAGCCTGTTGGTTATTCTGTGATGTGTGTTTTGGTTCCACTTTTCATGTTTCTATTTTTCATACTGCCAGTTTTGATTGTCCAGTTTAGCCATAGGCTAAGCCATTTCTAGAAATGACTCAGGCATTTGGAAGCCTCAGGGTAAATTTTGAAAGGCACAAGTGACAGTTATGTGGCTAGCGTTCACTGAAGATAAGACGAGGAAGACTTGTAGCACCTTAGCGACTAAACAGGACTTCTGAATGGTTTTCTCATTACACTAATTGATTGCATTTCCCTAGTTAATTTACCTTCAAAAGTTGTTATTTCCTGTCAGACACAAAGATCCATTTCAAAAGGAATTTTTTTCTCCTGCTGATAACGGCCCATCCAAATTAAACAGCCTCTTGGAATTGGTATGCTAATGTACAACCTTTTTTTTGCTTTCTGTGTATATAAATACATCTTACTTCTGTTCCATTCTGTGCATCCTATAAAGTGGGCTGTAGCCCACGAAAGCTTATGCTGAAATAAACTGGTTAGTCTCTAAGGTGCTATAAGTCTTCCTCGTCTTATGTATGGATACAGACTAACACGGCTGCTAATCTTAAACCTTTCACTGAAAGTTAGCCCAACTTAGGCTCTTAAGTCACTTCACTGCTTTTGGAAATTCTACCCATGGCATGTTTTTTCCCTCTATTTTGAGTTGTTCAGTTCAGAAAACGTCTGATTGTGAAAACTAAAAATGTGTTGTTTTTTAGAAAAAAAGTCTGTAGAAAGTGTGCAAAAATAAATACTGTAAAAAACAGATGCATTTGAATTTGCTGACATTCTGCAAAATATATTTCTCAACCAAGACAAATTGATTTTGTATTTCTCAACCAACTCTTATATGCCGACATTCCTAATTCCCTCCTGTTGTGGTTGTGATCCTGCCTATCAAGCTGTTTTTCTCTGACCCAGGATGGTGGCTCTTATTTTGTACAAGAGGCTCAGTTTACAAGACCCAATTGTCAACTCTCTGTTTTTTTATTTATCATCAATTTATTTATTCAGAAGACCCCATCCAGTACTCTAGATGTACCTTCATCATAATCACTTTAAAAATTCCACACACGGAGGGGGGAAACTTCCTTGTGTGAAATCCCAGCCCCACTAAAGTAGTGGCAGAACTCTCATCCTGGATTTCACCCCTTTTTTCCATTCCCTACATACAAACTCACACAGGGGCCAATCATAATCAGAGGCCCTACATATTGATCCAAAGATCACTGAAGTTAATGGAGAGACTCCCATTGACTTGAATGGGTTTTGGATCAGGCTCCAAGAGATCACAATACTATTTTTAACTGAGTGAGCTTCTATGACAGGGTGATATCTTGCCAGATAAGAGTATGTCAAATGGCTTGAGAATCAAAATAGGCAGCCTTCCGGGACTTGGCAATTCAGATGTCTGGTGATTTAGAGCTGATATTAGCCTTTATCTGTGAAAAAAGGAAAATGAGCGCAACCCAAAGATTAAATATTCCTTCATACTCCCATGTTAAATAAAACACTCCCATCATTCCAACTCTAGCTCTGAATCATTTACCTCAACTACAGTCTGTATTATGCTGTACTTCTATACTACATTTCACTGAGGGCCTGATGCAGTTCCCAAAAAGCCAATGGAAAGAAGCTGTGTCTTGAATTGGCTGTGTATTGTATTGTATTAATCAGGCATTAAGACCCAAACTTCATCATATACATGATAGCAATGGATTACTTTGGGTTTACTTCATAAAATTGTCAGCATTAACGGTCAACTATTAGAGAAAGCCAGTATCATTCATCAGTGTATAATATTACTCTAGTCTATTTTCACTAGTCTGTCTGTGACTGCCTGTCACAGAGTTCACTCACCACACGTGATGCCTCTGCCTGGCTGCTCTGGGAATTAGCTCTTTTCAGGTGCTACACCCTCCTCTGGCAGTCTCTCCATCCATCTCTGCAACTCCAGGTGCTCCTCCTTTGACATTTAGCCCTCCAGCTGGGCAACTAGGCATGATTCTCCACTTCCAGGGCACCACAGTCTGTCTTGACAAATGGACTCATATCTTGCTGCTTTTCCTACTTCCTAAATTGCCTCTAACAGGTTCTTTCTCCACCATCCTCTGAGTATCCCCTTCCCATCTAGCTATGCCCTTCTCTCCCTGGCCTGAGAGTGACTAGAAACCTCTCTTCAGCCCCCAATTTAGCTCATCTTCTGGGCATCCTAAAGGTCCCTCCTGATTCTGCCCAACTAAGCTTTGTCTCTAATTAATTCCCTGCTCCCTGGCTCCTCCTCCAGATGCAACCTGGGGTGTTAATTGGCCAAACTAGCGAACTTACCTCCTCCAGGCCTAGTGTGGCATGGACACCCCACACACTGCCCCATTGTTTATATAATAAAATCTATTTTTCAAACTTTTATCTTTTCCTAATAGAAATTCCTCCTGAGGTGAAACTTTCCATACATGCTATTTCTAGTGCATCCACCATCAAATTCCAATACCAGTATGCTACACATTAGAATATATAAGCCATAATTATTTTTTCCTAAAATATGAAATCTGTTAAAAACTATTTGATATTTACAATGATATAAGAAAGGGATTCTGTCCCCTCCTACTGCACAGTTATATTATTTTTGCCCCTTTAACCTAAGCTGTTGCCCATATTCAGGGCTGTGCAGGTTTGTTTTCTTTTGAAAGAGAAATAGATGATACAAGTCAGATATATCTTTGGTGCAATCATGTTTATTTACAAAGAATGTACAAAGAGTCCTGTTTCCCTGAACACAGGAGAGACAATAGCAGGCAGTTTTCTTGCTCACTTTTTCCAAGTTTATGCTCCAAAGAGTTTTGTGTCTTTACTCTCACTCAGGGTCATACTCATGACTCCTTCTCTCTCTGTCCACTGCTTTCTGCTACGCACACACAGAGGTTGCAAAACCATCCTCTAGACTCTGTGTTTGCAGTCAGGGAGCCTCTCCTGCTTCATAGTTTATCTTCTGATCAGGCTTTGCCATGCAGCCTAGTGCCTTGGGCGGTGGCTTCTACTGTTTCCAACTATGTCACTACAAGAAAGGGTTTAATTACTCATTCCATTTCGCTTCAGAGAGGGTTCTTAACACATCCATCAGTTCTAACCAGGTCTGTGATTATCTATGAATCAGACATGTTTGATGACAGCCAATAACACCCTCCAGCATATGTTATGTTTGATTTTAACATGTAGTTCTTTTGGGGGGGAATATTTTCTTTTTTTAAAGACTATCTATTGTTATTCACATGTTACTTTAAAGTACACAAGGTAGATGAAACAGACTTTCACTCCCAATCTAGGGTTATCAGAGTCTGTCAAATAACACATTCTTTGACATCTTCACTAATTTTTAACTAGAGACTTTGAGAAAGACAAAAAAGTAGCAATATGAACAGACATGGTATGCATGCACGCGCGCACACACACACACACACATACATACTAATAAAATAGCACAATATGAATAGAGCTGGTCAAATTATTCATAGCAAAGACTGTACTCATCTAAATTAGTACTTTTCTCTATTTGTGACTAAACCATGACCAGTTCATGATTTTTTATTAATTAGACAGTTGAAATTGTCTGATGAAGTTTGTGTGAACAAAGTTCACCCTATGGAGATTGTGAGTTTTTTGTAATATTGTCACTATGTATCATTTTACAGTTTCCCAAAAACAGGTTCGCAAAATGTTTCCATATCTGTTGTGACTATATTCTTGTACACAGTTACTGTCTATGTTTATATTTAGTAATCAGAGGCACGGTTTCTGAATCCCACAAACCAGCTGACAGTGCAGAAACTAATCAACCTAATGGGTATTCCGTAGGGCATAAGGATGCTGCCCCTGCCCCCCTCAATCACTGCCATAGCTACTACTGTGTTTCTTCAACCTAGAGGAAGTTGGAGAATTCTTAAAGGACTACTCTGTGTAGAATATATATCCATGGGCAGTGCTGGGGAGGGCAAGCTTGTGGGGGCCTTAGCCAACCTACAATTTCTCTTAACCTTTTGTAGTCACCTCTCCCAGTGCAAAGGTCAAAGATTATGCAAAAGTAAGTGTGGCATGGTATGGCATTGTCATGGTTACATCTGTGCTGCTGCTGGCGGCAGCGCTGCCTTCAGAACTGGGCACCAAGCCAGCAGGCACTATTCCCTGGCTGCCAACCTTTGAAGCCAAAGCAGAGAGAGAGCAGAGGCTGCTGGCTGGGTGCCCCATTCTGAAGGCAGCACCACCACCACCAGCAGCGCAGAACTGAAGAACTAAGGGTGCTGTGTGTCCACAAGATGTATAGTGCAGCCCTCCACAATTTTCTGTCTAGGCCACCTCAACACCCCTCTCCACCAGGAAGAGGTTGGCACTGTCTTTGCCTCTAGCCCACGTGGAAAATTTGCTCTGGGCCCTGGGCCTCTAAAACCCTAGCTCCATCAGAACCGGGACTTGCAGTAGAGGCTTGACTGGACCCCAACCCTTTCCAGTTGTTGTGTTGTCAGTCCTGGCTGCAGACACATTGTCAATAGAGAATTTTCAGTGTAGACCACAGAATTAAATCTCAACTTCTGCTAGGGTGACCAGACAGCAAATGTGAAAAACTGGGTAATAGGAGCCTATATAAGAAAAAGACCCCAAAATAGGGATGTCCATATAAAATCGGGACATCTGATCACCCTAACTCCTGCATTTCTAGTCCTACTTAACTCCCCAAGACTTTATGGAACCCCATCTTGGGCTCACCAGAGCAAGATCTCCTTGTGTCCCACAGTTGTCATGTTTTCTCAGTCTCAGATCCCTATTGAAACTTCTTTCAGGACTGTTACAGTAAGAATTGCCATTCCCTGTAACCTTTGCCTTTTGACTGACTGTCCTTACCCAGAGTTTTCGTTGCCTCTAGTAGGCTTCCCCCACTCTCTTATCTTCCCAGACTTCCCTTCCAGGTCTCATGCCCTCCTTCTTTGGAGTATTTTTATGGGGCTCAGCCTAATGTCTGCATAGTTCTTTCTGACTCTTCTTTCAGAGCCCAGGCTCCCTCCTGACTCAGGTCAATCAAGTTATGACTCCAAGGATTCTCGCAGCCTGTTCCCTAAACTGTTGTATACACTTAAAATGCTGCTAGTGCAGACCAGACCTAAGAAAATGAATTCCCTTTCTCGTGGGTCTCTTCTCTAGCTTTTCTTTCCACTGTCTCTTGCTCTTATCTTTCTGATGATCCAGCTCCTCTCCAACTTTGTGTAATCAACAGTTTAGCCTGTCACCCCAGCAGGTACTCCCAAGTGGCCACACTGGGCTCAGGCTCCTGTTAAACCATGGTTAACCAATGTGGGGGTTTTGCCCCCACGCCCATCACACAATCTTAAGAATTAAATTCTGAAGCCTGGTTGAGACCAGGAAACCAACTCCTCTGAGTGATGCAGTTAAACTGACCTAACTCCCAGTGTAGCCAGTGCTAAGTCAATGGGAGAATTCTCCCATCGACCTAGCTATCACCTACCACCTCTTATGAGGTGGAGTGCCTACAGCAATGGGTGAAGCTCTCCCATCAACATGGGTAGCATCTTCACTGAAGTGCTACCAAGGCAGCAAGTGTTTTGCATGTAGACGAGCCATTAGTTGATGATTCATAGATATGAAGCCCAGAAAGGACCATTATGTTCATGTAGTCTGAAATCCAGCATAACATAGACTGTAATCCCTCATCTTGAACAGCAGCATATTCTGGATATTGTAATACTTCATGTTGCTTTCAGTCCTATGCCACACCTAAGAACTGTCTGTTACAGCTTTCCCCCTATTCCATTTTGTTTCTTACAGCTGTCCCCTTACTCCATTTTGTTTTTGTTCTCCTCCTGTGGCCGCCCCTCCCTGGCTGTTAAGTTGTTTACCAGGGCCACTGCCCTTCTCAAAGGGAGGGCCCCTTAAGTTGTTTAACCAAGATCCATTGCCATTCACAAAGGGATGGCCACTTGTGCTGCGTGCTAAGTGGGACAACTGCCCTGTTCAAAGGGTTGGTCCTGTTATCACCTTGTTAAACCTGGGCTCGGTGTAGGGTAGGCAATGTCCAGAGCTGCAAGACCTAATGTGTTTTTGAGATCCTGGGCATGAGTCATAGGCCTCATGTGCTTTTGAGTTCTGAGGTGGGAACTCACGCCTATGGTCCAGGACTCTGCCCAGGCATGTCTCTATGCTCACCTGCAGTTTTTCCCTGTATCTCCTCCCCTATGACAGAAGGAGCCTATCAGGATTACTGGCGGGGAAACTGCCTGAGTTTGCCTTTAAGAACAGGCATTTTTGAAACAAACATCAGAAAGGTTCCTGCATTGCTACCTGGTCTGATCAGCCAGGGGTTCTGGGGGGTCCTTTCTCCGCTCTCGTTTTATTTTTGAGCGTACCCCCGTTTTTAAACCCCCCCCATGAAGAACGAATTGCTGCCTGAGAGACCTCCTGATTATCAAGACTGTACCGAGCCCTCCTTGCTTCTTCTGATGTTGTTGCTGCTTCTGCCTTTGCTGCTGCCTTGGGGACTGGTAAGAATCCCTCCGTGAAACTTTCTATACTTTTATTACTTTAGCTGCTGGCTCTGTTTCCCCAGCACACAGACTCAAACTAAACCTTGGTCTGTGTCTTAAAACCTCTCTTAAACTTCTTGGTCTGTATCTGTAATCTGTTTCTTGCTTTGCAGCGCCTTTGCTGCTAGAAATAAGCCTGTGCCTTCCTGGACTGTATCCTGGGCTGCCAGCTTGCAGCCACCACTAGTTAAATCCCCCTCCCCCCTTGGAGCTGTATCCTGGGCACACACCACTCTGCCCTCTGAAACTACCCCTAGTATAAGGTGCACCCATTAGGTTAGATTTTGTCTTTTAGTCCAGATAAGTTGTAATTTCATTTTGCATAGCTGTAGTTAAGTTAGGTTTAGGAAATTGCTTGCATTGTACCCTGTAAGTTAGCCTTAAAGAATTGTTGCATTGTGTTTTGTTACTTGCTAATTTGTGTAGTTTTGGTTAAGTTAAATCATAGATAAGATTTTGCTGTGTTTTGTATAATTGTCTCTCTGCTGTTTAAACTTGCAGCCTGTCTGTTCTGTGTCTCCCTGAGTTTAAATCTCCCTCCACCATGTGCTCCTCTTCCCCCATCCCCCAACCTTACTTCTCTACCACTTTCTCTCTCTCTCTCTCTCTCTCTCTCTCTCTCTTCCTCTCTGCTGTTTCAACTTACAGCCTGTCTTCTCTCTCTCTTTCTAGCATAAAACCCCATTGGTTACCCCTTTTCTCTCTAACACACCTCACATTTTACATTTACACCACTGAGACACATTTTTACCTAAAATTGTTGGTTATTTAACACATTTTACCCATACTGTTAGTTGGTTATATGCTGCTGTGACACACTCTTTACATAGAAATTGTTAGCTACCTGTTACATTTATACTTCAGTGTTAATTGGTTACCAACTGTATTGTACCCCACTGTATTGTACCCCACTATTGAAACCCCCTATCCCATTTATTAAAAGAAACCCCTCCCCAATTGTCTACTTTAACAAACCCCATACCCCTCACTATTGAATTTTCCCTGTTTTTGCATTTTCTTAATAAAGTTTATTTTGCACCCTACCTGTGTGGTAATTGCTCCCCAAGATCCCATATACCTGCTGGCAGGGACAAGAACTAAAAGGGAATTGTATCCACATAGATTTTCAATTGTCCTTGTCAATTTATGTTCCTTGATGAGTTTAATTCAGATTTCCAAGGTTATTCATTGTAAGTATTTTTGTGGTGACATCCACTCATACTGTCTGTGGGCTTTTCATAACACAGACTTTTCTAGATTACTTTATGTTAGCAGATTAGTGGCCACTGGAACAAATGAGTCCCAGTGGAACTCCAATGAAGGGACAAATTTGGTCCTTTAAATGGTCCTGACCTCTTACAGATTCCTGAAGATATGCCAGGGTGTGGTGAGGAATCAAAGCATGCCCTCTCCTGAAGGAAATTATTGGGGAGAACCCTAATAAAGAGATAAATCCCCTAGATTTTTCTATTCTTGAAGTTTTTCCACTTTAATTTTTTTTAAATGAATAATTAAATATTCACTGGACCAGAGAAGAAGTGAGAATGACTTTATAATATATTATTATTACTTTCAATATTTTGATGAGGAGGGTGCTACATTGTCATGGAAAATAAATAGGAGGTAAAACCCATGTGTTTAGAGGCTAAGTACATTCTTGTTTCTGTCCTTTAAACCACCAGGCCAGTAAAATCGAAATTACTAATGAACGTACTATAATCACTATGGTTACTCTGTGCCACTGAAGCAAAACTCTCTGTTAATTTCATTACGGAGATTTGTTTATACACTGATGGCATGAGGTCGCCCGCCCTGTGATATTTGCAGGCATATGGAAATGATACTGTTGTGACACTATATTTACCAATTAAAGCCTGCAGTGTGTATTGTAGTCACCATGTAAGCAAATGAGCATTTACAGGATACTTGAGTGCTGTAGAATAAATCAGTCATTACCAAATGCTTTGGGAATATGCCCAGGGGAGAACAACAAGCTGAAAGATGTTTTCCACAGGAATTATCCTTAATGAAGCTTGTCACTTGGGAAACAGATATGGTGGAGTAAATTGAGTAAATGGAGTATGCAATAACCTTTTTGGTTTACGTGAAATCTATCAGTTTAATCACTAATATGTGACAAATCATCTTTGGAATTTAAAAAAAGTAGAGGAGTTTCAAAAACATTTTGAAGATGTGTCTCCCTATATGCAGTACATTTTGTTATTAAATTCAATCCTGCATGTTGTGTACAAATGAAATGTCTCTCCCTTATGGGGTTATCAAAGGCTAACTTGCAACTGCCTGTCTTGTGATGACATGAGAAAATCCTTGAAAATAAGCTGCCACGGTGTTGCTGAAATTAAAGATACATGCATCCACATATTGAGATGCATCAGCAGGTCCCATTCATTTTCTTTCTTCACCGTTATCGATTTGATTTCAAATGCTGGCAAGCTTCTTCTTCACACTCTTGTCTGATTTTCCACACTTGTTCTGTATACTAAGATGCATGGGGCATCTGTTTCAGTGACACTAGCTACATGTTCATGACTTGTTTATACATTTTAAAACAAGGAATTTTTACTTCAGCATGAAAGATGGGAAAAATCTGAATTGTCCTTGGGGTTTCCTGACAGCAGCAGCAACAATACTGACTCCTCTACTTAGCTGTAACAACATCTCAACTGAGATTATTCAAGACACAGTAAACTAAAGTGTGTATAGCCAGTGACTGCTAATTTATAAACTAAGGTTAGTAAGATAATATCTTTTATTGGACCTACTTCTGTTGGTGAGAGAGACAAGCTTTTGAGTTTACACAGAGCTCTTCTTCAGGTCTGGGAAATGTACTTAGGGCTGGTTTATAGTATGTGATTATTTTGGAATTAGCCGAGTTAATTCAAATTAAAACTGATTCCATCCACACGATCAACCTGGTTTTGTTGATTTAAAGGGCTCTTAAAGCTGGTTTCTGTACTTCACCTCGGCAAGTGGAGTAGCGCTAAAATTGACATCACAGTTCCGGATTAGAGGTACTGTGGACACAATTTGACGTTATTGGTTTCAGGGAGCTATCCCAGAATGCTCCATTGTGACCACTCTGGATAACACTTTCAACTCTGATGCAGTAGCCAGGTAGGTAGGAAAAGCCCTGGGAACTTTTGAATTTCATTTCCTGTTTGGCCAGTGTGACAAGCTCATCAGCACATGAGACATGGCATTAAGGATAGGCTGGGTTCCCAAGGATAACTATAGGCATTTCAACACACACACAACAGTAATTTTCTGGTCTGGGAAGTAAGTAAGTCCCTTCCTGCAGCTGTTCAAACAGACCAGAGTGCCTGAAGATGCGAGCGTCATGCACCTTTCCCAGCCATCCCACGTTGATGTCACTGAAACGTCCTTTGTGATCCACTAGTGCTTGCAGCACCATGGAAAAGTACCCCTTTACGTCCTGGCCACCCCAGTGTTCCAGTGCCAAGTCAGGGATATGCATTCCATCTATCGTCCCACCGCAGTTAGGGAACCCAAGTGCATTAAAGCCATCCACAGTGGTCTGCACATTTCCCAAAGTCACAACCCTTGATAGCAGTTGGTCAATGATTGTGTTGGCTACTTGCAGCACAGCAGCCCCCACAGTAGATTTGCCCACTCCAAACTGATTCCCGACTGACCGATAGCACTCGGGCATTGCAAGCTTCCCCAGGGCTATGGCCACTCGCTTCTCAACTAGGAGGGCTGCTCTCATTTTGGTGTCTTTGCACTTCAGGCCAGAGGACACCAAGTCACAAAGTTCCATGAAAGTGTCCCTACGCATGCGAACGTTTCGCAGCCACTGGGGATCATCCCATACCTGCAACACTAGGCGGTCCCACCAGTCTGTGCTTGTTTCTCAAGCCCATAATCGGCGTTCCATGGCATGAACCTGGCCCAACGTCACCAAGATGTCCCAATCGCCACATGGCTTTCTTCTAAGAACACCTGGGTCCATGTCTTCATCACGATTGTGATCGCGCTGTCATCGCTTCCTCAGCTGGTTTTGCAGGTTCTGCAAATACTTCTGGATAATGCGAGAGGTATTTACAATGGTCACAACTGCAGCGGTGAGCTGAGCAGGCTCCATGCTTGCTGTGATATGGCACAAAACGATTGTCTGCCATACTTTGCACAGAGGGAGGAGCAACTGACGGGATTCGCCCAGGAAACCACATGAGAATGTTTTTGCCTCGTCATGCATTGGGAGATAGACCCAGAATTCCAATGGGTGGCGGAGACTGCGGGCACTGTGAGATATCTACCCACAGTTCACCACTCCAAGAGTCGATGGTAGCCTCGGTACTGTTAATGCACAAACTAATATAACTAATTTCTAACTGGAGTAGAAATACAATGCTGTTACACCAGTGTCACATCCACAGTTATTCAACGGGTTGTCAGTCTAGCATTTTTAGTGAAATTTTACATAAAAACAAGAGCATGCTTTACTTTTTAAAAAATTCCCTACAAAAACCTGTGATTTTAATCTGAGGATGGGGGGAGTTAAATAGAGCAATATCAGTAGGCTGAGGATTAGAGGGCAAATTTTGCTCTCAGTTACACCTGTTAATCCAGGGTAACCCCCCGAGGAACTCACAAGAGTTATTCTACATGTGCACCAGCGTAATTATGGGCAGAATTTGTCCCTAGATATTGATATGCACATGCAATTACCCTCTCCGTTATACTGGTACTAGCAAAAATACCCGGCGTTGCTCGGGGTATTTGTAATTGGAAACTGGGATGTAAAAAGACTACCATGTTTTTTATTAATACAAATTTTGTTCAGACATCTCAGCGTTGCTCGGGTCCATTGGAGGGGGGAGGGGGGAGAGAGCTGAGCTAGTGCGGGGTCCGTTGGAGGGGCGTATTATGACATCATAACTATGTCACAGAGAACAGCAGGTTTTAACCTGCTGCCCAGCTGATGTGAATGGGCTTTAAAGAATTTCACCCCTGGGGGGGTGGCAGAGGTGAGATTTGAAAATTTTTTGACTCTTACCCTGATTAGGACCCTAAAGCCTATAACTGTACCAAATTTCAAGTCTCTAGCTCAAACGGTGTGGAAGGAGTAAGGCAGCATACATACATGCACGCATACACACACACACGCATACACCATTTGACTTTTATATAGATAGATATCTGAGAGCAGAATTTGGCCCTCCGCATCTGCAAAAGAACAACTCAGTGCAACAGAATTATACAGTATCTGTAAAAGGATTCTGACTTCACTATGGAAAAAAAAAAGGTGATGTGTGTTCCTCTCTCATAGCACCTCTAATTTTCCTCATGGTTCTTGACATGTACCACATTAGTATCACACTAATTACATTGTAGCTCACATTCTTCAGCTTTAACTCAATTTCTCAGAATTAACCCAGCTTCAACGGAAAGTCATTTTTCCCTTATCTTTCTTCTCATCTCACTGGAACTTTCCTTAAATGAACTTCTTGACGGATAAAGGGCTGTTCTTCATTCCACTTTCAGTGATTCTTTTCCCCAAGAAAACTAAATTGAAGAGTAATTTTTGACAAGAAAGAAATCATACCCCATGCCTGGAAACAATTTAATTTCAACAGCATCAACACCAGGAAGAAAATAGAAAATTGCTGAAGTTAGGGTTTTTTTTCATTCAGTGACAACAATTATTAGCTTTTGACAAATTACACATTTAACATTTACTAATTCAACTTCCAAGACAGGAGATCACAGTTGCTCTCCTTCGCTGGATGAAAATGTACAATATATTATATAGAAGTGTTGCATTTTGGCCCAATTTAGGAAAGCATTCCTATTCAGGAATGGCACATGCTTAACTTTAAGCAGATGATTACATCCAGTTAGAGTCAATGGGACTTAAGTACATGCCTAAGAACTTTCCTGAATAGGGATAAACTTAAGTACATGCTTAAATTCTTAAATCAGAGCCTATGATTTTACAATTCTGCTCTGAGTAATATTGCCCCTTCATTGACTGTATCCATTCTTTTAGTTTAGAGAGAGACTGGCAAGCAAATTGCTAGATCTAATAATTGTTTAAGGCAGGGAATAGGATAGGGGGGCTTTAGTCAAAGCTCTGACACAAAAGTGGATTAAACTGACATTAACAAGTATTAGGCCCTGTGGGCTGTTATTAGAAAACAAAACCAAGTTTTATGTAAATCCAATCCATTGGATGGATAGTTTTTTTTTAGACTGAGGCAGAACTCAATTCTCCACAAAACAGTTACGGGTTTCGACTTTGAAATACGCCTAGTGAATGTTAAAGTACAATTATGCTAAACAATTTTTCAAATGAGCCAGGCAGTGTCTTACTTTTCTTCTCTTATTATAAGTTACAAAGTAATATCATATGCTAGAAATACACTGAGCAGATTATTAAACTGGCTCTAGGCACTGATGGCTGGAAAACTAATTTTACTGAGACTTCTGATATTTCACATTCATTTAAAAAGAGCAGTAGAACAAATAAACACCCCACCAGATGTTCAGTGTCAAAGCAACTGAGTTCTGTTTCAGCTGAGCCTAGCAATTCTTGCAGGGCATCATGGGAGATGGCATCTCTTACAGGGTGGCAGATGAAATCAGGTGTTGAGCACAGAGGGAGCACAATTTACTTTAAACAGTTTTATCAGTCTCAGCAAAAACTTTGTTTCATGAAGGGTAAGAAAAAAAATAATTCCTCCTTGAAAGTGAAGATGTTAATAACTTTACAAGATAAATGCTCATCTTTCTCTAGATATTAAGACTGTATTTTATTTATTTGTTTGTTTATTTATTTGTTGTGCAGGCTTTGCAGAATTTGTAAACAGAATTATAGAATAATTTTCTTTGTCTTTGATGTAATAACTATAAAGATGCATTCAAAGGTGGCACAGATCTGCAGGAGAGGAGTAACAAGGCTGGAGTTTAATTGACAAACAGAAAGGCAGTATTCAGGAGGAAAAAAGCTTTATATCTATTTCTTTCCCCTCAGCCCCTTTTCCCTCCTCCTTCCTCTGCTTGAGCTACAGGAAAGGAAAGCTGACATCTACCCTGAGTCAACCTCTGGTAGACAAGTCATCATGCTGTTTACAAGCTAATAGTAGTAGTCCAATTATGTCACGAAAGCCATCGCATGTCATCATTGTCATTCTGTAAGTCTATTTTTTTCATGAGAGCCTATCAACAGTCAATAAGCAACTTGGCAATAAAAGAAGCACAATCCTCTAGCCCTAGGGCCACAAAGGGATTCAAAATTGTGTGGATGACTAGGTAGGGATGGCTGTGCCTCCCTAAACACCCTGGCCTGCCCTTATTCAACCCTCCCCCAACCAATTCCAGTCCCCTGACTGCCCCCTCGGCGGAACCTTGACCCATCCAAGCCCCCCCCCCCCCCCCCGCTCCTTGTCCCTGATCGCCCACTCCTGGAGACACATCCCCCACTCTAACTGCCCCCCCAGGATCCCACCCCCATCTAAGCCCCGTGCTCCTTGTCTCCTAACTGCGCTCTCCCGAGACGCCCCACTCTAACCACCACCCCCTCCGGAAACGCCCCCCTCCCTGCTTGCAGGCTCAGCTCAGCACTCAGTCGGGGGAGAACGGGACTGCGGCTTGCCCCACTCGGCCAGGCACTCTGTCCCAGGACTGTGGGGCTCGCGACTTGCCAGGCTCAGCCAGCACCCCGGGCCAGGAGAGCGAGCCACTGGCCCCACTCCCCCTGCCAGAGCTCGCAGGCCATATACAGCCCACGGGCCCTAGCTTGTCCATCCCTACTCTAGCTTCTGTCTGATGTAAAAATACAGACACCATTATTTTCATGTATGGAATGGTTTGGGTACCATCTAGGGAACATTTAAGGTACATATCTGATCTGGAGGTTAGAAGTGGTTATTTGGTATTTTACATATCTGCCCTGCTACTTACCAGACTTAAGAATTAGGATACAAGCCTACAAACACATATTCATGTTATCAACGTCATTTGCATGTGAAAACAGTTGTTTTCAAAATAATTGATGTTGATTTCAAAGGAAGTGCTCATACAAGGAAAGTTACTCACCTCTGAAAATATATGCAGGATCAGGCCCTCAAAGTGTCTGGTAGATGTATCCAAGAGATACACACCTGTAACCAGAAAAGAAAGACATTCTCTAAATAAATTAAGACAATTTCCCTCCTGTGCAATGTATGTACACAGAGGGTATAAACACCAACTACATTGTTCCCAAACCTTTTCCTCCTACTTCTTCTGACATTGCCTCACAGTTATCTTGATGGAGAGTTTGCTTGGATTTGTTCTTATTCTCTTGCACTATTGCAGGGATCTGCAACCATTGGCACGCGGCCCATCAGGCAAATCTGCTGGTGGACCGGGATGGTTTGTTTACCTGCAGCATCCGCTGGTTCAGCCGATCACAGATCCCGTTGGCCGTGGTTCGCTGTTCCAGGCCAGTGGGGGCTGCGGGAAGCAGTGTAGCCGAGGGATGTGCTGGCCATCGCTTCCCACAGCCCCCTTTGGCCTGGAGCAGTGAACCGCAGCCAGTGGGAGCTGCGATTGGCCAAACCTGAGGATGCCGCAAGTAAATAAACCATCTCAGCCCACAAATTTCCCTGTTGGGCCACATGCCAAAGGTTGCCAATCCCTGCACTATTTGGAATAAATGTCAATATTTATAGGATGAGGTGGTCCATAAATGCATTCTGGGTCTCACAGGCCCCCAAAGTCCTTATTTTATGTGATATAGCAATAGAAGCAAATTCTTAATTTGAAGCAGCTATCATTACTGCACAATAGCTAGGACTGCTTCTCTTTGTAGTTGTTCTGCTGCTATTGTTCTGAATTCCCTTCACTGCAGTATAGACGGGAGGAATGTGAAAAAAGGAAGTTTGGGCCAAAATACCGCAGGAAGCTAGATGCTACTGGGACTGGCTGGCACTAAATTACCCATGTCAGTGAGAGAGCAGTAATTTGAGAGATTGTTACTATATTAATATTATTATGATAATACAGTAACTGTATAAGGCCTCAGCCAAAGCCTAATAAAGTCAGTCAAAGGACTGATGTTGAAAATCCCAGCCTTAAGCATTCACAATTGGTATAGATGGTTTCTGCTCCCAACAGCAAACAAAATGTGCTGATGTCCCTTTAACAGAAAAAGGGAGAAGAAAAGAATGTTTACCAAACATTTCCACATGGTTTGGGATTGACTGACAGATTATTTCTTTTATTCCAGCAGTCAGAAAGAAAGGGATGGTACTAAAGAAAGCACCAGGACTCTCCAGGAAAAGGAGAGAGAAGAGCCAGTAATAAAAAGTTATGGGATGCAGGGTAATATGAGAGAAGTGTGTGTGTGTGTGAGAGAGAGAGAGAGAGAGAGATGCTGCAGGACCAATTGGGTATCCAAGTGGCCTATTTTTTAGGGTTGCCAGGTGTCTGGTATTCGATCAGAAAATCCAATCGAAATGGGGCCTGTGCACTGTCCGGTCAGCACTGCTGACTGGACACCAAAAGTCCAATTACATCAGTAACCATGATTGGCCTCTACCACCAGGAGAGCGGGGGGAGCAGCTGGAAGACAAGGGATTCTAACAGTGCATGGAGTTTGGGGAGTGCAGCTGGCAACCAGTCTCTCAGCCCGGGATGGCACATCCCACCTTCTCAGCCTGACGGGGCCCTGACTCTCCAGTCCCTCGCTCCAGGGAGACACGCACGCATCCCATTACAGTCTGATTGGGCAGGCGGGTTCCGCATCAGCTCCTCCACCCTGGTTCTGCAGTTGGCAGGAGAGTTCCAGGGTAGGGGCCAGTAAGTGACAGAGTATTGAAAAAATGGAAAGTTTGCAACCCTAACTTTGCAGAATGAGTTGTTATGGGAACTAGAAGCAGCCCAGAGGTCTGTGACTGAAGAATGCTTACATAACATCTTAGGTTTTTTCATGCTATTCTGTGGCTAAAGGAAGAAAGAGAGGAACAGCTGCTTTGTGTTGGGTCAATAGTCTCATGTTGCCTTATTTAAAATACAATCTTATTGAATTCCATTCCTAATGCAACTCTTGGAATACAACTTGTAACACTAACTCTGATGTACAAGTTTCAATAACCTGTTCAACCGAGGCTGGGGGCTGGGTTCTATACTGTGATGTGGTCTGCTGGTGCCACTCAGGAAATGCAAGGCAGACAGTTCTACCCAGCTGGGAATTCTTGCAGCGTGACTTCATTGGGCATGTAGCTGGCATAGCCTGTTACTGTGCCACATGCCCTTGCAAGCTTCCACTGTGGTCTGACAATCCTCATTTTGTGGCCATCCCCTTGGAGCTCAAAAGCAGCTGCCATTGAAAAGAGTAGCTCCCAGCCTGCTCTCCT
This sequence comes from Sternotherus odoratus, assembly GCA_032164245.1. Lineage (NCBI taxonomy): Eukaryota > Metazoa > Chordata > Testudines > Kinosternidae > Sternotherus > Sternotherus odoratus. The sequence goes on along the minus strand of JAVMKO010000002.1, from coordinate 82,617,228 downwards.
CTACCCGAGAGCCATCACAGAACTGATCCCAGAATCCAGAGACACAGCTGCCAGATTATAATTAACAATCTGGCACCTTTTGTATTTAAAACTGTCTACTATACTAGTTCCCCAAAATATTTCAGTTTTATCCAAAGCAAACAGGCATAAAGAATTGGATCTCATTGGGATTTTTTCCCCACAGATGTTTTAAAACAATTTCTCAAGAAAGGTTGCTTTTCCAAATTGTGTAGACAGTGCCAGTGATAATGACAGGTAACTAGATCTTAAAGTTACTCACCAATGTTGATGCCTTTAAACAGCTTACTTATGTGTGCATATGTCTGGGGGGGTCATATTGCTTTCTGGCAGCTGATGAGTGCTAAATATTTACAGTTCTTTTGCATTTGGTTTATTAAATCTGAATCTGCAAATGTATTGGGTCTGACTCTGAATTTTCAAATGTCTTTTTTCTTTTTAAAAGTAAATTCTCTTCATCTTTATCTCTCTTACCCCTTAAATCTCCCCTCCCCCCAAAGGGCCTTATTTCCTCTTTTATATGAGTTCCTACTCGCTCATTCTCTTTCCTCTTTGTAGTAATACATTTGATTGCTAGTGAGAAATGTTAGGCATTGGATGCTGTGGCTAAATATTGCTTTAGCTAAATGAATGGTCATGTTTTTAGGTGAGACAGAATAGTAGCCAGTTTCACAGTGTAGCTAGTATTGCCTGCCCACTTATCTAGGAACTCTTATTTGTGCCTCAAGTAACACTATCACCTGCTTCCAACTTTTTGAGCACTGAGCACATATTGGGTACCATATGTAGTCGTTGAGGTTGAAAACCGCTGAGATCCAAGAGGTTCTAGCCAAGCACAAGACAATGCTTGGATATTATACATCCACTGTCATTCTTTTGTAGAATATGATCATTAATAAACTGTTTCTTTTGAGTTGTTCTGGTGTAAGAAATAGGAATCAAAGTTAGTTTGTTTAGCACCAAAAGGAACTGGAAAGCAGTACCTCCTATGAAGTTCTCAGGCATATATATTACAATATAAGTCATATTGGCAGTTATTACCACTGATGATTTCCTTTATTTAGAAGCTCACATCAGTTATATAATTAAAGTGTCATGCAAACACTTCTGGAATGGAGCATTTTGAGCACCGAGTTCTTGAGTCCAGCTGCTGAAACATTAGTCCATGCTGTCTTGAGGGTTGTTTTTTTCCCCTGGCCAGACTTGAATGCTGCAGTTCTGTGCTTGTGGCTTCTCCAGATAGTATTTTTCAATACAACATTCAGAAGAGAATATATATATATACTGTGCCTCAGCTGTTTCAGCATCTCTTCCTATACTTTAATAAGGACCTTCCCTGGCTCTCAGTTGCACAGTGGATTGATTTAAAAGCTACATGTGACTTGACTTTGACTTATTAAGAACATAAGAACATAAGAACGGCCATACTGGGTCAGACCAAAGGTCCATCTAGCCCAGCATCCTGTCTACCGACAGTGGCCAATGCCAGGTGCCCCGGAGTGAGTGAACCTAACAGGTATGATCGAGCGATCTCTCTCCTGCCATCCATCACCCCCCTCTGACAGACAGAGGGTAGGGACACCATTCATTACCCATCCCGGCTAATAGCCATTTATGGACTTAGCCTCCATGAATTTATCCAGCTCTCTTTTAAACCCTGTTATAGTCCTAGCTTTCACAGCCTCCTTAGGTAAGGAGTTCCACAGGTTGACTGTGCGCTGTGTGAAGAAGAACTTCCTTTTATTTGTTTTAAACCTGCTGCATGCCAATTTCATTGAATGGCCCCTAGTTCTTCTATTTTGGGAACAAGTAAATAACTTTTCCTTATTCACTTCCTCCACTCCACTCATAATTTTATATACCTCTATCATATCCCCCCTTTGTCTCCTCTTTTCCAAGCTAAAAAGTCCTAGCCTCCTTAATCTCTCTTCATATGGGACCTGTTCCAAACCCCTAATCATTTTAGTTGCCCTTCTCTGAACCTTTTCTAGTGCCAGTATATCCTTTTTGAGATGAGGAGACCACATTTGTACGCAGTATTCAAGATGTGGGCGCACCATGGATGGTGAACACTTGGGTCCATAGTATCTTCATTCAGCCAACTGGCATTTACACATTCTATGGGTACAACATTTTTCTTGGAGATTGTGCCCTTTCACACTGCTTTGTCAATGGAATTCAATTTAGTTATGCATTTTGAATGTCAGATGCACAGTGCAGTTTTAGAACTTAACTTAAAAACCTCTCTGCTTGATTAAGTCTTTTAAAGTTTTACTGGTGCTTGTATTTTGTATTAACTGAATCCATGCCCCCCCCCCATTCCTTTCCACCCCTAGGTTTTTCGACAAAAGGGGAACTTGAGAAAGATTAAATTCAGCTGATGGATGAATTTATGTGAAGAGGTTTATTAACATTTTTTGTCATTTTATCCAAACCAGCATCCCTCAGTGGTGATGAACTGTAATATGTTACCAACCTACTTCCAATAATTTTTTCTCTGTAGTGGCCCTGTGGTATAAATGAAGCTTTCCTTGATACAGCTAGAGCTGGGTGGATCCTAAAGAAACAAAAGTCTATGAAGATTAATTTTAAACAAAGCCTCTTCATTTTTCACTAGGAAGAGCATTTATTAGGAGAAACATCTCCCAAAATGTCAACTCTCGAGCAAAAAAAGCAGAATGCTCATGGGAAGTGAATTTTGAAGTCATAATTGTAGTAACTGCATCATGAACCCAATTCTAAGAATTACCCTCATCCCAAAAAAGGAACAGAAACAAATCATATGACTTATGGACTTACAGACTTCAATGCCTCTGAAGTCAATGGAATTTTTTCTGTTGATTTTAACATCAGGACCTATCTGTCATAGGGGTTAGGGCCAGAAGGGACCACCAGATCACTAAATCTGACCTGCTGGATAGCACAGACCATTAAACACCACCCAGAACTCACACACCAAGCCCAACAGCAGTATTAGACCAAAGTATGAGAGAAGACTAAACTGAACTATTTTGTGTCCTGTCAAAGGAAGCTTGAATTTTAAATTTTGATTGCTAAAATACTCACAACAAATGGTCACGAACAAGCTACAGATCAACATTTGTGCACAGAAATTATTCAGGAAACAACTTCAAATAATGACTAAATTTGAAGAAAAAAATGTGATCAGCTCACGATCATGGATACCTGGTAAACAGAAAAGAGGCAAAATTCATTGCATAAATTATTCATTATGAACTATTCCCAGCTGTTCCACTAACTCCATATGCCAGTGAAAGTCACTTAATTAAACTGATCCTTCATTTTATTTACCTATAAAATAATACTTATTGGGATGGGAATTTGAGAAGTATTATGATTATTAAATTCACTCGTATATGTAAAAAAATTTGAGATCTTTGGGGGAAAAAACACTACAAGATTGTCCAAGAAGGTAAAGCTAGGGGTAATGGGAGGAAATTGAGATATGAAACATATCAAGAAATTATTCTTAAGAATGAGATGCATTAGATTGCCAAATTACATCCAAAAAGAAGGGATCAACACTTCATTGATTGGCTCATTTAAAGTAGATGAAAAAGTTGAGAATGCAATGTAGTGAACTACTTTGTCCTGGCAGGAAATGGCCAAGATCATCTAATAGATCTTTTTCCATCTCTAATTCCTATGATTCCTTTTACATCATACCTACTTAGCTATGCTGATGCAAACTAATTTTTATTCCTGTTATTTAGCCTTTAGAACAGATGTCAGTTGCATTCTGTTCTGCTTCATGCTTATCAACAGATTACTATCTAAGTACTCATTTCAGAAATTGTATTTTTGTGATGATACATTAAACAGAAATAGAGCTGGCCTGATGTTGAATTATATATTAAGCAGAAATGAGGGGGAATGCTGTTGAAACTGGCTCAGTATTGTCTAGCACTTTCAAACATAATAATCTGACACTGTTCAGGAGAGTGCATGGGGTGAAAAGTACCCCATCTTTGGTTTCTCAAAGCTAGGGCTGCCACACATCAGAAAGACCACAACTTGTTTTTCAGCTTGACCTTGCCTTGCTGGCAGTTAGAAAAATCTTACTTTAGTTTATAAACAGGCTGAATATGAAATGGAAACATTTTACTGAAGGTAATATGAAACATCAAAGTGTCTTTTTCTTTTTAAATCATTTTGCTGATCATAAGAACACTTCAGCTAAAGCTGTATCTTATGCACAGATACTCAGAAGACACACACACACACACAGCTGTTCATTTGTACATATCTTTATTTTCTTTGGCTGAGAAATAAATGTTACTAAAAAATAATTTTCCCCCAGTGTGCAACTTGAGACTCATACCAATAGAAAATGACCAGGTCCTTTCATGTTGCTGACATTTAAAGAAATGTTTTTTTTTCTTTTGGTGACCCCCTGAGGGCTACCAACCTACAATTTTCATGAACCTTCATCAAAAGACCTTATCACTATGTGTCTAAAACCAAGAATAGCATTATCTTGCATAAAATCCAGCTGAACAAATCTAGCAAGGACCCAAAGGCATGATAAATTTAGAGCATTCTTAAATATTTAAAGTTCAAAACAGCATTTTCATTCTTGGCTTTAAGCCTACTTTTAATGGTTGCCAGTTTAGCACTTCTTTTTACAGCTCACACACAGTATATATAAATCCCCTAAGGTGCAATTGAAACAACGATGTTACATTGCACTGTAGTGGTTAATACTTTATGTCTTCCCATAATGCTCTGGGTTTCAGACACAGTGCAAGGACTAGATTTAACCACTCACATCTCACAATAAACACCACATTTTGGAATATGATTGCAGAAGGAAAGAAAGCTGGAGAATACAAAACATCTCTATAACCAAATACATTCATCTAAGGCCTGATTTAAAAGCCACTGAAATCAAATGAAAATCTTCCCCCTGACTCCAATGGGCTCTGGGTAGATGAAAGCTTTCATTTTTATTAGAAAGGATTAGTCCAGAAAACTCTTAATTAGCCATCTGATATTAAGATATGCTGTGGTGTTCAGGTATTTATTAATAATGAAGGCTTAAACTTTTCATGAGCTAATTAATATTTTATCTTAAATACTGTAACTATGCAATAACCTGTGGCAGCTTGTAATGATTGGATTGTGTTAACATGATAGTAGTAATTTTGCTTCCAGCAAGAAAAATCTTATGACTATGACTGATGCATATCACTGCTCTCTGGGGCAAATTCTGCTATCATGCAGCACTATGAGTGTATTTGAATGTATTCTGCAAACGAATGATATACTGTAACACAGCTGTCCTCAGACAGTACTCCAAGTAGGTCTAAAGAGAACTGTCTGGTTACCTAGTAAAGCCTTTTCTTCTTGCTCCCAGAGCCTGATTAAAAGAAGCTGACATACATTAAAATTGTTGCAGTTGTCAATGGAAGGTATTCCAAAGCCAATGACAGGGAAGGTGGCCTACACAGCTGTGTATGGGAGGGAAGTGGTCCATGAAACAATCATTCTATTAAAATGGTATCCACAATACTAAATTTTTGTGAGCCTTCACAGACTACATAGGGAGCTACTGTACATTTTGGTCCAAGAGATACAGTCTAATAACAGCAATAAAGATTAAGCAGTAATACCAAAATAATTATACAAGCACATCCCTCTTGTCCTCTGTAGGCAAAATTCCCACTGAGTTCAGGAGGAGTTATATGTGTATTTGAGCTTCAGATAACGTTTGCCTAAGAATCACGGTGCTAAAAACATAAATGGCCAGACAAGAAGTGTAGGCAAAATTCTGAGCTCAGAACTCCAGAGCCATCTCTGATATTCTTGCTTTCCTTTCATACAGCTGACGTCCCATCCTGCTGTGCTTACTTAGGCAAAACCCTCATGACAAATAGGATTTGCTTGAGAAGCACTTTATTGAAACAGGCTGTAGATTCAGATCACATTTAAGATTGTGTAAATCCAGAATAACCCCAGTACTTTCACAGAGGTTACCATAGTAAAATCTGAACCTTTTCTGGTTGAATTTATCACTACTATTTTTGTTCTTCCCCCTTCCCTTCTACAGTTCTTCCCACTAATTTATTGCATTTTGTCATAGATTGTAAACTCTTTGGGGCTTTGATTTCAGTTAAATTACTCTGGATTACACCAGTGTAAACTATATCAGAAACTGGCCCTAACTGGTGCATTGTTTCGAGTTTCCCTTAAGAACATCAGCTATTACAGACTTTGTACTTTAGAGCTACTATTGAAAATCTCAATGTTCAGGCACATTCATGGGTGATCCTTAACCCTTTATAATCTTGTCCTGCAGGATAGATCAGAAGTAAATATAAACAGATATAATTGATAATAACCATCATAATTTATTACTACGAGATTTGACCAAAAATTGATTTTCTGTTCCTTGGGAAATTTGTTTATGTTCTGAATCAGGACAAAATGTCAAAGATTCAAAACTTTTTGTGGAACAAAAGGTTTGGCAAAACTTTGATTTGGAAATGTTGAAACATTTCACTTTGGGTCATCAATAATTTTTGCAGCTGCCTGAACCTGTGATGCACCATGGTCCCATGAGCCCTGTCAAGGTGTCTTTCCCCACTCTGAACTCTAGGGTAAAGATGTGGGGACCCCACATGAAAGAAGAAATCACCCCCCCAAGCTTATTTTACCAGCTTAGGTTAAAACTTTCCCCCAGAACATAAACTTCCCCTATGTCTGGGCTTGGAAAACGCTGCCACCACCAATTTAAGCCCCCAAAACCATGGGTTAGGGTAAATTGGAACCCTCCTTAATATATCCCCCAAATCTCCTCCCTTTACCTGGGAGAGATTCGAGAACAAAGACCACAACCCTCACTTTCTGTGAGACGTGACCGATCCAAACCAGGTTCTATCCAATAGAACAAGCAGACAGAATCTTAAAAGGAAGATTTTAATAAAAGGAAAAAAAGGAGCATAAACCGCTTGTACAGAAATCAATAGAAGAACAACTCACTGGCATCACATAGTATAACTGACCCCCCCCCTTCTGAGAATTCTTCCATTGCTACAGCTTAACAGCAAAGAAACACTATGGACCAATTATCAAGAGATACAGTTCAAGCTTACAAATCACTTACTGCTGGACTTGGCTTTCTTAGAAGATTATCAAAATGTAGAATAGAAACATAGGTGTGGTTCCTCCCATAGCCAGGGAAATGGCACAGACAGACCCAAGGAGAAACTGAAAGTAAAAGCCCTTTCCTTTGTTCCTAAGGTTGATTACGTCATCTTCCTCTCTCGGTTGCTTCAGGTTAACCCTTTACAGGTAAAATAGTAATTCTAAGCTACTTCATACTTATGACAAGCCCCATGCACAGCCGGATTAATGCAAGGGTTTTATGGGTAGCACAGGGCCTCAGGTAAGGGGGCCCCAGCCCTGCAAAAATAAATTCAAATTTTTATATATATATATGAAAAATTGGGGTCAGCAACCACCTTTGGCACGTGGCCCATCAGGGTAATCAGCTGGCAGGCCTCAAGACACTTTGTTTATTTTGAGCGTTGGCGTCCACAAGCACAGGGCCCCACAGGCATCGCCCAGTGACCATGGTTCACCGTTCCTGGCCAACGGGAGCTGCTGGAAGGTCAAGAGGGTCAGATGAGACTGAATAATTTGGATCTAATGTCAATAGAGTATGACTTGCTTCATCAACTGGATTTTAGTGACATCATCGAGGATTTCTCAACCCCGAAGACCAGAAAGAAACTATTATAACAGCTGTTTAAGGTAAGAAGTAGACTATTTTGAATTAACTTAACTAATTAATTAATTAAAAGACTGAAATGTAACCACAGAAAGGCTTTATGTTAATTAAAAGGCAAGTTTAGTATAATGTTAATAGCCTCGATGCCATCATTGTGATCATTTTGTTTTAATTAGGAAAAAGATTTTTATACAGAGGGCCCCCACAAAGTCTAATAGCCCCAGCACAACAGGAGAGTTAATCCAGCTCTGGACCCATGAACCATCTTCAGCAGCTCTGTCTCAGGGAGAGACAGTGGCGAGCATGGAAGAGTCCACAATTCCCATAAGGCACCTTGCTAGATCCAGAAGATACTGACATTACTGTTCACCTGAGACAGGACATTTCATTGTGATTTTCCCAAAGGATTATTCCAGAAAAATCATCTTTTCCCACAGGAAATTCTGTTTCCAACTAAACCTAATTTTCCAATGGAAAATGTTTAATTTGAAATTATTCCGACAGCCCTAATTAGTAGTAGTAGTAGCAGCAGCAATTTATATGTATTGTTCTAGTAGCCAAGAGTACCAGTCAGGATCAGGGCCCCATTGACCAGGTACTTTACAATTCCATAGGAAGACAGTCCACTCCTCAAAGAGTTTGCATTCCACCTCATGACAGGCTGTAATAAGTGAGTATGGCAAACAATAAGAGGGAAGGGGAACAGAAGAGAAGAGTAACCATAATAAGTTCAAGCAGTTACCAAGGCTAAATGGGCCTGACTGAAGGGTTACCCCCAAAACAAAGCATGGGAGCAGAGAAGTAAACTTTTAGGCTGTGACTAGGAAATATACTTTTATATCATTGCAATGAATTTACTGCAGGGTAGGTAATAAAATCCACAGGTGCTGTACTGTAGAAGATTGACAAAGATAAAAGGATTTCTCTTTTCTCGCTCCCATCCACATTGATAGCCTTTGTGGGACTGGGCTAGTCCCAAGAGGAAAGTGTTATTAAAATATCCCAGTTTTAAATGTTCCAGTGAAGAGCTTTGCAGGTAACCTGAAATAAAGCAATGCATCTCATGCTGTGGCTCCCTTGCCGAAGAGACCGTATTAAATATCACAAGCACGATCCCCTGGTTAAGTGTCTGTGTGCCAAAGGTTATCTGGGAAGATGAGAAAGTACAGGCTTTTCAGAACTATTTTCTTTCTAAGGTTTCCATTGAGTTTGACAATCTCTAATGTTCATGAGAATGTTTATAGAAAAAAAGCGTAATGCAGACAACATCTTTGCAAAACCAATGATAAACAGCTTTTCCAGTGTACCTCAATCCTGATTTTCAATACCCCAAGGAGTTCTTATAATGGGCATTTTCTGTGGTGAGTTGTTGTTCACTGTTTGTGTGTGTGTGTGTGTGTATTAGTATTATTTGAGCTGGGAGTTCATGATACAGGTAAATATTACATGAAGAATCTAATAAAGCAAGCACATTAATTTGACTTGTAATCTAAATCTAAATTGGAAACCAAAGAGCTGATCCTCCACTGTCATGCCCCATCACCTAGGAAAGGAAGTGCAAGATTGGTATAACATGCTACCAAACCAGAATTGTCCAGCCGGGCAAATTGGTGGTAGTATTTTACACCCACTTTGGAATCACTTTTAAAAAGAATAAATGACTACACAAAATGCAAAGCGGAGGAGAATCAGACTTTAAAGCTTTTTAAAATAATTTTCACAGCAATGCCACCTATCAGATTCATTTAGTTCAGGCCTGCACAACATGCAGCCCGCACAGGCTCACTGTGCAGCCTGCGGAGGGGTGAATAGGGGTGGGGCAAGCCAAGCGGTGGGGTGGGGGGAAACGGAGCTGTGCGGGCAGGAGCAGCGAGCCAGCACGTGGGGGAGAAAGCACGTGCTTTATTTCAGGTTACCTGCAAAGCACGTGGGGGAAAGGTGACTGGTCACAACGGGAAGGTTGGGGAGGCTGAGGAGCTGGGGGGAGTTAGGGCGGGTCTGCATCGCGCTCCTGCAGGGTGGTGTGTTTGGCTCTGCACTGAGCCAAACATGCTCCCCCAGAGTAACACCACTGCGTGGCAGCACTTGGGGGGGGCTGCGTCGTGCACCCCCCCTCCCCTGAAGTATTGCTGCCACGCGGCAGCGATGGGTTGGATGTGGCATGGGAGTCCCAGGGGTCTGTCGGAGGTGCATAGGGGTTGGGGCAGTCAGGGGACAGGGAACAGGGGAGCTGGGTAGGGGATGGGGTCCTGGGGGGTGGTTAACGGTGAGGGGTCTCTGGAAGCGGCAGTCAGGGGACAAGGTCGGGGGGGTTGGATAGGTTGGGAGTTCTGGGGGGGTCTTAACGGGGGTGGGGGTGTGGATTAGGGTCAGAGCAGTCAGGGGAAAGGTAGATGGTAGGGTCCTGGGGGGGGTTTCAGGAGGGGGTAGTCAGGGGACAAGGAGCAGGGAGTCTTAGATAGGGGGTGGGGTCCTGGTGGGCAGTCAGGGGATAAGAAGCGGGGGGGGGGGGTTGGGATTTTGGTTGGGGAGTGGATGGGGGCGGGGCGAGGGCGGGACTTTTTGGCCCGCAGCTGGGTTTTTTGCAGTAATATGGCCCTCGACGCTTTCCGAGTTGTGCAGGCCCGATTTAGTTGTTCCTTTTTTCTTAAACTAATGAATCTCTACTTACCTCCTTATTCAGAGAATAATTTTGAATAGTAAGTACATTCAGTAAAATCAGTCATTATGCTGACAATTTACAGAACACACATATTAAAACCAGAATAAAAAGGGAGATAAAATTAATTAGATAAGTTATTGACAGCAAATAATTCAATCAGCTCTAGCTTTTAGTGTAAGAGTGGTCGGAATGGCAAACCTACAGCAGAAAGCCTTATAGTAAAACCTCAATCATTGTTCATCAATAAATGATGTTTATTTGAGGGTTCTATTGGAGTTACACCAGCATAAAACTGGAATAATACACAATTCAATCAGACTCATTGCATAGAAATTTTGAAACTTTTCAGGAGAATCTGTGATACATATCTGTGATACATATATATACACATCACATACTTTTTTTGCACGCAACATCATTTCAGCTATAAACAAAAACAAGCATTCAGTCTTATTCAAAACGAACAAAGAGTACTTGTGGCACCTTAAAAACTAACAAATTTATTTGGGCATAAGCTTTTGTTGGCTAAAATCCACTTCATCAGATGCAACTCACCAGCAACTGCACACCACACAACAAAAACACTAACCCAGGTACCTATCCTTGTAACAAAGCCCGATGCCAACTCTGTCCATATCCATTCAACTGACACCATCATAGGACCTAATCACAACAGCCACACCATCAGAGGCTCATTCACCTGCTCATCGACCAAGGTGATATATGCAGTCATGTGCCAGCAATGCCCCTCTGCTATGTACATTGGCCAAATCGGCCAGTCTTTACGCAAAAGAATAAATGGACACAAATCTGACATCAGGAATTATAACATTCAAAAACCAGCAGGAGAACACTTCAATCTTTCTGGCCATTCCATTAAAGACTTGTTGGAGTCAATTCTGAAACAGAAAAACTTCCAAAACAGACTCCAACGAGAAACTGAGGAACTGGAATTAATTTTCAAATTGGATACAATTAACTAGGGGCTAAATAGGACTTGTGAATGGTTCTCTCATTACACTAATTTATTGCATTTCCCAAGTTAATTTATCTTCAAAACTTGCTATCTAGTGCAGACACAGAAATCCATTTCAAAAGGATTTTTTTCTCCTGCTGATAATGGCCCATCCAGATTTAACAGACTCTTAGAATTGGTATGCTAATGCACAACTTTTTTCTTCTTCTTTCTGTGTGTATAAACGCATATTACTTCTGTTCCAGTCTATGCATCCGATGAAGCGGGCTGTAGTCCACGAAAACCTATGCTGAAATAAACTGGTTAGCCTCTAAGGTGCTACAAGTATTCCTTTCTTTCTTTACTAAAGATAGAGTTTATTACTGTGAATAGTCCTGTTGACCTTAATAGGACTATTTACAGCAATAAGGAGGACTATATCTGGTAGTGTTTTTAGGAGTGGGCGCTATGTATGGAGAAACATGGCATGCACCAGAAATGGACCAAAGGCAAAATGATACATATAAACAGTTTTAACAGTGTTCAAAACCCAAACTTACAGAAATTTTTGCAAAAGACTGCTATTTTTATAAAGGGTTGAACCAAAATATAATATGGATTTCTGTGAATATATTTCAAGTTTCTCTTTAAATGTCTTGTCTCTGCATAACATTCCTGCCCAGACACTTCTTCTTATACTATTGGTGGAAAGCAAACATAAAAATGCACTCACCTAATCTAAAGACCCAATCCTGACACTTTGTTGAGTACTCATATAAATTGCTTACGTTCTTAAATGTCTGCAGGATGAAGAATAAGTGAATTCAAATCTTTTAGGCTTTCATCCAGCAGCGTTCTTAAGCACATGCCTAACTTGAAGCTGAACAGGATTGCTTTCAGTCTTAAAGCTTTGCTCATGCTCTAAGTATTTTGCTAAATCAGGGTCTTAATCTCTTAATACTTGGTTCATAATTTGACTTAAATTACACATAAAGTGGTGAGTTCACTGATTTGATTTTATTCACAGGAACACAGGAACTGCCACACTGGATGAGACTGAGGTCCGTCTATTGCAGTGTCCTATGTCCAGCAATGTTCTCACCAACCCATTTCTGAATCTTGCTACATCCTTGGGCTTAATGACTTCCTGTAGCAATGAGTTTCACAGTCTAACTACATGTTGTATGAAAAACTATTTCCGTTTATCAGTTTTGAACTTTCTGCCTTTAAATTTCATTTAATGTCCCCATGTTCCTGGCTTATGAGTAGGTTTGGAAGAATTAGATTTCTATATATACAATTTTGATGGATAGAATCAATATTTATTTTTAAAGTATCTTTTATTTTTTTATTGATTTAAATTTTCACATGTGTGCAAAATTGTTATTTTAAGCATCTTTTTCAATTTTATCTTTTTTAAATATTCACACTTCCAAGAAATGATGAGGGGTGTCAGACAATAGTTATTTAGTGACAATAGACATTGCTATTCAAAAAGTTAAAGCTTTATAATCTTTAAAACACAAATTCTCAGCAGCAGGTGTCAAAATATGCAAAGTAAATATTCTTAGATCAAACTTCTAATTCTAAGCAGAATTTTTCTTACTTTGCCTATCTGTATATTTCAATTCTCATCAATATTTTTTCCATTGTTTTGTGGTATATGGTGAAATTAATGCTTACCAACATTAAGCAAAAAAAACCTTAATTATTCCAAACTACTTATGAGACAAGGAGAACAGAAATCCCTGATCTGCCATCTCTGTACCATCTGTTATTTTATATACTTTTACTATGTTCCTGTCTTATTCATCTGCTTTCTAAAATAAATACACCCAATGTATTCAATCTGTCTTTCTATTAGAGTTTTTTATGCTCTTGATCAGTCTCCTTGTTTTTCTCTGAACTCCCTCTATCTCTGTAATATCCTTTCTGAAACAGGGTGACCGATACTGCACACAGTATTCCAGATAAGACCTCACTATTGATTCCAATCAAGATTTCCAAAATACCTATATCGGAAAGCAAACCGAAAGTGGATGTGAACACAGTTAAAATGAGTTACTTTTCCAAATCAAACACATATTCATGGATTTTTTTCAGTATTAGCACAGCTCTAGGAAACATACAAATAAAGGTGAGTAAACAGTTTCCAACTACTTTGTCATTACACAGTGATAAGGCGCAAGGCATTACTATATAGAAAGGGAAGAGTGAAGGAGTTCACCTATGGCTTAATGCACATTGTTGTGTGAGAGAGGCTAGGTGTATAATATGCACCTGGTGACACGTGCCAACTCAGACCTTAATCTCAAACTTATAAAATTGCCATTGACTAGAAGATGTAAGCAGCTTTTCTCTAATTAGCAACATTGTAAAATATACAGGAGTCTTCCTGAATGGAAACTCTCAATACAGACGAAAAAACCACTACTATGGAGACTTCAGGTTTGGTGGTATGGGCTTGTGGTCTAGTGTATCAGCATGTCTACACTTACCTCCGGAGCGATCGATCTAGCAGGGAATCGATTTATCACATCTAGTGAAGACGTGATAAATCAACCGCCAAGTGCTCTCTCATCTACACCGGTTCTCCATCAGAGCGAGAAGTGTAGGCGGAGCCAACGGTTGAGTGTCAGCAGTCGACCTAGCGCAGTAAAGACACCGCAGTAAGTAGCTCTAAGTACGTCAACTTAAGCGATGCTATTTTCGTAGCTGAAGTTGCATAACTTAGACCGACTTAGCTCTCCACTCCTGCCCAGTGTAGACCAGGCCTAAGTCTCTATATTCCTTTTCTGAAGGCAAGGATGTTCATTTCTGTCTCTCTGAAGCATACAGACTTCCTTGTATGTTTGATAGATGTTATCTGGCCCTTCCCCCAAAGGATCTGGAACACCTTTGGCTCTTAAGTCTCTGTAAGGGGTTAGGCAGGGGAACGCAGGCCCACTCACTCCACTGAGTTCCAGCTCAGGGCCCTTAACTCAGGCAGGCAGAATCAGTTCTCAACAAATTATCCTCCTGTATCCTGAGCTCCTTCCTATCTTTCTTGGGTCCATAAGCTTCTGCAGCTAGAAGTTCTGGTCGTCCCTTCTTTGGGTTGTTGTCACTCTGAGGCAGCTTCTCATGAGCTCATTGCCAGGATCTTCTCTCTCTGGTCTGCTTGCTCCTTTGGAGCTGCCCCATCCTCCTGCTTCTCAGCTCTTTTATTCTCCCAGCAGTGATGAGGGTGCTGGCTGGAAATACCCGCATTAACTTCTTGCTTGCCAAACCTACATAATATATACATATACCCCATGACAGGAGGTTATTTTAAATTTCTAGTCATACTGGAAAATAAATAAGCTCAACAGCATTTCAAATATCCACTTTTTCTCCATTTTACTTGCAAGGCATTTTTTGTCCAGAATCAAATTTGTTCCTTTTCTTGCTCTGCGAATTGAAATATCCCACAGTGCTTTCATAAGAGAAGTTTGCACATTATCTCTCCATTTGAAGCTATGCAGCATGTTCACAGCATCACGTTTCCCAGAGGACAATAACCTTATAAAAATCAAAACTGTACCAGGAAAAACCTGATATTTGAAGGTGTTAGGATACAAAACTGAAGAACAGTTTCATATGACTGCTCAGTCAAAGGTTTACATCCCTATGGATTGAACAAGGAGAACGGGGGTGGGAGGATAATGGCATATCATCTTGTACAATGCATTTAAGAATTAGCTTATTATGTTTGTAATATACCACCCTTATATTAGAGGCTGTACCATCATTGTTTCCTGAAATTCCAAGGAGATTATTGGACTCTAGGCATGGATCCTTTTCTTGCCTGAAAAGGAATTAGTGGACACAGGCCCAAGCCACTGTATTCTTAATTGAATGTGCTAATAAATATAATAATCTATTTTCAGTACTAATATTATTTATTGATGTATATATGTGAAGAGGGTTATTAGATGTCAACAAAAATATTATATTTTGTAACTCATAGTTATAAATACAAAAGTTACATAAAATTGGCTCCTTTCAGGTCCTCAGACAGGCAGCAGGTTCTCTCTCTCTGCTGTCTCTTCTAAGATGTTGCTTCTAATTCCGCTGTGTCTTTTTGTCTTGATTCCTTCCTGATCATATAAAAATACTTTCCTCAGAGCAAATGTCTGAGTTATCAATCTAAATTATAATCCCTCTCAGCCAGGATTTAGAGCTATGTATCACTCTTCTCTAGGCTTGAAGCTAGTATTGTACAAGTGCCTTGCCCCAAACATTGTCCATCTGTACTGCAACCTACAGGAAACACACTAAACTTCAATAAACCTCTTTTGGAAAAAAAGGCATTTAGATATGATGCTAACTGGTCATGGACAGCTATCATCTATTGTTCTCAATCTATCTATCAAATGTACATGGTCGCTATTATGATAGCATCCACAAAGGACATAGGTGTTGCAGTACTCAGTGTCACAATACCTACTTTTAAGAATCAGAGAGGTAGCCGTGTTAGTCTGGAATAGCAGAGGTAACAAAGAGTCCTGTGGCACCTTAAAGACTAACTAAAGTATTGGAGCATAAGCTTTCGTGGACTAATACCCACTTCGTTGGATGCAAGCCACTTTACTTTAGTTAGTCTTTAAGGTGCCACAGGACTCTTTGTTACCTCTACCTACTTTTAGGTGCCCCAGAACTCACAGGAACAACAACGTGATCCACAGAGCCTGAGTTAGGCTCCTAGGCTAGCTGTACAATGAATGGGAAGAGATAAGTGCCTTAGAATGAGATCCGCCAAACCCAGTCACTGCTGTGGCACCACTTTGAGGGGGATTGCCATGGAGTGTACCACAAATACTAACTACCTGGAGAGGAGATGTGATGGTCAGAATCCCATTTGCAAGCAAATTCCTTGACTTCTTTCAAGGCAAATTGGAGTCCAATGCTGACGAATATGGTATCCAGATTGTTACATCTCACAAAGTGGGCCACCAGTTTGCCAATCACTGACTTACTTCTCATAGCAGGCGAGCACTAACCTCCCAAAAATATGAGTAGTATCTTGCTTTTCCTTGAAGGTAAATAAAATCACTCCTACCTTTTCCCACACTCACATGATAACACAGTCTCTTTCTGATGCCACTTATGACACAACTTGAAGGTATTGTAGCCTTCTATGAAAAAGTGAAGTTCTTTGCCTGAGGCCCTGCCCACCGCTGACTCCTCTCAGCCCCCTACCAACTCCATCACTCAGTAAAGGCCAGTAAAAAGTGCCCCTGCCTGTTCCAGTTCCTCTGTTGCTAGGTGACCAGTTTTCAGCTGGAAAGTCTGCTTTAAAAGTGAACCTGGTAGTGTCCAATAGCACTTCTGTAAGAGATTCTTCCTTCCCCCCACTCTAAACTCTAGGGTAAAAGAGGGGGGTCTCTTATGCAGACCACTAAACTTTAAGCTACTTTTCCTGCCTCAATTAAATCTTTTCCCCCAAAACCCAAACTCTTCCAGTTGGGGATTGGATCCAGCTGCCACCACCAATGCAATTATTCCAAACCCATGGACTGGGGCACATTGGAACCCCCGAGAACACCACCTCCCTCTTCCTGGGAGATCGGGACACACAGGATATGCTCCCGCCCCTCCCTTTTCAGCCTAGGAGAGAGATAACAGCCCACAGACTCTCACTAGCTGAGAGCCTGTCACAGATTCTAAGCTCAGATCACTTTAATGGAACTACAGACAATTCTTATAGGTATAAAAGTTTAATAAAGAAAGAAACAAAGCATACAACTAATACAAACTTCACAGATATAAAGCTTTCTAACCTGAGTCTCCTTGCATAAATTAGCCCCCTCCCCGGGGATTTCTCTCTCTCTGCTAAACTCTACAGTTTAAGGACACCAGAGATCAAGTACAAAGCTTATGCAATCAATGTCCTACATAAGTTCATCTAACTTATGAATATATGAAGGAAAAGGAGGAGATGAGTTTCCATAGCTGGAAAAAGGTGGAGTCAGCCCAAAAGCCTCGGACGAACTGAGACTAACTTCCTGGTTTGTCTCTAGGTCGGCTACTCTGACGTCACCCCCCTCTCCTGTTCAGTTAACCCCTAACAGGTAAAACAGCAACTCCAAGGCACTTTACACTCATGACAACTGTTGACTGGATACTAAAAGTCCAGTTACAGAAGTTACCACAATCAGCCTCCCTCTAAGAGGGTGGGAAGACCAGCTGATGCTGCCTGGAGGAACTGCAACTCAGCTGGAGAAAGAGAGAGAACTGGCTCCCAAGGACCCAGCTCCAATGGAAAGAGGTAGGTACCAGTTCCGTGTCGCCCCAGGGGGGATCCTGTCCACCCCGCTGTGCTTGCCCCCAGTCCCTGCCTCACTCCAGGGACCAATCCAGGCAGCCCCCTGCTGGCTCCAGCCTGAGCTCCCCAAAACTCTGCCAGTGCCCCTCACTTCTGACCCATCATCCCCAGCCGGCCCAGTGCTGGGCTCCCCCCACAGAAATTAAGGCATAGTGATAGACGAAGGCCACAAAAAAACCCCACTCCCTCTTCAGCACAGTGAGAAGAGCATTAGACATCACTTTTCTGTTGTTACTGGAAGTTGTACATTTTAATCTCTATGCATATATTGCCATCTCAAGGATTTTTATTCTAATCCTGCTCTGGTATATATATACAGTATGTAGTTTTGTTTTATGATTCTACTAGTATGTAGAGTTCGTTACGATGTCCAGATGTCTTTGCTTTTTGGATGCCAAAGAAATTAAACACTACTCTTATTGATCAGAATAAGACATTATTTAGTAATAAATGTATTAAGATCTGGCTTTAGGAAGTGCCATGCACTGAGTGGTCAAATATTGTATGGGATTATGAAGGACCAAATTATGCCCATGTATGAGGAAAAGTTTCATGCATGTTTATGTGTGCATTTCTTGGAAGTGTATACTTGGTCTACATGATTATGTTTTGTTGTTTGTCAGAAAGGAAGTATATGGGCACATAAAAGTATACGGTGGGGTGGGGGAGGTGGAGAGGATCGAATGATGGAGAAGGTGGAGGAGGGAGAGGAGCAACTGGCGGGGCCTCGGGGACAAGAGACAGGACAGCGGAGGTCCCCGTACTCTTGCTGGAGTGTCCCAAGAGGTCCCATCAGACCACAAAAGGTTAATCTGGCCCTGTCCCGGGATCTCTGTAGCTCTCCGCCCTGTCAGTCAGTTTATCCGGTTCTGAGCTGTTGTCTCTGGGTGGTTCTTTAGTAGCTTGCTGGCAGGGGTTCCCTTCTCCAGCCTGCTCACTCCAATGATAGCTTCCCTGCTCTTCTCCTTCTTAGCCCTTGTATCCTCCCAGTTGCTGTGAGACTGCCAATCAGTGCCTGCATTAACCCTTGTTTCTGGGATACCATATGATATATACACCCCATGACATCTCCTCAAACCTTAACCTGGTCTATATTGGCAGATAGAATGATGGGACGTTCTGCGCATCACTAGATACCCCCACAATAGATACCCCAACCCTAATAGCATCCATCCTTTCATACCCCAATTTGTTTCAACTTTCTGTGCACTACCACATAAGGAGCTTGTTTCTGTGCACGGCCACATAAAGAGCAGAGCACGTTTCTGTGATGTATGTTTCTCGCTGCTTCCTACACGAGAAGAACTTCTTATTTACCCATCCCCCAGTAAGTGTAAGTACTGAAATCATTAACCTCTTCTGTGAGCTCCTGTTTCATATATTAATTTTAGTGACATGTTTGCATCCATGTCTGCCGTTCCATTTACTGCAACTGAAGCCAGAGCCTGCTTGCTGGCAGAACAGATGACTTGGGTCTTTGTAGTCTGTGTGAACTGGCAGAAGAGCAATATAATTGAATGACAATAAAACATGGGCTCAAACAAAGAATGGGAAAAAGAACAATAAATATGTGGCAAAAGCTTCCTGACAAATAGACAAAGCAGTAATTAACTGCCTCCTACCAACAAGCTACAATTAGCAAGAGCAGAGCTAATGATTATAAGTCATGCTGGTGATCTTTTGTTTTGGCATTTAGATACACACACACAAAAGCTTCCCGGTAGAAAGCATGTTTCAAGAGAGCCTCCTCCATCAGCCTATTATCATAAACTGTCATACATTGTCATCTCTCCTGGGAACAGCTGCCTGACAGCAACACTGCATTTCTAAATAATACATCAAACAGAATTTGTCATTTACAGCCATTATTGCGCTTCTCTGTGTATGAGCTGTAGCTCTATTTTCTTATTAATTTAGAATTTCAATAGCCATCTTTGGTTGCAAGGGGGAGGAGGAAAAAAAACTGCTGGAGGAAAGATGTCATGTGTAAAGAATTGTTAGAGCACAAAATACAAAACACAAATAAAGAACTGCGGTGGAATTTGCAGGTAGAAGGAAAGGTGCTCATTACCTGCTGACATAATGACTTATGCCTCTCCTGTCAGTGTAACTAATTCAGCCCATGGGGGTACGCAAGTTTGGTTCATTATTTCATAGAGTGAAGGGTGTGTAATATGAAATAAAATAAATAAACATCAACAAAACAAAACAAACAAAAAAAGCATCCATGGAAATGTCACTTCCCAACGGTGAAGAGAAAATGGCCCTCTAAAAAAATCCGTAATACAAGAGAGTACTCATTAGTTTTAAGTGTCTTTTGCCAATCCAAAGTACACTATCAAGAAAGATACTAACCTCTTTCTTCTGAAGTTCCTCTCTGGAGCTTATGTTCAAGCTAATTTCTAAATACAAAAATAAAGAACTAAGTATCTATGTGAGGAGCCTTGTTTGCAGTGTTGCTGTAGCCATGTTGGTCCCGGGCTATAAAAAAGACAAGGTGGACCAGGTAGTATTTTTATTAGACCATGAAGAACCTCTTCTTCAGGTCTGGGAAAGGTAATCAAAGTGTCACAGCTAAATACACACTGGAACAGATTATCAAGCATAAGGAGTTAAGACATGTTGCAAGAAAGCATTCAAATACAGTGCTAATTAGCACCTCTGCAGTCATATGATAAAGGAGAATTAGTGGGTCATAGGAGGCTGTAATGAGACAAAAAAGTCTCTCTGTTGAGTCCATGATTTTTGGTGTCTATTAGAGTTATATATTTAAGCTCCCAGGTTAATCTTTGGAAGGTGTTGAGCAGGTTTCCTTTGAGAACAAGGACAGAGAGGTCAGATATGGAGTGATTGTTTTGTGAAAAGTATTCCCATGGGTGATGGGGTGTTTATCATTTTTTTCTGTAACAGTTCATTTGAGAGCATAGTGATTGTCCAATTTTGGGGTTCAGTCCCCGTGGATGACTGCAGTCTGAGTCACCAGTGTTGCCAACTCTCACAATTCTGTCACAAGTCTTGCAATGTTTGGTGCTTTTCTCAAACCCATAAAGTCAGCAGAGACACATTCTCTCTTTCTCTCTCTTTAAATAAAAGTACATTTCTACCTCTTATGGCTTCAGGAAAATGCTTGAAAATGTTATATTAGTGCATTCTAAGGCTTCCAAAACCAAACAGCAAATAAAAATAACCCAACAAGTATTATATATTTTCCAAAATCTCATAATTTTTAAGCCAAGGTCATGATGTTTTCCTGAGGTGAAGGGTCTGACTCCTGATGTTGGTATGACTGGAGTTGGATACTGTGTCTGTACACAATCATATGAGACAAAGCTCCAAGTCTATACTTGTGGGTCCTGCGTTTCCTGGCGGATTTCACTAGCCCCAGAAGCTCACTGTGACCATCCACTTAGCCCTTCTCTCTCTAGAGACAAGGTCACAGCCTATTGAGCCATTTTCATCATACGCCAGTGAGGAGAAGTTATCCTTCCTGGCACAGACTCTGTTGTCTCCCTAGTCTCAGTGATTAATTGGGGAAGGTATGAAGGGGGGAGCCCAGGCCCGCCCTCCACTCCGGGCTCCAGCCCAGGGACCCTAATAGTATCAGCTAAGATGGCTGACCTTTTAGCCACCAAACACAATACAATTCCCTGGGCTACTTCCCCACAGCAGTCCCTGCTTCTTCACACTCCACTTCACCCTTACCTCAAGGCCTCCTTCCTCGCATATGATATGTTGTCTAACCACTCAGTCTCACCAACAGCACAACCTCCTCTCACACCTCCTGAAACCCACACCCACCTGACTAAATGGGAGGGTTTTTTAAGTGGTTTCAGCCAGCCCCTGATTGGCTTCAGGTGTCCCAATCAGGCTAGCTATTTCTGCTGCTTTCTAGAACCTTCTGTTTGGCTACCCAGAGAATAGACACCTGCTCATCCTGAGGCTGATATACCTCCCTTCCAGCACTCTCCTATACCCTTCTGGTCTGACTCCGTCACACATAGTTCATTACATTATTATTTGTAATAGAAAATATTGTTATTGCTGAACCCTGGTTGAGTGCATGTGGGCATGTATGCTTTTGTGTCTATCCAATGTACATATATATTTGCTTTATTGCAGTTATCGCAATTATCACAGGTATTAATCTACCTTAAGAGCTAAGGGATAAATTATTGCCTTGCCTCCATAGTAAAGGGACATACATCTTGTGCTGGTCTGGAGGAGTGCTATATCTATGGCATCATCTCCTCCTTTCTCTGACCCAACATAGACGTTTTGTGGGTATTCCATGGAGATCAGGCTCTGCGAGGACTGCAACTGGCACTGTGAAGTGGGGCAGCCATTCTCACTACATTGGGCCCCCACACCATAGCCATCATCAACTTGGGTTTCCCCTTGCCTCATCACCAGGTTCTGAGAGCTGAAGCAGCAAGGAGTTCATGGGCATTTTTCTGACAGTTCCAAAGAAACTTGAGGCCAATAGGAGCAATGGATTCTCTGCTGGTGTAAACTGGAATCACTCTATGGACTTCAAATGAACTGTATCTATTTGAACTAGCACAGAATTTGAGCCAATGAGTGGAGGTTTGCAGGATTTCTATTTCCCTCTTAAGCCAAAACTTTCAAAGAGAACAATTCTAGGTTAATTTAGTATGTTTGAAAGCTACTTTAACATTATCAAGGCTGTCAGGATTGCCTCCCCACTCTGAACTCTAGGGTAAAGATGTGGGGACCCGCATAAAAAAAAATAACCCCAAAGCTTATTTTATCATCTTAAGTTAAAACTTTTTCCTCAGAACACAAACTTCTCCTCTGTCTGGACTTTGTAAACTAGCTGTCACCACCAATTTAAGCCCACAGAACAATGGGTTTGGGTAAATTGGAACCCCTCCTTTAACACCTCCCAAATCTCTTCCCTTTAGCTGGGAGAGGCTTGAGAAAACAAAGACAACCCTCACTTTTTCTGTGAGACTTGCCCTATCCAAACCAGGATCTACCCAATGGAAACAAGTAGTCAGAGTCTTAAAAGAAAGATTTTAATTAAAGAAAAAAAGAAGGAATGTACAGAAATTAACAGAAAAAAACCTCACTTGCATCACACAGCATCACTGACCCCCTCCCTAGGGATTCTCCCTCTGCTAAAGCTTAACAATATAAGGAACACAGTGGATCAATTATCAAGTGGTACAGTTCAAGCATACAATTCACTTACTGCTGAACTTGACTTGTTAGAAGATTATAGATAGGCAGAGTAAAAATCATAGGTGTGGTTCATCCCATAGCCGGAGAGAAAAGAGCGAGAGAGATAAACTAAAACTAAAACTCTCTTTGTCTCCGAGGTTGATTAGCATCTCCGGTTCCTATTGGTCCTTAACACCCCCCCCCCCTTCCAGGTAACCCCTATCTTAACCCTTTACAGGTAAACAGTAATTCTAGGCTACTTTATACTTATGACAGAGGCAAAAAATTAAAGTGTGATTTTTTTCTTAATTATTGGTGGCGGGATTCATTTGCAGTGGATGTCCCCAAAATGGCCATTGAATAATACTGAGACACTGCAGGCATGAACTACAAGGTTCCTAATTCACATTAATCTAGTCTTGTTTTGAAAAGGGCTTTGCTAACATGAACTAGGAACCTTTTAGTTCACACCAGCAGAGCTCGCACAGGGGTGCTACACCGCAACACTGCTATTCACACCCCCGTAATCTAAGCTTCAGGGCAGTGTAAACCAGCTCTTTTCTCCTCAGAAAAGACACTCCTTTCCAGAAGCACTGTAGATATTTTCAGGTGAGAGGTGCACACTACACATACTATCAAGAGTGACTTATATGAGCTCTATTTTTGGATGCCTATGACACTGGTGCAGAAGCTTGAAATCTTGTTGCCAGCAGTAAATTTGATAATATTTCACTTTATAGTCAGGCTATTTCTAGTGTACAGTTAATTTATCTCAGCTGCCAGACAGATTGACTAATTAACAGATGTTCAAGTAATAAAATATTCAGACTTTCTAAGCATCAAATAAATTTTCCACACAAGTATACAATTAAACTATCAAAAAGGGAAGGATGTGGAGGTGGGAGGGACTAAGGCTGTCAGCAGCTACACAAGAGATAGGAAGGGGCCATTAATATAATGGAGTATTTGAACTGATCCGTACCATCAAAGAACAATCGTTGCAATGACTTGAAAATGAAAAAAATATCAGCAAAGGAGGAAAGAAATAGAAATGAATAAAAAAGTGAAAGAAAGGAAGAGAGACTTTACATGCTTACTCTAATACTTCTCCCCCTTCCTTTTCTTTTCCTTTCTTTTAAAGTGAGATTTAAAAGTAATGAGTAATGATTGACAACCCTAGAGAATGAAGCTGATTGTTCTACTAAGGACACTCTATGTTGTACTGGGGAAACAGCACCTAGGAAATACCCATTGTTTAAGGAGACTATCCTGCAGTGTAAAGCTTTTGGAGAATCTCTAGGCCAAACCCCCACCCAATCCTTGGCATATGGGGAGAGCAAGGAGAAGGAAAGAGCATGCAACTGTTCTCTGGCTATCTCTGCTTTCCTTGAGCCATAAGGGGGCATGGGAAATAATTAGAATAGCCTCATTGCAAGAATTAAATTGAGCTGTTTAGAAGGGGAAAGATTTTTAGTCAGACTATTTAAATGTCTTTGGTTTCTTGTTTGTTTGTGACACAACCTATTTAAATTCAATAACATTTTGTATAAAGGAAGATTTTTTAAAAATATTTAGCACCCTAAGAATTCCATTTAGGTGTTCAGAATTCTCATTAAATTTCCCTTTGACCTCCAGAATTTCTGGAAGACTAAAGTTGATATCTCTGATATATCTGAGGTTTAAAAAAAGTAGGAAAACAAATAAGCAAACACTATATTCATAAAGGGTGGGGGAGGATCACCCAATTTTTGAAGCATTTTTTCAATTAGCCTAGAAGTGAAACACAGACTTCATCAGGTTTGAGTTTTAGTCTGATTTTCAAACCTACAATGTCTAGTGTATTTGTAATTGGAAAAAATGATTCTGCCCATCCCTATTTCACTACCTTAGCCTATAAATGTTTTTTTTAGCAGCTCAGCAAGCAAGTAAATGATTTTGCTCTTCTTTTAACACCTTTTTTAGGTTAACTAGACACAGCATTACCCAAAATAAACTATTACAACAGAGACTCAAATGTTTGTTTTTTAAAGATGTAAATTATATCACCAATAATTATCACATTGTTTGACTGTGAAGATTGCACTAATTCTGTGCACAAATGCAAAGCCTCTGCCCTCAAATAAGATAAACTATGCACTACATTAATGGGATTTGTTTTGTGTTCTTGTCTGCCAACCACCTGCTGGCCAAGCATGAGCGCTGACTGGTTAATTTGATTAAACATCTGTATGGGTAGATCTTGTTGTTTTTTCAGCTCCAGAAATGTAACAACTCAGTGGCTGACTGACAAATTGTTGTTGAAATAGATCATGTATTTAAGGTATTCTAATTCAGAATACCATTACTAGTCTCTGAGAAAAAACAACACTCAGGAATCCCACAAGTTCGTTTTTCCTTTTATTAAAAGAACTTTCCTCCCATTCTCTACCTCCCCTCCCCCAAAGTGAAATGATCTGTAATAGATTTCTCTTTAATGGTTATTTTGGGAATCGGGCACAGACATTTTCCATTCTGATATACAGTCCCTTTAGTTTTGTCACATTGTTCTCTGTGCAATAATGTGTGCTACCATGGTGATACAACTCATAGCTATCGGAACAAAACATTCTAAGTTACACTATCTTCTTAATACAATAGAGATGTTTAGGGGAGCGTAAATGCAGGCAAAGCCTTGTTTAGGCCAGTGTTTTTCCAGAAAGAGGCTAACATACCATAATATAACATAATATTCAGCAGAATCAATCATCTAGTTTGCAAGTGTGAAGTAAAATTAGTTGAACTGCATGTTGTTTTACTTGGAGAGGCTTTACCTGTGTCCAAAATCATTTAGAAGTGTGGGGTGAGAAGAAGGGAGGAAAACCAGTATCTTATTTGTGAACAAATACACTTCTTGTCTGGAGAATACTATTAACTCTTTGGCCCTTAAGGACATTAATCTTTAGAATTCTAAGACGAGGGAAAGTAGGCAAGGAAACTTGGCTATCGTTTCTTTTCCTCTCTACCAGCAGTCTCCTCTCTCCATCAGTTTCTACTTCCTCCCTTTCCCTCTAATATCGGAACTGAGACTCTTTTTTCCCTCCATAGTCTTTTCACAGCATCCATCTTTCCCAGAATGCCAGAAGAGTTCTCCCTTTGATAGTGGGCCCACATAGTCATGGTACCAAACCACCTCTCTTAACCCATTTCCCCATCCCACAGGATTAAATAGGTCTTGGCTCTACACCAAAACTTAGTGCAGAAGATGGAGTTATGAACAAAAGTGACTGTCTCAGCTTTTCATTCACCTACGGTTGGGACACCATATTTGCACTGAAGATACTCTACTCTGGCACTGCTACTTTTTTCTGATCACCCCAAAAATGTATTCTTTTTTCTCAGTCTCCTTGTTCATTGGAGAAATTAGACTCTAGAATTATTACTTGGATGTTTAGGATAGAGTTTTCAAAAGGCAAGCTTTATCTTCATGCAGAAAATGCAGAAGAGTCATTAAAATAAATGTTATTCATCTGAATTACTTTTGTAAAAAATGAGACAAAGTTCTTCTCTCTGTTTCACTGTTTGACTCTCGTATCCAGAGTTTAAATCTCTGTCCTATAAATTTAGGTATTTTTATTATGTTCATCCTCACTAAGATATTGATGCATTTCTGACCAGGCATATTATAGCCCCTTTTTGACCTAAGCATCTAGTCAAAGTTTGGGACATATGGAGTCATGTATTTTCTTTGTTGCAATCTTGCTTATTTATAAGGAATGTACAAAGTCTTGCTTCTCCAAAGGCAGGAGAAACCAAAAACAAAGGAGAAGTTTCTTAGTTTACAGCCCCACACCTGTTTAGCCAACAGACACAAAAGCTCTCTTTTTTTCCAGGGTCACATTGTGCTCACAGGCTACTGCTTGGTTTTCTTGCTTTTTTGCCTCTGCCTCTCTCTTTGTTCTTGTCTGTTCTCAGTTTGTGTGTGTTCTGCCTCCCTACCCCCTGCCCCCAATACTCAGTAAAACCTCACTACCCACACAGTCCAAACTCTGGGGTGGGTTCACAACCCCCTTTTGTGTTAGGTGGGGGCTTCAGATTAATTCACCCTGACAGTTATGTTGATTGAAGGGCGTGTTCTCACCCAATCTCAGAGATGTTTGTGATCCAAGCAGTCACCAGTACCTCTCAGGATAACAATATTCTACATTCATCCTATGGGCAAAATTCTCAACAATATTAATGGAAGTTCTGACTGTGACACAAGAGCAGAGTATCCAAGAGATAGTCACATTAAGACATGGAGGAGAGTGTCTGGGTATCTAATGGTTGGATGAAGGTATATTGCTGTGAGTTGGCTTAGATGGCTGAAAGAAAACTGCTGCATTTCTTATCTGACACCTCACTGGAAGCGAGAACATAGCAAACTTTTTAAACTGTCCCAATAACAAGGAACATTGGTTCAGGTCTACAAAATGGTTGACAACAAACCCTTTCATTCACCTACTAGAATTGTCCTGAGGCCAGCCATATAAACTACAGTGGGACAATGGGGCCCACATGACAATTACACACTGCAGAACAATACTAAGAGATATGAGGTGTCTGCTGCTGCCTTTCACATCACTTGTCTGTTTGGCTATCATAGTCATTTCTTATCAACTTGGCTTGAAGCCCACCTGAAGTAAAACAAAACCTTTACACAGGGAACTTTCCTTCATGAAAGTATTCCCCTTCCAAATCAAAATCTTCAATCAGGCCTTGAAATGTTGTAGCAGAAAGAAAAAAAAGATACACTTTCTGAAAGTCTGCCTTTCAACTCAGCAAATCGATGTTGGTTTCCTTACACATTCATTTCTTTTATTGAATGTAATCAAGCAGTAAGGGGAGCACTTTGTTACACTCAGGGTTAAAGTAATATAAAGGTCTCTGTGGTTTGGGGCAACTGTATGGTAAATGGGCATACAGGACTTCCATGTATATATGGTGCTCTTCTGGTATGCTCTTCAGTAGAGTGTTTTTGCAGTGTTGGCGACTGTCTTATGAAAGTTCCAATGAATTCTCATATTAATAGGGTGGAAATAAAGTGTCCTACTCATAATGAGTATGAGTCTTGATTTATGTTATTCTGCCCATAGGTACCTGGTTAATGCAGAGCCAATTTCTGAAGTACCAGTAAAGGAATTCTGCAGCACCATTTACTGCATGGAGATTGGTGGTCATTTATGATTATGTACCATAGAATCTAGTCTCATTGCCTTAACTCAGGAACTGACCTTTCACAACTCCAGGGCCATGTCTTTGGGTCTGGAATCACTTATCATCCTGGCACTAGAATGAACATATCCCCAGAAAGAGCTCTTAAATGATCCTATAGTAATATATGCAAGTCTTACTGACAAATCACTGTTTGACTAAAGGACACAACAGTAAATGTAGAGATAGATAGAGCAAGACTCTGAAAATATTAAAGGGACATACAGAATTTCAGGGAAATGGAGGGATCATCTCATCCAACCCCCTGCTCAAAGCAGGATGAATCCCCAACTAAATCATACAACACATTTTTGCTAGAGATCCTTAAATGGCCCCCTGAAGGATTGAACACACAACCTAGGGCTTAGTAGGCCAATGCTCAAACCACTGAGCTATCTCTCCCCCTTACTATTAATAAGTTGGAAACTGGCATTTAAAATGGGTTACTAGAGCCTTTTTTTTTCAACTTGCAATTTTAACCTGTGACTAAGATCAGTGTTTATTAAAGCTATCACTCAATGAAATGTGTTTCTTCCACCTGAGATAACAGAAGAAAAAAAATGGGGGGGGAAGGTAAAGTTGGAGGAACCCCAGAGAGTTTTAAAGCAATTGGTAAAACTTGCTGATATGAAACTTGTTTAAATGTTGAAGCTAGGTTTCTTATTAAAATGATTTTAAATTCTAGTGACGTAGAGGCCCCTTTGGGATTGTGTGACTTCTACCAATCTTAGTTCAGCACAAGCTTAAGAGTTCTATACAGTCAGGGCTTGTTTGCCTGCTTTAACAATCAACGGTCAGTGAAAAGGCTCATGTTTGAAATAATGTGATTTGTCGTTGGTCAGTTCTTAATGTGAACCTACATATAAAGTTTGTATTTATGCATATTCATACAAGTTTTCTAGTTCATCAGAACTGGGATTGAGTCAGACTAGAAAATATAAGTCTAGGTTCTCATGAGGTGATTAAGAGAGTGTTTCAAGAAAGATCACATAATAAAATAACTTTTAAAATAAATGTGAAATGAGGAGAGGAAGGGAGTGGAGAAGAGGGGAAAAGAGACTGCCTTATAGAAAATGTCCTATAGACACCCAGCCATATAGAAAATGCTGTTTCTAAAACTGGATGAAGTCTCCTGACCTCAAAGCACTGTATAAGTGATGTGCTCATTCCCCTAGAGTCTGAAATCCAATATCCGTGAATTAGTCTACATTCACATTAGTGTAAGAGCAGACATAGGCCTAGCAACTGTGATGGGGTCTGTGACTGAGTCCATACTAGCCAATTGTTGGTGTGGAATTATTTTATCTGGAATAGGTAAAATGAGATTGCTCCCTTCTTCCAGATGATGAGTGGTGGTAAAGAGAATGGAAGGCTGGAGATGTGCATTAGGAAGGCATTGTCCTCCCTGTCAATAGTCTCAGACCAGGCCTTTGTAGTTGCCAGTGGTCACATCAGCCAAAAGTAAATTTTAAAAAATGATGAATATGACAATGTAGAATCAAACTGTGATGGGTGTGCTTTATTCCTCTCTAGCAGTTAGCAGAAACAGTCTCTTCCTAAGTGGAGAAAGCAGCTCACAGCTGCATGCCCTCAATGCAGGGATTGTCTGTTGGACCAGCTGTGATTAATTCACTAATTGCCCTCAGTATACTATAAGAGTGAGGTGCTGTGACACACTGGGTTTAGCTGGTTTTAAGAGAGTGTTTCTTCCTGAGACTGGGGATCAACTGTTACCTAGGGAGGGCCTTATATTTCCTGAATACAGACTTTGACTGAACAAAGCTGTCCTCTTCTGGTAAAAGCCATTTAGAAAAGACTGAAGAAAGCTATTTTCAGCTCTTAGTTAGGAACTTGTGATTGCGAGGGAGGGGGGGAGAATTTGCTAGGCTCCAAAATGTCTGGCCACCTCAGTGAGCTAAGCTAAAAGGTCTTGTACTGTAGTACTGAGGTGCATCTTGCCTGCCTGTTGCACAGCTACAGATTGCCACCCATGAAAATAATCCCATGCATTATAATCAAAGTATCTGGGGGAAGAGTGAGGGTTGCATGAAAAAGCGAGGTTGCTCTTTCCCTGAATACAGCATGTGACACTTTGCAGGAGTTAGTAAAATCCTTTTGTGTCTCAATTGTTCTCTTGTGTACACAAGATTCAATTGTACAGGATATGAAGAGTAAAATGGACAGTATAGGGAAGAGACTAAACAACTATGAAATATATTGAAGACTTTCTGCCTATAGGGGAGTATTAAGTTAAATTTGTGCTGTTTCTGGGGTTTGCATTATCCTCAAACTTTTGTGCTAACATACATAGGTTTGATGGCACTAATTAATAAACATCTCAGTTCTGGAAACCTCACAAGCTTGTTTATCTGTTTTGACTAAACAAAATCCTATGGTTCTATAATAGAAATCTTGAAATTATACCAATATTTGCTTTAATGGGACACTTACAGTCCATGTTTCACAGAAGTTGGCCAGAACAGCAGGTAGAAGCCTCATAGCACATTAAGAAATAAGATTGTCCTTTTAGGCATTTATGTAAGAGGCATCCTAAAGGTGACCTAACCAATCTGAATAATAATTCTCAAGAGACATGACTTTCAAAGAGGTGAAAGAGAAATACTGTACAAACCAGAGATCTTCCCAAGCCATAAAGTTCAGACCAATCTATATACAAACGCCCTGACCGGTGACTTTCTGAGTTGGGGGGAGTTGGATTAGCCCATCTCTAATGTTCACATCTCTCTCCAAGAGCTATAAAAAGGAAGCAACACACAGACAGAAATAGCCAGACAGGGAAATAAAAGATGTTGGATTGGTCAGAAAGACTTGCAGAAGCACATCCACATCTAGAGTAACATTGTGGAAGCTAAAATTGTTTTATTTGATTCAGTCATTCTGAAGATGAGATTAGCAAGAGGTAGAATAGACATGTATGTCCTTTCACAGTACATTTAGCATGAATAATGAAGCCAGGGACATTTTGAACAGGACAGCTATCTTAGATCTGTGCAGTCAGCTAACTTGTAGAACCAATGGCAATAGTCATGGTTCATCTTTTTTATTAAAGAGAAGTTAACTGTGTTTGTTATTGGATCATTTGAGAATAACAGGAATATGAGTGATCTCAATCAGATCAATCATATTTATATAGCTATTCTACACCTGTTCTAAGTGCTTTTTTGAGATTAGTCCACTAACTTTGTCCACTATAATCCATTTACATTGGAATCACGAAAAGGTGTTACAAAACAACAAAGCAGAAGAGTATGCAACAACAGGATGTTCAGCCAAATGTGTAAATGTGTAAACATTATGAAACCAGGTTTATTACACAGTAAATATTTCACTGAAACATTTTAATGGAATTCAAGAAAAAATTACAAAAGAAAAAGTTATCTTAATTTTATGGTAGTGAAAATGGAAACAGTAAGGTATGTGGATAAGTATTAAAACTCTGCTTTATAGTGTTTCCATAGATTCAGCAAGCTGTAGGATGTGCTTATGGGTTGTTCTTTCTGCTTGTTTATAAAGTTTGCTTAACTGGTTCTTATGCATTCCTCACATCATCTAGGGCCTGGTCTACACTAGCATGACTACACTAAGTGAATACCGTAGCTGAAGTCAACACATCTTAGGTCAACTTACCTGCTTTCCTCACGGTGGCAGCGGTCGACAGCAGGCTCCCCCCGTTGACTCTGCCTTATGCCTTTTGGTGAGCTGAAGTTCCGAAGTCAACGGGAATGCCTCTGGGGATTGATTTATCGTGATCCCCAATAGATCGATCTATACATGTTGATCCAGCTGGTAGAGTAGACAAGGCCAAGAAATGTGACATTTTGCACCTGCCACATCCTATCATCACCTTCTCCC
The DNA here is from genome assembly GCA_032164245.1 of Sternotherus odoratus. Classification (NCBI taxonomy): domain Eukaryota; kingdom Metazoa; phylum Chordata; order Testudines; family Kinosternidae; genus Sternotherus; species Sternotherus odoratus. The sequence goes on along the minus strand of JAVMKO010000002.1, from coordinate 82,585,211 downwards.
TTCATTGGCACAATTACCAAAGAATCTATACCATGTAAATAAGTAAAGACAAACATAAACTTTATGTGAGATTGGAGACAGCACATCTTATATCAAAACTACTGGCTCTGATGCCTTGCCTATTAAATTCCTATTTCCTAGTCTAATTGGTGAGGTCTGGTTCAATTCACGTCTACCTAGTAGGCAGCAAACACATCTTCCTTCCACAGTATTGTAAAGCCAAAAATGTAAAAGGTGGGATTTCTGTTTGAGCTGCTAGTGGGGCAGATTGCCTTGAATACAGTGATCTGCAAGGCATTATGGTTTGTAGAGGTTGGAAGTGACCATGGGTTGTAGATGGTGTGGTCACCAGGGAGTTTTGTATATTTCCATTTTAGGCAATGTGAATAAAAGTGGAACAGAGGTATGATATTCTTTATTTAAATGATTTATTTTTGAATTTTGATAAACAAGTTCCATTTCCATCCTTTGTCAAGCATATCTAATAGCAATGTAGCATAATTACATTAATAATAAACAACTTTACACCCCTTGCGTATATTCTTGCTTCTGACTATGTAAACTATTCTTGTCATTTTATCTAAGGCAGTAAAGGAAACAGCAGTTTTCCATTTAAGTCTCATCCTCTGCTGATGCCAGTATAATCACTGTACCACATCAAATCATTACAGTCACTCGATTCATCTGAATTTGTAGTTGCAAAGGAGAGTGAGAACTTCAATTTTCTTCATTCTGCCTTCTTGACAGGTACTTCAGTACTAAACAGGAGATGGGGAAGTTTAAAAAAATGATGAAAATGTTGAATGGCCATGGCCACAAATGGCCACAGTCTCCGTAACCTTCCATCTGTGATTTTTCATATTCTAACCCACTCTAAGGCAGTTTGCTGATTTTTAGTAATAATGTCAATTGTCTTCTGAAGGCAACCATGTCAATACTTCAGCCTGTCTGTTATCTCTTTAATATTGCTTAGCTTAATCACTACTAAAAATGTGAGAGCCAGGATTCTGAATATTTTAGACTCTTCTAGAACACAACGTTTTGGGTTCTAGAGCTCCACAAATTGTAGGACTTCAAGGTTTGTGCCCAAGTTGAGAGGCATGAGAAATAAAGGCTTATATACAGGGAAGTAAACATTCTTTACAAAAGGTTATAAAATGTTTTATGAAATCCCACAATGTGAAGCCCCAAATTGTCATAGTTTACCTATCTCTTGTTGCTACATGTCCATGGGGAGAGATAAGAAATGTCTCTCCCAGAGGACTGGGATACATATGTAGCAGTTGGAGATGGGACCAGTGATTACCACAGCCTTTCTGTGTGACCATAGGCAAGTCACTTAATCTTTCTGTACCTTAGCTCCTCATGTGTAAAATGAAGATAATGCTTCCTTTCTCTCACTCTTTGTCCTTCTTGCCTATTTAAATTGTTAGCTTTGGGGGAAAGGGACTGTTGCCATGTATGTACAGTGCCTAGCACAGTGCAACCCCTTTAGGCACAATTGTAATATATCTATATAGCTCTATAGATATATAATAAAATACTTGTCACTGGATGTTTTTACATTCTTTTCCAAACTCATTTTTTTTTCTTTCAGTTGGCCTCTGGTTACTCCGTTAATATAACTAAGATATACAACAAGCTAATTGGGAACCTTGATCCTATGATCCTTACTGATGGTTCCCTCTCATGCAAAATATATAATGCAGCTTCTGGAGAAAATGATTTTTTTTTACCTGCATCTTTGACAATTACTCCATTTTATAGCACATCCTTTGTTGTGTGGGGATTTATGAAAATAACCCTGCAGAAAATTTTCTTTGAGAGACTCATTACTGACTATTCATATACAATGCCACAGGACTTTGTTACCTTTCCTCTCCTTGTTATGCAACATCGGTTCTATTTGAATTGTATACATCTCATATGTATGTGATGGGCAAGTAGTCACCTACTTGTACAGTTTATTAATGAATACCTAGCTTTTACTTTGTTACGCCTTTTACATTTCTTCTCCTCCCCCCATTAAGCTTTATAGTCTATCTTTGGTACCAATTTTTTTGCTTCTGAGGACTGAAGGCAGGGTATGACCAAGAGTGCTTTAAAATTTCAAGATACGCACTGAAATTCCTCAGATATTTGACATCTTCCAGACTGTTGTGTCTTAGACTGTACTCTTTCAGTATTTCTCCTATTGACCTTGAGTATATGGGGACATTGTTTGGCTTGCCAGGGGAAGGGATTTACTGCTTTAAGGAGGAGGCAGAGAGGCACGGACATTGCTGCTGAAGCAGAATAGGTCAGAGTGGAGATACTGACTCAAAGAGGTGGATTAAGCTTTTGCTTGGCCGGGACCAGAGCAAATGAGGGGCCCCTCCCGACCCCTTCTTCCTGCAGTTCCCTCACCCCACCCCATACCCATGCACCTGCTAGGGAATTGGGGTCAGAGCTTGGGGGCTTGCCCTGATCCACCCACCTGGAGCTCCTCCTATGGGGGAGAGGGTTTGGCACATGGGGCTTCCCCTGCTCCTTGGCAGGTGCTCCAGGCACATAGGTGGAGTGAGGCAAGCCCCCACACCCTGACCCCACTTCCCAGAAGAAGCACCGGGCAGGCAAGCAAAGCAGGTCAAGTCACAGGGGCACCCATTTTTCCAGGGCTAATCTGTCACTGTTGACTCATCCCCCAGGGGCTTGAAGAGAAGGGAGTTGATAAGGGCCAAGCCAAATGGATGAAGCCCCCTTTTCCCCAGACCAGGCAGAGCAGCACCCATCCTCCCAGTCTCAGAAGTGGCAAAAGACCAGGTTTGGTCCGGATCCTCTGTGAGCACTGCACTAGCCGTTCCTTTCTCGGGGGGCTTGGAAGGAATTTTTCCCTCACCACCAGATTTGGCCAAGGCAGAGTGAGGTTTTTTACATCTTCTGCAAAGTGGATTGGGGCTGGGCTTAGTTAGGGTGATCAGGGAATGGGGGTGGGGGGGATGATGGAAGCCCATGGGTAGATATTGAAATGATTGTAGAGTAATCTGCACTGTACATGTTTATCTGCTGGGAATCTCCAGAGAGTTGATGATAAAGCTATAACCCAATTCAACCACATCCAGTGTTTCCTGTCCTCCTTCCAGTACAGCTGGACCACAGAACTCCATATCCCAATAGGAGCCAGTAATATCTAGAGATTTGTTTTACACCCTCCCGTGGGTGGCAATTAATTTGACTTTTTCTTAAGAGGGGAGAACCTTGATTGTGACCCTCAAAACTGTGGTCTGACCTTCAGATACAAGTCCAACAGCACAGGTAGTCGAGACGGCAGGTTTCTATGGTGAAAGAGCAGCTGCTGTGGGAGCTCTGACTGCTCTGTAGAACTCGTTCATTTCTGGTTGCCATGGTGAGAGGAGATGTATACCACACGCTTCTCCTTTATGGGCTATTAGTATTATACTTCCTCAAAGTCAAATTAATTGTTTGTGCATATCCTCCACATGAGGTATGTTAATGAACTGAACCAGTGGACAAACACTCTAAGAACCCGCCCTTTAAGGGAAACAGGACTCTTCTCTTTGCCCTTGTAGAAATTGTGCATGCACAATAAATGGTCCATGCATCATTATTCTAGCTGCAATACTTACTTGCAACCCCTTCAACAATATCTGATATTTCTTCATAAAATATGCATCCTATGACCTACCTTGCAACTACAACACCACAGAATTAAAAACAAGCTAATGACAGAAACCTTATTTGTGATGAATAGAGCAGTTAGAACTGATGTACTCTGTACTTTCATTTCAAAAGAGTGTCTTTGCACCATAAAATACATTTACTATGCAAAACTAGTTTTAACATCCAACGTTTTCAAGGCTATTCTTTGTGGCTTGTATACATTAAACAATTTCTGTCTTTCTTCACATTCTGCCAGCAGTAACTACTTTATTTCCAGTGCCTGATGTCTCTCATGATGCTTTTAGTATACTGATGGCTTCTCTAATAAATTTCAAACTTACATTGCCTTTGTTTGATAAAATGGATAAATAAATAAATACACCTTCACATTAGAAAACTGGGCACAATGAGCTAACTCCTTTTGTTTTTTCAAGTGTTTGTAAAAAACATCACCAGGATAAAGAGATAGCAAAAGTTCCATGTAATGGACCAAAAGCTCATTGTGGCTGCAGGTATGCTACTTTGTGCTATTATTGCAGGCATATGTTCCTTCTTGCTTAGGGACTAGTTGGAATAAAGGATTATTCTAGGAGAAGATTTCTGTACATTTTGTTAAAGCTCATGTTGCCAAGGAATTAGGATACCTTCATTTGTATCTCATTGCCAGATCAGTAAGATACACAATGCAGCTGTCACTATCGAGGAATTGCTCCCAAGGTATTAACAGGGCAGAATCTGAAAAATCAGTTTTTTAGAAGCATTTTGATTGCAGTTGAAGACCCTAATGTGGCAGAGGATAAGGCAACTGGTGATTTATGGTTCCAAATTATAAGTGGTGTAATCTTTTATATGAAGCATTAAAACAGAAGACTTTTTTTGGCCCTCACTGTGAGGGCCAAGTGCTTCACCAGATGCTCAAGTGAAGAAAAGGGAGCAAAAGAAATGGAGCAGAATTAGTCATGCAGGACAGAGACTCTGAAGAAAGACTGGACAAAAGTAAATTTATCAAAGGCAAAGGCAGGGAAAGAATTCCAAGAACATAGGAGATTTGGCTTGACATGAGAACACGGAATAAAATAGAGCATTGTAGGAGGATAGGCAAGCAACCATCTGAGGAATCAGATGTGGGATACTGTTGCGGGCAATGGGAAAAAGCCTTCAGAAGGAAAAGCTATAATCCAGAATCTGGAGAGGACTAAAGGAGATCAAGAGACTGAAAATGAAAAAATGTAGAGATCAAGAAGACTGATCCTGGAAAAGAAGAAACTGTTGCCCGAAGCATGAATTGTTGGGGAAATGGGATGGTTTTATGAGCAACTGTTGCATTTTTATTTTATTGTATTTTTTGTTCTCAAGAGTGAAGCTTGAGTCTCCAGGAGGCAGGAGGAGGGGAGTTTTAAGCACTAAAAAATTGTTTAAGATTTTAGATTGTTGTAGTTATCAGTTAGAAAAGATTTTGAGTGACAAATATATCAGAACGTCCTTGATGAAAGAAAAGATATGGAATGGCAACCAGTAATTTTATCCCATTGTGGTAAACTACTGTACCAAACATCTCAGCTTGACATAATTTTCAAATTCATAAGGACTGCTAAATTCTGTGGGAATCTTAATTTATTGGATCTCTGTGAAATACCCTTCATTCCCATCTCTTCTACATCTGGCCACATCCACACAGCTATAGCTTATAGCTGAAAATACTCATTGATGTACCAATTCCTTTCAGCGATTATTTTTTATGATAGATTTTTTTTTTCACTGTGTCTTCAGACAGCTCAGTTCTAGGGGCTTTCAGCAGTTATGATGCTGCTTGGGCAAGACCATTCAGAATCTCCTTCCCCCCACTCTGTGATTGTCAGGGAATGGAAGAGCTTCATCATCTTAGTTTTCCTGCTGGTCTATTCTCTAGGCAGGCTAGCCAATCAGACTGCGTTTCTGTCACTCCATACTTTCTAGTTGCAAACTGGACCCTAACTTTGGTTCCCCGACCTCCCTCCTGTCTGGTTTTATACAACAGTGAAGGGAGCATGCCCTGTAATCTAATAAAGTACTGTTTGTGGGGAAAGATGCAGAGTAAGAGGCTGCTGCTGCAGGCAGATCCCAGCAGGACAGGGGGAAAGAAAAAACAAAAATAGTGGGTGCCTGACAAAAGCATAATAATGAATTCTGCAGCAAAAGAGCTAGACTCTCTGGTAACTTAGAAAACTGCCAAATTCCACAGCTGCAGCATTAAAGTCCATGGAGCCATCAGTGAGATGACTGGGGCAGTTCATACCTCTCCAGGACATTATTTCAGACTCTTTGCAGAGTCCGATGCATATTTGATTCACATTTTTTAGGTTAGCTTTGGAATCATAAGGGTTAGACTATTTTTTTATTTCAAATGAAAACTCAGAGTCTGGAGCACAAGCTCTGCTGTAAAGAGTTAGTTCGACAAAAAAATGCTATAATTGCTCAATACATTGGGCCATAGTTATATTCTGTGGCAGCTTGGTGCTTTTAAATCAAACCAGCAGACAGTTAGCTCCACAGACTAAACACACTGCTATGCAGTTCTTTGTTTACATAAGTAACCATTGAAAAAAGCATCAAATTACTGACCATGAATTTTCATGTCTTTCTCGTGTTTACAATGTGTGTCAAAATGTCTTTATGCTAAAATTAGGAGACACTCCCCACCTACTAATAGTCAGCTCAGGTATGATTTAGTGAGCCCAACTGCAATAATATTTTATTGTTTACACTGATACTATTTTTGTAGTCATCTCTGTGCACTCTGCTTACAGTGGCTCTTTCAAACTATTTAAAAATATACGTCCAGCACAAAAAAAGAGAAAATGATCAGCAAAAGTTCGCAAATTTTGAAAGCACTATATAGTGTTTTAATCTGTAACTCTCATTAAAGAGAATGGGATTCTTCTGGTTAAAGCTCCAAGGACCACTTGGAAAATAAAGGAATTGTTGTCAGTTTTGTATTAATGTCTGGATCCTGCTGCAAATAATGACATTATCTAAATTCTTTGTGATGGCAATTCTTCAAGCCTTTGATGGCCCGGCAGAGTGTGTGTATTTGTGTGTGTGTCTCTCTCTCTCACACACACACACCACTAGTAATAACAGAAAAACAAAAGTCATGCTAAGAGGCCATCGCTAGAAAAAATTATTCCTAATAATTGTAGTAGTTATCAGAAGCTTTATCCTATTCACTGATTTTTCCGACAACTTGGGCTTTTTAAAATTTACAGATTTAATTAAAAAAAAATCACTTTCACTGAAACTTACTGTATTCATTGAAACCTGCATCCATCTATTCTACATGAGTACAGGAAAGATTACACAGATGTTTCTTAAGATGAAAATTCTAACTATAACATCCTCTTTGCATCAAAAATAAATTTTCCCATTGAAATTAAAAACAAAAATGGTTTCCTACGATGACTGTGTACATGTGTATGTGTACGCACACATGTGGCCATGAGTGTGCACCCACCCACTCTCTGAGGTAGCCTAGAGAAGTGCAGACTTCTACCCTTGTCACATAATTACAATGTGCAGAAAGAATATGCTCTGAGGAAAAGGTAGCAGCTGTCACTCTGATACATTAGTCTAAGAGCACTGCGAGACCATGACTGCCGGTCCTGTTGAATGTCTGCTAAGCACTCTCCTTCATATATTATTAATGTTCATGGGAAGTGAAGGTGCATGTTTTTTACTCACTGTGCCTCTCTGCTGTAGCACATGATGTATAGCAGAGCCTCATTTGTATGACAGCAGGCTGATGTTGAATGCCAACCATGGTATTTAGAGTGTTATTGTTGTTAATGGATTTTACTAGCTAAAAATGTATTGGTCTAAGAAGAACTAAGCCAAAATGCCTTTCATGGAAGACTTGTAGACAAAGATGCTGTGTGCAAGAAGTCACATTTTAAAATCTAGCTCTAATTCTGAATTTATTGTATTCCCCTTTTGTTTTGCTAGACATTTTTTTTTGTAACTGATTGAGAAGTGTGTGAAAGATTATTTTTAACTGAAAATGATTAGACCTACATAGGGTGACCAGATGTCCTGATTTTATAAGGACAGTTCTGATATTTGGGGCTTTGTCTTATATAGGCACCTATTTCCCTCCAGCCCACCCCCACCCCCAACTCCCATCTCGATTTTTCACATTTTCTATTTGGACACCCTAGACCTATAGTTATAATTAATTCAGTCCTTATAACTTGTTAAAAACCCTGTGTCTTTTATGTTTTTCAAATACCTCTTTTCAGAAAAGTGACACCATAGCATGAATACTGAACTGAGAAAAGTTGCCTTGCTAAGAGGTATCATTCTGCTCTGGTACTCTTTACATCTCACTTTGGAATAGGAGTCAACTATCAATGTAAAAAGTAAACTACTCCTCCTCCTATTGCATGTTAAGATACTGTATTACTGAGAGAGACCAAAATAAAGACAGCACATGGCACATCATCTATGATTCTATGTTAGAAGAGTACACACAGTAGAAAAGTCAGTCAAGTCTGCTGAACCTTTTTTTAATATATCAGAGGAAGGAGAAGGACTATGATTCATATACATATTTCTAAAACTGTGGAGCCTTTCAGGAGCAATACTTTAAATTAAAAAAAGTAAATATATCTTTTTCACTGAGCACATGATGATGTACTTACTGACCTAGCTGAGAAAGCACTAAACTGTGCAAAATGTTTGCCATAAAACCACAAGAATCTCCCTTTACTTTGATTGTAACCTCCAATCTCAAAAACGTTTCACTCAAAAGTTACCCAAACTTTCAAGGAATTCTTGACCTGGATTTGCATGACTATTGGATTTGTATGAAAATCGTGCAAATTTGCAGTTCCACATGGTTTGTTTTGTTGAAAACCTAGGAAAACAACAATTGTGATCAAATTTTATAAAGCCCACTGTCATAAGTGTAAAGTGCTAGAGAGTGTTATTCTGCCTGTATGGCGTTAATATTACCTGAGAGGGAGTGACGGAAGAGCCCCAGACCACGAGGCTGAGAGGGAGGGATTTTTAATTCAGTTTCCTGCCGTTCCAGTGTTGGCAAGAGACCCAGTTTTTCGCCTCTAGCTATGGAGGATGAAAACTTCTACTTTCCTTCCTATATTCCTAATTAGCTGTGCTGTGAGTATAATATGTTGATTTCCATAAGTTTCTGTACCTATTTAGAGTGCCGCTAACCTTTTCAGAAGGGAAGTTAGGGAACTCTAGATTGTGAAGTTGTATTGTAAGTGTATGGTTTATTCTCTTTTCTTTATTAAATCTTTTTAGTTATAAAGAGCATTTGGTTTATTTCCCTTAAGGTTCTCTTTGCTTTCAGGGGGGAAGGGGAGTAGGTCTAAAGGACAAGCTCAGTGTATGAGCGGGAGTGCGGAGTCTGTCTCTCTCTACCTTCAGGCTAGAAGGGCGAGGGGGAAGGGAAGCAGCCTCTGAGTGTCCGGCTCTCAGGAAAGAGAGCAGGGGTTTGGGGGAGTCCGGGTGCCCCCCTCCAGGGTTTTGGAGATCCACCCGGATGGTGGCAGCGATCCCCCAATTTCCCAGCTGGTAGAGTGTGGGGCTTGGGGGTGTGAAGACTTAACTTAGGCTGGGAAGTAGCTTGTAGTTATTTGGTCTGGCATAGAAGAGACCCCTCTCTGTACCCCAGTTAAGAGAGAGAGATGACACTCTTACACCCACTAATTCCAGACCAAAATTACACAGAAGGAATGGGAATCCCAAACTCAAAGTGTGTGTGGGGGAAATATTGCAAGAGAAAACAGACAAAAGTTAAGATAATATTAACAAACTTCTGTTAAGCAAGTATGATGAGTTTTCTGCATTAATTGATAATGTAAAAATTTCATTGAATTACTTTGTGAATATTATCAATCAGTGTGGTTTATTTTTTTTATGTCCCCTATTGATGTACTATAGTTTGAAGGTCTCTTCAGACTGAATCTGGCCCTCTGTGTGTGTCCTTGGACAAATCACTTTATTTCTCTGTTTTCCTATCTGCAAAATGGGTATAATAATACATACCTACCTTGATCACAAAGGTGTTGTAAGGTTCGTTCACATCTGTACTATGCTTTGAGCATAGGAAGTTCTATAAAATGCTAAATACTTCAAAAGGCAAAACCTAAAGTGTCTTAAGCTGGACACCTGAGCATCGAAAATAAAGGAGATTTCCAAAGTTTGGCCTTTAATCTCCCCATGCCTCAGTTTCCCATTGGTAAAACTGAGATAATATTTTGTATCCCACATAGGAGCTGTGAAGATTAATTAATGTTTGCATGGCTCAGATAAATATAGTGATGAACACCATATAAAAGCCAATGAAGCATTCAATATGAGGTTGGGTATGTGCTGGTAAAAAAAAAAAAAAAAAAAGCCTGGGGTCACATATTGACTAAAGATAAAATATTGAACAACTGCTTTATTACCTGAACACTGTCCATCTTGTGTATTGAATAAGATAGGGTCCTGTGAAAAAAAGTGTAATGTAATTAAGACTGTCATCATGCATTCACACAAGGGGTCTGAATTAAAATTGCAAAGGTAACTTTAATTCTGGTATTTCCTGAGTGCTTGATTTTGCAACCTTTATAATATCTGAATGTACTTTTTGTGGGTAATAACCTATAACTCCCTTTAAATGCCAGTGTGCTAATGCTTTCCTCCAAAGCAAGGTGTAATAAGAGGATAATAACAGAGAAGAGTATTGCTAGAAATGGAGATGAAAGAAAAAGGATCCATTCACTCTTATAAATATTAAAGTACTCCTGTTGCCTGAAGAAAGTCTCAGTTACAGAAACCATGTACCAATAATACTTTATCAGAGCAGACAAGCATAAGCTATATAAGATAACCCCCAAGGGACTCTTCAAAAACAATTCTGTTCTGTGTATATTAGTATAGTCATCAGGCTTACCTGTCACTACCACACTTGTTATCATTAGGAATTTAGAATCTGATCCAAAGCCCACAGAAGCCAATGGAAAGACTCCCACTGGCCATTTTGTTTGGATCAGGCCCTTTGTGTATTATACATTTCTTCTATTTCTTGCTTGAGCTGAATAGATCTAAACAGTCTGATATATAACCTTTGACATTAAAGACAGAAATTTTCTGTCTGGAAGAAATGTAATTATGCTATTTGATATAGAAAACAAATTAGGATTATCTACTCAACCATTAACTTGGTTAACATAATTTAGTAAACATTTTAATATTTAACTACATTCAGTACATTTTAATTATGGAAGAGTAAACGTTTTTGAATAAAATAAGAACTGATTCATGAACCTTCACCCTTTCAATCAAAATCAATCCAAACCTAAACTGAAACTCAAATTCAGTTTACGCTCTCTTTGATTGTGTTACTCTGTGCATTCTGGTTTTGCCAAGGTCAAATGCACTGAAGAATCAAGAGATGGTTTGTTCTTGCAAAATTACCAGCCCAACAGTATGTATTGGAAATGTAGATCATGACTGGATGTCTTTCTAAGACTTTATTCTTTTTCAACTGCAAGTTATTGGATTTGAAATAGGAGTCACCTGGCAAAATGCTAGGTTGTGTGTTATAGATCAGACTAAATGATCATAATGGTCTCTTCCGCTTTTGTACTATGGAATCTGTTAGGAAACCAAAGTACATATATGGTTCTCAGCCTCTTACAACCCTAAAGCTTTAGAAAATATGACTAAATATTTGATTTTTAAAAAAATTCTTATGTAAATTTCCACCTATACCTCCATTGCAAAGTTATATCCAAGTGCTTACACGTCTAAGTTCCTGGCTGCAGTGGCAAATTGTCTACTGTAATGTACATTTAGTTAAATGTAGTGAACATGTTTCAGTGAGTAGTTTCAGCTATTGCGTGTCATAGAGTGCTCATCTTTATGCTTTTCTTGAAATTAATATACATAGTATCACTTTTGTGCCTAAATATTACTGAGTTTGGTCATCTTTCCACTAACACAGCTGGCTCAAATTCTGATGCAAATGACTCCATTGTAATTGGTTTAAGTTAATGGTGTTACCGTAGATTTACACTGGTGTAAAAAAGAAAAATCTGATTGCCTGCATATTGTTCTCAAAGTGTTGTATCATTTTAAATTATTTTCTTCCCAGAATATAGTTGGAAGCTGAAAAATGAAAAGGGTCATTTTTTCTGCCAGCTGCTGATTTTCTTTGACACCTTTCTATTGGTGCCTTGTAAATGTGCTTTTTAGATAGCAAAGTCCAATGAGACTATAGTTTAGGATGAGGAATTTATATCTTCTAATTTCCTTAGGAAATTGCCCCCCTCTTTGAATTGAGTTCAGTCATCACAGATTGTCAAAGCATGTATCTCAAAGGAGACGCATAGCGAGTGTTCCAAAACAGAAGGGCATGAACACGTGGGACAGAAAGATGTCTGTTGATGGGAAACCAAAAACTACAATAAAACTTGCTTTCAAAAAATAAAATTGAGTACAATGCTCATGATGCTCTAAAAATTAACTCACATGTTGCAAGATATCTGGGGACAACTAAGAGCAGATGACCTAGTATAACTATTAATGATTATATTTTAAAACTGATGAATGTTTTTTTTCAAACTGGGAAATGCCTCTGGCCTACTGAAAAGGACCTCTGTTGCAATTTCCCCTCCAGTGAAGTTGAAGTTCACCAATTAAATCAATGTTTTTTTAAAAAATATATGTGATACAGAAAGTGGTTTCTTTTCATGGTGGTCTTGTAGATGTGTGTGGAAATATGTGTATATATATGGGGAGGCAGGGTTTGTTTAAATATACATGGCCACCCACACACACATTCGTGCATATAAGTAGACCTATGTATATATCTATAGTAGATGGAATTCTGAATGATCCCATTCTGATTCTTGATTTTTCTTTTTTGAAAGAGTCAGACACTTATTTTTATCAGGGCAGTTCCATTTGTGTGTAATTTCCCCACTTCCTGCCACTCCTGTTTCACACACAGGATTCTTTTGTTAGGAACTCTGCTTTGCAGGGAAGTGGGACAAAAAGTATATTGAGTTTTACACATGAGGAATTTAAATTATTAGGAGATGGATGTTAATGTTTAAAACTTATTAATGAATGGAATGGAATATGCCTAGATGCTAGTTTTACAAGTGATAGAAAATCTAGGCTTAGGAACTCTTCTCAATGAACATTATCTCCAATAACTCAAAAAAAGGAGTCCCTCAGGAATTCCTCTATGTTACTGTGTTCGCTATTTCCTATATATTTTTACAAGTATTTATTTGTGACCGTTGTTAAAGACACTTCTCGCCTGATTCTCCATTATTTAGCTCTGCTGGTTCTCCATTATTTAGTTTTGGCTATCTCATCATGTCACATCTGTCTCTTATTTTATTTTCATTTTCTCTGTTTTGACGGTAATTCAGCTTTATGGGTTTTGTTCTGGTTTATTATCATTGTTTCTTTCAGCAGCCCCTGGTTTTATGATTACTTTGTTTTGTTGCGACTCAGCTATATTTCGATTTTGTTTCCCCCACTTCTGTCTCTGAACCGCATTTTATCTTTTAATTTTTTTATCATTTCCCCTCCTGTTGTTTTCCAGGAGTCATTGTGCAGTTGTTGCACAGTCTGTTAGCTTTTCAGCCTCCCTGCTGCTGCTGCTCTCACACCCTGTTGGCACGCACCGCTCTAGATGAAAAGTGAAAATGAAACTGCTTGATCAAATTATCCTCCAATATTTGTGATGGTTCTTTGTCTTTGAAAGGAGCGATTAAGAATTATGTAAGGCCCCTACAGCTAGAGATGCAGCTAGGATATTTTGGCCTCAGAATAAATAATAGAAGCAGCCTAATGACTTCTCCCTTTTTTTCAGTGCTGCCAATCCAAAGCATTCAAAAATTGTTAGACCCCTCTTTCATCCCCTCCCCCGCTCCTCAAAATGAGATTGGTTTAAAAATCATGGGGTGTATATATATATATAAATAATATATTTGTGGAGTTCACTTTATATTTGCTGATTTTGAGCCTTTAGGGTTAATGCTTTCAAGTTTATCACCTTTTTCCATAAACATGTGGGGTTTCTTTTTATTGTGTTTAATTTAATAACAAGATTCTCTCATAATGACAACTCCAGGAACTGGAGCTTTAAGAAAATGAAATATCACAAAGCTTGTGATAAAGTCACACAGATTGGCAAACCCTGCTATTTCCATTTAGCTCCCTTTTCCCATCCACTTCCCCTCACTGTCACTTAATTTATCTTCCCATCTATATTTCTCTCTCCCCATCTCCACCTCTCCCCCATGACCCCTAGCCTCCCCCTTGCTTTCCTGTCTTGTCCCATCCCTTTGGCTCTATTTGCCCTTTCCCTCAAATGTAGCACCAGCATGGACGTTAAGAAATGCACTGCTCAGCCTGTTCAACTATAGAAGGACTCAGAGGAGATGACAAAAACTAAAAGATTATGTTATTCAGACATTGTTATTGACATCATCAGTATTGTATCGTATGCAACCAATACGTGAACCTGGGTATACTCCCTGGTGAAAAAATAAATAAATTGGCCAGCCGGTTATCTCAGGCCCAGTACTCACAAGAAATGTGATCAAAACACATAATATATAAACTGTTTACTAAGCAGTGGAATATTGCTGAGCCTTGCAAGTGGTGAGATTAGGAACCAGTTCTGACGAAGATGTAGGAATCTGGGGAAATATTAGCTTCCCCTTCTCCTGGTCCTGTAGTTCAGATGTTTTAAAAAAAAATTTAGCTTTCACAATATAACTGGAGAGTGAGAGAGAGAGTGAATGACTGGCAGGATTTGTCACCAGTAATTCTTTCTAATAAAAAAAAATACCATTTTAAAATATATAATATATATATATATACACACACATAGTTGGAGCTATGGAGGTTGCCTGGATTCAAATAAAGTCCATTAGAAATTGAATGAAAAAGAGTTATTGTTCTCTTCCTAGCCCCCCAATAGATACCTGCTGACCTGATACAGCATGCAAAAGTTTGACAGTCTACTCAAGAAAAGCATAGGACTAGAATACTACGATAAGACTGTGTCTAAACAGTGCTGTGGAAGAGAAGATAAAATTTGGACATAACCTTTCTATACTGAGCTTCACTTAGCCAGTCCCCCACTTTCAACAGCACCATATTTACCCTTAATTTTTAACAAAATCTGTGTGTCAGATTGAAGCATTTTTAGCAGAACTTTGGGGTTCTTTTCTCTGCAACAACAAATGTTGAAGCAGAGAATGAGAATGTGACGATGTACAATTGATAGGACACTATCCAGAAAATTATGCTAATCAGATAGCATCTTGATTGTATTTAAATTCTTTCTCTTTAAGGAGAATTTGAGAGAAAGAGAGAAATGAGAGAGTGAGTGTAACAAAAAAGTGTCACCTTCACAGCATTGTGGTAATAAACGTGATCTGAAATAAGCCACAAATTCACAAAGTAATAAGAGCTTTAAGTATTTGGGCCAAATGCTGCTGTCGGTTACTTCAGCACAATCCCACAAGCCTGTGTTGGCACAAGTAAGAAAAATGCAAGGAGGCATCTAAAATAACAGGCATTTGAAAATATGCATGTGAGTAACCATAGGAGGGCGCAGGGAGCAACCAGTTTAATACCACACTGTTAGCAAGTACTAGCTAGGCTTGGTTCTCATGACAAAACCTCACTGTCAAACTCTTGCCTACCTCAAATGCTGATGCAACCTTCTTTCTCCCGGCTCTATGGAAACTGTGTCCTAGACACCCCTGGTATGTAGAATGCTGTTTTTTTCAGACTTCACACAGTGAATATAAATGCAGGACCAAGCTATCATTACAGATTAAATGGAGCAAGTATACAGCAAAGAAATTGTTGCTAAAATAATTGGTGCACTCTTACATAGGTGTTCAGGGAACACTTTACATTTTGTTGTAAGTAAAAGTTATGTATCCACTCTAAAATTCTTCCACCTATTAAGCAGACTTCCACATATTACCTGCTTGGAAAAACCTTATTGCACCAGAGTATAATTGTATATTATGTCTCTCAAAAGAACTTAGAAGAATAACTATGATTTGTATCCCTTTTACCTGCAAAGGACTGAAAATCTTCAAGGATGCCCCAAGGATATATCCAGTTTTGATCTTGGCATGAACCAGCAGCTGTACAATCATGACATATTCCCTAATCCTTTAGAATAAGGGCACATTCCAGTCCTATTGTATAACACACTGGTAGAAAATGCTTTTATTATTAACTTTAATGGGGGGTAGCGGTGTAGGAGAATATAGAGAGAGGTTTATAACCTCAGGTCCTGATCCTGCACATTCACATGCATTACTTTTATGCATGTGGATAGCTCCATTTAACTCAGAGGGTAGGATTTTCCAAAGTATCAAATTTTGGAGTACAAGTTCCACTGACTTTGTTGGAAATCACACCCAGTGCACTCTACTCTATGTGTAGAGTTACATGCATAGATATCTGAAGGATTAGGCCCATAATTTTCAGTTGAGTGCCCTCATTCTTTTGACAATTTAGGATCTAGCATCCTAGTAAAATCTCAAAAGATCAAGCAACACAGAACTCATCTCCTTCATTCCCTGGAAACAAAGCAAATATAGATGCTCTCACTAGACTTTTTTTAAAGGGCTTTGGAGATGGATACAAATCTGAGGAACTGGAATTACAATTCAATAACAATAACTAGGGCCTGTCTTCAGTGGAAAGACTTCAATAGGCTTTGGATCTGGCTTAGAAATGACAAAAGAGTAAGCGTAGCAACCACATTCACAACACCATCCAAAACATTTCTGAAAAAAGCACAAAAGCCTTACATAAGTCATGTGCATTATATTCTTCATAAAAAGGTAATATTGAGAAAGAAGTATTGTTCAGTCTCCAGATACAACCATGCTTGTTTGTGTATTGCATCATTAATTCAATTAGATAGTTTATTCCGGTGCCAAACAAATAATATTTTACTCTGATTTTGAAAAAAGATAAATGCAGATTAACAATATGGACAAATTCTCTTTTCCCTTCTCATCAAGATCTGAAAATATTCTGTCACATATTTTATTTTAACTCAGCACAAAACTCTGGAGGTACTTTAACATATATACTTATTAGATCAAAATAGCTGTGATCATAAGATAGCATCGGTGTCAAATATATCTTATTCTACCTCCAATTTGCCAAGCAACAGAAGTGTTTCTCCTCAACCCAAAAAATCTTTGCTTTTCTAAGGAAAAAATATCCATTGAAAAACTTTGAAGTTTTTATGGAAGGAAACACAAACTACATATTCTGTTTTTTATTTTATAAATATATACATTCCTCAAACATAAAAATGCCCATGTATTTCTCAAAATGAATAGATCAGAATTCTGTAAATAAGAAACACAAACACAGTAAACAAGTCTCCTGTCAAGTAAATAGTTTGGCCTAGCACTCTTCTGTAACTGCTCTTGCCTATGATACACCTTTGCCAGCTCATTAGCTTTTCCAGAATCTGCCCTCCTAAGACATTTCAAATAAACCAGTCAAGTGTGCTAAAAAACATGCTCATCTAATACTTTTTTTGTCTGGAGAGAAGTGCAAGTCTTTGATATACTGACATTTGAATTCATCTGTCTGTCTTCTATAGTTTTCCATCATTTTGATTCAAGGACCTGTGACAAAACCTCCTTCACAAACATACAGTAGATTTTGGAGGTAGAGGACTGGGTCTTCTATTTCCTATGCTAGAAGAAAAGGAAGGAACTCAAGATTTGAATTCCATCACCTATGTTTAGGAATATCCTTCCTGTTTTCAGCTCAGTCAATCACCTTTGTCTTTGTTTGCTCAAAAATATGGAATGTTTCCTTAGATTTTCTGAATTATTCATCAGATCTATTCTTGAGTGGTTACAGTTCCTAGTTATTAATTAGATCAAACCATACTTTCATGGAGACTGTGACAATAAAGTAATCTGCAAGTGGTCTGTCAAATTCCTCCTGACAAGCAAATTGTGCTTTTCTGAGCTAATACAGCTTAAAATGTGCAGGACAGAGCATGTGAGAGAGAGGGGGTGATTGTTCTAGTTGAGTGAATAACCTTGGAGTATGCATTTTTTTAATGATTTGAGCAATTGGCAAATTGTGTGAAGAGCTCTCATGCCTTTCTGCAGAGTATGTAGACTGTGTCAACTGAAGAGAAAAGACTGAAAAAGGATGCCAGCTCTTCTTTGTCATCACAAAATGTGAAGGCCAATCCCAGAGCCACTCCCTGATCTTAGACGGTCACATTTTAAAAATGATAGAAGCTGAAGCCTACGTACCAAAATGGTGCATGCAGATGCTAAATCAATTAACCATAAAAATAAGTGCTTGAGCCTTTTTGATGTGCAGACCTGTGTCCACATTTTGAAACATTAAGATAATACCATAATGCTCAACATCCTCAGAGGACTTAATGTTGCATGACTAGGTGTAAATGTGCCACATTCCAAATGCATTGACAGAAATTAAAGGGATATGAAGAGTTCTATGATTGGGGACCATTGGGCTGAAGAAGCTTATCTAGAAAAGAAGGAACACTTCAGAAGGCATTAACTGAATATCTTCAGAAGATGGATCTTTCCTTCTCACCCTACATCATATGCCTACATCTGTCCTTTATACCACTAAAAGCTAGAAGAAGAAAAAATCAGTCCTACAGGATTCTCTTCTCTGAGTGGTAGAGAAATGTAAAGAGCCAGCTTTTTAAAACAGAGTAATGCGTTGAAGATAGGCAGAAAGAAAAATAGATTGTTTCAGTAAGAAACTGTCAGGTTAATCCTTAAATAAAATAAAACTCACACTAGCCAACATACTTTAGGTCATGTTGTAAGCTACAATAATGCTATGTGACCTATAACAGCCATAAAATTTGTGTAGGTGGCAGTTAATAAACAACCAGACATTTTATTCCAATGGAATATAATTAGAGCATGTCTGAAAATGTCCAGAGGAATTAAATTTCAATTAAACAAGGGAAAATATTTTCCATGATTTTATATTTTCATTTCTTGGCCAGCTCTAAATCTAATACAGACACTAAAGTATTTCCTGAAAAAAATATCCAGATTCTGTTAGCCTCCACAAGCCTAGTTAGATGTATTATGTTCTTAATGTCAATCTTATGACATCTTTCCCTGAAAAAGCTAGTCTCTGTATTGCTTGTGAGGATATCAGGTGGTAAATGTAAAGGTATCATAGTGCATTATCAACTGTAAAGGGTGCTATAAAAGTGATTACTTTGAAGATTAGGACAAGTTATATTTGCAGCTATCTTTCTTACTTTTCTAGCTTTCTAATTTTGAAGATTTGTTTTAGTCACTTTTTGCCAAAGCAGATTTTGCAGCAGCCACGGGAGAGAGGAAAAGTGCTGGAGCATTTACTACATTCTGACCTAGATATAACAGGGTTAATAATGTTTGATAAGCCTGTGCAATATAAAGACTGAAAAGAACTGATGCATTTTTAAAGGGATTGTCAGTCCCATTTGAGGCAGGCTCAACCATCACCTAGAGAACTCTGTCACTAAGCCTTGTCATTAATAATGATTTATGGCTCTGGATATTCACAACAGCTGTGCCCTCACCTTTAACTATCTCATACAAAATTTAAAAAGTGCTGGGAGATGCGGCAGCAGGGAAGCAACTAAATTGCTAGAAGGCGCTACTGGTTTAAACTGTTTAGTGTGTCTCCTTAAAACTAGTGTACTAATTTTTCAGAGTGAGTCACTCTAACTCAGTTAACCTGCTGCAAGCAAAATAAGCAACATGCAGATCTCCAGTCAGATGAAGATCTTGTGAACGCAGAAACTCTGGAGTGCTGGGATCAACGCTGGAATTTCATCAACTTAAGTATCTGTTGGCTGTTAACTATTGTCCTTCTTCCATTAACATTGGTTAGAAACGTATGGTGCAGCTGTCCAAGAATTCCCCAATTTTAAATTCTAGAAACACTATTTTTGAGGGCTCACTTTCTCCAAGACACTAAGTTGCTTTTGTTCAAAGTGCAATGTTTTGAATTTTTTACAGATGAGCATACACAAGAGGAAATTCCAAAAGCAGGGCTTTCAAAATGCAGTATATAACTTTCTGTGTCTGACATTTGAAAGCAGGAGGAAACATTAATAATGTGTTGTTCCGCTATAACTCCTTTAAGAGCTGCATAAATATTATCCCCATTCTACAGATGTGAATGCTCAAAGAGATTTACAGTGAGATTTTCATAGAGGTTGGGCAAGACACACAGTATTGTATCTCTGAGGGGCTGGGTGAGTGTATTATTGGGTATTATTATGTTCTTGGGATCTTTGGAGTCTTTCAATCTGATGATGGATATGAACAGAATTTTGAAGTCCAGCTGCCTTGCATGGTAACCAAGCTTTCCAGTTCTCCATGTGAGTGCTCAGCCTTTGGGATTTTTAGTAAGCATCTCTTAAAATTGTTGTAGCCAGCTACTTTGGACTTATTTTGGTGCCTAGGGCTAGAATTTCTCTGCACCTGCTCCAGACCCTGGGAGCCATGTCCTATGCCAAAGAGGGTGCCTTCATAGAAGAATAGATTAGAACTCGAGAGTTTCTGGGCTGCTAATCTCTGTCTCCAACCATAAAATTATTCCTTTACTACTAAACATGCCTCCTCTTCTTTTTTTTTCTTTCTTTTTCTTCCCAATAGTGTGGTGCTTCTGAAAGGGGCTGGATTCATCTTGGAGACTCGAGTCCTCTTTTTACGCACAGACCAGGTACAAAAAAAGCAGCAGCCATCACACACTTCCCCACCATTGCGCATGAAGCCTAGCCATAAAGAGAACAGATATAGGGGTAAGATGACGATTCAGATCCACTAAATACTGTATGCTGTGGACAACGTCTCACTGGGAACTGGACGCAGACCATCAGTGCATACAGGCCCCCAAAACAGCCATCAAAAGAGGATAATTTTCATTTACTAGAGACAAAAAGTTCTCCCCTGCCCGTCCCTGCTTCTCCACTCTCTGCTAAGATATAATGTATATTTGCAGCCTGAAGGAGCCAGCTAGAGCTCCCTGATGCTTAGCCACCCATACCCAATGGAAATTAGACCAACAGGGGGCCCACTGTAACTTCTACCACTTGTATAAATTCCATAGCATGAGCTATAATGGCACCCAGCTTCACTGAGCCTCCTTCTGAGCCCAGCCCCACCGTGCCTCTGATATGCTCCTTCCCCCTGTTGTGACAGGGGGGCAGCTGTCACAACAACTGACTATGCTACCTCCAGCAGATTTATGTTTACACAGTGAATTCTGTGCTGGGATTCTCCAGACAGTTGAAGGTTACTTTGCACTATAAAACCTTTGTTAATTAAGGGTTACAGGTGAAAAGTGCTATTCCATCAGTATGTAGCGATACAGGACACACACACAAAAATGAAATCCTATAGAAATCACTAGAGAAGTTTAAATATACAGTTTTGACAGCAACCTTAAAACAACATTCATTAACATGCACCACTAGGTTAGAAAGATAAGTGAAAGCTCTTTGCTTTGTTTAGGGCCTTCCATACACAGGTTAATGAAGCTTTTCACTATATAATATGAAGATTAAGGCCCACATTGCTGCACTCAGTATTGCAATGCCTAACTGTTTTTGGCACCTAAATATCATTTTTAAAGGAGTATGGCATTTAGGAGCCAAAATGCCATTGAGAGATTATGAGATTTAGGCTCCAAAATGCCTAAATCGCTTTTGAAAAAGAGATTTAAGTTTATAAATTAGTTAGGCATTGAAATACTGAGATTCTGAAATACAGAAATGCATAGATACCTTTAAAAAATTGTCCCAAAGAGAACACAGTGCTATCTATCTATCTATCTATCTATCTATCTATCTATCTATCTATCTATCTATCTATCTATCTACTTATCTATCTAATTACATGTGCATTTCCTTATTAATTCAATAGTCAGTGAACATGTATTAAAAGTCTAGAAAATTTCATGCAATCCAATATGAATTTAAATTTCATGCAATCCAATATGAAAATTCTTGTATACACTGAGTATACAATGGTACACATGAAGTTAAATAAAATCCATCTCTAAAGGATCTTTCAGTCAACTCATAACTGAACTGCTTGAGATAAGTTAGTGTTCACTGAAGAAAAACAAATGTGAAAAATCCCCATTAAAGTTTGTAAACTTTCCCATAAGACTTGTGAAATGATTAGTAATAGACTGGTTTTTAAAAGGGCACAGTTGTTTCTACAACTTTGTCTCTTTTCAAATATGTGTTGGCTTGGCTGGATAAAGTGACCACATCAAACATACCACGTCTCATAGGGAGAACTGTGATTTTGCGGGTTTCATTGCCAGCAAACACAGTAACTAATATACCCCAAAAAATGCAAGGTGAGGTTTGTGGTTCTTTGGTTGGTTGGCTGGTTTCTGTTGTTCCTTCCTCCCCCATTTGCGAGTGAACTTAAGAAAAGTCAAGGAATAATAGCACTGATAAGTGCCAGGTACTATGCAAGCTTCCTCATACAGTACTACTAATACATCTACTTCCTGACGGCTACAGTAATCTTGTTGATCCAGAACAGGGCTGCGAATCATGCAGTGAATAAATGAGGAATGGGATGAGGCCCTCAAAGTCATTTTCATTTGTGACATATGCTGTAATTTGAACTCTGCACTCCAGAGGTGAAAGATGCACGCACTGGATCACCTAGACATTGGATATTCTTTGAATGGTGCATTTTTAGTGCAGTGATAGTTACAAATAGTAACTGTGGAAGGTGAGATTGCATTTGTCTTCTGTGTTACATGAGTATTAGCTTTTGGGGAGAAGATCAGTGAATCAAATGCATCTCTTTTAATCACCCCTTTTATTTGTTTTGCTTTATAGAATGGACAAGAGATAGTCGACATGTTCCAAACTTCCAGGCAAAGGATAAGTACATGCACAAAAGATCAGCCAGCTGGCACTATCTATTGCACCAGGCATGTTTCCAATGTATAAAGTAGAACATTTAACTTCCTGGTGCAAAAGGCTTATGTTATTGCCAACTATGTGAAACAAAATTAGCTATAGTCAATTTAGTTATGTACAGAATATATAAGTATAATCAATTTATTCAGAATTATTCCTTACACACCCTACCTCCATTGAATAATAAAGGAACCAACACATCTCATGAATGATTATTTGTAAGGCAAAAGGAGAACACATGTACTGTTGTGATTAAATAATGTCAAGGAGGGGATAGCAAACAACAAAGGAAACAGCACACTGAAGAAAACTTAGAAAGAAATGTCGATACTTATTGCCAGTACATTTTGAATTAGCAGTTCTGTTTTCTTTGTTACTTACCAGCTATAGCTTTCAAAGAGACTTTCTTTTCTTTTCTTTTCTCCTCTTTCATGAGGAAATGAATCATTTCAGGGGATATCTTCAAAAGCATGAAGGCATGCTAGATGCCCAGATGTCAATAAAAGTCATATGTGCAACCTGGACAATGTCTTACTATATGTGTTCTAATGGAATAATGTCCCGAAGTATTTTGTTTGTTCACTTGAAGATGGTTTGTGTTTATGTTTAGCCCTTTTATCAGCATAAAGTGATCTCAAATTTCTATTTATTGTTGATTATTAACTTATTTTAACTATGCAAATCCTCCTGTGGTTGACAGCTCTAGTTAAAAGTTAAGGGCTACATTTCCAAGTGTCCATTAATTATTTTGTAATCAATTTAATACACTTAAATCGTATACTAGCAAGGATCAGGGCCCCAATGGACTACTCACAAAGATAGTCCCTACCCAAATGAGCTGACTGTTATAAAGTATTTCATGAGAAATAACTGGCAGTTATAGCAAATATGTGGGAGGAGCACAAGGGTAACAGTAAGATGATTAGTGTTGCAAGCAGTAGTCCTAGTCCACTAGCTGCTCTCAACATTGCTAAGAGTTTCTTAGGCATCATGGCAGATGTGTGTTTAGATTTAAAAGATGATACTGTGGATTTTTACAGCGAGCTCCTCCCATGTATAAGAGGCAGCAGGGGTGCTTCAGTTTTGGGGTGCCCAAGTTCAAATACTTAACTTTTTATCAGAGCTGCATAATCACTGAGGGATTTAATAATTGAAGTTAAGGTTTTGCTTAAGTTGTATGACTAACGTAAAATAAAATAAGGGGGGGAATCAATGTCAGGTGAACAGATTAAATAATTCTCTGTGAAGACATTCTTGGGAATGGACATCTTTGAAAACCTAACCCCCCAAATATAGGCACCCAGTATTAATGGACACACTTGAAAATGTAGGCCTAAGCTATTGCAGAGGCTCTCCTCAAACTGGACAATACCAATTACTCTTGAAATGCTTTGGAGATTATGGAGAAATATTCTCTCAGACCCAATTTTGCTATGAACATTTTGTTCACACACATGCTGAACGCTTCTGAGGTCAGTTAGGAACAAGTACGGTACAAACCACTTCCATTGAAAAAGAGATTATTGTTCTCTGTCAAGGTTTCCAATGTCTGCTCATTAGCTGAGACTGCCAGAGGGAAACACAATGAATGGCATGTTTTTTTTCTTCTCTTTTTTTCTGGCTTTCAGGAATTTGAGCCAAATTCTGTCCTCAGTTGCACCTGTGTAACCCACTGACGTTAATGGGGTTACATGGGTGAAACAGAACAGAATGTGGCCTTTGGTTTTTAATACACAGGGTATCGGAGCCAAATTCTTCTTTCAAAAGTAATAGAAAAATCATTTCCCTAAGTCCCCACACACATGTTCTGCTGTGTGATCTGTTTCTTTTTCATTTCTCTAGCTCTGTCTATTAGATTGTTGCAATCTGAAGATCTGTAACTAAAAGTAGAGATGGATAAAACTTGATCTGGTGTAAATTTACTTGTTTAAACAGACTTATTTACTGTTCTTTCCCCTCTCACAGCTCCAACTTTTAGGGGCTATCAATACCATACATGGTTTTCTTTTGGCTGCCTTGGGTTGCTACACACAGAGATTAGAGACTTGAACAAAAAGTAACAAAAATGCATGGTTTCTTAAATGAATGTATTTTCATAGTAGTAAAAACTCTAGCCCCAAATCAGCAAAGCATGTAAGCACAAGCATAATATTAAGCATGATCTGAAGTCCAATTTAAGTCAATAAGACTTGTTCATGTGATTAAAGTTATGCATGTTTGTGTTTTGATAAACGATGCTGGCTTGCTAAACAGTGATTGGATACAGAGCACATTGAAGTCAGTGAGAGTCTTTCGGCTGACTTCAGGGACTTTGGATCACACCCATATGTGTAGCAGTGTGTGCCGGACTGGGCCCTAAATTTGTTCCTATTTATAATGCAACTGCTGAGATAGTGCAGGTAAAAACTGGAGCCAGAAAAGAAATGCATGGGAAACACATCTGGAGACTCCCACCATCATTATAATACCAGAGAAGTCTTATGAACTAACAGAAAACATAACAAATGCAAAATGTTAAATATATTGTGTTTTGATTCAGACCAGAAAAAATGGAAACAAATATGTATTCCAAAATAAATGTTGAAGCAGTAAATACATTTACTGATTTAATACATGTGTTCTGTGTAAAACTATTGGGAAAATATACAGCAAATATTGATTGAAATGCTAGAAAAGGGAAACAATTCTCCACTGGATATAAGGCTGACTCCTTTGGGCTTTTCTCCTACTCTTTGTAAGAAGTACAATCAGAAATTTCATCATTTTTTCTGCTCATATTCCTGCCTCTTGCTCTTAAATGCTGATGTAAAACACTGTTATGTTTCCAGTGCACAGCAAGAAGCTATGGACTTGCAATAATATTTAGCAGGAACTATGCTAAATATTATTGAGAACCAGTCGGTCTTATCTGTTAACAAATTATTTACATATATACAGATAGAGCACTGATGTAACATCCTTCTACATAATGGAGGGCGAGTCAGATCAATTCACTACATAATCTTTAAATGACTTGGTAACTTTACAACTCTTCCACTTCAAGTGGTTCAAATAAGAATCCCTTTGTGCCCTTTGCCCTAAAGAGATTCTGTGATACTAGGTTTACTGGCAATACCTTTGCCAGCTTCTGAGAGTCACCAGTAGATGAACTCCCCTCATAGTCACCACCAGTCTCCAACCATAAAGAGGACCTCTCACATGCAGGTCAACTTTTTATCGAACTACAGACAGAGCACTCCTCCAACATTTGGCTTTCTTATAGAAATGGAAATCGGAAAAGTTTCCAATAGCACACAGAAGTTTCATAGTGTAAATAAGTCCTTCTAGATACAACAGGAATACAGCTTCTTGTGTGCTCATTTCAATAAGGAAATAAAATAAAAGTCTATTGATAGGTAGAAGTTTGTAATAAGAGGTTTAATAGAACAGGGGGATGTTAGCAGTACATGGGTTTGCTTTGGGTCTGATCATACCCTATTCCATTAGGAGCATTCCTTTATTAGAAAGACATTGTCAAATTGAAGGGCATTCAGAGAAGATAAATAAATTATTATGGGGCTGGTAGAATTTGTTTAGGAGAAAAGGTTTAAAGTGTAGCTAGAGAGAGAGAGAGAGAGAGAAATCTTGCATGAGAAGCCAATCTTGAGGGAAATAATAAATCTAGCAATATCGGATGTATATACCAAGGAAAGAATGGAATTATTTAAGATGGTGCTGGAAGACTAAATAGGAGTAAACAGTAAAGTACAAATTTTTGGTGGGGAAAAAAATTGGGGAAAAAATCATCCAATTTTTCAAAAAAATTTGAATGTTAGAATATTTCAAATGAAAAAAGGGACAAAAATGTCCCCATCTTTCAACCAGTTCTAGTGACGGATGAAATTGAGAAAGGGGAAAATGTAATCTGCTAGTAGGAAAACACCTGACAGCCAGTAAAATAATCTTCACAAATTATAACATCTTTTGGTAAGTTTAAAATTATAGTAGAGAAAGGAGGTGGAAGTGCAATTTATGATAAGGAAATAGAATATATGACCAAACAAGACTTTTTCCTCTGTAGCTCTATGATTCATTTCCACCTACTAGACCTGAGTAAGTACAAATAGTCTAATGTGAAACAGTAAATGAAATACTGCAGTTATTATGATATGTTTGGTTACTTTGGTTTTTATTTCAGTCTCCAGACGGATCCTGTTTATTGTCTATCAAAATGTTAAACCTTGGAGAAAATCAGACTATCCCTTAAAAGCATCTTAATGTCTCTGTTGTCTGAATGAGGTACCTCTGAAACCATAAAGAGGCTGTCAAGTCCTTCCATTGACAGAAACAGGGCCATCCCTAGGGGAATGCGGGACCCAGGGTAGAAGTGACAAACCTGTCCATTCCGGGACTGATCACACCGGCCAATTGCACTGGCCTGTGGGGGCCCCCAAATAGAGTGACCTTGATGTCCTGATTTTATAAGGACAGTCCCGATTTTTGAGTCCTTTTCTTATATAGGTCAGATCTCAGATTCTGTAAGAGTATTGTCCAGCTATGCCAAAAAACAGTGAAGCAGCCACCTGATGCTCCTGCTCATGCCACTGGATTCCCTCCTCATTTCCTGTAGGCAGCATCACTCAATCCCTCCTTAAGAGCTGCTCAGACTACCCAATGTACACTGCTATTCAGTGAGAACTGTTGCCCAGCAGTAAGCAGCCTCTTTTGCTCACTCCACTATAGCAACTGCAAGGTTCTTTCCAGTTTTCTCTAGCCTATGCTACTGCTGGAGTTGTGATCCCGCTTCTTACCTAATTGCTGGTATTTGTTGCTTGCCTCATCCCGTCTGACTTGCTGACCAGACATGCCCTGTCAACATTTTTTGGACATAATTGCCGAGGGACAAATAAGTGTCTCTGTGCTACATACACATATATTCCATTGTCTCTTATACACTGCAGACCCTTTGCTCCGGGTTCTGTAGGTGGAACATGTGCAATGTTTCCCCAAACAAGGAACTTTTCTGATTCTGGTGCTGCAAATGGCAATAGGCTTCTCTCCTTCTTAATGATGCTCATGATGTATTTATTTTTAAGACACTTTGATTTTTCTCCATGGTACCATCCCTTCTCCTTCCACAAATTCATTCCTGATTCCAAAAAAAGACAATCTAAGATGGACTCAGTTGGCATTGCTAGGATGAACATAAACTTCACCTAACTTTATTTATTTATTTATTTATTTTATTTTATTTATTTTTATTTTTATTTAACTCACATGGAAACAAAAACATGAATCTAAGTAGTTTTTAAAAATGGCTGCAAACTCAGTAAAACCTAAACTGATTATAATTCAGTTGCATGTAATTCATGGCTCTAAATGTAGCTCTCTTTGCTATGAAGTCATTAGAAATTGAAACTGGCTAACTAAAATGTATTCCATCATTACAGTCTCTATTTTCCCATTTTGTAAATTAATTTAATATAGAAATCTCCAGGGCCAGCGACAGGGGGGTACAACGGGTACAGCTGTACCGGGCCCCGGACTTAAGGGGGGGGCTCTTAAATCCGGGGCGGGCCCGGTACGCTGCTGTACCCCCTTGTCGCCGGCCAGGGGGGGGGGCTGCGGGCGGCGGGAGACCGGGAGGGCCCCCCGCGGGAGGCGGGAGACCGGGGGGGCCTCCGCGGGCGGCGGGAGACCAGGAGGGGCCCCCGCGGGCGGCGGGAGATGGGGGGGGCCCGCGGGCGGCAGGAGACCGGCCGGGGGGGCCCCACACAATCTGCATAGGGGGCCCCCAAATTCCTGTCGCCGGCCCTGGAAACCTCATGTGTAGAGTTACCTTGAGCCTATCTTGGGAGATGCACCAAGAGGAAATGTCTCAAGGAGATATAATCCCAAATATGCAGGGCGAAAGACACCTGCAGCTACATATTTTAAGGTAGTATAGTATATATTCCACTGTGAACCCAGTCTGTTATTTTTGGGTGGTATAGAGGAAACCTAGCTATGACTCTCCATCCTCCTATAGAAATGCTCTAAATAATCATAATAGGGACAAAACCAATAGGTTGCTTTCGAAATTAAATAGGGTTCTATAAAAATACCTAAACCTATAGAATTTAATAGAGGCTTAAAATCTCTGCTGTAGAATTCTATATGGTGGATTTAAAAACAAAACAGACAAATAGATTTTAAGGCCAGAAGCATGCATTAGATCATCTAGTCTCACCTCCTGGCCCTAGAATTTCATCCAGTTACCCGGCACTCAGCCTGGTAGCTTATGTTTGGCTAAAGCATGTCTTCCAAAAAGGCATCCAGTCTTAATTAAAAGACACAAAGAAACAGAGAATCCACCACTTCCCCTGATGTTTTTTTCAATGGTTATTCAACCCCACTGTTTAAAATGTATCTCTTATTTTCCAAATTGTATGGAAATGTTATTAGCATTTTATAAGAGTTTGCCAGCATGGTTCCCTGCTCCTTCCTGCCCTCTTTGGAGATACCTTGTGCCCCAGTGCAAGAGCAATCCCTACATTCAGGAAGCACAAATATTGTGATTGTACCCATCCACCCTGTGAAGGTGCAAGACAGCATCATTGAAAATGTCCTCCCTGTCTCACACAGTATTTGTAATAAATGCTGAAATAATGAGGTATTGGATTTCAGGGTGTTTCACCTTACTTTGTACTATTACAGCATTATACTCTTTCTTGTAATTCCCGAGTTTTCTGCAAAGACACTTAGGCCTGCCTTTATCCTAGCAATGAACCATCAAAATCCTTCTTATTAACAAACCAGAATATTTATTAAACAGGCAACAGCAAAAACCAAAACAACAGACAGCAAATACTTGGAATTCAAAAGAAAAGGATTGTTCATTTTGAGAAAGTTTATTTCTTTTAATTTAAATAAAGTCCTTCAGAGGGCAAAATGTTTAAAAAGTGGAGCAGGTCAAGAAAAAAGTTTCAAGCTTTAGAAGTAGCTCCCACTGTGCAGAATTCTAGACAGATTTATTTTTTCATACATTCTTCTGTTATTTTTTGAAAAATTATTGTGATAAAAATATTGATGTACATTTCAGTAAAAATATTGTGGGAAAATTTGGGAGGGAAATCAGAAAATGTCATTGTCATCAATTTTTTGTGAAAACCTTTATGTTCAGGGGAACACAAAGTGGGGATTGGTCCTGCTTTGAGCAGGGGGTTGGACTAGAAGACCTCCTGAGGTCCCTTCCAACCCTTATATTCTATGATTCTATGAACAGGCTATTAGGTCACTCTAACAAGATGGCGGGGGCTTGTATCCTTTAATGCAGTGATGTTAGCAAAAAATTTAGTGTCATGGTCAATAACACTAAACGAGTTCCCAGGGAGATGCTGGAGCTAAGTGTGCTAATGTGATCTTTGGAAGTACAAGTAGGGAATAGCAGGTAAGAGGAAGGAGGCATTATATCTGTATTCAGCCTGAAGGAGATTATTACTAGAATACTGCATCCATTTCTGGTGTCCACACTTCAATAAAGATATTAAAAAACTGGAAAGGGTTCCAAAAAGAGCTATAAGAATGAATTGAGGCCTGGAAAACATTCCTTACACTCAGAGATTTTGAAGCTCAATCTATTTTTATTATACAAGACAAGGTTCAGCGTGAGTTGATCATTGTCCACAAGTACCTATGGGAGAGGAGATTTCAGATAGTAAATGGCTTTTAATCTAGAAGACAAAGCCACAAAAAGCTCCAATGGCTGGAAATTGAAGCTAGACACATTCAGATTAGAAATAATCTTTAACATCTTTAACAGCCAGCGGAATAAACCATAGGAAAAATTTACCAAGGAATGTCATGGATTCTCCATCACTTGAATACTTTAAAATGAGACTGAGTTTAAAATTCATGAGTTTTCTGCAAAGACACTTAGGCCTGCCTTTATCCTAGCAATGAACCATCAAAATCCTTTTTATTAACAAACCAGAATATTTATTAAACAGACAACAGCAAAAACCAAAACAAGAGACAGATATCTTCCTAAAAGATATCAAACATATGACATGACCTTGATACAGAGTGTACAAGGTAAAGTGTTATGGTATGTATAATACAGACCATTTGTTTTATGCAGGAGGTCAGACAATATGATCATATGATCCCTTCTGATCTTAAAATTGATGTATGTATTTTGAAATGTGAAAAAATTAAAAAGCTTTATTAAAATGGCCCCACCATTCCCAAAATTATTTCCTGGAGACAATTCCGTTAGAATTTTGACTTAGCTGTAGTTATTATTCCTACTGTTTAGGCAAACACATAAACTGGGAATAGGAAAATGTGTCTCATTGCTATAGTCGTACATTACACATTCAGGTCAGTCATTAATAGGTGCTCTTTAGTTTTTGAACACAGCTCACTTCCCCAGTCTGGGATGCCAGCAACCTGCCATGGTATGCTCTCCTCCCACTGGCAGTGCTTTATGCTGGGACACGGCTGCTTACACCCTGTCATGCTGGTTATGGCTTATGATATGGAAATAGGTCCAGTAATGGTTTCCATTGGAGTTGATTAGAAAAAGCACAAAAGGAAAGTGAGGTAAGAGAGAAGGAAGTAAAATGAGAATGAATGACACAAAGGAAGGAGTGAAAAAGGAATCTTAATCTTACATTAACCTAACATTTGCTGAGGGCTCATCTGATCCAGAGATTCCTCAGGGTTCAGTTGATCCAATGACAGCAGACTTATATCCTCAATTGTATCTTTATGGTGTGGGTGGGTCAAAGAATTCTCCCCAAGTCACAGGAAAAAGTGCTGTGTCTTGAAAGATGGTGAGAGCATAGAATCATAGAATATCAGAGTTGGAAGATGCCTCAGGGGGTCATCTAGTCCAACCCCCTGCTCAAAGCATGCAGTTTCCTTAATTCCACTTTATACGTGGTAAAACAAGCATGTTATGTTAATGTTATATTGTTATGTTAACAATTTTTTGTTAAATTAAGACAACCTTTTGTTATATTTAATCTCACTTTAGCTCAGCAAGGCTTTTTAAAAATTCCTCCCCAAAACTTAAAAG
Source organism: Sternotherus odoratus (assembly GCA_032164245.1). Lineage (NCBI taxonomy): Eukaryota > Metazoa > Chordata > Testudines > Kinosternidae > Sternotherus > Sternotherus odoratus. The sequence goes on along the minus strand of JAVMKO010000002.1, from coordinate 82,553,493 downwards.
TATCACAGCAATATGTCCCAGAGAAAAAGATAAATTGATATGGAAAGTCCAGGAAGTTTTATTGCTCAGATTTAACTAAGTTTTACTGTTATGTTTATCATTATTTACAAAGTGTCCAAAATCATATAATCTAGGTGTTCCTATGTGTAATTTATTTTTGAATAGTTGACCAACTTTTCTTAATATAATTGTTGATCATTTGGATAACTGAGCTTGCTAATGTCCTTGAAAAGTAAGTTAAAAGTGGTGTTTCCTGCAATGAGGTTTCCAAGATCTTATAAAACTTGTTCTAGAAGCAACAGTAGTTTAGTTAAATCTTCCTTCTGATTTTCTAAACTACACAAGCAGTGCCATATAGAAGAAAAGAAATAAAAATCTTCCCAGATAAATTTCATGTATGTTGGCAATATATCTCCAGGGATCTCTGTCTATGGGAATGAATTTACAGTCTGAGCTGGATTTGAACCAGTCACCCAGAGCTGACCTCATTACCAATTCTATGAGCCATCTGGTTCCCTTTAACTATGTCGCTTATAAAATCACATCTCTTTTTACACTGCCACTGTCAGTGTTGCATAACATGAGGCACTAATGAACCCAGGAGATATGACATGTCAAGACCAGGAGGAAACTCAGAATGATCCATCTTACTGCGGGTGGGAGGGATATATCCTTACTTATTAGACAACTTTTAAAGCAAAATTACATTTATACAAAACTCATTTGCATGGGATGAACCTCAGATTAATGGGAAATATGATTACCCTAGGCTAAAACATCATTATGATACAAAATTTTATTACCTGTTAAATCAGACCATGACCATTTTCCCTTTATCTCTGAGGGGTGTGGGTGTGTGAAAGAGAGAGAGCGAAAGAGCGCAAGTGACAATTATTTTCTCCTTTTCCTGAATGGCTGAGAACTGCTTCCATGTTCTCTGAAACTCTCAGCAATGGTATCCACTTGTAAGGGCAAAACTCATCATTTGTTGGCAGACAGTGTCAGGTGAAAAGATGCTCATTGTTCCACAAGGTATTTTTGACAGATTTTAAGGTGCCTCATGCAGGAACAAAATAAGTGCAACACTGCAGAAACAAAAATGCAGAGCATCAGCACAATAGCACTCGGGACAGCTCCCCGAATCAGAAGTCACACTGAATTTATAAACGTTTTCTCCCACAGTAAACAACACTGTTTCTACTTTTCTAAGAGCAATAGGAACTGCACAACAGAGTAAAACAAGGCCAAAGGGATAATGACAGGTTAAAAAAATATGTTTTAAAAACCAAATCCGATTTCCTTAATTGTTACTAGTAATATTTTAACTGTTTAAAAAAAACTATCATTTTTTCTGCGTGTTTAAACATTTGCATTTCATCTTTGACAACAAAAGTAGGTTAGTCTGATACAATTTCCCTTAGTCATTTTAATTTCTGGTTCTGATGCACTGGCAAATTCCTGCATTTTTTATAGTAGCAAACACTATAGGGTGATGAGTACCAATTAAAAATTATAAAAACTGCATCTGTGAAATTTTGTAATGATCGAATACAATATTTCTATTAACATTAGGTTTATTTAAAAATCTTTACAAATATAAAATATAAATTAGGTTGCATGTTAGCTGAGGTCATCTCTATAACAACTAAAATGAAAGCCCTTGTGACAAAGTAATATGATAGTCCAGTTCATCAAAAAATGTAAACACATTTTTACTATGTAAAATAAACCAAAATTGATCTCCTTTATGGCATGATCCAAAGGCAATATAAGTCAGTGAGTTTTTCCATTAACTTCAGTGGACTTTGAATCAAACTGTTACAGAGGTGCCAGGAAAATTTTCATAGAAATTGGAAAATGTTGTTGGAAAATTTAGACTAAGATGTTTTTCTAGTTTCCAATCAGTGCTCCTGTTTTATCTTAATGTTTATTTTGTTTCTTATTTTAGTGTGGAAGCTCAAGATTTTTATTTCTAACAATGTGTTAATCTGAATTTCAACATGATGGATAACACTCATACCAAATCTCAATACATCAAAACTGCCTTAAAATATGAATATTATATTATAATATAATTTTTGAAATGATAAATGATGGGAAAGATTGAAAATATTTTTTTCAAGCTCTAATGTCTGGATTATGTGAAATTCAGTATATGCATCAATTGCTTCATTATTGAAATACATTTTACTTAAAAATATGAACAGTCTTCTCATTATTTCATGGGGTAAATTAAGGAAAGACTTGGCATAATATAATCATTTTATTCTCCTTAATTGTCATAATACATGCCTAAGAATGATAAAACAAATTATTCTTTTTATTGATCTGCTAATTAGAGATAGAGCTGCATACAGGACAGCAGTAAACATATAAATCATTATTCTTCCACGTTATGGTTAACAAAATTGAAGCAGGATCAAGTCTTGCATTTGGTCCATGTTTTTTTATTCTCTTTCTTTGAGCTCTAGAGAGTGCTTATCAACTTCAATAACTAGAGAGGAATCACATTACTTCCAGTACCTGGGGAAATCATGTGCAACATGATCCTGAAGAAACATCATCAAGAAACACACTTAGGGCATGTCTTCACTACCACTTTAAATCGATGTTAACGACGTTAGGTCGAAGTAAACGTGTACCTGTCTTCACATACATGCCCTTAACGTCGATGTAAAGGGCCTTAAAGATCGATCTTGGCACTCCAGCCTAACCAGTGGCATAAGGCTAATCTCGACGTTCCAAGCTCGACCGTGGGCTAGTGAAGATGGAACCCGACATTAATAGCCTCCAGAGGCTGTCCCACAATGCTCCATTCTGACCGCTCTGGACTGCCTCACTACTGCTCCACTGTGACCGCTCTGCACTGCACTCTGAACTCGCTGCTCTGGCCAGGTACATAAGACCCGGGAACATTTGAATGCCATTTCCTGTTTGGTCAGCGTGGCCAGCTCACCTGAACTGATCAGTCGCCATTCAGAGCAATCAGCACTAGCCGCCATGCAGAGCTCAGCATCACAGGAATCCATGATGAGCTCATCTACCCTGGAAACCAGCCAGAGGAGAAGAGCTCCAGCATGGTCCACTCGTGAGGTGCTGGATCTCATCGCTATCTGGGGAGAGGAATCCGTGATGTTGGAACTACGAAACAACAAACGGAATGCCAACACCTACGGAAGAGTCTCCAAGGCCATGCTGGAAAGGGGCCACAACAGGGACACCACACAGTGCCGCATGAAAATTAAGGAGCTGCGGCAATCTTTCCAGAAAGCCAAGGAGGCAAACGGGCGATCAGGGGGTGCGCCACGGACATGCAGGTTCTACAATGAACTAAATGCCATAATGGGGGGCGCCCCCACCACCATCGCGCCGGTGTGCGTGGACTCCACCGATGGGATCATCGTCAGGGAGGAGACTGATTCCGAGGAGGACGAGCATGAAGAAGAAAATCTCGCGGAGCAGCAGGAGCCCAGCGGAGAACCCTTGTACCCAGAGAGCCAGGAGCTGTTTGTCACCCTGGAGCCAGTACCCTCCCAAGCCTCCCAGGGGGGTAAGTGTTTCTTTTTTAAGTGATTACATGACGCGTGATTTTGTAAAGGAAGCATTTATTAATGAGTAACTTGCCCTAAGGACTTAGCGTGCTTTCATTGCTGGTCAATTTCTACTCAAAGAGTTTGTCAATATACTCCGGGATTGACCATAAGTCCTCCGCGGACATTTCAAGGAAGCTATCCAGGAGGTAGCGATGAATCCAGCGCAGCAGATTTCTGGGGAGAGCTGCCTTATCTGGTCCCCCATGATAGGACACCAACCCACGCCACGAAAGTAGTAGGTTGTCTGGTATCATTGAGCAGGCTAGCATTGCGGCGTATGGACCAGGACTTTGCATGGACTCAAGGAGCATGCGCTCCCTATCTCTCCGAGAAATTCTCAGCAAAGTGATGTCATTCAGGGTTGCCTGTTTGAGATACGGACTGCAATTAGTCGGGAGATAAAGAGTCCCAGCTGCAAAGTACTCTTTTCTGCTGAGGACCGACGAACCGCACACACACACCCCCCACGAACGCTGACCGCCGCCCCCCCCCCCCAGCCCGTAGCGTTAGCAGGCAGGGAATCTGAGCAGTGTGCACGCCGTTGCTTTAGCTTCACAGCCAACGCGGACCCAACCCCCCCCCCCCCCCGGCCCGTAGCGTTAGCTGGCAGGGAATCCGAGCAGTCTGCACGCCGTTGCTTCCGCTTCACAGCCAACGCGGAACCAGCCCCCCCCCCAGCCCGTAGCGTTAGCTGGCAGGGAATCCGAGCCGTCTGCACGCGGTCTGAAGAGCCCCAAAAAGACCTTAGCCCTTAGCGAGAGATTTTTTGGCATTTGCTTTGCAGTTTGCGGTTTCAGTGGGAGCCAGCCACGCGGTGGGGGGAAGGGGGCGGGGTTGCTCTACAGTATGCAGGCGCCACTTTTAACTTACCATGGCCGGCTGCACGGTGATTTCAGAAGCCGTCTTGGGCTGAGGCACGCATATGTGTCTGAGATGCTCTGACTTTTCTGTGAGCTCTCCTCTCCTTTTAGGTGTAGAACATGACCTTGTACAGAAATCATATCAGGCCTCTGAATACTGAGTTTGCAAATGGCATAGTACTCCCATTGTGTACCGTCCGAGACTGCATCTGCCTCCTAACCTTGAATGTATCTGTCTCATAACTTTCAAACTTTCTTTTCCCACACACTTGCCCACAGATGAACAACAACAGATGAACTCCCGCCCTGCACCGCAGAAAAGAAAGCGTAAAAAGAAAACGCGAACGCGCGATGAGATGTTCACTGAACTCCTGGAGAACTCGCGTGCTGAGGCAGCCCGCCAGACGGACTGGAGGGAAAAAATGATACAGGCAAGGGAACGAGACAGAGAGGAAAGGAATCGAGAGAGAGAGGAAAGGAGAGCGCTGCAGAAAAGAGGGAAGCCGCTGCAGAAAAGAGGGAAGCCGCTGCAGAAAAGAGGGAAGCCGCTGCAGAAAAGAGGGTAGAACGTGAGGAAAGACGCATGGATGCTTTCCTCCGCATAATGGAGGACCAGAGCGACATGCTGCGATCTCTGGTGGAGCTGCAGCATGCCCAAAGACCACCTCTGCAGCCCCTGTGTAACCACCTCCCCCCCTCCCCAACTCCCATAGATTCCCCACCCAGACGCGGGGTGAGAACACGGGGGGGCAAGGCCCGTGGGCCGCTCCACTCCACCCCACAAGCCAGCAGAAGCAGCAGCAGCAGCAGGCTGACTTTCTCAGAAAACTTTTAAAAGCTGCTGTGTCTTGCCCACCCCTCCTCTCCCCCCTTTCCCCCCCCTCCTTTGCCCGCTCCTCCCCCACTGCGACTGCCGGTTTCCCTCCAGGATACCAGGACAGTGATCCCCTGTATTTGTATTTCCGATGAACCAATAAAGGAACCATGATTTTTCAAACAGTGATTTTATTTCCTCTGCAAGCATGGGGATGGGGGAGGGAAAGTATGGGGAGGGGGGAGGGAAAGAGGATACAAGGGCAGCAGGCTCAGAGCACAGCAAGGGAGCAGATTCTCAAACGCCATCTCGACCACTCATAAAACTGTCTTTCAAGGCGTCCCTGAGGCGCAGGGCCTCACGGTGGGCTCTTTTACTTTCCCTGCTGTGTGGCTGCTCATAAGTAGCAGAAAGTAAATTTGCCTCTGCCTCCCAGCCCGCCATAAACGTTTCCCCCTTGCTCTCACAGATATTGTGGAGCACAGAGCAAGCAGCTATAACAATGGGGATATTTCTCTCGCGGATGTCTGAGCGAATGAGTAAGGAACGCCATCTCCCCTTCAAGCGGCCAAATGCACACTCCACGGCCATTCTGCACTTGCTCAGCCTGTAGTTGAACAGCTCCTGACCCCTGTCCAGGGCTCCTGTGTAGGGCTTCATAAGCCAGGGCATTAGGGGGTAGGCTGGGTCCCCAATGATCTTGATCGGCATTTCGACCCCCCCCACGGAAATTTTCTGGTCGGGGAAGAAAGTGCCTTGCTGCAGCTGCCTAAAAACCCTAGAGTTCCTGAACACTCGAGCGTCATGAAGCTTTCCCAGCCACCCGACGTAGAGATCGGTGAAACGTCCCTTGTGGTCAACCACTGCTTGCATGACCATTGAGTAATATCCCTTCCGGTTTCTGTACTCAGCGGCCTCGTGGTCCGGTGCCAGGATAGGGATATGAGTCCCATCTATAGCCCCACCACAGTTAGGGAATCCCATGGCGGCAAAGCCATCTATTGTGGCTTGCAGGTTTCCGAGGTTTATAACCCGGTGTAGCAGCCGCTCGACGATTGCCCTGCTTACTTGCATCACAGCAAAGCCCACTGTAGACCTACCCACCCCAAACTGATTCGCCACTGACCGGTAGCTGTCTGGCGTTGCAAGCTTCCAGAGGGCTATCGCCACTCGCTTCTCCACTGTAAGGGCCGCTCTCATTTTGGTATTCCTGCGCTGGAGGGCCGGGGACAGCAAGTCACAAAGTTCCATGAAGGTGCCCTTTCGCATGCGGAAGTTTCTGAGCCACTGGGAGTCATCCCAGACCCGCAGCACTATGCGGTCCCACCAGTCCGTGCTTGTTTCCCTGGCCCAGAATCGGCGTTCGATGGCATGAGCCTGCCCCATTGCCACCATTCTTGACAGATTGTCAGTCGCCCTACTTGCAAAAACGGCAGTGTCCATGTCGTCCCCGCTGTGCACGTCAGTGTCCCTGTCGTCCCCGCTGTGCACGGCAGTGTCCCTGTCGTACCCGCTGTCCTTGTCCATCTCCTCCTCACTGTCGTCGGGTTCCGGAAAGCGCAGTTCTCCCCAGATCGCATTCCTCCTCTGCAGACGGTGCAGCAGGAACTCAGCAACCGTGATCGAGGTCCTCACAACAGCCATTACTGCAGCCGTGGTGTCAGCGGGCTCCATGCTTGCAATGCTATGGCGTTAGCACGGCGGAGAAAGGGCGCGAATTATGGGATGCCTACCTACAGTGCACCGCTCGGAATGGGGGTGGGCGGCGCGGAAAAAGGGCGCGAAATTTGGAAATGCCTACCCATAGTGCAGCACTCGAAATGGTGCCTGCTGGGGGATCAGGGAACTGTGGGATAGGTACCCACAGTGCAACGCTCGTCATGTCGACGCTTGCAAAAGTTTTGCGGACAGACACTGTCGACGTACTGTGCGTAGCTGTGCCTAGTGAAGACACACAACATCGACTGTATACCGTCGCGTTCACAACATCGACATAAAGGAAATCGAACTACTGCTGTAGTGAAGACATACCTTTAGAGAGGAACAAGCAGGATTTAGACCATTGAGATCATGTGCAGAAACCATAGTGTTTGTTCTCAGGCATATTATAGAACAAAATGTGGTGTAGCAGTAAATCTTTAACTTGTGATAAATTTTATAGATTTCAACAGGCTTTTGACAGCATATTCAGAGACAGTCTATGTAGAACTATAGGATTTTATGGAATATCATCAAAATAATTAGAATAACTTAGGGTCTATATAATAAGGCCAAATGTGCACTCAAAAATGGTGACAACAACAGACAATGGTTTGCAGTGACAACTGGAGTTAGGCAAGGTTGTATTATGTCCCCACTATTGTTTGCACTGGTCATTGAGTATGTCACAAGAAAAGTAACTATCAGAAAGCAACAGAGGAACTTTAGGGACAAACAATAAAGCACAATTAGATGACCTTGCTTTTGCTGATGACATTTTCCTGCTTAGCTCCACATATTGATTAATGGAAGGGAAGAGGCAGTTTTTTGCAGATAAAGCAAAGCAAGCTGTTTTGTTCATCAAAAGGAAGAGAAAATATATGGCAATCAATTTCTTGCAGCTGACCATTAAAATGGATAAAGAAACATTTAAAAAGTAGGACATTTTACTTATATAGGGAGTGAGATGTGCAGTGATGATGACACCATGTTAGTTGTCAGCCAATGAATATCTAAAGCAACAAACAACTTTCATAAACTGGAAAAAATTTGAAAAGTTGCATGATTGGCACTGATACACAAATACAAAATTTTCACACTAGCAAAATGTCTGTCTTCTTTCATGGAGCACAGTCATGGACATCTACAACAGAAATTGGTAAGAAGATAACTCATTTGCAAAGTAATGCCTGAAGATCTTCAGAGTTCATTAGAAAGAGTTTCTCGCAACATCAGAACCTCTAAGTAGAGCAAATCAGTCTAAAGCTTCAAATATGGTAAGAAGACTATAATGGACATATTTAGGATAGGCTATAAGGATGCCACCAACACAATTTCCACAGCAAGTGATAATACAGACCCCACATGGAAAGAATAAATGGGAGACCTAGAAAACTTTCCAAAGAACAATAGAAAAAGAAGCCAAATCCATGAACATGACACTCAAAAGCCTGAACAGACCAACACAGAACAAAATATATGGATGAAACTGTGGGCTCCGCATGAACCTGTCAGTGCAGGAGGATCAAGAAGAACGTAAAGATTGCTCTTTTCACATCTTGCACAGATTACCTAAAAAAAAATTTACCTTTGCACAAATCCATGATATTTCCTTTTTTACCTTGCCTATTTTTAATGTATGATTAGTACAACTTTAATAAAATTCTGTCACTATAATCAATCTTATTAGAGACATGAAAACAATGAAAATATTTTGATGTGACAATACAGGTTTTAAAAAATCTCAATAGATCTGATCCAAAACTTGTTTAAGTCAATTGGGAGCTGTTTATTAACTGATTTTAATGGCCATTGGATCAGAACCTAGGTCTATGAATAAAAATAGAAAAAACAAAAGCTTAAATCCTAAATTCTGCAAGTACATATGCACATGAGTGGGTTCATACACTTGGATAGCCTGCTGAGTTAAAAGAAACTACTCTCATGTGCAGAGTTACTCATTGTGCATAAGCATTCATGCAATTTGGGTCTAAGTTGTTTTTCTATTGCTTACTTTCTAGTGTGGAGATTCCATATTTTGGTGCTGGAAAGCAGGATCGTTACATGATTCTGGCTCTCCCTCTTGTTTATGCCATCTGAATTTCTTTAAACTACTTTCTTAAGATTCTTTTTCCATGTTAGTGATTGCTGTAGTTGCCATAAGAATGTTGTGTTCACAAAAAGATGACCTAGTCCAAGCACTTATGAAAGGGAGGGCAATATTTGGCTTGCAATCTCCTGAATGCTGCTACCCTTTGTTCAGCAGTCCTCAACACATACATCTCTGCAATCATTGACCAAAGCCTCCCACATTTAGACATCTTATTTATAATGAGACCCCTGTATAGCTCAGTTGTCTGAGTTCAGTTTAAATAACATCTGCCCGCAAATATAGCTCAGTGCAGCTCTTGATGCAAGAGGCACTGTGAAGTGTTTTATTTTTGGATTAGCATTTTAGATCGATCAGAAAACAAATGTTAAAATGAATTATGCATGCACAACATTTCCCATTTTAATGTCTTCTAGTTTTAAACCTATGAAACCAACTGTCTTCAAATTCATGTTAGATAACAGAGAGATCTTCAAAACAATTCCTGTTTGATCTTTCAAGCTCAAATATTTTTCTGCTAATCATATATTAAATTTATAATCAGAATTTATGGAATAAGTAGACATATGTATTCTTTTTTTAAAAAAAAACATTTATTATTTGAAAAAAGGCACGACACATTTTCCAGAATTAAAAATTCCCTTCAGTTGCATTGGGCTAAGCATGAAAAAAGTTGCTGGAAAAAGAAATAGTTGAAGAAAGTGCTGAACAACCAAAAAGAGAATTAGAAAAGAACAACAACACGGCTGCAATATACTGACTAATATGTCAATTTGTGTCTGGAATGTAATTCCTCATTTAGGGTTAAATATATTTTAAGTTAGCAAAAATCCTGCATAGTCTGTCAGATCTTGTTTTCATATTGAGAATACCCAAAAGCCCCATACACAATAGCTTTAACTTATTTGCAATACTTGAATGTACTATATTGTGTTTAGGAAATGTTCCAACAAGACCACTTCATATTCCCTAATTAACACACAGGTGACTTCAGTTAAAGATTAATCAAAGCTTTTTCCTACATCCAATATTGTAGATGTAGGCCAAGTGTAGAGAGAGAGAGGTCTATCATTTCACTGACCTTATCAGCAGCTGGGTAAGCTTTCATCAACTCTCTCATTAGTTACATCTGACTGATTGACAAGGTTATCCCAAGTAGAGGCACAGAAGTCAAACAGATTATTTGCATATTATATTAATGACATTCATGAGCCACCATTTGGTGTTCCTTGGGGAGATATCAGAACGGTGCTCAGTTGCTTTTGTATTCACAAGTTGTTATAAGAAAAATGCAGTGATTAGTTCTAATACCTTAAGGCTAGACTGACTGGATGATGGGAGTATCTAGGGTGTAAAAGGGGTAAGAAGCCTAATTCTGCCTTGCACTTTTCCCACACACATAATCTAGTCTCGATTTCCTTATTTGTTCTTCTTCATTTCTATTTATAATATAGCTTTCTGAAAATCATGTAGTCTAAGCTGTAGCCATTTTGGTTTTCTGGTTTGGAGGGAGGAGATGTCAATCTATAAAGACCATAGGCCTAACCTATAGTCTACCTCACCCAAACAGTCACCTTCCCAAAAAACATGGGTAAAAAGATTGGCCTTGCAGCATGCACTGAAGGTCAACTGGCTTGGACTATTTTGGATCAAAGGTGGTAACAAGTACAGCTGGTCAGAAAATAGTATCTGGAAATTTTTGTTTGGAACAAAAAGGTCATTTTTTGTCCAAAAAAATTTTTTTGAACAAAAAAAATTAGCTAACTCTAACAATGAATTTCAAAGAGCTAAAACATAATCTTATAATCTGTCCTGAGTACAGGATAGAACTGCAGGGAGCCTGTTCCTATGTTCCCTCCTTGCTTCTTGGGGTATGTCTTCACTACAGGACTAGGTCGATTTCCCTTAATTCGATTTTCTAAACTCGACTTTAGAAAATCGAATCAGTGTGTCCCCATCAGGACAGCAGGTCGACAGTGGTCGATACTGTCTGTCCTAGAACTTTTGCAGGGGTCGACATAGCCCGCATTGCACTGTGGGTAGGTAGCCCACAGTGCAATGTGTGCCGGACCCCCCCCCCCCCCCGCCTGCCCAAACAGCTCCGCGAACCCCCCCGCCCGCCCGAGCAGCCCTGCGGACCCCCCCCCTACCCCCCCCCGCTCACCCAAGCAGCCCGGCGCGGGCTCCCCCCCCCTCGGTATGAAATTGACCAGTATGAAACTGACCAGGCAGCTGACCCGCTTGCTGGAGCAGCCCCGCGCCAGCTCCCCCTCCCCTCGGTATGAAATTGACCAGTATGAAATTGACCAGGCAGCTGACCCGCTTGCCCGAGCAGCCCCCCGCCGGACCCCCCCCCCCGCCCGAGCAGCCCCGCGCCGGACCCCCCCTCCCCCCAGCCTGCCCAAACAGCTCCGCGAACCCCCCCGCCCGCCCGAGCAGCCCGGCGCCGGCTCCCCTCCCCCCTCGGTATGAAATTGACCAGTATGAAATTGACCAGGCAGCTGACCCGGTCGCCCGAGCAGCCCTGCGGACCCACCCCACCCACCCCCCGCCTGCCTGAACAGCCCCGCGCCAGACCCCCCGCCCGCCTGAGGGGGGGGGAGCCGGCGCCGGGCTGCTTGGGCGAGCAGGGGGGGGTCTGTGGGGCTGCTCGGAGGTCGGAGGCTTAACATCAGATGCCTCTTCACTTACTCAAAGTAGACGTAGAGAAGTCGATTTTAGCTTTACTTCTCTCGTCAAGCAGGAGTTACAAAGTCGATTTTGAGGGCCCTTTAAATCGACTTTAAGGGCATGCAGGTGAAGACAGGTACACGTTTAGTTCGACTTAATGTCCTTAAAGTTGACGTTAAGTCCTAGTGAAGACATGCCCTTGGGGGGACTAAGCTAAGTCAGTCTTTGTCTTCATACAGCTTATTGTCCAAGAAGGAGACTCTTATTATGGATTTTAATCAGGCTACAACTTTATTACATAGATGTCTGGGATTACCCGGTAGATAAAGTATACAGTGCTGGCAAATCGACGTTTATTCAAATTAGTTCTCCGGGGCTTCCACCAGCCCCCTCTTTGTTTCTATCCAGGTCCCCCAGCCAATCCATGGCTTGGATCTTACCATTCACCAGCCTCATAAGAGGGTTAAGGTGGGCTATGAGAATGGGGAAGGAGGGGTTGGCTCCCTGCTGTACCAATCATAGGAGTCCCCGAACCTCCACTCCTATTCTGTTCCTTTATCCAGTACCTCCCTTTAAGTCCTTTACAGGCCATTTATCTGGTCATTGGCTGCCCTCTCAATGGAGTACCTGCACTGGACATCTGCCACAAAAGGCACCAGCAATTTGCTTGGCTGCCTCCCCCACAACCGTGCCAGTCCCCAGACACCTGCTAATAGCCTGTTGCCAAGCAGCTCTCCTGGGAAGAAAGAACCCATTGTCCCATGTGTGATCATTAAGGAGCACCAGCAGCTGCAAGCCTAACCCTAACCCTAAGCAACTGCAATAACCTCCCTCCTGGGTAAGCCCCAAACCTTGGCCCACATTAGTTGTGGTGCAGTCATTACACTGGCTCAGCTGTGCTGGCCTCAATATTAGGAAAGTGGTGAAGCCAAGGCTGTCACTCCCTGACCCTGCTTACCACATTTCTTGCTAAGGAGATGGTGTGGCCAACCAAGGGTGGCTGAGCTCCTCAACAACCCTCCCTGCACTGCTACTTGTGATACCAGTAGAAGGCACAAGAGAATAAATGGGCATCATCAGCTCCATTGCTCCCTGGCACAAGCACACCACAAGAGTCCAGAGCACGGCCAAAGTCAAGAGAATCCTCACGCAGCATATTCTGAAAGCAGATCATTTTTATAGTGGAATCCAGGGTTCCAGTTCAAGTACTTCTGCTGACTGGTTTGATTGGCTTGCAGACAATTCACACCCAGAAAAAACCAGTCAAATCAAAGGAATAAGTTGTCCATGAAGTAAAGTGCAACCAGTTCTATTTAGGAGTAAGGTGCCCAGCAATGTTTGAATGGAAGAGAAGAGCTAAAGCCATTCACTGTTTAAAGATAATGTCAACATTGATTAGAAAAACATTAGAGTATATACAGAAGTATTGTTATCTAATGTGGCATTATTCAAGTTCTGTATAATCTACACAATAGTGTCTACTCAGAATATTTTAAAAACAGATTCAGATTGCGACAGAGTGAAACAGATAGCATGTGTTTACAGCATACAACAGCTGTTCTTTTCTACTTTTAGAGTAGGCATCATATTTTTAGATCATAGTGCTACTTACTTAAGAGCAATAGTAAAAAAAAAAAAAAAAAAAAAAAAAAAAAAAAATGGAGATATACCAATCTCCTAGAACTGGAAAGACCTTGAAGGTCATCGAGTCCAGTCCCCTGCCTACACTAGCAGGATCCGCCTGCCTACACTAGCAGGATTGCCCTAAATGGCCCCCTCAAGGATTGAACTCACAACCCTGGGTTTAGCAGGCCAATGCTCAAACCACTGAGCTATCCCCCCACCCCAGTACTCTGTAAAAACTGACAATACATGGGTGATGAGCTAAAGGTCTGGAGGATCAAGCTGGTATCTAATATTTGGGTGCTGCTCTGAACATATAAGGGTTTGTTCTTTCAATCCAGCCAAGCTGTACTCAGCCTAGATCCAGGTGGCTTCACACCATCTTTGTGGCTAGCCCCAATCCAGGGGCTAGCCAAGCCCTTGGCATAACTTAGAGCAGCCTCATTACTGCTCTGTGTTGTTCCTGGAAGTTTGTGTCACCAAGAGGGGATCACCAGAACACAAAGGTTCCCCTCTCATTTCCCCCTTTCCCTGCCCATGCGGTGTTACGCCAGCTCTGTTGCACCAGGGATTCCATTGAGCTGGGAAGTCATCAGAAAGCCTGTAAAACTGGCAGTGGAACCCCACAGATCTCCCCAATCTGCCTGGCAGTCCCTGCCATCCTCCACACTTACCTTCAGCAACCCTCCAAAAATAATTGTGGTTGACTAGTAACAACCTGCCTCGCTAGCCTCACCGCAACAGCACTTTTGTCACCTGACGTGGAACAACACGGACAGAGGTCTGCAGGAAGATCAGCACTTACAGTGAGAGACTAGCCAGGGTGACATGCGGTTGTTGTACGCAGAGAAATGAAACTGTTATGTAAGGCAAAGCTTTGGCCTTGAAGAAGATGATTCTTGTAAATGTCAAGTTCATGCTTGCTAGGAGAGACAGCGTATCATGCTTGTCCCTGAATGCCAGCCACAGCAAACTAGCTGATGTAATATTAGTAGTGTTGTTACCGGTGCAAAATATTAAATAGAAAACAAATTAGTATGCAGGGTAATTTTTTTGAATGCAGATCATCCTTCACTAATTCTAGTGAAGCTGCAGATACCAATGGGGATATTACAGACAACACTAGTCCATACAGGCAACCAGCAGTAGCAGCAAGGGCAAAAAAAGTTACAGCACCAGGTAAAAAGCAGCAAAGGACAAAATCAGGGATATATGATTCCTTTCCTTGATGACTGCAGTGATCAAACCCTGGAAACTTGTTTGATTTGTTGGCCGATGAAGTGTTCCTCCAATTTCCTCCAAAGCTTAATTGATTCTTGTTTGCAAAGGACTTTGAAATGCATGAAAGGCACTTGCAGATAGTATTATTATTACTATATTCTAGATACACATTGTTCTTTCCATTCCTTACCCATGCTGCAGAAAATTCTCCATTCACATCTGGGGACAAATTCTGCCTAGATGTTTCAATACTCAGACCCCTCAACTCTACAGCACTTCACATGCTTTGAAGCTCTCTGTCATGCATTTCTGTCTTCTGAGATGATATTCCACATCTGGGATGTGCTGAAAGAGAGCCAGCATGGCACCTGCTAGAGGTCAAGAGGGAAGGAAGCAAGGAAGGAGAGTGCCTGTGTGTGGCACAGTCTGCGCATGCATGCTGATGTCCAAGGTGAAC
Source organism: Sternotherus odoratus (assembly GCA_032164245.1). Taxonomy (NCBI): domain Eukaryota; kingdom Metazoa; phylum Chordata; order Testudines; family Kinosternidae; genus Sternotherus; species Sternotherus odoratus. Next base: position 82,538,447 of record JAVMKO010000002.1, on the reverse strand, counting down.
TGTTAACAACCTCTTACTATGCTGCCACCTGCAGCCTGCTGAATCCTGGAGCTACTGTGTAACATCCCGCAGCAAGTCTGCAAGTGAGAGAGAAAGGGAGGCAAACAGGGAGAAAACAAGGGCGGGACCCAATGGAAGGAGCAAACAAACAGCAGTGGGTGGGAGGACAATGGAGCACGAAATTGGGTGGAAAACAAGGAGAGATCAATAACAGGAGCAGGCAAACAGGTGTTCTACATTTTTGTCATCTGTCACGTATTGTGCTGGCTCATGTCAAGCTGTGGCAGGTTTGAAGGTGGTGAGGTAAACAGATACTTTCCAGGTGCTTCCAACTTTTAGCATTCGGAATACCTAGTGGAGTGTGTATCCATCAAGCCTCACAAAAGCCCTTCTGGGGAAGAGAGAAGTACATAAATACAAAAACTAGACTAAAGTCCTAAGGGTATGATCATTTACCTTTACTGCTTATGTAACTTTGAGCTAATTACATTACAGTTGGGCTTTTTGCTTATAAGTACTATCCTAATGTTCAATCGCTGCACTTTTAACAATCCATTGGTATCTAATTAGCAGAGTAACTGTCTTCCTAAATCTAAATTAAATGCTTATTGGAGACACCTAAGTTAAGGTTATTTCAAATGCTAGAAATAGTAATTGACATTAAATATGTGTATTGGTAACTTGCTGATTATACCTATCTTTTTATATGTCAATTATCTAAAATCAAGGGGTTGTTTTTTTCTAAATTATAAAACAAAATGCTGCATTAAAAATTGATTTACACATTTTACTGAATATTGAGTTTTAATTGTATTCCAACAAGTTTTACGTCTGCATTCTCTAGACTATATGTCTGGAAAGCTTAGAGGTTGTGATAATGATGCTTTAATGTTGAACATAGACAAATGCAGATTTCTTCTTTGAGACTATTACCATAATTTAAATTTGCATAAGCTTCTACATCCTGCCTAGCTCATCTGATTTCTAATAACTGTACAAGTGTTCTTCAGCAAGACAGAAATTATCTGCACTGCTATAAATTCTAATATGTAATCATTATCTACAGTATAGAATTTAATATTACCTATCATTATATAAAGGAATATATTGCAATAAAAGCAAACAAAAGTTCTCTGAATTAGCTGTGATGTTTTCAAAACTGAGGCCCTGCCCTTTGTCCAGAAAATACACCCATTCACCTAATTACATGTGAAAAATCCATGTTTGTACATACAAATCTATTTTCACAGATAGTTTATGGAGTTTTCACTTGCATATGATAGTGAGGGCATATAAAGCAGTATTTTGGGTATAACTTAGGGACCAACCAAAGTTTTAAAAACATGGCCTTGTGTCTTCTCCTATTCATGTACTTGTGGCAGATGTAATGACATGTATATAGAAAAGTGCAGAGTTCACTGTCTCCATATAAGAGGGACAAGTTCAAAAATGTCATGTAAGTATCATAGAAATGCTCTTCTCTAAAAGCAGGCCACAGCCCACCCAAAAGTTGGCCAAGCAAAGTGTTACAATATATATTTAGTATAAATAGCCTTTTATTTTAATAAAGAATGTTAGATACTATGCTAAGGAATACACCTATACTCTTCTTCCATGGGCTAATCAAGGGTAAAATATGCCCCTGAATAATTATATAGATAGTATATTTCAGATACTAAATACACAATCATGCGACAAGGGCTTTCTAAATGCCCTTATAAACTTACATAAAACATATGGATGGTGTTATGTGTAGGTGCGAGAAGGGTGATGAAGGGAGTTCATGCAGAGGGGCTGAAGAATGAATTGTCACTGGGTCTGAAGAAGTTATTGTCATCTTTCACCCAATCATAGTTAAAGGGCAGATGTAGTGGCTACTGGGAAGAAGTGGAGTTGGTAGCTCTGTTGTTGGGCCATTGGTGCGGTTTAGTCCTGTTAATGTGAAGTTCACCCATTAAAACTGATTAAATCTTTGCACAGGAAACTAACCAGGGATGGCAGGCATGGAATTCACATCAGCCTTCACAATCCACAGGCACAATGCAAGACAGCCCCTCTGAGGTGACTTTCATTCTACAAACTGGAGCAGAAACTGCAGCCAGTTTGTCCACTCTCTCCCTAACTGGCTCTGGCCACTGGCTCAGAATAGGCAAAAGTAGTCCCTCATTTGGCTTCCCCAAAGGTCATCCATGATGGTCCCCTAGATGCTAACATATGTTGACCTACCAGGCAGCCCTCCTCAAGAGCGCAAAGCTCTCTGACCTCCACACTGGTGCTTATGTGTCATGAAAAGCTTCACATGTGCCCTCACACTGGAGTGAATTTTACTCTTATCAAATATTGATTATTTGGTTTTCAAAGATTGAAAAAGAATGAGGGGTTGTTGTTGTTTTGTAATATATGGATTCAGCGCCCACTAATGAAGCTAATGGTTAGCCAGGATCTAGGATACATGTTCTGGGTATATAAGAGTCCACAACTTGAGCAAACTCCCTAATTCACTTTTCTTTTGTTAACAACAAAAACAATATTTTAACACAGCCAGTCATACATTCTACATGAATAGGCCAGTGGTGTTAAGTAAAGAACCATTCATTTCTATACTTTAAAAATGAACAAACACTCTTGTAGTTTAGTTTTAAAAAAACGTATTGCCAATTATGTTCTGACTAAGCATCTTTTTTATTTTTGTGATTTGGGTAATGGAAATTCCAGAAGCTGATCTTACAACCAAACAAGGGTTTGGTTTGGTTGGGTTTTCTTGCTTGTTTGAATGGGCTGTTACAGATGCAACCATAAAAATCCTTCCAACGCCAACTACCTAAATGAATTATTTCCAAAAGCAGCTAAGTAACTTTGGAGCAAAAGTCTCATTGACTCTCAATAAATACAATATATATACTATAAGTGAAATCATGGCTGCACCATGAGAGTTTTGCCTTTGGCTTAAATGGGGCCAGGATTTCACTCCTTGTATGACTAATCTCAATATATTTTACTTTAAATGGGATTTGAGTCCATTAAGTCACTTGGGCACGATTGAAATTCCCACCCTACAACTTTAAAGCCAAATCCTGCACTTCCTTATTGGGGGAAGCTCTGAAGCAAATTGATATGAAGAATCAGTCCCATTAGTGTCAACACAAATCAACTATTTCCAATGTAATATTAGGCTCAATCCATATTCTGCAACTATTAAATAATGGGTTGTATTGTCACACATGCTGAACACCTACAATTCTCACTGACTTGTATGGGATTTGTTTGTATTCAACACTTCAGAAGGTCAGGCCACATTTATGGATTTAGGGGCCTAACTTTAGACCTCCATTTTTGAAAATGTTTGCCATACGGGATCCATATTTATCAAGATGACAGCAGGAAATTGCCTGCAGTACATAATATGGTCTTTATTCCGGATTAATGGGAAAAGAGGAATTGCCCTTTGAATATTAGTATAAATATAAGGCAGAATATAATGGGAAATAATTAATACTGTAGCTTGAACTTAATAGACTTCTACAGGGCCAAGTGATTTCATCTCTGGGGAACACCTGTAATTCCTCTTTTTCTTTTTATGTCCATAAGAATAGTTGAAAAGAGCCATGCTGATAATAATTACATTCTAAATTAGCTGATAACTCTGTATCAAATAAATCATATAGTGTAGTCTCTATGTTAGACTATCAATTATAGTTCAAATGAATTCATGCAAAACTCCATAATTTTGAGTTAGAATAGCAGTTTTTGGAACTTAAAGTATTATTACAGCAGAGCCTCAAAGGTCAGCTAGTACAACGGAGAGCAGTTTCCTGTTAGCAAAATCTTCTTTTATCGACACACTATAACCAGCAACCGGACTATCGCCATATGGTTGATAACATCTGAATTTTAATTTCTACTGACATTTACCTTCGACGATACTTCCTTTCATAATAATGATGAATGGAATTTGTAGAGCACCTCACAAGCAATACAACTTTTTTCTCTCTGACTCTCACATACACACTTTATATTTTAATTATCAGAAACTAATTAACTTCCTTTAATATTTATTGCTTGCAGTCCCGCTTATAGTTAAGGTTGCCCAACATTTCCCACTATAAGATCCTGTTTTCAGTTGCTTATAAGTTTCCCAAACTCTAAGCATTTAGACTGAATTTTTTCGTGCAGTCAGAATTTATTTTGAAAGTTTCAGCAGAAATGGTTTCACTGTTTTGAAGAGTTAGATTAGGGAAATAATATGTTGTTTTGCCTGAAATTTGAAAAAAAATCTTAAAACTGTTTATTTGAGAAGTCCTAGTGCCTTCATTTTTTGGAACAACAACTTAAAATTTGCAATAGGCTGTCTTTTGTTAGGTATGTGCTTTTCGCCATCCTCATGAATTTCTGCCTTATTTTGGCCAAGTCATAAACCTTTGTGAAAACTCAGATCACACATGTTCAGTTGAGATTTGTTAAAGTTTGGCAGCTAAATTCTCCGAATATTCCATCTCCAAAGAGCATGCTCCAGCTGAAAACTGTGGAGGTTAAGCAGGATTTTCCCTGCTATTGCTCCTCCCAGATGCTGCAGTGAGTTGTGGCTCAAAATATCAGAGCTGAGAGCACGGCAACTGTGCTCTCAATGAGTTAAAAAACCATGGAAGAGTCAAACCCTGAATCAAAGGGAGAGGTGACAAGAATGAAGGATAATTAAATTTTGTATACAGTATAGTATATAAAATTCACAAAGGGGACAAATTAATGTTGCCAGGGCAACCTTGATTCTGCCATTTCCTAACATTTCAGTGCTATACTTTGCCAACTTTATTACATGTAACTGTGCTAAAAGAATGTTAAAGAAAGAGGTTCTGGTTATTGAAGTCACCTGAATCTTCCTAAGACCTTCCCACTACAAAGTGAAAAGCATTTTCAAGCAGTAACAGCTTGCCTCTACATATAGCCATATCCAATATAGTGTAGTCTACCTGTATGAGGGATTAATACACTTTTAAAAGAAGTGAGAAATAAGCCATTGTGCTTCAATGTGATATATAAGGAAAATCTGTGTGGTGGGGCGGGAGGAACAAAACATTCAGGTGCTTGACTACTACCCCTTAGAGAGCCATGGCCCTCCCACAATGTCACAGAGTCGCATTGTGTAAATATGAGACTGTCAATAAAAAATAATGTCTTTAATTCTATTTATTTTACTTTATACAATGCTCCTGGGAGAATTCTGTGTCACTGCGCATGCACAGAATTAATGTCATCCACAGATTTTTTGCTTCCCTGCAGAAAAATGACTTTGCTTCCGTCTCAGAAAGGGATGCTGCAAGAGGAATCATACACCATTCCCTAGCTATGCAGGTAAATCATTTGAAGCACCAGAGCAGCCGGCAGACAGGTAAATCACCAAGGGGCTGGGGACACCCCAGCCAGTGCTCCTACCCTGCGCCGGGATCAGCTGCTAATCCTGGCTGGGCTGGAGTCAGAAAAGGATGGGACTTCCTCTTCCCCTGAAAGGAGTGGCTGAGGCTGTGTCAGACCCACCCCCAGAAACCTCCATCAGCTGCAGGAGGCTTAGCATCCTCCCCTGATTTCTACCCCATTGCTCCTCAGCTGCAGTGCGAAGAGGTCACTGTATGGGGAGCTGCTCCCCAGCTGTCCAATACCCATGCGTCCATATCTCCCATACCCAGACATCCCTGCCAAGCCTCACCCCGCACACCCAAACTCTCCCTAGCCCTGCATATCCAAACCCCACCCCACTGAACCTCAACCCTGCATCTGGAGCCTCCTGTACCCAGACCCGCTGCCTCTGGATTCCCCCCCCCCCCTTTGCATGCAGAATTTTAAATTTTTCGGTGCAAAATGCCATCAGAATAATACAAGCTGAGTTCCTTTTCCTCAAACAATATAATCAGTGTTCCAAATTCTATGCCCTGGGAGGGTCTGGCATACTCTGGGATATTTGGTGTGTTAATTTCTATGCATGTTACAAGGAGCTCTCCATGTGCACATGGGAAATACTTTATCCAGCTAGCATGTCAAGAGCTAAAAGATGACCAGGCTTAGGCAGTGGCAGGTTGCATTCTTTGTCTTTTACTATTCAATTAAAGAAAAAGTTATGTCCTGTAGCAACTGTTGTAATATAACCGTTCCTACAAGGGGAAAAATAAAACTTGACAAAAATCACTGTTTGCAGGTACCACACATAACCTCTGGCCATAATAACTCACTCACCCAAAACCTGCCCTCAGTCTACTGTGTTTCACTTTCAAGTCATCCATCTTTCTTAAAAATTGCAGTTCCAGTCCTCACTTTAGTTCTTACAGCTTTTTTCGGTTCCCAGTGTGGAACTGCTGTTCTTGATTTTAATGAAAAAAGTTTTATTTTTCCCTTCATTATTTTTCCCCCTTATCCCTCTCATATCAGGTTCTGATGTGAATTTTTTTCATTTTCTTCCATTGCACAGGCATTAGTCAGACATGCCTTTGAAAATCAACCCACAGAGTCACTTTCTTGTCAAAATATAGCTGAGCCTTTCATTGTCACACTCTCTCTCTCTCAGGTTTTCTGCCATCAGCTGGGTACTCATTCCACAGTGTTCCACTGGAATTTTTTTTTAGCAAGGCTAATATTCATTAGCAGCTTTGATTTGCAGGTGCATTTGGTTATTATTTGGGCTTGTAAAAGAAAGGAACTAATATCAGTGACCAAGATCAAATATAATGGGCTAATTTTCAAAGAATGCACTTTTAGGGATTAAATCTGCAAGAGGGCAAGAGTACATCCACAATTACGTGAGGGTTTACTATTGGCCTTGTCATAAGTATGAAGTGGCTTAGAATTACTGTTTTGCCTATAAGGGGTTAACTTGAAGCAGAAGAGGCTATGATGTCAAAGCTAGCATTCCTAAAGACAAAGGAGTTTTAGGTTTCACTTCTTCCTGGGCTATCGGTCTCTCTCCATTTTCTCTCTCCAGCTTTGGAGAAATGATTCACCTTCCTACTCATCTTTAATTAAGTTTCTAAGTTAGACTAACAGTAAGTAGAGTTGTTAATTGTATAAGCTTGTAATTGATCTGTGGTGTCCTTAATCTCATCAGGGGGAGAAATCCTAGGGATTGGTTAAGGAGGAGTTAAGACTAGAATTGAGTATCTGTAAAGTCTGTATAAGTTGTATACTTTTTCTCTTTTCTTTATTAAACTTTTTTTGTTATAAGAAGGTTCTGGTTATTTCCCTTGGAGTTGTCCTAGCTTTGGATCGGGGTAGCTCATGGCGAGTGAGAGTCAGTGTTCTTAAATCTCTCCCAGGTAGCAAGGGGGGGGGGGGAGCAAAGTCTGTGTTCTTTATCTCTCCCAGCTGGCAAGGAGGGAGAGGAGGGTGTTACTCTCGGGGGTTTTAATGTGCTCCACTCCATGGTTTTGGAATAATCACATTAATGGTGGCAGCGGGTCGCAAGCCCCACTTGGAAAAGTTTGAGTTTTGGGGGGAAAAGATTTAACCTAAGCTGGTAAATAAGCTTGGGGTTTAATTGTCTTGCATAAGAGACTCCCACATTTTTACCCTAAAGTTTAGTGTGCGGGGAAGGGTAATCTCTTACAGGCCTATTAATATTAAAAATAAATTTGCTGAGGTTAAAAATATATATGAAAAACATAAACTCCGAGAATATCCAGGTGCTGATAGAACAAGAGGTTATTATACAACTACTTGTGCCTGGTGTACTGTACTGCATCCATTCAGGCTCAGCCACAGTAGGAGACGTTGAAAGGCACTGGATAAACGAGGAAGTCAGTCTAGAAGAGCAGCAGCAGTGGTGGATTAGTCAGAGCTATAGTCTCATGTTCAGTTATGTATTGGCCAAGAAGGTGCTCTTTTGAATGGCCGGAAGGATGGTAAATAGGTACTTGTCCACACTGGTTATTTATATTACTGATACCACCATGCTGTAATGTTGTGCAACCTCTGGTCAAAATGAACTCATGGCTCTCCCCAGCTGGCTACTTCTTCTGCACCAGAGTATGCCACTGTCATAGTCTAGGGCTGCTGCCAGGAACCTCCTACTGTCTGGACGTGGAAATATCCTTAGAATATACCCACCTGCCTAAACAGGAGTCTTTGTGATATAAAATTGAGACAAATAGTCTAACTGTGTTTAAAGGGGGGGCTCCTCACTCCCACTCCTCTAGTCCCTTCAGAATAGTCCCAGCTTTCCTAACTCCAAAAGGGGTAGAGGGAAGCAGAATCAACCATTTAGCAGCTCCCCTTGGGGCTTGCAGAACTAATCCTACCCAGCTGGTATACTAGAGCCCATTGTTTCCTTGTAGGCCTAGGAAAGGATTGATGAATGGACTTCCTGGGGCAGTTCATCTGAAGGCTTCCAGGGAGCTCTTGGGAGCTCTAGAAGCGCTGTCTGTTTTTAAGCCATTATTCCAGCCCCTGACAGGATCAGAAGGGCTGGGACATCCTTGACCATAGCAGCTCTTTGATCACTTCCTCACCAGTGTGGGGTTTATATATCCTAGTACAGGCACTTAGTGTGGAGGATTGGCAAAAGAAGTCCTCGGGGGCAACTCCTTTGTCACATAGAACCACAACTCATCAATCCATGCTGGTGACCTTGTCTCTCCAATGGAGAGTACAGTGCTGCCCAAAACATACTGGGGAAAGCTTGAGAGTTGGAGAGACACAGAAGAGTATGTGGAGTGAATTCCCTTTGGGGTGGATACATGCACATGGCATGGTATCTCTGCTGTTAGTTTTCTATTTCCTCAATCCACTTTAGAAACTATCAGATATCTGGAAGATTTTTGACAGGTGACACACATTTATATCAAAATTACATCATACTCTCTCAGTAAGAAAACCATAACCTTTAATCTCACACAGTGGCTGCATCTGTACTAGAAAATTGTATAATTTTCCCCATTGCTGTTGGTCCCCTGGTAACAACAATAGTATATTTTGGTGCAGGGAGGACTCAGGTGTTTCACCAATGTGTCCTCTAATCTTATTCAGAACAAATTTAGATGACACAGTGGTAAGAGCTCTTGAATACTGGCTACAGTAAAATGTCCAAAATTGCTATAACTTATAGTGAATTATGGGTCATAATTTCCTATAGTAGACAAGGTCATTGATTACAGCAAGATCTTTACACTGTTTGTTCACCTTGGCTTTTCTAGCTTTTACATACAGAGGCAGAAGAGCCAAATTAAGAAACAGTTGGCAAGAGATTTGATTAGGAAGACAAAGACCTGTTCTGAGTGGAAATCAGATGGATTCCACTGTTAGAAGACAGCCCTGAAAGGGTAGGACATGCCTGTTTACTTTTGCTATAAATTTATTTTAAACACTTCTTCATGCAGATGGCCAGCAACCACACAACCCTATTCTTTGCCACCCTCTGTGTCCATTCCTCTTGGATATGATGTAGCTCGTATTCATCATACTATCTTGCAAGATAGTATAGATCCTATAATTGGCCCTCAGTCACAACATTTCTCTTTATTGGCCCTGGGAGCGAAACACAGTGGACACCACCAGGAGTTGCAGGTTTTTACCTAAACTCCAGTCCATGTGACCCATTTTTTCCAGGTGTGAGTATAATATATTACAAAATAAATACTTTCTACATCTATCCTGGGGAAATCCCAGCAAGTTTCTAAGGAAGGTATAGTGCAGAAATAGAAAGACTATCTGTTAACTAAGGCAAATATTCAAAACATTTGTTGCATGCAAATTCACTGCTGGTGGAAAGCTGCCTTTCTCCATGGATGTCCTTTAAAGTTTACAGTGGGAAAGAAGTGATAATAATTGTGGTTTAGAAGTAACACACCAAGAATACTGATCAGAAGTAGTAAACCACTGTGTAGATCACTACCCATTCACCTATTACTAGCAAATATTCAGAAGGATTTATTTTACTAATAATATAAGGTTACTCATTCCTGAGAAAAGCACTGGTTTACATCAATAGTAGCAGATATAATACCAACTCACAAAACTGAATGCTATAGATTATCCAATGAATAAATTAACACAGAGTTCCATGGTGATGGGCAGATGATGGTAAATTAGATAGTAGTTCCCAATATCATCTTTGCCTCAAACGTTTACATTGACAAACCAATACAAAGTGTTCTGATTGAAAACCAGACAACTGATCACCCTATTCTTCCCTGATGGCTGTCCCAGCTGTTAGCTCCTCCAGACCCTCCCCTCAGGTAGAGAGCCAGTTAGTTCCTAGTTCCTATTCATCAGTCAGCCTTGAACTGATCCGGATTCTCTCCTTTTATTCCCCTTCCAACCAGCTCCATTACAGCCTAATAAGTCTATACTTCTCATTTTGTAAAAGATTACTTCATGAATTCCAGTACTTGACTGCCAGTAACCAGGGCTGGCGACAGAAATTTGGGGGCCCCCTACTCTGATCGTTTGGGGGCCCCCCCAGCCCAGCCGGGGCCCCCCCAGCCCAGCCAGTGCTCCCCCCCAGCTGACAGCGGCTGGGGGGGGAAGCCCAGCCAGGGGGGCCCACCAGCCCAGCCCAGCCGGCGCTCCCCCCCCCAGCTGACAGCGGCTAGAGACAGTGTGATCCCAGGAGCGGCGCGAGCTGCCCTTTCTTTCTCTCCCCCCCCCCGCCCTTTCTTTCTCTCCCCTTCCCTCCCCCCCCCCCCCGCGCCCTTTCTCTCCTGGACCCGGCGGGGGAAGCCCTACCATGCTGCGGAGCCTCCCTGCCCTCGCCCTTTTTGCAGGCGGTGGTGTGCCGCTGCCGCCGGTCGGGCTCACTGCTCCTGCCGGGGACACGCACGCTCGTCTGCTCTGGAGGAGAGCCGCGCCGCCTCCCCGCCCCTTCCCCGCTCTCCAGGACCGGCGACAAGGGGGGATGACTATGGGTACTGCTGTGTACCGGGCCCCGGACTTAAGGGGGCCCCCCTAAAGTCCGGGGCCCGGTACAGCTGTACCCGTAGTACCCCCCTGTCGCTGGCCCTGCCAGTAACAAAATTCCATAGTAACAGAGAATCTGGCATTGGCTGCAGGTATAACTGAGCTAGCTGGTCCGATAGGCTCTCGTAACCCGTTCCATGCTGGTCTGAGGTCTCTCAGTTTCATTATATAGACTTTATAGACATATAGACAAAATAAAATGTTTGGGTTTTAATGCATTCTAAGGGGAATTTCACTCCTACTTTGCATCAGCAAATTTTAGGATGATTTCTTCTTCTGGTATAGGTAACTATTCAATATATTTAAGACACTTTAAATTATTCTTCCTTATAATTACATGTTTAGACCATCTTATTGCACTGGAATTTTCCTTTAAAATGTGTCCTAGGTAGAAAGTTGATTGATCGTTTTACTTTGATTGTAATGCCATGAGACAAATTTTGCCTTTAGATCTGTATGCAGGGCCTCTCTTCACTTCAGTGGAAGCCACATATTTATATCCAAAAGAAGAAATTTCCTATATATGTGTACAACAATATCCCCAAGTTATACTTGAGGTCTTTCAGAGAATCATTCCACACCAATACAATCACCCTTTAAAACAGTCTAATGCCTACTAATGCATTAAATATGAATGTGTTCAAAAGTAGATTCTCTGTTACTATGGAATTTTGTTACTGGCAGTCAAGTACTGGAATTCATGAAGTAATCTTTTTTACAAAACGAGAAGTATAGACTTATTAGGCTGTAATGGAGCTGGTTGGAAACATAAAAAAAACCCTGAAAGTTCTCCACAAAACTTTTTACAGAAAGTTTCTCACCATTTTTCAATGTGATTTGCAATAATAAAAGTGTCACATAAAGACACAGTTTCAGACCTGTGTTAGGAGCTCTTTCTGGCTTTTCCACAGGACTAAGGCTAATGGCTAACAGTTCAGTTTTTCCTTGCACCAGAGGATAGTGTCAGTTCTCAGACTTTAATTGGAAAGGAAAGGAATGTAGAAAATTTAACACTGACCTATTTTTCAAGTGTTTATTAGAACCGGAGTTAAATAGGTGCTAACAAAAATTATAAACACGGTGATTGATACCTTTCCCCTCTTAATTGCTCAGCTTTATTTCATGTTTTGTGATGTCAAAGTTCAATTGCTCTCTTGTCCCTGTAAAGTCTTCCAATGTAGGCGGAAATTCATATCTGAACATAATGAGCTAATAATCTGCCCTCCTCCTTCCTCAGCATTTTGATTGACCCCCCAAAACATCCTTCATTATAAAGAAGCATGAAAGTGAAGAAGTCCATTTTTAACTTTGCTGCTGTTCTTCTTTAATTATGTTCAGAAAAGATTTCCAAGTGCATTTATATACTCCCACTCTTTTTTATTATGGAGCATGGTTTATCAGTTGGAAGTGTCCTCTGCATGTCTGTGAACCATTTTAGTGGCATAAGAGGATGGTTTTATTTCCAAAGAACAGTAATAATTTGCTTGGCAATATCAAATATGCAATATATATAATTCCACAGTCATTGTTTAGATGAAAAAGACCGCCTGCTATATTAAACAAGATGTATTTAAAGGTAAACTAAGACAACTTACTGTATATTCTTTGGTCCTGTGTATTTTTAGGTGTTTCTTTCTACAGAGTGCATTAGGAGAAGGAGATTTTTGAGATTCTGTTGGATTCTGTTTATGGGATAAATGCAATAATACAAATGTGGATCCTTTATAAGTAACTGTTAATTTAATAATCTGATGATGTTTAACTAAGGCATTGGCTGCTAATGTTCTGAACTATATACCACCGAGCCAGGAAAATTGCTTTTTGATCCATTTTTATTTATCCAAACTATGGTGACTCAACCTTATTTCATGATCATTTATTTTTATTGAATATACAGTCATGCATATTTTTTAAAAAGATGCTTATCATTTGCTTTCCATTATTGATAAAAGTCATGTCAAATATTTTTGACCTAATGGTGTCTAGCATTTAGCAGATCATTTAATAGATATATATGCTGAGCTATGAAAAAAATCTTCAGAACTGAAGGGTTTAAATGTAAAACCCCATTAAGTGCATACATGTCAGCAAATTGAACTATACTGCTAAAACGCTTTTTTTTAAAACACAAGTTTTTCACTTGTGAATTTCTCTGTGGGTTTTTCTTTTCTAAAGTGTCACAAAAGATGAAAAGAAAAACCCACAGAGGAATCCCCTCTGCTTAGTTTTAAAGTTACAGAGACAACACAGGGATATCTCCCTAAAGCATGAGAAATTCACAAGTAAGAAAAAAATATAAGCTTACACGCCTTGCCTGGCTATTACTTACTATTTGTGATGGTTAGAGACTAAGGGCATGGTTATACTTACAGGATTATAGCGCTTTTGGTTATAGCTGTCCCCGTATACAGCAATAGGTATTGCGATAGAGCATGTCCACACTTAGACCCACCAGCGCTCGAGCATGGCCACATTTGCGGCACTTCAGGCGGCATTAGGAGCAGCGCATTAGGGCAGGTATTCCACAATACCTTGTGGAATTCCGCAATACCTTGTGGGAAGGGGGGCGTCACTTGCGGGGCATTCTGCATCCTGCTCCAACTCCCCGTGATGCTTTGCGTCATATCCCAGCAATCCCTGTGTTTCCATTCACCTCAGGCACCATCTTTCAATTGTTTCAGCAAGGCGCACTCCGTCGTCCATTTTCCTGTGCCGTAATGGATCTGGAATTGCTGAGGAACATGCTGACGACTGTCGCCAACACAACTCTCAGCACAGCAGAGTTAATCCTTGACATGCAATATGACTGTGATGGGTCTGAAGACGAGATCAAACTGACGAACGCATTTGACACGAAACTGCTTGTCTCATTAATGGACATGATGACGACCGTGGAATGCCACTTCTAGGCACGGGAAGCGAGCACTGACTGGTGGAATCGCATCATCATGCAAGTGTGGGACGATGAGCAGTGGCTGCAAAACTTTCACATGAGAAAAGCCACTTTCAAGGGACTGTGTGCTCAACTCACCCCTGCTCTACAGCGCAAGGACACAAGATTGAGAGCTGCCATCCCGGTAGAGAAGAGGGTGGCTACAGCACTCTGGAAGCTGGCCACCCCTGAGAACTACCGATCGGTGGCCAACCACTTTGGGGTGGGGAAGTCAACCGTTGGAGTCGTGAAGATGGAAGTGTGCAAGGCCATTAATCGCCTTCTGCTACGAAAAATCGTGACCCTTGGTAACATGCATGACATCGTGGCTGGCTTTGAACAAATGGGTTTCCCTAACTGTGGAGGGGTGATAGATGGCACCCATATACCTATTCTGGCACCCAACCACCTAGTAGATGAGTACGTTAACCGAAAGGGGTACTTCTCCATGGTTCTCCAGGCGCTTGTGGATCACCATGGGTGTTTTACTGGCATTAATGCAGGCTGGTTGGGACAGGTGCATGACACACACATCTTTCACAACACCGGCCTGTTCAAGAAGCTGCAAGAGGGCACTTTTTTTCCAGACCAGAGTATCCCCATGAAGGAAGTCGAAATTGTGATTCTTGGCGACCCCACTTACCCTTTAATACCCTGGGTCATGAAACCCTACACAGGGAGCCTGGACAGCAACCAGGAAAGGTTCAACTACAGGCTGAGTCGCTGTTGAATGACTGCAGAGTGTGCTTTTTGGCGTTTCAAAGCGCTCTGACGCTGTCTTTATGGGAAGCTAGACTTGGCAGAGGGAAGTATCCCTGTGGTTCTTTCCGCATGCTGTGCCCTACATAATCTTTGTGAGCGGAAGGGCGAAGGCTTCACTCAGGCATGGTCTTCTGTGGTTCAACACCTGGAGGCCACATATGCACAGCCAGAGAGCAGGGCTCTTAGAGGGGCCCAGCGCAAGCCTGCAAGGATCGGGGATGCCTTGAGGGAGCATTTTGATGCTGAAAGCCAGTTCTAATGGGAATTGCAGAGGGAGGGAAGGAAGGAGGGAGGTAGGCAGGGTGCATTCTTTCAATAGGATAAGGCATTTGGTTTTCTGTAGCCATTAGTAATATATGTGCACCAAATAAAGAAACCCATTTATTAAAAAGAATTCATTTATTGAACAGCTTTTTCAGATTTTGAAATAAAAGGTTATGAAGAATGTGTGAGGGAGGAGGAGGGGGTGCAATTGGGGTGGGATGGGGTTGGATGGGGTCAGTCAGAGATTGGCGTATGTCTGGGTCTCATACCCTCCAATGCCTTCCGAGTTGCTGTGTTCTCCGAACTCCATTTGCGGAGGGCGATAATGCATGTTATTAGGGGTTGAGTGCAGTGGATACGGGTCCTGGGTTTGGGGATAGGTTGGTGAAGACATGGGGGTTGGAGGCAGCTGTGGGTGGTAATAACCAGGCAGCTGTTGATAGTGGCCTGGAGGGGACAGAGGGCCAGAAGGGGAAGGGTTTGGGGGCAACTGAGAATGAGGGCAGTGAGCACGGTGCTGCTCCTCCTCCTGAATGGCGGTGATCCACTGCATAGTCTCTACTTGCAGCTGTATTAATGTAAACAGCTTTTCAGCATTCTGCTGGCGAGCCTTCTCCCTCAACTGGATCTGTTCATCCCTCCGCTTGCTCTCATTCTCCCGCCACTGCTTTGCAATGTGATTCTCCATTACAGCCTGTTGCATTACTTGCTGTGCAAGATCCTCTCTGCTTTTTCGTGGCCTCTTCCTCAGCCACCTCAGCCTCTCAGCTGGTGATAAGGCTAATGCCACAGTCAAGGTTGAAGCTAGACAGGGAAAGACAGTGAAAAGTTTAAACAGAGGATTCCCTTGTACACAACAGACAGTGTGATGATTCCCCCGCATTCCATGTTTCTCTGTCCCGTTTGCCTGTCCCACACAGAGTTAGAGCACACAGACAGCAATGGAGCCCCTGCCATGGTGAGTTGTCTCCGAATGCAGGGGGAATGATCGTTTCCCTGCCATGCTTTCTTATGGCTTCGGGGGAGCGCAGGGCATTTGCGGGAACCGTACTCTGAGCACTGTCCCAACATTCTCTGTATAGGTGTTTGTGCTGGAAGATATCTCGCTGCTGCGGGTGACGGAGGAAGAAAGGGAGGGCATTCTAATGAGATGTGGCTTCCACACAGGGCCATATGCAGCTTGCCTCTGTGCAGCAATGATCCCCCCACCCCTCGTAGAACAGTGGTGGGGACTAGTGACCATGGCCAGGACAGGGGCCACGCTGGCTCTCCCGAGAAACCTGCGCAGGCACATTGCAAGAGCTCTTATTGTGATCTTTGAAGAAATCACTGATGACGATTACCGCGATGTGATAGACTACATCAATGCACTATTCCACATGTAGGCAAGCTGCCTGCCTTCCCAATAGAAAAATAGCTGTACCTGCGCAATCCGCTGCTGCTGCCCTGCCCCCCCGCAACCGCTGGACGCTCTGGGCTTGAGAAGAGTTCCTGGCTGTATGTTTCCTGTGACTCCTCCGTGCCCTGGGTCGCTGCCGCGGCCGCTGCTGTCACCTCCTCCTTCTCCTCCTCCTCCCCGTCCTCCTCCTCTTCGGCCTCCTCTTTCCCCCCCCCCTTCACTGGTGGGCTGGGAAGGGTCCTCGGTGTTCGATGGAGTGCACGTTGGATCACCACCAAGTATCACATCCAGCTCCTTGTAGAATCTGCAAGTCACAGGGGCTGCCCCGGAGTGGCTGTTTGCCTCGCAGTCTTTGCGGTAGGCACTCCTAAGCTCCTTAATTTTTACTCGGCACTGCAGAGTGTCCCACTCATGGCCTCTTTCCATCATGGTCCCTGATATCTGGCCATATTTATCATAATTCCTGTGGCTAGACTGCAGCTGAGACTGGACAGCCTCTTCCCCCCCAACAACTGATTAGGATCAGCACCGTGGTATTGCTCCACGTTGTAGATCGCCTATTGCGAGGAGGTATGGCACGTGGAGTCATGGCAAAGCAAAATGGTTACCTGCAATGATTCCCTGAGGAGCACTCTACACTTGGCTGGAGAGCAAACAGGAAGGGGATTTTCAAATTTCCCTGGAAAAGGGAAAAGGGAAATTTCCCTGACGTGTGGTCACCTGAGGACGCGACAAAAGAGTTTGAAAGTGATGACCAAAGTGGCTCAGATGGGAATTATGGGCCAGGCTGGAGGCCAATTAATGCGCAACGGGTGTCCACATTTGCGCCGTAGTGCTACAGCGGGAGCACTACAGCCCTTATTCCCCAAGAGGAGGTGGATTACCAGTAGTGCTATAAACTCAGACTGAAAGCGCAATACGTGCCTTGCCAGTGTGGACGGGTAATGAGTTATAGCGCTCCTAGAGGCTTTATAGCACTATAAAGTGCCAGTGTAACCAACCCTAATATAGAATTAGATGGAGGGAAGAAAAGGCTGTCTGGCTCCTTTGAAATCCCCAAAGCAAATGAACCACAAACAAACGCACACAAAACAAAAGCGTTCCCTCCCCCAAATGTGAAAGCATCTTTGGTTCCCATTGGTCTTTTTGGTCAGGTGCCAACCAGGTTCTCTTAGATTCTTAACTCCTTAAAGGTAAGAAGGAATTCTAGGCTACTTTATGGTTTTGACAGTTGCCATAAAGAAATGGCAGGTGGGTGGCACCCCCTAACCCTCCTCACCTCCCCCATGGAGGTCAAGACTTCTCTTGGTTCAGAATCTAATTGATAGATCTCCCTTATGTGGATCCAGATCATCTCCTTCATCTCTGCGGTGTCAGCGGACTAAGATCCAGTGGATCCAGCCCACCTATGTGATGCACGAGTAGTTAGCATCTTACCTCCATCCCAGAAGGATGTGGATGGAGATAAGTGAGGTTAGGAAGGATTACCACCATACTGGCACCATCTCTACCAATCTTTCAGTAATCCTCTACCTAAATCATACCACTGATACAATGCTACTGAGACCTTTCATATTGTATAACCCCTCAGGCACGGAGGGGTATTGACTGGACAGGGAATCCAATAGAGCCATATTTCCAGGGAGCTGGGACAGTATCATCGTCATGACAGCCCTAGCTGCAGGAATACATCAAGATGCATGTGGATCGTGGAAGTTCTAATGTGTGTGAAGGCTGAACCTCTGACTTATTCACAGGATAAAAATGTTCTTCATCCTGTGCAAGGGAATGATGCCTGGGAAACTCTTGAGAAAGGAAGTTCATGGAGTTTCCAATATTCTATCTGAGGAATTAGCAAGAAGGACACTCTCCTCCCTGTGTTATGTTTCTGTTCAAGAAACTGTCTTGAAAACAATGCTCAACTGTATTTTCACAGAAAGATGCTTTTTCCAAATGCTAAAATATGGCTTAAAACAAGGAAAGCCTTGTCTTAAAATTCATCTTTAAAGTTCCTATCCTAGCAGTAACCTTGGGTAAAATATTAAGGCTCCACACTTAACTCTTAACATGAGCCAACCGGGTCACCAAGATTGAAGGTCCTATAGGTATTACTAGCAATATACGCAGCTAGATGAAGGAGATTTTTTTCTCAGCAAAGTCATTAACACCCTGTTTTGCCTATAAGAATGTTATGTGCGCTTTTCATTTCTCCTCCCTGTTGTGGGCAACTGCAGGAAACAAACTGCTCGGATTCATCATCCAATCAATATTCTGTGCATTAAAACCTCAGCATATCTCATTGTAGATGCTGAACGTTTAATCACTGTCACTAGCCCCGTGTGCTTCTTGGATATACAATGGAGATTCCAATAAATATTTTATGGGTCTCTTCAGAGGCTTATACTTTTCACCTCTGAAATGTATGCCAGCTACTGTTTTTATTATCCATTGCTTTTATCAAAGGGGACCATAGTCATATTTAGGATGACTAGCAGATTTCTTTGAGAATCCATTTGATGTTTCATTGTTTGGCATAAAACCCTAATAGTGACATTGTTCTACTTTGCCCCACTACCTGTTTGTAAAGTGACCTATGCTGGGATTATGTTAGCAACATAAGTGGTTAGGGAGGGATAGCTCAGTGGTTTGAGCACTAATCTGCTAAACTCAGGGTTATGTGTTCAATCCTTGAGGGGGCCATTTAGGGATCTGGGGCAAAAAATCTGTTGGGGACAGTACTTGATCCTGCTAATGTAGGCAGGGGACTAGACTCTATGACCTTTCAAGGTCCTTCCAGTTCTATGAGATTGGTGTATCTCCATACATCATTTTGTTTGTTTGTTTTATCTTGCCAAGTAATTGTCTGAATAGTGTTTGAATTATTAACAAGAATCAGAGAGGTAGCCATGTTAGTCTGGAATAGCAGAGGTAACAAAGAGTCCTATGGCACCTTAAAGACTAACTAAAGTATTGAAGAGTTCTAAATTCTATAGAGTTGTCCCTGATCCTTCTTGAGCTGGGATCCTCCAACACACCAGTACTTTACAAGGCGGGAGGGATAGGGAAAGGTGTGGAATTCTGTTGAAGGTCCCAGACTTCACACAGTCACTAGTGGCTTCTGCCTCTCACTCACTCTTTCAAGGTCAGCTTTCTTGCCCCCAAAATTCTCCTACTTCCCAGAGTGGTGCTACAGGTCTGCAAGCCGGCCACAATGAACAGCCCCCTCCCCTGCACCCTACATTTTAACGTCCTTGTAGCCAAACAACTCAGGTTAACATTTTTTAAATATGCCTCTAGAATATGCAGGTCAGTGTACTCTACATAAACAAACACCAATATGAAAAAATGTTTCATTTCCTATAGCCCTACATTGACTTCTTTTTCTGAAATACCAATTACCCTCCATAGATAGAGGAAGAAACTGCAGAACACTCGATAGGTTAAGCTACAAGGGCATGTTATCTTTAACTGAATGGAATGGTGAATACCATACAACCATAGAAAATACACTTAATACAGATTTGCAACTTTAAACTTGGAAAGTTAAAAGAAAAAAGGCATTTTAGGTTTACTTTGTTTCTGTTAAAATCTAAAAGAAAGCAATATCCACTTTGGTACAGAACAGAAAGCAGGCAATATTGTATATTGCCACAGTCAATTATGTGTGCCTGTGTAACCTTTTTTCAGCTATTATATTCTTCAAATCTTTCTTGCCAACACAATACAAAAACAGCTTCAAAGCATCTTAGAAGCTGTAGTGAGGAGAGACAGCTGGCATCGCTTACAGACTAAACTGAGATGACCAGATTTCTAATTTATAAAACTGGGACAGCACATGTCAAGGGAACATCATCAGGGGCTTTGTGAAGATATAGCTCCAGCCCAGCCACTTTCTTTTGTCAGGTGTAGCTTTGTTTACTGGAAAACTCGAAAGGGCTGTGCTTAAGGAATGGAGTTATAAATATAAAAGTACAGTAGGTAGAACTTAAATAATCAGTTTTTAAAACTTGTACATAGCATTTTTAAAATTGATCATTCAGTCTGCATCTTTAAAAATATGTAGGTAGGTCTAGATGGGGCAATTAGAACACAACATGCTAGAGCTTTCTACAAAATAACACCGCTCTGGTGCACTGTGCCAGTGCTCTGTGAACAAATACTAAGGCTAGATATTGAACTAAACAGTTTGTACATGTGGAACAATACACACACACACACTTTCTGAGGTTGGTTCCTCACTGAAATGCCACTTTAAAACATTCTTATATTAAGGCTTTCTTTTATTTTTGAAAGTAATTTTACTAAAAGAAATTAGACTGAATGTTGTAAGAATGTATATTAATTATTAACTATTTATTAATTATTAGAATAGGAACCAGATTTTGACTGGTTATACATGACAAAATACTTCTCTGAGTGACACATCTCTGTGACTGTAGACTGTTCTGAAGTAGTTGAAACATGCCACTTCCTGGCCAGAAATTTTATTTCTGTGCCCTATTCTGCCCTGTGTCTCTCAATAGTTTGTGAGACCACTAGTGTTCTAAGTTTAAGACGACAACAGAATCAGTGAGATACCCGTGTGTATTAAGCTAGGCCATGTCCATTTGTATGTATCACAGAATCAAAGAATATCAGGGTTGGAAGGGACCTCAGGAGGTCATCTAGTCCAACCCATTTCTCAAAGCAGGACCAATCCCCAACTAAATCATCCCAATCAGGGCTTTGTCAAGATGGCCTTAAAAACTTCTAAGGAAGGATCCCACCACCTCCCTAGGTAACCTATTCCAATGCTTCACCACCCTCCTAGTGAAAAAGTTTTTCCTAATATCCAACTAAATCTCCACCTCTGCAACTTGAGACCATTACTCCTTGTTCTGTCATTTGCTACCACTGAGAACAGTCTAGATCCATCCTCTTTGGAACCCCAATTCAGGTACTTAAGAGCAGCTATCAAATCCCCCCTCATTCTTCTCTTCTGCAGACTAAATAATCACAGTTCCCTCAGCTCATAAGTCATGTGCTTCAGCCCCCCTAGTCATTTTTGTTACCCTCTGCTGGACTCTTTCCAATTTTTCCACATCCTTCTTGTAGTGCGGTGCCCAAAACTGGACACAGTACTCCAGATGAGGCCTCATCAATGCTGAATAGAGGGGAATGATCATGTCCCTCAATCTACTGGCAGTGATCCTATTTATACAGTGTAAAATGTCATTAGCCTTCTTGGCAACAAGGGCACACTGTTGACTCATATCCAGCTTCTTGTCCACTATAACCCCTAGGTCCTTTTCTGCAGCACTACTGCCTAGCCACTCAGTCCCTAGTCTGTAGTAGTGCATAGGACTCGGCACTTGTCCTTGTTGAACCTCATCAGATTTCTTTTGTCTAGGTCCTTCTCTATCCTATCCCTACCCTCCAGCATATCTACCACTCCTCCCAGTTTACTGTCATCTGCAAACTTGCTGAGGGTGCAATCCACCCCATCCTCCAGATCATTAATAAAGATATTGAACCAAACTGGCCTTGGGACTGGGCACTCCACTTGATACTGGTTGCCAACTAGACATGGAGCCATTGATAACAACCGATTGAGCCTGATGATCTAGTCAGCTTTCCATCCACCTTATAGCCCATTCATCCAGCCCATACTTCTTTAACTTGCCGGTAAGAATACTGTCGGAGACTGTATCAAAAGCTTTGCTAAAGTCCAGGAATAATACGTCTACGGCTTTCCCCTCATCTACAGAGCCAATTATCTCATCATAAAAGGCAATAGGTTAGTCAGGCATGACTTGCCCTTGGTGAATCCATGCTGACTGTTCCTGATCACTTTTCTCTCCTCAAAGTGCTTCAAAATTGATTCCTTGAGGATCTGCTCCATGATTTATCCAGGGACTGAGGTGAGGCTGACTGGCCTGACGTTCCCCGGATCCTCCTCCTTGCTTTTTTAAAGAGGGGCACTACATTAGCCTTTTTACAGTAATCCAGATAATAGCCAATAACTCTGCAATCACATCCACCAACTCCTTTAGCACTCTTGGATGCAGTGCATCAGCCCCATGGACTTGTGTTCATCCAGCTTTTCTAAATAGTCCTGAACCACTTCTTTCTCCACAGAGGGCTGGTCACCTCTTCCCCATGCTGTGCTACACAGTGCAGTCGTCTGGGAGCTGACCTTGTTCATGAAGACAGAGGCAAACAAGCATTGAGTACATGCTCAAAAAAAGCATGTACTTAATAGCACATAGTTAACTGAGAGCCAGAGACTCCAGCCAGTAGGGCAGAAGCAGACAAAGCAGGCATTGCTGCACTGGAGGGGAGCGGGTAAAGTGGGGTCCAGACAGTCCCACCCCTTTCCTCAGAACCCCCTGGATGTGCAGGATAATGCTCCCTACCTTTGGGACCACTAGAACCCCGGTGCTGTGTCTCCTTCCCTGCCACCATGCGGGCTTAGAAGAAAGCTGCAAAGAAGAGTCAGATGCTCAGCTGGTGGGGGCAGAAGCCACCAAAGAAGGAACTGGATAAATTCATGGAGCTTAATTCCATTAATGCTTATTAATCAGGATGGGTAAGGAATAGTGTTCCTAGTCTGTTTGTCAGAGGATGGTGTTGGATGGATCCTTACCTGTTAGGTTCACTCCTTCTGGGGCACCTGGAATTGACCACTGTCAATAGACAGGATATTGGGCTGGGTGGACCTTTGGTCTGACCTAGTACAGCCATTCTTATGGGGTCCTGATCCATGGCTGGGGCTCCTAAGCACCATGTCAATTCATATAATAAATTAATGGTGATTTGGGAGCCAACTGTACCCATGAAACTTCTTGTCATTATTTGGGTTGTGTAAAGAGCAAAAGACACAACACTAAACATAGCATGTTTTTATATTTGTAACAGTTAAATCCATTGATGAATGAAGCCATTTTTCTTATTCTTAATTTGTCTAAGAGCGAACCCGGGTTTCTATAGACTTCCTAATTTGTAACTGTCTAAATAATTCATGTGGAATTACAGCTGGGTTTGCAACAAATTGTTTTTTATATATTGTACATAAAACACAAACTAGAAATGGGGGGACACTATTAGCAGAGATTTACCTGAAAGGAAGGTTGGCTCTGGAATAGCATATCATCAACTCTTTAGAACAGCATAACAAGGAGGTGTCACATCAGGTGACCCAAGTAGTATTTTCTCACTTAGCCAGTCAAAACCCAGTTTGCTATTCAAGTGCCATTTGCAAACTGGAAGGGGTTGAGTGGGGGAAGAGGCGCATGCAGGGCCGGCGACAGAAATTTGGGGTCCCCCTACTCTAATAGTTTGGGGGCCCCCCAGCCCAGCCGGGGCCCCCCAGCCCAGCCGACAGCGGCTGGGGGCCCCCCAGCCCAGCCCAGCCGACAGCGGCTGGGGGCCCCCCCAGCCCAGCCGGGCCCCCCCCCAGCCCAGCCGACAGCGGCTGGGGGGCCCCCAGCCCAGCCGGCACCCCCCCCCCAGCTGACAGTGGCTGGGGGCCCCCCAGCCCAGCCGGCCACCCCCACCAGCCCCGCCGCCCCCCCCAGCTGACAGTGGCTGGGGGCTCCCCAGCCCAGCCGCCCCCCCTCCCCAGCCCAGCCGGCGCTCCCCCCTCCCCCAGCTGGCAGCAGCGAGAGCCGAGAGCCGGGGAGCAGCGAGAGCCTCCCTTGCTGCTCCCTCCCTCCCCTCCCCCCCCCCCCCCGAGCCGCTGGCCGGGCTCTCTGCTCCGGCCGGGGACAGGTGCGCTCGTCCGGGGGAGAGCCGCGCCGATGACTACGGGTAGAGCTGTACTGGGGCCCCCCTAAAGTCGGGGGGCCCGGTACAGCTCTACCCGTAGTACCCCCCTGTCGCCGGCCCTGGGCGCATGTGGCATCATATTGCACAGGAATAATGCTTCTGGTCGGGGAGTAGCATGTCCCAGTTACTTCAGAAGAGTCTAACAGTCACAGTGACATGTCTCTCGGGGTGACCCAAGAAGAATATTGTCAGGACAGTCAAAATCTGGTTTTTTATTTGTATAATTCATAAGTTGCAATACAATTAAAATGCATTTTTTTCCTGAAATTTCTAAAAAAAATTAGATGGATAATTTTTTTAATGGCTTTTGAATGAGGAACCACAAATCAGGAATCAACTTCAGCCTTGTCCAGTGGTGAACGCTACTGTTGCTGACCCACAAGCAGAATAACTATTATTGTGGTAATGCCATGTTCCTTGCCACACTGGTGGCCAACTCTAGAATTATCTGCTCCTTTGGGTACTCAATCATCCTTTATCATTTCTCAGAAAAAAACATTTCAGTATAGTTATAGTAGATGGAAATGGAAGATGATGATAAACGGCAAGGAAAATGGATAGTGGACTACACATGCACCTTTCCAGTGGAGAGAGAGAGAGAGAGGATATGTTGTGTGAGAGAAAGACGGACAAATAGGATGAACAGGCCCATCTGTGGCTCGCAGAAAAAAATAGATTGAAACACTAGGGGGCGCTCTCGCCACACTAGGTAAGAATGTAGAGGAGACGAGAAGGATCCCCCAGATCCAGCCAGGAGAAGAGTGCAAGTTGTACTTTCCCCCATCGCAACACTCCCTCATATTTCACCCATTGACTCTGTCAGAGATGAGGTTAAAACATCTCCACCAACAGCAAAAATCATCCCCTCCTCTGCCAAGCTATATAACATGTGTTGACACTGAGAATCTCGGGGAATCTGCTACCTTTCTCTATCAAGGGAGTGCTAATGTACACAGACCACTTGAGTTTTTATGACCATGTCAACTAGTCCTGCAGGTGGTTTAGCACAAGCTGGCATTAAGAAATGCTGACTGAGTTAATTTCCATAGCAACAGACAGCTGATCTCTCCAGAGGTGAAGGATGCAAAAAGAAGGTCTGGGTTAAAGAAAGATTTGGCCTTGTGGGAAAAATTCTACTCAACTGATGTAAGATTTAGCAGTATAAAGTGTAAAGTGCAAACAAAATTAAGATCCTACCTTTACTTGACTTATGATGTGTTATATAAAGTCTAACTTAAAGAAGGTGCCACAGGACTCTTTGTTACCTCTGCTATTCCAGACTAACACAGCTACCTCTCTGATTCTATATAAAGTCTGAGATTTAAAGGGACAGGACATGTGGGGAAGAGGAACCATGAAGAATCCTTTCCTAATTAGTCTCTAAGATGCCATAAGGACTCCTCACTGTTTTTGCTGATACAGACTAACACGGCTACAACTCTGAAACAAACACAGTGATGATCTTTTGAGAGTTATGGTTAACAAATTTATTTGGGCATAAGCTTTTGTGGGCTAAAACCCACTTCATCAGATGCATGGAGTCAAAAATTCAGTAAGCGGTATAAATATTACAGCACATGAAAAGAGGGGAGTTGCCTTACCAAATATCGGGGGGGGGGGGGAGGGGAGTCAGTGCTCACTAGGCCAATTCAGTCAAGGTGGAAGTGGACTATTCTCAGCAGCTGACAAAAAGAAGTGAATATCAGCACAGGGAAAATTACTTTTTGTAGTGACCCAGCCACTCCCAGTCTTTATTCAACCCTAATTAATGGTGTCCAGTTTGCAAATTAATTCCAGTTCTCCACTTTTGTGTGTTTGTGTGTATGCTATCTCAGATAAAGCATTAGTCAAAAATGGGAAAAGATTTATACTGAAGTTTATATACAGATCTTCTTTAATCACGGTAACAGAAGAATAGTTACTTTGAGGGCCTAAGGTGGATACCATTTGATCGTCCTCAAAGCCTGATCCATAATAGTTTTATGGCTTCCATACTTTACCATACAATAAATTTACCTTCTCAAACTACCCAGGCCATGCTGTTACATGATCCACATCTCAAAAACTGCCAGATCCCATGGACTCCAAACAGATCAGTGTGTGTCTCATTGCACAGAGAGACAGTGCTCTGGAGACTTAAAGGGAACAGAGTTAAATTTGTGATCCCCGATAGATTGATTGCTATCTGCCAATCCGGCAGGTAATGAAGACTACCCTAAGGCACAAAATGAGCTACACCTAAGAAGAGGTTCTTTAAAATGATGAAGGAAAGCATAGATCTTCTACTTAGTGAGGAGCTAATATCTTATGACATCAAGAAAGCTGAGGCAATCAATGTCCATTTTGTTCAGTCTTCACTAAAAAGGTTAATGGTGACCAGATACACAACCCAATTAAATCTTAACAAGGCGGAAGGGACACAAGCCAAAATAGGGAAAGAATAGTTTAAAGACTTATCATATTCCGGGGTGCAATTCAGACTAGTGAGGGGTTATGTCACCACCTGCCCTGCAGTCTTGGGTGCCTCACAAAGCTTTGCTGTTGTAGTTCCCGACTCACAAGTAGCATTCAGTTCACACCCTGAGTGTCTGTGTATAGCTGCAGTCCTGATCCAGCAACTCTGATTCCAGCAGCCTTTCAGCAACACACCAACTTCCACCAGCTTGGTAACTACTTACAAGGTGACCCCCAAAGCACTACCAGTTCCAAATTATCCCCCACACTTGTGTTCTACACTGTCGAGTGCTCTTCTGGAGAGTTCAGATATAGCTCTCTTGCCCCTGCAATAAGTCAATATACATCCGTTTGGTTTTTTAACTGGAATTACCCAAACAGTTCAGTTTAAACATAAGACTGGATTAGTTTTGATTAAAGAATAAAACAAATGTATTTAAGTACAAAGAGAGCTATTTTAAGTAAGTAGAAGTATAAAGTATTAAAGTCATAAATTGTTACAAGAAGTATAAAGATAAAATGCTTTCTAATAGCTAAACTTAACAAAACTAGACTTAGTTCAGAATAAAATCCCCACCACGTTTTCAGCAACAGCGCTGAACAAACTATCAGGTTAGAGTGTCTCCCAAAGTCCAAAGCTTGGTTCCTTTGTTGTTTTTGGTGAAAGAGATATAGGAAAAGAAAGACTGAACAACTGGGGTGTTTTTACCCCTCACTTTTAATGTCCAGTCCCCCCTTTGAAATGCATTTTCCGGAGGGTTACCCCTAGATAAAGTTAATTCCTGCAGTGAGGACAGAGAAATGGAGTCTCGTGGTGAATGAGATTCCTTGTTGTTGTTTGTTAAAATGACCCCCTCTATTCCCAAAGAATGGCCATTTGATTGGTGACTGCCAACCAACTTTGATGACACCTGGCTAGAGGTATCATCTTGTCCTTTGTCTTTGAGAAACAGGTTGTCTGGTAAACACTTTTCAGTCAATTTCAAAGATTATTACAACAGTGTATAGGAGGAGGTGAATGCAAGGGTTCATTCAGTCACAAGAATACTTAGAATCAGAGAGGTAGCCGTGTTAGTCTGGAATAGCAGAGGTAACAAAGTCCTGTGGCATCTTAAAGACTAACTATAAAGTTTTGAAGCATAAGCTTTTGTGGGCTAATACACACTTTGTCGGATGCAAGCAGTGCCTTCCACTGCTTGCATCCGACGAAGTGGGTATTAGCCCACGAAAGCTTATGCTTCAAAACTTTATAGTTAGTCTTTAAGGTGCCACAGGACTTTGTTACCTAAGAATACTTAGGTAACTTAGATATATTCAATTCAGAAGGACCTGATGAAATTCATCCTAGGGTACTTAAGAAACTAGCTGAAACAATCTTGGAACTGTTAGCAATTATCTTTGAGAATTCATGTAGGATGAGTGAGGTCCCAGAAGACTGGAGAAAGGCAAACATGGTATCCATCTTTTAAATGGGGAACAAAGATGACCCAGAGAATTATTGACCGCCTGCCAGCCTTATTTGATAGCTAGAGTCATACTGGAACAAATTATTAATCAATTTGTAAGAACCTAGATTATAATAGGGGCATAAAGAATAACCAGCATGGGTTTGTCAAGAACAAATCATACCAAACATCCCTAAATGTCTCCTTTGATGGGTTACTGGCCTAGTGGCAAGCACTCTGGACTATAATTAAAAATGAACTTGAAAAATTGGAGAGTTGTCTGAAATCAACAAAATGAAATTCAGTAAATACAAGTGCAAAGTGAGCAAACAGCAAACAGTGAGGTAGCAAAGTTTGCAGACAATACAAAATTACTCAAGATTAAGTCCAAAGATGACTGTCAGGAGTTACAAAGGGATCTTACAAAGCCGGATAACTGAACAACAAGATGAAATTTAATGTTGATAAGTGAAAAATAATGCACATTGGAAAAAATAACACTTACTATTCACACAAAATGATGGGGTCTAAATTAGTTGTTATCACTCAAGAAAGATTTTGAAATCATTATGGATAGTTCTCCGAAAACATCAGCTCAGTATGCAGCTGCAATCAAAAAAGCTAACAATAGTAGAAACCATTAGGAAAGGGATAGATAATAAGATAAAAATATCATAATGCCACTATATAAACCCATGGTACTCTCACACTTTGAATACTGTGTACTGTGTACAGTTCTGGTGCCTCCTCTCAGAAAAGATATATTAGAATTTAAAAAGGAACAGAGAAGGGCAACAAAAATGATTAGGAGCATGGAACAGCTTCCTTAAGAGGAGAGATTTAAAGGACTGGGACTGTTCAGTTTAGAAAAGAGACTAAGGGGGAATATGATAAAGATCTATAACATCTTGAAGTGTATAGAGCAGGCATTGTCAACCTTTGGCATGTGGCCTACAAGGGTGAGCCTCTGGTCGCGGTTCACCACTCCAGGCCAATGGGGGCTGCGGGAAGTGGCACAGACTAAGGGATGTGCTGGCCGCAGGAGTATGAGTTCAAGAGGGGGCTCAGGGCTGAAACAAGGGGTTGGAGTGTGCGACGGAGTGAGAGATCTGGCTAGCGCTTACTTCAGAGACAGGCTCCCCAGAAGCGGAAACATGTCCCTCCCGCAGCTCCTAGGTAGAGGTGGGACGGGCAGCTCTGCGCACTGCCTCTGCCTGCAGACACCACCTCCGCAACTCCCATTGGCCTTGGTTCCCAACCAATGGGCACTATGGAGTGGGCACTCATGGGGGTCAGCATGTGGAGCCCCTCCCCCCCAACCATGCCTCTGAGTCTGCCTAGGTAGGGGCCACAGAACATGCTGGCAGTTTCCTGAAGCTGCGCAAAGCAGGGCAGAGAGCCTGACAGCCTGCTTTAAACGCCCCCCCCCCCCCCCAAGATCACCTATGGTGCCTCCGTGCTGCCCCCCGCCAAGAGCCCTGGGACCGCCCTCTGCCCCAGAGTACCCAAGTTTTCATGACGGGTAAATAGTACAAGTCATGGACAGGTCACGGGCCGTGAATT
Organism: Sternotherus odoratus; assembly: GCA_032164245.1. Lineage (NCBI taxonomy): Eukaryota > Metazoa > Chordata > Testudines > Kinosternidae > Sternotherus > Sternotherus odoratus. The sequence continues at coordinate 82,508,887 of JAVMKO010000002.1, read as the reverse complement.
TTTGTTTACTGCCTGGAACCTGTCCATAACTTTAATTAAAAATACCTATGACTAAAAAGTAGCCTTACTCATGAGAATACTGTCAACTCCCTTAAAATTTGAAAATGTTGTTATTATTAATCTAAAATTTTGTGCCCAATATTTGTTCTGCTTTTTACTATTACTTGTTACTTTCTCCTGTTTAAAAGGTTCCAGACATCCATTCAGGGAGCAGAAATAAATACAATACAAATGGTGATTAACAAATAGTCTGAGTGAATATCTTGTGAAAATCCAGAGTTTTAAAAATATTTTTCCAAACTATTCCAAACTATCATTCTCTATTAAATTCTATAGGTCTTTTCCATAAGGGAAAACAACTGAACATGAGATACATGCAGTGTATAAGAGACTTTTGAAAGTCTGAACACTCAGACCCATGGCTTTAAAATTCTATTTCAGTGCCAGTGACTCAGCACCCCCATCATGGAAATGTTATTTCTAGTGTTATGTTTTTGTACATTTGTTCTTCCAACAGTGTATAGTATATACAACACACAGGCCCTGACTCATCATTGTTCTATGGCATGTTTTGCACCAACAATGGAACGTAGCCGGATGACCAGAAGTTTCGTGTTAAGTATTACTAGTGTATAATTAAAGACTCACATATTTCAGCAAGCACTTACCTGAAGATGGATATGTTACTTGGTATGCATGTACATATGTAGATTTACACACAGCCCTGAGCATGAAATATACCCCTGTGCAGAGGGATAGCAACACCAATGTACCACTGAAGTGTGAACTTGGCTTCCTGCTGATCCTCTGTTCAGTCATGAATTCCATCCTTACAGCACATAACATCTAGACTAAAACAATGACTGTGCTGGATGAGTAGCTGCAATGTAAAATAAATAATGATATGTAATGATGGTCTGATTATTGTAAGAGACCTAGTCAATGAGGGAAATTTACTGTATAACTACAGTGGTCATTACAGTTTCCTGTAACTATATTGTGCTGCTTTCTTGTTTGCTTTCCCCACCGACCCCTATTAAGATAGATCAATATGTTTAGTAAACCTTAGCATACCCTAGAAAGAGAATGGTGCAAGCTACTATTTTCAAGCAACCAATGGTCCAGTCTGGGAATGGGTGTATTGCATGATTCCAGCCCAAGAAAAATGTGTCTGCTTGAGGCCTGAGACCTAGAGGGAGTGCACTCAGAGATACCAGGAGGTGTTAGCAGTGCAGTTTGCCAGGTAATGTGACAATGACTTTTTCAATAAGATAGCTGGTTGACAAAAAATTCTGTTGGAAAATGTATTTTGTTGCAACCTAAAAGTTTTGTGGGAATGTATCAGTTTTGACTAAATTTTTTATGGAAAGATTTTGAAATGATTCAAAATTGAAATTTTGTTTTGACTCTCTCATTTCATTATGACTCTTGCATTTTGTTTCAGCTTTTAAATATATTACATTTATGTTTCAATATTGAAAAGTAGCATTTTAAAAAGTTAGTTTTGATGTTTTGGAATCAAAACATTTTAGAATTTCCACAAACATTTTGAAATGTTGACTTTTTGTCCCAATTTGGGATGAAAGCACATTTCAACATGTCAGAATTTCCCATGGGCTGGTAATTCCACTTTCCAATTAGCTCTATTCAGCAAGTTGCTTGCTCTGTTCACCACCATCCACTAGTTTCCATCTTATTGTTTGTACTGACTTCTTGTCCTTGACTATTTAGCAACATTAATCAGTTATAGACCACTGGGGTCTAATTTGGATATGGATAGAGATCTCTTTAATGTTTTTAATGAAGTAAATACTAATGGGAACTTTATGATCATGGGAGACTTTAACTTCCCGGAAATAGACTGGAGGATAAGTGCTAGTAATAATAAGAGAGCGCAGATTTTCCTAGATGCAATAGCTGATGGATTCCTTCATCAAGTAGTTACTGAGCCAACAAGAGGGAATGCCATTTTGGATTTGGTTTTGATGAGTGGTGAGGATCTTATAGAAGAAATGGTTGTAGGGGACAACCTTGGGTCTAGTGATCATGAACTAATTCAGCTCAAATTGAATGGAGGGGTAAACAAAAATAGATCTGTGACTAGGGTTTTTTATTTCAAAAGGGCTAATTTAAAAAAACTTAAGGAAATTAGTCAGGGAAGTGGATTGGGCTGAAGAATTTATGGATCTAAAGGCAGAGGAAGCCTGGGATTACTTTAAATCAAAGTTGCAGAACCTATCAGAAGCCTACATCCCAAGAAAGGGGGAAAAATCATAGGCAGGGGTTGTAGACCAAGCTGGATGAGCAAGCATCTCAGAGAGGTGATTAAGAAAAAGTAGAAAGCATACAGGGAGTGGAAGATGGGAGAGATCAGCAAGGAAAGCTACCTTATTGAGGTCAGAACATGTAGGGATAAAGTGAGAAAGGCTAAAAGTAAAGTAGAATTGGACCTTGCAAAGGGAATTAAAACCAATAGTAAAAGGTTCTATAGTCATATAAATAAGAAGAGAACAAAGAGAGAAGAAGTAGGTCCACTAAAAACTGAGGATGGAGTGGAAGTTAAGGATAATTTAGGCATGGCCCAATATCTAAACAAATACTTTGCTTCCGTCTTTAATGAGGATAATGAGGATATTAGGGATAAAGATAGCATGGCAAGCAGGAATGAGAATATGGAGGTAGATATTACCATATCCGAGGTAGAAACCAAACTCGAACAGCTTAATGGGACTAAATCGGGGGGGGGCAGATAATCTTCATCCAAGAATATTAAAGGCACTGATACACAAAATTGCAAGCCCATTAGCAAGAATTTTTAATGAATCTTTAAACTCGGAGGTTGTACCATATGACTGGAGAATTACTAATATAGTTCCTATTTTTAAGAAAGGGAAAAAAAGTGATCCGGATAACTACAGGCCTATTAGTTTGACATCTGTGGTACTCAAGATCTTGGGAAAAAAATTGAAGGAGAAAGTAGTTAAGGGCATTGAGGTTAATGGCAAATGGGACAAAATACAACATGGTTTTACAAAAGGTAGATCATGCCAAACCAACCTGATCATCTTCTTTGAAAAAGTTACAGACTTTTTAGATAAAGGAAATGCAGTGGATCTCATTTACCTTGACTTTAGTAAGGCGTTTGATACGGTGCCACATGGGGAATTATTAGTTAAATTGGAAAAGATGGGGATCAATATGAAAATTCAAAGGTGGATAAGGAACTGGTTGAAGGGGAGACAACAGAGGGTCATACTGAAGGGTGAACTGTCAGGCTGGAGGGAGGTTACCAGTGGAGGGATCTGTATTGGGGCCAATATTATTTAATCTTTTTATTACTGACCTAGTCACAAAAAGTGGGAATGTGTTAATAAAGTTTGCAGACGACGCAAAGCTGAGAGGTATTGCCAATTCAGAGAAGGACCGGGATATCATACAGGAAGACCTGGATGACCTTGTAAACTGGAGTAAGAGAATGTAAAGCCGTCGACACTCACCCGGGGCGCCCCCTGCTGGTGATGTGGGGAATTAGCTTCTCACCAGCACTCGGAGCGCCCTCTGTCGGTGGCTTCCGCGTCTATTCCGACTTCTGGCCGGTGTCTCCTCACAGCGGCCTGGTCCACCGGCAGCCCGGACACGCCCTCCCGAAGGTAGACGGCTCTCGTGTCGACAGGCCCACCGGCAGTCTCGATACACTGTCCTCCGGGCTGTTGGCTCTAGCCGGGGCTCTCACCCAGACAGCCAGGGTATACAGTCTTTAATAAAGCTCTGGCCGGGCTTCTCAGCTCCGGCCGCACACTGATAATGGTCCCAAGGGGCGGGCTATAGCCTGAGCTCCCTGCTCAGGCAGCCCGCAAACATACAGTCTTTATAGGGGCTCTAGTCGGGCATCTCAGCTCCGGTGATCCCCAAGTACACAGTCTCAAGGGGCTGGCTATAGCCTGAGCTTCCCTGCTCAGGCAGCCAGCAAACACACAGTCTTTATAGGGGCTCTAGTCGGGCGTCTCAGCTCCGGTGATCCCCCGGTAAACGGTCTCAAGGGGCTGGCTATAGCCTGCGCTTCCCTGCTCAGGCAGCCAGCAAACGCACAGTCTTTATAGGGGCTCTAGTCGGGCGTCTCAGCTCCGGTGATCCCCAAGTAAACGGTCTCAAGGGGCTGGCTATAGCCTGAGCTTCCCTGCTCAGGCAGCCAGCAAACACACAGTCTTTGCACTCACCCCTCCGGTGATCCGCTGTCAGGGTTCCTGGTCCACGGGGGCCCAGTCCATCCCCTGCTCGTCGGGGTAGGTCGCTGCTGGGACCCCAGGCCAGTCACCCTCGGTCGCGGGGAACTCCGCAGCCGCTCTGTCTGGGCCACGCTCGGGCTCCGGGAGGTCGGGGGCCGCTGTCTCCAGGGGTTCTGGGTCGCTGGCCTTGGCCCCCAGGTAGGTGGCTGCCGGGAGGCCAGGCCAGTCCCTCTCCGCTGCGGGGTCTGGGCTGCTGCTCCCTTCTGCGGGGCTCCCGGTCTGCTCACAGCCGGGCCATTCTCCCTGCTCCTCTCCCGGGTCGCCGCCATCTTGGCAGCTGGCCCCGCCTTTTACCCTTCCGGGTTCTGGTGGGTACTTCCGGGGCGGGGGGCGGGGTCGCCTCAGCTCCGTCCGCCATCTTGGATCCCCTCCCGGTTCGCCCTCCTGCTCAGAGGGGGCCCACCTGGGCCCGCTACAGAGAAATAGGATGAAATTTAATAGTGAGAAGTGTAAGGTCATGCACTTAGGGATTAATAACAAGAACTTTAGTTATAAACTGGGGACACATCTATTGGCAGTAACAGAGGAGGAGAAGGACCTTGGAGTATTAGTTGATCACAAGATGACTATGAGCCGCCAATGTGATATGGCTGTGAAAAAAGCTAATGCAGTCTTGGGTTGCATTAGGTGAGGTATTTCTAGTAGGGATAAGGAGGTATTAGTACCTTTATATAAGGCACTGGTGAGACCTCATTTGGAATACTGTGTGCAGTTCTGGTCTCCCATGTTTAAGAAGGATGAATTCAAACTAGAACAGGGTGCAGAGAACGGCTACTAGGATGATCCGAGGAATGGAAAACCTGTCTTAGGAGGGGAGACTCAGGGAGCTGGCTTGTATAGCCTATCCAAAAGAAGGCTATGGGGAGACATGATTACTCTCTACAAATATATCAGAGGGATAAATACAAGGGAGGGAGAAGAATTATTTAAGTTCAGTACTAATGTGGCCACAAGAACAAATAGATATAAACTGTTCAACAGGAAGTTTAGACTTGAAATTAGATGAAGGTTTGTAACCATTAGAGGAGTGAAATTCTGGAACAGCCTTCCAAGAGAAGCAGTGGGGGCAAAAGACCTAGCTGGCTTCAAGATGAAACTTGATAAGTTTATGGAGGAGACGGTGTGATGGGAAAACATAATTTTGGCAATTGATCTTAGAGTATGGTAATAGAGGGGCCTGGTGGTATATGATGGAAAGTTGGAGGGGATGGGATCTAAGATGCTACAGAGAATTCTTTCTGGGATGTCTGGCTGGTGGGTCTTGCCCACATGCTCAGGGTTCAGCTGATCACCATATTTGAGGTTAGGGAGGAATTTTCCTCCAGGGCAAATTGGCAGAGGCTTTTTCGCCTTCTTCTGCGGCAGGGGACATGGGTCACTTGCTGGAGGATTCTCTGTACTTTGATGTCCTTAAACCAAGATTTGAGGACTTCAATAGTTCAGATATAGGTGAGGTATATTGCAGGAATGGGTGGGTAAAATTCTGTGGCCTGTGTTGCAAGAGGTCAGACTAGATGATCATAATGGTCCCTTCTGACCTTAAAGTCTATGAGTCTATGAGTCAGTTGTCATGAAAACTCCTGAATTGGAAAACATGTCTAGTCCATTACAAATAAAGTTTATAGATTTATCTTTTAATGTCAATTATCCCAGCTGGTTTGCTAAAAGGACTACCAATAGCCATCAGGCACAACAAGATTTTCAGAAAAGAAGGGGTTTTAAAACTTATCAGAACTAATAAAGTTAACATTAAAGAGTACAAGAGACAAAAATACTCCATAGGTCTGTGGCTTCTGAAACTGATGCACCTCACATCAAAGATTTAACTCTTAAAGGACTCTTTTCCCACTCACTTAGTTCCTCTTCCTCATTGTTCTTTTCATAGGTATTTTCCCCAGCTCCTAAAGCCACCGACTGAGAAAAGAAGAAATATTTCTGTATTAATATCACCGTTTCAATCAGCACCATGCAGTCTTTCCATTTTAAGTGTTAAAGATTGTAAATAGTCTCTAAGCAAGCAAGGAGACATATTGCATTGCACCCTTTTTATTAGAGAAATACAAGTAAATCGTTCAATTGTAGTTTTGTTTTGTTTTTAAAGGTGCAACCTCCAGATTCTGGAGTAACACTTCTTTATGCACTAAAACCGTTTCTCTCTGAAGGGTCTTTTGTAACATGAACACATGGAAAGCCTTCTGGCTGTTTTATTATCTTTATAGAGCTGTGTGTTCTTTCACAGAGGCCCAATGCTTGCAGCAGCAGCAGCACCATAAATAAACAACACAGCCTCACTGAAAAGGATTAGGCTTTTCAACAGACCTCCGCAGAGAAATGCTTCTTTGTGTTACCCACTGTTTAGAAAAGTAGATGATAAATGGCGGGAGCAAGGCATGCATGGGCAGCACTCTGGGTGAATTCCTACCAGGAAACATTTTTAATTTAACCACTTCCCTGAGCAATCATCCTGAAGATATTAGACTTATGTAGGTGGACAGCCTCTTTCTTGTTTTCTCTCTCTCGCACACACACATTCATTTGCTGCTGATGCTGACAGGAAACAAAGAAGTAGAGAAGGCTTTGACAATAGGCAGAGAAACAATCTGGCTTATGCAGGAGGCTACAAAGACTGATAATCACCAGAGACAATACAGTAGAAGTAGCATAATGGCCATCATAATTGCATCACAATCTCCGAGGAGTCCACAAAGCATTGCATGCACTGTGTCACTTTGCTTATATGTTTATTTTGCATAAGCCAAATAATAATTATCTTCATTCAGCCAAACACTAATCGAGTTATGAAATATTAAACAGTATTGAAGAGCAACTTCCATCTACCAAACACTAAGCATAGCTCCTATTGTACAGTGGATGTTGTCTAATATAGCACTATTGGTACCTGTGTGGACCATAATAGCCTTCCAGTGGTGGCCCATGGAAGGCACACCAACCTTTTCCGTGAGATGGAAAGTACCAAAATCCAGAGAGGTGGTAGCCATACCCTTTTGCACGAGCTGAAGTTTTATTGACAGCAATTTCACAAGTTTGTGCTATAGAACTCACTATGCCATTGTACTTTGTTCACAGGTTATTGGGTACATATATCCATTCAGGTTAAATCTTGGTAATCTAAATTCTAGAACAGTGAGTCAAACCCTAAAATAGCCCTCCCCAAATCTCTACAAAGCTAAGCCATGAATTATGAGATTACACATGACCTAAACATCTTGTGATCATAAGTTCTGCCACTGGAACCAATGGTAACTGCTCCTACACCAGATCAGTCACGAGGGCCAAGAGAGGCAGTATCAAGCAGAAGTGCTGACAGCTAAAACCTAAACAGTGATTTTAGTTGCTTTCTGTGCACGAGAGTACATATTTATGAATGTAAATATTTTGTCCAGTTAGGGATATATTTTTAAATGATGTTGTGTTGCAGGCATCCTATTTTATTATTATTATTATTATTTATTTATTTTGTCATGAAATCAACTCAGATTCAGAGAGGAATGCAAAGTAAACTATATTTGTAGGGTCACTAACACCGGGGTTGCTCGTATCTCCTGCATCTGACTAAAGTAAGAGGTGAAGTTATCACCCAGTTATGAAACACACTCTCCCTTTTCAGGAAATAAACAGAGTTACCTGTTCTTAAATTTCAAGATAATTTGTGAATTCAACTACATACAAAATTTAAATTAAATATTTGTGATTAATGGTCAGACCTTGGATAACTATATGATTAATAAAGAAGAATATGTGTTCAAATGAATTTTCAAACTAATTTTTTAGAAAGTTGTGTCCCCATTTCAGGATCTCTGTTCATCCAATGATACTCTTCTCTTTCTCAGTGAGGGTCATCATTTTAATGATACATCATTAATTTGGAGGGGGGGTATTAAAAAAACCCAAAGAATTTAGTTGAGAAGACACTGAAATCAAAAGATAGGAAATTAACCTTTTTAGGTTTAGCCTTGGGGCTAATTAAAGTATTTCATTAACAGCGTTTTAGAATGCATGTTTTCTCCTAGAAAAACAAAGGAAACAGTTAAGAAGAGAAATAAACCAGACTAGCTAAACATTAAAGAAGTAATTTGGGCCAAACAGGCTAAGAGGAAATTAACAGGCAAATAGTCAAAGCCATTGTCAAGGATTACAGCATCTGTGCTATGCCAGTCCTTTAAATGGTCTCCTGGGAGAAACCCCTTTAGTGCACCAGACCCCCAAGGGCATGTCTGCACTACATCTGAGTGTGTGCCTCCCAAGATGGGTGCACAAACAGAGCTTGTAGGGCTCACACTAACACTCTAGAAAGAGCTGAGTAGACATTGCAGTTCAGGATCAGAAGCCTAAGGTGGGCTTGAGGACTGGAGCTGCAGCCTGATCTGCAACATTAAAGCAACATCTACATCTCTGTTTTTAGACCGCTAGTGTGAACCTTGTTAGCACAAGTCTGTAAACCTGGACTAGGAGGCTTGCTTCCAGGTGCAGTGTTGACATAGCCCAAGGGTCATAATTTCCATAAGGCTAGGTCTACAGTCTCAATGAAACCTAGATTGAGTTCTAGAATCCTTTTTCTCACCATGAGCACCTACAGCAGATCCACCTAGTTCAGACTCCTGTAGAGACTTTACCTTCTTAGGGACTGATGAAACCTGGGAATTATTTGTAATGAAGCCTTTTCAAGACAAGGTAACATTTATTAGCCATCTGGAATATAGCATAAGAAAGTCCTTGGGGTAGCATGGGAAAGCTAGGCTTAAGTCCTGGTTCATTTTGGTACGAGCTGTGGCCCAAGACAAGCTCTGCTGTGATCCAGCTTCTCTCTCTGTACTCTGTTCACAACATCAACCTGTTTATATTTGTCCTCCCTTTGTTCTAGCTGAAGTCTTTTCCCTCTGCTTCCTTGCCAAGTGGTGGAGAAAGTATGTTGCAGATCGGGGTTTCTCGCATTAGTCTTCACAACAAAGGATGTTGGAGAGATATCTACTACAGCCAAAGAGTGAAACCTGGCCCCATTGCAGTCAACAGCAAAACTCACTGATTTTAGTGGAGCCAGGTTTTCAGATGTACTGGTTTTGGGTAAACAGATGAGGCAAAGTCAATGACTGAGGAGTCAAAAAATTTAGTGCTGGTATAAACTGACACTCTATGGGTGACAAGTAGTATTTAGTTTCCACTGAAATAACCTTCATTTTTTGACTAGTCACAAGTCATCAGAAGTAAGCAACTCCATTACAATTAGCTACCATAGCCAAGGGTTGGAGGATGGCAAATATGGTACCTATTTGCATTAGATCTAATCATGGGAATTACAGTCATGCAGGAGCAGAGATCTCACTATGTGAATCCTCTTGCAGGCTCAAAACCATAGAAAATACCTCATGACAACTTCCAAAGTCTCCAGTTTCCAAATAGAAACTGAATTCTCTCAGTCATGCTCTCTACCATTAGACTGCATTGATGGTAGCTTCCTGTTTGACTGTTGTTCATTTTATTATATTTAAAGACATTTCAAATGTTTTAGAGATTTACTCTTCTTTTTCACTGGATGGACCAATTAAAAGGTTTTATTACAACTGGCGTTTACTGTTAATTAAAAGATCTACCAAAAGAAGAATTACCTCATTTAGTCCAGTTCTCATTGAGAACAGAATTGAATTAAGTTTTTTAGTTCCTCTTTCAGCTTGATTTCACCACTGAAAAAGGACTACCGTTAAAAATCAAGAATTGTCAGTCATTCCAGAAACTTACATAAATCTTCCTTTGGTAGGTTTCCTTCAGAATACATGGGGTTTTGTTGATGTTTTTATATAGACAAATAATCTAGCACAACATTTTGAAATGTGCTACTTCGTACTAAAGCTATTCTGCCATTTCTTTGGCCAAGCATGGAAGAGGAGACAAATTATAGAACGCTTAGTTTTCCCATCATTCCATATATATTTCTTCATGCTACATTGCACTAGTGCTGATGACAGTGAACTCATTATGTATTTATATATGTTCCACTATATTTTCATATTAACTGGGCACTGCTTAACTGATAGTTCAAAAGACCATTTCAGTGACTTGGGAATAGAATTTGTACAATATCTAATGTCTCTGCAAAATATTCATCCCACTCTTCTCCCCCTCCTCCCCCACAGAAATAGAAAGCAAATAAAGATCATCAGACAGTTGTAAGATATTACTGGCTTGTGAGTTTCTTTAATACTCTAATTTTACAGGAAGAGCATGCTTCATGTTATGTCTTCAAGTGGAAAGGAACCAAGTGAGGGAATTTACTGGAAGAAGTAGGACTTATTTGGCACTTTGAAAGTGTGATTTATGTGCAGTTTGTTTGAGCTTTAGTCAGCATTTGGATCTTCTGTAAACCATTATTTGTTTTCTGCATCTGTTAAAGTACATAGGGGTCATGGCTAATGCTGCTGTGACCGTTGAAGTCAATGGAATTACACCAGGGATACACTTGGCCCATGATCTATATAGGAAAACTTATTATACAGCTGGGAATCATAGAATCTCAGAGTTGAAAGGGACCTCAGGAGATCAACTAGTCCAATCCCCTGCTCAAAGCAGGACCAATCCCTATTTTTGCCCCATATCCCTAAATGACTCTCTCAAGGAGTGTTCTCACAATGCTGGGTTTAGCAGGCCAATGCTCAAACCACTGAGCTATCCCTCCCCCCCAATGCAGAGACTGACATTCTGTACAAAGCATGCACCTTCAAGAAAACATTAACTAACAACTTGGTGGGCAATCTCCACAAAGAAACAAAGATCCAACTGGCATGAAGACTAAGTAGCCTCTGCATTCTTAAAAGCTGATCCCTAGAGATCAAGCCTATGGACCTGATCCTAAACCCATTGTAGCCTTTAAACCTACCCCAGTGGTCTATGAATCAGTCCCCAATAGAAGTTATCAATTTCTGTTGTTTTTAGTCTGTGTTCTGTAAGAAAATATGTGAAAAATAAGATATGACCACCCGTTTCTCTCTCTCTCTCTCTCTTTTCAGTTTATTGTCACTTCTTTTCTTCCATCAGCATATCAGCTCTGTGCTTTCCCCTTGCTCTTTTCCATTTTCCTCACAGTTCTGGAATGCCTGGAGCTTTGTTTTCTTTATCATGATCCTGATTTACATCAGGACATTGAATAGGAAGCGCCATGTGGGAGAAGACCCGAGGACCATCTAGTTTAGTGTCCTGTGTCAGCACCAGACGCTCCAGAGGAAGGTGCAAGGAACTGTAAAGAAATAAGCTCTTTGGAGCAGGGACTGTCATTTTCTCTGTTTGTACAACACCTAGCAAAATGGAATTGTTTGCCTCTAGACACCACCACAATATAAGTATTAAATAATAACAACAAATATGTCGGTAGGAGAAGTTTCCTCCTAGCCCTATCAGTTAGAGAGAGAAATGTTCAATAGTTTATGGCCCAAAGCACAAGGATTTGTATCCCTGCCAAACTTACTTTATAAGCCTACTCTATCTGTTCTCATTATCCATGGAAATGTCCAACTCAAACATCCTATATAATAAAAGGCCAGAGGAAGTTTGTCCGAAGCCGTCATGCGCAGTAGAGACAGCCCGGACGAACAGCATGCTGGGAGGTGTAGTTCTGCGCATAAAATGGCTGCCGCGCGTGCGCCGCCACGGGCCATAGGGACGGCCCGGACAAACAGTGGTAAGCGCTTTGGCACGTGTACACAGGCTGCTCCCAGCCCACTGACAGTTTCAGTTTCTCAGGAAGTGGCTGATTGCTCTTAGCGGCGTGGGAGGAAAGGCAGGCTGGCCTAGGGCTTGCTTCACTCGGGGTCCCTGGGACTGGGGCTCTGCTGAAGGCAGAGAAGATCTCTAAATCCAGAGGAAGGACGGTGTGGGGGGGGGGGGGCTCTGAGCAAACCACTGCTCGGGTCTGGGAGCACAGTCCCTGCACAGACAGCTCCCTGAGGCTCAGACATTATGGAGCCCAGACCCACTAGCTCTGCAGCCCTGGGCGGGGCCCAGGGCACAATCTTCATTAAAACTGTAACTGGTGGCATGGGTGCCGTGGACGTGCGTTGGGATGACACCGTGGAGGACCTGAAGAGGAAGGTGATAGAAGGAAACATTTACCACGGTGATATTAACGACCTTTCACTGATATTCCAAGGCCAACGGCTGGAAGGTGCCAGAAGTCTACGGCACTATGACATAACCAATCACTGCACTGTCCACATTCTTTTGAACTGTAAGTGCAGGGTGACGATCGGAGGGTGAGCAGGGAGGGGGGTGCGGGAGAAGGGACTGGATGGGGTGGCCTGGCCTGTGTACACGGGCTGTTACACTTGCGCCGCCGTGAGCAGGGTCACCAGAGCCAGCCTTATAAGTGAGCAATGTGGGTGCTGGGGTTAGAAGGGGTGCTGTGGTTAAGAGGCAAGGAGTGGGGTTGGCCTAGGGTATGAGGCCATAGAAGGGAGCTTGGGGCAATGGGAGGGTGGGGAGCCTTAGGCGGTAGTGGTGGGGCCATAGGTGATGGGGAGGCTTCAGGAGCCAGAGGCAATGGAGGGATGGGTAGGGGATCATAGAGAGGCATTAAGGGCAAGGAGTGATGTGGGGATGGATGGGAAGCCTGTGAAGGCAGCAAAGGCCAGGGGAGGAAGAGGAGGCAGCAGGGCCTGGGATGCCAAAATATAAGTTCACCCAGGGAAGCACGGACAAGCACTTTGGCCCATGTACATGGGCTTTTACACTAGTAAACTATATATTTCTTTTTAGCATCTGTCCTCCATCCTCCTTTGGGAACCCTGAAGTGAAGAATTAATTAATATTTAGCATTTTTATTGTTTATATCTTCTACCAATAGATTTTCCTGGCCATCTACTAATCATTCTGTTGTCTCCTCATGAACCTCTTTATCATAGTATTTAGCTTAATCTCGTGACATCTTTCTCTCGTTCTTCACCAATGCTTTCCTTTCACTGTTATTCAGACCCTCTTATTTCTACTGCCTATTCTCCACAGTCCTCTTCTTAGCTATTGTTTTGGTCCTTTTCAATGTTTCATTCTTACCATTCATTATTTCTCACTTTCCCTTGTTCATTGATATTGGCCTTTTTAATTCTCATCTGTTTATTGTTGAGTAGCACACACAACCTTTGGGACATTTATTTTGCAGTATCTCTGAGCACTTTCAATTTCTACTACATTGCTTTCCCGTTGTCACTTCCAGCAAGTCCTTCCTGCCTTTGTCAATGATTTGCTCTAATTTCCTTCCTTTATGTCTCGCTTTAGTTTTAATGTGAAACCTAACTAGATTAGGTCCTCACTATCACAACGGAAGATTATCTCCACATTACCAGTGATCTCCTCTGTGTTACTGGAGACTGAAATCAACAGTTACTCATTTCTTAGATTTATAATATACCTTGGTGAAAAAAATTGTCTTTAACTATATTCATATATATCTACAGATTAACTTAATCCTTACGCTTAATGCATCCCAGTTTATCCCTTGGTAGTTCTACCCTCCCACTACTGTAGAAACCTAATATTTAGTGGGTAACTTTATTACAGCAAAAATCTAGCTGTTAACTTGTCTGTTCTTTTTATGGGTACATAACAGGTTAGACTATGAAATGTCCATGGAACAGGGAGGGAGGGAGAAGCTGCCTCCACTTCACACCACACCCCATCAGGGCATCTCATAATAGCCACCCCTACTGCCTGGAGGATTCTGCCTGGGACTGCTCACTTCTGCTCCAATCCTAGGTAGCCAGCTCATAAAATGGGGGTGCGGAGCTGACATGGCCATAGCTTATTCTGCACCAGCCCACAGAATCTGCTCTGTCCTAATTTCCCTACCCTCACCTCGTGTCCGAGACCTGGTAAGATTGTGCCAGCATAAAGAAGAATCTCTGCAGTGCTCCTCCTGTGATGGAGTGGTCTTGCCATATCTCAGGCTTTAAGAGAGCTCTGATACATGAAATATAGTTTGGTTCGTCTCTGAGCACTTAATGTGTTACAATGCTTTGGGACAAGTCTGTAGTTCAGTCCAGCTGAATCAGGGCAGTCCCACTGCGACAAGAAGCAGCGTGCTTTACAGCCGCACTGTTCAGCTAGCCTCCAACCCGTCAGAAATCCTAGGATGCAGTAAAACAAAATTATTATAAGATGTTCTCCATGTGATTCTGTCAATAGCACTCTTGCTGCATGGATGTGCTAAGACATCATAAGAACAAATGACACATCAATCAATGGTAATAACTTAGCTGAAATCAGTGGGAGTCATGAATGTTAAGCACCTCTGAAAAAGCAGATCACTGGTGTACGCAAAGCTGAGGAGGGTTTTACAGGGCATTGCTAAAAGGATTTCACTATATTTCTTGTCTGTGTTTCATCTGGGGCATGGAAAAGTTGCATTTTGACTCAAGCCTAGGTTTTCAAAGATATCAGACACCTAACTCCCATTAATCTCACTAGGAATTAAGCACCTAAAAATCTTTTGAGGATCGGGGTTTAAGTCGCTTTCCAGCTAAATTAGGGATACTCAAAGCAATAAGAGCCTCCCAACATTTTGTTTTAATGTATACAATTCACTGGTTCCACCGCAGTCCCATTAAAAGGCAAAAGCAGCTCCACAGATTCTAGTCTCCTCTAGCCCAGAAGCTGCCTGTGCTCATATTTACAGTCTCCAATTTTGAGCCGTTATGTTTCTTGCACGCCATTAGTTCTTCCAAGGTCTCTTCGTGTTCACAATTTCTTATTTAACATAGTGAGGTTTGAGCTATCGCAGCCTCCAGGCAAGGGCAGCACTGAACAGGCAGCATAACAATAAAGTTTAACTGCTCTTGAATAAAAATAAATCACCACAATTATGGTGAAGATCTATGTGGCAGAGTATCATGCAGTTCAATAACAGGGGTCTACCAGGTACTGTAGCTGCAGAATTCCTAATTAGCTTGTTTTCTCCACTAGCATATTTGTTTGTCAGACTGATCAGAATGCAGAAGTTTTCCTTTTCAACCCGTTTCTGAAGAGAATTGTATCTTCCGTTGTCTAGAAATACCTTAGTGAGATGCTACCAGCCGCCTGGCTGAAAGGATATTTGTAAATCTCTCTTGCAAGCCCAGCTGGAGCATTCAATGATATGCTAATTCCAGGACTGTGACTCTAGTAGTGTGACAAGCAACCCATAAAATTCAAATACTGTCCAGGTTCTAAAACGAAAATATTTATGCCTAGTATTTCAATTACCCAAAGACTGAGTGCTGCTGCTTTGAAACTGAAAGACTCCTTCATGTGTCTGCTAAGAAGGGTTATGTGAATAGAAGGGGAAGTTTTCTAGCTTCATCTGTTGATAGATACTGAGCATGTTCAAAAACCTATAGCTATCCCCTTTGCACTGCCCATATTTGAAAAAGTCAATGGGCCAAATTCATCACTGGTGTAAAATTGTATTTCATCAAATAAAATCAGGGATACATTTGGTCTGGTAACTCAGGACTATTGTTGCTGTGGTTTCTATTTGTGTATAAATAGTAGATTGCATACGCTGTAAAGTGAGGATATTTGAACCCATTTTCAGTATTTTTACAGCAATAACCAAGATATTTGAGGATGATTGCAAGTTCCTTGGGTATACGTTGGGTGAAAGATTCAAGTCCCCGAGAGAGGGGGGTTATTCTCTCTATTCCTTTAAGGGTCACTGGGATCATTTGAAACATGGCCAGTATAGGACATTTTTATTTAATAAAACAAATTTAAGGGCCGGTCTTATCTTTTGTGTGTGTTTAGTCTTTTTTCCCCTCTCTGTTTTATTAACTTGTCTAGAGCCCAATGTAGGCACAGGAAAGACTTCCACTGTCTTCACTGAGCACTGGATCACTCACAGAATTATCTGTGCAAACGTCACAAGTTTAGGTACTTCATTTAGGGTAGGTCCGAAATGCACAATTAAAGAGTGCTGCATTTTAATGCCAGCAATATGTGTATGTCTACACTGCAACTAAAAAACCCTTGCCTGGCCTGGGCCAGCTGATTCATGGGGCTTGGGCTAATTGACTGTTTAATTGCAGGGCTGGCGACAGAAATTTGGGGGCCCCCTACTTTGATAGTTTGGGGCCCCCCCAGCCCAGCCGACAGCGGATGGGGGCCCCCCCAGCCCAGCCGACAGCGGATGGGGGCCCCCCCAGCCCAGCTGCCCCCCCCCAGCCCAGCCGACAGCGGCTGCCCCCCCCCCCCCAGCCCAGCCCAGCTGGCGCTCCCCTCCCCCCAGCCCAGCCGACAGCGGATGGGGGCCCCTGGGGGCCCCCCCAGCCCAGCCCAGCCGGCGCTCCCCCCCCCTCCCCCGGGCAGCGAGGGCTACATGAGCCGCCCTTTCTCCCCCCCCCTCCTCTCCCCTGGACAGCGCTGCTGCCGCCGGCCGGGCTCACAGCTCCTGCTGGGGCCAGGCTCGCTTGTCCAGGGGAGAGCCGCGCCGCCTCCCCGCCCCTTCCCCGCTCTCCAGGTCCGGCGACAACGGGTACAGCTGTGTACCGGGGGCCCCCTAAAGTCGGGGGGCCCGGTACAGCTGTACCTGTAGTACCCCCCTGTCGCCGGCCCTGTTTAATTGCAGCGTAGACGTTCAGTCTTGGGCTCCAGCCCGAGTTCTGGGACCCTCCCACCTTGCAAGGTCCCAGAGCCTGAGCTTCCGTGTCAGCCCAAATGTCTACACCACAATTAAACAGCCCCTTAGCTGGATGAACCCATGTCATCTGGCACAGGGCAACCGCAAGCTTTCAGTTGCAGTATAGACGTACACTTAATGCTGGCAAGGAAATCTGAAGCACCAGCCGTGAGCTGAAGTCTTTATCCCAAAAATACAACCAGCAGGTGTCTCCACAAGGTAATCCTAGCCCAAATAATTCACTTAGCTCTAACGTTGGTCATACTCTGCATACACCAATATCCAGTGCACTTTCACAGAGCTGACATAAAGCCTTGGATTCTGATTAATTTAAATATTTACTTCCACTTTAACAATGTACACTAAGTAAAAATGATTAACTTCAGTTTTGTCTGGCTGATTAGTAGAGTTAGTAATGATCAGTACATTGACCAAAAAAACAACAACAGTAATCCCCCACCACTAACACACAGTAGTATCTGGGATACCACTATGTTTATCTATAATTAGAGCAGGAAATGTGCTAACTGCATTGGTAATGGGTAGCAAATATTGACATTTTATCATTCCTACTCCATAGATGTTACTCATTATAGAGATTCACTGTACTTCATCCAGATCAGAAGATGAAAGTGGACTTAAAGGGAAATTGTAAAAGAGTAAAAAGCAATCTAATCACTGCAGCTTTGCAAAGAACAAATCATGTTAAAATTAATATTATGGCCTACTTTAAAAAAAAACAAAAAAAAACAGGAGACTCCCATTTTCAGGCAGATAGTGTAGAGTACAGTACAAGATATCCAGCTCACTATTGAAAAGTATGAGAAAGGCACATTCTTCTAAAACTGTTGCAAGATAAACTCTACATTTTTAATGGTTCTGTTACACTGAGTTACAATCCCAATAAGATGCTGTCTAATCCCAGAAACTGGGCTTTCCTTCTGATTGAAAGTCTGACCTCCACAATTGTCTTTAGTTAACTTCTAAAAGGCCTCAGAGTAATAGCTCTGAAGAGGGGTTTGAACCTGGAACTTTCCCAAATGAAAGCAGAGACTACTTCTAACGCTGGAGCTGAATTAGTAATTTCCATTAGCAAGTAACAGTAGTAGGTTGTTAACCTGTGGTTAAAAAAGAGGAATGTAGTTCTAAGTAGGTTAACTTTTGTTTTATGACACTTGATTTGTACCTTAATCATTCAGAAGATTCTTCTTCTTACTCACTTAACCAATAACAAATTTTTCACTTCCCTCTCTCCCATCCACTTTTTACTAGGATTTTTTGGACCCAGAGAGCTATGGAAAAGAATTCCTGAATTTATCTTTTTGAAGGTGACCTTATGCCACAGCTCTTTCACTATATCTAGCATTACCCAAATAAACGTGACTTACCAAAGTTCACAAATAATTTACAGGGATCAGTCATGGTCATGGAATGCCAACTGGTTTCTATAGTTCTGTAAAGGAAACCTCTGAACACAGCTAGGATTTTGTAGGGCAAGGAAGGTATTCAAACCATTTTTCAGAATGCTCTTCTAAAACCATTCAGAATGTTGAAGGAAAGCTGCAGATCCCCTGGATGTAAAATGCAGATTGTTTCTCCCAGTCATCCAGAGGACTCAAGATTCTCAATGTATTTGTATCTAGCTGTACTTGGAATTGTGTCAAATACTTGGTCAATAAGTGAAAATATCAATAGCAAGAAAATAGACTTATCTTTCCTTTTTATACAAAGTCAATGTATACTGTCTTGTGTGATTTACTTGCCCATGTTTGCAGGTAAAATTGTCCTGGAGATGGTACATTTCTGTTTGACTGGCAAAACATGCTACTATTTAAATGATTGCCAATATGTTTAGCAAGACATCACTTTTGATGGCTGGGATAGATAATGTTTTCACATTTACCACACTTGAATGTTCTTCAGATAAATCTGGTATTAGCCTAAGTGGCTATCATCTCAATTTCTACAATGCAGGATTTACCTTGCAAATTTAGACTCCATTACAACTAATCCACTTTAAGTACAACACATTTTTTAGGCTAACCAGGTAAAGCAGAACAATCTTCTGGAATCTGGGTTATCTGCAATGTCTCTTCATAGTGACTTGTAATTAATTCTTCAGTGCAGAAATGATTCTGTACATTAGACTGGGTAACATTCAATACCAATGCTGACTAGCTACCCAAAATAATTGGTTTGAATTCTGAAAATAGGTTTGATTCAGTTTTACTTTGAATTTCTGGCAAAGATTTTGGTTTGTTCTTATGTTATGCTAACCTGTTCCACTCATGCCTAGTAATCACCAGCACATCAAACACTAAAATTAAACTTTTGGAGAGCTTGCCAAGTACAGACCCATGTAACTAAACGGACTTTTGTAGGATTGGTTCCTTGTTACATGAGGCATAACCAACATTTCTTTGGGATTCTGAGCAGTTCTCTGTGTTAAAGCATATAATGTGTTTCAGAAAGAAAAGCATAAGAATGGGAAGAAGCGATGGAATGAAAAGAATTGAAAGGAATGATGGGGAGGGAGAGAGAGAAAGACAATGACAATAACAGTGATAAAAGGAGACAGAGTTAAAGGAATGGGGAAACAGTAGTAGAACCCAGGAACGATTGTGAGTCTAGAGAAATGTGGGACATACAATGATTCACAGATTAATGGACACATAAATCAATCAGACTGATAGTCATTTAAAAGCAATTTTGTGCACACACTTGTATATACTGACACCAGTTCCTACATACTTTTTTCTGTTAAAAATATTCATGGGTAAATGTACTGTTCCTTGAAGAGAGGAGGTGAAAGCGAAGGACTGAATGGTTCTGCTAGTGAACCTCTTTTCCATCCTTCATATACCTTGTAGGCATTTCCCCAAGATGAGACCAACAAATAGCACTGATTTGTGATGTGAAGAGTTGGCTTTAGCATTTTTAGTTTGGCCTGCAAAACAGTTTTTCACTCCACTGTTCCTGCTAATAAAACTTACTTCAGCCTATTTTGATCACATTAGCATTCTGGAATGCTTGGCAAAATGATTCTTTGGGGAGCCTCCCATAGAAAGGTAAGGGGAAAATTATTTTCCCATCCTGTGAATAGTTAAGAGTTTTAATTTTTTTCCTGTCTCAATTCAGAATGAAAAATCCAATCTCAAAAATATTCACAAACCAAAAAAACCCCAACATTTACATTTTCTGTCAATTGAAACATTTTGTCTTGATAATTTTGAAAACTTGTGTTTCAATTTTGACCTTGATTTTTTCGCTCTTTTACATTTCGAAACAAAAAGTCATTTTGAACCAGAAGTCGGAATTTTTTATTTTCAAGTTGAGAAATGTGTTGAACCGAACCTGTTTGGCAAATAGCTTCAGTTTCAATAAACCAGCATTTTTCAGTGAAAAAAAATCCTTTACAAATTCCTGACTGCTTTTACCTCCATACTTCCTTGGGCCATTATCTATATAAACTCAGGAGTGTCTATGTCCCCTGACTGCATCTTCTTATGCATTAGCGTCCTGCTGCAAACAAAATGGAGCTTGAGTACTGGTGCTGCTTTTTGTGCCTAGTTCTTGTGAGTATTTTAAAGTGTTTAGGGGACAGTTATCTTAGTAAACTGAAGGGCTCAGCTCCTTGGATGTTTTGTATGCAGGCTGGTGAATTTTAACCTGTCTATACTAGCAGTTAGCAGATATTAGCTACCTAATCATCACAGCAGCTCCATAAAGGAAATAAATATTATCCCCATTTCACAGCAGGTACAACAGAAGGTAAGGTTAAGTGGCATGGCTAAGGCTACTGAAGTAGGTAGTGACAAGCCAGGATTAGAATACTATTGCCTCTTGCAATCAATTGAAACCTGTGCTTAGTTCACTAGGTCTGGTTGCCTTTAGCACTCTTAAAACATATCCCTTGTTGCTTTGCTGTCTGCTCAACAAAGGGATTTTGCCATGGGCTTTTCACCAGCAACAGCATCCCAGATGCTGCAGACAGACTCACCAAAACTGTGAATTAGCCTAGCACCCCTCCAACATCAAGAGACCTATAGATACTATTGATTCAGGTTTCACGGAGCCCAAACCTAACTCTGAACAGTTCTAGGGAGACCATGACTAACTCAGGAATTGGGAGGGGGAAGGAGTGACAAACTTTCAACACTAACAATTAGATTTATATCATTTTACATTTTCAGGGCAATCTTTCCAAGGAAATGGGCTCTTGACTTTTTGTTTTAAACACAAGCTGAGGTTTCCTTTTAATGTATAAGCCCCCCAGAGTCCAGTGGAGAGGTGTGTCCGCAAGCATCACAAACTCTGATTTTTGTGAACTAAAACAAAGCCCATTTACTCATTGTCATAGGATTTGAGCCCAGGTTTCCAGAGGTCAAAGGTTAATTCACGAAGTCCCAGTTCATTAAATCATTTAAGCATTTATTTAAATCTATCCTTGTTCCACAAAACACTGAAGCACACTGAAGTCAATGGGACTACTGCTCACATGTTTAAGTAACTTACTGAACTGGGGCCTAATTCTATGTGTCATCCAGATATGCTGTTCCGGCTTCTATCTATGACTGCTATTTGTCTAATTGCTACTAGTCTAGCAGCTTATTTATTGGGCTAATATCTGATATAATAAGAATATTTCAGAGTAGTTTATAACAATAGCAGTCTGTTTATATAGCAAAGCTAATGTATAGTCTGCGTGGTTTTCTATAAAGTTGCTGTTCTGCACCAAGCCTTTCATTAGAAAGAAGATTATAGTTTGCAGCTTACTCCTGAAAATGTTATATTTAATTTCAGGCCATTAGTAACCTCAGGCCATTTTTGTATAAACATTCCAGCATCAATTCCATTTGCTACAGATACCTGGAATTTCTAGCTAGAGGAATCAAAATATCAGCAAGATAACAATGAGCCACAAAAAAACTCAATCCATTTCCTTCCAGAACATCTCTGGATACAGATGAGGTCTCAGAGAAGTATATCATGCTGATATTTCCCCCTTTCCTTACATTATTATTATTTATTATTATTTATTTATTATTTACAGTAAGCTACAATTTAGAATTGTCATCTGGCATTATCTGTGACAGATTTATCTGTGGCAGATTTAATTAGTTAGCGGAAAATGTTTTCACCATCTGCCTGCCACCTTTTCAGATAAATCCTGGAAAGTCTCAAAGTCAATTATGACTTTTTAATTTATAGGTAGGTATGTGTTGCTGATTAATTTTACTCAATGTATACTAAAAATTCCTAGCAGAGCAGCTAGTTTAAAAAATACATAGTCAATGGTGTTGCCTACACAAATAATTCCACTGCAAACTACATGATGATGCAATCCAGTATCTGAAGATGGTCTGTTCTTCTGCACCAATTTAAATTGTGGTGGCAACACATCATGATACTTTTACTGGTGTGCAGGAGGAATTGGGAGATCTAGTTTTCATAAAACAGCCACACTCCACACCCATCTTTGTCCAAAATTCAATCTAACTTTGTTGTGTTTTGAAAAACTCCAGTTAAGGATTTTCTGTATTATTTTTATGTGTGTTTTTATACTTCTATATCCCAGCTGCCATAGGACCTGGACATGATACTGAGAGAGAGACTGCTCTTGAAGTACTTCTGAAAACAGTTGGTATCAGAGCTCTCAAGAAAGGTTATTCTCAGGAGACTTCCAGTCCAACACAACAAATCCCATCTTTGAACTTCTGGACTGTTATCAAACTCTTGAGTTTCACTTGGTGAATTTTGAGAAGCACCGTTGTGTGCTCTTGAACGACTACTCCCTTTTCCACAGATCCGTAGGTGCTGGAACTAGGGGTGCTGAAGGTTCTGCGGCACCCCCGGCTTGAAGTGGTTTCTACCATATACAGGGTTTGCAGTTTGGTTCATTGGCTCTCAGCACCCCTCCACCCCAATGGAAATTGTTCCAGCACCCCTGCACAACTCTCTCACAAACACACACAAAAACAGTGTGGCTGACTGAAATATACTAGCATATTCAGCACCGTATACATTAATAAAACTTCAAGAAAGTTAAAATTTTGTTATATTCCTGTATACATGCCCCGGCTAGTCACCTCCACTGCTAAGAGTAAACAGGCCATATGTCATTTCTGCTACTACCAGCATTAAGATGATCAGTTTGTTATTGGTTATAAACCTGAACTTATAATATGACCTCAACAAAATTCTCTAAATGATTGGTGTACTCTTCACTTCCTCAGCCATTTGATTCTATACAGCAAGTTTAAGTTCTCATTAATTGGTGTGGTGTCAATGTTACCGTGTTTCCCCGAAAATAAGACAGTGTCTTATATTAATTTTTGCTCCCAAAATTACATTACATTATATTACAGCGAGAGGCAAAACTGGAAGTACGTCTTATTTTCGGGGGATGTCTTACTTTCGGGGAAACAGGGTAGTAGTCCAGATGTTGATTATTTTGAATTCTTGCTTACAGTTTTATTGTTAAACAAAATGACAATTGCAAATCCCTCTGCACGTTCATAAATTGTTACTTTTAAAGACGTGTTTGTCAAGAACTGTCCTCCTACCACGGGTAGAACATTCAGTAAGTCAGATCAGTTGACCTGGTATAGACAGGTGCAGACAGCTTTCACTGAACCCATAGGTGTATTCATCCCCAACAAGGCAAGGCAAGGAGATGTTGCCACCAATGTACTTCTAAGGGGTTTTAACAGGATATGGCCACCTTAACCTTTGGTACTGGTTCCACAGCAGCTCCACTGAGGAAAGTTGATCAAGGAACACACTGAATTACTGCATCCCCAGGACACAGGACCATTAACTGGGCTGTGTTGGCCAATTCCATGCCACCCATCTCAGCAAAGTGGGGCTGTAAGTGTGATCTCACCCTCTAGACAAGAAAACCTTTCCATTGCTGGGGGGCTCTGCACTCAGGTTTCCACTGGCAAAAGTGAGAAGAATCCAGGAGTGGACAGAGTTCCATGTCTGTTCCTAGACAAAAACCAAAACTGTAAAATGCATAGTAAACATTGTCAAGAACTTTTACCAGTAACATTTCACTTCCCAGTCAATGATTGTTTTGGAAAAATCCAGTAAATCATTGGTTTATTATATATTCTATTATAATATTTAGGTTTCTAAGGGGATATATAATGGCTCAAAAATATATTTTGAAAACTATACTGGTAATATAAAAATAAATTATTTGTTGTCATTTTTTAGCTTGGTTAACAAGGAATAAATATTCTATAGCTTTACCTGTCCAGTCGTTAGTGCTACAGAATTTTTATTTTGTTTCTACTTTTCTCCTGTCTTGTTTCACTTTCCGAGTCTATATACCTTGATTGTAACCTGGGCAACAAAGCTAATATTCTCATGTTCTTAAAAGTAAACTGAACAGATTTTTAAATGGTATGTGGACTCGTGAAGCTTTGAAAATAGAAAAGTGAGTGATTGTCGGTGTGCACTGCCCTCTGCTGGTCAATTTAATCAAGATGCATAAACAATACAGCTGCTTTTCTCTGATTTTGATTCACATTTCTAGACTCTACAAAAATGGATGATGGTGGGAACATCATCTGTCAAAAAACAACGTTCTTAGCCCCGAACTCTCATAGCCAGAGTTTCTGAAAATAATCATTGTCTCTAGGGTGACTAGATGTCCCACTTTTATAAGGACAGTCCCTGTTTTATGGTCTTTTTCTTATATAGGCGCCTATTATCCTCCACCCCATGTCCCGATTTGTCAGACTTGCTGTCTGGTCACCCTAATTGTCTCTGTGAAGAAATCCCAATTTAGCTGGCAAGATAAAACAGACCAATACAAAGTAATATGGACGCCTCTTTGGCCTACATACACAATTTTTGATAACATTACATCAAATACACACTTTAATCTGCTTTAATAGCACATATCCCAACAAGAGATACATAACCTAGTATGCTGAAAACATTTATATCTACACAGGTCCAAGCACCTCTAGGTTTATTTCTTGTTGCTAGTACAATACAAATTGATAATTGGTGGTAATCTAAACCCTGCCAAAATATTGTAAATCTAATTATATTCATGCCTTTTCACGTAGGTCTTATTACAAAAAAAGCAATAAATGTTACATAAATTTTATGTGCTTTTTTGTTGTTAAACAAAACCAAGGGATGGGTTTCACTATGGAAAAATTCTTGGTTGGCTTACTGTGACCAGGTAGAACAGACAGGAAAGGGTTTAGGGCTACCTGCCTGATACATGATTTAGGGAAGGGTAAGTCCTTTTTTGGGCAATGGGAGGCAAAGAGAAAGCCACTGGAGCATTGCAGCCAGCATTGGTCAGGGGGAATTCTTTGCTTTTGTACTACTCATGAGTTTTGTGCACTGAGGCAAGGACCTGAAACAGACTCTGATGTGGAACTGGTTCTTTCCTGGGCTAGTGAAAGAACCCACCAGCCTCAACAAACATAAAAACTCAAAGGGAAAGTCTTTCTCAAAGTAATTCACTATTCTAAATCAGATCTTGGCCTCTGATAAGGCTTCCATAAGAGCAGAAAAAGATGCCCTTGGTGTGGGAATTTTGTTGGGACAACAGGGTGTATTTGGAACACATTGTACTCTGGCCATTCCCAGCTGTGGAAAGGCCATTTGAGGTCTCCTGCAATGAGGTGTGATATAAAGAAGCTCTGAGGCTGCTCTAAATGATACTAGGTGCAAAACTACCCTTCTCCAGCCTCAAGGATCTCAAGCTACCTCTACCCCACTCCCATGCTCCACTATGAAAGAAAGCTCTGGCATAACTGGTAGATTCTCATGGATGGCTATGGTTTTGCTTCAATTTGTTTTCAGATCACAGCATTATAGCTAATGAATCAAGTAGAGGGGTTACTAGCTAATTACAAAGTTCTGGAGGGACCCATTTCCAATATGAGTCCAATATGCATGGCCTTAAAGATGGATGTTTGCATAAAGGATAGATAGAAAATATCCTCAGATTTCCAAAAGGAGCGCAGAGAGACCTCACTCCACTGGGAAGAAAAAAAGATTCATTCACCTTCTACGGGGTGCTGCTCCTAAAGGTGAATATCGAAGAACACAATTGAGAAGAATGTAAAGCAGAATGTTCCTAAATGCTTTTGTGACTCCAGTACGTCCCTCTGTGCAGATACTGCCTACTCCTTGCCCTTGATCATAGTGTCTGATTGTAGAGCAATACAGAGATGTAAATAGGCAGTTGTCTAAGGAGAGAAAGAGCTTTATGGGGTAGTTTCCAGAAGCTATTTTCAGCTTCTCTTTTGAAAAGCTTTCTGTCAGTTATCATGGGGAATAGACCCTTCTCCAGGCTTAGACAAATGGAGCACTCACGTGCCTGTGAGGTCAAGTAATGTTTGAGACTGGTAGATTTTAGGCACTTACTCGTGTCCATCAGAGACACACAATTTTGAAACTAATCTAAGTTCTGGGAAACTAACTGCGGGCTATTGCTGATCCTGTTTAGGGGAGCGGCAGCTTTCTCACATTAAATTGTAGACTCTGTTGTTTCAGGCACTATTTTAGACAGCTTGACCACAAAACTGGACACAAAACTCTCAATGAGTGTAAAATTAAGCCTCTAGAGGGGAGAGAGACATTATGACCCACATAATCTGTAATAATAAAGTTTTATGGCACAGAAAGCTGTGGGAGGTATTGTGTCACCTTTTACACATACAAACACAATCCACAAAATTCCAAATACATACACAATACCATCATCTACATTAAATTTCAGATAGCTTCTAGTAAGATTAAACACAAGTTATCAGGACATATTTATAAAAATGTATCTTTCATACAATGGTAAGAAACAGAGAATAATATCTATAATGTCAGTTGTACAAGGATCAGAAAATGCACCCAGCAATCATTTCTGCATAACATGATTACATTTTTAAGTAATAAATGGGTGTGGAACTACCTTAGGTGACATTACAAATCACAGCCTGCATGTACAGTATCTGTCCTTGTCCAATATTGATTGTACCTGGTATGTAAAATTGCGAAGCTACATAAACTTTTATGATGATCAAACAATCTCAAAAAGGTGTTGAAGACAACCTACTAGCTAATGGCCAACAAATGAGCAACACCTAAATGCCACCCACTGTTCACACCAAATCAATGGAAATGGAGAAAAACTGACTATATGCACTTCAGTATTCCTCTAACCATTAGCAAAGTGTTGTATGCATTCTCTATTATATAAAAGTTCCTCTTGGATATGTAACTAGTAGAAACACATTGTGGTACAGTTTATTGACTCGGCCACAAAGAAGATATTCCACAATGATATATCAGGTTTCAGTGATCACTGTATCAAAGACGAGAGGGTAGTTCCTCACCTAGGCCCTGATTCTGCACCATTTAAGAAATGGGAAATTTTTTTATCATAGATTTTAAGGCCATAAAGGACCATTAGAGCATCTAATCTGATCTCCTGTATATCATAGGCCATTAAATTTGAGCCCAGTAACTTGTGATGGTCAACACATATCTTCCAGAAAGGTAATCAGTCTTGATTTGATACTTCCATTGCTAGTTTGTTCCAATGGTTAATCACCTTCACTGTAAAAATATGTGTATGATTTCTAATTTGTATTTGTCTTGCTTCAGCTTTCAGCAATTGATTCTTGTTATGGCTTTCTCCACTAATACCAAATATTTCCTCTCTGTGGAGATACTTATACATTGTAATAAAGTCACCTCTCAATCTTCTTTTTGGTAAAGTAAACAGATAGAGCTTTTTCAGTCTCTTGCTGCCTGCCATTTTTCCAGACCTCAAATCATTTTGGGGGGGGCTCTTCTCCGCATCCTCTCCAATTTTTCAACAGTATTTTAAAAAATGTGAACAGCAGAAATGGATGCAGTATTCCATTATCACCAATGCCATATACAGAGGTAAAATCACCTCCCTATTCCTACTCACTGCACCCGTTTATACATTCAGTGATTGCATGAGGTCCTTTTTGCCATTATATCACACTGGAAGTTCATGTTGAGCTGCTTGTCCACTATGATCCAGTCAATGAGTGTAAGATCAAGCCCATAGAGGGGGGAGAGAAAAAAGAACCTAATAC
Source organism: Sternotherus odoratus (assembly GCA_032164245.1). Classification (NCBI taxonomy): domain Eukaryota; kingdom Metazoa; phylum Chordata; order Testudines; family Kinosternidae; genus Sternotherus; species Sternotherus odoratus. The sequence continues at coordinate 82,480,850 of JAVMKO010000002.1, read as the reverse complement.
AACTCATACAGACTTTTAAATATATACAGATACTTGATACTGACAAATGGATGAGGGGAAGAAGGGCCAGACCTGTATATACTATTGTCATGGTTACCAGGCTAGTTGTTCCTCTGTCCCTTTTCTGGTCTTTCTGAGAGCACCCGTCTCAGATCCTCCTGTCTGTCAGTAGGTCTCCTGGGCTCAGGCTCTAACCGATTCAGGAAAGTCCCTTCCTTGAATGGGTCCAATGGTTTCTTTTGGTAATGGGTCCAGATGCAAAATTGCCTTATGCTTCATACTGTGGTGGTATTGTTTTTTTCCAGTCAGCCAGAGCATGCAACAGGACAGGCCCAGGAGAATTTCACCCCACACCCCCAGTACTGGCTGCTCCATTGTTTGGGTAGACACATTCAGTCTCAATAGGTTATAACCACTAGCCTGATGTTTATGTTGCCATGTAGGTTGAGAGCATCAAAATTGTCTGATCACCTTTGCCGATTTTAGAAATCAAGAACATAGGCCACATTTTGGACACAGATTGAATTGTGCAATTAAGCCAGATATTTATAATTATGTACAGTCACGGCCATTTTTCAAGCAGTATTTGCATACTTGGTAATGCAAGATTTGTGACCGCCCCCCATTAAGATTTTAGTATAGTCCTTGTATTTATAGTTATTTTTTATTTCAGATAGATTTAATTGGAGATGGAGACTATTAAACTGGGTTTAACATAGAGCTGATTTAAAATGTTTTTCATCAAAAATGTTGACAAATGGCTTTTCAATTAAACATTTTTTTGTGAAAAAGATTTGTTTGTGTCAAAAACTATAGGGGGGGACAAAATGAAAAAAAATCCCACCTAGTTCTATTTTAACCAGTGTTTGGGAAAAGGAAACTGATCACTGAGAAACATGAGTTATGAATTTGATAATGGGCTGAATGTCTGAACTGTAATTTCCCTCTCCAAACAATGCTGTATGTAAGCTAGTGGCAGGCATGTCAAAAATTAAATTAAATGAATGATGCTAGGCTAAGTTACAGTAAGGATCTGCAGTTACTTGAAGACCACTCTAATATGTAATAAGCCACTGTAAACTGGAAGAAAGATGCATGGTTCTCTAGTGGAATGTCTGAAAATGAGTAGTGTACAGAATTATTTTCTACATCAGTCTCTCACAGGCATACTATAGATTTTGTATGCGTAGTCAGTGAAACAGAATCATGAAAAAGTTCTATATAGAATCACTGTACAAAAAGGATAGAGACAATAGTAATATAATTTTATATTGCCTACCATAAATGAAAAAGAGACTTCAGCTACAAAAGTAGAAATAGAATGAGAGCAATGTCTAAATCTATGTTAGAAATTATTGTAGGGCAATGTGTTAATGAAAGTAACTGTAAATTGAGTCACTACTCTGTGCTGCTGTGCTGAGATAATCAGCTATATGCTGTCTTAGATGATTAATACATTTATGTTAGAAATTTTAGGCAACATTTAGAAAGTACATCTGAGAACAAAACCTTAACATTACCCCACAGGGCAACCTAGAAAGAAGTGGGGCAGGTGTTTTCAATGGGTTTAATAGCATACATCTAATAGGGCTTGGCATGTGTGTATGTAGTTGAATCCTTTACATGCACAGCCCTCCACAATGCAGCGAGGCCAATATCTACAAGCAGAAATCAGGTTCGTCATCGGCTGCTTCTAGTTCTTCTTGTTTCCAAAATGGAAGAGACAAGTCAGAAATAACAATGTGTCTAGGCTTGAAAGAGAAGTGCAATGAGAGAGCAACAAAGTTTACAGCAGCCTGAGGCAAGACATTGGTGGGGGGTTGGGAGGAACAGAGTGGGAAGATGAGAGCAAAAGATAGGGGATACGTGGGTCCTCATGCCTTGGGAAGGCTATGACCAACAAGCCGAGTCTATAATCATTTTGCTGTCCAAAACTCGGGATTTAAGAACGTTCAGCCACCCTTAGACCATGCAAACAGAAGAGAGAGTGTAAAATTGCATTACAGATTATGCTTTATAATTATACCTGAATCCCTGGGATGATCCCAGTTCTGAGCTCCATCTGCTGGTTTGGCAAAATAGTCTCACATTCAGCTATGACACAAGTGCATCCTGTCCCACATCTCCTCGAGGATCACAGTGATGCTTTACTGCTAGGAACTCTTCCTAGATTATTTTGCTCTCTTGGATTGAGGAACAGAAGTCATTGTGGTAAGGACAGATTCCTTTATCTTCAGGTACCTGCACCTGATCACATCCAAGTTGGGCATTTTCTATCCAGATTGTTTAATGGGTAGCTTTTTTACCACATTCAAAAGTTGACCTTCAGCTCAAGTATCATTATCACCAACGATAGTTGTAAAAGGGTTATTCTTGTAGTGCTTTGTGATTCATGCCCGTCTTTCTCCATGACTGTACCTGGACAAATTCTCAGAGGTTTCTGTCTCTGTCCAACCAGCTACACAGCAAGTAACACCTGTCCTTTCTATTATCTTCCTCATGAAGTGGAGACAAGGACATTATACTTTCTCTGGGACTAGTATAAGCTAAAATCTCCCCAGAAGTTAATGAAATTGTATTGGGGGCAATTAGGAAGAATTGGACCGAGCAGTCCCAAAAAAATATTTGTCAGATTTGTGGTGATTATATAAAAACCAAAAAGAGACGTTTATTAAGATTATGGGAGGAAACACATCTCATTAATGTTAAAATTGCATTTCATTTGCTGAGCGTTTGGGTGATGGAAATTGAGGTATCATCTGGTATTTGCAAGCCCTTCAGCAGCTGGCAAGTCATAAATACAAATACATAATTTACAAAACCAAACAAAACCAAAAGAGAATTACAGAGACATCAGCCATGATTAACACTGGAAATGTGGGACATTGCCCATCACAGTGGTAGCAACATGTAATGGCACAGATGTAACGGTATTTAATATCACTTCACGCACTGAAGCTGATGCCATTTGTCATAATAAATTTCCTCAGAATTTTCAAAACAATGCAAGGAGCAATTTTTGCATAGACTGCGTTCTAACCACTAAATGCCAAACATCAGTCCCAGGGCCATATCCTCAGCTGATGTAGATCAGTACAGCTCCCTTACCAAACCAATTTACACCAGCAAAGAATATGAGCCCAGATCTTAATGAAGTTTAATCAAGCTAACTAATCTAATCTCACCAATAATTTTGGTACATTATTCAACAATCAACATGCTACTAGTTCTATTGGGGTTTTATTCACAATAAAGTCATACACAAACTGGTGCGCTTGCCATGTATTTGGTTTTGACATATGTGGGAGTTTTCATTATATGCTGCTGTTAAAAATATGAGCTGTTTTTCAAATCCTTTGTACTTTTGTTTGAGTCGTGAGTATTTTTTATGACTTCTCCATGCCATGTGCTGCTCTGTTTGATTGAACACCCAAGACTATATTGTTTGTACTGTACTACAGTACTTTGTCTGGCAAAAATTCTAACACCCTGAGGGAAGATTTCACTAATACCCTGTGCACACCGAGAAGCATTTACAGTTGTCTTCTGTAATATTAGGTGACCTAGAGGATAGTGCAGTGGGAAAAAAACTTTCAGAGAGGTCAATCTTTTGTTGTACAAAAGATCTGGTGCTACAAAAAGAGAGAACATTTGACACACACATCTATGTAAAATCTCATGTCTTTAAGAATGAGTCAACAGCAAATGGATTTGTCTCATCTACCTGTCACAGCTTGTCTTTGGGGCTGGGACTGCCACTATTTTGGTGCCAACTCAATATTAGTGTGTAATAATACTGTTGTTCTTTGGCTCTTATTATGTAACATTTATATTTTGCTGTTTAGAGGTGAATACATAATTTCACACAATTATTAGAAAAATGTATAGATGGATGACCTTCATGGTTGCATTCATTTGTTCTTTCCTGATGCCTATAGTAATTCCTTTCTCTAATGAATCTAACAGGAATAATTATTTCAACCTAAAATGAAACGTTAATCAAGACACTTGCTCCGGGGGGAGATTCCTCATCTGTTGCACACACTAATCATTACAGGTCAATTACCAGCCCCCACTGAAACAAGAGATGATTATTTACAGATAAAAAGATACTTCTCGCCCTCTCAAAATACAGGATATTAATTACCCTGAGTGATTGTCTGAAAGCTTTTACACAACTCTTAATTTGGAGCTGGTTTCTGACCCACCCCCCCCCCCCCCATCTTCCATCCCAGCTACTAGTGCAGCCATTAAGCAAACAGTTTCTTCCAAAAGCATGTCATTCCCCATAATGTATTGAGGGCAGAATGCAATGAAAGCAACAGCACCTTGTCTGCTCTCTGGTGGTGAGGCTGTCACCTCTGTGATCCCCCCAGTTCCAGTCAGCTCAAAGGAACAGAAAAATACATGTCTTCAGTGCGGTAACATCAGGCTACCTAGCGTAGGCCAGTCAGAAACAACATTTACAAAGTTGATCTGCGAAAGGAAGGAGAAGATCTTGTGCTCTTTTTAGGTTCATAGAATCATCAAAGATCAGGGTTTGAAGGACCTCAGGAGATCATCTTGTCTAACCCCTTGTTCAAAGCAGGACCAATCCCCAAATAAATCATCCCACCCAGAGCTGTTAAGTCTGATGTTAAAAAACTCTAAAGAAGGAGGTACAACCACCTCCTAGGTAGCCCATTCCAGTGCTTCACCACCCTCCTAATGAAAATGTGTTTCCTAATATCCAACCTAAACCTCCCTCTCTGCAACTTGAGACCATTACTCCTTGGTCTGTCATCTGCTACCACTGAGAACAGTCTAGATCCATCCTCTTTTAACCCCAGTTCAGGTAGTTGAAAGCAGCTACCAAATCCTCCTCCCCTCCCCCCCCCCATTCTTCTCTTCTGCAGACTAAACAATCCCAGTTCCCTCAGCCTCTCCTATAAGTCATGCATTCCACCCCCTAATCATATTTTGTTGCCCTCTGCTGGACTCTTTCCAATTTATCCATATCCTTCTTGTAGTGTGGGGCCCAAAACTGGACACAGTACTCAGATGAGGCCTCACCAATGCCGAATAGAGGGGAATGATCATGTCCCTTGATCTGTTGGAAATGCCCCTACTTATACAATCCAAAATGCCACTAGCCTTCTTGGCAACAAGGGCACACTGTTGACTCATATCCAGCTTCTCGTCCACTGTAACCCCTAGGTCCTTTTCTGCAGAACTGCTGCCTAGCCATTCGGTCCCTAGTCTGTAGCAGTGCATGGGATTCTTCCATCCTAAGTGCACAACTCTGCACTTGTCCTTGTTGAAACTCATCAGATTTCTTTTGTCCCAATCCTCTACTTTGTCTAAGTCCCTCTCTATCCTATCCCTACCCTCCAGCATATCTACCACTCCTCACAGTTTAGTATCATCTGCAAACTTGCTGAGGGTGCAGTCCATGCTATCCTCCAGATTATTAATGAAAATACTGAACAAAACCGGCCCCAGGACCGACCCTTGGGGTGCTCCACTTGATACCGGCTGCCAACTAGACATGGAGCCATTGATCACTACCTGTTGAGCCCAACAATCTAGCCAGCTTTCTATCCACCTTATAGTCCATTCATCTAGCCCATACTTCTTTAACTTGCTGGCAAGAATACTGTGGGAGATAGAGTGACCAGACAGCAAATGTGAAAAATTGGGATGGGGGGTAATAGGAACCTATATAAGAAACTACCCAAAAATCAGGACTGTAAAATTGGGACAACTGGTCACCCTAGTGGGAGACCGTATCAAAAGCTTTGCTAAAGTCAAGGAATAACACGTCCACTGCTTTCCTCGATCCACAGAGCCAGTTATCTTGTCATAGACGGCAATTGTGTTAGTCAGGTATGACTTGCTCTTGGTGAATCCATACTGACTGTTCCTGATCACTTTCTTCTCCTTTAAGTGCTTTGGAATTGATTCCTTGAGGACCTGCTCCATGATTTTTCCAGGAACTGAGGGGAGGCTGACTCGCCTGTAGTTCCCCGGACCTTCCTTCTTCCTTTTTTGAAGATGGCCCATACATTAGCTTTTTTTCAGTCATCCGGAACCTCCCCCGATTGCCAAGAGTTTTCAAAGATAATGGCTCTGCAATCACACTGGCCACCTCCTTCAGCACCCTCAGATGCAGTTCAGCCAGCCCCATGGACTTGTGCTCTTCCTGCTTTTCTAAACAGTCCTGAACCACTTCTTTCTCCACAGAGGGCTGGTCACCTCCTCCCCATTCCGTGCTGCGCGGTGCAGTAGTCTGGGAGTTGACCTTGTCTGGGAAGACAGAGGCAAAAAAAGCATTGAGTATATTAGCTTTCTCCACCCCATCACTAGGTTGCCTCCCTCATTCAGTAGAAGGCCACGCTTTCCTTGAGTTTCTTCTTGTTGCTAACATACCTGAAGAAACCCTTTTGTTACTGCTAACATCTCCTGCTTGCTGCAACTCCAAGCATGATTTGGCCTTCCTGATTTAACTCCTGCATGCCTGAGCAATATTTTTATACTCCTCCATGGTCATTTGTCCAAGCTTCCACTTCTTGTAAGCTTCTTTTTTGTGTTTAAGATCAGCAAGGATTTCACTGTTAAGCCAGCTCATTGCCTGACATATTTACTCTTCTTTCTACACAGCAGGATAGTTTGTTCCTGCACCCTCAATAAGGATTTTTTAAAATACAGCCAGCTCTCCTGGACTTCTTTTCCCTCATTTTATTCTCCCCTGGGACCTTGCCCATCAGTTCCCTGAGGAAGTCAAAGTCTGCTTTTCTGAAGTCCAGGGTCTGTATTCTGCTGCTCTCCTTTCTTCCTTGTGTCAGGATCCTGAACTCAACCATCTCATGGTCATTGCCTCCCAGGTTCTCATTCACTTTTGCTTCCCCTACTATTTCTTCCCTGTTTGTGAGCAGCAGGTCAAGAAGAACTCTTCCCTTAGTTGGTTCCTCCAGCACTTGCACCAGGAAATTTTCTCCTACACTTTCTAAAGACTTCCTGGATTGTCTATGCACTGCTGTATTGCTCTCCCAGCAGATATTGGAGTGATTGAAGTCCCTCATGAGAACCAAGGCCTGTGATCTAGTAACTTTCTTATGATGTATCTATATAAAATAGGCCTGGAAGGTTTTAAGGAGCTGGGAAAGATTGGATTGCAATGTTTTCCCCCAAACAGAAATTCAGGTGTTAGCTTGGAAGATTGTGGTGACTGGAGAATTAGTGTAATGATGACATCACAGGAGCCAGAAAGGTGAACGATGAGTAACTGAACAAGGAAGGGGTTTTTAGTTAACCATTTTATTATCTTCAATGACATTTCGAAGAAGGGAAGTCTTTATGAAAGGGTCAGCACTCTCATTTCTTCAGCTGAGACATGAAAGCTAACAGTATACTCTTGAGACTGCGCTGACATGTCTGATATTTCTCTACTACATATTACATATACTCACCCTTGATCTATTCAGTGACAACATTCTTGTTCCTATCTTAGATGATTTTGTAAACTGGTTATACTGTAGCTAGACCCTGTCTATGCTTACATAGCAAACAGCATATTATCTTTCTAACAAGAACTATGTTCACAGAAGGGTGCTAACATATTTTTGCAAGTGCAGACAGGGCCAATGAACTGTAGCATCTTCTTGGGTTCAGAAGCAATTTGTGTCAATTCTGGATGTTGGAATGCTGGAGGTAAGTGGAAAATTGAATAGGTTCATTTCCATGTTAACACCCAGGCCAGACTGCTCAGCTGTTTCATGGCTGGGAAGATGTTTGAGCTCTGTTACAAACTGAATGAGGCTTTATGGTCTGGAGAACACACAGTTCCTGATGGACAGCTACAAAACAGAGTTCAGCCAAGGAGAGAGAATGGATCTGCTCATTGGAATGAAGGGTGGATGGAGATCTCTCCAACTTCCTCCCCCATCACGCAAATGGTGTCTTCTTTTTCCTTTCACTTTTTTAAATAGGAGAGGTTCCTATTCCTGAGCTTCCCTCCCCCCCCCCCCCAAGCTGAATATGCTTTCTGTAGCCTGCAGTACCTGGAGTTACTTAGGACTGCAATAACTGCTGTGGTGCTAGTGGGAAAGATGGGGCTGGATTCCAGAAATATGCATAGAGCCATATTTGAGAATTTGAAAAGCTCAGTTATAGATGTTCCCTACCCCCCTAGCAGATCCTTCTGACAGAAGAATGTGGGTCCCAGGTTCCCACTTTATGCAGCAATTCAATCTTTCTTTCCCCCTTCCCCTCCCAGCCCATGTCAGCCTGATGCACAAAAGGGCTTGAATCCTAAAAAGAAGTGTCGGAACTCACTTCTCTGATGGATCCCTGCTGACATGGGCATTGGTCGACTTGCTCAGGGACAGCAAAACGGAGGGGCACCCACACTGTACTCCTGCCAGCACCCTTGGCCTTTGGCTGCTGCAGTGATAAAGGGCTTCCATCCACCCCACCCTACCACCTTGGGAAGGAAGAGGAGTGTGCCTGTGGTACTGACCATAGGGGAGGCAGGGACAGAGGCACTGTGGTGGGGGGGGAGAACCAACCCCAACCCAGCTGACCCAGATACCAAGTGGCTAGCGCCTCACCTCCCAGCTGTGCCTGAGACAGCAATGCAGGGGTGGCCCTGAAGTCAGGGATAGGAGATAACAGGCTAAGAAGCACATGGGAGAGCCCCTATCAGCATTCTGGCACCGTAAGGTGGGAGGGACGGCCATAGCACTTCCCCAATGGGGGAAGGGGAGCTAGAACAAAGACTCCAGGGTTTTCCATGAGAAGTATGGAGTATCTTCCCCCCTGTGCTTTCTGAACTGTGCCTTGGGATGTGGCAACACCAGGGCCCCAGTGCCAGGCCAGGCCACAACCCAGAGTGGGCAGAGAGGTGTAGTGTGCAAGTCCCCAGGGTCTCAGAGCACCCACTCTCCATGAAAAGACCCAGTATCTGGACAGCGGCCCCAGGGTAGGGGGCTTGGAAAAGTGGCCAGGAACACAGAGGTAAATGCTTTTTTTATACCCTGTTAATGCATCCAACCTGGGCCCTTCCTTTTTAAAGACATAGCCAGAACTAAATGTACACCACCTCACCTGATAAACCATTCCAAAATAACTGAAATGTGAACCCTGCAGGTACATTCTTAATTATTTATTAATTATTATAACTGGAAGAGGGAGGAAGAATGGGGGGGGGGGGGAAGAAAGCATCCAGAGCATTCCAGATCACTTCTAGTGAGCAGGGCTGTGACACCTGGTATCCTGTGCTGCTCCGTCAGGCGTAGCAGTGGAGGAGAGGAGGCAGTAGCTGCTGCATCTCCACGCAGCGACAGCCCAGGAGAAGAGCTGGCCCCACCCTGTCAGAAGTACCTGAGCACTACTCCGGATTTTTTTTTTTTTAAGAGTGCCAGAATGGCATTCCAGTTATACTTCCCATAAAACTGCATAAAATGGTTTCAGGATATGACTCCAAATTCTTTTCTGCCTGTTGGGTGGAAAGCTTGTCTCATTATTATACTTTAAGGCTGCATCGTGTTTTAGCTACCAGAGAGACAAACATATTTCTTTTGGATATTTCTTCTCTGAGATTACATGCCATTGTAAGAAGCATGTTTCCTGAATCAAGTTTAGTATTTCAGAATAAAAATGCCAGTCTACTGGTTACCAAATTGCTATATTTATTTTTCCATTAAGTTAGCTAATATTTCTGCATTAAGTCCACAAACACAAAGGGAAGGTCTCACTTTTCACATTTCCTACTTACATGGCCTGGTGCTTACAGTGAGTCCTTATAAATAGGTACTGTCTTCTGCAGCCTCGAATCTCTTTTATAATCTGGATTCTGTGATTGTCTAGTCCGGACACTGGTGCTTGGTTTCACATATCTACCACTAGTGTAATACATGCATTTAAGGAATAAAGGACCATTGCTCAATTCTTGACACTTTTACATCTATATTTAAAAGCAAAATCTGGCTTTTTTAAATGTTTCATTTTATACCATATCTTGTTTTCCTGAACTTTTATAATGTAAGATCTGAGTCAATTAAAAAAAATATCAATTTGCTATTTGAATGAATTTTTGTAGGCTTTAATGGGAAAAAATTGAAAAAAGAGGTCAACACAGACAACAATATTTTAAATAGTACCATTCATATACAGCAGATCCCCAAACAATTTGAATTGGGTAATATACAATAATAAACAGTATTATGGTATAAATGCTGGTACCAGTGGCGTAATTCACCATGAAGCATTCAGACAAAAAAGCTAATAACAGAAAAAACAAGAGAAAATTGTGTGGTATAATAAAATCAGCTTTGAAAAGAGAAAGAGAGTGCATTACATGGAGAAATATAGGACAGCTGTTGAAGAATGCTTTGTCACGTGAGGTTGTGTGCAAGGTTAGATAGGAAGCTAGTGTCAGATGAATGTACATAGAAACTATGAGGTGAATTGGACTGAGTCCATTAGAAATTTTATAAACAAGGAATGGAGTTTTGTGCCTGGAATTGAAAAGAGAATCAGCAGACTCAGTTTTATTCTTCTCCTCTTTGAAGCCCTGCAGCATGTATTTTATAGTTGATGATTATGGTGTTTTTAATTAATCAGAGCACAAAGTCAATTCAGATCTTTAAAACAGCCTCTGCTAACCAAAATCCCTTTAACTGATTAAGCTCTCTCCTCTTTCACTTCTTTTTAACATAATACTCAAGGTCAACACTCGTCTCATCATCACCGTACTTCCTCGGTGGCTTTCAGTAAGTGTACTCTTTCCATTTTGAAAGCTAAGAGATAATAAACAGACCAGCATCACAAGTAACAATTAATTTGGGGCTGGGCTACATTACGGGGAGGAGTCGACCTAAGATACACAACATCAGCTATTTCAATAGTGTAGCTGAAGTTGCACTACCTTAGGTCAACTTACCTGGCTGTCCCCATGGCGGCGGGGTGACTGCGGCTGCTCCCACACTTACTCCTCCTGCCAAGGTGTACAGGCGTTGATTCAGGGATCAATTTATCATGTCTAGATGAGATACGATAAATCGATCCCGGATACATTGAGCGCTACCTGCCGATCTGGCGAGTAGTGTAGCCGTTGAGATAAAGAAATAAAATAACGAGAATTAGGCATCATACCATCCCACATCGCAAACAAAGAAATAAAAAACACAATAAAAAAGTCAAGATATGGGAAAGCTGCTGCTGAAGACTAACTCAGCAGGGAAATGTTGAAAGTAGGCCTGTCGAGCTATTTAAAAAATTAATCACAATTAATTGCATGATTAAAAAATTAATTGTGATTAATTGCATAATTAAACAACAATAGAATACCATTTATTTAAATATTTTTGAATGTTTTCTACATTGTCAAATATATTGACGTCAATTACAACACAGAATACAAAGTGTACAATGCTCACTTTATATTTATTTTTGGTTACAAGTATGTGCACTGTAAAAAACCAAAAGAAATAGTATTTTTCAATTCACCTAATACAAGTACTGTAGTGCAATGTCTTTATCATGAAAGTTGAACTTACAAAAGTAGAATTCTGTACGAAAAAGCTGCATTAATAAAAAAACAATGTAAAATTTTAGCACTTGGTAAGTCCACTCACTCAGTCCTACTTCTTGTTCAGCCAATCACTCGGCCTGGGCTACACTGGGGGTGGAGGGCGGCAGGTTTCAAACTAAGATACGTAACGTCAGCTACACTATTCGTGCAGATGAAGTTGAAGTATCTTAGTTTGACTTACCTGGACAACCTCACAGCGGAGAGTCAACTGTGGTGGCTCTCCCGTCGACTCCGCTTACTCTTCTTGTGGAGCTGGAGTTCCGGAGTCAATGGGGAGCACGTTCAGGGATCGATTTATCACGTCTAGAGGAGGTGCAATAAATCGATCCCCAAATCATCGAACATTACCCGCCAATCCGGTGGGTAGTGTAGACATACCCTCTGACAAACAAGTTTATTTACATTTGCAGGAGATAATGCTGCCCACTTCTTGTTTACAATGTCATCTGGAAGTGAGAACAGGTAAATATTTGTAATAAAAAATAATATAGACTTTGATTTCAATTACAATATTATTCATAGTTGAACTTACATAGCTGAAGTTGAGTATCTTAGATCAACCCCATGCAGTAATGTAGACAAGCAGACTTGAGGGAATGGTTTAATATATATAGACACTGGTGTCAAACAAGTACATTTTCTTACCTTTCCTATTTTCCATTGCTATTGACTTAATTATGAGAAAAAATAGATACAAAACAAGAGTTACATGGCTCATCAACAGTATAATAGAAAATCTAGATTTTCCTGACAACATAGATCTAAGTGACTGCTCAGCCAGCATTCAAGTGAAGACTGAAAGACTGTTCAGAATCACAAAAAGACTGGGTTAATTAGTCATGAACAAACAAATCTAATGAGAACCACAGCAACTTCCAACTCAAGCATTACATTAAAAGGCAAAACAAAACAAAAAACAAGAAGTGAGTCCATTTACTTACCTTGGCAGTAATGTTCAAGCCAAAGGAGATACCAGAAGGAAATAATATCGTAAATTGGCAAGGCAAGAACTGCATCACAAGCTTTAAAAAGATTTAATCAAAAATCTACAACTTAAAAACCAAAAACAATAAGTCTTCAAGTAAAATGTTATTTATACTTCAACATAAAGATGTGAAAGCTGGAAGTCCACCAAGAGTACAGTTAGATATCTAAGTGCCTTCAAAGTAAATGCCTCAGTAAAATACTAGGCATTAAGTGGAATGAATATGTAACAAACATCAAGATTTGTCAGAGTTCAATAAATATCTCTAAAGTTATCCGGAAAAGAAGAAGGAAATATCTGGGACACGTGTTCAGAATAGAGCCAGAACATCTGCCAGGGCAGGCAAATCACTGGGCAGTTGGGAGAACACAAAAAAGATGTCAGCTAGAAGAACCCCGAGCTGAACACTACTCAGAGAGGCAAAAACTTATGGGACTTAACAACACAGAAGACACAAAGAGTGGCCTAGGATAAAAAGGGACAACGGTTTTGTGAAAGTCCACTTGTTTGACGTATTTGCTGAAAAATCATCTCATTAACCCTTCCTTTTGTAGAGTGTTGTGTTCATGATGGACAGGAATTCTTGATTGTTGTGGTATCAGCAAAGACCATTTATGTAGGCCTAAATATGAAAGCTGGCTCTAGTGTGGAACTCACTTGGAAATATTAGTCCACTACCTCCATCACCCACATAATCATTCATTGGAAGGATAGGGATATGGGCTATACCTTTGCCACTGTTAAAATATTAATCTGACTGTGATGAATAGATGGAAATAGATAGAATTTCTTTAATATTACTACTCTAATAGTAATAACACTTTCAGTCTTGTGATTAGCCAGTGGTACTGAATACGTGATCCCTCACATTCTAATCCCACCAACATTGAAGGCAGAGAACTTTCTGCTCATTCTAAAGTAGGGAGACCCCTGCTGTGTATAACAATATTAACAGTGAACCTCGCAAATAAATAAATAAATGTAATCTTGCCCTAGGGCTGGCAAAAATTGTGTGTTGTTCGGATGACATCCCTTATAAGCTTGCCCTGCAGTTAAACCACTATAACAAACAGTAATAGTCCTTTCACATCTATTATAAAAGGAGTATCGCCTGCAGTTTTATTGACTGTCAGAAAACAATTCCCATTTTGTGAAATGATAAAAATCAAATTTAGTGTGAACTTTCCCAAGGTTGTAGCCTGTAACCTTATAACATCAGAAATAAGAGCAATAAACCCTTTTCTTGCACTCCGGGATCCAAAAGAACCCAGAAATTATATTCTAGAACAGCATGTGCTGCGACATATCAACTTATTACCATGTAGTGACACAGCTGTAGTCTCAGCAAATACCTCAGTTTGTTTATTTTCCAATTTTATAGTGTTTCTCTACCTAACAGAGAAATACACTACACTTGTATTGTGCCTGCAGTTAGGGGGGAATGAAAATAAATTATTAGCAATGCAAAATACGGGACCAATCCCTTTTTTTCTTTAGTCTTTCAAGTTTGTTTGCTCTGCATGCATGTTCACTTGCAAAAATAATGCAGGGCAAATGAACATTCAGGTTAGTGAGGACCTATATACAATTTTGCTCACACAGGTACTTGACTTGGGTGGGCACTGAAATGTTCATTTCAGTGTACAAGTGCAGGAAATTATGGGCTAAATGGATGCATATCTACTCTATAGGAGCAGTCCTGTCAATTGAAAGGTTACTCCTCTCAATATTTCTTCATTATAGCCTAAAGCCAAGATTTTCAAAAATAGTCTTCAACATTCCTATTCAGGTACCTGAATAAGTGGTATGACTTTCCAAAGTGTTAAGCACTCAGCAATTCCCATTGAGTTTAGACTACAACTTCCTGCATTTGCACACTGAAATTGGGTGTAGGTTCCCTAGGACATGGCAAGAGTCAATGAGTCATTTTGATTTCCTGCAGGATTTCATAGATTGCAACACCTGAGGGAGAGCTATGAAATACAAAATCCTCCGCATAATGGAAAACTGTTTTTTTAAAAAACAATGAACTATATTTATAAAGGTGTTTTACTGTTTTGTGTTTAAAAGCCTTTGAGCGCTGTCTGTAAAAGCCAGTTTACATGTAAAGAACAAACACAGCAGGGAATCAAGTATTTAACACACAAACAATGGACTTTCAAGAACAGAGTCTAACATCAGATATACAGGTATAAACCTGGAGTAACATTGTGTTTTTTCTTCCCAAAAGTGGTGGTCATTATTATGTGCATTATGAGTATCCCGGGGGCCCTTCCAAGACGAAGGCCCCACTGTTGCTGGTTGACTTGTTAGTGAGTGTTGTTTCCCCTTGCATGCCTGAACAGGGGATATGGGTCTGTTACATCTCTCAGTTAAAAGGCCTGGCTCTTTAGCACAAGCATTAGAGACTCATGCAACCCACTGTCAGGCAAGATGGCAGGTGTTACAGAAATAGCGCCTAAACAGTTGCTGGGGTGAGAGAGCGCTCATGCACCCATTTACAAATGAGAAATTGAGGCATAAAACCTTGCCCAAGGTCACACAGGAAATCTGTGGCAAAGCCAGGAACCCAGATCTTCGGCATCCCAGCCCAGACTTTAGTCAGAAGATAGCAAACCTTTAAAAAAACAAGTGGGATGGGGTGACCACACTACACATGTGGATTAACATGAGCCAGAATGAGCCAATTAACTTTACATCCTGCACCTAAAAGGAAGCCAGGGATTGATGAACACTAATTACAGATTAAACCCAGCTGGGGAAGGAGCTGGGCTAAGAGTATAAAGCCTTCTCTCCTTAGCAAGAAAGGGAGTTGGTTAGGGATAAGGAGGAGCTCTGGGGTAGTGTAAATGCTGGGGAGTCTTATAAGAAACCTAGAGTGGTGAACTAGCTATGGTGAGTGGAAGAAGCTCTGCTGCTAAACCCAGATATAAGCAAGGAGTTACAGAGGTGGATAGAAAGAAGCCAAGGGAACTAGCAACTGAGACTGAGGTTGTTAGTCATAGAGTCCCAGGGCCAGAATCCACAACAGTGGGCTTGGGTTCCCCTACCAGCTTCTGGAAAAGCAGCACAGAATACTGTCTGAGATGGCTTATAGACATGGCACTCTGTTCCCCCAGGAAAGGGGGATTACATAGTGACCTGGCCAAAGGGCTGAATCATGAAGAAGGAGCGCACTGAATCATGGGGAGAGAAAGAGAAGGGCACTAGTGAGCAACCAGATGAGGTGAAAGCTACTTTCCATATCCAGCCATGAGGCAGCACACCTGCAGTGAGTGGAAACTCTTCATGGTAGTCCAGCAGCATGCAGCCATTTTCAAGCTTAACTCCCTTAACACATTCACAATTTCCTGCTGACCATTATTTTTAAACACAGAAAGCAAAAAGTGTTGGACTAAAAGATAACTATTCACTGGAATCAATGTTCTTTGAGGTACAGCATCTTTGCTAGATTTTGGGTTTGAGTTAATAGTTTGACCATTGAAGCATGTCCCTGGAATGGTGTGCAGTAGAAAAATCTCTTAGGGATATCTACACTTAAAACATTACAGTGGTACAACTGCAGAACTTCAGTGTAGAAACTACCAATGCTGATGGGAAGGGTTCTCCCATTGGTGTAGGTAATCCACCTTCTCAAGAAGTGGTAGCTGGGGTGATAGAAGAATTCTTCCATCAGTCTAGTGCTGTCTACACTGGAGGGTTGAACAGCTTAGTTACGCTGGTCAGGAGGTGGCTTTTTCACACACCTGCACAATGTAGTTAAACCAACTTAATTTCCTAGTGTAGACCAGGCCTTAAGTCTGCAAGTGCATGCCCATAATGAGCATTCATGGACACCTTATAGTATGGAAATGATCAGTGTTAAGTCTAATAAGTCTCACTGGGAGATGAGGGAGATCACTGTGGTGGTCGACAATTATTCAGACCTAGGCTCAGCTTCATTTGGGGTCTGGTTTCAACTGGCTGTGCTTAACAAGACTGTCTGGGCAGCTCAGCCCTAAAAGTCCCCAATACCACATTCAGCACTTCTCAGGATGAACCCCCACACAGAGGACCAAATAAAGGGAACTCAAGATTGAAAATACTCATTTTCAGGCAGTGGATAATTCAGATTTCCTAATTTAAAATCTGTTCAGATGCCAGATTGGGTTTTCTTTTTTAGCTCAGCAAGAGATTCAGTTTTAAGTCTCAGTCAAGCAATAGCTGCTTTAAAAAGCCACACACTGAACAAGCTACCTTCATTAAAACTTAGCTACAAAAAGTTTCAGTGCTTCTGGGGAAAAAGAGGGGTGGGAGGAGATGGAATAGGAAGGCAAAGAGGACTCTAAATAAAGAGTTCACTTTCAGTTAGGCACTAAGATATGGAGCTTTTCCTCTTTCATACACTTTCCCTTGAACCACCAGGGATTTTTTATGCCAGAACACAGAACATCCCTCTATCAATTACTGGTCCCTGAGACAGTTGGAGACGTTTTTTGTACTGATTGTTCTAAATACAAACTCATTAAAATTAGCTCCTTTGCACTCTGATACATTCCACTGTGACAATTTTTTTTAAATATATGTAATTTATGGATTAAGTGATCTATATAATCTAACTAATTTAAAAGATCTAGTACCCCACATTAATAAGAACTGTCTTTTCTTATTATTTTCATGTGAAAAAGGCTAAATATTTTAATAGAGACCACTGTGCTAAGACAGGGAGATATTTGTACCATATGTTCACAGCAAATACGTGGACAGTTCTTGATTTTTTTTCTTCATGACAGCATGCTGAGATCTCATGATTCATGAAAATGAGTTCTCAGTGCCACTCCACAGAAATATCCAAATTCATTAATATATGTTTTCAGTGCCCAGACACTGGGATCCCTTCATTCATTAAAAAAGGATAATATGTTAAGATCAAGCTGTTATATCTCAGTTCATTGAAATTTTTTTTTTTTTCAAATTACCATGTTTGTAATTTGTTTCCCATTAAGAGGGAAGAAAGCCAATTTTTGTAACTTTAATTTGATACATTACTTTTTTCTGTTCAAATTTTCTGACTTTTCACAGACTACAATTTCTTGAATGTATTCATAACTGCAAATGATTCATTGACTACTTTCTGCATCAATTCTTGGTCTGATCATTCATAATTAGTTTGTTCTAATATTCTGTATTAGAAATGCCAACTTTGAGAAGTGTTGCTCAGTATTGTTGGATATATGTCACATGGTATTGCTGCTGCTTTCTAATTGGATAGATAGCTCTTAGAATCAGGTTTCCAATACAAATACTCAAATGTCTGAGTGAACATTCACTTTTAACTAAATATAGTTGTTTTTTAATTCTGGTTCCGCAAAGATTTCTAATACTAAATTGTTCACTAAAAAGTTCACAGAATGTGAATAGAAAAGGGACATGAGGCCTGGCCAAAAATATATATTTTTGGCTGAGCTTTCCGCAGCTCCCATTGGCTGCAGTTCACTGTTCCCAGCCATGTTCGCAGATGGTCAATGTAAACAAACTGTCTTGCAGCCTGCCAGTGGATTACCCTGATGGGACATATGTGGCCTGCAAGCCACAGGTTGCCCACCACCACGTTAGATAGTACTTGCTAGAATGCAGAAAAAAATGTCTTCATAGGAAGCATTTGCAAGATAGGAACTACTTTCCATCTGTACTGATAAGTGTTGCTAATAGCACAGCTCGGAGTAAACCTCTTAGGGTTATATTGGAAGGTGGGACTGTTAGATTTGTTTTTCACCTCTGTTTACTGCACCACTTCTGTCAGAGTCATTGTAAACGCTGACAAACCCCAGGCAGGATCGAACCGTGGACCTCAATTCATGAGCCTCTATTGCGTGAGCTAAAAGCCATTTGACTATTAGCTAAGACTACACCAAAGTCATGAATCTTTCTCTAAATGGTCTCCCTGCCTCTTAATGGGACAGAATCCCACACCCAGGAAGTGTGTGGATTATACCATGACACCCTCACAGCAGCTTCACCAAGCCCTACAAAATCCATTCACAATAAGGATTAGACCAGCGGTTCTCAAAGTGGGGCAAGAGATGAGAGAATACTCTCATGCTTACTACTGGACAACTAGGCAGGCTCAGCAAAGGACTCAGGGTCGGCTTTGAGAGGGAAATTAATTATGATAGCCTATGCAGAGAAGAAGTATTTTAATTGAGGGCCAGGCCTCTGTAAATTAGAGACAAAAAAATATTGAAAATATTCTATTTCAAAGAAGGTCATCGGGACCAGAAGAGAGACCTACTTTGTCTGCAACACAATTGCCTTCTCACATGACAAGTTACTCAGACTTTGCAATTGAGAGATCATTTCCACTTAGCAGCATGCCACTGTGTTGAGAAGCTATTTCCAAAGCTCAGCAGAGCCACAGAAATATTTCACAATAGCTGCATCTTTCTCCACCAACAGATTCAAATAGAATTTAGCTTTTATGGTTTTATTTTTTTAAACATAGACAGAGAGGAACTGGGTCTGGAAGTGACTATATCTGACCTGTCTTTGTCCTGCACAATACAAAAGAGTCACAAAGTCCTGTCATGGCTCACAGCAATACCCATCAATAGGTAAAGACTGCTGGTAAGAGAGTTCTTTAAGGACAAGAGATCAATATTTTATGTGAGGATTTTGTTCATGGTGATGAACTGGGTAGACCAGGCATTTGCAATGTTTATGAATATGCAATTTTACAACATATTTAAAAATTGAATCTGCAAAATCCATTTCTAATGAGCCATCTGGGAAGTTGTTGCCCCTGTTTTGAAATGTTTTCAAGAAAGCTTGCTAAAGTAAGGGAGAACATGTTCTGAATGTTGATGTTGTACCTCTTAGTATATCTTGACATAGAATGGTCAGGACATATCAGAACAATGGTCCATTTAGGCTGGTATCCTGTCTCTGACTGTCCCAGGCCAGATAACTCACAGGAAGGGAATAAATCCTCACACTGGACAAATTACACTATAAAATGATTGAGAGAGTTTCTTCCTAGCCCCTGGTGATTAGTGGTTGGCTTGTGTTCTGAAGAATAAGAGGTTTTATTCTTCATACATTTTTATCCTAACTAGTGTAATTGTGGGTGATAGACATATTATTTAGATAAATGTTCAAATGCCATTGAGTTCTTTGCCACAATGATAGTTTGAGGCAGTGAGTTACACATGTTAAATATGCATTATAAAAACTAACTTCATTTGATCGGTTGTTATACGATGTTATTGGCTCTATCCTTGTTTTCCTACTGGCAAACAGGAATGAATGATTGACACCCTCCCCTCCCCTGTATGATTTGTTATTGGATATATTGTTCATCTTGCCCTCAATTGAAATGTATTCTATGGGTGCATAAGAGAAGGGCAATAGAGGAAGTAAGAATTAGAGTCCCCAGAAACAGTGAATACGCTGGATAAAGTTTACTTTCTTGGGTAAAACACTTGGGAGTAGTATCCTGTTTACAAGACAGCCTCGTTGTCAACAGAGATGAGTAACATAGCTCATTATCACCCATCATTGTCACCAATGGAAAGTAAACTTGAAATGAAGGTCAAATCATTAGTCTTGTCAGGTCAGATTTGTACAAAGTCTGCCAGGAAGCTTGAGCCAAAGAATTGTAGGAATGTCTGAGGCAAGTATCAGAGCAAGCAGAATATTCATTTTTCATTCTTTCGTTATAATCCCAAGGATCACAGCAAGAGACATCACAAAGACCTTCATTAGTTATAGTCTTGACAGGTAGAATAAGTTAGGACTTTAAGATTTGAAGACAAACCTGCATAGAAGAATCAAGGTTTTTTTTAAAAAAAACAGTTCCCGATGTTTTACCTGAAATATTGGATTATTTAACAGCCACTTATTTTTTTCTAAGGTCAGCTGTTGTTGCTTCCTACATTGTGCTAAAGCTTTCAGTAAGATATCTTGCATTTCTAATGCCGTCTTTCATCCCAACAAAGCCTAACGCATGTTACCAAATATATCCACTCAGGAATCACTTTCTCACTAAGAAGTAGCCATAGCTGGACTGGTGGGTTCCAACTTGCTGTATGACTTGTGCAACTAGTAGGAAGGAAGGGAATTTTATGCAGGATATCCGGTCAAACCTATATTCTTATTGAAAGTGCCATGGGATTATTATTGGTCAGAATGGACAGGATCTTCACTTCAAGATCACATCTGACTGACCCACGCAAAGTAAACACCAACTTGCCTATTTCAGATGGATGAAGGGCTGAGTCGGCCATACAAGAATTTCAATTTCTGATTCCAGGAGTCAAGTTCTTTAACAATTTAAATTTAGACCACTAAAAGCCATTCCGTCTAGTAGGAGGGGGGGCAAGCATAGGCCTTGCATGAACAATGAAAGAAAGCAGAAGTAAGGAAACAAATTAACAATGACAAAGCAAGAATCCACAAGTGGCCTTGTAAATAACATGTAGCTAGTAGATAAAGAAATAGTAAGAAGAATAATGTGTGAATAACTTGCAACCAGAGCTTTGATTACTAGCACAATTAGTAGCATACAGACTGATTATGACCTATACAGGGATTCACAAAATTAGTAAGCCAGTCATAAAGCATGTGATACAGTGTAGGAGGTAATGTGCATGCGTTAGTCTGTTTTAGAAAATTTATATAATCAGACTTAGAATTATGTGCATTGGAGTTATGGTGCATCCTGACCACCACCACCCCTCCCCCACATCTGAACCTGATTGCCTCAGATGTTGCTTTATGAAATACCAAGAAGGAAATCTCAGGGATGAGTATGGAGTTGAGCTGAGATTTTTGCCTTCCAAAGAACTGGGTAATGTGTTCTCCCAGAACTGCATGAGGTGTTCTTGATTAGCTGAGCGTAAAAGGTCTCATAGGGAATCCTCACACCAGGTTGTATGCAGTATCCCTCGAGTGTCTCTTCCCTTAGGGTTCTGTCTTGGTAGAGGCACAGGAGAGCAAGATAGGGGGATCCAGGCCCACCTACCCTACCAGGTTCCCATCCAAAGAACTATGGGGACCTTACATTGTCTACACCACTCACTGGTCCACCCCAAGTTATATTTCCTCTCCCTGCACTCCTTGAATTGCTTCCTACTGGACTGCGGTTCCTCAGTTTGGGACGTGGTCATAGACTCAGGCAGTGGTTCTCAAACTTCATTGCACCTGTTTCTGACAACAAGAATTGGCCTTGGGTTGGGCAGCACAGAGCCCAGTCCTGAGACCATCCCCCCCCCCCCCCCCCGCCGCCCCCTTCCCAGGGCTAAAGCCCTCAAGCTTTGGCTCAGGCTTCAGCCCTAGACCCCAGAAAGTCTAACCCTGGACCAGGCAACCCCAGTAAAATGGAGAGTGAAGCAATGGAGAGTGAACCACTTTGAGGTTGTGACCCACAGTGTGAGAACCAATGGACTCAGGAGTATCCAGTTAGTCACACTGACAGACTATCTCCCATTCTTCAGTCTTCAACTCCCAAATGCTGCTACTGCTCCCCTTACACCTCCAGGCATCAACCTTGCTTCCTGGTGCAGTCTGTAGCTCTTTCCTCTGGGTTACCAGAATCCTTTTAAACTATCCCTTCACCTGGGGGCATGCTCTGCAATTGCTCAGGGGAAGGGCCTACCCAGCCTAATGTTACCCTGTGCCTTGCCCTGTTTCAGTGTGGGATCTGTAAACCCATCACAGTGTCTGAATATGAATGCCTAATTTTAAGTGTCCATAACTCTAACTTCTGGTGTCAAGAAATTTGGATCAAAATTTTCTTTCCTATGTCCCACTTAACTTCCAGTTGAAGGGATGTTCAAGAGGCCCAAAGATACCTCCCATTATGAATCATACATCTCAGCATGAACACAGTTTCTCCTTTAAGGAACATCATATCACGCTGAACTCTGCATTTAGCTCTTGTCCTACTTTCAAACTTGATACAGTTCTTGTTCTTTACACTCTTCTATCCCTGCAGATTGTTACGGTTACAGTTCATTCAAATTCAAAATGTGTAGTTTGGAGTCTTTCATGAGAGACCTAAGACCTTGTGTTCTAGCTCTGTAATGTCAGCAAGAGATGTTCAGAGATCCCAATATGAATTCCTTTGTAATTAGAGATTCATATAGAACTGCTCTATAAAGATTATTAATAGAGTATTTCAGTTACTAGGTAACAAGGATTATCCACTTGGTTCTGTCTATAACATCAGAAAGTTAGTCTCTTATAATATATTCTGTCATCCTCCAATAGTGAAGTCTATTTTTTAATCATATTCTGTTGAAGGAGTTACTGTTATGGACGCAGGTATTGAGGCCTTGAGCACTCCTTTTACTTCATGTTCAAAATGCTTTTGAAAAGTTGGTATCCGATAATTTAGGCTGGCCACCCTTGTTAAGCAGAGATTCACACATCTCACATTGCCAGTGGATATGTCGACACCGCAATGTAAGTCCAGCGTTAGTGGGACTTGAGTCAGCTGACCCATGTTAGGGAATGCTGCGCTTGAGCATCTATATTGCATTTTAACCCTATGTTACGGCTTTTCTAACCCGTGCTTGAACCTAGGGCTCTGACGTGCACACTGCAGTTCACAGACCCAGTCAAAGTAACCATATCCCAGAGTCCCTAGAGCCCCCCTCCCCCTGAAATGTGGCTGCTCTAGCCCTAGGACCATGGTGCACTGTGGGAAAACTTTACTGCCCACTCTGCATGTTACCAGGAAGCTGCTTGCTTTGCAAAAGGCTTGATTGGTTCACTCTCCATTGCACAGCCAGCAGGCTCTCTGATGCTGTGTTTTCAGAACAGTGATCGGAGGAGACTGAGTTAACACTGAGCTGCACTGCTGCCATTTGCAAAGGTAAGGTGGCTTCTGTTTTCAGTACACTGGACTGCAGATTGTAGGATAGAGAGGACTAAAGAAGCTGTTCCTTGGAATTGTGAGATACTTCTGGCTGACTCAGGTCAAGCAGGGCTATATCTACACTGCAGTGCAATAGGGCTCAGATCCTGGGTCCCAGCATAACACTAGCTCAGACCCTTGAGCCCTGCAGAGTCCAGGACCCTGGGTATGAGCCCTGAATTAGCGCAATTGCAACGTAGACCCAAGAAGGATTATTAGGCTTGAGCCTGGGTTTGAGCGCGGGCTTATGTTGCAATGTAGATATACCCTATGATGTTCTGTTGGGGTGTTTTCTGGGCACAAATTCATTTCTCTGCTATGTTAAGAATTGCTCTGATTCCAAAAATTAATTCAACATACTTTATAAGAACACCAGAAGGGTTTTTTTAAATTATTGTATTTAAAACTCTCCCTAGATAGGTATTGTAGGGGCCAAATTTTTTCATCCTATCACAAAGTACAGCCAAAATTAGAGCCTTATGACGTCAAAAGCCAGTCTGACAATGATGTTTCCTTACCAACATTGTCAGACTGGCTTTTGACGTCATAAGGCTCTAATCCTGCACTCAGTGGCACCACCGCATGTCAATGGAATTGCATGGCTGTCATTCAAAGCAGGTTGAGCCCATTATCTTTGTGTGTTTGAAAGTATAAATGGAAATGGCTTTGTTATGACTGTTGCTACGCACTATCTGCAGTCATATTAGTAGAAAACCAGAGTAAAATCCTGGCAACACTGAAGTGAAATTCTGTGTTATATATCCAACATTCTTCCTGGCACTTTAAGAACATGAAGCTGCCCAGACAGGCAATACAGCATGGTAAAATTAAGGTATTCTTGACAGGTAGTCAGGCAGTCCTTTCTTTTACACAGACACCTCTCCATAATCGTCTAAGAAGTCTGCCAGCTGGCTGGCTGTAAGGTGCAATCTAAAACACCAGTCTGTCACACATATAAAAGCCTAGCAGTGTGGTTGGCACACCACCCATCCATCTACAGAATATCCCACTTAGCCTAACTTGAGAAAGTATTCAGTGTATGGACTCCCTGCATGAACACATTTTTCTTTTACATTTTCTTTTATCATCTCTTTTTCTCTAACTTTCATGGTATTTTTTCTTCCTTGTTCTGCTGCTAAGCTGTTTGATGCTGATAAACCAATGTTTAGTGCAAACACAGTTATTCGTGTTGATTCTCAATGTTTAGATACTCATGATTTCTAAGCACCAGACATATCAGTAACCATTGCATTATTGTTGTTTATTATTACTGCATGTATTCCAGCAGTGGACAGAACCAGAATTGGGACCCCCGTTGTTCTGGGTATTGTACAGGTATGGCATGGAAAACATCCTTGCTTTAAAAGTTTCAACTAAAAAGACAAACCCATAGGATTAGCAGAAAATAAGCCATTTGTCAAAAGTTACAATACAATATTTCCTTACTTTCCACTCAGATAACAACCCTTTTCCCCTGTGACCAGCCAGCAATCAAATTCCATCACTGACCTGTGTGTGTCTTGTCGCTATGTCTAGGGATGCCATCCCTGAGATACAAACAAATGGGATAGCTGGTAATGTGTATTGAGCATCCTTATAGACTTCTGAGGACAGCTACCTCCAAAAGGAGAAGATCATGGGTAAACTGGGGCAGGTGGCAACTCTCAGAGTACTAACCATCACTTTATAATGTTGCATTCCAGACCATCTCCACAAATGGCTTTTGGACTTTTGTTCTTGTTTGGCTTGCTCTGACTACAAGACAAAACAAAAGATTGTTTAATATATACTCAAATAGGTGACCATAATAATCATTATCGATTGTAAACATGCCTACATCAGAAACAATTGCAAATACCAAATTCAGGACAAACTGCTGAGTAATATGGCAGATATATCCCAAAACTGGAGGTTATTCTCCCATGAGATATACCAAACCAGCAACAAAAGTAAATTTCTGTTTCACTATACTGGCTAACAAGAAGTCCTAAAAGCAGTTTCCTTAGATATTCTAGTCATTATATCACCACCAAAACCACTAGATTTAAAGATGAATGGTTCTTTAAAACCAGTCTCTTCAAATAAAAGGATCTTCTGATCCCAAGGGATCAGCCATACACCCAGGCAAAAGAAAGAAAGAAATACAATAAATGCAGAGTTCTTGGTTCAGTCTTGTAGCAGTGATGGAATCAACTCCTGTCTTAAGTCAAGTCTCTGGCTGCTTCCAAATCATTGGATGGTCCTCAATTCCTTGGTTAGAATGCTTTCTTTAATATAAGTTCATAGACCCAAGGCTGGAGCAGAAAAGAGGCAAAATTGAGTTGTTCAAAGGCCTATTATTTCTTCTGCCATGTGGATGGAACCCATTGTTTCAAACAAAGCCTTCAGCACAGCTAGTGGAAGATTACAGATAACAAGATGGGAGTTTGGAATCACATGAGCAAGTCACATGGCCATGCATAATTTTACTTAATTACAGCAGGAAATCATTACCTATACCCCAGACAGCAAGTTTATAGGACAGCCCATTCAATGTAGATGGGCATCTCCCATGGTCGATTGTCAGTTAAGAGTCCTTTTGATGGGCTACTCAATTTGAATAGCCCCTCCAAGATGTTCTGGCTAACTGCTCCTGGGGTAACACCCACAAGGTAAACATTTGAAATCCAGGTATAGAGCCAATATTCATAACTTCAAATACAAAAATCATGCATGCATCCAGATAGCATAATCACAACCAGCAAATCATAACCTTTACATAAACATCTGACATGCCACGTTTTGTACAAGATTGGTTGCAAATATAGAACAGTGGTTGCAACAATGATCTATATTGTCATGTTTTAATCAGATAACATGACATCAGTATTGTTTGGTTTATCTTACATTTGAGGAACAAATTGAAACAAGCATCGATTTAGTTGGCTGAGCAAAGAGAGTTCTTATACTCAACTCAATGGTCTTTCTCTGTTTGTCTATGATGTGATAATGTTTTAAAACTACATCCAATCGATTCCAAAATTTCAGGAAATGTACTAGGCATCAATAGAATGTTGAAACCCTGAAGGAGAAAAAGAATAGTGGGAAAATGCGGGGTGCACATACATCCCCTGGCATTTGGAGGAGAATAGGGGACCCTGGTCTGGGGCGTATGGTGGGAAAGGAAGGAATGGGATTGCACGACAGAGCACCTAGCATGGGCAAAGATTGGAGGATTTTGGCATGAGAGGAGGAGCAATAGGGGACATAGAGCATGAGGAGGAGACAGGACTGCAGAGAGTCCCTGAAATAGACTGGGTTGAGAAGGTAGCACTCACTGAGGGGAATGGAGGATTGCAAGGAGCTCCTGGTAGAAGCTTCAAAGCATGCAACCTTCTGGCAAAATTTTATTTTGAATCCCCCAATTCCTGGACTCACTTTCTCTTTTAGAGCCAAAGTCTGGTGAAGGCATTTAGGTTCATTGTTTAATCTTTTTTATACCAGAAGTACCCGTTAATGTTATCACAGAGGAATTTTTTTAATAAACCCATCCACTATTTGTCAGCGAGAAATAGTAGAGTCTACTGGTAAAATTTTCAGAAGTATCTAAGGCAGTGGTGGGCAACCTGCGGCCTGCAGGCCAAATGCGGCCCATCAGGGTAATCCGTGGGCCCTGAGACAGTTTGTTTACATTGGCTGTCCACACACAGCCATGGTTCGCCATTCCCGGCCAATGGGAGCTGCAGGAAGCAGTGGCCAGCACATCCTTCGCGGCCCGCATTGCTTCCCGCAGCTCCCATTGGCCGGGAACAGTGAACCATGGCCACTGGGCACTGCGGGCAGCTGTGCCTGCAGATGATCAATTTAAACAAGCTGTCAGCAGATTACCTTCACTGGCTGTGTGCAGCCTGCGGGCCATAGGTTGCTCACCACTGGTCTAAAGGCCAGACTTTCAAAAGTATTTAGTGGCCTGAATATGAAGATAGGTGCCAGAGGGGATTTTAAAATGGACAGAGCAGGTTAAGTACTTTTGACAATCTCATGAGGTACCTGAACTCCTTTGAAAATCTGGTCCTAACTCACTAAAGAACCTGAGTCCCATTTTCAAAGTGATTTAAGCATTTAGCAGGAGCTAAGTCTCACTGAAAGTCCTAAGTCACTTTGGCATTCTTGAAAGAAATTATCCCAAGTATCATCATGCTTCTCTAATACGAATCCCTAAAGGAATGCCATCAACTAAGTTTAGGCTTTATACACTTTAAATTGTGTTTAAAATGCACATGGGCAGTGCCATAACCTAATATGTATAGAAATGCTTCTTCTGTATTTTCACTTAAACAAATAAATTTGACTTTTTAAAAAATCCTTTCATTTTTAAAATAATTGAAAGTGTTATTATAAAACAGGAAAGGATTTTTCTTTATTGGTAGTGTTCCTACTAAAAATGTCCTCTAATTTAAGGCTTCACCACTTTACTAAAGATCTAATCCACTATGTACATAAAGAAAGCGAGGAGTACTTGTAGCACCTTAGAGACTAACTAGTTTATTTCAGCATAAGCTTTCGTAGGTTATAGCTCACTTCATCGGATGCATCCAATGAAGTGGGCTATAGCCCACGAAAGCTTATGCTGAAATAAACTAGTTAGTCTCTAAGGTGCTACAAGGATTCCTCGCTTTCTTTACGGATACAGACTAACACAGCTGCCATTCTTGAACTATGTACATAGGCAAGCCTGTTAAACTTAATCCCTGTTGAAGCATGATCAAAAATGCTACCATTAGGGGATGCTGCTAGTAAACTAACAGCAGCTTCTTATCTGCTCTTACCAGATTCTCTATACTACCGTGCATCTCCAGTTCGGATTTCCTCCTAACTGATAACAAGTGGAGATATTTGGGTGAATATATAAAATAGCAGTACATTCGTCCAACCTTCAACTCATCGTCTCTTTTTAGTTGTTTTTTATATTACTTCTTATTTTTCAATAGCAGTTTCTCATATTCTATGGGAAGTATTAAATGCATTCATCCCTTACTGTTTATCATCCATTCACAATCACATTTCTGTAGCAGATTATTTGAAAACATCCTCTATTCGTTCTAAAATCTGAGGGGAAAGGAAAGCGTTTCCAAACCTTTGTCTGCACTTTAAATGATGACTCAAGCTTTATTGCTCAGACAATGTCGTCTGCAAATTTTAGATTCAGAAATCACATTAGTATTAAAGAGCGGTCAGTCAAGAAGTAATCAATGTTACTGTGGGAAAGTTTTACTGTTTCTCATGAAAAGCTATCCATCAGAGTGAGAATCCAAGAATGAACAATATCCATGCGCCAAATAACATCTATTTAATTAGCTACTGGTGTGGTTTTATTATAGTTTATATATTTGTGTTAGGCTTAGGAGGAAAAAACATCTTTTAAAGAAAGCCAGGAATATTTGTAGCACCTTAGAGACTAACTAGTTTATTTCAGCATAATCTTTCATGAGCTATAGCTCACTTCATCGGATGCATAGAATGGAACAGAAGTAAAATGTTTTGTTCCTTGCTTACAGACAGACCCCGAACCTGAAACAAATACTCACCAGCAACCGCACACCACACAACAAAAACACTAACCCAGGTACCTATCCTTGTAACAAAGCCCGATGCCAACTCTGTCCACATATCCATTCAACTGACACCATCCTAGGACCTAATCACATCAACCATGCCATCAGAGGCTCATTCACCTGCACATCGACCAATGTGATATATGCCATCATGTGCCAGCAATGCCCCTCTGCTATGTACATTGGCCAAATCGGCCAGTCTCTACGCAAAAGAATAAATGGATACAAATCTGACATCAGAATTCATAACATTCAAAAACAAGTAGAAGAACACTTCAATCTTCCTGGCCTTTCCATTAAAGATTTGATGGTTTCAGTTTTGAAACAGAAAAACTTCCAAAACAGACTCCAACGAGAAACTGAGGAACTGGAATTAATTTTCAAATTGGACACAATTAACCAGGGGCTAAATAGAACTTCCGATTGGTTCTCTCAATACAGTAATTGATTGCATTTCCTGAGTTAATTTCACTGACAACAGAAATCCATTTCAAAAAGTGTTTTTTTTCTCCTAGTGATAATGGACCATCTACATTTAAGAGCCCTCTTAGAACTGGTATGCTAATGCACATTTTTTTTTCTTTTTCTTTCTTTCTGTCTGTATAAATGCATTTTACTTCTGTTCCATTCTACGCATCCTATGAAGTGAGCTATAGCTCACGAAAGCTTATGCTGAAATAAACTAGTTAGTCTCTAAGGTGCTACAAGTATTCCTGGCTTTCTTTATGGATACAGACTAACATGGCTGCTATTCTTGAACCTGTCTTTTAAAGAGTTATTTCTAACTCAGATGCTGTGTTTCTTAGTTATAAAAATAGGTGTTTTTAATAGCAGTTTGCAAAAGCACCACCACTGCTACATTTATCTTAAAATATTAGTCATTTATCCTCCCTACTGTATTCTAAACACAAAGTTTACAGTCTCTGGGAACAAAGCCTGTCAGGCTTTCTGCTGCTGACCTGATGCCAGTGGGAATTGCAATCAATCAACACCTCTCTAGCTCTGGTCCAATGGTGTTGTCTTTGCATCTAAAAAAAAATCACTTTGAAGTCAGCAGCATATTGAAAATAAATGTTTTCATTAAAAAATATTGTAAATGGCTCTTAATTCAATGCCGTGTGAGAAAAATTAGCCTGTTTTCAGGCATGATTTCAGAGCTCTGTTGTCTTGGCTGGGGCAAGAGTTGGCACACGCAGTGTGGTGACTATGTGCTGTGGCTGGCCTTGAGGTAAGATTCTCCCATAAGAGGTGAGAGTTTGTGAGTTCATATATATGACTCCTTGAAGAGTTCTAGGGACGGGGAGATGGTGGGAGCAAAAGACCTATCTGGCTTCAAGACTAAGCTTGATAAATTTATTGAGGAGATGGTGTGATGGGATAACATAATTCTGGCAATTGATCTTTGACTAATATAATAGATGGGCCTGGTGGCATATGATGGAGGTTGGACAGGATGGGTTCTAAGTTACTACAGGGAATTATTTCCTGGGTGTCTGGCTGGTGAGTCTTGCCCACATGCTCAGGGTTCAGCTGATCGACATACTTGGAGTCATGAAGGAATTTTCCTCCAGGGCAGATTGGCAGAGGCCCTGGAGATTTTTCGCCTTCCTCTGCAGCATGTGTCACTTGCTGGAGGATTCTCTGCACCTTGAAGTCCTCTAAACCAAGATTTGAGGACTTCAATATGTCAGATATAGGTGGAGGTATACTGCAGGAGTGGGTGGGTAAAATTCTGTGGCCTGCGATGTGCAGGAGGTCAGACTAGATGATCATAATGGTCCCTTCTGACCTTAAAGTCTATGAGTCTATGGGAAGAGACACTAACATGACTGCCTTAAAAAGACAACACTACTTAACAGTACAGAGATATCCAGGAACATACCTCTTAGCCCAGCTAAATTTTGACACTAGAACTACTGGTTAAACTAGTGGCAATGAAAATCTATTTTATTGGCTATTGAAAAGATCCACCAAATTGTACCGTGCAGCCAGATGATCAGAGAGAGATCAAAGGTCATCATATTATATTTGTTTGGCTGATAAGATAGTATCCATGTGTATATGGCAACAGATCATTAAATATCCCTGTAATGTTAATTAATATTGCTTATGCATAATTAGGGACTGTTGCATGGAATCTATCCCTTAGCATAAAATTTAATAATTAGAGTTATAATTTATAACTTAGTCCTAGTCTTTGTTTTAGCATAGTATTTTTCAGCCTCTCATGATTAGATAATCTTGGAATTACTGTTTTGACTTCAGGATTTGACAATTAGGTCAAAACCACACAGAAACAGAAAAATCTCTACGGGAAATAGAAGAATGGAATAAATTAGTTGACTGTTCAATGTAACCAAATATGTGCAAAAAGAAATGAAAGCAAATTTTTGGTAGTATTAAAACTTCAAAATTCTTAAATTTGGTAGTATTAAATTCTTAAATTTTGATAGTATTAAAACTTCAAAATGAGGTTTTTCCTGAAAATTTTCAAATATCCATACAATCAAATCCATGTCATAGGAATGCTTTTTCATTGCAATCTTTCAACCAAAGATTTAAGAGTCATGTTTTATATTATTGAAAGCTAAAAGTATCCCCAGAATAAGATATTGCCTCATCTGTTACTATTTATATAGTTTGTAACAAGCAAAAATATAAAATCAAATCCCAGTTCAATTGCTCAGTGTGTGTTTTATCAGTACCAATTCTTGCATCTTGACTTTTTGAGTATTCTGTAAGATTTTTAGCTGCAAGGGAACCAAAGGATGAAAATGCTCTATTTTAATACTAATGTGTTGTCTTTTGATTGCTATTGTTAAGGTCAGTTACTGTCCCACCTGTAATACAGAATTTCTGTATTTCATTTTTTTATTACCAAGAAGTCAGATCAAGTAATTAACGATGCTGGAGCAGACAAATATTGAAAGGGGGAAACATACAAACATACAGGCTAGAAGGGCAGTGTGTGTGTATTTGTGTGTGTGTGTGTGCACGCATGTGCACATACATACATGTATGCTCTAGATGTCCTTAACATAACATAAAAATATAACAACATCTGGTTATATCTAAAGTGCAGCAGAACAATTCAATATAACCCACTACCCAGAAAACAGGCAACTCAGAAGTTCAATTTACTTATTTGCTCTCCCAGTCCAAACGTTGCCACACCCTCACCCCTTAAAAATTCATCTTCCCCCCCCCCACACACACACAATTGCAAGATTTCCCAAAAGCATGCATGACAGCAAACATGGTCTATGTCTGAAATGGAGAGTTACAACCTGCCAGCCATGTGTAAATGACATAAAGCAGACCTGGACATAGTTTTTTCTGCCTGATCAAATAGCACTGGGTATCCAACCAGCCCCATAAACTGTAAACATGACCAGCAAATAGGGAACATATAACCTCAGTTAAAGGTAAGATATTAGTCACACCATCTCCTCTGGATACTGCCACCAGCCAACAAATATCACCATCATCTTGTCTGGATTAAGCCTCAGCCAGCTGTTTCATTCATGACCCAGTCTCGTCCAGACACTAAATAAGGTCACTGATCACTTTAGCTAGATAGATAAACTCAGACATAAAGCTGAGTATCAACAGCAGTCTGAAAACTTCACAGCCCATGCCTCATAGGTTGATAATTTTAATGTACATGTGTTACATTAAATTATAAATATGGGATATTCTTATGGTCTTGTTCATTCCCAGGGTTCACCTTTGCATGGAAATATTTGCCTCCCAGTCTAATCTCTGCAGTTGAAATGGTCATAGGAAAATCAGTTGTTAGGAGAAGACCTTATCAAAGACATAGGCCTTGTATTTCGGCCAGAATTTGTTCAATAATGGGCTCATCTGATCTCTTCTAATAAAATGTTTTGAACCCAGGGTCACATGATTGAGAATGCATTTCTCTTTATGGGAATCTTGTCCTGGGCCTATCTACCTGAAGAGTCCATGTGGAGTACTGCATAGCTGTCTTGAAGGGACATGTCATAAATAATAAGTGGTCCTGGAAAAGGCCGAGAACAGGTAAGAGCTTGACCAGTGTTGGAAAGATAAGTGGGGTGAAGGGGCAGAATAGTCTAACAAGAAGATGAGAGAACTTGACTATAGTGTTGCCAATGAATCATGATTTAGGAATATCTGTGATCCACATAAAGAATAGAGGAGGGTATTGCTGCAAACTGGCTGCCAGGAAAAGAAGAAAAATGTATAAACTGTGAAACTTTCACTTACTGTAGTAAATGAGGGTCAATGGCAAACAGGACGAGAGATTCAACAGCGTCAAGGATGATGTTAGGGACCTGGAAAAATAACTAAACGTGGGATTGATAAGTGACTGTTTCAAAGATCCTGATGTAAGAGAAAGGGAGATTCACACAAGGCTAGATTACATAATCCTTACTCTTACTGTTAAATATTTGCCAATCTGAATAGTTAAAGTAAATGGGTCTAATTGGGTGAGTAACGGCTGAACAATCTGGCCCATGATTTGTAAACATGAATTTAGCAACAAGACCACTCTGACACTGAGTGCTGGTCTCTCTCACATGAAGTACTGCAATCACAATTTACGATGAGGTAGCCATTAAAAAGAGCTCTTGCTTCGCCTGCCTGGCAGTTTTGACACATCACCTAAATAACAGCTGTAGTAATAGGCTTCAGAGTAGCAGCTCTGTTAGTCTGTATCCGCAAAAAGAACAGGAGTACTTGTGGCACCTTAGAGACATCCTTCTCTAAGCTTGCTACACGTATCCCAAATCCAGGTTTTTAATATCCTCACCATGTTTCCTGTTAAATCTTGAGCTCTGACATCTGGAAACGTAAGTTAAATAAAACACAGTCCCATTCGCTGAAATAATTTTGCTCATTGCGGCTCAGTCAGTGCCAAAGGCACCAAGACCGAGCTATGTGAAATGATTTGAAGTGTGTAATGTCCTCAGCCACCACCTTAAGCTGTATCCACCAGCTGTCTACCACAAAACAGAGGACTTTTAGGGCCAGATGCACCTCCAGTTAGAAACTCACTGACAGTGAAAACAAAGGGAACGTGCAACATTAGGTGACTCTTTTTGTAGAGAGCAGAAAAGAAAGGGACAAATTAATTTCTGGGGAAACTCCATTGAAATCAATGGAATATGTTCCAGTAGCCAATGAGTTGGAGAAGAAGGCAAAATAAAAAGCCTGTGCCTTTTCTTTCTAGCTTACTCTTTTTATCCCTCTCATCTCTGTTGGAGATGAAAAAATTGAGAAGAATTTCCATGATGAATTTAACTTTCTTGGTTTGCGGAATGGCTGGGAGAAGGTAACAATGTCTTCATTTAATAGAATGCATCCATAATTGTAATTGGCCCACAGACATAAAACCAAATAAAATTTATTAACCTGTGTTAAACATAGTTGGCTTCAAGAATTTTGTACTTTTGAGAACAGGGCTGTCATTTAGTTGTAATGGGTTACATGCATTTCTTGTTTCTGTTCTCTCTTCCTGTAATCAGAACAAGGTCTTAAACTACAGGGACTTTGAATCTCTCAGGGAAAGGCAGCAGGCAAGGGAATTGAGAAGATGTGTATCTTTTCTTTTCTAGGACACACAAGCTTCCTGACAAGATTAAACCAAAGTCTTGAAAGTCATCTGACTGCTCCTATGTTCCTATAATTGGTAATGTAGGCAATGAAGGAGTTAACATATCATACCACACTCTGAGCATGTTGGTACTGAATGAACAGGCCTTTTCAGGAAATAGTCCAAACTGCTATAATTACATGCCAGTTTCCCTGCCCTTGATTCTGAGAAACTGATTAGACTGAATAACTTTAGCTATTGTTTGGCTTGTGTAATAGAACAAAGAAATGTCACACCCTTGATCTAAACCTGTGCTTGGAGCTATGGCAGTTTTGTATTTCCATCTACAGTGAATCCTCAACTCTTCCTCACACCCCTTCATATTACCCCTAATGGACTAAAAAATAGACTAAACAATAGGTTATGATTAAAACATGGGAACACCTAGTGAGGCGAGGGAAATCATGTTTAAAAACGTGTTTTCTGGTCCTTGTCAACACGACGGTTCCCACCTCCCAAGATTTTAAAACCTCATTGTATTTGTCTATCATAAATGCTATATGGTGTTTGAACATGTGCTGTTACCATGTGTTAGCTAATCCATGTAAAACTCAGTTTCCCCAGCCTAGACAAGCCCGTTGTCACAGTACATGGAGAATAATTATGTACTTCTCATTTGGGTCACTTCTTTGCAATGACCCAGTGTTGAACACAGCTTGTGAAGGGACTTCGTTATTGTCAGCGATGGAGGAGTCAGGAAAAGACTAACAAATAGAAGCTGGATTTTGAATGAAGATGTGAAGTGTTCAGAACAGTTCACTCTTTACCTCCCTGTAGACGCGTTCGCTTTTATCTGGGGCGCCTCCTGCTGGGGTTGTGGGGAATTAACGTCTTCCCAGCATCGGGAGCGCCCCCTACCGGGTGGTCTCCACGTCTTCCCGGGCCCCAGTCGGTGTTACGTCACCCCGACCGGACACCCAGATAGCCAGGGCACACAATGGCCACGGTAGCTGGCCCTCGTTGGTGGTTACCCACAGGTAGCCGGGACACAGAGTCACTAAGATTTCTAGCTCCGGTTTGTGCTTTCACCGAAGCAACCAGGAACTACTTGGCCTGGTAAGGTTTCTGGTTGGGGCGTCTCGGCTCCTGCAGTACTAATACTCAGCCTCTTAGGCGAGCCTCAGCCTGGGCTTTCCCGTCCAGGCGGCCCGCAAGTACACAGTCTCTCTAGGCTGGTCTTAGCCTGGGCTTTTCCTGTCCCAGCAGCCAGCGATTACACAGTCTTATAAGTCCCTGGTCGGGGCGTCTCAGCTCCGGACACAGAAGTAGCTAGCCCCCTCTCACTTACCCTTCCAGCGGCTGACCTCAGGGTTCCTGGCCCTCGGGGGCCCAGTCCATTCCTAGCTCCTCCGGGTAGGAGCCGCTGGAACTCCTGGCCAGTCGTCGGGAGTCGGGGGGCTTGTGGCTGGGGGTTCGGGTAGTTCGTCTCCAGCGGCCGCGGGGTCTGCAGGGTTCGGGTAGTTCGTCTCCAGCGGCCGCGGGGTCTGCAGCTATCGGGGCCTCGGCCCCGACGTCCCCCGCTGCGGGAGGCTCGGTCTCCGGGGTTCCGGGGTCGTCATCCCACGCCTCTCGGTAGGCAGCGGCTGGGGCGCTTGGTCCGTCCCGCTCGTCCTCGTCCTCGGGACCCTCGCTCTGCTCTGGGTCCAGGCAAGGGGGCAGCCAGTCCGCCTGTCCCGAGTCCCCCTTCCGGCTTCCGCCCCCCTCTCGGCGCCCGGCCCCGCCTTTTGTACATCCGGGTTGCCGGCTGTACTTCCGGGGCGGGGGGCGTGGCCGTGCCGGCTCCGCCGTCCATGGCGGATCGCCGGCGCGTGGGTTTTCCCCCTCGTAGGGGGCCCATCCGGGCCCGCTACACTCCCAAAGAATGTCTGCTGCCTGTGATCACCCTCCTGCCCTATCACAAATGAGATTTCTATCAGGCTTCAGATGCTTATGTCTGTTCTGCATTATTCATGCACACTGCAGTCACTCTGGAGAGACAGGGCAGTGATTAAAAATGGCTTTCCCTGTAAAGCCAACCAGTCAGTTATTTGATCTGTATAAGGAGCCTGTTTGCCACCTTTGTTTAAATTTCTGCTCTAATGGCTAATGCCACCTACACACAAAAAGCAAAGTACAGTGGAGGTTTTCTTTCTTTTATCCCTTACATTTGTTTAAGGTTTCTTACTTCCTGACTCACAAAGGCAGAGCTGTGTTTGCTGTGATAACGCAGCTCAAAATTTCATTAAAACAATGAGGAGGCCAAATGTATAATGATTTTTAATATACCTGAATATAAAAAAAATGCTAGGAAGTAACAGATATGATTGTTAGACTGGATGGTTTATGGTGTGCTCTGCATTATGCCAGCTGAATGGGGTAGTTGAAATGATCTCACCAAGTATAGTGCTGAAACCTCACTTGTGCTAGTAACATGGTAAGAACGTAAGAATGGCCGTACTGGGTCAGACAAAAGGTCCATCCAGCCAAGTATCCTGTCATATGACAGTGACCAATGCCAGATGCCCTGGAGTGAGTGAACCTAACAGGTAATGATCAAGTGATCTCTCTCCTGCCATCCATCACCCCCCTCTGACAAACAGAGGCTAGGGACACCATTACTTACCCATCCTGGCTAATAGCCATTAATGGACTTAACCTCCATGAATTTATGCAGTTCTCTTTTAAGCCCTATTATAATCCTAGCCTTCACAACCTCCTCAGGCAAGGAGTTCCACAGGCAGACTGTGCACTGTGTGAAGAAGAACCTCCTTTTATTTGTTTTAAACCTGCTGCCCATTAATTTCATTTGGTGGTTCCTTGTTCTTATTTACTTGTTTCCATAATATAACTTTTCCTTATTCACTGTCTCCACACCACTCATGATTTTATATACAACGAGCATATCCCTCTTCAATCTAGAAAAGAGGAGACTAAAAAGTTCTAGCCTCTTTAATCTCTCCTCATATGGGACCTGTTCCAAACTCCTAATCATTTTAGTTGCCCTTCTCTGAACCTTTTCTAATGCCAGTATATTATTATTTTTTAGATAAGACCACATCTGTACGCAGTATTCAAGATGTGGGCGCACCAGGGATTTGTATAAGGGCAATAAGATATTCTCCGTCTTATTCTCTATCCCTTTTTTCAATTATTCCTAACATCCTGTTTGCTTTTTTGACTGCCGCTGCACACTGCACGGATGTCTTTAGAGAACTAACCATGATGACTCCAAGATCTTTTTCCTGATTAGTTGTAGCTAAATTAGAGAATTGACAACCACCAGCCTTCAGGAGTGATTTTACATGGCAGGGCTATTGAAAGTTTGGAGGAGGAGGCCATTGGTTTAGGAAAGCTGGAGTGGGTGGAGAGAAGGAAGCAAACTCATTAGAGTAAATGGAGGATGTTGTGCTTTGAAGCATATTGGTGCCATTGCGGGGAGGGAGCAGAAGAGCCATGCAGGAAAACTAGATAGGGGTATCAACAGAAAAGGTTGGTACTGTCCACATTTCACCCGAAAGTGAGGGCAGTGTAGACGCCTGTGCAGTCGGCTACCATCCTGATGAGACTCCACAGCAGATTGGTGGGTAATGCACATGCTCCATTAAGTGACAGGAACTCTGATGCGGTCAGTCAGAGCTGTAGAGGAGCCAACAGTTGATTCAGTAACTTGTGATTCACTGTTTTATGGCATGGACTGTTGTACAGCAATAGAAATTATTGAGTGTCAGAGCTGAGAGGCAGCAGCATACTTGTACTGGATGCTTAGAGAAAATCCACCATCTGTCAGAAGCCACCAACTGCTCTGTCAGCAGAGTTGTGCTGAATTTTCAAAGACTCAGACCAATAACCTCCGTGAGGAGAATTCAGCGGATCCAGGCGTCCATCTTTTTAACTGATTGCTTATAAAGGCACATTATTTTTGTAAAAGAGTTTTGCAAAGGTGTGATACAGCTACACTTAAAAAGGGAGAAATGGG
This sequence comes from Sternotherus odoratus, assembly GCA_032164245.1. Classification (NCBI taxonomy): domain Eukaryota; kingdom Metazoa; phylum Chordata; order Testudines; family Kinosternidae; genus Sternotherus; species Sternotherus odoratus. Next base: position 82,442,212 of record JAVMKO010000002.1, on the reverse strand, counting down.
CAGGAACAAACTATGGACCAAATTCAGACCTGGCGTGAGTACCATTCCTGTGAAGTTACCAAGAATGAATTAGGCTAAAAGCAGTAGCATCACAGGCAATTTGAAGTCTTACAACAAACTGTGTTTGAAACAGTTTGACCCTCTCTTACCTGTTATACAATCTTGCACTTATATTTACACAATAACACTGTGATTTAAATAACAGAACACTAAATGAAATCTAGAACCAACTCTTTTTTATGAGGGAGGAAGGTGGTTTTTTGTTTTTTGTTTTTTTGTGATTAAAGCATAGACCCAGGAGTTAGGAGATCTGAGTTGTTTTCCCAGCTCTGCGCCAAATTTCTGGTGTGGCCTTAGGCAAGTCACTTGGGGCCATATACTGCCAGAGATGTTAAAACAGAACCCTCCATTGATTTTACTGGGGACTTCAGCAAGGGGGTTGATGGTAGAAAATAACATTTAATTTCTTTGTCTCTGTTTCCTCATCTGTAAAATTGGGATAATAATATTCACCTCATCTGGATGTAAGGATCAATTACATTTGTAAAGTGCTTTGAGATCCTGAGAGAGAAGGTGCTTTAGAAATGCAAAGTATTATTGCTACGAGTTAGTCAGTTGCTAAATTTCATCCCTGCCCTGGTTCTAAATACATTCCTTTCAAAATGTAATCTTCACACTAGCAACCACATCCTCCACTCCCTCCACTGTTAGCACAGTGCTTATATTGCTACTAGGCTCGCACCAATTGGCTGCTCCTTACAATGCTTCGTATTAAATGTGAAGCAACCCAGTCTTTCATTTTGAAAAAGGAAATACATTTTCCTGCACTGGTGCCAGCTTCTAACTCACACTACCTTCACTGATTAGCAGCAGATCCAGCTTGATGCCAAGAAAGCGCCTGTATAATTAGTGACCCATTAGTAATCTGGAATTTATGTAGGACTATAGGCTGAGCCACAGTCTCTGATAGAAGGTAGGGCTGAGAAGGGGAGTGGCAATGATCTTTGGTCAGAAAACAAGTTATGAATCAGAGGGTTTGACTCAGGCTTGGAAATTCAGACATTTTCTGTTGCACATGGAGAAACAATTGGCTGTTTAACAATTAAAACCTCCCCCCCCCCAATATAAAATTATACTCAAATATAATAATCATAACTAGATGTGGAAAGATGCTAGAAAACATTGTAGGGAACAACCCTGCATTAGCAAGGAGATAATCTATTAGGTCTTTAATGTCTACAATTCTATATTTATTATTACAATGATGTGCAAGAGAAGTTTGCTTGGGAGGAATACTAGACATAAGGTACTCTCCATAAAGGCCAGAAAACAAATCAACTAGCTTTCAAAGATCCATGATAAAGTGTAATAAAACCAGAATATTAATGCCTGAGGATATAAGTGCTTTACTTTAGCAATATTTAAAATCAAATTAATATAAAGATAAATCTATAGGATCCCTCCAATGAAATCATATTCAGTCTCCATTGCTGAATGAAGTTATAATGAACCTAACATTTATAGCCAAGTTCCTTCGTGAATATGGTAAATCGGTGACAAGAGAAAAGGAAAGGAAATACAGTTACACTAAGAAAAGAAAAGATACTTGGGTCTGGATTCACAACATTACTTAAGCATTGTGATACTGAGCATTGCAATGCCTAACTTTTCAATGCCTCGAAAATCACTGGAACAGTGCAATCCACAAAGTCTTCCTATACCATGAATGGGGAGAGACAGGCAATTCCCTGCCTATCATAATGGCTTTTGTGGATCACTTTGTTAGGTGCTCAAGTCGGCCAATGGAAGATGCTTGCAAGAAGGTTGTGTTCTAAGCCCTTCCCCTCTCCCAGAGATGGGCACATAAATCCAGAATGTAGGAAGGTGCCTAGTTCTGCAAGCAATCCACTTCCAGAAACTCCTTTGCTAGAGTCAGTCAGCTAAGGTGCCCAAGTTATTGCTTGTGAGAATGAGTTAGGTGCGGCCTCAAGCCACAATAAATGGCCAGGGGAGGAGGTTGTGGTACCACTGCCACCTACCTTATAACTTTTAGCTTCCTCCCTAGAACCAGAAATGTACGCACCTAGGGAACCTTAACTCTGCATGAAACTAAACTCACCTGGCACCTACATTTTCAGGTTAAGTGGTAAGTGAGCACGGTTTTGTGGATCACAGTGGAGCCTAGAACTTAGGCACCTAAATTCCATACTTAAGCATGTATGTCCTGTGGCTCTGGGCCTTCATGCCACTGAGTTGGCATCAACGTTCAGAAGACTGACTTGTACCACAGATGTATTTATTTTTATTTTTTATTTTAACTAAGGACTTATCTACATGAACCTTCAGTTTGTTGCACGCTGGGAGATGATGGTTCTCTGAACTAGCCTGATGCAGATCACCTGTCTGTGTGGACCCTACTGACACACACATTAACAATTCATCAGTGTGTTTTGATCTAGTCTTCTTTCAAATGGGAGTAGGTCAAAATTAAATGTTTGTATAGATAAGCCACTAAGGAGACTGCAATGACCATAGCTTTTGTTCTCATTGCCCTGGAAAAGGCAGGCAGTAGCATAACAATGTGAGAAGCAGGCCATGGGTGAAATCCTGACTGTAGTGTAGTCAATGGAAGTTTGGCTCGTAACAACACGGGGGCTAGGATTTCAGTATTTCATAATTCTTGCCTCTATTAAAGCCAATGAGAAATAGGGGAGGCATGGTGGATTATCATCCTGAAGTTGTTTTGATTTCCTTTAACTAACAATTTAGTAATAACTTCCTCATATGATTACATAGTCCAACTAAATCCGCACTGAGAAGCAAAGTAACCCAACCTGCCACTCTTCTCCCTTGCTCTCCCTGGGAGAACAGACAGGCATCTTCAAAACGCAGATGTGCAGCCCTGCCTCCTCCCAGTATAGTCCCTCCTCCCTCACAAACACAGTAGGAATAATTCATTTCTAAATATATTCCTATAGTGATCCAATTTTCAGTGTGCATCTGCTGTTGAACTAGGCTTTCAAATCTCAGTCTTACCCACATTTGTCTCTTGGTTTAAATGTTTCATGTGAATTTAGTGTTCGTGAAAAGGGCTTGTCAAAGGAGCCTATGGAAGTAAAGTATTCAAATCCCTCTGAACTTTCAATTTCCTTCCTGTCACATCTCAGTCTAAAGTCATGTGCCCTCAGAACAGGTGTGACAGGGCCAGTGGCAGCAGAAGCTTCCCCAGAATTCCTTGACTTAGAGGGTAGGCTGGTCTCCATGATCATTCAGTCCTTGGTGCCTCTGCTAAGCTTTCAAACTAAGGTGTTTGTACGCTATAGAAAATCAGCTGGTGGTCTCACTCCATTTCCCAGAAGATGATCATTTATGTCTTGAAAAGTTGGCATTAGTTCAATCTGTTTTGTGACAAGTAAGTCTACAGTAATTAAAGTAACAAGATATAGGCTGGATTTGAATTGGCAATACAGAGTTCCAGGCCTGATACACCAGCACCAGTCTGTAGCACTGACCAGTTATATGAACTCATCACTTTTATCCAGAACACTAATTAGATTATTTTTATACCAATTTTTTGATATGCATGAGTGAAGTTTTCAACACTTCGGTTTTGTTTATATGTTTTTAAATGACCTTCCAACAAGATACCTGTGGGGCATAAGCTATGGGAGGCTGGAGCTTAACTGAATTTGTTGTACCTTAGCCGTATGTTAAATCATAAAACCAAACCCTGTTTCTGCTAGTAATCTTGCATAGCTTCAAGAGACCAAGAATTGACTGAAGACTGCTATTGCTAGTGTTCATTTAATCAGATTTGTAAATCTGGCCTTTTCAGGTCAAGACTGATTAATTCAGTTCAGCGCTGAAGCTGTGCCATTGTAGTGGTTTAAGTGTAGACATAGCCTCTGATTACCCTTCCCAGATCTGAAGAAGAGCTCTATGGAGCTCAAAAACTTGTCTTCTTGCAGCAGCAGAAGTTTGTTCAATAAAATATTACCTCACCTACCTTGTCACTCTGATAGGGATTATTGAACTGAGCTGTGGCCTTGAAATTTATATAATTCAAAGTTTTGTTCCACACAATGAACTTGAAAATACATTATTTGCTCAGAGTGACTTAATTGACCACATCAGCTAGAATCAATTTTTATTGTATAACATTGGAATGAGAAATAAATTCACTGTAGGGTTATTTCCTCTTTCCTACATGTAAATATTTTCCCCACCACTTTTAGTGCTTTAACTTTCACGAACATCAAGAAACCAAGAGCTGGCTTTTTATTTTATTTAATTTGTTTAAGATTTAATAGCCAGTGGGCAAGATCTGAATCACAGTTACATTGGTGTAAATCCAGAATAACTCCACTAAAATCAAGGCATAGTCCATATTTCAGTTCAGAAGACATGAAAAAGTAGAGTCAATGAAGTTACTTTGGATTTACCCCAGTGTTGGACATCAATCTGTACCAATGTTAATATTTTGAAGGTATCTGGTTTTCTAATAATAGTAGGTTTCAAGGTTGCAGAGTACATCAGTGGTAGAAGAGCTAGGAATAGAATCCATGGCTCTCATTCCCCTTGTCTAAGCACTAGTTAATTAATTTTCAGTGTACATAGACCTTTCATCTAGGTCCTATAGTAAGTGTAAAATGCTGTCATATGACTGGTCAAATTTTACACCGATTTTTAGAGAGGAAGGATGGGTCAGTCACGGCTTGTGATTCATGAACTAATGGACAGCAAGGGCTCCTCTGCCTAACTTGTGGGGGGGGGGGGGGGAGGAATTTGGGTACCAGTCGGTAGGAGTAGTCAGAGGCCACCTATATGTACACAAAACAGGCTGGAGAGGGAGGAGGACCACCAGCTCCCTTCTAACCTTTAGTCATGTGATTAGAACACTCATCCAGGATGTGGAGGAAGCCAGTTCAAGTCCCTGCTCTCCCTGAAGAGAAGGGATTTGAACAGAGCTCTACCACCTTGTAGGAGAATGCTCTAACCACTAGGCTATGGCATAATCTACTACATAATCTCTCCTGGTGGAGTTATTGTGCTTTCATTGATACGTATAATGAAATATGAATTGATCCAGAAAGAGTGAGAATCACTCTCCAGCCCAGCAATGGCAGATCCCTGTTCAAGTGTCTTCTTATCAGACGGGGGCAGAGAGGAGGCAAGGGGAAGCTTGAACTGGTGTGTGTTTTTACTACTAGGCTAAAAGTTATAAGGGAGATCCTGCTCCCCTAGTTTTTTTGTGTAGATCTAGGTGGCCCTGAGCATGGCTACCACACCAGTCCCTGAACACAAATTAGGTAGCTGGATGCCTAGTTTTCTCCCAGTTTGTGGATCACGCTGTGGGGTAGACAGGAAATATACAGCTAGATGCCTACAGTGAAGCAGCAGTGCACATGCCCAAACGCAGGAACATAAGGGGACAAGGGAACTTTTACTGCAAAAACTTCAGCACTGAGTGATTTTAGCTGTCTATGGGTCTAGGTTGCAGCCATGCAGAAGGTTTGGTGGATCACAATGGTGCCTAAAATTGAGACTTTGCACTTTATGGATCCAGGCCTAAGTGACTTTTAAAAATGGAATTTGGGCACAGAAAGATGGTGGGTTAACGTCTAGACTAGATGCGATAAATCGACACCCCCCCCTGGATCGATCACTCCCGCCAATCCAGCCGGTAGTTTAGATATACCCTTAGAGCAGGGTTTCTCAAACTGGGGGTCGCGACCCCCTGGCTCCTGCCACCGCAACTTGCGGCGACTGGGGCCGGCGCGCAGCCGGCAGCCCGCCCATGGCGGGGACGGGGAGCCGGGGAGCAGCCGGCAGCCCGCCCGCGCCGGGGACGGGGAGCCAGGGAGCAGCCGGCAGCCTGCCCGCTGCAGGGACTGGGGGCTGGGGCGCACCCGGCAGCCTGCCCGCTGCAGGGACCGGGAGCTGGGGAGCAGCGGGCAGCCCCCCCGCAGCGGGGACGGGGAGCCGGGGAGCAGTCGGCAGCCCATCCTCTGCAGGGACTGGGGGCTGGGGCGTACCCGGCAGCCCGCCCGCGGCGGGGACTGGGGCCGGGGTGCAGGGGGGGGTCAGCTTTTTGTTTTTTTTAAAAAAAATAAAAAAATCGGCGGCTTTTCAGCGGAGGGGTCACGCCCCCCCACCGGAGCACAAAAAGGGGTTGCGGTCTCAACCAGTTTGAGAACCGCTGCCTTAGAGAGACTTTTGCATAGGTGTAAATGACAACAAATGAGTAAATGACTCATTAATCCCATTTTACTCTCATCTTAATCCACAGAATTTATTTCAATCAATGGTTAACTATGTGCATTTCACTATTTTATAAATGCTCTTCCAGAGGAATGATAGCCTTTCAGCCCTCTCTCCTCTAAAGATTAACATTGACATTTATGACATATGATTTACCTTATTTTGTTTATTTCTTCCATGCTTCTAAAATTTGCATATAATTATACTAGGCAATCTTTCTATTTCCTCCTAAATTATCTGTGGGAATTCTGAAAACTAATAGTAAGTTTACACTGTATCTTTTTCCTACTATGCAAATATTATTTAGACATCATGCCAGTCACAGAATTGACTTAACAGATGTATAGCAAATTGCATATGTTCATGTGGTGGGAGAAAAGAGTCAAAAGTAATCTAATGCCTGCTATAAAAAGTGCCTAAAAAATGAGATCAGAATGGAGCTTTATTGGTAAGTGGAGAATTTGTCTTCAGCCTCTAGGTAGGACTAGAACACACTGTTGTTTCCAGCGCCTCAGTAGGTTTTCTTGTCACCTCTCTGTCCATCTTTCATCCAGTGTCAGCTGACTGGAGGATATGAAGAGATTGGAGATGTACTTGTAAATATTTTAAATTAAATAACCATTCCCCGCCCCAGTTGCCTCTGGTAGTGACTGTTCATGGCAATTTATATTATTGAACAAACTTTCTCTTCTAAAGTACATTTGTAATGTTTCAAAATATACAAAAAGATGCTCAGATCCCACAGGGGAGTCTGTTTGTTTTGTATTACAGCACTTTGGCAACTACCTTAATCCTCACAAAACACCAGTGCCAAAATGATGTCAACTGGGTGTACTTCTCTCCCAAAAGGGTGAGCAAAGAACTGTTACATCAGTGCCTCACAATTTTTCTCAGTTTCAGTTGAAGGTTGTCATTAATCCAGAACCAGAGAAGAGAGCAGGGTTGGTTGGTCTGGATCCACCATAACAGTCTCTATTTTTATATAGTGTAGAAAGGAGCTTGTCATCCACCTGAATGCATCTTTGCAGCCCCATGTCAGCTAAACAAGAAAAATTAATATGTCTTCTTAACTGTTGCTGCACATTGGACTGAGGATTTACGTGCTGGGTTTGTCACTACACTCAGAATGCCCTCTCTTCTGGCACTGCCTCAGTATATCAATGACTTGAGCTTCACTGACTCAGCCCTGAAGAAACTGTTCCTTGTACACATGGAGAGGTCTGCATACTAGCCTACTCTCTCTCAGCTATAATCACATATTTTTAGCTAACTGTATAATTGCATCTTTCATAAGTAATTGTGTTTAAGTAGCGAGGAAGCTAACATTCCCAGGCATAAAATGTTTTATGAAATACTTCCTTCCAACCCACATTCAAAGTGCTCTTATGCTAGAGCTGGTTTCAAATTGATGATGTTGCAGTTGATTTTTCCTTCATATGCCAAAGCCTTTCCAATAGGAAAGCATGTGAATTTTAAGTAGAAGGACATTATTCTTTATGAACTGTTTCACTGCAATACCATCAATCACTCTCCTAAATGACTTCTGCATGTTACATGAGCAAAATGCTGAACCAATCAATCCCTTTTGCTTTAGGAGTTTCAGGATAGTGTGAAGGCATCACAGCTGAAGGAACAGACATTAAAACATCTGAAAACTCAAGACTCAGCTAATGTGGAGAAGTAAGTATGCCCGACACTTCTCATTTTAAATCAGCAAAGAGCAAATAAATTAATTGTGGAAGCTATTACAATCACAATGAAACATAATATTGGGTCATTGCCCCCCTATATCAGGAAAACCTGATTAATCTAGATTAAGCAGATAAGAGCTTTATTTATTGAAATAATCCTAGGTAAAATAGCTAATTATTAGGAGATACCATAAACTAACAGCCATCAGGCTACTGTAAAAGTCGTCTGGTGTATCTAGCATTTCATGTAAATTTCTTGCTAACCACTCGGCCCCGTGCAGTTGTAAATATAAAGCCTAACATGATAAGAGAATGGCATATACTATAGTATTGACCCAAAGGTTTGGGATTCTGGGGACTAAAGAAAGGAGAGAAGTAATATACAACCATACTCCCTTGTTCATTGCAGAGAACTTTTGTTTTACATTGTAGTGTAACTGACTAGCATTTTAGGCTGGATTACAGCAGCATAAAACAAACAAAAAGTAAACCACTGTCCATCAACTAGAGGGTCCAGATTCTTCAGATGGCAAATATCAATGGCTAACATGTTTTAATAGGCTTTAAACATGACTGTATCTTTCTCCTTGGAACATCCAAGGGTGGGTGAAAAGTAGAAGCTCTCTTAAAAGAGATTATTCTTAATGGCTGTAAATGGAGAGTCAGCAGCTGGCTGACTGCCAGTCAGCCTCAGAGAAAACTCCCGCTGGCACATATAGGTGTATTTTCAAAAGCGCTCTTTATTGGCCTAAATAAGCTCTCACTGAAGTCAATGGTAAAACTTCATTGGGAGCAAAGTTAGGTCAACACTGAGTGTTTCTGAAAATCACAACTACACACGTCTAATATTACTTTCATAATTAAGCTGCCACAGGGATGTTATAAGGTGGTCTGTTTCTATATACCTCTCTGATTCTATATATATCTGTATATTGTAGTTTATGCTATGAAAAATTCTGAGAAGTGCTACTTTAGGAAGATGTATTTAATAAAACAGAAAAATACTACAAGAGAATGAAATATTTGCCTTTGGAGATACAGTGACATTTAAGAGAAGCAGACAATTTCCCAATAACCAGGAAAAGCCAAAAGGCTGGAGATATACTATTTACACCTTAAGGAAGAACAAATGTGGTTTGTGTGTTTCATTATGTCTCCTTTTACTTAGTCATCGCCACCAGAATAATTGACAAAGCCAAAGTTGTTAGCTTTTTAGTCTCAGCTGTGTCTCATTTCATATACCCTAGCTATGCTCACTTTCATTCATGGGATATGAAACAGAATGGGAACACACAATATGATCCAAAGGGAAATCTAAACAAAATTCTGTCTACACACAGACCCTTGTCATTTTCTAATAAATACACATATAAATTGTACTATACATCTCAGGCCGTGTTTGGGGTAGCGGAGTCAATGGAGGGGATAAGAGATGGAAATAATATTCAGTCCAAGCAATCTGAAAGAGGAAGCAACTTGGAACTGGACAATTTAAATGGAAAGTTGTCAACAGTTCTAGATTCCTTAAATGTAACCAATATTCGCCTGCCTGGGACTGATGTTTCCTTGACCCCAAACCATAGAGCAAAAGCAGATTCTTATACTATCATTTTTTGACCAAATTAACATTTTTGATCCTCAGCCACAATAATTCTGATTAGTTCAGTTCATGGAAATTTCTCTATCAAAGTTTGATAATATTTCTTGAATAGATTTTGAACTCATTAGAATTATCAAACGAGCAGTTATCAACATCTGCGAACATTTAATTGCCCCCAAATTTTTCATCTAGGAATAGTTGATGAACCATGTAATGCCCCATCAATGTTTGTCAGGCTATAGTGGCTTATTCAAAAACTGCTTAACTGTGCTAACAACATTATTTGTCATGCTTTGAAAACTACCATCCTTCAGAAGTTGTCGCATCTTCTGGCTTGTAAGGTCAGACTGAATTGCATGTTTATATTTATAGTTCAAATAATTTTTACAATAGAACCTAGGGACCACAATCACAGATCAAGACATCATTGCATTGGATGCTAGCCCACCATGTAGGAAAGAGACATTCTTGCCCCAGACTCTTTACAATGTTGGTTGATAAGATATAATAGGTGAATGAAGCAGATAAAGGATGAGAGGAGTGAAAAGAGGAGGTAACAGTAAAATAACTTTTTTCTCAAAAACAAAATAGCAACTAAGGTAGAAAACTTCAAAACCCAAAAGGATCAAATTTGCTTGTAGCGTTAGCAAAGAAACAAAATTGGTTTGAGTCTTTTATTGGATTCTGGAGTCAGTTCTCAAAGGATGAGAATTTCATAAAACTTAACTAATCTTACCCTTGACCTCAAGCCACCTTGGTTTCAGTTAGTCTTAGTTGGATACAGAATTAATGAAAAGTACAGACTTATGCCACCTTCTAGTCTTTCAGATTCAGCTTTATTGAACTAGGGAATGTTGCTTAGAGGTAAATCAACAAATTACTTAAATCCCAGATAATTCTTCATGGTTATCACACAAAGAAACAGCATCTGCTCAGAAACTGATTTATAATTTTTATAAATTTTATAATGCAGCATGTCTCAATACAATTTTTTCAAGACCCTCAACTATGTGTCTGTTTATTTGTATACTTAAACTGCCATGCCTATTAATATAACTATTGAAAGTGCTCCATGTGCAGCATTTTGAATCATTGCATGAGTTGTGTAATCATGAAATCATGGCAATTAAGATTGTGATTAAAACAGCCTTCTGACACTTCAGGGAGATATTCCAAACAACCTCCTGTTAATAGTGGAACTCCACACACACAGATAGACTTTAGTCTAGCCATTTGGCATGTGTCAGGGTTCCCTCCCCACTCTGAACTCTAGGGTACAGATGTGTGGACCCGCATCAAAGACACTCCCCTCCCCCCAAGCTTACTTCTAGCAACTTAGGTTAAAACTCCCCGAAGGCACAAATTCCTTCTCCTTGAACAATATGCTGCCACCACCAAGTGATTTAACAAACATTGAGGGAGGACCACTTGGAGTCCTATCTTCCCCAAAATGCCCTGATAAGGCATGTTTTCCCCAGATCCCCATAAAGAGGGAAAGCTTTAATTTAACTAATACCGATGTCCACATTTTCAGAATGATACCATCTGTCTCACTAGAAACTGTTTTACTTAGTTTGGTGTTTGTTTTTGTTTGATCCTCTTATACTGTCATTGCATTGTACTGTTAGGGCTCAGTGCTAATCTCCAGTGCAGGCCACTTATGTCAACAACAAAAAACAATAAACCAAGAACAAGAAAGTGAAATCAGCACCCATACTAGCAGAAATATCTTCAGGGTCATACATGAGGACCCAACTTTCTTACAATTGCTGCACTGACTTTAAGAAACTCACATTTCTTTGATGATCTTCTAGACTTTGGGAAAAATAACAAGTCACTGATCATGTTCGCTGATTTTAATTACCTCCCTCTCTATTTTTTTAAAATATGTAGTCAAATCCCAGTGTTTACTTTCATTCCTAATCAGAAACTTAAAAGTACTAGAAATCCCCTTCAGCATTTGCTCTTTTCAACTAACATAAATCTTGTCTTTGTTCCCCATTGAAAGCTATTTGTATATTTCCCAGTGGAAATATCTGGGAATCATAAAACACAAGTGCTAGCACATTCATTAGCAGGGTATTTTACTTACTCCAAGATCAAGGATACAAACATTAAGGATTGACCCTGCTCTTCCTCCCTTCAGCAATTTAATCTTTCTTTTAAAAGAAATAAAAGTTATTTTTAAACTAGAGATCCAATAATATCTTTGAAAATCGAAACCATATTGCAGAAAGCTGCCTCTAAGTAACAGCAGCAGATAGACAGACATCAGGGATGACCAGTCATCCCTGTTTACAAAACTGCTTCACTAATGACAAGAAACATATTCGGTCGAAAAAAAGCATTTCTAATGTGTCGTAATGTTCATCCCTACCCAAAATTTGTTCAGTACTTCTGCTACCATATTGACCAAACAAACAAACAAAGTGTTTTCCCTCACTTGTTCTTTTGGGATTTCATCACCTTTTTGTAATACAGAGCTTGCTTCCCCTTCTGTGCTCTAAAGGATGTGCAAGTGGGACTCTTCTGCTATAAGCTGATATGCAAAGAACCCTCCAAGATTTCGGAAGCCCACTTTCAAGCCCACTACAGAGAAAAAGATTTAGTGATTTGTTACCTTCTGTATTTTTCTCATTGGGATGAAGATGCTAGCTCTCCTCATGTTTTCAGAGAAGAGAGAGGAAGAGATTAAATGAAGTTGAGTGTGGTTAACCATCTCCAAAAAGAACAAAATACATCTCACTAAAGACAGATTTCCTTGTTACATCTTATATAACCAATTGCTGTATTTGCCACAAGAATATTTTGTTATCATTATCAGATGACAGGCTTTGCACATTTATAGATGGGATGATCTAGGAGACTTTGCTATTAATATATGGTTATTGTAATTTTTTTTTAAAAGAGAACTCCTGCTTTAGAGCACTCAAAACCTCAGGGGTACGTGTGGGTGGGTGAGAGAGAAGTAACTCTAAAACAACTTCCTCCAAGCTGTCAAGCAGCAATCAGTATGGTGTTGCTGGAAGATGACAAAGTTTTAACCAATATTCTCTATACAAACCATTTTCATTTTATATAAAACCTCATGCAGCTGATTGTGTATGATAGCAACAAAGAAAATTCAGTTTATATATCTCTTCTCTCCCACTAGAAATAAAAGGAGGGAGATCAAAGCATGCAGTTTAAAGTCCAGTGTAGTTCTGAATAGAGGATCCTCTATACAGTGTGTGCATTAGAGACTCTGCAAGGGCAGTTCAGGGAAATGACAAAACATGATCAGAGCATTGGAAAAGCCTAATTTTGCAAATGATCAGGGATATGCAAACACGAAAGCCAGCGGCCACAAGGCTGAAGATAATTGACATAAAATTGTTTCTTAGCTCTACATTTGTTTTCTTTTTGAACGTCAGCATCACTGGGCATAATAAAATCAACTATTTTTAAACTTAACAGGACAGTATCAGTTACTTTTCAGTAGTTTTTATTCTTTTATTAAACTATCTTATTGTACGAAGGACAGCAAAGCAGAACTATAACAAGTATAATGAAATAAATTTGTGGGTTTTTTTTCTTAAGTACAATATAAAGCCATCTGTTGTTTGGGGTGTCCACTTAGTAAGTCAGAAATAACATTTATCTTCTAATGATTTTGTCCTATTAAGACAGTCAGAAATGACATTTATCTTCTAATGATTTTGTCCTATTCTCCCTCACAGCATTCAGAATTTGAAATTAATGTTCATTTTTGTTTAGCTCCTTGCTTATATTCCACTGAGAAATAGTGAAGTCATCACACCCTGGTAATATTCTGCCAGTACAATACTATTGCAGATATGAAGGTCTTATATGAACCCTAAAAATTGCTCTAAAAATGTGTTTCAATACAGTCCAGAATACACTTCCCACATTGTTATAATTGTTAAACAGGTTGAATTTTTAGACCCAACCTCTTGGCTGTCTCTTTACAATTGAAGCTGTACAGAATATAAAAAGTATATTTTTGTATGAAGTAGCTAAGATGATGGTAAAATTAAGAATATCATGTTTCTAAAAAAAAATCATTTGTAATTAGGAGTGAAGCTAATATACTGCAATGAAACCTGTTTAACATTAACAAGGATTCACTAGAAGGCCATACTGAAGTATCCCCCCAACATACAGAGTACAATTCTGCTCAACCTCTATTAGATCTGTGTTGAGCAACTGATTTTTGCAAATTCCTTGAATGGTGGTGTAAAATGAATTTAAACCAAAGCAACATCTCTAAATAGCCCCCAAACTGAATGACAACAGAAAGAGATCCTGCTACTAATTTCAAACAGCCATAATTCAGCAGATACTTAGTGATACAACACATTTTTAAACAAAGTTTCCAGAGCTTTTGCAAGATAACCCTATTTATCGTGACCGCTTGTTTATAATGCATTTAATCTGCTGTCAGGCTGGAAGTAATTATATTTACTAATATACTGCAGCATACAAAACACAAATAAGGTTGCATATTTCCTGAACAGTTTTTAAATAATTTTTAATTTGGCATGTTTGCGAATCCCTTGCATCTGCACACTGGGTTGAAGGGCATCACATGAAATTAAGATCATATATTAACACCAGGGGAAGGAAAGAGCTCTTCTTAGCACTGAAATATTTTTACCTTAACACTGATATCAGTAACTCCCCACCTCTGGAATCAAGCAGTTCAAAAAGAGGGCACCACTTACGTTAATGTTTAGTCATATGTTCCAGTATCAGAGGGGTAGCCGTGTTAGTCTGGATCTGCAAAAGTGACATAGGACTTTGTTGCTCACGTGTTCCAGTTACCCTTGGAAGGTCTCGCTATCAAGCAGTACTAAAGCTATCCACATCCAATGAACTTTCAGGGAAACCTTGTTATGGAATTATTAGCAATCATGACTGTATGAATACATTATAGTTACTGCTGAAAAAGTGTTTCCATTTGATTATTTCTCCTCCTCTCTTACAACTTACAAAGACACCTGTTAGAATGAAATTTTTTATGCTTGGACTCCACCTGAAAGTGGGTTGTTTTTTTAAAGTTTGACCAAATTCCCTTAAGCCATTTGGGGTCACAACAGGAGTTTAAAAAAATCCCAAATTCTGCCTTGTAAAATGAATTCAGATGATCATTCTTCCCAACGGGATAACTGAAATTTGATCACTTAGACATTTTTTAAATGGTGTGCAAATAGGCATTAAGATGTCCCTAGGTAATCTTACAAAAATGTTTGTTTTCAAATAGTTTTTAGCATTTGACAATACTGGAATGAGTTGACAGAGTAGAAAATTCCAGTAACCTGGCATCTGCACATTAAAAGATGGATACGGTTTATATGTATATGTGCAGGCAGTTACCAGAATTTGCAAACTCAGTTGCTGGACACTGCAAACTTAAAATGACTAACAACTCTTGAAACACTGAATCTCATAAACATAATACAATAATATGAAAATCTTTAGGAAAAAACAGTTGCCACCTATAGCTGACATCACTGACAAGTTGGTAAAAGTATCACACTGAGCTTTATGCATCAGAATATACAACACCAACACACTCAGGGAATTGAAGCCATATCAATGGAAAACAGTTACATGTGCCATGCAACTGCATATATACTGCTTAAGAAAAGGTGAGGTACCACGCACACCAGCAAAGGAGTAACTCAAGACTGTTTCAGACTTAAACGAGATGATTTTATTTCAGAAGTGAAAGAAGAGATATTTCTTATCTATTATTTTTCACAATACAGTACTAACATCCAACTCTACCAGAAGGCTTAGCTGTGTCTGGTTTGCCCATATCAAACACAGAAGCTTCTGGAGAGATTTCCGGAAACAAAGCTTTCCTTGAAGCCTGCATGAAGCATTCCAAGTAGCATCAGCTAAGGAATAGAGCAAAACTGTTGGAACACTATTGCCAAGTGTATAAACTACAGTCAAACAAACAAAAATAGCTAAAGAAATAAGCAAGTGAACTTGTGTATACTTTGTCTATTATTATTTTGCTGTTGGTTTTTGGCAAGGTTTCCTGCAGATAGTCCTTACAACGAAAACCAAACACTACAAACAGGGAAAATGCCTCCTCCCCCCGAAACAAACCCACCCAAAGAACACTGATGGTAAACAGCAAACAGTAATAGGCTTCATTAATATGTTTTATGTTTTGCAATGTACTCATGGCTTTGGATAGGTGAAAAATCAGAATTCATACATCCTTTAATGAGGGGGGAAAAATCATAATACACTGCAGTGTTCTTCCATCCATTAATTTGTCCTTTTCCATTTTTTTTAATTAGGCTGGGATTTCAAAAGAGCCTAAGGTATTACAGTGGGATATGGATATCAGCTCCCTTTGGCTCTGTCAAAAATCCCATTCTATATTTCCTTTTTAAATACGCTGTTCCTTTCTGCCTAGGACAGGGTGGGCAAACTTTTTGCCTCTGTCCAATCCAAGGAATTACATCAGTTCAACATTTTAGCAAGTAGATACACCTTAAGACTATGCTTATGTTCAGTTTAAGCCTATGGGACTTAAGCTCTGTCCTGAACAGCCTATTACTGTTTGCTGTTCTTTGGATGGGTTTGTTTCGGGTGGAGGAGGCACATTAAACACATGCTTAAGTGCTTTGCTGAATCAGGTCTAAAAGAGAACCCAAAATTTAAAAAGTGAAAAGCTGTTAGTGATAAGGCAGAGTGTATTAAGGGAAAACAAAGAAGTTACACATATAGAACTAAAACCCACTATTACAATAGACAAAGGAAACAGACTATGTGAGACACATACCTCAAATGAGAGAAGGCCTCATGAGTGACAAAACCAGGGATTTCATCAAAATATTTAACTTTGAATGCTGTTTTTCCCGTAAGTATTAACATTTTATTCCTTTGGTACAAACACTATGTTTCATGTGGTGAGGCACCTATACCGGAGGGTAGGCTTTCTTCATCCATTCTCCCATATGTAAAACAGATGTTACATAATAATGACAAGACTGGGAGCATGAGCATCTCAATTATAAACATTTCAATCCTAGAAGTCATCTTCAAATTTACAACTGCAATAATAAAAATTCCAACCCTATCACTTACTGACATTTAAATACAAGTTTATCGACAAGCTGACGCAGTTGTGATTTTCTTGGACTAAATTCACCCCAGTGTAAGTGGAAGTAAGGGCATGTCTTCACTACCACTTTAATTCGACCTTAACGACGTCATATACATGCCCTTAAAGTCGATTTAAAGGGCCCTCAACATCGAATTTCTAACTCCTGCCTGACGAGAGAAGTAAGGCTAAAATCGATTTCTCTATGTCTACTGTGAGTAGTGAAGAGGCATCTGAAGTTAAGCCTCCGACCTCGGAGCAGCCCCGCGGCGGGGGGGCCTGGCGGGGGGGGGGCTGTTCAGGTGGGCGGGTGGGGGGTCCGCGGGGCTGCTGGTGGGGGGGAGCCAGCGCGGGCTGCTTGGGCGATAGGGTCAGCTGCCTGGTTAATTTCACCTGAAATTGACTAGGCAGCTGAGCCGATCGCCCAAGCAGCCCCGCGCTGCCCCCCCCCCCTCGGGCGGGCGGGGGAGGGGTCCGGCGGGGGGGGCTGTTCAGGCGGGCGGGGGGGGTCCACGGTTCTGCTTGGGCGGGGGGGGGGTCCAGCACGCATTGCACTGTGGGCTACCTACCCACAGTGCAATGCAGGCTATGTCGACCCCTGCAAAAGTTCTAGGACAGACAGTGTCGACCACTGTCGACCTGCTGTCCTGGTGGGGACACACTGATTCGATTTTCTAAACTCGAGTTTAAAAAATCTAATTAAGGGAAATCGACCTAGTCCTGTAGTGAAGACATACCCCAAGTTCAGTGGCTTCAGTGGAACTGAGCATGCTTAATGAGTACATTAGAACAAAATTTGACCTGGTATTTTTAAAAGTAAAGTGTAAAGGACTTGATGTAGCTAGACAACACAACCACATATCACACTGAACCTTTAAATCAACTAGAACACGTGAACAAAAACAACAGCTGACTTAAGAGACAGGCAGAAATGCTCATTTACATTTGTCAGTGCATAATAAAATGCCAAACGATTCTGGACGTAGTAGTGGCTAAATAGGAATTTGAGTTCCAACCAACTTTGCCCTCAACAAAGGGAAAGCTTCTTCACCCCTTCCCCAAACCCGCTCAATATTAGCTGCTATAATAATGTATTTTCTTTTCATTGGAAGTTTAAAAACAACAGAAAAAGCCATTGAAACATATATTAAAGCTGTGGTTTTGGGAAACTGAGTATCAGGTCTATAGGAAGAAAACAAAAAAAATGAAAACTTCTTATGCATTTCATTGTATAGACATACAAATTATTTATATAATACAAATTGTTAATGCTGTAATATTTTTTGAAATTTTGTATGCATTTCCTGATTTAAACATCCTACTACCTTAATTTAACCAAAATAGCACCAAATAAACTAGTGATTATGTATTTTTTAACTTCAATTTTGAAGTTCACACTCCAACTACTTGATGGCTTTCCTAAAAATTATGAACTCTCACTTTTTTTTAGAAAGAAAAAATAAGCATAGTGTTGTTCAAGGTGGATTTTTTTGAAGTGTTTACTCTAAAAAATTAAAAGCAGCACAACTACAGGACACAGTGATAGTGAAAGCTATCTAAAGTGTGCATATGTGTATGCTTAATACACACCATATTTTAATTATATACGGGCAACATTCTGGAAAGCCAAAATGATAGCTAGAGATACAAGCACCTTGTTAGGAGAGTTAGTAGAAGGAAAAATTGCACCTGTATTCTGATCACAAGCAATCAATCATAGTTCAACATCTCATTGATACTGATGTAAGTCAGCTATCACCACCCCCTAAAAAAAAAAATCAGTATTTGCTTCAGGATTTTATTTTGTTTATTGAATACTCCACAGATTCTTTTGTGAATGAAATTTTTATTTACACACTGTATCTAGAAGCAGATACATAAATCCTTATACAATTATTTTTCAAAAATGTGCAAGAAATTACTCTAATTTTGTTTACAAACCAAAACACATTAAAATCAATGGACTTTGGATAATTCATTCTGTGGTGTGCTTAGTACAAATAACGCACACCTAGCTTGAAACATACAGAAAAATGTAAACTACAGCAATCTGGATTGCAAGTATTAATTTAATGGCACTCCATCACCACTATAAAATTCTTTAACCCAACATGTATTAATACAAAATTCTGTACGAATTTTTTCATTATCTGTGTATAGGGTTTAGAACACTTTCCAAATACAGCAAACTCCATAATATTTGTGATGTTATGAGCTATTAACTATCCCATGTCTACTAATAAAGAATGTTTTTAGTAGTTCTCTTTGTAGAATTTTAAAAAGTATTAAAAGAAATAAGATTGGCAATCATTATTGTACCCATTGTTTAGCTTAGAATTTAAAAGTTATGTAACTGAGAACTATTCCTTACTGGAATCACAGGGAATATATTGCTGGTATGATTTAATTTACATATCCAGAATTCACACAGTATGAAAAGCAGAAAAGAAAAATTGCTCATGTTTTGATTAGCCGAGCAGTCAATGTTCATATAAAAGCACCTCTTAGCATAATCAGAATATGAAATGAATATATTTGAAAATAAAATTTCTAATTAATAATAGCATTTCCAAGGCTACTAATGGTGGAAGCCATCTTGATAAAAAAGATGGTATTGATTTATGTAAGCGGCAGCATAAGGGACCTGCAACCTGACCAAAGAATATAAATAAACTTAAATTGTGCTGTTCAATTAGCTTTAATTAACTTCAATTAACACTGTAGGAATCCGAAAAAAACCATTCTGACATATCAAAATACAAGCTGTAGTTTTAGTCTTCTAATTAATAAAGCAGCTAGTGTCACCAATAACTTTCATCATCATCTTGTGGCTTCACAAATAATTTTTAATTTCAGTTTTATCTTCAAATACATTTTGCAACAATTCAGTTGCAACTCTGACTTTTGTGCTGAATTAAATAAGCACTGTTTTACTTTAAAGGAACAAAGTCTTTTTTTATTTAATCTTTGTTTATTTTCTTTTAAAGGACTGAAAATAACTTTTTTCAACCTGCTATTTTTGTTTTCTTCCATTTGGCAAATACAGAATTTGTTCCTCTATTTGTTATGGAGCACAAACCAATACAGTCTTTCTTGATTACAGTTGTTGCTTTTTAATAATTTTCAGTTGCCTTGTAACTAAAAAGCATAAGCAACTATAAGTCAATGCTGTCAAAATAGGGTTTCTAATTTGTGCTCCTACTATTGGCTGGAAGACTGCTTCAGTAACAAAAAGAAAGATTCTGAATCCAGCAGTTTTTTTAAAAACAGGGGTCTCAAACATGCGGCCCGGGGGCCACATGCGGCCCGCAAAGCCCTTCCCTGCGGCCCGCCAAGCTTCCTGGCGCCCCCCCTCTCCCCCCCCGGTCCCCCCATAGCAGTTTGCAGGACGGAGGGGCCAGAAGTGGAGGCTTCTCTGCTGCCTGGCTGGGCCGCGCGTGTTTCTAGCTCTGGACTTCCTAGATTGCTCTTGCTTTGTTTGCCAAACAGCTGTTGGTGGTGCCTAGTGCTTTCCAGGAGGGAATGGGGAGCTGCGTGCTCAGAGGAGGAGGTGGGGCAGGGGTGGGACCTCTTGGAAGGGGTGGAGTGGGGGCAGCGAGGGCAGGGTGTGTGTCAGTGGTGCGACCCTCGGGCCAGTGCACTAGTCCTCATGGAAGGGGTGGAGTGGGGCAGAGCCGGGGCAGCGAGGGCGGGGTGTGTGTCAGTGGTGCGGCCCTCGGGCCAGTGCACTAGTCCTCATGGAAGGGGTGGAGTGGGGGCAGAGCCGGGGCAGCGAGGGTGTGTGTGTGTGTCAGTGGTGCGGCCCTCGGGCCAGTGCACTAGTCCTCATGCGGCCCTCATGGTCATTTGAGTTTGAGACCCCTGTTTAAAAAGTATGTCTTTACAGAATGGTGAATTTCAAAATATTTGAAATTTAGGACATTACAGCATCAGATTATAAAAACATTCTAGGCAGGTCATCTCTTAGGTCTAAATTACTTGACCAGGTCCTTTTAATCAAACCTATGGAAAGCTCATTCAAAAGTGGCAATTAGAACTGGACCTTTTACTAAGTTTACAATTAAAGTACACAGCAAGGAAGGGAACTCAAAATGGACTGGATAAATTTAACCAAAAGTAATATTTCAGACGTGCCCAGCTTTTATAGGTGACCAAACAAATAAATGAAGACATGGAAAAGAAACATAGCACACAAGTTCATATACATTTTCTTAATACAGCAATGAAATTGGGATATTAAAGTTTCACATGTTTAAGCCCTTTCACAAGGTCCATTAAATACTTATGCATATAGCATATTTTAAATGCATCTTTAAGTTTGTTAAACACTGGGAGAGATTTCACTAATTTTATATCATTGCCTAATGTACTACACCCTACCAGAGACTTTGTACAATGTACAGTCCCTCTGGATTGTGTTGAGGGGAAGAACTTTTAAAATGGAAAAGAAAAAAAAAAGTGGTTTCATCCTAACAAGTATGTTTCATATTCTATAAAAATGATTTCCTCTGTCCTCCCCTCAGATAGAATCAGAACACTGTACCATGCTATAAGATTATTGTGCCTTTTTTAATAAAGTTTGTAGCCCTGATTCAAAGAAGAAGAAAACCTCCAGAAGAGAAAAATCTGGATTCAAGGTTGCATAAATATATATGAATGGCAGACACCACAAATTAAACATATATACTTTGCTGAGAATATTTTTTTAAGTTTAAAAATATTATTGGACAAAAGAATAAATCATCCTCCTCTGTCCCTCAGAACAGACAGGCTTTATCTTCATTTTTTTTTTTTAAATACTGTGGTCCAAAAAATAAATTAAAAAAAATATATAAATTTCGCATATCAATTCAGGCAACCCAAGATCTAGTGCTACTGTAGCACTTTGCAGCAATAGTGTATCCAATGCTATAAACTCATTTTGGGAGGGGGAAAGGTATATATAATAAGCAGAAGAAAATGATCCAAAAAGGATTTATCCCAGCCTCTCTCTATGTTGGTCTTTACTAAATAGCAATGTCTACCAACTGCTGATGGAGAAGGTGACATGCTAAAAAATATAACATTGATTTAAAAACAAAACAAAAACAAAAAAAGTTAGTCATAGTCACCTTTAAAATTGAAAGCACAAATGAAATATAGCTATAAAGGGAAAACACCAATATGATGAATATTGCACAAAGAAAACTTTGCAATCTAGGGCCCAGTCTCCAGGTTCAGAAATCTCTTTTAGAAGGTCAGGCTCCCCATAGACTTTTCAAATATGCCACTATCCTTGTCAGATGTTAGAAATACTTACTAAATTGATATGATACCTTTATGTCAAAACAGTCGATTTTCATGACAGTGCCTGAGACTGTTAGTAACAAAGCACTTTTCTGTGGCCACTGGATGAAACAAAACCCTTTCTCTATTAATTTCAAATATAAAAAAGGTTAAAACAAATGCAGCCTTGGGGATCATTTGTTTAAGCCCTACCCACTCCCCCAAAAATCCCAGAATCAAATCCTAAATATCAAAATTCAAGAGGGTAAAGGGAGGGAGGAACAAAACAAAACAAAAAAACCAACTGTAGCACAGAAAATGATTTTCATAAGTCTTGTCACATTATCACTTTCATTGTTAGTTCCTACAATTAGGGAGATTTGTAGATTTTTTTAAAAAACAAACAATGTAATTAATAATTCATGTTTAGCATTTATCTTAAACACTACAATTTCCATATTGATACTCTGGATTTTTTTTACAAAACTGTTTTGAAAGGCTGTTTTTAAAAAGAGAAGAAAATATTATAAGGAAACTCCAAGAAAATTCAACCCAATTTCTCAAAGGCAAAATAGCGTATACAAAACTATGAAATCACTTAGGAGAAAGGAGGTTTCCAAAGATATGCTGCATAACTATATTCCATCACATAGCTACATCAATTAATACGTTTTAAAATAGGGCAGTTCTATGGAGATGTTCGGTTAGGATGCTGGGAAATCATTTTCACTGTATACCTAAATTCTGTAATTTATCTACCTGTATGTTTTGTCCACAATTATCTTTATAAAATAGGCCATTTTAAGAAGACAAAAATTCCATTCTACAAGTTTCAATTCACTTTTACTTATGGTTGAATACACATGAAATGCACTCTGAATGCATAAAAATCACAGTGGATAGCAGCAAAGAACTCGGGAAAATTAAGGAGAATTTGATCATTCACATTGTGATTATTTTCTGCACATTGATGAAAGAGAGCTATTTCACACTTCTAAAAACCTTGAGATCATTCTTTTTCTTTTTTTAAAAAAAAGCCTCCTCAAACAAACTAAAAACACAAAACATAAACAAACAAAAAAGATGCATTACCCTTCTTTACACACAAAAATGAAACATTGTTATGGCAGCAAAAGATTTTGATAGCAATGAAAATTTGTAAACTGTATTTCAATCTTTTTATTTTTGTTCCCAAAGTGCAAGATGCAAGATTCCCATAAGCTTTCAGTAGTGCTTTTCTTGTAAATAATCCTTCATTTTGTTTGGCAAAGGCAGTTTCTGGATCAGGTCTATTCTGGTATACTGACGTATAACAAAACGACACAGGTACTGTAAGGAACGCACCTGCATAAACCGAGATACTGGGTTTGTCAATCTCACTGGGTAAGTTGCAGATCCAGGCAATCGAGACCTTGAATAGCAAAAAGCTCCATTTTCAGAGTCTCTGATTGAATGTTCGATTAGATCAACAATAGAAGTATGTCCCTCCACATCTGGTTGTTCATAAAAGCTAAACCTACCATTTGAATGTTCAATTCTAGTATGAAGAGTTTTACCATGGGAGCGAAAACTCAGGCTTAAAAGATAACGGTCATCAGAGCTATCTCGAACTAGAAATGAACCATCGGGCACATTTGCCAGTTTTCCCTCTGCCTCCCAACGTGTGATAGGGCCCCAGTACCATCCTTGTTTTGCAAGTTTTTTCAGTTCCTCTGTGAGGCTCGTCACAACCATAGGACCACTATTTTGTACAGAGTCATAAACTCGCCCAACTCCTGGGGCAGAGTTAGGATCAAAATTCAAATGACAGCGCATACTTTCAGCCACATGGGCATCTGTGCCATTCAGTCCATTAAAGTTCCTTTGGATTTGATTATTCTGCATTGGAGGTAGCAATGGTGAGAGTGGAGGGACATCACTGTGATTAACCCTTGGGCTTTGCAACATGACTCCTGTGGTACCAAGCAACAAACCATTCACTGCCTGGTCCACAAAGATATCTGGAGCAACAACTACATCTTGATCCACCTGACCCTCATCTTCATGAAAAGCATTTCCGCCCACTTGAGAAGAAACAGTTGAAACTTCCATGGGTGAGGAACTATCCAGACAGTAACTACGTGATCCTTCCAAAGGATACATTCCCTCATCTAAAGGCACAGTATACTGAATGTAGTCCTGAGGCATTAGTCCAATAACTACAGGCACATGTTCATCAATATGAAGATGTAGGTCCCCATTCTGGGATTCTGTACTTTTTAATGTATTGTTTTGTTCTTGAAACACACTATCTGACTGCAAGTCATGGAAGTCTTTTCGAACACCATTCAGAGCGGGGCTTGGGTTAGAAGAGTGGACCAAGGCCTTGACTTTCACTTCCATTTTGATACAAGTCTCTTCTGAGTTTGTCGATCGAAGGGGCCATGGTGTTGGACTGTAATGGTGGTTACGGAGGGATGTAGATCTTAGAGGTCTTTGAGCTCTCACATCTTTAAAGGTTATTGGAGCAGATGAGGAAGAAAAGGTATCATCATCAGCAGAGCTTACAGATGGCGAGCTGCCTTTCCCTTTCTGCTTTTGTTTTGCTGAAAGCCTTCTTTTTAAAGTACCCATTAAGCTTTCACTTTTTGATCTATTTTTGCCACCTTTTTCATCTTCACTGTTAACTTCACAGCTAGCCAAATCTTTACCATAGCAGCTGCCAAACAAGGAGTCATCTTTTCCAAATTCACTTAATGATGGCTGCTGAACCACTACAAAGTCACTTTCTTCTTTGCTTTTATTTAAGTTAAAGGACTTGCGAATTGTTTTGAGACTAATTTTCTTCATTATGACAAGTTACCAAGTTTGGCTGATCAAAAATTCTTCTGGTATTTTAGCCTTAACACATGTAGAGCAGCCTCTGCTTCATGTATATATTTTATCCAGCCTCATTTAACTTCAAGAGCCATTTCCTGGAAACAAATAAAAAGACATTTAACTTCACAAAATAAACATTTAAAATGAAAACTACAGTATTTAAGCAATGGGCACCAAATGAATGCAAAGAAATCCAATTAAGTTCAAGAAATGACTTAAAAGTACAACATCTGCTTTGGAGTTGCCTGCTAGTTGTTCTGGGTTTAAAATCACTTTTTAGTTTTTATATATAATTTTCCTCTCTTCTTTACTATGTGAAAGACCAACCCAACACAGGGGAAGCTGACTAATTGTTGAGGATGATAATGGATACAACAAGCTTTCTATTCCAGGGCTAGATTGTGACTGTTCCTAACATGGCTATGAGGAAATTTTCCTATGCAGACAAGCCCTAAGAGACCTTCACCCATTCCATGCACCCGGCCCCTTTGGTTCCCACATCACAGATCCAGGTATGGGGGGGTTGGAGAGCAGAGAGATACATGTCTGCTCAGCACTAATCCTTACCCTT